>OW964563.2:17936310-20594918 GCA_943138885.2 Tholera decimalis | reverse complement strand
TTCACCCCCCTTCTCCCCCCTCCCTATCGTATCTCGGAAACTACGAGACCCGTATTTTTCTTTTTTTACGGATTCGTATAGAGGAGGCTCGGTAAAGTAAAAACCATTTTTCAAAGTCGCCCCCCTTGCCCCCCTTCTCACCCCCTTTAGGCGGATCTCGGAAATTAAGAGACTTGGAACATTTTTTTTCAGATTCATTTAGGGGCATTGCTTTAGTCGAAATAATTGTGCCACCCCCCCCTTATCACCCCCCCCCCCTTTTTTTATTTTTTAAAGTGAACCGCGAGGTGCTTGCATCTCGCGCAACATGCAAATACTAAACCCCCCATCACCCCCCTTTTTTTTTTTTCTTTCACAAGCACGCGAGGTGCTTGCACCTCGCGCAACACGCAAATACTAAAACCCCCCATCTCCCCCCCACTTTTTTTTTTTCACAAGCACGCGAGGTGGTTGCACCTCGCGCAACACGCAAATACTAAACCCCCCCATCACCCCCCCCCCCCCTTTTTTTTTTTCTTTTTTTCTTCACAAGCACGCGAGGTGCTTGCACCTCGCGCAACACGCAAATACTAGTTATATTATAATATAAAGCTAGATTACCACTCACTGACTCACTCACTCACTCATTGACATATTTGTTCTCCCAGATGGTGGATGGGGAGGTGGGTATATTTTGACAGATTCGTAAACAAGTAACTCTTAAACCTACGGGAAAAGTGCCAAACCTCCCCTTTTCCCCCCCTTCTCCCCCCCCCTATCGTATCTCGGAAACTACGAGACCCGTATTTTTTGTTTTTTACGGATTCGTATAGAGGAGGCTCGGTAAAGTAAAAACCATTTTTCAAAGTCCCCCCGCCCCCCTTCTCCCCCCCTTTAGGCGGATCTCGGAATCTAAGAGACTTGGAACATTTTTTTTTTCAGATTCATTTAGAGGGGCAATGCTTTAGTCGAAATACTTGTGCAACCCCCCCCCCCATCACCCCCCCCCTCTTTTTTTTTTTTTTTTTCACAAGCACGCGAGGTGCTTGCACCTCGCGCAACACGCAAATGCTAAACCCCCCATCACCCCCCCCCTTGTTTTTTTTTTTTTTTTCACAAGCACGCGAGGTGCTTGCACCTCGCGCAACACGCAAATACTAGTTATATTATATAAAGCTAGATTACCACTCACTGACTCACTCACTCACTCATTGACATGATTGTTCTCCCAGATGGTGGATGGGGAGGTGGGTATATTTTGACAGATTCGTAAACAAGTAACTCTCAAACCTACGGGAAAAGTGCCAACCCTCCCCTTGTCCCCCCCCTTCTCCCCCCCCCCTATCGTATCTCGGAAACTACGTATTTTTTTCTTTTTACGGATTCGTATAGAGGAGGCTCGGTAAAGTAAAAACCATTTTTCAAAGTCCCCCCGCCCCCCCTTCTCCCCCCCTTTAGGCGGATCTCGGAATCTAAGAGACTTGGAACATTTTTTTTTTCAGATTCATTTAGAGGGGCAATGCTTTAGTCGAAATACTTGTGCAACCCCCCCCCATCACCCCCCCCCCTCTTTTTTTTTTTTTTTTCACAAGCTCGCGAGGTGCTTGCACCTCGCGCAACACGCAAATACTAAACCCCCCCCATCACCCCCCCCCCTTTTTTTTTTTTTATTTCACAAGCACGCGAGGTGCTTGCACCTCGCGCAACACGCAAATGCTAAACCCCCCATCACCCCCCCCCCCTTGTTTTTTTTTTTTTTTTCACAAGCACGCGAGGTGCTTGCACCTCGCGCAACACGCAAATACTAGTTATATTATATAAAGCTAGATTACCACTCACTGACTCACTCACTCACTCATTGACATGATTGTTCTCCCAGATGGTGGATGGGGAGGTGGGTATATTTTGACAGATTCGTAAACAAGTAACTCTCAAACCTACGGGAAAAGTGCCAACCCTCCCCCTGTCCCCCCCCTTCTCCCCCCCCCCTATCGTATCTCGGAAACTACGAGACCCGTATTTTTTTCTTTTTACGGATTCGTATAGAGGAGGCTCGGTAAAGTAAAAAACCAAGTTTCAAAGTCCCCACCCCCCCGCCCTCCTTCTCCCCCCTTTAGGCGGATCTCGGAATCTAAGAGACTTGGAACATTTTTTTTTTCAGATTCATTTAGAGGGGCAATGCTTTAGTCAAAATACTTCTGCAACCCCCCTCCCCCCATCCCCCCCTTTTTTTTTTTTTTTTTCACAAGCACGCGAGGTGCTTGCACCTCGCGCAACACGCAAATACTAAACCCCCCCCCATCACCCCCGCCCCCCCCACTTTTTTTTTTCACTAGCACGCGAGGTGCTTGCACCTCGCGCAACACGCAAATACTAGTTATACTATATAAAGCTAGATTACCACTGACTCACTGACAGACTCACTTACTCACTCATTGACATAGTTGTTCTCCCAGATGGGTGGATAGGGAGGTGGGTATATTTTGACAGATTCGTAAACAAGTAACTCTCAAACCTACGGAAAAAGTGCCAAACCTCCCCTTTTCCCCTCCCTTCTACCCCCTCCCTATCGTATCTCGGAAACTACGAGACCCGTATTTTTTTTTTTACGTATTCGTGTTGAGGAGGCTCGGTAAAGTAAAAACCATTTTTCAAAGTCCCCCCCCCCCCCGCCCCCCTTTTCACCCCCTTTAGGCGGATCTCGGAAACTAAGAGACTTGGAACATTTTTTTTTTCAGATTCAGCTAAAGGGGCAATGCTTTAGTCGAAATACTTCTGCAACCCGCCCCCCCTTCCCCTTCATAACCCCTCCCACCCCCATTTATTTTTTATTTTTTCACAAGCACACGAGGTGCTTGCACCTGGCGCAACACGCAAATACTAAACCCCCCATTTTCTTTTTTCACAAGCACGAATTAAGTGATCGACACTTGATTAGTTTAAAAAAAACTTTATTTAAACGAACAGCGTTACAGTAATTAAGATAGTAATGATTATTCTAATAATGATACATGTATTTATATTTAATTATTGCTAAGTTAACAATATTCTTATAGACTACTTATTTGCTACTTGAGGTGGAGGGGGATTTGCTGATAAAGCGAATAGAGTTGGGGTCGTCACACTTAACTCCTCCCTCCCTAAGAGAGAAATTATCTAAAGGCAACTCTGTAGTCTTTAGAGAATTTCGTCTGAGTCTCTTAGTCAATGACTCTCTTCTTTGGAACAAAAACCCAATGACGAATACAATTATAATGGCGTAAATACTTATGGTCCATACACTGATTTTGTCGCTAACTATAATTGTTTCACCATCACTGACACTGTCACTGTATTTGGCTTGGTTCAGCAGTTCCTTGACGTCGCCTAGATCTACTCCTCTGAGGTCCAGCTGCTTGGCTGACGGGGTAACATCTCTGCGTAGCTCGGGCATCTGTACTGGTGGCAATCTGAAGGAAACTAAACTGGTGTTCATGGGTGTTGTGATGGAGATATCAGCAATCTGTAAGGTACAGTGCTGACTTGGCACTAATATGTATGTGCCTCGTAGACTATGTCTGCGGATCTTCTCTTCGCAGTGCTCCGTTGCAACAGTTTCCTTTTCTGTGTATATCAACCAGTGGATGCTGGATATAGGCTGCACCTTGATTTCTTCTATCTGCACCTGGTGTTGCTTGCAATTGCTGAAGTTATGTTGTAATAACATAAGTTGTTGGATACATGTTTCCTCCGCGTACTGTACCATGTTTTCATCGGAACAGAGATATGTCTGATCTTCTATTTCCTTACAGCCATCGACTACGGATCTGTATTTCGACTTGTTCACTATTAGGTAAGGATATTGGGGTATAATGATATTAGGTTTTTGGGTTATTTGGTTATAGATTGGGATAGGAACAACTTTATAATAATTGTATGTGTTTTTGTCTATTAATGGGACTTCTAGTATAAATATAATTTTACTATTGTCTATGTATCCCTTAATTTCTATACTTCCTTCTAATTTTACTAAGTTATCTAATCTTAATGGATAAATTAAGTTATGATGTTTTCTTATGACATTAAGAATATTAAATAATTCTGTGGCATTTACTATGGATGGATGTAATATGTGCATTTTACTAAAAGCAATGGCAGTTTCCAATTCATAAATAATGGAATAAATAGTACGACAATTATTTAAAACTTGATTCATACTATTCATTATGGTTAAAAGATTAGAGTACTTGGTTTGGTTTTGAATAAGTGCTTGAAAGTGTTTTATTTTGAAATCCAAATGTCTAGTATTAAAGTTAATATCATCAGAAACATTGAGTAATTTATCGAAAGCCTTCTGCATTAATGATACTTTTCGTTCTATTGAATGTTCCCTATTTCCTAAATTACTAATTTCTACATTATATTTCCTAGCATCTTCGTTATCTAAATTTCCTGTTATTACCTTAATAAGGGATCCTAGTGGGTTTATAATTCCTCTCCTTGTTCTGCTAGAGGGTAGAATCTGTTTTAACCTATCTTTTGTCAATTCAATAAATGATTCGATTTGTACTGTTAACCCTAAAAGTTCCCTATGTATCTCGCTATTACTATGACTTATAATTTTTAATTTATTATACTCTTCTATATTATTTTCTAACTGGACAGTTAATGAATTTAAATCTATAGTCTTAATAATATTCCAATGGTTAGTCCTCATCAGAACTGTTCCAATCCGAATCGGAACTATTCCAGGATTCTGGTCGATCTTCTGGATGTTCAGGGTTGTCCCTTGATCCGCTAGGACGAGCAGTATCAACCACCATCTGTGGAGGGCGTTTGACATTTCTTAATGCTACTTTAGTATTTCTATTTTTAAGCTTAACTGGGACTATGTTTCGTTTAGGTTTTCCGGTGACCGTTGCCTTTTCGTATCGCGGCAGTTCTTTTGCTTTCCTAGTCCTAGTATTTTTCATAAAAACCGTGTCACCATCCACTATTTTTGGTGGGTCCTCCCCTCCTTTCTTGTCCCTAACTAAGTTTTTATGTCCATGCTGCTTAAATGCTCATAAAGAATTTTCAATCGCTTACGATGATCCTGTAATATCTTTTGCATTAAAGTTTTGTCCCTGTCAATATCAAAAGCACTTCCAGACTCTGTGTGCCCGAAAACAACTTCGTAAGGTGTGAAACTCGTAGCGCTATGAATAGTATTGTTATAACCCATGATCGCATATGTCATAACGGAAGCTGCATCTAAACTAGATTGTTCATATTTTGCTAACCTATATATTTCGATAATTGTGGAATGAAATCTTTCCACTATTGCCATTGAATTAGGGTTGTTAGGTGTCCCTATGTGTTGCTCGATTTTATATAAACTTAACATTTCCTTAAGCAATTCATTGTTAAACTCAGTTCCTGCATCGCTACTTATTTTTTTTGGTATTCCATACATGCAAAAATATTTGATTAGAGCTCTCACTACCTCGGGTGTGCTTTTATTGGGAATCTGTATGGCTTGACCTAACTTACTAAATGAGTCTACTATAGTTAAGTATTGATTTTTCTCTATATATAGCAGATCTATAAAAACTTCCTGGAATGGACTGTCTGTAGTTTGTGTTAATTGTATAAATGGTTTTAGAGGTTTCCTGTCATACTTCATTTTCTTACATTCCTCACATGCATTAATAATAGCTGTAACTGTTTCTTTCATATTGCTCCACCAATATGCTCTTTTTAACTTCATTAGAGTCTCTCTAATACCTCTATGACAAGTCTTCCCTAGATGATATTTGATGACTAAGTCTTTCTGGTCAATTTCATCCGTAACGTTCACAACTCTTTCAGTACATTCGACAAAGTTTTGAGTTCCCTTTTTGTAAAGTGTCGTAACTACATTAGCAAATGCTTTTCTATGGCAATGGTCCTCAAAGTACATGAAGTACTTATTTTTGTAATCGGTATATTCTTTAAGAAAAATTTTGACTAAATTTTCGCTATTACTAGGGGGTAGGTGGACTTCCAAAATTTTTTGTTTGTTATTAGAAATATCTTTTACACAGATATCGTCTCTGTGCCAGGTGAAAACATGAATTTGCCTAGCTTTCGTATCAACCGCTTCATTAAGAATAGGAATACCTTCATGTTCCCTATTAGATATTGAATTTGCTGTCACGGCGTCATCGCCTTCAGAATCAGATAATTCTATCGTCTCTATTTCTGGTTCTTTAACGCTAAGCTTTACGATTTCGTCCGTCACTTCTTTCAAGTGCTGTTGTAATCTCGCTTCCTTCTCATCTACGTTAACTATCATTGATTCCGAGTCATCTTTTGTTATATTAATTTTAATCCGCGATAAGGCATCTGCATTTGTATTTTGTTTGCCTTTCTTATAATGTATATCGAAATTATAGTCTTCTAAGCGTAAACGCCATCTAGTTAGCTTGCTATTAGGTTCTTTTAATGAATTCAACCATGCCAAAGGTCTATGGTCAGTATATATTGTAAATTTTCTGCCATATAAATAGGGTCTGAAATATTTAACTGCCCATACTATGGCCAATAACTCCTTTTCTATCGTACTATATCTAGACTCTGTATCGCTTAGTTTCCTACTGGCAAATGCAATCGGTTTGTCTGATCCTATATTACCTTGAGAAAGTACTGCACCTATCGCGACGTTTGACGCGTCGGTTGTAAGAATAAATGGTTTTGTGAAATCGGGGAATTGTAACAAAGGTGCATGTGTCAGCAACTCTTTGCACGTTTCGAAACTTTTTTTATAATCATCATTTATCTCAATCTTTTTTCCCTTCTTTAGACATGCTGTGAGAGGTGCGGTTATCTTAGAAAAATCCTTTATAAACTTTCTATAATAACCAATTAATCCTAAGAAACTCTTAATCTCTGTAACTGTTTTGGGCAAAGGGTATTTCAGAATAGCCTCTATTTTGTCGTTGTTAGGCTTAAGGCCATCCCTAGTTATTGTATGTCCCAAGTACATTACTTCCTTTCTCAAAAACTCGGATTTATCAAGCTGAACTTTTAAATTAGTTTTTCGGAATCGCTCGAAAATAGCTCGCAGTTTCTCTATGTGTTCTTGTAAGCTGGTCGAGAAAATGATGACGTCATCAAGATATACGAGGCAATGCAAGCCTTGTAACCCTCTGAGGACGTTATCCATTGCACGTTGAAATGTGGCAGGCGCTGTTTTCAAACCGAACGGCATTCTGTTGAATTCGTATAAGCCGAATGGTGTTGAAAACGCAGTTTTTTGTCTATCTTCTTTCTGGATTTGTAGTTGATGGTAGCCAGACGCAAGATCTAACGTGGAAAAATACATACTCTTTCCTAGTTTATCAAAAAGATCATTGATATTTGGCAAAGGGTACTTATCGTCCACAGTTATTTCGTTCAAACGTCTGTAATCTACTACCATCCTCCACTTTTGTTGTCCAGAAGCATCTAACTTCTTTGGAACTAGGTGGACCGGTGCACTCCAAGGAGAATTTGATTCTCGGATTACATCGTCCTTTAGCATTTTATCCACTTGGCGCCTAATCTCGTCTGTTTGGGCGGGCGGCAACCTATAGGCTTTTACGTTAATGGGATCCTCGTTTACCGTTCTAATTTTATGTTTCACTTCGTTAGTGAAAGACAACGGTATGTCCTCACAGTAAAAAATATCCTTATATTCCTCACAAATATTCTTAATCATCGTTCTTTCCTCCTCATTCATATGATCTAACCTTAATTTTTGTAAGTTGTTTAATAATAACTCGTCCATTCTGTCTCTGTCGCTTAAATTATTAACTAAGATCTCTTGGTGATTGTAAGGTTCTACCTGAAAGGGGTTAGTGACCTTGAGGGTCATTTCTATGTCCTTGCAGTTCTGAATAACCGTATATGCATAACCATTTACACAGTTAACTAACGCACAGGGCATTCGAATTCCCTTAGTCAATTCCTTAAAATCTAAAATAGCCTCGCCATTAGTTAAATTTACGGGCAGTTTTACCCTTAACTCACTACGTGGCGGTAAAATATAAGTATCTTTTAACGCTGAAGAGTAAACAAAAGGTATGTCAGTATTCCTTGTATATAAAGTTTGTGTTTGGTAATCAATTTTTGCATCTAATTGTTTTAATAAATTACTGCCTAATAAACCATCGTAGTTATTGTCAACATCGTAAACGTAAAACTTATGACCTTCACAACTTTTAAAAATGTTGGGCAAGGGGGTTAAAACAACTTCTGTATGTACGCTAACGCCATGAGTACTGACTACTTCAAAAGGCTCTTTGTAGATAGCATTTTTAAAATGATGGTAGGCGACACGCCGACCTATGAATGATCTAGAGCTGCCAGAGTCTAACATAAAAACTGCATTACCTAGCTCCGGGATTACAATGTAAGGCAAAGAACGATAATTAGTACAATTTAAAACTATTTTTTCTCTCTGCATGAGGCTCTCAGGTGAAAATTTTCAATCTGTTCAGTCTCATAGGACGTGCTCGCTTGCGGTTCGTAATCGTAAATATTTTGTTCATTATTATCGTACGTCATAAGTGAGTCATTATTGGTATAATTTACGCGTCTAGAGTTTGCAGTTCGCATGGTAACGTCGGTGTTTGAACCCGAGTTTGCCGGCGTTGCATTTTGCACCGATGCCGTTCGCGGCGCGGCCTGCTGATTCGGCCACGGCGTTGACCTACTTTGTTGTGGCGACTGATTTTGCGCATTATTTTGGTTTCTAAAAGAATTTCTATATTGAATTGAATTATTTGGAGAGTTCGTTTGAGTAGTATTTCCTGTTGAACTATTTGGTACTGGTATACTAGGTTGTTTTTGTGGATTGGGTGAACGTTGGAAGTTGCCGTTATTGTTGGTAGTTTTTCCTGGCAGTTTTGAACTATTTTTATTTCTATTATTTCTAGATTCATAAACCGTCTGAAAGTTTTGCTCTTCTAACACTACCTTCAAGGCATCTTCTAGTGTCGTCACGTTCCTTAATCGTACCAATCTAACTAAATAAGGAGGTAAATTATATAGGAAAACATTCAATGACGAATTAGTATAAATATGCTGTTTGGCTTGACGTAAATTCGCATCGTCTACGGTTTCAATTATTTTTGCAATCAAGATACTTCGCAAGTTTTGAATCCTATGACAGAAATCCAAATAACTTTCGTTATAATTTAGTTTCATGGACTCTAACTCTAATACTAAACAATCTTCGGTTCTAGGGTCACCAAAATGTTGTGACAATAATGTTTTCAACTCCAACCAAGTACGAATATTATCCCGTTCCCCTACTAGGTTCGCGGCGTCCCCTGTTAATCTACTAGTGAGAACGTGAAATAGGTATTCGTTTTGGACATCTCCCCCCTGAAATGTATTTATAATATATTCGCATTTCTTTATAAAAAGTGGGAGCTGTCTAGAATCGCCATTAAATTCTGGAATAATTTTTGCCATTGTTGACGGAACCTGCACGATTTGATCCATTTTGAGAGAACAAAAACACAGAAAGAGAGTGAAAACTAAAACACTAAATACCTAACTAAAGTTAATCTTATTACGCCAGTTATATCGTAATAAAATATAATAATGTTATCACGGTATTGCTCAACCCTTAATAACACAACACATACAATTAAAACAAAGAGAAAAATGATAAAGGAAAACCGAGAGGATAGTGAAAAAGTTTTACTCACAGTCCTGTAGTTACTCCCATCTCCTCCTTGTGACTACTATCAAATACTGCGCCGGCCGTTGTGCCTGGTACTTAATAGATTTGTTTGTTCGGGAATCTCCGTTGAACTGTAGAAACAGACGTCCAGCTGTGCTTGTAGAGTTGTATACGTCGCAAACTGACTACAGAGATCCTACCGGCTGCGCCAATTAAGTGATCGACACTTGATTAGTTTAAAAAAAACTTTATTTAAACGAACAGCGTTACAGTAATTAAGATAGTAATGATTATTCTAATAATGATACATGTATTTATATTTAATTATTGCTAAGTTAACAATATTCTTATAGACTACTTATTTGCTACTTGAGGTGGAGGGGGATTTGCTGATAAAGCGAATAGAGTTGGGGTCGTCACACTTAACTCACGCGAGGTGCTTGCACCTCGCGCAACACGCAAATACTAAACCCCCCATTTTATTTTTTCACAAGCACGCGAGGTGCTTGCACCTCGCGTGCTTGTGAAAAAATACTAGTTATACTATATAAAGCTAAATTACCACTCACTGACTCACTGACTCATTGACTTAATTGTTCTCCCAGATGGTGGATGGGGAGGTGGGTATATTTTGACAGATTTGACAGACAATATACCCAATATTTTGACAGATTCGTAAACAAGTAACTCTCAAACCTACGGGAAAAGTGCCAAACCCCCCCTGTTCACCCCCCTTCTCCCCCCTCCCTATCGTATCTCGGAAACTACGAGACCCGTAGGTTTTTCTTTTTACGGATTCGTATAGAGGAGGCTCGGTAAAGTAAAAACCATTTTTCAAAATCGCCCCCCTTGCCCCCCTTCTCACCCCCTCTAGGCGGATCTCGGAAATTAAGAGACTTGGAACATTTTTTTTTCAGATTCATTTAGAGGGGCAATGCTTTAGTCCTAATAATTGTGCAACCCCCCCCCCATCTCCCCTCCTTTTTTTTTGTAAAGAAAGTACGCGAGGTGCTTGCACTTCGCGCAACACGCAAATACTAAACCCCCCCCCACTTTTTTTTTTTTTTTCACAAGCACGCGAGGTGCTTGCACCTCGCGCAACACGCAAATACTAAACCCCCCATTACCTCTCCCAATTTTTTTTTTTCACAAGCACGCGAGGTGCTTGCACCTCGCGCAACACGCAAATACTAAACCCCCCATTACCCCTCCCAATTTTTTTTTTCACAAGCACGAGCAACACGCAAATACTAAACCCCCCCATCTCCCCCCATCACCCCACCCCTTATTTTTTTTTTTTTTTTTCACAAGCACGCGAGGTGCTTGCACCTCGCGCCACACGCAAATACTAAACCCCCCATTACCCCTCCCAATTTTTTTTTTCACAAGCACGAGCAACACGCAAATACTAAACCCCCCCATCTCCCCCCATCACCCCACCCCTTATTTTTTTTTTTTTTTTTCACAAGCACGCGAGGTGCTTGCACCTCGCGCAACACGCAAATACTAAACCCCTCCCATCACCCCCCCCCTTTTTTTTTTTCACAAGCACGCGAGGTGCTTGCACCTCGCGCAACACGCAAATACTAGTTGTATTATATAAAGCTAAATTACCACTCACTCACTCACTGACTCACTCATTGACAAAATTGTTCTCCCAGATGGTGGATGGGGAGGTGGGTATATTTTGACAAATTCGTAAACAAGTAACTCTCAAACCTACGGGAAAAGTGCCAAACCTCCCCTTTTCAACCCCTTCTAGTCCAAAGTCGCTCCTACCAAGCCTCTGTGTATAGCACGCTTAGAGTTCTGCGGCGCGCTTCTCATGTCCAAACTGCTACGCATAGTTTACGAAAATTACTTGCATCTTCTTCCAGTCAAGGTATTCGCTTTCACTGACTCTGTTATATTGATACACTGATTGTTATATTACTGAGTCGTGTTATATTGGATTAAAAGTTCGCCACGTCGGTGGCAAACCTTTGTAGCAAATCGCGTTGTTCAGATAACGGAAAACATCTCTGCTGACAACTTCTATCACGTCGCGGGGACTGAAAATCCCGCAGACGTTCTCTCACGTGGCATTACGCCTCAGAAATTAACCACACACCCTCTGTGGCTCCACGGGTCCCAGTGGGCTACATTGGATCCGTCTGAGTGGCCTCTCAAGCGTCTTGACGACCAGTTTACTCCGCCTACTACTGAATAAAAAATTCTTACACTGCTGTGTACTCGCCATCGCCAGTCAAGCATTGTGCTATAAATGATCTCGCTAACCGCATCTCCTCATGGAGTAAAACTCTTCGTATAACTGTATACGTTTGTAAATTCGCAACAATTTTTACGACTCATTTCTTTCTAATATTATTGAAAACTAAAAATTACAAACCCAAAAGCTACTAATAATGTTTTGATTGCTTTACTGAGTTTCATTTAGTTTTTATGATGCCTGAAACTTGTATGTCCAATATACTTCTTGTCATCGAATTACTAAATAAGTGACTGCTAACTACTATGTCCTGTATTCATCCCATTGCCGTAATATTAGAAAAGTAATTTCTTGTTATTTTTATTAATAATGGTTTTAGGGATCCATAGATGAAATGTTTGACACCTTACTAACTTTCTTTTTCAGAGCTTCCAGTCATAGCCATAGCATTGGTGCCGTCTGAAAACGCTTCTTCAGATATAGTTATTGGTTCTGAATCTGAAAATAAAGAGAAACTTACTTTTCATAGAACTGAAGAGTTGTCCTCCTCATTCTGCCTAGAGCATGGATACCGGTTTTCGATAATATCGAAAAACCGGAATATCGGACCATAAATCCGATATCGAAAAAAGCGATATTGGATTTCAAATATCGGTTTTTCGATATTTTATATGAAACAAAAAACCAAACGCAATAGAATCTTTCTTACTTATTTCATTGAATTTAATTAATGTAAACAATACCTATCGGTTAATTATAATAATATGTATGCTACAGTGTCATTTATAAATGATTATTTCCATATAAAAGAGTACAACATTTAGGCGCGGCATCATGTACATACATGCAACAAAATAAGATCGTATCTCAAAGACAATACGTTGAATGCCCTCTGCTACTTTTTTATATGTTTTATTACTGATGAGCCCAGAAGTTCACCGTTCACTCTTGCTTTGAAGGCAGACGGGTCATATGTAGAAGGGAACACAGCAGCCTGCAGAGTTCCAAACCTTAGCCGTGCGCACAATAAATGTAGAGGAGAATCGCTTAGTACAACAAGACGGTATATTGAACAAGTGATACGTCTGGTAGAGCGTTAGTATAAGGTAGATGGAGGAATCGGGTCGTGGAGTTCCTGCGCACACTCTCCGAAGTACAATTTGTGGAAGACCGACAGGCGAACAACGTTTTGCCGATGAGCCAGGCTGTGAAGCTTGTCTGCTAACACTTCATCGCTTATGAGTCTTTTAGCTCTGCGTTATCTGAGTCAAGTGCAGCAAGCTGTTATTTTGCTGAGCCATCCAAGAAGTGACTGCAGTACTCCATACAAGAACAGAAAGCTGTACAGGTGTGCAGTATCGCCTCACCTTGTGAAGGATTTCCAGCTTTTTGGCTGCAGTCAAAGCTTTTGACTCAATGATTGAGCCGAAGTTTAAGTTAGCCGTCAACTCCATGTCCAAAAGCTCCAGGCGGTCGGTAACTGATAGGTATAGATGCACCTCGGAAAGTAGGAGATAATTTAAATTGGCTCCTTTTAGCAGTGAAAAGATAAACCTGTGTTTTCAAAGCATTGAATTTAACCAGATTGTCGGGTTAAATTCATTCGCTCCAACATGGCCTTTCTAAGATAGTCTGTTTAATCCCTGCTAGTTCTAGCACTGGATAGGTATATCTTTAAGTCTGTTTTGTTATCCGCGTACCCAAGAACTGGAGCAGGTCCTTGATATGCAGCAAAAACAATCGCAAAGAGAACAGACCTCATAAGAATACCGCATTGACAGCAGACATAAGATCCGATGAGCAGCCATCGATGACCGCTCGGATTGACCGCTCACTTAAGAAGTCAGAATTCCAGTTGCAGGAGCCAGCAGGGACGCCAAATGCAGGAAGATTGCTCAGTAGACTAGCGTGCCAGACCGTGTCAAAGGTCTTTAAGATATTGAGGGACTCCACAAGAGCATTGCCGTGTTTCTTAATGGCCTCGTCCCAGCAGTGCGTAACATACACAAGAAGATATCGGGTCGACAGACCAAGGCAGAAGCCATACTGGTGGTCACTAAGTAGCTAAACTACCTTCCGCCGCCGCCTAATTCCTTTCAGCCCCAGGAACATCTGCCCCCCGGACGTAACTTGCAGTGGCCAATTTGGAAAGCTATCAATGGTCTGCGAACCCAAATAGGCCGCTTCAAGCATAATTTAGAAAAATGGGGCATTATATGCCAAACTGACACCCAGTGCGATTACGGCGTTCCTGATCAAACAATGACCCATTAGCTTGAGTGTCCAAATGACCCAAAAACGTGTACATTAGAAGATCTTATAAACCCCACTGAACGAGACCTGCGTGACTGGGCCTAAAACATATAAGGTACGCAATTTAACATCAATACGAAGAAGAGACTAAGGAGCTCATTGTCTTCAAGGTATGCTAGCAGCTTATTATTTAGTATCCTCTCCATCACTTTGCAGATTCTGGAGGTTTTTTGGGTACTGGTTGCACGTCCTGGTTGCTTCCAGGACACTGGCACCACTCTAATTTTAAGAGTGTGATACAGGTGACAACTCCAGAGCACAACTTTTTAAGACTCGAGCAGGTATTCCGTCCGGCCCGCTGGCTTTGTTCACGTCTAGTCTGCAAAGGGCTTTATGGGCCTCTTAAATGTGAATTTCTAAAACTGACGTTCCATATTTCAGCAATAGCGATCTCGTGAATTGTCGTAGTCTTCGTCTTTAAAGCCATAAGATGGCTCTCCCTCCAATTGAATATCCAGTTCTTTGCGTTTATCGTAATATTTACTTATACAAGGTGTAACAGATTAAGCTCAATACCTCAGACACCCTAATTAGAATATTAAAATATAAGTCTAAAACAACATCCGTAACTAAATAAATTGAAACCAAACCTAGATATTTTTTATAAAATAGTTATCCGCAAAACGTATGTACGTCATACAATATCCTTACGCAGATCCGTACACTCGTGCAATGTTAGTGGCACTTAGGTTAGGTTAAAATATAACACCTATTTTTATGACGGAATCGATTCAGAAGCCGATTCTGAAACAACTACTTTCAGGAATTGCGTTTATTCTGTTACACGTTGTAAATTTTTGTTACTCAATTACTTATTTTAACTTGTGTTGATTAGTATGTTACGAAATTGATATTTTTTGTGTATCATACTTTTAAATTCGAATTGATGTAATATTGCAATGAAATATTTTTAAAAATAAATGACGGTGATTTTATATTTCCATAGCACACTTTGATACAGTCTCTAAATTGTAATATTTGGACCCTTACAACTTTGAAACGAATTTGATCATTTTATTTCCATAATATCGGAAAAATATCGAAATACCGGAATACCGATATTAAAAAATTGAATATCGAAACAAAACCGGTATTGGGAAAAGGTTCCGATATTCCATGCTCTAATTCTGCCCTTCCATCGATTCAGACATAGAGTGCATGGCTATATCAGGCAGTTCCAAATACACAAGCCAATATTTCCATCGACAGTGCCGAGACTTATGTTGATGCTAATACTTTTATGGGGCAGTAAACGAAAACCTTGAAATGGATGACTGTCCTAGCGTTAGTGGCATTAAAAATAACTCTGGGTTAAAAGTCGATGACATTTTAGACCATGAGCGACCTCCGTTAACTCCTGTTACTAACAACGTGCTACCACCGAATGGTGAAGTCAATTATAATGCTACAACGTGCTACCACCGACTGGTGAATTCAATTATAATGCTTTACCAAGCTTAGCTTCATTATTGTCTATTCTATTATCAAATCCTTCGTATAGACGAAGGACTAGCCATAGGGCTAGTCCATTAACACCAAGAAGATCTAGACATAAGAGGAAGCTACCAACACGAGCTGTGCCAAATGTTCGTGCAAAAAATACCAAGAAGACACCTAATTGTGACCTACAAATGGAGAAAAGGACAATTCAGACACAATGCTGATATTCAATCCAACGATTTCCTGTTTGGTTTACCGGATACTGACTCTCCGTTGGACTTTTTTATCTGTTCTTTTCCTCAGATACTCGTTGATATCGTCGACAACACAAACTTGTACTCGACTGGGAAATGTATAGAATTGTCCATCGAGCAGCTGAAAGATTTTCTCGTGATTCTTCTTATCATGGGTATTGTAAAATGCCTTGCTGTCTAGACTATTGGTCTACAGAATTCAGATATGCCCAAGTGGCTAACGTCATGTCATTGAAACGATTCGAGCAGATTCGACGTAACATTCACTTTGTCGACAATATCTTTTCTGATGTGGACAGATATACAAGATACGACCATTCATCGTAGAAATAGGCAAAACCCTAGCATCATAAGAAGAAATAAAGTACAGCATAGATGAGATAATTAATAATAATAATAATAAATCTTTATTGACATAAAATGAGGATATAAGACACTGTGAAGCCTCTGAATCCTAAACTAGGTTAGAACCTGTATATCAGGAATCAACGCCTTCTTCCATTTTTCTGTTTTGAATGTCAAAAACCATGTTTACAGAGTATGTTTACAGGTATGAGAGCATGCAAAAAATAACAGATTTTTAAATTTTAATTAAATTGATTTAAATTAAAATGAAATAGTTTAAAATAAATTACATTGAATTGGATTAAATTAATAAGTTATATTTTATACCTTAGTATGAATTATATAAGTGTATAGTGAGTACCTACATGCATGTGTGCTTGATTGTGTGTATGTGAGTGTGTGTATGTGTGTGAGTATGTCTTATCTGAAATTGGTAGTGATTATATTATATTAAGTGTGGGAACGATTTACATAAAAAAAATATATATGTATATATATAGTATATCCACAAGTTATTGCAGTAATTTTTCAGTTTCCTAATAGTCCTGCGTAGGAAGCCAGTCTCTAAGCCTAGATTGGCATTCACGCAAGGAGAGGGGGTAAACATTTAGAATATTATTTATTTTATTATATAGATGCACCGAAAGAGACAAAGACAAAAGGCTTTTCTAGCCTTTTGTCTTCTTCCTAATGCGGTACGACATCTAACGCAGTTATGTACTTTAATAATTTTACGTTTGTTGCTAAATTTTGTTGGGTCATAGGGAGTACAGATATGTTTACTGGTAATTATATTGTAAATAAAGAGCTGCCTTACAGTAAGGACTTTGCAAATCTCATAAAGCGTTTTAGTAGGGAATCTATACGGCTTACGAGTCATAGTTTTAAGCAGGGATCATTGAGCTCTCTCTAAAAGGATGATATGCGTTTTACATGCGCCTCCCCAAACACCGATACAATAACCAATAACCGACTGAACTAGTGCATAATATACAGAACGAAGAAGATCTACATAAATTAGCCACCTCCCTAAGGATTTTAAACGCCCGTATTAGCTTTCTTACTCTTGACGCTATCATCTCTATATGCGGCTTCCAGGTTAACTTCTCGTCTAATAATACTCCAAGGTATTTTACTGCAGGGATTTTAGTAATGGTTTGGCAAGAACACTGTTGGTTTGTTGAGAATTCGCATGTGTGAATAGAAATCTCACAGTTCGGCTGCTTTATACGAGAATTACTAAATTGCACTAACGATGTCTTAGCCACATTTAGGGCCAATAAATTAAATCTTAGCCAATGTTGAGCCCTGTGAAGTCCTTTTTCCGCATTTTGTCGTACTTCGTCCAAAGTCTCCCCTTGAAACACAAAAGTTGTGTCATCGGCATACGTAAAAATTTTGCCTTTATGGAGCGACATTTGACACAGGTCATTTATATATACAAGAGACTGGGACCGAGTATACTGCCCTGAGGGATACCGCAGGTGACAGCAGCGTCAGCACTAACATAATTACTAATTTTGACTTATTGCTGACGACCTGTAAGAAAATCAGCAAAAATTTTTAGCACCTTACCCCGTATACCGTGTTTTTCTAGCTTGTCCACAAGAATAGGGATCGAGACAGTGTCGAATGCTTTGGCGAGGTCGATAAAAACTCCCACGCACTTTTGTTTGTCGTCAAGACAACCTGTGACATAATCCACTAATGAACTGACAGCTCCATCAGTACTACGTCCTGCTCTGAAGCCAAATTGGGAAATTGAGAGAATGTTGTTATGTTCCAAATAACTTACAAGTTGTCTGTTTAGGAGATTTCCAACACTTTGGAAAGTGCTGGAAGCACAGAGATTGGTCTATAGTTTGTAACACTGTCTCGTGCCCCACTCTTGTGAACAGGTGTAATAAGTGCTTTTTTAAAGACTCTGGGAAAAATGCCTTGATCAAAACACAGTGATACAATAGTGGTAAAAAGCGGGACTATAATGCGAATTAAATGAATGAATATAGTCATAAATGATCGGCAAACTTCGCGCCATCTCAGTGCCTGTCATTCGGCTTACGCGCTAGGGCGGGAGTATTCAAATCGACTAAATCGAGTTAAAGAGAATTCAATTCGAGTTGACTCGATTTGAGCCCAACTCGAGTTAACTCGAGTTAGTAAATCGAGTTGACACATCACTAATTTGTATGTAAAAGCGTTTTGTGTATCTATGTATATGGCAGTAATTAAACAAACAAAATAATTGGAATGATCCAAGTTAAAGTTCACATCCCTGGACCTGTGGTCACGTCCATGGAGGAAAAATATCCACGTAATCAATGGAAGTGACATCCATGGAAAGGACATTTTTTTGTTCAAATACGGAAAACTAATCTAAAAAATCTCTTCTTTGCAACCTATTTTGGCAATCGTAATTTGACCATCAAACCTACAAAACAGCAAAACAAATGTAAATTTAACATTATATACTTACTTGGCAAAACAACCACAGTAGTGATCACGTATGCCTGATGAGTTTTAATTAGGTAATCTTACTGTTTTTTCACGACAATAGTATTGCAGCCAGTAAGAAATTGACATCTCATTATGGTTATAACAGTTGACGGCTTGTCAATGCTCACATAAATTCGGACACACGCAGTTTTTTTTCCTCGGTAAAAGTTATTGTGACCTTTGTCCATGGAAGTGACCAAAATTTAAGTCACATATTTTAATTAGGTTTTTTGTTCTTATTTTTATCAATTGAATAGTAAGTTATAAGCTGATATGGGTCAGTATTTGTTAAAGTTTAAGATAATATCCTTATATTTTAGAAATATCATGCTAAAGACTGGGAAAAAATTATTATATCTGTAAATTTGCTTCAGTCACATCCACGGAAAAGACATTTTGGCGATTATTTTTTAATATTTAAAATAATGTGATCAATAAATTTTGTATATTTTCATGTAGTCTTCACCAGACATGGTAGCACTACCTTGATAAATATATCAAGTCCGCGTGCCCTAACAAAGGGCACGCGGACTTGATATATTTATCGATTTTAAAGAAAAAAATCTCTGTCACAGATAATTTTACTGAAAATGAGAAATACCCTTAAAAGAAAATTTTGACTCAGCCTTCTTGATGTCAAGGGGTAGCAAATTCCAGAGTTTAATAGTAGAAATAGCGTAAGAACTAGATAGAAACCCGGTGCGGTGAGAAGGAATGTGAAGAAGTAAGTTTTTGGATGCGCGAAGGTTAAGATCATGAGAACTGCCTAACAATTTATAATTTTGTTTTAAGTAAACAGGAGCATAAGGATCGTTCATAATAGTGAAGAGCATACAAAGGGATCTGAGGGATCTCCTTTGACGGATAGGCAACCATTTAAGCTGAGAACGGAAGGAAGAAATGTGATCATATTTTAGAAGAAAAATTACCGAAGTTTATTAAGCACCTTTTAAATATTATTTCACAGCACAGATTTTTAACAAAGCTTAAAAATGAGCTAACTAATGATGAAGCCTTGCTTCATATGGACTTCTCAGAAAATTATAATTGTAAATACTCTGCTGAAGTACAATCAGCACATTTTGGAGGCTCTAAGCCGCAAATTTCACTACACACGTCTGTTCTATACTTACGTGGCACAGACAAGAATTCCATTCAGTCATTCTGTACTCTCTCTAAAAATTTGAGACATGATCCGGTTTTAATTTGCGCACACCTCAAACCCATCATAGAACATATTCAATGTAAAGTACCAAATTTAACAACCATGCATTTCCTAAGTGATGGGCCTTCATCGCAGTATAGAAATAATTCTATGTTTTTTTTGATCGCAAAATATTTAAGCAAAGAACTTGGTGCAGATAATATTATATGGCACTTTAGTGAGGCCGGACATGGAAAAGGGGCTCCTGACGGAATTGGAGGATGTGTCAAAAGAATAGCTGATGCATTTGTAGCGACCGGTGGAGATATCCCAGATTTTGAAGCGTTGGTGAATTGTTTACAAGAAAAATGTAAAGGTATAATTATTTTGCCAATCGATGATACTCATGTTGACAAGATCTCTAACATACTCAGTACTAGTACTACAAGACCATTTACTCAGTTCATCAACTTGCATGGAATAAGACCAATCCTGATATCTTGCACGCCAGACGGTTAAGCTGCAGTATTTGTAAATCCAATCAGATTTGCTCACATCATGAAATTGGGCTTATTTACGTGACCTCTAATCCACAAAACCGGATGATATACCAGTTTTGAGGACATCAGCCCATTCACTATCGGAGTCGCCACAATTAGAGTATGACGTATACAAGAACCCGATAGCAACAACCTCACGTACATCTATCGATTTTTATCGAAAATGCTATGGATCTGATAGTTCATCTGATGAAGAGATTTTTGAAAGCAGGAAGCAGACACCTCTTAGAGAAAACGTTATTAATACTAAATGTTGACATGGTAATCTACAAAGTCTGTCAAATAATACATCTTCGGACGAAGAAAATATTTTCTAATGTTTCTTTCAATTATTGCCTCTTTATATTCTACAGGAATGTAATGATAACGTCACTTCTGTAGAAAGTTATTGTTTATTTTTCAGGGTGTTTGTTTACTTAATTTGATTATGTGTACTAGTTGTATTAAGAAATTATTACCAAAAGCAGTTAAGACTGATTATTAATTTTATTTTACTATTAAAGTTCATTAGTTTTATGAAAGATTCTGTCACTTATGTCGAAATTAGAAACACTCCTGTCGAAGTGTTAAAACTAAAATGTACAATTATTTCTCATAATTTTAATGATTGATCTCTGATTTTATTTTTTAGAAGATAATTACATAATAGCTCTATACAATAACACAATAAGAAGCTGATTTGGTGAATTTTAAAAAGTATTTTATTTTTTTATCACTCAGTAGAATTACCCATGTCAATTTTATACTGATACAGTATTAAATACACAAATATTAACATATGACATCATAATTGAACCTAATATAATCTACTTCGTGTTTCGTATACCTAATATGTGTGTGTGTGTGTGTGTGTGTGTGTCTTTATATAATGAGAGGTGTAGACGGGAGCGTAAGTACTCGACTCTCCTGTGGGCCTCGAAAAACATGATAAGCCATTGGTCACGGCCACGGCGGCTAATCTGATAATTGATAAGTCCTCATTTAATTATGTTATGGTGTACAATAAAGAGTATATCTATCTAACTGCGCAGGACATGTTATAGCACAGATTATTAAATAGTTACTTCGTAACAGATACATCACTCTCATACAAAAGCGAAAATACCTACGCTATAATAGCCTACAAAATCTTAATAATAATACCAGCTGTTTGCAGCGAGAAGAAATGTACCATAAGTACGCACACAGAGAATTTAGATTGTTTTGTCCGCCGCGCGACCCACGTCATCGAGCGAATGTCCTAGGGTTGTATATGATGATATTGATAATAAAACGAATATAGAAAAAAAAATTTTTAATTGTTGATCAAATATGTTTCAGTTTAATAAAATGATAGATGCATTTTTTCCTTCCCTGAATTCCCGATTATTAAATTTTATTGTCGAAAATATCCGAAACCGCGTAAATAATTTTAATAATAATAAAATTCCGCGCAAATAAATAATCAAAAGGGAAACAGGAGCAAAGCGGATGAAAATCAATTGTTTTTAGGTCGATCGATTATAATATTGTCAAAATTATTTTAAAAGGCTTAAGCAGGCGTGCGGTAGCCCAGAGTCGGATGTACCGACCGCGATACGTGAAGCAGTAGGCATATAACGCGTGGCCTTGAGCGAGTGACGGACGCCTGGTTACAGTGCAAAAGTATGCGCAGGTACAGGTGCACTCTCTGTTGCTTTACTCTCATTGTAAAGTGTAACCATGTGACTTTTTATTTTTCCCTACGATAATCCATGCGATTTGACAGATTTTCTTTTTGTTTAATTTTTATTATTAATTTATACTTCATTCATTGTATAAACTCTGGTTGGACATTTTGGTTGTAATCTTCGATTCGTTTTATATTTTGTTTTTACTTCATGTTTTTAAAATATTATTGTATTCGATTAGTTAAAGTTAAGATTATATTAGGTACCCTAATATAGTTTAATATTTTCATGCCAATTTATGGCGAAATGTGTCATTGCACTAAGTATTATATTATGCTAACATCTTTTGTACCACATTTTAAGCAAATAA
Source organism: Tholera decimalis (assembly GCA_943138885.2). Lineage (NCBI taxonomy): Eukaryota > Metazoa > Arthropoda > Insecta > Lepidoptera > Noctuidae > Tholera > Tholera decimalis. Next base: position 20,572,486 of record OW964563.2, on the reverse strand, counting down.
ATGGATTTGATTTGATTATTGAAGTCTAATGTTGTCGCTTCTCAAGTTTATTTTTTATATAATATAAACCTTTTGTTTTGTGGACGGGTGAACACTGTAGAGTGTAGACTCTTAGATTTGTTTAACAATTTTTTATTTGTAAATCCATTGTGCTGTATTAATTGGTCTATACTGTCCTCTCATACCTAATTAATCTATATAATGGATACATTGTAAGAATGATATTTTAAAAGAGTAACTGTGGAGTTTCTTCTCCATAGAAAACGACCAATTTCGAACCGTGCACTAACTGCTGACGTTTTGTAACTGGCCATTTAGGCTTATGTGAAATAAAACATTTTGAATTTGAGTTTGAGATTTCGTCCGATGAGACGGCAATTCGACACGACCGGAGAGAGAACCGGCGCAGGACCAACTTTCAAATTCAGGGCTGCTACTGATAAATGATCTTTATTTTGCAAATTGATTATTAAATAACACTTTTACACGTCATTTTTTTCGTAAATGTCAACTAGATGAGGCCGGTGTTTCCCAGGGCCGGATTAACCACTAGGCGGAGTAGGCTAGGGGCCCAGCATCAACTAGGGGCCCAGGCCCAGTGCACGCACCAAGAAAACATGTTTCTTCGAACGAGAATTTGATGTGCGTGTGAACTTAGGGACCTCACTGCTATCTCACAAAATCAAAATTGTTTTAAAACAATTTTAGAACAAATCTGGGTGTTCAAGACTACAAGAAGCCAGCCAACGGTAACTGGATGGTCCGAACTGTCCACGGTTCGTGGAGCCCTAAACGTTGCTTACAAACAATGGCCTTAGGCCAGTCAGTACATAATATTACCACTTACCTTCTGAGCTGGGACGCCAGGCTTCGACCTTCCTGAGGCCACGTCCGTGTGTGTGTGTGTATGTAGGTAATGAGTAATTGAAACGTATAGTTAGGTCGAGTGTGGATGGACGAAGGTTCTCAAAGATGCAGGTCCTCCCAACGCGGTCCATCAGCAATCACAGCACAAACTTCGCACCAGATTGAAGCAGCTATTTATCACCAATTAACCATTACTTTTAGCAAATTTCGCGTGTCAGACCGGCTGACGACATTCGGCGTGGTAGTTCAAAATATCCCAGGTTTCCACTCAATTCGGGATTCTAGAGTTCAATTTATCGTTAATCGCGACCCAATTATCGGTTACAACGGGCGATTCCACTCGATATTTCCATTACAACAAAATCAAAGTCCCAAGGCGGACATTTTTTCAACCACACCCAAAGTTATCTGTCAAAGTGAAAAAGTTATGTCAAGTGTCAACATCAAAAAGACAATAGAATGTTGCCACACCAAAAATATGCGTTCAAATACGTTCTGGACGCAACATCTACCCCCCCCCCCCGGGCGGGCCTACCCATCCGCTAATCAATTGGAAGTCTTGGCAAGGTTGCGAATTTCACACAGCTTTAATGCGGCAAAATACCGTAGCTAGTTCCTCAAAGGTGAGAACGGTGTCTCCCAACAATCTCCGCCAGTGTCCCTTTGCCGCTTTCACCGCGGGCTCAAAAGTACCCCCCTAATGGGGGCAGGCTGGCGGGTCAAACAACCAAGTGACCCCTCGGTGGGTCAAACTATTACCAATGTCAACCTGGCTCTCATTAAGGAAGGCGTATACCTCCTTCAAATAGTTACTTGTACCCTTGTAATTCGCACCGCAATCAGACCTAATCAAAGAAGGTAACCCACGGCGAGACACAAATCTGTCCAAAGTCGCCACAAAGGCCTCTGTCGAGAGGGAGGTTACCAGCTCCAAGTGTACTGCCTTGGTTGACAGGCAGACAAAACACACAAATAAGCCTTGATAATCTTACTATTTCGAATTGTGGACGTCTTCAACAAAAGGGGACCAGCAAAGTCCGTTCCGACGCCAGCAAAGGGCCTCGCCTCATTGACACGATCAGCCGGCAAAATCCAAAATTCTCGCTGCAGAATGGCCAACAGCGCATTGCAACCGGCATGCGAGTTCTTAACGTGACAATCAGTCACCAACAATTGAACCAAGTGGCCCTCCTTGGGCAACAAAAGGGGGTGACGGGCCCCATAAGGAAGGCTAGAGTGCCTCAACCGTCCTCCAACACGCAAAGGACCCGTCTTATCCAAGAAGGGATTCAGCTTACTAACAGCTCCCGACAACCCAACCCTACCAGACTTCAAGACCTCGATCTCCTTCTCAAAGTGTGCAGCCTGCACAGAGCGGACCCAAAAGAGGAGTGACTCCTGTCGCTCTTGAGGAGGGAGAACTGGTGACAGGCACTTGTGCCCTGGATTCCTAGAATTATGGCCAAAACGCCTGATCCACGAGGTGACGTTCAACAATTTGTCGAGGGAGCTGTATCGATCCAAAAAAAAATCAGATCAAACGGAGGATCCTTCGTCCCAACAGCGAACACCTTAAGTCCGGGCAAAGGATCCGACATCAAGACTGGCGCTCGAGGCCAATCGTCCTCGGGGCGAGTCAGCCAGTCCGGTCCCCACCAGAGGGGGTGAGCAATCAAGTGGGGGGCCATGCACCCGCGTGAGGCCACGTCGCCCGGGTTCAGGTCACCAGGCACGTGCCTTCAAATCAAAGGCGTTTCAGAACCTTGAATCTGCGACACTCGGTTCGCAACAAAGACCTCCAAAGAGTGGACGGACGTCTTCAACCAACACAAAACAATTTGACTGTCCGTCCAGGCGTAAGAAGCTCGAATGTCAACAGTTCCACCCAAAGTGTGCGCAACGTGGTTAAGGAGACGCACAAGAAGCACCGCAGGGAGTGCGGATACAAATTGGAGCCAGTCTTCCAACAGGGTTTCCCGAAGTGGCTCGTCCCAACCAAGTTCAGTTATAACAAGGGCAGGAGCACCAATTTTAGGGTAAAGACAACTCACAAGGGTGAGTTCAAACCAGGTCCTTCCTTCAACAGTGGTGACAGCCGTTTCGCCAATTCCCCAAATCTTGCCTGAAAAGTCGTTCACCCTCAGGCCAACCTGTCCCGCTAACCAAGACGACAAAAGGCAACCCTGGGCTCCCGTGTCCAAAATGGCACGGACCACAATCGAGTCACCCAAGGGTCCCCAGACCTTGACCGAGGCCGTTGGCAACAAAACCGTCTTGATCGGGGGAGTCCTTAGCGGGGCAGGCGTCAATTTCTTAGCGGTGCCTGGGCTGCGACCGATCGCCGCATCCAGGCTGCCCTCGTTCACGACGAGGCCAATATTCAAAATATTCGTCCGCGCGGTGTCCCGAGCCGCTCGCCATCACTGGAGGGGCAAATTCCACCGGATGCCTGAAGGGCGGAGGGCGCGACTCCAACCGGGGACGTTCCGCCAACGGAGGGGAAAGGCAGCGGTGCCGATCCGGCCCCTGCTGCCTAGCAGCCAACGCGCGTTCTCCCTGACGAGGGGAGACCAAATGGCGCTCGCGGGGCTCCCGTTCAACTTGCGCGGGGGGTGGAGTGCGGCGAACAGAATTGCGGGCCTCAGCCCGGTGCTCGTCTCCGGGGTACCCCCCCCTGCGCGAACCCTCCTCAGAAGATGGTCTTCTGGAGCGGTTCGCGTTGGCGCACAAAATCTCCAAGTGGGACCCTTTACAAATTCTACACGGGCGGGGGTCGGGGCAGTCCCGATGGAAGTGGGCCCCCAAACACGAGAAGCACAAACGGCGTGCGTTGACAATGCGGCGGCGGGCACTTACGTGCAAATTCAAAAAAGCCGGGCAACGCGCCATGACATGCCCCGTGGCCTTACAAAAGTCGCAATGATGAGGACTCCGGGCGCCAGCAAAACGAGGGGCGGGGCGAACATCAACAGGCCCCCTAGCCCGAGGACTCCGGGCGCCAGCAAAACGGGGGGCGGGGCGAACATCAACAGGCCCCCGAGCCCTAGTCCGTCCCTGGTCTCTAGGCCGAGAAGGTAGTGGGGGTGATCCCGTAGTGCCACGAGTGTTATCCAAAAACCGACACTCGTCTTCCAAAAATTTGAGGAGGTCGTCAAAGGGGGGAAGATGGGTGGCACTATCCCCACCATACTTCTGCTCAAAACGTGACCTCAACTCCGCGGGGAGCAACTGCAGCATTATGTGCACCAACAAGTAGGATCAATGTTCTACCGGTAACTCCAAGCGTGTCAAGGCGTTGGTCGCTGAGACCAACGGGTTCAGCAAGTCAGTGCGCAACGTCGACGTGCTGGCAATGGCCGGTAGTCCCAAAATTTGGCCGATGTGCACATCAGCCAGGCAGCGCTTGTTCTGATACCGTCGGGAGATAAGCTCCAGAGCGGTCGGGTAGGAGGAATCCGTCACCGGCAAGTGCTGCACCAAGGCTCTGGCTTCGCCCTCCAGGACAGACAATAAATAGGCCAGCTTCTGGGCAGGTCCGAGCGTGCATCGACAAGACTCTCAAAGAGATTTAGGAAGCCCAGCCAGTGGTCCAAGCGACCGTCAAAATGTGGCAGCTCCAGGGTGGGCAGCCCACCCAATAGTCCAGGGCCTGCAACAACGGGGGTCTGCGGCTTGGCCGCATCAGGCACCCGGCTCCTCTAAATTTCCCGGGCTCGTAGACTTATGACATCCCCCAGGTGGACAATCTGGTCATAGTCACCCAAAATCCTATCGCGGGCTGCCCGGTCCATCACCCCCAAATCCACGTCCATGATGAACTCGCAGAAGCGTGTGAGCGCAGCATCAGCTGCCTTGATCTTCTCATTCAAGCACCCGTACCGAGCAAGGGTGAGCTCTTCCAATTCCAAACGCTCAACCGCTGCCGCTGCCGATGTGAACCATCTCAACTGTGAGGCCAATCCGGCAGCAGACTCCCTGACTGCCTTTAATGAGGCCATTGCAACAATCAAATATTAATACCAATAGGCTAAATTAACTAAACAAACAACAATGACTTGTTAGCCAACCGAACAATTTTACCAAAATAAAAACTTAAATTCAACTTATTTCAGGTCCAAATCCGACCCTGTACTTATTCCAAGTATGAATCTAGCTTGCTAAGGATGGCTAGTTACAGAAAAAATAACAATTTAATGTATATATTGTGCTGGATCAACACCAATTAAACACAACAATCGAATGTACAATACTGAGCCGGACAACCTCCAATAACTTAATCCAATAAATACTATAAGCAATAAACCAATCCACACAATTCAAGTCTTGTTATGTTAACAAATCTGTGATTATTATTTAGATAAACTTTTAAATTCAGATCAGCGACATTCAATTATTAATTACAACAAATATACCAAATTATTAACCAAATACAACCTAATAAATCCTAATTTCACAAATAAATCTTACTTGTCAGTGCAATACAGGGACTACAGTACAAACCACAAGTACAATTTGAGCCCGGCTGACAAAACAATATATTCAAACTTATTAAGTTATTTTTAACAATGTTCAAAACTTCCAATTTACTTAGTGGATTTTATATTATAAAAGCCACGCTCTGCTTACCAATTTGTTCAAGACTACAAGAAGCCAGCCAACGGTAACTGGATGGTCCGAACTGTCCACGGTTCGTGGAGCCCTAAACGTTGCTTACAAACAATAGCCTTAGGCCAGTCAGTACATAATATTACCACTTACCTTCTGAGCTGGGACGCCAGGCTTCGACCTTCCTGAGGCCACGTCCGTGTGTGTGTGTGTGTGTAGGTAATGAGTAATTGAAACGTATAGTTAGGTCGAGTGTGGATGGACGAAGGTTCTCAAAGATGCAGGTCCTCCCAACGCGGTCCATCAGCAATCACAGCACAAACTTCGCACCAGATTGAAGCAGCTATTTATCACCAATTAACCATTACTTTTAGCAAATTTCGCGTGTCAGACCGGCTGACGACATTCGGCGTGGTAGTTCAAAATATCCCAGGTTTCCACTCAATTCGGGATTCTAGAGTTCAATTTATCGTTAATCGCGACCCAATTATCGGTTACAACGGGCGATTCCACTCGATATTTCCATTACAACAAAATCAAAGTCCCAAGGCGGACATTTTTTCAACCACACCCAAAGTTATCTGTCAAAGTGAAAAAGTTATGTCAAGTGTCAACTTCAAAAAGACAATAGAATGTTGCCACACCAAAAATATGCGTTCAAATACGTTCTGGACGCAACACTGGGAATAAGTAAACAAATATATAAAAACCGCAGCCCTTAATGTACGTTTCCTCAGTTCATACACGATTTGGTCAGTCAAAGTAAGAAAAGGGGCCCCGACAATACCCTTGCCTTAGGGCCTCTGACAGGGTTAATCCGGCTCTGCTAATATATACCTATTTATGCATTCAGTACACATTCTGAAGTATTTCAAAGATAATAATCAGATTTTTGTCTCTCCTGAAAAATGATCAAATTTAACTTGCGCGGTAATCGGTATTGTTACCTAAGCGACGATAGTTTACAAACAATAAAATAATAATTCTTAATAGCTGTATCCGGTCCATATTCAATTTAAAAAAATATGACCACGTATCGAGGTACAGAACCGAGCTCAAATGGATGCCCATTCGCCAGAGAAGAAATTTGCGCGCCTTGACTACGCTTTTCTCTTTGCTAAAATCTCCTACCGCTCCCTCTTACCTTATTTCTCATTTTCAATTTTTATGTTCTGCACACGCTAAAAGTCTGCGCTCCTCCAATAATCTTCTCTTACTCTGTCCTTCTCATACTTCTAATTTTATTCATTCTTTCTTTTATATACAGTCTATTCTTCTGTGGAATGCACTACCTCTTGATATCAGGACGGCCACCAGTCAATATGCGTTTGAGAGAAAGTTGCGGGAATATTTTCAAAACAAATAGTGGAAGCAGTTTTCATAACCCCCTTTCTATGACTTTTTATTAATATGTTATATATATTTGCTATGTATTATGATAAATATGTATGTAAGTTTATTTTAGTTATTTATGTATATATATACTTGTTCGGGTCAATCACCGAACTATATTAACATGTCAGCGTAATTGCGACACCGCGCACTATGCATTGTATATTTTATGTATCACCTAAGTAAAATAGTCAGTACGCTTTCGAATAGCATAACGGGCGCGACTCAATCTCACCCCATTCACCTCATTAGTTTTAATTCCTATCCCATTTGTAATACTGAAATATAGTAATCTTTATAATCTTAATCTTTGTATATCTTTATCTCACCCCAACCCCGAACAATACTTGTAATAAGACTTTTACTCTGAATATATTATCTACTTAGTTTATTTATTTATGCACCTGCCATGTTGTCTCTTAACCACCCATGGTTGACTGCACATAACTTTAAATAAGTCAGAGACAGATAGGACTGAGGATAGGACAGTAATATCACAGTCTAAAGATCATACAGTCGTCCGACGAAGACGTCTAGACAGGGCAATCGTGCGGGGTGAGGGGCGAGACGCGGGAATGCCGATCCCAAGCTGCGAACAAAACTATGTTAGCAGCTTGGGAGACATCATTCGGGGCTAGCACGTGTTTGTTTTTTAATTATTTATTTAAAATGGTACATACGACGTGTGCTGTGAGAGATTGCAAGTCTTCATCTTGTTTAAATAAAGATCTCCGGTTTCATCAGCTTCCACGCACAGAAGAAAGGTAAATAATTAATAATGTTTTGTTATCGTTTTATTTGTAATGTCGTGCCGCGTTGATAACGCTAACAAAATAGCCGAACGGCGGGCGGACGGTAAAAAAATTATATCTAATAGGCTTAGAATAACAACGCATAGAAGAGGCGTCTAGAACAAAACACGAGCGATTTCGTGTGTCCACTTTATTTTCTTTGTGTGCGTGAGCCGAATGTGTCTACGTTCTTCAAACGCACACAAATATAGCTTTCAGTGATACCATTACCAGTACCATTACCACAAAAATGGGAAAACGCACTATTATGTTGCTGGATCAAATCAAGTATTTTATGTTATGAAACTAAATAAGATGATGTTTTTTCATGTAATATGACTTATATGACATATATTTACGGAAGGTAAACGAAATGAGATATCGTTTATTGCGTTTAGAATGTTTGATGTGTAATGTGTTACAATGATATTATAGAAATGTATTAATTGCTTGAAAAATCTCGTTTGATATCAATTAAAAGTATGTGTTGTATTTATGAAATAGGAAAATATTATTGAGAACATTACTTAAATGAAAAAAATCTTAATCAATAAAATTGTCATCTTTATTATGCCACTCTTCGAACTAACAGTAAGTTATAGTTATAAAACACTGTAGGTAGTAGCTGTAAATAAATATAGTTTAGTTTGACGCATACATAATTGCCGCCAAAACTATATTTTTTTAAACAAAAATAAGCACAAAAGAAATCAATATAATAAATAATAAATAAATCTTTATTCACATTTCATACATTGTTTTCATGTAATAATTGAGGCAGTCCCAGTAAGTTACGAGAGTACTTGTGTTGGGACTGTCTCGCATCTTTCCGTAATAGTATATCTAGGTTAACAATGGTGAGACCAATATAAGTATGCTAGTAAATAATTTTAAACAAAATTAAACAAAGGAAAAGACATAAAATAACAGATAAAATTTAAATAAGTAGCTCAGTTGGACTTTTATGTGAGTGTGTGTGTGTGTATATATGTGTGTGTTTTTGTGTGTGGTATTGTGGTCGAGTTTGTTGACATGTTTGTGCGAGTAATAACTGTCGATGTACGCTACGTACGAATTTGAGGAAAACTATCTAGCTCTGGCTAAGATCATTTCGGTTTCCTCGTATGTTAGTGATTTTAACCATTTAACTAGTGCTTTCTTGCATTTGTATAATAGGAGGGGATATATGTTCAGTTTAAAATTGATTTTGTTATAAATAAAAGCAGATTGCGTTGGATATTGTCTGCTAGCAAAGGCAGTTCGGACCCTTGGGGAGTGAGCCACAATATCTTTTCTTCTTCTATTAAGGATAGTTGAATCTATTGGAAGGGCCTTGTGAAGTTTTAGAGTGATATGTAGGAGATATAGTTGCCTAATCGATAGCAGGTCACTAATTTGATAAAGGTCGCATGTTGAGAACCTGAACGGTTTAAAATACATCACTTTAATAAGTGATCGCTGAGCTCTTTCAAGGTCCAGAAACTTTGTTTTAGTAGCTCCTCCCCAGACTGGTATACAATACGCTACTACTGACTGTACCAAAGCCACATAAATCTTGCTTAAGAGGTGTGAGGACATCAGGTAGCGTAGAGTTTTAAATATCCAAATAAACTTCCTCACTCGTTTCATGATTACCTCAATATGTGAATGCCATGATAACGTCTGGTCAATAACTATGCCGAGATATTTTGTTGACCTTACTTTCTCCAGTTTTTGGCAGTCACAATCTTGAGGCAATATGGGTATTTTTTTCCTCACGGATAGCAACATTGAATTGTGATAAGTTAGGTTATTAGAATTTTTGTTTGATGGTCGATTTACTTAAATATAATGTATAAAATGTAAGTATTTACTTGTGAAATGTAATTTGATTACACGTTTTTTGTTTTTCTGAAGGACTATGACATCCCTTTACGCTACAAACGGTCGTTTTAAATTATTTACTCGCGAGCTCTGTTCGGCAGAATGTGACTTTGAATACTGACGGCTCGTCGAGCAAAGTTAGCCAAAAATGGCTAAGTTTTAGTTGCCTCACTTTTTGCACTCGTACTATCCTTCTATGCGTTGTTATTCTAAGCTAATAGGTAATCGCACAGGGCCGTGAGGGTTTGGACATTTTATATATTTTTATACCTACTTAATATTATTAGGTGTTCTATTTTTATTAAAAATGATAACGATACTTTGAAGCTTTATTCGAATACAGATAACGAAAAATAGTAATTTCAAATTGAAGATGGTGAACTTTTTTATTATTTAATAAAGGTTAATTTCGAGATGGTGTACGTATTTTTTTTAAATAAAATATTGGTGTCAATTTAGAGTTTAATTGGGGAGTTTGTTATGAAAATGCCATCCTTTTTGAAATCCAAGATGGCGGACGTCATTTTTTTAATAATTTGATATGGGTGTCAATTTTGAGGTTAATTGGGGTGCTTATTACGAAAATGCCATCCTTTTTGAAATCCAAGATGGCGGACGTCATTTTTTGTAATAATTTGATATGGGTGTCAATTTTGAGATTAATTGGGGTGCTTGTTACGAAAATGCCATCCTTTTTTAAATCCAAGATGGCCGACGTTTTGTTTAAACAATTTGATATGGGTGTCAATTTTGAGGTTAATTGGGGTGCTTGTTACGAAAATGCCATCGTTTTTGAAATCCAAGATGGCGGACGTCATTCTTTTTAATAATTTGATATGGGTGTCAATTTTGAGGTTGATTGGGTTGCTTGTTACGAAAATGCCATCCTTTTTTAAATCCAAAATGGCGTACATCATTGTTTTATAATTTATTTATTTAAAAAACCTTCACTTAAGCAACATTACAGTACAGTAAGTGTCACAGTACCTAATTATCACGTGCATCATTTCAAAATTTAAATCTCTTTGTATACGCCTCATCTGCATTTTTATGTTCACCCTCAACTGCTAAATAATACGTGCAGTAAAGAGCAGGTTAAAATTGTTTTCATTATTATATTAAGTAATAATATTGCTAACGATGTCGATCTGCAATAAAAAAATATTTCATAAATATTGTTTACTTGTGACAACCCTGGCCGCTGCGAGACTGTCTAGACGTTGTCGGCATTTTCCACAAGATCAAAGGCGTCAACCTACTGTACGATCTTTATACTGTGGTAATATGGTACGTCTAGCTCCAAAAATATGCGCCAAGCGCTAGTGTCGTAATGTCATCTAGTGATGACCCACAGCGTACTATAAACGTCACGATAACCATCCAGCATAGAATATCGATAGCATAGTGATGCGCCATGAATAATTAAATTTTATAAGGTTAATTTTATTATAGCAAGGTTCATTGTTTCTTTTGTTAAAATAAAACGACTTTTCAGATTTTACTTTTTATTTGTTTTTATATTTATATTTCTCGAAGGCAATTGTTGTGGTGCACACATCTGCTTCACAATTTTTTCTTGTACACCTCCTTTTTCTTTTCCGAATCACATCTGTAAATAGAAGAAAAATTCAATTCTAAGTAAAGACGAATCAGGTAACTATTTCGGGATCCTGAGCAACATTTGCCATTACACTATTTCTTAAAGCATTTTTTTCAGTATTGCTTGTTCGATGCAATATTTTGCAATCGACCACGTTTGCTGAGCAAGCGATATAACGCGATCACACTAAGTGCGCCGCGAGCTTAGTGTATTTCGTACAGCAACCGTGTGCACTCTTTTCCATCATTTAGCGAGTTTTAATCCTTACGTTACTTTGTTACTTAGCAATAAACCCTTGAAGGTTATCAGTGTGTTTAACTTAGTAGAATAGCGAATCCCACAAGGTACCACTTAGGTCGCGCCCCTACATTTTGGTCCTTCGAGCCTCTATCAAGGACTTCGCGGTCGGTTTTTAGTTTTTCGGGACTGTCGGTCGTGAAGTGAACTTGAATTTAACTAGTGACATTTTGGAGTACAGTGTTTCTTAGCGTAGAATAGAATAGAATAGAATAGAATAGAATAGAATAGAAATAGAATAAGTCTTTATTTGCTTGGAATGTAGGTACATAAAAATAAGTTGTTAAATACATAAAGAATCCGTGTACATTCTGCCTTAGTGTGGCATGCAAATGTATTATGTTGCAAATAAAAAAGTGCTATAAAATTTATTATAACAGATAAAATTGATTCCGACAAATAAAATTGATTACAACAATAAAATTGATTACAATAAATAAAATTGATTACAACAAATAAAATAAAAATTATTAATGCAAACAGAAATTAATTCAAATATTACAAATCATTGTCATTTAGGAAATCTTGCACAGAATAATAACATTTATTAACAAGTAATTGTTTGAAGTCTTTTTTAAATTTTTGCAACGGTAAGTTTTTAATATTGTCAGGTATTTTATTATAGATTTTAGGAGCCATACAAATCACATTTCTTTTCATTAAGGTAGTTTTAAATACGCCTGTGTGCAGTAAATTCTGGTATTGAGATCTCATAGCTGTACTTCTTTTTCTTGTTTCTATTAAAGTTGCAAATAGACATCGATTTGTTATAACAAATATTGCTACCTCAAGGATATAAAGGCACGGGAAAGTTAATAAATGATGAGACTTAAATATAGGTACACAACTGTCAGTTGATTTGAGGCCAAAGATAGCTCTCAGGCAGCGCTTTTGAGCTTTGAAAATGCTTTCTCGTTCACTACAGTGACCCCAAAAAATAACACCAAATCTCAAGATAGAAATTACCAGACCATGATAAGCAACTAGTATTGTCGGCAAATTAATCTTTTTTGATAGATTACGCAACATATATGCAGCTGTGCCTAAACGTTTACATATATCTTCTGCTTGCTGCTTCCACGTTAACTGGCTGTCAATTAAGATTCCTAAAAATTTCGTACAATTTACTTTTTCTATAGTTTGACCATTGTAGTTTATATCCATATCTCCCGTAAATAGTCGTTGGTAAAAATTCATGATTTTAGTTTTTTGAAGGTTTATGATTAAATTATTATTGTCAAGCCACTTTATTAAACTTTTGATTGTATTGTTAATATCATTTACATATGATTCTTTGTTTGTACATGAAACAATTGATGTACTATCATCAGCAAATAATATCATAGGGTGAAGTATATGGCGGGGCAGATCATTTATATATAATAGAAATAATAATGGTCCAAGAACGCTGCCCTGCGGGACACCATATTTTATTTCTCTAAGAGAAGAGACTGATTTCAATTCTCTTCTAGATTTTAAACATAGAGTTGATATCTCAGTGCATTGTCTACGACCTTTTAGGTACGTTTTTATTAAATTAAGGGCATTGCCACGAATACCGTATGCATCAAGTTTGCTTAGAAGGGTGTCATGATCTACACAGTCAAAAGCTTTCGACATGTCAGCATATATTGCGCACACCGGTGTTTTAGTGTCTACTTTTGGCATTATTTTAAGGAGAAAGTCAAAAATTGCCATGTTTATGTTTTTATTCTTACGAAAACCTTTTTGTTCGTCACATAGTATGTCGAATTTTACTAGAAAGTTGTAAAGGGATTCATAGATAATTTTTTCTATTACTTTTGAGAAGATGGGTACCAGTGCAATTGGTCTGTAGTTTGTCATTTCTTCTTTATCGTTTTTTTTATAAAGTGGTTTAACTATTGTGGTTTTAAGGCCTTCTGGAAATACTCCCGAGTATATGCTAACGTTAATTATATGAGCAAGGGGCGCAGCTATACAATCAGAAACAAATTTGACAACTCTGGTTGAAATGCCATCATAGCCAAAGCTCTTTTTATTTTTTAAGTTATTTATTATACGTGTGATATCTTCAGGAATAACTGGAGTCATAAATATTGATTCTGAGTTGATATTTATGTTAAAAGCGCCACCAGACGTATTTATTGGTTTACCCGAAATCTGTTCAATAAAGAAGTTGTTGAAAGATTCGGCAATTTCGTCAGGGTTTGATATTATTTTATCTCCTTTTTTTATTTGAGAAATGGGTTCTCTTCCAGTTTTATTATTATTAATAATTTGCCAGGCAGTTTTGGACTTATTTTTTGAGTTATTTAGTAAATAGTTATTCTGAGCTTTTTGGGTTAATTTAATGATTTTCTTAAATTTCCTTGAGTAATTATTAAATGTCTTCTTATTTTCACTAGTTGGTTTGAGTCTCTGTTGCCACAGTAATTGTCGTTGTCTTTTGCTACATATTCGTATTCCTCGAGAAATCCATTTCAACTTTTTCTCAGACCTTATTGTCACTAATTTGTTAGGGAAACAGAGATCATGTAACAATTTAAACATTTCTAAAAAGTTATTATAGGCTTTGTTAGAATCTTCTGTACTGTAAACATCAGAAAACGATAGGCTTTGAATATGTGCTTTAAATTTAATGAGATTCTCCTTAGTTACATCTCGTCTCAATGTTCTCCACGATTTTATTTGATTGGTTTTTTTAACTTTTAACGTCATTATTTGGGCTGTGTGATCTGATAAACCGAAGTCAATTACTTCATGTTGGCAGCCTTGCCCAAAATTATGTGCAAAGTTGTCTAAACAAGTTTTACTGGTAAATCGAGTTGGTTGTTTAATTTCTAATTTAAGGTTGTAGCTGCTAAGAAAGCTTTCAAATTCTAACGTTATTCTATTCCTGTTTAAAATATCTATATTAAAGTCTCCACTTAATATAACTTTTTTGAAAGATTTGATACACACCTTTTTTAAAATAAGATCTAAGTTTTCATAAAACTTACTTAGGTTACACAGCTTAGGAGGTCTATAAACACAAATAAATACAATGTTTTGTAGAGGCAATTCAACAGCACAACATTCTATAATCCCCGATATCGAGTAACTCTTTACGTCAGGTAGTTCTTTATACTCGTGCCCAACTCGTACTAGAATACAAGCACCACCACGTTTCCTATTATGCCTGGAATAACATGCCGCTAACTTGTAATTTGGTATAGACAATAACTTTTCTTGGCCTGATATTATAAAATGTTCCGTTATACATATTACGTCAACAACTTTCTGTTTACTAGACAATTCTTGAATGTAAATATTTAATAAGTCCGATTTGTTTAGTAGCCCAGCAATGTTTTGATGTAAAACATACATGTTATTCAAGAAAAAACTCACGCCTTGGAGACACGATGTTTACATTTTCATTAATTTCAATAGCTTCACAGTTTAAACATTCATGATCGTAGTCAATTAATATTTTGGATCTGATCTGGTTGAAGATGTCTCTCCATCCGTATTTATTAATTTTACCTGTATTATAGGAAAACATGTCAAGGGTTAGGGTGCGATTACTGTCAAAAAAGTATGCATATTCGTGGTTCTTTATGTCCAAACTGAGGAGGTTGTTAAATAACTCGACTTTATAGTTATGTATTAGCGCGCCTCTTATATAAGTCGGTGCGCATATAACGATATTTGTATGTGTAAGGTTTCTCAGTGTTTTTTTCAAGTTTTCAAGGATATCTAGATAGTCGTTATGTTTTAAATCGTTTTCTCCAATAAAAATAAAACAGTAGTCTTGTATTGTGAAGTCTTTTAAGTTGCCTTCGACGGTGTTTAACAACTCTTCTGTGGTGGCGTTATGTAGTAAATAATGACAGTAATCAAATTTATCGGAAAATACTTCCTTGATTAGCGGTAGTGTTCCTTTAGTACACCTACTACTCATTAGAGCGAGTCTATTTTTATGTTTCGGTCGAGATACGCCTACTGGTTTTTTTGGAGCAACATTACCCATGTGTAAAGTATTACTTTGCGGCAGTGTGTCATACTTATAAGTCATCTCGGAAGTCTGAGTTTGTTTGTTGTGAGTGTCGACTTTTATTTCGTTGCAGTACGTGACAGAAGTCTTGGAGTCGTTAGTTGGAGTTGGATGAACCTTTTGCCGATTGGATTTTTGTTTGTTCGATGATGATGGTGTATTACTTTTTCTACCAGGCGTTAAGCAGATCTTTTTGCATGTCTCGACGGTCTTGAGGGCTTTTTGCAAATCGGATTTTAATCGGAAGTTTTCGCTGTTGAGGTCGTCTATTTCCTGATGAGCACTCAAAAGTTGCATCTTAAGTGTATTTATTTGTTCAGTCAAATTGTTCACAATGTCGTCATCATTACAATCGTGCAGGCTGTCAGGCACGCTCATCATCGTCGAGTCAAGTATCGTTTTTTCATCGTCATTTGTTAAGAAAGATAAGTTAGTCATAGAGCCAGTGTTCTGTCTACGTAGTGTGATATTATCTGCATCCATGTTTGTTATCCGTGATTGTGTGACGTTGTTAATGCTACTGAGGCGTCCTCTGTAGCACGTTCTTGACTTAATAGCCGTTTAGTTTATTATTTAAATAATGATAAAATTAATCTCACAAAAAGTACACGAATGAGTACCAGGATTTGAACTTCAGTACTTTGTCGCTACAGGTAGCCGATAAGCTGTCTTAGCCACGTAGTAGATATGACAATAGGTTGAAATTAAGTAGCATATGTTAAGGGTCATAAATTTAAATTTTGCAGTTTGGTGGGTATTACTAATGTGTTAGGATTTTTTTTTTCACTTGATGACGGTACACTTTTGTTTATGACAATAATGTTAGCACTTTTATTTACAAAATGTTCACTTTTAACACAGTTTGGTCGATTGTTTATATTGATTCTGATGATAATCACTGTTATTGTTACTTTTAATTGTCACTTTTGTGGTTCATTGCAAATAGTCCTGGTTACTATTTTAACACTAGTTATTTCAGTCACTATTGAATTTGTCACTTTGATAACGCTTCTACTGGTACATTAGACCTTTATACATATATTTTACTAGTTTTTAGCATATAAGCGCGATTTTAAATATTTTTAAATCAAATGTAAACACGGAGCTTATTTATCGAGGTGTCAAGCGAAAGAGCGCCATCTACCGTTGACACACACAGCTCACACTATCGACATCAGCGTATCACTGACGTGGGGAGCAACCCTCGTCAGGTTGACAGCGGCAGAGGCAGAGGAGTATCCCAAGTAAGATCGTTAAATTTTCTTACACCAGTAGCAAGATGGAAAGCCTTTATTTTATTCAATCCGAGATTGCGGAGAGCATTAAAAAACTCCTCATCAATTTTAAAAAGGATAGCGTAGAGCGTAAAACGGTCGATTACTGTAAGCGTAAACTCGAGTTACTTGAGAAGTACTGGAAGGACTTTTAAGTAAACCATGAAAAGATTCTTCCTTTTGAACAGACGAATCATAGTTATTTTACCAAGTCTGAATTTGAGAGTACGAATCAGCTTTATTTAACAGCTAAAGGCCTTATAAGCCAATATAAAGAAGATTTGATGCAACGAGGTGAAAAATCACCGTATCTTCTTCAACTACCACAGCAAGAGACTCCTGGAACCTCAGCAAGTCAGCAGGGACCACCAGAGACAGCAGCAGCAACTCCGACCTTTCAGCCAAGAGGATCCAATAGTAAGCTTGACGACATGCTTCATAAGCAGTCGGTCAACTTTAAAGCATTTCTTAGAGCAGTCGACAATATTGATGTAGAAACTATTGTTGACAAGTGGGAGTTCGAAGACGCCCTTCGAAACCTGCACAATCGGTGGACTACCATTGACGCCCTTCATTGGGAAATCATTAGCGAATCGGGGGAAGACTTAGCAGAAGATTATGAGTATATCTTCACCAAGCACGAGCGGACTTTTATTAGTATGAAGAAAGCTATCAACTCCAAGACGTTGTCAACGTCTTATCGCGAGAAATCCACTCCGCAAATGGATACTCCTGTGTTTACAGGCCATTATCAGCAATGGATGTCTTTTAACCTTTTAAGCGCTTGGCTAAATATCAACTGCCGTGCCCCTAGCGCCCGGCTACAAATCGACAAAATAATACCTACAATAAATAAGGAGGGGCAATCCTTGTATCGATAAAAAAAGTCATGGTTTTTATGTTTTTATTTTAAATCAGTCTCATGGCTTCTAAAATTATATTTATTCATCATTATTATTCAATAATAAATCTTTGAATCACAATTGTTTTTTTTAATTGTTATTCATTCTTAACATCACATTAATTTACTAATCTATAAAATATCTAATAAGTTTTGATGACCTATTTGATCAAATGCAATGATTTACGAATTTATAATAAGTAGGTATAGTTATTGCAATTCACGAGCGCAATTTTCATTTAGATGTAGAGATGGTCGTTTTTGTAAAAACGTTTTTGAGCATCGATGCCAGTACACGATGACGGCATCGGATGCCGATTTATAACGAAAACGGATGACCGCAACACCCGATGCGAACATCGGCGAGTGCGAGCGAGACACCGTGCAACGAAATAACGCGACGTGGTGCCGCTGGAACACAAACCGAAAACTCAACTAGTACTGAAGGTGATACCCCTGAAATAAATTCGTCAAATTTTTCAATATCAGGTACAGTTATGTCTGATGTCCAATTAATGCCTTCATTGTCCTCATGATCCAGAAATGAAAAATTATAATTTAGTACGTAAGTATATTATTTTTTATATTCGTTCGGTCAAAATTACATTTCGAAACAAATAGTAGGTAGGTAGGTATATGTATAACTTTAACAAAAAGGAACCTAGTTAAAGTTATCTTTTTTTTTAAGATAACTCCTGCACTAGAAATAGTTAATTCCTACGCGAGTTTCTGACAGATTTTATTTTATCTAACCATGCCCGGCGCGCGGCGATGTCATAACAAAAACGTACCGCGCTGAGTGGCAACGCCGGAGCACAGTAAGAGACAACGCCATGCTGAACTCCGTTCGTTAAAACGAGACAAACGCGAGTGTGACTGCCTGTCCGACTTGGTAGGTACGGTCGGCCAAGAAAGTGGTGTACCAGTTTTGATTTAGTTTCCCGGTCATCGAAAATTACAACAAGGTTCGTTATAAAAAGATATTACTGAAAGAGACAACATTATCATGACGTAAACCTATGTATTTAGTATTCATACGTCATATGTCACATATAAGTACATGACATTTTAACCTTTAGTATAAATGAAAAGGACATTAGTTTCTACAAAGCAATTGAAATGTTTCCAAACAAAAGTAATAAAAACTATTTAGACAACCGAATTCCATTTGAAAAAGAAAACTGACAATTGACATTTTGTCAAATATATGCAAAAAATCGATATATTTTCCGTGTTATTTTTCAATCAACTGCATATAAAATCATCTCAATGCCTGCCAACTTGACCATTGCCGAAAGAGCACAAATAATTGCCCAATTTAATGAGGGAAGCAGTATCAGTGCGATATCCCGGAATTTGAATATATCGAGGCGTTCTGTCCGCTTTTGGATTCGTCGTGAAGGAGAGGAGGGAAGTTTGTTGGATCACAGAAGAAGTGGTCGCCGGCCTGCACTCTCCAATAACGATAGAGAATTCATGAGACGGGAATATGAAATCAATGGTTTTAAGCCCACAAAACATTTTGCGGAGATGTTCGATGTGAGTGCCCAAACAATAAGGAATCATCTACATTACATGGGGTTGCACCACAGGCATTACGCCAAGAAAATATATTTGACGGATGCTCACAGACTTGCTCGTCTGAACTTCGCCAGAGAGCACTTAGAGTTTGATTGACACGGTATAAAGATGATCATGTAATCCCAAATAGAGAATCAGGTCGAATTTCCGTAAATATTTGGGGCTGGATGAGTACGGATGGTGTAGGAGAATTGTGTTCTCTACCTCCTCGAGCGACGGCTGTAAATTATATCGACGTGCTTCAGAATGCAATGCTACCAACAGTCCGTAATGTTTACCCGGAGAACGAAGTGCCACAATTTGATTTTGTTCAAGATAATTGTTCAATTCATAATGCGAGGATCGTAAGAGCCTGGTTTCGTTCACACACTGACGTAAGGGTAATTCAGTGGCCCTCAAGATCGCCGGACCTCAACCCGATAGAAAATCTTTGGGGCCTTATGGTCCAACGATGGTCGCATCAAAATGAAAGAACCAAACAAGCTCTTATTAGTCACTGTAATTATATCTGGGAGGAAATGCGGGGAACCGATATTTGCTCACGGCTTGTTGGTTCAATGAGGTCTCGTCTTTTAGAGGTTATAGAGGCCAACGGCGGTTACACCCGTTTCTAATTTTTAAAAATTTTCAATATCTTCTAAATATTACTATATATGCTATGTTTTTGTTTGTTATAAGTATTTTAAAATTGATTGTAGAAATTTAATAAAAGGATAAATCTATTTTTAGCTTGTTTTTTATTGATATTGTAATTACAAGTTTACAGAAATTGTAGGTTTGTGGACTCGCCTTGTGCCTTTACAATTTTATGTAACTTGTTGATTACAATTCTGAATTTGTAGATACAATTTTGTCATCAAAATCTACAGCCCCCCGCCGTTGATTTTACGACGTCATTGGTTCCATCAAGTTCAAACTAAGAACAGCTGTCACGTTACAAACAGTAATAGTCGTTATCAATAATCAGATAAAGACAGCAATAGAAGTTGTCAGATCGATCTGCAAGCGAAACTAATCTTTATCACCTATGAATCTGCAAGCGATATTCAACCTTAGGGTGGTACACCACTTTCTTGGCCGACTGTACTGTCACAGTACCTTATTAATGGTAAGGACAACATACAACACGGTTCCAAATTTGAACAATCGATAGGATATGTAGATAAGTAGGTAATATCGCACGCTTAATCCAATACTGTCACTATCCAAAATTTTGCCAAATCGACTTTTTAATGCCATCTGTTGGGAAACGTAGAACTACACGTAATCGCGCTTACACTAGTCTAAAAGTAACAGAAATAACCGCTATACGGGCAGTAGTCCGCTTCGTCACTAAACAAAAATGTTCCCATTCTCATTCCATTTTTTGTCTCTCCTGAAAAGTTGACTTTTTGGGATAGTGGCAGTATTGGTTTAAGCGTGCGATATAATAACCGAATTACATCACAATATTTAAAATACTATTTCGATTCATCAAGGAGTTACGTAAACCCAACGGAAGTCTTATTTATACCTATACCTACTGAATAATGTGCAACTAACATAACAAGAAATTGAAATAGGTACTTACCTCTCCATCACTTCTAAATTCTTCTGAACATTCTAATAATTCCTCTTCGTCGTCACCTAATATTCTTATTAATTCTTCAGTAGTCGTCATTCATTATTGAAATGTAGAGTCTGGCAAACGAAAGTAGACACTCGAATTATTTGCAAACTTTTTATATGGCAATGCTATACTAATGTCAAACTCAATTTTCCAAAACAAGATGGCGTGTTGTTGGTGTGGTGACTCCTTGTGATTTTGTTAATAGCGTTTATTCAACGAAAAATGAACAAAACTATTAAAAGTGGAATACGGGAGATGTTGTTTCGCATGATGTCTAAATATCAAGAAAAAACATCAGGAGCTTATCAGGAGAAAGACGCCGAATTCAAACAAAAACAAGATTGTTTACGTGTGATGTTCGATTTTATAAGTTAGTATGACGCTACTAAGTTGATACTTTGTCGTAATTCATAATTTATATTTATCTTTTAGCGAAGAAAAATATTTATCTATTTTGATTCACATTCATTTTATAGTATGTTAAACGACCCCTTGTAAACCTTGTACCTTCATATGCATTATGGTTATTTAACATAGTATTTAATGTTGCATGGTTTTTAACAATTTTTTTTCTTTTATAGAAAATCTGGTGGATGTAGCAGGGGTTGATGAGATAGTGAAAACTATTGAAAAACTTACGGATTTAGAGCAGAAAGATAGGATAAGAACCCAGAACCAGTATTTGGATAAAAGAGCTTCAATCACTGGTAATTTTTTACTAGGAGTACATAACTTTTATAAAGATGAAATTGAATTCATGATTTGCAGAACCTAATCATTCTGTTTTACCATTCTTTACAGAAGTGAGCGTTACTACTTTAAAAAGAATTAAAAAGGAAGGTGCGCGTAAAGGCCATATAAACCCACAGAGTCCGACTTAGATAGTTTCGACGATGCTATTCGTAACAAAATTAACGAATTTTATATTGTTGGTAAACAAGTTTAAAATGTAACACACCAGAACCAGTATATGAAGCTGATGAAATTCTGAAACAGAATGGGCAAGGAGTATTGCGACTTCCCCCTTACCACTGTCGTCTAAATTCCATTGAGTTAGTATGGAGTTTGGCTAAACGTAAAGTGGCAAGTAAAATATTGCTCTGCCTGCAGTGGAGTTTGAGAAAGTTATAAAAGAGTCGTTTGAAAATAAAACTCCCGAGGAGTGAAAGAAAATGACTGATCATATCATCCATGTTGAAAATAAATATAATGAAAGGGGCAGAATTACAGAAAATAATTTAGAAAGTTTTATAATTAACGTAGGAAACAATGATTCCACTGACTCTAATGAAACTTTCCACGTGGACACGTCTTACATTCAGATTTTGATTATAGTGAATAAATCAGAACTATTTTAGAATACTGTTGTTTTTTTTTTTAATTCGAATTAAGACACAATATCTAAACTATTACCTACCTAGAGTACCTCTTGTATTTTTATTCCAATGAAATAAAATAGATAATTCTAAAGTATCAAATACGGTTATTCTAGGTATTTCATAGTACTCTACTTTCTTTACTTTCGTTTGCCAGACTCTAACCATTTCATCGACAATGCACAAATACCCACGAACAACATTAATAGAACTTTCCATTCGTTTGATCCGCTTGTGACGTAGGCAGCGGTCGTATTTATGCTACAGCGGCGCTAGACTATCTAGAGAAATATGTTGCAAGCATAGACGTCTAGGGATGGGAACTAACGTCAAATGTTGGCATTATACAAAGATCCTTGGGAATATTTTTCATTTGAATAATAAGGATTAGAATTAATAACACAAGGCAATATGTTAAATTTAACATTATTTCGTATGACACTATTTATTTTATGCTCAATGATGCATTATACCTGATTATTTAACTGTTTGTTATTTCGTTTTTAAAATGCACATTGCATTGTATCCCATCCCTATGGTTGTATGAAACTCCATTTAGTTGGTTTGTAATGAGTTTTTATATATACTGAGACGTTGAAACACAGGGATGATTGTTGTTCTTTATTTAATTTGCACAAAAGTTCGCCATTTTAGAGAGTGTTACCATAGACATTAGTTAACCATAGATTATAAATCACATCAACACACATCTCCTCTTTTTAGATCTATACTGTCAATGTCATTGTCATGAATCAAATTACAAACATAACCTCTACATTTATTTCTTTACATTACTGATTGAAAATTACTCAGAATTTTATAGAAAAGATAATACAAATTATGTGTTTATTTTTATAACAATAGTGAAACATACTTATTTGTGTTGTTTACAATGGTTAAACGAATCATAATGTTGTTAGTTTCTTACAGCTGAACTGTGATTATCCCCGTAATAATATTGAAGAATTGTGTCCACATTAATCGACATAACATTAGAAGAAATAACAAATAGCAAATGTAACATTTTTTTAACAATTACAGTGCAATAAAAATCTCCAACAAACAAATGAGTTGTGTACATTATTTTTACCTTTATCCTGTCCATTAAGTTCTTTGTAATCACACTTTCACTTTATATTAAATTCACTTACACTTTGCTATTGTACTAGGTATATATTATTAAAGTATTGTTATTCTTATACACAATTATAACACAAACACTTTGGTTTCACTATATTTGTGCACAAGGGTGGCAAAAGAGATGATGTGAGCAATTATAGACCTATCTCAGTGTTACCTGCGATCTCAAAAATCATAGAAAAATTAATTAATACCCGTTTGGTAAATTATATGAACAAATACCACATATTGTCTCCTTCTCAGTATGGATTTAGACAGGGGTTGTCGACAGAAGACGCAGTTTCAGCATTAACCACATGCATTGTTGAAAAAGTGGATTCGGGAAAAAAGTGTCTTACTGTCTTCCTAGATCTTAAAAAGGCTTTCGATACCGTCTCTGTTCCCATCCTTGTGCACAGTCTGGAACGTATAGGCATAAGGGGACAACCTCTGGCACTCTTAACAGATTATCTCCAGGAAAGAAAACAGTGTGTAAAAATAGGTAATCATGTTAGTAGTGAGTTAAAGACGAATTTCGGAGTCCCGCAAGGTAGTGTCTTGGGACCTACGTTTTTCCTAATATATATAAATAACCTGTGTAAAATGAACATTGAGAATGGGCGTGTTTTCTCTTATGCAGACGACACAGCCCTCACGTTTACAGGAGATACATGGGAATCTGTTTATAGTAATGCTGAAAACGGCCTCGCAAAGATTGCAAGGTGGTTAAAGCTCCATTTACTCACATTAAACGTCTCTAAAACAAAATATATCGCATTTACAAAATATAATAACACTCAACCTAAATATATGCTTAGAATTCATAGTTGTGATAATCGCCGAAGCACAAATTGTTCCTGTACTGAAATAACAAAAGTGACTGATATCAAATATTTAGGTATTATTGTTGACCAACGATTGTCCTGGCATTTGCACACAGAAATGGTCATGGCTCGTACCAGAAAGCTAATCTGGATTTTTCAGATTCTAAGACACATAACTTCCAAGTTTCTTTTAAATCAATTATACGTCTCACTTGCCCAGTCAGTTATGGTATACTGTATACCTGTTTGGGGAGGGGCTACAAAAGTCAAGTTTCTAGAATTGGAGCGAGCTCAACGGTCTCTCTTGAAAGTTATGTATTTTAAATCATATAGATTCCCTACAGAACACCTATACTCACTCAGTGGTCTTCTTTCAGTTAGAAAGTTATATGTCCTTCATGCTGTCTTAAAACGTCATAAAACCCTTCCCTATAATTGTAGCATTGATAAAAAAAGAAGGAAATATCTCGTTGCTCCAGAAATATCAGTCAAATCGTCATACGCAAAAAGACAATATATTAGGCAATCTGCATCTATTTATAATAAGTTGAACAAAATTTTAAACATTTTTCCTATGACGTATGGAGAATGTAAAAAAGTTTTAATAGAATGGCTAAAGTGTAAAAGCTATGACTGTATTGAAACCCTTCTAAAAATTGTGTGATAATTTTTATGTGACAACCAATTACATAGACATAAACATTCAACAATGCATTTCACATACACCCACACACAAATACACATAAACATACACACACATACATACACGCGCGCGCACACACACACACACACATACACAGACAGACCCATGTCACCATTATTTTAGAATTTCTTACTGTTTATTATTATATTCCTTTAATTATTAAGTTTTCATATTGTTAAATATTGTGGAAAATAAAGAAATAAAAGTACGCAGTGTTTTATATTATATGTGACAACTTCAAGTAGTGAAAAAGTCCTAACAGTGTCCTAGCAACCATCATAGATAACTATAGTATCTATATTTGGTCAGGCCATAGATACTTCACATCCTCGGAACTTTTTTTTTAAAGAATATTATGGTAATATATTCTTTAATCCCAATGCTGAACTTAAATTATGCAGCCTTGGGCCGAACAGTGGTTTGGTTAACATATCAGCCAACTGCTGCTCCGAAGGAACATGCATTACGTCAAAGTCTCCATTGCTAACACATTCTCTTACAAAAAAATGTTTCAGCTTGATGTGTTTGGTGCGCTTGTGATATTCATACTTTGGGTTATGCGCAAGTTTTACAGCCGATTCATTGTCCAGGTTCAGTACTGGTTTCTCAATTTTAATCAAGTTGTTAATAAGCCGATTCAACCATAAAATCTCTTGAGCAGATTCGCTTGCTGCTATAATTTCCGCTTCAGTTGAGGAGATGGAGACTGTCGTTTGCTTCTGGCTTCTCCAGCTAATAGCAGCTCCAGAAAATAAGCACACCATTCCAGATGTCGACCTTCCAGTAGTTTGGTCTCCTGCATGATCTGCGTCGCTGTAACAGACTAAGCGTGGAGGGGACTTTTTCGTATAGGTTAGCCCATTCTGTTGGGTACCTTTCAAGTACCGGAAGATGCGTTTTACCAGCATGATATCTTTCTTAGTAGGTGCTGCAAGGTTTCGAGATGCGACACCCACGGCATATGAAATATCAGGCCTTGTGCCTACTGATAAATATGCCAAAGAACCCACGGCTTGTCTATATGGGAAATTCGTGTTGACATCCTCTTCTTCTGCCTTCTCATTTTCATTGATGATTGGCGTTGGTGCTGGTTTGCAGTTGGACATTCTATATTTTTCTAACACTTTCTTAGTGTAGGCCTTTTGACATAATGAGATGGTCTTGTCCTTGCAGACATTAATTTCCATTCCAAGGAAGTATGACGCAGGTTTCGTAGTTATCTTAAACCTTGTTTGCAATTCCTTGATGAATTCGTCTCCTGCTCTGGTAGTATTGTATACTACAAGTCCGTCATCAACATAAAGACCAATAAACACTTTAGATTGTCCTCTGATTCGAACATACAAGCATGGATCCGCTTCACTCTGTTGGAAATCAGAATTCCTTAAGAATTCGGCAATGCAGGTGTTCCAGCAGCGCGGTGCTTGTTTCAGTCCATAGAGGCTGCGTTTTAGCTTGCAGACTCGTTTGGTGCCATCCTGATAGCCATCAGGCTGTTTCATGTAAATGTCTTCATTTACTGTGCCGTTTAGAAAGGCGGTTGAAACATCGAATTGAAGTAGTTTAAGATTATCTCGAGCAGCTATAGCAAGTAAAGCTCGTACGGTGCTCAGACGAACCACTGGACTGAATGTTTTGTCATAATCAGTTCCAGGTTGCTGTGAGTAACCTTTGATAACCATTCTGGCTTTATACCTATCGACGGTACCATCAGGATTCATTTTTACTTTATACACCCATTTGCAAGGGAGGGCTCTTCGTCCTTTGGGTAAATCAACCAAATCCCAGGTTTGGTTATCATGCAGTGAAGTTATTTCACTCTGCATAGCATCTAGCCATTTTGTTTTGTGAGGAGATTCCATGGCTTCTTTGAAGGTCTCAGGCTCTTTAGGCTTGTGAAGATTTTCGATTTCTTCAGCTGCTGCCAGAATAAAATCATCGTAGCGCTTAGGAGCTGTGATTTTTGACCTGTCTCTCAAAGACCTCGTTTGACCGGTTGCATTTTCTTCAGCTTCAGTATCAGGTTCATCATCATCGACAGCGGTAAAAGATCCAGAAAGAGATTCGTATTCACTTTCATTATTTGCTGGTTCCACTTGTCGAACGTTTTCAGTGCTATCGACCAAACTTTGCTGCAGCGTTTCATTTTGATCATCTGCGTCACTATCACTGTCATGCTGCTGATCATCTCCTTCATGATTGTCAAGCTTAATATCCACTCGCTTGCGCGTTGTTTGCTGCGATGGTGTTTTATTAGATTGTTCGTGTGAGAACTCTAAATCAGTGAGAAGTCTGGAGATCACATTTTTATTCGGTTCATCGTAGAACATAGTCTTCAATACCCTAACATCTTTTGAGGTTATGATGCTGTTCTTCGTGGGTATGAAGATCCTGAAAGCTTTTGATGTTTCTGAGTAACCCGCAAACATGCCAGGAATTGCCTTTGGTGCAAATTTGTGACCGTTAGTGCCTTTCATAAGAACGTAGGTCTTGCAACCGAACACGTATAAATGATTAATACATGGCTTTCTCCCAACCCATCGCTCGAATGGCGTTTGGTTCTGAATGGCGCTGTTTATACTCCTGTTTGATAGGTAGTTTGCAGTGAATACTGCTTCGCCCCAGAATTTTAATGGTGCCTGTGCGTCAATCATCATTGCTCTCGCTTTCTCCACAAGGGTACGATTCTTTCGTTCAGCAACTCCGTTTTGGTTTGGGGTATAGGGTGCGGTGAGACGTCTCTGTATCCCGCAACGTTTCAGATAAGCGTTGAACTCTTTGTTCACATACTCAGTACCATTATCTGATTGTAAGAACTTGATTTTGTTCCCAGTGTACGTTTCCGCTAACTCCTTGAACTCTTTAAATTTTTCTAAGACTTCGTTCTTGCTTTTAATCATGTAAACTCGACTGTATCGGCTATAGTCGTCTATAAAAGTAACGAAGTACTTGTTTCCGCTTACTGTGGGCGTTCTGATTGGTCCACATACATCGGTATGAACGATTTCTAAGCGTTCTGTTGTTCGTTGAGTTGTTTTCTCACGGAGGGTAGGTACTCGATGTATTTTTGCTTGGATACAGATTTCACACTCTGCCAAGGTTTCAGAAGCATCAAAGTTCAACCCAATCAAATTCTCGTTTTTAAGTGCATATTTCAGATCTTTGGCGTTCATGTGACCAAGTTTTCTGTGCCAGTCGTAGATGTTTGATGAGTTCGCTTTGTTTTTGGCAATTGGAATCGAATCAGTGTCATCATTATGATTGGCCAGATTGTTGCGCTCATGTTTATTAGGTTTGATGTAATAAAGACCATCTCCTTGTTTAAATGCGGTGAGGGTTATTCCAACTTTTGGATTGTAGACCGTCGCTTTATTCTTTGTGAAGAGGACAGAACAGCCATTATCTGTTATCTTACTGACGGACAACAAGTTGGTGCATAGGCTAGGTACATACAGAGTGTCCTTTAGCTGTGTAAGGGCTATGCCATTACCATTTTTTGTTACAAAGGAGACTGTACCTTTTCCTTCAATTTTTGCAGTTTGTTCTTTAGTTGCAAAGTGTAGTTTTCCGGATGTTCTTTCTATAGTTTTAAGTAAGTCTCGTTGATAAGTCATGTGAGACGTACAACCGCTATCCAAAACCCAAATGCTGTTTTCAGATTTTTCATTATGTGTAAGTAAGCACTGTATAGCAAAATTGTTCTTATGAGAAATATTTGCATGTTTATTATGCTTATTACTGTTTTTCGTCCAGCAATTGGTACAAATTTTGTGAGTTTTGCGTTTGAAGATATTACCACTACGTTTGCAAACTTTACAGGATGAGTATAGGGCTTCTTCTTGAAAAGAGGATTCAGGTTCGTCGTTATGAATCATGTTTTGGCTATGACGTGCTTCACATTCTTCTATTATTTTTATTTGAAGCTCCTCTGGCTTCGGAAGAGTGTCTCTCGATTCTATAGCGACTCTGAAGTTCTCAAATTCATTTGAGAGACTGTACAACATCATGATTGTTAATAAGTCCTCATTAATAGCTACGTCCATGTCTACCAATTTGTCAACTATGTCCATGAACTTGTTTAGATGAGCTCTTACATCGTGTCCTTCTAATTTTGTTAGGATCAGTTGCTTTAATAGGGATGCTTTTCTCGCAGGTCCCTTACTGGCGTACGTGTCTTTCAATTTTTCCCATAATGCTTTAGCAGTAGTGCAATTTTTAATTTGTTTAAGCTCAGAAGGAGCGATTATAAGTATGAGTTCAGATCTCGCCTGTCTATCGCCTTCTTTATCAACCACTGCAGCATCAGTCTCGATGTATTTCCACAATTTGTTTCGTACGAGAACAGCTTCAGCCTGTATCACCCAAGTGTCATAGTTATCTCTAGTTAGAGGATCTATTTTAGTGCTCGACATTTCGGATACTCAAAAGTTATTATTTCGTACACGCTCTGCTACCATGTTAAATATTGTGGAAAATAAAGAAATAAAAGTACGCAGTGTTTTATATTATATGTGACAACTTCAAGTAGTGAAAAAGTCCTAACAGTGTCCTAGCAACCATCATAGATAACTATAGTATCTATATTTGGTCAGGCCATAGATACTTCACACATATACTAAGGCAAGCACACTCCTACATAATATTGTAAATTCTAGTTTAAGAAGAGCAGGGCCTCCTAGCACAGGTTTTTCATAAACTTAAAAGGAGACCCTAACGTAAGACAAACTGTAGTAGTTCTAAGTTAATGAAATAAAGAATTTCTTCCTGATCTAGTAGTAATTTTCTTGTCTTCATTCTCTTTTTCAGGTGTTGTTTTCTGGTTCATTGAATCAGGTGATGAACTTGGTGTTGAGAGGTTTACAGATGTTTCTTCAGTATGACTGTTTTGATCACTTTCACTCATTGAAGTTATGGGACGTATCTCTTTCATTGGAGAATTAGAGTTTGATACATCTTGTGTTGAGGTGCTTGGAGAATATTCAGGGGTACTCATGGGGTATGGTAGGTCATCTGTGAATGTGGTTACCGTTGCTTCATGCTCCGAGTTGTTAGGTATTTCATTACTTATCTGAGAGTTTTCAGTATTAGGTACAGAAGTGTTGTCTTGTTGTAGTGAGGGGTTTGTGCTGCTAAGATCTATGACATCTCTTCTGTTTTTTCTTATAGTGTTACCTTTGTCGGTCTTGATCACGTAGCTTCTAGGTTCTAGTCTTTTATAATCTACTATTCCATATGAATTTACAGATTTTAGGTATACTTTAGATCCTTTCTTCATTTCTGGTAATTGTCTAGTTCTATGTTTTTTATCATAATATAATTTTGATTTCTCTCTTCTTTCAGATAATTTTCTTCTATATTTTTCTAGATCTATAATTTGGGGCTTTAACTTTTCTATAGTATTAGGAAGAGTGCTGTTTAATGTTCTTGACATTGAGATTTGTGCTGGCGATGGACCTAATATTGAAGGTGTTGTTCTGTAATTTAGTAAACCAAGTATAGGGTCTTGAGGATTTCTATCAAATATTTTCTTTATTATTTTTATCCCTATTTCAGCTGCTCCATTACTTTGTGGAAAGTGTGGGCTTGATGTTATGTGTTTGAAGTCCCATTCCCTAGTGAACTTTTCAAATTCTTTTGACGAGAACTGTGGTCCATTGTCAGTTCTTAGTATTCTTGGTATGCCATGTCTTGCCATGATGCTTTTTAAATGGATTATTATAGCTGTAGAAGTAGTTGATGTAAGCCTAACAACTTCTGGATAGTTAGACAGTGTGTCTCTAACAACAAGATAGTCTTTTCCTTTGTAAGTACATAGATCAGCTGCTATGACCTCCCATGGATATTCTGGTATATCACTTGGAATTAGTGGTTCTGGTTGTTGTACTGCTAACTTTTTACAGTCTATGCATCTTGAAGTCATGTTAGTAATGTCTTTGTCTAATGTTGGCCACCATACAGACTGTTTTGCTCGCTGTTGGATCTGATGTGTTGGTACATGCCCAGTGTGTAATTTAGTGAGTATTTCATTTCTCATTATACCTGGTATGTAAATTCGGTTGTTATAGGCTATTAGGTCATTAAGTATGCTTAAGTTTTCTTTGTTTTCATAGTAAGATTTTAATTCCTCATTAATATCTTTGTAGTAAGGCCATCCTTCCTTGCTGTAGGTATGTAGTTTTTGACAGATGTAGTCTTCTTTTTGTGCATCTTTGATTTTTTGTAGTCTGCATTCTGTTATGGGTATTGTTTTCATGATGGTCAAGATTGTTAGTTTGTCATTTTCCTCTTCCGCTAGTATATCTATGTCTTTTGCTTCGGAAGGGATTGGTGATCTGGATAGCATATCTGCCATATACATGTTTTTACCCGGTATGTGCTCAATGGTGTAATTGAATGGAATCAGTCTCATTCTAAATCTTTGAAGGCGAATAGGTAAATCTCCAATAGGTTTGGATCCTAAAATAGACACTAGAGGTTTGTGGTCTGTTCTTAATTTAAATGTTAAGCCTTTCAAGTATATTGAGAATCGTTCACATGCCATTGTTATTGCACATGCTTCCTTTTCTATCATTGCATACCTTTGCTGTGTAGGTGTTAGAGTTGAAGACCAATAGTATGTAGGTTTCCATATTCCGTTATGATTTTGTTCCAAT
Organism: Tholera decimalis; assembly: GCA_943138885.2. Classification (NCBI taxonomy): domain Eukaryota; kingdom Metazoa; phylum Arthropoda; class Insecta; order Lepidoptera; family Noctuidae; genus Tholera; species Tholera decimalis. The sequence goes on along the minus strand of OW964563.2, from coordinate 20,541,016 downwards.
ATTGCACCCATACCATACTGTGATGCGTCAGCAGTGACTCTTGTTTCTAGTTTTGGGTCATAGTGAGCTAGTACTGGTGATGATGTAAGTAGTTGTTTTATCTTTAGGAATGCTTTGTTATGTTGATCGGTCCACTCTAATATAGCATCTTTCTTTAGCAGGTCTCTTAGGAGTTTGGATGTGTGTGCTAGATTAGGTAAGAATCTTAACTGTTGGTTGATAGCTCCTAAAAAACTTCTTAATGCTGTGATATCTTTTGGTATAGGCATTTCACATATGGCCTTAACCTTACTTTGTAGGGGCTGTATACCAATTGATGATATTTTGTAGCCAAGAAATGTGCATTCTTGAGTTCTAAATATGCATTTCTCTTTGTTTAAAGTTACTCCTGCCTTCTGTAGGGTTCTTAATACCTCTCTGAGATTTTTGTCATGTTCTTCTACTGTTTTTCCAAAAACCAAGGTATCGTCAACATGATTAACACAACCTTTGAGTCCATTTAATATAGTAGCCATCTTTCTTTGAAATACTTCGCTGCTGGACTTCATACCCATAGGTAGGCGATTAAATTTGAATCTACCAAATGGCGTAATAAATGTTGTCAAATCTTTGCAGTCTTCTGTGAGCATCACTTGGAAGTAAGATTTGTTTGCATCTATTTTGGAAAATACTTTAGCTCCAGCTAGCTGTCCCAAGCATTCTTCTACTGTTGGTAAGGGATAGTATTCACGATGAATAGCTTTATTTAACTCTGTGTAATCTATAGTTATTCTGACTTTATTTCCATTAATTATCGGTACCATTGGGGAACACCACTCTGTAGGTTTAGTTACAGGTACGATAATTTGTAAACTTTGAAGTTCTTTGAGTGCTTGTTCTACTTTCGGCATTAAGGGAAGTGATACACGTCGTGGTACAGGAATAGCATATGGTGTTATTAGAGGATTTAGTTTTATACGGTATTTGTCCTTCATTGCACCAATTCCTTGAAATAGTGTTGTGTACTCCTCCTCAGGTAGTTTTGTAGATGTAATCTGATGAACTTCTTTATGAAATTTAATTATTCCAAATGCTTCACATTCTGGTAAGCCCAATAATGGTGTTTTCTGATCTTCTAGCACATAAATGTTAGTAGTCCTTTTCTTGTTCTCCCATTTAAGTGTTATATCCTTGCATATACCTCTACCTGGTAGAATCATGTTACAGGGTCCATATAACTTTTCTTTTAGAGGTTTAGGTTCAAGAAGTTGAAGCTCTTTTTGGAGTTCTGGACTGATGACTGTTTCGGAAGCTCCGGTGTCAACTTTGAAGCGAATGCATTTGCCATTAATATGTATGTTTGCAAATCTTGGTAGACATCTGGGAACGCTGATAGTATCAATAGTGTCAAAAGTGAGATCTGGTTCCAATTCATTGATGTTTTTAGATTTCTTACATACTGCTATCCAATGACCTTTTATTCCACATCCTTTGCATGTTGATTTTGCTGCTTCACAGTCACTAAATTTGTGTCTAGGTTGCCTGCCACATTTTCTACAAGTATTGTTGTACTTCTTACTATTACTAGTTTCTGGTTTTGCAGGTTTTATTCTCGCTCTCTTGTCTACATAATTGATTTCAGGTGCTGCTGATGTGTTTGGTTGCTTTAGTGTGTTAATGTTGGCGTCTACGATTTCAGCTTGCCGGACTTTGTTTATTACAACTTCTAGACTCGGCTCGGAATCAAGATTCTGAATTAATTTCGACAGTTGAGCGTCTTTCATACCAGCTACTATACGGTCTCTTATTAATTCGTCTTCTAATGCACCATATTCACACTGTTTGGCAAGGGTGTGCAAATCAGTTATGAAATCATCCGCTGTTTCGTCCGCTCCTTGTGTTCTTTGATTAAAACGAGCTCTAGCATAAGTTTTTGTCTTCCTTGCCACGTAGTAACAATCAAATTTATTTTTGACAATATTGTAGTTTTTGGCATCATCCTCTGACAACTTGAAAGATTGAAAGATATCATTGGCTTTGTTGCCCATTGTATATAAAAGTGATTTTACATGAGTTTCTTGTGGCAATGCTTTTAGTTTCGTTGTGTCGCGATATTGTTCGAACCTTGTTATCCATGCTGGCCAATCTGTACCTTTGAATGAGAATTGTGATGGCGGTGGGGTCGACATGCCGTTGTAAATTTGCATAAGAGTCCAATCTATTTGCGGTTGTGGAGTGGGTCTGACATTTTCGAGTTTGTTTGTTAACTCCACGATCAACTGCATTTGTTGGGTCACTTGTTGTTGCAAATCTGCTAACAGGTCGGCATTCTCCATCTTGAAATTTTTTTGCTTCTTTTGGTATGCGTTGGCGTTACACAATATTGTGGATTCTGTTGCGATCCGCGCTGTCACCATGTATGAAACTCCATTTAGTTGGTTTGTAATGAGTTTTTATATATACTGAGACGTTGAAAAACAGGGATGATTGTTGTTCTTTATTTAATTTGCACAAGCCATCAGGCATCAATTACACGTTACAAGTTCGCCATTTTAGAGAGTGTTACCATAGACATTAGTTAACCATAGATTATAAATCACATCAACACACAATGGTCATATGTCATATATATGCGACGCGCGCGATAGACACCGAAGAAAAGTCCAAGCTGCCAATTACTTATTTTTGTTTCAGTTTTTTCAATGCTTAGAGCTATGAAACATAATTTTAAGTAATTGTTGTAAATAATAGCTCTATTTAATAATAGTTTTAGTTGTACCACGCAGTTAATAGGACGAAAATAGAACGAAAAAATCGTGCATGTTCTCAGTCGCAGAAATATGACACGAGCGCTAGGGGCACGGAAATATGTGTCGCATATATGTGACACAAGCGGTTAAAAGGTTAAGGATCTATTCAGCGAAGCAATACACAAGAATAACGCTTTATCAAACGCGCAGAAAATGCAATACTTGGAAAGCAAGCTAAAAGGCGAAGCTGAGCGTTTGATTCAGCACCTTCCAATCGGCTCCGAGAACTATAACGTTTGTTGGGATATTCTTAATCATAGATTTGATAACAAAAGGATCATCTTTACAGCGCACGCCAATATGTTCCTGAATATTCCCAGCATACAGCAGCAATCGTTTTCAGCCTTCAAAAAATTGCATGACGTTACATTAGAGAGTCTTCACGCCATCAAAAACCTGAATGCAATATTAATATATTTAAAACATATTTAATTTGGTAGGTTTGTCAATTGTGTCGCTTAACTTCAAACTCGGATAAATCCACTCTAGCCTCTTAGGAGATATTTACAAAAAAGTGATAATAGTCTTAATTTCATTAATTAAAATGCAGTATTTTGTTTTTATGGTAACAGGTATTCAATAAAACGATCCTGTTTAGTAAATTCAGTATTTAACCCATTAATTCTTTCAAAAATGCAATATTTAGATTGGATTTACCTTCATTTGATATAATGGAACGCAATTTATCTATCTTTGAAAAAACTCATTGTGGATTTATAGAATTTTGATTTAACAGGTCTGGATTTATCTGGATTTGAAAATATATGAGCAGAACTAGGGTTGTGGTAGTGGCGAAAAGACGGTATTCCATCGATAGTCAAATTTTGTTAGCTAACTGAATAATACAAACAAAATAAGGAAATCTAGTTTTATTTTACAAAACTAAGAGGTAACCGATTTAAATTATTTTAAACAAAATTCAATATTTCTTCTGAGTCATCTTCTTCAATTTCTTCTTTGTGCATTGGTCGCCCTATTACATTTTCACTGTTAAGCACTTTTTTATAATGTTTTAATTCCACCAACGATGCCCAGTCTTGGCCAAAGTCCGTTTGCAGTAATTTACGAACACCAATTAGTTTTGCTTCATAAACCTGAATTTGATCAAATTTTGATCCTGTATACCTACCCAAATCTGACCTGACAGTTCTAATATGTACTGAATATTATATCCTTACATACTTATTATATTCAAATTATTCTGTAACAGTACCTACAACAACAAAATAATAATAATCGATAATAGTTAGCACAACACTAGTGCCAACCCGGGATTCCAAACGACGCTTAGGTATAGTTATTTCAAACTTACCGAATTTTCGCTCTTTCCTCTTTCTTACGGCGAAATTTTATATTAGGCCGCATGCGGGCTTTACTTGGTGACACAATTTAAATAGAATTATCCATGGGAATTGGCTAAATAACAAAAAGAAACAATAATAATGCAGGAGGGTACCGTGCTACTATCGTAAGGTTTACGTCGACTGACGGCCATGTTGAACAAATGCAATTGGCTGATTGGCTTTCATGGACTTAACTACATTTGACAAAAACTGTCTCATGGATCTATAAGATTTAGATAAAATATTATGATTTTAACGGTTTATTTCTCATGAACCATGCTGATTTATACGCAACTGATAAAATTATTTAATAACATATTTTTTTCCTTTTTTTTGTACCAAAATCTTAAAAATGTTCAGAATTGGATTTATCCGAGTTTGAAGTTAAGCGACACAATTTCAAGTAAGTCAACGCGATTCAGAACATTAACAAAAGATTTAAATATTTTAAACCTTAAAGTCATTAAGTTAAGTTCCATTTTCACATAATAATTGTTTAGCTATCGATTAAAATTTAATCAGGCGCCATCTATCAGTTGTGGCGTAATTCATTTGAGCACGTTCTTACTTACGTTATGGAATGAATGAAAATGATTATGGAATGAAAAAAGTTAACTCAATATAAAGATAGATCAATATGCTTTTATAAACTTGTCTGCTTATTTGCTTATTTTAAATAACATGTTATATTATATGCTTTTCGTTTAAACGCCCATCTGCATCTCTATAGTCTATAGATTATAACTTTGTTCATAATTTTAATTATGTTGTGATTTTGTGAAGAGAAAGCAGAATTAATATGAAACTTTGTAGTTATTGTTGTCGCTATTGCTAGGCAGTTCGACTAATAACTGTGTAAATTATATGATTGTGCATACTGGAACGTAAACGTATTTATTACCATATGAACTTGATATGAACTACGATGTCTGAATCCTATGGTATGGTGTCTTGTTGTTGCAATCTTCTTGTTTGTGTATTGTTAGATTATATATTTTCAATTCCACTTTTTTATTATAGAATATCTATTTAAATTTCTGGTCATTGGGAGCGCTGGTACAGGAAAGTCGAGCCTTCTCAACAATTTCATTGGAAACAAATGTAAGTACTCCATACTTAGTAAAGATGTGTATTGTGTTTATTTATAATACACATATCTAATGTAAAATATATTTTAATGTATTAAGGATGTTATGAAGTACTTAATGGAATAATAATTGAATATATTGTTTCCTTTTAATCCAAAAATGTTTTACCAATAAATTGTCTAAAAATATGGTGCTAATCGAAATTCATGTAGGTATTTACTACACTTTGTTTTTTCTGTTAACTGCATATTAGTAATACAACAAATCTTCTTGCAATTATGTTTCAAGCTGTGTGTACCATTTAGGGGCCAATCTGAACAAATTATTATGCACATCTTAGGTCATGTAACCCAATGGCAAAGGGTATTGATAAACAAAACTGTGGGATATTACTTGTATCCATGATTCCCTGAAACTGGTAGCCCAATTTACACACAATATTATGTGCACCAAGCTTATTAAGCGTAACTGAATGGAAATGGGTATTGATAAACAAATACAATACCTACAATAAACAATATGAGAATTATTTCTAATTTTAATTCCTGAAAAGTGGCCCCGAGCTAGTCACAATCTTTTGTGCACCAACCTCATGTAACCCGATAGGAATGCATATTGATAAAGAAAAAAGTGAGACATTAGAATTGATAATTTCTGTAAATAGCTGGCTCCAAAAGAGGTCAGTCATGAAAAATATAAATTGGTTCCATATAAATGTGATAAAAACAGCTGTACAAATAAGTTTGCCATTGAAGTAATTCTTTTATTACTCTAAGGTAATTTTCTTAAAAAGAGCCTTCAAGTAGTTGAGGTGATAAAGAATTAGCTAGTAGTAACTAGTTACTATGGTATTTAAATATTGTTAACTAAGCAATTCATGGTGTTGGTTTCCTAAATATATGTTTTGCTTGTTTTGGTGGGTGTGTTTATGTGCTGTAAACATATAAAATAAGCCTGAAATTATGTTTAGTGTCCTTAAAGAAACATAACAAAAAACAAACTCAATTCAATATCAGTTTCACCTTGATCATCTACCTATACAGTAAGTTTTTATCACCATCCTAAAATAAAGTTGGTAGTTTTAGTTCATATCATGAATCATTATACTTACCCAAGTATAAGTGCCATTTGCATTTGACCGGTAACATTCATTTAACCCCTTACCGCATTGCATCCCATATTTGCACATCAAACTTTTTTGGCATAAATTTAAATTCTTTTCAAGTTTGAGTTAAAGCGACATTAGAAACCAAAGACTAGGTGTGTACATTGACTTTTAGTAGCGGTGAAGTGTTGGCAGTCTTGATAGAAAAAGATTAAAGTCAGTTTGAAATCAAACATACCCGGAAGGTGAGTAGCTCTGTATTTGAACCCAAAGGAGATGTTCCAGAAATGTATGGAGCCTGGGCTACCATTAGTACACCACATGTAAATATTGCTGTATAATGTAGTAACCGTTTTTTAATATTAATTTTCTATGATTTCGCTTTATTTTAGTGTGATATTCAAATTAACTCAGTCGAGGAGAGCAACACAATAAATATGGCGGATCAGCCATGTTGCTATTAAACAATGATGCGAATGTCAATTTGACATGTCAGTTTGACGGATCCGACGGATCGTGTTTTTGACGTCTCGGAGGACGATGGATATTTTTGTAACTACAATAAAATATCAACATATAAATCCGAAAATACTTAGGATTCATTATAGTTATACTTATAAAATAAGACCACAGGATAATTATATTACTGCTTTACGGCGGCACATCTTTTACCTAATACATATTTCAGTAGCTAAAGAATGGTTATATTTTAAACATAAAACGAAGGCTTGAATGTTACTTTGTGTAGCAAAATGTGCTGTTTCATTCTTTAGTGCTTGTCAATAATATCTGGACTTCGATAATGCATAGGAGAGCAGTGAGCTGTTCTATGAGTTGTAGATAACTATTACTCCTATAAAAAAAACACCAAATAAGTTCTGTAATTGGTGACATTAAGAGGATGTAAAACCAGCCATGAGAAGTATATAAATAAAGCAACTTGTAGAGACTTAAATATATATATTATATTTATTCCGCATCATCCCTTATCAATACTCCATCCAGGAAAAAAGCCGGTGCTTCTATGCTCTTCAAAATATAGTTCATTTTCATCTATAACAGAGGTAGACTGCAGGCACGCCATTGTACATAAACTGGAATAAATATGAGTTAAAATCTATTAGAATATGGAAAGTGGGAAGATAACATCATACAGTAATAGCATGTTAACAAAATAATAAGTAAATGCACGGGTTAAAGCAGACATACCTGAAACTGATCTTGTCATTGTAGAATACCGTAAACGACGATATCTAAATCACAGGCGAATCAAAAACCATATAACAAAGCTCAACAGAGAAGCAATCAATCAATGTCTTTAGAAGTAATCTGGGTCGCAAAACAAAATAATCACTAAAAACTTCGAAAACATTCAATCCAACACAGCGAAAACACATAAAGACTCATTAGGCTTGGGTAAAAATATCGATATTTTTCATAAAATAATCGATAAATATAGACAATATTTTAAATCTCAATAAATCGATATTTTTTTAATTCACTTTAGTATACTATTGGTCTTATTTACACTAATCTTGTCAGATCTGGGAAGTAGTCCAAATGTCGCACCAGATCGTCAGCACGTTTGCGCCATCAAAATATACACATATCTTCAGATTAGTTTTCTTTTCTTGGCCTCGCGAAGCGTAAGAGTGTGTCAATATTCTACTGACTAAAAACCCGTCCTGTTCCCTTCCAGCTGCCCTTAAGTTCCGGGGCCAAGGTATCTCGTTAGAACATTCCCGCAACCCCGGCAGGCAATGGTCCTATGAGGCCCCGTCACTGGTGCTGATAGCTCTTAGAGGCGCGCGTGGAACATAACGCGCCGCCAACCCGAACCTGGTCCTTATCGGACAGTGAGCTACCCCTGCTCGCAGTCCGCAAGCCTGCGTCTACGGTGGCCGGAGATCGGCTCGCGATCCCCGACGCCCGGTGTATCTCCCGCGGTGGCTGGAGTCGCATGTTACCCACGTGCATTACCTTTACGGAAAATATCTATTTTTGACTTGATAATAATTCATATAGATTAAAAATATCGATTCGATATTAATCGATGTATTTTTTTCACTTGCCCATCTCTACGGCTCACAGAAAGACACCAAACGTCATGAAACTTAAATCTGTCAAACACGACTGTCATGGCTGCCCTAAAACAAGGGTTGTCATAATAAAAATCTTCCCAAATAATAATTTATCACAGCTCTACCCGTCTCCAAATAATTTTTTGAGTATTTTTATGGTAATCGCTATTATTTTTTCTATTTATCTATGTGGTGTACTAATGGTAGCCCAAAATGAAACATCTCCTTTCTCAGAATCCTATGAATATTTTGGTTTGGACATATTTCTTTGAATAAAACCACGGAATAGAAAATGCAGTGGAAGAGCCGCTCAGATATTGCATGCGTGTCAACATTAAGCACAGATGCGCGACATTAGCTTAGTCGCTTTCAGATTCATGTCGCGATTGGTTGTCTCTAAAATACACGAAATATTAGAAATTATGCCTTGTTGTGCGGTTTGGACCTGCAAAAACGAAAGCAGTAAATAAAATGTATCTTGGTCAGTGGGTCGTCTCTTGTGGAGGCGTATCGTATCATCGATAAGTATTAAAGTTTGTTAATTTTAAATATATTTGATTTTAATGACAATACCACATTTCATGACTTCAATACAAACAATAAACAACCTTATTTTCATCAGCACAATGTTTAAATCTACTTGGTCGTTATCTGAAGGAACATACTATAAATTCTAGTAACTTCGACGCTACTCAATTAGGGATGGGACACATTCGTAAAGTAGGTCTGTATCATTGAGGTAATATGTACTACGTACTAGAGAAGCCACCACACATACTACTGTGCGTTGCGTTCAAGTGCGGTCTATTGACTGCTCTTCACTTAGACGCTTGTCAGATCTTGAGCGCATAAGTCATTATTTATTTAAAAGGAAAAAAAAAACGTTCAAGCGCATTAAATATGCCATCGTGTGTTTTACGATATTGCACTAATAGTTCAGTTAATACGGCGAAGTGCAAAGGAATAACTTTTCATCAGTGAGTAACTAGATATTCATTTTAAAATATGATTTGAAAAAATATATTTGGCAGATGCCATGTTTCCTAGACTAAAAATTAAGATGTGACAATTTGTGTAATAAGCGTAGGTAGATTATTCTACCTACGCTTATTTATTTTAATAATTTATTTTAATAATTCGAATTTGAATTATAAAAAAACGAATAACGAACTCTGACAGTCATTAAAATGCGAAGTGTGTGTGGATAGTTTAAGTACATCAGAAAGGCTGCCACATCATAAACTAATTAATATTAAAGATATGGGTGGCTTGTCCTACTCCACAGAAGACGTCTATAAAATATGTATCACCACGGAATCTATAATAAGAAAACTTATAAAACAAAATGGTGGAATCAGTCTCTCTACCAAATACTATTCTAGTTATATTACTGTTAATACTTTGGAATATTTTATTCAGAAGGAAGTATTTACATCTTTGCTTCAACATTCTCTTGATCAACCAAGCACTTTAAATCACCGAACGCATTTGATACGCGCCATCATTAACAAATACACAACCATTCGCTTGAAACACGAAGCTAAAACTGATCAGACCAGTAATTATTTATCGAAACGGCAAAAGTTAACTAAACTTATATTGTTCAGGCCTCAGGGGTGACTAAATAAACATAATTATGTATATTATAAAAATAATAATTAAAAATAAACTTCATACATGTCAATATGCGTCAGTTTGTATCTAATAATCGTTCCAGATTGATTGTTATTATTACGGTTAATTGAATGTGCAGTTTTCTCGTGGTCCTAGTAGTATGTAATGTAACTCTCTTCCAATAAACAGTAATAATAATAATCAATTTGAGAACGTGAGACTCTCGAGTATCATTTTATATGTAATTTTTTGTTGGTCTATGTGTCCTCCACCCATACATATCACATTCGACGTTTCAAATTTTATATGTTTTTAGTAGTTGTAACCGTGTTTCATTATATAAATATACAATACCAAAAGTTTGTTTAATTTTAAGTACTTTTAGGTTAAATTCAATTAATAATAAAGTATGAAAAAAGAGTGAGAATGAAGATTGCTAGGTATAAAGGTATGTCACTTCTGTAGTCAGCAGTTTAATCTATATAAGTGACATGTCATAGCAGAACGTTGAACGAAAAGCGTAAGCGCTATGTAAATCGCGGCGCTTCCGACCTTTTGGTCGCGAGAAAACTACACCTTAGAAGCGCTCTAGCGCTGCGTATTTTAATTTTTTTGTTATACGACTAATTATTGTTTCAGCGCTGCAGCGAACTTTAGTTTAAACTCTTGCCAAAATGGAACATATCCTTTGCTTAGGATAGCTCCTCTAGTACGTAGTACATATTACCTCAATGGTCTGTATCGATAATTTTTATTTATTTCTAACTCTTCATTTCATAGCTGGCACCATTATTCAGAAAATTGATTTCGGACGGTTTATGTGTATAATTCATAAATGTTTAACTGAGATTGCACAGAAATATCGACGTTTTAACCACACGTAGCCTGCATCCGTCTGTAGTAGATACGGGACACTCATTTTATAAATGATTGTCCTGTGTTAAATTGAGGTGTACAATAAAGTATATAATAATAATAATAAGGAAGGATGGCACGGTTGACATGTGTCGGGCATGTCACCGTCCGGATGAATCAATCCGTCACATTGTCTCTGGTTGTTCTCGTCTTGCTAATGGAGAATACTTGCATAGGCACAACCTTGCAGCTAAGATTATTCATTAGCAACTTGCTCTGAAATATTCTCTTGTGGAATCGGAAGTGCCGTACTATAGGTATGTGCCCGACCCAGTTCTCGATAATGGCCTTATCACATTATACTGGGATCGGTCCATCATCACTGACAGGACTATTGTAGCCAATAAGCCTCAAGTGGTTTGAGTCCTATTTAACCAATAGAGAATTCTATGTGGTAGCTAATGGTTACTGTTCTTCGCGTCTCAAAGTTACCTCAGGTGTTCCCCAGGGATCGCATTTAGGCCCCATTTTATTTATTATCTATATTAATGATGTCACTGACTGTTTTGAAAATACGTCGTCGTTTCTTTTTGCTGATAACATAAAAATCATAAAGACAGTGACATCGGAACAAGATGAATTATCAATGCAGCAAGATATAGACAGGCTTCATGAGTGGTGCTCCAACAATGGTATCAACTTGAATTGTAAAAAATGCAGTCACATCAAATTCAGCCGAAAGTTGCATAACATTAACACGACGTACAATATCAGTGGTACGCCTCTGGCTGAAGTCGATCATATCAGAGATTTGGGCGTCTTGCTTGACAGCAAGTTGACTTTTGTACCGCACATTGATAGCACTATTAAGAGATCACTACGTATGTTAGGATTCGTGATCCGCAATAGCAAACTATTCCGAATAGCACAAACAAAAATAATGCTATATTATAGTCTGGTCCGTAGTACTCTTGAGTATTGCAGTGTTGCTTGGAGGCCACATTTCGCTGTCCATTCAATAAGAATGGAAAGGGTTCAAAAACGGCTATTGAATCACTTAACATATGCATTTGGAAGTAGAAGCCTGAAAAGAAAATCTTACACAGAAAAACTAGAATTTTTCAAAATGAAACCTCTTGAGGAACGTAGGGACACTTTAGATCTTAAGTTTTTCTTTAAAATATTTAGGAGTAAAATTGACTGCCCGCATCTCCTAAGCAAATTTTCTCACCGAGTGCCTCGGAAACCTCCCCGAAAACCAATCACGCCCTTGTTCCCCCCCTTTCGTAGAACTAAATTTGGCGCAAGCTCCCCAATACCACGGTTATGCAAATACATAAATGAGCACAGTGGTCTAATAGACATCCACACAAACGGCCTGTCTGAATTTATCCGTAACGCCAATCGATGAAATTTGTCACAATATAGCATGTAGAAGCACATAGCAATAAGTACTAATATTTAGTCTAAGCTACTAACACTCATAATTACTAGTCTGTTTATCTCTTTTTGTTACCTGTCAAACACGAAGCATGCGGTGTTTACCTGTAATTAGGTGTGCAGTATTATTAATATTGTTATCTAACAAATATCAATCATGTTTAGCTGTAACACTTGTTAGTGAACCATAAATAAATATAGTGGTGGTGGACCGAAACGAGAGGCGTGCCATGATTGTCGACATAACCATCCCGCATGACGAGAACCTCGTGAAAGCCGAGAAAGATAAGCAAATCAAATATCTTGACTTGGCGCATGAGATTGTCGACATGTGGGATGTAAACGCGGCAGTCGTTGTACCGATAGTCATCTCAGCCAATGGCTTAATAGTCTAAGATCCGGCTGCAGAATTAGTGCATTCATCGAGTGTTTGCTAAAAACCAAATTTTTACGCATATTTTTGATTAGGAGAATATATATCTACCAAGCTGCCTATCAAAATGTGGCCGCTAATATTTTTAATTAAATTATTGCTAATTGATTTTTCGGAAAAAATTTCATTCGCTTGTTTTTTTAATAAAATATCGTCCACTTTACGGCAATATACATAAAGACTCTGAAAAATCACGGTTGCCGTTGCGCACTTGGCCGCACCTCTTCGCAGCCAGGTGTAAACAGGTATGATTTTGATCTTAGAGCATTTAACCTGGAGATGGCAAGGAGCAAATCACCGAACAACTTTTTCTGCCACTTTCTGCGGGAGGCGAGGAAAACACCTACAGCACACTACAAAAATTTGACAATCGCATACTGATACATGCTTCCTGTTGATACAAACGCACACGAAAAAATAATAACCACACAATAGAAAACACACACACATTGACAAATTTGCGCGTAACTATGCTATTATCCTATGACAACAAACACAAAGTGCTAGTGATGTGATAGGAAGAATGAGTAGAATAATGTATGAATGAATGAACAAAATATATTTCAAAACTCTTTCAAATAAACATATGTCCATAATTTCACAAATAACAACAAAATACGTAAAACTACGTAGGAAGGTAGGAAAAAGAACGATTGTATTTATTTTTAGTCAAGATTTTTTTCGTAATTACATAATACTATGTCCTATTTAATTGCTGTACCTGCGCCTTTCCTATAAGAATAGAATTTTTTAATTAGCGACAAATAAATGATATTCATAAAATGGTGGTATGGTATACGTCTTGCAACAATATAACCTACCTACATATTTCAGTTCAGAGTAGTATAGAATCATTGAGGTAATATGTAATACGTAGCACATATTACCTCAATGTATAGAATGCATTTAAGTATTTGAAACTATTTTTGGGGTTGATTATATTTAGGGTCAGGAATTTGAGATTCATACTCGAGCCCCGTTTTTTAATACGGGCCTAATATATATGTGTCAAATAGTAGGCAAAGGTAAATAATAAAATAATACGATCAATCGGATAGGCTTTTATTTGTTTTATATAACACGTACGGACGGATATATTTGTTTTATAGAATACGTATTTTTTTTTGTTTTTAAGACTATTTGATTTCGGTGTTTCTAGAAAAAAGTGAAATATCTTGCGTACGCACTTATACTCCTTTGCCAAGTAGTAATGCAGAGTGAGCGCAAAAGATTTCAATTCTGATGAACATTTCGTTCTAGAGAGCTTAGCACTCTTTTCATCCGTGTTTAAGAAGTTCCTTCTGAGTAACACCAATTTTGCTCAAGACTAGTTAATTTTTTTGTCAATCAGTGATATTTCTTCTAAATTGTTATGAAGTTCTTATATCAACCTTTTTATTTAAGATTCGTTTTTTTTTTATTAGAAATAGTTTCGCGTTTGACCACCATCTCACCTGATGGTAAGTGATGATGTGGTCGAAGATGGAGCACGCTTACTTAAAAGTAACCTATTCACTCTTGACTTAAAGACTCCTAGGTTATAGCTATCGAGAAACACAGACTCCAGCAGGGAATTCCACTCCTTAGCCGTACGCACAATGAAGCCTAAATATTTTTTTTATTTTTAAACTGCAACTACTTGCGCAGTTTTATTTTCGTCGGAGTCTGACCCATGTCACTGATAGATGATGACGTTATTGGGCCGCATTGGCTGTGTGCAATTGATGGTTGAGAGATGGATAGGCTGTGAGACTGTAATGATTGAGGAATGGATTGGCTAAATGAAGAAAAAGAAACTACTACCGTTTCCATGGCAAGCACGGTCTTTGCAATTTTAATTTTTTAAAGTGGGTGTCGCACCCTTAACTAATTTCCTTCTATTATTCGCAAGTGCTTTAAAACTAGACTGCGTAAAATGTTCTGAACAGTTTGTACCAGTACGCGTGTGTCCAAATGTTTCTCTTTCTGTATTACTGCAAAATATCCTCCATTTTTCTCTTGTCACAGGATCTTTTGGAAATCTGTTGAAAAAAATAATAATAATAAAAGTAATCAGTTTAAAATCAGTTCCAACAGAGTCAAACGAAAATGAAGTCCATTCATTTTATTGTGTACGTTATAGCCTTGAGATAAACTACTTGATAAAGAATATTAAATCAAAATGTTAAAAACCCCTCTCAAAATCTCTAAAAGCAATAAATTAGCCTCATAATCGTGTAGAACCAGCCACGTTTACTCTAGTTTATTTTATTTACTTAGCAGTTCCGTGAATCGAGTTGTCCAGTACATACACTTAATAGCTAATATCTCTAAAACTTAAAACCATAGGCAGCAGATTCACACAAAAAATGTAACTGAACATACTGATTCAAAAATCATTTATTTTGTCAATCATTCACTCACATTATCCCATCACTATGCACTTCGCTACCCTGTCAGCCCCTGTACTACGTTTGTGCTACCAACGTACCACTGAATTTTTCTATCGTAATGGCATTCACGATTATTTTGACATTGTCCTTAAATAAAACTATTTTGATGTATAATTTATACTTACATGTGGTAGAAAATAATTCATAGTTTCGCAAATTTGAAATGGTAGATGGCTTTTTGTAAGAAGAAACTGCACAATTCATAATTTTTTGTGAACACTTACTAGCGACACAATACGATACATAATGGCAACGGTCGGCGAATGAAGTAGTTTTATATAACGTGCATGGTCATATGATCAATCGACTTTGGCAGAGGGGTTCGCCCAGCTATACCATCTACATGGTTAAATGCTCTAAGATTTTGATACATTTATACATTTATTATTTACTAGCGACCCGCCCCGGCTTCGCACGGGTGCAATGTAAATAACAAAATAAATACTATAGAATGTCTTTATATACAACGTTGACAGCCTTTTTGTCATTCGAAAATACATACATGTTCACTTTACTAGTTACTCTTGAAACTGCGACATATAATTGACCATGGGATCATTCAACGCTCAAATCTAAGCCTGCAACGTTGAATATTTGACCCTGGGATTTGTTAATGGTCATTACAAAAGATATCTTTAACGGAAATTGTAGACGTTTATACTGGAACGGTAAATCCGATGGTATCAGAGGAATTCGGGAAATCAATACATCTTCTAAGGTACCACATCCGATGAGTATTGTGCACTCTATTATGAAAGTTTTAGTGATTTTACCAGCAAGGCACGCCTTTGCTGGTAAAATCACTGCAAAGTTTAGGTGGATTTAGGTTTCTTAATAAAATAACAGGACAACCTACTTTTAACACCATTTTATGAGGAGGGAGTCCAGATGGTTCAAAGAATTAAGAAATACCTACTATAGGATTTTTTTCAAAAGTTCTTCCAAATCCAGAACAGTATCAACCGAGTAGTATATTTGCGTCGGTGCATCAATGTTTGAAAGAATCAAGTTATTTACCTTATCATACTTGTTCGTTAGTGGGTGATAGAATTGCTCTTTCTACCAAGATGACCAAGATATAGCCTTACAACTTATGTTATCAATGTCGGTATAGACATTCTTGATCAACTCTTGGAGGTTGTCTATCAAAAAACAAAGGTTTTCTAGTTTAATCCTTCCATCAATTTGTGTTAACTCTCCATTGCCAACTTTTAGCAGCATCTCTGAAAAAGCCTGTTCTCACGTGAAGACAACGAAACCCACCCGGGAAATTTTTGAGGCTGTGTATCGGGCGGCCGATACAATCAGGGGGTTTGTGTGTGTTTTTAGCAGAGGCGAAGTAACGCACTGAATGGCGTTTCAACACTTACTTTATGGTCGGGATTTTGAGGTCTAAGTGGAGATCCTCGTTCCTCAAGTACCAGGGCGCGCCCGTGGCCTTTCGGAGAAATCGGTTTTGAATGACTTGCATCCTATGGATCTGAGCCGAACTGGATTGAGTAAACACCGGACAGGCGTATGTCAAAATAAGGCGTATGCACGTGGTAAAAATGCGTAGTTTGCATTTTAGGGAGAGTTTGCTGTGTGCATTCAGCATGCTGTGTAACCTACCGAGACCAGGAGCGTCTCGCGAGCGAACCGACTCTCTGTTTTGGTCTAGGATCACTCCTAGCACGGCCTGCGACGCCCTATTTCGCCGGCACCGCGCCGCAACCGCTATGTCCTTGCATTTTAAATCTGTAATATCTTCGAAACTATTCATTTAAATTATATGCTGTAAAGGGCAATATTGATCTATAATAAATGCACAATCTATTTATGTTATTTAATTGGATAAGGATTAATGCGAATGGATTAAAGCGTCAATAGCCTAATGGATAAGGTGTCAGACTTGTGATCGACAGGTCCCGAGTTCGAATCCCACCCATTACACTATTGCCGTGAACCCACTCCAGACACAAGCATATTTAGCTTAGTTGGAGGGGTTAACAAGATTGCTAGTAATGTGAATCCTACCCACATTGCTAATCATCTTTAAAAAAAAAAAAAAAAAAAATGATGTATTGCTTAAAATTGCTTCGTAAAATATGCTCGTATTTCTCGTAAAAAGTAAATGATAAAAATGGTTCTTGTGGGTTACCTATAAGAGATAGACATATACCATCGCGGAGTTTTTTGTTGACCTTTTTAAGGTGTACAATACTGTAGTACATTATTTTGATCTATCTCGTAGGGTTCAGCCAGTCTTTGTAATGAAAGCGCAAAAAAATGTGTTTATTTGTGACATCACATTAGAAACCTCAAAAACCATCAGTGTTCCTCTACTATATTATGCATGTTATATACTTAAAAACTTTCCTATTGAATCACTCCTTCTATTGAAAAAAACTGCATCAAAATCCGTTGCGTAGTTTTAAAGATTTAAGCATACATAAGACTTACATGTGCAGGGACAGAGAAAGCGACTTTGTTTTATACTATGTAGTGATATATCAAATTAAAGCTAATTTTTTTCTGTTTATTATGATATACGGTTGCTTAATTAAATCTGGCCGCAAATAAGGGTTGCTAGCTGTTAAAGATGGTAAATATTTAAGATAGAGTGAAAGAGAGCTAGCGCGTAACATCACTAGTCAGACGAGGATAACGATTGCCAGCTGTACGACGCTTTAAGGCCGGGTTATCCAGAGCGCCGTAGGTATTCGACGCTTACCCCAGCCCCCGCAACGAATAGCAAAACGTAACAAAATACGAAGCGCGGGAGACGCGCGCGCCAAGCGCACCGCTCATGAGTTCACGAATTCAAGTAGGTACGAAGATGCGTCACAGAATAGAGCAATGCAGTAGATCAACTTGAATTGATTAGTTTATTTTGTTTTGTTTTAATAGTAAGTATTTTCAAGTTTATAGATAGAACTAGTATTTGCGTGTTGCGCGAGGTGCAAGCACCTCGCGTGCTTGTGAAAAAAGAAAAAAAGGGGGGGGAGATGGGGGTGGTTTAGTATTTGCGTGTTGCGCGAGGTGCAAGCACCTCGCGTGCTTGTGAAAAAAGAAATTGGTATTTGCGTGTTGCGCGAGGTGCAAGCACCTCGCGAGCTTGTGAAAAAAAAAAAAAAAGAGGGGGGGGTGATGGGGTTGCACAAGTATTTCGACTAAAGCATTGCCCCTCTAAATGAATCTGAAAAAAAAAATGTTCCAAGTCTCTTAGATTCCGAGATCCGCCTAAAGGGGGGGAGAAGGGGGGCGGGAGGGGGGGACTTTGAAAAATGGTTTTTACTTTACCGAGCCTCCTCTATACGAATCCGTAAAAAACAAAAAATACGAGTCTCGTAGTTTCCGAGATACGATAGGGAGGGGGGAGAAGGGGGGTGAAAAGGGGAGGTTTGGCACTTTTCCCGTAGGTTTGAGAGTTACTTGTTTACGAATCTGTCAAAATATACCCACCTCCCCATCCACCATCTGGGAGAACAATTATGTCAATGAGTGAGTGAGTCAGTCAGTGGTAATTTAGCTTTATATAGTATAATAGGTACGTATTGTATAAACTTGAACCTAATTAGTAATAATTAAAAATAAGTATATTTATTTATTTTTGGGGACAAGGTGAATAAAAAATCTGACTGACACGCAGATCATGAATACGGGTATGATTCAAAATTACACGCCGCGCGCTATTCGACTTTCCCAAAGGGTGCGAAATCTTCATGGCACAGTATAAATAAAAATTGGCCAAGTGCGAGCCGGACTCGCCCATGAAGGGTTCCGTAGTAACTATAATAAATATAACATACTTAATATATTTATTTGAAAAAAAAAAAACAAAAAACCTTGCAAATTTCTTAAAACTAGCTTATTTACAATTTTTACAACTACGCCAAATAACTTTGTTTTTCATAGTATTTGTATGAATTACAAAGTTATATTTGCGGTTTTCGAAAATATACTGTATCTCAAAAACTGCTGACTCGATCTCGTTCAAACCAATTTTGGTTGAAAGTTTACATTAAGATCTACAACATATGGTTTTTTTAGATTTTTTACTTCATTATTATAGAAGTTAGAGGGGGGGGGGGACACATTTTACCACTTTGGAAGCGTATATCTTTTAAATGATTAACTTTATGAAAAAGTCCTGAAAAAAAAGGCCTGTCTATAGATACCACACACGTATAGGTTTCAGGAAAAAAAAATATTTTCAGTTTCAGTTCCATGTATGGGGAGCCCCCTTTATTTTAAATATTTTTTAAATTTTCTCTTAAAATCGGAAAGCGGTTCACAGAACATCTACCTACCAAGTCTTACATGCATAGTTCTAATAGTTTCGGAATAAAATGGCTGTGACATACGGACGGACGGACAGACAGACAGACGGACAGACATGTCGAAACTATAAGGGTTCCATTTTTTGACATTCGGCTACGGAACCCTAAAAATCAAGTATTAGGTAGGCACACTTACATTAGGAGAGTTTTATTACAATTCAATTATTGTTATATTGAATGAGGGCTTAGAGGTATTCTGTGTGAAATATTGTTTTTAAATAAAAAATATAAATATTTTTCAATCAAATAGTTATACCAATAATAGCAACACACAAACACTTTTTGGAACGAATTTATTTTACGCGGCTTCTAAACTGGCAGAAATTGTAACGCAAAAGTGTAAATACTTACGACTATCTTCTGACGAGAGAGACGACGAGGGTCCCTTAACCGCACACTTTTTTTCTCTAAAAACTACAATCATTAATGCACAACTGGCTAATGCCGTGATTCGACTTCAACTTCAACTCTTGCGGCTTTTGTGGAGGACTCACCACAATTTCACAAGCGCTTGAGGTTGTTTGGTAAAGTATTTTGGATGATGAAAAGTATTAAAATTGAAGTAAAAAAAAACAAAATCATTTTGTACGCAAACATGACATGACAGCTTTTGCAATGTCAAATGTATTTCACTCAATGTGTTACCAGTTTACCAGTGGCAGCAGGAATAAAATGAGTATGAAAAGAGAAAATTAGAAATATGGCATAGAACTGTTAAAATGATAATACAGTACGCTACAGCTTTATTTTATTTATCTCAATGAACCTACATAGATCATAAACAAATCGAGTAAATACAAAAGGGAGAAGGCATTTAATGGAGGTTGGACGGGGAACATTAGGGAGTGCGCGTGATTCGAAATGCAGTTAAAAGCCATAGATCCTGACACGATATGTCACATTTTTGACATTTTACAACATATTATCTGTTTCCCTTTGGTACATGAATACTTTATTTGAAAACTCTTAAAAAAGTAGACGTACACAAAAATGGGAAACTTTTTCTGATTTATCATTTTCATGAAAAAGAAATGTAAGCACTGAAGTAGGTGTTGTTTACTGATTGCATAATGGTGAACAGGAAACGACTAGGCTTTTCGACCACCTTACGGAGGCAGCTGCAGGAGCTGAACTGGCCCAGCACAAATATCCGATGGCAAAGCTTGTTTTTCTAAGAGATTTTAATTCCCACCATAAAGAATGGTTGTTCCCGTACCAACAAATAGAGCACGCTGGTAGAGAGGCCCGCAGGTTTTTTTATCGCTAGATCTCGACCAGCTGGTTCACCAAGCAACCTGCATTCCAGAAGTCGACGGCCACACGCCCAATGGCTTGGACCTAGTGCTCACAAACGTTGCGTCGCCAGAGACTGTCAGTATCGGTCTGGGCCTCGCTCGGATCGTATAACCACTTTCTGGTGAAAACGGTATCTACCTTTTCTCCTCCAGATAAATGCCCCAGGGGCATACGGCGAGTATAGAAGTATGGGTCAGCAGACTCCGAAACTGCGAAGCGAAACTCGAACTTTTACAGTCCTACGCTGCCTCCTAGTTATGATAAAACTGGATGGAACACTGGCTCACACCGCACAAGAAAAAGCAAATTTAAATGCCTCCGTCTTTGCGGTAAGTTTACGTCACGACACGGCGTCTAACTTACCACCTAAAATACTTCACTTTGGCTCCGTAATGCTGGAAACTGCATTTCATGTTAAGGAAGTCCGTAAAGCCCTTTCTAGTCAAAATGTGAACAAAGCCAGTGAACCGGAAGGAATACCTGCTCGAGTCTTAAAGAGTTGTACCCCGGATTTGTCTCCTGTATCGCATACTCGCCTGTATCGCGTTCTATTAAAACCGGAGTGGTGCCAGTGTCCTGACCTACGTCGTGTGTACGGACGATACAGGCATCGCATAGTCCCGTTGACTCTTTGGCTTACACAGTACACTGCAAACCTGACTTTGCCAGCCAAGCAGAGTCAAGATGCAAACCGAGATCTTTAATTGAAAATGATAGGAGGAAGTGAACTAGTTGCCACTCTAACGATCATACGTGAGCTTCCGATCACAATGGCCTGACACTTTGAGGGGCTTACTGTCACCCCAAATCAATTAGACCAGTTTTGATAGCATCTAAATCTCGGTTTAAATCTCCTATAGCGTATGACAAACTTTCCACCCGCGTAGATGCATACAACTGCAGATCATCATTGTAAAGTTGATACGAACACCGAAGACAGAGAGTTATAAAGTTTACCGAAGTTTACCGAAAATAATAAATGATATTTTTGTAGGAAATGGTCATGCTGTATATTTCTACACTATGGCACGAGTGTGCTGCGCGTAATAAATATTGTTGACTTGTGACAACCCTGGCCGTTGCGATACTGTCACCATTTTCCACAAGATCAAAGGTGTCGACCTACTGTATGATCTTTATACTGTGGTCATAGCGACGAATGATCGACTGTACCATAATAACCATTATTACATTTACGAAAATAAAACCTAATACAGTCGAATACGGTCAGTTATTTCAACTCGGGTTACTAACGTTCTATTAGCGCGTTTAGTAAAGAATCGGATTGATATTCATCAGTATTCCCGATCAAACCCAGGCTCTAAACATATCTTTTTGTGATTTCTTTTTTATTGTAAGTACTTTTATATTATATTTAGGTATTTTTGTAAATATTTTGTTGAATAAAATAAGAAACATTTTAATTTTTTTATAGGAGAAAGAAAGTCAAAAATGTTTTTGTTTTACACACATTTGCGGTTTGTAAATCTATTCCGCGTAGGTACTTATCTACTTAGTAAAGTAAAATATTAATTTGTATAATTATAGGTACCTGGATGGGCGGTAATGCAACGTATGCGACTTAGAAGTTTTCGGTTACACAATTGACGGGAACCGGCGCTGGTTGGAACAAAAGACAAGAGTCCAGCGTCGTATAGGAAAGGCAGCACTAACCTTGATAATCCAGGATATTCAGGACTGCCAGCACTCTGATCACAGTTCACCACCACAGTATAACCGTTCTTCTGCTACGAATTGGTCGCACAAAACGACGCGACCGTTCGAATGCGATTCGATGCGTTTGTGCTCTAACGCGACTCGACAGCCATTGAAGGTCCGATCGTCCATCGGAAGATCCAGACGCGATCGATTTTTCTAGAGCGGTATAGTCTCTCTCCCTCACTCTCGAATAGACGAAGGTCTAGTGCAAGGGAGAAAGGATAATATGCGGAAGGGGAATGTCTAACCAATTAGCGATTATGCGTGTTGCCAATAATTAAAAATATAAACGAAAAGAATCGTATATCAGCGCAACCATTCCCCCGGGCTTGAAGGGATGCCTTCAAGAGTGAGGCAAACCACAAGAAAACGAATCTATTCGATAATTACTATCCTATAACTACGAAACTAAATACCTAATAACTAATATTAACCTAACCTTAAAGACGAATTAAATAAACTACTGGTTAGGCAATGGGCAAAGACGCACCACGGGACGCAAGTAGGATCCAGTGGTTGTCTTAACCCGAACGATACGAGTGACTCCGGTTGAGTCAGGGAAAATTTCCTCCACGACACCCAAAGGCCAGTGTAGTGGGGGCGAGTTGTCGGATATAAGAATCACGACCGTGCCGACAGAGACCGGATCGACCGGCGTGTTCCATTTGCGGCGAGATTGCAAAGTATGGAGATATCCAGTTCTCCAGCGCTTCCAAAACGACTGTACTAACTTATCTAGTAGCTCGTGTCTAGCGGTAAGAGTTCTCTCGTCTATTTCCTCGGCAGGCAAGTATTTCAGAGGCGTGAGATTCAAAAAGTGCGCTGGAGTCAATGCGAGCGGCTCTGAAGGATCACTAGAGAGTGTCCTACAAAGAGGTCTAGTGTTCATTACCGATTCTATTTGAATAAGAACGGTACTTAATTCTTCAAACGACAGAATAGTATCGCCTATGACCCGATATAGGTGTGACTTTAAACTTTTAATATTAGCTTCCCAATTGCCGCCAAAGTGACTAGCCGTCGGGACATTGAGTGACCAATCTATTCGATTTATAGCTAATGTATGACCATATTCCGAATTATGGTACTTCGAACAAAGAAATGCGTGAAGTTCCGAGAGTTTCCGTTTAGCGCCTATGTAATTAGTCCCGTTATCGGAATAAATTCTACTAACCGGGCCACGCCTTGACAGGAACCGTTTAAAGGCGCCCATAAAACTAGCTGTGCTAAGATCCCCAGCGAGCTCTATGTGCACCGCGCGTGTAGTCATGCAGACGAACAGACACACGTAGGCCTTGGTGGAGCGAACACCTCGACCGCGAGACATCGTAACCTTAAACGGACCGGCGTAGTCCGTGCCCGTGTGGACGAATGGCTTAGCGGTTTGAACGATACGACAAGAGCGATGATCGGCCATCTCAGGAAAGCTCTGCTTAGGGCGCAGCCGAAAGCAGGGAAGGCACTTATGGATCCTATTCCTAATTAAATTGCGTGCAGAAAGGATCCAATACTTCTGACGCAAGAGCGACATTAGCAGGTCGGGACCTGCGTGACAGTTCAATTTATGATGATAATCGACTAACAAATTCAAAACGAGGTCCTTGCTTGGAAGCAGAATGGGATGTTTCCCATCATAACTTAAATCCGAGTTTCTTAAACGGCCTCCGACTCTAATGAGTCCGTCTTCGAGAAACGGTTTTAAGTGTCGAAAAGCAGGACTACAATGTTTGCCTTTCCTGAGTTTAACCAACTCAGTGGAGAAATAAAAGCGTTGAAGCTCGCGAAGTATGAGCAATTCAGCGAAGTTGTAATCCGCTGCCGCCATGCGGTAACCAATAGGCAATAGTTTAGCGAAACGACAAATGTAAATTACTACTCGAAGTAATTTACTCCAAGACGAGATACGATCGACCAAAGAAAGAATAGTAGATCTTTCGGTTGGTGTAGCGGAGAGCAACGAATGTTTCTTCTCTTCAGGCACTTCGCATACCGAAGAGGGATTGAAGGGGACGACAGGCCACTCTGAAACGTCTAAGCTGGCCCACGGAGGACCACTGAACCAAAGCGGATGATCAATGATTTGGGAAGGTGTGAGCCCACGTGACAGACAATCTGCGGGATTGTCCGTACCGGACACGTGATACAGGTTTTGTGGCGATAAGTCGTCCTGTATTTTCGAGACTCTGTTGGCCACGAAGGTGTTCCACCGATGGGGCGACGAATGTACCCAACAGAGAGCGACTGTTGAATCCGAAAATGCGAATATGTTGCGAAATATAATGCGGTTTTGACAAGCGACTACGACATTTTTTATGAGTTGAGCTAGCACAAGAATAGCGCACAGCTCCAGACGAGCAAGAGAAACGACCTTTTTAGGGGAGACCTTCGACTTAGCGGTCAACAACCTAACGATATTGAACAAGTTCCCTTGTAGGTTCTGTCCACCATACAAGAGATCATTAAGCGAGATGCGGGTAGTAGTTTTACAACTACCATCGAGAACGACACGAAGTTTGGTTGTGACCTTATCATCTCGGATCACACCATGATGCGGAATAAAATACGAACTTCCCGCCGAATCAGGATTCGTAGATGAAATGTAGCCCTTTTCTAAATATTCCCGGATGACACTGTCATACGCGACCCTTAATTGTGGAGAAGCTTGCATCTTCCTTTCCAAGCAGTAAAACCGCCGTTCACTTGCTTGGCGCGAATTGCCAAGGGATTCGACATCAGCCTTGAAAGGCAAAGCTACTACGTAACGTCCCTCACTATCCCGAGTGGTAGTGCGGGTGTAAAATTCCTCACACAATTGGTCGTCCGGGCTGAATACCGGGGGAACACTCACTTCCTCTAATTCCCAGAATTTCCGGACAGCAGAGTCTAATGTGTCCGCGATACAGCAATGCGATACGGTCGAATTACCGTCAGTACATGCTGGTGCGTCACCTACGATCACATAGCCAAGGACCGTTTCTAATGCGAGCGGCGATAAATTCGAAGTCGATCCTTGAACTCTGTTCGACAAAAGCAGGTGCGGAAAAATCGAAGCGCCGATCAATACGTGAATCGGGCCTGATGAATAATATGTATCGTCTGCCAACGGTAAGTCTTCGAAGTTAGACAGTCGCGAAGTGTCGACTGTCGCGGTTGGCAGACGTTCGGTAATCCTATCTATTACCAACGACTCAATATCATAAGTTATATTATGATCGAAACGAGAATGAATTTTAAATTGTACGGAACCTTGAATGGGTTTACTCGAACCTCCTATACCCCTAACAGTGGAACAAGTAGGTCTATTATTTATGTTTAATCCTAAACGTTGACAGCAATCGCGAGTAATAAAGCTACTCTGAGACGCGCTGTCCAACAATGCACGAACGCAATGTTCGTGACCACGAGAATCTAGAATAACGATACGTGCGGTACCCAACAACACAGTTCTAGAGCCTTTATAAGGGCCGACTGCACTTGAGCATAATGCTACATCCGAGTTCGCGGGAATCGAACCCGCGCTCGGCTCTTCGACTGAGCGTGACGGCGACATATTTGACGCAGGCCTATTTCCAAAACATAGCAATGTATGATGTTTGTACCTACATTTTTTACATGTAGACGTCGACTCACACGCAGACACGCGATGACCACTACTTAAGCAATTTATACACAAGTTGTTTGACTTAACGAATTTAAAACGTTGATCGGGGTTATAACTCTTAAAAACCGTACACTTATAAATGTAGTCATGGTTTTCCTTACACAAACTACAAGCGACTGGTTGAGAACTGGACACATATGCGTTACTTGATTTACGATCTAAAGGCCTTTTATTAGTATTGACTCGAGCAACAGGTATCGAAGTTCGTTCTAAAACCTTTATATGATCACTAACGAAATTAACTAAATCGGAAAACAATG
Source organism: Tholera decimalis (assembly GCA_943138885.2). NCBI lineage: Eukaryota > Metazoa > Arthropoda > Insecta > Lepidoptera > Noctuidae > Tholera > Tholera decimalis. Next base: position 20,514,578 of record OW964563.2, on the reverse strand, counting down.
GGATTTCGGATCCATTCGACTTTAATTGATAATTGGATTCGAACGTACGAACGGTGTCTGGGTCCAGTTTTTTAAGCGCGACATGCAATAATATAAAATCAGCCAGGTCACTGACTTTTGTATGTTTTAAAGCAACTACCGACGAAGCGAACTTATCAATAAATGATTCTAAACTACTAGGGGTACCTGATGTAATAGATTTAAATTCAAATATTTGAGTTAAGTATGAAGTTGCCGATTGTCGACTATCTTCATATTTTTTACAAAGCAAATCGAAAATGAGTGGGTAATTATCCGCAGACGGGGTAATACCAGCGAAAATTGTACGAGCTTTATGTGTTAATTTACCTAATAAATAATATAATTTCTCACAGTCTGTTAGAGAAACATTATTATGCACGACATTACGATAACTAGCGACGAATAATGGCCAATTCTTAATATCTCCGTTGAATTCGGGTATTTCAATTGGCGGCAATCGAGGTGACCTTTGGACCTCACTATGAGAGTGAGCCGTCAGGTTCTTCTCAGCCCGTAAAATGCGCCCTAAAAGGTCTTCGAACGCAGAAAGCGATTGATAATCTACAACATATTCAGGGTTTAATTTTAGCTCATGAATAACAATTTCATCCAAAGCACTTTCAAAATCCACACGTAGTGATTGTACTAACGAGATGTCGCACAAAAATGATTCCTTAACGCTTTCATCCGAATGAATGTGTTTTATTTTATCTGCAATACTCTGCATGCGAGCAAAGATACGATCTCTCTTTGCTATCAATCTTTTAAGAGTAATATCGGTCGGTGCCATATTTATGAGCTATGAATCAAACTAATTATTATAAGAAATATTTAGTAACTACCCACCGTTTTGCGAAATAACGGCCGGGTGCGCGACTCGGACTCTGGTAACCTTGACTCGACCGATTGGTATTTTACTTTACAAGTAACGATAATTAACTACTAAGCGGGGTTGCGAAATTCCTTACTAATCGATTATTAGCTAGGAAGACACGAAAACGACGTAATGAATTACGATGTACTTACTTGCCACGCGTTGGCAAATAAGTATCTATGCGGGGTTGACTACGAAATACGAATACGAAACTACGATATACCTAGCGAATTCTAGGGAATGGCTGTGCTGATTATTATCCGACTCGGGAAGGACCATCAAATGGATGGGCGGTAATGCAACGTATGCGACTTAGAAGTTTTCGGTTACACAATTGACGGGAACCGGCGCTGGTTGGAACAAAAGACAAGAGTCCAGCGTCGTATAGGAAAGGCAGCACTAACCTTGATAATCCAGGATATTCAGGACTGCCAGCACTCTGATCACAGTTCACCACCACAGTATAACCGTTCTTCTGCTACGAATTGGTCGCACAAAACGACGCGACCGTTCGAATGCGATTCGATGCGTTTGTGCTCTAACGCGACTCGACAGCCATTGAAGGTCCGATCGTCCATCGGAAGATCCAGACGCGATCGATTTTTCTAGAGCGGTATAGTCTCTCTCCCTCACTCTCGAATAGACGAAGGTCTAGTGCAAGGGAGAAAGGATAATATGCGGAAGGGGAATGTCTAACCAATTAGCGATTATGCGTGTTGCCAATAATTAAAAATATAAACGAAAAGAATCGTATATCAGCGCAACCAGTACCTATAATAATATTGTCAAAGTTTCCTTTGAGTCTGACATTTGAAAAGAGCATTTGCGCACGCGGCGGCTTTATGCTCTTTGACATAAGGTTCAAATTCAATTGTTCACACACTTTTTGCGGTTGGCAAATCTATTCCGCGAGAAAAATAAACTATTATAGCTTTTGCGCGCGTGGCGTCTTTATTTACACACATATTATTTTGTGGTTTGGAAATCTATTCCGCGTAGTTAGGTAGGTACCTCAGAATACAGAAAGAACCTAGTTAGTAAAGAAAAATATTTATATAGGTCTAAATATTTATATTGTCAAAGCCTTCTTACTTTTTTTGTTTATTCAGCCTTCGTAGAGCCAGCGATGACAATTTCTTTTTGTTGATTTTGTCCATTAGTTTTACTGACCAAAATTATAACTAAAATACCTAATAAAAACAATTTATACTACAACTATTTAAAACTAAACGATAGGAATTAATATTTTATAATGATTTTTTGGCTCGACCGGAACCAAACTTAGCGGGGGTGGCAGGTTCGCTAAAAATTGGCATACGTCCGACCACCAACACGTTCCGCTCGGGACTAAAGGACGCGAGGCGCGCGGCCGCGCACATGAAAATAATAGGAAAACACTTATTTTTAAATTAGTGGTATAAATATTTTCAAATTTCACATTATGACGACCGACATGTATGGCATTTTATACGACCTTTATTATGGTATAAGTTTTATTATTCAAACCTTAATAAAACTCAAATAAAATAAGAATAAGACCATAATTTAGACTTGTCTTTGCGATTTAATTAGATGCAGTGAAATGCAAGTAATCGTGTATCGGATGACCGAAATAGAAAGATCAAAGTATGAATTATGTAATATGTTTTTTTCAAAATTTAAATCCGTGTTATCTACGAATAAAACACAATTGAAAACGACGTTTTTTCGAATAACCTCGCCTTAAAGCCATTGCGTATGCGTCAAATGCTAGTGTTCTCAACCACCGGTTCAAACTGTAGTAGGGACTACTTAATAAATACTCCAAAAGAAATGTCTTCTTTTTCAAAATTACAAATTTAAAAATACACCAAAAAATTAATATTGGTGAAAAATAAAACCAAGGTTACTTATGTAAAAGAAAATTTTATTGTACAATTTTATTTTATTTTACGTTAATTAATTTGATAATTCTTAGATGTACAAATAAAACAACAATATATATAGAGACTGGCTAACGAAAGCGTGACCTGGAGTTTTCTTAAAAGTTTAATATGGCAACATTATTAAGCTGTCAAAATCTGTGATTACAATTGTCAGTAATTTGTAAACACAATTAATATTCAACAATAATCGCTTTAATATGGGTAAAACAATAAAAAGTAACGTGCGAAAGCTGCTACATACTATGATCAGTAAGTTTAAACAAAAACAAGAAGAGAAAGAAATTGTTTTTCAAGAAACAACAATGTTTAGATGCGATGTCGGATTTTTTAGGTTAGTACGACTTTGTAATGTTGATCCTTGGTGGCTGATTATTAGATATACCTATTTACGATATTATGATACTTTTTCTTATCTTTATACTTATATATTATGTTACGGTTAAGAATGTTTTGTTGATGAGTTGTGTTATTTGACATTATCAAATTGTTTGGGTACCTTAATTTTTTAATATGCATTTTATACTTCGTTTTGTAGAAGTTGGTGTCACAACACTAAAAAAAGGAAGGATCTGTGAATTAATGGCTGTGGAACACTACAGGAAAAAAACGCCCACACAAAAGCTCAGTATTGGATGTAGACAGTTTTGATATTGATTCAATAAGAAATAAAATCAATGAATTTTATATTGTGAGAAAGGAGGTCCCAACATTGCGAACATTGCTAGAAAAATTACATTCTAGCATTGGCTTTAGTGGATGTAGAGAAACTCTGCGTGAAATATTAATTGCTAATGGGTATGAGTTCAAGAAAAATAAAAATGAACGAACGGTTGTTGTCGAACGTTTTGATATTGCCGCTTGGAGACATCTTTATCAAGAAATTGCTGCTAAACGAATGGAAGGAAAACGAATCATCTATTTAGATGAAACATATGTACACAAAAATTATAGCCCTAAAATGTCATGGCAAGATCTAACAAAACGAGTGGTGCCCCTAAAACAAAATAAAACACTGATAAAAACCTCATTTGGCTGAATAGTTGCAGAAGATTGAAAGAAAAATGACAAATCATGTAATAAATGTGGAAAATAAAATAAGACAAACAAAGAGATCACATAACAGAAAAAGTATTGGAAAAAATAATATTAAGTGTAGGTGATGACGACTCCACTGATACAGAAGAATCCTTAGAGGTTGAATTTTTGGGCTCGGATTTTGAGTACGATGATTAAATAATTATCATACTCAAAACGCCTGTAGTTGATTAAAAAAATTGTTGAAGAAATTTAATAAACTACTTACATGTTAAGTAGGTTAATATTATGTATATACTAATAAATAAATCTACACATTCGTTTTTTTAATCAATCCATGACAGTCAAGGCTCCGAGACACCAAACGGAGTCTTTAATAACATTATGTGGTATTATCCCTAAATTAGAAATTAGTTCGTAAACAACTATTATATAAATTGATTGTCGTAAATACATAAAATTTCCAAGTATCAAAACATGTTTCTCCCACTATAGTCAGTAATACCACATGAAGATTTTTTGAATTTGCCGCGCTTTCTCAGGTCACGCTTTCGTTAGCCAGACTCTAACGTTGTGTATTACGAACTCATGTATCATCTATGACGAACTCCAAAACAGCGTGGTTTTTATGTTAGAATGAAAATGTCGCAGCTGTTCAGTTGAGAACACTAGCATTCGACGCATGAAAGCGTCGTACAGCTGGCAATCGCTATCCTCGTCTGACTAGTGATGTTACGCGCTAGCTCTCTTTCACTCTATCTTAAATATTTACCATCTTTAACAGCCAGCAACCCTTATTTGCGGCCAGATTTAATTAAGCAACCGTATATCACAATAAACAGAAAACAAATAGCTTTAATTTGATATATAAATAATAAATGTACGTTAGGAACGTATAAATGTGTCAAAATCATACCTGTTTACACCTGGCTGCGAAGAGGTACGGCCAAGTGCGCAACGGCAACCGTGATTTTTCAGTCTTTATGTATATTGTTGGAAAGTGGACGATATTTTATTTAAAAAACAAGCGAATGGATTTTTTTCCGCAAAATCAATTAGCAATAATTTAATTAAAAATATTAGCGGCCACATTTTGATAGGCAGCTTGGTAGATATATATTCTCCTAATCATAAATATGCGTAAAAATTTGGTTTGCGATGAATGCATTAATTCTGCAGCCGGATCTCGTACTATAATAGCCAAGAGTCTCGACCAACACCTTAGGAGGCTCTCGTTAGGCGGCTGGATCAAGGGTCTGCTTCAGAAAGCGGTACTCTTGGACACGGCGCGTATCGTTAGGACGTTCCTCTCTCTAGAGCCCTGACCACCGGTAGCCTGGACCCTGTTCCCGATACCGGTGGGCTACTATTTTTTAAATTTTAAATGTTTTTTTCTTTAGAGAATATTTAAAAATGTAATAATACACGGGTAGACCATGTCCTGGAATAGAATATGTGATTTTTTCCTGAGACTATGTTCCCTTGGGATAATTTTCTACTTTCACGCGGGGGAAGCCGCTGGTAGCAGCTAGTAGTTAATAAAGATAACATCACATAATGTAAACCGTAACACATCAATTTCTGGATATTGACCTCAAAAAAAAAAGTAAAAAAGTAATTTAAATATTTCAGTTTTCCCCAAGATCCTTTTATTAAGGAAAATGGATGTTTATTGGGTCGTCAGTATTCCAAAACATAATCTATCATCAGTTAGGGGAATTTCCTACGTCTAATTATATTACCGACTTAATGAAAGCCATCACGGCAAAATATATCAATATACGCTTTCATCACCTATTAAAATTAAATATAAAACTATCAAAACGGCAATTATTAAACAAATATGTATAATTTCAAGGTCAATAAATATTTTCAGTACTATCTATTGACATTTCATTGAACACTAGCTTGTGCCAGCGGCTTCGCCCGCATGAAATTAATACTTTGTTATATGATTTATAGCCTATCTATAGCACTCAAGAATAATGCAGCTACATATTAGGGCAAGAATTTTTAGAATCGGTTAAGTAGTTTCAGAGATTACCCCTACATACAAACTTACAAATTTTACCTTTTTAATATTAAAATAGATTCTATTTTTTTGAAGATGATCAACCTATTTCCATTACTGACCATTTGTACGGTCGGCCAAGAAAGTGGTGTACCAGTTTTGATTTAGTTTCCCGGTCATCGAAAATTACAACAAGGTTCGTTATAAAAAGATATTACTGAAAGAGACATTATCATGACGTAAACCTATGTATTTAGTATTCATACGTCATATGTCACATATAAGTACATGACATTTTAACCTTTAGTATAAATGAAAAGGACATTAGTTTCTACAAAGCAATTGAAATGTTTCCAAACAAAAGTAATAAAAACTATTTAGACAACCGAATTCCATTTGAAAAAGAAAACTGACAATTGACATTTTGTCAAATATATGCAAAAAATCGATATATTTTCCGTGTTATTTTTCAATCAACTGCATATAAAATCATCTCAATGCCTGCCAACTTGACCATTGCCGAAAGAGCACAAATAATTGCCCAATTTAATGAGGGAAGCAGTATCAGTGCGATATCCCGGAATTTGAATATATCGAGGCGTTCTGTCCGCTTTTGGATTCGTCGTGAAGGAGAGGAGGGAAGTTTGTTGGATCACAGAAGAAGTGGTCGCCGGCCTGCACTCTCCAATAACGATAGAGAATTCATGAGACGGGAATATGAAATCAATGGTTTTAAGCCCACAAAACATTTTGCGGAGATGTTCGATGTGAGTGCCCAAACAATAAGGAATCATCTACATTACATGGGGTTGCACCACAGGCATTACGCCAAGAAAATATATTTGACGGATGCTCACAGACTTGCTCGTCTGAACTTCGCCAGAGAGCACTTAGAGTTTGATTGGTCTAATACAGTGTTTTGTGATGAAAAAACGTTTAAATCCAGTCAGCATGGACGTCTTCACCTTTGGCGATATAATTCAACACGGTATAAAGATGATCATGTAATCCCAAATAGAGAATCAGGTCGAATTTCCGTAAATATTTGGGGCTGGATGAGTACGGATGGTGTAGGAGAATTGTGTTCTCTACCTCCTCGAGCGACGGCTGTAAATTATATCGACGTGCTTCAGAATGCAATGCTACCGACAGTCCGTAATGTTTACCCGGAGAACGAAGTGCCACAATTTGATTTTGTTCAAGATAATTGTTCAATTCATAATGCGAGGATCGTAAGAGCCTGGTTTCGTTCACACACTGACGTAAGGGTAATTCAGTGGCCCTCAAGATCGCCGGACCTCAACCCGATAGAAAATCTTTGGGGCCTTATGGTCCAACGATGGTCGCATCAAAATGAAAGAACCAAACAAGCTCTTATTAGTCACTGTAATTATATCTGGGAGGAAATGCGGGGAACCGATATTTGCTCACGGCTTGTTGGTTCAATGAGGTCTCGTCTTTTAGAGGTTATAGAGGCCAACGGCGGTTACACCCGTTTCTAATTTTTAAAAATTTTCAATATTTTCTAAATATTACTATATATGCTATGTTTTTGTTTGTTATAAGTATTTTAAAATTGATTGTAGAAATTTAATAAAAGGATAAATCTATTTTTAGCTTGTTTTTTTATTGATATTGTAATTACTAGCTTACAGAAATTGTAGGTTTGTGGACTCGCCTTGTGCCTTTACAATTTTATGTAACTTGTTGATTACAATTCTGAATTTGTAGATACAATTTTGTCATCAAAATCTACAGCCCCCCGCCGTTGATTTTACGACGTCATTGGTTCCATCAAGTTCAAACTAAGAACAGCTGTCACGTTACAAACAGTAATAGTCGTTATCAATAATCAGATAAAGACAGCAATAGAAGTTGTCAGATCGATCTGCAAGCGAAACTAATCTTTATCACCTATGAATCTGCAAGCGATATTCAACCTTAGGGTGGTACACCACTTTCTTGGCCGACTGTATGATGTCGATAAATTATTACATTGCTCACACGAATAAAATACGTAACATCGATATTAAAATATCGATATTTGTCTACATCTCTATCTGAGTAGCAAAAGACATTACATGTGCATGCAAATATGACATCTATTTCAAAGTACCTACTTAGCGTTCCGAATAGAATAAATTGGTTACAGTGCCATCGAGCGTTGAGTAGCTGAACTTGTTGTAAATTGTTCGATTTATGTTTTGTAAACGATAAACGCTTTTATTGATTATGTCATATCAAATAATAACAACTTTCGGTCGTTGTAATAAGACTCAATATTTTTGACAATATTAAGAAGATGATTTGTTAAAGTTGCGTTTCAACTTTGTAGGTAGCCAATTATATCACTGTTTTTTATGTTTGTAATGGACATTTTGATTTGCAAATGTGTGAGTTTGGCGACACTGGTTCTCGGTTTGAGATAGTGTAGGGGCACTTCTACTTAATTTTCTGTTCTGTGAATAAAACCATCATAAGTGAGTCTAAAAATTGAAGAAACAAAACCAGATCCTCATTGATTGCAAATCGATGCTGCGTTTTTGTTGTGTGCATATTCGGGACAACATGCAGTGTTGTCTCAATTGTACTGCCCATATAAGGAACCATATGCAGATAGCGGTAAATTGCATTTGTTCACATATGACACGGTATGCAATAAAATCAACATGAATTCAATTTCATAAGACATGTATGCTAAAATTCGCACGTTACGTATATTTTGTTTTCTGTACATGAATTACAGCACTTATAAGTAGGTAAATAGGTATTTGGTTGGTGCCTATGCGACTTTTGTCTTCTGGATTGTTTTCTGGAGTATCATACTCCTCTAGATCCAGTAATACTTGAGTAAATGTAGTGGCTGATTGCTGTTTTGTTTCATGTTATTAGATGACGGTTATGCTAGTTTGTTTCCAATAAAGAGGATATTTGATATTAGACTATAATAAATAGTTTTATTGATAGGGCGATGATAAAAGTTGGTCTGATTGCATTTCCTCCCATATTTGGTATATTCCATGGAGGTATATAAAATGCATGCCGTACCAAATATGCAATGTTTTTAAAAAAATTATAAAAAATTAATAGAGACTGCTACATTTTTTTTATTATTTTTTATGGATTCCATAAACTCTGAAATACAACATTTTTTTTTCCGCAAAGATACAAAAATCCATGCAGTAAGGGGTTAATGAGTAAAATAGACTAGCAAAACAAAAATAAATTCAAGACAAAATCATTACATAAACATAAACTTGCTTTTGAGACAGTAAAACTGTAATGCTTAACTGCAAGCTTTATTACAAAAAATCAGTTACACACAAATCAAATATCATATACAGAAGCATATAAACTCTTTTCAGGAAAATCAAACACATTGGAAACTTATCACATTATTTATCTGATGTTTTGGCTCAATTTAGAGAATTTAATAATTTTATTATTTCAATTTTTACAGTTAAAGAAGATAGATGTCACACAATTGGCGTTGAGTTTGGGTCTAAAATTGTAAACATAGGCGGAAAGTCTACAAAACTACAGATATGGGATACTGCAGGACAAGAAAGATTTCGTTCAGTCACACGTTCATATTATCGTGGGGCTGCTGGAGCCTTACTAGTGTACGACATAACATCACGGGACTCTTTTAATGCACTCTCAAATTGGCTTCGGGATGCCAGAACGCTAGCAAGCCCTAATATAGTAATTTTACTTGTTGGAAATAAAAAGGATATGGAAGAGTCAAGGGAAGTCACATTCACGGAAGCTAGTCAATTCGCCCAAGAAAATGGTAAGCACCCCAATGGTAATTTAATATGGAATCTTTTTAACAGTTTACTCTTTTTAATTTCTTTAAAATTGAACTTTTCAGAGCTGATGTTCCTGGAGACCAGTGCTAAAACAGGAGAAAATGTAGAAGAAGCATTTTTAAAATGTTCTAAAACCATTTTGGCTAAAATTGAAACTGGAGAGTTAGACCCAGAGAGGATAGGTTCAGGCATTCAATATGGTACTGGTACTTCAAAAAGGCTTAGCACGCCTAAGAAACCTGCTCGAAGTCCGTCTGATTGTGCCTGTCATGTATAGAGTAACTTATTGTTGGTTATACAGAATACATGATCTGCAGGCAGATATGAATTCACCTACCTATATTTTATTTGCGGTCTCGCTTTTTTTATGCTGTTGTGTTTTTTTAATATTGTAAGTATCAAAAGTAAATAAAGACAATTTAATTGTCCTCCATTTAAGACGAATGGAAGATGAAACAATCTGACTACTGATTAGATATTATAAATTGATGTTTAGCTATATGATTATAAATGTGATTTTAAATTATTAATACTTAGCATGCTAACACATCTTACTGTAATTATCATTACGTTATTTCACTGCACACATCTGTCAGAAGATGAAATAAACTAGTTATAGTCTCATTTTAGTTATATTATTAAAACCTTGACTTGATTATCATTGAAAGAAAAAAGGCAAAAAGCTTGTCCGATTTTGTGAATTAGTAAAATTCAAGCAAGCTGTGATGGGATTTTTCACTGATTCAAAAAATGATAATTTATTACACCGAATAACCGAATTTTAATTAAATAAACGCACATGTACAGTACATTTTTAAATATAAAAAAGAGTTTTGGAATTTGGGCCCCAATTCGCGAAGAAATTGCGTAACAAATATAAAAAAATGGCCAAGTGCGAGTCAGACTCGCACAAAAATTTTCAGTTTCAGTTCCCTGTATGAGGAGCCCCTCTTAATTTTTATTATTATCTTAAATTCGGAAAGCGGTTTACAGAATACATCTACCTACCAAGTTTCATGTGTGTTCGCCCTAATAGTTTCGGAATAAAATGGATGTGACATACGGCCGGACGGACAGACGGACAGACATGACGAAACTATAAGGGTTCCGTTTTTTGCCATTCGGCTACGGAACCCTAAAAACAGTCGAATTAATAACTTTTTGAGGTCTGTTAATAATAGGAGCCCACAGCTATCGAACATTGGGTCATCAATCTGCCAGCTATTAGGGCTCCAGAAGTCCAGAGAGAGAAAAATAATGAAATAACCCGTGTCCAGAAGTGCCGCTTTATGAATCAAGCCTTTGATCCAGCTGCTTTGCGTACGTAGCTGTTACGTAAGTAAGCACTGGCTGATAGTTCGATCGACATAAGATAAAAATATAAAAATAATTTAATTCAGATGTCCAGATAATATTATATTGTCTTTATTTAATGCTTCAGTCATACCCAAATAAATTGTCTTTATACGGATTTCACAATCTCCCTTCGATTAACTTACAAGATGTATATCCCCAAAAAACATGTAAAAACATAAATCATGCACCATTTTTTTCTGGGGGGAAAATCATCAAAATAATGACTATTCCCGCTGTGGGTGAAGCAGAAGGGAGTGTTAGACTTCTACTGACTTCTTCCCGCGGCATTGTTTGCGTGTCCGTAGTCCTAGCGTAAAAGTGTCTTAATTTCAGTCTAGCAAATATTTAGTGTATGAAATCGTGTAATTGTGTATGGTAATTACAAATTTGTGTATCCAACCATTGGGGAGCTATTCGACAAAAACTGTTGCCGCTGGAACTACGTCATCCCAGCGGCACTTTTTTTCCCTATGGATTTAGAAGAAAAAAAAAAAACACTCACTAATTGATGTGTAACGAGAGGTAAATGTGTATGTTTAAGGCTTGTATTCATGCCAATAACCTTGACCATTTGGGTGGAGCTAACGACCCCTCTCCGCGCGCCACTCCGCGCAGCTCCGCCACCCGCGCGGCCCGCTCCCGCACCTCCAGCATGCGTCGTCGCTTCGCCTAGTCTCGGCACAGAGTATCGAAATCACAGAAGGTCAAGTCATCGTGAAAGTTAAATTCATTTTTATTTGTACCGCATCAAAAGCGGTCAAATTTTGTTTTTATTTATTATCTATTGATATGGATGCACTTTTAATATGTACTGTAGAAACAATACCTCTATTATAAATCAGCCTGGCTTGAAACATGAGGTAAACAACTTGATGTATCTTTTTAACTAAATCTATACTAATATTATAAAGCTGAAGAGTTTGTTTGTTTGTTTGTTTGTTTGTTTGTTTGCTTGAACGCGCTAATCTCAGTAACTACGGTTCTGATTTGAAAAATTCTTTCAGTGTTAGATAGCCCATTTATCGAGGAAGGCTATAGGCTATATATCATCACGCTAAGACCAATAGGAGCGGAGCACTAATGAAGAATGTTTCAAAATCGGGGGATTTTTTTTCCACGCGGACGAAGTCGCGGGCGGAAGCTAGTTATAAATAAAATAAAAATTAATGGCTAAATGTGTTGCTAAGCGCAAAACTCAGGAATGGCTGGACCAATACGGATTTTTTTTTGCGAATATTCGTTGTAGTCTGAGAAAGGTTTCTATGAAGAGAAAAATAGTAGGTAAGTAGGTAGGGTAGGTATGTAGGTAGGAACTTAGAGTAAGGTAGATAGGTAGTATAATTATTCCTAGTGTATGTCATATTATTAGTTATATTTTTTATAAACAAATAGATTAAAACTAAAATTTACTGAAATTTAACTTTCTTTCACCAAGTATTTTTATTCTTTTGGTTAGTTGAACTTCTTCATCGTCACTTATTTCTCCATGTTCACATATATTTATTTTTGGAAATTTTGATAGCCATATAAAATCTTGTTCTATGTTTTCTTTTTGTCCTTCTTCGTTCTCGTTTTCTTCATTTTTCTGTTCAATCTGTTTTGCTTTCCTTAGTTCTATTTCCTTCTCTTTGTCGTTTTCTTCTTTCTCTTGTATATTATCTTAACTCTATTTCTCTATCTCAACTGGTGGCTTCGCCCGTACGAAGAGAAACCGGTTCATATCGGCTCAAGCCAGGCCTCGCTCAGACGAAGTGCACACACGCGCCTAGCTTGTAGTAGTGTACCTATCATAGCGCAGTTGTACGAAGCTTACCCTCTGTCTGTTTACTCTGTGCTATCTACTTTTATGCGAGGTAAGTAAAGCGATAGTTTATAATGAAATCTATACTATATATAATATAATATATAATCTATACTAATATTATAAAGCGGAAAAGTTTGTTTGTTTGCTTGAACGGGCTAATCTTCGAAAGTACTGGATGGATTTGGATGCAATTTGGTATGGAAGTAGCTTGCAGCTTGAGGAAGGTTATAGGCTACTTATTACGCGACTGCAAAAAAGGAGAGTTATGTTTTTACCGTGATAGAATCCACGGGAGCGAAGCCCCGCGTGAGTACTAGTATAATATTATAAAGCGGAAAAGTTTGTTTGTTTGTTTGCTTGAACGCGCTAATCTTCGAAAGTACTGGATGGATTTGGATGCAATTTGGTATGGAAGTAGCTGGAAGCTTGAGGAAGGTTATAGGCTACTTTTACGCGACTGCAAAAAGGAGAGTTATGTTTTTACCGTGATAGAATCCACGGGAGCGAAGCCCCGCGTGAATACTAGTATGTAGATAAAACTTTAAACTTACCTTGATAATAAATGTATACCCTTTTGTTTGTAATATTTTTTTAGACCCCTCTTCATTCGTTTCTTCTTATTCCCCATGTTTTACAAGCTAAATTTAAACACTAATAAAACTGTAAAATACTATAACTTTATAACATTAACACTACTTATAGATACCTACATAGAATACTCTTAACTTATAAACAAGAATCAGAAATAAAACTTTTTAGCAAAAAATAGAACCGACTTTCATATAAAAACACTACAAAGGCAAAAATAACTTTAATTTTGGAGGTCGGTGTCATTTTTTTGTATTTTCTTTTTTTTTTGACTCCGTCTTCCAAAATTTAAAGTTATTTTTGCCTTTGTAGCGTTTTTATATGAAAGTCGGTTCTATTTTTGGTAAAAAAATTTATTTCACCCTTTTTAGTGGGTTGGTTTGTAATTTATCTAGTTACAAAAGCCAAAATGTCAGCTACTTATCACCTTTTACAAAATATTGCTTTTCCCGGTGAAGAGCCGTTAATTTTTGAGGAGTTCTCCTGGTACATCACCATCAGCTCTACTTCACCATATGCATTGTGATGAGCATAAAGTGCTTAACATCTATATTCAAGTAATCTAATCTCAATCCATGAAATACTTATTATTGAGTAGTTTCGATGGCCATCTGGGGTCTTCGTCATCAGGTCCACTTCCTCAAATGGTGCTTTTTGATAGCAACTGCACAAGGTACTATAAGAAATATCCAAAACGCAATAGGTATGCCTATAATATTTGAAGAGTTCCCTCGATTTCTCCATGATTTCATCATCAGATCCAAACGTGACGACAATGGAACCAACTAGAGAGTATATTCTTTCAAACAAAAAAAGAATTTTCTAAATCGGTTTAGCCATCCGCGAGTAATGAAGTAACATACATAAAAAAAGTTCAAGACGAATTGAGAACCTCCTCCTTTTTTTAAAGTCGGTTAAAAAGCTATTCCACTATTTACAAAATTAAATTTTTGCAATAATATCTTACGATTTTATTTCGTAGTGCTTGAGCTCTCGCAAAGCGGCATACGTCCACCTAGCAACACGATGCGCCCCGCACTGAATTTGTGGACGAGTGCGGGGGTGACGTAAACGCAGTCTTTAATCGGACCCATTTTTAATTTATTGTAATAAAAATAATACATATTTGTAAAAAGTAACAAAACCAAATTATTTTCATCTGTATTACAAAGCAGTAGTATATTTTTTTATACTCTTTTGATAAGAAATTAAGGAGTAAAATGGTTTCATCTCAATGATTTGGAGGTGATTTGGCATTTTTTTTTTCTTATTAAGTGATACCGATAGAAAAATTGTGGCTAAACCAAATTACGGTTCATATCATGTAGATTAGTAACAATTTTTTTCAGATGTAATTTTTCTGTAATTGCCGATGAAAAGTTGCTTCATCTGAATGCTTTTTTCAAGCTTTTTTCGAGAGAGCAGCCTTAAATTAAATTTTTGTGTCATCAAACTTCGAAGATATTTAAGTTTCCGCTGTGCTGACGTTTAGCTATTTGATGAAAATCGTATAAAATGGTTTAGTGCAGAGTTGTAATTTTTTACGCACGTTGCTTTGAATTTGTGTGTAATGTATGTGAAAACAGAATTTGAAAAAAAAAAAACATACCGATCAGAAGATATACACGTAAAAGTAAAATAAGGTTATAGGTCCTAGTACTTAAAATAGGAACTCTAGAGCCTAATTTATAACGTTTATTTGTATCTTGAAAGGGTCTACAATGTTGTGCCAAGTATCATTTATGTATTCTTAGTAATTAATGAGCAATGGCATAATTTATTACGACCGGACCATTTTATTGTATGACATACGATTGTAAGACTTAAATGGAAAAGCAAAATAAAACATATTTAAATATTTAGTATATTAATTAGAGATGGGCCGAATGTGGTTTGAACCGAATCCGAACTTCGGCCGAATTTCGGTTCAATTTCGCGCGCTTTCTCGAGAGCGACACGTCGCGACTTGTTTACGCATTTACTTCAATCTCGAATATATTTATCGTCTCCTGAAAGCTCTGTATGTTCTGAGCAACTTTTATCGGAGGCAGGAAACGTATACGAAAAAAAAACGTAACAAACTTCTGCCAGATAAGGCAGAGTTTTTGGTGTTTTTGCACCATAGCCTGCCTCTAGTAAATTTTAAATATGAGTGAGTAGATAGATGAGAAAAGTTGTTAATTTGAAAAATAAGTACCCTTTAGTTAATGAATGTTTAGTTTGTGAATCAAAAACGTGATTTTTTAATTCAATTTACGAATCGTAACCCAGATGTTTGTTAGAAGAATAATAAGTTTATTTAATTTTTGTAATAGTATGTCTAATTATTATGTCAAATTAATTAGGCAGAGATTATCAAGACTAATAAGAATAACCGATTTAATTTAAGATTTACATTTACCATGTTCGTAACTAAAATAAATGACCATGAGTGAGTAAAAGACATAATTTTATAACAGTAACGCTATTCTAATTCTATAAAATTTTAGTCAAAATAGTGCAAGTAAGTATTATTTTTCTTGTGCCGAATGTTCGGCATCTGAACCGAATTTCGGCCGAATGCCGAAGTTCGGTTCAAGCTGCCGAAATTCGGTTGAACCGAATGTGAACCGAATTTCGGCCCATCCCTGATATTAATGCAACTATTCACATGTAAAATTTCAGCTCATTACACTAAATAATTAAAAGATATAATAAAAAATACCAGAACAGCCGCAATACATAGATAAACCGACCAAGTTGAATGGCTCCAAAAAAGCGGCCGCGCAGTATAGAGAGCTAACTTCTTAAATTTGCAGTATAGTATCGATATTGAGTTTAATAGTTTCGTACAGGTGCGCACACAACAGTTTAGCAGAAAAAAAAAACAACTAACTAGTAACAAAACACAGTAAGTTATTACTGATCGCGTCAAGTAATGCTGACATTACGTTCCTAATTTTTTTAATTAGTTGGTTTTCTAAAGTGATCGATGTGCCAATCATGGCAAATACTATCAAGTATTTGATTATCAATTACTACAATAGTTTATAAAACTAACTGGTTTAATAATTGGCAGCCACCGTCACAGTCATGTAGGGCATAGAACTTAAACACATAAGTACATTAATCCTTAGTGAAGAAAATCCAAAACTAGGTTGGCATCGCTACTTTGGGGCGAAGTAAATTAAGTAAATCTTATGAGTACGGGTCAGGATAATTGCGTGAAGCCGTCGGCTATCTCAGCCAGGGGCGATCGCGGACTCGGGCGTCCCCGCAGTATCCAGACGAGTCCCCCAATCGATACCATCCGTCTAGTGCGGGTCTGGGGGTTAAAAGCGTGAAGCCTCACTTCACTTCCTTCTCCTTACCTCTTCACTCTCAAATCATGAAACGGAACAAACAGAGTAATGTTAAACAGCGGCTGCACTCCCTCTCTCTCAAAGTGCACCTCAGTAATATCCGAGGCCTGCACTCAAATCTCGTCGCAGTCCACCACCACCTCGAAACTGAAAAACCTGGTCTGGTGTTTTTTTGGAGATGTAGATCAGATGTCCGTCAGACGTGTCGTATCTTTCATACTCAGGGTTTACCCTGGAGCACAACTTTAAACCACGTGCGGGTGTATGTATGTACGCCCGCGACGACATCTGCAATCGGCGTCTCCGGAACCTTGAGGACTCCAGGTTCTCTACGCTTTGGGCTCTGGTGGACACGGGCATAGACAAAATTATTTATGCCTGTATCTACCGCTCGCACAGCGGAGATCACGAGTCAACCAGGCTCACACAGTACATCAGTGAGGCGGCAGATGTGGCCCAGCAGCGGTACCCGTCAGCTCAGTTCGTGTTACTGGGGGACTTTAATGCCCATCACCAGGAGTGGCTTTTCCCATACCAGTGCACAGATCATGCTGGGCGAGAGATGCACAATCTTGCACTTGCATTAAATCTCACTCGGCTGGTCCAGGGAACAACTATGGTGCCGGATGTTGAGTCGCACACGGCCAATTGCTTGGACCTTCTGCTGACTACAGATCCAGATCGCTACTCGGTTACGATTTCTTCACCATTAGGTAGTTCTGACCACTGTCTGGTGAAGTCTGTATCTGTCTACTCCCCGCCCGATACCAGCCTTAAAGCAACTCGGCGGGTTTGGCGATACAAGTCAGCGGATTGGGATGACATGCGATCCTTCTTTGCATGTTATCCTTAGCAGCCTACTTGCTTCTCTTCAGCTGATCCCTCGACGTGCGTGGACGCCGTGACGGATGTTTTGCATCAGGGGATGGAGTACTACATTCCATTCTCTGACTTAACACTGTCCGGCGAAGCTCGACCATGGTTTGGCACCAAGTGTAAACGCGCTGAAGCGCTTAAACACGCGGCATACCGGGCATGGGTCGATGCTCGAATCCGCAAAGCAAATGACGTGGGTTAGAAGAATAGAGCCTACAATAGGGCTGCCAAGTCCTGCAAGAAGGCATTGCGGAGGGCTCGGTTTGACCATGTTAGCCGAATTGGGAACAAACTTGCTTCATACCCTGCTGGCAGCAAAGCGTTTTGGTCCCTGGCAAAGTCGGTCGAATCGAACTTCTGTCGCCCCTCACTACCACCACTGCTCAAACCTGACGGGTCTCTGGCTCACTCCGCTGAGGAAAAAGCAAACTTGTTTGCCGCTCTCTTTACGGAGTCTTCACGTCTGGATAGTAGTGGCGCTCACCCTCCTAATGCTCCTATTGGATGCGAGACGTATATGTCGGACATTCGCATCCATCAGAAGGACGTCCGTAGAGTGCTGCGTAATCTTGACGTGAACAAAGATAGTGGCCCCGACGGGATATCAGCAATTGTTATTAGAACTTGTGCGCCTGAACTGTCTCCTATCTTGACATGCCTGTTTCGCCTTTCGCTAGAGACTGGAAAGGTGCCGAAAGCATGGAAGCTGGCTAACGTACAGCCTGTACCCAAAAAGGGCAGTCGTTCTGACCCGGCCAACTGGCCTATTTCAGTCACGTCCGTAAGAGTATTGAGCGCGTACTTAATAGTGAGCTCCTGGCTAGAAGCCAACGACATTCTCAGTGACCGACAATACGGCTTTCGCAAAAACCGGTCAACTGGGGACCTTCTAGCGTATGCCATTCATACCTGGAGTGAAGCCATTGAGAAGCACGGGGAAGCACTTGCTGTTTCCCTTGACATCTCCAAGGCCTTTGACAGGGTCTGGCACGATAGCCTTATTGCTAAGCTTCCTTCCTTCGGTTTACCCACTCAACTTTGCGTTTGGATTGAAGACTTCCTGAGAGATCGGTCCATTCGAGTGGTCTTTATTTTTGCTACACATTAACGATCTGCTGATTCCCGGTACCTTTGGGTATGTAGACGACAGCACAGTTTCTGAGAGACGTGTCCAGCGCGCGAACTGGTGGGTCACAGATCCAGTCTCTCCGTGAGGATATGGTTGGGTGCTTGAACTTGTCCTTGAAGGCTGACTTCGAATGGGGCGATGCCAACTTGGTCAAGTTTAACCCATGACTTCCCAAGCATAGAAAAAATTGAAATTTTTCGATCAAATCTTTAAGTTAAGTTCTTAATACGTTAAGAAGAAATAATATGTTTAAAAAAAAAATACTTAGGTTGCTGTGTCAGCCTGTTCTATAAATATGACAATGGGGACATGTGATTAGAAATAATGAATATTATCAATAATAAGAAAATCAGCTTTATTCGAAAACTACGACCACAAACAGTTTTAAAAATAGAAATTTATAAACTGATTTTGTATGATCTATACTAATATTATTATTATTATTATTTTTTTATTTAGTATAGGTTCGCGTTTGACCACCATCTCACCTGATGGTAAGTGATGATGTGGTCGAAGATGGAGCACGCTTACCTAAAAGTAACCTATTCACTCTTGACTTAAAGACTCCTAGGTTATAGCTATCGGGAAACACAGACTCCGGCAGGGAATTCCACTCCTTAGCCGTACGCACAATGAAGGTATTCCCAAAACGTTTGGTGCGTATGGGTGGGATGTCCACCATGTAACGATGGCGCTTCGCCGTTTGTCTCGTAGTCCGATGATGGAACGGGCTTGGTGGAATTAGATTGTGTAATTCCATCGCACACTCCCCGAAATGTAACCGATAGAAAACCGATAGACTTTAATAAAGAGGTAAAATTTGTAAGTTTGTATGTAGGGGGTAATCTCTGAAACTACCGAACCGAGTTTGAAAATTCTTTCGCTTACATGTAGCTGCATTATCCCTGAATGCTAAAGGCTATAAATTATCGTTATATCGTGCATATTAGCCGAGCTATTATAATTTTTGTCAAGCAAGTCGGAAAATGTTACGTCTTAAAATAGAATTATTTGCATACGCTGCCTAAACAGTTGCATAAAACTGAAAACAATGTATGGCATATATATCTGGTCCCTCTTAAATAATTACATTTTATATTTTAGCAGATATAGGAGGATTTATGAAAAAACTACTTACGTTTCAGTTTCATTGGAGCAGCAGTCGGTATGTTCAATTCGCAAAAATGGGCCCCTCGGATAGTTATTACAGAATACGTCGCTGATAATGTGGGATGAATGCACAATGAGCCATAGAGCTCATGTTGAAGCAGTGGATCGAACGCTTAAGGACTTGAGAAATTCAGTTGCTATCATGGGTGGTGTCACCTTTGTGTTTGCTGGTGACTTTCGGCAGACACTTCCCGTCGTCACAAAAGGGACCCGTGCGGACATCATAAAGGCGTGTCTTAAATCGTCACCTCTATGGAGTATGGTCCAAACTTAAAACTTACGAACTAATATGAGAGCCCACCTAATCGCAAATACAGATAACGATTTTCCACAACAGCTACTCAAAGTTGGAGAAGGATCTTTTCTTCTCAAACCTTGGGCACTAACGTTGCGGAAATCGTTATTAATGAGACTGTAGGCCGAATAGTTCACAATTTGCAGAAACTCATAGATGCAGTTTATCCAGACCTTGAATATTTATTAGATAGAGACATTCATTGGCTTTATTCAAGGGCTGTCGTCTCACCAAGAAACGATACAATCAATGAAATTAGTAACCTAATTTTACAAAACGTCCCCGGTCAATTCAAAATTTACAAGTCCATTGATACAGTGTGCAATGTCGAGGATGTAGTCCATTATCCGCAAGAATTTTTAAATTCCTTGAATCCATCTGGCCTGCCACCTCACAAACTACTCTTGAAAACTGGAACGCCTATTATGCTTTTAAGGAATTTAAGTCTGACCAATTAAAGATTTAAAAGATAACTTAATTGTGGCGACTATTCTCATCGGACCAGGAGCTGGCCAGTTGGCGCACATCCCGAGAATTCCAATGATTCCTACGGACCTGCCTATACCGTTTAAGCGACTCCAGTTTCCCATGAAAACATCTTTTGCCCTGACTATAAACAAGTCCCAAGGACAAACTTTCTCTTTAGTTTGCATTGACTTACGAAAAGAATGTTTTTCCCATGGGCAAATCCCGCCAGTCTTTTGGGCACATTACCAGTGGACAGCGATGCGCACGAATTTCTGGATGCCATATTTTAGTTTATTTTTAAATGTATATATGTAGTTAAGGGTTTTTATTTAAGTGTTTATAGTGTTAAAAATTTAATGTTAAAAACTAATAAATATAAGCCAAATGAAGCCAATGGGCAATTATATGTTTGTCTATCACGAGTTGGATCATCTGAAAAGCAGATTATTTTGTTACCGGAAAATAAAACAACCTCAAATATTGTATACAGAGAATCTTTAAATTAAACAGGGCCCTTACTTAAATTTTATGTTATTAAATATTACCTAAGTTTATATTATTATCCGTATAGTTACGGTATAAAAACACTATTAAATCTATCTAGCCAGCAGAATATATTGAAATAATTTGCCTAAATTACCTTTGAGTCTCCTGTCCAGCCGTGGGACATTAAAGAGCTGAAAGCTCTTAGATTAGTATTGTATTTAATTCGAAAAAAAAAAATACCGCCTGTAAAAATTGCACGCGGACGAAGTCACAGGCGAAATCTTTCATATTTAAAAATGGGATTGTAAATCTATATCTATACTAATATTATAAATGCGAAAGTTTGGATGGATGTTGTGACAGGACATTTCGCCGACAGGGCTCATCAGCGACACAACTTATCATCGATAATCAGATACTTTGGAAATCGATTATGCTTTTCTTGTAATTATACAATTCATAAAAAATAATTATAATAAATCTGTAGAGAGGTCAATTCTGTACATGAAATATATTTACAAAATAACTATCAGGGGGTGATTAGGGATCGATACTGATGCCAAAAATGCAATCAGTAAAATTTTTGTCTGTCTGTATAACCGTTATAGAAACAAAAACTACTCGACGGATTTTAACGAAACTTGGTACAATTATTTTTCATACTCCTGAGCTGGTTATAGTATACTTTTCATCACGCTACAATCAATAGGAGCAGAGCAGTAAAGGGAAATGTTGGGAAAACGGGAGAAGTTACCCATTTTTTAAGCTTCCGTCGCGAGTGCAACCTTAATGGTTAAAGCTACACAGAAATCATTTATGACGGAAATATTCTCCTTAAAATTATATAAAAAATATCCCACGACAGCATATATCTATCTTTTATGGTTGACTCACAATAACACGTGTAACTCCCGATAGCTTAGCAGTTCGAAGCTTTCTGATTATTATTCTGCTCCGAAATTTAAAACCACCACAACTTTGCAATGGAACTCGGCTAAAAGTAACCCAGTTGCAACAAAATATAATCGAGGCTCAAATTTTAACAGGTTGCGGTGCAGGAGAAACCGTCTTTATTCCCAGAATTCCCATAATACCAAATAATTTTCCATCCCAATTTAAAAGAACGCAATTCCCAGTATCGGTGTGTTATGCAATGACAATTAATAAGGCTCAAGGGCAGACTTTTCGTGTTGCTGGAGTAGATCTCGGTGTCAGTTGTTTCTCGCATGGTCAGTTGTACGTCGCTCTTTCCCGGGTTAGCAGTTCTAGAAATCTTTATGTTCACGTGCCGGACGGGTCAACTTTCAACATAGTTTACCCGGAAGCTATGCGCTGAAGTAGTTTCGTTCTATAGGTACTTAAGCCTCATGTGAACGTGATTTAAACAATATTACCGATACATTAACTTAATAACACACTAGGAGTTACACGCTGATGGAGTCGCGGGCACAGCTATTAACAATAATATTGTGCGGTTCGGTATTGCGATATTTTTCAACAGTATTATAGATTGACATATTATATTTCCCTACTAAATTACGAAAGTTAATCTGTCTGTTACATCAAAATCACTGAACCGTGAGGAAGGACATAGGCTACTTTTTTTTACGAAAAACGACGGAAACGTGGAGGAAGTCGCGGGCAACAGCTATCTATACTAATAATATAATGCTGAAGAGTTTGTTTGTTTGTTTGAACGAGATAATCTCAGGAACTGCTGGTTCGAATTGAAAAAATATTTTTTAATTAAATAGTCAATTTATAGAGAAAGGCTATAGGCTATATATCATTACGCTAAGGCCAATAGGAACGGAGCGCCAATGAAGAATGCTTCAAAATCGGGGTTAAATTTAACGTTAGCCCAAAGTAACTATTCCACGCGGACGAAGTCGCGGGCAAAAGCTAATAAAAAATAAAGATCTTGCATTGGTTTCTAATAGAGGTACATATGTATATTATGTATAATATCAATATGTAAATATACCCATAAAAATGCATAGAAAAAAAAAAGAGGTTTGTTTAAATAACTGGAAAAGTGCCGAAAGCTTGGAAGCAAGCTAACGTGCAGCCCGTGCCCAAGAAGGGCAGTCATGCAGATCCGGCCAACTACAGGCCTATTTCAGTTACGTCCATACTCTGTATGAGTATGGAGCGTGTACTCAATAAGCTCCTGGCATACCTAGAAGCCAACGACATCCTCAGTGACCGACAATACGGCTTCCGCAAAAACCGGTCAACTGGGGATCTCCTAGCGTATGCCATTCATATCTGGAGTGAGGCCATTGAGAAGTACGGGGAAGCACTTGCTGTTTCTCTCGATGTCTCCAAAGCTTTCGATAGGGTGTGGCACGATAGCCTTATTGCTATACTTCCTTCTTTTGGTATACCCACTGAACTTTGCGTTTGGATAGAAGACTTCCTGAGAGATCGGTCTATTCGAGTGGTTATTGATGATTGCTCGTCTGGCCAATTGGCTATTAATGCCGGGGTCCCTCAGGGTTCAGTTCTCTCAGCAACTTTATTCTTGCTGCATATTAACGATCTGCTAATGCCCGGTACCTTTGGATATGCAGACAACAGCACTGTTGCTGAGAGATATACATATATCCAGCGCGCGTGCTAGTGAGTCACAAGTCTAGTCTCTCCGAGAGGCAATGGTGGGGCACTTGAACTTGACTTTGAAGGCTGTCTCTGAGTGGGGCGACGCCAACTTGGTCAAGTTTAATGCTGCCAAGACCCAGGCGTGTCTTTTCTCCGCAAAAAGGAGCCAATTTCAACCGGCTCCTTTTCGTGATGTAACCGTGTCGATAACTGATCGCATCGAGCTTCTTGGGGTTACGTTGACATCCACCCTTAATTTTGGTCCGTTTATCGAGGCTAAGGCTCAATTAGCTGCCAAAAAGTTGGGAATCCTAGCAAAGGTAAGACGTTACTTCACACCGGAACAGCTGCTCAACCTCTATCAAGCGCAAGTTCGGTCATGTATGGAGTACTGCTCTCATCTCTGTGACGGATCTGCCAAATACCAGCTTGATGCACTTCAGTCTATAGAGAGACGGGCCAAAAGGCTCATCGGCAACGAGAAACTGGTCGAGACAAGGCTCCAGAGCCTAGAACATCGACGACGTGTTGCAAGCCTATCAGTTTTCCATAGGTTACATTTCAGGGAGTGTGCCATGGAATTGCACAGTCTTATTCCACTAAGCCCGTTCCATCATCGGACTACAAGACAATCGGCGATGCGCCATCGTTACCTACATGGTGGACATCGCACCCATACGCACGAAACGTTTTGAGAATACTTTCATTGTGCGTACGGCTAAGGAGTGGAATTCCATGCCGGAGTCTGTGTTTCCTGATAGTTATAACCTGGGAGTCCTTAAGTCAAAAGTGAATAGGTTACTTCTAGGCAAGCGTGCTTCATCTTCGACCACATCATCGCTTAACATCAGGTGAGATTATGGTCAAACGCAAGCTTATCAACTATAAAAAAAAAATTAAACAAAAATAATTTATTTAAACAAACCTCTTAATAACAATAAAAATATCACAAATACCAAAATCATTTTTAACTTAATATTACATTATGTTTTAAAATTAATAATACTTATAGGATAAACCTTTTAAAAATGCGAATACATCTAAATTTATGAATTGTATAGTTACAGGAAAAGCATAATCGATTTCCAAAGTAAGTATCTGATTATCGATGATAAGTTGTGTCGCTGATGAGCCCTGTCGGCGTAATGTCCTGTCGGCGAAGTGTCCTGTCGGCGAAGTGTCCTGTCGGTGAAGTGTCCTGTCGGCGAAGAGTCCCGTCGAAGTAAAGTCTTGTCGGTGTTCAGTCTGTCGACGTAGTGTCTGTCGGCGTTTAGTCGTACACTCTAAATATGTCCTGGAATAAAACATAGGATACTATTAATCCCGGGGACGGGATCCCGTGGAATATTTTCGACTTCTACGCGAACGAAGTCGCGGGCAGAAGCTAGTAAGGTATAAAATAATCACTGCAGTGTTTTTTTTCACATTTAGCACAAAAGGTTAGAGGTTTTTTTTACAGCCCTGGCAATGCCTTTGTTTGTCCCTTTCCATCATATAGTGACTAAAATTGTCATATCTGACAGGATGTAAAAGAACTTCGGAAGAACCTGATGTAGGTTTACTTGTCTTGCTTTCCGATTTTTTCATCCAACAAAAACAAACCCTTCGTCTGAAATCTAGTAGAGGGATGGTCTCATCTTTATTTACCTGGTTTGTTTTTTTTTTAATGAATATAGGTTCGCGTTTGACATCTCACGGTGATTGGTAAGTGATGATGTGGTCGAAGATGGAGCACGCTTACCTAAAAGTAACCTATTCTCCTATCCTATGGTTGTAAATAATCTATGCGTTCACTAGGGACATGTCTTAAACACAGATGACTAGAGGCCAATACCATTTTTTACCTCAAGCGGATTGGATATTTAGAAATCAACCAATCATGTTTATCCACTCCTCCCATGTTTTTATTATAATTATGAATAAGCCTTGGCTGATTCACGGCTACTTTGGCCTTTTCTGTCTTCGAGTACCTATTAGTTTTTACAAAAGGTTCAACAGTATCAAAATTAGTCACAAGATAAACTTCATTGTTGTCATGCCATTTCACGCATAATATTTCATTATTTTTATCATAACGATGATCGAAATAACCTCGGTCTTTCTTTTTCATTTCTGGTTTCGTCATGATAGGACATTTCTTAGTCCTATTGTCTCTGACTGTCCCTGTAGCTCTGAACCCTTGAGATTTCAAATCAATCAACAATTGCATATTGCTGAAAAAGTTATGGAAGCAAACTACATGTGCGCTGGGATCCGTACATACTGCAAGTAACTTTTTTATCACTTTTTAACCCAAGCCATCGCCAGTACTTTCTGAGATTTGAGCATCCTTGCATGTATAAAGCGAAAGTTATAACAATATCCGCTGCCTCCACACAGTGCCCAAAGCTTGTACCCAAACCTCACTGGTTTACTACTTTTTTTATACTGTTTTATCACTGGATCTGGAAAAAATATATAGCTACACGTTTATCAAACAACGTAGGTATATTGTTTATTATTTCATAAAGAACAAAATCAAAATATTTTTACCCACCTTTCCTCAACCTTATTATGCACTAATTTTTAACTCTAGTTCAATACATAAATCACAATCGTGTCACGAGATGTAATATGTTCGGCATAAACTTATTGACTAATGTAAACACAAGATCCGCAAGAAACAAATAATTGAAACGTTTGAACCAGTACTTCAGCGTTAAAAGATCGAACACGATTTCGTGGCAATTTGTATAGACATGTTTCCGGTGTCATATTTATAGCACGGCTTATTTTGAACGTATCTCATAAGTTCCCAAATTCTATTTTGTTTTAGTTTTTATTAGGGTTCCGTAGCCGAATGGCAAAAAACGGAACCCTTATAGTTTCGACATGTCTGTCCGTCCGTCCGTCCGTCCGTCCGTCCGTCCGTCCGTATGTCACAGCCATTTTATTTAAAAACTATTAGAACTATACATGTGAAACTTGGTAGGTAGATGTATTCTGTGAACCGCTTTCCGATTCACTGCCCATACATGGAACTAAAACTGATTTTTTTTTCATGAAACCTATGCGTGTGTAGTATCTATAGACAGGTCATTAAAAATGACGTAGGGGTTTCTAAAACCACTTTTTTATAAAGTCAATAGTTTAAAAGATATACGCTTCCAAAATGGTAAAATGTGTCCTCCTCTCCTCTAACTTCTATAATAATGGAGTGAAATATCTAAAAAAAAATATATGTCTGTAGATCTTAATGTAAACTTTCAACCAAAATTGGCTTGAACGAGATCGGGTCAGCAGTTTTTGTGATACAGCATATTTTCTAAAACCGCAAATATAACTTTGTAATTCATACAAACACTATGAAAAACAAAGTTATTTGGCGTAGTTGTAAAAAATGTAAATAACCTAGTTTTAAGAAATTTTTTTTTTCGTTTTTTTCGTCAAATAAATATACATTGTTGCGTCCCAAATGTATTTTTGAACGATCTTTGGTGTGGCAACATTCTATTGTCTTTTTGATGTTGACACTTGACATAACTTTTTCACTTGACAGATAGACTTTGGTTCCGTTGTTGGAAAATGTCCGTTCTTGGGACTTTGATTTAATTGTAATTGGTAAAATATCGTTTGGAATCGCCTGTTGAAACCGATAATTGGGTCGCGAGTAACGATTAGTTGGAATTTGTAATCATTTGACGAAAACCCTGGGATATTTCTCGGAACATATCGCCGTATTGCCTCACCGCGTGGCACGCGCATTTGTTGGGAAAAAGTAGTGATAAATAGCTTCAATCCGGTGCGAGTTAGGGCTGTGATGCTGATCTGAACCGCGCCATCTGGAGACTGACGCCTTGTGACCGTTCAGAACACTTGACATACATCACACTTTCAATTACTCACCTCATATTTACATACATACCACACTTGGGCGTGGCCTAGGAAGGTCGAAGTTGGTGTACCCAGTGCAGAAGGTAAGTGGTTAGAACTGTTATTTGTATATATGGTTGTAGGCCGAAGAGCCTGTTGTTTGTTTATTGTTGTTGAAAGCATCGGTAGGGCTCCACGAACCGTGGACAAGTTTCGGACACACCAGTATCGTTGCGCTGGCCTATTGTAGTCTTGAACATACATATTATAGTTACTACGGAACCCTTCATGGGCGAGTCTGACTCGCACTTGGCCAATTTTTTATTATATATCTGGTAAAGGTCTTAGAATCAGTTTTATGTACTTTGAAGTTGGTATTTTTTTCTTTTACGGTATAGAAAATCAGAACATAATGCTCTTCTTGATACATCAAAAACGATCAATTTGAAAAAGAAAATTAAAATTACGTAAATATTTTTACAGCGAAAAAAAAAAATATTTTATTAGAAAAATAGTGTAAAAATACGAATTTCATCACACAACATTAAAATAAAAGACCTAAATTTAAAAAAAAATTAGAATATATACTATATTCTACATTTTTTTTTAAATTTTAGGTCTTAAAAATAGGACAGTAGGAAGGAATGGGTTAATGCAGCTAAGACCCAGGCGTGTCTCTTCTCCGCAATTCGAACCGGCTCGATACTTTCCGGGGTGTAACCGTGCCGATAACCGACCGTATCGAGCTTCTGGGGGTAACACTAAATTCTACCCTCAATTTTGGCCCGTTTATCGAGGCTAAGGCTTAACTAGCGTCAAAAAAGTTGGGAATCCTAGCAAAGGTGAGACGGTACTTCACACCCGAACAGTTGCTCAATCTCTATCAAGCCCAGGTTCGGTCGTGTATGGAGTACTGCTCTCATCTTTGGGATGGATCTGCTAAATACCAACTAGACGCGCTTGAGTCTATCGAGAAGTGGGCCAAGAGACTCATTGGCAACGATGCACTGGTCGAATCAAAGCTCCAGAGCCTTGAACATGGACGACGATTTCCAAGTCTTTCGGTTACATTTCGGGGAGTGTGCGATGGAATTACACAGTCTTATTCCGCCAAGCCCGTTCCATCATCGGACTACGAGACAAACGGCGAAGCGCCATCGTTACATGGTGGACATCCCACCCATACGCACAAAACATTTTGGGAATACCTTCCGAATGGCCGTGCGTACGGCTAAGGAGTGGAATTCCCTGCCGGAGTCTGAGTTTCCCGATAGCTATAACCTAGGAGTCTTTAAGTCAAGAGTGAATAGGTAACTTTTAGGTAAGCGTGCTCCATCTTCGACCACATCATCACTTACCATCAGGTGAGATGGTGGTCAAACGCGAAACTATTTTTTAATAAAAAAAAGCAGAGTATCTTCTGGGCTCGCTCGTCCCATCTTATACCTCATCTATCGATTACCGTCAAGCGAGATCGAGGTCAAGAGTGGGCTCATCCGTAATAAAAAAAAGATGGGTCATATGTGTCCTGTCTATAGATACCACACATGCATAGGTTTCATTAAAAAAATATTTTCAGTTTCAGTTCCATGTATGGAGAGCCCCCTTCATTTTTTTTTCTTAAATTCGGAAAGCGGTTTACAGAATACATCTACCTCCCAAGTTTCATGTGCTCTAAGTTTCGGAATAAAATGGCTGTGACATACGGACGGACGGACAGACAGACAGACATGACGAAACTATAAGGGTTACATTTTTTGCCATTCGGCTACGGAACCCTAAAAATGAGTGGTGGGACCAGTAGATACGCTTTGTGGAACTCCGAATTAGAATATCTCTTTGGCGCTTTACTTTATCCCCATTGTACCCAGTATCTTTTATGAAGGACAAATAAAATACAGCTGATTTTGGTAATTCTGCCCAGTGTACTGTTACGCTATTTTTAAAATCATACATTTTGTTCTTTTTAAAGAACAAAATGTATGATTTTAAAAATAGCGTGAATCGTTTCATTATGATCTATTTACTGCCATAAAAAAATATAAAAAATTTATATTTTATGCATGATATTTTTTTTTTGTTCTAATTATTCTGGGCAGGAAGCACTTGTAAGATTTTGTACTTTGAAGAGAACAGTGGGCAGAATTACCAAACAGGTTCTAATTTGCTTGGGCAGGACGAGGTTATGCTTTTTAAGTATTTATCTTTATATGTTTCAAAATAGGAGAGAACCGTTTCTTAAATACTTACGTATGCTGTAGATGGAAACGTCTCTATTTAGGGTGACGAGAAGACTGCTAAGCATTTATTAACCTATCATTTATCTGCTATTTACACAATCCGGATTTGGGGCTGTTGACGATGCCGTGAGTTTAGGAAAAATAATTTAGTACCGAAGAGCGTGCTTGAACATTTGGCTCTACTTGTTCACCCAAATCAACTACTTTTTTAGTTTAAAGTGATACATGTAAATCTCACTTGGTTGGAACCTTTTTATTCTTCTATGCGACTCGCGGGAATTGGCTTTAGTAAATATAGATACCTATTTAACCAAACCAGTACTTATTTGGCAAAGAACCTCTTTGCAGGAAGTACACGGTATCTATTAATTTTATACAGGTTTACACCTATTTGCTTGAGCTGCATAAGGAGTACCTCCATCACACTATACCATTGAAAACTTTAGAACTATTTGACACATGTGCGTCCTCTTAAACATATCTGTAATTTTCTGATACATCATGCATGTCTGGCTATTGCCAGTTTAATCTTTTATCCTGGGAATTTCTTCACGCCGTAGTTGCGTAAAAAAGTAAATATTTTCTTCTTTTAGTCTTATCGGTAATATCCACTGATTTGAAAACCACTTGATCGCACATACATTGCCCCGACGCACGAAAACTATGCGAGTTTTTGCTCCTATATATTGGCTACGATACACGAACCATTTTAGTTGTGACGAAGTATTAGGCCTGTGTGCATGCTAAACAAAATTTATAACGCTATAGCGTGAGACCATTGGCACATTGTAAGGTATGTAGTTGGCAACCCCGGGGTGATTTTCCCCTGCGCCGATGCGCGCGCAGTTTACAGTAGTGCTTTTCGAGACGCGCTGCGCGGTGCCACGACCCACGTATCATACTGTTTTTCCCGCGCTTGCGCCAGAGATTGTTTAAGAAGTGTGGTTTCATGTTCGATGTCTATTTTTTTTTACAATAAACGGTTTATAAACAAGACTCGCAGTGTTTCAGACCACCCCAATAGCCTACCAACGCTATAAGTGGCTGCCCAACGTATGTAGGTATATAAAACTCGTGGTGAAAAGTTTGTCATGTGTTACAACTAACACTACAAGTGACTATCTGGGACTTATATCGAACCCTGTGTTGTGTTTTGTCGGTGTTATACGAGTAGCGTGTGCATATCGTATCGAAAATGCCGCGAACACGGTCTGAAGATCGCGTGAAATCGAACAATGATGGCGGCTCGGCCGCCGTTGCCAACATTACAATGTCTCAAGAAACGCTCACAAGTTTGCTTAATACCATGCAGCAAACCCAACAAGAGTTCTGCCAGCAATTATTACGCGAGGTGCGATCGTCAACGCCGCATAGTAACGTTTCGGAGGTTCAAGCATCGGGCTTTGGGTTTGGCGCGAATGGAAACTTCGCGAAGTGCACGACACGCTATGGCGGCCGCGCGGACGAATCTTTGGAAAATTTTGTAGACGCGGTAGTTACCTATAAAGATTGCGTCGCTGTTTCTGACGAAAATGCTCTACGCGGTTTTTCGATGTTGTTGGAGGGGCCTGCTGCAGTATGGTGGCAAGGGGTAAAGCGGTCTACCAAGTCGTGGTCGGAAGCCCTAGAACGAATAAAGAGTGCCTTCGGCGACCGTGACCCGCCACACCGACTTTACGTTAAACTGTTTTCGTTGACTCAAGGAGAGGAGCATACCGACTTGTTCATCGCCAAGGTACGTGCACTGTTGGCCAAGTTCCCGAAGGACGACTTATCGGAAAAGGTACAACTGGATATGGCGTATGGGCTGCTCAGTCAACGCATTAGGAAGCGTGTATGCAGAGAAAATGTCAACAGTTTCGAAGAGTTACTGCACAAGTGCCGTAACGTGGAGGATTCCCTGAAGGAAGCTAATCCCAGTCAGGCTAGTAGCTCGTCTCCCGCGAGATCACGTACGCAGACGAGTACACGCGTAGTGTCGTCGCCAACGTCATCGTCGCCGCGGAATGTACCGGCCGCCGGCGCTGCTGCCGCCGCCGAGTCCGCCGGGACAGCCACCGCCGCCGTTGTCAAGGACAAGAAGCAGTTCTGTACGTACTGCAAACGTTCAGGCCACGGATAAAGGATATGTGTGAGAAACTTTTAAAGTGCAATAGTGATAATAGTGATAACAGTATTGAGAGTAACTTAAAGCTAAAAACTGAAATAAAGTGTTACGGCTGTGGTGCCGCGAACGTTATTAAATCTAAGTGTAAAAACTGTTCGGTTCAGCAAGCGTTTTATTCAGTTGACAGTACGTCGCATAGCGAAGCCCTGGCTCGCCGCAACGTTTGTTATAAAGCGCGTGTACCCGTCGCCGGCGCCGCCGCCGTGCCGGTCCCCGCTCGTTCGGCCGCCACCGCCCGCGCCGCCGCCGCTTCCCCCGGCGACGTCCGCGCTGACGCGCATCGGAGGCCCGCGGCTCGATCGACCGCCGAAGCAGTCCCCGCGTCGTCGCAGCGAGTTAACCCGCCAACGCGTATGTTTATACAAGGTAACCCTGCGCGTGCCGCGGGTGATTTAAGTCACTGTATTGATCATGTTGTATATGATTGTGATGTTTACGATAAGTCTTGTTTATCATTGAAATTTAACCCTTCGCGTGCCGTGGGTGATGTATTTAATTGTAATAATGTTGATGAAAATGTTTCGCATTTCAATAACACTAGTTTGTCCGTTCAAGTTAACCCTACATGTGCTGTAGGAGATTTATGTAACTTTAATGTTGATAAAAGTGTTTCGTGTATTAATAATACTTGTGTATCTAGTTTAGATGATGGTTATAGTTGTAATTTACCTTTTCGGCGCCCCGTGTTAAATATAAACATTCTGGGAAATTGTGGTACTGCGCTCGTGGATTCTGCAGCTACTAGCTGTATTGCCGGTCACACGCTCTACGCTCTCCTACTCAGGTTAGGACACCCGTTAGTGCCGTCAACGCAAAATGTTAGGTTGGCGGATGGTGTTAGTAGGGAGATGAATGTACTTACCACGGAGGTAAAGGTGACACTACACCATAAAACTAGAGTCATAAAGTTTTTGATCTTTCCTGAAACTAATAATAATGAAAGCTTGTTAGGTATAAAGTTCCTTACCTTATTTAACCTTGTGTTCAATTTCGGTGAAAGTAAATGGTACTTTGCGGAAGATAGTAAACAAAAGTTCGAAATACAGTTTGAAAAGGTTTCGTCACCTGTATCTTCATGTGCTGCTTTAGAGGTGCTCCGGGACGATGAGGCGACTTCGCTTACTTCCGAACAACGTCAGGTTCTTGCCAACCTCCTCGTGGAATATGAGAATATCTTTGAGCCAGGGGGAGACGCGACTCCGTATGCCGAGCATGTTATTGATACCGGTGATAACCCCCCCATTGCAGTCCCGCCGTATAGGTTGACGCCTGCTAAGAAAGAACTTATGCGGGCAGAGCTCGACAAGATGTTGGCTGACGATATAGTCGAGGAGTGTGAGTCCGCTTGGGGATCTCCCGCGCTCCTAGTGCCGAAAGCTAATGGTAAGGTACGTTTTTGTGTTGACTATAGGAAGCTCAATGCGGTTACGAAAACCGACGTCTATCCGATGCCATTGATAGACGAGCTTGTTCAGTCTACAAAAAAAAATTGTATCATGAGTACTCTTGATATGCGCAGTGGTTTTTGGCAAGTTGCCGTCCGTGTACAGGATAGGGACAAAACAGCTTTCCTGACGCCGTTTGGTTCGTTCCGTTTTAAGCGTATGCCGTTTGGTTCGTTCCGTTTTAAGCGTATGCCGTTTGGTTTGAAAAACGCTCCCTCAACGTTCCAGCGGCTCATAGACAGACTTCGTGCAGGTGCCTCACTGAAAGACGTGACCCTGCTAGCGTACCAAGATGATCTTTTATTAATTTTAGATGGTAGCTTCGAGAAGCATATCTCAGATTTGCGCGCTGTATTCGAGAGGTTACGGTTGTTCAATTTACGCGCGAACAGAGAAAAGTGTGTCTTTGCACGAGACAAGGTAAAATATCTCGGTCATACACACACACACACAGGATGGTGTGTCAGCTGACGAAGATAAAGTCCGTGCTGTCCTGGACATGAAGGCACCCTCATCGCTGCGTCATCTTAGGACCTTTTTACAGACGTGCTCGTGGTTTAGAAAATTTATTCCCAGTTTCACTGCTGTCGCTGAGCCGCTGACACGCTTACTGAAGAAGAATCAGCCATGGTCTTGGGGATCAGACCAGGCTCGTGCCTTTCAAGAGTTGAAGATGCGGTTGTCTTCGGCACCGATTCTTGTTCAAGCAGACTATAGTAAGCCATTTGTGTTAAGGACGGATGCTAGCAACTATGCCATAGGTGCGGTGTTGTTGCAGGGCGAAGGTAAAGACGAGCGCCCAATAGAGTATGCTAGCCGTCTGCTCATCCCAGCCGAGAGGAATTACAGTACTACAGAGCGAGAGGCGCTAGCTGTTGTGTGGGCTGTCGAACGTTTCAGAGGTTATATCGAAGGTCATGAGGTCATTATAGGTAGCGACCATCAGCCGTTAAAGTGGCTCCTTACTCTGAAGTCGCCGTCCGGTAGGCTCGTTCGATGGGCTCTTAAACTACAATGTTTTAACATTCAGTTTC
This sequence comes from Tholera decimalis, assembly GCA_943138885.2. Classification (NCBI taxonomy): domain Eukaryota; kingdom Metazoa; phylum Arthropoda; class Insecta; order Lepidoptera; family Noctuidae; genus Tholera; species Tholera decimalis. The sequence goes on along the minus strand of OW964563.2, from coordinate 20,480,048 downwards.
AGTATACGCCTGGAAAAGCTAATGTGATCGCAGATACACTCAGCCGTCCGCCCTGTAAAGAAGAAAATAGAAGTCAGTGTGGAATTTGTTCTGTCGTTGTCGACTTACCTGCTAGAAGTCCAGCTGATCTCCGGCGTGCGCAGCTCGATGACCTGGAACTAAAGAAAATTATTAGTGATCTGGAAGATACGTCTGATGCTGAATCTATAGGAGTTAAGCGTTGGTCAGAAAGAGGCTATTTCTTGCAGTAAGGCGTCTTATATAGGTATAATGCTGATGTGGATAGTGAAGAACCGCAGCTGGTGGTTCCGTTTTCCCTCCGCTCAGAAATTTTAAAGCAGTGTCACGACTCCGACATAGGGGGTCATCACGGAGTCGATAGAACGTACAGTAAAGTCGCTCAAGGGTTTTATTTCCCAGGTATGCGTAGGGTCATCACAGACTACATCAAGACCTGCACCACCTGTCAACGGTATAAGTCCTCAAACACGAAGCCGTCGGGACTCTTACAGACTCCTGTTTTGAACCAAAGGGGAGAAGTGCTGGCTATAGATCTGTTTGGCCCGCTTCCTAAAGGAAACAATAATGAGAAGTGGATATTGTTGGTAGAGGACACAGCGACCCGTTGGACCGAGTTGTACGCCTTGAAGGAGGCAACCTCGGAGGTATGCGCCCGTACATTAATTGAAGAATATTTTCTCCGTTACGGTTTTCCTCGACGCATTGTATCGGACAATGGCGTCCAGTTTGTTTCAGCTGTTATGCAGCAGTGTATGTTCATTTTAGGTATAGGTCAAGAGTTGTTACCTTTATACCATCCGTCAGCCAATCCAGCTGAACGTAAAAATAGGGATTTGAAGTTTCAGTTGTCACGTCTAGTTGATACCAACCACTCGTCATGGCCACAGCACCTTTCCGCAATAAGGTTTACCATGAACTCGTCGGTTTGTCAAACTACTGGTTCGTCTCCTGCTTACCTCATGTTTGCTAGAGAGCTTCGTTCGCCAATCGACGTGCAGCACGACATTAGGTCGATTCTTAACAAGGATAATTTTGTTCCTCAAATTACTCCCTATTTGGAAAGCTTTATTAACCGTCTGGTTTCGGTTAGAGAAAGAGTTGAAACTCAGCAGGATCGACGCAAGGAATGTGCGGACAAGTCCAAGAAGCCTGCCGAAGTTTTCGAGATTGGAGATCAGGTGCTCTTAAAGTCTCATGTGCTTAGTAATGCAGCTAGGAATATATCTGCCAAGTTCATTCCTAAAAGAGATGGTCCTTATGTTATTGAAAAAAGGGTTAGTCCTACAGCCTACTGCATTGCAGAATTAGATAATCCGGATAGTGTTGTAGGTAAGTTTCATGTATCCGAGCTCACGCGTTTTCATTCCCGCGGTGACGCGCCTCCTCGTCCCGTGATCCCGAAAAGACACAGAGGACGCCCACGGAAGCACGTTTGTCCCGTTTGTTAAATTGTGTGTTGTGCGAGTTCGTGAGCGAGGGCGTTCTCACGACTCGAGGGGGAGTCTATAGCGTGAGACCATTGGCACATTGTAAGGTATGTAGTTGGCAACCCCGGGGTGATTTTCCCCTGCGCCGATGCGCGCGCAGTTTACAGTATTGCTTTTCGAGACGCGCTGCGCGGTGCCACGACCCACGTATCATACTGTTTTTCCCGCGCTTGCGCCAGAGATTGTTTAAGAAGTGTGGTTTCATGTTCGATGTCTAGTTTTTTTTACAATAAACGGTTTATAAACAAGACTCGCAGTGTTTCAGACCACCCCAATAGCCTACCAACGCTATAACGCATAATAATGCTTTCATGCACGTTGAAGTGGTGTGAAAAACATTCCTAGACATCTAGATACCAAATGGATGACATAACTATTCATCAGTAATGAAATAATATGAAAATTATTTATCATTTAATCCGATTATAAGCTACCGCAGAGGTCCATTTAAAATGGTGGTTTGGGTGGTCAAGGACAAAATTGTGTCGCGCGTTGATGTCTTTTGGAAATGTCTCTTTCTTACATGAAGAAATTCTAATTCTTTTATCCCTGTCTTTTCATCTGTATTTTTATCGTAAAAATCTGTGCTGTTACCTATAACGGCTGGATACGATATCGATAATTATAAAATTAAACTTATTTTTTTTGTAATTCAATTCAGATAGTTGTCATAAAATACCTATCTACATTAACCGACTTTAAAAAAAATTGGCCAAGTACGAGTCAGACTCGCCCATGAAGGGTTCCGTAGTAACTATAATAATATAATATAATAATTATGTATATTTATTTGACGAATAAAAATAAACTTAAAATTTCTTAAAACTAGCTTATTTATTTACATTTTTACAACTACGCTAAATAAATTTGTTTTTCATAGTGTTTGTATGAATTACAAAGTTATATTTGTGGTTTTAAAAAATATGCTGTATCTCAAAAACTGCTGAGCCGATTTCGTTCAAACCAATTTTGGTTGAAAGTTTACATTAAGATCTACAGACATATATTTTTTTTAGATTTTTCACTCCATTATTATAGAAGTTAGAGGGGGGGGGACACACATTTTACCACTTTGGAAGCTTATATCTTTTAAACGATTGACTTTATGAAAAAGTGGTTCTAGAAACCCTTATATCATTTTTAAAGACCTGTCTATAAATACCACACACGCATAGGTTTCATGTAAAAAAATATTTTCAGTTCTAGTTCCATGTCTGGGGACCCCCTTTATTTTAAATATTTTTTAATTTTTTTCTTTAAAATAGAAAAGCGGTTTACAGAATACATCTATCTACCAAGTTTCACATCTATAGTTTTAAAAGTTTCGGAATAAAATGGCTGTGACATACGGACGGACGGACAGACAGATAGACAGACAGACAGACAGACAGACAGACGGACAGACATATCGAAACTATAAGGGTTCCGTTTTTTTGCCATTCGGCTACGGAACCCTAAAAAGGAGAAAGTTCTGATATTTTTTCTTCTGTGTGACATGCATGTTTTCATTTTAGATTTCCCAAGATTCCATATTAAAAAGAAAAGTGGATGGATAAGGTTACTAGGCATTATTGGTTTCTAGTTTGTTTTTTATTGATATAATGTTGAGAAAAGTCAAAATAATATAAGATACCTATATCCAATCTTTCTAGGCTTCAAATAGTATGACGGAGTCTAATATTAATTAACTTGGACCTTTGCATTACAATATCGCCCTCGTTAGTTACTTTGGTTCCGGGGATGCGGTAATGGTCTCTATTCCGCGGCCCCGGAACTTAAGGGCAGCTGAAGGAACAGGGTGGGTTTTTAGTCAGAAGAAGTCTAACACTCCCTTCCACTTTACCCAGAGCGGGAGAAGTCATTCGATGATTTTCCCACTCAGGAAAAACAAACAGGTTCCTTTGTTTCGATGTCGAGTCCACGGGTTAAGTGTATGTAGGAGGGAGGAGTCATTAGATAAATCATCTAATGGTGGTGAGTACCACCAAAAAATAATTATTACCTAGTGCCTGCTGAAGCTACAGTTGTTGACACATCTGATTTTAATGAAAATATATTTATTATGGAATATAAAATAAATATAAAAAATTAAAATATAAAAATAATATATGGCCGGCTACATTGTCCATGCTCTGATAAAGCAAATAAAACGCCTAACTTGTATTGGAGCGTTGATTGGTGTTACAAATCAAAACGCCTTACAATTTCAAAAAGACACTAAAACAAGTTATTGTACGGATCCACCACAGTAATAGAAATTTGTCGTCGTTGTGAAATTTATATTAAAAGGGCGATCAACGAGAGTGGTTCGAAAGTGCTGTCTCAGAAATATAATTCCAATTATTTTATGAGATCGGTTTTATTATTATTTATTATTTATTCCCGGATATTAATTTTCATCAATATGAAATAGAAACTACCAATCATTTGATTGAATTAGCAAGATGCATAATTCAGAAATATGTAGACGCTCGGTTATCATTTTTTAGCAAAAACAATCAGGACCCTAAAACTTTAATTCGAAAAACATTTACCAAATTAATTCATTTTAAAAATCAATAATAACAGCATACTTGTTTTTCTTTTCGTAATTGAGACTGATAATGATTCAATATTATTATGTGATTTTATTGAGTAATTTTATAATGTTAAAGTTCATTTTATCGATATCGATAACTTTCCCTCAATCAAGTAGAGCAATCCCTAACTCGGCATATCTATGAAGCTTGACTTTGAACTGACCAATTGCAGTAGCGCATTTTTTCCTCGCCTCCCAAGTTCCCAAACCGTATTGGTGAGTTGTGTTCTTCAAAGAAATCGGCCTATAAGCTCTCTAGGTTAAATACTCTTTGGTAATATCTAATTATACTGTTAGATCCATAGTAATATAAAATACAGTTTGTTTATTCAGTAAAATACTTGTTTATTTTATCTATTGTTAGATCCATTTGATGACTATGTTTCTGGCGGTAGTTGAGTTTTTGTGTACGTATAGTTATAGGTACATACAATTTGTACCTACTTTAATTATGCATTATTATTATTCAATAACAACAACATAATAAGTTTTTATATAAATTTATTTCTGAACATTTCTAGAAGCTCCTATGCCATAAGAGCGTGTACATAATGAATTTGATTACTACCTTAAACGGGCTCAAACATAATTCGATTAATTACAATAATTATCTACAAAGCATGTGAATAATAAATTTTCAAAATAACAATAAGACACGAACTCCAAAATACATACCATAACGATGTCACAAATCATAATATTATTCACGTTTTAGGAAACATTATTTGCTAAATATAAATAATACGCCTTTCTAATATGATGGCTTATTGAATTTGATATGTACATTTTCTGCGGGTAGTATAATAATATCAACACATTTATGACCCTCCAGATACAAGTGGAATGTGGTAATTTGTTAATTGATGCAGAAAGTTTCCATATCTTTTTATAACGCATCTAAGTTTACAAAGAAATACGAAAAAAAGAACATAATAATGTTAGTTGTTGCAAATTTTGTAATAAATACAAATATTTTTTTACATAAATATTCCAGTTGAGCAAAGCATTTGAACAAATATGTATACTTTTTCAGAATTATAATCTAGTAAATAGAGCATTGCAAATTTCAAACATTTTTGTTTTTATCGCCTATATCAATATTTTTACAAAGGTTTACTTGTACTTTTATACTCCATCCATTATTTGATGACAAATTAAATCTGAAATCGAAGCCCTCTGAAAATCACAAGCTTGGCGAGGTTAAATTAATTATAAGTTTCGACTAAATCATAATGTACTTAATAAAATCTAACACTGTACACTTAATCCACCATTTTTACTTATAACTAATTCTAACGGTGTCGTGCAGCACACAGATATGTAACACCACAACACACATAAATTAAAATGCACCTATATAATGAAACTAGGAACTATAATTGGGTGTGATTTATTTATTTGTATATACTTTATTTACGTTGTGAAATCATTAACCCTATTATAATTTATAGAAATATGTGGTTTTCAATTGCACTGTTTGTTAACTGATATTATCTGAAAAGAACATATTATACGCATACAAACAGTATTAAGGTGCTGAATATACATACATAAATTTTGCTGACAAACATTTGCAGAAAAATAATATACTTGAACTAGTCCTAGTTCTATCACAGTAAAATATAAAAACACTTACGCAACTTCTTTAATTTCACATATATTATAGTATAGACCTGAATTCGTTAAACATTTAATTTAATAAATAGATTTAATTGTATGTAGATTTTCAATATTCCGATTGAATGATGGTATTACAAGCGATGCATTTGATGCATTCATACAGCATACCTACGATATTTTGAGATTCTCACCGACAATACACCTCGATTCAGCCTAATTCGCAATAAAAAAACAAAAATTGGAAAGATGTTGATCCAGGTAACAACTTATTAGAAAGGGTGATTATTTATCTGGTTAAACATCCATATAGGTATTATAAATTTTTTATATGTATGCTGTACTTATGAAAACCAAATTATGTACTTACATGTTTTTTATCTAAAAAACTACAGTCGACGTCGTCGCTGCATAAAAGATTTGTATGAATATACAATGCATCTAAAGAAGTATTTCGCACAAAGTGTTCAGTTATTAGTAATTTATAATATCATCATTCTAATAATTATTTTTTCAACAGTTGCTATTAGTATATAAAATTACATACCTACTTAACAATATAAGAGCTTACTCTCCGATAAAATATACATTACTATATAACTACTTATTGCTAATATAACACAAGTCGCTGAAGAAAATTCTGAGCCGCTACTGTGTGCTGGCAAGGAAATGCTTAATGTGCCCGGGGGTACCAACTGACACTAAGATCAATTGTAATTTGGTAGACTAATTACGTCGATGATGATGAACGCATCTTTAGATCAGTCTTATGCTTTTTATTTAAAAACAAAAAGTGTAAAAGAGCTTAAAATGTACAAACACTGTTATAGACATAAATAGAACTTTATAAACGCCAACTCTTAATATCAGGACTAGATTTAAGTCATCATTGTAAGTACAAACAAATCGCTTTAAGTAAAATTAAGTTTATAGTTGGGCATAATATTGAATCTTAGTGTCTAACATGCCACAAGATTTGGACAGAATTTTTGAATTCTTTTGTTTGTAGCAACGACAATTTTACTAGTATTCCAACAGAGAGCGAATGCATGAAAGCCATCGGATAGTAATACACAGCGGCATTACCTATTAAACTACATAATATAATTATTCAAAGTGATAATGTAGCCGCCAACCTGGCCTTAACTAAGCTACATTTTTACTATAATTTGAATCAAAGTATAAGACCACTATAACGTTTTCTTCTATACAAGGGCGGATCCAGCTTTGGTGCCAGCGGGGTCTCATAATCGTGATCAAGTCACAAGAAGTTATAATTTGTATTTCCTGACTCCGCTGCCACTTGGCCATCCACTGCCGATATTCGTTTACAACGACAGTATCGAGTATTATCTAGTAACAATATTTAAAAATTTTAATTAGAGGTCCACCTAGGTCCTGGACCCAGCCCAGGGGGGGGGGGGGTCATAACCCCATGACCCCCCCTGGATCCGCCCTTGCTTCTATAGCGGTTCACATCACACTTACAGTGAAAAGTTTGATAAAAATATATTGTTCAGTGTTTGTTTAGGCGGCTTACATGCGAAGGCTCAGAGTTGTTGCCGCGCGCCGGAGAGATCGCCGTGTGAGGTGTAGCCTGTAGGACGAAGTGAACCTACGCGAGCACACCGCGCTGACGGCACGCGACGGCGGCCACGAGAGCCGCGCCGCGACCGCTGCCGTCCTCGGAGAGCATCAGGTCAAACTGCAATACAATTTTGTAAATATTATAAATCGAAAATATTTTTACATTTAATTTTGAGTGTGGGGTCGTAACGTTTATCAATTGGGTTTTTTTTTTTTTGTTAGGGGTGAACACGCGGGCACGCCGCAATTGCGGCGGTAAGACCCCTCTTTGAGGAGTGGCTAGATCGGCGTCACAGCGTCCTGACCTACCGTATGACACAGGTCCTCACCGGACACGGAAGTTTCGGGAGGTACCTGTGTCTGATGGGGAAGGAAGAAACGCCTGGGTGTCACCACTGCGAGGGCCGCCCTGAGGACACAGTAGAGCATACGGTGCAAGACTGCCCCGCTTGGGCAGAGCACCGACGTGTCCTCACGGCGGCGATAGGCGGAGACCTCTCGCGCCCGGCATTGGTCGAGGCCATGCTGCGGGGCGAGAGGGAGTGGGAAGCGGTCGTCTCCTGCGAAGCAGTCATGCTGCCGAAGGAGGAGGCGGGCCGTGTGAGGGAGAGGATGGCGTCCTCCCTCCAGCCCAGCCGCAGTGGTAGACGCCCACGGCGTCGGACATCGGCCGACGATCTCAGGCCACCTTAGGCGCGGGCATGCGGACAGCGAGTAAAGGGCAACTCGCTGTCCGACCATGGACCATGCCCGGGTCGACAGCGCGTTGTGTTCCACGCGCGCCTCAAAGAGCGTCAGCAATATGACGAGGCCCCCCCTGTGGAGGGCCGAAGCCTGCCGGGGTCGTGGGACTTATCCCATTACCGTGACCCCGGAACGTAAAGGGTTATTGAAGGAACACCGTGGATTTTAGTCAGTAAAAGTCTGACAGTCCCTCCCGCCCTGCCCGAGGTGGGAGGACTTATTTGATAATTTTACCACGATAAAAAAAAGGGGTGAACACGGATTAAGAAGTTCTGATTATGTTTTGGAACAGCGTTCTATTCTTTTTTGCTTTATCTTATTAAATAAATAAATGTTTATTTCAATAACTTAAAAATACGTTTACATTTGGTCTTCAGGGAATTTCCATTTAAGTAGGAAGTATACTTGTGTTAGGAAGTTCCGCTCTTCCAGTATTCACAACTTGTATAAGCTATTTATTATATTGAATTACAAATACAAATATACAAAATATTATTTTATAACCAAACAGTTTATACATATACAAAAAATGCTATTATCAAAAATATAAAGTAAAACTTAAACATGGTAATAATTAATTAAAGACGCGCTGTAGTGTGAAGGCTTATAGCGGCTTAGTTAAATATTATCACGAGTAACGATGACAGTGTTTTATTTCTGTCACGTTTTGCAAAGTCATTGCAGTGGTTCTACTATAGTATTATAAAGAATATGTTAGATTAGATGAAGTGGAGTGTTCACTATTCTATTCTGATTTAAAGGACGATGTAATCATCATACATTATGATATTATGTCGCATTGTGTCGAGCGGTACTAAGTACTTAATAAATTATTATTGAAAGGGGATTTTTAAATGATTAGAATCTTCTTGAAGGATTAAATTTCCGGTTATATTGTGTGATTCAGCTATTGTGATTACAGCGCAGCGTATCTGCTTCGAGGGTGTGTCATTGTTAGAATCTTATTAGTACAGTATATTTTTTTTAGCGCAAATACGGTGCCTACTTATTGCACTAAATCTTGAGTAGAGATCAGTTAAAAAAATGCTTGCAACTCGTACCTATTATGTGTATATTTTTATACTAGCAGTTGCTCGCGACTTCGTTCGCGTGGGAAGTTTTTCCCGTGTAAATCCCGATCCCGTGGGATTTGGCAAAATCTCGTCTTAGCGAGCATCTACGTACTAAAGGGCAAAATTTGAGAGCCCTACTACCTACGTTCAGTTTCTGAGATTTCATGATTAATCAGTGAGTGGTATTTCGCTTTTATATAAGTACTAGTATTTGCGTGTTGCGCGAGGTGCAAGCACCTCGCGTGCTTGTGAAAAAAAAAAAAAAAAAAGTGGGGTGTGGTGATGGGGGGGGGTTGCAGAAGTATTTTGACTAAAGCATTGCCCCTCTAAAAGAATCTGAAAAAAAAATGTTCCAAGTCTCTTAATTTCCGAGATCCGCCTAAAGGGGGTGAGAAGGGGGGTGGGGGGGGGGGGCGACTTTGATAAATGATTTTTACTTCACCGAGCCTCCTCTATACGAATCCGTAAAAAGAAAAAAATACGGGTCTCGTAGTTTCCGAGATACGATAGGGAGGGGGGAAAAGGGGAGGTTTGGCACTTTTCCCGTAGGTTTGAGAGTTACTTGTTTACGAATCTGTCAAAATATACCCACCTCCCCATCCACCATCTGGGAGAACAATTATGTCAGTGAGTGAGTGAGTCAGTGGTAATTTAGCTTTATATAGTATAACTAGTATTTGCGTGTTGCGCGAGGTGCAAGCACCTCGCGTGCTTGTGAAAAAAAAAAAAAAAAAGGGGGGGGGAGATGGGGGTTTATTAATTGCGTGTTGCGCGAGGTGCAAGCACCTCGCGTGCTTGTGAAAAAAAAAAAAAACTGGTGGGGGGGTGATGGGGGGGGTTTAGTATTTGCGTGTTGCGCGAGGTGCAAGCACCTCGCGTGCTTATGAAAAAAAAAAAAAAGGGGGGGATGGGGGGGGTACACAATTATTTCGACTAAAGCATTGCCCCTCTAAACGAATCTGAAAAAAAAAAAAATCCAAGTCTCTTAATTTCCGAGATCCGCCTAAAGGGGGTGAGAAGGGGGGCAAGAGGACTTTGAAAAATGGTTTTTACTTTACCGAGCCTCCTCTATACGAATACGTAAAAAACAAAAAATACGGGTCTCGTAGTTTCCAAGATACGATAGGGAGGGGGGAGAAGGGGGGTGAAAAGGGGAGGTTTGGCACTTTTCCCGTAGGTTTGAGAGTTACTTGTTTACGAATCTGTCAAAATATACCCACCTCCCCATCCACCATCTGGGAGAACAATTATGTCAATGAGTCAGTCAATGAGTCAGTGGTAATTTAGCTTTGTATAGTATATGATTTGCGTGTTGCGCGAGGTGCAAGCACCTCGCGTGCTTGTGAAAAATACTAAAGCATTGCCCCTCTAAATCAAGTATTTGCGTGTTGCGCGAGGTGCAAGCACCTCGCGTGCTTGTGAAAAAATCTAAAGCATTGCCCCTCTAAATGAATCTGAAAAAAAAAATTTTCCAAGTCTCTTAATTTCCGAGATCCGCCTAAAGGGGGTGAGAAGGGGGGCGTGGGGGGGACTTTGAAAAATGGTTTTTACTTTACCGAGCCTCCTCTACACGAATCCGTAAAAAAAAAAAATACGGGTCTCGTAGTTTCCGAGATACGATAGGGGGGGGGAGAAGGGGGGTGAAAAGGGGAGGTTTGGCACTTTTCCCGTAGGTTTGAGAGTTACTTGTTTACGAATCTGTCAAAATATACCCACCTCCCCATCCACCATCTGGGAGAACAATTATGTCAATGAGCGAGTCAGTCCTAGTATTTGCGTGTTGCGCGAGGTGCAAGCACCTCGCGTGCTTGTGAAGAAAAAAAAAAGGGGGGGGGGGGGTGATAGGGGAGATGGAGGGGCTTAGTATTTGCGTGTTGCGCGATGTGCAAGCACCTCGCGTGCTTGTGAAGAAAACTAAAGCATTGCCCCTCTAAATCAAGTATTTGCGTGTTGCGCGAGGTGCAAGCACCTCGCGTGCTCGTGAAAAAAAAAAAAAAAAAAAAGAGGGGGGGTGGGTGATGGGGGAGGGGTTGCACAAGTATTTCGACTAAAGCATTGCCCCTCTAAATGAATCTGAAAAAAAAAATGTTCCAAGTCTCTTAGATTCCGAGATCCGCCTAAAGGGGGGGAGAAGGGGGCGGGGGGGGGGGGACTTTGAAAAATGGTTTTTACTTTACCGAGCCTCCTCTATACGAATCCGTAAAAAACAAAAAATACGGGTCTCGTAGTTTCCGAGATACGATAGGGAGGGGGGAGAAGGGGGGTGAAAAGGGGAGGTTTGGCACTTTTCCCGTAGGTTTGAGAGTTACTTGTTTACGAATCTGTCAAAATATACCCACCTCCCCATCCACCATCTGGGAGAACAATTATGTCAATGAGTGAGTCAGTCAGTCAGTCAGTGAGTGGTAATTTAGCTTTATATAGTATAACTAGTATTTGCGTGTTGCGCGAGGTGCAAGCACCTCGCGTGCTGGTGAAAAAAACTAAAGCATTGCCCCTCTACATCAAGTATTTGCGTGTTGCGCGAGGTGCAAGCACCTCGCGTGCTTGTGAAAAAAACTAAAGCATTGCCCCTCTAAATCAAGCAAGCACCTTGCGTGCTTGTGAAAAAAAAAAAAAAGGGGTGGGGATGGGGGGGGGGTTGCAGAAGTATTTTGACTAAAGCATTGCTCCTCTAAATGAATCTGAAAAAAAAATGTTCCAAGTCTCTTAGATTCCGAGATCCGCCTAAAAGGGGGAGAAGGGGGGCGGGGGGGGGACTTTGAAAAATGGTTTTTACTTTACCGAGCCTCCTCTATACGAATCCGTAAAAAGAAAAAAATACGGGTCTCTTAGTTTCCGAGATACGATAGGGAGGGGGGAAAAGGGGAGGTTTGGCACTTTTCCCGTAGGTTTGAGAGTTACTTGTTTACGAATCTGTCAAAATATACCCACCTCCCCATCCACCATCTGGGAGAACAATTATGTCAATGAGTGAGTGAGTCAGTGAGTGGTAATCTAGCTTTATATAGTATAACTAGTATTTGCGTGTTGCGCGAGGTGCAAGCACCTCGCGTGCTTGTGAAAAAAAAAAAAAAAAAAAAAAGGGGGGGGGGTGATGGGGGCTTTAGTATTTGCGTGTTGCGCGAGGTGCAAGCACCTCGCGAGCTTGTGAAAAAAAAAAAAAAAAAAGAGGGGGGGGTGATGGGGGGGGTTGCACAAGTATTTCGACTAAAGCATTGCCCCTCTAAATCAAGTATTTGCGTGTTGCGCGAGGTGCAAGCACCTCGCGTGCTCGTGAAAAAAAAAAAAAAAAAAAAAGAGGGGGGGTGGGTGATGGGGGAGGGGTTGCACAAGTATTTCGACTAAAGCATTGCCCCTCTAAATGAATCTGAAAAAAAAATGTTCCAAGTCTCTTAGATTCCGAGATCCGCCTAAAGGGGGGGAGAAGGGGGGCGGGGGGGGGGACTTTGAAAAATGGTTTTTACTTTACCGAGCCTCCTCTATACGAATCCGTAAAAAACAAAAAATACGGTTCTCGTAGTTTCCGAGATACGATAGAGGGGGGGGGAGAAGGGGGGGGAAAGGGGGAGGTTTGGCACTTTTCCCGTAGGTTTGAGAGTTACTTGTTTACGAATCTGTCAAAATATACCCACCTCCCCATCCACCATCTGGGAGAACAATTATGTCAATGAGTCAGTCAGTCAGTCAGTGAGTGAGTGAGTGAGTGGTAATTTAGCTTTATATAATACAACTAGTATTTGCGTGTTGCGCGAGGTGCAAGCACCTCGCGTGCTTTCTTTAAAAAAAAAAAAAGGGGGGCAGTGATGGTGGGGGATAGGGGGAGGGTGCACAATTATTTCGACTAAAGCCTAAAAATGCCTCTCTAAATGAATCTGAAAAAAAAAATTTACAAGTCTCTTAATTTCTGAGATCCGCCTAAAGGGGGTGAGAAGGGGGGCAAGGGGGGCGACTTTGAAAAATGGTTTTTACTTTACCGAGCCTCCTCTATACGAATCCATAAAAAGAAAAAAATACGGGTCTCGTAGTTTCCGAGATACGATAGGGAGGGGGGAGAAGTGGGGGGAAAAGGGGAGGTTTGGCACTTTTCCCGTAGGTTTGAGAGTTACTTGTTTACGAATCTGTCAAAATATACCCACCTCCCCATCCACCATCTGGGAGAACAATTATGTCAGTGAGTGAGTGGTAATCGAGCTTTATATAATATAACTAGTATTTGCGTGTTGCGCGAGGTGCAAGCACCTCGCGTGCTTGTGAAAAAAAAAAAAAAAAAAGAGGGGGGGTTTAGTATTTGCGTGTTGCGCGAGGTGCAAGCACCTCGCGTGCTTGTGAATAAAACCAAAGCATTGCCCCTCTAAATCAAGTATTTGCGTGTTGCGCGAGGTGCAAGCACCTCGCGAGCTTGTGAAAAAAAAAAAAAAAGAGGGGGGGGGGGGTGATGGGGGGGGGGTTGCACAAGTATTTCGACTAAAGCATTGCCCCTCTAAATGAATCTGAAAAAAAAAATGTTCCAAGTCTCTTAGATTCCGAGATCCGCCTAAAGGGGGGGAGAAGGGGGGCGGGGGGGGGACTTTGAAAAATGGTTTTTACTTTACCGAGCCTCCTCTATACGAATCCGTAAAAAGAAAAAAATACGGGTCTCGTAGTTTCCGAGATAGGATAGGGGGGGGGGGGAGAAGGGGGGGGGAAAAGGGGAGGTTTGGCACTTTTCCCGTAGGTTTGAGAGTTACTTGTTTACGAATCTGACAAAATATACCCACCTCCCCATCCACCATCTGGGAGAACAATTATGTCAATGAGTGAGTCAGTGAGTGGTAATCTAGCTTTATATAATATAATAACTAGTATTTGCGTGTTGCGCGAGGTGCAAGCACCTCGCGTGCTTGTGAAAGAAAAAAAAATTGGGGCGGTGTGATGGGGGGGTTTAGTATTTGCGTGTTGCGCGAGGTGCAAGCACCTCGCGTGCTTGTGAAAACAAAAAAAGGGGGGGAGATGGGGGGGGGGTTTAGTATTTGCGTGTTGCGCGAGTTGCAAGCACCTAACGTGCTTGCGAAAAAAAAAAAAAGGGGGGGGGGGTGATGGAGGGGATTTAGTATTTGCGTGTTGCGCGAGGTGCAAGCACCTCGCGTGCTTGTGAAAAAAAAAAAAGTATTTGCGTGTTGCGCGAGGTGCAAGCACGTCGCGTGCTTATGAAAAAAAAAAAAATGGGGGGGATGGGCGGATGGGGGGTTGCAGAAGTATTTTGACTAAAGCATTGCCCCTCTAAATGAATCTGAAAAAAAAAATGTTCCAAGTCTCTTAGATTCCGAGATCCGCCTAAACGGGGGGAGAAGGGGGGCGGGGGGGGGACTTTGAAAAATGGTTTTTACTTTACCGAGCCTCCTCTATACGAATCCGTAAAAAGAAAAAAATACGGGTCTCGTAGTTTCCGAGATACGATAGGCGGGGGGGGGGGGGGAGAGAAGGGGGGGAAAAAGGGAGGTTTGGAGGTTTTCCCGTAGGTTTGAGAGTTACTTGCTTACGAATCTGTCAAAATATACCCACCTCCCCATCCACCATCTGGGAGAACAATTATGTCAATGAGTGAGTCAGTCAGTCAGTCAGTGGTAATTTAGCTTTATATAGTATAACTAGTATTTGCGTGTTGCGCGAGGTGCAAGCACCTCGCGCGCTTGTGAAAAAAAAAAAAAATGCGGGGTGGTGATGGGGGGGTTTAGTATTTGCGTGTTGCGCGAGGTCCAAGCACCTCGCGTGCTTGTAAAAAAAAAAAAAAAAAAAAGTGGGGGGGGGGGGTGATGGTGGGAGATGGGGGGGTGTTTAGTATTTGCGTGTTGTGCGAGGTGCAAGCACCTCGCGTGCTTGTGAAAAAAAAAAAAAAAATGGGGGGGGGTGATGGGGGGCGGTTGCACAATTATTTCGACTAAAGCATTGCCCCTCTAGATGAATCTGAAAAAAATGTTCCAAGTCTCTTCATTTCCGAGATCCGCCTAAAGGGGGTGAAAAGGGGGGCGGGGGGCGACTGAAAAATTCTTTTTACTTTACCGAGCCTCCTCTATACGAATCCGTAAAAAAAAAATACGGGTCTCGTAGTTTCCGAGATACGATAGGGAGGGGAAAAGGGTAGGTTTGGCACTTTTCCCGTAAATACCCACCTCCCCATGCACCATCTGGGAAAACAATTATGTCAATGAGTCAGTGAGTGAGTCAGTGAGTGGTAATTTAGCTTTATATAATAGAATATAGATAATATAGATTACATGTGCGGTGCATAAGCCCTAATCATATAATTATTGTATAAATTTTCTTAAATAATATACCCGGTAAGATTAAACAACTGGAGCATATTGTTTGTAATAATAATGAACGTGTAGCTGTGATTACCTAACTAGGTATAAACAAGAGACCACATTCGATGAGGTGGGTGTGTCGTTTGTTTTATTAAGATTATGAGTCATTGCCCCTTTCGACAATAATTATAATATCAGCATTAACAATATATTATTCTACAATAATAAAAGTTATCAGTTTTGTAAGCAAATAATGAGCCTAATCTAGAGCACAGACAAAACGAATAGAGACGTCATACCTACTCTAGGTACTTTTGATTACTAAAAAGCGATAATGATGTTATCTATAGAGCTTTATTTACGCAAATTCCATGTGAGCTGAAACCGCCCGGATATTTTTCCGGTAACGTTTGGCTTTTAACATTCTATTTGATTTGATTAGATTCCAATATAAATCACAAGATTAAAAAACATTAACGTCAAAGACGTTTTGGCAGCCTTCACAGATCCGGTTGTATTGAAATATAAAATACATAAAAGGTTAAAGGAGACTTTTATGTATATTATGTATACTTTGACATTTATATCGGGTTTATTATAGTTCCTTTATTAAGTTGGTTTTTATTAAAAATAGCATTGTGTGAAGCTTATTATGGATCAAAGATTTTTTTTTTTTCAAGATAGAACTTGATGGTGATAGTACAGAGCAGGGATGTTAGGGAGCTCCGTAACCGTAACCGAATCCGAAATAAAAGTTTCGGATAATATCGGATAGGGGCGGAGCCTAATTGAGACACGTTATGACAAGTTGTTTTGATCGGCCTGGCGGCGGCGAACACACAAGTAGACATGCGCAAAACAGTGCGTTAGAAACTGATTTTATATGACATTAGTACCGGGGAATGTTGCATTACAACATGACTCCAAACATGACGCGTAATGAAGCGCCTCACGATGGTTATTGTAATGAAATTCTCGAATTATAAAATGTAATACATCATTACATGAGATGAGATAGCGCGTTATGGTATTATGTATCTATTTGTATTTTACTTTTCAAATTCCTTAAAAATCTAATATTCGTAACCGAAATTATCCGAAACTAACGGATAATCCGAAATAATTTCATATCCGTATCCGGTATAATAATCATTCCTATATCCGTATCCAATCCGTATCCGAAATTTCATATCCATAACATCTCTCTCTGGTACAGAGATAGTAGATGGGTGACCATCATATCGAGGTTCTTGCGTGCCTCGGAAAGCACGTTAACTCTTTGGCCCCGGCTGTCATTTGTACATGCTGTCAGTTGTACATTTGTGACAGTCGTCTTGGGTAGTCAGAAGCCAGAAAATCTGAAAATTGTCTTGCCTAGGGGTATTATGGTGTTACCGAGCTACTGGGCAGTTGCTGCATGTAAAACACTTATACTCAGTTGCATCTGATTAGAGTGGAAGCAGAACCCGTTGGGAAATGGCTCAGCAGATGATGATGACAAAGATAGGAGATACAAAAGATTGGGAACTGGCTATGAATTTTGAATTGAATAAACAGATAAGTAGCAAGGTAACAGAGACCCCTAAAGAAATCGATAGGAGAGAGTATGATGATGTCTTCGATCAATGATGATGTTCTTTCAACTTTCTAAGAAGCATCAATAATCTAATGGCCAAGGTGTCGGACTTGTGATCGAGATTTCACCGGTTAGATACATTAATGCCGAATGTGAATTCTACCCAAATTGCTAATTCCCTTTATAATAAAAAAAGAAAAAAAATTAAATAAAAGAAGGTAGTTAACAGACACCTCAAAAAAATCGATGAGAAAGTATCATAACATAACATAACATGTATGTATTTAAAAAATATATATGTATGTTTATCAGTTGTCTAGTACTCATACCACAAGCTCTGCTTAGTTTGGGACTAGACGGCGTTGTGTGAAAATTGTGGAATATTATTATTATTTATTATCTCCTTTATTTTATATACCTCTCAAAAATTACATTTTTAAATATTTTTCTATAAAAAAGTGACAATACAAAAACATTTAAAAATATAAAAAAATTAATTAATTAATTAATTTATTTATTATTATTATTATAATGTCCTTTTAACTTAAAGGCATTGAATGTGTACATACCTGTATGCCAGGCCGCACAAGCTGCGCGATCTTTTCGCACATGAGTGTGTGGAAGTGAGGGTGGAAACGGTAGACGGAGCCGTCGATGCCGACGGTGACGCGGGGCTCGTTCATCTTGTTGAGCAGGCAGGCGATGCCGGCCGACACCAGGTGGGCCGCGCGCCGGGAAACGCACTCGCACACGTGACGTACCGCTGCCATGTCCGCCTCAGTCGCATGTGACAAACCTGCAATTACAAAAAGTAGAATAAAATTTATATTTAAAAAAAATTTTAGCAACAAATAGAACCGACTTCCATATCAAAACACTACAAAGCCAAAAATAACTTTAATTTCGGAAGGCGGTGTCAAAAACGAAAATATATGCAAAACTAAAGACACCGCCTTCCGAAATTAAAGTTATTTTTGGCTTTGTAGTGTTTTGATATGGAAGTCGGTTCTATTTTTTGCAAAAATTTTTTTTTTCACCCTTTTTAGTGGGTTGGTTTGTAATTTATCTAGTTACAAAAGCCATAATGTCAACAACTTATCACCTTTTACAAAATATTGCTTTTCCCTGTGCATAGCCGTTAATTTTTGAGGAGTTCTCCTGATATTTGACCATCAGCTCTACATCACCATATGTATTGTGACGAGCATAAAGTGTTTAACATCCGTACTCAAGTAATCGAATCGCAATCCGCGAAATACTTATTATTGAGGAGTTTCAGTGGCCATCTGTGGTCTTCATCATCAGTTCAACTTCCCCTAATGGTACTTTTCGGAAGCAACTGCTCAAGGTACTAAAAGAAATACCCAAAACGCTATAGATGTGCCTATAATATTTGAAGAGTTCCCTCGATTTCTCCAGGATCCCATCATCAGATCCTAATTTCGTAACAATGGGACCAACTAGAAAGTATACCCATTCAAACGCAAAAAGAATTTTTCAAATCGGTCCAGCCGTCTCCGAGTTATGAGGTAACATACATAAAAGTTCAAGACGAATTGTAAACCTCCTTTTTTGAAGTCGGTTAAAAATATATGGGAAGCTTGTATTGACAAGCCAAAACGGGTATACGGTATACCCGTTTTGGCTTGTCAATACCAACTAATTCACAACATATTCTATTTAAAAAAAAAGTGGCTATCATAAATAACCTACATTATGTCACTTCAAAAACAGGATGTATAAAAAGACTAGCTAATTTTATTTTATATTAGTGTCTGCTAATTAACAAGATCAGAGTCCGAGGCCTAAAACATGTCTTTCACATACTCGTGTGTTTACTTATATATAGCTGGGCCGAAGTTCAAATCTCCGTCATTAGCTCGAAGTCGCGACTAAAGTGGGACATTGGACGATACACCCTTTATCGACCACTGTCGAAACCTTGTAGGTAATTTATGTATTTAAAGAAGTAGCATTATCGAGCTATAGTAAGAATTGAAGCATTGTTGATGTGCAGTTATACTAATTAACTTAGATTCTCTAATTTGTTTCTTTGGTATCTTTCTATCAGCAGTTGACTCTCACTCTGTAGTGTCAATACCTACTGCTAAATAAAATCCAATTAGCATAGCCTCAGATAATGTAGCGTACAACTTTACACAGATGTAAGCAACGGATTATTCATTTGTTTTATTTCAAGGAAACACTTGTTTTAAGTTTACATTTCCTCATGACATGGATAAAAAATTGTAGCTAAATTATTATTCACGAGCAAATAAAAGAAAATTTCAGAAATGGCATTAAAATATTTTAGGCAGACTTGCTGCTGCTTCGACTAAATTATTATTGCGTCAAATAAAAACAATAAATTTGTTTGTTTTTGATTAAGTTAGCGGTAGCTTATTGTTTGTTGTTTATCAGTTATTATTGTTTATTATTTATAATTTTGTTTGATATAAAGTCCGGTTCGTTTTTACAAATAATGTTGCTATATATAAAAATGTGAAATAAGTTTAGGTCTTGACCTTTTCTGTTTTATAGGCGTATTCATATAATATGGATATAGGTACGTATTCTTGTTATATGTGTAGTGTTTCTGTAACATTTTTAATTTTGTTATACGAAAGCAAAAGAAGAATTGAATTAAGCTACATACTTGTTTTAGCGTTGAGATTATGGATAACAAGACGTTCTTATTTTGTAAGCATTTGTTGATAGTGCATAGAGTTTCAACCTTGGTATAATTAAATACTAATTCTAAAATACTTTATTTTGACATATAATTCCATTGTTTCCAAATTAAATCCAGATGACATTTTACATTTGGGTTTTCTCAAATATTGATTGAGGAAAACGTTAGTGAATACTGATGTCGTTAACCCAAGCAATGACGACTATCATAAAATAAAATAAAAATGTCATGTCTTTGTGAGTCATTATAATTGTGTGTGTCCACTTATATCAACATACGAATTTAAGTTTTTTGTCTTACTATCTGCATTGTAATGTAAATTGGAGCTATCATAAGGGGGCGCGCCCATTGCATCATGCATGTTTGATTCATTCGTACACTCTGTCCGATGATTTACTCTAATCCGAATATATCTAGCAGATCATACGTATGTATGTATTTGGTGTGATGTAACTGATCACTTATAAAAGTACAGTTGCGCAACGTGCACTTATGGTTTGATTTTATTACGTAGCTTTGATTAGCAGAGGTTACATAACTTTTGTGTGGCAACCCTTGACATAGAACGAGCAGTAATATCATTGGAATATGACAAAAGATAGTTCCATTTCGGAAAAAAATATTGATAAGTGTTATCAAAGACAGTAAGAATGTTAGGAACATGTACTAACCGAGTTCTTCAAGCACCTCAATACAACTGGTGAAATCTCCAGGCTTGTCAGACTCGATTTCCGATACATATTTGGTGTAGAAGCTGCCGCGCTGGAATAGAAGGTCGGAACCGCGCCCACCGAACAGAAGTCCCATCTTTGTAAACTTCACTAATGCTAGTCGAACTATCTCTCCCATATACATGCCTGAAATCATCTTCTCTTGTCTGAAATTAAAATAAAATTGCTGTAATATAAAATATCATCAACAAAGATATCTATTAATCAGATAATGAAAGAGGTACGGGTGAATATACAGTATTTGAATTCCTACGGTCGACAGTATTTTTTTATGTTAAATTAATATATTATTATGACTGTATGTTTAATCAAGAACACATATTTTATATTATTTAGCTCACACAGTCAGTTTACGCTAATTGATTCATTTTATGCATAAATTGTATAAAATTGTCATAGATGTATACTCCTCTGGCAATTTTTTTTTATAAAAACTAGTAATGGTGGCCACTATTACTAGTTTTTATAAAAAAAAAAATATGACACGTTTATAATATTCCTGGAATCATGTTTTTTAAACATGATTACTTACCTAAATAAATGTTATAACATAAGTATATTAAGAAAATACTATGTGAAAATATTTATTTAAATGGTTAAAAAATTACTTATTAGACGTCCCAGAACAATAATGTCACCCTCACCTGGCGAGATTAAAAATTAAGAAAAGACTAAAAATTAAGTACAAAACAGCAGCTACAGTGTGCTTTTGACCTTGAAAAACGTGCGTAGTACAGTGTGAAGTTGACAACAAGCTAACGGACGTAAGCGAAATTCAAATAATATTGCGAAGAGGACTTCAGTGTAAAGCCCGGAAAGCGTGTTTGTGCCAGTCGTTGCAGTATTTCCTCTGGTAAGAATATGTTTTTATATTGTATTGTTACATAAATGTATATTTACACAATGCAATGCTTATCGTGTGTATATATCATATATTAAGTTCAAAAGAACGTTTAATTCAGTTTTTCTGGGATATGTGTAATTTTGTCACTTGTCTGGCGTCACTCCTCTGGCAGTTTTAATGACAAAATTTTGTTCCAGTAATGTTTACTATTATAAAGCTTCATTTTATTTGTTCTAGATAAGTCTTTCGGATTTTAGTATCATGGTGAATGTGAAAAAAGCAAACAAGGGAAGAAAAGCTAGAAAAAAAGCGTCAAGCTGAAACATCACCATAACTACCAAAGAATAAAAGATGTGTGCAAAATATCATAAAAAGGAAAAAGGAGAAGTTAAGAGTATTAAAGACATGACTGAGAGTATTTAAGACTGACATCTGTCACTAGTTTCACTTCCCTGAAAACACATTTTTCTCTGGTAATAATCGTCTGGCACTTATCATCATTACACCAACAAAAATATTGTTAACTAGTGGTATAATTAAAAGCAAATAAAACTGATAACTTTTTCTCTTGGGACACAAAAATTCAAATACCGTATAATCACCCGTACAGCAATTAAACTCAACGAAGCTTAGGTAAATATTATACAAGGTCTAACAGATTAAGCGCAATACCTCAGACACTCCAATCTATACTAATATTATAAAGCTGAAGAGTTTGTTTGTTTGTTTGTTTGCTTGAACGCGCTAATCTCAGGAACTACCGTTCTGATTTGAAAAATTCTTTCAGTGTTAGATAGCCCATTTATCGAGGAAGGCTATAGGCTATATATCATCACGCTAACACTAATAGGAGCGGAGCAGTAATGAAGAATGTTTCAAAATCGGGGGATTCTTTTTTCCACGGGGACGAAGTCGCGGGCGGAAGCTAGTTAGAATATAAAATTATAAGACAGTCTAAAACAACACCCGTAACTAAATAAATTGAAACCAAACCTAGACATTTTTTATAAAATAGTTATCCTTAACTAAACGCAAAATGTATGCATGTGCGAATATCCTTACGCAGACGCATACACGCATGCAATGTTAGCGGCTGACACCCACACGAGCGCATTTCCTTGAATTAAGGGTTGTATTAATTTGTCATGATACTGTGTTTCCATTTTAAGTTAAATGAAAGATTTTTCCGTCAAAATTTAACACCTATTTTTTTATGACGGAAATCGATTCTGGACTAACTACTTTCAGGAATTGCGTTTATTCTGTTACACGTTGTATACCTAGACCACGGCTAATGCAATTTAGTTGGAGCGTTTGGTATAAACTATTGTGCGTTCAAATTTTAATTGCGAGACTTATACGTAGTTATTACACAGAGAGAGGCAATCAAAGCAATGTGATTCGTGTTCGGTGCAAGATTGCGAGTTTGTAGCAACAGCTGTATCAAAAGGTAGATTCGAACCTCTCGAGGAGATAAAAAACTTTTTTGCAAAAAATAAAACCGACTTCCATATCAAAACACTACAAAGCCAAAAATAATTTTTATTTCGGTAGTCGGTGTTATTGGTTTTGTATTTCTTTGTTTTTTCACACCGCCTTCCGAAATTAAAATTATTTTTGGCTTTGTAGTGTTTTGATATGGAAGTCGGTTTTATTTTTTGCAAAAATGTTTTTATTTTCGTGCATTTTAGTGGGTCAGTGAATTTTCCAAATCGGTTCGTAAATGACGGAGTTATGCGCGAACAAAAAACGCAATGCAGAGTAAACGAAAAGATCATCAACGTAAATATTTTTTTAGACTTTTGTTGATTTTTCAGAAACGGCCTGTCCGATTTAGATAAAATTTTCATGGGACCATTTGGGAAGTATACCCTTTCTAACAAGATAAGAATTTTTGAAATCGGTTGGCAAGCGACGGAGTTATGCGCGGACAAACACAAAAAAAAAATACAAACATTCGAATTGAGAACCTCCTCCTTTTTTAGAAGTCGGTTAAAAAGCTACCAAATCGCCTTATTCTAGTTTTCTTTACAGCTTACTTGTTTATTGAAAAGATGATACGTATATTATGATTTGTTACTAAAATTAAGTACTTAGGTACTTAGGTAAGCATAGAATAGATAAGGAGGTATCAATACTTTCAATACCTTCTTATCTTGTTAGGAGTGTCAAGTTTAAGGCAGTATTTATATAGTGATGACTAAAGACACTGTAATGAAAATATGTTCTTACATTTGTTTTCCCTTGTTGATTGAGTTATTGTCGATCTCCCGGTCGAACTCTGTACGTACGAAGTCAAGGGCTCCATCGTCTCCAAACGCTCCCCACTCAGTGTTTATGAGTAGTTCAGGCTTTCCAGGCTCTCCATCAAATAGTTCACAGTTCTCTGTCTTTTCTACGTAGCAAGCATTACTGCCAGTACCTACATAAACATTGTGTGATTAAATACTGAGAACTCGAAGTATTGTGTTACACGGAACATTTAGGTAAGAACGCAATACAAAAACATCAAATTAAACGTTTTAAGTAATTTACGACACAAATCACGCAAAATTGAGTTTAATTAAAGTTAGGTATTATTACTAAAGGGTGTACAGAAAAGGTATGGCTCAGTAAACAGTTTCCTTGAAACTCGATTAGTGTCACAGCTTGACTATAAATATCGTTATACCCGTCATCCAAATTGTTTATTTCAAATGTTAAATTTATTGTTAAGAACAATGTATTGTTAACTATTTATCATGCGGTAATTATAGAAACCCCTATGGTTGTTAGGACTTATGATAAACAATTACTTCAGCACACGCGACCACATTAGAATAGCAACGGCACACTTAGCTTCTTATGAACATTTAATGATTTCGTACTGTATCGTACGAAGCGTGTACAAAGCAAATTATTATCGATTATTAGATTATTTGCTATGGTTATTGTACCACTGTATGCAAGCTACAAACTCATCTAAAACGACATAAAATGCTTAGTTACATTATAAATAAGGTAAACCTACCAACAATGAGTCCTATTTTGCAGTTATGGTTTTTCCACGCGCATGACATCAATGTTCCCGTTGTATCATTCAGAATAGCGCATATGTCAATCTGTACGTCCTACAAGAGTGAGAAAACATGCGGTTTAGATGAGAGACAGTATTCATGATGCCAGGTTACAGACACGAGAAGTTATTCTACACTTGTTTTAGGTTGAAGATGATCGATTCGTAGAGGCTTTCAAGGAGGCGCGTCAACTCGTTAGATAATGTTCATTTGTGTATGAAATAATGGCCAAGTTATGATGATTAACTCCTTTTGTTTTAGATATTTTCGATTCTCAACACATAGTTTTTCTTGCTACATAAATATCAAAAGTGGCGATACTTTTTGATAGAGCTGTCATTTTTGGGAATAATAGGTACGAGTTAGACCTCCGAATGTACAGGTTGTTTATTTTTTGTAAATGATAAACATAATACAATTGTCACTGGCATTAAACTTTACATTTAAAGATCTAGGTACCTATTGTATCATAAGTATTGAACACTGAACGTAGAAAGGTTATAAAGATACATCACACGTTTAAATAACAATGGTATTGTAGGTAAATTATTATAATATGTTGAAATATCTTTGAAAAGCTGTTTGTTAAATACAATGAGTAGCAAAACATTGTGCCAACTTTCTTCGAAAGTTAACAAACCATTTAATGTATATGTAGGTACCTAAACCCATCCTTGTTTTTCTTAAGTTTTATAGGTACCATCTATCATTCCCATTCGCCATCATTGTATCAAACAGATCGTTGATTTTTCCCACCCAGAAAAAAAGCTATGTACCTAATGGTGGATATTAATGAAATAGGATTTTTAATCTTATACCAAATTAGGTGTAGTTTTGTACTGTTTTTATCGTCCAGTTGTTGAACGAAGCCACTTGTTGAAATTCAGATGATAAATATCTGTTATCGCTAGCTACTATCTATTTGAAAAGAATTAATGAAGTATTTTGTCAATAGCTGACACTCTAGTGTTAGTTATCTTCCAGATTCTATTGTTGTTTCAAAATAACAATTGAAATGCTAATAAAATATAAAAATCTCATGCTTGATTTTATGAATAACGCGCGTGAAACTAATGTCTAAAATAAAACAAAGTAACAATATATCGTCTGAGTTGTTACTCATTTTAAAAGCCTCTACTTGGCTCTCTTGTGTTGACTCCAATAATATCATGCCTTAAATGTCTAATAGAGAGCTGTTATCATCGTCAACTCACCAATTATAACCCCTATTCGGCAATTTGTGTTCTTATGTGCACAGGACATAAGAGTGCCAGTTGTATCATTAAGGATACCCATCACATATATGGAAACGTCCTGTAAAATTTCTTTTTTTACATAATTTGGGCCACTACTCATGCACATATGAATTGAAGAAACTAAAATCATGCTAATATTCGTTTACACTTGTTTCAGGCGTAACTATGTACATTGTGAGAATATCATGTTTGGATAAGTTCACAATCATGTTAACAAATATACGAGTCAACTTACCCCTCGTCGAGCAATGGCATCTTTGAGACCCTGAACGACATCCTCTCCCACAACACCAGAACAAGAGAATCCTTTGGTCCATCGCTGCAGAATTCCTTTGGTGAGTCCCAATTGTTTTAGAGGAAAGCTGAACGTAAATCCAAGCGCAAGTCTTTCTTCATAGACTTCATGTTCCTAGTTGAAATAATACAAGAAATTTAGCTACACTACAGTGTATTTTACTAATTAAAAAGCGTAAAAAGTACGGTTACCAACCTTCATAAAGTTTGCTAGACATTCAGCTATGTGATCAAATAATGCGATTCCTGTACCAGTCATTATATGATTTGGAATAGCATAAATTTTAGACTGCATATCGAAATGATTAGCTCCTAAGTTTATAATTAAAACTCTGAAATTAGTTCCTCCTAAATCCAACGCAAGGAATTTACCGCGTTCTGAAAGAAATATATTATTTTAATCAACAATTACCTAGCTGCTAAGATGTTTATGGTAGGAATCGGATCCTTCTTAGATGCGATTATCGGATTTGTGTTATATGAATGGCTGTTGAGTATTACCTTTTCCATTGGGCAAATCTTGAATATAAGTGATCCAGCACTTGACAATGGAGTTAGCATGAGTGTCTTTTCCAAGACCTTTGAGCAGATCATTGTGGAGTCTACTCATTATCTCCTTGATTTGTTTGTCTGTCAAGTGTAGAATTTCGCATTCTTCGCGAATCTGTAAAGAACATAAAATACACATATATTATTATTTGAAAGTTTGACGTGAGAAAAACGACATGGGTGCTAATTTTAGACGTTCTTGCAACTAGAAGGTAATGTGCCTGTGTCGATAGAAGTTTTTAGTTGAGGTCTGCGTTGTGAAGACGCGCCAATACATTAGCAAAATTTTATATTATATTGAGAAGAGGTATTTTATTACAAATAAAATACCTGATAAGTATTTTTTACATTTACTTATACACTGCACATGGCGAAACACTGTGTATTTGAATTAACCTAAAGTACCTATCCAGCCTACTTTTTATATTTATGAGTTTAACCAAAACACGTCTTAAAAAGAATCAGTAGCATAAATTAAATCAGCTTTGAAAATTTTGGTACAAAATATGCAATACTTGTAGACGTACGAGCAAGTTGTTCATTATCGCGAGTGAGTTTCACAAGGTCAAAGCGGTCATTACAACACTACCGTTGCTTTCCAATGCAAAGCCGGCTTTGAAATAATACATTTTGATATCAAAGAAAATGTCCTGCACTCACCTTTGGTAAATTATTAATTACTATGCCCATTTTGAAACACTTGTTACTGATTATTTAATAAACAATACACCGCGTGATTTTTTAATTTAAGTACGACACGTCTCGCCAGATCCGCAAGAAAATGAGGAATACGACTAGCTGCGAGCTAGTAACGGACGTCGCTGTCAGCACTGCATTGAACGCGCTCACATACGCGGTCTTTTTCATTCATGATAGTAAACTATTGTTATCTCGCTTTAGTCAGTTCATGTTCAATATGCTAGAACGGTAAAGGTATAGTATTTATGAGTTCCTAAAATGAAAAAAAGTAGAAAAGTGTTACCAAACCTCTTGCTATAAAGTATTTTTACAAATAAATGCATTGTATTAGCCTTTCGGTTCATAATGTTTAAATAGTTTCAAAGAACATTTTATCGTATTTCCCAAGGCGTGCCCCTCAGTGTACGAATCTGATTGGCTATCGCGTGGGCTCGCTCTTGACGTCATGGCATTCCTTGATATTCACATTAACGATTGCATGAGTAGTAGTGAGTTGTTACTTTTATGTGTGTAAAAGTTGATATGGTTAATACGGCCCGCGAATCTAAAATATTTATACTCACCAGGATTAGTGAGAGTGGATCTTTAATAAGAATTTTGGCACCCATATATAACGCGTCTGATTAAGATATTATTTATTGAACATTTACAAGGAAATAATTGCAAAATTTTTAAACAAATGACTTTTCATTTGCCCATTTTTTGTTATCAAACCTGTTTTTAACATAAATTTGTGTGAAACTTTTAGTATATGTCTCCAGGGCGGCTTTTTGTAATTTTTGACTATGTATTTCCGTACTACCCTGTATATATGTTTTCACATTGATTATTATATTATTACTATCTGTATAAAGTTTTACAATAGTAATAGTAATAGTAGTGTTATTGTAAATACGTGATTGCTACAGATATGTATAATTACTACCTTTGAAAAAGTGTCTTTTACCTATTGTTTTTCAATTATCAAAATAAGATAGATGGAACAAAAATAAGAAATCCATATTAACAGTTTCTATCATTAGCATTACGTAGTAGTACCACATATATCTTTTCAAGTTTTTATTAGTGGGTAGTAATGTAAAGTATTGGAGTCAACTGTCAATAGGTCTTGCAGCCTTCAACAGTTTTCCATCACGATTTAAGAAGTTTTCCTGTTATAATGATGAATCTTTATCGCATCTCAAATTTCCAACTTGTAATACTTTTCCTTATTATAGCAGACATAAGGAAATAAATCAATTCATTTCGATACGTCATGGCCTGTTAACATGTAAAGATAGCAAAACATATACCTACTTACCACAAAAGCATAACAATAATAATATGTACGAAGTAAATGTGTTACTTCACTTTTGATTTTACGTATAGATAGGTAGATGATAGATGTTAATATTTTCCGTTACATTTTAGTCAAAGTGACACCGTGATCAGGATTAAAAACATACATTTATACATTGGTAGGTATTTAAGATGCCCTAATTTATTGGTAAACATCATTAAAATTGAAGAAAAGCTATAAATAAAATGAGATCGTTTCGCGTCAAGACAAACGCACGCCCAAGCACTTTCTTGGCATAGCGTGTCTGTTTATTTTTGAGACTCAAGTGTTGTGTACAGTGACGACGACAACGCAGCACGAGTCTACATAATTCACTGCGTTTGACGTAAGAAAATACTAACAATGAATAGCTTAACAAACAATACCCAATGCATGTGGAATATTCCCATTAAATGCGTTTTACAACTTAAAATTGACGCAAATTCGTGTTGACAAGTGTTCTTGAATAAGCAAATCAGGGTGTGCCGCTGGCTAGACAGTATTATCATGCTACTTCAGCCTGAATAGTCCGATAAAGCACCGTATCACATTTAGATAGCAATTTAAATTGATTCATTTATCTTTGTGATCATACTTCCCTGATAAAAGTGATAGTTAATGTAAGTACACAATTCGAAATTGAAAATTAACAGTAAGGCAAAATTTACAGTTTTTAATCCTGAACACAACTATATTGTTTCCTCGTAAGAATGTATCCTACCTAGGTACAAGAAATGTTTATTTTCTCGATGATAAATAATAAACCTACGGACCATCTCCATAGTGAATAAAAATTTAAATTACCCTCTAAAATGACATTTATTCAAACATTGCAGTGTGAATCTTATCTGTACTTATAACTGAGATTAATCTAAATCCAGACACAATTCAAGTCCTTGTAGTTTCTATTGTTTCACATTATTGTCACATCTAAGCTATCTAAGATTTGTATTATCTTTATAACCTTGATTGTTGAGAATGGTATTAGTCGTGAGTAGCAGATTATACGTTTTAAAAACCACTACTTACTAGTCAAAACTAGTTATATCAGGATAGAACTTCGCTAATGGAATGTGATAATAGATTATACAAACTATTCACGAGTTCAATATTCAGCGACGACATGCGACATAATCTTCACACGGACCAAATTTCCTTTAGGGATCAAATGTACTAATACTCTAAATTTCTACTAATCAAGTATCTAATAGTACTGATTAAAACAATGTAATAGATATTAATAATCAAGGCTAATTTGATTTTTTTCTGAGTATTAGGCATTATCTATGACTACCAAATACTTACTAACAATAATAGATAATAAAAAAATCCCTGATGTATTTAAGTATCGCTCAATGGGGCGTGAAGTCACATCGTAACTTATTTAGACCATTTTAATATTATTTTGACTTGCTGTGTCTACAAGTTATTCTTAGTCCCGAGTCATTGTATTGCGTTTTCATTTAATGCCCTGTCTTAAAATGTTGTTCCTTTTTATTTGTCCATGTTTAATAATCCCAAACCACATTTCTACACTACAATAACTGGTTCACATGATTATTTTCTATGGAAGACCAATATGGACTACCCACTACGTCCAATCCTATTAAGAAAATGATGCGATTAGGTACTGTATAGGTATAGTTATTATTGTTTTGTAATAGATTTTGGCATCAGGCTATCTGAATTGTAATGATTCATTCCATGTCTAGGGAATCCCAACGCTGCATCAGCCAGGAATCTTAACGTATTTACACCAAAAGATAAAATTAACAATATCGAGGGCTGTCGATGGTATGATTCGATAGACGAAAAAAAAACCCTGCAGTTAATTACCTATCAGCATGATTCAATGTTTTTATTTAAAAGCGATTGTAAGTAGGTATTATCTTAGTTACTGGACAAAAAATCAGATAAATATTGGCTTTTTCAATGCACAATATAGGTACTTTCATTTGTGGAGGATTGGAAAAGTTCTACTTGGAGCAAATATTTGGTTTTGTAATACTCACAACATCTCTTGCTTGCCGCATATCGATTTGTCTTGTCAGTCGCGATGACTGAGATAAGAGGTGATGGACGAGTAACGTAGGAGTCCACAGGGTGCTGACATAAATTTTACCGGGCACAAGAAAAATATTGTATCCGCGTTCTAGCAAATACCGGTACCGGTGACCGCTAAGTCGTGTAGAAGTGAAAGGAACGGAGTACAGTGTCGTGAGCTACGCAGAACACTTGGTTGGCAAGTCGAGGGTCACCTTGAGACGACGCGGGCTGCGCATGTGCACGGCACCACACCCTCGTGCCGCCCGCCGCCCGCGCCCGCACCCGCGGTAGCGCCGCGCGCCGTGACGTCACGTCGCGTATCTGCCCCCTGCTCCCCCGCCCCCCCCCCCCCCCCCCTGCCGCGAAGTATACTACTGGTAGAATACCTTGCTCACGTGATGCCCTTCATGTAATATTGCGTCAGTCATTTTATTACCGAATACTGAATAGTATGTAGGTACGGTGCCTATGTGTCATATTATCATGATGTGAGAAGTTCATATTGTAGTGACAAATTATAATCAAAGAGAATCAAAGCTTACACAGCAAATTCATACTGCTACATAGGTATTGCGGATTCGCCAATATCGAATAAAGTAATTGTTAATTTACTACTTGTTGAAACATTCTGACTATAATATAAACATATAGAACTTGTCGTTTTATGAAATGCAAGTGAAATTGAACCTTAACATTCAATAAAGCGTCAGTAGCCTAATGGATAAGGTGTCGGACTTGTGATCGAAAGGTCACTAGTTCGAACCCCACCCATTAGGTACACTATTGACGTGAACCCACTCCAGACACAAGCATATTTAGCTTAGTTGGAGGGGTTAACAAGATTGCTAGTAATGTGAGTTCTACCCACATTGCTAGTAATCTTAAAAAAAAAAAAAATTATATGACTGTAACCAACTAACCGGGTTAATGTAAAAGAAGAAAAACAAAATGAAATAATAATTTATACGAGAAAAATGTAACTACATATATTCATAGATATTAAAATAAGAGAGGAAAGAATTAATCGCAACATTGAATAGTCTCTCCTTTCAAACTGTGGGTGTCCACAAATAGATAAGAGCCCACGGGTGTGTCAGCGACGAGGTGACGTGCCCCCAACCATGTCGGTATGCTTGTACACATACCGACATGGGCACAGTCACACTCACAAATCGCACCGGACCACAAACACGGCTGATAGGAGCAGTGGACTGCAGTCCGTGAGGCGACGCACGTGCTCAGCGTTCTCACATCTCAGTATGACAGTTTCAACATTTGCTCAACGTATATAAAAATTCTAAACCAAGGCGCTAATTGCACCCGTTTACGTCAGCTTCCTTTAATCCTAAATGAAAGGATGACCTTCATGTCCGACCTCTATTTCCTAAAGCGGAGTCCGGAACGGACAAAATGCTGTTCTAGATTTACAATTAAACTAACTGTAGCATAGACTTGCCTAGTGTTATTACTAGTGACATTATTATTATATTTTAAGCTTATCTCTAAATAAGAATAATACTTATACCAAATTTATTACATCCCTTGACAGATAAGGTAGGTATCTATACAGACAGTGTGACAAAGGGTCACAGACTGGCAAACGTCAAAACAACGCCGATTGTTATTGAGTATATTAATGAGCGATATTATGATTGACCCGAAGAACTTGTACCGTTTGATCTTAGATATCTACTAAATTAAAATATATTATGCCCGGCAAATTATATTGTTATATTATTTATTTACTTTGATAAACTAGATTTGATCTTAGGTTTAAGTGGGTAGTTAGCTATATTGTGCATAAAAGGAAAATAAAATTGTAAACAACATTTTGTTTGTCCAAAATTTGTGTTTACAGAATACGTATGATGAAATTTATTTATTTATTACAAATAGATTGTCAACATCTTCTGAACATAACATTTCATAGAATAATCAATTTAATTTTTTCTTGGACTAATACAGTCGCCAATTAGATGCTAACTAACATTATTAAGTGATAAGTGATAACACTAAAACTAAATATACAATGTGTAATTTAAAGGGTATATACATACCAAGTGCACGGCTTCTTTGGATGATAACAAACGATATGGCAAGGGTTTTATAATCCTATGTCTACATGTGTGAAGTATAATAGAAATTTCAATACATTGATACCAGAGGCAGAATTTTCAAAGTAAGAAGAAGGAAGAGAATCACCGTGTTATTGGCAAGTGACGTGGAAAGTTATCGACCCTCGTAGTGCTGTGACACGTTTGTTATGATTGGTATTCAAGAAACATATGACACCGATATTTTGGTATCAATTCTTTGAGTCACTTATTTTGAGCTGAAACTGTGCATAGAGACTCCATACCAGATGTTGTCTTCAGTCCTTTTGGATAGATATGGGGTTTCCGTTACACGTTGTATATATTTTATACTATACATATATGTAAAAATATAAATTAAACAAATTAAAAGTGCAAATTAAGAAATAATAAGAAGTGAAATAATCTGTATCCGATGGGAGGAAAATCGTGAAACCATTTGCTAACCTTATTTCATCATTTTCCATATAACGTACCTACTTATGGTTTTCCACTATATTTACGTACAAAAGCCAATGCTTTATTACTCACGTCACACAAACAACACTTGAAATTATATTTTCCTTATTCTGTGTGGGGATTACCCGTGAACGAATGAATTTATAACGTATAAAACTATCATCTCTAGATAACAATCTGCGCATTAGGTTTAAGTCGTGTACACAGCTTGTTAATATGAAAATCCCTCATAATCTAGAATTATAAAGAAAGTCAAATCAGCTATGTGTCAGAGATTTTTATATTTTAGTTTGCTGTATCGTTCATTTTCTCGGGATATTCTTCGTATCGATGGTAGGTCGAGTACTTTTATGTATACAGAGTTGATACGACAGAGGGACATTAAATTACACTACGTATACTAGGTATACGTGTTTAGTGTTAATTCGATACATTTAAAAAATAAAAAGCGCCAAAAAAAAAAAAATTTTTTTCAAACAAACTAAATAGCTTACAAATCAGAGTAAAACGCAACCATCCTTTGTAAATAAATGTGACTGACCTTAAATACCTAGGTAACAAAGTGGCAACATAGCGCGGCGTGTGTTATCTCTTGTCTTGGTCAGATTTATCGCTTTAAGGTGCATCTCATCAAAATCCTTTGCGACTAAACTACTTCTCCTATTTAATACATTTTTGGTATAGAGCTTGAAAATGGTACCTAGGAAAACCCCTCGGTCGTATCAACTCTGTATGTGTTAGACCTAGTACTCGGCAACGCTGTTCGCGTTTAGTGGAGTTTAAAACTGGTTCCGCTAGATCTCTTAATGTACACGTGTTTTAGTTTATTTAGACACTGGAACAGAAGGGTAATTTTTTTATCAGGAGCGTTGCAATCGCCCTGGATCGTTTGGTCTATAATACCCCAATTTGCTAAATTGTGCTTACAGCGGCCAGCGGTTCGCAGTCAATTGAGAATTTATGGTTTCCTAAGATAAAAATTAGGTCGTATATGTGCTATTCCAGACTATAATTAACTCTGCGCTAATTTCATCAAGACCCGTCCTGCCATTGCGGCGTGAATGAGTAACAAACATCCATAAATCTGAACTTTCATATTATGTAAACTTGTAAAGTATCAGTTAAACGCGCTGAAGCTAAAAGTTGTGTTTAATATTTTGTTACATTTAAATACAAATAATTTACATGACACGAAAAGAAAAGTAATTGTTTATTTTTGTAAGTAAATTACGTACGTAGCTACTCGTATTTCAGTATTGAATATTCAAATCATATTTTTATTCTGAACATAAGGGCGTTACGGGCAGAACAGCGACTAATTCTGAAACTTTGTCATGAAGCCAAGTGTGTAGGATCGTTGATCTGTTTTTCTGACCTGTCCTATCAATACCATAATATGATACCTAAACTGTGCAGTATTTTGTGACATTTATTATTCGAGTAATTCGTTATAAGAATATGATTATCTTTTTGTGTTATTTTACACACTAAAATTATATTTCATTTCAAAACTCCAGAGCAGTGCAAATGCATATCTCTGTTAAATATCACCTTACTTAGTATTACAAGTACCTAGCTACAATTTCATATAGATGTTGTGTAAACATCAGTTACTTATAAGCCAATTAAAGTTAAGGGTTACGTAACTGAAAATGAGTGAATCTTGTTTTTGTGGCATCTAATTGCTAGGAATATTATTATGCAAGTATACAGGAGTAAGCAAATCATTTACCTTATATTCAGCGAAGTCTGTTGCCATTTTTTGGTCTTGATAGCTGTTCCGGTATTCACCGACGCTCACCGTATCACAGTTAGTATGGAAATAAGCCGACTATTTCTCTAACACGTCTTTTCTATGAAGCTCCACAATAAAATCCTTTATCTTGACATTAACCACTGTATAATATTTATCTAAATTGCGACCAATGAATTGCGGTACAATAACTATAACATGTTTATAAAAGTACATACGCATGTGTTATAAATTAGTAAAAGCAATTAAACGCGTGCTGGTATTCTTAAAAGTACAATAAATTAATTCACATTTATGGATTGATAACGTTTCTTTGGCCGTGGTGGTCTTGTTTTCGGTAACTAAATAAATTGCGAGTATATATGGTTAGGTAACAATCACTGATCTGAACGTACTTTGGCACTAAAATAACGAAACTTGGAGCTCTCCCAAACTAGGTGTGGGAAGATGAGACTCAGAACACTTCGGTTGCATAGGACATAGTAGTATTTTTGCCAGACTTTTTACTTTGCTTACGAAATAATCAAACGTTCAAAAGGCCATTACTAATAGTTCCGATATTACCTATAACGGCTAACTCTGATGTGTCACTGTTCTATTTTTAACCGACTTCAAAAAAAAAAACTTTTTTGCAAAAAAATAAAACCGACTTCCATATCAAAACACTACAAAGCCAAAAATAATTTTAATTTCGGTAGTCGGTGTTATTGGTTTTGTATTTTTTTTTTCACACCGCCTTCCGAAATTAAAATTATTTTTGGCTTTGTAGTGTTTTGATATGGAAGTCGGTTTTATTTTTTTGCAAAAAAGTTTTTATTTTCACGCTTTTTAGTGGGTCAATTTGTAATTAATCTAGTTATAAAAGCCAAAATGTCAACTACAAAAAACTAAAAATGCGCGAACAAAAAACACAAAATAGAGTAACCGAAAAGATCATCAATGTAAATATTTTTTTAGACTTGTTGATTTTGCAGAAACGGCTTGTTCGATGTCGATAAAATTTTCATGGGACCATTTGGAAAGTATACCCTTTCCAACAAAAAAAAAGAATTTTTCAAATCGGTTGGCGAGCGACGGAGCTATGCCCGAACAAACATAAAAAAAAAAAAAAAACAAACAAACATCCGAATTGAGAACCTCCTCCTTTTTCAGAAGTCGGTTAAAAAGGAGGTTTACAATTCGTCTTGAACTTTTTTTTTTTATGTATGTTATGAAATCGAGGGAACTCTTCAAATATTATAGGCACACCTATTTTTTGGGTATTTCTTATAGTACCTTGAGCAGTTGCTTCCGAAAAGTACCATTTGAGGAAGTTGAACTGATGATGAAGACCACAGATGGCTACTGAAACTCCTCAATAATAAGTATTTCGTGGATTGCGATTCGATTACTTGAGTACGGATGTTAAACACTTTATGCTCGTCACAATACATACGGTGATGTAGAGCTGATGGTCAAGTACCAGGAGAACTCCTCAAAAATTAACGGCTATGCATCGGGAAAAGCAATATTTTGTAAAAGGTGATAAGTTGTTGACATTATGGCTTTTGTAACTAGATAAATTACAAACCGACCCACTAAAAAGCGTGAAAGAAAACTTTTTAACAAAAAATAGAACCGACTTCCATATAAAAACACTACAAAGGCAAAAATAACTTTAATTTCGGAAGGCGGTGTCTTTAGTTTTGTATATATTTTCGTTTTTGACACCGCCTTCCGAAATTAAAGTTATTTTTGCCTTTGTAGTGTTTTTATATGGAAGTCGGTTCTATTTTTTGTTAAAAAGTTTTTCCGCGTCCATTTACGTGATTGGACTAAGAGAATACTGACAATTTAGTTAAACAATTATCAATATTATCATGTTATTTTCCGTTGAACGAAAGCTGAGTTGAGGTTAGTAATCTTTGAAATGATTGCAATTGCATCTAGTCATTCTAGCTATTGTTTTTGTTCGAATTGTACTTAAAAGTTACGTCAATTATAAACAGATCAGTATTTGAAGAAATAGGCTGCTCTCATCATCAAACATGCGATAGTTTTTTTAGGTTAATCGATCAATATATCTCGAGCCACATGATTGTTACCAGGTGGCAATCTATACTAATATTATAAAGAGGTAAAATTTGTAAGTTTGTATGTAGGGGGTAATCTCTGAAACTACCGAACCGATTTTGAAAATTCTTTCGCTTACATGTAGCTGCATTATCCCTGAGTGCTATAGGCTATAAATTATCTTTATATCATGCATATTAGCCGAGCTATTATAATCTTTGTCACGCAAGTCGGGGACGGGATCCCGTGGAATATTTTCGACTTCTACGCGGACGAAGTCGCGCGCAGAAGCTAGTTGGGAATAAATAAAGACTGGAAAAGTCATTGCTCCCACTTCAAATCTTTTTATATAATGTACTGCATGGAAGCCTACTAAACACCTAAAAGTTTTGAAGCAGACTATAGTAGGTAACATAACTTTATCAGTAGAAACTTAATTTGAATTCGCAATGCTACAATAATAAAAAAAAACCGGTCAAGTGCGTGTCGGGCCACGCGCAGTGTAGGGTTCCGTAGTTTTTATAACAGCCAAGTGCGTGTCGTATTCGCTGACTGATCGTTTTGTACCATGTTCTAACTAAAAGTCAAACATGACTACCTAACTAATTTGACTTCCTATACAAATCCTCACCTGATCCGACAATTTTGCACGGAAAGTTTTAATTTTTTTTAGAGATTTGTATAAAACTTGTCATAGCCGGTGTTTTGAATTTAAATACGGACACACAGCTACACTACTCAATCGTCACAAGAAACTAGCAGGATACAACTGGCGCTTAGCGCCATCTATCGACATTTCTATAGAGTTGTTCGAAATTTTCGAGTCAAATACAATTGGTCGACTATTACTCGTAAACTTGTAAAGCCCACTTATGTGTGATAGTTTTCCTTTAAATTTTGTTATATATAGGTACTACTGCCGTGACATTTGAATTTCTAACTACAACCGTTTAGTTGATAGAGGGGGGGACACTTGACTCTAACGAAAATTGGTACTTTAAAGCTTGATAAGTCACGAACGGTTTACTTAATTAAAAAACGATTTAACCAAACCCCTAATATTTTTGAAAGACCTATCCAACGATATCCCACACTATGGGAAGAACGAAAAAAAAAATTATCATCCCACTTTACATGTATGGGAGGTACCCTAAATAATTGTTTTTTTCAAAATTTTATTTTACCACTTTTTCGGCGTCATTAACATGTATACTCATGCCAAAGTACAACTTTCTAGTACCAATAGTTTTTGAGCTAAACCGCGGACAGACGGACAGACAGACGGACATGGCGAAACTATAAGGGTTTCTTGTTGACAACGGAACCCTAAAAATAGCTAATGCACATCTGAATCGTCACCGCCTCCCCATTCAATAAAACGTGACGTGCTTTAAAACTATACATATATATCTACATAATTAATTTACACATTATGATTATCACATTATAAAACAATTTAAAAATGCAAGACGAAAACCGTCGGCACCTGCTAAATACTGAAAATTAAAGGTTATCGACTCCTGAATAGTTCTTTGGCCACAACGCTGTTCAGAGTTCGCTCAAAAATTACTACCAAAGAACTTGACATCTAAATACATTTTAGAGTTAAAAAAATCAAGTTGTAGCAAAAGTTGAATTAAAAGACAGTGCTACACAATCTATACAAGTAAATTACCTTTACGATGATTTGTGACATGTTAATGCACTTTCAAACACACGTCTCTGTTGTCTAACTGCAAACTGTAGAATCACGACAACGGAAAACAGACAGTGAAGAAGCAGTTTCTCTAATTTGCCTCATACAATGTTATTTATTCATAGTTTTTATTTCCTTCCTACAAAGGTATATTACCGTTTCAGATAATAGCTCAATGTCGTTACGTAGTAGCGCTCTGTAGTGAGTTTTCTCATTTCAGGAAAAATACTTGTCTTGTTGTTTTTCTAATTATTTCACATATATTCCGATATTCTCGCTTCAGTGATGTATGACTAAGTGAAAACTTAGAAAATGTTTCTCTTACCTTTGTCAACGGATCTTCACGTTTGCGCCAACACGGTAATAGATTGCAAAACTTCATTTTCTTTGCTTCAATTAACGACTGATGTTTGAACCTGCCAGTATGTTTTTAATAACTTATTCGAATTTCTCTTTTTATAATACCTAAGGTACTGTTGGAATGATATCGCTTGGTGATAACTATTATCTAAACAGTTTATTTATTGATGTTTATACACGCCTTTGCCACGGCTCCGCTTGTCTAATGCAAAAAATGCTGACGGGTCGTCGTAGCTGTAGCTGACACGGTGACGGGGATGTTATTGTGCTATATAAAAAAACCAGTCGAATGGAGAACCTCCTCCTTTTTTGGAAGTCGGTTAAAAAGTCGTTGTATAGATGATGTTCCTGACTAGACCTTTTAGATATAATGGGGCCCCGCTATCTATATTAAATGTGCTCTACCTACTCCTATCTACTGATCCCAAACTACCTGGATTTTTCCGCAAAAGACAACGCGTCTTTTGCAGGACTTAACCCGTAATTCTTTTTGAAAAGAATTACGGGTAAAAGAGGAAATGAACACATAATATTAGTTATAACAAGTTCCTAAAGGTAAATTATTTTCAAGTAAATAAACTTACGAATTTGTTGCCAGTAGCTGACAAGAAAATAGAACTGACACAAATACTGAATAAATATTTGTACCTAATAGTATCATTACTATATAAAGTTAATGAATATATTGGTTACAATATTTTTTACAGCCACCCTTGCATATCTCCTTGATAATATTCATTATTTTATTATAGCCTTTGTGGTAGAACGTAAGTATAACAGTGTTTTTCTTTTTGAAAATTTTCCAATTCGTATCACTCTCACTACGCTACGGCACTATCACAATTACGTCACTAAAATAAAACAATTCTCGGCTGTTTATTAATAAACAAGTAGTTACAATAATAATAAGTTGACAAAACGAACCGTAAACAAACCTACCGATATAATTTAAGATAACAATTTAATAAAACTGACTGATGTGGAGATGTTTTTAAGGGTTAATTATTATTTTGAAGGATTGTCATGCTCATTTAATTATATTATTTACTAGCCGACCCGACAGATTTTGTTTTTCTGACCTTTAAACTTCCCTGTATAAGAGGAAATATTGGGAAATATAATGCTAAAGTCGATCCAGCCGTTCTTTAGTTTTAGTGGGAATAGCGGACATTTATTTAATTCTATAAATAATAACATTTGTCGTATTCGTTATATTATATTTACAGATAAACATTGAATCAGTTAGGATAATATGAATATTTCAAACATCACTAGCAAATAAATAGTAAATTAATATGCATTATAATTGCCATTACCTAATATATATGATTATGAATATGAATATGATTTTAATATTAAAGCTTCAGAAAAATAACATTTACAGACATGTTTTTAGGAGTAGTAGTAGTGATTCATTTAGTCTGTTTTGCGAGAGGGTCCTGGCTTATTTCCATTTAGCAATAGCAACGGGGGTAGAATTCACATTACTAGCAATCTTGTTAACCCCTCCACCTAAGCTAAACATGCTTGTGTCTAGAGCAGGCGCGGTCCGAAGGGGGGGGGGGGGGGGGCAGCAAGGTGGGTTTTTAGTCAGTAGAAGTCTGACATTTTCTTTCACTCCACCCGCAGCGGGAGGAGTCATTTGATCACTTTCCCACCCAGAAAAAAAGGTATCAATTACCTATCAACCGATGGCATGGTTTGGCAATTATCTGGGTGCCCGTCAATTCAAAAAATGGAACTGACATTTCTAAAGTCAAAAATGTCAAGTAAAGTAACATTTTGTTAAGAGAATTACCATTGTGTATAATATGTTAGTATGTAATATGCTTTTGACTGGAGTTAGTTACATTTGCAGTTTTAGATAATGTGCTATCTCAAAAACTGTTGAATCTATCTCGTTCACACCAATTTTTGTTGACAGTTTTCATTAAGATCTACAATATATTTTTTTAGATTTTTAACTTCAGTATTATAAAAGTTAGAGGGAGACACATTTTTTTTTTAGATTTTTTATATCTAAAATTGGCCGAGTGCGAGTCAGACTCGCTCATGAAGGGTTCCGTAGTAATTATAATCTATACTAATATTATAAAGCGGAAAAGTTTGTTAGTTTGTTTGTTTGTTTGTTTGTTTGTTTGTTTGCTTGAACGCGCTAATCTTCGAAAGTACTGGGTGGATTTGGATGAAATTTGGTATGGAAGTAGCTTGAAGCTTGAGGAAGGTTATAGGCTACTTTTTACCCGACTGCAAAAAAGGAGAGTTATGTTTTTACCGTGATAGAATCCACGGGAGCGAAGCCCCGCGTGAGTACTAGTAATATAATATAATATGTATATTTATTTGACGAAAAAAAAAACCCTACAA
Organism: Tholera decimalis; assembly: GCA_943138885.2. Taxonomy (NCBI): domain Eukaryota; kingdom Metazoa; phylum Arthropoda; class Insecta; order Lepidoptera; family Noctuidae; genus Tholera; species Tholera decimalis. The sequence goes on along the minus strand of OW964563.2, from coordinate 20,438,813 downwards.
ATTTCTTAAAACTAGCTTATTTAGATTTTTAGGGTTCCGTAGCCGAATGGAAAAAAATGGAACCCTTATAGTTTCGATATGTCTGTCCGTCTGTCTGTCTGTCTGTCCATCCGTCCGTATGTCACAGCCATTTTATTCCGAAACTATTAAGATTATACATGTGAAACTTAGTAGGTACATGTATTCTGTGAACCGCTTTCTGATTTTAAGAAAACAATTAAACAATATTAAAAATAAAGGGGGGTCCCCATACATGGATCTAGAACTGAAAATTTAGTATACTGAGTAAATTAACAACGTATCAAAATCATAATATTTATATCTGTGCAGTGTATAGACCACCAAAAGAAAGCAAGCACCTTTTTGATCATGAACTGTCCAGTATGCTTAATGTTGTTTATACAATGTGTAACGGAAACCCCATATCTATCCAAAAGGACTGAAGACAACATCTGGTATGGAGTCTCTATGCAGTTTCAGCTCAAAATAAGTGACTCACAGAATTGACCCCAAATTATTGGTTTCATATGTTTCTTGAATACCAGTAATAACAAACGTGTCACAGCACTATGAGGGTCATCACTTTCCACGTAATCACCATGAAACGCACTTTCTGTAGGTACAACTTTGATAATTGTAGGTTTTTTAGTTATTGAGAAAATCGAATTAAAAAATTAAAAACAAAAGCCGCAGTCACACGTTATATAGGATATCAACCGTTACAAAACAATTAATAACGTGTGACTGCGGCTTTTATTTTTGTACTGTTCTTGTTTTGCCAGTAACCATGTTTATTTCAGCATCCTGAAAATCTTGTTTCATACTTTTTCAGCGTCGATTTTTTTGTCGTAGTTGGGTTTTAGTTTTTTACTTTTTATTATTTAAACGATTTTGGTGTTAAATCACTGTGCTTCTAAAAATTAAGGGGGGCCTTAATTTTATATATATTTTTATATACAAATCGGAAAGCGGTTCACAGAATATATCCTACCTATCACGTTTCACACGTGTAGAATAAAATGGCTGTGACATACGGACGGACGTAGGTACAGACAGATATGGCGAATCTATAAGGGTTCCGGTTTTTGCCAACCTAAAAACTTTTTGAAACCCTGAAAATCACTTGAAATTGAACAGATTTTTATTCATTAAGAAACAATCCTTAATTTTTACTTCTTTGGAACATTAAACGAAATGAAAAAAAAAGAAAAATTAGAGAAACAGAAATTTTCTACTTTTGGTTTTACTGAACTCCGTAATTGATTGATTGACATGATTGGTTTGTAATTTATCTTAGATGCTATATCTGCTTCCATAAATAAAACATCCAAAGCTGAAAGTCTTCCTTGCGTGACCCATAGTATTTCTTCAATAATTTTAATTGTTTTTGACTTTTCATACTTTTTAAATATTTTTTCCTCTGTGAGGCGCGAGTAGGGTTATATCCTGCCGTGGGATCTGGAGGCGGTAGCCCTCGCGCGCGTGCATAATTGGCGCGCAGAGGTGCTAAGCCGGGGTGAAACTCTGCTACCGCGGCAAGTCGCGGCTCAGCGGATAGAACTCCGGCGCGATCTCACGGCAGCATGGAAAGAGCGGCTGTCGCAACCGAAGGCTGGGCACGCCGCAATCGCGGCGATAAGTCCCCTCTATGAGGAGTGGCTGGAGAGAGGCCATGGCGTCCTCACCTTCCACCTGACGCAGGTGCTGACCGGACATGGCTGTTTCGGGAGGTACCTGTTTCGGATTCAGCGGGAGGACACGCCCGTGTGTCGTCATTGTGAGGACCACCTGGAGGACACGGTGGAGCATACAGTGGAGGTGTGCCCTGCTTGGGTGGAGCACCGTCGTGTCCTCGTAGAGGCGGTCGGCGGCGGCGACCTCTCGCGCCCTGCTCTGGTTCAGACCATGGTGCGGAGCGAGAGGGAATGAGATGCGGTCGCCTCCTTCTGCGAAGCAGTCATGCTAGCGAAGGAGGAGGCCGAACGCGCGAGGGAGAGGCAACTTTCTTCCTCGCGCCCCAGCCGCCGCGGGAGACGCCCTGGGCGTCAGGGATCACGAGCGGATTTCCGGCCACCGTAGGCGCGGGCCTGCGGACGGCGAGCAGGGGTCGCTCACCGTCCGGTAAGGACCAGGCCCGGGTCGGCGGCGCGTCGTGTTCCACGCGCGCCTCAAAGAGCTGTCAACACCAGTGACGGGGCCTCATAGGGCCATTGCCTGCCGGGGTTTGCGGGAAAGTTCTACCGAGTTACCGCAGCCCCGGAATAGGGCAGCCGAAGGAACAGGGTGGGTTTTTAGTCAGTAGAAATCTGACACACCCTTCCGCTTGACCCAGAGCGGAAGAAGTCATTCGATGATTTTGCCACCCCAAAAAAAAAAAAAAGGGTAGGGTTATATCCGTCCGGGTTTTCCCGGATTTGTCCTAGTTTGGAGAGCGTAAGGGGGCGTACGGGGGGATTTTCCCAATAAGCGTCCAGAACCAGAACACACATTGGTCTTACGGGTACCAAAAAGCACGATCTCTATTATTATTTTCCTATAGTATTTGATCTCATTGTTTATGTTACGTTGATTAAATGTAAACGAAGAGACTGTTATTAAAAAAGTTCTAAAGCTCTACAAATTTATCACTTTATCAGTAAATAAAAACCATAATTGAACATTGTTAGTTTTAGGTTTAGGTTCAAAAATGTATTTTTCTACGGTGTCCGGGGAAAAACTGTGATTTTACCCAAATGTCCGGGGTTTATAAGTCTTAGTCTGGGGCCGGTAAATTTGGTGATGGCAACCCTAGGCGCGATGCCTTTTGCACCGCGAGGCCGTGGGCGGTGGCCCACAACGCGCACTGTGGGCTGAAATCAGAGTTTCATAGACATTCAAATCATTTTTTTAAAGTGTAATTTTTTTTCATATGGAATACTAGAGGAGACTAATTACATGCCTAAAAATATATTCTTTTTGAAATGGGTACGTAAACGGAAGTCTGAGAATTTTTTCTTTAAAAATTTGTATGGAGACGACATAAAAAATACGATAACTCTGCTATCGCACAATTGGCCCTAATTCCTTTCTAGGGGATTTTTTGACATACTCGATATCACAGCATCAGGTGCGCTTTTTTTTTAAAAAATGTACATAGTTATGTGTTTTTTTTTTTTTGGTTTATGTGGCAATTTCGTTGGATCACTTTGGCTTAACATAAATGAATATGATATGAACAATTAACTACAACAGTTTTATTAAGAAAAAACAGTCATATAAATAAAATTATAAAAATAATTTAAAATTTTAGATATGTGTTAATTTTGGTGGACCAGTTTGGATTTAAGTCTAGAATCCAAATAATTATTAAATAAACACAAAAAGTGGTATTTAAAAAAAGTATTTATTAATTTATCACAAAGAAAAACACAGAAGCTTCATAATAAACAAAACTTCATTAAATAAACAAAAAGGAAATGAAAATTATAAGCACTGAAATATACAAAATACAGCAAGAGTTACAAAAAAAGTAATGGGTGCTCTCGTCGCGAGCCAAGTCAAGATCTTTCTCGGCTTTCACGAGGTTCTCGTCATGGGGGACTGCTATATCAACAATCACTGTGCGACGCTCTAATCGGTCTATTACCACCATGTCAGGCTTATTGGCAACAATAGTCCTGTCAGTGATAATAGACCGATCCCAGGACAGTGTAATATTGCCATTTTCGAGAACTGGGTCGGGCACATACCTATTGTACGGTACTTCTAATTCCACAAGGTTGTATTTAAGAGCAAGTTGCTGGTGAACAATCTTAGCTACAAGGTTGTGTCTATGCAAATAGTCTCCGTTAGCCAGACGAGAACAACCGGAGATAATGTGACTAATGGATTCTCCCGGTTTGTGACGGTACGGTACGGTAGACATATTATGTCTACCGTACCATCCATAAATATATATTTCCGATAGTTATTCGTCATCATAACTTCGTCCATAATTGCACAGACAAAACCTTCGGTTTCCCCAAAGAGGTCACCAAAACGTGGCCAGGCTACGGACGCTAATGTATATACGTCAGATATGCTTAATGTTCCTAGGCGTAGAATTAAACTGTATTCAAATAATGTATACTGCATGTCCATTACTGTTTATAACAAATTACCTGATGACTTCAAAACTCTTAACCTCAGAACATTTAAACTTAAATTATTTAACTTTCTTTTGAGTAAATGTTATTACTCGACTGACGATTATATGAATGAAAAATTCACCAAAATATTTGACATTGATGCCTATTAAATCTGACTTATATAATTTTATTATCATTAACAACTGTTGCACCATTAATTTTATGTATTTGTAAACTCCATTCTAATTTTATTTAATTTGATTGTAATTTAAAGATTTGAACCATAAGTTTACATATTTGTACACCGGAAACGGTAGAATATTCTGATCTTAATAAATAATGCACTTAACAACTTTGTACAATATTCTAACAAATAAATATTCTATTCTATTCTATTCTATTCAGACCCATGAAGGTTTGCGCCAATTCTCGCTACCTAAGGAGAGCGGAGTGGGGCCTTTGTCCACCGCTACCACATCTCGGTGCATACCCACGTCGGCTTCTAGGAAATATTCCCTGAGGCTGCATACCTCGCAGTTGTGCAGGGTCTTTGCATTTAAAAAGCCACGATCCCCACACTTCCGCGGGATATACAGCCTCATCACCGATGAACGTGGGTGATGCATCCGATTTGCAGTCAGCGTTCCCTCGTTCGCGCGGACCCGCCTGTCCAAGGCGTCAAGTTCAGTCTGAGTCCATTTGAGTATGCCAAAAGAGTACATCAATACTGGCATGACCCAACCATTGAAGGCACGCACCTTGTTTCCGCCTGATAGAAGACTATTCAGTACTTTATTCAGGCGGCCAAAGATGCATTCCTGCAATGATTGTTTAACATAAGCAACATTGATGTCTAGTGCCGCTGACATACCCAAATACTTGTAGGTTTTAGTTGAGCTGAGCGATCTTAGGTGTATGGAATCCGAGAGTTGAGTTCCCATGGATTTCATAATCTCTCCTCGCTTTACATGCATGACCGCATATTATCCACCCCAAATTCTATCCTGATGGCGCTACTGAAGGTTTCCGTTACCTTCAGTAGCTCCATCAGTTGCAAGTTGCTGGAGGCAAAAAGTTTCAAATCAACCATCTAAATCAAGTGTGATATGACCTGACCGTCTCTTCTCAACTGGTAGCCTTGCCCCGAACCCTCCAGCAGTGTACTGAGAGGGTTGAGAGCCAGACAAAACCACAGTGGGCTCAGACTGTCGCCCTGAAAAATACCACGCTCAATCCTAATCGGTTTGCTGTTCTCCTGGATCTGTCGACATCCTGGGTAGCAGAGGACCGTCTTCCATTGCCCCATACATGACTCAAGGAAAGTGCGTAGTATTGGATTTATTTTGTACAACTCTAACACCTTCATGAGCCATGTATGTGGAATCGAGTCATAGGCCTTCTTATAATCTATCCAACATGTCGACAGATTCCTTCGGGAACGGCGGACCTGTCGGTTTATCTCCTTAGTACCGCGGTACCCGTTCCTACATCCATTCTGAGAAGCAGACATGATAGAATTTGTATCGATGTGGTTATTAATTTTGGCTCTCAAAATTATGTAAGAACTTTATAGACCGTCGGTAAGCACGTGATCGGTCTATAATTTTTAGGTTCGCAGTATTGCCTGATTTATGGAGCAGGTGGGTTATTCCTGTAGTTAGGAATTGAGGTAGCGATCCTAACTCTAAGGCAGACTGGAACTGAGTGGCCAAGCGAGCGTGCGAGCTTTGAAACCATTTTATCCAGAAACTGTGCAGCCCGTCCGGCCCTGGAGATTTTCAGTTAGATAACGGACGGACAGCACGGGTTACATCTTGGAGGCTGATCGTAATTGCCCCCATTTCTGGTATAAGATCGCACGTGCGCTTGATCTCACTCATCCAGTCACCCTCGATGTGGCTGACAGGCACCGACCAGATGCTGCGCCAGAACGAACACATGGCATCATTATCCGGTAGGCACGTATCAGTCACACCTTGGTCAGGTCACTCCTAGGCCCTATAAACCCACCTTTCATTGCTTTGGAATGTGCGATTCTGAGTGTATCACTCCACCCGCCGCTTATATCGATGAATTCGATTTGTCCATGCATAGACTTTCTGCTTCAGGAAGTCGATACGCTCAGTGAGTGTGACGCGGGTCAGATAATCCTGAGGACTGATATCAGTCCTCGCAAACGCCCGCCTTACAAAGCGCATCACTCTGGGACAAGTGTTGCCCTGCCTGAAGCAGATAAGTTTACCAATGAGTGCTCTAGCCCCAGCGATACGACGTTCAATTCTGCACTGCCAAGCTGGTCGAATAGTTCTGTCAGTCTTTGGGAACTTGACATGTGCTACCCGACATGCTGCTACAGCTGCACAGTACAGGACCGAATGGGTATCGGTAAGGTCTTCACTATTATCAAAATAATTGGACAGTAGTGAATCTAGAGCACATACTAGCGCCCTATTTTTCTTATTAATAGGTAAACGGGGTAGACGAGGTTTAAGCTCAGGCGGTGTGGAGCGATACTCCCGTAATGCATCTTCCAAAGCACTCCTCAATCATTCACTGCATTGGGTAGTCACGGTTATAGCCTCGTCATCATCATGTTCACTGACGTGGTCGGGTCGCGGTGAGATACTGGGTTGTAGTTACACTGCGGCCAGTGGTGAAGCAGATGAGACACGGCTGCACCGTGATACGAGGCGTAGTCTATCAAGTACGGCGTCATCCAACATACGGTTACGCTGGATGACCCGTACCTGACCCGATAGTCGTTGGGCCGAAACGTTGACAGCTGGTTCAAGTACCTGAAACAGAGAGAGCATCCGATCACGGTACGCAGTCAGGTTAGTTCCCCCCTCTGTAGCCCCAAAGTATGAGCGCATGACATTTTCATTGATGGAATTTGTCTATTACATGCGCTGCACACTTCCACCGGCAGCGGGGACTCCATCGGAGGCCGGAGGGTCTCGAAGTCCTAAGCCGACCGGAGGGCGGCCTCTTCCTCGCCGACGCGCAGGTGGTGGTGTCGTTGGCGGCGAGAAGTATTCGTCGCTCGAGCTCGACGCAACTGCAGCGGCCGGAGTCTCTTCACTCACGGCTGGAGCTGGTCCCGGTGGCTGCGAGGCGGAGCTGAGCGACGATTCCGCGGGTCTTGGGCGTGTGGGTTGTTGTAATCGTGCCCGGCGTCTTGTCAACATTTTATCTTCATGTAGGGTTTTTCTTGCCAAGATCTAGATGGTATGTTCTGCATTTCGACTCGTGTATTAGTTTGTTTCTTTTTTTACGGATTTGGTTTGGTTAAACATTGAGCATAACTATTATTTTATTAAATATTTATTAAAAAAGAAGAAAATTTTTGACAAGCTGGTTAACAGCCGGGCCACAGATTTTTTTTTATTATTATATACATTTAAAAAAAAAAGTGCACTTGAGGCCGTGATACCGAGTAGGTATGTCAAAAAATTCAAAATAATTCAAGGATAAATCCCCTAGAAGGGAATTAGGGCCAATTGTGCGATAGCAGAGTTATCGTATTTTTTATGTCGTCTCCATACAAATTTTTAAAGAAAAAAATCTGAGACTTCCGTTTACGTACCCATTTCAAAAAAAAAATATATTTAAGGCATGTAATTAATCTTCTCTAGCATTCCATGTGAAAAAAAATTACACTTTCAAAAATGATTTGAATGTCTATGAAACGCTGATTTTAGCCCACAGTGCGGCAGCCTTACTCCTGAATCAAGCACATTTAGCTTAGTTTGAGGAGTTTGTAGTATCATCAGAACTAAACACAAACAGTTTTTTTTACGTCACGCAAGATCCCCCAACCTTGCGGAATTACCGTGAACGTAAAACCCCTGGGAATCTTGTCATATCACCCACGGATGCCTAAGAGAAGTATTTTCCTTTGGTGACTAAGTGGACATTAGTCCCCAAAGGAAAACACTTTTTTCATGCACTATAAATTGAGTAGACGGATACACTAAGCTGTTGCTTAAATTAATTTGTTAAAATAAGTGCGTCATTCTGTACCAGTCAAAAACTGGAAGAAAAAAACAAATTGACGCAAATCCTTATCGCTGCTAATTTATAACATGCATGACAAATTATGTTGGCATTGTCAGTATTGAGTCTCTGACTTATTTAAAGTTATCTGAGGTATTAAGTGACGCTGAACATTTTACGGTCGATCATACTTTAATAATGTTAATGATTCAGTAGCGCCATCTATCGAAAATATCGTATCTTTGGTTGTGATATAGGTTCAGTGACGCCACCTATAGAACGTGAAAGACGCTTGATTGACGTGTAGCGACCTCTAGATAGAATATATGTAAACTGAATAACCCTTACCGCACTCCACTCTGTTTCTCAACGAATACAATCACAAAGTAGAGATGGCATTAGTAAAACGCGAACAAACTTTCTTGTTTAGCATCCAAGTAGAGCAAAAGTAGAGAGACTCCGTCTGTAGCCTATAAGGCACTCACTCGCCTACTCTAAAATCAACATTTATTCGTTAGCTTTTTGGATAGGCGTTTGGCGCTGCATTTAGTTAATACGATGCCCGCAGCAGTTCAACCTGCTGTTTAAATTATAGAAAATACCTAGTAAAAAGTAATAAACGCTCGTTTTTCTCCACTGCAGTCATGCCTTCTCTTACCGCTTTACTCTTTTACCGGTTTTCTGCAATGGTCTAACCATAGTATCTAATTATTTTTTTAAATCACTATTTTTGGTTACAAGCTCACCAAGCTAGTGATTTAAACTTGAATTCTCGATTATTTATTAAATTAATGACATCTAAATGTTTGATAATACAAATTGGAACTATAGCAGATCAAGACTAGCAAATAAGTATCTAGTAACAAGGGCAGGACAAAGAACTATAAATCATGTGCAGGAATTGTAATTGTTAGAGGGTGTGGATCTTGAACAACCCGTCAGCCGCGTGTCGAATGTCGTGAGCAGAGATTAAAATAAATAAGTCGGGTTTCGAAATTGTGGAACTAATTTACTCAGCAATATTTACATTGTACACAACACGATTATTTCACTATGATGTCTTTGGATTGAATATAATATTAATTGGACAACACAAAACAATACATGTCAGCCTTGGAACGGAGCAAGCAAGAGAGGACCCCGAGGGACGAACCATAGAGCAAGGTATACAGATAACACCTGTCAATGTAATGCATAGATTATAAAGTTCTAATTTCTAACACTCCTCCTTATGCATTACATGAGATAACAAGTGGCTTTACATTGGCTCTACATGCTTTAAGAATGACTCTATACAAAAAAAAACAACTACATTCTTATTTAGTATGACTCTATACATTTGAATAAAGAACTATACCCAAGAATAAATCCAACTCTACATATGTAAGGAAGGTACATTGCAAAGTCTAAATAATGCACCTTAACTCCAGATTACTGACAAAATTACCATGCTTTTGACTACACAGAGGCTTGGTTAACACATCAGCGACCATCTGGTCTGTAGGCAGGTATTTAAAATTAATTTGTTTTTCCTGTATTAAGTCTTTTACATAATGGTACCGCAAATTTATGTGCTTAGTTCTTTTATGGGAGTATTCTTTAACAAGTAAAAGCTTTTGAGCACTTTGGTTATCGTTAAATACAGTTACATCAGTTTTTGTCAATAATTTCTGATAAGAAATTCCTAACAAAACAGATGTCCTTGCATACATCACTAATAGCAAGATATTCTGCTTCTGTGCTAGATAAAGCCGTACAACGTTGCTTTCTAGCCTCCCAATTGATGACATTCTCACCAATTTTTACAACAAATCCAGTATATGATTTGCGGTCGGACAAATCATTGGCCCAATCTGCATCAGCATAGGCAATGATATTAAAATCATTGCTTTTGACAAAATGAAGACCATAATTTATGGTTCCTGCAAGATAGCGTAATACTCGCTTAGCAGCGCGCCAATGACTCATATCAAAACATGTACTGTACTGACTTAACTGACTACATGCATACGAGATATCTGGACGTGTACATACAGATAGGTACATTAGTGATCCTAACAATTGTCTATACTGATAAATATTATCATCTAAACAATCTTTGTCTGATTTGTCCAGTTTGCAGTTTACTGGTAGTGGGGTAGATACAGTTTTACATTCAGTCATATTGTACTTGGCCAACAGTCGCCTTATGTAATCAGATTGATCAAGAATAGTTACACCTTTCTTAATTGAAACATTCATGCCTAAACAATTTTTCAATGTTCCTAAGTGACGGATTTCAAAATGTTCTTTTAAAAGTAACAGAATATTATCTATATACCCATTATGAAAAACATAAATATCGTCAACAATAAGGCTAATATTGTGTATTCATTCTTGGTCCTTTTACAATATACACAAGGTTCACATTTACTCTGCCTGAACCCATTTTTTGATAAAACATCATGGATTTTAATATTCCACATGCGACTTGCCTGCTTCAAGCCATAGATGCTCTTTTTCAGTAAACAAACTTTATTATTATTAGCATCATCAGATTTGAAACCAGCGGGTTGCTCCATATGTATAACTTCATCTAAATTACCATTTAAAAAAGCTGTGGTCACATCTATGTGATCCACATTCAGATCCAACTGATTTGAAATGCTGAATAATATTCTAAGAGTCGAATGCCTAACAACAGGTGAAAAAGTATCAGCATAATCAATGCCTTGCTTTTGACTATAACCACAGGCAACTAATCTAGCTTTATATTTTATAAATTGACCTGTAGCATCAAACTTTTTCTTAAAGAACCCATTTATTTTTGACTACATTTAGACCCTTAGGTCGGTCGACCAACTCCCAAACATTATTTTTGATCATGGAGTTGTACTCACCCTTCATAGCTTCGTACCATTCATCCTTCTCAGGTGAATTCATAGCATCACAATACGTTTGTGGTTCATCTAATGAACTTACAGCTGCCAATAACGATGACAAATCATAGTCTTTTAATTTTATGGGTAAAATACCTCGAGTACTACGCACAGGACGAGGCATAGACGCGTCGGACCTTTCCAACGTAATCAGCTCTCCTCCTCGAGATGAAGAGGCCGGCAGAGAAGATACAGCGCCACAAGGGACATTGTCTTCATCACCGTCAACATCCTCAGAGACATCTTCAATAGTACGGTACAGCTCAGACAGTGGCGACCCCGTTGTTGGTGTATTGCCCACATCTGAAACCGAGAGATTCCCATTTGAATTATCTATAGACTTAACATTATCACTACTATTAAAACTAATATCACAGTGTACATTGTCATCATCAGCAGTCGATACATTTATATTTATATTATTATTTAAATTTTCAATAGAACCATTCTGATTAATATCATTATTAATAAAATTTATCTGGTCATGAAAAATAAAATGCTCTTTGCCCCGTTCACAATTGATCTCCTTTCCAATAAACTTGTCCTCAAGAAAGGTAACAGTCCTGGAATAAACAGCCTTTCGAGGATCAAGTGGATCGATAAATCGGTACCCCTTGCATGTTTCACCATAGCCTACAAAAATAAGTTTTTGTGCCTTGGCATCAAGCTTGCGTCTACGTTGTGCAGGTATGAATGCATAAGCAACACAGCCAAAAACGCGCAGATGACTGAGGTCAATATTTGACCCAGTCCATTCACACTCAGGTATTCTATCTGATAACGCAGAAGTAGGGGACCTATTTTTTTAAGTAAATAGCTGTCATCACAGCTTCACCCCAAAAGCGATTACTCAGACACGATTCCTGCAACATCAACAACAACAGCTCTAGCTTTTTCAATTACTGTACGATTGACGCGCTCTGATATGCCATTTTGCTGAGGGCAATAAGGTACAGATACCTCGTGAATAATGCCTTCCTTTTTCAAGAAGTGGGTTAAATTGTTATTGCAATATTCAGTACCGTTATCAGTACGCAAGATTTTAATTTGCAAACCAGTCTGTTTTTCTACCGTGTTTTTAAAGGTAACAAAATGGGAACTAACCTCCGATTTATTTTTCATAAAGAAGCCAAATGTCTTCCTCGTCTTATCATCGGTGAAAGTTAACAAGTAGCGCGCTCCACCCCAGCTGCTCACTTGCATCGGGCCACAAACATCAGAGTGGATCAGTTCCAGTGGAGCAGCAGCACGCCTCGCAGTTGCCCGGGGAAACGATGACTCATGCATCTTCCCAGTAAGACACGAGACACAGCTGCCTGGCACGCCGTCTTCCTGTTGAAAAACGACACCAACACACTGATTCCCTCCACCAAGTACAGACATACCTTTCTGACTAAGATGACCAAGACGCTTGTGCCATACACTCATAGGTACGCACCCTGCAGCATTGGCACTCTCTGTTCCCTGCATAGCTGGAAGGGAAGGAGAATAACCTACCCTGGAGGTGGGTCGACCTTGAACTTTAAATTTAAATAGCCCATTACTTTTCCTAGCGGACAAAACCTGGTTGCCTGTGATTTTACAGTCACTATAAATCTTACATACATTATTATGAAAGGTAACAACATAACCTTTATCAGTCATTGCACTTACTGACATTAAATTATTAGAAAGAGAAGGAACAAACAATACATTTTCTAAACTAACATTAGACATAAGAGGAACTTTACCAAGACTTTCACTCATCAAATGCTCTCCATTAGCAATAGAAATAGTGCACTTCTTCTGTTTAGCGTTCTGAACAAGCTTAGAGTCTACACACATATGAGCCGTAGCGCCGCTGTCCACGATGAACTCATCAGAACTACAGGCTGAGTAGGCTGAAGCAAACAAAGAGTGTTCCTCTTGTTTCTCTCCTTTCTCTTCCCGTTTCTTCTTGAAGCACCGCTTGGCAATGTGACCACTCTTCTTACAGTACGAGCAGGTAAGCTTATTTGGTTTCTTCTTGTTGGCTAGGTAAGCCGAATTGTCTATGTTGTTGTTGTTGTTACGACGATGATCCTCTTGTAGCAGTCGAGTGCGCACCACTTCACTGGTTAGATTGTTTGTCAAGCTCGCAGTTTCTAGACTTGAGACGAGCACATCAAATTGTTCCGGTAGGCCAGAAAGTAAGATCTCAGCTATCTCACCATCTTCTATGACTTTTCCTATGTCAGATAGTTGTGCAACAAGGCTCATGACACCTTCGATGTAATCTGACATGTTGGGATATTGATTGTACTCAGTCCTGTGAAGCTGTCTCAGAAGCAATACTTTCCTGTATAGACCTTTATCCTCGAACGTATCAGACAAACGTTTCCACGCTTCTTTTGAAGTTTTGGCGTCACGGACAAACTGGTAGAGGTTTGGCTGTATTGAAAGACAAATACGCGCCAGCGCACGACCATCGCGCGCTGCATCACTGTCCGTGCCATCGACACAATTGCATACACCATCCAGCGTCCGCAACATCCGAATAGAAAATTTCCAATTTAGATAGTTCGATATTCCTTGTAGTTTTTCAATATTGTTGTAGGTTATGTTGTTGGCATTGGAACATGTGCTGCCATCCAATACATCACTCCGACGATTCTCATTAGCCAACGGCATTCTGGAGCTCAGAGAATAACCTGGATTATATTCCAATGAACCCGCACACTGGGACCATAAACTGTTAGAGGGTGTGGATCTTGAACAACCCGTCAGCCGCGTGTCGAATGTCGTGAGCAGAGATTAAAATAAATAAGTCGGGTTTCGAAATTGTGGAACTAATTTACTCAGCAATATTTACATTGTACACAACACGATTATTTCACTATGATGTCTTTGGATTGAATATAATATTAATTGGACAACACAAAACAATACATGTCAGCCTTGGAACGGAGCAAGCAAGAGAGGACCCCGAGGGACGAACCATAGAGCAAGGTATACAGATAACACCTGTCAATGTAATGCATAGATTATAAAGTTCTAATTTCTAACAGTAATTCACGGGACAAATTAGGAAATTAATGAAATCGGTTTTCATAGAATATACTTTATTATGCACCAACATATTAACTCTTTTTTGACAAAAGTAGTTTTCACTTAGGTATGTACTTGTCATCAGGACAAGTTCATTGCAGAGAGGTTGAGAGTAGAGGTACTTTGAGCTGAAATGGACCATGACTTTCAGCTCACACAATGGAACTCCTTAACGGCCAAAAGCGCAAAATTTTCACGCGATTCATTTAAAACCGAATGGGAACAAAAAAAAAACGCTGAAAGCATATAATAAAACATAATTTAAGTTCCAAAGTCGGTGTTGAAAAATAAAAAAAAACTGCTGCAGAAATAATTTTTCTATTTATTAGCAAATCGATAATTTATTTCTACAAAAGTTTTTTTCCAGAAAGGAAATCATCTTACAAATGGAATTTTGCTAAGCGTGGGAAGTCTTACATGGAGAGTAGTTAAATTAATTGATATCTTCGTGTGATGGCGCAGAGTTCTCGTATCATTCGACGCCCTTGCTCCTTACGCTGATATACGACGTTATAAAACATACTTTAAGATGCGTGAGCACCAAATTCAAGAGTAAAGATGGGCTTTTAATAAGAAAGACACGAGTGCCATGATTTCTTGCTATAGATGTGTAAATCTATGCTGTCAATATGCATTTTCACTTCATGAAATAACTATGATGCTGAGTGGAAAAGAAATCCAGGATATTGTCAGGATATACATATAACGTAAAAATGTTTATCAATATTTGGAAGTTAAACAAAAAACAAGACAAATTGGACAGATGGTTTGAACGTATGATGGTTTGCTACGTATTTATAGACTGATACGGTTAGTTTTATGTTTGAGGACATCGAATAATACGTGTAACAAGTGCGTTTGTCGACAGGTAGGGGCTACAGTTTAAATGGCTGTAGCGCCCAAACGAACCGTCCTCGTCCTCGTAGCGCGTGCGCTGGCGTGCGGATGCGCGCGACTCAGTCCATGAGTAGCTTTAGCTGCGTACGCGCACCAAACACTCCCTTACCGCGCTTTTCGAATTCGGAGGAGTATGACGATCCGCGTAGTCAATATTGCGCAACTTATTTTTGTTACAGTTTAGCCTTAAACTGAAACTACGAACACGTGTGACAGGAGGACTTATATTGATATAAATGTATGATATATACGGTGATTTTTATAAGTAATAATGCTACATTGCGGAAAAAATGTGTGACTCGTGTGAAGGTGCGCAAGAGTGAATTCAGCGACGGTGGCGGTGGTCGGTGGGCACAATGAGTGCGCCGCTGAATTGGCACAAATGGCTAGTGTTGTCGCTGCTCGGATTGGCTTTGTCCGCTCGGACAATTGGCTGCGATTACAGTTCCATCACCGAGAAATTTGGAGCGGAAGCCGTGACTCGATGCAATGAAAAATGCCCGTTCCAGGTTCGCTTCTCAAAATCAATATTTTTTGGCAGTCAAAAACTCTTTTTAAAAGACTTTCGCCGTAAAAAAACTTTTTTTTCAAAAAATAAAACTGACTTCCATATCAAAACACTACAAAGCCAAAAATAACTTCAATTTCGGTAGTCGGTGTTATTGGTTTTGTATTTTCTTTTTTTTTTCACACCGCCTTCCGAAATTAAAGTTATTTTTGGCTTTGTAGTGTTTTGATAAGTCGGTTTTATTTTTTGCAAAAAAGTTTTGTCACGCTTTTTAGTGGGTTGCTTTGTAATTTATCTATTTACAAAAGCCAAAATGTCAAGTACTTATCACCTTTTACAAAATATTGCTTTTCCCGATGCAGAGCCGTTAATTTTTTTTGAGGCTTTCTCCTGGTACTTCACCATCAGCCCTACATCACCATATGCATTGTGACGAGCATAAAGTGCTTAACATCCATATTCAAGTAATCGAATCGCAATCCACGAAATACTTATTATTGAGTACTTTCGGTGGCCATCTGTGGTCTGCATCATCAGTTCTACTTCCCCAAATGGTGCTTTTTGAGAGTAACTGCACAAGGTCAAGTTCAAGACGGGCCAAAAGACTCATTGGCAACGATACACTGGTCGAATCAAAGCTCCAGAGCCTTGAACATCGACGACGAGTTGCTAATCTATCGGTTTTCTATCGGTTACATTTCGGGGAGTGTGCGATGGAATTACACAATCTATGTAATTCCGTCGAGCCCGTTCCATCATCGGGCTACAAGACAAACGGCGATGCGCCATCGTTACATGGTGGACACGCACTAAACGTTTTGGAAATACCTTCATTGTGCGTACGGCTAAGGAGTGGAATTCCCTGCCGGTGTCTGTGTTTCCCGATAGCTATAACCTAGGGGTCTTTAAGTCAAGGGTGAATAGTTTACTTTTAGGTAAGCGTGTTCCATCTTCGACCACATCATCACTTATCATCAGGTGAGATGGTGGTCAAACGCGAGCCTATTACCATTAAAAAAAAAGTCGGTTAAAAAATTCATTGATGGAAACAATTTAAAAGTTTGTTTATGGAGATGACACAAATGCATGTACAACGTTCCGCTTTGTGTGTTCATTGATAAAGATTGCAATTAACAGTTTATTAGCCGAGGATAAAACGATGATCTTAGTTTATTATAAAGTTTATTTGCGGCGACTGTCGTGGTCGTGCAGGTTCAACGCACATCTAAGTAATTGTCGACAATTAGCGATCCACTATAATCAACGCAAACGCGCTAAATATAGATCAGCGTTCCTAAACGTAAAGCGAGTCAGTTGTGGACGGCTAAGCTCCTTACATATTTTAACAATTGGTGAAATAAAGTCTTCACGGAATATTTAACAACGGAAGAAGAAACCATTAATAAATGTAAAAAAATACCTTTCTACTAAGTACTAATCGAGAACCAGTGCAAAATAAAATAAACGATATGTTTAAGTTATTTAGAGCAGATGCATATATATACTGTCACTGTTATAAATTGATATCTTATATAAAGGACCGAATGTGGAAAAAAAAAACAAAACACGGAAACCGCGGATGGATCATATTTCGGTGTGGAAGCCTTTGAGGTGCTCCTCAGCGAAGTCCGGTCCCACGCTTGCAATAAAACTCATCAAAAATCTGTATGAAAGTACAGCGATGAAGAAATATTTATATCATTTTATAGAAGTTCCGTTGACAACCAACTGCTTCGCTTCCTGGGTGACCATAATAAGCGTAGGGGGTCTGAGATCTGTGACTTATGCCCGTAATTTTAAAAGAGTATACTAGTGTAAAGTTAATATAGATTTTATTATTTATGATAGGCTCGCATTTGACCACTATCTCACCTGATGGTATAAAGTGATGATGTGGTCGAAGATGAAGCACGCTTACCTATCTAGAAATTACCTATTCACTCTTGAGTTAAATTTCAGGAAACAGCCTCCGGTAGGAAATTTTACTTCTTAACTGTACGCACAATAAAAGTATTCCCGTGTAACTATTCAGGTATTGACAGTTTAATACATGATTATTATGAGTATCGTGTATGGAGTACTGCTCTCATCTTTGGGATGGATCTGATAAATACCAACTGGACGCACTTGAGTCTATCGAGAAGCGGGCCAAGAGACTCATTGGCAACGATGCACTGGTCGAGTCAAAGCTCCAGAGCCTTGAACATCGACGACGAGTTGCAAGTCTATCGGTTTTCTATCGGTTAGATTTCGGGGAGTGTGCGATGGAATTACACAGTCTAATTCCGCCAAGCTCGTTCCATCATCGGACTACGAGACAAACGACAAAGCGCCATCGCTACATGGTGGACATCCCACCCATACCACAGATTACTAATTAGTTACTAACGTAACCCATACGCACAAAACGTTTTGGGAATACCTTCATTGTACGTACGGCTAAGGAGTGGAATTCCCTGCCGGAGTCTGTGTTTCCCGATAGCTATAACCTAGGAGTCTTTAAGTTAAGAGTGAATAGGTTACTTTTAGGTAAGCGTGCTCCATCTTCGACCACATCATCACTTACCATCAGGTGAGATGGTGGTCAAATCGAACCTATTTTTTCATAAAAAAAAAATATTATCTGAAATCTTTCATCATCTGTTTAGCCTTTTCCCAACTATGATGGGGTCGGCTTCCAGTCTACCCGGACGCAGCTGAGTATTAGTGTTTTACATGGACCGACTGCCTATCTGACTTCCACAATCCAGTAGCTGGATAATACGATATCCCTTGGCTACATCAGTGTCAGATTTACTGGCTTCTAACATCCCGTGTCGACTGTCAAAGATGTTCAAATGACAGGCTTGTTTAAGAATGAGAAATCATCCAATGACTGCCTCCCGATCTGGGCAAAGCGGGAGGGTGTGTCTGACTTTTACTGACTAAAACCCATCCGTGTTCGATGCCCTTCGTGTTCCGAGGCCGCGGTAACTCTTTCGAATAATTCCGCTACCCAAGGCAACGGCCCCCTTATGGGCCCCGAAAAGTTTGCTGACACTCTTTGAGGCGCGCGTGGAACACGACGCGCCGTCTACACGTGCCTGGTTTCAGTCAGTATTGCTGGATCGCAGCTGGCTGGACGACAGGCTTAACGTGCTTTCTAAAGCCGGCTCTTCACGTTGGCCAACACAGTGGCGAATGTAGTGGCCAATGCCTATTGGCCAACGTGTAGAGGGGGTGTTTGTGCACCCAACATGCACAAACACCCCGTCTACACATTGGCCAATAGGCATTGGCCACTACATTTGCCACTGTGTTGGCGAACGTGAAGAGCCAGCTTAAGGCACGGGGGTATCTATCACACCGCCAACTTCCAAACTCCGGACTACTACTGAGAAATTCCTTACAGAAAATACCCAAACGCACTTTTTGCCCAACCCGGGAATCGAAACCGAGACCTCGTACCCAGCAGTCGAGGCAGTATCTACAACCTTTGTTACGTTAGTAATACTTATAATTTACAACCAAATATATGCGAATTCGTGCACATATTTTCTAACACTTCTTACCAATTTAGTAAGTATTTTTCGTCTTTCTCTTCGTATATTGTATTGTTTTATCATGATGAAATAATAAACGTATTTGTATTTGTCTATGAATGTCTTGCAGCCCGCTATTTACCTCTTGAGGGTGCTGAAGCTTCTGAACACCCATGGAATTAAACCCATGATGCCTCTGTTGGAAAGTACAATGTAAAACGAACATATAGGTACGGTATGATTGGTAACATTAAACTAAACCTGGTTTAATGGTAATTTAAATTCAAACTGTACAAATTGTAGTAAAGAAAGAATAAAAAAATCTTTATCAAAACCAAAACGTACCAAAGGCAAAGGTGGGAAGGTTGAAAGGATCAAGAATTTACATTTTCAGACTATGGTGAATAATTGCGTTTTAATATTCCAGAGTCATGTTAGAAGCTCGTGTTTAGATGATTAATTAAAAAAAAAAAAACGTTTAAAGCAATGTTACCCTATCTGTACTAAAATAAAATCAATCACACCTAAATTGCAGGCACAGGTAGACCTAATGATTATCACGCTCCGTTGCGCTCGCGCCGACCGTGTCGCAACGGAAGTTATCAGGATTGTGATTTCGTTGAACATCCCGTGATGACCCTATCAAATAAAATGTCCGTTTTATATGATTTTGAAGTAATTATTTTACATATTACGTTTATATTTTTACAGAATCGAACTGGAGATGGCCACTTCGATGTAAGTTGTGGATCCGATTGCAGCGTTCAACAGGTAAGTTATTTTAATTATCTATCTAATATCAATTTATAATTTTGGTTCATACGTAATTAAAATAAATATCTATTTACGTAGGTAAGTAGTAGCCTTATTTGGCTTACGGGACATTTTAACTCACAGAGCACAACAGCGCTTGCAATTGCATTGCCTTAGTTCGTAAAACATTCTGATAACTTAATTTTACAATATATTTTCTGACAGAAAAATCGTACCACGATACGTAGGTATTCTTGTTCTTATGCTCGGCATACATAATACAATATTAGTTTAATATATTAGCGATAGTCAAGATATTTTTTTTTTCTAACCCTACACATAAGCGGTTGTACACAAAAAAAAAATAATTCTTATATAATTCTTTTACATTATAATGTATTTGAAACTGATCGGCTATAACTGCGCATGCCATCGTAAAATTCAGTGGTCCGATAAGTTTGTTTATAGTATATTTAAGTACTCCTACTATTGGGTAAACCACTTTTACGGCTCTGTAACGGAAGATCTAAATATTTTTTTCATATTTTTTCTTGGAATTTTAGTAGAGGTTCTTTTGGGGTTAGCATATCTTCAGTCAAAATATTGAAATATTTTACAATAAGTTTATAATTACTTGGCGATAACTAAGTCTCAGAGTTTCACCCATGGCCTTTTTTGAGATATAATGTATTTAATGAATACTGTTTCCAAAACATGAGATAAGTGGCACATTAAGATTAAAAAGACTTACAACCTAACACTTTGGATATAATTTTAGTTACAATTCGTGTGTAGTGTTCGGATCGTTTCGCAACAAAAACTAACAAGAGTATCTATAAGCTTACAAAAGAACATTTGTTAACTAAACAACATTGAAGCTAGCTAGACCGTGTACATGAACAAAACGAGCTCGTGGGCACTATTCTAGTTGTATTCTAGTCCTGTTGTTGCAAAATAACTTCATTTAAATTATTTATTGTAATATAGACACAGCTGGCTGGATTTGTACATAGATTTTAATCTATACATACACGCGTCCATGTACGGATCTTAAACCGACACCAACGAATTTCATTTGAAAATAAATCTTCTCAAACATACAGGCGCATTAAACACATTTATGATAGAATTGATTTATTTCATTAATAGATAGCAAACAGTATAGATTTGTTACACTGATCCATCTCAATAATGTAACAAAACTGACATAAAACGGAGCATTCGTGAGAAACCCTGTCAGATACTACTGGTTTATGTCAAAATTATCAGTTATGTCCAATTTACGCCAGCGCCCCTGCGCAAAGCAAAAAAGCTCAAGTGGAGGCGGTAAGCGCACCCCTCGCCCGGCAAACGAAGTCAATTGACTTGCTTCCATTTTATTATTATTTGTTTCTATTACAATAACAATACCGCAGTAATATGTAACATAACATAAGTTGTCAATATTCTTTTACGACGCTTCTTAAGCATTTCTTAATTTAGTGACATTACAACTATTTACAACGTTTAAAGAAATGTAAAACTCACAATGTTTTGTTATTGAAATGTTTTTGTTAAAGGTAATGTTTTACATGTCCGGTGTTAGAAGAATTCATGGGAATATTTATCTGAAACTCGCATCAACGTTGCACGAACTGCGAAGCATTGCTCAACATCTTTCGTCAGATAGCGAGGTGTGGCAGGCGTAAGCATCGAATGCACCTTCCCTTTGCCTACTGCTAAACAAATTTATTTCCATCGGTTGTTCCCTTACAAGACAACTTATTTATTTTTTAATGTAGTTCCTGGGAAATGTTTCTTGTAGAAATGGTTCTTTAGACTCTCAGATACATGTTTAATTCGTTTATGGATTAAACGTTTCATTGATATTATTGAAACTTGATACATTACGATGAAACAAAATTAGGTTATTCTCTGTAGAGATGTTTTCCTTTACTTCTGGGGTATATTTTAACATCGGGACCTTTTTTGACAGAATTTTATTTGCTGTTTATTAGTAAAGAATTCTCACAGCATATCTCACAGACGTCAGGTTAGGTCATAAGAAAACGACCCGGAAGTTTTTCTAAGAAATCAATTGTATAGCTTCTGCCCGCGACTTCGTTCGTGTGGGAGGGGTTTCCCGCGTATTTCCAGATCCCGTGGGCATTTCTGGATAAAAACTATCCTATGTCCTTCCCAGGGTCCTAAATTATTCCCATGCCAAATTTCATCTGAATCGGTTCAGCGGTTTAGGCGTAGAAAGGTAACAGACAGACATACAGACAGAGTTACTTTCGCATTTATATTATTAGTATAGATATGGGAGTATGTATTGCTATTGAATTGAATGGACCCTGATTAACAATGATACAGATTCTTTGTAATAAAAAAAAAAGATTAAAGCTTACGCAAGCCTATCATCTATAATTAAAAAAGAAACTATTGGAGCATTTTGACATTTTCGTACTATTAAAGAGCTCACACGACGATGGCCGGTATACTAGAGCGGTCAGTTACATTTTGATGAATGTAAATCTTCATCCTGCAAGGGATGTAGTTATGGAGTGATAGGTGGTCAGTGGCATGGTGCGCTGCCGCGCTGCGCAAGCGCAAGGGTCGCGTGAGACTCGACGCCGGATGGACGCAGGAAGGAAGCTTCTAGTTGCCAGCCTGCTCCCCTCGGATCTATTTTAGAGATCATTCGTTTTATTCTATCATTTACAGAACATGCTTTTTAATATAAGCTGACTTGGAATCACTTGGAATGGCGGTATCCTGTTCTGGTAGCTCCATGTCAAATGAAAGAGAATTTTCAGCACCCAGGCTCACTTGTACCACTAATTCGATTAACGCCAAAATATTTAAAACGAAATCCGTTGAAATTGTAGCTGTCTGCTGCTCCATTTTTTAAAACATAAGAAGCAACGATTGCTATTCGTTTGGAACTGATATTGCGATTTTAATAGTTACACAAATAGGGTGCTGATCATCAGATTATTGATGGAGTAAATGGATCAAAAGTTGTCGTTACAATTACTACACCAGCCAAAAGTAATCAAGTATGTAGGTATTCGATTCGTTTAGGTTACTTCTAGGCAGCCGTGCTCCATCTTCAACCACATCATCACTTACCATCAGGTGAGATGGTGGTCAAACGCAAGCTTATTGTCAATAAAAATAAAACAAAAGTTTATCTTCCGGAGACCGATACATAAATGGATTGTATCTAGACAAAACACGTGTTGCGAACGACAGATTTCACGACTAAACTGTCTACGAGCTTATCTTCTTTTTCGAAGAAAACAGTTAAAGGCACTAAACATGGTGCTACGTATTCAAAAAGATAATGTTTGTATAGATGACCTAAACGACTTTGAACTTAACTGCTGCCAAGAAATCTATTGATTCTAAACCTTCATTTGGTTCCTGTATCTACCTGCCAATATTACTCTAGCTCTATTTTTCGCTAGTGTTTCTAGTGTCTTTCTTGTTTAGTGGATACTCATCTTTTAGCCAGGTCGTCATTTTAGACTGCAGCATTGCTTAGGTACCGCTAGGTGACGAAGTTCGATTTTTCAAACAAAATTTAATTTATTTATCGTCACGTTCTTTGCCTTAACAAAAAATACCTACTTCGGTGACGGAACTGAAATAATTTTGAATACTAATTAATTCCAATTCTTTTACTAACGCAACTTTGCTTCGAGCCTCGGTGAAAACTGGCACTTATCTATATGTATAAAAGCGAAATACCACTCACTGATTAACCACGAAATCTCAGAAACTACAAGTAGTAGGGCTCTCACATTTTTCATGGGGTTTCCTTTTAGCACGTAGATGCTCGCTAAGACGGGATTTTGCGAAATTCCTACGGGATCGAGATTTACTCGGAAAAAACTTCCCACGCGAAAGAAGTCGCGAGCAACGACTAGTTCGTTATATTATTAGTCTCTTAATAGTCTATTCGTTGTTTCTTTGAAAGGGATTCTCGCTTATCTACATTTAAAAAATTTTTTTAATAAAAATAGAACCGACTTCCATATCAAAACACTACAAAGCCAAAAATAACTTTAATTTCGGAAGGAAGGAATTTTTTCACGCTTTTTAGTGGGTCGGTTTGTAAATCTAGTTACAAAAGCCATAATGTCAACAACTTATCACCTTTTACAAAATATTGCTTTTCCCGATGCATAGCCGTTAATTTTTGAGGAGTTCTTCTGGTACTTGACCATCAGCTCTACATCACCATACTCGTATGTATTGCGACGAGCATAAAGTGTTTAACATCCGTACTCAAGTAATCGAATCGCAATCTACGAAATACTTATTATTGAGTAGTTTCAGTGGCCATCTGTGGCCATCAAGTTCAAGACGAATTGTAAACCTCCTTTTTTTTAAGTCGGTTAAAAATAGATATGAATAGTATAAACTTTCCTAAAACATTCACCTCTTTTCCCACTACCACAAGCGAATAGCATGATAGCCTTTTTTATTATGGTGAAGATACTCGAGAGAAGTGGACCATAAAGTGACCAATGCATGAATATTGAATTGATGTAAGGGAATTCAGTCCCCCCTGCGCGCTCCGTTGCGTTTCGTTCGGAAATGAACAATCATCTATCGGAAGTAAAGGTAGGTACCTGCGATTAGTTCATAATTTATGTGTGAAATTGGACTGAATCGTTTATGCTAGAATCTGAAATTGTGCCTATTAACTTGGGAAAGGATTTGATAATCAGAGAATAAAATGATCTCTATATTCTTCCTGAATAGGTTATGCAGTGACTTACAGTTATAATTATCTCAATTCGGGACCGCATCTTGTTAGTCTATCAACACTACATAGGGTAATGTGTTCAATACTAATGTTCTTCAATGGTTATTTTAATCTCCTTCCGTAGATAAAGCGTATAACTTTCCTATTGACGTAAAATATATAGACGTTGTATTAACGTCATGACCAGTATCAGTGATCTTGCATAACTGGAATAAAAGTCGTTGAAGATCGTGATCGAGAAATGTCTAGTGATCTACAAAAGTAGACTAAAGACTTTAATACTTGTTGGAAATTAACAAGGTAATGGACTCTTTTAATTAATTGTACGATAATGCAGTTTAATTCTGTGAAGCCTAAACCTATTACAAAGGTTAATTCGAAATAATTTTAATAGCTTATTTATGTGTTAATTTCCGATCGATGATGTCTTGTCATTCTTAAGGTATATAAAGAACCTAATAATTATATTCTAATAGGTAATAATGAAGTCAAATTGGTAGCGAAACGTGTAAACAAAATGTGACCGCATTCGGCGTCAGGTGCATTCATGAATATTCAGAATAATTTAGCATGTAATGTGGGATTTTATGGCATTCACATGTTAACGAAGTTACGGATGACAGATTTGAAATTCAACCGAAAACCTTTTTGCTTCTACATTGCTTCAATAACTTGTTATCGATTTTTTTACTTTCACAAAGTGATTTTGCCTAAGCTCATTGATTAAGATTAAGTACATAGTCTAATAACTAAGAGTTCTGAAATTATAGGAAAGTTTTTTTACTATAATGTATATGCATTATCGTAAAAAAACTTTGGTTAAAAAGATTGTTGGTTTTCCCTAATAAATAAAATAAAATTAACAACAAAATTTTATAATTTTGAAAAAAGTGTAGGTATATCATTGAAGCAAAGTAGCAGTTTATAGTCTTAAGCAAACAAAAATTCTGCTTTCGCAACTAATGTTGTTAATCTTAAGCTAGATAAGGTGTTCATATTTTGCTTATAAATAAATAATATTACAAATTATTGAAACTTAATAAATGTAACAAATTAATATATGTAACAAATTGTCAGTAATCCCAAAACTTGGCTATATCTTTAGGAGTGGCAAAATACTGCAGCAAATACTGTCATTCATTAGTCCAGAGTAAATAACATTTAAATCTTCATGAACTTTCACATGAGAACGTTCTTGTAACGCATACGAAGAACTCTTATCGTGTAAGTAATAATTAAGCGATTAATTGTAATAACTGCAATATGAAGTCGAGTCGGCCCTTCAATTAGCTAATTAACGCTGATTATGTTTGTTTGTTACTGGTTTTATTCTTATACGAAAGCTATACTGAAGCAGTTAATGACCCTTCATTTAGCGCTATAGACAACTGCCCACACCAAATGGGCATTTTAAAATAAATTGTCAAAGAATGCTCTTAATTTGTTGTAACAAAGACCTTGCAACTTCTAAGTCGCCAGGGTGCTAATTTTAGCTACACTAATTGTTTGTAATTCAATTGTTACTATTTCGCTATTCAACCTGCGCAGTGGCAGTACTATCTCTGGCTGCAGTGTCTAGCGTTAATTGAAAGCCAGACGGCTTAATTCCTAACACACAGCTTGCAAACAAATATCTCTTTGAACCATCGCAAACGCAGTATTCACACTTAAACCACTATAAGTAGCCAATCACAAGGGATGTAGAGTATACTATCTCCAAGAATATTCCCATTAATATGAGTATTCATTACTGGTTTACCGGTCTTTTTGAAGATTTTATTTTATCGCTCATCCGCTTACCTAAAAGGATCTGGGGAAAACCGCAACGCAGATACTTAAGTGGTGACTACTAACTTTAACACTTTGATAACTAAATGTACACATGTTTACAAAATCCTTGAACTGCATATTATTTATTTTACTTTTACGACAGACTATTATAGTGTAATTTATTAAAAGCAACGTTTAACATACAATAAATGGCCCAGATATTCAAATATCAACCACATTGAATACGATAAATCATGAAGAGACGCTCAGTTATGATAAAGAAGTGCACTCGCTTCGTCGTCGCCCGCTAATTCTTATTTCCTCATTAGGTGGACCGTTCCCCGCTTGCGAGCTGCGCTTGCGCCCATTCAACAAGTCACCTCACCTCCCCTCGCGCCATTATATCTCGACTGCCCCTTCAACACTCCACGATACCAATCTGTTGAGCAAAATTACCTAGAGTGCACTCAGCTTCTGCTAAGTGATTTGATTTATTGTCCTTTTATTGGACACTCGTCTGTTGGTATATAATAAAACAAATAGAGGTCTGAGAGCCCATCGTCGTTATAATTTGGACCTTCATATTAGTGCTGTTGTCAATAAACCTTTGCTAACACGTTGAAAGTCATGATTCTTGTTGGTTCTGGTTCATTTAACCGTAAAAAAATACACCAATCGTTTGTAGTTTTAAAATATACCTGTATGCTTTTGTTTCTCCAACATGTATAAGATTTTGTTTTCATAGGTTGCAAATATAGCAATATATCTAGGCGTTGTAAATTCGACTGATAAAGGCTAGCAATAGGGCGGTAGATTGAGAGGAGTGCTCTCGAAGTTAGACCTCGGCAGAGGCGGCGGGAAGCATGCCGGTGGGCCCCAATTTGCCTCAACATTATCCAATTGCCAGAATAAAATGGTTGGCGTGGGCCAGCGCGTGACCTGCTCTCGAATTTTGAGTCCCTATAATATTGGTTCAATGCAAATGTTCAAATATTTAAAATCTGAACATATTTAAAAATTCATAATTGCCAACAACCAATAAAATTGTGATTCATGATATTACTGAAGTGGCGAATGACTCGTAACGTACCTAACATATCGTAACGAGCTGGTAAAAGTTTTGAGGAAAACTTTTTTGCAAAAAATAAAACCGACTTCTATATCAAAACACTACAAAGCCAAAAATAATTTTAATTTCGGTAGTCGGTGTTATTGGTTTTGTATTTTCTTTTTTTTCACACCGCCTTAGGTACGATTATTATTTCAGTCTAACCAGGCGGTTATCTTTCATTGCTATGAATTCTACTTTAGGTACTTACAATTGAGTTCAATCTTTGTAGCGTGTCGATGGCAATCTTATTTGAGTCAAACTACTACTTAGCTATGAGTTAAGCTTCAGTGATGTTTAGAAGTTCCTTTAACGTACCTACGGGTATTAACGCACGCACACGTGTTGATGCAGTAAGTGTGAAGCGATAATAGTAGGAAAGCAGCTTTTTACGTAGTATTGGGCCGACGATGGTGCGGGATAGACGTAGAAGCCCTATAGAGTCAAATTTGTTCACACTAGAATATCTATAACTATTATAAGGCATGGCTTGGTTAACATTTACGTATTTACGAACTTCCTGATTTCGGTGATCCGATTTTGGCAGTTTTCAGTTAAACAATTAGGGCTATGTGACGATGATACTCGAGGCTAGGTAATACTTGGCTGTTGAAAATATCAGCCAGCACGGCCCAGCACAATTGTTGCGTGATAAACATGAGCCACGGTGGCACATTGTGACGCTTAGACTTAACCCCAAATATTTCCACTATGCCCTACAGTATGTCTCCTTAGTCCCTACATAGTGATTACATTCTCATGCCTCTGCCAGCCATCAAACTCGTGTTAGAATATATTAATCAAAGTTGGTTATAAACAATTTGTGAAATAAATGTGGGATACGTTATCTGAAAGTTTATCTAAGGTCAGTAACGTACGGAATTAGAAAAACAGCATCCACGCAAGTCAGTATCCACTGGCGCCTATTTACAAACCCACGAGATAACTAGATAATAATTAATTAAAATTAAAACTGCACTTGTTTTCATTTTGAATCATAGTATCGCAGCCGTTACACAATCCAGAGGGCCAGAGGTCAGTTTTGTTGCTATGTGAATATTTTTATACTTTTACGGTTTACCTACAGCAGAATTATTGCACAGTGGTAGGTGATGAAAATATTGCGCATTATTAATAAATATCCTAGCTTTAAGGAAATAAAACATAGTGTGATGACGATCACACCATATTTTCGTGGGCTGTTTACTAAAGGCCGCATAGAGTTTCATATATTAGGGTAGTTCTTCAGAGACAAAATTTTCGATTTCTATGGGTACATTTCTGTAACCAAATAACAAAATGGTAGGGATTTTTTTTGGTTAGTTTAGCTATATCCGTTACTGGGACAAATGATATTTTTTAAATAATTGCTGTCTAAGTACAAAATAAAAATATTTGAAGCTTGTTCTTCTGATTCATATAACGCGTCCGTTTGCCATTTTCCGGAAGAAAATGGTCGATGTCGCATTTTCCCTTTGATACTTCAATATAAATTATATTGAAAGGAAATGAACTTTCCTTTTTAAAAAAATGTGTATTACACACATCAAAAGTGTCTAGGGATCAACATATATTTTTGCAATAACTTTTCTCCTGATTGATATTAATTAAAATTTTCTTTAAGGATTCATCAAATAAAGTGTTTTCGTTTGTCACAGTAACGATAAACCAAGTCACCTTTGCATTAATAAAGAAATTTGCCATTTTCCTAATAAAGGGATTTTTGACATTTGAACCACTAACATTAAAGTTCGAAAAAAAGACTAAAATAACAGTTTTCTTTAAAATTTTATTGGGTAACTTAAACAATTAATAATCCGTGTTTCTACCGCGAACACTAACAACACAAGAACATCGGTTTGGCATACTCAAAATGAGTTCATCCAAATCACGCTGTGGAATGGCCGCCCATGTTCGTTGCAACAACAAAAAAAGGTCTTCTTGCGACTGGATACCCTCCATATTCGGCAGAGCTCTTCTCTGTAGCATATCCCATGCATGCTCAATCGGGTTCAAGTCTGGCGACTGAGCAGGCCAGAGCAGGACATTGATGTTAGCTACGGCGAGAGTCTGTCTTACAACTCTTGCGGTGTGCGGTCGTGCATTATCATGCATTAACTGAAATAAGGGACCGATTTGCACTTGTAGAGGAACGATGACGTCAGATACAATCGTCTCAGCATAAATTTGAGCATTGAGGTTGCCACTGATCCAAATCAACTCAGTTCTTCCGCCGATCCAAATACCCGCCCATACCATGATGGTTCCACCACTATAAGGATGGACTTCCTGGCAGGATTTTAATCACTGTTGGCGTCCAGGGGTTCTCCAGTGTCGTATACGTCTTGTATCCGGTCTCATACCAAAACGAGACTCATCAGAAAAGCACACGAAACGCCATTGTTCTTCTGCCCAATTTCTGTGTTCAAGAGCCCATTGATATCGAATCCTACGATTGTGCATTGCTATAGGTGGTACCCGTAGCGGTCTTCGGGAATGAAGGTTCACTTCATGCAAGCGGTTTCTGACTGTTTGGTCGCTAATTAAGTTCCCTGAAGAGTGATGAAGCCTCACGGCTAACATCATGGCGGTTATTGTTGGAGCTCTTCGAGTTAAGATTTGAATGTATCGGTCTTGTCTCCGTGTGGTGCAGCGATACCGTCCTCCATGGCGCTCAGCCACGGTACCAGTGCTTCGGTAACGTGTCCAAAGTCGACTGATAACACTCTGACTTGTATTCAGAGCTAAAGCCACAGTACGTTGCCGGGAACCAGCTTCTATCATTCTCACGGCTCTGAGCATTTCTTCCCTGCTTAAATGACGTCGCCGCTCCATAATAACGTTGGTTTTAATCAGTAGTAAGGAAACAGTAGCACTAATAATGTCTTCAATGCGTTGTATGTTTTTATAGGGAAAATATTGACAGCTGATTTTCATCTTTTACTCGAATTTGATTAACAGTTCCTGTTTCAAATTATGAAATGCACCAAAAAGGATCCATATAAATTTATAAAATCATAAATTTATTACAAAGCCACATCTCAATCTCAAGAAATCCGCATACAAATGCTTGATCCCTAGACACTTTTGATGTGTGTAGTTATAACTACGTTAGTATGTTTATAAATAAATAAGTAAGAAGTGTCCAGCGTATAATACTGATTAATGTGGCGTAACCTGCGCTTGACCGTACTTGGTCGGGTATTAATAATGAGAGTCAGCTTCCCGCGCGGGAACAGACCGGTTAAGTAGACGCACAGCCTTACTGAGCTGATCTACGAGTGGCCCTAACTAAAAAAAAAAAAAAAATCCCGCGCGGGGGGAAGCCAGTCGTGCAACGGACGAGCTAGAAGGCGGACGTGCGGCTGGTTGGCTTAGATCCCGGTGTTACGAAGGTAAATATCTGATTCATCTGTGTTTGGTTCAGGTGGCATTCTGATTACAATGCCTACTTTATAAAAATTATTTTATAGTTTTAAAACTTCAATATGTGTTTCATGTGATAGTTTTGGGTTATAGATTCGTGTAGAAAAATGACAAGAATGAAGTCTGTATGTATGATGAGTTATGCATAATCATGCATAACTCATCATACATGGCAAAATCCTGATTCATCTGTGCCTGATTCGTATGGGCAAAACCTCATATGAATCATAAAGCTTCTGAGCAAGCTTCTCGCATTCGGTGTCCCTGCTGGCTTATGCAACTGGATTTCCGACTTTTCGAGTGAGCGGTTGATTCGAGTGGTCATCGATGGCTGCTCATCGGATCTTAGAGCAATTAATGCCGGAGTTCCTCAAAGGACTGTTCTTTCTGCGACTCTTTTTCTGCTGCGTATCAATGACCTACTTCAGCCGGGAGCAGTTGGGTACGCGGATGGCAGCACAGTCTCAGAGAGATACTTATCCAGTTCTAGAGCTAACGGGGACGAAATTGCCACTCTCAGAAAGGCCATGGTAGAGCGCATGAACTTGACCTTAAATCTCGATTCCCAATGGGGTGACGACAATCTGGTCAAATTCAACGCTCTGAAAACACAGGCTTGTCTTTTCAGCGCTAAAAGGAGCCCTTTTGAACTGACCCCTACTTTCCGAAGTACATCTGTGCCAGTTACCAGTAGCCTGGAGCTTTTGGGCATGGAGTTGACGTCAGACCTCAACTTCGGCTCAACCATCGAGTCCAAAACTCAGACTGCAGCAAAAATGCTGGGAATCCTACATAAGGTGGGGCTGTACTTCACGCCTGGACAGCTTCTAAATCACAGGTCCGTTCCTGCGTGGAGTATTGCAGCCACTTGTGGCATGGCTCTGCAAAGTACCAACTTGCTGCATTGGACTCGATCGAGCGCAGAGCTAAAAGGCTTATAGGCGACGAGGTGCTGGTGGAGAAGCCTAGCTCATCGGCGAACCGTTGCTTGCCTGTCGGTTTTCTACAGATTGTACTTCGGGGAGTGTGCGCAAGAGCTCCATGACCTGATTCCTCCATCTCCCTTTTACTACCGGTCTACCAGACGCACGGCTAGGTACCACCCACACTTGGTTGATATACCGTCTTGTCGTATCAAGCGCTTCTCCTCCACATTTATTGTGCGCACAGCCAAGCTGTGGAATTCTGTGCCGGCTTCTGTGTTCCCTGCCACTTATGACCTTTCAGCCTTTAAAGCACGAGTAAATAGGCATCTTCTGGGCTCGCTCGTCCCATCTTAGACCTCATCTATCGCTTGCCATCAGGCGAGATTGAAGTCAAGAGTGGGCCCATCAGTAATAAAAAAAATAAGCTAGTTTTTCTTCTTTGCAGCACGGAACGAGTGCTTTTGTTGCGTTGTCCAATTTTTTACTAGTCTTATTTAAAAATCACAGGAGTGTAAACTTTTTAACTACCTACCTTTTTAACTACTAACTATTTAAATATAACACTTTTGATACGTCTTAGATAAGAATTAATAATAATTATTGTAATGTCAATGGTAAATGTCATGATGGCCTAGTGGTTAAGAGGTGCCTGAGGTGGCCATGCATGAGGTGGGTGGTTTGAAACCGGGTAAGTACCAATGTGATTTTTTCAATTCATATGTACTTTCTAAGTTTGTCTTAGACATCACTGACATTGGTGAAGGAAAAACATAGTGAGGAAATCTGGACTTAAACGTAATTATTTATTTATTATTTATTATATACTTTATTGTACACCTTACAATACACTTAAGGATACAAATAATTAACTAGTGTACAATGGGCGGTCTTATCGCACAGGGCAATCTCTTACAGACAACCTTTGGATGGACAGAAATGAAAGGAGACAGATTTAGGGCTGTCAGTGTACAACACCATACTAATCAAACATAATGATATAAAATACATACGATATATATAAATATAATATATACTAATACATATCAAAATCATAATAAAGAAAGGAGGGGAAAAATTAAATTATAGTGACAGGTAATGCTCTTTCACCATTTTTTTGAAAGTAGGTAATGTTTGAGCACGCCTCACATCTATGGGCAATGCATTCCATAAACGGGCTGCTTGGATAGTGAAAGATTTATCGAAGAAAGAAGTGGAATGCATACGGATACTTAACTCAAAATTTTCCGATGATCTCTAGGACCTTGAATGTGTGTTACAGAGAAACCGAAAGCGGTCTTTAAGATAAAAAGGAGTGAAAGGATTAAATAGCACATTATAAAGCAGAGAAAGCAAATGAACATTCCGGCGAAACCTAATAGGAAGCCATTTGAGCTTAGTACGAAATTCAGAAACATGGTCATATTTGCGCAAGCCAAATATAAACCTAATACAGAGATTTTGAAGTCGCTCTAGCTTGTCGAATTGGTCTTGGGTCAAATCAAGATAGCTGGCATCAGCATAGTCCAATATAGGAAGAAGAAGAGATTGTGCAATTGCAATTTTAGTGGTGATGGGAAGAAAATTACGAAGGCGTCTCAGGGAGCCTGCAGAAGCAAACAGTTTACGACTGACTTCCTGCAGTTGCTTCGTCCAAGACAGAGTTTAGTCGATGTATATCCCCAAGTTCTTCACGGCGTGACTGAACGGAATGACGGTGTTATTAAAGGAAACTCGGGGAAGTGTCGACCAATCGATCTTAGAGATAGTCCGGGAACTACCAACAACAATCGTTTTGGCAGGATTGATTTTTAGTCCGAACTCAGTGCTCCAATCACTAATTCGAGCAAGGTCTACATTAATTGTCCCAATGGCATCAGATAAGTCTACGAGGGGTGCTTGCGTGTAAATTTGCAAATCATTCAAGTGGTAGAAGGAAGATAGTCGTTGAGTGAGTGAGCATTAATAAAAAGTACGAAAAGTAAAAATTGCCAATCCGCCTTGAGCAAGCGTGGTGATCAATGCTCGTGCCTTCTCTGTACGAGAAGAGGCCTTTGCCCTGCAGTGGGACAATAATAGGCTGGTATTATTATTATTTATATTTAACAATCATTAAAACCTATTTATTCATAAGTCAAAGTCTCTATCTAATTTCTGTTATTTTAATATTGCAGTTAACAACAATTCCACTTAGTGAGGATCAAAAGAAGGAGAAAAAGAGACTCGCCGAACGTAGAAGGATGGCAAAAATGTTTTAAAAGAATTATTCTTGAATTCTCCAGATTTTTTCCGTGATATGATCACTGATAATTGTTTTCATTATTGTTGTTAAAATATGATGTTTTTTTAATATCTACAGAGCTCATTTACATAAAGTTTTTCATTGTTATTTCGGTTTCTGATTCATTTGTAATAAATTTTGATTCATCTGGGCACAAAATATTCGAACGTCGATATCTTAAAAACTACTTTTCAAAAACGAGTCCCTCGTTCAAACATACGTTATTTGGTATACCTATTTTCATATGAACATGTGTTACAGAGCTGAAAGTGAAATTATTTTTTGGCCATATGAATCAGTCGAAGAATCAAATTTCGAAGAACTACCCATTAGTCCCTCTCCCTTCGGTGACGTCGTTTAAAAGTGTGTGAAATAAATCTGAGGGCACGGCCATACCATCTATTTCTCGAAGCAACTCAGAGAATGATTAAGCCGCTCTTATATTTTTGTTTTGAATCATTAGACTACAAGACAAATGGTGATGTGCCATCGTTTTGCAGCACAAAACGTTTCGGGAATACTTTCATTGTACGTACGTACGTACGGCTAATGAGTGGATAGCCCTTGGTCTTTGAGTCAAGACTGAATAGGTTACTTCTAGGTAAGCGTGCTCCATCTTCGACCACATCATCGCTTACTATCAGGCGACCACATCAAATGCCAGCCTATTATTTATCAATAAAAAATGGTAGACGTTGAAAACTATGTTTACTCATTGTGCAAAATAAGTCTAAATTTCAACTCAAAACCTTATTCCGTATACATATGAAGTATTCCAACCCACAAAGTTTCCCTAAAGATGGAATGTTGGGTTGATTAATATTGAAAGTATTTAATTTTCATAAGGTTACGTGAGTGGTTGTTGCGTTACATCTATAAGGTACTCGTAAAACTGTGAAACAAAAGAATCAATAAGTTTAAAAAGCATGCCAATTTTCAAAATCAATAAGAAAAGATCGCCGTAAATAGTAACGAGAACTCACCGTAGGTAAAGCTCCTTGGCTCAACTACATTGCTCTATCGCTATCGTAAAATATTGTGAAATGACAATTGCAAAGCAAAAATAGGTAAAATAATAACAGAATTACCATGTTGTACCTGAAAGATAATTGGAAATAACCAAGTCACAATGTTTGTTTTTTACACATCTGCCCTACATATTTCAACTAGACCGAGACAAAACACTAAAACTAACTAATGGTAAAGACATGTAGGAGGCTGTTCTTGCGACTTACTGATAAAACTAATCTTTCTGATTAAGAATGCTCATAATAATTATGACGAAGACCAAACTAAGAATAACAGTCCCTTAAGTAGTGGTTTCTAATTTTACGCTTAGAAGAAAATTTTGGCTCAGCCGTCTTGATGTCAAGGGGTAGCAAGTTCCAGAGTGTAAGAATTAGATAGAAGCCCGGTGCGGCGAGAAGGAATGTGAAGTAGAAATATTTACGAAAGCCAAAAGTGAAACGAATACAGTTGTTAAGAAGTCGATCCAGTTTGTTAAGAAGTTCTTGGGATAGATTTTGAATTCTCTTGAGATCTATCAATATGTCTTAAAGTGCACTTAGAAAACTGGCATATTATTTATATTACAGTAAACACAAAATTTGGTTTCTTATGGAAACTGCATGAACTGTAACACATCAGGTGGGGGCGCGTTCTCATAATTAGCCTATGGGGCGGTCAGAACACTTGATCAGTCGCTGTTAATGTGGGAGGTATTTCCCGCGTAAATCCCGATCCCACCGGAATTCTTGGATAATAGGTGAGGGTAGACTCCGCTATCCTGCCCTGCCAATCCAAAAGACTGTAACTTTCGAAAACCACATTTGAGATATTTAACGATAGATATATGTTTTTAATTTATTTAATATGAAAATGATACAGAGTTTTTTAGCTTACCTTATCTTGCAGAATAAATACATTGTAATGAAAAAAATGTAAGTCAGGCGTGTTAAACAGACTTTGAGACTTGAAGGAACTAATATAAAGCTGTTAAGCAAAAAGTCGACTTACAGTATTTTGGATTGGCACGGCAGTATCGTCCAGTGAGAAAGTCTTCATTTCATTGAAATTAGAGTAGCCTATGTTACTTGCCGATAATGAAGCTATATTTATTTATTTGTTATATACTTTATTGTACACACATTGTTACAATATTTCAATGGATACGAAAAGTAAAACTAGTGCACACTGGGCGGTCTTATCTCACAGGGCGATCTCTTACAGACAACCTTTAGAGTTTAGATGGACAAAACTAAAGGAGACAGATAGTCAGTGACAGGCTGTTAGTGTACAAGCATCATAAATAATATTAATTGAACATAATAATATAAAATACGTACATACAATATAAAAATATTGATGAATGAATTTTTGAAATCGATTAAGTAACTGAGTTTATCCATTAGGAAAACTTCCTCTTTATAATACTGGTAGACTACTGCTATTGATGACGATTCCATTAATTTATAGAAACTAGAAAGCTAATTTGTCTTCTAAGATGAGATCACGCACAATTGCAATAACTGCACAATTTAGAGCAAATAGTAATGTTACAGTACAAAGGTGTACAGTTTCGTCTGTCTCGCCGCGCCCACCTGATCAATCTATCTCATTTAAAACTTAGCTCTTCAAGTTATTCTGCACAAAAAAAGACAGATCACATAAGTAGGAGAACTTTGCTATTAAGCAATTAACAAATAAATTATCCGTGAGTGCTTTCACAGCGCCCTGCGTCCGGCGCGCGGCGTGCGCCTGCGCTCCCAATTGGACTTCCGAGCGCGTTTCCGAAATCGCTCCAACAATGAACTGACGCGACGATTTTAATGACTGTAAAGGGAGTACTTATTGTTTTGTTATTATTACGGCACGAGACAGGAAACTGGGTAATTAGGCGTTAATTTACTTTGTTACTTTATTGGTTTTATTTCTCTTTCTCGTGTTTACATGCAGGTCTTGTAGGTGAATAAAATTGATCGCTTCAGTTATGTATGGGTTTGCTCGAGATTCAGAAGGTTCCAGATGATTCCTTAAACAAGGTGCCTGCGTGATATAACATACTTACTGTACATGAGTTTTGTGTGTAAGCAGCTTTGTGTTCGTAATTAGTGGCGCTAAACTTAGCAATTCTCATACCAGTGTTTACGTTTTTGTTCGCTTTTAAAATTACGCGAACGGAGGGGTATGTTTGGTATAGTTAAAATTTATATAAAAAAGAAATGCTGAAAGCTACGTAAATTTCAATCCAAAAATTTTAATAAATTAATGTTGAATTAGGATCACTGGACGCCTACTACCCAACGAGCACATTAGTGGAAATAGCAGCCTATTTTGTTACTTTGGGCTGTAAAATAGCGCTTTAAGGGTTCAAAAAGCAGTTCAGAGTTGCATATCTGCATCCGTAAACGTCTATAGTTACAAAAGTTACGTAAGGTGCTATAAGCTGAATCAAATACTACCCTAGCCTTCACAGTAGTCCACGGTAGAACTCATTTACCACTTACACCTTTATATGAGAGTTACGAAGGTCATTCTGCCACTCACAGCTGCATAGTAGTTTCCATTGTAACTTGTATAGGTTATAGTTATAGTAACCACTATTATACTACTATAAGTTTCATTATAGAAATAATAGAAACTCTTATGCATACTATAGTTACAAAAAAAATCATCAGTGTAACTAAGGCCTTTAGTAGCAATAGTCATTCCTTGCAGGCTCAATCCATTCGCCATTTTACAGTCGCTTTTGTAACTATTATAAAACATTTAATAAAATGGATGCTAAACGAATAAGTACGTAACTAGATCTTATTTATTTATTTATTTATTATATACTTTATTGTACACCTTACAATACACTTAAGGATACAAATAATTAATCTTATAACCTCAAAAACAGGAAAATAGGAGCTTTTTGTGGCTGTGAGTTGCACTAGGGGAACAAAAATCACTGGAAGCGTTAGAAGGGTGAAAATTAGCGCTATGATTCTCAAAAGGGAGTTATTAGAGCTCAAACTGCAGATTATGACTACAGTACAATGACGCCATGATTTTTTAAGAAAACTTATAATTCACTTGCAAAATTGAGTTGATATACATTGGTTTTTCAGTTAAATGTGCATTAAATGTACCGGTAAACAATCGGCTACTTGCGAATAGTAAGTTATCGACACGTAAAAATACGGAAATAAAATTTATTCTGTATAACAAATAAAAAATATCACATATCTTTTGTTAATTTTTTAAATATCATAAAAGCGCGTTAAAATTACTCGAAAATTATCTTATATATCTACAGTAAACTGGACAGTGTTTTAAGTATCTTTATATAGGTATCTTGCTAATACAGAATACAAACATTTACTTCTTTATGTTTTATTTTCATGATGGCGACGAAAACACTTTACCAAAATATTACAAACAATGTCAACTGAAGATATAAGTACAATAAAGAACTATAATCAATTCATTCGTTCAAAGTAGTTCAAAATCATTCAAAAGTAGCGCTACGAGAGCTTTAGTATAGCGTTAATAAATCGTTATAGCTATTAAGGAACCTTTATACAACCGTTGTGCAGGTTAAATGGAACTTTAGGTTGCATAAAATGGCGCCCAAATAGCGCTAAAGCGGCTGCTTTAAGTCTGCAGTAGACGCTCTAGCGCTTACGTCTATTACCATAAGTAATAATCGGATACGCTCCAAAGCTCTAATGCAGCCCATTTGTGCTAGTTGGGTAGTATTGATGAAGAAATAACAAATTAGGGAAACGTTTGAGTCGCATAAGGGTCCGCTGAAAGGGACCAAAAGACTCGCATTCCTTTAATAGAACAATCGCCACTTTAATAAAAATTGACAGCTAGCCAATGCCAGTATCTGATAAACATATATCCAAAAACGAGTTCATCCGTCAGTCACAAATATTAATAAATTGGACATGGAGGGTGCGTGTGGGCGTGGTGTTGTGACATTCATGGCGGAAGAAGCGCGTTAGCAAGGGATACCTTCGTACTTGAATGGCATACCGAGCGAGTCCGGTGCATTTTATTCGTATAGAAAAGAAGTTAACTCGAAGGTGACACTGTTAGAAATTCATTTTCGAACCTGACGGTGAAGAAACTAAAAGCAACGGTAGCTTTAGGGTGCAATCGTTTACGTTATCAATAGTTCATCCTTGAGATAAGAAATCTTAATGTTAGTACATCAATCCAGTAAGATACAGACATAAAGTCAGTGTCCTACTTGTATATGATACGTCTGATGGCTGTGCGTGCGCAGGCCACGACCCGCAATTATACACCCGAAACAAACGGCACAGATCGCGTCCGCGCCGGTCCTTGCATCCGTTTTAATTGTTACGCGTATTGTTCATCACACTGAATGGACATGACTCAAATGAGATCTGTCTGCGTCACGTTTTGTTTCTACTAAGCATTTAACACGCTGTGATATTCAGCGGAAACTAACATTGTAATTAGCAGAGAAATATGAAACGGGGTACCTACATCAGATGTGTCAGCATTATTCACATACGTATTCTAATGAGTTACCAAGTAGGCCACAAGTCGCAAACTGATTATACAATTCATTGATAACATCATTACTACTGAAGGGCACCCGCTGACAACCTAATTGAATTTATCTATTAAGTCAACCACACTGTTAGATATAATTACAGTGAGCTTGTCACAATATTTTGTCACATTTGTGTTACCTAGTTGATGAGTTTATTTCTCGTCGTTTGGATTGTTTGTTTTAATTAAAGTCTTATCTTCGAGAAATACGTAAGGTTGTAGAGGGGTGCACCTGCGGCGTCCGGTCACTTGCCATCCGTAAAGGACGTTACCGGACCGTGAAAATCCGTTACGGGCCCTGTTTTTACTTTCTCATCCATGGGAACCAAGGAATCCGTTACAAGC
Organism: Tholera decimalis; assembly: GCA_943138885.2. Taxonomy (NCBI): domain Eukaryota; kingdom Metazoa; phylum Arthropoda; class Insecta; order Lepidoptera; family Noctuidae; genus Tholera; species Tholera decimalis. Next base: position 20,398,862 of record OW964563.2, on the reverse strand, counting down.
ATACACTGTTACGATTTTAAGTGAAAGAGACTTTAATTAATGCCTTTTATTGTTATTAAACAGATCGTAAGTTGATACATCGCACACGCACAGTACAGTATGTCAAAAGGTGGAGAGCAGGAAACGGAACTAAAGTAGTGTTACCACATATTAGACTCAAAACTATTATTTATGAAATTAACCACAAATAATTTATTACTACTTTAACACCCTCCTTTAATTTCTTAAATAACTAATCTTATTATTGAAAGAAACAGAATTTCACTTAAGTACTTGAAGTATTGTTATACAAACAATCTCTATATGTAACTTAGTACCTAAGTCCTTAAATTTCTAAGCAAGATTATATTTAACAATATATTTTATTCATCAACAATACAAATGGAATATGTATGCTTACTTACATCTTCACACTTTATATAACATCCAACAGTTAAGTTTTTAACCAGTTAAGGTTTTTGTAAATACCTACATATTTTAAACTGAATACAATCACAAATATTATTACTAACAAAATCTAGCTTTCATAATTATTATGAGATACACAATGTTGCATTAGAGTCGAGACTACTAAACAATGTCTACATATCAACAAAACAAAAAAAATATAGCTGCCACATCTAGTTGTCTAATGTTAGCAAATACACTTGTCTAACACATTATAGTATTCTTATGTTTTACAAACTTATGCTTGTTCAAAGCTTTTGTCATTACATCAGCAGGTTGTAAATCAGTTGGAAAATACGTAATACGAAGCTCATTATTCATGTATAGTTCATGAATGTAATGAAACCTGACGTCTATATGTTTGGACCTTTTGTTAAATATACCTGTTTTAATCAATTGAATAGCACTTTGATTATCTATATAGAATTGAAGCATCTGAATATTAATATTAAGTTCTTTTAACACTGATTTTATGAATATTGCATCTTTACAACACTCTGCAGCTGATATGAATTCTGCCTCTGTGGAGGAAAGTGCAATTATAGATTGCCTTCTTGAGCACCAGGCAATAGGACACCCAGCCAACATGATAATATACCCTGTGGTACTTCTACGAGTGTCACAATCACCGGCATAGTCAGCATCACAGTACAAGTCTAAATCTTTTATGTTACCTCTTTTCTTAAAGAACAATCCATCACTAATAGTACCTTTTAAATATTTGAAAATCCGTTTTATTAAAACTACATCCTGCTTAGTAGGTTTTTCTATTTTGCGACTAGCTAACCCAACTGCATAAGCTATATCAGGTCTTGTCCTGGTTGAAAGATATAGCAGGCTCCCAACAGCCTCTCTATAAGGAAAAAGATTCTTGCCTTCCTCATTCAAGACTATTCCCTCTTGAACTACACAAGGTGTGTCAGCGGCTTTGCAGTCCAACATATTATATTTTTCTAGTATGTTTCTGGTGTAGTTTTCCTGAGACAGCAGAACTCCATCATCTTTATATGTAAGTTGTAAGCCTAAAAATGTTTTAGGTTTTTCATATACTTTTAATTCTATTATTTTATTTATTTTATTGAGTACCTTACAGCCATCTTCTTTATTTTTGGAAATTATTATTCCATCATCAACATAAATACCAATAATAACAGTAGTTTCTTTGTTTCTTAGTACACATGGCTCATTTTTAACTTGTTCAAACTCTAAACTCTTCATTATTTTAATAAATTCTTCATTCCATCTTTTTGGTGCCTGTTTTAACCCGTATAGGGATTTTCTAAGTTTACATACTTTCCCATAACATTCTTCAAAACCTTGAGGTACTTTCATATAGATTACCTCCCCTTCTTTAAGATTTCCATTTAGAAATGCTGTCTTGACATCAAATGTCATAAGATGGTAGTTATTGATCACCGCTATAGAGAATATAATCCTTAATGCAGATTGACATGCTACGGGGCTGAAGATTTCATCATAGTCTATATCTCTTTGTTCAAAACCCCTTACAACAATCCTGGCTTTATATGATCCATTTTCTTTAACTCGAAATACCCATTTATTAGTTAGAATTTTAGCATCTCTGACATCTTTTTCATCCACTAGTTCCCACACTTGATATTTCTCTAAGGATTTTATTTCTTCACTTATTGCTTTTTTCCAATTTTCTTTTTCAGGTGACTCCATGGCTTCTTGGTATGTGAGTAGAACATAATCATCAAATCTTTGTGGAACTCTTCTTGTCCTTTTATCTATTACTTGCTCATCCTTTTTATTTCTATCCTCTTCTATTTCTGTGTTTTCCTGTATTAATGTTTCTTTTTCTTTTTCAGGTACTATGCTGCTTTCTTCAGGACATATTGGGTCTGTAAGCAGATATCCACCATGATCTTCAACATTTACATCCAATTTTATGCTCTGTAACTGCTGCTGTCCATCTTCTCTTATTATGTTATTAGTTATTGTATTAAAGACAACATCTCGAGCAAATACAATTTTCTTTTTATTTTCATCATATAACCTATACCCATTTTTAGAGTAACCTACCATTATTAATTTCTGTGACCTTGAACTTAGCTTTTTTATAGGTGTTAAATCTTTTGCTAATGCTTCACAACCAAATACTTTTATGTTAGAAATATCCGGTTTCTTATTATTCCATACTTCATATGGACTTTTAAAATCAATCACTGAACATGGCAACCTATTGAGTAGATATGTAGCTGAGTACATAGCTTCTCCCCATAGTTCTTTGCTAAGGTTTGAATTTAATAATAACGCCCTAGCTTTCTCCATCAAGCTTCTATTTAGACGCTCGGCTTTGCCATTAAGTTGTGGGCTATACGGAATACTGTAATCTAATTTTATACCAATTTTATAACACCATGCTTTAAATTCACTGCTGGAGTACTCACCTCCATTATCACAACGCAGCACAGAAACTTTTGCATTAACTTCTCTCTCAGTTTCCCTAATGTAATGTTTTAAGCAGTCACTAACTTCACTTTTATTTGATAACAGATAGGTTTTTGTATAATGACTAAAGTCATCTAACACTGTGAGTATGTACTTTTTTCCATCAAAACTTGTGGTTTCTACAGGACCACAAACATCACTATGTATTATTTCAAGTACCCTAGTAGCACGTTCTCTAGTCTTATTAAATGGTTTCCTTACCTGCTTAGCTTTGACACAAATTTCACATAAGTCCTGCAATTGTTTTATATCAGCCTTGCTGTATGTGACACCCGTAGCAGCGTCCACCAATTTCCCCAGTACCTCATTACTTGGGTGACCCATTTTAATGTGCCAGTCATAGACACTTTCCTTTTTATTTGCTAACAGAGACACTTCACTACTACCTTGTTTTAATTTTAAATGATACAGTCCTGTTGACTGTTCCTTTTTACCAAATATTTTAGTGCCACACTTAGCAGTAATCTCAACATTGTTATTTTTAAAAGTTACAACGGCACCATTTTCTGTAGCTGCTGAAACTGAAAACAGATTTTTACATAGATCTGGAACGCACAGAGTATTATTTAAGACACAATTGTCACCTTCAAAAGTGCCACTTTGTACAGACAACATTTTTTCATCTTTCTTTGCCAAACATATAGATGTCTCTTGGCATTCCAAATTACTTAACAAGTTTATATTATTTACCATATGTGATGTACAACCTGAGTCTACAACAAAGTCATAACAGCAATTATTCACTGCATTGTTACTTTTGTAACCTAAAAATGAAACAGAACTTTTATTGTTGCGAAAGAAACAGTTACTTTCTTTATGATTGTTTTTCTTACAAATAGAGCATACTTTCTTACAATCTTTTTTTACATGACCTATTTTATTGCAACCAAAACAACGTATCTTATTATTATAATCAGAATGGTTACCCACTTTATTAGAAGACTGTGAATCCTGTTTCTCCGCTCTCTTGAATGACTTAGATGCTCGAAATGCAACCTCATTGTCTTGTGAACTTGTATGTTTTTCTTGTTCCTTAATTAATCTTAATTTTAAATTTGCAAGGGTTTTTTCTTCTTTAGAGGTAGAGTCCCATGCCGTTACAAAATGTTCATACTCAGTAGATAAAAATGTTAGAATTTTTGACTCCACTAAGCTATCGTCCAAGGAGATGTTTAACTGTCGCAGCCTATATACCAGGTTATCCAGATGAGATAAATTTTGCACCATATCTTTATTTTTGTCAAACTTGTAGTTAAAGAAATCTTGCATGATTTTATTTTTGTGTCTGTCTTCAGTGCCGCCGAACATTTCACATAACTTTTTGTACATAGCACTTGCAGATGTGCATTGGAACAACATTGTTATTAACTTTTTGTCCACAGTTTGCAATAAAATGTATTTAGCTTGTGCGTCCTTTTTGCAAAATTCAGCTTTCTCTTTATCTTCAGTTTTAATACTTCCTTCAATTATATCTTGGAGACCTTTGGCTTGAAAGATAATATCTACCTGGAATCGCCAGAGTTGATATGTCTCAACATCGCTGAGCTTTTCGATATTTTTAAGTTCTTCGGTCGTCGCCATATTTTTATTACAAAACACGTCGCGTACGTGTTTTTATAATCGGACCGAATCGCAAATACGCTCACTGGCCGAACTGTTAATAACACAGGCCAGCTGGGCACATAACCTGTTACGATTTTAAGTGAAAGAGACTTTAATTAATGCCTTTTATTGTTATTAAACAGATCGTAAGTTGATACATCGCACACGCACAGTACAGTATGTCAAAAGGTGGAGAGCAGGAAACGGAACTAAAGTAGTGTTACCACATATTAGACTCAAAACTATTATTTATGAAATTAACCACAAATAATTTATTACTACTTTAACATACACAACTATGAATTTATTACAAACACTGTCTCACTTTTAGTTTCCATAAGCGGGTTTTGTTTATAATATATCCGTACAAAAAAAGTAGTAACAACACAATAGTTTTTTTGCACTTGATAACACTCAAAAGAGTCTGCATTTCATGTCTGTTTAGGATAACAAAGAAGTTGAACATCATCTCACATGTGCACACTGTACACATGTGAGTTGTAAACAACCGCAAAATTTTCTCTTACCCACAAACAATTAACTACTAATAAAAGTGCCTTATAAAACTGATAACTATGACCTAAATCCAATTCCAATGAAACATTGTACTCATACCAATGTGAATATGACTATTTATATATTTGCTGGCTTCGCTCCCGTGGACTTTATAACGATAAAACATATACTTCCTTCTTTTGCAGTCGGGTAAAAAGTACTTCGGCTTCAAGCTACTTCCATACATCCAAATCCACCCAAAATCAAAGATTAGCGCGTCACTTTTCCGCTTTATAATATTAGTATTGTTTTGCAGTTTACTTTAGAAGAATGATTAACTACGTTTACTAAACGTAAAATAAACAAGGAATTTGTGTCTTAGTAATTTAATTGGATTAAAGCCCGCACCACTAATTATATGACAACACAAGTCATGTTCCTAATAAGGAAGCTCTTAGTTACTATCACTGTTGCCCTATTGAAGCTTGGGTAATTTTAATAATTTAATCTCTATTTAAAAATCAACAAGCAACACAGGGTGAGATTGTTTGACAAAACGGAAACTGTAAAAAATACCTTCAGAAAAAAGCTTGTAATATATAAGCTATAAGCTCCAAGCTATTTATTCCATTTTGTTATACTTATTTGTGTATAATTTTCCATGGGCCTAGTTGCCTGAAATAATGATAATAATTAATTATCGTCACGGTCATATGCTGCTAAGAGATTGAAGCGTTTTGCAAGAAGCAAGTTGTTGCTCTGAGAGTGGGTACCGACATACATAATTGTGGTTCACTCAATGCGCTTATCATCAAGCCGTTGGGGTTTGTGCAGCACGGTTTTTTTTTTAAATGTCCGTCTCAATAAACAATTTTGGAATATATTTCCTTCTTAGCCAAAACTTTCACATAATGCTACGTCCATGTTTACTTATAGCTACATTATTAGTTATATCGTTCCCATCGCATGCCTGCATTCATTAAATTTAAAGGTGGGTAAAATATCACTCTTAAAAGTATAATTGAATAAAATACACATCCTCGTTATAAATATCCTTTTCCTTTCCCATTTAACGCTTACTTGCTTGATAATCAAATATTATTTGTTTTTGTCATTATTGCTTGGTTAGCTAAAGTAAATAGAAGAAATTAATTATTTATTGTTCTAGTGCAAACTGGGGTGTAGCTTATGGCAAGAAGGATTGGAAAATTCATGTCAAATTGTTTGCGTAAGTAATCATAATCATAAATCATATTATTATTTTAAATAATAGGAAGTAACTTGGAACTTAATTTACAGAATGTCACATCGGAGACTGTATTTTCAAGGGAATTGTACTGTGTTATGGGATGTAACGAGGCTTTGAATACTTACTTTCAAAAATTAAGAGGTACGATTCCATTGCATTTCTTTACAGATTAATTTTTAGGACTACCAGCCGTCGTTAACTTTGTGCTTATTTACAGAATTGATTGGGATTCCAACCGCGCCAGCCTTGGTGGCCGATAGTCTGACGGCTACTTCACTATCGTTGGTATGGGAAGCTCCCAATCTCGGTAACCTCAGCTACATGGTGCAATGGCGTTACGAGGAGCTGCCCGGCACGTGGCAGTATTACTCAAACTCTAGTCATTCCGATCAGTCCATTATTCACGTGGATGGTCTGCGGCCTTACACGAAATACAGGGTAAAATATTCTATTGGCTATTAAAACAAAATCCGTTTGACAATTACTGTTATCCATTGCTTTAACAAACGATTAGAACTTCCTGAGCGTAACAATGTTTTTTTTAACAGTTTCGAGTGGCCATATTCCTATCTGGTCGAGGGGGTAATGGGGAACCAGTTTACTCTGCGCCATCAGTGGTAATCTCTACCTTAGAAAATGGTAAACCCAGCTCAACTCCATCGTCTCTACGAGCCGTGGCTCCTGACCCTAGTCGGGTAGCCATCTCTTGGGAACCTGGCCCATTCCCCAATGGGCCACTGATATCATATGTGCTGAGACTGACAGACACACAGCCAAACACCAACGACGCTCTTGAGGTATGTTTAGGAAAAATAAAACCACTACACACTACACAAGTTTTCGTAGTGTATGTATAATAAAATTATTCACCATCTTAGACGTATTGAAGGTCTATGTGTATGTCTTGGATATAAAAATTATTTGCTAATAAATAAAAGCCCTTCTTTGTAATTTATAGGACATGCCCGCATCAAACTACACGTTATTCTACATGTTCCAAAACTTAGCTCCAGCTCGAGAGTATGAAGTATCGGTGGCAATGCGAAACTCAGTGGGAGAAGGACCGAAAGCTTATGTTAGAATATCGACACCACCTTTACCTACGTGTAAGTTATTTTTTTCATTTTTAATAAATTCTGCCATAGTATCTGATTCAAAACCCGAATATGACTATTAATTGTTTTTTCAGCCGTTCCTAGTCAGCAACCGATTCTAATCTTGGGCGGAGAACAAAATGTTTTAGCAGCACCAGCTAATGACATGCTATCAGATCCTGTTGAGTTGTATAGCACAGAGCACTCGATTACTGGTATGGTTACTAAAGCTCTAGTTTGTTATGGATAAGGCTTAGCACTTTATTATGACGTTTTATTTATTTCAGGCGTCGGCCTTGACATCTCAAGTGATTCATTATTCACATCAGTTTCAAATGGCTACGTGTATCGCAGCAGTCTTTCTAAGAAAAGTGCTTCGGAAGCAATTCTCACACCAGAAAATTACAAGCCCCAAGACTTATCAGTGGATTGGCTGAATCGCCACTTGTATGTTCTTGGTGAAGTGCAGTACCGAAGGGCAGACTGGTCGAATGTTACCTTTACGACGAATTGGGAAATACTGCGATGTGATTTTGATGGAAAGAATCTGATAGTTGCGTTATCCGGTTTCATATCTCGTCCGATACATTTTGAAGTGGATGCCTATAATGGGTAATTTTTCTTTCAAAGAAAACTGTCATTCGTCCATTTTATTTGGATTTCCTTTTCATTTATTCCATTTCAATTGTGTTTCAGTTACTTATTCTGGGCTCAACAAGGAGGCGATCGCGGTGGTCTGTACAGACTCGACTTGGCAAACATATCAAACGGAGTTCGTCACGATGGACCTCCAGAAATGATAGTTCGTGATGCACACTTAGGAGCGTTTACCGTGGATCACGCAGATTTCAGAATACTTGTTGCACACCTTAGAAGGAACACAGTATTAGCAGTGTCGCTTGATGGGTAACAACAAACAAATTCACAATGTTAAAAATGTGGAAATATCTGTGGGTTCTTACTTAGCGTTTTCTTTCTGTTTCAGGCGAGAAGTAGCCGATTTCCGAGCTAACACACAAACCCCAATGTTTCTATCAACGCGCTCCATAGCATACGCTGGTGGCCTTTTTTATTGGACCAATGGCAAAGAAATGTTGACGGAAGAATATCACGGACAAAGCGACAGCTATTTCCACAACGAATACCCTTTAGCTTATAACACAAAGCCTATAGCGACACGGCAGGTTTTAGTTGCCTTGAGGAGTTGTCAACCTATCCCAGTGCCTGTAAACCCACCGTTGGGCTTGCAGAGTGTGATGGGTATCAATCGTGCTAAGGTTTCGTGGTCGCCACCCCATCTTTTGGGTCATCAGGGAAGTGGTGCTTGGCAACAATGGACTTTCCATCTCCAACTGACGCATGTCGATACAGGGGATGTTACTGACATGTATGTATAACTTATTTATTTATTAAAACTTTATGCAAAACAAGAGTACAAAGGCGGACTTAATGCCTTAGGCACTCTCTACCAGTCAACCGTGGGTGGATCATATCATAGTAGGTGCATACAAAAGAAACTAAGTAAATAATATGTTTAAGGTTTAATGACTTATATAATATACTGATAGCTAAAATAAATATACATACTACTTTATTATGATTGATACCAATATAAATATAATAACAAAAGTTATGTAAAGGGTTTACGAGACAAAACTCAGCTTCACTCTATTTTTTCAGAAAGTAATTCCGCAACTTATATGTTTTCATTTTTTATCTCGAAAAAATGCATAAAAATGTAGTTAAAATAAGTATATCATTGAAAAACATGTCGTTCCAGTGTGAACATAACCGAATCTACGTGCGTTGTGGAAAACTTGAAACAAGGCGCAGAATACGTAATAAGAGTAGCTGCTGTGACCGAATCTGGTTCAGGTAAATTATATACCAAGAGTTTGTTTGCCGTTTGTGTGCGTATACTAATAGTGAAATCTTATTAGGTCCATGGTCTTCCGAGTTCGTTGGTAGAACTCTAGCCTCATCACCGAACACCCTACATAGCACGTTATTATGGTCCGGACCAGATGGGCTGTTGCAAACTGATCTTACGGGAGACAATTTACAAATACTTATTCGCGGGTAAGTACTAACTTTGTTACTGTCTAATTTACTAAGGGAACTATTTTTTTTGAGCTGTTATTTAAATATTCGAGATGTTATTATGATCAGTTGAAAAATATATTGAGCAGTTATTTAATTTAATGGCGGTTGATTAATTATTGCGACAGTAAAACACGGACAGTAATAAAAATCAATTAGTCGGTTATTTTATCATACAATGTCAATTCTAAAAATAATTGAGGAGTCCAATAACTGAATGAGCGGTAAAAATGATGGCCTCATATACATCCTTGGCCAAAAGTATTAGGCACCCCAATAAAACACAGATTATACAAAACGTATTAAAAGAAAACAGCTTATATTTTTAACAAAAGCCAAGGTAGGGCCGCCAAACGATAATTAAAACAATGGCAAACGAATTTCTATGGGCCATAAAATATCTGGTGAGCAAAACCCATATAATGTGTATTTTCAAAAAAATACTCATTTTTATTATCAGTATTCCTTTGCTATTCATAGCGTAAAGAAGCTTCTGTGTGTGATTCAGTGGTGAAATTAACATTCCCCTTTTTCGAAAACTCCAAAAAAAGTGAACTTTGCTACGAAAAACGAATTAAAATCCAGTTATTGCATGAACAAGGGACTTCCCAAGCAGAGATTGCCAAACTTGTAAAATGTTCGCGGTGCGCAGTGCAATCTGCTATTAAACGGTTTGCGGAGACTGGTTTCCACGCAAATAAAATACGGACTGGCAGAAAACGCGTGACTACTGAGCGCCAGGACAGGAAACTCATCCGCGATTTTCTACAGGATCGAAAAAAAGCTTCTTCTGAGCTTGCTGCCGCCCTATCCGACGTGCGGGTTTAAAGGGGTGTAAAGCAAGAAAGAAGCCATGGCTCTCGGCAGATAACAAAAAGAACCGTTTAGAATGGGCTCTACGTCACCAACACTTCACGGAGGAAGATTGGTCAAATATTGTGTGGTCCGATGAATCAAACTTTGAGGTAAGCTTGCGGTAAGCAGTACAATAATGCTTTCTGGGTGTTATTGGGGCTTCCGCGGTTTTGTATCAGGCATGTTTGCTGAGGCAGGCACAAATAGTTTTGAGGCTATCATGCGCAAGAGAACGGCATCCTTGATGCGTAGGATACGTGGAAGCTCTAATAGCATCCTGAAGGTAATAGTTGAGAAACCGGACTGTCCTTTCCTGATGCATTGTCTGACTGAGGGAAAATATTGAAATTAAGAGGGGATGATATTTTAAAGTTAATTTATTTTGTTTAAATAATTTTTTTTTTTTACTAATATAGTTGTATAAGTATTTCTGTTACTAACACATTATGGATTTTCTGTATTCGAAATAAAGTATATATTATTATTATTATTAAAAACAATAAAATTGATCGCTCTTATTTTAGTCTGATTTCATAAAAATTATGAGCACTCATTTAAATTCTTTTTTTTACTATTTTTCCAGATATTTGGAATTGCGGTTGTAGCCTACGTAAGGCGGCGCGTCGGCGAGGAATACCATCCAGATTACGTGGTGCCCACTGTGAAACACGGGGGAGGCAGCATTATGATCTGGGGTTGCATGGCAGCCGAATGTTCGTTTGCGAATGCAGGAGGAACAGTGAAAAGTACATAAATGTGCTCGAAACTGCGCTATTGCCTTCGCTTACACGCATTTTCGATTACACCAACTTAGATGAAGTGAAATTCCAACAAGACAATGCTCCTTGTCATAAATCAGCGGCCACCATGCGCTGGTTTAGAAACAACAGTATCGACTTGTTAGAATGGCTGGCGCAATCCCCAGATCTCAATCCTATCGAGCATCTTTGAGGTATTCTGAAGCATAAGGTCCGAGAGCACAGCATTACATCAAAATCAGCGTTAAAAAATGTATTGATTCAAGAGTGGGACGCCATAAGTGCAGCCGATTGTAAAAAGCTTGTAAGCACCATGCCCCAACGAATTGCTGCTGTGATCAATGCGAAGGGTGGGCCAACTAAATATTAGTATTTTTTTGTTATTTTATAAGAATATAGTAATTTGGAAAACAATTTTATTTTATTTTTCACTTTAAACACGAAAATGTCAGAAATTTTGAAGGTGTCTAATACTTTTGGCCAAGGCCGTATACCTGCGCCAGATCCCTTTTATTGTTGGTGAATCATTTGGGTTAGATGAGGTTAGAATGAGATTTCTTACCGACAAATTCCGATTTATTACTGCCCACACGTAACCGCTCGTTCAATAATTCTTACCGCCCATTTAATTATTTTCCTGCTCAATTATATATTCACTGAACCATTTAATTATTTTTTATTACTCATTTTTGTTTACTTTACTGCTTAGTTTTAACTTTATAATTTTTAACTTCCCAAAACTAATATAGGCAAGCAATAAGATTTTAAATTGTTAAGCAGCATTCTATGAAAGTCGTTACGGGTAGTCAGAAGCCAGTAAATATGGCACTGGTCTAGCCAAAGGGTATCCAGTTACTGGGTTGTGGAGGTCAAATAGGCAGTCGCTTCATGTAAATACACTAATATAACACCCGGTTAGACTGGAAAAGGCTAAGCAGATGATGAAGCAGCATTCTATAAACGAGTTGTCGTTTTAATGGCATTGTTCTTATTTCAGGGCTGATCTAAAAAACTTCCAAATCACCGATATATCGTGGTACCGTGACAAGCTCTACTTGGTCACGAATGTCTCTACTGTGATGTGGTATAACACCACCACTCATAAAACTGGTTTCATGCCTAGCATGGATAACGTGGGCAGCTTAGCTGTGGATTGGGTTGGGAAGAAGATTTACTGGTCGAATCCTAAACAGCAGCTGGTAAGGATCTTGAATTTTTGGCTTTTACAATACTCTCACTTATAATGACGCGTTTTTAAAAGCTACATAGGCGATTTTTTTCTAAAAGTGGCTTTGACTGAAGCAGCGGCCGCCTACTGTAAAATCTTATCAACTCCCTGTTGCTTCAATTGCGATTTTTCTTTCTTTAGATCACACGAGGCAATTTAGACGGCGGTAATCGAGAGCCAGTACCAATTGTGACGGTTGCTAAAGAACTTACAATAGACTCGTTAGGCGCATACATATACTGGAATACAGGGCACGCTGTTGAGGCGGCCAGGCTTAATGGAGAGAATAAGATGGTATACTATCCCGCACAGTTATTTAGTGGAAAGCAAGGTAATGTTACTAACATAATTGTAGACGAAAAATTTATTTTTGGAACCGAATCAATATTAATTATGATATCTCGTTTTAAGTAATGGGGCTAACTGCGGATTTGGAAGAAAAATGGCTTTATTGGTTAGTTCGAAGTTATGATGGATCTGAACTTCATCGCGCTCCTACAGCTGATCGCATAACACATGGCGTTAATGAGGTTTGTTTCTTTATTGCTCATCTAGGTTTGTTTACTATCACCATAAAAAAGTTTGTGAGAAATAGTTATTTGTTATGCAAGAGTGCAAAGTTGCTTCTTTGCACTCGAGTGCAACACGTAACTTTTCATCCCACCTCAGCGAGGAAATGACTAAATGCAAAAAAATGGCGCGCAAAGCAAATTAAAAAAAAAGTAAGTACACCAAGAAGGTTCCAGATTCTGAATTATTAACAAATTAAAAAAACTTGTATGATTAATTCAGCCCCATGGAGGTAGAAGTAAATAGGTTTAATGATGTTTTGAATTCACAAACTTAGTATACACGATGTTCTAAATTCAATTTACTTTAACCTCTAGCGGATAAAAACGGCTTTTGCACTCAGATATCGAAGATCAAAAATACTCTTTCCGAGATGGGGGGATGAAAAAGTAGTTTACATTTTTAGTATATCAATGAGTTTACCTACATAAAGCTACTCGAAGAAAGAACGATGTTCCGCATCAGTGGTCATGTTTACATTAGTAATCAAGGTAATAAATACCTAAATAACCAGCGCTATTGCTCTGTCTCGTACATGAGACCTAGCTTTATGTATAGCATAGCATATTTTGTCCCTAATACTATATTCGTCAAGTTTGAGGAGCTCGTGGCTAAATAATACCAGCCCCACGGGTCGATCTTCAAGGATAAGCAACGCTTGCCGAGGTCGGGTCATGAATGGGTGACCATCTTACCATATCGAGATTCCTCCGTACCTAGGCAAACATGCTAAAGCTTTGGTTTCCTAGGATAGCGGTGCCGTCAAATAGCGGCCGTAATACAGCGGTGAATGACGTCACTAGAACGTTGTCTATCTAAACAAAATGGCGCGGTTTCCTAGAGAGCGGTAACTGACACCGTAACGTCAAAAAGCGGCGCCGCCATTTGCATGACGGCCGTCTTGTCGGTGTCAGATGGTTTCGTGAACGTTTCCAAAGAGAATGTAATATACTAGATAGCGATGAAGCAGACAGTGTGTTAAAACGGCCGTGGAACTTTCCACATGTCGTCACCGTAAAGACGGCCGCCTTTTTGCGTCCGTAATATTACGGCCGCTATATGACGGCACCGCTTTCCTAGGAAAACAAAGCTTTAGCGGTTGGTTCCGACTGTCATTTGTACATCTATGACCGTCGTTTTGGTTAGTCAGAAGCCAAAACAATTTACACGATCTTGTGAAGGGGTATCGTGTTACCCAGCTACTGGGTTGTGGAGATCAGATAGACAGTCGACTCCACTTAAATCACCAGTACTCAGTTGTATAAAGTTAGGCTGGAAGCCGACCCTAACACAGTTGGGAAATGACTAAGCAGACGATGATTCGTGAAGCTTGAGGCACATAAAAAATATTTATACTACACCCTGGAAAGTACCTTGATACTTTATCAAATTTATGGTAGAAAGTACGTCATTGCATATCGAACAAATATGCGGGGAGAAAATGCATCTGAGCGGGAGAGAAAAGTGTATGAAAATCCATTTCTTACGTGGTTTTTCTTTTTTAATTTTGGGTAAGACCGCCGGTAACCTAAATATCAAAAGCCAAAAAGTTTTTACAGTGAGTTTTTATCTCCAAGTTCGCAAAATGACACTGGCCACTAGCTGTGTGTTGTATGGTGTCGGGCTGGCAGTGCGACCCTGCGGCGGCTGGATAAACAATTTGAAAAAAGAACATGTGAAAATTGCAAACGCCATTGGCGCCATTTGTGAAAACAGTGTTACATTAAGCTTCACTAACTGCAACAATTTCAATATAAATTTCAATTAGTAAAGATTTAGTTTTTTATTTTCCTCGTAGGTGTAGTATAAAGCACTATGTATCACTCGAGAGAAAGTGCGATTCCCGATCTCGGGTGTTTTAAAGCCCTCGCCTACGGCTCGGGCTTCAAACGACACCCTCGACGGTAATCGGTCACTTTCTCCTCTCGGTGAACAATGTACTAAGTATTTGTCATATTTATCTAAATGATACTTTTTCCACTTCCTTGTTTGAAATTCTATATCTATATTAACCTAACTGATGTTAATTTAATGTAAGTGTTTAAAGATTGGATGCGAAACAACCAAATAGTATAGGTATCAGTTTTTACTCGATATTGTTAATTTGACAGATATCCGGTTCGTTAGTGACTCGCCTATCCGGCACGGCAACTCTCGGACCTCTCTGCTACTTTAGCGGCCGCCTGGTTTGGGTACAAGACGCTTCAAGAGCCGTTGTGTCGGACTTGGCTGGTAGATACACTGCCGAAATGGTGCCGAGAGTCCATGTCATAGCTGTGAGGGACCCGACCTTGCATGCTGAAAGTGGTAAGTTGGAAAAATAGTAGTAAGAGCCGTCTTCAGTAGCAGAAAACTTACCTCTTTTGTAGAGATCTCTGACACTTGACTTTGTGTAAAAGTTATAAAAATGGACAGTGCCCGATAAAAAAACCAGATAATACTGAATTTATAAATTACAGCGAAACCTATAAGAAGTCTATATCTAAACGTTACAAACAGAAACACAATGCTTTCCTAATCCTTCGTGCGGAACGGGCCTTACATAAAGACAAGTGGATACTGGGAACGCAATTTATTTTTCACAATCTCGCACAAATACACACACTAAGCACCTACACCTCTTACATCAACACACAATATTTACAATTATTTTATTCGGATTTTAAATTTAATTAATTCAATTTTATGTACCTACTAGCTTGTGCCAGTGGCTTCGCCCGCGTGGGAAATTTTTCCCGTGTAAATCCCGATCCCGTGGGAATTTCGCAAAATCCTTTCTTAGCGGATGCCTACATCATAACATCTACCTGCATGCCAAATTTCAGCCCGATCCGACCAGTGGTTTGGGCTGTGCGTTGATAGATCACTATGTCAGTCAGTCAATCAGTCAGTCAGTCAGTCAGTCACCTTTGAGTTATATATATATATATATTTGGTTACACAATAATGTTAATATAACCTAATCCTCATTTAGTTTTTATTTTATTTTGATTTGTTTTAACGCATCTATTTTTTTTTTATAAAATTTTAACAAATAATTCCTAATTGTATCCATGTTGCATAAAACTTGCAATATTGTCACATCATTGGAAGAAGTCACTGGCTCCTGAAATACAGGTTTTCAAACCTAGCTCTGGAGGTAGGGTCTCACATCTCTGTAACTTAGTTTATGCCAAATAAATAATTATTATTATAAAAAAAAACTATTATTATTATTGATTTGATGGTGAGCTATTCTGTGGTCGAAGTTAAAACACGCTTACCTAGAAGGAACCTATTGAATCTTTACTTAAAGACCCCAGGTTATAGTTGTCAGGAAATACAGACTCTTGCAGTGAATTCACTCTAGCTGTACGCAGAATGAAACGTGTATAAATCACCGTTCGCCTTTTAGACTGATGATGGATCGGGCTTGGTGGAATCTGATTGTAAAATTCCATCGTACACTCCCCGAAATGTAACTTATAGAAAACCGATGAACTTGTCAATCATGTCCATGACTTCGACTGACTTGGCCAAGATTATTTTTTATCTCGTGTCTCTCTTTTCAGAATCATTAATAGCAATACCGGAGACCATAAATTCATCGTCGATAGCTGTGGTCGGCGAGTGGGACAAGTTCAATGTGACGTGGGAGCCTGCCACCCGCGTCAACGTGAACAACAGCCGAGTGTACTATGACGTCAACTTGCACTTCCCCGGACAGTATAATATTGAGGTGAGGCCTGGTTACAAGTGATTTTTGTTTTATTAACAAACGTTTATCAAATCTTGTGTATTAACTTGTTTTTCTCCTCTAAGTTACATATATTATGTATCTTATTGGACCAGTGGTAGCCCAGTGAGTTGAGAAATGACTTACAGGTCGGATGTTTGAACCCAGACAGGCCTATGACTGTGTAATTTTCATCGTCACCCCTGGTCTTAAAGCGGCGAGGGAAAATATCGTGAGGACCATGGTCCTCCGTTGGACATGTCCAGGAGCATGTCCTAGGACCGAAAAATCCGAAGTCACGCGACAACGACGAAGCCGTACTGGTTCCGCGCGGTGGCTTTCGGCCCATTTCCTCTCACAGAGAGGAGGTCTGCGCCCCGCAGAGGAAATGTTATAGGCTGATTAAGTAATATATTTAAAATATCATCTGAACTTTAAATCGTAACATACGATAATTTGAACGTGTCAGAATGGTCCAACGAAGGAAGAATTTGTACTAAGCAAAACCCACGACTTTTTTTTTATTTGTTTGTAAGTTTGTATGTAGGGGTTAGATACTCTTCGGAACTAATGATCCAATCCTAAAAATCTTTCTTAGGTAGTAGGGTGCGCTATTAGTTTAGAGAGTGTTTAGGCTATAAATTATTTCGAAATCCACGCAGACGAACTCGCAGGTGAAGTGCTAGTACATACTAAAAATATCAATTTTATTCAATAAACAGTATTGTATTACTTTGTCCACTCTGCAATAGTCTTGTTAACTCATCAAGTCGATATTTTTTTTTTAAGAGTCACATTCTTTTTGTAATATGTACAGATTCCTATTTACTTCCTTTTACAAACAAATACGAGGCATGCCTTTTAAGTTTTGTCGTTAGAAGAAAAAAACAACTAGAACCTTATAGTACTTTTTATTATTTTTCAAAGTATTCACCACGTAGCTTAATACTTTTCCATTCGCTCAAACCAGTTATTATAACATTTATTCCACTCTAAAGTGGGGGTGTTCAAAATGGCTGACTTGAAAGCGTCGACTGCTTCTTCACCGGACTGGAACCTTTGACCACGAAGACTTTTCTTAATTTTAGGAAATGTAAAGAAATCATTAGGGCTTAGGTCAGGACTGTATGGAGGACGGTCAAGAATTTCTACATTTTCCTGCTTCAAATACTCAATTGTTTGACGAGCGCTGTGTGAGCTTGCGTTGTCGTGGTGCAGGATAATGCTTCGCTTTGAGTTAGATTTTCGAAGTTCGGCGGTGACTTGTGGTAAACAAACTGTGGTATACCACTCTGCGTTAACCGTTCTACGATCTTCAAGTGCAATATTCGCAACATGGCCGGTTTTTCCAAGGAACGTGGCCACCATCTTCTTTGAAGTGCTTCGAGAACGAACAACTTTAGTCGGCTTTGGCTCGTCTTGAAAGACCCAGATTGTAGATTGTTGTTTGGAATCAGGATCGTAGGCATAGATCCAAGATTCGTCACCACTGATGATGTCGTAGATGTGATTTGACTCTCCTCGGTTGAACCTTTGCAGAGTTTTCTTACACCATCTGATGCGGGCCGCCTTGTGATCGTCGGAAAGCAGATGCGGTTTCCAACGGCAAACGAACTTTCTCACACCAAGCGCTTCATGCAAGATCTTCTGAATGGTTGTCCCTGAGATGCCTAATAGAGCCTCTATCTCTCGATACGTCACATGACGATCTTCGAGAATTAGTTGTCTCACAGCAATGATGTTATCTTCAGTGAAGGCGGATTTTGGGCGTCCTTCGCGAGATTTGTCACTAACACTAGTATGTCCACGCTGGAATTCTAAATACCAGCGTTCGACAGTCCGCAGACATGGGGCTTCATCACTGAACACAGATATTAGCTCTACAAAACACTGAAGTCGTGTCAGACCTCTTCTAAAGTTGTAGAAAATTATTAAACGAACATTTTCCTTAGAAAGATTCATTTTCGTACGTAACCAATCGACGCTGTGACTAAACAATAGCATTAATCCGAATACTTTTAACTGTTTTGAGATTCAAAATTTAAACACATTCGAATATAGAATAGTTCCAAATTCAAAATTGCCGGGAAATATGGTAACGATAGAACTTAAAAGGCATGCCTGGTAATTACACAAATATATTTTTAATATACTAGTTTAGCACACCTTGCCTTTGCGCACAATGAATGCAAGGCAGAAGCGCTTAGTACGATAAGATGTATATCCACCAAGTGTAGATGGTACCCTGCAGTTCGTCTGGTAGACCGGAAGTAAAAGGGGGATGGAGGTATTACGTGTTCAGTTGGCACCCTGTAGTGACACACGGACGAGGGTAAATAAAATACAGTGGATTTCATTTATACGACCTTGGTTGTAGCGACTATTTGTCTATAACGAGAAACAACAGCAGCTCAACATTTCCTTCAAGAACTGGAAAACAAGAGACGTAGATGTGCGGGATGTTACAATATACATCGTCAGAATGGTGAAACACCAAAGGCTGCCACTAATAAGGCAAAGAAAGTTTCGACGATTTGCAATACGTGTTTGAAGCCTTATTGCCTAAGTTTTTTCACACAGGCGCATACTTAGAGATTTAGTTTTTTTTTATCTTATTTGCAACCTTATTCTATTGTTTTTGTCACATTTTTATTGAATAAACCATAAAAATATACCTTTCTTTTGGTTTTATTTTTATTTTCTGCAGTTTTACATAAAAAAAAGGCTGATGTTCATGTCCCAGCACTTTTTTGATAGCTTATAGTTTGTTCTATCAAGTCCACTTTTGTAAGCTCCAAACCTAGTGAGTCCCATCTCACAAAACAGTATAGACAGTGTACGGGTAAACAGCCCACATATGGGCTGCGGACTGGTTGCTGTGGATAGTCCACAGCCCATATGTGGGCTGTGGACTGTGAACTTGTTAAATCTAAGGCCCTTGAATTTAAATCATACTTTGGTATAAAATGTATCGCTATGACTTTGAATATAACGTTGAGTTCGAGTGTAGCGACTGTTTAATAAAAAACTGAATAATTTGTAACAAATTCTTAGAAATCTAATGAAGATATTGCGACCGGAGTCGGCCGCCAAAGATACAAGGAGTTTTCTTTTATTTTGTTTAGATCCCACACGGGTGGTCAGCAATTGTGGTGATCTTTACTTTTTGTTTATAGATAATACCTAAGTAGGTAGGTAAGCGTTACGACTATAAACATGTCGGTATCTCTTTACTTTTGCTTGTTCCGGAATTAAAGATGAAATTACAGTGGTCCCTTCCTCGTCGTTATACCCGAAATCCACTGTAATATGAAAAATAAGTAATATTAATTTAAATAAACAAATAATAATATATTTTCTTAAGTCTAATAACAAAAGGAGAGTTAATATAAAATACAATAAATACATTTAAACTGTACAAATGGCTAAGTATAGGCATATTTTTGTTGTGAACTTCTAGCACCCAAACTAGGACATGTACTGTATGTTGGGTGTTAGCGATTTTCCCTAGATTATTCACAAAGAGAAGCCCAGCTCAGTGTGTTACAAGGTCACAAATTACATTAGTATTTTATATAACACAAAAAGTAAGTAAACACTAGTAAAGAGGTTGTGTGTCGTGTGTGTGTGTGTGTGTGTGTGTGTTTGTGTATGGGTGTGTGTATGGTGTATATGGTTTATTTAATATTTCAATGGTATTGTATCGGCAGAGGACAGTGGAAGTATGTTGGGTGGAGGTGGTGTCGGCGTCGGTGGCGCCGTACAGCAGCGTGGAGGTGAGGGTGCGCGCGCACACGCACTGGGGCGGCGGGCCGGCCGCGCGCGCCGCGCTGCACTCCCCGCAGGCCGCGCCCTCGGCCCCCCGGGCGCCGCGCATCTACGTGCAGCCTGCGCTCAGGTAACCACTATATCTATGGAGATACTTGATTGACGATAACAACGTTCAAAGACCTTGTTATCATCAATCAAGTATCATCTAGATGTGCATTCTATACGGCTTAACGGTGTTCCTCTGAAGGGAGTGGCTCAACTTAAATACCTGGGTCACTTGGTCATCACTGACCTTAAAGAATGCTGATACAGAGACGGAACGGAGGGCTCTGTCCGTGCGTGCGAAATGATAAAGTAAATTTTATTGCCACAAAAGATATAATACAAAAGTATACATTTATACATAGATGCTTTAGGTAAGTCCATAAATTGCAAAATGTGTATACAGATAAAGTGAGCCGTGGCTCTCAAACTAGGATAACCTATATTTTAAGAGGCAGTGAACGGCTGTGAGTTTATTGGAGTAAGGGTGTGTGTGTGTGTGTGTGTGTGTGTGTGCGTGTGTGCTTGTGAGTGTGTGTGTGAGTGTGTGTGTGCGTTCGAGTGTCCTCGATAGCCCGCAGGTTTGCACGTTGTACTTCAGAAAAGAAGGTGACCCATGACACTTTTTATAGCATTCTGTACCACCTTCTATACGTGCAGTTTGTGGGAGAAGTATTCGCAGGCATTGTATGGGGCCCTCCGTGTCCAATTCAATAATGCCTTCAGAAAACTGTTGGGGTTACCATGACGTTGCAGTTTGCAGGGATGTTTGCACCGGCGCGTATTGATTGTTTGTCATGGCTAGTCCCAACAGGGCTCTGAAGATGGTCGCGGATAGAGTGGACTGTCCATATATGGTCCACTGCTGTCAATTGCATATGTCTCCGATCTCCGAAAACTAGGGTTAGTACACAACAATAGTGTTGTGTACTAACCCTAGTTTTTTAAGCTAATTGTTTACTAACTATAATTACATAATTGTGTTATGTGGCTTGAAATAAGGAATATTTGAATTTGATATATTATCTAAACTAATATTATAAAAACATAGTTGGAAAAAGGCTTAGCAGATGATGATGATGATTTTATTATGTATCAGTGGCGGTCCCCAGTCCGCAATATTCCGGTGGGGCAGCCCCTTGCGCGCCAACGGTGTGATCCGCGGCTACGAGGCGCAGTGCTGGGTACTCGGCGCTGACGTCACGTCGCCCACCAAACCTTCCGCCTGTGCCGACGCACATCTATCGCCGTCCCATACTCAACTCATGCTAAGGGACTTGACGCCTGCTTCTAAGTATTTCTTTCAGGTGAGGAAAGTTAAACAAGCCTTTTTATCAAATAGATAGATATATTCTTTCTTGTACACCATTAAATAATCAATTAAGGACTTGACACCTACAAATTGGCCAAGTGCTAGTCAGACTCGCCCATGAAGAGTTCCGTAGTAACTACGCCAAATAAGTTTGTTTTTCCGAAATATCGGAAACTCAAAACAATAAATACACATGGTAAATATCCCGTTTTAAGTTCTAATGATATTTTTATGAAATACAAAGTTATATTTACAAATATAATACAAAGTTATAATTACACCCAGCTTACTGCGGTGTATCCATCACAGGGATAGCATGCATAAAAAGGCCTTAAGTGAATCAGAAAACGCTATTGTCCACACATCATACAAGCGGTACCGCAATTTCTATAACGCTCTACTGAGGAAACTAAAGATTACATGTGAAAAATCACTACTTAACACTTCAAAAACCACAAAGGATACATGGAACGCAATAAAAACTATAATAAACCAAAAAAAACAAAAAAGCCACAGCAGACCACCTATTAAATGTCTCATTAAACACTACGAATAGCATAACACGAATGAAATAAACACATATTTCAGTAATGTCGGTAAAAATCTAGCCGACAACATTACACTCTCTGTTGACAACACACAACCGTCGCCATACAATTTCAACATTCCGCCAGCCCCAGATTCTATTGTCTTACTCCCCCCTGATGAATCTGAAATTGAAACACTAATAATGAATTTAAAAAATGAAAGTGCAACCGGGTGGGACAATATTCCTGAAATTAGGTAGAGTCAATTGTTCCACCACTAACTAAACTTATGGTAGCGTGTTACCAGCAAGGTGTATTTCCACTGGATTTCAAACGTTCACTAGTCACACCGGTCTACAGGGGAGGAATTCAAACGGACTACAAGAACTATAGACCAATCTCAGTCTTATCAGCTATATCCAAGATATTAGAAAAGCTCCTAAACAACCGACTCAAATCTGTCCCAGAAAGAAAACAAATTGTATCGGACGCACAATTTGGGTTTAGGTCGGGGAAGAGCACAGAAGATGCTGTGAGCCAATTAGTAGACTATGTGACGGCAAAAGTTGACATAAAACAAAAGCGCTTGGGTGTCTTCCTCGACCTCGCCAAAGCTTTCGACACTGTCTGTTTTCGACCCTGGTGGACAAGTTAGAATGCGCAGGTATTCGAGGGAACGCAATAAACATTTTTAAGGACTACCTAGCAAATCGCACGCAAAGAGTGAGAATCGGCGAATATACAAGTCCCAAGGAACAGGTTTGTTTCGGCGTGCCACAAGGTAGTGTGTTTGCACCGAGTCTTTTCCTGATCTATATAAACGACCTATGTAAACTGTCATTGAGAAATGGTAAAATATTTTCATATGCTGATGACACAGCGTTAATATTTCATGGAGAGACTTGGGAGCAGGCACAGAGAAATGCTGAAATAGGACTTCATCAAATAAAATACTGGCTAGAGGCAAATCTGTTAACTTTAAACCTAAACAAGACCACTTATATGCAGTTCTCCTTTGCCAAAACAAAATAGCCGGAACTCATTACACTCTTGCAAATTTCTCATTAATAATGCAACATGCTTGTCAATAAAAAAGTCACGGCAACAAAATATCTCTGAGTAATCTTAGACAGTAAATTGAGCTAGCAACTACACATTGAGCAAACAACATCTCGTACGAGGAAGCTGATATGGGCATTCAGTAAGCTTAGGTATGCGGCTAACATTAATCATCTTCGAAAAGTTTATTATGCATTAGCTCAGTCCGTGCTCGGATACTGCGTTACAGTCTGGGGTGGGGCTTGCAAAACTATCATGATAAATCTGGAAGGAGCTCAAAGATCACTGCTCAAAGTCATGACGTTCAAACCGTACCGGTTCCCCACAGTGACTTTGTATGAAAGTAGCAAGGTGCTAATAGTGAGACAGTTTTATATACTAAACATTATCATTGGGAAGCATAGCATCGTACTACACCTATCAATCCCAACAGTACACGGAAACGAACCATCCCCAACGTCTGTCCCTCTGTAAAAACAAATACTGCATCGGCGAGGCGGCATCATATGTACTTGGCAACGCATATGTATAACAAAATAAACCGGCTACTAAAAATTAACTCACTTAGAACAATCTGAAACAAATACCTAATAAAAAACTGGCTTCAGTCGCTCGACTACAATGACACTGAAAAAATTCTAAAATAACACATCAGCCACCTACATATTTCCCATCCACACTCAAAAACACGCACTAACTCACACACACAACAAACACACACACAACACACACACACACTGATAAATCATGCATAATTATAGTTTTTATGTTTAACTTTTTATTTTAACTTTAATTTACTTTTAAATATTTTTTTATTGTTTTTATTTTTTACATTAGCGACTATAAAGGGCAAAGATACTGACTTCTGAAACACAGGCTTTGCCTAGCTCAGAAGTAAGGGTTACAATTTACAGTGTAGGTATATACTGATGTCAATAAAAATATTTGTATTGTTTATTTGCGGTTTTAAAAAATGTGCTTATCTCAAAAACTGCTGACCCGATCTCGTTCAAACCAATTTTCGTTCAAAGTTTTTATTAAGATCTACAGTATATTACTAAAAATGGTGATACAATGGGCGGGTATTATCGCTCAAAGCAATCTTTTACAGACAATCTTCGGATGGAACAGAACAAGAAAAGAAAATAAATACGCGGGTAGTCCATGGTCTACTATTTACTTATGTGCAATACATAATTTATAAACTAATTACATCGAATCATATCTGTACACATTTAAAAAGCTAAGACATGTATAATTAGTAATAACATTTTAAGGAGAGAGATAGAGATAAAGTTCCGGAAGGTCTTCCTAAAGGGTGGATGGAACAATGTAGACTCACATTTTATATTAAGACCTACATATATGATACTGGAAACAGTTTTTTTTTTATTTTTGTTTTAAGGGGCTTTTGAACACAGTTCACGTCAGCCCCATCATAAACTAATCTTAAATTACTGACAAACATAGAACAAAAAACAACTTAAACTAAACTAAACAAAAACCTTAAATATTAATTAATGTGTAAATCATTTTAGCCTCACGGGACAAAGGTCGAGCTAGAAAATGATAAAATATGCCTAAGTCTAATCTGTTTATATCTAACTCCCTAATAATTCTATTTCTCTCAGATTCGTTTCTGACGCACTCCACTAAAAGATGCTGTACATCTCCTCTTTTACCGCATACCTCGCAATTGGGTGAACTTACTTTTTGCATAAGATACGCAAAAGCTCTCAATGGCATGTGTCCGGAACTAACTCGAGTTACAATAGTACCTAGGTAAAGCGGAGAACATAGCTCGCTTTGCATTAATTTGTTCTTGACACAGAACTCCACGATCAGAATAGACCATAGGAACGATTATTTAAAGAAATGTGTCGATTTTAATATTATATTACGTTTTAGGTCAGAGCTCACACTGACGCTGGCTTCGGTCAATATTCCGAAGTGGTATTCACATCTTCCGATGAAGTAAACCCCATACCAAAAGTAATGATATCCTCTCAAGAATCTATCAAAATTATCGACCTCGACTCCGGAGAAAGTGAAACAATCCCTAAAAGTACGGGGATACCTGTTGACTTTGCGGTGTCTACTGAAGAAAACATTGTTTATTGGGTTAATAACTTGGAAGAAATATTTTCTTCGAGGATCAACGGCAGTGGACACTTTAAGGTAAGAAAAAAGCTTCGTCATAACTAAAGACGTCTCTTAAGCATCCCAAAACCATATTGTTTCTGTTGAATGTACGGTGCCCAAAGCCCTACATAAATTACTTATGGTATTTTTTTTTTGCCATCAGACAGTCATATACAAATAATATAATCTATACTAATATTATAAAGCGAGAAACTTTTTACTCGACTGCAAAAAAGTAAGGTTATGTTTTTACCATGATGAAGCCCCACGCCACTGTTAGTTTTTAAGACAATTGGTTCCTTACAATAGACCTATAGTGCCGGCAATCTGATACAATGATAATGTATTATTCAGCTTACATCGATCAACGGTTCAGCGACCAGTATGTGTGTGGATTGGGTGAGCCGCTCTGTGTACTGGTCTCAACTGGAGATCACTTCCATCGAGTCTTACGTCACGTACCGAGCTGATCTGGGAATGCCCAACACCAGACCACACATCACGCGGGTCTTCGCCAGAAAACAACCAATCGACAGCCTCCAAATAGCACCACTACACCAGTGAGTAATATTAATTTTATTGTGATAGTTTCACCTTCGAAACTGCGGTTATAATAACGATAATATATATTTTTAGATCGCTATTCTGGTACGAAGAAAACGACACCCGCTTTCCAGACCTAGGAACAATAATGACATCTAATTTAAACGGCTCCAATATCAGAAGATTCTTCAGAAATCCCGAAGCTACCGGTCGTGATTGTAATTGCCCTGAAAACCCTCAAGTGGCCAGACCTTTTGTTATCGACATGACCAAGAGTAAAAACTATGATTTGTACTGGGTCGATCCTTGGGTACACCACATAATCGCCACAGATATGGATGCTTGCAAATGCAGGATAGTTGTTGATGCCACCGAAAAGAAAAAGTACGGATTTACACCCAGGTCCATCACAGTGGACAGCAGATATGTTTACTGGTTCAATTCTACTCAAAAGGAAATATTTTATACTACGAAACATCATAAAACAAGAATAGAAGAGAGGAAGACTGCTTATGGATACAAAATCATGGCTTTGGATCCAGGGAATCAGCCTTACCCTCCGAGACTTTGCCTATTTCCTAAAGTTCTACATTTAAGACCGAGAGTCCTTTCACATTCTGCTAACAGCGTGACGCTCCATATGCCTTCGGTGGAAAAACCAAATCGTTGTCACTCTTTGGAGTACGAAATGTCGACGACAGAGTACACAATATTCTACAGAGTTCAGATGAACAACGACACGTCTGTTTGTGATAAAGAATCTTGTCCATACATTACTACCACGAACACCGAAGTTATAATAAATGAACTGAAACCGTTTACCAACTATACGGTGATGTTGGAAGCTACGAACTACTATGCGAAGCTACATGAGGTGAAACCGCTTGTTGGTAAACCTATGACGATACAGACAGCTGCTGAAGGTAATTCGAATTTACATATTACTCTCTAATAACACGGCCGTAAATAAAAAAATACTAAATCAATAAAAGTTGCAACCAAAACTGCTTTCAAATTACATATAAACACACTTTAGATATTATATTTGGTAGAATTCTATTTGGCTCTAGAGTGTCATGTCCAAAATAAAATAGGATTTCTGTGTCTGTTAAAAATGTACTTATCGTATTTACGACCTAGTATTCCACGTATTTATTATTGAACTAGCACTCCGCCCGTGACTTCGTCTGCTTGAATTTCTAAATAATTTATTGCCTATATCGCTCACCAATAATGCACCATAAAAAACTAAAAAAAAAAAAATAGAATTGGATCATTAGTTCCGAAGATTACCCCTACATACAAACTAACAAACAAGTTTTACCTCTTTATAAGTTTAGATTAACTGAAGCCTTAACTTTATCCTTCACAGCACCGTTAGCTCCCAAAGACGTAACGGGAATGGTGTTAAGTCCGGTACTGGCACATGTAGAATGGAAGCCTGATCCGGGACTGTCGTATGAAGTGCACTGGAGAACTGATGACTCGCCATCGTTGCCACATAAGCTGAAGGGTAAGTGCATTTATATCGTTTTATTTTTGGCCTATGTTTTTATCATATTTATCACTAGCGACCGAACCCGGCTTCACGCAGTCTCATTCTACCAATTCACATAAAACCTTAATAAATTATACACTGGACCTTCTTGTTGAATCACTCTACACATTGATGAAAACCGCGTTAAAATCAGTTTAGTAGTTTGTTCGAACACTCATGCAGATAGACATAGTGAGACTTTGTTTTATAATATACTAACTTTTGCCCGCGACTTCGTACGCGTGAGAAGGTTTTCCCGCGCAAATCCCGATCCCGTGAGAATTTCGGAATAAAAAGTAACCTATATGTTATTCCAGAATGTCAACTATCTACTTACCAAATTTCATTCAGATCCGTTCAGTAGTTTTTGCTTTTGCGTGAAAGAGTAACAAACATCCATCCATCCTCACAAACTTTCGCATTTATAATATTAGTAGGAAGTAGGAAGGATTAGTAGGATAGGATAGGAAGTAGGATATTAGTAGGATAGGATAGAATAGGAAGGATAAAGATTATACGGAAGGTAATTACTTAACTTTTGTGGAAGCTTTTTAAATACTTGTATTGTACTTAATGAAGACCATAGTCTTCAATAAGGAAGGTTATCTGATACAATTGCGGCGTTTCTATTGAATATGAGCAATAATCCCAAGATAAAAATGCTTCGGCCAACAATATTGACACTTGACTATCAAAAATTGCAAGCGGATCACTGAATTGATAATTGGTCTTCCCACACTCCCATTACTTTCCCAAATTTCAGCGTTGTAGTATCAAGTTTCTGAGCTAAGTCGCGGACAGACCGACATGACGATACCTAAAAATTTCTCGAAAACGGTGCATCGTAGGACCATGCTTTTGGGAACCTAAATGGTTTCTATGGTCATATAAACTTAAGATTTCTGAAAAAGAAAAAACAACGAAAATTATTCTAATTCCCAAAAAAATTTCGCTCCATTGCGCCCCTAAGGCTACCAACCTTGATTTCCACTATGATAATATATGATTTCATTAATAAATAACTTATTATATTAACGCTGATTACTCGCAAACGCTAGAAGAAAAGAGATATTTAGTTTTTTTATCTATCTCAGTTTTGACGACGTAAATACGCCAAATGTCGGCCCCCTAACGGATTTTCTGACTGGGGATCGCTCTGGCGCCATCAGTTTGCATCGAAGGATAGCTTCTGATGCGGTTTTGGATAGTTTCATATATCTATTTCATGTTAATAGGCATAAGGTTGACATTTCTATTAAAAGAAAAAGTATTAAGGTTTAGATGAGTCGAGAACGAAAAAACCCTAAAGTCGGCCATTCACGGCCCATGGTCGGTCGCGTTTTTTCCAAATGTCGGCCGGGTATAGGGTGTTTTAAATTAAGACAGTGACAAATATTATTAATATGATTTATTTTGGCAGGAGTTTTTTAGTTATTTTGGAGGATTTGTTTATTAAACTATATATTATTACTATATAATATAATATATTATTACTAAAATATATATTATTTCCCCTCAACAATGTTAGGTACTAAAATTATAACAAAGTAAAACATCACAATAAAATAAAATACTTGTAACGTTGTTCGTGGGACGCCAAATAGTTTAATGCACGAATGAAAATCCCATTACCTATCTAATCCCATGCCCTAAGAGCTTCTTTTATTTTATTGCGATCGTAACCGCATAATTTTCTTTGCTTTCGCGAAGGCCTTGCATCTACCTGCTCTGTCATTGTAGTACCTTAAATTAAAAGCATTAAGTGAAAACGAACGAGCTTTTTGTCACGTGCAGGTTAATGAATCAATGAAAGTAAGTAAACTTCAAAGATATTTTTTAAGCTAATAAACAAGGGTTTCATAGATAGCAAGTTCCAAAGAGCAATTTATACTTATATCCCAAATTCCCAAACCATAATTAGCTACCATAAATATGTTTTCAATATTGTCAATACCTACATTAAAACTCAACTTCTTAATAATATTAATAAAATATACTTGTCATAATACATATTTAATTTTGAGAAAATAAGTTTGATAAATAAATTAAAAATGACTACCTACCACCCAATCAATGAAAAAATACAAAAGTAATCAGCCTGTATAGTGGCGTCCGAATTTGAGGCTGGTCGACATTACGATCTTTAATATTTCTAATGTCGGCCCCTATTTCGTGTACCTTATTTCTCGAGATTCAACTAATATCACCCCGGCCGGTATTTGACAATTAAACGTAAAATAGATTTATTTGCCTATAAGCTTTGCAAATTCTCTTGTTAAACCAATGGAATTGGTAGAATTGGAATTAATAAAACAGACTGCATTTACTTTAAGTCGGCCACGGCCGAGAATCGGGTTTTAAGTCAAAACTGGCGCTCTATTGACGGCCTCCTATTTTTCCCTTAAAACAATACGCAAAACGTTGAAAAAACTATATCAAAATATAGTAAAAATAACGTTTTAGTGATAATAAAGCTGAAAACAAAAATAAAGAAATGTCTTACCGTAGTAATATCAATTCCCGAAGTATGGGTATTCGCATCAGGTAAACTACTTTTAACCCAAACTTGACGCTTCAACGGCGCAGTCGCGACTTACGTTCAGTGTGCGAAGAGCGAGTGACGTAATCGAATAGTAACGGTTTGTACATATAGAGTATGAACTAAGGTTGTAATTCAGGTAGCAAAATTGTCACTTAATTACCTTTTGAATGAACGCAAGCTGAAAACGTACAGACGGCCGAAAATTGGGGGGGGGGGGGGGGGGCGAAGTTTAGCGTATTTACCCATATCAATAATCATTGTGCGACGCTCTAATCGGTCTGTCACCACTATGTCAGGCTATTGGCAACAATAGTCCTGTCAGTGATGATAGATCGATCTCAGTACAGTGTAATATTGCCATTTTCGAGAACTGGGTCGGGCACATACCTATAGTACGATACTTCCGATTCCACAAGATTGTATTTTAGTGCAAGTTACTGGTGAATAATCCTGGCTATGAGGTTGTGTCTATGCAAGTATTCTCCGTTAGCCAGATGAGAACAACCGGAGATAATGTGTCAAATGGATTCTCTCGGTTTGTGACATGCCCGACATATGTCTACCGTACCATCCTTCACAATATATTTCCGATAGGTATTCGTCATCCAAAGAAAACTAAAGAAACCAAAAAAAAATTTATCTATTATGCAAAGATTGTGAAAATCAAGAAGTTTTTTTAAAAGAGTAACCGTTGATTTTCTTGCCGGTTCTTCTCCATAGGAAACGACCATTTTCGAACCGTGCACTAACTTCTGACGTTTTATGAGTGCCCATTTAGGCTTATCTATACTAATATTATAAAGCGGAAAAGTTTGTTAGTTTGTTTGTTTGTTTGTTTGTTTGTTTGTTTGTTTGTTTGCTTGAACGCGCTAATCTTCGAAAGTACTGGGTGGATTTGGATGAAATTTGGTATGGAAGTAGCTTGAAGCTTGAGGAAGGTTATAGGCTACTTTTTACCCGACTGCAAAAAAGGAGAGTTATGTTTTTACCGTGATAGAATCCACGGGAGCGAAGCCCCGCGAGAGTACTAGTCTATACTAATATTATAAAGCTGAAGAGTTTGTTTGTTTGTTTGCTTGAACGCGCTAATCTCAGGAACTACCGTTCTGATTTGAAAATTTCTTTCAGTGTTAGATAGCCCATTTATCGAGGAAGGCTATAGGCTATATATCATCACACTAATACCAATAGGAGCGGAGCAGTAATGAAGAATGTTTCAAAATCGGGGGATTTTTTTTCCACGGGGACGAAGTCGCGGGCGGAAGCTAGTGTAAAATAAAATAATTTTGATTTTGATTTTTTTGATTTTTAAACAGGGTGGGTTTTTAGACAGTACAAGTCTGACACTTCCTTCAGCTCCACCCAGAACGGGAGGGCCAGTCCTTTGTGTACATAAATAAGTGGTTTATAAATGTTTGGTATTGTAGAGCACAACACGTTCGAGGTGTCGGAGGACCGGCGCGCGGACATAACGCGGCTGTCGCCCAACACGGCGTACACGGTGTGGGTGCGCGCGCGCTCGCGGCACAGCGCGGAGGGCGCGGACTCGCGGGCGCTGCGCCTGCGCACCTACCCCGCGCCGCCGCCGCTGGCCGCCGCCCGCCGCGCGCCCTACGAGCTCCGCGTGCTGTGGCCGCCGCCCACCGCCTACCAGCTGCACCAGTACGTCACAACACACATACAAACTATACTACGTGTAACGGAAACCCTATATCGATGGCCCAGAAGACAAATGTGCTAATTACAAAAGAACAATGGCAGCCACCCATCAGGCGCGTGCATAGGATTATGACAGGGCATGCGGCGGAGTAAAAACACACAAAAACTTCTTCTTTTATAGATTTTTAGCATAGCCACAGCCACGCATCGCCACCATGCTACGATGCGTGGCTGTGGCTATGCTAAAAATCTATAAAAGAAGAAGTTTTTGTGTGTTTTTACTCCGCCGCATGCCCTGTCATAATCCTATGCACGCCCCTGCCACCCATACATTAATTTAGCTGAGATTAATTTTTTGCGTCTTTAAATGAAAAATATCTTGTTTAACTCGGCGTCAACTTCTGAATTAGTTTGTGCAAGAATTTTTGCTCGAGAAGTCCGAGAATAATAGAAATTCAGTCATGAACTTTTGCAGGTTATATCCGGGTCAAGTGAAAATTAAAGAAAACGGAAAACAATCGAGAGCAATACAAGGCACAATGTGCAAGCGTCTGTGACATGAACATTTTTTTTTAAGTAGATTAGTTCCTAACGAAACAAGCTAAGGTCTTACGGACCATGCTGCCTAGTAATCAGTTAACCATAAATTATACATATAAATATTTTTCTTGAGGGTAATGTGACATGAACAATCAACAGTTGTCAAACCAAGTTATTTTTTTTTGACTTGGGATAATAGTCTTTTTGCCAGTCATTAATTGAAAGTAATTAATTTATTTTTACACTAAAATATTTTTACCTCCCTATAAAGAACACTCCCACTTATAAATAAACATTATTGTTAATTCATTTACTCCTTTTTGTTACAATAACAAACTAAAACTGATTTTATTACAATAATATTACACTTACTGTCACTTGGCAGAATAAATACAAAATGGCATCACTAATATTGTCAATGAAAAAATCAAATAACTTTTAATTTAAAATATATTTTTTTATCTAGACTTCACTAGGTAATGTGATACTTTTAAAAAACGTAGAAAAAAAATAGAACTGCCTTCGTATATAAGTCACTTTTAGACGCTAAAATTAAAGTCAGCTAAGCTTTCGCCATTGTTCTTTTAATAATGTAACATTTTAATGCCAAAAGTATTGAAGTGATGAATGAATACTTTTGGCATTAAAATGTTACATTCTCAAAATTTTGGAAATAGCACATTTGTCTTCTAGACCATCGATATATCTATCCAAAAGGGAACACGACATCTAGTATGGAGTCTCTATGCACAGTTTCAGTTCAAAATAAGCAATTCAAAGAATTGATACAAAATTATCAGTTTCATATGTTTCTTGAATAAACAATCATAACATACGTGCCCAGCACTACGAGCGTCAGTAATTTTCAGTCTCTGGTATCAATGTATTGAAACTGATCTGGCATATCGACCCGCCGCCGTTTTGAGTTTTTTCAAAATAACGGCGCACGATGAAACTGATATATATATGAATAAAGGACAACTAGACGAACAAAAACTGTCATGGAACATGGTACCCCGAAGTGTCACGTTACCAAAATATTTGAAGGTAAACATTGACATAATAGTACAACGACAATCATTAAAAATAGACTTATTACGCATCTATAAGCGTCAGATCGTATCCAAATGATCGTTCCTAGGTTATTTATTAATATTACTGTCTATTGGAAGAGAGTAGGTACCTTACATACACTAGGAGCACGGGAAAACTGCTACTATAATAAATTATTTGCCTACTATATCACATCAACATCAATGACATGCCTTTTGTTTTATTTTTGACCAGTAGTTAGGCACTATACCCGTACTTTTATTTCGATACAGTAAGCTGACATAGGCTAATGTCACTTACTAAAATAATGATACCCTATTTAACCTAAAAGTGATGTATTCAATCAATCGAATAATAAATAAGCGATTTTAAATCGTTAGAAATATAAATAAATGCGCGATAATTTAGAATATTATCATTTATTTTCAGTAGTAACTAGATTTTATTATAAATAAATCTATTTATATTAAAAATATTCGTATCTAATCAATCACACATGATAAAAGCCACTCTTTTGCAAATTGTGTCATGTGATGAATATTTTAATAAATTGCGCGGGATTACTATCAAAAAGACTGCCCCACACCACTGCGACTTAAACCCTGTTGGAATGGGTACGGGTACAGGGGACTATTGCAAAAAAAAATATTATCATGATCTATTCGTTTTATTTTTAACGCCCCTATATATTCAAATTTTACTTTTGTTATTTTCACACAATATTATAAAAAAATGTTTACTTACATTGTTATTCAATTTTATTCCTGAATCGATTAATTTAGTTACATTACAATTTCGTAGTCGTCATTATCTGACAACTCAGAAACTGTCAGTCTACTGCATCGAATTAAAAGTCCGGGTATAAAATTATTTTTACTATAGTTTATTTGGTACAAGTAGGTACTACATAATAATTATGTAACTAGCTGCAATACTTCCTTCTTAAAACATTTACACTACATTACAGATGTAATGTACCTACTCTCTTCCAGTAGACAGTAATACTAATGGGTGAAATGCAGAAAATATGTCACTAATTCTCAAAAAGTAACGCACCTGAGAAATAACTAAACTGATAAAATTAATAACAAAACTGATACTACACGAATGCACTACCTCTCGATATCAGGACGGCCGCCAATCAATATGCATTTAAGGCTGCTCTCTCGAAAAAAGCTTGAAAAAAGCATTCAGATGAAGCAACTTTTCGTCGGCAATTACAGAGAAATTACATCTGAAAAAAATTGTTAGTAATCTACATGATATGAACCGTAATTTGGTTTAGCCACAATTTTTCTATCGGTATCACATAATAAGAAAAAAAAATGCCAATACACCTCCAAATCATTGAGATGAAACCATTTTACTCCTTAATTTCTTATCAAAAGAGTATAAAAAATATACTACTGCTTTGCAATACAAATGAAAATAATTTGGTTTTGTTACTTTTTACAAATATGTATTATTTTTATTACAATAAATTAAAAATGAGTCCTATTAAAGACTGCGTTTATATCACCCCTGCACTCGTCCACAAATTCAGTGCGGGGCGCATCGTGTTGCTAGGTGGACGTACGTCGCGTTGCGAGAGCTCAAGCACTACGAAATAATATCGTAAAATATTACTGTAAAAATTAATTTTGTAAATAGTGGAATAGCTTTTTAACCGACTTTAGAAAAAGGAGGAGGTTCTCAATTCGTCTTGAACTTTTTTTTTATGATGTTACTTCATTACTCGCAGATGGCTGGACCGATTTGGAAAATTCTTTTTTTGTTTGAAAGAATATACATTCTAGTTAGTTCTATTGTCATCAGGTTTGGATCTGATGATGAAATCATGGAGAAATCGAGGGAACTCTTCAAATATTATAGGCATAACTATAGCGTTTTGGGTATTTCTTATAGTACCTTGTTTAGTTTCTCTCGAAAAGCACCATTTGAGGAAGTGGAACTGATGACGAAGACCCCAGATGGCCATCGAAACTACTCAATAATAAGTATTTCGTGGATTGCGATTAGATTACTTGAATATAGATGTCAAGCACTTTATGCTCGTCACAATGCATATGGTGAAGTAGAGCTGATAGTGATGTACCAGGAGAACTCCTCAAAAATTAACGGCTCTGCACCGGGAAAAGCAATATTTTGTAAAAGGTGATAAGTAGTTGACATTTTGGCTTTTGTAACTAGATAAATTACAAACCGACCCACTAAAAAGCGTGAAATAAAACTTATTATCAAAAAATAGAACCGACTTTCGATTCGTCAAAAAGTTTTATTTCTGATTCTTGTTTATAAGTTAAAGAGTATTTAATGTATCTATAAGTAGTGTTAGTGTTATAAACTCATAGTATTTTACAGTTTTAGTAGTGTTTAAATTTAGTTTGTAAAACATGGGAATAAGCAGAAACGAATGAAGAGAGGTCTAAAAAAATATTACAAACAAAAGGGTATACATTTATTATCAAGGTAAGTTTAAAGTTTTATCTACATATTTCATTATAAACTATCGCTTTACTTACCTCGCATAAAAGTAGATAGCACAGAGTAAACGGACAGAGGGTAAGCTTCATACAACTGCGCTATGATAGGTACACTACTACAAGCAAGG
Organism: Tholera decimalis; assembly: GCA_943138885.2. Classification (NCBI taxonomy): domain Eukaryota; kingdom Metazoa; phylum Arthropoda; class Insecta; order Lepidoptera; family Noctuidae; genus Tholera; species Tholera decimalis. The sequence continues at coordinate 20,362,936 of OW964563.2, read as the reverse complement.
CGCGTGTGTGCGCTTCGTCTGAGCGAGGCCTGGCTTGAGCCGATATGCACCGGTTTCTCTTCGTACGGACGAAGCCGCCAGTTGAGATAGAGAGATAGAGTTAAGATAATGTACAAGAGAAAGAAGAAAACGACAAAGAGAAGGAAATAGAACTAAGGAAAGAAAAATAGATTGATGAGAAAAATTAAGAAAACGAGAACGAAGAAGGACGAAAAGAAAACATAGAACAAGATTTTATATGGCTATCAAAATTTCTAAAAATAAATATATGTGAACACGGAGAAATAAATGAGGATGAAGAAGTTCAACCAACCAAAAGAATAAAAATACTTGGTGAAAGAAAGTTAAATTTCAGTGAATTTTAGTTATAATCTATTTGTTTATAAAAAATGTAACAAATAATATGACATACACTAGTAATAATTATACTACCTATCTACCTTACTCTAAGTTCCTACCTACATACCTACCTTACCGACCTACCTACCATTTTTCTCTTAATAGAAACCTTCCTCAGACTATAACGAATATTCGAAAAAAAATCCGTATTGGTCCAGCCATTCCTGAGTTTTGCGCTTACATTTTACATTTAGCCATTAATTTTTATTTATATATAATTAAGTTAAAAAGATACATCAAGTTGTTTACCTCATGTTTCGAGCCAGGCTGTGTACTTAGTATGAGTTTGAAATACTTTTGTCGTTTTCGAAAACTATCGCTTTGTCTCTTTCACACGTACCAGATTAGTGTGAAAGAGACAAAGCTATAGTTTTCGAACACGATAATAGTATCGCAAACTCATACTAAGGCCGCTGATCTATAATAGAGGTAAAGTTTCTACAGTACATACTCAAAGTGCATCTATATCAATAGATAATAAATAAAAACAAAATTTGACCACTTTTGATGCGGTACAAATAAAAATGAATTTAACTTTCACGATGACTTGACCTTCTGTGATTTCGATACTCTGTGCCGAGACTAGGCGAAGCGACGACGCATGCTGGCGGCGCAAGCACGGGCCGAGCGCGCCTCTCTTTTCTGTTGCATGCGGGTAGCGGAGAGCTGCGCGGAGTGACGCGCGGAGAGGGGTCGTTAGCTCCGCCCAAATGGTCAAGGTTATTGGCATGAATACAAGCCTTAAGAGAAAGTTGCGGGATTATTTTCTTAACAAATAGTGGAAGCAGAGTTTTCAGAACCCACTTTCTATAACGTTTTATTATTATATATATATAATATATTTTTGGTATGTATTATGATAAATATGTATGTAAGTTTATTTTAGTTAGAAGTATATGTATATATACACTTGTAATAAAACTTTTACGTTGAAAATATTATCTACTTAGTTTATTTTTTTTATGCACCTGCCATGTTATCTCTTCACCACCCATGGTTGACTGGTAGAGAATGCCTATGGCATTAAGTCCGCCTTTGTACATTTTGTGTTGCATAAAGTTTTAATAAATAAATAAATAAATAAATACTATAAAGGTAAGATCACACAATATGGTCAAGGCAAGCCAAAAAACGAAACTAAAAAATTCAATAAGTCAGGTTTGAGGGCTTCACGTGTCACTTGAACATGGTATGTTTTATATCAAATGTGCTGAAAGCACATTGTTTTTCAACGGACGACAAAAGGAAGTTATCAATTCGACGCGTTTTTTTTTTTCTTTTTTTTTATGTATGATCACCGATTACTCAAAGACGGCTGAACCGATTTGGAAAATTCTTTTTTAGTTTGAAAGGGTATACTTTTAAATTGGTCCCATTGTCACGAGGTCAGGATCTGATGATGGAATCCTGGATAAATCGAGGGAACTCTTCAAATATTATAGGCACACCTATGGCGTTTTGGGTATTTCTTATAGTAACTTGTGCAGTTGCTCTCAAAAAATACCATTTGGGGAAGTGGAACTGATGATGAAGACCACAATGGCCGCCGAACCTACTCAATAATAAGTATTCCGTGGATTGCGATTAGATTACTTGAATATGGATGTTAAGCACTTTATGTTCGTCACAATGCATATGGTGATGTAGAGCTGATGGTGAAGTACCAGGAGAACTCCTCAACAATTAACGGCCCAGCATTGGGAAAAGCGATATTTTGTAAAAGGTTATAAGTAGTTGACATTTAGGCTCTTTTAACTAGGTAAATTAAAAATCGACCAACTAAAAAGAGTGAAATAAAAACTTTTTACCAAAAAATTAAACCGACTCCCAAAAACACTGCAAAGTGAAACTTAACTTTAATTTCGGAAGTCGGTGCCAAAAACTAAAATACAAAACTAAAGATACCGACTCAAAATTAAAGTTCTTTTTCACTTTGCAGTGTTTTTGGGAGTCGGTTTAATTTTTTGGTAAAAAGTTTTTAATCTTGACGTACGAGAAGTTGTCAATATTTAATTTCCGAGATATTCACTATAATCAAAATAAAACAAAAATTGAAAATTTTAACGTCATTTATTAGTATCTACTTCACTAAGTAGCAGTGACTGTACTTAACTTTTATTTATCCTCTAATCAAATAAAAATAATTCGTTTATCAATATTACTTTTAAAGGAACTTTCTCAACTAAATTTTTGATACTTGGCAGTATAAAATTAAACTTATGTCAGTCTAATTCAGTCTAATCATATTGTTTTTATTTTAATCACAAGAAATAATCTCAACAGTAAACGTCTAATTATAAAACAAAGAAATGAAAAAAAAAATGAAAATAATCGATATAAACCTCGTATTATCAAAAAGATAAAACTTAGAAAATATTAAACTGGCACTATTACACTGGCTAATTAAGGAGGCATTTAGTTGGCAAGATAAACAGCTTCTTAAAGTAGTTTTGTACTAAACCTTTTGTACGAATTATTTTTATTTGATTAGACATCAAATAAAAATAATTCGTTTATCAATATTACTTTTAAAGGAACTTTCTTAACTTAATTTGACCATATAAAATTACACTTGTATCATATGTCAGTCTTATTCACTGTAATCAAATTGTTTTTATTTTAATCTCAACAATAAACGTCTTAACAAATGAAAATAATCGAAATAAACTTCTTATTAACAAAAAAATAAATCTTATAAAAAATAGTCATAAACAAAATAATTATTTAAAATATTGAAATGAAAATCCTTCTCTCAAATCTTATTTAAATAAATATTCTCATCGTCACTACTGAGATCATCTCTTTGGTTGATATTTAAATCATAATTTAAATCAACTTTGGTCAACTTTAAGGGACATTCCCTGGTTACATCCAAGTAGGCGCAATTTTCAGCAGAAAATTTTACGTCACTCAATACTGTCACCTTATTACGCTTTAGCTATCGGAAAACACTAGTTCTATTAAAATAAAAATAAAATATTATTCATGTTAACTTATAATTTAAGTACTGTACCTGTATTTTTTTTTACAGATTCCAAGTAGAATACACGGAGGCTAGTCCATCAAGCGCCACATGGAAGCCCTGCACGCGTGGCGAGCACAACGAATGGGTAGCCCCGGAGCTCCGCCCCCTCGCCCGCTACCGCTTCCGCCTCCGCCTGCAGTACGTCGCTAACAGCCCGCCCTACTACTGGCCACACGACGACCGCTTCACATATGAAACTCTTGGTGAGCTTGATGAAACTCTTGGTGAGCTTGTAACTTACAAAAATTTTGATAGGTTTGCGTTTGACCACCATTTTACCTGAAAGTAAGTGATGGTGTGGTCAAAGATTAAGCACGCTTATCTAGAAGTAATCAATTTACTCTTGACTTAAATACACCCAGGTTATACCTGTCAGGAAACACAAATTCTGGCAGCGAATTCCACTCCTTAAAATAATTATAATTTGGAACAAAAACAATACACAAGCAACAGAATTCAACGATGGTAGCTGCAAAAGTTAAAACTGTGGTGCAAAAGTTAGCTGTACGCACAATGAAAATATTCCCAAAACGTTTTCCGTGCATGGGTGGGATGTCTAAAACGTCATGTCATGTAACGATGGGGCATCGCCGTTCTTCTTGTAGTCCGATGATAGAATAGGCTTGGTGGAATTAGATTGTGCAATTCCATGGCACTCTATCCGAAATGTAACCGATACTTGCAAATCGTCGCCGATAGGCTCTGGAGCTTTGTCTCCACCAGTTCTCGACCAGTTTCTCGTTGCCAATGAGCCTCTTAGCCCGTTTCTCGATAGACTCAAGTGCATCAAGCTGATAATTGGCAGATCCGTCCCAGTGATGGGAGCAATACTCCGTACACCACCGAACTTGTACTCGATAAAGGTCGAGCGGCTGTTCCGGTGTGAAGTACTGTCTTTACAAAAATTCTGTATTCCCAACTTTTTGGCACCTAGTCGAGCAGTCAGACCAGTATCTGGTTATTATAGACTTTTCATTACACATTGCGGGTTTCTGGAAGTAGTTTTTGCAAAAATAGATTAATTCAGTTGTCCAAAACCAGCCACCCTATAATAATAAGCATACCTAAGGGTATCGTATCTCACATGTGCGGCTTCGAAACACTCTTTTTTAGAAAGCAAAAACCCACGGTACTTATTTTGTGAGACATTTCTGCTTTAGCCATCTTGTCTGTTTAAGCTACCGTACCAAAATGGTTGCTACAGCTCTATATGTATACTAATACTTCAGGAAAATATCTCTTGTTAATTCCGCCAAAAATTCAATCAATCTTCTCTCGTCAACTGCTGCGCCGCGAACAACATCAACAACGACGACGAGTCATCTCCTGAAGATGCTCCGTGGAGGCGTGAAACACTCGTGTCGAGTATGGTTTGTTTGCAAGTTTGTTTGTATGGATTTCCGCAAAGTAACACTTGATCCCATTCTGTATTTCTACTATATGTATATTTGTTTGTCAGGCGACGTCCCCGGGCCGCCAGGTCCTCTGCGTGTGGAAGGTGTAGGTGACAGAGTATTGCGTGTGTGGTGGACGGAACCCGACACACGAGGCTCTCCCATCATTGCCTACCGCGTCTGGGGAAGGCCGCAGCACAGGTGCGAAATCTTTACTTGAAACAATAAAACATTAGGTATATCTCAGTTGTATTTTAGAAGGGGAACTCTTATGTTAATAAGATCAACTGGTTAATGGCCAGATAAATGAAGACGATACTGCTATTGTGAAATTGCTGATTGTTCATCTATGTGTATGTGTTGCGCATCTATGTATCATCATCAACATCAGGCTTGGCCTTTGGTCAACTATGTTGGGGTCAGCTTCCAGTCTTACCAAATGCAGCTGAGTATTAGTGTTTTACATGGACTCACGGAATAGATGAATAAGGTTGGAATGGTAATGTGGGCGTGGTGAGCGTGCCACATTTATGATACGAAAATCATAGCTCGACCGATTAATTCATTCGCCGCGTTTAGTGCGCTTCGGAATACTTTGGAACACAGAGCTCTGCTTTAAAATGCCATGTTGTGCAATTATAACCTGTAAAACAAAAAGTAAGACCGCAAGTATAGAGCGAGGAGGTATATCTTTCCATCAGTAAGTCGAAAATAACATTTAATTACAATTTTATTTGTGAAAAACATAAAAATATTCTGATCACTGTGAAATTCCGAACATTAACAACATTATTGCAAGAAGTTACAAAAAATATACATTGCCCGATGTGTACTCGCTTAATCAACGCAATGACCAAGTCCGTTTGCAATGTATTGCATCCTCTCACTTCAACCATTGACGTTTCGTCCTTTACCCTGATTGGCCGTGATGCACGGCGCATGTTTATCGACAGTGAGTTACAATCAGTAGCAAGCTCTTGATTTAAGTGTGTGTAATTTATTTGTGTGCGTAATTCGCATACGTAACGGGCCTCTTGCTTGTAGTTGATCTGTGGGAGTGGGAGACAAGCGGCGACACGCGTTCTCATAGAAATCAGGAACCATTTCCTTTCTAACCTCTTTTATCTGTTCTGTGCATGGACCGACTGCCTATCTGACCTCCACAACCCAGTAGCTGTGAAACACGATATCCCTTGGCTAGATCAGTGTCAGATTTACTGGCTTCTGACTACCCGTAATGACTGTCAAATATATCTAAATGATAGCCGAGACCAACAGCTTAATGTGCTTTTAGAGGCACGGGGGTATCACACCGCCAACTACCAAATTTCGGTCTATTACTCGGAAATTCCTTACAGAAAATCTCAATAGTACTTTTTGCCCGATCCGGGAATCGAACCCGAGAACTCTTGCTCAGCAGTCGCTCTTGCAACGACTCGACCTACGAGGCAGTCCAGTCTCGTGCATCTATGTATACAGGGTTAATTGTAAAACACCGAAAACCTCTCAGGACTATGTTACTAACATCATAATCAACAACTTTTGTTCTATGACTTTTAAAAATTCGTCATATTTTAGTTCACCAGATTTTCATACAAAAATAAAAATATTTAAATTGAACGCCCTAAATGTTACAAAGTCTATGTGAAGCAAAAGAAAACGATTTATACTATCACTTTCCTTTGTTTCGCATAGACTCCGTAACGTTTAGGGCGTTCAATTTAAATATTTTTATTTTTGTATGAAAATCTGGTGAACTAAAATATGACGAATTTTTAAAAGTCATAGAACAAAAGTTGTTGATTATGATGTTAGTAACATAGTCCTGTGAGGTTTTCGGTGTTTTTCAATTAACCCTGTATAAATATAAAATAAACGTTAAACACGCTCCACCAAACACAATTATTTCGATGTTTTCGATGCCCGTGAATAATTTTTAGTACGATTTTTGACCGCCAGGATCGCACAAGGGAATGAAAACATAACAAAGAATCTCAGTGAACTACTCCCAGCTAACCTGCCTTCAGACATCGATGACAAGATGAAGATGCGCATCGCAAGGGAGGGGCTGGAACTGCTGCACAATGGAACCGGTATGTGCCGAAGTTTAAACAAAATATTTTCACAATCAGCTCACATAAATTTAGCCTGCTAATTTTAAAAAATCCGATGGTATTGAAAAAAGTGTCTTTAAAGAACTATTCCGCATTAAATATCGAAACAAAAAATCTGCTCCTTTAAACAATAGAGTTTAATTATTTAAGTATTTATTTTATTAGGTACTACCTATGTGTTGAAAAATATAAAATTCAATTCAAGTTGCAAGTCAGGCCGTCACTAATGGTACAACACTGCTCTAAAGCTGAAGTACGAGGTATAATCAATAAGTAAAATTAATTGTGTTTAATTTTTCAACCTTCGAAACCACTTCTTACTCTTGCGAGCTTTTTCTAAAAATAATGTCACTACATCTAAATATATATAACTCAAAGGTGACTGACTGACATAGTGATCTATCAACGCACAGCCCAAACCACTGGACGGATCGGGCTGAAATTTGGCATGCAAGTAGATGTTACGACGTAGGCATCCGCTAAGAAAAGATTTTGTGAAATTCCCACGGGATCGGGATTTATACGGGAAAAACTTCCCACGCGGGCGAAGCCGCTGGCACAAGCTAGTATTTTATATAACTAATCAAGCTGCCTAGCCTTTTCGCAACTACATTATTGCTCGATGTATGTACTTGATGCAGACCATAAAGACCCTGTCTTCTGTTCGGGCATCTGTTTTGCCTCCGGCGTAATGATAAACTTGCACATACAACATACATATATTGTTTTAAATGTTTTGTCAGTTTATACATAAATACCTATTTCGTGTTAGTAAGAGATTATTTTAGAAACAGCGCTTTATTTTTGGTCTCGAATTGAATACACATTTTGGTATAGATTAGTTAAATGCCACAACATTTTTGATAATTCGTTTATAATCAATAATATGTAAGTTTAGGTATGATGTGTCCCCAAGGATGTGTTCTAATAGGCGTTACATGCGTGGTCTATTAAGAGGTAACGGGACCCACACACACACATAACACATAAGCTACTTTTTATCCCGGAATTCCCATGGGATCGGGATTTACGCGGGAAAATCAGCGAACGGATCGAGTCGCGAGCAAAAGCTAATAAATAATAATTAACTATAACGGAATATGAAGTGAAATATAGAAAAAATTGAGTTTCATTAATCAATCAATTTATATTTCTTATTATTTTGACTATTGTCGCTGTCATTCATAAAAGGGGTTAAAGTTGGTCAAAGTATGAAATTGCCGTTTTATAGTAATGGTGTGAGATATTCGAGTGAAACTTTTTTCACATGACACATAATTATGAGGTTATTGTTTTCTAAATTATGTATATAATTATGTATAATAATGTATTCAGAGATCTCTTTTGAAGTCCATACAATCTGTACTGGTCAAATTATATGGGAACCTTGTAGCGATCTTTTCAGGTAAGATGTACACAGATTTTAGTGGGCCTGTCCACTTAGAACTTAACTTAGAACTGTAAGCAGTTCAACGATTTAATGAACAATACCAAGGTCGTTTGGATATGCCGCAAAAAGTACTGAAACTGCCAGACAATCATATTAATAACGAATGTAAAAACTTATATAGTTGACAATAGGTTATGCAGATTACAGTCTTCAGGAAAGGTCCACACAGTATAAATTGACTTGTCAAGAGCTCAACGACTTGACGAACAATGCCAAACTTTGAGTAGATCGTAAAAGTACTCAAACTACCTGGCATCGTCGAAAGATAATAGTCGTTTATTTCATGGTGTTATTCACTATAGCTTTCTCAAGTCAGTACTCTGGCAATAACAGCAGATGTTTACTGTGCCGGACTTCGAATTATGATGGCGAATCTAGTAATGAAACAGTCAGACTCGTGATTCGATCTTCGCCATTATTGCTTCATGATAACGCAAGACCTCACACTGCATGAGAAACAGTTGTAATTATGCAGAAGTTGCAGTTAGAAATCTTTCATCTTCCTCCGTAGGTACTCGCCTGACCTTGCTCCAACGGACTACCACTTTTTTCGTGGTTTGGAGAATTTTGTAAGAGGTAAATAAACTCTTCCCAAGAGGCAGTACAAAATGCTTTCACACAGTTTGCCGAATCTAGATCCCGAGAGCTCTGTCGCAAAGACCCGATTCGATGGCAACAATGTATAACCTAAATTGTAACAATGTAATTTTTATTTACTGATAACATCAGCTTTATAATTTTTTCACTATAATAGTCTCTTTTTTAGTAACAAAAACAATGAGAAAAATCTATTGGGTAGGTAAATCCCCCACCATCCAAACTAATCTGGGGGAACCCGGACGGATAGCAGCCCTAGGCCTTGGGCGCTTCAAATTGTCTATAATATTGAGAGAATAGGTAGAATCTTTGTACGAAGCTAAATTTGAAGAACTTAAAAGGGTTACTTCATTCATACAATAATAATATACAGAACACTATTGACGTTTTTTCTTGACACTGCGATATTGAGAATGAAAATCGATTGAATCATTCAATTCTTGTGTTTACACGTTCAACTTTCGTTCAATCGCATTGAACATTGAACGGCAGAATTGAAAATATTGAGCAAGCTCAATTCTTCAATGCGATTGAACATTGCCATTGAATGATTCATTTTTACGTTTAGGCAATATTACACGTTTCAATCACATTGCGTCAATGCCATTTGTTCGGTCCGACGTGAAACAGAACGCACCTTTTGGCCGGCAACATTAATTATCTGTGGACTTGACATAACCTCTTGACTCTTGACAGATTGATTTTGCTTGTTGGAAAAATGTCCGCACGTTTGGGACTTTGATTTGATTGTAATTGGTAAAATATTGTTGAATTCGCCTGTTGAGACCGATAATTGGGTCGCGAATTATTTGTTGGTTGAAGTGTATTCCCCATTTGTTGAAAACCCCGGGATATTGTTGAATTATACGCCGCCTTGTCGTCGGTCGGCCGGCACGCGGAATTTGTTGTAAATCGTATTGGATCTCACGAGATATGAACAGATTAATTGTGTTCAGTGATTGATTGAACTTTGTAAGCTCGGATTAACAAGAATCCAGTGATATTTCTTGGAACAAGTACGCCATATTGACGCCATACCAAGGCACGCGCGTTGTTGGAATTAAGTGTGCTGATTGAAGACGGACCGCATTGGGAGGACTGCATCTTGGAGAACCTTGTCCATCCACACTTGTCTTTCACCACACGTTACAATTACTCACCTCATATCACATACAAACCACACTTAGGGCGTGACCTTTGAAGGTCGAACTTGGCGTCCCCAGCACTCAGGTTAGTGGTACATTTTGTTTTTATTGTTGTAGGCCGAAGCCTAGTAGAGGCAGGCCATTGTGTAACCTTGTTATCATTATTAAGCAACGTTTAGAATCCGCGTATCGCGGACAAGTTTGGGACACCCCAGTTACCGTTGCACTGGGCCTATTGCAGTCTTGAACACCATTGAAAGGCAATATTGAACCGTGTAATATTGCCATTAGGCTACGTAGGTACGTCGCATTCCCGGGCACGCGCGGTGTGATTAATCCTATTTTCAACCGACGACAAAAAGAGGAGGTTATCAATTCGACGCGTATATATATATATTTTTTTTTTTAATGTATGATCATCGAGTACTCGAAGACGGCTGAACCGATTTGGAAAATTCTTTTTTGTTCGAATGGGTATACTTCGAAATTGGTACCACTATCACCAAAGTCAGGATCTGATGATGGGATCCTGGAGAAATCGAGGGAACTCTTCAAATATTATAGGCACACCTATGGCGTTTTGGGTATTTCTTATAGTAACTTGTGCAGTTGCTCTCAAAAAGTACCATTTGGGGAAGTGGAACTGATGATGAAGACCACAGATGGCCGCCGAAACTACTCAATAATAAGTATTAAGTGGATTGCGATTCGATTACTTGAATATGGATGTTAAGCACTTTATGCTCGTCACAATGCATATGGTGATGTAGAGCTGATGGTGAAGTACCAGGAGAACTCCTCAACAATTAACGGCCCAGCATTGGGAAAAGCAATATTTTGTAAAAGGTTATAAGTAGTTGACATTTAGGCTCTTGTAACTAGGTAAATTAAAAATCATCCAACTAAAAAGAGTGAAAAAAAAAACTTTTTAACAAAAAATTAAACCGACTCCCAAAAAACACTGCAAAGTGAAAAATAACTTTAATTTCGGAAGTCGGTGCCAAAAACGAAAAAACAAAACTAAAGACACCGACTACCGAAATTAAAGTTATTTTTCACTTTGCAGTGTTTTTTTGGGAGTCGGTTTAATTTTTTGTTAAAAAGTTTTTGTTTCGCTTTTTAGTTCAGTAGTGTTTTTGCTTTGATCGTATATATGTCTAGATTTGCGCTAGAGAATCGCAACAAATATCACTGGCCAGATTTGTAACTACAATTTCATTAATTAGTGTTTAACCAAAGATATACAGGGTTAATTGTAAAACACCGAAAACCTCTCAGGACTATGTTACTAACATCATAATGAACAACTTTTGTTCTAAGACTTTTAAAAATTCGTTATAAGTATTTTAGTTCACCAGATTTTCATATAAAAATAAAAATATTTAAATTGAACGCTAGTCTAGCTAGCAAGTCTATGCGAAGCAATAGAAAGCGATATTATAAATCGCTTTATTTGCTTCGCATAAACTTCGTAACATTTAGGGCGTTTAATTTAAACATTTTTATTTTTGTATGAAAATCTGGTGAACTAAAATGTCACGAATTTTTAAAAGTCATAGAACAAAAGTTGTTGATTATGATGTTAGTAACATAGTCCTAAGAGGTTTTCGGTGTTTTACAATTAACCCTGTATAATAAATTATAGATACGTTGTCCGCGCTCTAAAATGGCAAGTTGAAATCAAGGTAAGTGCCTCGTGTCTATTTAGTTATGCACGAACCTGTGTCGCGAACGCGACACTACACATCTTAAGAAAAAATGTGTTTTAAAAGAAAATTAGGAAAAAAACATGCCTTTGTGTTTTCAGACGTTGCACTAATTATACTGCTTCCGTGAGAGGTCAAAATGTGTCATTTCATAGCATCAACAGAAATACATTCTTTATTTTAAATTTTCTACACGGCTAATGGCGGCTAGCGTAAGAATCAAGTCAGTCACGTCATCACGTGACATTAGAGGAGGTTGTTAACTAAAGATGTATATTCATCTCTTTCTAACATCAGGTGTACCTAAAGATGGCATTTATTTTCTGTCCCTTTTACACGTATTAGATAGTAACTCTCTATGTGTGTGTTTCGTGCCGTTTTTGAGAGGTGTTTTGTGGGAATATGACGCGTCTATTTATACGTCATTGTGTTTAACATTTTAATTATAATACGCAGAACCAAAGATAAGCCCACCAACTTAGGTTAAAAAACCTATTATAATTATTATATTATCCAATATAATACATAATATAATTTCAACAATTAAATGGTGGCTTGATAACTCGAAAGATACTTTTTTATGACTAAACGTTTATTTTTATGTTTATGGGAAATTATAGCTTATTAAATAACAGCCAGCCCTGTAAAATTGCCGTTAAAATACGTCATATCTTTTGATAATTTGTTTACTAATAATGGGTAACTTTTTTTTAGTTTGTCGTCTGTAATTCCTGTGCACTTAAATTGGTATTTTTATTTGCCACTTAATTACCGTTTACCTTATATCTACTGACAGTGTCGCCAGTGAGCGGGCGAAACCAACTTATGAGCCAGCAGTTGGCTGATATTTTTTGGCGTTTGTATGCTCGAGCTATCTATCAAGACATGTATATAATCAAAGTATTTTTGTTTTAAAGTCGGTTTCGGTTTTTGTTAAAACGTTTTGTTCTATAGTGTACATGTCACTTTTCCAATTTGAAGGAGCTTATGGCTAAATAATGGTAGCCGCACGGGTCGATTTTCAAAGTTAAGCAACGCTTGCTGTGGTCGGTCTGTGGATGGGTGACCATCTTAACATATCGTTGTTCCTCCGGGCCTCGAAAGCACGCGAAGCCGTTGACCTCGCCTGTCATTTGAACATCTTTGTAAGTCGTTACGGGTATCCAGTAAAATCTGACACTGGTCTTGCCAAGGGGTATCATGTTATCCAGCTAATTGTAGAGATTATAGATGCTGGCGGGAAACATTCCGAATCATTCCCGTCGAATACTTCGGAAGTATTCTGAAATATTCCGAAACTTTGGGAATATTTCAACTGTAAAAAAAAACAGGAAAATCGACCTTTGAAGTCTGTTAATATACCAAAACTTGCTCCTAAGTAGGTAAGAACAAATACTTTTCTGAAAACCGCATCAAAACGTGTTTGCTTGCAAGGTTTGCCTTTATTTGCTTTTATTGACTGGGCTATTATACGCGTTAAGTAGGTAGGTAATGATTAATACCAACCTATGCGACTCGCGAATACTCGCGATGCGTACAGAGCTACATACAAACTAACCAAAAACATAGGTAGTTAACCCTTTTTCAAATAGCAAATCAAATATGCTTGGCCTGGTTTTTTTGTTTTACAACTGACATTTAAGGCTATAATCGCATAGCACGACTTACAACTCGATCGCCTAATGCATGTATTTTGACCAATAGGATGCACGAAGCGTATTTTAGTACCTAGTGTTCGTAATAGTAAGTACCTATTAATATAATGTTACACGCCCTGTACTCACAAAATGCATATTATTTCTAATTGGGCGAAAACAGGAAGGGATGTGGTTTGTCACTAGCTGCGCTTCTGCAGAAATATTTTCTCAAGCAAGTATGCGTATCTTTGGCCGATAGTACCTACCTAAAAACAAAAGAATAAAAATCCTGTTAATCGCAGGCTAATAAATCTACCTATAAAAATATCAACATATACTTAATCAATCCCATTTATAATAAAATAAACATTTATATTTTACTCTCGTAGCGTACATACGTACTCTCGCAGTGAACAATAATTAACTCACCCACCACACAACAAGCAAACACATTTATTCCCATTGAATTATTCGGGCGAAATATTCGGAAACATTCGATTGCGGGGTATGAATCTTTCTCGCGCGGGTGAAAACTTCTCCGGGGAGCAGCATCCCCTCCCTCTTACCGCACCCCTCACCGCCATCGCCTGCACGCACGACTCGTGGCCGGTGGCAGTCGGGTGCGCACGTCGCGGTGCCAGCGCGGCGGCAGCGGCCGGCGCGCGGCGCATAGAGATCGACGATCGATGCAAAATACGATTTTTCAGCAAAAAAAGTTGAAATCTTAATAAATAATTAAAAGTTTCTTTAAATCAGAATGATTCAAAATGAATTTATCATTTTGAATAATTCCCATTTAAAGAAACTTTCCCCGAAGTATTCCGGAATTATTCGGAATTATTCAGAAGTTTTGCAACTATAGTAGAGATCAGATAGGCAGTCGCTCTACGTAAAACACATATACTTAGCTGCATTTGGTTACACTGGAAGTTGACCCCAACATAGTTGGGAAAAGGCTAAGCAGATGATGACTGTTTCAACCACTGATTAGAAAACCACTTGATCGCGCATACGTTGCCCCGACGCATGAAAACTAGGCGAGTTTTTGCTCTTATATATTGGCTACGATACACGAACCATTTTAGTTGTGACCAAGTATTAGGCCTGTGTGCATGCTAAACAATTACAAATTTAAAATTTTTGTATACAATTTATAACGCATAATAATGCTTTCATGCGCGTTGAAGTGGTGTGGAAAACATTCCCAGACATCTAGATACCAAATGGATGACATAACTATTCATCAGTAATGAAATAAGTAATATGAAAATTATTTATCATTTTATCAGATTATAAGCTACCGCAGAGGTCCATTTAAAGTGGTGGTTTGGGTGGTCAAGGACAAAATTGTGTCGCGCGTTGATGTCTTTTGGAAATGTCTCTTTCTAACATGAAGAAATTCTAATTCTTTTATCCCTGTCTTTTCTTTTGTATTTTTATCGTAACAATCTGTGCTGTTACCTATAACGGCTGAATACGATATCAATAATTATAAAATTAAACTTATTTTTTTTTAATTCAATTCAGATAGTTGTCATAAAATACCTAAACCCTACATTAACCGAATTTTAATTCCTACATTAACCGACTTTAAAAAAGGAGAAAGTTCTGATATTTTTTATTCTGTGTGACATGCATGTTTTCATTAGATTTCCACAGATGCCAGATTAAAAAGAAAAGTGGATGGATAAGGTTACTAGGGAATATTGGTTTCTAGTTTGGTTTTTAAGGTTCCATAGCCGAATGGCAAAAAACGGAACTCTTATAATTTCGACATGTCTGTCCGTCTGTCTGTCTGTCCGTCCGTCCGTATGTCACAGCCATTTTATTCCGGAACTATTAGGACTAAACATGTAAAACTTGGTAGGTAGATGTATTCTGTGAACCGCTTTCCGATTTTAAGATTAAAATTTAAAAAATATTTAAAATAAAGGGGGCTCCCCATACATGGAACTGAAACTGAATTTTTTTTCATGAAACCTATACGTTTGTGGTATCTATAGACAGGTCTTTAAAAATGACATTATGGTTTCTCAAATGACTTTTTCATAAAGTTAATTGTTTAAAAGATATATGTACGCTTCCAAAGTGGTAAAATGTGTGTGTCCCCCCCTCTAACTTCTATAATAATGAAGTGAAAAATCTAAAAAAAACCATATGTTGTAGATCTTTCAACCAAAATTGGTTTGAACGAGATCGGGTCATATTTTCAAAAACCGCAAATATAACTTTGTAATTCATACAAATACTATGAAAAACAAAGTTATTTGGCGTAGTTGTAAAAATTTGTAAATAAGCTAGTTTTAAGAAATTTGTAAGGCTTTATTATTATTCTTTTTTTTTCAAATAAATATATTAAGTATGTTATATTTATTATAGTTACTACGGAACCCTTCATGGGCGAGTCCGACTCGCACTTGGCCAATTTTATTGATATAATGTTGAGAAAAGTCAAAATAATATAAGATACCTATATCCAATATTTCTAGGCTTCAAATAGTATGACGGAGTCTAATATTAATTAACTTGGACCTTTGCATTACAATATCGCCCTCGTAAGTTACTTTGGTTCCGGGGTTGCGGTAATGTTCTAATGAGATACCGCGGTCCCGGAACTTAAGGGCAGCTGAATGAACAGGGTGGGTTTTTAGTCAGTAGAAGTCTGACACTCCCTTCCACTTTACCCAGAGCGGGAGAAGTCATTCGATGATTTTGGAAAAAAAAAAACAGGTTACTTTGTTTCGATGTCGAGTCTACGGGTTAAAGGTGAACGCAGACCTAGCCGCACCGCAGTCTCTACAGTCCCCGCAGTCATCGCTTTATGTTAATGGCCTCGCACATCTATCCGCGCCGCAGTCGCTGCAGTCGTTCCCGTCAGTGTTGCCAGATTTTTGAAAGCATTATCTGTACTGAAGATTTAAAAAATCTGTATAAAATCTGTATTTGGTATTGGTATTTTGCTCTTTTGTGTAATTTTATCTGTAGGTGCTATAATAGGGAATAAGCAAGTAATTATTTATACGAGAATAAGTAATTTTATTATAAACCGTTGACAGAGATTCTCTGTCTACTTTATAACTCTGGCAACACTGCGCGCCATGGATGCGAATGACGTCATCCGCGCTGCGTGCGGGTGACGTCATCAGCTGCGGCTAGGGGAGTTCGGTCGTTTCAGGGACTGCGACGACTGCGGCGCGGGTAGGTGTGCGAGGTTGCATAGAACTTCATATAAAGAATTCGAATGAAAGACTGCGGCGCGTGCGGTGCGGCTAGGTCTGCGTTCACCATTAGTGTATGTAGGAGGGAGGAGTCATTAGATAAATCATCTAATGACTCACCACCAAAAAAATAATTATTACCAAGTGCCTGCTGAAGCTACAGTGGTTGATTGAACTGAACTTGAACTGATTTTAATGAAAATATATTTATAATGGAATATAAAATAAATATAAAAAAATAAAATATAAAAATAATATATGGCCGGCTACTTTATCCATGCTTTGATAAAGCAAATAAAATGCCTAACTTGTATTGGAGCGTTGATTGGTGTTACAAATCAAAACGCCTTACAATTTCAAAAAGACACTAAAAACAAGTTATTGTACGGATCCACCACAGTAATAGACATTTATCGTCGTTGTGAAATTTATATTAAAAGGGCGATCAACGAGAGTGGTTCGAAAGTGCTGTCTCAGAAATATAATTCCAATTATTTTATGAGATCGGTTTTAAAATCACTGATTGGGTATAATTTATTCCCGGATATTAATTTTCATCAATATGAAATAGAAACTACCTATCATTTGATTGAATTAGCAAGATGCAGAATTCAGAAATATATAATAGACGCTCGGTTATCATTTTTTAGCAAAAACAATCAGGACCCTAAAACTTTAATTCGAAAAACATTTACCAAATTAATTCATTTAAAAAATCAATAATAACAGCATACTTGTTTTTCTTTTTGTAATTGCGACTGATAACGATTAAATATTATTATGTGATTTTATTGAGTATTTTTTATAATGTTAAACTTCAATTTATCGATATCGATAACTTTCCCTCAATCAAGTAGAGCACTCCCTAACTCGGCATATCTATGAAGCTTGACCTTGCAGTAGCGCATTTTTTCTTCGCCTCCCAACCCGTATTGGTGAGTTGTGTTCTTCAATGAAATCAGCTTATAAGCTCTCTAGGTTAAATACTCTCTGGTTTCAACTATCTTAAGGTGCTTTTGCTAGCTGGGAACTTATGTCTGTCGCAGAAACTTACTGGCTGCTGAGCGGTGGGACAGGCGGGGGAGGAGTAGGAGCGGGGTGGGTGGCGCGTGTGCAGGCGTGCAACGCGTACGGCTGGGGCGCGCTGTCGCCGCCAGCCGAGCTGGACGCGGCGGCGCTGGCGGCCGCGCGCCCGCCCGCCGCCGCGCTGGCGCTCGCCTTGCTGGCTGCCCTCGCCGCATTGCTGGCTGTCGCCGCGGCTGTGTTCTACGGTACGTGTAACATACAACGTGTAACATACAACGCATACGGCTGGGGCGCGTTGTCGCCGCCAGCCGAGCTGGACGCGGCGGCGCTGGCGGCCGCGCGCCCGCCCGCCGCCGCGCTGGCGCTCGCCTTGCTGGCTGCCCTCGCCGCATTGCTGGCTGTCGCCGCGGCTGTGTTCTACGGTACGTGTAACATACAACGTGTAACATACAACGCATACGGCTGGGGCGCGTTGTCGCCGCCAGCCGAGCTGGACGCGGCGGCGCTGGCGGCCGCGCGCCCGCCCGCCGCCGCGCTGGCGCTCGCCTTGCTGGCTGCCCTCGCCGCATTGCTGGCTGTCGCCGCGGCTGTGTTCTACGGTACGTGTAACATACAACGTGTAACATACAACGCATACGGCTGGGGCGCGTTGTCGCCGCCAGCCGAGCTGGACGCGGCGGCGCTGGCGGCCGCGCGCCCGCCCGCCGCCGCGCTGGCGCTCGCCTTGCTGGCTGCCCTCGCCGCATTGCTGGCTGTCGCCGCGGCTGTGTTCTACGGTACGTGTAACATACAACGTGTAACATACAACGCATACGGCTGGGGCGCGTTGTCGCCGCCAGCCGAGCTGGACGCGGCGGCGCTGGCGGCCGCGCGCCCGCCCGCCGCCGCGCTGGCGCTCGCCTTGCTGGCTGCCCTCGCCGCATTGCTGGCTGTCGCCGCGGCTGTGTTCTACGGTACGTGTAACATACAACGTGTAACATACAACGCATACGGCTGGGGCGCGTTGTCGCCGCCAGCCGAGCTGGACGCGGCGGCGCTGGCGGCCGCGCGCCCGCCCGCCGCCGCGCTGGCGCTCGCCTTGCTGGCTGCCCTCGCCGCATTGCTGGCTGTCGCCGCGGCTGTGTTCTACGGTACGTGTAACATACAACGTGTAACATACAACGCATACGGCTGGGGCGCGTTGTCGCCGCCAGCCGAGCTGGACGCGGCGGCGCTGGCGGCCGCGCGCCCGCCCGCCGCCGCGCTGGCGCTCGCCTTGCTGGCTGCCCTCGCCGCATTGCTGGCTGTCGCCGCGGCTGTGTTCTACGGTACGTGTAACATACAACGTGTAACATACAACGCATACGGCTGGGGCGCGTTGTCGCCGCCAGCCGAGCTGGACGCGGCGGCGCTGGCGGCCGCGCGCCCGCCCGCCGCCGCGCTGGCGCTCGCCTTGCTGGCTGCCCTCGCCGCCTTGCTGGCTGTCGCCGCGGCTGTGTTCTACGGTACGTGTAACATACAACGTGTAACATACAACGCATACGGCTGGGGCGCGTTGTCGCCGCCAGCCGAGCTGGACGCGGCGGCGCTGGCGGCCGCGCGCCCGCCCGCCGCCGCGCTGGCGCTCGCCTTGCTGGCTGCCCTCGCCGCCTTGCTGGCTGTCGCCGCGGCTGTGTTCTACGGTACGTGTAACATACAACGTGTAACATACAACGCATACGGCTGGGGCGCGTTGTCGCCGCCAGCCGAGCTGGACGCGGCGGCGCTGGCGGCCGCGCGCCCGCCCGCCGCCGCGCTGGCGCTCGCCTTGCTGGCTGCCCTCGCCGCCTTGCTGGCTGTCGCCGCGGCTGTGTTCTACGGTACGTGTAACATACAACGTGTAACATACAACGCATACGGCTGGGGCGCGTTGTCGCCGCCAGCCGAGCTGGACGCGGCGGCGCTGGCGGCCGCGCGCCCGCCCGCCGCCGCGCTGGCGCTCGCCTTGCTGGCTGCCCTCGCCGCATTGCTGGCTGTCGCCGCGGCTGTGTTCTACGGTACGTGTAACATACAACGTGTAACATACAACGCGTAAGGCTGGGGCGCAACTATGAGGCTACGGGAATGGTCTAACGAGATACCGTGGACCCGGAACTTAAGGGCAGCTGAAGGAACAGGGTCAGTTTTTAGTCAGTGTAAGTCCGAAACTCCCTCTAGAAACTTTACTCATATGTATTTGTTGATCCTAATCAAATTGTTTAAAATATTAGCAGCATACAATGCCCGCGCTCGGAAGAAGGCAGCCATCGAAAATCAAATATCTTCTAACCCCACCAGAAGAGGACCTGACGTGGAACTCGCAACGTTGAGGCAGTTACCGACGAGACATTCTACAAACATACTTTATAATCAGGCAAGTGCTGTTTCACAGTTCTAATTATTTAAAAAAATATTACAGAATGATCCGCCCTTAATTGTTTTGGTCGCTACAACAGAAACCGTATATGAATAAAAATTGGCCAAGTGCGAGTCAGACTCGCCCATGAAGGGTTCCGTAGTTACTATAATAAATATAATTTAATACATTTATTTGAAAAAAAAAAAAACTTAAAAATTTCTTAAAACTAGTTTATTTACAATTTTTACAACTACACCAAATAACTTTGTTTTTCATAGTATTTGTATGAATTACAAAGTTATATTTGCGGTTTTATAAAATATGACCCGATCTCGTTCAAACCAATTTTGGTTGAAAGATTACATTAAGATCATATATTTTTTTATTTATTTATTTATTCTCAAGGCAATTACAACAGGTTACAATCCACTTATTATAACAAATACACATAATATGTTTTGGGCTGATTGTGATTGTGTTTTAGATATTTCACTCCATAATCATAGAAGTTAGAGGGGGGACACACATTTTACCACTTTAGAAGCGTATATCTTTTAAACGATTAACTTTATGAAAAAGTAGTTTTAGAAACCTCGATGTCATTTTTGAAGACCTGTCTATAGATAGCACACACGCATAGGTTTCATGAAAAAATATTTTTTCAGTTTCAGTTCCGTGTATTGGGAGTTTCCCTTATTTATTTATTTTTTATTTATAATAAGCTCGCGTTTGACCACCATCTCACCTGATGGTAAGTGATGATGTGGTCGAAGATGGAGCACGCTTACCTAGAAGTAACCTATTCACTCTTGGCTTAAAGATCCCCAGATAGCTATAATCTATTTAAAATAAAAAATATTTTAAATAAATGGGGGCTCCCTTTATTTTAAATATTTTTTTTATTTTTATTCATAAAATCGGAAAGCGTTTCACAGTTACCAGCAGCAGTACAGTTAGCAGCAGTTTACCTAGCAAGTTTCACATGTACAGTTCTAACAGTTTCGGAATAAAATGGCTGTGACATACGGACGGACGGACAGACAGACGGACAGACATGTCAAAACTATAAGGGTTCCGTTTTTTGCCATTTGGCTACGGAACCCTAAAAAAGCCTAAATATCAACTACTTATCACCTTTTACAAAACATTGCTTTTCCCGAAGCAGGGCCGTTTATTGTTGAGGAGTTCTCCTGGTACTTCACCATCAGCTGCACTTCAACATATAATGCACTGATATAATTTAATTGTGACGAGCATAAAATGCTTACCATATTCAAGTAATCGAATCACAACCCATGAAATATTTATTATTGAGTAGTTCCGGTCGCCATCTGTGGTCTTCATCATCAGTTCGGCTTCACGGTGCTTTTCGAGGGTAACTGCACAAGTAACCATTAAATTACCTAAATCGCTACAGGTGTGCCAATAATAATTGAAGAGTTCCCCCGATTCCTCCAGGATTCTATCATCTCATCTTAACTTGATAACAATGGGACCAGCCAAATCTGTCCAACCGTCTTCGAGTAATTGGAGAACATACATAAAACCGACAAACTGAGAATTTGAAGTCAGTTAATAAAGGAAATTTTAATTGGATAACATAAAAAATGCGAATAAAATCTAAATACCTTGAATAACAAGCTTTGAAGTTCATTGAAATCTATAATGCTGCGTCCAAAATTACCTGTAAACTCATTTTATTTATTTGTTTATTCCAGGGTGTCCACTGCCCAACGGACGCGGAGCTGGCAAGTTTGCCACACATTCGTCGAGAACAGATCACGCTCACTAAATTCTTGGGTTCCGGCGCGTTCGGAGAAGTATTTGAAGGTGTCGCGAGGCAGATCAATGGCAGCACCGCTGATACGAAAGTGGCCGTTAAAGTGAGTAAACTAAACTCTCCGATCGAACATTACTTTTATTTTTCTTCGATGGTAAAATCATCTAATGAGCGGAAGAGAGTATCAGACATCAACTGACTAAAAACTCACCGTGTTAATTCAATTGAATACAATTGAAGGCAATTAATTGAGCCGAGGAACAGTACCTATGCCAAAGTTTTAGCCTCACACAGCACAGAGCTGATAATAACAGGGCTCAAATAGAGAATACAAACGTGTTTTGCCGTACAGATGAGAGGATCTCGTGGGTAAATAACAACAGCCGTACGGACTGATTCCGGACTGAGATCACAAAACAGATGGGATGTGATGATAACTACTATGTATGAGAGGATCCAACGAACGTCCTTGACTGTCTGTTGACGCAAAGTTATGTACATATATTATACAGATTTAAAAGCATTGCTTTTAATGGTTTCCACAGCTTTACCACCATTTTTGCTCAACAAGATACGAACCCCGTCACCATAAGCTGGCTAAAGTATTATGTTTTCCTTCATTCCAGACATTACGCAAAAGCGCCACAGAACAAGAAAAGACTGAATTCCTTAAGGAAGCGGCACTCATGTCGAACTTCAAGCACGAACATATTCTGCGTCTACTGGGAGTGTGTCTCGACAATGATCCGAACTATATAATAATGGAGCTTATGGAGGGAGGTGACTTGCTCAGCTACTTGAGAGCTAAGCGCGTTTCGTTGGTGTGTAAACATTTTTTTTTATTCATGACTAGCTTCTGCCTGCAACTTCGTCCGCGTAGAAGTCGAAAATATTCCACGGGATCCCGTCCCCGACTTGCTTGACAAAGATTGTAATAGCTCAGCTAATATGCGTGATATAAAGATAATTTATAGCCTATAGCACTCAGGGATAATGCAGCTACAAATAAGCGAAAGAATTTTCAAAATCGGTTCGGTAGTTTCAGAGATCCCATACATACAAACTTACAAATTTTACCTCTTTATAATATTAGTATAGATAGGCTTGCGTTTGACCACTATATCACCTGATGGTAAGCGATGATGTGGTCGTAGATGAAGCACGCTTGCCTAGAAGTAACCTATTCACTCTTGACTTAAGATAACCTTAACGTAATTAACCTATTACGTGCCCACTGCTGAGTCATAGACCTCCTTTCTATGAGACGTGTTACACCGTAATCGACTACGCGGGTGCAGTGTGGATTGGTGGATCGTCAACCTTAGTACTAAAACAAACTGCTTGATCGAAAATGGGTTGATCATGTTTGATATAGCTCAATCCTGCTATGACCAAGAAAAAAATATTTAAAAAAAAATCCTAAATATTTGTTAATCACTACGTAATATAAATTCATAATTATATTTCAATCCGATAACAAGGATTTGTGGGACTTAGTTCTAATTTCTTCGTTCTAATGTGAAGTTATACCTATGCACTCAGTTACACTATCTAAAAAAGCAGCATTGCTCATCAAAATAACGAATCAGACCCAGGATCAGTGCAACAAAAGAGTTTTAAACGCTTGATAAGGGTCAGAGATACCACATTATTGAATTAAAACAATATTTCCTTGTATCCACAGTACACCCCTGAGTCCCTGACACTACTAGACCTCCTGAACATGTGCGTCGACGTGACGAAAGGCTGTCGCTACCTCGAAGAGATGCACTTTGTACATCGCGACCTGGCTTGTCGCAACTGCCTTGTCGCACATCGCGCCAATGGAAGAGTCGTCAAAATTGGAGATTTCGGACTAGCTAGAGATATCTATAAGAACGATTACTATAGGAAGGAAGGGGAAGGTAAGCAATATAATACGTATCTATCTTTTAGCTTTATAGAACTGTTATGCCACTTTTAGCCACTTGGTAAGTTAAGCGGCTCAAACACAACATCAATTTCAAGTTTAAAACACATTAAACCTGAAAAAAAAATCGAGACGAGATTTTGTCTTAATTAACGCTCCATTGATAAGAATAGAATAGAAACACATTTATTCGATTACAGACACACAACAACTACAATGTCATTGCTGGTAAAACAAAGTATAATCTACCTATAGGTAGAATCGTTTCTTTGGACGGCTTTAGTTACCTGATTAGTATACTTAGCCGCAATAATAATACTGTGACTGATAGCCTGCATCATCCCACTGCTGCGCAAAGGCCTCTCACCATGATTTCCAGGTGGTTCTGTCCGGGGCCAAAGCAAACCACTGGTCGTTAGTTGGTCCAGCTCGTCCCGCCATCTTCGAGGTGTATCGTAACGCCTTCTGGCTGTGTTAGGGCAATAATAATAATATTTTTATTTATTTATTTCTCCTCACCATACAAAAATTATATGTATAGTGTCTTTATTTAATTCAGTTAAAGGTATATTCTTGGCGGTATGTGAGGAGCTGGTGTCTGAATTAGGCATAAATATGCCTGTATTACAATGGAATTTCAGCCTTAAGCCTTTCAACTATAATAAAAATGTTTACATATGCTTGATGTTTACTTTACATGACAATAACATATAGGTTAATTGATTCCATGTTATGTTTTCAGGGTTGCTTCCAGTGCGATGGATGGCCGTTGAATGCTTAGTAGACGGAGTATTTTCTTGCCAGTCAGACGTATGGGCGTGGGGTGTTCTATGTTGGGAGGTAAGATATTGATCTTATCTTACTTCTTACTTTCTTATCTTACTATTATTATAAATGCGAAAGTATTTGAGGATGTTTGTATAGATGTATGGATGTTTGTTACCTACTCTTTCATGCAAAAACTACAGAACGGATCTGAATGAAATTTGGTAAGTAGACAGTTGACATCCTGAAATAACAGACAGGCTTTTTATTCCGGAATTCCCACTGGATCGGGATTTACGCGGAAAAACCCTCCTACGCGAACGAAGTCGCGGGCAGAAGCTAGTTAATAATATAATGAGGAAGAAAACTTTTTATTGCGTCTTCTACAGTTAAATAATAAATTGATTGCTTAAGAGTTCTCTGCGCTAGACGAAAATCGAGATATCGCTACACACTTCTGAATTCTGCTGCTATAAACGGGATGGGGAACTTGTGGCTAATAACAGCCGCATGGATCAATCTCTAAGGTAAAGCAACGCCTGTCGAGGTCGGTCCCTAGATGGGTAACTATCTTAAAATATCGAATCACGATAAGGTTCTGGCTGTTATTTGTACATCTTTGGCAGTCAGAAGTCGAAAAGCCTGACCCGTCTTGCCAAGGGTTATCGAGTTATTTTTTTTTATTGATAATAGGCTTGCGTTTAACCACCATCTCACCTGATGGTAAGTGATGATGTGGTCGAAGATGGAGCACGCTTACCTAGAAGTAACCTATTCACTCTTGACTTAAAGACTCCCAGGTTATAGCGATCAGGAAACACAGACTCCGGCAGGGAATTCCACTCCTTTTTTTTTTTAGCATGGTAAAATTATCAAATAAGTCCTCCCACCCCGGGCAGGGTGGGAGGGACTGTCAGACTTTTACTGACTAAAATCCACGGTGTTCCTTCAATAACCCTTTACGTACCGGGGTCACGGTAACGGGATGAGTCCCACGACCCCGGCAGGCTTCGGCCCTCTGCAGAGGGGGCCTCGTCATGTTGCTGACGCTCTTTGAGGCGCGCGTGGAACACGACGCGCCGTCGACCCGGGCATGGTCCATGGTCGGACAGCGAGTTGCCCTTTACTCGCTGTCCGCATGCCCGCGCCTACGGTGGCCGGAGATCGTCGGCCGACGTCCGACGCCGTGGGCGTCTACCACTGCGGCTGGGCTGGAGGGAGGACGCCATCCTCTCCCTCATACGGCCCGCCTCCTCCTTCGGAAGCATGACTGCTTCGCAGAAGGAGGCGACCGCTTCCCACTCCCTCTCGCCCCGCAGCATGGCCTCGACCAAGGGAATTCCACTCCTTAGCCGTACGCACAATGAAAGTATTCCCATAACGTTACGTGCGTGTGGGTGGGATGTCCGCCATGTACCGATGGCGCATCGCCGTTTGTCTTGTAGTCCGATGATGGAACGGGCTATTGGGCTGTGGAGCCCTGATATAGTTGGAAAAGAGTTAATCAAATGATGATGATTTCAGAGTAAAAAACAGCTTTTTTTAAAAGAACTAGCAATGTGGGTAGAATTCACATTACTAGCAATCTCGTTAATCCCTTCAACTAAGCTAATTAATATGCTTGTGTCTGGACTGGGTTCACGACAATAATGGGTGGGGTTCAAAACCATTAGGCTATTGATGCTTATATTATTATGAATTGTTTCAGGTATTGTCTCTGGGTCAGCAGCCGTACCCCGCGCGCACCAACAGACAGGTTCTGTCGTACGTGCGTACGGGAGGCACGCTCGACAGACCTCCCAACTGTCCGTCAGTTTTGTAAGTATTGAGTAGCAAATAGTATTTATTTCATAGTAGGATTATTGGAATTCTATAATTTTATGTTCTACAATGCAATACAAAACACGTGAGATACTGTTCTCCTAGCTAGGCCAAAAGCAAACCTGTGTTAATATTTGATAGTCCAACTGGGAGTAGGTATTCCAAGTTTCTTACAAAATGATATTTTCCTCACCAACTAAAGTACTGCGTCAGACACGTCGTCACTTTAGTAATAAACTAGCTGATGGAGTCCTTCTGACCTTTTAAATCTTCCCTGTATATGAGGGAACATAATACCTATTATAAAAAATATAAATAATAAAAAAATAATATTTGGGGTGTCAGTAAACCCCTCAAAATGTTAGGCTATCATTATTGGTAGCTCACGCATGATGGGTAGAGTGGTGGCTAACTCTCTTCCACCTATTATTTTTAATGGTGCCGTCATTCCCATCAGCCCTAGCGTAAAAGATCTCGGTTTGCATCTTGACGCGACACTTGGTTGGCAAAATCAAGTTTCTAGTGTCAGCCAAAGGGCCAATGGCACTTTGCGTTCCCTGTATCGTCTGAGAAACTTTTTGCCTGTTAAGACGAAGACTATGCTTGTGCAGACTTTAATTTTCCCTTTAATTGACTATGGTGACGTGTGCTACTTTGACCTGAATGCGGTCTTGCTCGATAAGCTTGATCGTCTCCTCAATAACTGCATTCGGTTCATATTTAATTTAAGGAAATATGACCATGTCTCAAGTTTCAGGTCTGAGCTTAAATGGATGACCATTCGCCAGAGGAGAAGTTTGCGTGCTTTGACAACTCTTTTCTCTTTACTCAACTCTCCCAGCCCTCCTTCTTATCTAATGCCTCACTTTCAATTTCTATGTTCTTCACACAATAAGAATCTACGTTCATCCAATAATCTTCTCTTACTCTGCCCTTCTCATACATCTGACTTTGTTCATTCTTCTTTTCATATCCAGTCGATTCTCCTCTGGAATGCACTTCCTCTCGAGATCAGAACGGCTGACAGTCGCTATGCATTTAAAAAGAAATTGCGGATCTATTTTCTACACCAATAAGCAGAATTTCCACATTCGGTTTTCATTTGCTTCTTCATTATATATATATATTTGTATATGTATATATATATATAAGTATTTATTTATATATATTATTTATGTAGATTTCTATTTTTTAATGATACTAGGGTTTTTGTGTTATTACTATTATTATATATTTTTTTTTTTTTTCTAATTTTACGTCACACGTTCATATTGCACCTCCCACACTATCTCTTCACCACTCATGGTTGACTGGTAGAGAATGCCTACGGCATTAAGTCCGCCTTTGTACCTATGTGCATAAAGTGTAAATAAATAAATAAATAAATAAAATATGAAGGTTAGGAAAAAAATGTTGTAGTGAGCAACTACATGGTTAACTTGTAATTGTGCATTCAGATAATACGGGTTATAAGTAAAATGTAAAATCCACGTCTTACCAATTCTCACTAATAAAATATTTGTATTTCTATACATATTATCCTACAATGTTCCCACAGCTGAGACATGACAGGCCTCCTCTATGAGAGGGAATGGGCCGTAATCCACCTCGCGGGCTCAGTGCGGGTTGGTGGATGTCCCATATTTTTGGATTTTTCGGTCCTAGGACATGTAGATATCCTCACGTTATTTTCCTTTTGAAAGCAGTGGTGTTGTTGAAAATTACACAAATTAACGTACCTGTCTGGTTTCGAACCAACGATCTACAATTTGTATGGCGTGCCTGTTACTGTTGATTATTGTAGGTATATTTACATTAGCAACACATATAAACATATTTTTTATCTGTGGACAAATGACAGTAAAGCGCTATCCACACATTTCCGGGTACCCAGCCCTGCCATGTTCCGTCAGGGACGGGGAAAAATCGGTTATGTACAACTTGTACGAATTTGTTCACATAGCTCCGTGTCAGGGGTGTCCGGATCGTCAGTGACCCGGAGCACGCTCGGACGCACGTATGCTCCGACAGTGCTATCCGATTTTTATCTAGGTACGTTGATGACAGCATGAACACAGAAAGGTTGATAGAACTTGTACGACAGAATAATATACTTTACGATCTTTCTAATCCACATTATTTGCATTATTTGAATAAGGACATCGTGTTGTGAGAGTATCAGCCAAAGAAACAGCTGTGTTATTCTGTAAGACCTCATTCTAAACTTCGAATCTGAATCCGCTGTGAGTTTATTGATTGGCATTCTAAAAAGTCGATTGTTAATTCGAATTTACACTAGCGCTACCCTTGCGAGCGTGTCAGCGAGTTGAACTAAAGATTTTGACAGATAAAGTATGAGATGACGTGAGAAGTGACATTCGGTAAGGTAATTCCTCCGTCACTTCGACGCTGTTTACAGAATGCAAAATCAAGGTCACTTTGAACCATAAGCGAAGTGACAGTGAATAGCATGTGAGATGCGAGTTGTTGTTCGAATTTTACAGAATCGACGTACAGATTACATTGATACCGATTTCCCTGATATGTGTGAACACGGGTGACGAATGGCTTGTCTCTAACGGGAACACTGAAACGTACAACTCGGAATACGGATAGCCTCTGACCCGGAAATGTGTGGATAGCGGACTATGGAAAATCCTGTTGGCGAATATGTAGTCTGAGGGCAAAAAGTGATGTAACTAAATAAAAACCAGAATTTTATTTAGACATTTTATTCAGACGTTAGGTACAGATACATTGGTTAGTAATACTTACAGCTATGTTAGTAATTTAAAATAATATTAGAATACAAAATAATGAAAAATCAAACATTTACAATTCAAAATAACATAAATTAATCATTCAAATTCCTAACAAAATAATCAAGTCAATTTATTTTAAATTGATCACAGCACCGCCAGAAACGTGGAAAATATTCCAGTGCTTCACCACAGAACAAATTACTCTACCCAGTATGGTGTTCAGATTAACATTAACAATTAACATTAGAGAATTAACAGATTCAAAGAGTTTATTTATTTATTAAAACTTTATGCAACAAAATTTACTGGGGGTTTAATGCCTTAGGCATTCTCTATCAGTCAACCATGGATGGTGAAGAGATAATATGGCAGGTGCATAAAACAATAAACTCAGTAGATAATACTTAATTATATTCAAAGAATAAAAGTTTTATTAAAGAGAGTTTCTTTTCATTAATCATCGAACTGCAAGACAAATGGCGATGCGCCATCGTTGCATGGTGGACATCCTACCCATACGCACAAAAAGTTTCAGAAATAGGTACTTTCATTGTGCGCACGGCTAAGAAGTGGAATTCTCTGTCGGAATCTGTGTTTCCTGATAGCTATAACCTGGGGTCTTTAAGTCAAGATTGAATAGGTCACTTACCATCAGGTGAGATGGTGGTCAAACGCAGGCCAATTATCAATAAAAAAAAACCATTAACAGTTACAACTAACCGGACTATTAACAGTGATATTATATTTTGTAGCTACGACTTGCTACAAAAGTGCTGGAGCTACTCTGCGGAGGCGCGGCCGTCGTTCCGACAGTGCCTGGAGGTGGTGCGAGCCTTACGAGACAAGACGTCCCCCAACATCACGCTGACGGCCACGCCCACGCCCGCGCCGCACTACCTCACGCTGCTCGGAGACGGTAACTACACCTCACCCGCTAGCTTTACACCCTTAAGCCCGATATACACTTCAATAAGTATAGTAGCCAGTTAAGAACTCAGACAGTTAAGTAATAAGTAGTAAGTTGTAAGTAGCGTCCAAACGTAGGCGAGTGAGTAGTCATAAGTTGCCCGAGAAGAAGTAAAGAAAATAACACGTGTTCGCGGCCGCAACCTTCAAATTTATGGACTTTACTAAACTCGCCCGTCTACATGGCCAGCCAGTTAAGTTGGAGGGGTGCGGGAGACGTGAGAGAGGGGGCTACTTCGCACTGGACTCGCCGAAACATAGGATCGCGATCTAAATAGATCAACTTAATCAACAACTTACTACTTAACTCGCTTTTGCCGTTCAAACTACAATAACAACTTAACTCGCCGATGACGCAAGTTAACTCGCTACTGTACTTATTGAAGTGTAAATCGGGCTTTAGGCAGTTGTCCGACTGCCGGCGAGTAAACGACTAGCTATCGCCGATTTACTCGCTCAAGAATCGCACGATAAAATATACATTCTGTGTAAACGAAAGAGTTGCTCTCTGACTGTTCACACTGCCGGCGACTACTGGCTTCTCTAGTTTTGTCGAGAGGAGCTATCAAAGATAATACTCGCTCAGCGATAGCGGTTAGAACTCACGCCGAGAGACCAACCAGATGATAGTTCGGCGACTAAATTATCGGAACTACACACTCTCGCTGCTCGCCAACTCGTTTTCAGATGCTAGCTCTACTCATTCATCGTCGGCAGTAGGACAACTGCTTAACACCCTCATACTCATTAATCAAATGCATGACTTGCCATTAAAAAAAAATATATCTTAGTTACATTCATCTGCCTGTCTAAATGACCCTTCTACGATCGTCTTACCTGGCTACAGTCTGTTTGACTCTACGGTGTAATGCAAACAGTTCGAGATTGGTACTGAGACGAGTTGTGGTGGTTTATGCCTGCGATTCATACTGCTGGTCTATCCTCAAAATATCTCACAGAGATTTAGATTACGTGAGCTTCAAGTGAACTGATATTTCTTATGATGTACAATGAACTGACTAAATAACACTGCCTATTTATTCTCTACTCCTCCTTGTGAAAACTTAGGTGGAATAAGTTTGAAATTCACCGTCATTTTGCCCATGATTGATTAATAGACGGCTCACTTTATGTTCACTTCACTTAAGTTTTCACGATGAGAAATCACTACTGATGATCTTGAGGATTCGCAATCTAGGCAGTCAATTACCTAGTATAATTCTGATCAAAAGGCACTTGGCAGTTTTTAATTAGCGGTGGAATGCATAAAATAGCTCCACAACCCTCCTCAATGAGCATGGTATCTGAAATTAAATTAGGCTATTGATAAAAATATAGTTAAAATAAAATTTCTTAATTTCATGTTATCCCAACTAACCGATGTATGTGCATGGGCCGCATGTTCAGATGCCGTCGACAACCGCACCTACCTATTGGACGAGAATGACAACGCCTGCTTAGGTTCGTTAACAATCATTGAATGATATCATACAGCTTACTTTGTGCCCGGCTTGTAACTTATCGTTTGAATTCTGATGCAGACGAAGACTTCCCGGAACAGCACATGGAACCGTCGCGTCTCCTACCTGAACGAACGCCGAAGTACTTGGAACTGATGTACGATAGTGACTCGGCACCTGGTACTATTTGCGACGGGTACGAGATACCCAGGGCGCCCATCACGTACATGCCTCCCTTCTCGAGACACAGTATCGTGGGTGTGGCACCCAACAGACTGATCAAACCGCCGCTGTACAGGACACATTCCCTGCGGACTCAGGCGCGCCCGCCGAACGCTACGATCATTCCTCTCCGGAACGGGCGAGTGAAGCGCGCCTCGCTGTGCGACGAGATGAGCGCTCGCGAGCCGCGCCCGAGTTCGTCGCGGGAACAAGCGCGCGTCGACTTAGACTTTGATAAACACGTATTCAAGACTCCATTCTGAACTGTGATATTAGAAAAAATAGTTATGCAATGTGTAAATTTTCCACCGATGAGGATACTGTTATAGAATTAAGTGAATATTTAATATTATTTATTTTCACTAGATTACAGTTTGTAAATAGAGGTGAATAAATTCTTTGTACATATTAGTTTTAAGTTGCTGTGCTGCAATTTATTATTGCATCCGTAGAAATATCACGAGACACATATTAATGCATTTATTAAAAGTCAGCTTATGAAATATATTACCTATCATCATAATCCCCATTCTTTTATTTTGTGTGCTTGTGAACAAATACTCTTCTAATAAGTAATGAAATGTAATATTTATCCTTAGAAGTTGGTTATGAATCTCTTTTACACAATTTTTTGCCGTTTTATGTTTAGCTACTTAGTTGAGGCCGGTGTTTCATAACTGACTACTCTGAGGAGAAACACCAAAACAAACTCATAGGATAACGTCTCTTGTAAAGTCCGTACAATTCGTACTGGTCAAATCATATGAGAAGCATGTAGGTTTATGTCTATGGTGCTCTATTGAGGAAAGAAGCTCCCAATTTGAGCGGACCTGTCCAGAAAGTGCAAAAATTTGTCAGTTATCGTGTAGCTCAACTTAGAACATAAGGAACTTAACGATTTGACGAACAGTACCAAAGTAAGGACATTTGGGTAGATCACACAAGTAAGTACTCCAACTGCCAGACATCATTAAATAAATTATAATGAAAATACATAGATTAACTTTGATAAAAAAAAATGCACTAAGCGAAGTACATCTGGCTATCTAAAAGTCAAATATCAATAATCCTACAAATAAATATATGCATAAATTGAAGTGTATGTTTGTGCTGATAGTTACCACGATTCTAAAACAAAAATACGTTTGGGCACTTCTCCGCTCAGATACAATTATGATATGTATTCTGGGTGTGTGAAATATCGCTGCTAGTACCAGTCTTACTAATTATTATAATATAAATAGTTTGTGAGGATAGATGTATGGATGTTTCTTACTCTTTCACGCAAAAACTACTGAACGGAACTGAATGAAATTTGGTAAGTAGATAGTTGACATCCTGGAATAGCACAAAGTCTATTTTTACGCGGGGAAATCCTCCCACGCGAATAAAGTCGCGGGTAGAAGTTAGTTAAAAATAAAATTATTATGCAAATTACAGCCAGAGAGCATGCTTCCTGGCTTGGCCATTAATGTACCCCCCTTTATCTTTTAAACCACGAACCGACTAATTCTGATATTTGGCGAATTTTCATTTTTTCGACTTATTAAATTTATTGCTTTCAATAATGTACCAAAAAGGTTGTACCTATTACTCTATTTTGTGAAATACAAAATATTTAATGTGAATATACCAAATAGGCATTCTGCCCTTTCAGATTTGTCAAAAGCGACCTTGTTCAGGTCAAATGTAGTGTATTATATATTCTTTTTGACACTCTTATCGGTACAGATGAGAGGAGGCATTGTAGCCTCTTCAGTTGTTTGTATTTTTGTCTATTTTATAATTCCTCTGAAGACGCTAGACTGGCATCGATTATTTTTTGGATTGGTTTTCACCTAGATTCAGTCGTGATTAGTCGTAATTATTCGCTAAAGACCATTTATATGTAATTAGATTTCAGACCCATGACCGTGGTCAAGCCAGTGCCACTCATAACATCTCCCGCTAGCGTATAACAGAGTCACCCAAGCCGAAAAGAGTACTTAGTGAAGTCGCTAGTGAGAACGATAGGATCGCTTGGAGCAGGAGACGAGGGTAAGGGTGAGGGTGGGGGACGGTTCGCAGTGATGACGGTTATCATATTACAGCATAGGATAGCACAATTCATTCCTAGTCGACAGGCAGAGTACTCGAGGTGAGAGAGGGGGCGTGTGGGCTCAGAGGGATGCAGTACTAACATTCCTTTCTTATAATAAACTAGCACATCGGCCGCGCATTCATCCGCGTGGATTTCGAAAGTACAGGCCATAAATATTACTCAAAAGGAACGACAGACCTCTTTTTTGGCGAAAAATCTTTTGACTTCTCCCGCTCTGAGAGAAGCAGCAGTGTCCG
Source organism: Tholera decimalis (assembly GCA_943138885.2). Taxonomy (NCBI): domain Eukaryota; kingdom Metazoa; phylum Arthropoda; class Insecta; order Lepidoptera; family Noctuidae; genus Tholera; species Tholera decimalis. Next base: position 20,328,847 of record OW964563.2, on the reverse strand, counting down.
ACTTCTATCGACTTAAAACCCACCCTATTCCTTCAGTTGCCCTTGCGTTCCAGAGCCGCGGTTTTTCCTAAGAAAATTCCCGAACACTAGTAAGGAACAACAGCCTCAAGAGATGCAATTTTAACCAATAGTTGATATCGATGAAAATAACTGATAACTGTACCATTACGAAGCAACAAACAATGAGAAATACACGTGCTATGTACATATTTATGATTTATGTAGGTATACCTAATGGATGCAATTTTCCAAGCAACCGAAGGAAACAATTATACAACGTGTAACGGAAACCCCATATCTATCCAAAAGGACTGAAGACAACATCTGGTATGGAGTCTCTATGCAAAGTTTCAGCTCAAAATAACTGACTCACAGAATTTACCCCAAATTGTTGATTTCGTATGTTTCTTGAATACCAATAATAACAAACGTGTCACATCACTATGAGGGTCATCACTTTCCACGTCACTTGCCAATAAAACGATAATTCTTTTCGTTCTTCTTAATTTGAATAATTCGGTCTCTGGTATCAATGTATTGAAATTTCTAATGAGTTCCACACATGTACACATAGGATTAGAAAACCCTTGCCATATCTTTTATTATCATCCAAAGAAGCCGTGAACTTGATATGTAAATTACACGTTGTATAGTCCAACAACATCCAACAATCCAAAGATCGTCTCTTTTCATTATAATAGGTTTTTCTTTACCTATGAAATTGTCGTTTTGCCGTACGGCCAGTACCTACTACAAATATACCAGTAGCCAGTATTTCAAATGAAAATATTATTTATACTACACCTGCTTGGAAAGTACCTTGATACTTTATCAAATTTACGGTAGAAAGTACGTCATTGCATATCGAACAAATATGCGGGGAGAAAACGCATCTGAGCGGGAGAGAAAAGTGTATGAAAATCCATTTCTTACGTGATTTTTCTTTTTTAATTTTGGGTAAGACTATGCGCCGGTAACCTAAATATCAAAAGCCAAAAAGTTTTTACAGTGAGTTTTTATCTCCAAGTTCGCAAAATGACACTGGCCACTAGCTGTGTGTTGGATGGTGTCGGGCTGGCAGTGCGACCCTGCGGCGGCAGGATAAACAATTTGAAAAAAGAACATGTGAAAATTGCAGACGCCATTGGCGCCATTTTCAATTTGTGTGTTGTTTGAGGATTCAGTTTTCGTAGAAAGTAAAATAAAACTATCAAAATGATAAGTACCCAACTAGCACAAATGGGCTGCATTAGGGCTTTAGAGCGTATCCGATTATTACTTATGGTAATAGACGTAAGCGCTAGAGCGTCTACTACAGACTTAAAGCAGCCGCTTTAGCGCTATTTGGGCGCCATTTTATGCAACCTAAAGTTCCATTTAACCTGCACAACGGTTGCATAAAGGTTCCTTAATAGCTATAACGATTTATTAACGCTATACTAAAGCTCTCATAGCGCTACTTTTGAATGATTTTGAACTACTTTGAACGAATGAATTGATTATAGTTCTTTATTCTATATCTTCAGTTGACATTATTTGTAATATTTTGGTAAAGTGTTTTCGTCGCCATCATGAAAATAAAACAAAAAGAAGTAAAAGTTTGTATTCTGTATTAGCAAGATATATAAAGATACTTAAAACGCTGTCCAGTTTACTGTAGATATATAAGATAATTTTCGAGTAATTTTAACGCGCTTTTATGATATTTAAAAAAATAACAAAAGATATGTGATATTTTTTATTTGTTATACAGAATACATTTTATTTCCGTATTTTTACGTGTCGATAACTTACTATTTGCAAGTGGCCGATTGTTTACCGGTACATTTAATGCACATTTAACTGAAAAACCAATGTATATCAACTCAATTTTGCAAGTGAATTATAAGTTTTCTTAAAAAATCATGGCGTCATTGTAATGTAGTCATAACCTGCAGTTTGAGCTCTAATAACTCCCATTTGAGAATCATAGTGCTAATTTTCACCCTTCTAACGCTTCCAGTGATTTTTGTTACCCTAGTGCAACTCACAGCCACAAAAAGCTCCTATTTTCTTGTTTTTGAGGTTATAAGATGTAGTTACGTACTTATTCGTTTGGCATCCATTTTTATTGTTTGGTGTTTAGTGTTTTTAAATGTTTTATAATAGATACAAAAGCGGCTGTAAAATGGCGAATGGATTGAGCCTGCAAGGAATGACTATTGCTACTAAAGGCCTTAGTTACACTGATGATTTTTTTGTAACTATAGTATGCATAAGAGTTTCTATTATTTCTATAATGGAACTTCTAGTAGTATAATAGTGGGTACTATAACTATAACCTATAAAAGTTACAATGGAAACCACTGTACAGCTGTGAGTGGCAGAATGACCTTCGTAACTCTCATATAAAGGTGTAAGTGGTAAATGAGTTCTACCGTGGACTACTGTGAAGGCTAGGGTGGTATTTGATTCAGCTTATAGCACCTTAAGTAACTTTTATAGCTATAGACGTTTACGGATGCAGATATGCAACTTTGAACTGCTTTTTGAACCCTTAAAGCGCTATTTTACAGCCGAAAGTAACAAAATAGGCTGCAATTTCCATTAATGTGCTCGTTGGGTAGTGATAGTGATGATGAAGATTTTTTAACTCCGCCGCAGTTGAAGGATACAGCAAAAATACTGATTGATAACCTTTTACCACAGAAATCAATTAAAAATATAATAAAACTTATGACGATTTTTTGCAATGGAAAAGTGAAAAAATGCGGCATCATTTTCTGAAACTGTTTTGCTAGCTTATTTCCGTGAAAAAGCGCAAAAATACAAACCGTTCGTTATGGTCTATGTACTCAATGTTGAAAAGTACTATTTATTTTCCTCGTAGGTGTAGTATAAAGCACTATGTATCACTCGAGAGAAAGTGCGATTCCCGATCTCGGGTGTTTTAAAGCCCTCGCCTACTGCTCGGGCTTCAAACGACACCCTCGACTAGTGTTGCCAGGTGTCCCGATTTTCGCGTGACGTCCCGATTTCAGGGGTTTGGGGACGCGTCCCGATTTGCCGCTGGTCGGGACACCAAATGTCCCGATTTACAAACCGAGTTGACACTTTAAAAGATTCTTATCAGCTGCACGAAGCTGAATTTGCTCCCGTCTTGCATCATGTTAGAGCAAGATGGTTGTCACTTATTTCTACCGTAGAAATCCGTAGAACGTGCAACTAAAAATAATTGGGAGAAGATGAATTTGCGCTGTGGCAATTCTTCAATTCTGTTGAAACGGAGCCATGCTTGGCATTTTACCAAGCTGCACTAAGATTTTACAGGATGTAGATAGTAATATATCATGAAAACGAAACATTGTTATATTTTGAAGGTCACGAAATAATGGTAAAATTAAGTAAGCAATTGAGACAAAGGATTGAAGATGAGTTTGTGGCATTCACGTGCAGCAACGTGCAGTTCTTCATTACATAGAGACCACTTTCTCTAACCACTCGTTACTTACGTGTCATTTATTGAAAATCTAATAATTAATGTGTTCTTCAATGTGGATCAACTTTATGAAGAAGTGTGTTCAGTCAAAACTTGGTAAAGCAGCAGTACAGAACAATGATCTTACGCCGCTACAAAACAAGACTTCGCAAAACTTCTGAAGTTATTTTCTTTTATGGCGTCAAATACCGGTGTCAAACGTAACAAGTGCGGCAGCGGAAAGAGTATTTTCACAAATCAACTTAATTTGGTCTGAGAGGCGAAACCATTTGACACTAGAGCATGACAAAGCCGAAATTTAAAAAAAAACTAATGTGTCCATGTCCGTATACCACTTGCTCGTCACTGTAACCGTTGCATCTCGGTCATTCTCGAAGAAAAATGGCCCGATGATTATCTTCGACGATATTGCGCACCATACAGTAACTTTGGGGCTGTGTAATGCTTTCTGATGTTTTTGTTTTGGATTGCTAGATGACCAATAACGGCAATTTTGACGATTTACGTACCGTAAAACGTGGCAACTTGACCATATTTCATAACAAAAAACGAATTATTTTTTTAACCATAAGACGCATAGAAACTAAAACTATTTGTTTATAATTATAATACATTTGGCTCACTTTACCGTAATCGTCAATCTAAAAAACACTTATTTTAACCTGTAGAAAAGAATAAACAACATGGGTAAACATGCCAAATTTTTGGCAACTTTACCTACGCACCGTATTCATCGTGTATTGCATATTAAAGAGTAGTTGAAGTAAAGATGGCCTAAATTACGATTACTACTTTTAAAAATGAAAAGAATATGTGGAAATCAATAACGATAACGGCAACACAGATAGTAGGTAAAGTTGCCATGGGGTTCATTGTAATCTACATACAAATAATTTGTAACGCTCAGGGTTGTCAAAAAACAAAGTGTTTTTACCCGACTGCGCCAGAAGAATGGTTATGTTTTTCGAGAGTATGTATGTATGTATGTATAATTGTTTGGCACGCTCTGTGGCCTGAACGGCTCGACGGATTTTAGCTTGAGAGGTATCGTTAGATTCGTATTGACTTTGAAAGTGACACTGGGTATATCAAAATAAAAAAATAATAAAATGGCGCATTTTTGGCGCCATATTATGCCTTCAAAAAAGTTTTTTTTTTCAAAACCTATCGAGTGGGGTATCAAAATAAAGGGTTTTAAAAGGTGATTACAAACATATATACAACTTATATGGTTAAAAGTAATTCAAAGTGACAAATCGTAAAAAACACAATCAAGAACTAAATCGTCTGCGAAATCTTTCACATTTGTAAATTAAAAAGCTGGAAATATAAAAAAGTAATTAAAAAAATTAATAAACCCGACTGCAACCTTATACTAAAACTTACTGAAAAGCTAATAAAAACAAGCCCATTTTAAATTAAATAAAAGTTGGAAGCAGGCGGGGCCCATACCATTATTATAGTTTCAAACTCAAATGGGTCCCGCCTGCATCCAACTTTTATTTAATTTAAAGTGGGCTTGTTTTTATTAGCTTTTCAGTTAGTAAGGTTGCAGTCGGGTTTTTCAATATTTTTAATTACTTTTTTTTTATGAAATACAGTAATACCCCGCTTTACGCGAGGGATACGTTCCGAAAAAAATCGCGTTAACTGAAATTCGCGTATATCGAGGTTTATGATTAAACATAGTCAAAATTTAATACAAAACAAAATATGAATCATTTTAATCAATCACTTTAATTCTAAGAGCACTTTATGCAATACATACTATTATGTTTTACGGAAAAATACATCTATTGTCTTTTGGGTAGCGTTTTTTTTTTACGTTCTTGTAAAATACGTTCATAACACCCAACACTGTTTTTAATAGTTTGACACACGGTCAAGACACGGTCATCATTATTGTCTATACTCTGCAATATGTCCAAACCTGAATAAATTTTTGAAAGAGTGTTTTGTATTCCCCCTGAAGATAAAACTTTCTCTTCTTTTTTCTTTCGTTCTTCCACATCATAGATAGGATTATTCTGTAACTCGATCAGATCTTCATTGCTGAGAGGATCGTCGTGCGATGCTACAAGTTCTACGAGATATACTACCGCGACATCTTCAAGTTCAGACCCCTCAATCATTACAGCAATGTCTTCAAGCACTTGTCTCTGCATCTGGACAATTGTTCTAGGTGATTCCACTACATCTGGCCAAAGATTACGCCACACCCCGTTCATACAACTCTTTTTAACTTCCTTCCAAGCCTCTTCTATGTTGTGAATAGCTTTCATAATGTTGTATGACTTCCACCAGTCTCGCAGACTGTCTTCCTTCCCTATCAGTTTCATGAATTAGTTGGCTAAAAGTGCGGCGATGGTAATAAGCTTTAAAGTTGGCTATTGGTTGGATGTCCTGGGGCATTGTCTAAGAGTAATATAACTTTAGGTTCAAGCCCATTCCTGTCACATTAGGATTTGACTGAGTTTTCTGCGGTTTCGTTTTATGGGGGCCATTTTGGCTCTGAAACAAAAGGTATTAAATGAAACTAAAGCTCACATGCGCGCAAATCCAATATAACTTATCATCCAGGATATTCACTATTATGTTGTGAAATTTAGGTATTTGAAAATGGTTACATACACACAAACAAGAAATAAACACTCATGCTTGATTTAGTGCCAACACTAGCTACCGGTAAAGTTGCCACAAAGCAGTCAGTGGTAACTTTACCTAATCTCAACCAACATTACCAAAGCAGTTTTTTTCAATAAATTAAAGAAAATGCATTTGCTGACATTACAACAGTAATCCCAACCGTATTATACATACAATATCAAAATTTCACTTACCTGTGATAAATAGTTAGGGCTCTGTGAGCACAATTTAGCAACCATTTACTCCTAGCACGTTTTCACACAGTACACTGTGACAGTCATTACTGACTTAACAGCAGTTCTGCCTCTACGCAAAATATGATAAATGTTGCTTTTTAATGTCTAAAAAATACTACTATTACAAAATAGATTTCTAGTAGGCAGATTTTTGAGATAAATGAGTTTATACCGAATACCTATAGTATGGTAATGTTACCAAGGGTTCGGTAAAGTTGCCACGTTTTACGGTAGCCTTCGAGGTGAAAGTGTGACTCATCGCTAAAATAAACATTGTCCATCCCATTTTCCTCCGAAAAAAATCTAATATCTTCTGACAGTACATTTATCGCTTGTTGTAGTCTTCTGGTTTGATTTTTTGAACTATCTGAATTTTAAGAGGATGTAATTTTAAGTCTAAGGCCAAAATTCGTTGAATACTTGATCGATGGAGGCTCAAAGAAGCAGCATGTACTAACTGATCCTAACTGATGATACTAACTGATCGTCGTGGACGCTCCGCGACCGCAGCGGCGACGCGGTTGGTGTTTTCAATCGATCGCATAGGTCTATTTCGAAGGCCAGTTGAATGATTCAGTAAACATCCTGTCGCTACAAACTTTTCTACCCATGACTTAATTAACTGAATACACGGGGCATCACTAAAACGGCGGATTTGAAAGCGATTACAAAACTTGCGCTGTGCTTCAGTCAATGAAAACTCGTTGCAAAAATACGTACCCCTGCGTAAGCGCGGTGCACGCCAGACCACTGCGACATAGCGACTAAAAAATCCGCACTAATCATCTACCACTCCCCTCTCGCTAGCCCCGCTGGTTGCCAAGATATTCAAGTTTAAAGTTTAAAATTGGCGCTGAGTCACCCTTTAGTTTCAGCATGTTTTTGACTATTGCAGCACATCAGAAGCGCTCTGAATACTTTTAATAAAAAACTTGTTTTTTTTTGTTCGTCCCGATCTACAACTCTAAATCCCGATTTTTTTTACCTTCTGTCCCGATTTAAAACAAATTCGAACTGGCAACACTACCCTCGACGGTAATCGGTCACTTTCTCATCTCGGTGAACAATGTACTAAGTATTATTTGGTTGAGAATTCTAGTTTCAAAATTTATATATCTTTGTTCAAAATATATTTTTTTCTCCTTTGGCAACTGAGCCGGTGTCGACTATTCTGCCAGTGTCATGTTATGACGGCAGCGAAGGTAGGCCGTCGAACTTTGTACTTTGTGGTAGCTGTTAGTTCAGCTGTAAGGACGAACCAAGGATCTTCTACCTAGGTACAAGTTCCTTGGGACGAACACATGAGTTAAACATAATATAATCTACTATATACAAGCTAAGATATAATATACCATAAAAGATATATTATAAAACACAAACTATTATCAACACAATAACTATACACATATTACGCATTAATTACATTTTAATCTCATTATCTGTTATAAATTTAGATAGGAGATTAATTAAATTAGCAGAAAAGTGGGTAAGAAGGGTATGGAAGCTGGTTGGGAGAGTTTTTGGTATAAATCAAAGGATCTATTGTTTATGGAGCAGGAGAAGAAAATGTGATCTAGGGTACCCTCAGCAAGGCCGCACTCGCACAGGAAGCTGTCACGGACATGTATTTTATGCAAGAATACCGGGCTACAACAATGTCCGAGTCTAAGTCTGCAGAGTGACGAAACAGTCTTCTTGGACAATTTAGGGAATTAAAAAAACCAGGGTTTCCTCTGAATTTCAGGCTGTATAGCGGCATAGTTAAATAACTTGGGTCTAGCACCATTCTGCAAATCATAGTTCTGAGCTACATAGTGCTTTCGATCAGCCGGATTTGATGTGGCATACTTTGCTAACGAATCAGCGCACTCATTGCCAACAATACCCGAGTGACCGCGGATCCAGGCTATCTCGATGTCCAAGCCGCTTTGCGATCAATCAAATAACAAGTTCTTAATATCTATAATGATTAGACTATGGATTTTACTGTAAAGTTGATTTTGTTTTAATGCCTGGATACTACTACGGGAATCTGAAAAAAATACTGATCTTGTTATTTGTTTTTTTTATTAAAAATAGGTTCGCGTTTGACCGAAAAAACTTTAGTCAGGAAGCGGTCTTCTAAGGTCCATTTGCCGGACACGGCTGGATAGACCGTTGACCTCCGACCGAAGCAGCTCGTTTTCAATCTTTAGTTGCTTCATTGCCGAATTCTGACCGGTCATATCGCTATTTAAACTGTCAAATTGTGCACTCAGAAAACTAAGGGAATCCTTAAACCCAGTTAATTAGATAGGACTTTGAAATTCCACCAACATATTGATATAGTTGTTACTAGAGTGCGTCAATATTGATGGTGATTTTCAAAGTCCTTAGATATGTTGCACATATGGAGGTTGTTAAGACCGTTTATTACGCGCTCTAATCACAATTAACTTACTGCATTACCTCGTGGGGTCGTGCTTGTAAAACTATTTTTCTTAAATTAGAAAGAGCGCAAAGAGCACTTCTAAAAGTTAGTCCATTCTTACCGTTCTACCATCCCACAATTGAGCTATATGGGAAAATAAAATGGGAAGTTTTAACCGTCCGACAGCTTTTTATCAGTGATTAAACAGCTTTAGTCATAATTCGCCGTAGGAATCAGACGTGTCGATCGTTATTATCTTTGTAACTAAAAGAACTTGCTAATCGTTTGCGCTAATTTGTACCGTTGTGTAAACAAATCAATTACATATTCAAGTGCCATAGAAAAAACAGTTTGTGGAAAAAAAAGCAATTTTTCATCCTAGTCATCGCCGCGGTAGTGCGCGTGAACCGAATAAGCATGAGTAAATGTGCCGTTTGTAACGACTTAATTGAAAATTATTACTTAGAATGCCAGCGTTGTACGGAGAAATATCATTACTTATGCCTCGATATCTCACCGGAAGAGGAAGAGAAGTGTCTCCATGAAAGCAAGAAGTGGATATGCCTCAGTTGCAATATTAAACAGCCAAAAGGCAATGATCCTGTTCGCCCTTCAACACCGACAGGATTGGCAGAAATAACATTTAATGTAACGCGTCGTAAGAAGCAAAACAAGCTGGAATTTGCAGAAGGATTTGCAGTGGGAATGTCAGACAGTGCGTCGCGTTCAGATACACAGGTTATGATACGCGACGAGATGCGCTCTGTTATGAATGAATTTATGCGTGAAATGAGAAACACCTTTAATGTTGAATTGCGTGAGCTAACAGATCAATTAACTGGTGTGCGTTACCCCAGCAAAATAATGTCGAAAATAGTCATTTAAATCTTATAGATAATTAGTTGCCCAGCTTCTGTAATTGTTAAGCACATTTTTAAATTTGTTACACATATAGTTTTTTAGTTATTACACAAAAACATATTCTGCTGGGGTAACGTTTGAAACGTTACCGCAGCAAAACTTTTTTTTAAATAATGGGAATATTGAAATAAATATTAGCTATACATTTAGTTGTCTAGACGAGGTAAATGTTACACGTTATTTTGTTTTTGTTCTTTCTTCGGCTGCGAAGTTATTCGAGATTTTGCTGGAGTAACGTTTGTGGTTTTGCTGGATCTCTGAAACTGTTAAGCGGATTCTTATCATCTTTTGTACATGATTTCTTAGGAATTAGTTTTAATTTGTTTAGCAATAAAAATAATAAAATGATATACCGTTTAAAAGTTATTTAATGAAATATAAAAACATTTCTTTAGGACCTAACACTCTGAATATGAGCTCTAAAGACTTACTTTAAACGTTATTTTGTAGCTTTTAACTACCTTCAAATGTATATGAAGTTTCATTAGTATCCTGTAGGTAATTAACAAATTATGATGATATTAATTTCTCCACGTTCATGGTTACAATGCGCGTGGAGTTATTTGGCCACCGATAAACCTGTATACGGTTATATAAACTGAATGTTATATCAATATTTAGTTGCTTAATTCAGTTATATACCTGTAAAGTTTCAAAGCGGTACATACAATAATTAACGAGATAATTAAATAAAAGTCATTAGGAACTTCAAGACCGTGGTAATCCGACCAAGTTTAGGTGGTTACAAAAAAGCGACCGCGTAGAACATTATGCTATCTTCTAAAATATGTAGGATAATACACCTTAAAATTTCGGTACAGACGTGTACACTGTTAAATACATAACAATATTATAATATCTGTACTATTAGTACCTTATTATTATTATTACCTTTCAGCTACTTATTAGATAGGTATATATTGTATTATGTGCACCAGTTCAATGGCACAGTTGCACGGGTTCCTTCTATTTGGCAGAATCTTGATACTCCGAAATTCATTTGGCATAACACACTTGGTATAATCTTCCTTAAACGAATATTTTTAAGGCATAAAAATTATTTAGTATGTATAATTATTATTTAGCCGAATGTTTATACATTCGAATTCACAATGGCATAAATTACTTTTGGCAGAGTTAAAATTCTGCATAATTTCATTTAGCATAACTGCATGCTGCATGCTTGCTTGCATGTTTACATGTTTCTTACAGGGAAATAAAAACCACGTATGTTCACAATCAAATGTTTTATTTAATGTATGCCAAAAGATGGTTCCAACTGTAAACTTTCTGAAAGAATGATGGTTCTACGTTTTAATTATTATGGATATGAAATTTATGCCTAAAGATGATTCTGACTTACATGATTATTTGACTGCAGTTTAATATTTTATTTTTGATCTGTGATTTTTACATAATTTAAGTTAATCTTAGAATACAACTATCTGTAATATATATCTAGGAAAAAATATTGTGATATTTGAAATTTGTCTACAAAATGGTAGGAATTACTGCTTTTAAGTATAAAAATTATTATTTTACCTGTAAATAAAAATTCTTTAAGAAATATGTAGTTTTTTTAACACTTGTGTACACATCTCTACTAAACTTGTAAGACTATCCTACATATTTTAGAAGATAGCATAATGTTCTACGCGGTCGCTTTTTTGTAACCACCTAAACTTGGTCGGATTACCACGGTCTTGAAGTTCCTAATGACTTTTATTTAATTATCTCGTTAATTATTGTATGTACTACTCTGAAACTTTACAGGTATATAACTGAATTAAGCAACTAAATATTGATATAACATTCAGTTTATATAACCGTATACAGGTTTATCGGTGGCCAAATAACTCCGCGCGCATTGTGACCGTGAACGTGGAGAAATGAATATCATCATAATTTGTTAATTACCTACAGGATACTAATGAAACTTCATATACATTTGAAGGTAGTTAAAAGCTACAAAATAACGTTTAAAGTAAGTCTTTAGAGATCATATTCAGAGTGTTAGGACCTAAAGAAGTGTTTTTATATTTCATTAAATAACTTTTAAACGGTATATCATTTTGTTATTTTTATTGCGAAACAAATTAAAACTAATTCCTAAGAAGTCATGTACAAAAGATGATAAGAATCCGCTTAACCGTTTCAGAGATCCAGCAAAACCACAAACGTTACTCCAGCAAAATCTCGAATAACTTCGCAGCCGAAGAAAGAACAAAAACAAAATAACGTGTAACATTTACCTCGTCTAGACAACTAAATGTATAGCTAATTTTTATTTCAATATTCCCATTATTTAAAAAAAAGTTTTGCTGCGGTAACGTTTCAAACGTTACCCCAGCAGAATATGTTTTTGTGTAATAACTAAAAAACTATATGTGTAACAAATTTAAAAATGTGCTTAACAATTACAGAAGCTGAGCAACTAATTATCTATAAGATTTAAATGACTATTTTCGACATTATTTTGCTGGGGTAACGCACACCTATTATTACACCAAGATATTTAATTGAGTCTGTACTCGAGAGTTTAGGACAGGAACAGCTTATATCCTTTTGACAATTAGACGAATGAGAGATGACATGGAATGATGAATTAGGCTTATCGTTGGGTTTAATTGAGAAGGTAGAAGAAGGTAGTAGAAGCTGTGTCGTCTGCGAAGGTGACAATCTTTGCATTAGGAATTGTCATTTGACAAAGATCGTTGATATAAACTAGAAATAGTGTAGGTCCCAGGATACTTCCCTGTGGAACTCCAAAAGTCACCGGGATCTCCCGACTAATAGTATTCTCAATATGCGCACACTGTGTTCTACCAGTTAGGTAATCCTTCAGTAATTTTAACTGCAGGTCCCGGATACCGAGATACTCAAGCTTTTTCACCAAAATAGGGACAGAAACCGTGTCAAATGCCTTAGCTAAATCCAAAAATACACCTATTATTTTATTTTTACTGTCTAGGTTATTAACAACATAAATGGTTAGTTCAAACACAGCATCCGATGTTGTGCCCTAAACCCATATTGAGCTTCTGATAGAAGTTTTTTTTACTCTAAATATTTAAAAATTCTCTTATTAATAATACGCTCTAAAATTTTTGAGAGTGTAGGCAGAATACAAATAGGTTTATAATGATAGACACAGCTTCTGTCCCCATCCTTGTGAATTGGATGAATACGCGACCTTTTATAGACTCTAGGGAAAACTCCAGTTAAAAGCGATAGGTTACATATGTATGTAATTGCACTTTTATATTATATAAGGTTCGCTATTAGTGTTCGAACTTTATCGTCATCAGTAGGCAGAAGTGTAAATGAATCGCAACATGAATTTAGGGTGGGAACTTTAATTTGGGGATTATTTTTAGTTATATTATATACAGCTAACTTGCAAGATTGACTGATCTTTTCGGATTGTTATTGTTTATTAATTCATGTGGGTTATCTTTCTGTTTATTTAAATACGTGATTTCCTTAACTACTTTCCTTAACTCCAAAGTTTATTGCTGTCGTTACCTGCATCCTGCACTTGTTGCTTCTCATATTTCCTATTTTTTTTTTTTAATAAGTATGTACAAAATTTAAAATACCTCATTATCTGGTGCTTTTTAAAGTTTCTTATATAGGTTATCGCGATTTCTAAGACTTTATTAGGTTAAATATCTTTGCTTCATTAGTATTGTTCATATATAATAGCCGTTTGAATTAAGTTTTGAAGTAGAGCAGCAGCTTCATTGACATCTGTAAGTGTGAATAAATATCCCTTTTGGAGGTTTATGTCTAGATGAAGTAGTTATGTATAAGGCAACACCATAATAGTCGGTTAAAGATGTTTGGAGAATGATACAACGTCCAGTTAATTTAGTTTTTAAGAAGACATGGTCCAAACATGTTTTGTTATGCGTCGGGAATTCGGGATTGTGTACGCTGGGATCATCCCATGGAAAGCCGTCATATCTAGATATGGTGAAAGATATGAGTCAACACTGTCTTTAGATATATTGATGTTAATATCACCTAATAAAATTACGTTTTGCCGAGCTGAAAATTCCAGTAATAACTGATTAAAAGATAGAAGAAAGCTATTGATATTTTTATATTCCGGGGGTCTATATATAGCAAGAGCAACAGTATCCATCTCTCATAGAGATGGATGTATGAATTGTTGTGTAAAAACAATGCTGCAGAGTGCTTTCCCAACGTTAAGGTAATTCTGAGAATTTATCTCACACTAATGGTGATAAATTGTACGGCTGAAAGATCCTTTTCAAAACAGAAGCTTATAAAAAACAAACTCCAAAGTTCCATGACCGAAGACAGATTAAATATTTTGGCTCTCTTTAGAGAGTGATGTTTTGAGGGAAACAGACTTCGACAATATTATTGATACGTTTATTAATGTGAAAATCAGACGAAAAATAATTTAGCTTCTAGGTCTCTAGCTCTTCTTTTGACCTTAGTTAGGGCCTCCACCACATGCTCTGCCTATGGGCCGCCGAAGTCTGAATCCGGCGCTGGATGCAGCAATCGTGGAGGCAAGATTGATTTTACACGGGGAATAATTTTAGTTGTACCACCTGACAGTTAGTCCACCGGGAAAAATAAATCCCCGTGGTACAACCAGTTGAACCAAGTCGTTGTTCCACGGGGCAGCGATGGCTAGACCAGTGTCAGATTTGACAGACTGGCTTCGGCAAATGGACTATAAAGACCCCACGCTGGCTGTAGTTTTTTAAATGTGTTTCTAAAATCCTACATTTGTTCTACAATTGTTTTAAATGTTCTACTAAATCATACTATTTTGATTTGCGAAATACCAGCAAGGTCTCTCAGTTTACGCAAACGACTTTCCTACCCGCGTAACGACTGTCAAAGATGTTCAAATGACAACCGAAACTAACAACGGCTAAACGTGCTTTCCGACGCAAAAAGTAATCTCCTTGGCAAGTGTTGCTTTACTTTGAAGATCTACCCGTGCGGCTGGTTTTGTTTGGCCACCAGCTCCTCATCCCCATGTCACTTTTATAGTAAAGAAGTAAAATAAAAACAAAGAAAGTACATTTTATTTTTTATTTAATATACGATAAATTTATTTGCTAATGTTATTTTACAGCTTAAATAGGAAAATGCATCTATGTTAAAAGTTCAATGGGCAATGCACCTTGAGAATAGATTTTAGTTACCTGTGTAGATGTACTTTTTAGTTACAATAAATACGTGACAAATTGAACGTTCTCGTGTAGGTACTCGTTCGTACTTACTGAACAGTTTGGTTAAGACTTAACATAAAACAAAATGAAACTTTAAAAATATGCTATACATTTATCAAAATCACTTGCTATCCCATTAGTCTCGTTAGACTCGAAAATGACTGGCCAGGTTTCGCTAATTTTGAATTTAAATTATTTGTTGAAGTCCGGGTAAGTTTAGATTTTTAGAAGGTAAGAAATTAAGAGGGGAAAATATGGGGGGGGGAGAAATATGGCGGTACAAAGTTCGCCAGATCCACTAATTTTTGATAAAAAGATGGAAGGACACGAATTTGTCGATTAAGTACCTTCAACGGAAAATGTTTTCAAAATACCTTCTAATGTCGACAAAGGCCATCGAACCGCGTCTAGGAGCGATCTGCTCCTAGCAGCGCAAACAAATAATGAAATCATCGTATATATTATGGCTGTACAAAGTACAGATTATTAAAGAATGATTGACATCTAATGGAACAAAAAAACTACATTTAGACTTATTGCTGATTCCCATTTTAGTCGCGTCAGTGTCTAGAGACATGATTGGCCAACTACACATACTGGAAAATTAATCGGCGTAGTAAAATTTTTTTTTTTTAATTTTACGTCTGGTCAAATCCGCAAACGGAAGCCATTAATAAAAATAAAATATACCTTTCTTAACTAAATAAAAATAAAAGTTCTTATATTATTCCTAACTAATCGCCGTCTTCGGCAATTTCTTGCTTGACGCGTTTCTCATGTTTCAACTGTTCGGTGGTGGTGACGTTTCCTCCGATGGCGGGAGGCTCCTGTTGGTCATCATCTTGTGCGTCATCCTTACTGTTCTCATGTAGCAGTACATACTCCCGCTGAGAGAAACCGAACTTTACCACATCGCGCTCAAGCAGCTCGACATATCGACGAGGCTCGACCTTCTTGTTGTTCACGAAAGTACCGTTCGCCGATTCTGATGAGAGAGACACAAGTTGAATTAAGTACGTAGTCGTTACACAAGACGGTCACCAAACACAAAAAAAAACGCATTACAAAATATAAAATAAAATATTAAAACATCAACTTTAAGCAGGTACGGTGCGATTTAACTAAGACTTATTAAGTTACTAGCTTTTGCCCGCGGCTTCGCCCGCGTTAATTTACAATTTGTCAATCATTCTTGTTGCCAATCGTTACACCTTTTTGGGTGGTTAAAAAACGCATTAAAAAAATAAAAAATCCAAAACCAGGGTCCATCCATCCCAAAAACAGACAGACAGTATTTAAAATGTATCTTTTTCAAACCAAAAACGTAGTTTACAATACATTTTTGTAAACTACGTTTCTGGTTTTCCCGTCCTTTCGTTGATTTTGTAGGATAGTCGTGAACACGCCATTTACACAACAAGCAAAGCAGTGTTTTTCTAAATGTACACCTACGACTTTCAGTGTCTGTCCTTGAGCTTTGTTTATGGTCATTGCGAATGCTACTTTTAAGGGAAATTTGAGTCTTTTGAACTGAAATGGCAAATCGGTCGGGATTATTGGAATGCGAGGAATAAATACGTTTTTACCGCTTGTTGTTCCTGTCATAATTATTGCTTGCACAACATTGCGTCCAAAGTGTGTAATTTATAGTCGCGTGCCATTACAGAGCCTTGGTCCGTCCAGATTACACATCAAAAGAACTGGGACACCAAGTTTAAGCCTCAACTTATGTGATGGTACCCCTGACATTTCCAGAGAGTTGAGAAACTCTACAGGGTACGACGTCACTTGCTCTATATCCATGACAATAGCGCCCTTTACACACTCACTCTATCGCGCGTAAAACAACAATCATGCACGAAAGAGCCCGCGTATAAAGGATGTGGAAGGGAAAGACCACGCACCGCGCTCATCAGTCATGCGCGCAATCGCATTTCCTGTGGTTGCCTTTACTTTATAATTCTTACGCGCATGATTAAGATAGCGGACATACGTACGTGCAGTAAAGAGTTAATTACACTGTACAAGTATTTTCCTTGCCTTTGGAAAATTAAATTCGAGGAATATAAAAACAAAAATCTTAAAGACGAAGCTTTAAAGAAAAGGTTTTCTTGACGCCAATCGTGGTTTTGTGGTTAAAAAATTACAAAGTTTAATGGGCTCGTTCCGAAAGGAGGATTCTTGAAATCGTCCGGATAGTTTTCTCGTAATTCTTCAATCGAAGGCATATGACAATATTATTGTCTATATTTTTAACCCCTACTGAACGTTTCTTCTTCTTTTTGAGTTGAATTATACTAGTGAACATGATAACTTGCGCCACACGGTATCTTCTATCCATTTTACACCGCAACACCCGCGTAATTCAGTAAAACTGTATGAACTGCACACACTCCAACACGCGCCAGTTTCGCGCGATCTATCCCGTGCGATTAGACTTTACACGGCCGCTCATTCCGCTATGGAAAACAAGCATGAATAATCGCGCGCGAAAGAAGGGGTAGCGTAAACAAAACTTACAAAGATAATCGCGTGCGAATGAGCTTGCAGGCTTTCCAAAGAACGCGCGATAGAGTGTGTGTGTAAAGGCAGCTATTGTCGACGGACAGATACTCGACAACATCACCATCCACATGAGACATATTCTTTTCGTTGATCTGTCCTACAAATTCGTTAGTCGGTGCCAAAATTGGTCTTTCACGCTGTCACGCAGCCATTCTCTATCCCTCATATTTGTTTTCAAATCCGACTAAATGTGGTTTAAATTATCTTATGTGTGTGGCACATAGCGGCAGGCGGCCGGCCGCGCTGTGAATAGGTCCTTTACATACGTAAAAATTGATAATTTACTAATACAACGTGTAATTTAAAGGGTATATACAAACCAAGTGCATGGCTTCTTTGGATGATAACTTATTACAAATACCAATACACTGATACCAGAGACCGAATTTTCAAATTAAGAAGAACGAAGAGAATTATCGTGTTAATGGAAAGTGACGTGGAAAGTTATTGACCCTGTAGTGCTGTGACACGTTTGTTATTATTGGTATTCAAGAAATATATGAAACTGATAATTTGGTATCAATTCTTTGAGTCAGTTATTTTGAGCTGAAACTGTGCATAGAGACTCCATACCAGATGTTGTCTTCAGCCCTTTTGGATAGATATGGGGTTTCCGTTACACATTGTATATTTATGTCTATGAGATACCTACTTACGTATGTCTCTACTATTAATCAGCAAGTATATTATAGACCTAGATATGATATACAAAAGTAGATATAAAATGTAAGTACCTACCTACTTAAAAAAAATAGAAATCATTTGTATATTACTCAAACTTTATTGCATTCCATATTATGTACGTAGATGGTATAAAATATTGTCAAGATCAATATGGACCCTGTCGGGCACAGCAAAGTTAGGAGAGAGGATGATTAACTTGATTGGTTAAAATTTAAACGTCACGGTTGGCGTAACGGTTGACTGGTGCATGACATGGGTACGACCTCGGCCCTAAACAAAGATTTGTATAGCCTACATGTAGGTTAAAAACATTGTTTAAAGTGGTTCTTGAATACGCGATTTAAATGAATTGGGAGGGGGGAATACAAAGTTCCAATACCCCTTTTACAACCTTAAGGGATGATTTCCGGGATAAACACTACCCTGTGTCGTTCCCAGGGTCCTAAACTACCCCCATGCCAAATTTCATTTAAATCGGTTCAGCGGTTTAGGCGTGAAAAGGTAACAAACAGACAGACAGTTACTTTCGCGTTTATAATATTAAGTATGGATATGGAAGTATGGATATGGATAGTATGGAAGTGCCATATTGTGATGTCATAGCTGTCAAATCGAAGCTGTTCGGTAGAGTGAACAAAACAAGAATGTATTAAAATATTTATTTACGAACACTGAGTGAGAAACAATTAATCCCCTTTCCTTATTTTAGTGGTCACAGGCGATCAATAAAAAATAAAAATAATCTTTAATAATTTTGGCGTGGCCTCAGGGCCTTTGCACCATGCATCCTTTTTACCTTCAGGCAAATTGGTGCTAATAATGAAAATATGAGAAAGAAAGCATGATTAAAAAAAAATAACTACTTTAATGATGACTTTAAATAATTAAATATTATATTGATGTGAGAATCGGTTAAACAAAGTAAAATAAACCGTTATTCATTTTCGCAAATAAGTTTTCTTTGCAAACCGCACTTTTAAAGTGATATTTAACAGATAGAGGTCATTGACGCTCGATTCCTATTCTTATTTGAATCTTATAGCAAGTTGATTTTACAATAACTATATTTTTTTCTTTTTATTTTGTCCAGTACTATTTCTAAAATCACAAATATGTTTATACGATTAGAAACTAGATAGATAAATAGATATTGATTATATATTCATTTTTTAAGAGATCTGGGCGAAGCGTGAGTGTGTTACTGACTAAAACCCATCCGCAGGGCCGGATTAACCATTAGGCGGAGTAGGCAACTGCCTAGGGGCCCCGCATCAATTAAGGGCCCAGGCCCAGTGCACGCACCAAGAAAACATGTTTCTTCAAACGAGAATTTGATGTCCGTGTGAACTAAAGCCTTACTGTTATCTCACAAAATACAAATCGTTAGATTTAGTAGTAGAATTTAAACAATTTTAGAACAAATCTGGGAATAAGTAAACAAATATATTAAAAACCACAGTCCTTAATATGCGTTTCCTCAGTTCTCACACGATTTGGTCAGTCAAAGTAAGAAAAGGGGCCCCGAGAATGACATTGCCTTAGGGCCTCTGACAGGGTTAATCCGGCTCTGCCCATCCGTGTTCCATCATATGGCCTTCGTGTTCCGAGGCCGCGGTAACTCTTTCGAACAATTCCGCAAGATGCATACATACCTAGATCAATAACGTAAGGCCGCACCCTACGGCCCTGCGAGCCGTCGGGCCTCGTGAATGGCGTCGCCCGGTACTGCAGCGCTGCATGCTGCTTGCTTATAGATGGGTGCTCCAGAGCTATGTCCACCACTTTCTTGTCGCGACCGATCAGGAAGGCTGACTGACGGTGGATATATAAAATAGGAAGCGCTTTGTCTCCTTTGAAGGGGTAGAATCTGGAAGTATTAAATGCTGTATTAAGATTGAGAGCTTTAGAAATTTAAGTTAATGGGGCGTGCAAGTGAAAGCTAATCGCAGATGGCGCCACCACCGTAAGAACCTTTGTCACTGTCAGTGTTAGTTAGATTGTGAGATATTATATAGTTATCTGTATCATCTATGGTTATCTGTGGTAATATTTTTTATTTTCATTTCATTGATTTCAATTGATTTCTGTACAACTTTCCGATTAAAGAACATAATACATGTTCTTTAATCGAAAAATTCTCAATAACTGTCTCTAATTTAGGAATTCATTACTGTTCCATAGAGAAACTGCTTTGATATTGGTAAGTGTACTACTAGCGCCACTTTGACAGTTGCACGCCCCATTGGAAGAGCGGAGTCTAACACAAGCATCATTATGCTTATAAAAACTTTTTTGCAAAAAATAAAACCGACTTGCATATCAAAACACTACAAAGCCAAAAATAATTTTAATTTCGGTAGTCGCTTTTTTTTTCACACCGCCTTCCGAAATTAAAATTATTTTTGGCTTTGTAGTGTTTTGATATGGAAGTCGGTTTTATTTTTTGCAAAAAAGTTTTTGTTTTCGTGCTTTTTAGTGGGTCAGTGAATTTTCCAAATCGGTTCGTAAATGACGGAGTTATGCGCGAACAAAAAACGCAATGCAGAGTAAACGAAAAGATCATCAACGTAAATATTTTTTTTAGACTTTTGTTGATTTTTCAGAAACGGCTTGTCCGATTTCGATAAAATTTTCATGGGACCATTTGGGAAGTATACCCTTTCTAACAAGATAAGAATTATTCAAATCGGTTGGCAAGCGACGGAGTTATGCGCGGACAAACATTAAAAAAAATACAAACATCCGAATTGAGAACCTCCTCCTTTTTTAGAAGTCGGTTGAAAACTCGACTGCAATCATCAACTAACCTATGACTTTTTTTTGTAAAGTAATAAAACGTTTTGTATTTTTTTATCATGTAAGGTCTAGACATTATCATTAGAGGTGTGATTGTGTGCAAAAACGCCAATGTTAAGTTAAGCAAAAATGTAATAAATATGTCAGCAAACTCACAATCACATTATAAATACTTTTATTTTTACTTAATTTTATTTTGATGGATTTATTTTTTTATTTAAATTTGCTAATATTGTTTTCCGTAACTTCAAGTGACAATGGGAATGATATGTTTCCCCCTAAAACAGTAATACTTCGCTTCATATTCCCCAGCAACAGGAAAACATGGTGATTATGTTTCTCGAAGGATTCTGGTATTCGGTTTTCGTGCGATATCTCTTAGCAGACGATGGCCCGCTTTCTATCGTGAGTCATATACCCTGTTGCAAACGGGATCACCATACCCGAATACATGAAAATTATGTTTATCATCAACACACCAAGAAAAATTGATATACATATATATTTACCTCCATCTCCTTTTAGGTTGCTTAGCATCATCAGGTTCTGTGTACTTGATTACTACTCCATTGACCGTATTGGCGTCAGCCGTCAGTTTACCAGACAGGCCAAAGTTCGGCTTTTCTTTATCAGCAGGCGCTTTCCCATCCTCTGTTTTCACATCTCCCTTTCCCCAGTCATATTCTTTATTCTCGTCAGCATCTGCAAATCTATGCAAAAAAAATGCATGTATTAAGTACTATACCTACTACACTATACCTATTTATACCAATGTTTTACGCAAATAAATACTTCTTATTTTACATACATACTTTGCTATTTGTCAGTCTCTTCCAACTGGCTGTATTTTATTTTATTTTATTTTATAAATTTTAAGGAAACTTACAGCTAATACATTTGAGTGATCATTGACAATATGTAGAAAAAGGCCAATTACAAGCTTCCGCTAATAAACAGTTATATGTAACATAGATACGACGGCGGATGTCGCACGGTCATGGACAAGTACATACATATTATGAAGTAAAACATGCATAAATCAGTACAAAATGTATATACATCATTATATGTGTCTGGGTAAATCTACGAATACGAATCTATATGTTTATACGATTAGAAACTACGATATCTATACTAATATTATAAAGCTGAAGAGTTTGTTTGTTTGTTTGTTTGTTTGTTTGTTTGTTTGTTTGTTTGTTTGTTTGTTTGCTTGAACGCGCTAATCTCAGGAACTACGGGTCTGATTTCAAAAATTCTTTCAGTGTTAGATAGCCCATTTATCGAGGAAGGCTATAGGCTATATATCATCACGCTAAGACCAATAGGAGCGGAGCACTAATGAAGAATGTTTCAAAATCGGGGGAATTTTTTTCCACGCGGACGAAGTCGCTGGCGAAAGCTAGTTAATTATATATGCATTTTTAAGGATGGGATATCATCCAATGACTCCAGTTTTAACAGTATGGTTTAGGGAATCCCCTAAACCATACTTTTAAAACTGGAGTGTTACAGAGCAGTACTGAAAATCAGTACCTTCCGCCCCATCCTATTCAATCTTCAACAGAGGCTATATATAATATACAACATGTATCGTAATTAACGCACACCCTCAAACACCCCAATTAGAAAATTATGTTATTATCATAATACATACTCGGAATTTTTAGTTTACAGTTTTGTTTTTAAGACTAACTTCCTTTAAATGAATTTTATTTTTCTAGATATCTCTTTGTCGAGGTATCTCTGTCTCCAAGCCCCCCCACCCCTCCCCAATAATAAAATCAAACAAAAATACTTAACTTCTACTCACTTCCACATTCATCGCTTTAACAAGTACTATCAACTTGGCTCCAGACTCTTAAATACTTATTTAATTAAAATATTTTTAAAGGAGACGGGGATTTCTGGGCCATTTTGCAATAAGTTGAGATATGGTTTAAATAAAGTGTCATATTTTTCTATTTCTAAATACAAAAAAATAGCCTAATTCACAATCTAGAAGACGAGAAATCTTAAAAATAAGTATTGAGTCACGAATAAAATGGGATATCGATTACTATAATCAATTAATGTGAATGAGTTATTGAACACAAAACTACTTGCACCATATTACTGATTCAATCAAGGTAAATAAATACATTACAATTAACATAATGTCAGTATTTTAAAATAATAAAATATCAACATATCTTACTATCTTACTAATCTTATCTTACTAATATTATAAATGCGAAAGTTTGTGAGGATGGATGGATGTTTGTTACTCTTTCACGCAAAAACTACTGAACGGATTTGAATGAAATTTGGTAAGTAGATAGTTGATATTCTGGAATAACACATAGGCTACTTTTTATCCCGAAATTCCCACGGGATCGGGATTTGCGCGGAAAAACCTTCCTACGCGTACGAAGTCGCGGGTAGAAGCTAGTTATAAAGAAATCTTAAAGTCAATTCTCGTTTACAAATCGATTTATTACTTGTGTTTGGCTACTGTATTTTTTAATCTGCGCTGACAGTGACAGTCACAGAATACCTTTTGACAGTTCTAGAATGTCAATAATCACTGATCACTCGTAGGGATGTGACATTGGACATAAAAAAATTGATTTTTAATTAATCGTTTATTTATTTAGCATAAACAATCGATGAATAAATATCCATTTTTCTTAAGAAAATAATCGATTTTGTTATACTAATCGTTTTTTTCTTAATATATACTAAAAATCTAAACTGTTTCAAAATCTCAGAAGAAATGCCATCATAGATGCACAGATAGCGTTAATGTAGTATTATGGAGATTGTATTCTTTGGCAGTTCGCGTTCCGGGCTCTGGGCCAGAACACCAAACTTAATGATGGGGAGTTGCAGATAAAAAATCGGTAATAATTGGTTAAATGATAATAAAAAATTGATTATTCATAAAAATTAAATAACGTATTGACATCGATTTTTCATTTTATAACATTCGATTATTTCCATAATCGATTATTTTTTCACATCCCTTATCACTCGTTTCGGAGTATCGTTTCGTGTGCGTGCGTTTTGAGTGTTTCCTGTTGTTTTATTGATATTTTCCTTGACCACTGCTTTCTTCCTACGGACTTCTGATATTGCTAAACTAGTACGACCCTTGCTATCATACCGGATACGGATAATCTCGTTTTCTCGTCTGACTGGCTCGCTTATTTGGATTTTACAGCCTGCTTATCGATTGCATATTGACACCATGGATCGCTGTGTTAATTGTAGTATAGCGACTAGTCGCTGTAATACACTTGGCCGACGAGCTTTAAATGATGTAACGACACTGTCAGTGATTCGTCATTGTCGTGCACCACAACCTGTAAGTACAAACTTAAAGTCACCTTTTCTAGCTACCCAGTGTCTACAATGCTGGTCTACAGGTTTCTTCTTTTATTTTCCATAAACCTTACGCAGGAACTAAAGTAACGCTACATATAAAAGGCACATGGAGATTGTTTACATTTAAGTTGAAACCTAACTGCTGGTATATTTTACTGTAAACATGATTTATTGACATTAAAAACTTTTGTCATCTTTCAGGTAAACAGCAGTGACTATGTTTGCCAAGCTTGTTGGGATTTGGCTCAAGAATCATCTGTTGATGAAGCACAACAACTTGGCCAACGTAGTGTTTGTCTTCGCTGTGGTCGTTATCTTGCATCAAGAGTCCGCCACTTACTTAACACTAGCTTTTTGGATTATAATTGAAGATGAATAAAAACATAACTGTTATTCAAAAAGTCGTTTTTATTTTAAACATCATCTCCCTTTTTTTTCTTTCGATTCTTCTTCTTCTTGATGACTTCTTCTGCTCTGAGTTAAACGGAAGGGTGTGTCAGACTTCTACTGATTAAAAACCCACCCTGTTCCTTCGGCTGCCCTAAAGTTCCGAGGCCGCGGTATCTCGATAGAACTTTCCCACAAACCCCGGCAGGCAATGGCCCTATAAGATCCCGTATCTGGTGTTGACAGCTCTTTGAGGTGTGCGTGGAAAACGACGCGCCGCCGACCCGGGCCTGGTCCTTACCGGATGGTGAGCGACGGTGGCCGGAAATCGGCTCATGATCCCCGACACCCGGGGCGTCGGAAGAGAGTTGCCTCTCCCTTCGCGCGTTCGTCCTCCTTCTTCGCTAGCATGTCAGCTTCACAGAAGGAGGCGACCGCATCCCATTCCCTCTCGCTCTGCACCATGGTCTGAACCAGAACAGGGCGCGAGAGGTCGCCGGCGCCGACCGCCTCTACGAGGACACGACGGTGCCCCGCCCAAGCAGGGCACACCTCAACCGTATGCTCCACCATGTCCTCCAAGTGGTCCTCTCAATGACTACACCCGGGCGTGTCCTCCCGCTGTATCCGAAACAAGTACCTCCCGAAACAGTCATGTCCGGTCAGCAACTGCGTCAAGCGGAAGGAAGGTGAGGACGCCGTGGCGTCTCTCCAGCCACTCCTCAAAGAGGGGACTTTTCACCGCGATTGCGGCGTGCCCAGCTTTCGGTTGTGACAGCCACTCTTTCCATGCTGCCGTGAGATTGCGCCGGAGTTCTATCCGCTGAGCCACGACTTGCCGCGGTAGGGTATTTTCACCCCGGCTTAGCACCTCCACGCGCCAATTATGCACGCGTGCGAGGGCTACTGCCTCCAGATCCCACGGCAGCAATCCGACAAGAAGGTTCACCACCTCCCCAGAGATCGTGCGGTATCCCCGGGTCATCCGGATAGCCATGACCCTCTGAGACGCGATCAGCTGGCGAGCTGGTCGCCGCTGCAGATTCAGTGCCCAGACAGGGGCCCCATCGAGGGCCATGGACCGCACAATCCCCGCATATAGCCTCCGGCAGGAGGCGTTTGGCCTCCCTACATTGGGTAGGAGCCGCTTGAGTGCATCCCCCGCCCGGTCCAGTCTTGGAGCCAAACATCGGAAGTGTTCGAAACATCATCTTCCTGGGGTATCTCCAAATTATTTGGACATTAGAAAACTCATTCTAATGTCCTCCCACTAAATACAATACAATTAATATAGTAAACAACTGTCTATTTTAACAAAATAGCAATCATATTAAAAAAATCAGCTGTGTAGAATAGGTTGTTGCCAATTCATTGCATAACCTCACTTTTACAAAACCTCCTATAACTCTGCTCCCAAATTGCCAAAATTCGCCGAATTTTCAGTGATGCTTTGTTAGTATATAAGCTGTTAATCGACACTAATTTCATCTTTTTACATCTTTTTACACCTTGGCCCAAGAGTGTATGAAAGCGTTTCCGTCTCCTTTAATATATTATTATCGACTCAATACACCTAAGTAAATTTCTCTGATATCACAGTAACATACACAAACATGCGCAAAAAACACATACAAGTTGTCTTGTCAACTTAGGGTGCTTGAGTCTCCAAATATGTACATTTACATAACACTATAGTTTTGTATAACATAAATACTTTTTATCAAAAAATAAAACCGACTTCCATATCAAAACACTACAAAGCCAAAAATAATTTTAATTTCGGTAGTCGGTGTTATTGGTTTTGTATTTTCTTTTTTTTCACACCACCTTCCGAAATTAAAACTATTTTTGGCTTTGTAGTGTTTTGATATGGAAGTCGGTTTTATTTTTTGCACAAAAGTTTTTCGTTTCGCGCTTTTTAGTGGATCAGTTTTAATTAATCTAGTTACAAAAGCCAAAATGTCGACTACTTATCACCTTCACCAGCAGAGTAAACGAAAAGATCGTCTATGTAAATATTTTTTTCAGACTTTTGTCTATTTTTCAGAAACGGCTTATCCGATTTCAGTAAAATTTTCATGGGACCATTTGGAAAGTATACGCTTTTCAACAAAAAAAGAATTTTTCAAATCGGTTGGCAAGCGACGGAGATATGCCCGAACAAACATAAAAACAAAAAAAAAAAACAAATAAACATCCGAATTGAGAACCTCCTCCTTTTTTAGAAGTCGGTTAAAAATGATGAAAATGCATGCTGTTTTAATGTATTAAGTTTTTATTTTATGATATTATAGTCAACCAGCTAGTTAAACTAGTTTCATTACTGGAACTCTAATAACTAACCTGCTCTTCCGATCTCGTGACTTAGCCTCAGTCTTGATTGGAGGTCTTCCGCGCTCCGCACTGCGATCGTCAGGTCTGCTAGAGCGCTCCTTGCGTTCATCACCGCGGCCGTCTCTGTAACGTTCTTCTCTACCTTCTGGCCTCTCCGGACGACGACTCCGCTCTTTGTAACGCTCTTCTTGACTTTTCGATCGTGACCGCTCCCTATAAAATAATTACAAAATTAAAATAAAACTTAAAGAATTACATCATAAAGATAACTAGCAATGAAGGTTAAATTCTACACACATTGCTAGTTCATGTTACTAATGTTATAAAGCGGAAAAGTTTATTTGTTTGAAGGCGCTAATCTTCGAAAGTGCAGGGTGGATTTGGATAAAATTTCGTATGGAAACAGCTTGAAGGTTTACTGACTGCAAAAGAAGGAGGTTATGTTTTTATCGTGATAAAGACCACGGGAGCAAAGCCCCGCGGACTGCTAGTTCTACTATATTACTAGCCCCATCAGAAAAGATAAATCGTCATAGTCGTAGAACAACGACGGTTTTATAATTTTCAATTTTTGTATTTTGCATAAAACGACCCTAGATGTCGTGCTTTATGAGACAATATCATTTTTTCTGCGCTGGCACTGGCGGATTTGATTTACGTAGTAAAATAGCGTAGTAATAATTCCGCCGGTGAACAGCGTTGAACCCTGCTCACCGCGACCCGCTTACGCGTGGCGTATGATTACTACCGCCCATGTTCTAGGTGAAGTCACGCATGTCACTAGTTGTTACTATTCTATTATATATCTTATTTTTATATAACTTTATTTGTTGGGTTAAATATCCAGAATAATGTTATTTACAAACCTGAACTTAATTATGCCGTCCAAATTGTCCTTACAAATATCAGAGTTATAAAACAATGCGAATAAAAATTTAAATAATCAAACAAAAATTACGACTTTTCTACAAATGACTAATGAGACCAATGAACAGATTACTCATAGAACAGTTAAGTTATTGTCGCCATTATGGATAAATTTATTTCTAATTTTATATGGTGTTTTGGGTTGAATTAGTTCGTGGAAAAAAGAGTTAGTTTTGTGTACCACGATTTATTACGAGAATACTCATTTTTAATACTTTTAGTGTATATTTCGTTTTTAATTATCAACAAAATTAGTTAATTTTTTGGTGACGAAAATTAAAATCCCACGTTCTTTGTACTTATTCAGTAATAAGTTAGTACGTTTGGTACAAACCATCATTATTTAAGGATAAGAACACGTCGGATGTCCACAACCAACGTTTTTCTATGGACCGATTTTATTATACGTCGTTGTTTTGCTATATTTTACAACTTAAATCACATTTTTACGTGTTAATTTTATCTATGTTGTTTACACAATTAAAAAATAATTAAATTAATTTTAAAATTTTACTTTATAGTTGAAAAACAGATTTCGCCATTACAACCAGGAGCTTATACAATACTATCGTCTGAAGAAATGCAAGGCGTGTGGGCTGATATATTTTCAAAAAATGATTACCAGAAAAGATCGGTACATATTTATTTTACTGAAGATGCGTATATGCCTACAGACTCAATGACATCCGAAAATAGGTTTAATGATTATTTAAAAATATCAGTAATTGCTCGATATCAATACATTCAGCTCAGCAAGACTAAGACTCTTCAATTCCATTGACTCCCATTTTCATTAATTTGCTGGGTCTAGCAAATTACTACACTATCTACAGTTACTCAATATAATATTGAAGAGCCTGAGCAGCACTGAGAAGTACCAGATACACCAGTCCCAACCCCTGTAAATAGATATCGTCGCTGCGCCTGCCAAATTCCATTTGTGCATTTTTTCATTTTTATGTGCACTTTTTTACTTAACAAAATTCTAGCCCTTTAAATGACCGATAGTTTTGGCAACTTTTGTATTTTTATAATATATTAAATAAACGTCTGTGTTGTGGTATCAATAATTTTGCTGAGTTTTTTATTTTCAATTCAATAACATGTTTTTTGTTGTTTCCCAAAACCTTACAAAAATCACTTATGGAACTTGGCAGGCGCAACGACGATATGCAAAATGTGATGATCTTTTTTTGCTGCCAACGCGAACCTCATGCGTATAGCTATCCATCATCAGTAGATACCTATTATTTATTTATTTATATATTAAGGGTACGGACACTAATTACCCGTCCCTAAAACCCACAGTCTTGCTGAAGAATAGAGGGAAAAAACGACTGAGGATCTATGAAAATTAGCGAAAAGAGAGAGTGTACTATTGATGCGAAAACAATAGGCACATCATGTCAGTGTAATTTTAAATGTGCCGATAAATTACCAGACAAGGAGCGTATTGAGATTTTTAAAAAGTTTTGGGACATCAACTACGTTTACGGAACTAACACTCAAACGATCGTACCACCCGTGGAAATTTCGACCTGAAAAATGAACCCCATGGTTGTTTCGTCAATTAAAGTCGATTGCGGAAGCTGACTCAATCTACGGCTGAATTAGCAGCAGCTTTCGACGTTAGCATCAAAACAATATTGGTCCATTTACGTCAAATATGGGTAAAAAAGCTAGAAAAATGGGTGCCCCACGAACTCAATGATAGCCAGCGCAAAGTACGCGTTGAGCTACTTTGCACTGCTAAACAGGCACACAAACAAAAGAATTTTGAAGCCCATTGTTGCCTGTGATTTTGTTCGACAATCGCAAGTGCTCAACAAATAGGTTGGATCCTGGTTCAGCACGTAAACAATACCTTAAACGCAAACTGAACCCTAGAAAAGGTATGTTTACTGTTTGGCGGTCTAATGCCGGTGTAATTCGTCACAACTTCTTAGCAAACAAGATGAGCATTACTGAAAATGTGTACTATGAGAACTGAACACAATTATGGAGAAGCTAGCACGTTTCCAACCAGCTTTGGGAAAATCGCTCGGCTCCGCTGCTCCTGCACGACAACGCGCGACCATGAGGTCGCAACCGACCGAGGACAGTTTACAATATTCGTGATGCTTATGGGCAGAAAAGGCGGTAGTATACCTTTGTTGTGAGGATGCCGGCTTGTCGGGTCTTCCGGCTGTGCTTATGGGCTTCTCCCGACGTACTTCGCGTGGCCTGTAACCGACAAACATAATACCTGATCAACCACATCAACACTTCCTAACACAGACAATTTACATCATTGCCAAGGATTGCAAACTGGGTGCTCCACCACAATAATTTGTATTTCAAGCTTTAACAAAAATACAACAAAAACTATAACAAATATACTGTAAATTTATTTTTTAACTGAAATAACCTTAGGAGCCCAACCAAAGATTCTTTTATTTGGTCAATAGTAGGTACAAATAATAATTGTATGTTGAATGGGATAAAAATATTAAACTATCGACTCATAAATAAGAGAATTTTATGCTAGTGGCAATAATCCTCAGTTGTAATAACTGTTTTAGCGTTATAATATATTCATTAATTTATCTTCAACACGAGGAACCAATTATTTTGACACTCCTTTAAATCATACACTTACCATTACTTTGAAACACAATGTTGATTCGCGAGCATACCTACTGTGTTCCGCCTTTCGTGAACTTCTCACATTTTGACTAGTTATTACATTTTTTTTAATCAAATAGCTTTTAATTAAGCTTAAGGCCAGTGACAACGTTTTTGTCTCATCAAAGCACAAATAATGTGCGTCTACGATCTTAGGGTATAAAAAGTCTTCTATCCTTCTAGTTAGTCGCCATTAATAATATTTCTCTCCAATTTTCACATTTATGTTTCAATCAAAATCATGGTTCGTATTGGATCATTTTTACGATTTATTTTATATTATTTTATATGGATAATCATTCTCAATTCCATTTAATCCGTTTTCTTTATCCTGACTTGTGTCAAATCATTCACATTTTAGAGCATTTACATAAATAAAGCAGAATTGCTTATTAATCAATGCATTGCATTAGCAGCCATTTTGTCAGCTGAAAAGTTTGTATCGAGAACTAATTATGATAATGACTGATAATTAAGCACTCCGTAAGTAACACAGTGTCCAAGCAGATATCAATTTAGTGATAGAAATTATACGTGAAGTTATTTCCCAGTGTATATCATTCTATGGACTGTCAAATTGTAGAATTTGAACAACAATCTTGACTCAGCATATCCATTTTATTATCACAGCAACTCTTTTTAATCTGTATGAGTTCCATTATCAAAATCGTTTTGGAACCTAAAGGAAGTTCATAACAGTAAATAGTATTCTGAATAAACACAAGTAAATTAAAACGAATTCCAAGTCAGCTCCAGTATGTATGTAATCTTCAAATCCATTTGTCAATATGGTTAACATCCACTAATATTGTAACTGAATTCTCATATAAGTAGTAAGCAGCATGCTACATTTTGTTGATGATATAAGACATCGATACTTTTCTTGAATCATTTAAGCGCCTTATCTCGGCAAATACAATTATTATCTTATTTTGACTTTCTGACATCTCATTGCTAGACTGTTCATCATGATAATCCATGTCGCTTTCAGCTTTTTCATGTTACTAGTACATACTTCTATTTCAGTCTGTCTGTTATTTGAAGAACGATTCCCTCGTTGAAAGTCCCTGTTTAGTCCAAAATGAGAATACTAATCCTTTGCTTATAACCATTTCAGCAAATCTATAACAATCTATGGTCTCACACATGCCTATAGCAAGTATCATTTAGGGTGCAAATATTAAAATATCTTTGCAACACCGACATGCTCTGATCATTATATTTTTCTGTAGAGTAGTCACTGTAAAAATAAATATAGTTATTTAACGTCGCAGGTACACTGTTACCGACCAACTTGGGTCGGCATACACGCATGCAATAACACTCTGTATTGTATGTGTAAAATCTTTTAAAAAGGTGAAAGAATGTTCTTTGAAACAAACTACCAGTTATATCTAACCTTCTAAAGGCGTAAACTACTTATAACTAAGTAACGAGTATAAACACAGCTATACATACCTTTCCGAAGAGAAGCCCTCTTCATGATACCTCTCCTTCCTGTCGGGGTACTCTCTCTCGCGGAAACGATCGTTGTCAGGTGGACCACGTCTAGACAAAATGTTCACATAGATTTATTATTGGATAAGTTGATGCATCAGACTACAAATGAAAGATATTGCATGCTTAGTCTTTGTTTGGCCGAGTAATTTTAATTTCGGTAGTCGGTGTTATTGGTTTTGTATTTTCTTTTTTCTTTTTCACATCGCCTTCCGAAATTAAAATTATTTTTGGCTTTGTAGTGTTTTGATATGGAAGTCGGTTTTATTTTTTGCAAAAAAGTTTTTATTTTCGTGCTTTTTAGTGGGTCAGTGAATTTTCCAAATCGGTTCGTAAATGACGGAGTTATGCGCGAACAAAAAACGCAATGCAGAGTCAACGAAAAGATCATCAACGTAAATATTTTTTTAGACTTTTGTTGATTTTTCAGAAACGGCTTGTCCGATTTCGATAAAATTATCATGGGACCATTTGGGAAGTATACCCTTTCTAACAAGATAAGAATTTTTCAATTCGGTTGGCAAGTGACGGAGTTCTGCGTGGACAAATATAAAAATAAAAATAAAAAATACAAACATCCGAATTGAGAACCTCCTCCTTTTTTAGAAGTCGGTTAAAAAACCCAATAGCACTTTTTGCCCGACCTGGGAATCGAAACCGAGACCTCATGCTCGGCAGTGACACTTGCGACCACTTGACCAACGAGGCAGTTCATGGCATGATTTGTCTAAATAAATATTGTAAATCAAAATTGTTTGTTTGCAAAAGTTGAAAGTCTATTACGATAAATGTTTTACGGATAGAAAGACCCACTGTCGCTGAGCTCCTGTGGGAGACCACAGATTAAAACCCGAGTTGAAAAAGCTAGTAACAATAATTTTGTTTTGAAGGCTGTTTTGTATTTTGTATTATTATTATTATATTATTATAATGCCTTCCTGATAAAAACTTACTGCCTACTTCTTACATAAATACATTTTTTGTATAGAATTTTTTGTAAGATTCTTAGAAACTTAAACGAAAGTAGTGCTACTTAGAAATAGTTACAACAACATTACATAATTACCCAAAACTGTGTAATGAATCTATTAGTAATGAATTATAATAAAATAATAAGGAAAATAGCTTGATGCATGACACATACTATGTATCACATAGTTTCTGATACATAGTACAACTGTCTCGATGGCCTAGTGCCACTGCTGAGCTAGAGGTCTCGGGTTCGAATCCCGGGTCTCGGGCAAAGCTATCCGACTCGCCAAGTCGAGCAAAAAGCGGCACGGCCGTACCATATTTTCTTGGAAGCAATTCAGGCCATTTTCGACCCCGTATAACTTCATTGTGGATAAAACTAGAAGCCTGAATTTTCAGTAACCAAGCAGGCATTGTATAAACACGGTATATTTCAAATTTCATTCAATTTGAACCATTGTTTAGTGTATGAATCAAGGAAAAACTAAAATATTTTTCAATTTCGGTCCAGTTTTCTAGATACATCAACTGCATTAATAACTTTGTAATCCCATTTATTTTTATTTACATGGGATTACAAAGTTACATTTACAGTTAATTAATCAGTGTACAATATATAATTGTAAATTACATATAATAAATTAAAAACAATGTAATTTATATATTATATAAATTACATTGTTTTTGCGATTGCCAAGTCAATCTATATATTTAAAACGTTAAAGATTTTTAATATTGATATGGTCACTATAGGATGTTGTTAGGTTAGATAATTACGTAACAACTTAAGACAGAAGGTCCCTTAAGTAGGGACTGAATAATCGAATAACCGACTTGGTATTACATGGATCTCACAACTTTTTACGGTATAAGAAATGAGTTGCGAGACTTGGTTTTTTTGACAAGTATTGGGTTTTTCTGTTAGAAATTTCTCATTAGTAGCCCGGAGTTTAGAATTTGGTGGTGTGATAGCCCCGTGCCTCGGAAAGCGCAACAAGCCGTTGGTCCTGCGTCTGATCTCTATCCGGTCGTGTCGGATTATAGTCCCATCGGACAATAAGAGAAGAGAAAAAGAGAGAAGAGTGCACCTGTACCTGAGTGCATACTCGTGCACTATAATATCTCCTGCGCAGATGGCTACTCAATTATGAGATTAGCCGCCGTGGCCGAAAAATCGGTTAAGCTTTGGTTTCCTAGGATAGCGGTGCCGTCAAATAGCGGCCTTAATACAGCGGTGAATGACGTCACTAGAACGTTGTCTATGTAAACAAAATGGCGCGGTTTCCTAGAGAGCGGTAACTGACACCGTAACGTCAAAAAGCGGTGCCGCCATTTGCATGACGGCCGTCTTGTCGGTGTCAGATGGTTTCGTGAACGTTTCCAAAGAGAATGTAATACACTAGATAGCGATGAAGCAGACAGCGTGATAAAACGGCCGTGGAACTTTCCACATGTCGTCACCGTAAAGACGGCCGTCTTCTTGCGTCCGTAATATTACGGCCGCTATATGACTGCACCGCTTTCCTAGGAAAACAAAGCTTTAGGTTAGTACCAAAACTGAGATTAATAAAAACCGCCCAAGTGCGAGTCAAACTAGCGCACGAAAGATTCCGTACCATAATCTACAAAAAACGACAACAAAAAATCGTTTGTGTTATTTTTCATAGTGGCAACAGAAACACATCATCTGTGAATATTTCAACTGTCTAGCTTTCATGGTTCATGAGATACAGCCTGGTGACAGACAGACGGACAGCTCTTGGTAATAGGGTTCCGTTTGGGTACAGAACGTACCCTTTGGGTACAGAACCGTAAAAAAAGCCCTAGACTTCTTTTTCTGACATACCAAATCTGAATGGCACAATGTTGGGTTAAAAAAACACTGCAAAGTGAAAAATAACTTTAATTTCGGTAGTCGGTGTCTTTAGTTTTGTATTTTCGTTTTTGGCACCGATTTCCGAAATTAAAGTTATTTTTCACTTTGCAGTGTTTTTTGGGAGTCGGTTTAATTTTTTGGTAAAAAGTTTTTATTTCACTCTTTTTAGTTGGTCTATTTTTAATTTACCTAGTTACAAGAGCCTAATTATCAACTACTTATAACCTTTTACAAAATATTGCTTTTCCCAATGCTGGGCCGTTAATTGTTGAGGAGTTCTCCTGGTACTTCACCATCAGCTCTACATCACCATATGCATTGTGACGAGCATAAAGTGCGTAACATCCATATTCAAGTAATCGAATCGCAATCCACTCAATACTTATTATTGAGTAGTTTCGGCGGCCATCTGTGGTCTTCATCATCAGTTCCACTTCCTCAAATGGTACTTTTTGAGAGCAACTGCACAAGTTACTATAATAAATACCCAAAACGACATAGGTGTGCCTATAATATTTGAAGAGTTCCCTCGATTTCTCCAGGATCCCATCATCAGATCTTGACGTTTATGAAAATGGGACCAATATCGAAGTATACCCTTTCAATCAAAAAAAGATTTTTCCAAATCGGTTCAGCCGTCTTCGAGTAATCGATGATCATACAATAAAAAAAAATATATATATATACGCGTCGAACTGATAACCTCCTCTTTTTGTCGTCGGTTGAAAAATGACATTTATGTCATTAACACAAGATACTCTTGATCAGCTATTACTTAATAAAGAATAATAATGTTGAAAAGGTCTTTAATGAAACAATACCTTTCACGATAGTCTCGTCTGTCTTCAAACTCTCGCCTTTTGGGTCCTCCTCTCTCTTCATACTGATTGTAACGGTTGAAACCTAGTAACAATAATGACTGTGAACAATTTGATGTAAACAAAAACAAAGTAAACACAGTTGTTTAAACTTAACCCACATTCGTTTTTTTTTATTATTGATAATAGGGTCGCGTTTGACTACCATCTCACCTGATGGTAAGTGACGATGTGGTCGAAGATGGAGCACGCTTGCCTAGAAGTAACCTATTCACTCTTGACTTAAAGACTCCCAGGTTATAGCGATCAGGTAACACAGACTCCGGCAGGGAATTCCACTCCTTAGCCGTACGCACAATGAAAATATTCCCAAAACGTTTTGTGCGTATGGGTGGGATTTTTCTCATATATGTAGGGTGATGGATGACCGAAATAATACACCTTGCTTCGTAATTCTTCTTTTATTAATTTTAAAACACGGAAAAAAAATGGAGTACGTCTTTACCTCTTTTCGCTCACACACATACCCCCCGTTCCTTCATCGCTGCGTTCATAATACTCATTTTATTTAAATTTAGCTGCGTTCCGAATTAACATCCTACAACTCGGCCATTCTGCTTGCAGTCTGCCCTCAGACTGACTCTATTACAATAAGATAAACTAAGTTGAATAAAGGTTACACACAAACTAGGTTTTAACAATCTATAAGGTTTAGAACCAAATTAACAACACATATTCCTGAATAAAATAAACAAATAAACTCAACATTATATCACTCCTTACTTATCAATATAATACACTGAAGCAGTCATTCACTCCTTTAACAATACTCCAGCATTTAAGTATTATCAAGTACAATCTAAAATCTTACTTACTACTTAAATGTTTAGGTACATTTGTTACACCGAATCACTATTATGGTTAGTTACAAGGTAGGTATTTTATTTCTTTGTTTATTAAATTACAGATACCTAAGCGTAAGCATATTAAGTTACACTTCCTTACACCTTATTTTACACAGAATTACAGACATTATGTAGTTTATTAGTACTCATTTACATCTTATAAGGATATAAAATAAATGATACCATTTAATTAATTTGCTAGTTATGATACAACAACCTATCAACATTACTCATCCTATTAACACAATAGCATGGCAAGTCAGCTGTGTTCAACGGTAAGTATGAAATATTATTAAGTATAGTTTTTGTTCTATTTTATGAATAAATAAATTGAAATGTTAAAAGAAGATATCTTTGAATTAAGGCCATCTTTTCATGAAGTCTACTCCTGTAGTGGTGTGTTTTGGTCCCTCCTTACTATTATCCAATTTTATTACTTCGTACCTATCTTTTCCTAAATCTTTTACTACTTTATAGGGTCCCAAGAATTTTTGTTTTAGTTTTAATGCATTTCCAAATTGCATTCTTTGTATTGCTATGATATCCCCTATTTTATATTTCTGTCCTTCCTTCCTTTTACTATTAAAAGTTCTTCTGTTTTCTTCTTGAATTTTTAATATCTGGGCTTTTGCTTCTTTTCTTAAATCATCTCTTTTGTCGATGAATTCTCTTCTATTTTCTTCTTCTAAATATTCTAAAATTTTCATGTCTTCTTTAAGCCTAATTTTAGTCCCTGTTAATAATTCAAAAGGTGATGTTTGGATGGATCTTTGGTATGAACTATTGATTACCCTCTGAACTTTACTGACATGTTTGTACCAGAATGCAGGTTCTTCAATACACATCTTGGTCAATACAGATATAATGATTCGATTCATTCTTTCAGCTTGACCATTTCCACGAGGTATTCCTGTTGTTATCGTAATATGCTCTATCTCCTCTTCCTGACAATAATCTTCAAACTCTTTCCCGGTGAATGCTGTTCCTCTGTCAGTCACTATACGTCTGGGGTTTCCATAATCCTTTTGATGTAATTTTAATTTATCAACCGTTTCCTTTGCTGTTACAGTCTTAACAGGGTATATCCATACAAACTTTGTATAACCATCTATGACGGTTAAAATGTAGTTATACATCTTCTTGGTAGCATCCAAAGGTCCTAAATGATCACAATGAAGTGTATCTAATGGCAGTTCTCCCTTTGGTATCGGGTTTAAATATCCTTCCTTCTTCCCTGTGTTCCTGCTAGCTAGTATACAGGGCACACATGTAGATATTACCTTTTCAATTTTATTATCTAACTTAGAAATGTAATAATCTTGTTCTACTATGTCTCTTATTTTCTTTTTTCCAAAATGTCCAAAACTGTGAGCTCTTCTAATAATTTCAAGATCCATTACTTCTGGAACAACCAATTTCTTTTCTTCACCTTTATAGATAACATCGTTTTCAAGCACATAGTCTTCATACTTATTTTTCCTGAGAACTTCTTTAATTGCCTTCAATCCTGCATCTTCTTCTTGAGCATTCTGTATACGCAAATGGAGTTCATTTTGAATAACGCATATATTTCGACTTAAAGCGTCGACATGTTGCATTTTCTCACCAGGTCTGTGCATAATAGTATAGTTAAAATCTTGCAGATACATAATCCATCGGGCTACTTTAGCTGAAACATCTTTTTTTGTTAAAGTCTTCTGGAAAGCTTGACAATCAGTAATTATGGTAAATGGAATTCCTATAAGGTATCTACGAAACTTTTTCACGCCTTCTATCACTGCCAGTGCTTCCAGTTCATAACTGCACCACCTTTGCTGAGTTTCACCAGTCTTTCTGCTCATGTAATGAACGGGGTGCATGCTACCATCTGTAGAATCCTTTTGCATCAGCACTGCAGCATATCCGTACTTGCAAGCATCTGTATGTAGCTCCGTTTTTAATTGTGGGTCAAATATCTTTAAAACAGGTTCACAACATAGAAATTGTTTTAATTTCAAAAATGCAATTTTTTGGTCTTCTTCAAAATAAAATTCTTTCTTCTTTAACAGGTCACTCAGAGGTCTCGCTACCATAGCATAATTAGGAACAAATTTTCGAAAGTATGAGGTTAATCCAATGAAGCTTTGAATTTCTTTAAGATTTTTAGGCACAGGGAACTTTTGCACTGCTTCAGTTTTCTCCTTTGAAGGCTGCACTGTTCCATTGCATACCACATGACCAAGATATTCTACCGATCTTTGTAGTAACTGTGTCTTCTTCCAGTTGATCTCAAGACCATATTCTGCAGCTACCTTCAGGACCTCTTGAAGTCTTTGAATTGCCTGGTGTTCATCTTCAGCCAGGATAATAAGGTCATCAATGAAAATGAGTAGAACTCCTTTTCTTACAAAGTCGGTGAAAATAATGTTGATATATCTGGTAAAGAATTTAGGACAAATTGCTAAACCAAAAGGTGCTCGTAGGAATTCAAACTGACCTTCTGGGTTGCTGGTCACAAACGCAGTATATTTTATTGAGTCCTCATCTACTGGTAAATGGAAAAATCCATTCTTTAAATCTAAAGTGCTAAAGACCCTAGCTGTACACAATTTATCTATGTGATCATTGATTACAGGCAAGGGATATTCGTCTCTCACCATCTTCTGATTTATCTTCCTATAATCTACACAGATTCTTGTACTTCCATCTTTCTTCTTCACCAAAACGAGGGGACTGGCATATTCCGAATAGCTGGGACGTATGATGCCATTAGCCAACCACTCCTCTATTTGATATTTTACAATATCCTCCTCTTGCAAAGCTAAACGCCGTGGACGCTGTACTACTGGTATGTCATCTTTCAATACTATTTTTAATTTTATTGGAGCTTCTTTTATCTTTAAGGGCTTGTAATTATCTACTATATTTTTAACTTGGATTGGTATTTCACTTTCATTAGTATAACTGGAAAGTAAACACTGTAAATACGAACTATCATAACACTGAGGCCTTATCTCAATGATACCTTTGTTAATCATAGTAATAGTATTAACCAGGAAAGTCTGCCCAAGAATAACTGCGTACGGAATGACACCTTCAGGCACTACATGAAAACAAACCTCATAACAATGACCATCTATTATCAAATTGATTTTAAACTTACCCATTGAATACACCTTACTCGAACCTAGACCAGTTAACATCATCGTTTCAGCTTCACATTTAACTGACAGCATCACGTACACATCGTGAGATATTAAATTTAGGTCGCTGCCCGTATCTATTAAACAATTTACTGTGATACCGCCTATAATAACACTTTTAACTGATTTATTCACTGCACTTTTATTGTTTACATTCAGTACACTAAGGTTATTATTTTGACATTGACATTGACAACGACTGTCTTTCCCGTTTGACATCAGCGTGCCATCTCGTTCACTCTCCGTTCCGTTATCCAGTGATTGATTCTGAGCGAACATGGAACGTGCCTTGAAGTTAGCTCCACCTCCGCCATCATTCCGACTCGTCGATAGTTCGCCCTTCCATTTTCCGCTTCCGCCTTCTTGTTGACATTCGGTACCAATGTGGCCGAATTGGTTACATTTGAAGCACTTGGTACCTTTTTTGCATGAACTCGCCAAATGACCTCTTTCCCCGCACTTGAAACAACGATACACTTTATCACTTGCATTTTCCTTTCTATTAGAGTCGTCTGCTTTAGCTTGCTTTGAGGGTTCGCGACACTCGCGCTGCTTATCCACCGTACCGCGCGAATTTCCTCGTTTCAACATCTTCTGCTTCATAGCTTCATATTGTGCCAACTTCTCCTTAAGAACTGCATACGTTGTAACACCATATAAACCAATTTTATTCTGCTCGTAATCGGCAATCCCGTCTATTATATACTGAATGGAAACGTAATCAGCGAACTTAGCTCTTTTGCCGAGCTCTTTCATGGTGAGCATATATTGGTAATAGCTCTCATTGTTACGTTTTTTACGAGCCGCCATGATTTCATGCATTTGCTTGGTATTTACCGAATCTGGAAATTCCTTTAGCAGAGCGTTTTTCAAATCTTCATAAGTTCTGAATGGTTTTTCCGTTCGTAACCATAATTCAGCAGTTCCGGTAAGCGATCTTCTGGCTATGATGAGTTTTTGTTGAGCCGTCCAACTGAAGATTTCAGCATTGTCTTCAATGTCTTGTGACCACTTCGAAGACGAGTAGGTCATGTCTTCACCATCGAATTTAATTATGGTGTCCACCATGCCATAATGTAAGGGTTGAATTCCTTCTTCCATGGTATCGTCTTTTCCCATGATATCTTCCTTCGTGAAATACTATCCTCTTAAAATATAATATTTTTCCACCGGCGCGAGCACTTGTTTTTTTTCGTAATGGCCGCCGTCTTAGTACCGGTGTGATTTTTTCTTCTTAATTTTTTCGTGTTATTACACCTTTATTATTACGGTCGATCCCGGACGAGGCTGTAGGGTGATGGATGACCGAAATAATACACCTTGCTTCGTAATTCTTCTTTTATTAATTTTAAAACACGGAAAAAAATGGAGTACGTCTTTACCTCTTTTCGCTCACACACATACCCCCCCCCCCCGTTCCTTCATCGCTGCGTTCATAATACTCATTTTATTTAAATTTAGCTGCGTTCCGAATTAACATCCTACATATATGTACTAATTAAATCATCAATGCCAGCCATAGAGTTGACAAATATA
Organism: Tholera decimalis; assembly: GCA_943138885.2. NCBI lineage: Eukaryota > Metazoa > Arthropoda > Insecta > Lepidoptera > Noctuidae > Tholera > Tholera decimalis. Next base: position 20,287,428 of record OW964563.2, on the reverse strand, counting down.
GTGTATACTCTTTATAATGAAATCTTACATTTTTATTGTTTTGGGGAGTTATCAAATTCGCAATAATTTTAATATGTCTGCCAAAACATGTAAATTATTCTTATGTAGATTGACTTAGTTTGGAAAATATTAGAATGTCACTTTTCGTGAAAACGAAAAGTGACATTCTAATATTTTCCAAATTCCAAATTGCACATCTCACAAAAACTTTTTGTCAACACAAATAACACTACTTTTACTGGCCATAATGGTTTCAAAGTTGGAATACGACTGAAAAGTTGGAATACGACTGATAATAGGTGTGTATTTGGTTCAAGACCATCACATCCAAAAAAACAAATGTGTAATGATGCACTGCATCATGGCATTCAAGGCAATTGAGAAATACAAAAGCATAATGGCTGTTTCCAACCTCAAAAGTTTCAGAGCCTTAATCTTTTGTAACCTGATAAGAATAAAAATATAAACAACAATAATCCTAAATATTTAAATAAGAACACATCTTCATAATAAAGAATGGCTGTATGACTATAATATTACTAGCTGTGCCCCGCGGGTTCACCCACGTATAATCCTGCTACTGTTATTAACTCGATGATTTCTGAATATTAATTAATAGATGTTAAAATTTAAGTATATCTAATTCGCACTGGATTTAGAATCGCGAAGTAAAGATAGTTGTTAGTTATAATGTTAAGAATAGATTTAAAATATTTCGGTATTTATAATATTTTAGTCTTACTCTCTTGTGGTATAAGTATGTTTTGGTTTTCCCTGCGTCCGGATCTACATAGATAAGCAAGATATAATTAACCATGTGAAAAAATTGGCCAAGTGCGAGTCAGACTCGCCCATGACGCGTACCGTAGTGGCTACGTCAAATAACGTTGTTTAATTATAGTGTTTGTATGAATAACAAAGTTCAAACGATCCATATTTCATAAACCTGGTCAAAGAACACTACTTCTCCATCATCCCGTAATTTTATATTTTATTTGTTTATTGTATATATTTTTACAGTATTAATATCAATACATATAAGTTTGTATGTATTTTACCTCTATGTATGTTTATATTTGTTTATTGTATCTTTTTAATTTATTTTATTAGTTAAGTATGTTTTTTTTAGTAATTTACGTAATTAATATTTATTCACACTGTGTCCATCATCTTTTATTCAACTCTCCTATCGCAGGTTAGATGGATGAAATTTCTTATGAAGTAAGCAGCACCTTTGTGCTCTTTTGTCTGTATTTGTTTTTCTCTTTTAAGTCTTATGTGTTTACATAAAAAAATACATATATTTGCGGTTTCTGAAAATGTTCTATATCTCAAAAACTACTGACTATATCTTGTTCAAACCAATTTTAGTTAAAATATTTCATTAAAATATACAGTATACTAGTACTCACGCGGGGCTTCGCTCCCGTGAATTCTATCACGGTAAAAACATAACTCTCCTTTTTTGCAGTCGCGTAAAAAGTAGCCTATAAAAGGTACTAGGTAGGCTACTTTTTACGCTTTTGTTTTTTATGGTATAGAAGTAGCTTGAAGTTTGAGGAAGGCCTCAAGCTTCAAGCTACTTCTATACCAAATTGCATCCAAATCCACTCAGTACTTTCGAAGATTAGCGCGTTCAAGCAAACAAACAAACAAATAAACTTTTCCGCTTTATAATATTAAGTATCGATACATCTTTTTGATTTTAGACTTTATTATTTTAAAAGTTAGAGAGGACACAATTTACTACTTTGGAAGTGTATAGGTATGTTCCAAATGACTGGATTTGAGGAAAAATTATTTTAGGAAACTTAATTTCATTTTTAAAGGTCTATCTATACTACCCACCCGCACGTACAGGTTTGAAGAACCAAATATTTTTTAGTTCCAGTTCCATGTATGGGGAGCCTCCCCTTAATGTTTTTTTTTTAATATTTTTTGTTTTAATCGGAGAGCGGTTTGCAGATTACATCTATATCTTTAAGGGTTCCATTTTTGCCATTCGGCTATGGAAATCTAACAACATCGCAATCATGGAATAACTTTTCTCGCTTTAAGTGGAGCAGAAAGGAGTCAGACTTCTACTGACAAAAAACCCACCCTGTTCCTTCAGCTGCCCCTACGTTCCGGGGTCGCGGTATTTCGTTAGTACATTCCCGCAACTCCGGTTATTTATATGTATAAATTTAAAAAAATAGTGAATATTTTAATATAAAAAAAAAAACATTTTGTTTTCGAATGGTAATATTTTTTAGCATGTATGGATGCTATACTATTGCGGGTTAACGGGAACGCCCTATGTTAGTTAACATACTGTATATTACCTACAATAAATAAAAATTGAATCCCTATTATAGGTGCACACGAAATTAAGAATCGTAAAATATAGACTACTAATACGCATGTTTAAACTGTATACATCAATGGAACAAAACAAAATGAATAAACTAACTATAAACTAAACGATGACATAAAAAAATGGGATAAACGAAACAACCTATCAAAATGACTTATTCAACTAAATAGAGTAAAATAAAAATATTCAAATGTATAGATACAAAAATACACATCTGACATAAAAAACAACTAAAAAGCTGAAACAATTTTACATAAGAAGTCTCTTAGCCAAGAAGTCGAAATGAAACAAGTTTAGGTTCACTATCAGTGCGGTATCTATCGCGGAGTAGGTACGCGAGTTATGCTTAACGTGACCAGACGTCCCGTTTTGAACGGGACTGTCCCTTTTTATAATTACGAGTCCCGGTGTCCCCACAATGATCTCTGAGACGCAAAATTGTCCCGTTTTCTGAGACCGCGTCAACAGAATCATCGGTCGATGCGAATATAGCCGAGAATGGCCAAGACGTCGTCGCTCGCGCTTTGTTGACTATTTATTTGACAGATTTTTCGTTCGCCCACTTCTCGATATTTGTTTTGTTGTTGTTACGTGTTTTTTACGTAGTTTATATTTGACATTAACATTCATATGTGGAGTGAGGCTATCAAGAGGCACGGGGAAGAACTTGCTGTTTCCCTTGACATCTCCAAGGCCTTGACAGGGTCTGGTACGATAGCCTTATTGCTGAGCTTCTTTCTTTCGGTTTACCCACTCAACTTTGCGTTTGGATTGAAGACTTCCTGAAGGATTGGTCCATTCGAGTGGTAATTGATGGCTGCTCGTCTGGCCAATTGGCAATTAATGCCGGGGTCCCTCAGGGTTCTGTTCTCTCAGCAACTTTATTCTTGCTGCACATTAACGATCTGCGCCCAGTACCTTTGGGTATGCAGACGACAGCACAGTTTCTGAGAGATATGTGTCCAGCGCGTGAGCTGGTGGGTCACAGATCCAGTCTCTCCGTGAGGACATGGTTGGGCGCTTGAACTTGACCTTGAAGGCTGTCTACGAATGGGGCGATGCCAACCTGGTCAAGTTTAATAATGCTAAGACCCAGGCGTGTCTCTTCTCCGCAAAAAGGAGCCAATTCGAACCAGCTCCTACTTTCCGTGGTGTAATCGTGCCGATAACTGATCATATTGAGCTTCTTGGGGTGACTTTAACTTCCACACTCAATTTTGGCCCGTTTATCGAGGCTAAGGCTCAGTTAGCATCAAAAAAGTTGGGAATCCTAGCCAAGGTGAGACGGTACTTCACACCGGAACAGCTGCTCAATTTGTATCAAGCCCAGGTTCGGTCGTGTATGAAATATTGCTCTCATCTTTGGGATGGATCTGCGAAATACCAACTGGACGCGCTTGAGTCTATCGAGAAGCGGGCCAAGAGACTCATTGGCAACGATGCACTGGTCGAGTCAAAGCTCCAGAGCCGTGAACACCGACGGCGAGTTGCAAGTCTATAGGTTTTCTATCGGTTACATTTCGGGGAGTGTGCGATGGAATTACACAATCTAATTCCGCCAAGCCCGTTCCATCATCGGACTACGAGACAAACGGCGAAGCGCTATCGTTACATGGTGGACATCCCACCCATACGCATAAAACGTTTTGGGAATACCTTCATTGTGCGTACGGCTAAGGAGTGGAATTCTCTGCCGGAGTCTGTGTTTCCCGACAGCTACAACCTAGGAGTCTTTAAGTCCAGAGTGAATAGGTTACTTTTAGGTAAGCGTGCTCCATCTTCGATCACATCATCACTTACCATCAGGTGATATAGTGGTCAAACTCGAACCTTTTTTAAATAAAAAAAATAAAAAATTGAAAAATGTCCCCTGTTACTAAAAAAACTTTTTTGAAGATACCACATCCAAACTCGTTCAGTCAACAAGTTTTCATCAAGCTGTATTGAAACTTGAAGGAGACTACTACTACTCTTACCATAGAAATGGAGATATTATATTGGGCTGATTTAAAAAAGGTCCCCGCATGGGAAATTGTTCAAAAATTGTAGACGTCTGAGAAAACCCAGTTACAAATTTCAGTTCTAACGGCGATGATGATAATTAAGGTGAATATACAAAAAAAAAACGTGCTAAGAATTTCATTCTTACTTAAAATCATCACTAGCTATATTAAAGCATATTTGTTCATCTTTCGTAACTTTTAAGCTAAATGACTATTCCTAAATAAAAAGCTCAAAAAAAAAAATTTTTTTTCATTGATAACCTTTTAATTGACCTTAATAAACCAATGTCCCGTTTTGAGACAAAAAATAAATGGTCACGTTAGTTATGCTCGACGCGCCGTGCATGCGCGCGCTGTTTTGATGAATAGCGTTGTTGAATAATTTTAATTTTACATTTTTTCCTAAACCATAAGTCCAAATTACATACTGTAAACGGCAAAGTTTAAAGTAAAGTTAAAGTTCTTCATAAAATTGTCTTGATGATGAAATTCCGTTCGAACGTAAATATTAATATGGCCGCATTATATTAACACCACAAAGTCATGCCTTATTTTTTAAAATACTTTCTTTACATAATTTGCCTTTTTGTAGATTATTTATAAAAGTTAGATATGTAGTACCGCGGATTTTTTTGAGATCTACTTAAACCCAACATTTTTGTAGTACATGATCTTTACGTATATCTCAGCATTTCGCCAGTGCACGCGATTATAGTAATTTAGCGGCGTATTTTCTTCCGACTTACTTGACTAATACCTTTATTTTAGCAAAACCGAGAGCTGTAGCGTAATGCTAGATAGCCTATAGCCTTTTTCATGAAACTGCCTATCATAATCAGAAATAATTTTTGAAATCCACCCAGTACTTTCGAAGATTAGCGCGTTCAAACAAACAAACAAACTTTTCCGCTTTATAATAATATATAGTATAGATAGTATAGATGTCATCAGGGATAGTGCAATACCACAACTTTTTCAAAAAGACCTATTTTATAATTCAGTTAAAAATAGCTCTCATTGAAAATGTTAGTTACTCGGTATTGAAATGTCCTAGATGATATGAGTTTTAACATAAACCAACCAAACTGTGCTCACTTCTACTTTATATGGAACTCCATTTTATTTTTATTACAATGAACTCATTTTAATAAAAAATAACTGTATAAGACTGCATTGAAGTAAACTGCTTACCTCTTGTGTCTTCCCTTTGATGATAACGCTCTTCTTGCTCTCTTGGTCTCCGTTGATATTCTTCTTTGGGAGATCTCTGTTCTACATACCTCTGATTCCTAAAGAGATTTAATAATAAATATTATGTTTGTATTACATTGATTTTCCCCAAACTAGAACAGCACATTCAAGTAACCTACAAGCAAACATTTACGTGTACTTGTAATGTACCTTTTATACTCATAATCCCTCTGCCGTCTATTATGTTCTTCATTAGGATCATGATATTGCGAGCTTTGACTATATTTTTCTTGGCGATATTGTGTATATCTGCAATAATTGAATGATGTAGTGTAATGAAAAATTACACATTATCATTTTAGCCTGGGGTACAGTTAGTTTACCTGTCATTATGTTCCCTGTCATATTGCTGATACTGCTCTTGATACTGCTGCTGCCGTCTCTCTTTGCTGGAGCCTCGATAGAACCGCTGCACTTCTCGCTCTCTTTCATATTCCTCAGGCGATACTGATCTGTGGTATTCCTTCCTAAAATAAAAGTCTTAGTAAAAAAGAATATCAATGCTCGAATACCAATCAACTGATATAACATATAGATCTTACTGATTATAGTAGGTCCGAATAGGTTGATTTGCTTCTTCAGAAGATCCACGACGTTCTTTTACAACACTATGTAGGCGGCGCTGAATTTGCTCTTCATCTATGATAGAAAAACAACAGACATAAGGCGATATAATATACCTATTTCAAATTCTAAAAATACTTGCTAAAAAACAAAATATTTCATATGTGTTCTGTCCAAAAGAACCCGGAAATTCATTTACATTATATAAGCCCTACGTGTCAGTGCCTCAAAAGACGTATGCTGAACAGTGGGTGGGTGTCTGGGGCAGCGGCAAGTCTTGTCTACTGGAACTCGAACATGCTCAACGGGCTGTTCTGAAAGTGATGTTGAGTAGGCCGAGATGGTTTTCAACAGACCAACTGTACAAGAAATGGGCGTGTCATGCAATTATATATCCCATCCTCCCTTCTTAAACTAGTTAAAGTACTAGGAAGTAAAATAGCGTACACACAAAGAGGCAGGGCTGGAACTGACAGCATACTACTTCCAAGAGTAAGAACAGCATTTGCGACTAGGTTTTCACTGTTCCTCCCGATCCGAGTTTTCAACACTATTAACAGATCTACACTAAGGGTCTCTGGAAATCTGTTTGATGACAATAAAACTATAAAGACATGGTTACAGGACATTTCGTATGATGAGACAGAAATAATCTTATGCCCATTGAGTTGACCAGCATCAAAACACAAACACTCACCTAGACAACACTTCTCTCCAGACAACGTTCGTACACACATACCTTAACACTACAGTCTCACGCCCACCCCCCCATTTTTTTTTATTCCATTTTTTATAATGTTTTAATTGTGTATTCATTTGAATCAGACTCTAATTGTGTAATTGACAGTACTGCATTCTAATTGTGACCGGAATTGTTTATTTGATGTTGATTTTAATTTGTTTTATATAATAGTTTTGATTAATATTCATTTTATTTTTGCATTCAACTAATTTAACTTTCTTAATCTAAATTCATTTGTTTTTGTTACTGATCTTCAATGACTTTTCTAATAATATTTGATTATAACTAAATATTATTAAAATGTTGCTATCATTGCTAAGTTGTGTTGTCGAAGTGAACTTTATATATATGCCAAATCTGTTATCATGCGCCACCAAGATACAGGCTGTAGTGATGTAACAAATTTCATTTTTTGAACATTCGCGGATGCGAATTCGAAAGCGAGTATCTGCTATCGACATTCGCGAATGCGAATGCGGATGCGAAAATTCAGTTTTTGTCTTCAAATTTATCGCCAATTGTCTATGGCTTGATAGCAGTTTGAACGAGGTACGGTCCGTTCGTATTTAGTTTACACTTTATGAAACCCTGTTCATCTTTTAAGAGCGTGTATTCCATTCGCGAAGAAAACAACGCGTTTTCGTGTTTTTTCAAGAGCTATATCGTAATGATGTTAGCAGATTACTCATAGTTTATTACGGTTATAGAAAGACTAAGTCTTGATTTAGTGCATTGCAATGTAAAATTAAAACTTTTTTTGACAGTTTTTAATACGAAGGCAATCTTGTCAGTAATTTCCAAAAAAAATTGGCCAAGTGCGAGTCGGACTCAACCATGAAGGGTTCCGTAGTAACTATGATAAATATAATATACTTAATATATTTAATTTGAAAAAAAAAAAAAAAACCTTACAAATTTCTTAAAACTAGCTTATTTACAATTTTTACAACAACGCCAAATAACTTTGTTTTTCATAGTATTTGTATGAATTACAAAGTTATATTTGCGGTTTTAGAAAATATACTGTATCTCAAAAACTGCTGACTCGATCTCGTTCAAACCAATTTTGGTTGAAAGTTTACATTAAGGTCTACAACATATGGTTTTTTTAGATTTTTCACTTCATTATTATAGAAGTTAGAGGGGGGGGACACACATTTTACCACTTTGGAAGCGTATATCTTTTAAACGATTAACTTTATGAAAAAGTCATTTTAGAAATCTTAATGTCATTTTTAAAGACCTGTCTATAGATACCACACACGTATAGGTTTCATGAAAGAAAATATTTTCAGTTTCAGTTCCATGTATGGGGAGCCCCCTTTATTTTAAATATTTTTTAAATTTTCTCTTAAAATCAGAAAGCGGTTCACAGAATACATCTACCTACCAAGTTTTACATGTATAGTCCTAACAGTTTCGGAATAAAATGGCTGTGACATCCGGACGGACGGACAGACAGACAGACGGACAGACATGTCGAAACTATAAGGGTTCCGTTTTTTGCCATTCGGCTACGGAACCCTAAAAATAGATGTCACAGTTATCTTTCAGACCGAAAAAAGCCATGATAACTTGCCAACACATTTTATTTTATCTGCTTGTCTAATAGCATACATAGTCTTAAAGTGCACTACGAAGCCCAATTACGAAAATATGGCAATTTAATATTAAATAAACAATTTTTAAATAATGCAAAATCGGTTCACTTTAACATTTTTTAACCGAGTTTAGAATAGAAACATAACTAATATTTATTTATTTTATGAAAATAAACGTATTGCCAAATACACTGTTTTTTTTTTCAGACAATTTCATGTACTCATTTATTTTAGAAAATTATTTTAAAAACACAATAAATCATCGCGCGCAATCCGTTGCCAATCAGTTCGTGCCGGGTCCTCCCAACGACAGGACGTATCATTTTTCCCGCCGCCCGCCGCTTACTCGCATAAACATACATAGTGTCGGTGAGTCATAGTGCGACACAATAGTATTGATACTTGAGCAACTACTGTTGTTTATTCGGTAAGTAATTTTGAAAAACGTTATCTACAGGTAATTATTTGTATATACTAAATTTATTTAATAATCCCTTTTAACATGTTTGTGTAGAACAAATGATGTCAATAATTATTATTTCAATCAAAAATAATTTATATGTTACATTTAATATTTCTTTTTTCAGAAATGGGTTATAAACGAAATTTATTTTGAAATAAAAAAAATACTTTGGCTATCGCTAGACAAGCAAAAAGGTGAGTCATGTCTTTATGTACTTTTGAACCGATTTTCAATAGGGAGGCGATTCTATGTTCGGCTGTATGTATTTTTATGTTTGTAACATAATCATACATATTCTGTATATACAAAAATCAAAATACTTGTATTATGTACCTACATATTTTTATCAGTTTTTTTTTTCAGACAAAACAAATTTCGTATGGCATTGAGTACGGTAAAACTATCGAAAACAGAACAAATGGACCCTACTAGGACTGCGGGAATATTCTAATAAGATACCGCGGCCCCGGACCACACGGGCAACTGAAGGAATACTATATTCCTTTTATTCAGTTAGGGTTTTTATTCAGTAGAAGTCTGATACTCCCTTCCACTTTACCTAGAGTGGGAGTCATTTGATGATTTTCCCACCGGTTCCAGAGCAGCTGGATCGTCATGAAATCGTCGTTATGCAAAACGGTGCTTTTTAGGGTTCCGTAGCCGAATGGCAAAAACGGAACTCTTATAGTTTCGTCATGTCTGTCTGTCTGTCAGTCTGTCCGTCCATCCATCCGTATGTCACAGCCATTTTATTCCGAAACTATTGGGACTATACATCTGAAACTTGGTAAGTAGATGTATTATGTGAACCGCTTTCTGATTTTAAGAAAAAAATTAAAAAATATTTAAAATAAAGGGGGGCTCCCTTTATTTTACCCCTTACATGGAACTGAAACTGAAAATATATTTTTGCATGAAACCTATGCGTGTGTGATATCTATAGACAGGTCTTTAAAAATAACATTGAGGTTTTTAAAACCACTTTTTCATAAAGTTAATCGTTTAAAAGATATACGCTTCCAAAGTGGTAAAATGTGTGTCCACTAACTTTTGTAATAATAGAGTGAATAATCTAAAAAAAATATATACTGTAGATCTTAATGTAAATTTTCACCCAAAATTGGTTTGAACGAAAGTTCGTACAACATCTAAAAAATTGGCCAAGTGCGAGTCAGACTCGCCCATGAAGGGTGCCGTAGTAACTACGTCAAATAATTTTGTTTTTCATAGTGTTTGTATGAATCTGTATCTCAAAAACTGCGGGTCAGGCGGGGATAAAACCGCAAATATAATTTTGTAATTGATACAAACACTATAAAAACAAAGTTATTTGGAGTAGTTGTAAAAATTGTAAAAAAGCTAATTTTAAGAAATTTGTAAGGTTTTTTTGTCAAATAAATATATTATGTAATTTTAAAGTTTTATTAAAATCTATTTAATAATTTTTGCGCGATAGAGTAAAAAACATCCATCCATACATCCTCACAAACTTTACACTACTACACTTACCTTACCTACACATAGTTATAAACCCATATTTTAATGTCGGTTTAAAGAGTTTCAGACGTGATTTTATGTTCTGGAAAGGTGTAAATAATACTCAAGGAGCTTGGCGTAAACGGCTCAGCACGTTCGTCTAAGATTACAGCCATGAGCCAAGCCATGTTTTCGCAGTGGCCGGTCATCAGGCGGGTGATAAAAACTTATTATATCGATTTTTTCAATGCTTTGGAAGACACGTTAAGCCGTGTTGGGCTTGCATATTGGTTTATGTCTAGCCCATTCTCGTTAAACACGGTGTTTATCCGAAGGGAAGGTCTCTACTTCAGCAGTGGATATATTAATATGCTGATTATACTAAACATCACATAGATGTAAGAGGCCAGCTATCGCAGGAGATTTGCTGTCTTTAACCAACTTCAAAAAGGAGGTTCTGTATTCGACCAGCATGTATGTATGTTTGTATATCCGCGATTTTCTCAGAAACTACTGATCCGATTTTGATAGCGTTTCTTTGTTTGAAAGCATATTTTACAAGAAAGGTTTTGGTATATAACAAATCAGGTTCTGATGAAGATTTTCGGAGATAAGCGAAGGAACTCTTCAATTAGAAACAGCATTTCTCCCGCGATTGCTGCCCTCGTACCTCTATGTATTATTTAGCATAATCAGCCTATTAATATCACCACAGCTTCTGAATCACGTCTGAAGTATCGTTTTAGTGGGTAAAAAAGACGTATAGAGCAAACTCTCTGTTTTAACCGATTAAAGATAATTGTGCGAAGAGTATGTTGGTACCTCAAGTAACACAAACAATGATACACTAAAAAGCATAAAATAGATTTTTTTACAAAAATTGAACCGACTTAAAACTTCGAAAAAAGACTACTACACTACAAAGTGTGTAAAAATAACCTTAGATTGTTTCATTTGGTGTCTAATTCCGTTCAAAATAAGGCTTAAGTAGGTGCCAAGATAAATGAATAGGTTTGATCACCTCGGGTGTCCCCCAGAATGCGGCGTAGGTACTATGTCTATCAAAAGTATTCATTGGCTTGGCACCGACTTCAGCCATGTGAGAAGGTCTCTTATTTTGAACGGAACTAGACACCAAATGAAACAATCTAAGGTTATTCTGAGCTTTGTAGTGTAGTAGTCTTTTTTGGAAGTTGTGAAGTTTTTTTAATTAAATAGTTCCATCACTTGTCTCTGAAGATCTTTATCAGAACCTGATGTGTTATGTACTAAAACCTTTCTTGTAAAATATGCTTTCCAACAAAATACATACATTCGAATACAGAACCTCCCTTTTTGAAGTCGGTTAAAAGGTTTATTTACGGTTACGGTATACATTTTCCCAGGTATGATTTCCAGAAAACCTCATAATTACAGTCGTGAAATTTGTTTTTATAAAATTTGACCACACCCTTGAAGTTTATGCGTACTAATATAATAATGATCAAGTAAAACAATTTAGAACATAAACTCAAAATCATTATTTAAGATATAAGTATCAAAACGTTTGGTTTCGAGGTTCGAGCTTACGCATACTGACTAACTATTCTAGTGTGCGTAAATATTACGTCGTTCTTGCAATTTTGTACCTACTCTAAATCGAATACGCGCTCTTAATCCGTAAAACTGTCTCAGAATACTCAACGAAAAAACGCATGGCAAAAGACGTCGGCCCAATGATATTAAATATCATTGCGTCGACCCTTTAACTTGGCGGAATGTGAACATGGAAAAGTACGGTCTTCTGTTTCCTGTAGTTCGGCATTATTTAGTTATAACACCAACAAGTGTACCGAGCGAGCGCATGTTTAGTAGCGCTAGACTTATTTAAACACCACATCGAAACAGACTTGAAGGAGACAAAGCATAGAAGCTTTTGTTTTTAAAGTTTAATATTTCTCTACTGACATTTGATTATTAACTTGAAAAATATGTTAAAAAAGATAATTAATTGTTATTTTTTAAGTGGGAAGTATTTTTGTTTCAATTTTTTTTTTTTTTTTTGTTTAATTGAGGTATATATTATTTACAGTTTATTGCAGAAGAATATAGTTGCTGCTGCTGTGTCAAATCCATCCAAAGGGAGTCTGTAAAAAATCGCTTTTACCCATTAGTTTTTACGTCTTCATTTAATTCTGTTATGGTGTACAATAAAGGGTATATCTATCTATCTATAGTTTAAGTTAGATGATTTACCTTATTTTTTAGTATTGTTCAAGAAGATGATTATATAAAATTAAAATCTTAAGTAATAACTAATAAAGTAATAACTGATAAAAAAATTCATAAAAGAATTTGTTTATGTTGTATTATATATTAATTAATTTAATTGTTAAGCTTCATTGCCGAAAGGAAAGTAAATTCATATGTAAATAATCTATACTAAGATTATAAAGAGGTAACATTTGTTTGTAAGGGCTAATCTTCGAAAGTACTAGGCGGATTTGGATGAAATTTGGTATGGAAGTAACATGAAGCTTGGGGAAGGTTACAGGCTACTTTTTACCCGACTGCAAATGAAGGGGGTTATGTTTTTACCGTGATAAAGTCGACGGAAGCGAAGCCCCGCGCGATTGCTAGTTAATGATAAATTGAAGACAGAGATATTGTGCTTATGAGGTTAAGTTACTTTTTCTTGACCTAAAATCATTAGAAATGGATGGATTTTGATTTTAATAACCTTTTATTCGGTAAAACTTTCCTGTATTGTCCGCTGACTTATGGGTCGGGTTGGGGTGGAGGGGGAGGGGGCAGGTGGTGGTCTGCCCCCTGTAACTCCCCGCACTGCGCAACCCTATGGTAATGGAGATATCCATGGTAAAAGTTTTGAGGTTAGGTTTTGAAGTTAGAAAAAAATTTCGGAAAAAAATATCATTTAGCAGGAAGAGGGGTGTTGGATTGGAGGGAGGGGGAGTGCTCCTATCCTCCCCGACACTACTCACATGAAACGGTTTTCAAAAAACTCAAAAGTTCTCTCAAAAAACTCAAAGGCTCAGTGGTTTAAAAAAAAATAGCCACGAAGGTGATGGCGGGGTCTGTTCGCTCACTACGCTCGCTCGCTAGACCCCGCCATCCCCTCCTAACCTAACCTGTCCGAGTCGGGTTGCCCCAAGTCCCCTTGCATCCTAACTTCTAGTAACAGTTGGAATTACCATGAATATTATTTATCATATATTTTTTTTTTTGCAAATGGCGTGCTATATTCCAATTTATATGGAAACTTGAAAAATTATATCTTGTAAGCCGTGAATTTCCGCAACTTTAAAATTTGTGTGTATTTATGAGTACAGGAACGTCCAAATCAACGTTCACGTTCCGTTCCACAGTGTAAACAAAAATTCGTAATTTTTTTGTGTAAAAACGTCAACTTAATTACATAATAGAGCACAGCTATAGTGCACACTAATAACACACCAAATTTAATACGTCAATATGTGAAAATAAAAATTATATTTAAATAAAAATGTGACAAAATTTAACAAAATACACTTCTGCTGTCAACGAAACGTGAAATGTCAACTTTGACGTCTATTATGACAGTAACCAACCTGAAAATTTGCAAATGGAGTGCTATTTTCCAATTTGTATAAGAAACTTAAAAAAAATATGTCTCGTAAACCGTGAATTTGCGCAACAGGACAATATATGTAAAAAGCTTTTATTTTTGTGAGTACTATCTACTAGAAGTGAGGCATATTTATCGTAACAGATAGAACTAACAGATAATTACAAATAACAAATAACAATTGTTCCCAACAACTTTTTTTATCTGTTACTTTAATAACAGACTGTTATGTGCAAGGCTCGGATACCGGTTAAATTTTCAAACCGGTATGATGTACTTGACGCCAAAACCTTTACATTCGGTTTCGTTCGCATAAACCGTTTTTTTTAAACCGGTATTTGGAAGAGCATTTACATAAAGGTTTTTTCGGATTTAACGGTTTAGAGCAATAAAAACCGGTTAATACAGACGCACGATAAACAAACGTCGCGCGCTGTTCAGTTTTTATTTAGTCGTAAGAATTTTTCAACCGACGACAAAAAGAGGAGGTTATCAATTCGACGCGTATATATTTTTTTTTTTATGTATGATCAGCGATTTCAACACCGATTGTACTCGAAGACGGCTGAACCGATTTGGAAAATTCTTTTTTTGTTTGAAAGAGTATACTTCGAAATTGGTCCCATTATCACCAAGTCAGGATCTGATGATGGGATCCTGGAGAAATCGAGGGAACTCTTCAAATATTATAGGCACACTTATGGCGTTTTGGGAATTTCTTATAGTAACTTGTGCAGTTGCTCTCAAAAAATACCATTTGTGAAGTGGGACTGATGATGAAGACCACAGATGGCCGCCGAAACTACTCAATAATAAGTATTTCGTGGATTGTGATTCGATTACTTGAATATGGATGTTAAGCACTTTATGTTCGTCACAATGCATATGGTGATGTAGAGCTGATGGTGAAGTACCAGGAGAACTCCTCAACCATTAACGGCCCAGCATTGGGAAAAGCAATATTTTGTAAAAGGTTATAAGTAGTTGACATTTAGGCTCTTTTAACTAGGTAAATTAAAAATCGACCAACTAAAAAGAGTGAAATAAAAACTTTTTACCAAAAAATTAAACCGACTCCCAAAAACACTGCAAAGTGAAAAATAACTTTAATTTCAGAAGTCGGTGCCAAAAACGAAAATACAAAACTAAAGACTTGTTGTAAAAAGAGTTTTTGGAAGTCGGTTTAACTTTTTGGAAAAAAGTTTTTTGATTCGGGTCGGACGTTTATTTATACCATTGCATCAATAAGCTCCGCTGTAAAAACATAAAAAAATGGCCAAGTGCGAGTCAGACTCGCCCATGAAGGGTTCCGTAGTAACTATTATAATATAATATAGTATGTATATTTATTTGACGAATAAAAAAATCTTAAAATTTCTTAAAACTAGCTTATTTACATTTTTAGAACTACGCTAAATAACTTTGTTTTTCATAGTGTTTGTATGAATTACAAAGTTATATTTGCGGTTTTATAATATATGCTGTATCTCAAAAACTGCTGACCCGATTTCGTTCAAACTAATTTTGGTTGAAAGTTTACATTAAGATCTACAGACATATTTGTTTTGATTTTTCACTCCATTATTATAGAAGTTAGAGGGGGGGGGGGGGGGCATTTTACCACTTTGGAAGCTTATATCTTTCAAACGATTGACTTTATGAATAAGTGGTTTTAAAAACCCTTATATCATTTTTAAAGGCCTGTCTATAGATACCACACACGCATAGGTTTCATGAAAAAAATATATTTTAAGTACTAGTTCCATGTATGGGGACTAGGGTTGCCACCTTTTTTTTTTGTGCAGTTAAAGTACATTGGTTAAAATAGGTAAGAAAAAAAAAGTACATAGCATCAAAATAAAGTACAACTTATTTTCAAAGTCGCTTTCCGCTGTCTGTCCCTATGTATGCTTAGATCTTTAAAATACGCAACGGATTTTGATGCGCTTGTTTTTTAATAGATAGATTGATTCAAGAGGAAGGTTTATATGTATAATACATGCATAATATAGTAGAGAAACAATGATAATTTTAGAGGATTCTTATGTGATGTCTTAATAAACAATTTTTTTGCGCTTACATTGCAAACGCTGGCGTAACATTACGAGATAGATCAAAATAATGTACTACAATACTGTACACCACAAAAAGGCATATACCTATCTCTTACGGATAACATAATATACATCCATTTTAATACTTTAAAAAATTGGCAATTATAAAGCGCTAATTCGAAAGCTATTTATACAAATACTGTATTAATTATTTATCATTTTAAATACGTTAGTTGGCTTGTAAATTTCATGAAAATTAAATTTTCGCTTTACTCCATCCAAATTAAATGAATACCTTAGGAGATATAGCAAAATCAAAATTATGCGCAACAAAAATTAATTTCGTGTCACCGTGATTTGACCGGGCGCCTGGCTTCCGAGCCGAGGGAGTCCGAAAGTTTATGTAGTATATCAATGTATGGTGGAATTATGTATCATATATATGCCTATAGAAAAGTCCGCGATGGCATGTCTATATGTTAAAAATAACATCCTACCTATGTCCATTTTAATACTTTAAAAAATTGGCAATTATAAGGCGGTAATGTAAAAGGTATTTACACAATAACGGTATTAATCCTTATCATCTAAATTAATATAATGTACCTAAAATGAGGAAAGATGATTGATTTTTGGTTTGTTATGATTTAACTCAAGAACTCCTCAACCAATTTTACCGAAAGCTACATCTCCTCGGAGTAACATAGGCTATTTTATATTTTCTGTAAAGAACCCGTGCGAAGACAGGGCGGGTTGCTTAATAAAAATTAATTGCCGAATGAATGTTTGTTTTGCAAATAGGTTATAAATAACACTTTCTCACGTCTTTTTATTAGTAAATGTAAACTAGATGAGGCCAGTGTTTCCTAACTGACTACTCTGAGAAGAAACACTGAAACAAACTCAGAGGTCAACGTCTCTTTTAAAGTCCATACAATCTGTAGTGATGAAATCATATGAGAGCCATGTAGGTTTATGTCTGTAGCGGGGGCCAGACAGAACAGAATCACACAGATTTGAGCAGGCCCGTCCAAACAGTGCAAGCATTTGTCAAATATCGCGTAGCTCAATGGCTCTGCAAAGTACAAACTTGCTGCATTGGACTCGATCGAGCGCAGAGCTAAAAGGCTTATAGGCGACGAGGTGCTGGTGGACAAGTTTCATAGCCTGGCTCATCAGCGAACCGTTGCTTGCCTGTCGGTTTTCTACAGATTGTACTTCGGGGAGTGTGCGCAAGAGCTCCATGACCTGATTCCGTCATCTCCCTTTCACTACCGGTCTACCAGACGCACGGCTGGGAACCACCCACACTTGGTTGATATACCGTCTTGTCGTACCAAGCGCTTCTCCTCCACATTTATTGTGCGCACAGCCAAGCTGTGGAATTCTCTGCCGACTTCTGTGTTCCCTGCCACTTATGACCTTTCAACTTTTAAAGCACGAGTAAATAGGCATCTTCTGGGCGCGCACGTCCCATCTTAGACCTCATCTATCGCTTACTATCAGGCGGGATCGAGGTCAAGAGTGGGCCCATCAGTAATAATAATAAAAAAAAAGAAAGGAGCTTGAACGATTTGACGAACAATACCAAAGTAAGGACATTTGGGTGGGCCGTATAAAGCGCTCAAACTGCCAGACAGTGCGGTAATCTATTCATAATATTCGTTGTTATCCCACAATGCTATCACATTCACAACATATCTTTTGCTTTTACAAAAATAAAATATATTACTTGAAAAGAAAATGATATTGTCATCTTGTACAAACAAAATTAAAAATGGTAAAGCAAAAAAAAGTATATTCTATTAATTGAAAAAGTAAATAATATTGTCATGTCAAAATGTATATGAAATAATCATTATAAAAAAAGAAATGAGTAAAAAATCAAACAAAACAGATGTATTTGGAGCAGCTCAATCCCAAGCATTTTTGGCCGCAAGATAGTCTTTAACAGAATAAAAAGCTTTCTGGCAAAGTTTCTGCTTCACAAATGATTTAAATTTATTGAGGCTTAGTTCTTGCACATGACTGGGAAGTTATGGGAAGAAATGAGCCCCCAATTTTCTTGAGCCTAGTTGAAGGAACAATGTATATATGTACGTAAGCGCATTAGTTCAGAACAGCAGCATTTATTTGAATAATAATTTTATTGTTGTGTTCGTACAGAGAGTGTTCGTTTGTTGTGTTAGGATGTGATGTGACTGTATGTATGATAACGAAAGAAAAATTGCACCCGAGCGAAGCCGGGGTGGGCACCTAGATATGTTTAAAAACATATTTCTTATTACTTTTTGCAGTTTGGACCAAATTAGTATCTCTACTAAACAAGTGCACAGTATCTTTACAGTCTATGTTTAAATTAAAGTAAATAAGTACTTTATTCATTTTTTATCAAATTCAGAGACACTTTGTTTATTACGACTAAAGTTTTCAAAATCCGAAAGAAATCAATCATGCGAAATAAAGTATTTTCGTGTACTTTATTGTTCTCATAAAGTATAGAGTACAATTACCTGAAATAACGTACAATACTTTATTATGAAGTACGGGTGGCAACCCTAATGGGGACCCCCCTTTATTTTAAATGTATTTTTTTTTTTTTCTTAAAATCGGAAACCGGTTCACAGAATACATCTACCTACTAAGTTTCACATGTATAGTCTTAATAGTTTCGGAATAAAATGGCTGTGACATACGGACGGACGGACAGACAGACAGACAGACGGACAGACATATCGAAACTATAAGGGTTCCGTTTTTTGCCATTCGGCTACGGAACCCTAAAAATGGGTAAGTATCTAATATTTTTTGGTGAAATTAAGTTGATAATGACGATAAATAATCGGTAAAATAATATTACTTTTCACCACGGAATAGATGAATAAGGTTGGAATGGTAATGTGGGCGTGGCAAGCGCGCCACATTTAGGATACGAAAATCATAGCTCGACCGATTAATTCATTCACCGCGTTTAATGAGCTTTTGATTACTTCAGAACACAGAGCTCTGCTTTAAAATGCCGTGTTGTGCAATTATAACCTGTAAAACAAAAAGTTAGATTGCAAGTATAGAGCGAGGAGGTATATCTTTCCATCGGTAAGTCGAAAATAACATTTAATTACAATTTTATTTATAAAAAACATAAAAATATTCTGATCACTATGAAAGTCCCAACATTAACAACATTATTGCAACAAGTTACAAAAAGTATACATTGCCCGATGTATACTCGCTTAATCAACGCAATGACCAAGTCAGCTTACAATGTACTGCATGCGTTCTGCACTTCAACCATTGACGTTTCGTCCTTTGCCCTGATGGGCCGTGATGCACGGCGCATGTTTATCGACAGTGAGTTACAATCAGTAGCAAGCTCTCGATTTAAGTGTGTGTAATTTATTCGTGTGCATAATTCGTATACATAACGTGGCCTCTTGCTTGTAGTGGAGCTAAATAGTGAGAGACAAGCGGCGACACGCGTTCTCATACAAATCAGGGACTAAAAAAGCGCATCATCAACGCATCTAACACGTACAAAATAAACACCCAAATTGTGAAAGAGGATGCAGAAAATAGTTCTTATAGTAACGAAAACAAATCAGGCGAAGATATCAGTGCTAAACCAGGAGAATAAACTACTTCGAATGTCATAATGAATGAATGATAAGGAAGGACCTCGATGACGAAACTATTATTTTGGAAATTTGCTAATAGGTGAATTATAATTTTTGCCGCCATGTATGCGCTCTGAAGCATATATCAATATTTTAAAGTATATACCTAGATGCTTTAAAACATCAAGACCGTGAGAAATCAAACAAATAAATATTTAATTTGTATAATGTGCCTGGATGAACATGCGAAACATCAATTTGATTATTCGTACTGAAATGTTACCAATAAAAGATAAATAAAGGAAAATAAGAGCGAAATATTATTTTAAATCCAGGAATCTATTAATCTACACAAATTTATACATTTTTTACGGAACCCTTATAGTTTCGACATGTCTGTCCGTCCGTCCGTATGTCACAGCCATTTTATTCCGAAACTATTAGGACTATACATGTAAAACTTGGTAGGTAGATGTATTCTGTGAACCGCTTTCCGATTTTAAGAATTTTTTTTAAAAATATTTAAAATAAAAGGGGCTCCCCATACATGGAACTGAAACTGAAAATATTTTTTTCATGAAACCTATACGTGTGTAGTATCTATAGACAGGTCTTTAAAAATGACATTAAGTTTTCTAAAATGACTTTTTCATAAAGTTAATCGTTTAAAAGATATACGCTTCCAAAGTGGTAAAATGTGTGTCGTCGTCCCCCCCCCCCCTCTAACTTCTATAATAATGAAGTGAAAAATCTAAAAAAAACCATATGTTGTAGATCTTAATGTAAACTTTCAACCAAAATTGGTTTGAACGAGATCGAGTCAGCAGTTTTTCCGATACAGTATATTTTCTAAAACCGCAAATATAACTTTGTAATTCACACAAATACTATGAAAAACAAAGTTATTTGGCGTAGTTGTAAAAATTGTAAATAAGCTAGTTTAAGGTTTTTGCTTTTTTTTTTTTTCAAAAAAATATATTAAGTATATTATATTTATTATAGTTACTACGGAACCCTTCATGGGCGAGTCCGACTCGCACTTGGCCAATTTTTATTTCTCACTGTTAATTTGTCATTTTTACAAATATTTGGAAAAAAAAATTAAATGCTTCTCAATATGTCAGTTATTTAATCAGTCTCTTCTTTTACAATTCGGTGGCTTAATCTATACTTATAATAAATCTGTAGAGAGGTCAATTCTGTACATGAAATATATTTCCAAAATAACTATCAGGGGGTGATTAAGGATCGATACTGATGCCAAAAATGCAATCAGTTAAATTTTTGTCTGTCTGTCTGTCTGTCTGTCTGTCTGTATAACCGTTATAGAAACAAAAACTACTCGACGGATTTTAATGAAACTTGGTACAATTATTTTTTATACTCCTGAGCGGGTTATAGTATACTTTTTATCACGCTACAATCAATAGGAGCAGAGCAGTGAAAGGAAATGTTGGGAAAACGGGAGAAGTTACTCCATTTTTTAAGCTTTCGTCGCGTGTGCAACCTTAATGGTTAAAGCTACACAGAAATCATTTATGACGGAAATGTTCTCCTTAAAATTATATAAAAAACATCCCACGACAGCATATGTCTATCTTTTATGGTTGACTCACAATAACACGTGTAACTCCCGATAGCTTAGCAGTTCGAAGCTTTCTGATTATTATTCTGCTCCGAAATTTAAAACCACCACAACTTTGCAATGGAACTCGGCTAAAAGTAACCCAGTTGCAACAAAATATAATCGAGGCTCAAATTTTAACAGGTTCCGGTGCAGGAGAAACCGTCTTTATTCCCAGAATTCCCATAATACTCTATACTTATAATAAATCTGTAGAGAGGTCAATTCTGTACATGAAATATATTTCCAAAATAACTATCAGGGGGTGATTAAGGATCGATACTGATGCCAAAAATGCAATCAGTTAAATTTTTGTCTGTCTATCTGTCTGTCTGTCTGTCTGTCTGTCTGTCTGTATAACCGTTATAGAAACAAAAACTACTCGACGGATTTTAATGACACTTTTTTTTTTTTTTTTTTTTTTTTTACTTGGTACAATTATTTTTCATACTCCTGAGCGGGTTATACTATACTTTTTATAACGCTACAATCAATAGGAGCAGAGCAGTGAAGCAGGTTCCGGTGCAGGAGAAACCGTCTTTATTCCCAGAATTCCCATAATACCAAATACTTTTCCATTCCAATTTAAAAGAACGCAATTCCCAGTATCGGTGTGTTATGCAATGACAATTAATAAGGCTCAAGGGCAGACTTTTCGTGTTCCTGGAGTAGATCTCGGTGTCAGTTGTTTCTCGCATGGTCAGTTGTACGTCGCTCTTTCCCGGGTTAGCAGTTCTAGAAATTTATGTTCACGTGCCGGACGGGTCAACTTTCAACATAGTTTACCCGGAAGCTTTGCGCTGAAGTATTTTCGTTCTATTGGTACTTAAGCCTCATGTAAACGTGATCTAAACAATATTACCAATACATTAACTTAATAACACACAAGGAGTTACACGCTGACGGAGTCGCGGGCACAGCTATTAACAATAATATTGTGCGGTTCTACTACTAAATTACGAAAGTTAATCTGTCTGTAAAGCCCGATTTACACTTCAATAAGTACAGTAGCCAGTTAAGAACTCAGACAGTTAAGTAATAAGTAGTAAGTTGTAAGTAGCGTCCAAACGTAGGCGAGTGAGTAGTCATAAGTTGCCCGAGAAGAAGTAAAGAAAATAACACGTGTTTGCGGCCGCAACCTTCAAATTTATGGACTGTACTAAACTCGCCCGTCTACATGGCCAGCCAGTTAAGTTGGCGGGGTGCGGGAGACGTGAGATAGGGGGCTACTTCGCACTGGACTCGCCGAAAAATAGGATCGCGATGTATTTAGCCCAACTTAATCAACAACTTACTACTTAACTCGCTTTTGCCGTTCAAACTACAATAACAACTTAACTCGCCGATGACGCAAGTTAACTCGCTACTGTACTTATTGAAGTGTAAATCGGGCTTTACATCAAAATCACTGAACCGTGAGGAAGGACAAAGGCCACTTTTTTTACGAAAATCGACGGAAACGTGGACGAAGTCGCGGGCAACAGCTATCTATACTAATAATATAAGGCTGAAGAGTTTGTTTGTTTGTTTGTTTGAACGCGATAATCTCAGGAACTAATGGTTCGAATTGAAAAATTATTTTTTAATTAAATAGTAAATTTATAGAGAAAGGCTATAGGCTATATATCATTACGCTAAGGCCAATAGGAGCGGAGCGCCAATGAAGAATGCTTCAAAATCGGGGTTAAATTTAACGTTAGCCCAAAGTAACTATTCCACGCGGACGGAGTCGCGGGCAAAAGCTAGTTAAAAATATAGTAAAACTATACGCTAGTTCAACTGCACCCTAATTGCGTAACACACAATCTGTCAACAACATTCATTGCGTTATTTAAGTAATTGAGCAGACAAATTTTTCGAACATATGAAGCAATGGATTAACATTATTCAGATTATGATTGATCGGGCGTTATGAAATTTGGGTGCTTATTGTAGTTCCATCGTTGAACAAGTGAGACATTTTTTCCCAGTTGGTCAACTTGGTACAATTCCTTTTGACGGTTGAATTGTAGTCAAAGTATGTATAGATTAAATTGGCCGCTTTCTACCCATGTTAAACACAAATAATAAAATTAGCTCGTATTTAAATCTCACTGCGCAGCAGACGTCTACCAGCATGAATCGAATGAAAAGAAATATCGTAAATACGTGTACGCGCCGCTTTGCGCGGTAGTCACACACAAGTTGCAACGCGTTTACCGACATGCCGTTCGTCGAATAAACCGGTTAATTTAGGTTAAAATAAAGTTCTCAAAACGTTCACGTTCTTAAGAAAAGTTCGGAGGAAAACCGAAATAAACCGGTATTAACCGGTATTTTTTAAACCGGTTCCGAGCCTTGGTTATGTGTTAAGAACAGTCAAACACTGTTGTCTGTTATCACGGCTGTTAGTTGTTACTGACTGACGACTGTTATTAAGTGTACATTGAAAATAAATAATAGGTGTGTCTCTTTTCTTCATTACAGAATGACATTTGCTAAAAAGAGACACACCTATTATTTATTTCTACATATTTTTACTTCTCACTCTTACTAAAGCGGTTAAACTACGCTAAAAAGAGAAGCAGCTAGTATTTATTAACCCTAAAATATAGTTGGTGGTCTTACAAGAACATTAAGAAAAAAGTGACTCCTAAATTTAGCCGTATTACCTATTACATGGCCTGTTACTGACCAGTGACCATTGTAAAAATAAACTTATAATTTATTTTCTTTATGGCAATTTGAGATAGTTTAAAAAAAATGGTTCCATATTATAGTAAATTGTTTTAAGGTTGCAAAATGTTTCATGTATTTACGTATTTTTATTCTTTGTTTGTTTCAGTCCTGTACTAACCCAACAAGTTCAACCGTACCAGTTGAAGAAACAGTGACTACCGTTCCTGTTCTGAGTTTACCTTTTGTTTATTTTCCTTTTCTAATTTCATTTTGTCTCTAATCATACACACTGGCTTTTCCAATTTACTTTAGACATCGGCAGAATAGTCGACATCGGCTCCACTTGCCATTAACAAAAAATAGAATAGAATAAAATAGACTTTATTTAAATAAGTATAAATAAAGATGACATTCAATTGAAAGTTATTTGGCTGATTTGTTTGTAGATATTTAGAAAATTTGAATTTTGTTTCTTTCATTAGAACGAAAGTAGCACTTTGGTTTTATCGAGTTTAAAACAACTCCAGAGGTTTTAAACTCGATAAGACCAAAGTGCTACTTTATAATGCCCTAGTACGCAGCAATCTCGAGTATGCAAGCAGTGTGTGGAACCCTTTTTATGCAGTCCACTCACAACATGTGGAAAGTATACAACGAGCTTTCACGAGACACCTTGCATTCTCTACAAATGGTTTTTCACACAGAAAATCCTACTCGGAAAGTTTGAACAAATTTAAAATGATTACCCTTCGCGATCGTGTTTTTGAATGTCATCTCATCATCTGTCAACTCTGATAGGAAGCAAAAGTGCTCCCAAAGAATTAGCAGTTTTAGTGACTAATCAGTGATATTGTGAACTAAAAACACTACCAAAGTGAAGATAAACACCTGTGGAACATGTGATAGTGTTATTCGTGCGTAAATCACTGAATTTCGACCGAAAATAGTGCATAAAAACCGCGGACGACATTCCACATTTCCAGAGATCTTATTCTTCTACCTCCAACTTTTTTTTCTGATTTCAATTAAATAAGCTGTTAGTATGACAGCTGACAATTCGATCAGTGTTGCCAAACCAAAATCATAAACTCCCCCGAGGGAAATAAAATAACGAGAGTGGTTGACCAGGCTCTCGGTAAAAATAATGCTACTGGTGGAAAAAATACCAACATTAACCAAATCAAAGATTCGTCTTATCATCATCAAGATAGACACCATAAGACAGTGAAAGTCAACCTAGATCCTCATAACCAAACTTCGGATGATGAGAATGAGTGGCAATCTGTACCTATACTGCGACAGTATAGAAAGAAATCCCTAAGTGCATACACTGCTCAGACTGGTGAGGCTATGCAAAATAGCCGCAAAAGAATGAGATTAGGCCAAACTCCATCTCCGGAAGATACACCAACTCAAAATAGATACTCGGAACTTGAAGTAGATGGAAAACCAGAAACAATACCAAAAGCAAGAGCCAACAAGCCTCCACCACTAATGCTTTATGGCATTAAAGACGTTACTAAGCTCAAAGATTTGATTGAAGAGGTTCTAAATATAACTTACTTTTCCTTCAAAATTGTAACCAAGAATCAACTTCGTGTGACAGCTGACAACAGTGAAGCTTACAAAAAGCTCATGGTACTAGTCCGTGAGAAGAAATTGATAGGGCATACATTCACTCCGAAAGACGAACGACCATACCGCATCGTCATCAAGAACCTTCATCCTTCGACACCCATGGAAGCTATAAAAGAGGCAATAGAAAGTATCGGTAATATAGTGAAAGGTGAAATTATAAACGCCAGACATGGACAAACAAAAGAACCACTGTCAACCTGGTTCGTTAATATTGAGCCCGGCACCAACAACAGTGAAATAAAAAACCTGAAATACATCTACCACACTTCTGTCAATATTGAAGACCCCAAACGTAAGAAAACTATCCCCCAATGCAAGAGATGTCAGCAGTATGGGCATACAAAAAATTATTGCATGCGTCCATATAGATGCGTTAAGTGCGCAGAAAACCATAACACGCTAGAATGTCGTAAGACCAAAGATGAACCAGCAAAATGTGCATTGTGCCTTGGGGACCATGCGGCCAGTTACAAAGGATGCAAAGTATTTCAAGAAATTCAGAAAAGGAAGTCTAATTCAAGAGCGCAAACAAGACCATGGAAACATGTTGAAGAAAAAGACCTTCCAATTATCGGAAACATACCAACCCTGTCAGAAGAACCACCTACCAACACCGAATCAGCTAAAACATACGCACAAGCCATAACAGGAGACGCAACTAACCTAGAAAAAATTATGTCAAAGCAAGCTGAAAAGCTAGACCGTCTAATTGACCAAATGGGTACCCTTATGTCCCTATTGACAACAATCGTCCATAAACTTGTTAGTTAAAATGGCTCTAAGAATAGCAAGCTGGAACATAAATGGTCTGCTGGACAGAAAACAAGAACTTAAAATACTCTTTACAGTGCAGAACCTTGATGTAGTGCTTATATCCGAAACACACCTTACAGATGAAAAAACATTCAACCTAGACGGATACTGTACATACGTTACAAATAACCCGGACAATACAGCGCACGCTGGCACCGCAGTCATAGTAAGAAGTTGCATTAATCATCAACTAATTCCTGAATACAGAACTTCAAAAATACAAGCTACAACAATCATGGTGCATGATAGCCAAGGCTCTATCTTAATATCATCGATTTATTGCCTGCCAAAAAAGAGAAGAGGACACGAAACCAGTGAGGAGGATTTCAACGATTTTTTCAAAACTCTAGGCAACAGATTTATTGTTGGTGGAGACTGGAATGCTAAAAACTCTCAATGGGGATCAAGACTTACATTAACTAGAGGCCGTAACCTTAAGAATAGCATCGACAAACACCGTATAAGTATCCTCACAACGTGTCAACCAACATATTGGCCAGCAGACCCAAATAGACTGCCCGACCTTATAGACTTCTTTGTCTACAAAGGGGTACCATCCTATTTCTTAGAAGTTTCTAGCTGTCACGACAGCTCTTCAGATCACTCGCCAGTAATAGTTACAATGAGCACATCTGTAATAAATCGGTCAAGAAATCAATACTTATATAACAACCATACTGACTGGGAAGCCTTACAACAATACCTCAATGACAATATAGACCTGAAGATTCCTCTTAAAACCGACGAAGACATTGAAAGTGCTACTTCTTACATAACGAAATTAATACAGAAAGCGGCATGGACTTGTACTCATCTGACAAAAAATCTACTAAAACTAAAACTCATCGCAATTTGCCGCAGAAAGTAAAATGCCAAGTTCTAGAAAAACGACGACTTAGAAGGGTTTGGCACTGTAGCCGACACCCTGCCGACAAAAGAGCGTTCAACAAAGCAGCAGCTGAACTAAAAAAGAACCTACTTGAAATGGAGAATGAAACAATGCAACTACATCTCGAAAACTTAACGCCATCAGCTCCTGCTAAAAACGAGTACTCACTGTGGAAAGCGGTAAAATCAGAAAGAAAACCACAACTAGCACAGCACCCGCTCAAAAAAGAAAATGGTGAATGGGCTAAAACGGATGAAGAGAGAGCAGAAGCATACGGGGAGTTTCTTAGCAGCGTCTTCACCCCAAATGAGGACCTAGGAACAGAAATTACAGACCGTGAAGTGAGCTCATATCTGGAAAGTGACCTCCAACTGAGTCCCCCTCTCCAATGCTGCACGCCTGCAGAAGTGCGTCGCACCATCCTTGATTTGGAACTAAAAAAAGCTCCAGGATTAGATCTTGTGACAGCGGAAATATTGCGAAACCTGCCGAAAAAAGGAATAATGTTCATCACCTCGATATTCAATGCTATTCTAAGAACCTCATACTACCCCAACATCTGGAAAGTCTCTCAAATAACTATGATCCCTAAACCAGGTAAGCCGCCGCACCTTACCTCTTCATACAGACCAATAAGCCTCCTTCCTGTACTGTCGAAGGTCTTTGAAAAAATAATCTCTGCACGGCTTAGTAAGCACTTATATGAAAACGCTACTATCCCAGAGCACCAGTTCGGATTTCGAAGACGACATGCGACCATAGAACAAGTCTATAGAGTGTGTGAACATATTAGAGATACTCTTGAAAGTAAAAAATACTGTTCAGGGGTGTTCCTCGATGTACAGCAAGCTTTTGATAAGGTTTGGCACCCTGGGCTGCTGTATAAACTTAAAAGAACATTACCATACAACCTGTTCCTGATATTGAAATCTTACCTGGAAAATCGTATCTTCTTTGTAAAAATTAATGATGCCGCTTCAGATTTTTATGACATAAGAGCTGGAGTCCCACAAGGGTCTGTCTTAGGGCCCGTCCTGTACCTGATATACACAGCAGATGTTCCTGAATCGGAAACTGTAATGACAGCCACCTTTGCCGATGATACTGCAGTGCTGACATCTGACGCCAACCCAGAAGTAGCTTCCAGTAAGCTACAGTCGCACCTGGATAAGGTTTATACCTGGATGAAGAGCTGGCGCATCAAAGCTAGTGCAGCTAAATCTAACCACATTACATTTACCCTCAAACAAGGAGATTGCCCTGCTGTGAAACTGGGAAATGAGCAGCTACCACACAACACTGTAGTAAAGTACCTGGGATTCTACCTCGATCGCAGACAAACATGGAAGACCCACATCCAAACAAAGCGTGATGAACTCAATCACAGATGGAGAACACTAGAGTGGTTATTGGGAAGAAAATCACGACTCTCTGTCAACAATAAAGTTTTGATTTACAAAGCAGTCATAAAACCAGTCTGGACTTACGGCATACAGCTGTGGGGATCAGCAAAAACCTCTAACACTGAAATACTCCAGCGATTTCAAAATGGCGTGCTTAGAGCCATAGTGAGTGCCCCATGGTACACAAGAATGGATGAAATTCACGAATATCTAAAAGTCCCTACCATCAAAGAGGAAATCAAAATTATAACAAAAGATTACAGAGAGAGGATAATATATATCACGAAAACAGCCTTGCTCAGGCTCTAAGTGAATCACTGCCAACAAGACGTCTTAAAAGACTTCACACTTGGGATAATATACTTTGAGTAAAGCAATATCCAAAGGCAGCCCAACAATGGGAGGGCAAGCCTAACATGTCAAACACATTCATAAACAACTGCTTATGGTTCATGAACCGATCGCATGTTTGGAAATAAATATGAAAAAAAAAACCCTTCGCGATCGTAGACGTATTTTGGACTTATGCTTCCTCCATAAAGTCATTAATGGAAATATTCAGTGCAGTTGCCGTTTACAGAGCGTTTCCTTAACAGTTCCAAGAATCTACCCATGAGCTAAAAAAATTAAAAAGGTTTTTGACACGTCATGTATCAAGACCAACCTAGGCTTGCAGTCTCCCATTGTAAGAATGTGTAATGAATATAATACTGCAGTCTTGAACATGCCTGAATTGGACATTTTCAATGACACCTAATAAAATAATAATAAAAAAAAATCACATTATCCTTACCAGGTTATTCTTAGAATTTTGTTAATTATATTTTAAATTACATTTATATTTTTCTGTGTTTTTAACGATTTCAATTTAACTTATTTTATTCAAATGTGTTGAACTTATTTTAATTGATTCGATTTTATGATTTTATTTTTATATTATTAAAATCTATTGATAAGTTTTAATTATTTTTTTTATTTATGCTTTTGACATGATATTAATTCCGTTTTTATTTTTTATTTACTTACGCTATTGACATGTTGTTTATTCAGTTTATTTTAATATTTATTCTACTGACATTGTTACCCAATTGTTCTAATTGTAATAATAATTATTAATGTGTATAATTTATTCCTTTATTGTATACTAGTACTCTCGCGGGGCTTCGCTCCCGTGGATTCTATCACGGTAAAAACATAACTCTCCTTTTTTTGCAGTCGGGTAAAAAGTAGCCTATAACCTTCCTCAAGCTTCAAGCTACTTCCATACCAAATTTCATCCAAATCCACCCAGTACTTTCGAAGATTAGCGCGTTCAAGCAAACAAACAAACAAACAAACAAACAAACAAACAAACAAACAAACTAACAAACTTTTCCGCTTTATAATATTAGTATAGATTAACTTTTTGCAACATAAAAAATTTATTTTATTTTAAGTAGTGAGTTTATGTTAAATATTAGTTATAAGTAATTTTTTCAAGGCAGCACTATTGTTCTGGTTATGTATATATGTGTGTATGTTGGCGCTATGTACGCCTTAATTGTCATGTGCATTAACTAGTTATTTTGTAAGTAAGTTTTTTTTAATTGTGCAATGTATGTGATATGGCTGTACTTAATATAAATAAATAAATAAAAGTGGTGAATTATAATTTTAAAATTTTCGTAAAAATTTCTCTGTTTCTTAGGGTTTGTGTGCGGCTTACTAGTGTTAAGTGTTCATTTCATATTTGGTTTATGTATTAAGTTAAGTTTGATTTTTAGTTTAGGTTCGTTTTATAGTTTTGGTAGGTACTTAGTGTAGGTTGTAACAAATAAGTATATTTTTGTATTTAATTAGGTAAGTCAATAAGCATAGTTTTTTAGTTTATTCTTTTCAACTGACGAAAAAAACGAAGGAGGTTATCAAGTCGACGCGTATGTATATATACAGGGTGTGGCGGAAATAATGGATAACCCTGTAACTGCCAGTAGGTCATATAATGGTCTATCATATATCCCAATTTCAAACTCAGTTGGTCAGGCATTTCAGTTATTTTTATTTGTTTATTTTTTTTTGAAAATATTGTACCTATTTTATAAAATCAGCTGCCGTTTCAACATTTAACGGAGTTTTTTTATTCTGTTTTTTGCGGTCTGCTTCTGAATGTTTGTGTAATCACACGCGTATGAAGATTTTTTGTTACACTCTAAGATGATTTCAGAAAAAAACACATAATACTTACTTTTTAGTTTTTTTAATTGAATCCTGTAACTTTGACTCCATACCCTGAAAAAAAAATGTATCGCACAGTTATGGCCCATTACTTTAAAAAGTTGTCCATATCATGCGAATTCTAAAATGGTATCATAGTGGCCAGTATCGTACGAATGTGCAAAACTATTTCAGTTTGAATTCAAAAGGTCCATAATTTCAAAAAAATATTAAATTCAAAAAAATGTGATTCTGTATTTTACTAATCTTCTGTATCATGTAAATTATTGTAAAAACGTTTCTAACTCACTTTGACATTGCTAAAACATCACTCAGGTAAAAAAAAAACCGGTCCTTTCTTTGTTTGGGGCTACCTGGAATTCTGGCTCGATGGAAACAATATAGCTATTGTGCAAAATAGAAAAAGGCAAGCTGTATTTTTTTTAGAATCACCACATCAATAGTTCCTCATAACATCATTCAGTGTGATCCCGTTCGTTGTCGTACGTAGTCGCACGCGCCTTTGCTCCCTGTTTTTCGTTCGTTAAATCTAACTCGTGACTTACTGCATTTCTTTTCGGACTCTGATTTGCCTGTGATTTGGACTTGCGTTGTTTAGTGATCCCGACGACATTGCTTACTGTACCCGGACTGTTGTGGCAAGTGCGCTGTTGACAATGCCTCAACGTTACACATCGGTAGAATATGCCAACATGCACTACATTTATGGTGAATGTAGAGGCAACGCCAATGAAGCGGCAAGACTTTACCGAGAAAGGTACCCGAATAGTCGACACCCTGATTACCGAATTTTTATTCGCGTACACAATGCCTACTGTGAGGGAAGAATACCTGGTACAGGTGTGGGCGGCGCGAGTGAAGGACGACCACGAGTCTACAATAACGAAGAAGAAGTTATGGAGTTAGTAGAAGCAGATCCTACCATATCCATTCGAGTTTTATCTCGGTTTACTGGAATGTCAACCAGAACAGTACATCGCATATTAAAACGTCACGAATTGTACCCTTACCACTATCAAAGGGTGCAAACATTACTTCCAAGGGACTACCGAGCACGAAAAGAATTTTGTCGTATAATGTTGAGAAGAATTAGAGAACAACCACATTTCTTTGAAAATATCCTCTGGAGTGACGAGTCTACATGCAGGAAGGACGGGTATTTGAATATACACAATTTACACAGTTGGCAGCTTGAAAATCCACATTTAATTAGACAAGACCGATCGCAGTACCAAGTGAAAATCAATTTATGGACAGGAATAATTAACGGCCAAATTATTGGTCCGTTTGAGCTGCCACCGACTCTTAATGCTGAAAGCTATTTGAACTTCCTGCAAAATAATTTACCCGAGCTGTTAGAAGACGTTCCTAATGAAACACGTGAGAACATGTGGCTGCAAAACGACGGCTGCCCTGCACATTATGCGGCAAGAGTGAGAGAGCACCTGAATGAGACATATCCAGAACGTTGGATAGGGCGCTTAGGTCCAATATTGTGGCCACCCCGTTCGCCGGACCTGAACCCATTAGACTTCTTTTACTGGGGCTGTTTAAAAGAAAAAGTTTACAAAGAAGAGATTACGTCTGTGGAGCAATTGCGGCAACGTGTGCAGTCTGCTGCTCAGGAAATAAGTTTGGCAGGCTTTGCACGTCGCATCAAACGTTCATTTATTAGAAGGTGCAGAGCTTGCATCGCAGCCGATGGGGCTCATTTCGAACATCTTGTATGATTTTTAAATACATTTGTGTCATGAACATTGCTTTTTATTGTATCAATTGACCTGTAAAATAATTACCTAATTAAGTAAGGAGTCTTAAACTCGTTATTATCTACCTCTTTACAGTAAATCAATAAAAAGCCACAGCCTGGAAGCACAATAGCTCTGTCATCCCAAAGAAAGTGAGACTGGGTTTTTTATTACCTGAGTGGTGTTTTAGCAATGTCAAAGTGAGTTAGAAACGTTTTTACAACAATTTACATGACACAGAAGATTAGTAAAATACAGAATCACATTTTTTTGAATTTAATATTTTTTTGAAATTATGAACCTTTTGAATTCAAACTGAAATAGTTTTGCACATTCGTACGATACTGGCCACTATGATACCATTTTAGAATCCGCATGATATGGACAACTTTTTAAAGTAATGGGCCATAACTGTGCCATACATTTTTTTTTCAGAGTATGGAGTCAAAGTTACAGGATTCAATTAAAAAAAACTAAAAAGTAAGTATTATGTGTTTTTTTCTGAAATCATCTTAGAGTGTAACAAAAAATCTTCATACGCGTGTGATTACACAAACATTCAGAAGCAGACCGCAAAAAACAGAATAAAAAAACTCCGTTAAATGTTGAAACGGCAGCTGATTTTATAAAATAGGTACAATATTTCAAAAAAAAATAAACAAATAAAAATAACTTTGAAATGCCTGACCACCTGAGTTTGAAATTGGGATATATGATAGACCATTATATGACCTACTGGCAGTTACAGGGTTATCCATTATTTCCGCCACACCCTGTATATATATTTTATGTATGATCACCGATTACTAGAAGACGGCTGAACCAATTTGGAAAATTCTTTTTTGTTTGAAAGGGTATACTTCGAAATTGGTCCCATTGTCACCAAGTCAGGATCTGATGATAGGATCCTGGAGAAATCAAGGGAACTCTTCAAATATTATAGGCACACCTATAGTGATTTGAGAGTGTTTATAATAACTTGTATAGTTGCATTCGAAAAGCACCATTTGTGAAGCGGACCTGATGATGAAGACCACAGATGGCTACTGGAACTCAATATATAAGTAGGAATAATCAGTATTTCATGTGTTCTGCTTCAATTATTGAATGTGGTTATTAAGCACAATATGCTCGTCACAATGCATATGGTGAAGTTAAGCTGATGGTGAAGTACCAGGAGAACTCCTCAACAATTAACGGCCCAACATTGAAAAAAGCAATATTTTGTAAATGATTATAAGTAGTTGACATGTAGGCTTTTGTAACTAGGTAAATTATAAATCAACCAACTAAAAAGAGTGAAATAAAAACTTTATACCAAAAAATTAAACCGACTTAAACGAAAATACAAAACTAAAAACACCAACTACCGAAATTAAAGTTATTTTTCACTTTGCCAGGGTTTTGGGAGTCGGTTCAATTTTTTGGTAAAAGTTTTTTATATTTTTTTCTAGTATTTTAGCAGTAACTGGGCGAATAGTAAAATATATATTTATATTTTTGATAAATATATATTTTACTATTCCTATTATATGATTTTCAACTTTAAAAGGAATAAATAAAAAAGATGTTCAATTGAGATTTAAATACGCATTTATCGTGCGTACATAAATATCAGCCTGTTATTTATTAACCTTTTGACCGCCAACGACGTCTTAAAGCGTCACCAAAAAACTGGGCACAATCGCCGACCACGACTTAAGACGTCAAAATGTTTGATAGTCAAATGCTTAACAAGTACTTGATTTTTAAACTTGATCTTTACATACACAGACATATTTACTTTTCCTTATTCAGTTTCTGTTAAATAAAAAGTATAAAAGTCTATATTTAACTCGGTAAAACCTTTAACATGAACGCTGAAATTTTAAGTAAAAAAAGATCTACCCTCAACGCCATGGACGTCTTAATGCGCCGACTAGTGATGAGAATGTAAGTGGGTAAATGATTATTTCTTTATACCTACCTTGTCTACTTCTCACAAGTTCTGCCACTTACTTACTTGTTTTAATGGTGAGAATTTGTGAGGTCTTCTTTTGAAAAATAATGCATAAAAGTAAAGGTGAGTTTTAAATTCCCTCTGTATGCCTAATTATCTGCTATGAGTGTAAATTATAAAAAGGTTTATTTGGCTACTATAAAATAACCAACAGATACAATAAAGATTAATTAACTGCAGTTTGCCTACAACATCAAGAGCACTTGAAAACGCAAGCAGAATACTTGGAGGAAACTCTTCAAAGCATATGCCAGCCTTTCTTCCAAATAATAAAAAATATGCAGTTTGAGTCGTAAAAGACATGATACGCGATTTTGGTGTGAGGTATGTAAAGTAGCACTGCGTTACATGTTTTCGTGTCTATCACGAATAAAAATACACAGTAGATATGTACTTTCCATTCCATCCATTTTTTAATAACGCAATAATAAATAGATTCATCAAGAGATGCATTTTGTTTCATTTAATAGTAACATTATCATGAATACCTATTTGATGGAGGTGTCATGCTGATATATATTTTTCTATTTATTTTTATATAATATATTCGATAACTGGAACTAACAACACTAGGCGTTTTAAGTAAATCTCACAGAAAGACTTGTTACTCCCGCCAAAGACGCTTTAAAGCGTCCACTAGTGTTGCCAAAAGTTTGATGCTTTTAAAGAAACCGTTACCAAAATCTTACTTTGAATTAGATGTTTTTACTGCTTGTTTATTGTGAAGGTCTTTAAAACTATAAACAATATTTTATTTCTTAAAAATAATATGATTAAACGTAAGTTAACCATCATTTCACTTAAAAATATTTAATATTACTACTGTATATTTTACGTGTTACACATCACTAGCCAATCGTACGATAAATGATATGTAATATGGTTGCGGCGTTGGGGGCAAGATAGATAAAATTTTACATGGCGGTGAAAGGGTTAACAGATATCGAGTTTAACCTGTTACCACCCATCTCTACTATCTAGACTAAAAATATAAACTTCCAACTCAACGGAAAATAAAGGAAAGTTTAGCTTTTTATTCTCTTAATAATATTATCTTCAAATTATTATTTTTTTTCTGATATTCATATTCACAAAACATTCGCAGAAATTTTGCAAATATGGATGTGAATGCGAATATCCATGAATGCGAATATTCATTACATCACTAACAGGCTGTGCCTTGTTTGGGGCAGTGTTGCCAATTTAGCGACTTTGTCACTAGAAATTACGACTTTTGCTTAAGCCTTAGCGACAAGGAAAAAAATTTGACAACAAAAATGATCTAGCGATTTAGCTGACGACTTTTCAAACTAGGTACAAGAAAACAAAACATATATTTGCCCAACACCTTATTTAAAAATGCTCACTGGCAATTAAATTATCTTTCTGGGAATCCCCGTATTTTATTATGTTCTGTAGTTTTTGTACTTTTCCTACCTATGTACTTACACAAGTCACTACTAGTTTGAGTGAAGTTCTATTTGGATTCTAAATTCTTTATACATTATATTATAGTTTATGAACAGTTTTGTTAACTTGTGGTGAACAAAACTATGGATTTACCTCAGAAAAAGAAACAGTACATTCAAAAATATTGAGAAACATGAGAGACTGAGCTCGAATTCTGTTTTGATGATAAATAAATAAACGTTTATTCAAGGGATGGCTGAAACCAGTCTCTGGAGATTCGTCTAAGGCAAAAATTTTGATGTTGACTATACATAAGATGTGTGTGTTATTTTTTAATTATAAAGATTGTATTGCTTATGTAGTACATTCTTCTTCACTTGCCTCCCCCATCCCCTTTCCAGGCTGCTAACGGCCTCCAGTAACCGGAAAGTAAGTAAATCCGGGATCAGTCTTTAGTTGAATCAGTTTTAGCGACTTCTAGCGACTGTAGGTAATAAATCTAGGGAGATTTTGCTGGAGTTGGCAACCCTGGTTTGGGGCCCAAGGTTACTTCTATTGTTTTCAGTGCATACTCTATCTGTATCTCTTTTTCCTTCAATAACTTGTGTGTATGTCAATAAATAAACTATAAACAACACCAAAAAATGCCACATATGTTTTACCTTTAGCACCACCTGAAGTACTCCGCTGGTGCTTGTGCTTATGTTTATGTTTGCGCTTCTTCTTTGAAGATATTTCGCCCTCACTGACGGAGGACACATCCTCGGGACCCGAAATACTTTCTATTACGGAATCTGAACGCCTCTTCTTCTTACTGTGCTTCTTCTTCTTTTTCTTGTGCTTACGTTTCTTCGAACGTTTCTGCTCGTCGGAATCGCTTTCCGAATCTGAAGAATCAGCACGTTTTCTTTTCTTTTTGTTGTAGCGGTGTTCCGATAGTGAAGAGTCGTCACTGTCACTGCCCGAAGAGCTGCTACCGCTTGCGTCAGATTCATCAGAATCTTCAGAAGAAGTGTGATGGCGTTTTTTAGATTTCATGTTAATGATTTTGACGATACCTTTCGACAAATTCTCAAATAAAGTCACAAACTCACAACGCACGCACTACATAAAAAAGTACCCGAAACCAAAAACAAAAAGAAGCTAACCAAAGAGAATGTAAATTGTAATACAGACACTACGTTTTAAAGCTAACAATACCCCAAGTGATGTGTCAACTCGATTTACTAACTCGAGATAACTCGAGTTGGGCTTAGATCGAGTCAACTTGAGTTGAATTCTCTTTAACTCGATTTAGTCGATTTGAATACTCCCGCCCTAGCGCGTCAGCCGAGTGACAGAAACTAAGATGGCGCGAAGAAAAGCGCGGGAAACGTTCAACTTGGCGGACGCGTCCTTTTTTAATTTGAGATAAATTATTTTTAAATACGTTTTATAGGATCAGTAGTCTTAGTTTTAGTGCTTTAGTTTCTTTTAATTTATAATTTTGTAGTTTTTTTCTTCGGTAGTGGTAAGTTTTTACTTATTTTTTTGTTGAAGCCGTGTAATGAACGACCCGCCAGACCCGGGGGACTTTGTTCCCCCGGCAGGCAATTTTGTTACTGTAAGCAATGAGTCAGGCATGGATACTGATGGGTCGTCCTCGGCTCGTCACCTGAAAAGAAGCCGCGTACATGTGTGCAAGCACTGTAATAAACGCCGTCGCACCCGAAAAAACCACGGTTCCGAGTCGTCGGGTTGTGGTTGCATGGATTCTACAAGTCCTACAACAACTTTAACAGAACCTATTTGCTCTGAAATACCAACCATTACTGCTAATTTTCATACTCCATCCGTAGCTGTTCCCGCGCAAATTGGTCGTAAAGCATACGACAAAACCGACAGTGCACCTTATATTATTCATTTACAGAAGAAAACTATTTCCCCTGATGATGCTACTACATTGCACCCAATCACATTTGGTAAATTTCTCAAACATAACGCCTTTCAAAATATAATTAATGGTAGCGTCAAAAAAATTGGGCGTAATAAAATTTCTCTCGCATTTTCCAATTTTCTGGATGCAAATTCTTTTATTTCACATAGTAGTCTGGAAACAAATAATTACAAAGCTTTTATACCCACTTTTAATGTTACAAGGATAGGTCTAGTGCGTGGTATTCCTGCAGAATGGTCTCCAGAGGAAGTTATTGATAATATTACAGTTCCGATTGGTTGCGGTCCAATTTTAAAAGTCAGACGCCTTAATTTTAAATCTGTTGTTGATGGTACAACCACTTGGAAGCCATCCCAATCCATAGTTGTTACTTTTGATGGACAGGTTCTACCTAAAAGAATCTTTATGTGTTATAATGCATTACCTGTTGATTTATATATTTTTCCCACTGTACAATGCTTCAATTGCTGTCGTTTTGGGCACACCAAAATTCAGTGCAGGTCTAAACCTCGCTGTTATAAATGTGGTCAAGGCCATACTGGAGATAGCTGTGAAAGGGAATTAGAAAATGCATCTTGTTGTCTATGCTCTGGCTTTCACTATGCCATTAATAAGTCTTGTCCTGAATTCTCTCGACAAAAACAGATTAAATCATACATGGCACATCGCTCAGTTGCTTATGCTGAAGCAGCAAAAGTATATCCCCCAGTAACTAAATCATATGCTGACACACTTTTATCTTCTCCTTCTAAAAACTTTGCAGATACTCCATCAATCTCTTCACCTAATAGAATGCAGGCTTCAAGTAGTTATAAAAAGACTGTCTTCCTGAAACCACGCTCCCCACCCAAATCTATACAAGGTTATAATAAAGAGGCCCATAATGATATTATTAATGATTTTAAAATCCCTCAGCCATCTAATGGTTGTGCTTTTTCTAATAATCAAAATAATGATAAAAATTATAACTTTTCTATAAATGATTTCCTTTCTGCATTACACAATCTTCTTTCTCAGTTCAACATCTCCTCACCGTCCAACGTTGCCTCAACTTTCAATGTACCTCAATCCATTCATAATGGACAACACATCCAATATAATCCAGTGGAACTGCCGCAGTCTAGTAAACAAAAAGAGTGATGTTATATACCTTTTAAACAAATATGAGCCATTTGTCTTTGCTTTAGCAGAGACTTGGCTCAAATCAAATCATATTTTTAAAATTAATGGTTATTTAACCATTAGGGAGGATAGATCTGATGGGTATAGTGGTGTAGCTATACTTATCAAGAACTCTATTCCTTTCTCTATTGTTTCATTACCTCCTCATAGTGAGGAAATTTCTATTGTAGCTATTAAAGTGCACCAAACTTGTTTTGTTTCTATTTACATTCCTCACCCTTCTTCTTCTATTCTTCAAGAGATGAATAATCTCTTTTCTTTTCTTCCAAAGCCTTTCTTAATATTGGGGGACTTTAATTGCCATCACCAATCATGGGGTTGTTCTGTCTCTAATTGTCATGGTGAGGAATTACTAGATATAATAGACTCACATAACTTATGTATCTTGAACTCAGGAGCTGTTACTCGTCGTTCAGATCCCAACCAAAATCAAAGTGCAATTGACCTCTCTATATGTTCTCCAAATTTAGCCTCTTCGTTAATTTGGCATACTCTAACCTCCACTCATGGTAGTGACCATTTTCCAATAGTTATTTCTTACCCTCTTTCCAAATCAAAGGCATCTTCAAGGAGATCTAACCTAAAACATAAAATGCCTAGTAGAAATAATAATGACTGGGACAAATTTAGAAACATTGTTGACAGTAAGCTTTGCTCCTTGCCTGTAATTTCTGATGGCAATGAAAACAGATGTGCTGAAGCTTTAGCACTTTTGTTAATTGAAACTGCAGATGAAGTTTTTCCTGTAAAAAATAACAAAAGTAGTACAATTCCCTCGCCTCCATGGTGGGACTCTGAGTGTACTGAATTAGTTAACAAACGTAAAGAGGCGGAACACATTTATAACCTTGATATGTCTGATATTAATTTTGAAACTGTTACTAACATAAATAAAGAAACTTATAAACTCTTTAAGAAGAAAAAATTTTAATCCTGGCGTAACTTCTGCTCATCAATTTCACCGAACACCCACCCAACTATTGTCTGGCGTAATATCCGTAGATTCAGATCCATTTATAACAACCCTTCCCCTATACCTGATTCTTTAGCCAGCGAATTTTTAGATAATTTAGCGCCGCCTTGGGTTCCTGAGGCTATTAACCCTAACCTGTCCTTACCAATACCAATACTGTCAATAACCAACGGATCCCATAACCAAGACACACATAAGACTCTAGATGGCCCATTCACTCTTACTGAATTAAAGGGTGTTATTCATAAAACTAAGGATTCTGCACCAGGCAGTGATGGCATCCCATATTCTTTTTTGCTAATTTAAATGAAGACGCCCTCAGTTACTATTTACATCTTATCAATTCTATTATGACCACAGGTAACATACCTGTTGAATGGAAACGTCAAATAGTGTTGCCATTCCTTAAACCAAATAGAATCCCATCTGACGCTTCTTCATACCGTCCCATAGTTTTGTCTTCAGTTCTGATGAAATTAGCGGAACACTTAATTAAAAATCGCCTAGAATGGTTTGTTGAAAGTAAAGGTCTTTTGGCTGAATCACAATATGGCTTTAGAAAAGGTAGAAGTACCAATGACTGTTTAAGCATTTTAACATCGGATATTCGGATTTCATTTTCTAATAACCAATCCACGGTCGCGGTTTTCCTTGACATTAATTCAGCTTATGATAATGTTGTATTATCAGTTTTACAAAATAAATTAAGAGCCTTACGAGTTCCATTGAATTTGTCTAATTTTATTATTAATATCCTGACTGAACGCTCTATTAGTATGTTAATTGGAGATCAAGAGATATCTCACCTTGTGTGGAAAGGCCTTCCACAGGGTTCTGTGCTCAGTCCCCTTCTATACAATATTTACACTCATGATTTAGACTCGTCCTTATCTGACCATGTTAGGGTTCTTCAATATGCCGACGATTTGTTGTTATATTCTTCAAGCCAATCCGTCGAACAAGCTAGTCAGGCTATTAATTCCGCCTTATCTAATTTGGAGTCATGGTTACATCTAAACGGCTTGGATATATCCACGTCTAAAAGCGCGGCCGTTTTATTCACCCGAAAGAGAAATATTCCCACAATAAATATATTTTATAAGGAAATCCCTATACCGATTAAAGACAATTTCAGATATCTAGGTGTAATACTTGATTGTAAACTAAGTAGTGTTCCTCATTGTGATTATATAGTTAACAAATGTGAAAATCACCTAAACATGCTTAGATGCCTCTCTGGTGTGTGGTGGGGCGCACATCCTTTTTCTCTTAAATTAATTTACAACGCTATAATCAGAAGCACATTAGATTATGGATTATTTATTCTCGAACCGGGTAGTGTTATGGCTTTTAAAAAGTTGGACCGCATCCAGTCTAAAGCACTACGAATTATTGCGGGTGCTATGAAGTCGAGTCCGATAAATGCCTTACAGGTCGAATGTGGGGAAGCTCCTTTATACCTTAGAAGACAGTTCCTTTCTGATAATTATTTGTTCCGAATTATTCAGTTCTCAACTCATCCTCTCATTTCTAAACTTGACACTTTAGTGACGCTGTTTGATTCTTCAGATTACTGGTCCCATAAAAGAGCTCCTTGTTTAGTTATAAGCTATAAAAAATACCTTTCTCTATCTTCTCCAATTCACCGCTTCAACAAACTTCCCATATTTAGCAGTAGTTATGATACATTTCAATCCCATTGTAAAATTTCACTGTTCCAGTAAATCTGACCCAGTTTGTCATATAACTTTCAATAATTTTCTGGCTGAACACTCGGAATATCATCACATTTTTACGGATGCTTCCAAGCGTTCTCCGACGGGCTGTGTAGGCA
The DNA here is from genome assembly GCA_943138885.2 of Tholera decimalis. Lineage (NCBI taxonomy): Eukaryota > Metazoa > Arthropoda > Insecta > Lepidoptera > Noctuidae > Tholera > Tholera decimalis. Next base: position 20,245,379 of record OW964563.2, on the reverse strand, counting down.
TTGGCACGTACCACTCGCAATACAATATAGTTCAAAAAATAAAACTTCCTCCGGAGACTTCCGTTTTTACAGGAGAATGTTTTGGCATTTTAAAAGCTGTTGAATATAGTCGTGTTTTTAAGCTAAAAAAAGTCATAATTTTTTCAGATTGTCTAAGTGCTCTTCTAGCCATCAACAAATCTCCAACGACACATAAATTCCAGTCTCCTATAATTTATTTAATAAGGGAATTTTCGTACAGAACCTTAACTGAGGGTAATACATTGGAATTCGCGTGGGTTCCAGCTCATGCTGGAATCGAGGGCAATGAAGTGGCGAATTCTCTCGCCGGTGAAGCGGTGCAGTGTGGGGACATAGCTCCATACATAAATTTCAATTCAGACATTGTAAATCTACCTAAAACTTTTCTTTTGGACACCTGGAAGGTGGCCTGGGAAATCAGCAGTAGACAAAAGGGCCGTTATTTTTCTTTGATCCACCCCGGCGTTTCGGAAAAACCGTGGTTTGGCAAGGCTAAGTTTGGCAAGATGGAGACGTCCGTTCTCATACGGATGAGGCTCGGTCACGTTAGCTCTCCAGCTCATCTTGCCAAACTTAAAATTATCCAAGATCCCAATTGCTCGTGTGGCACAGATGTGGGCGACTTGAACCACATTCTTTTCTCCTGTCCTCTTTATGACCGTTCTTCCTTTCTCCATGATCTATTGTCTCTCCGTATCCCTTTTCCTACTTCAGTTCTTTCTTTATTTTGTACAAATAGTTTTCCTGTATATAAATGTATAGCTTCATTCATCACCATTAATAATATTAAATTGTAATATTTAGTTACTTAGCTTTATAGCCCTACTGATCCTATACTTTCCTAAATTCCGTTTTTTATTTTTATTTTTAAATATTGACAAATTCCAGTTTCCCTACCTTTGTCTCTCCTACACTATAAATAAATAAAATAACAAACATGACATTGGCTAAATGCACAAACCGTGCGAAGCCAGAAAAATAAAAAAAAAAAAAAAAAAAAAAAGATGGCGCGAAGAAAATAAAGCGCGGGAAATGTTCAACTTGGCGGACGCGTCCTTTTTGAATTTGAGATAAATTATTTTTAAATACTGTTTATAGGATCAGTAGTCTTAGTTTTAGTGCTTTAGTTTCTTTTAATTTATAATTTTGTAGTTTTTTTCTTCGGTAGTGGTAAGTTTTTACTTATTATTTTGTTGAAGCCGTGTAATGAACGACCCGCACGACCCGGGGAACTTTGTTCCCCCGGCAGGCAATTTTGTTACTGTAGTAAGCAATGAGTCAGGCATGGACACTGATGGGTCGTCCTCGGCTCGTCACCTGAAAAGAAGCCGCGTACATGTGTGCAAGCACTGTAATAAACGCTGTCGCACCCGAAAAAACCACGTTTTCGAGTCGTCAGGTTGTGGTTGCATGGATCCTACAAGTCCTACAACAACTTTAACAGAACCTATTTGCTCTGAAATACCAACCATTACTGATAATTTTCATACTCCATCCGTAGCTGTTCCCGCGCAAATTGGTCGTAAAGCATACGACAAAACCGACAGTGCACCTTATATTATTCATTTACAGAAGAAAACTATTTCCCCTGATGATGCTACTACATTGCACCCAATCACATTTGGTAAATTTCTTAAACATAACGCCTTTCAAAATATAATTAATGTTAGCGTCAAAAAAATTGGGCGTAATAAAATTTCTCTCGCATTTTCCAATTTTCTGGATGCAAATTCTTTTATTTCACATAGTAGTCTGGAAACATAATTACAAAGCTTTTATACCCACTTTTAATGTTACACCAAGTGTTGCCAAACCTATTACGTATTCTTTTTGTATATTTCGCAGGCTATTTCCGCAGTGGCAATGAAGCTAAATTTTGCAAAATATTGAAATCGGGTTCAGGGTAGTGTTGGGTAGGACACGACTTGAAAAAGAAAATGTAAAAGTAGCCCCTAATTTGTACTGAGCCGGTACAATGTCCCACTTCAAATGAGGCGAGGCGTACTGAAGCTCGGCGATACATTTGAAATAACCAGTACCATTGACATTACCATCTCAATGACCAGTACGAATGACATTTGATGTTATTGTGTTAGTATTGTCATAATATTACACTCTATTTGTTTTTCACTCTAACCAATATAAAAATAATAAACCACTCCAAAATAATAACACAAACTACCTAAACAAGCATAATAAATAGTTTAGTTTTATTAAATGACTTTCAATAAAGTCATTTATTAAACAGATTAGGTAATTACAAAAACTTTTATGAATATTCATTGTCACTTAGATACTTATTAACTTATTTCAAAACTGCACAAAGAATTAAAAACAATAAATTTACCAAAACTTTTGCACTGGCTACTGTTGAACTGCATTCAAAATTTTAAATTTAAATCGTATTCTAAACGTTTCAATTGACGCTTCATCGTAGTACATTTATTTAGCATTAGAGTGAATAAAATATATCATTACGTCTCGAGTCGTGGTCTTATTTCGTCCATCGGTTCATTGAAGAATGTCGTACTAATGCAGCATGTCCCGCGCTTTCTGTCTCTCTCACCCTTACAATGAGTGACGAGCGTGCACCGCGACATATTTGAAGTGGTACATTTTATAGTGCCGAGCCGCTCTTACATTATGACGTCATGTACGGGATTGTTATAGTCTGGGTTACAGCACTGACTTGGAAACCTATGGACTTGCTCTAACTACGAAATTAGCGTGCATACCATCGGGCACATAAGATGGCTGCAATCAAGCAATGTGTGCAGCTGTTATCGATATTTAACCTTCATGAATTCGTTTAACTTTTTAACCGATATAAGTACTTTTCCTATCTCAATGGGGCGTGCAACTGTCAAAGTGGCGCTAGTAGCACACTTACCAATAATAAAGCAGTTTCTCTATGGAAATTAAAGTGAATTCCTAAATTAGAGACAGTTACTGAGAATTTTCCGATTAAAGAACATGTATTATGTTCTTTAATCGGAAAATTGTAAAGAAATCAATTGAAATCAAAGAAATGAAAATAAAAAATACGAAGCGTGTAAATGTTTAGCTCACCACAGATAACCATAGATGATACAGATAACTAAATTATCTCACAATCTAACTAGAGTGCATTTCACCGAATAGTTCCTATGGCGTTATGTTGGCAGCAATATTTTTCAGTGTTGCCATATTACCTATAATACCTACCGCAAAGTACGGGTGATTTAAAGGATGTTTTTTTGTTAAATTCTTATATATGTACTTATTAAAGATTATTCGATTGATTCGATATCATTTTAAAAATCAGGACAGTAGTAAAAAGCATAAATAATTAAATAATTTTTATTATAATATTATATTATGAATGCACTGAATGTGCATTTTTTGTCTGATCATAATTAATTGTGTTTGGAGCAATTATGCTCATCCAACGGTCTTATACCCGAGAGATTGTCATCTTCCATATCATCATCGTCATCAGAAGTGTCGCTATCGTCTCCCACTTCAATATATAAACCTGTCCATCTCACTATCAATAGCAGGACGATGGGCGTAATATTTTTCTTCCACTTTTTTCTCGTGCTCACATTCTTTTCTCCATTCTTCTTCGGTGATAGTTGCAAAGGCTTCTTCTGTGATTTGGACGATTTTATTTGCTTCTTGACCCACGTTTTTTTTCAGCAATTCGTCTTTTTAAGACACTCCATATGAGCTCTATGGGGTTTAGATCGCAGTGGTAAGGTGGAAGCCTTACCACTTTATGCCCATGCGCTTCCAACATTACATCGGCTTCATAAACGGGCGGCTGTTTGTGCTCATTTATTATTTGAAATAACTGGGATTCTACCATACTTGGCAAGTAAGAAAGACCATTACTTGTGATCCAATTTTGCATTTCTGCCTTTCTGCTTGCCATTGTTGGTGCTTTGTTAAGCTGTACTTTGAGGTAGGAGGCGTTATCCATCACCACAATTGATTGGGGAGGCAGATTTGGTATAAGTTTTTCACTAAGCCATTTATTAAAATTCGTTTTGTTCATATCATCGTGATAGTCGGCCGCTTGTGACTGAGATCTGAAGATCAGTTGAGCATTGGGTATGAAACCCATAGCACCACCCGCGTGGACGATAATCCAACGTGGACCTTTGGAGTCTGATGTTAATATACCTTCTTCTTGTTCACTTTGCCAAGATTTTCCGGCGCAATATGTAGCGTGTATATACGTCTCGAAAAACCAAAGTCCCAAATATACAACTGGGCGCTGGTTTCCGAGACGATTATTTCGCAATTCTTCCAGGTATCGATAACGCCGGGCGACAATATCGTATCTCTCCATTAGGACTTTCCTTTTGGATATACATTTTTCAAAATAAAACCCCATATCTTTGATAATTCTCCACAAAGTGGTACGACTTCCTTTGAATTCTATCTCGTTTCGCATTTCATGCAATAACTTTGTTAGAGTAGGCAATTCCTTTTTTACGGCATAAAATTCATGTAATTTATGCCTTATAGCACACCGTTCGAAGTCATCCAGTTCGATTCTTTTAGGCCGGGGACCACTTTTGCGTGGTGTTGAAACCTTAGTCGGCGTGCTGCCTGCGACCTCACCTTCTTTGGTGATTTTAGATACGGTTTTTTCAGATACACCTAAAACAAATATTTCGTTTTATTTGTCTATTATCACAGTCACACATATACCACCCGTCGCAATCATAGTCAATAAAAAAAATGGCAGTTTAAGTGAGGAAATTATTATCTGCTACTAGTAACCCTATTTGACTTACCTGTAATGGCGGCGACACGAGCTTGAACACATTTTAAAGGAATTAACGGGGCCTCATTACGTTTTTCACGTTCACAAAAGTTCTTCACCTTTAACACCATAATTCTTTCACCATTTTTCAAAGTTTTGGGCATGATTTCAGTCAAAAATCTAATGAAATTAAACAAAATCTGCGGGAGCGTCTTCTCGTATCAATGACTTTGACAGACAGAGTAGGCAAAATAACGCCATAGGAACTATTCGGTGAAACGCACTCTAAAACTGACAGTGACAAAGGTTCTTACGGTGGTGGCGCCATCTGCGATCAGCTTTCACTTGCACGCCCCATTGGGTTACAGAACGAAGTGACTTATGTAAATTGCTTATGACGTAAAACTGGCGTTTCCATTCGTACTTTTACCGCGTTTTACGCATGTGCTTTTGTAGAACTACAATTACAAGAATCATACAAAATTACATTATTTCATTGCTATTTACATAATTGCAGTACGATTTAATAGTGGCGACGAGGATGGGATGATGGTGCCTCCAAATGACAGGTTTGGTATTGACCAAATAGAGTTTTCCTTGCAAAATGATTGCTTAATGAGAGGTAGCCGCATTGTTGTACCTATATGCTTAAGAAGCAAGATATTAAAGGACCTGCATTCATGTCATTTCGGAGTTACTAGGATGTTGGGTTTAGCTAGGAGCTACTGTTGGTGGCCGGGGATGGACAAAGACATTAGGGAATTAGTAAAGAATTGCACGGAATGCTCCTTACATTTAAATTCACTGCCGTCGCGTCGCACGGTGGGCTGAAAAACGGCTTTCATAGACTTAGGCATTTTATTTTGCAAGTGCCAGTTTTTGTGCCGGATATCACTTCTATTTGTTATAACAATGTACAAAAATGACACCAGAATTGATTCTGCACAAAAACGAAGGAATTATAATTTTTTTACGAAAATTTTGTATGGAGCTAGTATGAAAAATCGAAATATCTCTGAAACGGCAGCGATAACCGTAATATCCTTATAGGAGGTTTTAGTACTAATTATTTATGATTTTTTGACATACGTTACATAATGGTTGTAGATGCCTTTTTTTTTTAAATCGTCAAAATATTTTTATTTATTTTTACATATTAAACGTTCCTTTTAGTGTTTAAGTTGAAGAATTCAGAGCTTTAACAACTCTTAACATAAAATAGCATCACCCCTATAGACCTGAAGGACTAAACAGAGGTGTGTAGTATCTTGTTGATCTTGTAAGATTTCCAACAATACCAAATAGTTGAATATCAGTGTCAAAGTGCCCATGCTGTCGCTTCTTTTAGAAAGATAGGGGAATGAAATTGTTAATTGATCATACCCTAAAAGTATGATTACAACATAACCGGACACATAATAATATCGACACAAAAGGAATTTTAAAACCTTGCATACGTTCAAAATACAAAATAACATATTGTGTAGTCATCTAATGAGTCTGATGACAAGCAGTGGCGTAGCGTGCCTTGTCGGGGCCCCGTATAAAAATTTTTTTGGAGGCCCTTATATGGAGGTAAAGATTTTTCACAAAAGAAAAAAAAAATATTGTGAGAAGTAATATTTATTTATCACATAATTTAACCATTTTACAAATAAAAATCGAATTTTAAATATTCACTCTCCTTGCCTTTTTATCGGCAAACTGATTTATTAAATCATTTATGGCTGATGATGATTTTAGTTTTTCTAAAGTTTCTGCCTCTATGGACAATAGTGAGATGTCTGACAGCCGTTCTTGTCCCATCGAAGTTCTTAAGTAATTTTTTATTAGTTTTAATTTTGAAAAACTTCTTTCTGCCGTTGCGGTTGTAACTGGAAGGGACAAGAATAAAAAGCATGCTGTGATTACCTCGGGAAAACTGGATGCAAGACTATTGAATTTTACTAGCAATAATTCAATGAGTTCTTTAATGGAATATTTTTTTTTAATTTCAGAATTTAAGCATGTTTTTAGAGCCTTTAATTGGTCACAAAGATTAAGTGAGATGTCTTTACTGTATTTAGCAGACAGTTTTCCGGAAGCGTTTAATATCTCTTCGCTTGAAGAAGATAGGAGTTTCTCCGGTTGTAATATTTCGAATATACTACTCAGGTTGCAAAGGCTCTGAAATCTTTCTTTAGTTTGAGAAATTAATATATCTAAACAGCAATAGTATACATTGACTTTGAAATAGGATTCCGGGTCGGAAATTCTCTCATCTTGTGATAACTCATCAAAAAAACGCTTCATTATCTTTCGCCTACTGTTTTTAAAAACAGTTGTTACCCCCCACTTTTTTGCTAAATCTTTGGATTCATTTAGCAAACTATTAAATGAATTCTGATTTCTTAATTGGCACAGTCTATTTAAAAGATTACTTAATAAAATACTAGATTTCTGTAAGTCATTATTATCATGCTGTAGAGCTTTAGAAACAGGATTAATAATTTCAAATAGTGAAGAAAAAAATGTAACGAGCACTAAGAAATCAAAACTCTCTAAAATATGAATTATACTTTTACATTCTTCACGTTCATCTTTTTTATTTGAAATTAAATTTAGTTGGTACAAAGTTTTCATGATTAGTAAAAAATTTTTCTTTACTGCTAATAAAGCGTCGTTCCTAGAAGACCATCTGGTAGGACATACCTTTTTAAGGGTAATCAAATATTTTTCAGATGAATCGTCACTTAGCATAGCCCAGCGTTTTATACTATTGCCAAAAAAAGTATATATTTTTTCTAAATTATCGAAAAAAGTCGATACTTCACGAACATGTCTCGCAGCATCGTTCAAAACCAAGTTTAAAGCGTGCGCAGCACAATGAACATAATCGGCATTTGGAGCATGCTCTTTTATTAGGGTTTGTAATCCTCCATACACACCCGACATAACATTTGCTCCATCGTATCCCTGTCCTCTACATTTAGTCAAATCAATTCCATATTCTTTAGTCAAATTTAAAATGACAGTTTTCAGACCTGCAGCACTGCATCGGTTACTGCTATGAATCCTAAAAAGGACTCACAGATTTTTATTTCTTTAGGCACATTATCATCATTTTCTGTAACCGAGATATATCGAAAAACTACAGATAGTTGGTCAATTTTTGACAAGTCTTGTGTTGTATCCAGAATTATTGTCAGAAATGGAGCTTTTTTAATTTCTGAGATAATACTGTTCCTAACGTTAGTACCAAGCAAACTAATAATTTCGTTTTGAATCGTAGGGCTTAAATAATTTATTTCACCTTTCGGTTTTAGAAAAAGTTCTTTTAAAGTTGCATCATAGTTAGATAGCAGACGTGAAATTGCCATAAAATTGCCAGAATCAGAATCATGCCCCCTCAAAGGTAGATTACAAGATACTAAAGTAATTATAACATTAATTATACGATGCAGTACATCTCTCCAGAATGTAATTTTACTATCGATTTCACTTTTCAATAGAGTATCGATGGTATTTCCTTGCAACCAATTATTATAAGAGAGTGAGGCACTAATATGCTGCTGTGACTTTTCATGGTCAAGAATAGTTTGTGTGAAATTGCTTCTAACCGAAACACCGTTAACCCAAGCAGAGGAGTACGATTTGTTTTGACGATCTGCTAATAACCAACAGAAGTGACAGTACGGTTTGTTTAAAACGTTAGAATAACATAACCATGGTCTTATAATTTTTATGCCTGCCTGATTGAAATATGAATAATAATAAGCTGAAAAAGGTCGGTTATTTTCTGAAACTTTTGGAAATGGTCCTTGTGGTTTAAATGGACCCAAATTAAAAATTATTTTTCGTTCGCATTCAGTTAAATTGTCACCAAAATTTCCTCTATCTGATGAAATTATATTACAATCTGCATTATCTGCAGATATATCAGAATCGTTGACTTGGGGTTCCTCGATTTCTGGATGGACATCCGATAAAGTATGTGCTTGGCTTTCTTCTATTTCCGTATGGATATGTGACGAAGAACATGCTTCAGAAGAATCTAAAAATAAACGAGTAATTGTTAAAAAATAAATACGAATGCTTTGATACTAAACTAAAAAGAGTTATATATAAATAAATAACGTTACTAAGGGTCACAGTTAGAGAGTGTTCAGTTCAGACGCACACAGATTCTACGCGGATTGTGCTCGTACCTATTAGTAGATACAAAATCACCTGCAGCCCGTCCGTGCATTACATACACCTACGTGCTATTTAAACGCAGCGCGTAGTGTAGTGGCCATACAAAACGAGAACCCGAAAGCGAGTCTGCACATCTGAAGTTCTCAGCACGCAATTAACGATACGATACGGACTGATAAACAAACAACAAAACAAATCGATCCTATAGATAAGTTAGAATTTTGTTTTTTTTTTAATCAAGGCACGGAACCCTAAAAACAGTATAATTGTGAAAATCGAGGGGGGAGACAACTTTTTGTGACGGACAGATGGACAGACCGAAATTAAAAGATTTCCTTGTTTATCACTACGGGCCCCTAATAAATGGGTTGGGTAGTAGTGTAGTACTTACCTTTCCAATCTAAATCACTCACAGTATCTTGTCTCTGAAAAAATGAAGAAATTTTGGGCACTTTTTTTATAACCTCGTCCCTTTTCTGTTTAATTTTTCTTTTCTCAGCGCCGCTGGGATAATCTCCTTTCCTTTCACTCATTTCTTTTACAAATCGTTACTAATACTGCTAAACCAGAAGAACAATATTGTTTGTACTGAATTACAATGTAATGCACATTTATATAAAGCGCGTAAATAAACAGTGCACTGCACTCCGTGGTTTAACATCCAATGCAAAGTACAACAACGTACACGTACATCGCGATATCGATGAAGGATTCCCGGGGATTCCCCGCTGAGTTGAAGATGAAGTAAGTAAAACGGGGAAGTCCCGCAGCCCGCCATAACGATGTAGTGTTGCCAACTTTTGAACGCACGCTTAAGGCGGGAAAAAAAGGAATTGCTTTATAGAATTTTGTCATTTGTAAAATAAAATAAATTAGAAAGTTTTTATTCTTTTTCCTTACACACTTTGGGGGCCCCCGTGGCCCGGGGGCCCCGTATAATTGATACGGCAAATACGGCGGTAGCTACGCCCCTGATGACAAGTAATTAAGTAATTAGAATGATGGTTGTAGTCTTCTGATTCTAATGAGCCTATTAAGTGATTAAATGATTTGAAATATCTCGCAACAATACCAACTAAGAACTGCATTCACCTTTTTATAATTAGTGAGCTAATGTGTTTTGCTAATGTTGATTAGTTCTACTATGAGTTCTACGAAATGTTTTTGACGATTATAAATTTTTATTATCATATCTTTTATAACTTTAATGAGGGTAGTTAACTAATTATTGACTTTATACAATAAAAGGGCTATAATTTTGTTCCATAATTTAGATTGTTCACAACCGTGTAACTGCTAACACTAAAACTATTTGCTTTGCGACTACAAAATCTTAGAATGGAAAGTTTAATCACCAACTTAGATTTGTTTGTTCTTCTAAAAAGTGAGTGTCCTTCATTTAATCATGAAGTATTGTTTAGTGCAATTGTGTCCCGCATAGGCGATTGCCTTTCTGCCGAAGATCAAGTAACTCTCAAAGAATTTTGCCGGAGATTCACGCGAGCTGCTTTAAACAGGTGGCAGAAATCTAAACGATTCTTTGATAAGTTTAGAAATACGTACGGAGAGTGGTTGCAAGCAAATATTGATTGGCCGAGTTGCGTGCAAACTTTAATAAATCAAGAACCAACTGTTGATGAGATACCAAGAGCACGCTCAGTCTCTCCAGAACCTTCGACATCATTGACTGTTGGAACAATGACAAAAAGGTCCCGAAAACCATTCAAAGATCTGGGAAGCAAACAGAAAAAGAGAAGATCTAGTGAGCACATAGGCGAGGATTCCTGTGAATTGGCATATGCAGCTGCAGCACGTTTAAAAGAAGAAGGTTATGAAGATATCGCATCTGTAATCAATTATATGATCAAAAATCCAGAAGCTGCCGTTAAAATCAAGGAAAGTGTTCGAGTGTAAAACTTTAATTTAACTATTTTTAGTTGACCAGAGTCTCGATAGATGGCGTTGGTGTCAATTTAGAAGTCAATATCCATTGTTTCCAACAAAACATATAGGTCAGGATTTTTTTTACCGGTTAAGTAGACTCACAGCCTTAGTGTGCTGATCTACAAGTGGCCCTTCATAAAAAAAAAAAAAAAAAAAAATACAAGGAGAGACATATCCCGAGATATTGTATACGTTTTAAGCGCCCTCTGATGGTGAAATATACTCGTGTTCGTGTGAAGTATCTGAGTGTTTCATTTATCTCCCGCTCCTGGATCTCGGGCGTGTTCATGGTCCTATCGAGCCGGTTGAGAGTAAATGAGCGATTTTTGGTAGTCATCGGTGGTGATAGCTATCACCCTGCGTTAGGACTGGTCAGCGGATTGTTGACCAGAGCATATCCCACAGCTGGGCATCAAGACTGGTGCTGGAGCTGGAGGAGGAACCAGAAGATCGAGGCGGCCAAGGGAGGCCGCGGTCAACTGGAGGAACGCCTACGCAAGGGAGGCGCTCAGCGGAGCCGGGCGATAGAGGGCGCCACGGGTATCAACGTTGGAAGTGATTGTGATCGGTTTGTGTGGTGAGCAAGTGTCTGGAAAAACTGTGAGTACATTTTCGACCTTATTATCAAGAAGAATTTAACTTAGTGCAATTCAATTCAGAAATTTAAAACTTGGGAAGATTCAACTTTATTTCAAAGACTCTATTAACTTAGTTAAATTTAGTAGAATTTAGGACTTGTGTTAGTTTTAAGCAAATATTGGTTGAGACGGGGAACCTATGCCCGATTTCATTCCCAGTTGAATAGTTTTAAAACACTTAGAAAAATATTGATGTTGTTTGGGACTTATAAAATTTGGTGTTATTTTGGACTTAGAAAAGTTTTATGGTTCTTGGGACTTAGAAAAGTTTACTTTATTTTGGAGTTAGAATAATTTAATAGATCTGACGACTTGTAAAAATTTGGGCATTTGTAACTTTTAAGGACTTTGTTAATTTGGTTATAATTTAAGTATTTTTAGTACCTTACATTGTTTATAATTGTGAGGGATGGAGTCTTATAATTGTTTGCAAGAAGATATCCAGGAGAACATTGTAAAGGCTAGATCTAATTTTAAGAAGTCCCCAAAGGAACGTTTAACTGTTTCTCAGATAGAAACTAGATTAGAAAATCTAGATAAACAGTGGTCTCTATTTTGTAACAACCATAATAATATTATAGGAAAGGTTAAAAAGTCTGATCTACATAGTTCAGATTACTATAAAAACTCGGTTTATGATGAGGTCGAAGAACTGTATATTGAATATAAAAGTGAATTAAAAGAAAAGTTACGTTGTATTAAGGGTGAGTCCTCTAAGTCAGCGGGGGAAGGTGCTTCATGCTGTCACGAGGGTGAAGTAGAAAGCCAAGCCAAGTTACCAGAAATAAAGATACCCTCATTTTCAGGGAAATATTCAGAATGGAATACTTTTAGAGATTTGTTTATTGGCTTAGTACATAATAACAAAAATTTAGAGAACTCACAAAAGTTTTATTATTTAAAAGGACACTTGACCGGAGAGGCAGAACAGTTGTTAAGAAACATAAATGTTACATCGGATAATTACAAAATTGCTTGGAATAAATTAGACAGTACATATAATAACAAAAGATTTTTGGCAAATAATATAATAAACAGATTGTTAAATCAAAAACCTATATCGAGTGAATCTGCTTTTGAAATTAAGTCTATTTTAAACACCACTTCTGAATGTATAGAGTCGATAAAAAACTTAGGTATAGATATTGCGTCATGGGATATCCTTATTATTCATATAATTAGCGAAAAACTAGATAAGGAAACTAGGAAAGCATGGGAGTTAAAAATATCTGCAGAATGTAGTGATGAATTGCCTACTTTTGTACAGTTTTCAGAATTCCTTACTAGTAGATTCCGAGGGCTTGAAAGTTTGGAAGGTAACCTCGAAGGGCGTAGGAAGGAAAGGAATCCCAAGGGAACCCAATCTTTTCATGTATTAAAAGATAAAACTAATGCAAAATGTTTATATTGTTCTGCTGATCATAAAATAGCCAATTGTAAACAATTTAGTAAGCAGTCAAACGACAAGAGACGTGATTTCGTTCAGGAAAACCATTTATGTTTTATATGTTTATACAATAACCATCCTGCCAGGTTTTGCAAGTCTTCCAATCGTTGTCAGGTGTGTAAACGTCGTCATCACACATTATTACATCCTTCGGGTGTTTCCGGGTCAGTTGTTGACGGCACTAGCACTACACAAGAAGCTTCGTCATCAAGTATGAAGCAGGATAATAAAGCGGAAGGGGCCGCGCAAGCGGAGGGATCTAACAACACATTAGTGTCATGTCTTTCGACAGGGAATGGTCGGAAAACAGTCTTACTACCCACAGCAGTAGTAAGAGCTGAATCGAAAGATGGGACATATAGGTTGGTAAGAGCGTTGTTAGATCAAGGGTCGCAAGGCTCATTTATCACCGAATCAACGGTTCAATACTTGGGTCTTAATAGGGTTGCGACAAAAAACACCGTGTTAGGTGTAGGTGGGAACAAAAGTGTTACTTCAAAATACACTGTTATTTTAAAGCTTAGATCGAGAAAGGATCCTAATGTGCAAATAAGGGTTAGCGCGTATGTGCTAAGGTCAGTTACAACCCTACTCCCAGTTTCTAAGGTAACCAGGGTAGAATGCGTAGACCTGGCTGAAGATGACTTAGCGGATCCGGAGTACTTCAGGCCTAATAAAATTAATCTCTTATTAGGTGCTGAGGTGTATAGCCAAGTCATTCAAATGGGTGTAAAGAAGAACTTAAATGGTACACTATTGGCACAGGATAACTCTCTAGGCTGGATATTGTCGGGCATATCCGAGGTGGATAACACAACCAAAATGTATTCTCACATCACAGTTATGCACTGTTCTCTCCAGGCAGACGACCTATTAAAAAGGTTTTGGGAATTGGAAAAGGAACCGTCTGAATCAAAGAAAGTGCTCACAGAGGAGGAACAACGATGTGAAGAATTGTTCACAGCAACTACCCGACGCCATGTTAATGGCAGGTACATAGTACGTCTACCATTTCGTGATGGTGACCTGGTTGAGCGGTATGGGGAGTCTAAGTCCATAGCTGAAAAAAGATTAAAAGGGTTAGAATTAAAATTGAATAAAAATTCTAAACTAAAAGAAGATTATACTAAAGTTTTAGAGGAGTACTTAGATTTAAATCATATGGAAAAAGTACCAGTTCAGGAGAAAAACATGAAAACAGCTATATACTTACCTCATCACGCCGTCATACGGGAGGATAAAATTACAACTAAGGTACGGGTCGTATTTGATGCGTCCTGTAAAGGGACTAATGGGATGTCACTAAATGATTGTTTATTGGTAGGACCAACGTTACAGGCTGATCTTCGCCATATTGTTATGCGTTGGAGGACACATCCTATATGTCTGGTAGCGGACATAGAAAAAATGTACCGCCAGATTCTGGTAGACCGAAAAGATACAAGGGTTCAACGGGTTCTTTGGAGGGATGACCCTGATAAGGAAATTGAAGAGTACGAATTAGTCACAGTAACATTCGGTACTGCCTCGGCACCATATTTAGCAGTGCGAGCTCTTCATCAGGTTGCATACGATGAATGTCAGGAGTATCCCGAGATTGCTAAAATCATTTTAAATCATTTTTTCATGGATAATTTAATGTCAGGAACTGAAAATATAGAACAGGGGTTTGATATTTATACAAAACTTAATACAGTCCTATCGAAGTGTGGTTTTAAATTACAAAAATGGGTTAGTAATAGTAAAGAATTACTTAATCAAATCAAGAAGGGAGAAACATATACGAAAGAAGAGATAAAGTTAGAAGTGGATAATATAACAAAGATTCGGGGACTTACCTGGAATTCCAGCGGTGACTTCTTTCAGTATTCGGTTAAGTTGACGCCGACAGCTGAACCTGAAACAAAAAGAAAGATTATTTCTGAAATTGCTAGATTATTTGATCCGCTAGGGTGGTTAGCACCAAGTATTATAATAGCAAAGCATTTTATTCAAAAATTATGGTTAGCTGGTTTAGCTTGGGATCAAGAAATTCCGCCTAATTTATTAAATGAATGGTTTACTTACCGTAATAATTTAATTTCTTTAACAAACTTGAAGATCCCACGATGGCTGCACACTCGTTCCAATAATGTGAAGACAGAGCTGCACGGATTTTCGGATGCCTCGAAAGTGGCATATGCAGCGGTTATCTATGTAAGAGTCATAGATAATATCGGTAATATTCACCTATCACTATTAACGGCGAAAACGAAGGTGGCTCCCATTAAGCAGGTGAGCATTCCACGATTAGAGCTTTGTGGTGCAGTGCTTTTGAGTAGCTTGATGGTAGAAGTAGGTAAGGCTCTGGACATACCAAATAATGATTGGCACATGTGGACAGATAGTGAAGTGGTTCTGGCTTGGCTCAACAGTCATCCAAGCCGTTGGAAAACATTTATCGCAAATAGAGTGTCCCACATTTTGACCCTCACTGAATCACATCACTGGTGTCACGTACCGTCAAAGCAAAATCCAGCGGATTGTGCATCTCGTGGTGTTTCTCCTGCAGAACTGGAAGCCACGTCTATATGGTGGGATGGTCCAAGGTTTTTAAGACAGCCAGTGGTGGAATACAAAAAGTCAAAGAACAATACTACTCACTTGGAAGAAGTCAAGGTACATACATCTACAGTTGAGGTTGGGGTTTGGAATAAGTATTCAACCTTGTCTAGGTTGGTACGAGTGGTAGCATATTGGCGTCGGTTTTTATTACTTTTAAAGGAACGGTCAGCTAGATATAAAACAAGATGGAAATTACAACAACGGATGATGCAGGACTTTTGGAGGAGGTGGTCTCAAGACTACCTAACTCAATTTCTTCAGCGGTATAAATGGGCTCATCCAATCCCGGAACCATCCATTGGTGGTATAGTCTTAGTTAAAGAGGATGACTTGCCGCCTGGGAGGTGGTTGTTGGGTAGGATTGAGAAAAAGCATCCAAGTCCAGACGAAATTACACGGGTCGTTACACTGCGTACCCAAAATTCAATTATTAAAAGACCGATCTCTAAATTATGTGTGTTACCGGTCACTAAATAAAATATTGTTAATTTAAATTGTAGAGTTAATTTTAAGTATGGTTGTATATTAGAGATAAGTTTTAAGCTAGATAATGAGGGTTTCTCTGTGTGGTTCTTAAATACTACATGTTAAGTAGTTAAATTGTATTTATACGACCGTTGCATGGTGGGCGGTAGTAAAGGACATTAGTCATGATGTCCTTGGTGGGCGGTATGTTCGAGTGTAAAACTTTAATTTAACTATTTTTAGTTGACCAGAGTCTCGATAGATGGCGTTGGTGTCAATTTAGAAGTCGATATCCATTGTTTCCAACAAAACATATAGGTCAGGATTTTTTTTATGTAATGAGAGACATATCCCGAGATACTGTAAATCGGTTTTAAGCGCCCTCTGATGGTGAAATATACTCGTGTTCGTGTGAAGTATCTGAGTGTTTCATTTATCTCCCGCTCCTGGATCTCGGGCGTGTTCAGAAAGCATTAAGAAAACAGTAATATTTACACCAGAGAAAGCACTTGGATTGCTTCTTTCACTTAAGCTATTAAGGATATTTACCCATCCTACTTTAAACTGCAACAAAATAAGCTTGCATGCTACCCTCCTAATCAATCAGTATCAGTTACGGATTCATCAGCTAGAATTACACTTCAAGCTTTACTTGACATCACGGTGAAGCGGATTCTTCAAAGTCTTTCTGATAATGTGGAAAATAAGCAGTTAAAGCTGATATCGAAGTGGGGATTTGATGGTGCTTCCAATCAAAGCCGATACAAGCAGAAAATGGACGGCGAGCATGATGATTCAAGCATTTTCATGACCTCCTTGGTGCCACTGAAACTGACAGATGGAGATAATACTATATGGACAAACCCGAAACCATGCTCAACTTTTTATTGTCGTCCGGTTCAGTTCACTTTTGTAAAAGAAAGCCATGCAGTTGTCATTGATAACAAAAGAAAAATGGATGAGGAAATTGAGGCCCTTAACCCCACAGAGTGCGTTAATAGTAACAGGGTGACTCATAAACTAATGATGACAATGATCGAGGCAAAAGTCTGCACGTACCTTTCTGAAGCTAGATCAAATGCATCATGCTACCTGTGCTTAGCAAAACCAACAGAAATGAACCACTTAGATGCTGTAACATCAAAAACTGTGTGTTCTGACATATATGAATTTGGCCTATCATCCCTACATGCCCGTATAAATTGCATGGAATGTCTGTTACACATTGCGTACAGACTTGACTTCAAACAGTGGGCAGCAAGAAGTAATGAGCATAAAGATATGTTACAAAACAGAAAAAAAAACATTCAAAATAAATTTAAAGAGGAGCTCAATCTGTTAATTGATATAGTAAAACAAGGCTCGGGAACTACCAATGACGGGAATACCGCAAGGAAGTTTTTCGAGTTTCCCAATAAAACTGCAGCTATTACTGGGTTGGATCAAAACCTGATAAAAAGATTTGCTGTTATTTTGCAAGCAATAACATCTGGTGAGAAGATCGATGTCATCAAATTTAAAGATTTTGCTCGCAAAACAGCAGAAAAGTACGTGGAATTATACGACTGGTACTACATGTCATCAACCGTACATAAACTATTAATACACGGAGCTGACATAATCGAAAAAAATGATATTGTCCCGATTGGGACTCTCTCGGAAGAAGCCTCAGAGTCTCGAAACAAAGATTTTAGGAGGTTCCGGGAACATCATTCGCGGAAAAGAAGCAGGCAAGATTCTAATCAAGATATCCTAAATATGCTTGTTGTTTCTTCGGATCCTTTTCTAAGTGCACAAAGGCCGAAGTTAGATGCCAAAAGGAAGACAACCTTTTTTGCTGAAACTCTCGACCTAATACAGTTTCCGGAAACTGAGTTCGAGTTTGTAGGTATATCCGATCTGGATTCTGACTCGGAATTGGAGTCCGACAACGAAAGTTGTAAAGAAAATTTGTAAAATTTAATTATTTTTCTTTATGTTCTTTTGTTATTTATGTTAGTTTATTGTACCAATATGTTTAGTTAATAATTTCATAAATTATAGTTTCAAATATGTATTTTGTATAATTGAATTTATTAGATATTATTTTTGTTACTTCTGTTTTATTTAAATTACCTATCAATAAAAAGTTTATATACAGTCTTTTTTTTTCACATATTCTTAATATTTGGGGAAAAAGCATGCTTCCTAACGATGTTCTTAACTTTGACACAGTTCATGGATCGTTTTGAACAGTTTCATATGTTAAAATAAATAATGTTAGTACTATAATCCCCTATAAGGATATTATTATTATTATGTGTCCGGTTATGTTGTAATCATACTTTTAGGGTATGATCAATTAACAATTTCATTCCCCTATCTTTCAAAAAGAAGCGAGAGCATGGGCACTTTGACACTGATATTCAACTATTTGGTATTGTTGGAAATCTTACAAGATCAACAAGACACTACACACCTCTGTCTAGTCCTTCAGGTCTATAGGGGTGATGCTATTTTATGATAAGAGTTGTTAAAGCTCTGAATTCTTCAACTTAAACACTAAAAGGAACGTTTAAATATGTAAAAATAAATAAAAATATTTTGACGATTTTAAAAAAAAAAAGGCATCTACAACCATTATGTAACGTATGTCAAAAAATCATAAATAATTAGTACTATAACCCCCTATAAGGATATTACGGTTATCGCTGCCGTTTTAGAGATATTTCGATTTTTCATACTAGCTCCATACAAAATTTTCGTAAAAAAATTATAATTCCTTCGTTTCTGTGCAGAATCAATTCTGGTGTCATTTTTGTATATTGTTATAACTAATAGAAGTGATATCCGGCAAAAAAACTCGCACTTGCAAAATAAAATGCCTAAGTCTATGAAAGCCGATTTTCAGCCCACCGTGCGTCGGTAGCGCGCAAACATACGTGGGAATACCCTTCGAAACCATTCGAACGAGTGCACATTGATTTTGCCGGCAGGTGCCATAATGTATATTTTCTACTAGTACTCATGCGGGGCTTCGCCCCCGTGGATTCTATCACGGTAAAAACATAACTCTCCTTTTTTGTAGTCGCGTAAAAAGTAGCCTATAACCTTCCTCAAGCTTCAAGCTACTTCCATACCAAATTATATCCAAATCAACCCAGTACTTTCGAAGATTAGCGCGTTTAAGCAAACAAACAAACAAACAAACTTTTCCGCTTTATAATATTAGTATATATTAGGTACTAATTGACGCATTTTCAAAGTGGACTGAAATGAATTTCAGGCCACTTGGCTATTTTAAAGAAAATAGACACGGAATCTACAATTGAAGTATTACACAAAATTTTTACAACCTTCGGTTACCCAGAGATTTTGACTAGTGATAATGGAACACAATTCGTTAATCCTTTTAATGAGTTTCTTAAAATGCGCGAAATCACACACAGGCGGTCAGCTCCGTACAATCCGGCCACAAACGGACAAGTAGAACGCTATGTTCAAACCTTTAAGAATAAATTACGCTGTCTCAACACATTAGGGGATTCATTGGAAGCCAAGTTAAACCAAATTCTATTTCAATATCGCATCACACCACACCCTGCTACAGGCAGATCTCCAAGTGACTTGGTTTTGTCCTACCAGCCTAACTCGCGGTTTTCATTAATTTGTCTAGACAAGAGTACAGTATTTCCCCGAAAGGATCCGGTTTGTGTAAGCAAGAGTACAGAGCCTTTCGAGAAAGAGGTGAAGGTGGCGCGTGAGAGAACACTGGTACCTGGGGATAGAGTGGGTGCTAGAAACTATACGGATGAGGGTCATTGGAAGCTGGGGGTGATTAATAAGGTTTTCGGGAGGCTACATTATTTGGTTGAACTTGACAATGGCATGCTGTGGCGTCGACACATTGTTCAGATACGTAAAGTGGGAGATAATATACCCATATTCGAGGAAAGTACTAATGCACCCGTCGCTGAGGAAAGGGAGAATAACGAACGACCGATTTAGAAAGCCTGACTCCTGCCTGTCATTCAAAATTAGACTCTTCTCCAGCTGAGCCGTATTTGGGCTCAGGTACGGTTGCTCAACCAGACTCTGATCCAAATATTGTTGCAATGAGTCCGAAGCGAACGTCGGTTCGGGCACCTCATACTCAGAACAAGGTTTGCGCAGGAGTCAAAGAGTTAGGAAGCCAGTGGTTCGCCTTGATTTGTAATACCTAGATATAGTTTTGACTATGATTTATATTGTATGTTTGTGTTTCAATCTTTAAGTTAATTATGTTAGTAAATTAGTGAACAAAGTTGTTATCGTCAGATTTACGTTCTGGGGTGTGAAACAGACGTTTCTATGTGAGGGAGGAACTGTTATAGTCTGGGTTACAGAACGAAGTGACTTGTGTCAATTGCTTATGACGTAAAACTGACGTTTCCATTCTTACCTTATTTAAAGTTATCTGTGATTCTTACTTTTACCGCGTTTTACGCATGTGCTTTTGTAGAACTACAAGTACAAGAATCATTCAAAATTACATTGTTTCATTGCTATTTACATAGTTGCAGTACGATTTAATAGGGACAAATGTACTGCCTCTTGTAAGTCCTACTCAACACTAGTTCAGGGGTTCAAGTTATTTGTCATAGCTTAAATTCAGAGTATGTCCGAATGAGAATATTGCTCGAAAAAATATTTGAATCATCCCAATAAGTGCTGCTAACCGTACAGTTTTAACAGTAGATGTAGCTAATTATATTATTTTATAATTTAAGAGATTTACGATAATTTTTCGGTTCAGGTCTCCAAATGTTTGAATCCACCCTTTATTTTAAGATGACAAACCACTAAAACACCCTAGCTGGATTACAAGCAATGCTTTTTTAACTATCTCGTTCGTATAGAAGTCGATACCTATTACTTACGTGGTTTTACCTGCATACAATACGGGATGAAATGAAATATATATCTTATTTAAATCTGCATCTGAACTATGTAATTTACCGTCAATCGAGCGCAACAGTTAAGGCGATACCAAAATAAATTAGGGTCTTTTTCGTCACCATTTATTTCACTATTCCAGCAAGTATGGATTTAATTTTGGTAATATATTTATTGACTATTTCATTAATATTTTGACTGAAGGAAAACGCAATTGGGTTAAATTTGCTCCATCGAATTTGATTCCGAAAAGACCTCTATTTTTTTTTAATTTTTTCCTGTAATTCTAAAATCCTAAGGAATTTCATTTCAAAATTGCATTCAAAATGTGCATAATCGGTAATTGAAAACTCTGACTGAAAATATTTTTGATACATAGCTTAATTTATTTTTAAACAATTTTTATTTGGTTTGGCGCTGACGTTGTTTTATTTTGGTTCCAGCGCATTGTTGCGCTCTCTTTTTTTCGCACGTGGAAGTAATAGACTTTGTCACTTTCTTATGCCCGCCCAGTTCGCCTGTGGCCTTTGTCAGTGATAGACCTGTGTCGGTTCCTCCCGCAACCGTGATTATATTTTTTTATCGAAATAGTTATTGTTTAGTCTTGTTTTTTATTTTATTTATCTATATTTGACAAGTGAACAAGGTTTATATAACATTAGTTTACCGATATGGGGAATAAGCATAAAAGACAACGAAAGGAGAAAAAATTGGCCAAGTGCGAGTTGGACTCGCCCATGAAGGGTTCCGTAGTAACTATAATAAATATAATATATTTATTTGAAAAAAAAAAAACCAAAAACCTTACAAATTTCTTAAAAGTAGCTTATTTACATTTTTTACAACTACATCAAATAACTTTGTTTTTCATAGTGTTTGTATGAATTACAAAGTTATATTTGCGGTTTTAGAAAATATACTGTATCTCAAAAACTGTTGACTCGATCTCGTTAAAACCAATTTTGGTTGAAAGTTTACATTAAGATCACTTTGGAAGCGTATATCTTTTAAACGATTAACTTTATGAAAAAGTCATTTTAGAAATCTTAATGTCATTTTTAAAGACCTGTCTATAGATACCACACACGTATAGGTTTCATGAAAGAAAATATTTTCAGTTTCAGTTCCATGTATGGGGAGCCCCCTTTATTTTAAATATTTTTTAAATTTTCTCTTAAAATCAGAAAGCGGTTCACAGAATACATCTATCTATCAAGTTTTACATGTATAGTCTTAATAGTTTCGGAATAAAATGGCTGTGACATACGGACGGACGGACAGACAGACAGACGGACAGACATGTCGAAACTATAAGGGTTCCGTTTTTTGCCATTCGGCTACGGAACCCTAAAAACCGACATTTGGAACGCCTGAGGGATCATGCTCGTAAAATGACGGAAAATAATTGGCCAAGTGCGAGTCAGACTCGCCCATGAAGGGTTTCGTAGTAACTATTATAATATAATATAATATGTATATTTATTTCACTAAAAACAAAACCTTACAAATTTCTTAAAACTAAGTTATTTACATTTTTTTACAACTACGCCAATAACTTTGTTTTTCATAGTGTTTGTATGAATTACAAAGTTATATTTGCGGTTTTAGAAAATATGTTGTATCACAAAAAATGCTGACCCAATCTCGTTCAAACCAATTTTGGTTGAAGGTATACATTAAGGCGACATTATATGGCAGCGACCTTGAGCAACTGGGGAGAAGCTTGCATCACTCCCCGCGACCGCGCAATGCACCCCCGCAACGCAAGCTCGAAATTTCGTAAGGTAACCATACGTTTCAAATAGTAAAGACAGTACTGCCTGATTTATTATCACCATCCAAATTTTTTCTGGACTTTAATTGTCTGGTCATTGAAAACTACTATGTGTATTTAGACAAGTAAATCTATCTATCTATATATATAAAAATGACTATGTGGCTACGCTACTTAGACTCATTTGATACTCGTAAATAATTAAGTTTTAATAACATTGAAATCGGAATATTGAAATAAGTATGAATTTACTTGTCAGCAATCATGTCCTCATTTTCGACATGCTGAGTTGAGTTTTTCCCTTTTGTATACAGCCAGAGTTATATAATAGTTTATAGGCTTGCGTTTGACCATAATCTAACCAGATGTTAAGCGATGATGTGGTCGAAGATGAAGCACGCTTGCCTAGAAGTAATCTATTCACTCTTGACTTAAAGACTTCCAGGTTATAACTATCAGGAAACAGACTCCAGCAGGGAATTCTACTCCTTAGCCGTACCCATAATTAAAGTAATCTCAAAACGTTTCATGCGTATGGGTGGGATGTCCACCATGTAACGATGGCGCATCACCGTTTGTCTTGTAGTCCTATGATGGAACGGGCTTGGTGGAATAAGACTGCAATTCCATCGCACACTCCCCGAAATGTAACTGATAGAAAACTGATAGGCTTGCAACACGTCGCCGATGCTCTAGGCTCTGGACCTTTGTCTCGACCAGTTTCTCGTTGCCGATGAGCCTTTTGGCCCGTTTCTCTATAGACTCAAGTGCATTAAGCTGGTATTTGGCAGATCCGTCCCAGAGATGAGAGCAGCACTCCATAAACGACTGAACTTGCGCTTGGTAGAGGTTGAGCAGCTGTTTCGGTGTGAAGTACCGTCTCACTTTTGAAATGAAATGAAATTAAATATTTATTTTGTAAATTGGTTATAAATAACACTTTTACACGTCATGTTTTTTTTGCGTGTTTAGTTTAGCTAGATGAGGCCGGTATTTCTTAACTGACTACTCTGAGAAGAAACACCGAAACAAAATCAGAGGTCAAAGTCTCTTTTAAAGTTCAGACAATTTGTATTTGTATATGAGAAGCATGTAACTTCATGTCTGTGGTATTTTTTTGAGGAAATAACCAAGCAAATTTGAGCGGACCTGTCCAGTCAGTGCAAGCATTTGTCAGTTATCGTGTAGCTCAACTTAGAATTTAAGGAGCTCAACAATTTGACGAACAATACCAAAGTAAGGCCATTTGGGTAGGCCACACAAGTACTCAAACTGCTTGACATCATTAAAGAAATTATAGTGAAAGTAAAAACTACGAAGATAGAATAACCTACATTGTCCTCACAAGTACAATAATGAAATAATTATATTTATATATGTACATAAAAAAAAACAATAAACAAAAACAAAATTAATAGGTATATACAATACTTTTTTTTCTCTTTATTGATTATAAGGATATACAATACTTGAGAACGCAAATATTCTAATCAATCAAAAATAAATCATCAATCAAAATTTTAAAACTAAATAGAAAAGGCACACGTATATCACTGGAGCATCTCATTCCCAGGCCTTCTTGTCCTCAATATAATCTGTAACTGTGTAAAAAGCTTTCTGACATAGCTTACGTTTTATAAATAATTTGAATTTATTAATACTTAGTTCTTGAATATGGCTAAGAATTTTATTATAAAAACGTATACATTGGCATCTAAACGATCCACCAATCTTTTTTCCTTGTTTTAGGAATGACATATGTGTCTTTGTTCCTTGTATTTACACTATGAATATCACTGTATTTTTTAAAAAGATTAATATTTTTGTGTGCATACAAGAGATTCTCATAAATATACTGAGATTAATATTCATAGTCAGAGTCATTCAGAGTCATAATATTAATCTCTTTAAATTTGTCTCTTAAGGAGTGCTTAGGACTTAATTTATAAATTGCACGAATGGCCCATTTTTGTAATACAAATATTGTATGAATGTCGGCGGCGTTTCCCCAAAGTATAATGCCGTATGAGATCACTCTGTGAAAGTAACTAAAGTAGACTAAACGTGCTGTTTCGATATCAGTTAATCCACGTATTTTTCTAACGGCATATGCTGCAGAACTTGGCTATTTTGACAATTTATATGGGGGCCCCACTGAAGCTTCGCACCCAAATTTATGCCCAAGAAAACTGTGGTATCTTCGGGTTTCAATATTTCGCCCTTTATTGATACACTTGTATTCACTTGTCTAACATGAGGTAACGTAAATTTTAGGCATTTGGTTTTTTTCTCATTAACAAGAAGATTATTAACATTAAACCAGCTAACTACAGTTGCAAGGGCACTGTTTACTTCTTCAGTAACCTGCTGTTAACTTTGATTTTAAATAAAAGATTATTGATACACTTGTATTCACTTGTCTAACATGAAGTAACGTAAATTTTAGGCATTTGGTATTTTTCTCATTAACAAGAAGATTATTAGCATTAAACCAGCTAACTACAGTTGCAAGGGCACTGTTTACTTCTTCAGTAACCTGCTGTTAACTTTGATTTTAAATAAAAGATAAGTATCGTCAGCGAATAACACTACGTCATGATTTTTGATCAGGTACGGTAAATCATTTATATAAATAAGAAACAAAAAGGGACCTAAAATTGAGCCTTGGGGACCCCCATCTTGACGTCACAGATCCCGGCGATCTTTTGCCGTTCAAGTCGACTCTCTGAATCCTTTCACTCAAGTATGAGGTCTGAAGATTCAGAGAGGCGCCCAGGAATCCGTAGTGGTGCAGTTTACTGATTAATGTCTCATGGGGAACACAGTCCCTTACCTTACCTTTGAAAAATCGCAAAAAATGCCCAACACTTACCAACACTTATCTTACCATGCATTATAAATGTGTCCTAAAAGTTCAACACCGGCCATCAGTTGTTGAACGTCCCTTTGTAAAACCAAATTGTTTATTATGTAGCAATTTGTGTTTATTAAAATATCTTTGCATCTGCATTAAAATGATTTTCTCAAAAATTTTACTGAAAGTGGGCAATACCGAAATAGGTCTATAATTAGTAGGGTCAGATGTACTAACTGATTTAAATAGTGGGATTATTTTACTATATTTCATTAAATCAGGAATCTCACCGCAATCAATACAATTATTAAATATAACAGCTAATGTAGGAGCTATAATGTGTATAATGGACTTAGTAACATGAACAGAATTAGCCCACAGATCTGCAGCCTTTTTAACATTCAAAGAATTAAAAGTTTTGATGATGTCATTAGAAGTAACATATTGGAATTTAAACTCTGAACTACAAACTGGAACACTTTTTTTAAGTAATGTGTCTGCAGCAATGGCAGATAATTTTAGCGACTTGATTGTCGATACGGGTATGTCAGTGAAAAAATTTTCAAATTCTGTGGCGACTTGTGAATCTAATGTTATTATATTATTATCAATAGTTAGGGTATAATTACTAGGATTCCCAACTTTTTGGCAGCCAATTGAGCCTTAGCCTCGATAAACTGACCAAAATTAAGGGTGGATGTCAACGTAACCTCAAGAAGTTCGATGTGATCTATATAATATAAAGCGAGTTATATAATATAAATTAAATTTAGGTAAGTATAGGCACGGGCGCGAAAGTAGGATTGACCATATGGGCGAAAGTTGGAATATTGGAGAGTTGTGCGTAAACAAAACATTAGATCTCCGCATTCAAGGTCATGGTACTTTCGTACCATAGCTAGCTATAAGTACCTACAACTATGTCAAAAACCGCACTCAAGTATTTTTTAAACTAATCTGGACTGTCCTTACTACGCTGAAGTATGGTTACATTATAGTTAAATACTCACCTCGTACTCACCACAAAAAAACACTATTATTTCAATGAAATAAAAAATTACTAAACATTAGATCTCCGCATTCAAGGTCATGCTACATAAGTACCTACCCTAGACCCATACCTACAACTCGTGTCAATATCAGCTCTCAAGTATTTTTTGATACTCTAATCCGGACTGTCCTTAGTACCTACGCTGTAGTATGGTGCTATTACATTGTAATATTTACCTCGTCTCTGCATTTCCGCGGCGAGAATCTAAGTTATTTGATATACTCCAAAAAAAAAACATAATTTGAATAAAATAAAAATAATTTTAAGTAAGTACCTACTAAATATTAGATCTCCGCATTCAAGGTCATGCTACTTACGTATCAAGAGCTATACCTACAACTATTCCAATATCAGCAACACTCAAGTATTTTTTGAAACTCTAATCGAACTGTCCTTACTACGCTCCAATATGGTTACCTACTCGTAAATTACATTTCAATACTCACCCTGTCTCTATATTTTTGACTCAAGAATCTTTACTATTTGGTGTTCTCCTAAAAGGAAATAACATAATTATTTCAATAAAATAAAAGTTTGTTTACTACATTTAAATCACATTTATTTTATTCCAATATGCTAATTTAAACTATTGATAGAGATTATATAAATAATCTTCTTATCGTGTGGGTAGTAATGTCTAATGACTCCATACACCCTAGTGTCAGAGTTTCTAGACTGCCTCAAGAGCCTCTGACGTGGTCTATTCTGACGACCGCCATTTGGCGACCGGGACTACCGGCTTATATGTGTCTTCCGAAGCACGGAACTATCTTTTTATCAGACAATCAGGTGATTCAGGCCTGCAATGTCCTAGCCAAAGTGGAAACAAATTTACAAAGTATGTGTCCCGCGGGAATCGAACCCACGACCACACACAAGTTAAACCCCTAAACCACTCGACCATGGCGGCAGTAAATTATATAAATAATTAAAATTCGTTACTTCATTAATCTATTTTGAACATTGTAAGGCGTTTCTTTTTTAGTGTTTTGGGTTTACCAACCATTTTGGCGTTAAACTTCTATGCGAATAAAATCATGTTGTATTTTTTGCGCGGAGCGTTAGCGTCTACCCGTGACAGTGGTCAGCGATGCACTGCCGCCCGTCGCCCGCAAGAGCCCCCGATTCATTCCGCACCTAGATTATTCGAATAATAATACACCATGACTTTACCAAACACAATATGAAGAAAAGCCGTATATTAAAAGATTGGCAATTAAATTATCTTTTAGACTGTGAAAGTTTCATAAAAATACACCCAATGGTTGTTGCCTGATCTTCGCGTTTATGCCCGCGTTAGACGTACTTTTAAAAATAAATTACACAATGTTTTACAAAAAAATATTTAAATATTCATATATCAAATTATTAAGGAAATAGTCTAGTTTATCATTATTTTTTTTCAAAGCATACCGACTAGCCGTTTAGACGTGATCTTGGATTAAAAATCATCGAAAATCGAATATCTGCCCCTTAAGATCTACAGACATATATTTTTTTAGATTTTCATTCCATTATTACAGAAGTTAGAGGGGGGGGGGGGGTACACATTTTACCACTTTGGGAGCGTATATCTTTTAAACGATTGACTTTATAAAAAGTAGTTTCAGAAACCCCTATGTCATTTTTATAGACCTGTCTATAGATACCACACACGCATAGGTCTCATGAAAAAAAAATTTTTTTCAGTTTCAGTTCCATGTATGGTGAGCCCCCCTTTATTTTAAATTTTTTTTTTATAAAATCTGAAAGCGGTTTACAGAATACTTCTACCTACCAAGTTTCACATGTATAGTCCTAATAGCTTCGGAATAAAATGGCTGTGACATACGAACGGACGCACGGACAGACATGACGAACTATGAGGGTTCCATATTTTTTAATATTTACATACCAGTTTTATTTTACAGAGACAAAATCACAGCGCCGGAGCAGACCTCGGATAATACATGTGATTCGGAAAACAGAAGATTAGAGTCGCCATTATAATTTTTAAATTTGGATGATCAACAGTGTCTAACTACTAACTTCTTGGAAAAAAATTAGTCAGTAAACTGTTTATTTCCTATTAAGATAGAAAGAAATACATTGGCGCGGATTGTCTTGTTCACAAACTAAACTAAAGTTCAGTGCATCTTTTTCTTACTATTTCATTATAAAAAGGACATAAAATATTAGTTTATTTCTGTCAAATTAGTCAGCGCCTGACGTAAATTGACGTATTTTTAGTAACCAATTTTTTAATCGAGTCTAAATTTGTCTATGGAATATCTTAATTTGACAGGACTAAACTAATATTTTTCTTCTGCTTTTTTCTTAATGAAATAGAAAGAAAGTGCGTTGCCAGGGCCAAAATTCGTGGTGGCAAGGCATCTGCCGGAGATTTTTCACTCTTACTTTAAAGGTGGCAGACGGGTCATATGTGGAAAAGAACACAGAAGCCGACAGAGAGTTCCAAACCGATTCGAAGACCGGTCGAAGTCCGACCGAAGTCCGACCGACAAAGTGCGCACAATAAATGTAGAGGAGAATTACATAGTATGACAAAGTGGTATATTGACCAAGTGAGGATGGTGCCCTGTAGTACGTCTGGTATATTAATACTGAAAGCCATTACCAATGATATTGCCGTTATTCATGAAATCAGTCATCGTGTTTTTTTCTATATATTTTATTTCTATTTATCAAAGTAATCACCCATGCAATCGATGCATTTTTTCCAACGCACTGGTAGCTTATTGATACCCTTCTTGAAGAAATCAGTTGGACGGGAGGCAACAAATTCTGCAAAGGCATTTTTACTGCCTCTATGATGTTGATTTTTTTCCGAGAAGTTTAGAATTCAGGAAAAAGTAGAAGTCTGTAGGTGCAAGGTCTAGTGAGTACGACAGATGGCGGAGAACTTCCAACACCAGCTCTTGTAACTTGTAGACCGTCTGCTGAGTATTATGAGGACGCGCGTTGTCGTGCAAGAGCAGCGGAGCCGATCGATTGACCAAAGCTGGTTGGAGATGTGCGAGCTTCTCCATAATTGTGTTCAGTTCTGCAGTAATGCTCATCCTGTTTGGTAGATAACTCATTACACCAGGGTTCGACCACCAAACGGACCATCACTTTTCTAGGGGTCAGTTTTCGTTTAGGAAAACGTTTAGATGCTAATCCAGGATCCAACCAATTTCGCTTACGATTGTCGAACAGGATCCATTTTCACCGCAGGCAACAAAATTATTTCGTTTGTGTGCCTGTTAAGCAGTGCAAGGTACGTCTCGATGCGTCCTTCGCGGTGATGATCACTGAATTCGTGGGGCAGACGTCAAGCTTTTTTACCTTGCCAATTTGACGCAAGTAAACCAATATTGTTTTGATACTAGCGTTGAAAGCTGCTTCTAATTCAGCCGCAGATTGAGTGTCATCAGCTCCCACAATCGCCTTTAATTCGTCATCGACAACCACAGGGTTCATTTTTCAGGTCGAAATTTCCAGATCGGACACGAGTAAACTAATAACGGGTGGTGCATTCATTTTTAGAGTTCGTTTTGTAAACGTCGTTGAGGTTGTGGGCCGTAGGGGTCGATAAGTTACTATTTTAGTTTATTGTTAATAAATGCTATACGATTCATATTATAAACATTATTATTACAGATTTAGAATCATGAAACCTTGCAGATAGAATAGATAAAGTGGTTTTTCGTAGAAATAAATACTTAACTTTTTATGAGTAAATTACAAGGGGCACGGTTATGCCAAACTTCGAAACAAGAATTCCAAATTATAAAATAAAATTAATTTGAAATTATAATTATTAGCCAAAACAATATGATTATCGAACTCAAACTCAACATATTTATTTCACATAGGCCCACATGGGCACTTACAATACGTCAGAAGTCAGTGCATGGTTTGAAATTGGTCGTTTTCTTGGGAGAAAAACCGGCAAAAAACTCCATAGTATCCATGATACAGATTAAGAGGACAGTATATGATTTAATATTATAATTTGAAATTGCCAGTACGGCAAAACAACGATTTCATAGGTAAAGCCCTGTTATTAAATATCAAATATTTATAAATTATTTAAAAATTAAACATAACTGACAACGAGCAGTACTGAAAGTGATGCTCTTTAAACCAAGAGACTTCTCTACTGACCAGCTATATTCTGACGCACAAATCCTCACAGTCAGACAGCTATATATCCTCCGTTCTATCCAGCGAAGACACCGTACTCTTCCTCTAGACAAAAACCTACTTCAAAGGCGCAAAGGTTTTCCAGTATGCAAAGCAATCCCTAGTCGATATGCATTTGCAAGTCGTCAATTTTTAGCACAAAGTTCACGTATTTATAACAAAATTAATAAAATTATTTCCATTTATAGACTCACCACTCACGAACTGGCTACTTCTTTTATCTTATGACGAAGCAGAAAAAATATTGTTTATCGAAACTTAAATTTATTTATACTCCTATGGAATCATACTATCTCTCATTCACACATAAGCACACCGTCGCCCACACACGCATATACACACACCCACTCACACAAACACATACACACACAAACCTTCCAGCCACTCATAAACACACACACAACCTTCTTTTGCTGTTGACAACAGAAATATTGTAACCGAAATGTCACGGTCGTGTTATTTATTGCCAATGCCGAAATATCTCCGACTCCTAAGATACAGGTCTGCGTACCTAGTTTAGGTGCCGGAAATCTGACACTAATTTTTAGATTTGCTGTATAACCTACTGTTTTTCTTTTATGTATTACGTGTCTTTTCTTATGTACAAATAAATTTTATCTTATCTTGAAGGAAAATATGCAAAGACTTTACAAACTAGCAGTTGGGTAAAAAGAAGCCTATAACACTTCTCAAGCTTCAACCTACTTCAATACCAAATTTTATCTTAATCCACCCAGTACTTTCAAAGATTAGCGCATTCAAAGAAACAAACTTTACTGCTTTATAATATTAGTGTAGATTTCTTAAATTAGGAGCATTGTAGGATCATATCATAATCAGATTACTTTCAATTATTATAAGTACGATAAGTCACAAATTTGAGCGGACCATCCAAAGTGCAAACATTTGTCAGTTATCGTGTAGCTCAACTTTGAACTTAAGGAGCTCAACGATCTGACGAACAGTATCAAAGTAAGGACATTTGGGTAGGTAAGACAAATACTCAAACAGCCATACATCAACTATAAATTATAATGAAAATAACATAAAAAGAAATAATAACCTACATATTCCTCACATTCATAATAATAAAAATATAAAAGATCAAAAAACGAAAAAAGAAATAATTAAATACAAAGTAGGTATATACAATACTTTAGAAAGTCAATCATTAACTCAGCAAAATATATTAAAAAAGAGCACATAAGTACGTATATCATTGGAGCAACTAATTCCCAAGCCTTTTAATCCTCAATATAATCTTTGACTGTGTAAATAGCTTCCTGAAATAGCTTACGTTTTATAAATAATTTGAATTTGATTAGAATAAGTTACTTATCACTTAATAGCACACTAAATACCCATACTCACACACAGTTGTGACAATTAAACACTAAGTTTG
The DNA here is from genome assembly GCA_943138885.2 of Tholera decimalis. Lineage (NCBI taxonomy): Eukaryota > Metazoa > Arthropoda > Insecta > Lepidoptera > Noctuidae > Tholera > Tholera decimalis. Next base: position 20,213,148 of record OW964563.2, on the reverse strand, counting down.
TATTTAGATGACAATAACAAAATTGTGGCGGTACAACCCAACGCAATAGGGTAGTTTCCTGTGTTACAAAATAATTATTTTATTTGGTTCATCAGGTAGAATTTCAAAAAATATTGATCACGTATTTTTTGCCCTTTCAAGTCAAGAAAAATTCACAAAATGGAAAGCTTCAAAGTATAGGAGTGGGGGCTGCTGACGTCACACAGTGCCAAGAATTACACCGGAGTGTGACGTCACGCGAAACTTCAACTCACTGTATCGTCTTAATTTTTCAATTACGTGAAAAAATAAAAAATACGTATCGAATGTTTTTTGTTAAACTACGTGACGGACTAAATAAAATATTTTAGGAAACTACCCTACGCCCTTCCTAGGGGTATTAAGTATTTTTTAACACTGAATACCCGATCATTATAAGAGACAAGGGAATTCCCTGCCTCGTTCTCGATAGTCGCACATACGGATTGGCCGATTATGGCGTTGCCAAAATTGTGTTTGAATTTTACATATTTTCGATTTATTATAAAATATAGATTTAAAAGTATCGTCTATTTTATTAATGAAAACTGGCAGGGGGGCCCTTATATCCATGGGGCCCTGGGCTGCAGCCCAAATAGCCCATAGGTAGATCCACCCCTGATGCAAGCAAGCATGCAACATGCAGCAGGCATAGTTTCTGTCACGGCTCCGGTGCTGCAGGGCTCCGGCGGTCCCATGCAAACTTATCCTCGCAGATGTGTTTCACGCTCACCACCGCGGCTGCGGCTTGCTGGCTGGCTTCGCCGACCAGCCTCAGCCGCGGCGGCGAGTGTTAAAACCACCTGCTCCTCACCTCGCGGGCCGCCTCACCCCTCCGCGCCTACGCGATTTTAAATAACACTCTAAAGGTAGGACAGACATGGAACAGACGTGGAATCGGTTTCGCAGCAATTCGTTTCTGTCACGCCGCTTCCGCAGCACGCTCAATCAAATTACTCGCAATATTATATATTTTAAACGATAGGCTTAATGATTTTCGATTAAATAAACGTTATATCCAATAACGTTATACGAAATAAGTTTTAGAGTATATAAATGTTATGTCTAAAGAAATTACATCAACAGTTGGTATAACTCACTATCTTGTGAACGTTATTGAAATGAAAATATACCAAATAACTTTTGATGATAATATGAGACGCACCCCGCTAAATCAGTACGGATTTGTTTCGAACAGACCAGTTAAAAAACCGTGTTCAATTCAATTGCACACTATTTTGTAAAACCTCTTTTAACGTTGCTTGACCGCAAAAACGTACTCATTTGACGCGAGTTGAGCACGGGTTGGTTGAATTGTGTAGTAATACAAAAGCATGTGTATTTCGCGAGACCGATGTCGCCAGTTGGACACGGAAAGGGAAATACGTGACGATGATTTGGTGCATTCACTAGAGGTCAGTGAAGATAATGAGCCTCTACCATATGAAATAGAGATTGAAAATAATGATATGACTGGTAGATCCTCGGTACATGAGAGATCCGTGATCCAGAATATGTAATTAATAAAAATAGGGGCAAGGATACAAACAAAGAAAATAAAACATGCGGGGGAAATGTCTCTGATGAAATATTAAATGAAGGCGAGAGACATGTATTCCAAGAAAATAGTGTAGTTATAGATTTTAGTAATTTTTAATTAAATCTTATATATTTTACATACTCTGACTTTTATTCGTAAGAAAATATCCATAAAAAAATTTAATTGGATGAATAATCTTTAATTAAATAATAAATTAATAGTTTAAAAATCACTAGAAAAACACGCTATTATAAGTGCACGTAAAAACAAAAAATTTGTTCGCGCTTTTCCTTTTTTTTTGTAGCCTCCGTTTTCTTTGTGTTGCTGTTTCTTTTTTATATTATTCCCACGAGTAGTGAACAATTAAACGGTCAATCACCCCAGAGGATTTGAAAGTGACATCACAAAAAGTTGACAAAAAGGTTAAGAAAACTGACAACGGATTTTCTTTAGGTTTGTTATCCTGAAACCTGATCCTGTTTGAAACCTGATCGTGTTCAAAGTCCATTACGTGGCTTTTCTCACAAGTACAAACACGACTATGATACGATATTCCATCGTGGAATACCACTGCCTATCTTCCGGCTTCATCATCAGACCTTGAAACCTAATTGTGGTCAAAGTTCATTACAAGACTTTTCTAAGAAATCCAAAACAGCTATGATACGATTTTCCGTCATGAAGTTCCAGTTCATATCTTCCGGCTCCATCATCAGATCAGTTCGACAGTATCATATTATTGTATTGTCATCAGAACTACATACAGTTGCCAATTTTCATTACGCTACGACCCTTGGAAGATGGTTAAAGTAGTTACCTTAGATTCCATTACATAGTTAGTTCCATACAGGTTGACCTAATAAAAGCGTGTTAAAATTTTTAACACGCTTCAAAACTACGCTTTTTAACTTAAAAAGCGTAGTTTTGAAGCAACTTTTTGTTACTACTCATTTTCAGTCAGTGGCCCTGACTGCTATGCGCAAGGTCGTGGGTTCGATTCCCACCTAGGACAAATGTTTGTGTGATGAGCACGGTCATTTGTTCTTTGTCTGGGTGTAATTTATCTATAATATGTATGTATTTAGAAATATATATGTATGTTTATCAGTTGTCTAGTACCCATACCACAAGCTCTGCTTAGTTTGGGACTAGATGGCGTTGTGTGAAAAGTTGTGGAATATTATATTATATTATTATTATATTATATTTTAAGTAAATTGAATTAAATAAAATCATAGTAAGAATTTGTTTACTACACTAGTAGTTCTTTTTCTTAGGTCAATATGATCATTTACTGTTACGGTCTGTTCATTTACACACGTTATATTATTTTTTGTCATTCTCAAATAAAGTAAAACACTAAATACCTAACAATATAATGAATAAGTTAGTTTAATTCAGATTAAAAAGAAATGTATTTGATTTTGGCGACTCCGTGCCTTCTCTATTCTAAAACATCAAAACACACAAACTACATCGCAAACTCACCGCGAGCGTGCGCTCGAGTTTGCAATGTATTCTAGCGGGGGTGCTCCCCGCGTCTTCCGTTAAGCTACGCCCCTCGAGCTATGTCTTATTTTTTACGTATCACCTTAACATCGATTTACAATGTGAGTGCATGAGTGCACCGTGTGGTGTACGTGACATCCACAGACATATTTACTCTTTATATGGCTGTGGTGACACCAACAAATCATTCTTGTTTTTTTTAATACCTTACTTTACTTTTCGCTTACCTTATTTTTCCTATTACCTTCCTCTATAACTTTTTTATGCATCTGAACTACTTTACCAGTTTATAAATAAGTAAATTTATACTTATTTATGTTATTTTTGTTTAAAACTAATTCCGTCATCGTAAATTGTCCCTTGAGGTTCATTGGAGGATCAGGGCCATCAGTACCTATGCTGGAATGGACCTTTTTGGCGCAGCCGTGACGCACGCACGGTCTTTGTTGATTTTCCCTTTTATTTGCTTGTATTTTTGTATGTGCGTATGCCCAACGAATTAGGAATGATACGTATGCCTGATAAACTGATGCCAAATAAATTTATTTCTTTCTTTATCCAATAACCTTCTTTATTGTCCAGTGGAATTCCCATCACAATCAGTTCAGCAGTTCCAGTCTTTAGCCCGGAAAAATAGAAAGATAGTCAGACATAATTGGAAAAAGTGAATATCTGTAACTTAATATTGTATAATTAACTATAAGCATTTGAAAAAACTTGGTTATTTTGTAACCACAGCTAGATACTTCAATTTTATTTATTTTATGGAGAATGTTTGAATAAATAATATATAGATCGGCAACACCAGTCCCAATGTCATATATAATTGACATTTCAGTTTACATCACAAATAGTGTCAACCTATATAATATTACTCTATGGTGTCAACACTGTCAACAACGTCAAGAAGTGACGAAAGTTTACAATTTGCAATTTGTTGACTTTTTCACCAGTTTTATAAATTATTACACGTACTGTATTATTTTAACGGCATACGTCGTACAGTAATTGATTCATTTATTACAAGGAAAGTTTTGTCGTTCATAATCAATTTCAATCAGTAATATGGTCAATGGAAATTTATTACAGAACATAACCCGATAAGGCATCGTTGACACACGTAAAGTGGTTTCAAGAAAAAAGATATATTATATTCTAAAAATATGGCTACACGCAAGAGGAGCGGTTCAGGTTCTAAGAGACACCTGAAGGAGAAAGTGGTGCAAATCTATGAATCTTTCTTTAGAGGCGAAGATTTAACTACTGATAATGCTACATTCTGGGACGAGTTCTTTCTTTTAAAGCCTAAAATTCCTCAATTAGAAGCTGAAATTCATAAGCTATCCGTCGAACAGCTTATGAGCATGAGAGAGAGTATGAACTTACTTGTTTCCCAATGTATTGAAATGCTAGGGCAGGAACATCATATAAGGTAAAATCTCATTTATTGGGCTTTTGTATTCAGTTATTGTATTAATGTTAAATTCTTTCATTAAATGAAATATCAGGATAGTACAGGTTATGAGTTTAATGTTTCAGATTGGTGTATGCACTTCAAACTCTTAGTGCTCTTTTAATAACTATGTACCAAAGAGCAGGACAAGACCCTAACATCAATATTAAAACAGTTTTGATTGGCTCAGACAATCCAGAATTTAAAATGCAAAAGTTGTTTGAACATTGTAGCACCATCTTATCAGGTATGTCCTATATTTTGTGAGCATCAAGATTTGTAAAAAACAAGATAAGAAATGTACATTTAATTTGTGCCATTTATTTCTGATTGTGATAAGTGAACTTCCCATTGTTTGAAAAAGATAGGTGTGACATTTTACTTGTATACATATTAGTGGCGACGGGTGAATTTTCATAAAACGGAAGCCGGACCAAAAAATGCTTACCTTGCTCAAGTGTGCGTGAATTCCAGTAACTGTGGCCCTGTGGCTGACTTCGAAATCTTGTAATTTCGTAAATAATTATTTGTTTAATTGAAAATAATAGATTACTATTTATATATTCATATATAAAATAATCTATACTAATATTATAAAGCGGAAAAGTTTGTTTGCTTGAACGCGCTAATCTTCGAAAGTACTAGGTGGATTTGGATGAAATTTGGTATGGAAGTAGCTTGAAGCTTGAGGAAGGTTATAGGCTACTTTTTACGCGACTGCAAAAAAGGAGAGTTATGTTTTTACCATGATAGAATCCACGGGAGCGAAGCCCCGCGTGAGTACTAGTAGACTAATATTTGCCATATTTCAAAAGGGAAGCCGGTAGGAATCGTGTTGTATGGAGCCTTTGCCACTGATACATATGACTAGTAAACAACATTCTATATTTTCAGGAGATGTTCCAGACAGTTTGAAGTCCATGGTCTTAAAGCTTTTGTTAGTAATAGCTACAGGCATAGACAACATTGATGATAACTCTTTAGTGGAATATTTCATGCAGAACTCATTATTTGAACCTTTGATACAACTTCTGTGCACATCTACAGAGAGGCAACATCATGGTAATAAATACTTTCTTTGCTTTCATTATTTTTTGTTTCTTTAAGTTAATGGTACCATATGTATGGCATGATGGGGTTGGCATATCCATTATCATATCATATATTTATTTGCATTCCACAATGTTGTTTTAGATGTTACAATAATTGCTTAGAGCTAGGATACAATCATGGACCCCGAAGGGCACAGCAAATCATAAAATTAATTCAATTTACAATAATAATTAAAGATGTCAATACATATTATATTCCCAAACTTATCAAAAGAATACTAAAAATGTCAATAGATTATTAAAAAACTCGATAGATAAAAAAAAAACAATAGTGTCACAAAAAAAATCACAATATAAACCAGTCAAAATGTTAAATGTTAATATGTCTAACTGTCAACTATAAGAGACATGTGAAAATTTACTATTAACTATGCGGTTACAGTCAAAATAAAATACAAAAGGTCACAATTTCAATAAGTCAATACATATTTCGTTTACAGGTCTATATTAAGTCTTAAAGTTAAAAAATTCACCTAGGGTATAAAAACAGTTCTCTATTAACCATTGTTTCAATTGCTTTTGGAACTTATGTAAGGGAAGTTCTCTTAACCGACGCGGAATATGGTTGTATACTTTAACGGACATCCTATAGCAATTTTTTTTATGTAATGCGCTTCTGCAAGTAGTGTGAATGTTCAATTTCGTGGGGTCTCTTGAAATATATTTACGATTTTCATTATCGTCAACAAATAAATGTAATTGGTTTCTAACAAACATTCCTATTTCCATTATGTACATAGATACAAGAGTAAGCACTCCTAGTTTTTTGAAAAGCGGCCTGCATGTTTCAAAAGGTCCGACGTTACTTATAGCTCGGACACACTTTTTCTGTATAATGAAAGCTCTATTAGTGTGTGTTGAATTACCCCATAACAATAACCCATACCTTAAGATGGAGCTTACGTGGCCGTGATAAGCAGTAAGAGCTGCTGTCTCACTAACTGTTCTTTTTAACTGTCTTAAGGCGTAAACAAATCTATTTAGTTTCTTGCATACTGTTTCCACATGAAGTTTCCAATTGCAGTTTTCGTCTAAGGTAATACCAAGAAATCTTATATTTTCGTCTCTATTTAGTATTTCGTCTTCGAATATTATGTTGAAATTATGTTTATTAATTCGATTGTAGTTGCTAAAGTGTACATATTTTGTTTTGGATAAATTCACCCTAAGGTCATTTAGTGTTAACCAAGAAATTATGTCATTTATTGTCTCGTTTACTTCTTTTTCGTGGTTTTGATTGTTATTGCTAGGTATAATCACTGAGACATCGTCGGCAAACAACACGCATTTATGATTGGTGGCATTTGGTAAATCATTTATGTACAGGAGAAATAGTGGAGCTCCCAAGATACTACCTTGTGGTACTCCTGACCGATTGCTCTTAAATTGAGATCTATTGGTCGTTGATGTCAAGTTTTTGTTTATGCGAGTCACTTCTACGCACTGAGTCCGACCACAGAGATAGCTTCGGAGCCAATCTAGTGCCGGACCCCGAATGCCATAGCGCTCGCATTTATCTAATAGTTTGTCGTGATTGACTAAATCAAACGCTTTACTCATGTCAAGGAAAACAACAGTTACGGGTTTTTTTTCATCAATATTTTCTGTAATAGACTTAACCAGAGAGAAAGCCGCTAATGTTGTTGATTTGCCTTGTTGAAAGCCGTTTTGTTCTTCTTTTATTATTTTATTTTTGTTCAAGAACTCACGTAGTCTATGGTGCATAACTTTTTCATAAATTTTAGAGAGTATAGGTATAAGAGTGATGGGTCTGTAATTATTAATATCCAAAGTGCAGTCTTTCTTATGAAGAGGTTTGACTACAGAAATTTTCAATTTTTCCGGGAAGACACCGCTTGCTAATGATGTATTTATTAGATGACATAGAATGGGAGAAAGCGCTCGTGCACATGATTTTATCACAATTGTAGAGATCTCATCATAACCTACTGATTTCTTATTATTTAGAGAGTTAATAATTCTCATTATTTCGGACTCCGAGCAAGGACGCAAGAAAATACTATTACTGTTAATTTCTGGCTGAGAGAAGTGTTTCCCCGTATATTTTTGTTTTGAGTTATTGTCTTTCGAAACTGAAATGAATGCGTCATTGAACGCATTTGCGATTTGAACAGGATCAGATATTAACTCATCATTACATTTTAGTGCGTCTATTTGCGTATAAGTTTTGATTGTATTAGCTTTATTATTAATTATATTCCAGGTAGCTTTACTTTTATTTTTAGAATTTTGGATGAATTTATGATTTGTCAACTTTTTGGATAGGGTAATACATCTTTTTAACATTTTATTGTATTTCATGTATGTGATCCTTATATCCTTATTTTGTTTTCGAAAACAGGATTTCTTAAGTTTTCTTTTGTTTTTACAGCAGATTTTTATACCCTTCGTTATCCATTTAGGTGAAGCATTATTAGTATGATTTTTGATTTTATATATAGGGAAACATAAATTATAAAATAAGATGAAAATGTCCTGAAAATTATTAAATGTTCTATTAGCGTCATCATCGTTATAAACATCATACCACGATAAACTAGTCATGATCTCATTAAATTTCTTAATATTATCAACAGAATAATCCCTTATATCCATGTACCAATACTTTAGGCCAAGTTTCTGTTTTTGAGCTGGCATTTTTAGTAACTGGCATGTGTTATGATCTGACAAAAAAAGTTCGTAAGTCCTTCCTACAGATCTTTTTAGATTGCTAAATATGTGGTCTATACAAGAGTTTTGACGTGTAGGTGTCTTTATATGTAGGTAAAAACCATAATGAGAGAGGATATCCCTAAATTTAATTGAATCTCCAGTATTTTTTAATATGTCTATATTCATATCACCTGCAATATAGATTCTTTTTTTATGTTTTAACAGTAATTTATAAAGCAATAATTCCAATTTTTCGAAGAACAAGTTAATATTTGAATTTGGCACACGGTAGATACAAATAACAATAGATTGCATGGTGGGAATCTCTACACCACAACACTCAAATACTTTTTCGGTACAAAGGTCTTTGAGTAATTTAATATTTTTACTGTCTATTGACTTACGGACTAGGATGCAGACGCCCCCCCGTTTTTCCTTGAAAAGGAACTGACAAGTTTAAATTTTTTAAAATTAATATTGAGCTCATCGCCTGACTTCACAAAAGTCTCTGAGAAACACATAATCTGTACATTAATGTTATGCTTATACAATTCATCCAAACTTACTTCTATGAGATCAATTTTATTAAGTAGTCCAGCTATGTTCTGATGCATTAAAGTGGATGCATACTCATTTTCATTGTTCACGAAAAAACATACTTCCATGTTGCTGGTGCTGTATATCATTACTATTTACATTTAATGGATTAGTTTCATTATCACAGTATACGATTTCGTTTATCATTAGACTAAGATTTACAAATATTTCTGACATGCCGTGATTGTTAACCGATCCACTTTTTTTCCAAAACATTTTATAATCATAAGAAAGATAATAGTTTGAATCGAACAAACATGCAAAATTATAAGTACATGCATCTAGGTATAACAAGCTGTTAAAAGTCTCTATTCTTCCGTTAAACATCATTGAGTAGTCGTTTAGTTTGAATGTAGGTGCACAAATTACAATATTTGTGTGCTGAATTTTTAAAAGAGTTTCGCGTATGGAGATTGTTAAGTCAACGTAGTTATTAGTTCGTAGAAAGTCTTCTTCGCCTATCAAAATCAGGCAATAGTCATTTATGGTGTAGTTCTTTAATTTTTGTTCTATGTTACTGATAAGTTTTTCTATTCCACAATTGGGTGTTAGGTAATGACAAATTTCATAGTTTGGAAATGACTCTTCTGCAATTGATAGTATCTTGTTGATTTTATTATTACTTAAGATACACAGCTTGTGCTTTTCAATGATGTTTCCTTGCTGGTTCTTAGTTTGTCGAGGAAATTGCGAAGTAATCGGGCTAATATTCTTTTTACTTTTAGAGTTGTCGTTGTTTACGTCGGCGAAAAGTTGATTTTCAGGCAAGGGTTGGCAGATATTTATAGCATTAGTTGTTTGTATACTACCATTTTTCAACTTAGTATCCAAGTCAGATATGAACTCCCCTTTATTTTGTATGTCTTGGTCAACTGTACCTCTACCTGAAGAGTTAGTGAGTAATATTGCGTCCGAGCTGCCCATTGATAAAGCCGAGTTGAAGGAGTCGTCCCCAGTATCATCTGTTGTTTGCGTTTGTACGTCAGATTCTGCAATCTGAGCCACCATAGGAGAGAGATTCAATGTAGTCGGTGTTGAAAAACCACTCGTTCGTTGTTTATTCTTTTTATTTGCGGACCTCGGAGAAAACCTTTTTGAATCTAATATAGTAACTTTTTTATAAGTTTCTATGAGTTTCACATATTGTCCAATATCCATTTTAAGGCGATAGTTTTCGCTGTTTAAATTATCAATTTCTAGATGTGCACTTTTTAGCTCCATGGTCAGCCTATTAATTGTGTCTTTAAGATTTAACACAGCGTCGCTGTCATCTAATGACGTATTTGGCAAACTCATCATAGTTGTATCTAATAGTGTGGAGTTTGTGCTTAAGTTTACGTTAAAAATATTGTCCATTGAACTTGACCGTGGTTTCCGGAGTGTAATGTTTTCCATTTCAGAATGATCCATAGTGTCGGTATAAAGTTACAAAACTCATTGACATTGAGATAAAAACCCTAAATTAATTTAATTAAGTTTAAAAAAAAACTGCATATCTACAGAGAGGCAATATCATAGTAATAAATCCTTTCTTTTCTTTCATTAGGTATTTTAACATTAATCCAAACTCCCATCCATACCCTATGGTCAGTCCTGAGTAGCAGAGATAAAAGAAATTAAAAATAAAGTGTATTGATACTTCTCATAATATTTATAAGTATATTATTACAAACAGTATTTTATTGTAAACTAAGTAGACCGACATTATGCTGTAATTAATTCCTAGAATCAATTACAATGGGGTCACATCATATCGCTCCTCCCACCGAATAATATAGTTATTGATATATTCAAATTTTACAGAAAAAATAAAACAGTGGTTTTTAAGATTATGTTAAATATTGTTGAACCTAAGAGAATGATTTATACATCAAATGAAAGCTGTTTTTTTTTATAGATTTAGTTTAAAGTAACTTATTTGTTCTACATCCGCTGATATATTGCATATTGTATATATTACAGTTTACAGTATTGTTTTAATACCTTTTTGTTATTATTTATATTGCCTATAAAGTAATATCAATTATTAGGAATGTAAATCTCAATAATACTATGGCTTTGTGATAGTCAACTGTCTATTAACAAAATGAAAAAAATTAACAATTATTAAAAAAAAAAATAATATGACCACTAACAACTAAAACTAAGATTAAATTTGTCATAAACATCTCAGTAGTATAATTTAGTCTCCGTTATTATCATCATCATCATCAGAATTCGATGCTGGTTGCCTGGTGCTGGATTGTCATTACAACTTCAGAGCGAATTATAAAACAAATGATAATGAGCAGGTATGGCTTCAGTCCTACATAAGCAGGGTAAATCTGCTAGAAGAGCTTGCTCCCCCTGTGAAGCCTATTCTGTTCTGTTTGCGTCTTCTTGACCTATTGATAGAACTTTCCGTGTCTAACTCAAAAGTATTAAAACTGAATTATATTATTATATATTGGGATATTATTATTTATTATATATTAGGACTAGTACTCACGCGGGGCTTCGCTCCCGTGGATTCTATCACGGTAAAAACATAACTCTCCTTTTTTGCAGGCGCGTAAAAAGTAGCCTATAACCTTCCTCAAGCTTAAAGCTACTTCCATACCAAATTTCATCCAAATCCATCCAGTACTTTCGAAGATTAGCGCATTCAAGCAAACAAACAAACAAACTTTTCCGCTTTATAATATTAGTATAGATAAGAATTTGAGACCTTTACTTCTAAGATTAGATAAGTCCATGCTATTTTACTGCCTTGAGTATCTGTAGTTCATTTTTTACGAGGGATGAGGTATTTAATACTGTAAAAATCCGTTTGTTCCATTTCTATTTAATTATATTTGTCTCCAGTAATTTTGGTACCATATACTTAGGCAGGTGTATACAAAAAGTATTTTTCATAGCTCTTTCAATCAACGAATGCATACTGTCGCCTTCGTTTAGGCTGTGAACGATTAAAAAAAAACGGTGGGTAATAGTTTCTATATAACCTTTTTTATGGCATATATATATAACAGTTTTTATTCAGGCTCGTGCAACCATCCGACTAAAATTATGTGTATTTGATTCTTCATTGTCTTTCCATAATCATTATTAATTATGAACTTTAGTAAGCAGCTCCCTTCCCTCCCTCCTTATTCATACAAAGAGCATGTTCCGCATAATCTTTTTTAGGTTTAAAAAATGAGAAATTAATAATAATTTAGTATTAATTTTTACTGGCATTTTGATGTTAATTGTTCTTTTGTGTATTCTTGTTTTGGAAACCATACGGTGTACAGTCGATTGGGCACGCTGCAATCGCGGCGATAAGACCTTCCTTTGAGGAGTGACTAAGAGACGCAACGGCCGTGGCGTCCACACATTCCGCCTGACGGAGGTACTTACCAGACATGGCTGTTTCAGGAGGCACCTGTTTTGTATACAGCGAGAGGGAATGGGATACAGTGGCCTCCTTCTGGGAAGCAGTTATGCTAGTGAAGGAGGAGGTTGAACGCGAGTGAGGGAGAGACAACTCTTACTCACGCCCAGCCGCCACGGGAGACATCCCGGGCGTCGGGGATCGCGATCCGATCTTCGGCCATCATAGGCGCGGGCTTACGAACGTTGACCAGGGGTAGCTCACCGTCCGGTAAGGACCAGGACTGGGTCAGCGGCGCGTTGTGTTCCACGCGCACCTCAAAGAGTCGTCAGCACAAGTGGGCCCATAGAGCAATTGTCCGCCGGAGTTACGGGAATGTTCTAACGAGATACCGCGGCCCCGGAACGCAAGGGGAGCTGAAGGGTTTTAGTCATTAGAAGTCTGACACTTTCTTTCGCTCCACCCAGAGCGGGAGACTTCATTCGATGATTTTCCCAACCGAAAAAAAAGGTGTACAGCCGTGTACATTTTGGAAATGTTTAGTTTTTCATATAAATCATCTCTCTCTATAAAGTATCCCTTTCTCGCAATATGTGTCATTATACTTTTTTATAGCATTTTGTAGTATCGGGCGTCCTATGAGGCTTATTGTAACGAGTTCTTCTGTTGTCTATTAAGTTCTAGTCCTGCCTGATTTTATCTAGAGTTGTAAAAACTATCTGCTCTGAAATTCGCTGAGTATTCAAAAATAATATTTTACAAACTTTATTTTTTTATAATCATTAAACCAGCATTACCTTGTTTTTCAAATAAAATGACTACAGGAATAATATTGTAAGAATACTTTACTAAAACAGGAGTTTGCTGTTCTTACTCGAATAATATCGTAATCGTAACATATTGAAAATCTTGTTTGTAGTGCTATCCGTTATCACCATAAGCGATGTTACTCACGTAAAAAATTACAATAAACCTGAAACGGAATAATAAGGCTATGGTTATTATGAAAATGCTAGTTTCGTAAAGTAAAGTACTCAAAGTGAAATGGTAAAAAAAAAGAGAAAGAAATAAAGATTGTCTATATGACAAATATGCAATAAAACGCAAAGTATCGTTATATCACATTCCGATATTATTCGGTGGGAGGAGCGATATTATTGAGAACTGTAAATCATTATTGAAAATATTTTTCACCAAAAGAAAGCCTTGTATACAAATATGATTTTTGTTTATAATCTTGGTTTTATTTCTGTTTTAGGTTACGATGTGGTCATGCTGTTGATGTTTTTAGTTAATTATAAGAAACATGAATCAGCAAATCCTTATGTTGTCAAATTATCAATACTAGATGATGAATTAGCTTTAAATGGGTAAGTAGTGTAACTATATACGGTTAAATTTTGATCGTTTTAATCCCGTGGAGGGTCGAACCGGTGCATGAAACACTATCGATCTGTAAAAAATAAAATCAAAAATAAAGTACTTTTTTTCTTCGCTTTCGCCTAGTCCACGTGGACTCACAAAAAATAGCCAATCCTAGACCAAACCCCGCCCCCAAACCCCATTTGATTGGCAATACGAAAGGCGCGCGCCCCGCGCGCCCCGTGCACTCCGTGCGCTAAGGGCAGCGCAGGAGTGACACGTCATTACATAAAAATTCAGTTTCTCTAAAGCCGGCTCTACACGTTGGCCAACACAGTGGCGAATGTAGTGGCCAATGACTATTCGCCAACGTGTAGAGGGGGTGTTTGTGCACCCAACATGCACAAACACGCCGTTTACACGTTGGACAATACGCATTGGCCACTACATTCGCCACTGTGTTGGCCAACGTGTAGAGCCGGCTTTAGACGCCATCGGCATCGGTGCGTTGTCGCGCGAAAATAATGGCGTCTCGGAATTACGTGTACTCCAACCTGGAGTTCGTTGCCATGGTGAAATTTTACGTCTGGATTTTTATTTGTGGAGTGAAGTGAAGCGATTAGTGTACAGAAACGAGCATCAAACTCGTGAACAAATAAAAAGTGCAATACAGGACGCATTCGATGTTTTAAAAACTGACAGGGACACGTTAACAAATTTAATTACACGTGCAAGATTAATAATCTTAGATACATAATTTGGATACATACCCTTAGATTATGTATCCAAAGGAATGGTATGCACTTTGAACAATTATTACGATATCGTGAAGTCTAACTAATGATGATTCAGAGGTGATTAATTATTAGGGTTATAACAGAACTCTTTTTAAATGGTTGTAAATAATTTTAATTAGGTACTTAACTACAAATGTTTATGAACAGTTTTTACGTGTCGCTAAGTGTTAAATAAATAAAAATACAAAGGTGATTTAGGTATGTAACAGAACTTTTTTTAAATCATGTAATTAGAACTTTCTTTTTTTTAAATATTGTACATAATTTAGATTCCACATTTTTAAATACGCCATAACTAGCAGGCCTGTCGAGATTGATTTTTAAATGTAGGTACCTACCGCTCGAATTATTTTACTAGGTAGGCTGGAGGCGGTAGCCCTCGCGCGCGTGCATAATTGGCGCTCAGAGGTGCTAAGCCGGGGTGAAACTCCGCTACCGCGGCAAGTCGCGGCTCAGCGGATAGAACTCCGGCGCGATCCCACGGCAGCATGGAAAGAGCGGCTGTCGCAACCGAAGGCTGGGCACCCCCCTCTTTGAGGAGTACCCCCAGTCCCCTCTTTGAGAAGTGGCTGGAGAGAGGCCACGGCATCCTCACCTTCCGCCTGACGCAGGTGCTGACCGGACATGGCTGTTTCGGGACGTACCTGTTTCGGATTCAGCGGGAGGACACGCCCGGGTGTCGTCATTGTGAGGACCACCTGGAGGACACGGTGGAGCATACGGTGGAGGTGTGCCCTGCTTGGGCGAAGCACCGTCGTGTCCTCGTAGAGGCGGTCGGCGGCGGCGACCTCTCGCGCCCTGCTCTGGTTCAGACTATGGTGCGGAGCGAGAGGGAATGGGATGCGGTCGCCTCCTTCTGCGAAGCAGTCATGCTAGCGAAGGAGGAGGCTGAACGCGCGAGCGAGAGGCAACTCACTTCCTCACGCCCAAGCCGCCGCGGGAGACGCCCTGGGCGTCGGGGATCACGAGCCGATTTCCGGCCACCGTAGGCGCGGGCCTGCGGACGGCGAGCAGGGGTCGCTCACCGTCCGGTAAGGACCAGGCCCGGGTCGGCGGCGCGTCGTGTTCCACGCGCGCCTCAAAGAGCTGTCAACACCAGTGACGGGGCCTCATAGGGCCATTGCCTGCCGGGGTTTGCGGGAAAGTTCTACCGAGTTACCGCGGCCCCGGAAATTTAGGGCAGCCGAAGGAATAGGGTGGGTTTTTAGTTAGTAGAAATCTGACACACCCTTCCACTTGACCCAGAGCGGAAGAAGTCATTCGATGATTTTCCCACACCGAAAATTAAGAAAGAGGTATGTCTTAAGGCACAAAGCAGTTATGTCGGTCCTAAACCCGATTACCTAATTTTGATCGTTTTAATCCTATGAACCGGTGGTTACACTTACAAAATACTATTCATCAAAAGCTTCTACAGCAATGTAACTCCTAAAAAAGAAAATAGCAAGTGATAAGGTAAAACTCGCAAATTGCATGAACTAAGTAGTAGCGCCACGAGATAGTTACCTACGCAACGACCGACCGCGACATACCTACACTGCGTGATCAAGTTAAAGGTTATTGACTCGCTCAGCTGATGTTCACGTACGGTCGGCCAAGAAAGTGGTGTACCAGTTTTGATTTAGTTTCCCGGTCATCGAAAATTACAACAAGGTTCGTTATAAAAAGATATTACTGAAAGAGACAACATTATCATGACGTAAACCTATGTATTTAGTATTCATACGTCATATGTCACATATAAGTACATGACATTTTAACCTTTAGTATAAATGAAAAGGACATTAGTTTCTACAAAGCAATTGAAATGTTTCCAAACAAAAGTAATAAAAACTATTTAGACAACCGAATTCCATTTGAAAAAGAAAACTGACAATTGACATTTTGTCAAATATATGCAAAAAATCGATATATTTTCCGTGTTATTTTTCAATCAACTGTATATAAAATCATCTCAATGCCTGCCAACTTGACCATTGCCGAAAGAGCACAAATAATTGCCCAATTTAATGAGGGAAGCAGTATCAGTGCGATATCCCGGAATTTGAATATATCGAGGCGTTCTGTCCGCTTTTGGATTCGTCGTGAAGGAGAGGAGGGAAGTTTGTTGGATCACAGAAGAAGTGGTCGCCGGCCTGCACTCTCCAATAACGATAGAGAATTCATGAGACGGGAATATGAAATCAATGGTTTTAAGCCCACAAAACATTTTGTGGAGATGTTCGATGTGAGTGCCCAAACAATAAGGAATCATCTACATTACATGGGGTTGCACCACAGGCATTACGCCAAGAAAATATATTTGACGGATGCTCACAGACTTGCTCGTCTGAACTTCGCCAGAGAGCACTTAGAGTTTGATTGGTCTAATACAGTGTTTTGTGATGAAAAAACGTTTAAATCCAGTCAGCATGGACGTCTTCACCTTTGGCGATATAATTCAACACGGTATAAAGATGATCATGTAATCCCAAATAGAGAATCAGGTCGAATTTCCGTAAATATTTGGGGCTGGATGAGTACGGATGGTGTAGGAGAATTGTGTTCTCTACCTCCTCGAGCGACGGCTGTAAATTATATCGACGTGCTTCAGAATGCAATGCTACCGACAGTCCGTAATGTTTACCCGGAGAACGAAGTGCCACAATTTGATTTTGTTCAAGATAATTGTTCAATTCATAATGCGAGGATCGTAAGAGCCTGGTTTCGTTCACACACTGACGTAAGGGTAATTCAGTGGCCCTCAAGATCGCCGGACCTCAACCCGATAGAAAATCTTTGGGGCCTTATGGTCCAACGATGGTCGCATCAAAATGAAAGAACCAAACAAGCTCTTATTAGTCACTGTAATTATATCTGGGAGGAAATGCGGGGAACCGATATTTGCTCACGGCTTGTTGGTTCAATGAGGTCTCGTCTTTTAGAGGTTATAGAGGCCAACGGCGGTTACACCCGTTTCTAATTTTTAAAAATTTTCAATATCTTCTAAATATTACTATATATGCTATGTTTTTGTTTGTTATAAGTATTTTAAAATTGATTGTAGAAATTTAATAAAAGGATAAATCTATTTTTAGCTTGTTTTTTATTGATATTGTAATTACAAGTTTACAGAAATTGTAGGTTTGTGGACTCGCCTTGTGCCTTTACAATTTTATGTAACTTGTTGATTACAATTCTGAATTTGTAGATACAATTTTGTCATCAAAATCTACAGCCCCCGCCGTTGATTTTACGACGTCATTGGTTCCATCAAGTTCAAACTAAGAACAGCTGTCACGTTACAAACAGTAATAGTCGTTATCAATAATCAGATAAAGACAGCAATAGAAGTTGTCAGATCGATCTGCAAGCGAAACTAATCTTTATCACCTATGAATCTGCAAGCGATATTCAACCTTAGGGTGGTACACCACTTTCTTGGCTGTACAGTCGGCCAAGAAAGTGGTGTACCACCCTAAGGTTGAATATCGCTTGCAGATTCATAGGTGATAAAGATTAGTTTCGCTTGCAGATCGATCTGACAACTTCTATTGCTGTCTTTATCTGATTATTGATAACGACTATTACTGTTTGTAACGCGACAGCTGTTCTTAGTTTGAACTTGATGGAACCAATGACGTCGTAAAATCAACGGCGGGGGGCTGTAGATTTTGATGACAAAATTGTATCTACAAATTCAGAATTGTAATCAACAAGTTACATAAAATTGTAAAGGCACAAGGCGAGTCCACAAACCTACAATTTCTGTAAACTTGTAATTACAATATCAATAAAAAACAAGCTAAAAATAGATTTATCCTTTTATTAAATTTCTACAATCAATTTTAAAATACTTATAACAAACAAAAACATAGCATATATAGTAATATTTAGAAGATATTGAAAATTTTTAAAAATTAGAAACGGGTGTAACCGCCGTTGGCCTCTATAACCTCTAAAAGACGAGACCTCATTGAACCAACAAGCCGTGAGCAAATATCGGTTCCCCGCATTTCCTCCCAGATATAATTACAGTGACTAATAAGAGCTTGTTTGGTTCTTTCATTTTGATGCGACCATCGTTGGACCATAAGGCCCCAAAGATTTTCTATCGGGTTGAGGTCCGGCGATCTTGAGGGCCACTGAATTACCCTTACGTCAGTGTGTGAACGAAACCAGGCTCTTACGATCCTCGCATTATGAATTGAACAATTATCTTGAACAAAATCAAATTGTGGCACTTCGTTCTCCGGGTAAACATTACGGACTGTCGGTAGCATTGCATTCTGAAGCACGTCGATATAATTTACAGCCGTCGCTCGAGGAGGTAGAGAACACAATTCTCCTACACCATCCGTACTCATCCAGCCCCAAATATTTACGGATATTCGACCTGATTCTCTATTTGGGATTACATGATCATCTTTATACCGTGTTGAATTATATCGCCAAAGGTGAAGACGTCCATGCTGACTGGATTTAAACGTTTTTTCATCACAAAACACTGTATTAGACCAATCAAACTCTAAGTGCTCTCTGGCGAAGTTCAGACGAGCAAGTCTGTGAGCATCCGTCAAATATATTTTCTTGGCGTAATGCCTGTGGTGCAACCCCATGTAATGTAGATGATTCCTTATTGTTTGGGCACTCACATCGAACATCTCCGCAAAATGTTTTGTGGGCTTAAAACCATTGATTTCATATTCCCGTCTCATGAATTCTCTATCGTTATTGGAGAGTGCAGGCCGGCGACCACTTCTTCTGTGATCCAACAAACTTCCCTCCTCTCCTTCACGACGAATCCAAAAGCGGACAGAACGCCTCGATATATTCAAATTCCGGGATATCGCACTGATACTGCTTCCCTCATTAAATTGGGCAATTATTTGTGCTCTTTCGGCAATGGTCAAGTTGGCAGGCATTGAGATGATTTTATATGCAGTTGATTGAAAAATAACACGGAAAATATATCGATTTTTTGCATATATTTGACAAAATGTCAATTGTCAGTTTTCTTTTTCAAATGGAATTCGGTTGTCTAAATAGTTTTTATTACTTTTGTTTGGAAACATTTCAATTGCTTTGTAGAAACTAATGTCCTTTTCATTTATACTAAAGGTTAAAATGTCATGTACTTATATGTGACATATGACGTATGAATACTAAATACATAGGTTTACGTCATGATAATGTTGTCTCTTTCAGTAATATCTTTTTATAACGAACCTTGTTGTAATTTTCGATGACCGGGAAACTAAATCAAAACTGGTACACCACTTTCTTGGCCGACCGTACGTGAACATCAGCTGAGCGAGTCAATAACCTTTAACTTGATCACGCAGTGTAGGTATGTCGCGGTCGGTCGTTGCGTAGGTAACTATCTCGTGGCGCTACTACTTAGTTCATGCAATTTGCGAGTTTTACCTTATCACTTGCTATTTTCTTTTTTAGGAGTTACATTGCTGTAGAAGCTTTTGATGAATAGTATTTTGTAAGTGTAACCACCGGTTCATAGGATTAAAACGATCAAAATTTATGTAAATTTCAAACTTATTATCACCTAGTTCATGCCAAGGATCTTTGCCTCTGTGAAGTCAAGGAAATCAGAAAAATACCTTGTATCCTAATATATATAAAAATGCAGTTGAGGTATTGATTTACAAACATACAGACTTTCACATTAATAATCTCTCCTTCCATTAAGCGCAACTCACCATTTTCCTAACTGTACTCCTTCACTTCTTGACCTCATTTTTGTTTCTTCCACACAACACGTCGCTAAGCATGGGCAATATTCAGCCGACGCTTTCTCCTACCATGACTTAATTTTCCTTTCCTACAAAATTCGCCCACATAAGCCTAAACCTAAAAGTATTCTTCAGCGCAGTTTTGGTGGAATGAATTTGGAAGGTCTTCAGGAAGATGCTAGCAATATTGACTGGTCTGAGCTTGTTCATGCGGAGTCGATTGATGACAAAATTAACCTCTTTAATTCCAATGTGATCAAGCTGTATGATGTCCATGCGCCTGTTAGGTTGGTCAAGATCAAGCATCTGCCAGCTCCGTGGCTATCAGATGACGTGAAAAGATTATTGCAAAAAAAGGCAGCAGCAAAATCTAGATACAAGTGGAGACCTAGCTCCTTAAATCGTGAGAAATACGTTGCTATCCGAAATCGCAGCAACTTGGTTTGTAGGGATGCCCAACGCCGCCACATTCATGAGTCTGTTGAAAACGGTGATCCAGCTAAAGTCTGGAAATTTCTCAGATCAATGGGAATTGGGAAGTCACGTCAAGAGTCTATCCCTAAAGATATAGATCTTGAATCACTCAATCATCATTTTTCCACCTCTTGTAGTTTCAATGGAGCTGTTAAGGCCAAAACTTTAGATAATCTTTCGTCTCTTCCCACTCCCGATTATTCTCCTTTTGTTTTTAATCAATTTGCTAGTTGTGATGTTAAGAAGAGTATTTTATCAATCACATCAAATGCTGTTGGTAGTGACTGTGTTAGTCGCAAGATGATACTCCCTATACTTGAAGAAATCCTTCCTGTCATTTGTCATATCCTAAATTATTCCTTATCCTCTGGTGTCTTTCCATCTCTATGGAATGAAGCTCAAATAACCCCTCTTCCAAAAAAATGTAATCCTGTTTCTTTTTCTGAATTCCGTCCTAACTCCATTTTACCGTTCCTATCCAAAGTCCTAGAACGCCTTATCCATAGCCAGCTTAGTGCTTTCCTCTGTAGAAACAGATTCCTTAATTTTTACCCATCCGGGTTTCGTCCAGGGCATAGCACTACCACGGCTTTTGTTAACATTACTGACGATATAAGATCAGGAATGGACTGTGGGAAACTGACGGTCCTATCCTTACTTGATTTCAGTAATGCTTTTAACACTGTTGATTTTGATGTCTTGCTCGGGATACTGTGCTCTCTTAACATATCTCCAACAGCTATTGATTGGTTTCGTAGTTACCTGTGTGGCCGCCGACAACGTATTTGCATTGAAGGTTCATTGTCTTCATGGTGCAATACTACTGCTGGCGTACCGCAGGGGAGCGTTCTCTCTCCTCTTCTTTTCGCCATATTTATAAATTCAATTTCCAATGAACTTCTCTCATCCTACCACCTTTATGCTGATGATCTGCAAATTTATTCACAAGCTCCCGTTGAGGAATTGTCTGAGGCGGTGAAGATAGTGAATAAAGACTTAGCGCGTATTTCTGACTGGAGTTTGGATCATGGTTTGAGGGTTAATCCTGCGAAGACTCAAGTCATTATTGTTGGCAGCCCTAGGCTACGTTCCAAAATTGACTGGACGACCCTTCCCCAAATCGTTTTTGATGGAGCTGTTATACCTTACTGTGACTCAGTAAGAGACCTTGGTATTTAATAAATACCAAGGTCTCTTACTGAGTAAATACTATTTATATTGATAAGGATTTGTCTTGGGGTCGCCAGTTGTAGGAAGTGAGCCGCAAACTGTTTGCCTCTGCGGGGTCTTTACGCAGATTGCGCAATTTCCTGCCGACTGCCACTAAAACTGCGCTTGCCCAATCTCTTCTCCCTATCCTCGACTATGCTGATGCAAGTTATCCAGATCTCACTGAAGTGCAGTTAGATAAGCTTGAGCGACTCCAAAATGTTTGTATCAGATTCATATTTGGTTTGCGCAAGTATGATCATGTTTCTGAGTTTCGCATTAAACTCAAGTGGCTGCCTATCCGCCTTCGCCGGAATACACATATTTTATCATTACTCTACAGTATTCTTTTCAATCCAACGACTCCCTTTTATCTCAAAGAACGATTTAAGTTCCTTCATGACACAGATGGTAGAGATTTGAGATCATCGGAGAATTTGAGACTTGATGCCTACACATTCCACTAAATTTTACGACCATTCTTTTACGGTGCAGGCTATTCGGTTGTGGAATGCATTGCCGGTGTCAGTAAGACAAGCACAGTCACTCGCTGCTTTTAAAAGCTCGGTTGCCAATCATTTTCTTTCAAATTTATGATTATTTCTTTGTTTTTCTCCACACGATGTTAAAGAACACATTACATTTATATATTTTATATAATTATGTGTTGTATATATATATGTACTTATATATTTCAATTAGTTTTTTTTTCCGTTATGAGTATTTGTAGTACACTAATTTAGCCCTCCCCAATTCAATTAAAGCTTTTAAAGTCCTTCCAAAGGTTGTCTGGAAGATATCGCTCTTAGCGATAAGACCGCCATTGTAACCAAAGTTATAGAAATAAGGTTATGTAAGTGTGTTTCAATTTTTGGTGTACAATAAAGTATATTCTATCTATCTATCTATCTATCTATTCTGAGGACGTGCTTAGTAAGTTGTGATATCCCAAAATTATTGCTTCTTTAATATTTTTTTCCATCTAGATATGGGCAAGTGATAACAGCAGCACTGAACGACTATGTGATGTCGACGTTTGGCGGTATGCAAGGAGGCGGCGGCGGTGGCGGGTGGCTATCCTCTTTGACCAGCATGGTTGGTGGCATATTCCTCACCAGTGATGAGACGCAACCAGTTTTTAGAGGACAGAGGAACAGGTACATTTTTAACTCATCATCATTAACTGCCCCACCCAGACTTTATCTTGATTTTACGATCTTGGTTTTTGCCAAGATCCACATTCCTGTGCCAGTCTCATCGTCATTAACTTCCACACTCAGACTTTATCTTGATTTTATGATCTTGGTTTTTGCCAAGATCCTCATTCCTGTGCCAGTCTCATCCAGGATATATCTGGCATCTGTCTGTCATATTAAATCTCAGTACGCTTATAGACTAACTGACAAAGGCTTACACTGACGGGACAGGTCTACTCAAATCTGTGTGATCTTTCCTCAAAAGGCCATTTTAGACTAATCTACATAATCCTCATAAACGATTGTGAATATGTGAACTATGTAGGTTATTTTATTCGAGTTAAACATAATTGTCTGGCAGTTTGAGTGCTTTTTGCGGCCTACCCAAACACCTTGGTATTGTTCGTCAAATCGTTAAGCTCCTTGTTCTAAGTTGAGCTATACGTCGTTTTACAAATGCTTGCACTGTATGGACAGGCCCACTCAAATCTGTGAGCATCTTTCTTCAAAAGATCGCCTCAGACTGAAACCTACAAAGTTCCCACGTAATTAAACCAGTATAGATTGTATGGACTTTAAAAGAGACGGACTCCTGAGTTTACATAATATTTACGAAAAAAAAGGTCGTGTAAAAGTGTTCATCATTCATCATTAGTACCAGATATTTTTTTCGAAATAAAAGATGATTAATTTAATTATAATTATTGTGAGTAACAAAATGTTTGCATGCTATAACTTAGCAAAACATGCTTGTGCATGTCATATGCAAATAAATAATTTATTTTAAATCTTTAAGTCATTCTTCATTGCAAAGGTTATGGAACTCGAGATTGGTAAGATAAATTAGTAAAAATAAGTGAAAAAAGCTGACTTTAACTCACTGCTTGCAGATAAGTTGTTTTGAAGTTATGGACTAAATAATACCTTCAATATTGTTAGAATATTAGCCACATAAAACTGAAAAGGTAAATAAAAGCGAAGTTTGAACCATCTGTTTAAACTACATAGTATTCAATGTAGTTTTACATGCATGTATTATGTTTAAAAACAGACTCATGAGAAAATAATTGCATTACTATGTAATACTTTGGTTACATATCACAATGTAAATGATAAAATAATACAATGTAAGTATATAGATCTATAATTCGAAGTTACAGTAGAACACTGACTCCTAAGTCACAGGATCCCCCCCAAGTTTAGGAGGCAGAGGTTTTCACTAGTTATGCAGCCTTTTCCCTAAAATTCAAAGTTCCTATTGTGTTTTTGTAATAGCTTTGTATACAAGGGTTTTCGTGTTAATAAACTTTGTTTTTTATATATTTTATATATAGAGATGAGGATAGAGTACAGAGAAGCCTGCGTTCGAGCAGTGGGAATGCAACAGGCTGAATTATTAATAAAGCTTTAACTGTGAATCATACTAAACAAATAACAACTACTAAATTAGCGATTTGTACTAATTTACTATGACTACTTATTACAATAAATTGGCTATTGTAAGTATAAGTCTTTTAGGTGAATATTTTCTATTTTTTTAATTTATTTATTTATTAACTCAACATCGCTATCATTACAGGAATTTCCTAATTCAATAGTGTGGCCATAATTACGGTTTTATTATTTACCATAACATATTCTGTACATCGTGGTTTTTGTGAACTCACTCAGGGAACAAGTAAAAAGATCTATGCTGTCTGCTACGTCATTAAGTACACGCAAGAAAGCAAGAATATAAGATAGGTTTGTTTGAATCATGAGGATTACACCCCCAGAATGAAAAAGAAGGGTTTCTTTGAATAAGGTTACTCAAATATAATACATAATTATGATAGATAATTATGTTCATTTGTCTCCATATGGTACTTAAAACAATTTGGACAGTATAATATCTAATACTGTATAATAATCTTAGTTTATAAATAATAATTTCCGAACAGGTTTAAAATAACAAAATAAAATAAAATGAGCAACTGCATCTGTGCTAGCCACGAAATACATGAATAAGGTTGGAATGGTAATGTGTAATGTGGCGAGCGCGCCACATTTATGATACGAAAATCATAGCTCGACCGATTGTTTCATTCACCGCGTTAAGTGCGCTTCGGATTACTTCGAAACACAGAGCTCTGCTTTAAAATGCCATGTTGTGCAATTATAATCTGTAAAACAAAAAGTCAGACCGCAAGTATAGAGCGAGGAAGTATATCTTTCCATCGGTAAGTCGGAAATAACATTTAATTACAATTTTATTTGTAAAAAATATTCTGTTCACAATGAAATTCCGAACATGAACAACATTATTGCAACAGGTCACAAAAAGTATACATTGCCCGATGTGTACTCGCTTAATCAACGCAATGACCAAGTCCGCTTACAATGTACTGCATGCGTCGCGTCCTCCACACTTTACGACCATACCATTGACGTTTCGTCCTTTGCCCTGATTGGACACGTCCAATCGTCGATTAATATGCGCCGTGCATCACGATGCACGGCGCATATTAATCGACAGTGTGTTAAGCCTGCAATACATGTTGGCCGAGCGTTATCGAGTGAAGGCCAATACCAACATGTAGACGGTATATTTGCCTTGTCTTGCTATCGCTCGGTGTCACTTGCCTAGTTGGCCGAGTGAAGGCCAGTGCCAACGTGTATAGAGCTCATTTGGTGCAACTTGTCTTCGCTCGCCGTTGCTCGTGATCACTTGCCTCACTTCGGATCGGTGTCGGTTTTTGGTCACAAATCAAAGGCGCTCGGCCAACGTGTGGGCAGCTCTACAGACCCTCTTCTACATTGGTCGTCTGCATTGGCGTTCGACGAACTTGTCGAACGTGTGGTCATTATTTCTTGACTTGTACCTATTTGCCAATGCTCGCGTTGGCCTACGCGCGGCCTACATGTATTGTAGGCCTTACAATCAGTAGCAAGCTCTCGATTTAAGTGTGTGTAATTTATTTGTGTGCGTAATTCGCATACATAACGGGCCTCTTGCCTGTAGTGGAGCTAAAGAGTGGGAGACAAGCGGCGACACGCGTTCTCATGCAAATCAGGAACTATTTCCCTCGAAAAATACCTGTATGTATGTATAACTATACATTAAGTGATAAGCAGAGAGAGATATGTCCATACCACTAGCCAAAACTTAACTAGATAAGATAATATTTACTGTTCTTGCACTCGTAAAAGTATTTGGAAGAAGGAAGACGGGCAAGATGGTGAATTGAATGGCAACTTATCTAAAGGTTGTGAATACTGTTTTAATTTATTGCACAGTTTTGTTTATAGTCCTA
The DNA here is from genome assembly GCA_943138885.2 of Tholera decimalis. Lineage (NCBI taxonomy): Eukaryota > Metazoa > Arthropoda > Insecta > Lepidoptera > Noctuidae > Tholera > Tholera decimalis. Next base: position 20,186,831 of record OW964563.2, on the reverse strand, counting down.
TAGACTACCATTTAACTGAGACGGTATTGAAGGTAGTGGCGTGGTAAGGGTTTTGATAAAAAGAATAAGTTTTAGCAATGTAGGTAGAATGTACATTACTAGCAATCTTGTTAACCCCTCCAACTAACCTAAATATGCTTGTGTCTGAAGTGGGCTCACGGCAATAGTGTATGTGTGGGGTTTGAACCCGCGACCTCTCGATCCCAAGTCCGACACCTTAGCCACTAGGCTATTATCGTTTCTTAACTAGGTAAAGGTATTGGCACTATTAGCGATACAATAAATAAGTTGTATACATTACTTAGTAGCGGAGAAGAAGGGATGTTACTGGCGTTGTACGAGGCCGCACACTTGAATCGCAACTTCATGACGACGCTGGCGCACTCGTCGTCGGCCGCGGCTTCGTCTGCACCGCCGTCGCCGCCAGCCACCCTGCCACCGCATCAGGTAGGTACCCAATCTTTACGGGCGCTCAGAGTGGGGAATCTGAGCGCTCACAGAGTGAACCCAGGGAAGATAGATAGATATACTCTTTATTGTACACCATAACAGAATTAAATGAGGACTTAAAAACTTCGTCTTATCGCTAAAAGCGATCTTTTACAGACAACCTTTGGATGGATTTGACACAGCAGGAGAAAATAAATTCGCGGGTAGTCTATGGCACAGTAGTCATGTGGACCGTGCACAGCGAGGCTCACGGGAGACCCCTTTACAGTCTCCCCAGGAATGTGCCCTAATAGGCAATGCACAGAGGGGGTTCCGTAGTGGTCTTTCAAGAGGTACCGGGACCCTTTCTATGTGCTGTTGGTGATCACCGGGGTGGTTTAATGCGGTAGAAATTGGGAGGGTGGGCCTCCCTGGTCTTTCCCCAAAAGTCCAGGCGCCTTTTGAAGGTTTCCCCCGATAACAAAAAAAGCACCCAGCCTTTGTACACCACTAAATTTTATCACCTTGGAAAATTCACTTTTTCCTAGGACAAAAGTTTGCTTATCTTACTTACTAATTTTATTTATGCGAAAGTTGGTGAGGATGATGGATGTATTAGAGATATGGATGTTTTTTACTCTACACAAAATCAACTGAACGGATCTGAACTAAATTTGATAGTAGATAGTTGATATCCTGGTATAACACAGGGGCTATTTTTGATCCCGGAATTCTCGGGATTTACGCGGGAACAAACCCTCCCACGCAAACGAATCCGCGGACAAATTTAATTCAGATCCGTTCAGTAGTTTTTGCGGGGAATAGTAACAAACATCCACAAATCTATACATCCATCCACATAATTCTAAAAAGACTTTCGCATCGCATTTATAATATAAATTTTAATAAGAAATGAGATGCCAGATTGAAACTATACTATGTGTACATGTTTCATCCAAATCCCTTACCTAAGCTATTTTTGCGTTATTGAAACACAAACATGCAAATATACAAACTTTTATATTTATAATATCATATGAATATAATTATTCATTCTAACCTGCGTCCTAACTCCTGTTCACGTAAAGTGAACACTACAGGGTGGGCAAAAAATCGTGGATCAAACGAAACAGGGTGATAGTTGGGGTTATTTGCAGTAAAAAATATCTCTGTGGCAGAGTACTCACTTGATCTCCTTAGAAGTTATGAATATTTGAGTGTTTTAAAAAAAATACCAAAATTTGTGATAAATAGGCAATTAAAGTAAAATGAGTACCTATTTTAAAACAATAAATGCTGTTTAGTAGCTTCTAGGAAATGTAACATCACTACAAAAGTGCTTTTACGATATTAGGTACCATGATTTATGAGTATTGGCACTTTTTTTCAATATCTTTTAAGTCTCACGTAAAATTACTTGTAACTTTAAAACCCTACTTTGAAAAAAAAGCACTACCACAAAATGACCCTGTATTAAAAAAAAAAACTTGCCTATTTAATGACGATTAAAACGAGGTGTAACACATAGCTGTTTGTAGTTTCATTATTTTTTTATGTTAACTTTTTCATAGCAAGGTCTAAATTAAAGTACTGTTTTAAACTTTCACGGTTTTTCACTACACTCAAAGTATTTACGGGATATAAATTAAAGTAAAATTAAAGTTAAGTTTGAGTATAAAATAAAGTAAATCAGAGGATAATCGAAAACAGTTATTAGAATTCATAATTTTTTAATTAATAATAACATAATAAATCTAGTTACAGTAATTGTTCGAAATGCCTTCCTCTAGCGACAATACACATACGACATCGTCTAATAAAATTACGTCGCAACCTACGAAATGCGTTTCTGTTGTGTTTAACGCTTTCTTTCACTACCTCGATTTTATTTCTTAATTCTTGCACTATCTGGTTTTCTGTTTCGTACTTTAAAGTATCCCCACAAAAAAAGCCTATCGGATTTAGATACGGAGATCTCGCTGGCCATTGGACTGTTCCACCTCGACCAATTCAACGATTTGGGTACTGGGCGTTTAAATGTTCTCGGACCACCCGAGCGTAGTGTGGTGGAGCGCCATCGTGTTGCAGCAACATGTTTTCAACAACTTCATCTGGAATTTCAGCCTGGTGCAAGATTTCACGTAAATTATTTTGTAAAATGTGTAAATACTGAGCGCCGTTCAATCTTGGTGGCATTTCAAAAGTTACCAGCTGTCCTTCAATAATCCCAGCCCACACGTTGACGCTGTACCGATGTTGGAAGCGATTATTTCTAACTATGTGTGGATTTATAACGGCGTAGTAGTGTAAATTATGAATGTTGAATATTCCTGTTCTTCTAAAATTTGATTCATCAGACCACAAAATTCTATTGAAAAATTGGGGGTCAGCTCTGTGACGTCGAAGCATTTCTCTGCAAAACTGCACTCTGTTTTCATAGTCAGCCAGCAGTAAAGCTTGTACTCGTTGTATGTGGTACGGATGCAATTGATTTCTCTTTACATATCGTCTTACTACCGACCTTGGAATGCCCAAATTGCGGGATATGCGACGCTGACGCGTAGTGGGGTCATTTTCTAGTTGACGTAATATTTGTTCTTCTAAATGATCATCATCATGAATTGCTGGCCGACCACGACCATCTCCTGCATTATGTTGACCAGGCAAGTGACCTTCCGTGTACGAATTATGTACGCGGATAAAAACTCGATAGTCGGGAAAGCGGTCACGGTTCGGGTAACGTTGACGATATTCTCTGGCAGCAGCTCTAGCATTTCCGTTGCAAACGCCATAGAGGTAATGCATCTCTGCATACTCTCGCTGGGTGTGAGAGTGGAGTACACTCTTCTTACATTAGCCATTTCCAAGTAGGTAGACAGGCAGCTCAAAAGTCCGTATGGCAGGCACAGGTCACAGGTAGGCAATAAATTACAGCGTCCGTACAGCAAGCGCGGGTTACAAGTAGGCTAGTAGGTAGGGATCAAAACGTCGAAAAAGCGTAATTCGTGGGGTTATTCACAAAAGAGTAACAGCCAAGAACACGTATGCAGCAACAGACAGGTAGCAAGTCACTAACGCCCCGCCGCTCGCTTGCCGCATGCAAATAAAAGACGTCCACGCAGCAAGCGCGTAAGCATCGCGCAAGATCCTAAGTGTGAAAAGGACACAAATAGTCTCTCTCTCTTTCTTTTCGAAGTCCGAACAATGTTTTACAAAGAGCAGTACCTGTATCATGAACTAGCTTCCGCCCGGGACTTCGTCCCCGTGGAAAAAAAAATCCCCCGATTTTGAAACATTCTTCATTACTGCTCCGCTCCTATTGGTGTTAGCGTGATGATATATAGCCTATAGCCTTCCTCGATAAATGGGCTATCTAACACTGAAAGAATTTTTCAAATCAGAACGGTAGTTCCTGAGATTAGCGCGTTCAAGCAAACAAACAAACAAACAAACTCTTCAGCTTTATAATATTAGTATAGATATGCATAAAGCAGGATTGTTGCCGCTGTGGAAGCGAGACGGCGCAATACACTGTGCGTAGCGGCGTCTCGCTTACACGATGGCAACTCATGGTAAGTGCGCTGGTGTGAAATAATAAATAATTGGCATGTGATACTGTACTATTCAAACTTATCGATTTAAGCTACTCGGTCACATTTATTGGAATGTATTCATTAAGAAAGTATTGTTTATGATTTGTTAGAAACTCTGCCAAACGTAGCCAAGGGTCCGAACTAACTTTTTAGTGAAATAAAGGACTCATGAAATAAAACACTACAGTCAAATAACTGGTGTTTGATTATCCTCTGATTTACTTGAATTCAGACCTTGCTATGAAAAAGTTAACATAATAAAATAATGAAGCTACAAACAGCTATGTGTTACACCTCGTTTTAATCGTCTTAAATAGGCAAGTTTTGTTATTACAGGGTCATTTTGTTGTAGTGCTTTTTTTTCCAAGTAGGGTTTCAAAGTTACAAGTAATTTTACGTGAGATTTAAAAGATATTGAAAAAAGTGCCAATACTCATAAATCATGGTACCTAATATCGTAAAAGCACTTTTGTAGCGATGATACATTTCCTAGAAGCTACTAAACACCATTTATTGTTTTAAAATAGGTACCCATTTTACTTTAATTGCCTGTTTATCACAAATTTTGGTATTTTTTTTCAAAAAACACTCAAATATTCATAACTTCTAAGGAGATCAAGTGAGTACTCTGCCACAGTGATATTTTTCACTGCAAATAACTCCAACTATGGCCCTGTTTCATTTGATCCACGATTTTTTGCCCACCCTGTATATATTCATTGAAAGTGAATTCCAACGGAATCATGAAATGTCTTGATTGAACCCAGTGCTGGATTAGTTTATAAGCAATATCACATTTCTTGTAACACAGAGTTTGAACATCCACGTTTTTAAATTGGTATTTTGTTAGATTTTCTATTCACAAAGTTTTAGATGGTTAAAGAGTCTGAAAATTCAACCAATAAGTACTGGTTTGCCATTTCTTTAATATTGATTGTTAAGACGCGAAGATTAGATGTATGACAATTAATAATTGGGTTCTTCTTACTGTTTCAGACTCCTCCCAATTTATCACAAATACAAGCCCTTGATAACGAACAACCAACGAATCTACTAGTCACGTTCTTTCAGTATTGGTAAGTGAAAAGTGCTGAATTTCTAAGAACCGAACAGAGAAACCCTGTATTTATACCTACACTGGCCGGCCTGGAAAGCGCTGGCGAGATGACTTACACCCTAATTGGATAATTCATAAACATATCCTTTCAGAATCAAAGAAACTCCAATTTCGTAGCTTGATCGTCAGATTGATAACTTAAAACACGCAATACTTATCCATTGCGTTTTTGTCAAGCAAAATGTTGCAAATTAAATGCTTATGTCAATTGATTTCATTCATTTTCGTAATACGCGACCACCGAGGGTAGTTCGAGGTAGAGGAAAAAATACTGTCTAAAAGGATATAAAAGTTCTTTGCCCCCTGTGGGATAATGTAGACAATTTAAAAACAAAAATATTATCACGTAATAAAATTATGTATTTACAATTTATGATTATTTTCAGTTCCATTGTCATGGCTGACACGCGGACAGAGTCGAGCATAAATAAATGCAGTCTATGCTTCATAATACTTACATGTATAGTGGAAGAACAGTTTGCTAATTCCATTATGCATGACCAAAATCTCACTTTTAAGGTAAATAGTGCCCGCATTTTAGTGAATAGTTTTTAATAGACTCTCCGGTCAAGCCTTAAAGTTCATTTTCGTTTTATAGGTACAGTTGTATAGGCTCCCAATGCGCCACAGAAAAATAGTTCTTGAAGAACCACCATCGCAGCCCCTAGCATCGACTTTGATAGGTGAGCTTGTAAAAAAATACAGTAGAATCCGATTATAATGTCATCGAAGGAAGCATTCTTTACTAGAAAATGAAATACTTTAAATTTTCTTTAAAATCTCTAAACTATATAGTTTAGAGAGAAACACTTCTAATTGTAAATATGATAAAACAATCTACGCACGACGCACAGTGTGGTATTAGGGTCTTAAAGTTGGTCAAAAATATTTTATGACTCGAACGATGATTATTAGTGTATTTATGTTAAAATAGGTAATAAAAAACTTATTACAGTTAGAAATAATTATTTGTTCGTCACTACTACATGCTTTTTCATTGGTGAGGTGACTCTCACTAAGCAAATTTAATAGGTCTCCATACAATGTTTTTCTATTTTTCTTAAAATATGTATTTGTTCTCATGCTTGTTAATAGGGGGTCCGAAGTTAACAAAAGCCTATTTAAAACATCCATGTTGCACTCTACGCGCGAAAGCTTTCTGGAATAGTTCAGTCGATATTGCCTTATGTGTTTGTTGCGAGCTTCCGCAGCTTCTTCAGAGAGTTGTCCTATTGGAAGAATTGCGTTTTTTATCACTTCAGCTCCATGACGAAGTACTTTATGCAGTGTTGGTGACATGGGGTAAAATCCATATAAAGCTACATGCATCCCGGCAGTTTCATCACAGTATTTTTGGAAAGCTTCAACATTAATTTTATACCCGCAGCACATTGTGTCTAATATGACCTTAAGTCGGTAGATAAGTTCTTTATCAATGTCAGTTATTTCCGCCGATATTTCGTAGTTTTCGAAAAATCGGCGACCAGTATTACCGTCATTCGTGTTGCCAAAATTAGCTTTCGGGATATCCACTAAAAGTCCAAGCTTTTCTTTAAACTGATTTTGGATTTGTTGTTTTCTGGCTTCCACCGCTTGTTTTTCCTCAACTGAAAGTCACACATTCCATTTTTTTACAGGTAGCCTATATGCTACGTGTAGGATTGATTCGAAAAATCTAATCCGAGCATGTAGTAATGACAGTCCGAATCTTAAATTTTCTTGTTTAGATGGCCTTTTCTTCGATAAGTCATTAAACTCTGAAGACGTTGCGTCGCAAATGTAGCATTTCATTGTAGATTTTGTATGTGTTGCTGCATTGCAAACTTTGCCATCCACCATAGTGAACAACATTTTATGCTTCACTGATATGTTGTTCCCAATATCAGAGCTGTCAAGCGCGTCTATTTGTGTTGTGATGTAGTCTATTTCTTCTTTTGTAATATCTGTAGTCTCCTTGACGAATCTGATTCTAATAGGTCTGCAATAACGGGATGATGAAGGTGTTGGGTTTTGCCACAGTATTTTCTTTTCAAGTCCATATACTAACTGAAGAGGAACAACAGAACTTTGAAAAATATTAGCATCAGTATCAGGTTCATTTTCAAATTTTATTTTATATTGCATCTGTTGTGACCCATCACAGCCCCATTTACTTATTAATTTCATTGATGATTTTTCTTCCTCACTTAATTGTTCTACAATTTCTCCCAGATGTGAAATCAGTCGATTCGCCGTATGATCCATTAATTTTTGTACTTGTACTTCAGCACACGTTTCGGTAACGCGATGAATTTCAGGATAGCATTCTTTTTTAACTTTTTGCAGTACCGAATAACACGGAAAGAAGGACTTATTTGTTTCCCTTACTCGTTCATATTGTGCTTTTGTTAATTCTGCTTCGGTGAACATAGACAAAGCATCTAAAGGTGACAATTGACGAGGTTGATCTTGTGTCAGAATACTTTTTCTCATTGCTATCACATATTTTTTAGCTCTCCGGGAAGTTTTTGTAAGATCTTTTACGACTTTTGAAACTTCCACTTTACCAACTTTACTTAACTTCATTTGGGTAGCGTAGGTCAATTCTTCCACGTCTTTTGATCGAAGATCTTTAGTTTTCCGCCTTTTAGTCCTTTCGCTTGAATCTCCAAATGATTTTTGGGGGCGACCAGGGCTGATACCTGTAACAATAAAAAAAGGATTGTCTGTGGAGATTAACGAGTTTCAGTTAAACAATACAATATATAGTTAATTACATTGATCATAACAAAACACTGTTATAGTTGACCTAGCTACTTGAGCGCCAACAAGTTCTTGGAAACCCGAAACCCTAATTAACGATAAAAAAGGTTTAGACTTACCTGTAGCTGGTAACGATACTGATCCGGAGAGCCACTCTATGTTACTTTCTTCGAATCTTGCTTTGGTTTTACGAGCTTCTGACCATTTTTGCTTGAAAGTATGTTTTATATTAGCAATCTTTTGCTTTATGCCATGAATTTTTATGTCATCATTTGAATAGGAACTTAGCAGGTGTTGCTCCAAAAACGTTAATTTTCCGTCATATGTTGACTCATTAGAACCTTTCATAATAGCATACAACTCATTCCGAGTCATAAAGCTCAATCCTGAAGTCCCTGTAACAAAATGAGACTAAATCTTAGGAACGAATATTTATACAAGATTGTAAGGAACTAACGAAAAAATATCTTTAAAAAAATGGGGCGGTTTCGGGCGGCTGTTCTTTTTATAAATTTCTTCTGGAGAGTCTACTCTACAAGATACAATAGTAATTGTATCTAAAGAGTGCTAAATAACATAACAAAAAGTCTTTTAAAGGTAAAAAAATGAGAATTTTTGTAATAGTTTATGACACCTTCCTTTTGGACCTATGGATTAAAATAGTATGAGATTTTTGTAGAAAAGAAACATGTTACATATAGTTACATACCTGGCTGAGAAGAATCCATCACAAAATGCACCACAAAACCGTTTATTACTAAAATATCACGTTTCAAAAACAAATTAAATTTGAGCGTAACGAACAATCACACGACCACTGTAGGTGACCGGCAACTTCCGACTGAGCGTGTGGCGTAGTTTGGCGAGCTGGCACGGAGTTCTTCGGCCATTTTGTCGGCCAACTACTTAACTTTTAAAGGATCGACAACATGGAGTATTTTATTAAAAATAAAAAAAACCATTTTTGGCCAACTTTAAGAGCCTAATACCATACTGTGCGACGCACCAACAGTTGTCGCTGACAAGGAGGGGAGGGGGACTACTGCATCAGCTACATACCGAACTTTCTTATAAATAAGTCGTAATAAGCGACATGTCAATAAAACAAACTTCATAATAAACGGAGTCATAATGAAGATACAAAAACTTATTTGTTTTTCAGATCTTCTCGTCGAGTTCATAATGTGCCATCTATTGAAGAAATTCCCTGGAGAACTGTATCAACTATGCGTGGGAGTACTACTACGGTTGCTAAGCTATCAAAAGCGTTGCCGTGTAAGACTTGCAAGGGACTGGCGACCTCTGTGGGCCGCACTTATTGCTCTGTTGAAGTTCTTAGTTACTAACGAGAGCACTTTGTTAAGGAGACATAATATTTTTATCATGGCACAACAGGTTTGTATTACAATTCAATAACGCAAGCCAATCATTCGAATTTATACCTTGTGACAATATAGGATTCCCATGGCAGGCGCTCTTTGCATTAGAAATATTATTAACTGTACTAACCCATGCTCTCTTCCGTGCATATCAACTTTTTTACTTGTGAAGCAATTCGTTTTTGTGTTTCTTAGTAGTGAATATTAAGAAATTAATCGTTACTATGTACGGGTCTTTTAAAGTAGCTATCCTCAACCAATTAAGCCGATCTTAATGCTAGATGACTAAGCTAAGTTACGTCATTTTAAATCCAATATGGCAGACGGTCCAAGATTTTTTTTTACCAACAAATAAAAAAGTTGGTTAAAAACCAGTTTTTATATTAATTTTTTCGTCGTTTATATTTTTTAAATGAGATTTATTTAATAAGCTATACAACCAAATAATATAAGTAAAAGAATAAGAGCTCGCTGAAGTCATTCATTTCTATATGTATAGGTAGACTGCCGTGTTGTGTATATTATATTTTTTCTTTTAATATTATTGACCATCTGCGGTTATGTTCGTTTTATTTATGACTAGCACTTCGCCCGCGTGGATTTCGAAATAATGTATAACATATAACAATAGCACTCACATATAATATAATGCAACTACCAATGAAAAAATGTTGGATTTGGATTAGTTCCGGAGATTACCTCCTACATACAAACAAAATTATATACCTCTTTATAATATTAGTATGGATGGATATTGTATTACGTACAGAAATAAAGTTTAGCTTATTTTAATTCGAGATAACTAAAGTTGACACAAAATGCCATACTTATTGTGTTCTCCTAAAAAGAAATATACTATTAAAAAAACGATAGACACGTATTTATAGTGTCGCAGACATTTTGTAGTGCATTATACTAACGTATGACTTACCAGTACGCCATCGCTAGTATAACAGGATCACAGAACAGATAAAAGAGGTTAGAAAGGAAATAGTTCCTGATTTGTATTAGAACGCGTGTCGCCGCTTGTCTCCCACTCTATAGCTCCACTACAAGCAAGAGACCCATACGTATGCGCATTACGCACACAAAATAAACTACACACATTTAGATCGAGAGTTTGCAACTGATTGTCACACTAACGCAAAGACTATGTTTGACATGCACTCACACACGCGCAAATGCAATTTATTTCTCATATATGTTAAGGTAACCAAAAAGTCGATAATATCGATAAAATTATTGTAATTATTAAAAATTTTCTTACTAAAGTTTTGCAATTTTTTTGCTATAGTTTGGGAAGGCCCCGCCATTAACTGGAGGGACAGGGTTAGTAATAGTGTGGACCTTCACTTATAAATAATATTGTAAAATTAAGGGGGAACATTCGTCACAACCACGATATTCGAATTTTCTTTCGTTTTCCTTGTTTTTTTTTTTTTTGGTAATTGCAGTTCTGTTTTACGTCATTATGTTATGACATAATATAATTTAATTAATATCATGTGAATTTCTATATGCTATACATCAAAAATTGAAAATACCACCCGTGCGAACCGGGCTGTGTGTTCTCGCGATAAACGTTATTCGCGCCAAAGAAAGCCATCAGTTAAAGCAATTACGTAAATAAATGACACAAGTAAAAAGTACAGCAATATTTTGATAATGAACAATAATTTAAACTAATTTCAATGCAGATTTAATAATAATATCCGCAGAAATTATCCAGATTTTGATGTTATTTAATGTTTAGTCTTTAAGTCAAGAGTGAATAAGTTACTTCTAGGCAAACGTGTTCCATCTTCGACCACATCATCACTTACCATCAGGTGAGATGGTGGTCAAACGTGAGCCTATTATCATTAAAAAAAAAACAAAGTTTTATAGAATAGAATATAATTTACACACTACTTACTGCAATATTTTTGTGTGGATAAGTTCCTTTTTTTAACTATCTATTGCCTGACTTTTTTTATATAATCATTTTCTACAAAATTTTCATACTAAATTGTACTACATTTAGTAGGTATCCATTCATTACTACCGGTTGCCTCAATCCACAACTTTTTTATATCTGGATCTGTTGGAAACCTAGCAATAAAACGTATGTTTATAAACAGCTAACCTCAAACAAATTTTTTGACGAAAACCTAGAAACTAAATCGATAACCACAATTAACAATAGTTGGTGGTAATAAATAAAGGTATTTTCATTAAAATAATACTGATAATAATCATTTAAATACATTCAATATATCGACAGTGTTTACAACTTGGTACAACACTATCGATACGCATGGAATTTTGCGGTATGCAAGCATTGGCTCGGCACAAGCGACTTTCGCAACGAACGCATTATATTACGCGATCACTCCCGTAGTACAAGATGTATTGCAAGCAATGTATGATTTTGCATCTGTTCGCGATTGTGTCGTTTTTGTCTATAAATTACATAATACTATTGTAATAATTACAAATAACACTCGTATTTTAAGATTTTTGGGACTTACCGGTGACAAAAAATCCCTTCTCGGGTTACACTACACACCTGGCTTCTTTTCCGACACGTTATGACAGCGCAAGACAGCATAATGATTTTTTTCGCGGAGTTTCGTTCGTCGTCACAATAAAAGTGCGACTATTGGCCGGTGAAGATAATTTTGGTTGAAGTATGAGCGTTCAAACTATAAGCGGCGCGCCTGCCCCGCCCACAAGGCCCTTCTAACCTCTTTTATCTGTTCTGTGAACAGGATAAAGCGGCGCAGTAGTGCTTTTTCTTCCAATATATTTGACACATGTATTTCTTTTCTGACTAAAACCAACGAACTAAAACTTATTATTACGGTTGTAAAATATACCCTTCGTCGTTCAGGAATAATGTAGCTTACTACTGGTCTAAGTCAGTGCAGTAGTTGCGGAGGTTAGTCTTTACAAACGAACGCAATCCATATCCACACTCCCATACTATCCATACTTCCATAATATATATATTATACTTTATACTTTTACTTTTATATTTATATTATACTATTATACTAATATTATAAAATAATGCGAAAGTAACTCAGTCTGTCTGTTACCTTTTCCCGCCTAAACCGCTGAATCGATTTAGATGAAATTTGGTATGGGAATAGTTTAGGACCCTCGGAAGGACATGGGATAGTTTTTATCCTGGAATTCCCATGGGATCGGGATTTACGCAGGAAAAACCTTCCACGCGAACGAAATCGCGGGCAAAAGCTATCCATACTTCCTTTTCACGCCTTAATTACCGAATTGATTTAGATGAAATTTGGCATGGGAATAGCTTAGAATCCTGGGAAGGACATAGGATAGTTTTTATCCCGATATAAGGTTCCCGTGGGATAGTTTTAGAATAGCGCGCGAACGCAGCCGCTGGCAAAAGATAAATTAAATTAATAAAATTTGATTTTTAAATTTAGTATGGTGATAGTTTAGGACCCTGGGAAAGACAAAGGATAGATTTCATCCCGGAAATCATCCATAAATGATGTTAAAAAGGTATTGGAATTTTGTATAGAGAATCAATAATGTCCCCACTTCGACCGCTGAACCGATTTAGATGAAATTTGGTATCGAAATAGTTTTAGACCCTGAAGAAGACATAGGATAGTTTTTATCCCGAAAATCATCCCTTAAGGATGTAAAAGGGGTGTTGGAACATTGTTGATCAGTCCGTCGACAATGTCATGGATATTGAGCAAGTGACGTCGTACCCTGTAGAGTTTATCAACTCTCTGGAATTGTCAGGGTACCCCCATCAAATTAGTCGAGGCTTAAACTTGGTGTCCCAGTCCTGTTGATGCGTAATCTGTACTCACTAAGTCGCAGGCCACGCTGGCGCGACGCGTCTTGCGTCTGCGATGAGCGGGAAAAACAATAATACGGGTCGAACGGGGGGCGCCACGTTGGCGCAACTTGCGTGCGCGTCTAGCGACCGCGAGCAGCGGAGGGATAGGACGAGCTCGCGCGTCCTGCGTATTTATCAATTTTGTTGAATTATCCGCGATGCAAAACATAAATACGGAGGAGTTTATTAGCGAAATAATGTCTCGGCCATCAATCTGGTGCAGTAAGGATGATGAATATAAAACTAAATATGTAATAAAAAAAGTGGGATGAAATAAGTAAATAATCATGAACCCCCATTTTTATCTGTAATATATCCTGTGCAAAAAACTACTTCCTTCTAAACACGAAAGTTCCAATTTAGACAAACTCGTTTTAAACCCCGCGCAATAATAGCAGATAATCACGCGGCCGGCCGCTTCACGTTGAAGCCAAGTTGGCACACTACAGCGGCAAGACGCAGCGTCTTTACGCCTCCCGGTCCCGCAGGTCGCCCCCGCTCACCGCAGTAGCTCTAGCGTGGCCTGCGGCTAAGGCTCTGTAATGGCACGCGACTACAAATTACACACCTTGGATGCAATGTTGTTCAAGCAATAATTATGACTGGAACAGCAGCGGTGAAAACGTATTTATTCCTCGCATTCCAATAATCCCGACCGATTTGCCATTCCAGTTCAAAAAACTCCAATTTCTCCTAAAAGCAGCATTCGCAATGACCATAAACAAAGCTCAAGGACAGACACTGAAATTCGCAGGTGAACATTTAGAAAAACACTGCTTTGCTTTTCCCATGGGCAACTGTATGTGGCGTGCTCACGAGTATCAAGCCCACAAAATCTACACGTTGTAGCCAAGGACGGAAAAACCAGAAACGTAGTTTACAAAATTGTATTGTAAACTACGTTTTGGTTTTAAAAAGATACATTTGAAATACTAACTGTCCATCTGTTTTTGGAGATGGATGGACCTTGGTAATGTTTTTTTTTTTTTAATATTATATGCGTTTTTCAACCACCCAAAAAGGCGTACTGATTGGCAACAAGAATTATTGACAGTGTATATTAACGCGGGCGAAGCCGCGGGCAAAAGCTAGTACCTTTATAATATTATGATGAATTTTGTTCATAAAATATAATTATTTTATGCAATTAATTTCTAGGTCGTGAATATTTTCAATCTCTTCATAACATTTGGCGATACATTCCTGCCTACTCCTGCATCTTATGACCAATTGTATTACGAACTGATTCGTATGCATCAAGTATTCGACAATCTCTTCTATATGGGTAAGTTGGTTGGGCGGATAGTATAGAGACGGTAATATTATCTATACAGTATTCCAACTTCATACAAACGGACGAAGCGCGAGCTATACATACGCACTCGATCTCGGTATGCGCTCGGTTTGCAGACAATCGCGACTGTGCCGCAGTGACGAACGGACGGTGTGTTGATTTTTTTAACAATAACCGCGCGATTTTTTCACTAAAAATATATTCAAGTACATATTTAATATGACGAGTAGGATATATTGTGCTGTTTTTAGTTGCATGAATTCGTCAATAACGCTTCCATAGATAACTTTTTAGATTACCTGGAAACTCTAAAAGGTAAGACTATAAAATAATTTTACTTACTAGTAGGTAGGTACATAATGTGTGTCTTTTTAACCTTTTAACCGCCCGACTTCATATCGTTTGTCGGGCCCCCAGCGCCCGGCACAGTGAATCGAAAAATAAATACCTACAACAAAGAGAGCAGTGCAATATAATTAGGACTTCTGATGAAGAGACTAAGTTTATTAAACTGTTAAATGATTACTTAATTATCTATTTACCTAATATAAACATCGTTTTGATAGAATACAGCGTAATTAAATAAAAAAGTACATTAAACGAGCTGTGATATTTTTGTCGTATATATACGGCGTCGTATATATATGTCAGGCGGAATGGGCCCGAAAATATTTGTAGTAAAAATCCGACGTAGGCGGTTAAAAGGTTTATGGATAAGTATTTCCTATTATCTCCTGAAAAAAAAGATGTCTGGATTAATAAATAAAGTGGTAAACATAAACATGGTTTTTTAATTAAATCTACCAAACAAAAAACACCACGCATTTTTATTGAACACTTCCTATTCAATTCACAAAGTCTTTTATTTGTTTATATAAAAAAAAGTATATTTACAATGAAACTAAATAGAAACAAAGTAGGCAAATGTAATTAAAATGCCGGAGGCGGGCAGCCCTATCGCATGTTTATGTACCGCGCGGCTGTAGGCATTTATTTCAAAGATATGGCCGAGTTACAATACTGTATAGATAATATTACCGTGGTACAGTAGTAGTAGTAGTATAGACCTATCAAAATTTATTTTTCTAATATTTTACAGCTTTGCGCTATTCCACCAGTGATGGTGAATTTAAGGCAGAAGCGTTGCGATTAGCCAACTGTTTGGTGAATGTACGCGCCATTATCCAACACTTTTCGCCAAAAATTGAAGCCTGGCTGGCGTCGCAAAATCTATCTACACCTACCGAAGATCAGGTCAGTATTATACCCTGTTTTTTAATCTCAGAGACAAAGTTGACATTACGACGGTTGCCAGTTTTTTGCAATTCTTAAATAGTGAGGTGCCACTATCGAAACTTAACGAAATCAAGTATCGGTTTTTTTATAATACGTTATCCTGAAATGATGTGTAGGTGCTAATTTAAAACGTAGAAATACAAAATTAATAATGTACAATATATATATATAAAAATTATAAGAATATAAAAATCTGTACACGCGTACTTGAAGGGTGGTAATTGCGACGTTGCTGTCCTTCGAGTACGCGTGTACAGAGTGTTTCTTTTACGTATCAATTTAACATTTTTAGTGAATATTTTAATATTAAAAAAAAATTGGCCAAGTGCGAGTCGGACTCGCCCATGAAGGGTTCCGTAGTAACTATAATAAATATAACATAGTTATTATATTTATTTGAAAAAAAAACTACATTAAACCTTACAAGTTTCTTAAAACTAGCTTATTTACAATTTTTACAACTACGCCAAATAACTTTGTTTTTCATAGTATTTGTATGAATTACAAAGTTATATTTGCGGTTTCAGAAAATAAACTATATCTCAAAAACTGCTGACTCAATCTCGTTCAGACCAATTTTGGTTGAAAGTTTACATTAAGATCTACAACATATGGTTTTTTTTTATTTTTCACTTCATTCTTATAGAAATTAGAGGGGGGGGGGACACATTTTACCACTTTGGAAGCGTATATCTTTTAAACGATTAACTTTATGAAAAAGTCGTTTTAGAAACCTAAATGTCATTTTTAAAGACCAAAATAACACAATGAGAAAGTTTAAAAATATGGACTCACTTTCTGAATCCGGTGGAGTGCCAATGTGACACGACCGGGAAAACTAAAAAATTGTTAATTAATATTTTAACTACAAAGTTGAAAAAAAAAACTTATTTAAAAAATCTAAAAAAATCCGACTGCTCAACTGAAGTGTAAGAACCAAGCACATTTTTATTTTTAAAAGTGACAAGCAGGCGGACCCATCGCATTTAAAAAAAAAATGTTCTATGGGGTCCCACCTGCTTGTCACTTTTAAAAATAAAAATTGGCCAAGTGCGAGTCGGACTCGCCCATGAAGGGTTTCGTAGTAACTATAATAAATATAATATAATTATTATATTTATTTGAAAAAAAAAACTACAAAAAACCTTACAAGTTTCTTAAAACTAGCTTATTTACAATTTTTACAACTACGCCAAATAACTTTGTTTTTCATAGTATTTGTATGAATTACAAAGTTATATTTGCGGTTTAAGAAAATATTCGTGGGACTCATCCCGTTACCGTGGCCCCGGTACGTAAAGGGCTATTGAAGGAACACCGTGGATTTTAGTCAGTAAAAGTCTGACAGTCCCTCCCACCCTGCCCGGAGTGGGAGGACTTATTTGATAATTTTACCACGTTAAAAAAAAAAAAAGTCTCAAAAACTGCTGACTCAATCTCGTTCAGACCAATTTTGGTTGAAAGTTTACATTAAGGTCTACAACATATGGTTTTTTTTAGATTTTTCACTTCATTCTTATAGAAGTTAGAGGGGGAGGACACACATTTTACCACTTTGGAAGCGTATATCTTTTAAACGATTAACTTTATGAAAAAGTACCACACACGTATAGGTTTCATGAAAAAAAATATTTTCAGTTTCAGTTCCATGTATGGGGAGCCCCCTTTATTTTAAGTATTTTTTTAATTTTCTCTTAATATCGGAAAGCGGTTTACAGAATACATCTATCTACCAAGTTTTACGTGTATAGTCCTACTAGTTTCGGAATAAAATCGCTGTGACATACGGACGGACGGACAGACAGACAGACGGACAGACATGTCGAAACTATAAGGGTTCCGTTTTTTGCCATTCGGCTACGGAACCCTAATAAAAACATTTTGTTTTCGAATTAATATTTTTTTAGCATGTATGGATGCTATACTATTGCGGGTTAAGCCTGCGCCGAGTAAAATAACTCGAAACGGTCTTCACAACTAAAGGAATATAACCTATAATAGTACTTTAATTACCATACAAAAATATGTAATGAACACTAGAATAAATGTGTTAGCAAACATAGTTGGCAAAATTTAAAAATATTTTATAGTTTGTTAAACAAAAATACATAAAGTTGGACAAAAATCCTTACAAAACATGCTCGTGCGGCGCTGAATTTTGATAGTAAACTGTTGAATTTTTTCATAAACTTCAATTCATATTATTCTCTAATTATCATACTATCATTTACAGCTTTAACATTTCAAAAATGTCGCTTGGTTGTTTTAATTTTAATTTTTTCTTCTAATTTGCGCGCTATTTTGAACCATACGTAACGTACACCGGTCGAAAATTCAGTCGTCCACGGGAGCTCAGAGATGGGTCACGTCTCATCGTGGAGCGTTTCGCCGGTAACGATAATTCGCGATCTATTGTGTACGTATGTATTGCAGCAATCCGTTGAATAACATAAGTCATATTTTTTGTTTTTTTGAGTACGATTTATTATGCATACCCAGCAATTACTTTTTATTGTTCAATATATATTTCTTTAACATTTTTTTTTTTTCAATGTTTGTTTTATTATGGGAAAATGTAAAAAAAAAAATATTATTAGAAGAAAGTTGGCGCAAATTTTCGAAAAAAAGCCATTCTCATAAAAAGTACGTATTTCTATTTTGTGTTGTTATTATTGCTTTTTAACCGACTTCAAAAAAAGGAGAAGGTTCTCAGTTCGTCTTAAACTTTTTTTATGTACGAGTATGTAACCTCAAACTCGAAGACGGCTGGACCGATTTGGATTTTTTTTTTCGTTTGAAAGGGTATACTTTCTAGTTGGTTCCATTATTATGAAATCAGGATCTGATGATGGGATCCTGGAGAAAGCGAAGAGTTCCCTCTTTAAATATTATAGGCACACCTATAGCGTTTTGGGTATTTCTAATAGTACCTTGTGCAGTTGCTCCCGAAAAGCACCATTTGAGGAAGTGAAAGTGATGATGAAGACTTTTTTCAAACATTCGATATGGGTATCGTGTAATGGGTTTTTGGGGGTGGTGATTGCAAATCTGGAATTTATTTTTAAATTCAAGATGGCGTATGCAACTTTTTCTCACAAATTCGATATGGGTACCGTGTAATGGGTTTTTGGGGGTGGTGATTGTAAATCTGACATTCATTTTAAAATCCAAGATGGCGGATGCAACTTTTTCTCAAACATTCGATATGGGTATCGTGTAATGGGTTTTTGGGGGTGGTGATTGCAAATCTGGCATTCATTTTAAAATCCAAGATGGCGGATACAACTTTTTCTCAAACATTCGATATGGGTATCGTGTAATGGGTTTTTGGGGGTGGTGATTGCAAATCTGGCATTCATTTTAAAATCCAAGATGGCGGATGCAACTTTTTCTCAAACATTTAATATGGGTACCGTGTAATGGGTTTTTGGGGGTGGTGATTGCAAATCTGGCATTCATTTTAAAATCCAAGATGGCGGATGCAACTTTTTCTCACACATTCGATATGGGTATCGTGTAATGGGTTTTTGGGGGTGGTGATTGCAAATCTGGCTTTCATTTTGAAATCCAATTTAAAATACATACGATATCCATATTGAATGTTGGAGAAAAAGTTGCATCCTTGGTGGATGCAACTTTTTCTCCAACATTTAATATGGATATCGTATGTGTCTACTAAGTTAAATACACTGATAACCTTCAAGGGTTTATTGCTAAGTATAATTAACAAAGTAAAGTAAGGACTAAAATTATCGCTAAATGATGAAAATGAGTGCACCCGGTTGCTGTTCGAAATACACTAAGCTCGCGGCGAACTTAGTGCGACCGCATTATATCGCTTGCTCAGCAAACGTGGTCGATTGCAAAATATTGCATCAAACATCGTGTAATAGGTTTTTGGGCATACCGATTGCAATCCTGACATTCATTTTAGAATTTACGACGAAAGTTCATTGGCTACTTTGTTAGCTTACAATTTACACTGGGTTATTGACAATTTAACTGATCCTAGGTTAACTGACTATTCAGTATTATCTAGGGTATCTAATAATACTGAAATTAATTGTTTAAACCCTTAGATGTGACAAAGGAGAGTTATAATAACACAATTTTACTATATCATCAGAATATAAATCGTTTCTCCGGCAAAATATTAGATGAGGAAATGTTAATAGATAAATGTGATATAGATATCTTATGTTTTTGTGAAACCTGGCTAAAACCAGACAGAATGTTGTTTAAAATTAATATTTTTCTGTTACTAGTGCATACAACAGGTCCTCAGTAGGAGGTGGTACTTTAATATTACGTAGTAATTCTCTTAGATATAAGGAACAAAAATATATCACCACTTGCTCTGTTGATTGCTTGTGTGAGGTAGCATGTACAGAAGTTGAAGGCCAAACTTTCTTAAGTGTTTATAGACCACCAGCATCAAACTTGTCATCATTCTTAATGATAATGGGAGAAATTTTAAGTACCTAAGCTTATAAGAGATAATAAATTAGTTTTCGTTTGTGGTCACCTAAATATTGATTTGTTAGTAAATTCACCTGAACACTGCAAGCTTACTTCATTGTTTGGTTCATTTAACTTAAAATGCACATACAAGGAAACAACAAGAATAACACCAACATCAGCTCAATGCATAGATAATATTTATACTAATTGTGCCATAAAATACTCGTCTCAAATTAGTGGAGTTAGGTCTGACCATACAGGTCAACTAGTATCCTTTGAGTTGGTTAAAAAGCGGCTATTAAATAAGAATATTAAGTTTAGGCCACTAACTAAAAATAAATTAATGTTTTTAATGATAACATGTTAAGTAATCTTTCAATGGCCAATTTTGACTCCCATGACCCCAATGAAAATTACAGGATATTATTTTCTTCACTATGCCACGAATTTAGTAAGGCATGTCCAGTTAAAAATTTCAAATGAGTAATAAATCTAAATTTAATGATTGGGCCACTGCTGGAATAAGAATAAGCTGAGACAATTTATACAACTTATACCATGAAAAATCATTGACTTCCGATGAAGCCTTCCAGAATTATGTAAGAAACTACTCAAAGATATTTAAAAGAGTATGCGCCCTAAGCTAAATCTAAATCAGAAAGTAATAAAATTAGCATTTCTAACAATAAAATAAAAACTGTGTTGAAGGTGATAAACAAAGAAACTGGAAACACAAACCAACAGGGTTAGAATGATTTGACTTTGAACATCGATGATCAGGTCATCTCAGATAAGTCAAAAGTGGCTGAGAAGTTGGAAAATTACTTTACCAATATTCCAGTAGAGGTTACTAAATCTCTACATTCTTCGCCATTATTAGCAGAATCTTTTTTAAAAGAAAACTTCAATAAGGCAGGGGCGTGCACAGGATTATGACAGGGTATGCGGCGGAGTAATCGGTCACAAAAACTTTGCCTTTTATAGATTTTTAGCATAGCCACAGCCACGCATCGTAGCATGGTGGCGATGCGTGGCTGTGGCTATCCTAAAAATCTATAAAAGAAAAAGTTTTTGTGACCGATTACTCCGCCGCATACCCTATCATAATTCTGTGCACGCGCATGCAATAAGGATATACCAACATTTTCATTTAAGCCCATTTCTATTGATGTAATTAAAAAGCATTCCAAAGTCTTAACATAACAAACACTGATGACTTATGGAGTGCATCTGTTAGGGTTCTTGGTAATATTATTGACTCAATTGCTGCTATCCTAACAGGCAGATTTAATTAATGTATAGACAGCGGTAATTTTCCCGATTTAATGAAACATAGTAAAGTAGTACTAATTTTTAAGTCGGGTTGTAAGAGTGATCCCTCTAACTATAGACCGATATATGTGCATCCAGCATTAAGCAAAATATACGAAAAAATCATGCTGGACCAGATGCTATCATATTTTAACTCAAATGGAATTCTGCATAGTCGGCAGTTTGGTTTCACGAAAGGTAGGTCAACAACAGACGCAGGAGTAGCGCTCATCCGTCACATTCTGGAATCTTTGGAGAAATCTCAGGATGCAATTGGCATATTTTGTGACCTCTCCAAAGCTTTTGATTGCGTTGACCACAAAACACTGATCTGTAAATTACACCATTACGGAGTTCGTGGATTCGTGTTCTGCTGACCTTGTTCTTTCATATTTATCAAACAGGCAACAAAAAGTTATTGTTAATGGAGCGACATCTGCAGGATCTCTAGCCAAGATGAGTGCTCCGCAAGGCCCTTTCCTTTTTATAGTGTATATCAATGACAGACATGATGACCAACTTATCGGATATTTTTTATTTGTAATTCCATTGTGCTGTATTAATTGGTCTATACGACAGTATAGACCAAAGTTTTAAATATAATTAAGCATATCTTAAAACTGGAAACATATCTTACAACTATATAATAATATAGGTTATCCATCAGAATTCAGACCGGCTTTAATTTATAATCATATTGTGGGAAGTACTAATTTCACACGGGTTCCCGTTAGTATATGCTTAAACTAGACTTATGGTCTCACGGTGCGTGGTGCGCTGGTTGCACGCTACTGGCATGATTGCTCTATGTTATCTCTTAAAAAATAGTAGTCGAGATACCTACTACTGTTTCTTGTGATTTTTATTTTATTTCTGGCTCGCGTTTGAATTTTAAGAAAAAAACTAATTCAAACTCAAAATGTTTTATTTCACATAGGCCTACATGGGCACTTATAAAACGTCAGCAGTTTGGCGCAGGGCACGGTTCGAAATTGGTCGTTTTCTATGGAGAAGATCCGGCAAGAAACTCCACAGTTACTCTTTTAAAATATCATTCTTACAAAGTATCTATAATACAGGTTAATTAGGTATGAGAGGACATTAAAGCCTGTCTGAATTCTGATGGATAACCTATATTATTGTATAGTTGTAAGATATGTTTCCAGTTTTATGTTATGCTTAATTATATTGAAAACTTTGGTCATTACAAGATATTTTCTAAATTTAAACCCACGACCTACGTCATTTAAATTTAAAAGTCAATTATCTGAAATTAAGTATTTCAAATGGCGGGAGACTTTGTTAAACATAAAAAACACAGTGATACGACGTCAATGTGCAGCTATTTTTTAGTTGCGAAGGATAGGAATAGTGCCAAATGTAACCGATGCTCAGCCATTCTCAAGACTTTGGATGGATTGACTAAGGGATTACATACACATTTGTCATCAAAACATTACATCAAGCTTATGTCAGCTTCAACAAGTCTAGATTCTGATAATCTGAACACAGCACCGCCGCCACAACTTTCAATCAAAATTGGTTTTAAAGAGATCGAGTCTGCAATTTTTGAGATACAGCATATTTTCTAAAACCGTAAATATAACTTTGTAATTCATACAAATACTATGAAAAACAAAGTTATTTGGCGTAGTTGCAAAAAATGTAAATAAGCTAGTTTTAAGAAATTTGTAAGTTTTAGTTTTTTGTCAAGTAAATATACATATTATATTATATTATTATAGTTACTACGGAACCCTTCATGGGCGAGTCTGACTCGCACTTGGCCAATTTTTGTAAAATGTTATAATAAGCAATATAACATTAGATTTATAGATTTCTTTTATTTTTTTTTTCTTTTAATTTAAGTTACACTTGATACATATCGACGCTTGAAAGGCAATCCTAACTAACCGACATAAATCCGTAAAATGAGTTATATATACCATTCGAACCGGCAGATTTTTCTGCGTCGTTTGATCTAGGTCTCATAGTTCTACGACGAGTTTTATTGTCGCTTACATATTGCGTGATTTCGGTAAAATCTACATTTTGTGCTTACTAAACGACCTAAAAATAGTGATTTTTTGAATATCTACCAGTTATGACGTTCTAACAATTAGGAATATGAACTTAGTCGGTTTTTCATGTATTGACTTTTTCATTTATTTGTATTGACGTATTTTTACTTGTTAAGAATTTTTCCTTTGAAATTACTTAGTACATTTTACCTACATAAAGCAATTGTAATTTATGTGGTTATATTTTAACTCGATAATATATTTTGTGACAGTGTCATTTGTATAAGTTAGCCTGAAATAAAGTGGAAGAATATTAGAGCTTAGATATTTTTACTTGTATATCATAATATTTATTTTTTATTCTTAGATATTTTTATTTGACAACGCTTAATACTAATGATGTCGGTTAGATAGTCTTACTTCATTTGCTAAATGGCTAAGTATGGTGCGTAGATAAATTTACCCGTACGCAAAATTATATTTTCTCGTCGCTAAAGAACCGCACGCGTTTAAAAAACGTTGTGTAGGTATGCGCGACACGCGTCGTGACACGTCTATACGGGTTCTCATTCAGACACCCGCCGTCGCTTAGGGAGGACGTACTTCACATTTTGGCGCATATTCTATTAGACATGGTAAGTATTCAATTAAATTATGCAAAGGTAGTACCTATTTCAAAACTGCATTTCGTTTTGGATTATTTATAAATCCTATTATGTTTTAGATGGAACAAAGTACTCATTTTAAATCAATTTTATTTATCTTTGCAGTTATAAATGAGTTGCTTTTTTATAATTTGTTTGAGTACCTACAAGATAAATAAACAGTAGTTATTTATCTTGTAGGTTCACTTAGTAAAAATACACGGTATAAATCTGACATCAGCGAATTGTTTTTTTTTTGCAGTCTGCGGCTTCGTCAATTAATAGCAATACAAATCAGTTTAACAAAACATTAGAGTCAGCTTCTATCAGCATTGACACTTCGAAAGATTTAGCTTTTCCGGTTCTTGCCGATAGTTTATGCACCACAATTATACACAACCACAACAGATCACACTGAAACGACTGCATCGATTACTGCTCCACGTATATCGGTTGATTACGCATTTAATATGACTTTAACTGCTGAATCAGACATTGAAGAACCGACTTTGAATGATCACCAGGTTGAGGAAAACACACGATATACATGACTTACGTCCGATCATGATGTACCGTCTACATCGGCATGAAAGTAAAGAATCTACCGTATCAAACCCAATTAAAAGTAAAGTTGGTAAAAGAAAATCCAAGAAAGATATTAAATATATTGATTATATGTGAAGATACAGTGCATGCTATTATTGAAAATAGATTGAAGAATACAACTGTTTACGCACCATCACAATGGTTTACAGTTTTTGCAACTGCCAGACAAGAACCAGCGCATTTCGAGGTAGAAAGACTGAGTTACGAAGATTTTTACAGATGGGATAGTATTAGTGACAAATATTATAAAGGTAACTTAACTGGAAAGATAAGCAAGATCTGTATTATCACTTTCAGAAAAGACAAGCAAAGCGTTAAATATAAAACATCTATGAATCCTACTGCAGCGTCCTTTGATGTTCCTTTGACGTCCTGTGATGCCCGGTACCTTTGGGTATGCAGACGACAGCACAGTTGCTGAGAGATAAGTGTCCAGCGCGCGTGCTGGTGGGTCACAGATCCAGTCTCTCCGTGAGGGCATGGTTGGGCGCTTGAACTTGTCCTTGAAGGCTGTCTCCGAATGGGGCGATGCCAACTTGCAGGGCCGGATTAACCATTAGGCGGAGTAGGCAACTGCCTAGGGGCCCCGCATCCACTAGGGGCCCAGGCCCAGTGCATGCACCAAGAAAACATGTTTCTTCGAACGAGAATTTGATGTGCGTGTGAACTTAGGGACCTAACTGTTATTTCACAATGTACAAATCGTTATATTTTGTAGTAGATTAAAACAATTTTAGAACAAATCTGCGAATAAGTAAACAAATATATTAAAAACCATAGCCCTTAATGTGCGTTTCCTCAGTTCACACACGATTTGGTAAGTTAAAGTAAGAAAAGTGGCCCTGAGAATGCCATTGCCTTGGGGCCTCTAACAGGGTTAATCTGGCTCTGCCAACTTGGTCAAGTTTAATGCAGCTAAGACCCAGGCGTGTCTCTTCTCTGCAAAAAGGAGTCAATTCGAACCGGCTCCTACTTTCCGAGATTTACATCCGTGCCGATAACCGATCGTATCGAGCTTCTGGGGGTAACACTAACTTCTACCCTCAATTTTGGCTCGTATATCGAAGCTAAGGCTCAATTAGCATAAAAAAAGTTGGGAATCCTAGCAAAGGTGAGACGGTACTTCACACCCGAGCAGCTGCTCAATCTCTATCAAGCCCAGGTTCGGTTGTGTATGGAGTACTGCTCTCATCTTTGGGATGGATCTGCCGAGTACCAGCTGGATGCGCTTGAGTCTATTGAGAAACGGGCCAAAAGACTCATTGGCAACGATATACTGGTCGAATCAAAGCTCCAGAGCCTTGAACATCGACGACGAGTTGCTAGTCTACCGGTTTTCTATCGGTTACATTTCGGAAAGTGTGCGATGGAATTACACAATCTAATTCCGCCAAGCTCGTTCCATCATCGGACTACAAGACAAACGACGATGCGCCATCGTTACATGGTGGACATCCCACCTATACGCACTAAACGTTTTGGGAATACCTTCATTGTGCGTACGGCTAAGGAGTGGAATTCCCTACCGGATTCTGTGTTTCCCGATAGCTATAACCTAGGGGTCTTTAAGTCAAGAGTGAATAGGTTACTTTTAAGTAAGCGTACTCCATCTTCGACCACATCATCACTTACCATCAGGTGAGATGGTGGTAAACGCGAGCCTAGTATAAAAAAAAGTTGAAATTCAGTCTAAACCCAAGGTATCTCTTTTACCTTGTTATCGATCGCAGCTTCCCATATCAAAAGCAATTGTGAGTTATATTTTTTTTTAGAAACTGAGTGATGAAGATGCTAGGTAATTTATAATTGCGACAGCAATAATAATTGTTCAATTAAAAAATATATTGATCTCAGACTGAATGTTATGTCATAATTAGTTTCCTGGTCGGCACTACATAGCGTATTTGTTTAATTTTCAATAAAGACTTTTATTCAATAATAATTGATTTCATTTATTTTTGTGCATGATAATAATTACCTATACAGTTCTTGGTTAAATGTCGGTTATGAATGGAGGTTTGGGGTAATTTTAATAACTAAGATACAATTTCCAAAATCGCAAAAGCCCCATTAAATAATGCTTAGGTAAATTTACTTATTTTATTTTAACCTGTCAGATCTTTTTAGATCAATCTTTATGTTTCAAAATTCTAAACTAAGTAAGTTTACCTATTTTTACATGTTACTGCACACACTACAGTGATGATTTAGATAATTTTACCTGTTTATCAAATCAGGTAAATTTTATCTAACCGACACAAACCGGTGTTTTTAAAAGTGTCGGGTGTCTTTTTTTGACAATTTGGATAGCTATAAAAAAATGATTTCTACGAGCGTTAACATCATTTTAATCGAACAATTAGGAAAAATTTTATGATTTTTTTTGTAAATATTTGAACTTTAAATCGCTCTCCTGTAAAGTTTACTCAATGTCGCTTAGTGATGATTGCCTTTCAAGCGTCGATATATTGTTATGAAATAAATTACGCTTATATTTTCTGCGAAGTAAGTTCGCTAGACAGCATTAATGAAAAAATGTTTTTTGGTATGGCCCCACGTATATATAATAAAGTACCGAATGTTATTAAAAATATGACAGTACATCAGAATTTAAACGAGCACTAAATGAAATTTTAATAAACAAAACTTATTTCAGTCTGGTTTTATTATGACATTACATAATTATATTTTTTTTTATTTCATACTGGTTTTATTATTCAAATAAGTACTGCATACCCATCTACCCTAACTTGCTACTTACCCAGTTTCGAAGCGTCAATAGCCTAATGGATAAGGTGTCGGACTTGTGATCGAGAGGTCGCAGGTTCGAACCCCACCCATTACACTATTGACGTGAACCCACTCCAGACACAAGCATATTTAGCTTAGTTGGAGGGGTTAACAAGATTGCTAGTAATGTGAAATGTACACACATTGCTAGTATACTTTAAAAAAAAATCTGAGGAGTTTAATATATAAAATCAAAATTTTATTGCAATAGGATGAATAGTGAGGGAACGGATAATGTATTACTACAGTAAAAAAAACGTTAATTTTTATATAATAGGTATAATTTATTAAATTTATTTTTGTGATTTATTTACGTACCTACTTGCTTCATTTAGTTCCATCCAGCCGTTTGAGCGTGAAGAAGTAACAAACTTGCAAACAGACACATTCATTCACAAACTTTCGCCTTTATAATATTAGTGTGATAAATAAAACCATCTAAATAATTAATATTCGTTTTTCAAGTTTATTCAACATAACGACAAAAAATTAAAAAATGCAAAGTTAGGAAACTTCGTCGTGCAACGGCAAGCGGGCCTCGAGCGAACTTGTCATTGTGTGTGTGACAACGCACACGACTAGCCCGCTGCAGTAAATACCTATTTTCCGCGCGTCTCGTAGGCTCGACACCCTCTTAACGGGAACGCTCTCTGTTAGTTAACATACTGTATATCCTAAGCGATTACTTTAAATAAAAAATAGAGGTAAAAACTTAAAAATGGCTAAGATATCGGACTTGTGATCGAGAGATCGCGAGTTCGAACCCCTCCCATTACACTATTGCCGTGAACCCACTGCAAACACAAGGATATTTAGCTGAGTTGGAGGGGTCAACAAGATTGCTAGTAATGTGAATTATACGCAGATTGCTAGTTCTCTGTATAAAAAAGACCTATTCAACAATACCATAACGATATTTGATATAGTTTGCTGATTTTTTATTATTAACTGTCATATCTCTTCTGACACTCGCATGGTTAATACGAATTGATTAACGTGAGAATTATTCAAATCAGTCCACGCGTATGTCCTGTACAACGCCACATAGGTATAAACATACATACTTACATAGACAAGTTTCACAAAACACATTACCCTCCTTTGCGTCGCGCAGTCGGGTAAAAAGTTACGATTCTAACAAACAAAAACAAACCGGTATCGTAGGTATAACACTGCACAAAAGAGCGGGCAACATTATTTCTAAACTTGACATTTGCATGTGTCAATTCTGTCTCTGAGATTAAAAAACAGGGTATAGACCATTTTCAATTAATTCGAGTCGTCATAGCAGATAATGTGCTAGGGTTCTTTAAACTTTCCGCGGGAGACGCTCCTGGCTTCTGGGATCGCGAGCCAATCTCCGGCCACCGTAGGCGCAGGCTTGCAGACGGCGAGTAAGGGTAGCTCACCGTCCGGTAAGGACCAGACACGAGTCGGCGGCCGCCGCAGAGTCGAAAGCACTAGAAGGGGCCACAAAGGGCCTTTTCCTGCTGGGGTTGCAGAAATGTTATAATGAGATACCGCGGCCCCGAAACGCAAGGGCAACTGAAAGAGCATAATGGGTTTTTACTCAGTAGAAGTCTGATACTCTCTTCCGCTCCACCCATAACGGGAGAAGTCATTTGATGATTTTACCTCCCAAAAAAAGGGTTCTCTATACTCTATACTATAGTCCTCGTCACGTAAGTTGGCAAGGTTTTGGCGTAGTGGGGGTAAGTTCGGGCATCGTGCACTTAGTGGAAGAAAAAAGTGGTCACTTTTACTGCTTGCCATTATTCTATGGTTATTGCCATCATTTATTTGTAATCATGTCTGTTTAGAAGAATGTTAAATAAAGAAGACGAATTCATTCGTTAATTCGGTATTATAAATAAAATAGATGTAATACATAAATACATTTAAAAGTGAAAAAAAAATGTATTTAAAAAAAACATTAAAAATAATATGTTCCCGTCGTCACAATTAGTTAATAAAACTGCTACCAAGACAGTGACGAATTCGGAATTTCAACCTTCCTTAACTATAAAGTCTAACTGTTCTTTCTGACGTTTAAATAGTCTGCGTTAAACAGTATTTGGTCTTGGCATTGTAATCAACGTAACGAAAACTAAATTTAAAACAACAACTCGTAACAAAAATAAAGGGTACAGTAACTTTCGTGTACGCAAGTGTATTCAGGAGCAAATTGAACGAGAACTACAGACGCCCTAATCGCGCTCGGAGCGGCGCTATGTCATACCCCGCGTCCCGCTGACACCTAAAAATTGACTTCTGCGCATTGAACGACTCTTGCCAAGTTATTTGACGACAACTATACCTTTTTTGTTTTCGGGGGGTGAAATCCTCATGGATGTCCTCCGCCCTGGGACGGGCGAAGGGGTCTGTCAGATACTTACTGACTAAAACCACCCCGTGTTCCCTCGTACACATGCGCCGGGAGCTGCGGGAACACATATCACACGCTTATTCCAATACTGTCACTATCCCAAAAAGTCAACTTTTCAGGAGAGGCAAAAAATGGAATGAGAATGGGAACATTTTTGTTTAGTGACGAAGCAGACTACTGCCCGTATAGCGGTCATTTCTGTTACTTTTAGACTAATGTAAGCGCGATTACGCGTAGTTCTACGTTTACCAACAGATGGCATTAAAAAGTCGATTTGGCAAAATTTTGGATAGTGACAGTATTGGATTAAGCGTGCGATATGTATTCTTCAATGCGGCCCCCGATCCACCTACGCCTGCCCCATCTTTTTAAGCAGGGGGAGTGAGGTGTTTGGTTCTCCTTGCGACTTCTAAGAAGGGCGCGCGTGGAACAAAACGCGCCACCACCCACCTCGGGTCTAGTGTTATAGGGAGCGGCGGGCTTCCCCAAGCCCACCGTCCCTGGACCCATTTAGGGGGGCCGCCAGATGGCATTAATAAGGCGCCATTTTTGTTCTTTTGTATTTTACAGATTCTTGAAGTAGTCCGAAAGAACTATGACAGCCTAATTCTAAAGTTACAAGAAGGCTTGGAATCGTATGAGCGTTATTCAGAGAGGGAGCATCGTCCGCTGCTGTCGCGCCTCGTGCTGTCTGCTCGGCAGCGGAGCGACACCTCGGCCGTACATCACCACACTGCAGCAGCCCTGGAGCATTATACTAGCATTTCTTGAAAATATTAAATTATTTAAACATAAATGGCGCGAGAATCACCTGTGTTTTTAAAGCTCTATCACAAAATTCCGTGTCGTCCGAATTAGTGTTCCTTAGTACAGTAGTACCCAACTGATAAGGCGCGTCGTGAATCTTCGTTCGCGCAAAAAAGAAAGTATGGCCCCGAAGATTAACGAAAGAACGCTTAAAGCATACAATCAGATCACTACTACAAGGTTCTTATTGCACTGCAGCTGTCATTACCGTCTCATTCACGCACGCGTCACGCGCTAACATGGCGGCAGCTGCCGACCAATAGCGGTAAAGGAAACGAAGCGCGGTGCGAAAATTCATGTTCTGCGCAGGTACATCGGTAAGCCATATCAGTTGGGTACTACTGTAACAATTTTTTCATCACACTTGCACGTAAATAGTATCTAAACATACAGGTTAACTTGGCCGTAATGCCCCATAAAAAACCCTCGAGTTTTTTTTTTGTCATGAAACCCAAGGTCGGTATTTTTTTTTAAATTTATAGCACAGCACACAGGTCATGCAAGTTTAAGCAAGGAGTTTACACGCAATTGAAAAATTGTCTTAAAATGTTATCTAAACAGGAATTTAATTGCAATCTCGCTACATGTTACTTAAATACTCAACTAATGTTCTTAATAATCGATTTTATAGTTTTTTTGTATCAAAACGTCGAAATTATTTTTATTTTTTTACACTCCGTCATGGCTGTATACCTAGGACCTACGTAAGTATTTGTCCTTAACGTTTCTGAACGAACATTTGTATAATCTGTGGTGTGGGCAAAAAGCCATCCGCTTAAAAAAAGTTCACTTATTTCCCAAGTTTCGTAATAATAGTTGTGCTGACTTGTGTATTAAAGCTGTAATTAATAATTATTTATTTACTCGCAAATGTGATGAAAAACATTGTATGTTTCACGGGCGGTACGGGAATTGTAATGGGAATTACCTCGACTCAGAAAGCCCTCAGTCTCCGACTTCGGGCTTCTACTAGAGCCTAGATCGTAATTCCTTACTTACCGCCCTTAATACACAATGTGCTAAAGTTCAACACGACGCAACGATCCTGACATGTTGTTTGATCTGCCAGGAGTCTAGAAGATGGACCTGACTGATTTGTGCAGAACAGACTTGAGGCGCCCACATACACATTACCTTTATTATGATTATGACCTTTAGAGACTCCCAGTGTTGTGTCTATGTTGTAGCCATATTGATTGGAATTGGCCATTTCACAATGTGGCCGGCGTTAGGTTAGTGTTGAGGTGATTTCAGTGATTTGGCTACATTTGAATCTAGAAAATTGTCTAATAGCGCACTGATGAGCTAATAAATTACATTTTGAACCAAGTTGTGATAAATTACAGGAACAGTTTATAGTTTCTGTAAAACTGTGACTGTTTTACTTTTAACCTTTTAACCGCCTACGTCGGATTTTTACGACAAATATTTTCGGGCCCATTTCGCCTGAGTCGTATATATACGACAAAAATATCACAGCTCGTTTCATGTACTTTTTTGTTTAATTACGCTGTATTTTATCAAAACGATGTTTATGTTAGGTAAATAGTTAATTAAGTAATCATTTAACAGTTTAATAAACTTTAGTCTCTTAATCAGAAGTCCTAATTATATCGCACTGCTGTTTTTGTTGTAGGTATTTATTTTTCGATTCACTGTGCCGGGCGCTGGGGGCCCGAAAAACGATATGAAGTCGGGCGGTTAAAAGGTTAATGTCATTATTTAACCTAAGCTATGTCTAGTCTAGGGACTTTTTATTTGGTCTGAGCGTAAAAGCAGAGTTTAGGTTAAATGTCATAATTATGTTACAAATTATACAAAGGTAATACCAGTAACGTATTTAACTGATAATTAATCTTATCTTTTAAAACAAGTGTGGATGATCCATGAAATAATAACTTGAGTAATAATCATATTGTACCGATCAAGGCTCGGATACCGGTTAAATTTTCAAACCGGTATGATGTACTTGAAGCCAAACCCTTTACATTCGGTTTCGTTCGCATAAACCGTTTTTTTTAAACCGGTATTTGGAAGAGTATTTACATACAGGTTTTTTCGGATTAAACGACTTAGAGCAATAAAAACCGGTTAACACAGACGCACGATAAACAAACGTCGCGCGCTGTTCAGTTGTTATTCAGTCGTAAGAATTTTATTGATTCGGGTCGGATGTTTATTTATGTCATTGCATCAATAAGCTCCGCAGGCTGTAAAAACATAAATAAATGAATAGTTTAAAAACACCAGAAAAACACGCTTTTATAAATGCACATAAAAACAAAAAAATGTTAAGAAAACGGATAACGGATTTTTTTCAAGTTTTAACCTTGAAACCTGATCGTGTTTAAAGTCCATTACGTGGCCTTTCTCACAAGTGCAAACACGACTATGATACGATATTCCATCGTGGAATGCCAGTGCTTGTCTTCCGGCTTCATCATCAGACCTTGATACCTAATCGTGGTCAAAGTTCATTACAAGACTTTTCTAAGAAATCCAAAACAGCTATGATACGATTTTCCATCATGAAGTTCCAGTTCATATCTTCCGGCTCCATCATCAGATCAGTTCTACAGTACCATATTATTGTATTGACATCAAAACTACATACAGTTGCCAATTTTCATTACACTACGACCCTTGGAAGATGGTTAAATTAGTTACCTTAGATTCCATTACATAGTTACATACAGGTCGACCTAATAAAAGCGTGTTAAAAATGGGTAAGTATCTAATATTTTTTTGGTGAAATTTAGTTGATAATGACCATAAATAATCGGTAAAAATAATACTACCTTTCACCACGGAATGGATGAATAAGGTTGGAATGGTAATGTGGGCGTAGCAAGAGAGCCGCATTTTTTTTTAATTAAAAATAAGTTCGCGTTTGACCACCATCTCACCTGATGGTAAGTGATGATGAGGTCGAAGATGGAGCACGCTTACCTAAAAGTAACCTATTCACTCGTGACTTAAAGACTCCTAGGTTATAGCTATCGGGAAACACAGACTCCGGCAGGGAATACCACTCCTTAGCCGTACGCACAATGAAGGTATTCCCAAAACGTTTTGTGCGTATGGGTGGGATGTCCACCATGTAACGATGGCGCTTCGCCGTTTGTCTCGTAGTCCGATGATGGAACGGGCTTGGTGGAATTAAATTGTGTAATTCCATCGCACACTCCCCGAAATGTAACCGATAGAAAACCGATAGATTTGCAACTCGTCGATGTTCAAGGCTCTGGAGCTTTGACTCGACCAGTGCATCGTTGCCAATGAGTCTCTTGGCCCGCTCATTTATGATACGAAAATCATAGCTCCACCGAATAATTCATTCACCGCGTTTAGTG
The DNA here is from genome assembly GCA_943138885.2 of Tholera decimalis. Classification (NCBI taxonomy): domain Eukaryota; kingdom Metazoa; phylum Arthropoda; class Insecta; order Lepidoptera; family Noctuidae; genus Tholera; species Tholera decimalis. Next base: position 20,152,731 of record OW964563.2, on the reverse strand, counting down.
CGCTTCGGATTACTTCGATAGAGCTCTGCTTTAAAATGCCGTGTTGTGCAATTATAACCTGTAAAACAAAAAGTTAGACCGCAAGTATAGAGCGAGGAGGTATATCTTTCCATCGGTAAGTCGAAAATAACATTTAATTACAATTTTATTTGTAAAAAACATAAACATATGCTGATTACTATGAAATTCCCAACATTAACAACATTATTGCAACAAGTTACAAAATATATACATTGCCCGATGTGTACTCGACACAATGACCAAGTCCGCTTCCGCCGTCGGAACTTCAAATAAGACTGCTCTCTGCGCTCCTCTGCGATCTATTTATACCCCGGCCTATGAGTTCTAGAACATTCTTGTAAAATCGACTCACTGCCTATATTGCCATAAATATTCCAGAAGCTATTCAAGATACACAGTACTGCTACTCGCTGCTAGATGGCGTTAGTGTCTCGAACATTCTAGATTTCTGTCGAAGTTTCTCGACGTACTTCGCTAAGCGACTGGCGTAACACTGCCCCCTCCTAAGACATGCTCGACCCGAGCATCGTTAGACCCGTAGTAACGCGCCAGTCGATCAACATGAACAATCTTTGGCGCAGCTCGTGGACCTTTCTGAATCCGATAAGTGACGTCATTAATTTTAGTCACAACGCGGTAAAATGGGATGGACCATCCATCCCATTTTGCCTGTAACTTCGGCGACTTTTCTTTGCTGCGCACCGGATTATGTAACTAGACAATGAGCCTTCATCAAATCCTGAATTCTTCATCTTTCGGTCGTAACGAGTCTTCACCTTCTGAGACATTTTTTGACCGGATTGTCTGACATGTTCGTATACGTCGTTCATTCTGTTTCGCAATTCACTCGCTTAGTCTGTTACACTACAAGGTGTATCCGGCAGTATACCAGTGATTAGGTCTGCAGGCAACCTAAGCTCTCGTCCGAAGTTCACGAAAGCAGGTGTAACAGCTGTACTCTCATGAACTGCACTTCGGTATGACAAGGAACGGCTGAATAACAACTTTAGCCAGATATCTCTCCAATGTCTGGTTGAAACATTCCATCAGATTGCGGGTGATAAGACGTGGTCCTGGTTTTATGAGTACCCATTACTCGACATTTCTCCTGAAATACCTGTGACTCAAAATTCCTTCCTTGATCGCTGTGAATTTCTAAGGGTACTCCGTAGCGACAAAATACTTTGTTAACCAATTTATCTGCCACTGTGGTAGCTTCTTGGTTAGGAATGGCAAAAACTTCTGGCCACTTTGCGAAATAATCCATTACGACCATAAAGTACCTGTTTCCACACTCGCTTTCAGGAAATGGTCCCGCAACATCTAGCGCTATCCGTGCCCATTATTAAAGCTCCTCTACTGCATGTTTGAGGTCCCTTTACAGCTGCACAACTAGTGCATTTGCGGCACCAATCTTCCACGTCGTCTCGGCAGTGGTTCCAGTAAAATAGCTCCCGTATCTTTTAAAGAGTCCTTTTTACTCCCATATGACCTCCTGAACATCGATCGCCAAAGCCGTAGAACTTCAGATACCTTCGCCCTTGGTACGACCATTTGTGGGTGACAATGGTCTCCTCGAGCATTTTCGCATTTACGGCACAATACTCCCTCGTGGATCATCAAACTGTCCCACTGTGCCCAATAACTTTTTGTTGTGGTACTCATTCCAGCAACGTTATGCCAACTAGGCTTTGGAGCAGCGGCCTTCTTCCATTCAAGAATCGGTTTGACGTCTAAGTCATCCTGCTGCGCACGCTGTAGCGCTTCTTTCCACTCATCGCTAAGGTCTGTTCTCAGCATCTTGACGGGTACTACATTTTTTTCTTCTTGCTTAACAAAGTGCTTACAATCTTCAGGGCAAGGTCTTCTTGATAGCGCGTCCGCGTTGCCGTGACATCTTCGGCTACTGTGCTCAGTTTCATAGTGAAACTCCTGTAGTTGTTCAATCCACCTTGCCACTTGCCCTTCAGGGTTCTTGAATTGCAAAAGCCACTTTAATGCAGCATAGTCGGTCCGCAGATAAAATTTCCGACCAAGCAGATATTTACTGAAATACTGCAATGTTTTTACTACTGCTAGTAGTTCCCTTTTTGTGACACAATAATTTCTTTCCGGTTTTGATAACGCTTTGCTGAAGTTGGCTATCACAACCTCTTTATCTCCTTTTCGTTGAGATAACACTCCACCAATTCCGGTATTACTTGCATCTGTGTCTACGATAAACTCATTCTCAGTGTCAGGAAATCCAAGAATAGGTGTATCGCACAGACGCTTCTTCAATTCGCGGAAAGCAGTGTCGCAGTAGTCTTCCCAGCAGAATGTTCGCTTCTCTTCAGTGAGGTTGTGTAATGGCTTAGCAGTATCAGCGAAATTCTTTACAAACCGGCGGTAATATGAGCACAACCCCAATAACGCTCTGACCTGTGTCTTTTCTTTTGGTACTGGCCAATCCTTAACAGCGACTATTTTCTCCGGATCAGTTTGCACACCTTCCTTTGAAACTACATGGCCCAGGAAAGTCACTTGACGTTTGAAAAATTAGCACTTTTTGGGACTTGGCTTCAGATTGGCTGCACGGATTTTTGCTAGCACACGTTCCAGGTTCTTAAGATGGTCTTGAAATGAGTGCCCGACGATAATAATGTCATCTAAATATACCAGACACGCGTTTCTAATAAGCCCAGTGAGTACTAACTCCATTAGCCTTTCAAAAGTTGCTGGCGCATTGCACAATCCAAACGGCATTACTCTGAATTGCCACAGACCTTTTCCCGTAGAAAATGCTGTCTTTTCCTTATCCTTAGGATCTAATTCCACTTGCCAGTAGCCACTTTTCAAATCTAGGGTTGTAAACCTCTTCATTCCTGTGAGCGTATCTAACATGTCATCAATTCTTGGTAGTGGATAACTATCCTTCTTTGTTGCATCGTTTAACCTCCGATAATCGACACAAAAACGTAAGTTGCCGTCCTTCTTCTTGACTAACACTACAGAACACCATGGACTGTATGAAAGTTCTATCACACCATCCTTTACCATCCCTTCAATCATGGCCTCTACCTCTTTCTCTCGTGCAACTGGCAATCTTCTTGGCCGCTGACGGATTGGTAATTGGTTACCAGTATTTATCGTGTGCTGAACCAGTCCGGTCCTTCCAATATCAGCATCACTGGAAGAGAATATATCGGCGTACCGAAGTAACACTTTCTCAGCCAATGCAACTTCGTCTTCAGACAGATCCTTGTGCCAACCTTATAGAAGGGATGACACATTATATGTGCTATTAAGTTTATTGCTACTGGATATTTCTTGGCGTCTGCGAATCCAGGCAACTTCCTCACAAGTGCCCATCAATGTTCACTTTTTAATTATGTGTTCTTCATTACTTGGGTTTAAAATCCTCACTACTGAAGTATTTGTGGGCCTCACCAGAGTGAGTGCCATTATCCATGGATGATCACTATCCGTTCTTTCAATAAACAAGCACCGACGCTTTTGTCCCAAATTTTGTGATAAACTCTTCGTCCTAGATCGGAAACCATTGTGCCAGTACACAATGGTTTCCGATCTAGGACGAAGGGTAATTTTCTTCAGACTTATTCTGATGATCCACCTTCCATACAGATTTCTTCTGTGCCACATTTTAATATTCCTTGGTTAATGTCGATCTCACAATGATGGTCTCTGTATGTGCTGTACTAATATTGTGCTGTAACATACCTACTGTTCACTATCGGTCTACCTGCGAATTTTAAACATTTAAGCAAATACTTTTATGCCAATCAATTGTTTACTTACCCCTAAAACTTGTTCACAATTTTCTATTAAACACTGAAGTTTTATTGTTTTCATTGTAGTCAAAGTATGTATAGATTAAATTCGTCCGCTTTCTACCCATGTTAAACACAAATAATAAAATTAACTCGTAATTAAATCTTACTGCGCAGCTGACGTCTACCCTCGAAGTCAGCATGAATCGAATGAAAATAAATATCGCAAGTAGGTCTACGCGCCGCTTTGTGCGGTAGTCACACACAAGTTGCAACGCATTTACCGACATGCCGTTCGTCGAATAAACCGGTTAATTTAGGTAAAAATAAAGTTCTCAAAACGTTAACGTTCTTAAGAAAAGTTCGGAGGAAAACCGAAATAAACCGGTATTTTTTAAACCGGTTCCGAGCCTTGGTACCGATATTTGTGTCACTAAAATTTATCAGATAAATCTCAATGATTACAAGATAAGTTAATGGATTTAAAATATATCTATTGATAATCAAGGTGATAATACCTATATAATAATTGTATTAATATCGATATAGTTTTATCATCTTCACATCTTTTTGTTCAAGTTAGTTTTCAATTATCAGATAGAAAATTAACTATTCCTATGTTTATATATAAAACATTATTTAATTATAGAATATTATATAAGGTTTAGTACCGAACCTATTTCGTTGTTACGTTATTAATGGCTAGCGTTATTTATATGTGGCTCTTTTATAATTATGATCCAATGGCCGCTGTATCGAGACATGTACTAAGTATAAATTATATAATTTTAATAAGGGCTCGCTAAGTAATTTAACAAACGACAAATCTAATAATTGTATAATTAAAATGAAAGTTCCAATTTGTGTTCTCGTTATGATTTAGAATATTTGGATGCTTAGTGTACTTTTTATATTATTGGCCATGTATTTTTAGAAATCGTTATACCTACATATTGCTATTTTTAACGAAAACTGGCTGTATGTTACTTATGTTTATAACAGACATTATCACTAAACATTTATGATAAGAGTGTTAAAATGTAAAGTAATATTTTTTATATGTGTATAGAAAGAGCTTTTAAAATGGAGTTGGAGTATATGGTATAGATAATGTTACTTTAATAAATTATTTTTGTGAACTGAACGGCTTTTATTTTTTTAACCGCCTTCTAAAAAAGGAGGAGGTTCTCAATTCGGATGTTTGTATTTTTATTATGTTTGTCCGGGCATAACTCCGTCGCTTGCTAACCGATTTGAACAATTCTTTTTTTTTTTTGTTGGAAAGGGTATACTTTCCAAAAGTCAACGTCTAAAAAAATCTACATTGACGATCTTTTCGTTTACTCTGCATTGCTTTTTTGTTCGCGCATAACTCCGTCATTTACGAACCGATCTGGAAAATTATTTTATTTGTTCCAAAACCTATACTTTCCAATTGGTCCCATAGTCACCAAGTCGGGATCTGATGATGGAATCTTGGCGAAATCGAAGGAACTCTTCAAATTTTATAGGAAAACGAAAAGCGATTGTGGTATTTTCTAAAACAAGTGAAGCATAATTGCGTTCAATAAGAACCATTCTACTATCAGATCTGATGATGAATCCAAGAGACAGGCACCGGAACTCCATAACAAGACAATGTATCTTAACTGTGTTTGGGCTTGTTGGAACTGTAACGGTATGCACTTTCCAGGTGTACCACGATAATAAAAGTAGAATCGTTTTTCATTCTCAGTTTCAGTTCGACGCCGTTTTTTCATACGAGAAGCATATTTACTAGGACTACACATATTTTATAAGATTAAAAATATATGACCAAAAATGAAAAAATACTTTTTTGTTTTAGAAAAAAATAGAAACCGACTTCAGAAAACCATAAAAGCAATACTATAACATAGCTATATTAATAAACTTTTTTTTTTTTGTTCCGAGGTGGAAATCCTCATGGATGTCCTCCGCCCTGGGGCGGGCGAAGGGGTCTGTCAGACTCCAACTGACTAAAACCACCCCGTGTTCCTTCGTACACATGCGCCGGGGGCTGCGGGAACGCATAATTATTCAACATCGCGGCCCCCGACTAGTGCCGGCCCGCCTCTGCAGGCCCCATCTTTTTTTTTTTTTTAATTTCTAAGAAGGGCGCGCGTGGAACAAAACGCGCCTCCACCTCGGGTCTCGTGTTATAGGGGACGGTGGGTATCCCAAGCCCACCGTCCCTGGACCCATTTAGGGGGGCCGCCAGAGGGCATTGTCTGCCCTCTGTAGACGCCCGGTGCGCCTTCTGCGAGCCGGGAGAGCACTCGAGATCTCCCTCTCCCTTTCCGCAGCCTCCTTCTGCGACATGACAACTTCGCAGAAGGAGATCACCGCGTCCCAAGACGCTGCGCTGCTGGCCATGGAACGAATCACAGCCGGCAGCGACAGGTCGTTTCCCACTTCTGAAACGAGGGCACGGCGCGGCTCCTCCCAAGCAGGTACTTCCCAAAGCAGCCGTGACCCGAGAGCACCTGCGTCGCCCTAAAAGATAGACAGCCGTGCCTCCTCCCGAGCCAGTTATCGCGCCTGTCCCGCCATTCCGCCAACAGGACCTGATGGAGCTGTGACCGGCGCAACGTGAGCTGCTGCTGCACCAGTACTATGCCCCGACTCCGCGCCTCCTCACGCCACCGATGAAGTGAAGCGAGGGCTCTCGCTTCTAGGTCCCACGGCGGGGATCCGGCCAGTGCGCAAGCCGCCTCATAGGAGATCGTGCGATACCCTTTGATGACCCTGACGGCCATCACCCTCTGTGGTTTTCTCAGTATTGCGATGCTGCAGGCCGTCAGGTCACCTGCCCACACTGGGGCCGCATATAGGGCCATGGACCGCACGATCCCCATGTACAACCGCCTGCAGGCGGTACTCGGGCCAACCAGATTGGGAAGCAGCGTTGATAGCGCGCCTGCCGCGCCCATCAACTTGGTCGCCAGCCGCCGAAAATGAGGGCCAAAGTCCCAACGGCCGTCGAGCACCAATCCTAGGTACTAACCTAACCTAACCTACGATTAACCTATAATAAAATTAAAAATTTTTTGGAGTCGGTGCCAAGCAATGTACGATACCTAAATGACTATAATATAACTACTGACTAAGGCCAGAAAAAACATAAATATTACAGCTTCTAAATATTAATTTAAATCGGAAAACAAAAACAAAATACAAAAATATTTTAAGATAGATTACCTAATACCTAATATTTAGGACACCAAGAAAAAGATGCTAAAGTTAATACTTAATCAATAAAATCAGAGCAAACACAGTTTACACAATGCAACAACGCAAGAAAAGCAAGGAGTTCGAGGATTAAAATAGGAAAATACTCTGGAATTATCAATCGTTTCATTACCTAGCTTGGCACCGACTCCAAAAATTGTTTTTTTTTTTATGGCAATCTGCCGAAAACTTCGGCAATTTCTGCCAGTGTCGCGTAGTGACTATACATGGGCATTTTAATAAATAAATATTTGCAGGGGGAATATTATGAACTTTTTGTGGCAATCCTTTTAGCCCTGAAACAAACACATAACATAGAAGTTAGTAATAGTTAGTTACATAGATGCGGTTTGTAGTATATACATTTTTTTTAATGGCTGATTATTAGAGTTTAATATTGTTATTGGAAATAAATTTAATAAAAGCACGAATAATTTGGGGATTAGGGAAAAATGAGAGGAGATGACGAACATTAATGGGTTTTTGAATTTTCAATTTTGTAGTAACTTTATCAAAAGAGGAAACATTTTATTCAGGCAGGGCAGTAGGGAGGGGCAGATAGGGCAGTTTAAAAATATGTGATCCAGCGTACCATCATCCAGTCCACACTCACACAAAGAACTGTCCCGGACCCTAATTTTATGGAGAAAAACTGGGGGACAGCAGTGGCCAATACGGATTCTGCATATAACAGATGTGACGGTTTTGGATGCTTCTTTGTATTTATAGAACCAAGGCTTGGGAGGGTTGGTTGGTTGAATAGATGCAAACAAGGTAGCCTTATACTTGCTAGATTGGGACCAGAGGTCTTGCCAGGATTTAAAAAGATCTACTTTGGCCTTATGAATCAGGTCATAGACCTGAACAGCATGATGTTTTTTATCTGCGAGATTGCTGCTGACCGCATTCTTAGCTGCTACATCTACAAGCTCATTGCCCCTAATATTCATATGACTAGGAATCCATACTAATATTATCTCAATGTTTTTTTTTAAAACAAGAATGTAGGACAGTTTTGATTTCAACAATGATTGGGCTACGAAGGTTATATTTAAATGAATTTTTAACTATTGCCTCCAGAGCACTCATGGAATCAGAAAAGATGACTGCTTTTGTAATAGTTGAATGAGAGGAAATAAATAGACACGCCTCCAGAATTCCAATGCATTCCCCAGTAAAAACCGAAGACTCGGGAGGGCACTGGAACTGAAGGAATATTTGGGAGTTGGAAATATATACAGCCATGCCTGTTTTACCGTCCGTGGTTAATTTAGAAGCGTCTGTATAAAATTTGTAGTGATCAGGCCAGTTGTTATTAACAGTCGAAAGAAAATGGTCATTAGCATTGGTGGTGTCCTTACTTATTCCAATAAAAGAGATCTTTGGGACAAAATTTAGAGCTTCATACGGACATGTGTAAAGTGGTAGTTTATTACACTGAGGGATGGGTGAATTGTCTTCTACATTCCGAATATTCCTAAATGAATTAAGGATCAAGGGGGGGTCTTTATTTTTCCAATAATCGCTTTGTCTACATAAGTTATCTAGTATGGAAAGCTTAGAAAGAACAATGTAATCACTAAGGAGATATGCCTTGTACATATATTTATCGGCCAGGTATTGTCTACGGAGAAGAAGGGGAGGGTCACCACTCTCAACTTGCAGTGCGTTGGTAGGAGTGGATCTCATACAACCTAGTACAATGCGGAGGGATTTCGCCTGAATGGTTTCTAGCTTGGCCAATGCAACCTTCCCACAGGGTTCCAGGAGGAAAGACCCATAGTCCAATAAACTTCTTATTGTAGCATTGTATATGAGTTTAAGAGTAAAAGGATGAGCACCCCACCAAACACCCGCTAGAGCTCGTAGCATATTAAGGTTTTTCTCGCATTTACTAGTTACATATTGGAGATGAAGGACACCAGATAATTTACGGTCCAAAATGACCCCAAGGAATTTCACGTTATCCTCGACCTTGATTGGGGATCCTTCAATTTCATGGTGGACATATGGAGTTAAACGTTTACGTGAGAAAACTACAACGGAGCTTTTGGGAGCTGACAAGCTAAGGCCATGTGAGATTAACCACTGGTTTAGGGAGTTAAGGGATATTTGCATGGATACCGTAGCAAGATCTACGGACGAGGAGGGAATATATAAGCATAGGTCATCTGCGTATTGTAAAATCTGGCAGTCGCTGTTAAGGGACTTGTGAAGATCAGAGGTGTAAATACTGTATAAAAGAGGACTTAGTACTGAACCCTGGGGTAACCCACGCCAAACAGTTCTGGGGTCATATGATTCTCCTGGAACCCATGTTCCAGGAGAATCCCAACCAACAACCAACCCAGCCAACAAGTTACAGATACAGTTAAGTATCTTTACCGGGATACTCAGCTGGTGTAATTTACTTCTGAGTACGGAAAGAAGGACACTGTCCTAAGCTGCTGAAATGTCGAGAAAGACCGCTAGAACAGACTCATTTTTGCTGAAGGCAATCCGGACATCGGTCATAATATGCCAATACTATCCATTGTGCTAGCTCCCCTTCGGAAACCAAACTGAGATTTAGCTAGAAGACCTCGACTTTCAACCAACCACTCCAACCTGTTCTTTATAAGATTATTCCTATATTTTACCTATAACAGGAGACAGAGCAATGGGTCGAAAGTTATCCGGACAATCAGGAGATTTCCCTGGTTTTAAAATAGGAATTATCAGCTGCGTTTTCCAAGTATCAGGGATATGAGAGAGAATAAAACATGCGTTGATTAATGATAAAAGGTAGTGGCGGCTGCGGGACCCCAATTTTTTTAAAAACGAATATGGATGGCCATCTATGCCCGGGGCGGAGTCATGTACGTGTTTGAGCACTGCGTCCAGTTCGCTTACCAAGAAGGGGGCATCTAAGGGGTCATTGGAAATTTCCCCCTCCTCAGACGGTGAGGGACATTCTCCCAAAAGAGGAGCGGAGGGGAGAGCCAGTTTATTCATGAATGGTTCTGCAATGTCACTAGGCATAGATGAGGAGTTTCGGACGGAGCAGCCACGTTTAAATCGTTTGAACTTTTGCCAAACAAGAGAGGAAGGGGTTGAAAGGGAAAGTGAAGAGCAGAATTTCTTCCACCCTTCATATTTTTTTTTTTTAAGTAGAGGCCTGGATCTCGCACTAATCCGGTTAAACTCGATCAGGTTTTCAGTGGAAATATTTTGAGCATAATTAAGTTCCGCTTCATTTCGGGATTTAACCATGTTGGAACATTCCCGATCCCACCAGGGGGGAGATGATAGTTTGCCAGAGGCTGACTTTTTAAGAGGTATACTGTTATCCGCGGCTGAAGAAATTGCACTGGAAAATTTCAATATACAGTCATCTATGTTGGCTGGGGAAACTTGGGGCTAAGAGGGAATTATATCCTCAAGAGTTTGAGAGTACAAGTCCCAGTCCGCGCCTGTAAGCCTATATTTTAAAAGAGGAGGGTTATCCCTATGTGGTAATGACCTATTGATCAGAGTAGTGCATATTGGGTAGTGGTCGCTACCATACGTGAGGTTTAGTCGTTTCCACTCCAACTGGGCGGTCAGACTAGCTGAATACAGAGTAAGATCTACACAACTTCTACTCTGGCCAGGTCTAGGTAGGCGAGTGGCGGAACCATCGTTGACAACACATAAACCTAAGTCATCCAACAGATCAACCAACTCCAAACCAGGGGTATCAGAATGGTCAGAGCCCCACAGGGAATGGTGGCAATTAAAATGTCCCAAAATGATAACCGGATTTAATGAGGAACATATATTACGAATGTATTGAAAGGAGGAGGGGTTGGGGGAGGGAATATAGACAGATATAAAATCAATGCCAAGGATAGTGACACCTACAGCATTGATCTCATCTCCGTGGGGAGGAAGGGATAGAGGGGAGGAAGAGAGAAGATTGTTCACAAACATAGCAGCCCCGCCATAACCGTCAGAGCGGTCATCCCGGAGAGTGCCATAGCCAGGAAAATTAAAATGGAGTCGTGGAGTTAGCCACAACTCTGAGATTGCAAAAATTGCAGGTTTATGCAAGTTAATAAGGTGACAGATTTCATGTTTTTTGGAGAGTGCGCTTCTGGTGTTCCACTGCATGAGATGGAATGTTGCGGTTTTTAATTTTATTGACTATGTTGTCGGCAACGTGGTCTGGTAATGAATAATTGGAAAGTAAGGTAATAATAGTGTTAATAGTCTCTTCATTCTCATTATGAGTAGGAGTGTGGTCGAGCAGATTCAGAGCACAACCGTTAGGAGAGGGGGGGAAAGAGTAACTGTTAATAATATCCTGGTGGGCCCTACGGTCATAACCAGGATGGTGGGGTGTATGGGGCTTTGGACGGGTAGTTAAAAAATTTTTACTGGAGGAAGAAGTAGGGGGTTGAGAATGGGAGGTATAATTAGGAATAGGGAGACGGGGAGGACGGGGGTCATGATTAGGACTCTGGTGAATAGTCTGTGTAGGAGGGGCTGACGATGTAACGTCTGAAAAAGATCGGTAGGAGGGGGCATGACGTTTGGCTGCATCAGAATAAGACATATTTTCCTTAGCCATGGTGGACTTGATGTTCCGCTGACGCAGGAATTCCGGGCATTGACGACTGTTCGCAGGGTGGGCACCCGTACAATAAAAGCACTTAGGCTGTTCAATAGTACACCCGTCCCCAAAGTGGTCCCCACCACAGCGGTAGCACCGTGGCTTTGACCGACATTGAGTTTTGGTGTGTCCGTAGTTGCAGCACCCGAAACACTGGACAGTGGGAAAATTATAGATTTCTACTGGAAGGGAATTGAAGCAGCAGAAAACTCGATCCGGGAGGCTCTGACCATCAAATGGCACTACTACGCTTACTACGCTTGATGTAGGAATCCATTCCGATTTCCCATCATTGGAAACTCTGCGGTTCAATCTCCTCATCTTCAACACCTTACCAAGTGGGGACTTCAGGGCACCCAAGACTTCAATGTCAGTCCAATCAGAGGGGACGCCCCTCACAACACGCATCCTGGTGATGTTGAAAGTGGGAATCATCATTGTGAAACCTTTTTGTTTAATTGCATCATTGTCGATAAATGCATTGGCATCTTCCGGGCCCTTGAACTCTACTGATACCCTGTTTCTTCCTATTCTCTTTATTCCCCCATCTACAATATTCATGATATTCATTTTCTGTACTAATTTACCGAATTTTATAGGATGGAGGGTAGTGCCAGAGGCTGGATCGGATTCGAGAAGTGATGCGTAAACTAAAAATGGTTGTCTGTCTAAATGCGAGTACTTAGTGCGTGAAATCAACGACGGAGCCGTGACCCGGTCGCGTTTAGACGCTGAAGGATTTTCGTCAATGGCATTCGCAGGGTCGTTGTGAAGATGATTTTCAATACGTTTCTTCTTTTGTGAAGCCACTTCAAATTCCATTGTCTCAAATTGAGACAGTGGAGCCGTCAGAATAGAAACATGCGGCAAAAGATCTTGCGATTGTAGCTGAGCGGGATGAGGGTCTGGCGGGCGGCCCGGGGGCCGTTCGTCATCCGCCATTGTCACTCAGCATAGCCCAGTAGAGAAAACCTTAATTATAGGTAGATTAAAAACTTACCAAAACAGTAAGATCACATACACAAACAAATATTAACACAAGATGAGCACAAACACGTAAAGTACACCCAAAAACCACCAAAAACAAGTAGAGAAATAGCCAAAAAACGGTGCGAAAGACAAAACCACATGTACTCGCCACAAACGCTCGTGACACTCCCTTGTTAAATTTTATTATAGGTTTTATTATAATCTTAGGTTAGGTTAGGTTTATTAATATAGGTAGGTTATAGTATTATTTTTAACTTTTTAGTGCTTTTATGGTTTTTTGAAGTCGGTTTCTTCTTTTTCCAAAAAAAAAAATTTACGCTAAAAAACACGCATCTTGGTATTGTATATCATGTAATTATATAATCTGACATAAAATTTCAATAACTATAATTTAACATACATCAATAGTAACATAGACTAGATAATTGCTTTCATTAGACTAGAATTGCATCTAAGGAATGTTTCTTTGGTACAGGACAATACAAATAACAAACTAAAGTAAATTATAGGTTTAAGATCATTGTACATAGAAGCAGCCATAGGTGACATTATATGAAATTATTCAGCAGGTTTTAATTCCGCAAGAGCCTCTTTCACTAAATCTTGTAAATCCTGAGGCAAAACCGTCTTGGACATGCTCCTGTGTTCACCATTTGACAATTGGCATTCTTCATCATCATCCACATAAGCCTTCCTCAGGTCTATGGATGATCCATCACTGTTCTCTTTGTTGTTTTCATCATCACTGTCGGAATACTTGCTTCTATTATTTTCTGAGTCATCATGAGATTTCAGCTGTTGGTCTTTAGAGTCATTTGACTTAACTGAACTAGAGTCTGTTAAAAACTCATCTAACAACATTTGCGATGGAAATATTGGTATGTATTTCTGGCCATTACACCAACTTTCTAATGTTTTCTCTAGTTCTGTTATTCTGTTAGCTAAAATTCTGAAAATATAGGGTTTGTTAGTTAGATGCAAATTGGAAAATCAAGTTTTACTTATATTACTGTATCCCAAACACTAGAGATAATTCATTCAGGCCGGAAATATAAAAGCATTGGATATGGGATGACAGATAACAATATCAGTTTATTGTACAAGCATTTGATTTTAAGCGTATTATTTAAAATATTGAATACTAGCTTCTGCGTCGCGACTTCGTTCGCGTGGGAGCGCCTTCCCGCGTAAATCCCGATCCCGTGAGAATTCCGACATAAAAAGCCTAGAGTCATTTCGCCCTTTCGCGTCCAACGCCCAATTCGCGTCCATTTTACGGATCTCCCTTTAAAAATCCTCGAAAATAAGTAAACTAACATACCAATCAAACGAAAAGTCATTACCGCTAATATCTCAATGTATAAGAGGCATGCACACATGGACAAAAGGTCCGTGCGCCAAACCAACCCCGTTAGAAAAAAAATTGTTTTCTGGGCTGTTCAATAAAGGAGCGCGTACGCACACTGCACACTTCAAAGTGAAAAATAACCTTAATTTCGGTAGTCGGTGTCTTTATTAGTATTTTCGTTTTTGGCACCGACTTCCGAAATTAAAGTTATTTTTCACTTTGCAGTGTTTTTTGGGAGTCGGTTTAACTTTTTGTAAAAAAAAATTCAATTTTTGTTGGTCGATTTTTAATTTACCTAGTTACAATAGCCTAAATGTCAACTACTTATAATCACTTACAAAATATTGCTTTTCCCAATGTTGGGCCGTTAATTGTTGAGGAGTTCTCCTGGTACTTCACCATCAGCTTCACTTCACCATACTGCCTACCATACCACACTAATTTCTATGAAAATGTTACGTAATGTGTTCATTATATTAGTCTATTTTAAGATTTGTGTTTTGTTTAACATTTTGTTTTTTTTTTTAAAATAGATAAACTTCAGAATTAGTCATTTTACCCGCCTTGCGTCCACAAAATCCAAATTGCGTCCACCCGTGGATCATTTAGCGGCCACCTGCTTAGAAAAGGAATATAGGGGTGATATTTAAAGAATTTATAAAGAAAGATTGTATTTTAACAATTTATTTATTTAAGAAAATAAATATTAAAAATCAACATTATTATCATAAAAAAATCACTTTAATAAAATAAAAATAGTTTTTCTCAACATTGTTAGAACTTAAAATAAGGTAAGTAGTAGGTAAATAATAATTGCACCTTTAAGAATAAACAGTAATCAGTTCTATTAATTTTACCCTAAAATCACAAGGTATATTATTATTGCTAAAGATCAGCCTTGATTAATAGTAAGTTTTTGGCTATATCAAAGCAACAAAACAATACAACAATTTTGAATAGCATATTCTTTGCATATTTGTCTTATCGATTTATTCTTCTCTCGAATTTAATTTAACGCTTTCTTTGAATCGTATTCTGTGTATGTTCTCTTTTTCTTCTTCTTTCTTGTCTCCGAAGTACTCATCTTAAATAGAAAAAAAAAAATAAGAATGAAAGAAATTACCTACTCATTTCATTTAAAAATAGATTTATAAACACATAGTCTTAAAAAATTGGCCAAGGGCGAGTCAGACTTGCCCATGAAGGGTGTAACGTTGTACGTGATCGCTAACACATTTGAATCGTAGTTGCAAACAGAGAAAATAGCTAATTACGCTCACAGCTGATGACTTTTAACTAGCAATCGTAGAATGGCTCGCGCACGGAACTGGTTTGGGCTGAGTGATTTCCCTCTCCCTACCGCACGCTTAACGTTCACGGATTCTCAACGGCTCGGGGAATAGGACCGCTGGCGGGGAGCACTTCACACTACACAGCGGCAGAGTGATCGCGTCTACATAACATTTAATTGGACCTCTGCCAACCACTATCCTTGCTTACTTTAAAGAAGATAATTTGTTTCAACAATTACCTATCTATTTTACTTCAAGTTGTACAAATATTAAATTCAGTGTAACTCCGAACGGGTGAGTGTTGCAAAACTTTAATTTACTAGATTTAAGTATTCGTATTGTGCTGATGTATCAACGGCGATTGCTATTTTAAACACCTAGTAATATTCCTACTTTTATGTTCTACCAAATGTTTGTAATATAGTTGTAACGGGTCATGACGGTTACTTTTTAAATTATCTTCATCCTTTCAAGTATTTAAATTCTCTGTTCAAACTATGTAGCTTGGTGACTTGTAGACAATCAAGGGTTACCATTGTATTGTAGTTTTCTGTAAATCATTCTTGTTATTTTTCAATCTACCTCACATTACTAGATATAATTTTTCTGTTTCATCATGCTTTTAAATTGTACCTCGCTGCTTAGACTGCTTCATCTTGATGGCTAATTGATGCTGGATCACCACCTTCCACCGTAGATTCCATGTTCGACGCTTATCAGGATGTTGCAGTCAGTAGTACAAATTCGGTCATTTTCTAAAATGCCTAATTCGGGATATTCCAGGGTTCTTCCGTACCGGACAACCAATACCTACTTAGCTGTCGCCGCAAGGGCTGTGGCTGGACAACCCCGCGTGCTACGCACTAACTTCGGAAACGAAGACCGACCTACCTACCTGGCTGCCACCAGTCGCCTACGTTCTGGGAGCTACAGGACAGTGGTTTTCTTTAGGCGGTCTAGAATTCAACACGCGCTCGATGTCGAGAACTCACGCCAGTCCTCTACTGGGTGATTCAAAAATTATATGTATATAATTTTTTTAATGATTATAATTTTGTAAGATTCTACCAAGTTTCATTTACCGGCTGAGCACAAACAGTTACAAGGGTTCCGTAGTAACTACGCCAAATAACTTTGTTTTTCATAGTATTCGTATGAATTACAAAGTTATATTTGCGGTTTTAGAAAATATGTAATGTGTAAAATATCTCACAAACTGAAAAAATGTATCGTCAGTTTCAGTTCCGTGTATGAGAGATGATTCCTCATACATGGAACTGAAACTGACAATACATTTTTTTCATGAAACCTATGCGTGTGTGGTATCTATAGAAAGGTCTTTAAAAAAACTTTTTACCAAAAAATTAAACCGACTCCCAAAAAACACTGCAAAGTGAAAAATTACTTTAATATCGGTAGTCGGTGTCTTTAGTTTTGTATTTTCGTTTTTGGCACCGACTTCCGAAATTAAAGTTATTATTCACTTTGCAGTATTTTTTGGGAGTCGGTTTAATTTTTTAGTAAAAAGTTTTTATTTCACTCTTTTTAGTTGGTCTATTTTTAATTTACCTAGTTACAAGAGCCTAAATGTCAACTACTTATAAACTTTTACCAAATATTGCTTTTCCCAATGCTGGGCCGTTAATTGTTGAGGAGTTCTCCTGGTACTTCACCATCAGCTTAACTTCACCATATGCATTGTGACGAGCATAAAGTGCTTAACATACATATTCAAGTAATCGAATCGCAATCCACTCAATACTTATTATTGAGTAGTTTCGGCGGCCATCTGTGGTCTTCATCATCAGTTCCACTTCCTTAAATGGTACTTTTTGAGAGCAACTGCACAAGTTACTATAATAAATACCCAAAACGTCATAGGTGTGCCTATAATATTTGAAGAGTTCCCTCTATTTCTCCAGGATCCCATCATCAGATCCTGACGTTTATGAAAATGGGACCAATTTCAAAGTATACCCTTTCAATCAAAAAAAAGAATTTTCCAAATCGGTTCAGCCGTGTTCGAGTAATCGATGATCATAAATAAAAAAATAAAAAATATACGCGTCGCGTCGAATTGATAACCTCCTCTTTTTTATAAAGTCAATCGTTTAAAAGATATACGCTTCCAAAGTGGTTAATTAATGTTTTCCCTTTAACTTCTATAATAATGGAGGGATAAATCTAAAAAAAAATATAGTTATGCTGTAGATCTTAATGTAAACTTTCAACGAAAATTGCTTTAAACGAGATCAGGGGGCTTACTCTTGAATTCAATGTCGACCGATCGACATTGGAATTGTGACGTTTCGTACTCTTGAGTTCGACACTAGCGCCAAATTGACTGTCTATTATGAGGAACTAATTGGGATCGGAATCACATTAAGATCGGGATTGATGTGCGGTAAACGCTACTCTTGAGTGTAGTTTGACAGCTGTCTATTGCACCCGTATTGAATTGGGATTGTTTGTTGATTGTGATTTTTCCAATAGCAAAAGTGAAACTTTTTAGAAATTGTTTTGCGTTTTAAGTGGTTTTCAGAGAATAATAACTGTTTAATATGGCACGATTAGCAGTAGTATACAGTGTTATACGTAATTTGCATAAAAATAATTAAAACAAAGACGAAATAAGCGTCGGCTAATGCGATATACGGATAAAGGATTTTCAATTAATGAAGACGAATTTAAAGCGAATTATAGAGTGGATTTGTTTGAGGAAATTTATGAAAATATTAAGCCCTTTGTTTTTTGCATTGCATGCATTTAACTCCTAATTGTTAATGAATAAATAAAATAAATGAATTGTTTCATTCTGCTTAAATGTACTTTTATTTACTTAGTAATAAAACTATGACAAAAATCAAATCAAATCGTGGTGCCGTTATTGCATCATTGTGTGACGTGCTGGGGATAAGGGGACACTTGAATATTCAAAGAATGGATTTCCGTGTCTTCTTGGACTAGTACACATGTGTGAATGCTCCTCCTCTGCCTCTATAAAACTGAATGACTCAGTAGGTCTACTCTGAAACAAAGAAATGATTATTATTATATAAAATTAAATATAGGTATAATTAAATTAAAATACATATAATTATGTACCAATTGAGAAAATAGATTGCCAGCCAATCTTGAATCTCCTATTGCAAATTGCAGTCAACCCATCACCACCACCAATATATTTTTTAAGGCAGACAATGCCGGCAAGTTGTCTGCTGTGCCACCAGCAGTGCGCCTCATTGTCCATTGAAGCTGCAAGCTGTGCATACTGCTTCTTTAGAGCACATTTCTTCTCAGCCCAATACTAAAAACACACATTAATTTTATGAAATTGCTGTACCATAAATAGTTTATTCAGGAACAAAAACACAAGACTAGATAAAACAAGTCAAACGATAATATGATATTTTTGATCTAATTAATCTTTTAAAGTACTAATACAGCAGAATCGCAATTTATTTGGAAAGAATGTACTCCTATACATAATTCAGGAAGTCGAATTTTGTAAACAAACATGTCATATTTAAAAAGATAAAGACAACTATAGAGGGCCGTGCTGAATGATCTAAAATTGGTTTATTTTTCAAATTTAGCAAGTTGTATGAGGAACCAATGCGTTACATAATTATGTTACTTGCCAAACAACAATTATTTGTTAATAGTTTTTGGCTAAGTTTGTTTTGTCTATTTTAAGTTTTTCTTATACTATATGTATTTTTCACCACAGCCCATATCCACATCTATATATTATTTGTTCTGAAACCCAAATTCTGGAGGGCCTCGCTGGGCACATGGACATATTTATTTACTTGATGTTGTTACAAAGGGTACCAAACATAAAGCTAATTTAACATAGCCGCTTAAACCACGAAAATAACTACATAAACAAAACATAAGCCTTCTCTTTAGTAAAACGTTACTTTAATGAATAAAATATGATTGTATATTTACTTACCACTTTTATAAAACTGTAATATTAGTTAGATAACTTCACGAAATAGGTACTAATAATTGCTCAAAAGGAACCAAACAACCAAACTCGCACCAGTATCGTAACACAGTATACTTTAAATGCTTTAGACAAACTTGCACTTTGTCGAATTGTATTATATAAAGCTATTTACTTCTAAAAGCACATGAATATTTATTATTGAAATTTGAGAACTTTGACATCTTATTTTTTTTAGTATTGAAGGCAATTAGGCAACGATCCTACCGCATGCAGCCAGTCATGATTCACTTTATGATTTTTTTTAATAATTTTACGCCAAAATGAATTTACTACGTTACAATTAATCAATTAAACAACTATTTATATAATATTTATTTATTGGCCTTGTTATTTAAAAGATAAAGCATTTTAAAACCCTATTACCGGTTTATTGTAATTAGTCGACCAACACTACTGCGGCCCGTAACATTGCCAACTTCACACGCGAAACAAAACAATCACGGTGCGATTCTAATCCTAATCCAATGTTGACAATATTGTTTTCAAGAGTAGCGAATCACGTGACTGCAAAATTTACATTGGAATCGTATTGGCCTTAGATTGGATTTAAAATTAGTTTGAAGAGTAAGCCCCCAGGTCAGCAGTTTGCGAGATATAGCATATTTTCTAAAATCGTAAATATAACTTTGTAATTCATACGAATACTAAGAAAAACAAAGTTATTTGGCGTAGTTACTACGGAACCCTTCATGTGCGAGTCTGACTCGCCCTTGGCCAATTTTTTAAGACTACGTGTTTATAAATCTATTTTTAAATGAAATGAGTAGGTAATTTCTTTCATTCTTATTTTTTTTTACTATTTAAGATGAGTTCTTCGGAGACAACAAAGAAGATGGAAAAGAGAACATACACAGAATACGATTTAAAGAAAGCGTTAAATGAAATTCGAGAGAAGAATAAATCGATAAGACAAATATGCAAAGAATAATTATGCTATTCAAAATTGTTGTATTGTTTTGTTGCTTTAATATAGCCAAAAACTTATTAATAATCAAGGCTGATCTTTAGCAATAATAATATACCTTGTGATTTTAGGGTAAAATTAACAGAACTGATTACTATTTATTCTTAAAGGTGCAATCATTATTTACCTACTACTTACCTAATTTTAAGTTCAGACAATGTTGAGAAGAATTATTTTTATTTTATTAAAGTGATTTTTTAATGATAATAATGTTGATTTTTAATATTAATAAATAAATTGTTAAAATACAATCTTTCTTTATAAATTCTTTAAATATCACCCCTTTATTCCTTTTCTAAGCTGGTGGACGCTAAATGGTCCACGGGTGGACGCAATTTGGATTTTGTGGACGCAAAATAGGTAAAACGACTAATTCTGAAGTTTATTTATTAAAAATAAAAACACAAAATGTTTCAAACAAAACTATAAGTTAATCTTAAAATAGACTAATATAATGAACACATTACGTAACATTTTCATAGAAATTAGTGCTGGAACATTTTTACTATCGCCGTCAAACTTGCCAACTGCACTAAATGGACGCGAACAGGCGAAATGACCCTATGTGGGTTGGTACCCCATACATAAAAAGGTCATACAAATCCGTTCAGCAGTTTTTGCGTGAAAGAGTAACAAACATCTATCCATCCATCCATCCTCACAAACTTTCGCATTTATAATATTAGTAAGAGAAAAATTTTGCACATATACATACTGATTTGTCTTCCGTTGATGTTGTAGGGCAACTGATTTATCATTAAGAGCTTCAAATAGGCCAAGACATAGAGATCTCAATTCAGCTGCTGAACCCTGTTTTAACCCCTTTGAGTTAATGTTGTCCAGAAATTCTCTCACTGTGAAAAATCGAGAACAAATGAAAATATACAATGAACAGTTGTCACTCTAGCTGCCATAACACATTGAAAATTAAATGTATGCTCCTTAACTTTTTTTTAGTGGGTATCATCTGACCTGGTGACGACCCCATCTCAGACTTGTACTGTCTATAAATACACCCTGTTCTTTCACTGCCCTTACTCTCGTTAGAACATTCCCGCAAACCGAGATGCACCTAAACTTAGCTCATTAAAATCAAATGTACACTCATGATTACCAATATAACATACCTTGCTTTTGGTTCATAACATCTGTAAAACCCTTCTTCATGTAGTTGGAGTAGTTTTTATTTCTATTATCAAGCAATGTCTAAAAAATAATTGAAAAGACATTATTATTGATAGTGTGCATACTGATCAATCAACAAACAATGTTAGAAGCATACAAACCTTATATTTTGTTAGTGTGCGTTTTACAATTTCTTTCTCCACTTCGAGCTGTGTTATTCTTTCATGTAGGTATTTATTTTCAGTTACAAGAGCATCAATATCTACTAAAGGCTTTGGTGGGTCAATCTCATTACCATCTTGAAGTTTGACTCTGTTAGATAAAATGTAACTGATCTGATGGCTCAACCTCTGAACTTTGTTCTTATAATAATCTCTGTCAGAAACCAATTCTTCTTTCTCATCTAGTGTAGCTTGGTAGTCTAATTGGATTTGTTGATACTGGAAGGAGGAAAATATAAATATATGTCTAAGAAAATAAAAAATCAACTGTTGTCTGGATAAATTGAGGGAGGCCTTTCTCCAGGTTTGAGGAAGTGTTAAAACAACTTATCGTTTTAGTTATGATGTAGACAAATATGTTATTGAATCATTCCACTGCTCATAGCTTCCCATTAAGGCATACATACTTTTAAATGCCTAATGCACAGTTTGTCCACAGTTTCATAACAATAGTTCCACTAACCTTCTTCTGATTTTTCTCAAGTTCATTCACCAACTGTTCATAGTCTTTGTGAGAATAGCTGAATATAGTTGACATCTTTTTATTTCCATTTACTTCTTCAGTCAGACTTTCTCTTTTCTGCAGCTGTTTCTTTAATGCTAAGATGTCTCCTGTAGCTTCCTCTAATTTACTTCTGAGAGCTTCCACCTACAATGAAAATAATTAGTAAGTATGTATTCAAAAAAGCTTTTTTTTTTTAATATATTTTGATGTTATCACTAAGGGCAAGCTCCTGACCAAGAAGAAGTACAACACTGAAAGTTTATGTGTAAGGGATGAACTAACCTAACCCATATAAATAACAATAAGTAGTGAAGCACTTTTTAAACACAACTTCAATTTATCAAAATTAGACTAAAAACAAGTAAAGCTATTGTTATTGTGGAAAGATAATTGGACGTAGATACGCAAAAAGGATCCAACCCACAAAATGTCACTTTTGAGATAATGAAGTTTGAAGTTTAAGTTGTATTTGCTCTTATTTTGTGATTTTGTTGATTTGGGACATAGTTGTAAAAATTGGTGTCCGTTTTATAGAATTATGTTTTATTAGGAATAAATTAATATTTTTAGAGATATTTAAGTAAATATGGGGGTGGATCGTTTTAGCTAAAAGACATTTTCAATTATGCTAAGCTTATATTGAATTTTGCAGTAACGATCCAGCATGGCAAATTGTTATGTAATTATGTATTTACATAATAAAATATTAAATTTTCTTTATTGAACTTTTATTATATATCAGTTTTACTTCTGTTTGCAATGATTTGTCATCATTTAACTTTATTCAACTTCCTCCATTTCAATATTAAAGTCTGGTTCACCTCCAAACCCTTCGAAATCGTTTTGAAGATTGGTATTACCTCTAAGAGACTTGTAAAAAGGTAGACAATCTTTACAGATCAGATCAATCTTTTCAATATCGTATAATTTCTCTATAATGTTCATAACCCAAGAAGGTTGGATTATGAACATTATAGAGAAGTCGAAGTTGGTTGTGTCTTTAGTTTTGTATTTTCGTTTTTGGCACCGACTTCCGAAATTAAAGTTATTTTTCACTTTGCAGTGTTTTTGGGAGTCGGTTTAATTTTTTGGTAAAAAGTTTTTATTTCACTCTTTTTAGTTGGTCGATTTTTAATTTACCTAGTTAAAAGAGCCTAAATGTCAACTACTTATAACCTTTTACAAAATATTGCTTTTCCCAATGCTGGGCCGTTAATTTTTGAGGAGTTCTCCTGGTCCTTCACCATCAGCTCTACATCACCATATGCATTGTGACGAACATACAGTGCTTAACATCCATATTCAAGTATTCGAATCGCAATCCACGAAATACTTATTATTGAGTAGGTTCGGCGGCCATCTGTGGTCTTCATCATCAGTTCCACTTCCCCAAATGGTATTTTTGAGAGCATCTGCACAAGTTACTATAAGAAATACCCAAAACGCCATAGGTGTGCCTATAATATTTGAAGAGTTCCCTCGATTTCTCCAAGATCCCATCATCAGATCCTGACCTGGTTACAATGGGACCAATTTCAAAGTATACCCTATCAAACAAAAAAAGAATTTTCCAAATCGGTTCAGCCGTCTTCGAGTAATCGGTGATCATCAGTGATCGGAGTAGGTAGATTGAAATGGGGTCATTGATCCGAAACATATTTATTAATATGGACATTCCTCCGGAATTGGTGGATTATTAAAAAAAAACCGGAACTTATGTAGGAATTTTATTCTGCCAGAGTGGAAGGAGTCATTTGATGATTTGCCATCCTCAAAAAAAAGGTAGGAATTGTAATAAAATGAGCAATATTATTCTTTATTATTCTTCATATTTTTTTTAATGGCACACAGTCACGATTTGACAAAACCCAACGACCAATCAGAACAAAGGATCATGGGTGGTACAATAACCGGTTATCAGAACAATGCGTACGCCCGCCGACGACATGCCAGGTAGCTCACTCGTTTACTTCGGTTCGTAGAGTGCGCATCTTTGTTTGTTACTGTGTTGTGAAAACGTTACTTGACCCTGGCTTGTGTACATACTGACTTCTGGAATCTGCTCTAAACCACGATTTGGCTCGAATATACGGACTCAGATTTTTCACTATTGAATTGGATCTACATATTTAAACCAAGCTTTGGTAAGTAATATTTTACTAGTTACAAGGAGTATAAAGCATGTTTGGATGTACTATAAGAATATTTTTAGTATTGTGTTTGTTCGCTTAACCTGCTGAACATACCATGAGTCTTAATATTGTTAAATCTTTAATAGAGTATGAACCAGTGAGCTTAGTGCGAAACAAAATTATGATATTCTAGTAATGTAGTCGCAATTCAGCTAACTCCACTATTAACCGACATTTTACTGGAATCCGTATATAATTTGAATGCCCTGTGTGCTGTGTCCTCTTGCAATGTATTGGTAAAATAAATTAGTATAGGCCTTATCTACTTCTCTACAATATATTCTACGTAACAAGCCCTTTCATTTGATACCCATATTGATGGGATTGATAAAAAACTAAGTTGTCCGCCATCTTGTAGCGGCAGCCATTTTGGATTGACAATAATATTGAATATACATAATTGTATTGTCACCAGAATCAAAGGCGAATACCAAATTTTAGATCAATCGGTTGACAGGAAGAGGGTGAAATTTCAATGACTAAATTTGATCCACGAAAAATAAAACAAACGGAGTAAGCTAAATAAACTAAATAAAATGTATTTTTTTCATGTCTTTGTTTTAGGTGATATATACGAGGTTCCATCTCTACAACAGAGTTCAGATATGGCAAACGTCAAGGCTGAAACTGTAGAAAAATGGATATCCGGTCATCCCGAACTACTTTACGATCACGCTAGTGGTACAATATACTGTTCAAAATGTGAAAGCCATTTGAAAACCATAAATAAAGGAAACGTTAAAAGACATCGAAGGAGCAGTACACCAGGGAAAGTTTGAGCGGCCCGAAGAGGAATTTTATTTCGATCTTACAAAATTTCTCATTTTGTGCAATATTCCGTGGTCTCAGAAGAAAAATACTACTTTTCAAGATTTCTTTAAAAAATATATGTGTAGTACCTGTCGTTGTACGTGTACTAATCGTACTCTGCCAGATGAATCACAGTTACGGAAAGTTCACTTGGACAAGTTTTTTAAGAATAAAATCAATTCGATTCGGCAAAATTATAAAAATGAGAAACTATGGATATCATTAGATGAAACGACAGACTTTTTAGGTCGCTATATAGTCCATCTATACTTATAATAAATCTGTAGAGAGGTCAATTCTGTACATGAAATATATTTCCAAAATAACTATCAGGGGGTGATTAAGGATCGATACTCATGCCAAAAATGCAATCAGTTCAATTTTTGTCTGTCTGTCTGTCTGTCTGTCTGTCTGTCTGTCTGTCTGTCTGTATAACCGTTATAGAAACAAAAACTACTCGACGGATTTTAACGAAACTTGGTACAATTATTTTTCATACTCCTGAGCGGGTTATAGTATACTTTTCATCACGCTACAATCAATAGGAGCAGAGCAGTGAAGGGAAATGTTGGGAAAACGGGAGAAGTTACTCCATTTTTTAAGCTTCCGTCGCGTGTGCAACCTTAATGGTTAAAGCTACACAAATCATTTCATGACGGAAATGTTCTCCTTAAAATTATATAAAAAATATCCCACGACAGCATATGTCTAACTTTTATGGTTAACTCACAATAACACGTGTAACTCCCGATAGCTTAGCAGTTCGAAGCTTTCTGATTATAATATTTGTCTACTCTTACGTTTATAACACTCTCAGTCACCCCTAATTGAAAAAGTTAACATTATTAACTATTCCATAAAAAAATTGGCCAAGTGCGAGTCAGACTCGCCCATGAAGGGTTCCGTAGTAACTATAATATAATATGCAAATTTATTTGACGAAAAAAAAAAACCTTACAAATTTCTTAAAACTAGCTTATTTACATTTTTTACAACTGCGCCAAATAAATTTGTTTTGAAAAAAAAACCTTACAAATTTCTTAAAACTGGCTTTTTTACATTTTTTACAACTGCGCCGAATAAATTTGTTTTTCATAGTGTTTGTATGAATTACAAAGTTATATTTGCGGTTTTAGAAAATATGCTGTATCTCAAAAACTGCTGAACTGATTTCGTTCAAACTAATTTTGGTTGAAAGTTTATATTAAGATCTACAGACATATATTTTTTTTAGATTTTTCACTCCATTTTTATAGAAGTTAGAGGTTGTGTCCGCCACACACACATTTTACCACTTTGGAAGCTTATATCTTTTAAACGATTGACTTTATGGAAAAGTGGTTTTAGAAACCCCGATGTCGTTTTTAAAGAACTGTCTATAGATACCACACATGCATCGATTTCATGAAAAAAAATATTTTCAGGTTTAGTTCCATGTATGGGGAGCCCCCTTTATTTTAAATATTTTTTAATTTTTTTCTCAAAATCGGAAAGCGGTTCACAGAATACATCTACCTATCAAGTTTCACATGTATAGTCCTAATAGTTTCGGAATAAAATTGCTGTGACAGACGGACGGACGGACAGACAGACAGACAGACAGACGGACAGACATGTCGAAACTATAAAGATTCCGTTTTTTGCTATTCGGCTACGAAACCGTAAAAAGAATCATATAAATCGGTATAGAAACACCAAAGTTATACATGAAATACGCTTATAATAATAAGCAATCGCGCGTGAATGCAATCAGTAAATTTTTTGTCTGTCTGTCTGTCTGTCTGTCTGTATAACCGTTATAGAAACAAAAACTACTCGACGGATTTTAACGAAACTTGGTACAATTATTTTTCATACTCCTGAGCTGGTTATAGTATACTTTTCATCACGCTACAATCAATAGGAGCTGAGCAGTGAAGGGAAAAGTTGGGAAAACGGGAGAAGTTACTCCATTTTTTAAGCTTCCGTCGCGAGTGCAACCTTAATGGTTAAAGCTACACAGAAATCATTTATGACGGAAATGTTCTCCTTAAAATTATATAAAAAATATCCCACGACAGCACATATCTATCTTTTATGGTTGACTCACAATAACACGTATAACTCCCGATAGCTTAGCAGTTCGAAGCTTTCTGATTATTATTCTGCTCCGAAATTTAAAACCACCACAACTTTGCAATGGAACTCGGCTAAAAGTAACCCAGTTGCAACAAAGTATAATCGAGGCTCAAATTTTAACAGGTTGCGGTGCAGGAGAAACCGTCTTTATTCCCAGAATTCCCATTATACCAAATAATTTTCCATTCCAATTTAAAAGAACGCAATTCCCAGTATCGGTGTGTTATGCAATGACAATTAATAAGGCTCAAGGGCAGCCTTTTCGTGTTGCTGGAGTAGATCTCAGTGTCAGTTGTTTCTCGCATGGTCAGTTGTACGTCGCTCTTTCCCGGGTTAGCAGTTCTAGAAATCTTTATGTTCACGTGCCGGACGGGTCAACTTTCAACATAGTTTACCCGGAAGCTTTGCGCTGAAGTATTTTCGTTCTATAGGTACTTAAGCCTCATGTGAACGTGATCTAAACAATATTACCAATACATTAACTTAATAACACACAAGGAGTTACACGCTGACGGAGTCGCGGGCACAGCTATTAACAATAATATTGTGCGGTTCGGTATTGCGATATTTTTCAACAGTATTATAGATTGACATATTATATTTTCCTACTAAAATACGAAAGTTAATCTGTCTGTTACATCAAAATCACTGAACCGTGAGGAAGGACATAGGCTACTTTTTTTTTACGAAAAACGACGGTAACTTGGACCTTCGTCCACGTTTCCGTCGTTTCGCGGGCAACAGCTATCTATACTAATAATATAAGGCTGAAGAGTTTGTTTGTTTGTTTGAACGCGATAATCTCAGGAACTACTGGTTCGAATTGAAAAATTATTTTTTAATTAAATAGTCAAATTATATCATTACGCTAAGGCCATTAGGAGCGGAGCGCCAATGAAGAATGCTTCAAAATCGGGGTTTAATTTAACGTTAGCCCAAAGTAACTATTCCACGCGGACGAAGTCGCGGGCAAAAGCTAGTTTTTTAATAAAACCATTACATCCTAGCAATTTGACTAGACCTTATTTGGTAGCATGTAAAATGCTAACTGTAGTTAATGGACAAACAATCACGCAATTTGTGTTCGAATGTTTGGAAAACTTTTGGGAAGATTCTTTTGAATCGAAGGTAGGTAACATTCTTGTCCTCTGCACTGCTAGCGTTGCATATATGCTGTCTGCAGGACGAAATTTAAAACAATACTTACCTGAAATGAAGCACGTAACATGTTTGGCGCACTCTCTTCATCGCGTATCTGAGCAAATTAGGTTAGAATATCACGATGTTAACATTTTAATAGCAAATGTTAAAAAGGTATTTTTGAAAGCCCCAAGTAGAGTCAAAATTTTAAAAGAAAAATATCCAGATTTGCCGCTACCTCCCCAACCAGTTGTTACAAGATGGGGCACTTGGTTAGAGTCAGCATTTTATTACGCTCAAAACTTTGAAAAAATAAAAGAAGTATTATCTTGTTTAAGCACCTCTGATGCGGTATCTATTCGAGAGGCAAAAAATATTATAGAAAAAGAAAATTTAAAAGAAGATTTAAATAACATTAAAGACAATTATTTTATAATTCATTTGTCTTTAAAAGAATTGCAAAAGCATAATTTATCGTTGACAGATTCACTTTTAGCATTTGACAACGTCAGAGATGCTATAAATCAGTGCAATTCAGAAAATATAAAAAATAAAATAGAATGTGTTATGGAACGAAACCCAGATTTAGACACACTTAGAGAATATAGTGAGGCCATTGAAAAAAATGAAGCACATAATTTAATACCTTTTTTAAAATTTGCTCCTTTGACATCGTCAGATGTAGAACGGTCTTTTTCCATTTATAAATGGATTTTAGATGTTAAATAAATAGGTTGAAAATTGAAAATATAGAGAAACTCGTAGTTATATATTTTAATTGTAAAGATCAGGATTACCAGGATGCTGACATTGTAATCGATGAAGATTAAAAATGTGAATAAATGTAAAATGTACATATTTAACGATAAACAATGTTGATTTTTATCTTTTTTCTTTATTCTACCCCTCTTTTTTTGGTCCTAAAATCTGACTAAAATCAACCTGTTCCTTCGTATGCCTTTTACGTTTCAGAGTCGTGGTGCATCCTTAGAACAGTCTCACGACCCCAGCAGGCATTGGCCTTCTATGGGGCCCCGTCATTTATTCTACCCTTAATGCAAATTACCATGACCACTATGAAAATATTTAAATTTAAGTGCAACAATTTATGTCTATCTATAAAAGTTCTAGCCATAAAAGGCTAAAAATAAAAAAATAAAAATTAAAGCTTCGATCGGAATTAGATTGTTTTTATTATTCAACAGATAAATAATGAATTAATTTAGTTTTTATACCTTCCTTTAAATTTTGAATTGAGTAGGAATAATATCACTATTAACATTAACAATGTTTAATTTAATCCGGAAATACCGGAATTACTTTCCGGGAAAATGGCTTATCCATGTTATTCTTTCTGTGTGCATTTATGATACAAGTACCAAAAATCAATCTACCTACTCCGATCACTGGTGATCATACATAAAAAAAAAAATACGCGTCAAATTGATAACCTCCTCTTTTGGTCGTCGGTTGAAAATATAAACCTGTCATATAGGGTCATTTCGCCTGTTCGCGTCCATCGCCCAATTCGCGTCCATTTAACGGATCTCCCTTTAAAAATCCTCGAAAATAAGTGAACTAACACACCAATCAAACGAAAAGTCATTACCGCTAATACCTCAATGTATAAGAGGCACACACAGATGGACAAAAGGTCCGTGCGCCAAACCAATCCCATTTAGAAATAATAGTTAATCTCGGCTGTTCAACAAGAAGCGCGTACGCGCGGGATTTTCAAAAATTAAAAAATATTTTAATTTTTTATAATTAAATATTTTAAAAAATAGTGTGCAGCGGCGCGTAAGTTTTTTATTGTTTTATGTGAATTTTAGGATACATAGCTGTTTCTAGACTTTTATAATGAAACTAGTACCCATGCGGGGCTTCGCTCCCGTGGATTCTATCACGGTAAAAACATAACTCTCCTTTTTTGCAGTCGGGTAAAAAGTAGCCTATAACCTTCCTCAAGCTTCAAGCTACTTCCATACCAAATTTCATCCAAATCCACCCAGGACTTTCCAAGATTAGCGCGTTCAAGCAAACAAACAAACAAACAAACAAACTAACAAACTTTTCCGCTTTATAATATTACTAGTACTCTCGCGGGGCTTCGCTCCCGTGGATTCTATCACGGTAAAAACATAACTCTCCTTTTTTTGCAGTCGGGTAAAAAGTAGCCTATAACCTTCCTCAAGCTTCAAGCTACTTCCATACCAAATTTCATCCAAATCCACCCAGTACTTTCGCAGATTAGCGCGTTCAAGCAAACAAACAAACAAACAAACAAACTAACAAACTTTTCCGCTTTATAATATTAGTATAGATATATAGTATAGATAAGGAATAATATTAAATATGAATTTGCTTATGTTTTTTATATTTAACGGTTAAAATAAGGTGGACGCTAATTACTACATCGAATTTACAAAACTTCCACTTTGCGTCCGCAATGGACGCAAACTATACCTACAGGGGATAATAATAAACCAAATTGCGTCCACTATTTTCGTAAAATACTTGCTTGTAAAAATAATCAAAAATGTATTGTTTATTATTATTGTAAATTTTTTATTAAGACGTGTTTATAATTCTATTTTTAAATGAAATGAGTATTTTCTTAAATCCTTATTTTTTTTCTATTTAAGATGATTTCTTCGGAGACAAGAAAGAAAAAGGAAAAGAGAAAAGAGAACATACACAGATGACGATTCAAAGAAAGCGTTAAATGAAATTCGAGAGAAGAATAAATCGATAAGACAAATATGAAATAGTTAAAGATCAGATTGCAGCCAAAAAGCTGGGAATCCTACAAAAAGTGAGGCAATACTTCACACCTGGGCAGCTTATGATTTTATAAAAAGCACAGATCCGTTCCTGTATGGAGTATTGCAGTCACTTGTGAGATGGGTCAGTAAAATACCAGCTAGCTGCACTTGACTCGATCGAACACAGAGCTAAAAGGCTCATAGGTGACGAGGTTCTGGTAGTCAAGCTTCACAGCCTGGCTCACCGGCGAAACGTTGCTTGCCTGACTATCTTCTACAGATTGTACTTCGGAGAGTGTGCGCAGGAGCTCTATGACCTAATCCCTTCATCCTCCTTTTACCACCGGTCTACCAGACGTACTGCAGGATACCCATCCATACTTGGTTGATATACCGTCTTGTCGTACTAAACGCTTCTCCTCTCCATTTATTGTGTGCACAGCCAAGGTGTGCAACTCTCTGCCGGCTTCTGTGTTCCCTGCCACATATGACCCGTCAGCCTTTAAAGCAAGAGTGAACAGGTATCTTCTGGGCTCGCTCTTTCGATCGTAGACCTCATCTTACCCATCAGGTATGATCGGGGTCAAGACCGGGCACATTGGTAATAAAAAATATATGCAAAAAATATGCTATTATAATTTTTTGTATTGTTTTGTTGCTTTAATATAGCCAAAACCTTATTATTAATTAAGGCTGACCTTTAGCAATAATAATATACCTTGAGATTTTAGGGTAAAATTTACAGAACTGATTACCTACAGTTTATTCTTAAAGGTGCAATCATTATTGGTAAATATTGATTGAACTTAAAATTAGGTAAGTAGTAGCTACTTACCTAATTTTAAGTTCAATCAATGTTGAGAAGAATTATTTTTATTTTTTTAAAGTTTTTTTTTTAATGATAATAATGTCGATTTTTAATATTTATATTCTTAAATAAAGAAATTGTCAAAATACAATCGTTACTTTACAAATTTTTAAAAATATCACCCCTATATTCCTTTTCTAAGCTGGTGGACGCTAAATAGACTACGGGTGGACGCAATTTGGATTCTGTGGACGCAAAGTGGGTAAAACAACTAATTCTGAAATTTATCTATTTAAAAAAAAACACATGTTTCAAACAAAATTGAAAGTTAATCTTAAAATAGACTAATATAATGAATACATGACATAAAAATTTTCATAGAAATTAGTGCTGGCATTTTTAATATCGCCGTCAACACACTTGCCAACTGCACTAAATGGACGCGAACAGGCGAAATGACCCTATGTGGGTTGGTACCCCATACATAAAATGGTCAAATTCACATATTTTAACTAGGGTGTTTTTACTACTTGATAATATAGATCATAGAGACTAATTTGGCATACTCAGCTTACATTTGACCATACTGTGGGTTGGATCCTTTTTGCATATCTACATCCAATAATGTTATAGATTACCTCTAATTTCAGCATATTGTTATGATCCTGAGTTTTAGCAAGCATCTCTCCACCACTGATTGTGTTAGTAGGTGTTAGTCTATAAGCAACATTGTTAGCACCTGGACTAGATTTCATAGGAACTGTCTTCTTGCATATGAGTTGTTCTACCAATACTTTGAACCTGTCTTTTTCCATGCTGCATTTGTCCAACTCTCTACTCATAATAGATAGAGCATCGATCTTACTCTGTAATTTACTTTTCAAGACTGAGTTCTGAAAAAAGCATTGTTGATGGACAAATAAATTATTTTCGATCTTCTTTTATTTGGTCAATTTATAAATATACCAACACTACATAATAAAATTAATATATTACCTCGAGAACATAGTCATCTAATTGTTGATCCTGAAACTTCACTTTGTTTATAGATGATTTATTGAACATGGCTAATGAATTTGAGCTCTACGTTTATACTATAATACTAGTACTAAGAGCACAATACTAGGACTTACAATAATATTATTTATTTACAATCCCTGCAAAATTATCAATTCACGACTGTGACCTGTGACCAGTGTTGCCAACAGTTCAACTAGCTCTCCACCAGATCCAACTTCTAAAACCACCAGAAAACCACTAACAAAAATCCGCCCTACTCTAAAAATCGCTAAAATGTACACTATTTTTTTTAGTTTTCACGAAAGAACAGTATTTAATTATTATTACTTGTATTAGTAAAAAATGTTCTTTAATATGACGTAATAAAATATTTTAAGTCAGTAAATCAACATACAAGAACTTTTGTCTGCACCATCATCGTCGGTTTCACATTTATATGATGCTTTGCTACCAATTTGTTTTATAACTTTTATTGGAGCAGTCTCTGGGTCAAGCATACCAAGAAGACGCTGGATGTCTTGCGCATCCAATACAATAATATCTTCAGAATGCTGTTGAGACTTCCCCGCTCCTGTAGTGCGTCAGAGATGTTTGCGAAGACGCATACAGATGGGTTCCACGCCATCATGCGCAAAAAACTCTGTTCGCTGGTCAGCAGAGTGCGGGCGAGTAACAACAGCATTCTATCGACTGTGGCGGAGAGATTAAACTCTCCTTTCATGATTCACTTTATGGGAATGACTACCAACCGGGGCACGTTTCCCATAAATTGATGGTCCTTCCCATAAGGCTAGTTATAATTTTATTTGTTAATATTATGTACAAACCCTAGCGTAAGCAGTATACTAACACATCTATGGATTTTTAATTATCTGAAATAAAGAATTTGAATTTGAATTGCAGCATTTTTCTTGCAATCTTAAACCACAGAGTGTTTTTAATATTGCAGTTAAAATATTCAACTTCATTCTGTTTCTCTGCTTGTTTTTTATTACATTCATACTACTAAATAGTCTCTCAACATCGGCATTAGAATTAGATAGTATAAGAGAGTAATCGCAAAAGTCGCTAATTCCTCAAATCTAGATTCCCCTTGGACATCTTTGAAATGCAATACTTCATTCCAAATTTTTTTGTATGTTTGCTCTCGTTTCATTTCTGCAAATGAATTTGTCGCCATAGATCATCAACTCTTGCCATAAGTTCTGCACTTTTATTGTGCCTACGCAGTAAAAGTAAATTAAGTACAGTAATGAAGTAAAAATAATATATTTCGTAAAGTTTTAGTGGCTTAGCAGTTAGTAATTGAAACTGAATTCTACTTGACCACTAGAAAATACCACCAGCCACTAAAAGCAATATTTCGACACTGAAAGGGGGGTCGAAACCACCAGTATTAGTGGAAAATCCACTAAGTTGGCAACACTGCCTGTGACATGACGAGCCAGTGTTGCCAAATCTAGCAAAATCTTCTCGCTAGATTTATTATCTAAAGTCTAAACTAAACTAAAGACGGATCCCGGATTTACTTACTTTCTGGTTACTGTAGACCATTAGCAGCCTGAAAAGGGCATGAGCAAGTGAAGAACAATGTACTACATAAGCAATACAATCTTTATGTACAGTCAGCATCAAAATTATTGCCTTAGACGAATCTCCAAAGACTGGTTTCAGCCATCCCTTGAATTCGGGCTCGGTCTCTGATGTTGTATGTATTGTATGTATGTCGGGCAGGTATCCGCAACTCCACGACCAAGCGTGTATTTTGCGTAAGGGTAAGGATCTTTTCATTCTATCCATGCCAACTCCTCCAGTAAGGCGAGCAACGCCCTCGTTTTGCTTACCATTTCTCGGAGGGTACCTGGTTTGCCGAAGTATTTAGTCCTGTAGTCCGCGACTGCGGGGCAGCTCAGTAGCAGGTGTGCTGCTGTTTCGTCCTCCTCCATGCAGGCTCTGCATAGTAGGCTGTCTGTGACTCCTATTACATAGAGGTGTTTATTAAAGGATCCATGACCGGTAAGGGCGGCTGTCATCAGCCGCAATTGCGGTTTAGAAAGTCGTAGGACCTGTTTTGACAAGCGGCCATCAAGGGTCGGGAGAGCCTCTTTAGCCTGCCTGCACTCACCATGGTTCTCCCATAGTTTGTGGTGTAGGTCTCTGGTACGTTTCCTTACCAGGTGACGCAGATAACCGAAGGGGAGTGGTGTAATGGGTTCAGGTCCCATAATCGCCATACTCGAAGCCCTTATAGCGAGTTCGTCCGCTGCATCGTTGCCTCGGGAGTCGCTGTGTCCTTTGATCCATTGAATGGTTATATTGTTGTGTCTACCAACCTGGTTGAGGAGATTGTGACACTCCAAGATCAGCCCGGAGTTAACTGTGTGGCTGCTCAGTGCTTGCAGGACTGCCATGCTGTCCGAAAGTATGCGTATTGAGTGGTCCACAACTTCCCTGTTTATAATAGCTGAAGCTGCCAGTGAGATCCCCAGGCACTCGGCCTGAAACACTGTGTTGTAGACCCCCAATGGTCTGGCTATACGAATGTTAAGATCCTCCGAAAAGACTCCTGCACCCGTACCAGTACCTGTTTTGAAACCATCGGTGAAGAGTTGAAGACCCGTACCTCAGAGGGGCACAGGGTCTCTGATGTTTCTCGATAAGTTTGAATGTACTGCTTCTTTTTCGGAGGTAAATCCATAATTTTGTTCACCACAAGTCCACCAAACAGTTCATACACAATTACTATGATGGGTAACGAATTAAAAATCAGGCTAGGTACAGCGTATAAATAATTTAGAATCCGAATAGAACTTCACTCAAACTAGTAGTGACTTGCGTAAGTACGTAGGTAGGAAAAGTACGAAAACTACGGAACATAATAAAATACGAGGATTCCCCGAACACATCGCTTTAATTTTACCACTGGTAAAGATAATTTAATTGCGAGTGAGCATTTTTAGAAAAGGTGTCGGGCATAATATGTTTTGTTTTCTTGTAGTTTGAAAAGTCGTCAGCTAAGTCGCTAGATCATTTTTGTCGTCAAATCTTTTTCCTTGTCGCTAAGGCTTAAGCAAAAGTCGTCATTTCTAGCGACAAAGTCGCTAAATTGGCAACACTGTGACGAGCACAGATAACTTTAAATAGATGACGAGTTTACGTTAAAGCCAGTTAAAACATAGTGTATTACATTCTCTTTGGTTAACGTTAACGACAGACGAAAGTAAAACATAGTGTATTACCAAGGATCTTCTACCTACTAACTGGATTGCTTACGAATGATTCAAAGAATACAGAAAGTCTTTCTTAGCTGTTAAACAATAGCTTGCACGCATAAAACTGAAGGAACTATTCGTTCCGAGCGAGACAGTGCGTGTGTGGGCCACAGAACATATACTCCTAAAGGAGGTGTGGGCTGTGTCCCTTTCTTCTGTGTGTCAGATTAAAAATATTTATTTCAATGGTAATTTTTTCGACCTGTCTGTTGTAGTAATAACACCTAGTTTTAAACTTCTTTGGAATTCTATCTTTAAAATGAATTACCATTATTACTGTATGCATATTAATGAAAATTAAAATTATTTTAACATGCAAACACAAGATGTTTAAACCAAATAAAAATGGAATTTGTAAGAATTAGTAGTGATATATTATACTATACCTGGCAATTACTACATTGCCGTCTGACGTTTACTTGACATCTGTATGTTTGTAAATTTGAATTATATTTAATTTTGTGAGTTTTCGTAATATTAAAGTGCAAGTTATTGTAACCGTGGTAAGAACGTGTTTTGCGGTTAAGTGCAAGAGTGAAAAGGGTACCCCGGGTCTGGAATTTCCTTTTTTAAGTAAGTTTTGTGACTTTGTTTACAAATTGCATTTAGGGTGACTATGTTTTCAATGTAAAAGTGGATGTTCTTCTCTTTATTCTTCTTATTTATTATTTTTCTTTCTTCTCACTATATATTATTTTTTGTTATTTTAAGCTTTCCTAAAAATGATGATCTTCGAGACCGGTGGATCAGTGTTCTACACAGAAAAGGGTCAGAAACGGTTCCAAAATTTGTAGCCGCCATTTCAAGCCAGAAGAAATATTGCATTTCGAAACAAGATCAAATGATGCAATTCCATCCATTTTCCCTAAAGTAAGTTATCAATCTTTAAATGACATGAAGATCACCGTTTTGAAATAGAATATGAGCATAGCAAGATGAATTTTTATTTTGAATCTATCCAACCATAAATACTAAAATTTTGTTCTCATCAATCTATTATCTTAGATTCCTGTTAAAGCGAAACAAATAAATGTTTTAAGTACTATAATATTGAAACCCACTAAAGAAAAGAATATACAACCTGTACTGGGCACATTCAAAGATCAGTAAGTGAAAGTTATGAAAGGAGTCAAATTAATAAGCATAAAAGTCGTAATTTTTGTTGATTTATTTACTTTTGCTTAGCAAATTGATGGCAAAAATATTTTATATCATTTTGGCCAAAAACTCCGCTACGCAAACTTGCTTACAAGTGTAGTTTGTTATATTAATAATTACTTATAACTTAATTATTTAACTTTTATCCACTGCAGTTAGTTAATGTCGACAAATAATAATAATAATTCATAATTTAAAGATTATTTCCATACTTTTAACTAATAATAGTGTAATACATTTTTTAGGGTTGTGTTGTGTGTCAAGCCAATCTTGTAACAAACCTGCAGCTGCAACATATGAGGAACTAGAAAATATAGAACCAACCAAATAATAATAACCTTAGAATTGTCATTCGATCTGCCTCCTTCATGTTTAGAATTATGTATGTTAATAATATTGATTTCTAACCTTAAATAGCACATATGGTGTTAGCTTGTAATTAATTGTTACACTTATAAATGTAATATGACTGTTTCAGGAAACAAAGTGTAAAAATAAATTGCATAAATAGCGACGAAGTAAACGTCAATTATGGAGTTCCGCAAGGGAGTGTTCTGGGCCCGACAATCTTCCTAATCTACATAAATAGCTTATGTAGTATGCCTAACAGTGGAGGGCGGATTATTTCATACGCGGATGATACTGCCGTTATTTACTCTGGATCCTCATGGGAAGAGGTGAAAGTAGTTGCCGAAAAAGGCCTAGTTGCTGTTTCTAAGTGGCTGAACACTAATCTCCTAACTCTCAATATTTCAAAGACCAACTTCATCTGTTTTTCACCCACTCAAAGGTCTCAGCCCTGTGAAGATTTTCATGTTAAGATACATATCTGTGATGGTCATATGCCTCAAGATTGTGACTGCCAAAAACTGGAGAAAGTAAGGTCAACAAAATATCTCGGCATAGTTATTGACCAGAGGTTATCATGGCATTCACATATTGAGGTAATCATGAAACGAGTGAGGAAGTTTATTTGGATATTTAAAACTCTACGCTACCTGATGTCCTCACACCTCTTAAGCAAGATTTATGTGGCTTTGGTACAGTCAGTAGTAGCGTATTGTATACCAGTCTGGGGAGGAGCTACTAAAACAAAGTTTCTGGACCTTGAAAGAGCTCAGCGATCACTTATTAAAGTGATGTATTTTAAACCGTTCAGGTTCTCAACATGCGACCTTTATCAAATTAGTGACCTGCTATCGATTAGGCAACTATATCTCCTACATATCACTCTAAAACTTCACAAGGCCCTTCCAATAGATTCAACTATCCTTAATAGAAGAAGAAAAGATATTGTGGCTCACTCCCCAAGGGTCCGAACTGCCTTTGCTAGCAGACAATATCCAACGCAATCTGCTTTTATTTATAACAAAATCAATTTTAAACTGAACATATATCCCCTCCTATTATACAAATGCAAGAAAGCACTAGTTAAATGGTTAAAATCACTAACATACGAGGAAACCGAAATGATCTTAGCCAGAGCTAGATAGTTTTCCTCAAATTCGTACGTAGCGTACATCGACAGTTATTACTCGCACAAACATTCTCGCACAAACTCGACCACAATACCACACACAAAAACACACACATATACACACACACACACACACTACACACTCACATAAAAGTCCAACTGAGCTACTTATTTAAATTTTATCTATTATTTTATGTCTTTTCCTTTGTTTAATTTTGTTTAAAATTCTTTACCAGCATACTTATATTGGTCTCACCATTGTTAACCTAGATATACTATTACGGAAAGATGCGAGACAGTCCCAACACAAGTACTCACGTAACTTACTGGGACTGCCTCAATTATTACATGAAAACAATGTATGAAATGTGAATAAAGATTTATTTATTTATTTATTTATTTCATACAAATGTATAGTGTAAACAATTGTAGGTTAACCTAAATAAATATATACATAAATAAATTATATCTCTTCTGTTATTCTTTCTATTTATAATCATCGTTTTTCATGAAGGGTTTTGGTAGTTTTAATTATATATAAACATTGCATCATTTTATTTTTAGTCTACTGGTTCTGACCATACAAGTGTCGAATAAACGTAGATTATCAATTAATGCACGTTTGTTTGGACGTCTATACCACTGCCTATCAAGGCCAAGCCTTCGAAGAATTGCCAGCTGGTGATTCTGTTATTAATTCTGTATCTGCAATAATTGAATTTGTATCACGGGTCTTAACCACTTTGAAAGTTTATAATTCAACGCAATAAAGTCTGCTTAACAAAACCAATTTTGCATTTAGCCCGCATAAGGAAGGGTTTATTATAGAAATTAGCGCGCTCAATATAAGTTCCTCAGATATATATTGAGAACTAGCTTTTCGCCCACGTGGAATTCTGTTATATCGCGCTACCGAGCAATTGTTGAAAAATCTGAGATAGAAAGAACCCTATATAGTTCCAAGAGTTATAAACTATCTCCATGTCAAATTTTTTCGAAAGCGGCTCTGTGATTTAACCGTGAAAGCGTAACAGACCGATACAGACCTTTGTATTTATAATTGAATTTATTTCTTTCTTTCTATTTAATACGTTGTTAAGAAAAAATCCGGCCAAGTACGAGTCGGACTCGCGCATGAAGGGTATTTTTATAGGTAGGTAATGAATGGTACGGAACCATTACCTATAAAAAGCGCCAAAAAAATCACAAATGTTGTATGGGAGTATCCCTTAAATATTTATTTTAATTAATTTATAGTATTTTTTGTTATAGCGGTAACAGAAACACATCATTTGTAAGGTTAATAATAAGTGTCTTAAAAAAACCTGCAAATATTGCATCAAATAAAATTGTCCTTACGTTTATCGCGAATTGATATCCACACTACTAGAAAGAGATAGCTAGGTCCTTCGAGGGTATACTCTTCGGAACGGATTTGTGCTTCGCGTCCGCATTCCAGTTTAGGTACAAGCAAAGAGAATATAATATAAGAGACGGAACTTAGAACATTCAGTCTGTGAGAAATTGTTAACCTTCTTTAGCCAACCACAAAAAAAAAACATAGCTACCAACATTAAAATTTCAACTAGCACTGTCTATGACAATCGTGACCTTGACGGGAAGAACTGTCACTGATAGGGATGCGCAATGTATAGAGAACTCAATAAACTTATCGATATGTTTAAAATTTATCGATATCGATGAAATGCACTATATGCAATTAATTGGGTTCTATTCAAAACTAATTATTTTGAATAAACTGTGTAAAATAAAACACTCATATTATTTCAGCATTTATTTATTGATATAATTATATTACTAACGACCTATATCACTTTATTTATGATCTATTTTTAATTGGAATAAGGGTAGAACAGAAAAGAAATAATAATTAAAATAGCTCTTCATATGTATAAAAGGTGTATTCCTGTCTTCCCCGTCATAGTCACGGCATTTTTAGTCACTTTATAAAAATAATTGCTGTCCCCGTTAAACTAATCGCGCGGTTCTAACAAGGGGTTATTATAACAAGTAATAAAAATATTCAATAATTTAATTTAAAGACTAAAAACAAGGCATTGGAAAATAACAAATATTACTTATGTTATAATAACAATATTACACAAGTAATATTAAGTAGAAATTATAGTATAAAGCCGGGTATTCATTAGGCAACATTTGTTAATAAACACTGTTTCACTATGTATGATCATCTTTGAAAACAGTTTATAAACAAAGGTGATGAAACATTGTTTCTTAAACATCGAAACATTTTGTTTATAAGCAAAAATCAACAGGTGTGGTGTGCGAGTTTATAAACATGGAAGTAGCAGGCTGCATTTCGTTTTTTCTAATTGCTCCATCAACTGCTTTTCCCTTGGTGTTAAATCTGTAGACAGGTTTTTAAATATGTATAAGCAAAATATTTGATAAAATTTGTAAATATTTCCGTGCATATAAAACGCAAGGATCTTTTCTAAGTAAAATGAACAATAGAGCACTATTTCGAGAATTTCTTGATTTTATGAGGCGGTGAGACAGACTGTCCGAGGCCAAGGCAAACCAATTATGAAAAAAAATAAGAAATGCAAATAGTAATTAGTAAAGGAATAGCAAACGTTTTTTTTTTACGTATTATTTGTTGAGAATGTAATATTAAAAGAATTTGGTGATTTTATTTAAAAATTTTACCATTTTGGGCCAGCCCCTTGAGGATATGTCTCAATTGCTGGCTTGTGGATGGCACTGCTTCAGGCAAAAGATCTGAAATGATACATTTTAATTTGAAACTAGTTTGGAAACCATCAGATATTCAAGGTTCACTATTTTTTTAATTTGAAATAGAAGTAGTATCCTAATTTTGACCTCTTTAATGAATTTGACAAATATTTTAAATGATAAGCTTCGCCTAGGTGGAGGTCGGAAAACAACATTCCTTGTATCCTCTCAGACCACTTCAACAGCTCACTGTGTATTTGTCTTGACTTAAATGCATAATGTCTGTCCCTCTCGCAGAGACCTGTGCCCTGTCTCCCAGCATTGAGTACATTATAGGCTAATTACTATGATGATTATGAATAATTTACCATTTTGAGACAGCTCTTTAAGGATATGTCTGGATTGTGGATGGCACTGCTTCAGGCAAAAGATCTGAAATGATACATTATAATTTGAAACTAGTTTTGGGATCTACCAGATATTCAAGGTTCACTAGATTTTTTTTATTTGAAATAGAAGTAGCATCTTAATTTTTAACTCTTTAATGAATTTGACAAATACACTTCTGGACACATCTATTGGCCCACCTTAGAGTTTAGGTTTCGATGGCCCCTACCGAAATATGATTGCTAGATTGAACAAAAACTGTTGATGCAGTTTTAAACCTGATACATTTTACCATCTTTTTCGATCGTATAGTTTTAAATTTGAATTCAGAATACCATACGACATGGACCTACGCCTAACAAGTCGGATATGCGCCTTGTTAAAGGCAATTAATTTTTGAATAAAAAACATGTTTTATCAAATAAAGGTTTAATTTAATAACGCGTGTTGCCTCCATGGGCATCTACCACAGCTCTCATACGATTAGGCATAGAGTTTATCAACCGCTCTATGAAATTTTGAGGGATCATCTCCCATTCCTCTTCTATGGCAGTTTTCAACTCCTGCATCGTCTGGGCAACTGGCTGACGAGCCCTAACACGCCTTTTTAGCTCGTCCCACATGTGCTCAATGGGGTTCATGTCTGGGCTTCTGGCTGGCCAGTCCATAACTGTGATGTTCACATCCCGAAGATATTCCCTGACGATGCCGGCCGCATGGGCTCTTGCATTATCATGCATAAAAAGGAAATTTGGGCCCACATAGTCCGCGTATGGTATCACGTGAGGTTCTAAGCACTCACGAATGTATCTTTCAGCATTTAATGTTGGCAGCCGTGGTCCTGTAACAACCTCAAGTTGAGTTTTGCCGCTCGCGGATATACCGCCCCAGACAGTCCATGAGCCACCGCCATAAGCAACCCTCTCTTCAAAGCAGCATTGTGCGAAACGCTCTCCCTTACGCCGGTAGACCTTCTTCCTTCCATCATTGCCATGTAACACAATTTTAGACTCATCAGAAAAGAGTACACGGCTCCAATCTTGCTGTGTCCAATTTAAATGACTGCGTGCGAAATGAAGGCGCGCTGTTCGGTGGGCTCGCTTTAGTTTGGGCCCATTAGCTGGCTTGTGTGGTACCATATCGCGTTCTTTTAACCTTCTCCGAACAGTTCGAGCGCTCACAGATACTCCGTGGAAGTCGCGAAGTTGGTTTTGTATCTCAATGGAGGTAAGGTGACGATTTCTCAAGCTGGTCGTCACGATGAATCGATCCTGCCTTTCAGTTGTGACCCGAGATCGTGGCCTTCCTTGGCGACGAACAAAGCCGCCAGTCTCTAGGTACCTCCGATAAACATTTCGGACCGCAGATCGACTTAAATTAAGTTGAGCACTCACGTTTCTTTGGCTGTGTCCGGCCTGAATAAGTGCCACAGCTTGGGCGGCGACTTCAGGTGAAGTATCCATAGATTATTGATAGAACCTCACCTTAATGTTAAGAATAAGTAATGTTTGTTGCAAAAGCAAAGATATCAATCACTTTTTCAAGAATTAAATCCAAGTAAACCAATAAAACCAAGTTTTCTTAGTATTTGATTGTTTGATATCAACAAACAGGCTCCAAATTGTCTTTTGTTTCTTTAAATTCTGTGTTCGAAATTCAAAAAAAGACTATTGAATGAAATTGTGAATGTGCCAGGTTCAAAACTGCATAAAAACTTTTTGCTCGACCTAATATAAAATTTTAGCTAGGACCAAACGAAACTGAAAATACAAGGTGGGCCAATAGATGTGTCCAGAAGTGTATTTTAAATGATAAGCTTCGCCTGGGTGGTGGTCGGATATTATCCCACATTCATTATGATGATGATAAATGGTTATTAATATGTATATCTATAAGTAACTATTAATCCCTTTAAATGCCTAATATATTCAATTGTTTTTGGTTCAAAATCAGCCTCGAGACTCTTTCAGCATTTTTTGATATTCCACAGGTATTTCACACTTGAAAAATTCATTCTATACAGGATACTTAATCATATTATATTTACCTCTTGACTCTGAATGCTGATACACATGTTGTGGAAATTCTGCCAATTGTCCGTCAGTGAGAGGTAAGGCCATCAAATTCAAAGACGGGATTGCATGTCTTTTCAGACGACTTCCCTTTTTGCTAAAATCCTTTTTTCCAAAGTGGTTAGCAGATACATTTCGCTGCTCATGCAGTTTTTCTATTGGTAGATGCACCATTTCTTCATTACCAACTGCTTTTAGCCACTCTCGACAGCTGGAAGATACAAAATATTAAAAGTTATTATTAACTATGAATTTATTAAGTGTGATTTAAACTTGAATCAGTGATTTAAAAAACTCGACATGTTACATTTTCCCAGAAGTGAGTTAGTGCCAGTATCATATTTTATAAACATAGACCTATCTACCGACTGTTAAAGTATGAAATAATTACTCCATTCATAAATTAGTAGTTCATAGCATACAAAGAAATATCACTCACAAAACATTAATAATAAGATAAAGTATTT
The DNA here is from genome assembly GCA_943138885.2 of Tholera decimalis. Lineage (NCBI taxonomy): Eukaryota > Metazoa > Arthropoda > Insecta > Lepidoptera > Noctuidae > Tholera > Tholera decimalis. The sequence continues at coordinate 20,108,194 of OW964563.2, read as the reverse complement.
ATAGCAGTGTGAACTGTGAAATGTACGGTGAGTGATATTATTGTGCTATGAATTATATGCTATTATTATATAATAGAATAGTCTGAAATAATCTTAACATGTGGAGTTTTTGAAGTCACCAATTCAGTTATGAAAACACCTAATTTAAACGATCAGTGCTACTAAATGGAATAGTTTCTTGGGATATGAAATTCTTAGCAGTTAACCTACATACTAAAATATATTGTAATCTTGATTGATGGCCAGAGGATAGTAATACAGAATTTGAATGATGCTATTCACAATAGGATATTTACAATAATGTATTTACACTTATATTTAAACAGGTAAAGTTCGTGAGGTTGTAGGGGGGGTAATCTCTGGATCTACAGAACTAATTTCGAAAATTCTTTTATCAATAGAAATCCACGTTACTTGTGAGCACGGTCATTTGTTCTTTGTCTGGGTGTAATTTATCTATAATATGTATGTACTAGTACTCTCGCGGGGCTTCGCTCCCGTGGATTCTATCACGGTAAAAACATAACTCTCCTTTTTTGCAGTCGGGTAAAAAGTAGCCTATAACCTTCCTCAAGCTTCAAGCTACTTCCATACCAAATTTCATCCAAATCCACCCAGTACTTTCGAAGATTAGCGCGTTCAAGCAAACAAACAAACAAACAAACAAACAAACAAACTAACAAACTTTTCCGCTTTATAATATTAGTATAGATTTAGAAATATATATGTATGTTTATCAGTTGTCTAGTACCCATACCACAAGCTCTGCTTAGTTTGGGACTAGATGGCGTTGTGTGAAAAGTTGTGGAATATTTATTTATTTATTTATTTACTAGCTTTTGCCCGCGACTTCGTCCGCGTGGAATAGTTACTTTGGGCTAACGTTAAATTTAACCCCGATTTTGAAGCATTCTTCATTGGTGCTCCGCTCCTATTGGCTTTAGCGTAATGATATATAGCCTAGCCTTTCTCTATAAATTTACTATTTAATTTAAAATATTTTTTCAATTCGAACCAGTAGTTCCTGAGATTATCACGTTCAAAAAAACAAACAAACTCTTCAGCCTTATATTATTAGCATAGATAGCCGTTGCCCGCGACTTCGTCCACGTTTCCGTCGTTTTTCGTAAAAAAAAGTAGCCTATGTCCTTCCTCACGGTTCAGTGATTTTGATGTAACACACAGATTAACTTTCGTAATTTAGTAGGGAAATATAATATGTCAATCTATAATACTGTTGAAAAATATCGCAATACCGAACCGCACAATATTATTGTCAATAGCTGTGCCCGCGACTCCGTCAGCGTGTAACTCCTTGTGTGTTATTAAGTTAATGTATTGGTAATATTGTTTAGATCACGTTCACATGAGGCTTAAGTACCTATAGAACGACAATACTTCAGCGCAAAGCTTCCAGGTAAACTATGTTGAAAGTTGACCCGTCCGGCACGTGAACATAAAGATTTCTAGAACTGCTAACCCAGGAAAGAGCGACGTACAACTGACCATGCGAGAAACAACTGACACCGGGATCCACTCCAGCAACACGAAAAGTCTGCCCTTGAGCCTTATTAATTGTCATTGCATAACACACCGATACTGGGAATTGCGTTCTTTTAAATTGGAATGAAAAATTATTTGGTATTATGGGAATTCTGGGAATAAAGACAGTTTCACCTGCACCGCAACCTGTTAAAATTTGAGCCTCGATTATATTTTGTTGCAACTGGGTTACTTTTAGCCGAGTTCCATTGCAAAGTTGTGGTGGTTTTAAATTTCGGAGCAGAATAATAATCAGAAAGCTTCGAACTGCTAAGCTATCGGGAGTTACACGTGTTATTGTGAGTCAACCATAAAAGATAGATATATGCTGTCTTGGAATATTTTTTATATAATTTTAAGGAGAACATTTCCGTCATAAATGATTTCTGTGTAGCTTTAACCATTAAGGTTGCACACGCGACGGAAGCTTAAAAAATGGAGTAACTTCTCCCGTTTTCCCAACATTTCCCTTCACTGCTCTGCTCCTATTGATTGTAGCGTGATGAAAAGTATACTATAACCTGCTCAGGAGTATGAATATTAATTGTACCAAGTTTCGTTAAAATCCATCGAGTAGTTTTTGTTTCTATAACGGTTATACAGACAGACAGACAGACAGACAGACAGACAAAAATTTTACTGATTGCATTTTTGGTATCAGTATCGATCCCTAATCAATCCCTGATAGTTATTTTGTAAATATATTTCATGTACAGAATTGACCTCTCTACAGATTTATTATAAGTATAGATATAGGTACTCACCGGTTTGGATCCAGTAGAAACTTGGAAAAAAGCAACTTATTTCCAGTATGCCAGGCCTCCTTGATACCGCAAACTTCACATCTTCTGTGACCCTTACCAATTATGGTTCAGAGTCACTGTCTCAATTATTATAGTAAAAACAAATAAGTCTCGCAAGAACAACTACGAGACAATATCTCGATGAAACTATGTGAGGGTTAAACGGAGGAGGATGCTCGATTCCACGTTTAAGATACAATCACGGAAATTATTCTGTTGTTATATTCCGAAATCATAAAGAAAAAGGAAAAAACAAACAGAACAATCACAACATAAACATGGACGACGCGAAGGCAGACATGTTTGTCTGCACAGACAACATTTCTACAGTTTCAGTCAAAGAGTATGTAATACACTATGGTTTCAGTGGTTTAATGTTGGTCATCCTCAGATTTTGACGTTTGCTTCTGAATGTTGGCTGAAGAAGGTTACAAATCCCATATAAAAAAGATTTGTTCGGAGCATAGAGTACTATAATACTACGGTTCGGAGTTTCACAGGACTGGGTACAAGTTCCTTGTGTATTACCATAGATGATACATATATTTACTGAGATGTATTACACACTGATGCCAACTTAGCTATTTTATAGCTATATCTAGCAATTTTTTCACCCGTTAGCTACAATTTATAAAATATTGTAGCTAAAAGATTAAGCTACTTTTTTTTTAGCAACTTTTCAACAAATTGACTTTATCTACACACTATCATTAGTGCTTGTGTGATTTTCAGTTTTATTTTTTTTATCTAGGTATGGAAGCAATTTATAGTCGTCAACTTGAGAGCATTTTGAGTAAAAGCAAAACCATAGATATAAAGCACAAAGGGCGCGCGATACGGAATACGCCCAAGGATGGGGATACCCCTGATAGTTTCACTCGCTGGAACATTGTGGTTGTGTTTATTCTCTCTCACTCTCTCTTATTAATAATTACCTTTGTCTATATTTCACGCATTTTGTTAGTTTTGTCTTCAAACTGTACTTTAGCTTCAACAACAAATGGGAAGTGTGGAGAAATATACAAAATCACTGGATTCTCAGGATGCACAACCATCTACATCATCTTCCCTAGATTAAGTTATATTAATAATGTTTTACCATAAGTATGTACCTGTAAATATACTACGAAATTACGAAAGTAAAGTAATACATTACACACATTAGTTAAAAATGAAAAAATAAATAAAAGTGAAAAATGTAGAAAAACGATTTTAACGATTAATTTAGTTTTTTTTTAACTTTGGCAACTTCTAGCTACTATTTGGGGTAAGATAATGTGGGAATCTGGCTACTTGTTGCAAAAGATCTAGCTACAGAGATGATAGTACAGTCGGCAATAGGCATGTGTCATTGACGGATTTTTGATTAATGTAATTTAACTGTTGTCTGTTGTCTTCAATGGTTAACAGGTTGAAAAAGCTGTTAAATTATTAACAGGTTTTGAAATTTATTCGTTAGCGTTACGCGTCAATGAATGTCAACGGTTTTGACTCGAAACTGTTGACATGTAGGCATTTGTCATTGACGGATTTTTGGTTAATGTAATTTAACAGGTTGAAAAATCTGTTAAATTTTTAAATTGTTTTTAAATTTTAATTGTTAGCATTTAGCAACAATGTATGTCAACGGTTTCGACTTTTTTAATAACAAATTTGTTGCAACTTATTGAAGATTTATTGATTTGATAAGAATTAAGGTAACTTAATTTTTATATTGAACTATAATGACCTTCACTTCGTACTTTTTCCAGGCTTAGGACTGGCTGGGTACAAATAGTATCCAGGCGTAGCACTCTTGTAGCAAGGAACCCGAGAGAGTTTTTCTTATCGGTAAATTATGTCCCGGAATCCACACATACACAAATCAAGCAGATCTGCATCTATATGTTTTTTTTTGCTCAGTGGATATTTTTTTGTGGCATATGTTTTCATAACTTTCTGGCGCTTAGGTGGTGCGGGCGCTTGTAGTTGTAATAATTCTATCGGTAGGGAAGAATCGCCGATGTACTAGCGGTAGGTACAAATTATTCTGAGTTCTGAATCTGAACTGGCTGTGAATTTGAATGTTGACTTTCCTGATTTAATGAAATATAGACTGAAATGTGCTTTCTTTTAAGATGGCTTCTTAACTTGGAGATTGTGGATTTGAAACTAATCTTGTCTTTACATAAGTTTAGTTTTAACAACAGTTAGAATTCCTAAACACAACAAATCACATTCACGTAACGTTAAAAAAAAGTTCTCAAAATACACATTACAACGGTCACTAGTTGCACCACCCTACAAGGGTATAAAACGGGCGACCCGCGTCAAATGTGGGACCCCCTGATCGTATCGGCCGCCCGATACAGACCCTCCAAGATTTCTCGGGTTCGTCGCCCGCGTAACGTCCTAGACGAGCCTGACGACCCCACCACCATCCGACAAGACAGCAGTAGGGAAACCAGCACTCTTATAAAATACAAATACAAAACGCGTTCCTTATTCCGGCCTCGCCGACGAGGCCCATCACGACGTCCGCGTACTTGTAATGAAAATCCTACCCGACCTTTGCCAAACGAGCCAGCCCGCGATGCTGAGCCAGTAGCAATAAATACTCCCGTAAATAATATGACCCAGCGTGTCCCTTTGCTGCCCTCCCAAAATGACCCCGCTATGCCGAGGCCCGTACTCCACAGGGAGTGCCCTTAGCGTGCGGTCATTAGTTTTTAAGTATATTTTAGTTTGTAAGCCCTGGCTGGGGGCCTTTAATTTATTAGAGGTCACCACAGGACAGACCGGTTAAGTAGTACATTAGCCGTATAGAGCTAAACTACGAGTGGCCCTACCTAAAAAAAAAAAAAAAAAAACAAATGTGGGTCATTCGCTATCCAACCTTTGAAGTGAACACACGTGAACAGTTGCAGCAAGAAAAATAACCCTGAAGATGGATACAACTGCAGATGTAGCCGCTCAAGTCATTGCACTACTGCAATCAGGGATGCGGCAATGTGATGCTGCTCGGCAACTGAATTTGAGTCGTTTTTCCGTTCGACGAGTGTTCCAACGCTTCCAAGAGACTGGTGGCTATATCCGAAGACGTGGATCTGGAAGACAACGCTGCACATCCGAAAGAGACGATTGCTTCATTGTTTCGACGTCTTTACGTAATCGGTTCTCCAATTCTGTTGAGCTGCAGCAACAACTCCGATCAGCTCGCAGAACTTCTGTAAGCATCTCCACGATAAGAAGAAGATTGCGGGAGAAGAAAATTGCAGCTCACAGGGCTGCTACAGGGCCAAAATTGACTGCACAGCACAAGAGAGACCGGTTGGAATTTGCCCACGACCATGTGGATTGGCCAATGGATCAATGGAGGGCTGTGCTCTTTTCGGATGAGATGAGGGTTTGTCTTTTCTGCAACGACAGGCGTAGAAGAGTGTATAGGAGGCAGGGGGAACGATTCGCACATGCCTGTATTCAAGAGACAGTGGAATACGGGGGTGGCTCGTGCATGTTCTGGGGCGGCATGTCAATCGACGGCAAAACGAACCTTGTGTGTGTTTCTCGGACTGGAAGTGCTCGCGGGCAAGGGTCGCTGACTGCTCATCGGTACATAACAGAGATCTTAGAGGAGCACGTGGTCCCTTATGCGGGTTTTGTTGGCATTGCGTTCATGTTAATGCATGATAACGCCCGCTGCCACACCGCATTAATTGTAAGAGACTACCTGCAAGAAGTTGGGATCCCTGTTATGAGCTGGCCGGCGCGAAGTCCAGACCTGAACCCTATTGAGCACCTTTGGGATGAACTGAAACGGCGAGTACGGGCACGTGATCCTGCTCCTACCACTCTCCAAGACCTCCAAGATGCTGTCGTTGCAGAATGGGACAACATACCTCAAGAGACTGTTGTTACATTAATTAGGTCCATGAGAGAACGCATGCAAGCAGTCATCAGGGCTAGGGGGGGTAACACTAGGTTTTAAGTTGTTTTTAAGGACTAAGTTGTAATTTTTTATGTAAAAATAAAACGACACATTTTATTCATTTGCATTAGCTTGTTTTTTTTTATTCCCTGGTGAACAAAAACCAAATTTGTTGCTTTATTCTGAAATTTAATTAAATTGCCTTTCCAATGATATCTTATAATCATATGTCTATCAATGTTTAATAGGGTTAAAATGACTTTGAAGGGAATTCTTAAAGACGTGCGATTTTGTGACGCCGAGTGTAGTAAGTTAACTATTTATATGTATTAGATGTATTCTGTGAACTGCTTTCTAATTTTAAGAATAAAATTGAAAAATATTTAAAATGAAGGCCCCATACATGGAACTGAATCTGAAAATGTTTTTTTTTTCATGAAACCTATGCGTGTGTGGTATTTATAGACAGGCCTTTAAAAATGATATTGAGGTTTCTAAAGACACTTTTCCATAAAGTTAATCGTTTAAAATATATACGCTTCCAAAGTGGTAAACTATGTCCATCCCCCTCGAACTTCTATAATAATAGACTGAAGAACTTAAAAAAATATATATGCTGTAGATCTTAATGTAAACTTTCAACCAAAATTAGTTTAAATGAGATCGGGTCAGCTGTTTATGAGGTACAGCCATTGAGGTAATATGTACTACGTACTAGAGGAGCTATCCTAAGCAAAGGATATGTTCCATTTTGGCAAGAGTTTAAACTAAAGTTCGCTGCAGCGCTGAAACAATAATTAGTCGTATAACAAAACAATTAAAATACGCAGCGCTAGAGCGCTTCAAAGGTATAGTTTTCTCGCGACCAAAGGGTCGGAAGCGCCGCGATTTACATAGCGCTTACGCTTTTCGTTCAACGTTCTGCTATGACACGTCACTTATATAGATTAAACTGCTGACTACAGAAGTGATATACCTTTATACCTAGCAATCTTCATTCTCACTCTTTTTTCATACTTTATTATTAATTGAATTTAACCTAAAGTACTTAAAATGAAACAAACTTGTTTTTGTATATTTATATAATGAAACACGGTTACAAGTACAAAAACATATAAAAGAGCAATGCTGAGTGTCCATAGTAACTTTGGCTCAATATAAAATTCTCACGGCCAGTGATGAAAATAATTTTATTGTGTGTAGTTCAATACTAAGAACTGTTTCTTAGCATTTAATATTGTATAGAACTTCTAACAAAAAAATATTAGCATAAATACAAATATGGAATTTTGAGGTTATTACAATTTGACGATCTCTATACATGTTTGTACACGCTAACATTTAGCACTAAAGTAATTACTTCTGTCTAATTAAATAAAAGTACTTTACTTCGAGAATAGAGGTCCACTGCTGTAACAATGAACGAACTTCTTCGCATTCTACTAAATACCTCCGCATTCGGAAAACATTCAATCCACAATTAGTGCAACGTTGTTGGTTAGACATGGTCACAATAATGGATGTACTTCAACACTTCGAAAAGCAAAAGAGTCTCAAAAAACAGAGAAGGAAACGTAAACGCATGCACTTCGCAATATCACCGACAACAACAACTCAAAGAGAATCATAGATGATACATATAAATACTGAAAGAGAATGTAATACACTATGTTTTACAACAACTGTTTGTGTTTGTAATGTCAATCAATTCCCTTTGTGTCACTTTTGACACTTGTTCGAGTTTTTATTTGGCAGAATAGTCAACATCGCCTTTGCTTGCCATGTATAAAAATAGAATAGAGTTTTTATTCTCAATAATTAAAATATTATTTCAGATTTTTTATTTATTTATTTATGTACACACATGACACTTATAAAGGACAAAAATAAATACAGACAAAAGAGCACAAAGGTGCTGCTTATTTCCTAAGAAATTTCTTCCAGCAGACCTGCGACAGGAGAGTTGAAGAGGAGATGATAGACACAGTGTGTATAAATACTAATTACGATATAAAACATACTTAGCTATAAAATTAAACTAAAATGATATATTAAATAAATATATACATACATAGAATTAAAATACATGCTATAAAAATATATACCTATAATTAATATATAAAATTACGGGATGTTAGATAGGTAATGATCTTTGACCTGCTTTTTGAAAATAGTAATGGATTTAGCTTCGCGGATTTTAGTGGGAAGTGAGTTCCACAGTCGTACTGCATGAAAGGAGAAGGAGTGGGAATAGAAACAGGTTTTTTGGGATGGGAAATTGAGATGGAGTTTAAGGTGGGATCTACAAAGGGCATCAGTAGGACGAGTGAATGAAAAACGATCGCGCAGGTAGCTAGGATATGCAGGATTGAATAGGATGTTGTACAGAAGGAATAATATTCGAGTGTTCCTGCGAAGACGGATAGGGAGCCACTTGAGATCCTTGCGAAACTGAGAGACATGATCGTATTTCCTCAGACCAAAAACAAAGCGAATACACAAGTTTTGCAAGCGCTCAAGCAATCAATAAAATGAGATTATTGTTCACCACATATTGTTACTATTTTTAGTATAGAAAAGAATACATAAAACAATAAAGAATTTGAAATAAAAAATGATTAATAAGTTTAATTGCAGCATATTGACAACTCAACCTTTTTTCGACAATTTCCAGTCAGCTATTTGTTTATTAATAAATCAATTCTAATGAAGAAGTTCTCGAAAGAAATTAAATACAAACTTATAGTTTAGATTTTATTGTATAGATTCTTATAAATTAAAGATAAATGGCCGAGCCATTTTAAATTTAAAAGTTGTGTAGGCCAGGATCCGTCTTTGTTCTTTTAAACGTCGAATGTGATATGTATGGGTGGAGGACACATAGACCAACAAAAAATTACATATAAAATGATACTCGAGAGTCTCACGTTCTCAAATTGATTATTATTATTACTGTTTATTGGAAGAGAGTTACATTTCATACTACTAGGACCACGAGAAAACTGCACATTCAATTAACAGTAATAATAACAATCAATCTGTTATTAGATACACACTGACGCATATAGACATGTATTAAGTTTATTTTTAATTATTTTCATTGTACTGATATGTATATTTTGTATAATATACATAATTATGTTTATTTAGTCACCCCCGAGCCCTAAACAATATAAGTTTAGTTAACTTTTGCCGTTTCGATAAATAATTACTGGTCTGATCAGTTTTAGCTTCGTGTTTCAAGCGAATTGTGTATTTGTTAATGATGGCGCGTATCAAATGTGTTCGGTGATTTAAAGTGCTTGGTTGATCAAGAGAATGTTGAAGCAAAGATGTAAATAGTTCCTTCTGAATGAGATTCCGTGGTGATACATATTTTATAGACGTCTTCTGTGGAGTAGGACAAGCCACCCATATCTTTAATATTAATTAGTTTATAATGTGGCAGCCTTTCTGATGTACTTAAACTATCCACACACATTTCGCATTTTAATGACTGTCAGAATTCGTTATTCGTTTTTTATAATTCAAATTCGAATTATAAAAATAAATTATTAAAATAAATAAGCGTAGGTAGAATAATCTACCTACGCTTATTACACAAATTGTCACATCTTAATTTTTAGTGTATGAAACATGGCATCCATGTATCATCTATGATGGCATCTGCCAAATATATTTTTTCAAATTATATTTTAAAATGAATATTTAGTTACTCACTGATGATAAGGTATTCTTTTGCACTTCGCCGTATTAACTGAACTATTAGTGCAATATCGTAAAACACACGATGGCATATTTAATGCGTTTGAACGTTTTTTTTCCTTTAAAATAAATAATGACTTATGCGCTCAAGATCTGACAAGCGTCTAAGTGAGGAGCAGTCAATAGACCGCACTTGAACGCAACGCAGTAGTGATGTGTGGTGGCTTCTCTAGTACGTAGTACATATTACCTCAATGGGTACCTACAGCATATTTTCTAAAACCGCAAATATAACTTTGTAATTCATACAAACACTGTGAAAAACAAAGTTATTTGGCGTAGTTACTACGGAACCCCTCATGGGCGAGACTTGGTTAATTTTTTCGGAAATGAATAATGTGTAAAGACGTTGAGCGCGTTGACGAAAATTAACAGCTAATATTTTTAACGTGTTTTCGGAAATGAATAATGTGTAAAGACGTTGAGCGCGTTGACGAAAATTAACAGCTAATATTTTTAACGTGTTTTCGGAAATGAATAATGTGTAAAGACGTTGAGCGCGTTAACGAAAATTAACAGCTAATATTTTTAACCCGTTTTCGGAAATGAATAATGTGTAATGACGTTGAGCGTGTTAACGAAAATTAACAGCTAATATTTTTAACCTGTTTTCGGAAATGAATAATGTGTAAAGACGTTGAGCGCGTTAACGAAAATTAACAGCTAATATATTTAACCTGTTTTCGGATATGAATAATGTGTAAAGACGTTGATTGAGTGCGTTGACAAAAATTACCCGCTAATATTTTTAACCTGTTTACGGAAATGAATAATGTGTTAAGATGTTGAGTGCGTTGATGAAAATTAACAGCTAATATTTTCAACCTGTTTTTTCATTGATGAATAACAGTTAACCTGTTGACGAATGAAAAGTCGTTAAAAAAACAGTTTATTGATTCAACGCCCACCTCTAGTTGGCAACACTGGTATTACATTCTCTTTGATTAATTTACATCGTTTGTTGGTTTGTCGTTGATGATTCTCTGTATTTCTGAAATAAAAATATTAAAAATGTAATAATAGGTCTAGGCCATAATAAATGAAGATGATGGTAACCATATTGTGACCTATTTTGTGGAAACAGGATTTAGGAATTATAGATAAAATTTCATAAATATGAATGGGTTTATAGCTGTTCACTGTGGTAATAATATGTTATTAAATAAGTTTGCTTACATTTTTATGAAATTAATCTAAGAACCTACAAGTTCTAACATAAGGCATTTATAATTAATTCATGCAATGTAGAAGCCTTATAACGATTTTCAGGGGCTGGTTATCATAGTGATACTCTGAGGAAGGAATATCAGAAAACTTGCTTTTTAGCGTGTAGAAAAGCCGCCGAAGCACTTCAACAGGGCGGTAACGCCGTAGATGCTGTGGAGAAGGCCATAATTGGTCTGTACTTTATATTGATTTTCTGTTCTATAACTAAATAGGTGAAGGATTTAAACTTTCCTTTATTAACAGCTTACCTAATTGCCATTTGTCCTCTGTTTTATTACGTTCTGACCTTTTTTGTTTTTACAGAATTGGAGAACAGTCCACTAACTAATGCTGGATATGGATCAAACTTAAGTTGGAATGGTTATGTAGAATGCGATGCTTCAGTCATGAATGGTCAAACACTGCATTTTGGGGCTTGTGGGGCCGTATCAAACGTTTGGAATCCTATTAGTTTAGCCAAACAATTATGCATCAAACAATGTGATAACTTATCTTTGGGGCGAGTTCCTCCTTGTATACTAACAGGACATGGGGCTAGGTCATGGGCAGACCGAATTGGTCTAAAAATAGTAGATGATTCCAAAATGGTCACTGCACGCTCATTTCGCAACTATAAACATTGTAAAAGGAAACTGAAACGCTACTCAATGCAAAATGATGTTAAATTTAGTCCTTTGGATACTGTTGGGGCAATTTGTGTTGATTCAAATGGTGTGGTGGCCTCTGGAGCTAGCTCTGGTGGTGTTTCCCTTAAACATGAAGGAAGAGTAGGCCAGGCAGCATCATTTGGGAGTGGTGTTTGGGCAGTGATGAGCAGGGATGGCACAAAACCCTCTGTAGCTGCCTGTACTTCAGGATGTGGAGAACATTTGATCAGAACACAACTAGCTAAAAACTCTGCAGAAAGTCTGCTTGAGTCTTCCCCTGTTTTAGGCCTTGATAAATGTTTCAAAGAAAATTTCTTAGAATCACCTTTTTTATGGGATGTTCCTGAAAGACTGGGTGGTACTTTAGCTTTAAAGTTTGACTCAATAAATGGAGAAGGCGAATTACTTTGGGGACACACTACAAAAACAATGTGTATTGGATACATGTCTACAGAAAATGATAGACCTAAGGTACCTTTCCTAATCATATCGACGCTGGAAAGGATTTTTTTTTTCTGAAAATTCAAACTTTAAACTGCTCTACTGTAAAGTTAGTCTGATGTCGCTTGGATAATTTTTCCTTTCCAGCGTCGATATTATATTTTCATAAATTGTTTTTTACAATCCTGAAGTGAATTTGGATAACATTTTAGATTATTGTTTCAGTGTGTAATATCCTATTTGCCACAAAAGGTTGAACCTGGACAGAAGGCAGTTGTATCTGGTCAATCATTCAAAGTGTCTATGCAGTCCTGCCCTGTGTTCAAGTGGGAGGTGAAGGCAGAGCCAAGCTGTAATGGATCTCTCTAGATTAATAAGACAATTATGTAGATTTAAGCAAATAAATGTGCAGTTGGAAAATAAAAGTTCATAGTGTAACTTTGTTTTTTTTTTCTCTTTATAAAAGGCCATTTTTACACTTTTTTTAATGGTGTAGATTTTGTCCTTGTCGACATCCCAGAATATTGTAGTAGAACATGGCTAACTAAATTGATTGTGTGTTTCCAATATATACAGTAAATTAGAACTCTTCAGGATTATCTCAATTGAGACAAATTTTCCTCAATAGCTCATCTATCTTCATAGCTGTTTGTTTTTAAAGTAAGATTGCCCCTCTGCACTAGGAATTTATCCCTTTACGTGGGTGTATGGTTTTCAAACACCCAGCCCAAACATTGATATACAAACATTTGTTCCAGTATGGGAATCGAACCTGGGACACGCACCGCAGCAGCCAATCGCTCAACCAACCTTGTCATTAACCATTGATTGGATACTTCACAATAAGACACAATTTATTGTTTATTAAATAACTGTATTTGAGAAGTTATAAATGTGTGCTAAAATATAAATTCGGTGAGAGGCATTTATTAAGTACCTATATTAATATTACAAATTAAAACAGAAGGGTAGTTAAAACAAACTCGTTTTAGGTTCATGATACTCTGTTCTTTTAATTGAATACAGTTTTGAAAAATACATTAGAATTTGACAGCCCATTTTTACTATAAAATTTGGAATGGCTTGCATATATTAAAATCAGAAAATTACTGAATAAAAAGTACAATAATTATACACGGAATAATTATATTTCGGAAATGATAACATTATTCACATCACAATAATGAAGAGCACCATGTATAGTACCAATTAACAATATAATGTAGCAAATAACTACCAACCACTTCCCAGAATGTAGGCCAAATTAAAATATTGGGCATAAAAGGCACTATTCTACAACAATCATGTACTTGTCATTAAATAACATCAAAATTGTATAACTGCTCAATTGGGTATATTTATTCATAAATGCAGATCCTATGGGGGTCTTCAACATCAATACAGTTTTGTCGATTTCTATAAATTTGATGATGGACATTTTAAATCCAACCAATTTCCAGATTTGGGTGTTTGCTAAAATTAATAATATTAAACTTAATCTAGTTATGATCGCTAAGTAACACAATGCCGATATCTCTGTATTACGTTCATTGAAATTTGTACTAGAGCAAAATATGTGATGAATATATTTTTTCGCTTTACAGATAACTGTAATATTCATTTACTAATAAGTAGAAAACAGTGGAGTAGAAAACATTACAACTTAATTTTAAAAGAACACACAATACTATATAAAAACATATTTTGTACATAAATGTGCCATATTATTATGTATTATGCTTAAAGTTCATTAAAAATAAATTTACATTACATACACTGAAAAACACATAATATATTATGTAATATCAGTAGTCATAGTATCACTGGCAAGGAAATATTATCTATAATATAGAAACATCACAAAGTGTGCCGATCAAATTATATTAATTAAACTTATATTTACATTAAAAATATTTATGAATTAATTGATAAGATGGGTAGCCTCAGAATATGTTGAGTATTAATCTCAAAAAGTAAGTAAGTAAAATTGACATAATCTAAAATAAGTCATTTAGTCCTGTAATAAATTGATCATACAATAATAAAAAATCAAAGGCCTTCAATTTATAAATTTCGTTCATTTTGTATATAATTGTGGAATGATAACATCTTACAATATCCTCCCGTCTGCCTACTTCTACTATTACCTTGAGAGCACAAAGTCTAAATATGGTTTTGCCTTGATATAACATATCAGCATACATGCATGAGAGCATAAAAATATATATTGTCGATTCTATTACTGCTACCGTCTAAGTTTTAATCAGTTTTAATTAAACAAATAAATTAAGTATGTACTTAATTATTCGTAGAAAAAAGTAGCTGCCAAAGAGTTTTAACGAATTAATGAAAAACCTAATCATCTACCAAATACTAATAAATTGTTATGAAACTATTTTACAAGTAATTTACGTACCATGTCGCACAATATTCACTGGTTTTCATGTCATAAACCTTTACGTTACAGGTCTTTAAAGCTTAAAGGATTGTCACTCATATTAAAAAATTAAATGCCAACTAATACTGTTTTTACAATAAAATAAAAAAAGAAGTTTATCACAACATTATCAAATAATCGCCAATTTGTCATAAGTATAAATGTTTGATTACTCCGACCACACTATCATTTCGAATACCGTAAAATTCGAAATACAAGGCATCTCATCAGTCTGTATTACATTCCATACATTCGTCCTATATTAGAGCGTAAAGTTTAAAAAAATACATCACACGCAACCATACTCATACCATATAGCAGATTCTTTCGAGTTATCTGTTTTCTCGTTTCGGTTTAACGACCTTCTGTCATTTCTCAAGTCATCTCTTTCAGGCACGCTCTCTTCGACTGCGGAGCGGGGCTGTTCAGACATGGATCGATGAAGGTCTGTGGGAGGTCTATCATTCATACTTTGGCAGGCACCTTCGCCGATAACGGTAGATATTCGATTGTATACCAAGTAAGTTGGAGGAGTTTCTTTGATGGGTGTACTTTGTGGCTTGCTGTTCAGGTTGGCGCTGGGGTCGTCGTCGGCTACGTACACTGTGCGCCGAGTACCGGCTGTACCAAAAGGAGTTGGTGTAGAGGCTGGAAATAATATTTGGTTGATTAGTCCAAAGACAACAAAAGTAGAACAAATTGTTTCCAATCTTACAGACCACATCGAATTTTTCAGTTAAAAATTAAATCTGCATATAGCGTATGTTAAAAATGTACCTGTTGGTAGTCCTGTGTCCAATCCTTGTCCTTCTAAACCTTGGAAACTATTTCTGTGTGACGGCGGCACAGCTTTATGCGGTCGCCTCCTCAGCGACGCTCTGATAAGCGCATCGTCGCCTCCACCACTGTGTATCGATGTTCCAGAGAGCCTTCGCACAAAGTTGCTTTCACTAGTCAATCTAGTAGAATCCAAGCTTGGAATTGATCCACTTACATCAATATTATCCGATTTTTTCAAAATCTTATCATCAAATCTTCTTGTGAAACTAGAGTCTATACTGTGCCTCGGAGATTCCGCGCTTGGATTAGAAGAGCCCTGGTCATGGTCAGAATTTTTCGACATTTTCTCTAATTCTTGGCTGCCTGGATCCGATTCTCCTGATTCTGAACCAGCCAAGGTCAGTTGAGATTTTGAGCGACTGGCATCTTCAATTCGTTTATTGTTTCTCGTTGGAACTTTATTGATTAAATCGGTTCCAGCTTTCCGAACTCTCTTCACAAAGGACGCACCAAAGCCGCGTCGTTTTGTAGTGCAATTGTCTAGTTTTTTATAATGTTCCATGATTTTCTCTTCCAACTTTTCTTTCTGACGACACAATGCATTTACTTTGTCAGCGAACATCTTTTCTTCTTCATGATAATGTTGTTTATCTTTAAGTGAGTGAGCAAGCAGTTCATGGTATTGGGTCAAAAGCTGTGACACGTGATCCATCAGAGAGCGCCTATCTGCATCTAGGCTCTTATTCATTTGAATCAACATTTCGCAATGTTGATTAGTCTTATTAATTTCTAGTTCCATGCTTGTAATAATCTCAACCTTAGTATTGATTTCACCAGAGATCTCTGTGTTCCTTAGTTTCAATTGTGTGACCTCGCTTCTCAGATTTCTGTATTCTTCTTGCATGTTTCTGTATTCATTCTTCAGCCTATCACTTGCCGTAAAGAGGTTTCTAAAGTCGTCCTTTAATTTGGAATGCTCTGCTCGAAGATTAACTAGATTTCTAGATTCAATTTTCAAGTTTTCTTTTTCAACTTCGTAATCTGATACTTTCTTCTCCAAATGTGTCAAATTTTCCTTCAGTTCACGATTCTCCAGTTTTAGATCTCTAACAGTGATTTTTACTGGTTCTCTTTCACTAAGCAATGTTTCATATTCGGTGTTCAGTTGTTCATGAAGTGTTTGTAAAGCAACCTGGTCCCTCAGAAGGTTATCTTGTTTATCTTTCAAAACTTCCAGTTGTTTGATGATTTCTTCCTTTTCGGCAGCAAGTTGACTGTTAGCAAGCTGTAAAGTCATTTGTTGGGATATTAAGGACCCATTTTGAGAGTTCAAAGTTGCAATGTTTACTTGCAGTTTAGCATTTTCAGCTTGACTATTTTCTAGAGAAGCTTGCAATGCCGAAAGGTCTGAAGTGAGCTGTTCAATTTGAGGGTTCACTAAACTGTCATCACTATTCATGTTATCATTGTTATGGTTGCAATCACATGGGACCAGCTTCATTAAGTTAGCTTTAGCAGCAATTTCTGATATTAGTCCTTCATGATCAACATTTGTAATGACTTTTTCCAGCAAGTCTTCTATACAAACATCTCGACCTAATACTTCAGATGCATTAATGCCTAGTTTGTCCATACAATTTCTAAGTTTATCGAAGTTGACCTTCTCTGTAATAAGGTCTTTTTGCAGAGTTTGAATTGTTTCGGAGTCGACTTTCTTTTGTGATTTAAGCTCTTGAGTCTTTTGCTCCAAGTCTTGGATTTTGCCGGTTATAGTGTGGCTTATTTCAAGTTCTCTTGCTAACCTCTCTAATTCCTTTTTCTTGAGCTCAATTTCAGTAGTGAGTTTGTCTAGAGAGACATCCTTTTCTTCAACAGCTTCTCTCAATTTGTTGACTTCTCTCTGCAAGTTGTGCGTGTCTCTTTCACTGTATGTAAGTTTGGTTTTTAATTCCTCAGTTAGAATGATGAGACCCGTCACCTTATCAGCTTCAGGCTTGACAAGATTCAGTTCTTTAGTTCTAGCATCCAAAGACTTTTCTAATTCATCAGCTCTTCTCTGAATAGAGTCACATAACATTTGAATTCTCTGTTTATCTTTGGTTATAGATTCTAAATGTTTTTCAAAATCTTGTAATTTGTTCTTTTCCGAGTCTCTATCAATTGCTTGACGATCTATAAACGTCTTTTGACTATCGAAAGAATCTTGCAGCTTTCTATTTTCCTCTAAAGCATTTCGGAAAACTTCTTCAAGCTCTGAATTTTGTTGCATGACTCTATTACAATTTTCCTGAAGCTGCTCACATTTGAGAGATAATTTCTTCTTTTCTTTTTCTAACTCTAGTACTTTGTCACTGCTTTCCAATAATGATTGTTCTCTTAAACTGTCAATAGTTGATAACAGTCTTTTATTTTCTAGTTCGAGCTTCAAAGCTCTAGCTTGAGCATTGCTAGTAAGTTGTTCTGATAAGCTGTTTTCGCCGGATTCCAGTGTGCTTTCGCCTTCATTGTCGGTATCTAGATTACTATTATTGCTTTCACTCAATACTGACTTTGTAATGTATTGTAGATGGTTATTTTCTTCAATGAGCTCTTGGATCTTTTGTTGGTCTGCATCCCTTTCCTGCAAACAATAATAGTATTTTTATAATTTACTACTTCTGTTCTATCTTTAACTACTGCACACAATTTATTTGTTTATCTTACCAATGCAATATCATTTGCCTCCCTTTTTAGCTTGATCATGGCTGCCTCTAAGGTAAGGCATTGTTCAGCACGTTTCCTTGCTCTTTGCAGTTGTTCTTCTAAGGCATCTCTTGTTTCCATTAAAGCTTTATTATCTTCGCGGAGCTCTGTAACTCTCGTTTTGTAGTATTCAGCGTCTGCGAGGCGATCTCGGTAACGTTGAATTTCTTGCTCTAATCTATAAACAAAAACAGATGTAGTAGGTAAATTTTTTTGCAAAAAATAGAACCGACTTCCATATCAAAACACTGCAAAGCCAAAAATAACTTTAATTTCGGAAGTCGGTGTTATTGGTTTTGGATTTTCTTTTTTCTCACACCGGCTTCCGAAATTAAAGTTATTTTTGGCTTTGTAGTGTTTTGATATGGAAGTCGGTTCTATTTTTTGCAAAAAAATTTTTTTTCACGCTTTTAAGTGGGTCGTTCTGTAATTTATCTATTTACAAAAGCCATAATGTCAACAACTTATCACCTTTTACAAAATGTTGCTTTTCCCGATACATAGCCGTTAATTTTTGAGGAGTTCTCCTGGTACTTGACCATCTGCTCTACATCACCATATGTATTGTGACGAGCATAAAGTGTTTAACATCCGTACTTAAGTAATCGAAACGCAATCCACGAAATACTTATCATTGAGGAGTTTCAGTGGCCATCTGTGGTCTTCATCATCAGTTCAACTTCCCCAAATGGTACTTTTCGGAAGCAACTGCTCAAGGTACTATAAAAAATACCCAAAACGCTATAGAGGTGCCTATAATATTTGAAGAGTTCCCTCGATTTTTCCAGGATCCCATCATCAGATCCAGATTTCGTAACAATGGGACCAACTAGAAACTATATCCATTCAAACGCAAAAAAAAAATTAAATCGGTCCAGCCGTCTCCGAGTTATGAGGTAACATACATAAAAAAAAAAGTTCAAGACGAATTGAGAACCTCCTTTTTTTGAAGTCGGTTAAAAACACTTCTTCTTATCGTGTCGATGGCAAGAATATTTTACAGGGTGTTTGGCAGAACGTTGAACATACGAAAATGGTGGATAGGTTACTCAGCCCTAATTTGTTTGGCCCTGGCCCCCCGGGATATTCTACAAAATTTTTTTTTTGTTTTCTTCTAGTTTCACCACTTTCTCAACTTTAAGTGTAATTTTTATTAAAAATGGGTAAAACAGGTAATTTTTTTTTTTTAATCTTTAATGTCGGCAGATTCTTATAAAACCATTGCTTTATTCAGATGTTAGCTAGAAAAAAGTTATGAGTCCTCAAACTTACAGAAAGATGTAAAAAATACTTAAATCTTAATTTCAACTTGCATTAAAAAAAAAAGAAAAAAAAAATGATTGAGGAATTAAAATTTCCTTTCCAACCTTTCTAATGGTATGTAATTTGCTTTTATAAAAAAAAAAAACTAGAGTTATTTCATAATTTTATCAAGTAGGAAATTTTTGACAAAACTATCTTTACGGAAAGTGAAATGTTTTGCGAAATTTGCAAGGTTGGTAAAAATTAAATGATCGACGGCTTGCCAGTAGCAGTGGTGCAAATCGACATTGACTATTCCCTTGGGATGGTTACACAAAGCAGGTAGAAATTTTGTTTCACTCTTGCTCAGTCATAGCGTATTTTATCTCTCTTTCACTCTCGTGGCACCGTGACGCCTCAGAATGAATTCTTTTCTTTTATTCAGTCGAGACTTAACTGCCTCTGCGATCTCACGTGCTTGTTACACTTACGTTTGCTTTTTTTCACTTTGTTTTGTTATATTTATCACTAGTTTTGTAACCTGTTAGTTAAGTTTTTGTGATTACCGTTACCTGTTGTTATTTAAAAGTAATAAGAAAGTAAAATACTAAACTAGTATTCTGTGGACGGACGAGTCAAAATTTGACAAAGGGATTGTCAATTATCACAATCTTCACCATTGGGCACCTAACAATTAAAACCCACACGTGAAGAGACAAAGGGGCTTCCAGAGGAGATTCAGTGCGAATGTCTGGGCAGGAGTGATTGGCGATAAGCTAATAGGGCCTCATTATTTGCCCAACAACATCAATGCGAACAACTATTTGGATTTTTTGGTAAATGATCTACTACCATTAGTGGAAGAAATGTTCCAAGTAGACATAAACAGGCCTATTGTCATTCAACACGATAGCTGCCCAGCGCACTGGAGTCTGATTGTACGTGAGCATTTGGATAATTGTTTCCCAAATTCGTGGATTGGCAGGGGAAGACCAATTCCCTGGCCTCCGCAATCCCCCGACTTCACTCCGTTCGATTTTCATGTGTGAGGAAGGGCAAAGGAACTAGTTTACACTACAGGTGACTTTAACTTCCACATTAAATTTTGGCCTAAGGCTCAGTTAGCATCAAAAAAGTTGGGAATCCTAGCCAAGGTGAGACGGTACTTCACACCGGAACAGCTGCTCAATTTGTATCAAGCCCAGGTTCGGTCGTGTATGGAATACTGCTCTCATCTTTGGGATGGATCTGCGAAATACACAACTGGACGCGCTTGAGTCTATCAAGAAGGGGGCTAGAGACTCATTGGCAACGATGCACTGGTCGAGTCAAAGCTCCAGAGCCTTGAACACCGACGACGAGTTGCAAGACTATCGGTTACATTTCGGGGAGTGTGCGATGGAATTATACAATCTAATTCCGCCAAGCCCGTTCCATCATCGGACTACGCGACAAACGGCGAAGCACCATCGTTACACGGTGGAAATCCCACCCATACGCACAAAACGTTTTGGAAATACCTTAATTGTGCGTACGGCTAAGGAGTGGAATTCCCTGCCGGAGTCTGTGTTTCCCGATAGCTATAAGGGCGGGGGCACACGATGCGTTGCGGCGCCGCACCGCAAAGATTTCACCGTGTCAGTGGGCACACGAGCGGTGCGGCGCCGTAACGTTGTTATGTCGCAGTGGCGCCGTAGCAGCGTTGGACAGTCTGTTGACAGACAATCGAAACGAGCGAGCGTGTGTCCTTCCTTGTGACGCAAAACAACTGAGCGGTGCCGCTCCGACGTCGCAACGCACTCACCCCTCCCCGCCTCGTCTTGGTGGTTGCAAGTCCGGTGCGGCGCCGGAGCGCATCGTGTGCATGCCACAGATATTTTTATGTAAGACGACGCAGCGACACCGCTCCGGCGCCGCACCGCCGCCGCAACGCATCGTGTGCCCCGGCTCTTACCTAGGAGTCTTTAAGTCAAGAGTGAATAGGTTACTTTTAGGTAAGCGTGCTCCATTATCGACCACATCATCACTTACCATCAGTATTGGCGTATCTAGAGATATTTTCCAGGGGGGGTGCCTGGCCCCCTGTGGTAGAAGCGATGATCACTTATCAAAGTAGCCTTAAAGTTTAATGAACGAAATGAAAATTTTCAAATTAATTAATTTAGCTTGTATCGCAACAGCAGTGTCAACAAGAAGAATCTGAAAGCCAATTGTAATTGTAAGCATTTAAAAAAAGTGGCCAAGTGCGAGTCGGACTAGCCCATGAAGAGTTTCGTAGTAGCAAACATAGAAATAATTTAATTTCTTATAACGTTTGTATAAATGACAAAGTTATACTAGGGGACAGGGGTTAAAGTATGAAATTGCTGATTTGAAACGAAAACTATGAAAAAAAAAATCCTTTTTTTTTCTAAAATGTAACATACTTATTTAATCAACATATTTACCCTCATTATCTATACATTGTTGTCACGGCTACTTTCTTGGTAGATGTATTCTGTGAACCGGTTTATGGTTTATATTAAAAAAAAATAAGAGCGAAGGAACGAGGTTTCTAAAACCATTTCTTCACAAAGTCAATCGTTTGAAAGATATAACCTTCCAAACTGGTAAAATGTGTGCTCCCCCTCTAACTTTTAAAATAAGAGAGTGCAAAATCTAAAAGTATATGCCTAACGAAAACTTACAACGAAAATTAGTTTCAACGAGATAGGTACTGCCAGCTCAGTGTATGTGATTGATATAGAACATTTTGAAAAACCGCAAATATAAATTGGTCATTTAGGTATACAAATGGTTGATGAACGAACTTCGTAATTTATGAAAAACCTTTCATGGGTGGGTCCGACCCACACTTGGCCAGTTTTTAATTTTTAACCTTTGTTTGTCAAAAATTCTGGGGTGGGCACGCCCCCCCCTTCCTACGCCCATGACCATCAGGTGAGATAGTAGTCAAACGCGAACCTATTTTCAATAAAAAAAAAAACTACAGAAGTAGAAAGTCGAAAAGATTTGATAAATCGAATTAATTAATGCTGCTTTCGAAGTTATGCGACAGGAGATGCTGCTGCGCACAACAACTGTAGAAATCAGACGTAGATGCCGCGCCTGTATTGTAAATGAAGGTCGTCAATTTGAACATCTGTAATAAATAAATAAATTATTTAATTGTTTCATTAGCGCACCTAACTGGTACAGCTATTTTCTTTGTACTTAATTCAAGAACTTACATAATTTCAATCGATCATTTAATTTTTACCAACCTTGCAGTATTAAATTTCGCAAAACATTTCACTTTCCGTAAAGGTAAGAGTTTCGTCAAAAATTTCCTACTTGATAAAATTATGAAATAACTCTTAGTTTTTTTTTTTTATAAAAGCAAATTACATACCATTAAGAAGGTCACACACTAAAGTCAGAATTTTAATTCGATTCCAGATTTGACATTAGCTACTGTCATTTTGTGAAATAATGATACCACATATAATAGTGTAGTGATGAACACAAAAATCGATAAACAATCAGTGTGTGTGCCATCAGTGTGCCAATTAAAGACTAAATTATTGATTTTTATTTAAATAAATACATAATTATTCATAATAATTATTTATTAATTAGTAATCGCTGCTCTATTTTATAAAAAGTTAATATTTTTGTTTTATATTAAAAACAAAACTTATAATAAAAGAGCCTAGATAGTTTTCAGTATTGGCAACCCGTGCGTGCTCGTGTAGCTATCGCCATTTTGTTTATCGTGTCATTCGGCTTCATTCTCCCAGTCTGACTGCACGAATATCTTATTTCATTACGAATCGATAATTTGTTATTTTGTTAGGTTTTTGTTAAAGTGTTGTTACGTTGTGTTTGTTGTTACGTTTATAGTTTTTTGTGAACTTTGAGTGAATCTATTTGTTTTGGTTTTCCATCAAAATGGATCCTCACCAAGTACATCACAAAAAGACGTGGATGTTATCTTGTCCCCAAGAAAAAAACGTCCACGAAAAGCTTTCACTGTTACTGAAAAAGTAATGATCCGCAACGCCTACAAATACGTGAAAAATGAAATTTCTGCGCAATTGGAGGCCTTTGAAGTTGTGGAAGAAAATGAATGTATGAGCAAAGTTGCTGACATATTGGGAATAACCTCACGCTCTGTTTGTAACGTTTTGAAGGAAGTAAATAAAGGTGCGCCGCCAACTCCTCCTAAAAAAACTGGACCAAAGCGAAGTTTCAAAGATAAAATTGATGAATTTACATTCTCTGCAATACGAAGAATTGTTCATCAGTTCTTTTACCGAAATGAACCTCCAACCATTGCAAAGGTTAGTCAATCAGTCAGACAGTATTATTTTATACCTACATCTTTTATATATAAGTAATGATTCCAAGCTATTATATAATTTACTATTTTAGATTTTACAAGTGATGAACGATGATTCAGAAATGCCCAAGATTTCCAAAGACACCCTCAGAAAATTTTTGAAGCATCTTAATTTTAAAAGAGATTGCCCGATTTGTAAGGGCAGTTGGGTCCCAGTGGAAAGTTGTTGTGCCCTGAAGATTTTTATTTTAAATATTGGTTATAATATAGTATTTTCATAATCAGAAACCATTTTTCATTTATTCACCCTGGTTCAAGAGATATCATTATTTTTCTGTTGTAAAAATCTAGGTTATAATTAGAAATTGACATTGATATTTTCTTCTAATTCTATTTAGATTAAGTACCTACTTCTACTAGGTACCTTGTACCTTAATTAGTTAACAGTTTCTGCACTGGACTTTCATAATTAACTATATTAATTAACGTATCTAAATAAAGCAATCACGCACGTAACGAACCACAGAACGTCTGCGAGTTCTCCCGTGTGACATGCGCAGGTTAATGTTGCCAGATAATTTTTTTTATAATCTATTAATAATTCGTTATAGTTCAATCGATAAAAACTACTTTGTTAAGGGGATTTCTAAATAAATATGGCTATTATTTTTGTGTCTATTGCTTTTGTGGACATTTACAAGGTGTCTCAAAAGAAAGTTCACATTTAAATCTTTTTTTAAAAGAAAAGCCTTAGCTTTATTGAAAAAATGTTTATTTTATATTGAAGTACACTGTTTGGGAATTTATTTTTTAAAAATAACATCGTCCAAATGTAAACCGTTGCGCTCTCGGCATTCATTTAGTCGGGCACTAAAATTGCCTATGACAGCTCGGCAGGTAGTCTCCGTGATGGCTGCCATTTCATGACGGATATTTTCTTTTAATTGTGCCAGGGAAGTCGGTTTATTAGCGTAAACTTTTGATTTGACATAACCCCACAGGAAAAAATCCATAGGCGTTAAATCGGGACTCCGTGGAGGCCAATTTATGTCACCTCGCCAGGAGATTAATTTGTTCGCAAAAATTTCTCGAACTCGAGGCAAAGATCTGTTGGACGTGTGTGAAGTTGCTCCATCCTGCTGGAACCATGTTCTTTGGTTGTAACCAGGAAAGTTTTGCAGTTGGGGTACGAAAAACTCGTCTAACATCTCCACATAACGCTCTGAATTCACTGTGAGTGTGCGTCCCCTTCCATCTTCAAAAAAGTAAGGGCCGATAATTCCTCGCGCCGACATCGCTGCCCATACGGTGACTTTGGGTGAATGTAGCGGTTTCTGATGTTTTTGTTTTGGGTTGGTTGCACTCCAGTAACGACAATTTTGCTTGTTTACATGCCCATTCAGGTGAAAATGGGCTTCATCGGAAAACAAGATGTTGGTGAACGTTGGAAAGCGCTCAATCATCTGATTTACAAAGGCAAGCCTCTGACCAGCATCTTGAGGCTTCAGTTCTTGCACTAACTGAATTTTGTACGGGTGCAGCTTTAAATCTTTGTGTAAAATGCGGCATAATGAAGATCTGTGCACATTTAAAGCAACAGCACGCTTCCGAATCGAGAGGTTTGGATTATCTCGAATAGACTGAGTAACACTGTCCACGTTTTCGGCTGTTCTTGATGTTCTTGGTCGCCCAGATTTTGTTTTCTCCAGAGTTGACCCAGTCTCTTCAAACTTCTCAACCCATTTTGCAATGAGACGAGTGCTAGGCGCATCATTTAAGTGACGAATATGTCGAATACTGCAGAATTTTCTACGCGCTACAGTCGCCGAATTACCGTTTTTGTAAAACTCAAGTACGCACAACGCACGGTCCGCACCAGAGAAACGCTCCATAGCGACTAAATTCCCAAGAGCCAGACTACCGACTGACATACCCCCCGTGCCCCTCAGAATAGTTGCTTTCGCGTAATAAGATAAGCAAATGTGAACTTACTTTTGAGACACCTTGTATTATTTATCATTGCCTATTATGGATTTATGCAACCTATTATTGTCATCGTTTTTACTCGCATCGACTATGAGCAGTGTTTATTTATCCAATAATGTTCGTCATCAAGAATACTTTACATAAACTCATATGTGGTGTACACCTATTGTCGTAGATTTCAAATATATATATATATATATAAATCGCGAAGGACTTCTTGCGTCTTTACAAACTACCACCCTGCGGCGTCCACTGAATGTAGTGAGATTTTTAATGTTTTCAATGCGTATGTAAGATATTTTAATCAGTATCATATCAGTAGTCGACGTCAAATTTCATTTAAACGTTAAATGGTGATATTCAAATTAAATATTTCTCGCTGAATTTGTACGTCCGTTCACTCTTAAATCTTTCTTGCACACTGAATACCTGCGTATACCTACTAAACACTGCATGCACATTCCCGCCTCCATCCGAATGTATGTTTAAATCAATTCCGTATAATGCTCTGCATATATCATAATGATTATAATAACGAAATGACATCCATCTAATATTGAATTCAGATTGGTTCCGAATACTGTTTTTTAATTATTGTATCCAGCTTATCAGCCAAGAGGCTTCCACCTATATAAGGGCTTATAATGACTCCAGGCACAGATAATAAATAATTAATAGTTAGCATACCAAAAGTGACAATACCTATGTATAACGTAGGTATTTTCACTTTGGTGGTCTACAAAATCTTAAAAAAAATAAAACCGACTTCCATATCAAAACACTACAAAGCCAAAAATAATTTTAATTTCGGTAGTCGGTGTTATTGGTTTTGTATTTGTTTTTTTTTCACACCGCCTCCCGAAATTAAAATTATTTTTGGCTTTGTAGTGTTTTGATATGGAAGTCGGTTTTATTTGTTTGCTATTTTCGCGCTTTTTAGTGGGTCAATTTGTAATTAATCTAGTTATAAAAGCCAAAATGTCAACTACAAAAAACTAAAAACGCGCGAACAAAAAACACAATATAGAGTAACCGAAAAGATCATCAATGTAAATATTTTTTTAGACTTTTGTTAATTTTTCAGAAACGGCTTGTTCGATGTCGATAAAATTTTCATGGGACCATTTGGGAAGTATACCCTTTCCAACAAAAAAAGAATTTTTCAAATCGGTTGGCGAGCGACGGAGCTATGCCCGAAAAAACATAAAAAAAAAAACAAACAAACATCCGAATTGAGAACCTCCACCTTTTTCAGAAGTCGGTTAAAAAGCAATATAATCATTTTTGTCGAGTGACAGGTAAGTTTGTATGTATAAACAGTAAGCTCAGAGGCACAGGCTGGTGTGGACAGGTAAGTATGTATAAACAGGTAAGCTCAGAGGTACAGGCTGGTGTGAACAGGTAAGTTCGAAGTTGGACATGTAAGTATGTATAAACAGGTAAGCTCAGAGGCACAGGCTGGTGTGAACAGGTAAGTCCGGAGTTGGGCAGGTAAGTATGTATAAACAGGTAAGCTCAGAGGCACAGGCTGGTGTGAACAGGTAAGTCCGGAGTTGGACAGGTAAGTATGTATAAACAGGTAAGCTCAGAGGCACAGGCTGGTGTGAACAGGTAAGTTCGGAGTTGGACAGGTAAGTACGTATAAACAGGTAAGCTCAGAGGCACAGGCTGGTGTAAACAGGTACCTAAGTTCGGAGTTGGACAGGTAAGTATGTATAAATAGGTAAGCTCAGAGGCACAGGCTGGTGGGAACAGGTAAGTCCGGAGTTGGACAGGTAAGTATGTATAAACAGGTAGCGAGGGATGTGTTTGTAAAGAACCAATAGAATCGCTTCATTTACCTCGCCTCGGTCAGCACAGCTCTGGTGGAAACGGCTCAGCGGAGCTAGATTTTTGCGCATACAAAACAAGCGAGGGATGTGTGCCAGGGATGTGTGCGAGAGATGTGTTATGAGGGATGTGTTGCGAGGAATATGTGTTGAGAAGGATGTGTTGCGGGGTTTGCGCATCCTCGCACCACACATTAATGCGCATTTTCACAGCTCCGCTACACATCCTCGTAGGCACATTTTCATCGCACAGCTTTGGTGGAAACCCCCACACATTTTCACAGCACAGCTAGACATCCTCGCACGACATATTTCCATCGCACATCTCTGGTGGGAACGCAGCCTTAGCATCTAAAGTAGGTTCAGGTTCAGGATCATAGTCTATAATTTCGTTGTTGTCCACGGGCTCTTCAGTTAGCTCCTCATTCAAATCTAAATCAATCTCTTCGAGAGATTTTCCTTTGTAAGCGTCTGCTTTTCCATCTTCCATAAGAATGAGAAGCTTTGATATCTTAGCAGTTTGGTATACGTCATCTGGCAATCTGTAAGACTTTTTATGTACTTCATTAGTATGGCCCATGAATGTAGCCAGCTGCTCCATATCATTTTCAGACATGCTAAAAATTTGTGATAAGGTGGCTAAATGTTTTCTTAGCCTTGTAGAGGATATTGCTTTAGGCTGTTTCGCCCCTGATAATTTGGCATGCTTTTCCAAAACTTTGTAGCCATAAATTGTATTGTTATAACCCAAACAAAAATTGATTTGGTGTCGAAGCAAAAAAAATATGCCTAATCGATAATAATAATTTAATATCATCTTGAACTTCTGTATTAAACGGAACTGGTACTTCGCGGCCGCGTTCACCTCTAATGACAACACGTTTAAATTTCTTTACCAGAATCCTTTCTGAGGCAGTAAGCGCACGATCAAACTCTTCATACTTATTATTATCATTATTGTCGCTTTCTAAATAATCGTGCACTGTAATTCTTTGAAGTTCTCCTGGCCTGCGCCTATTTAATAATAAAACCCTACAATACACAGTCTCAAAAGTTTGTGTATATATTTCAGTAGTTTGTAAGCTTTCTTTGGATTTTCTTCTTCTTTAATGGATGGATCAATCTTTTTTAATTCTAGTAATATTGAGATCCGAAAGCACATATAAGGTTATCTTTTTTGCAATAAGTGATATTTTGTCTGCCGCATTCGTGGAAATACAGTTTCCTTAAGTTTTTCGTCGATTTTAAGATGACGTATCTTAAAAACTTTTTACCAATAAATTAAACCAACTCCCAAAAACACTGCAAAGTGAAAAATAAAATTAATTTCGGTAGTCGGTGTCTTTAGTTTTGTATTTTCGTTTTTGGCACCGACTTCCGAAATTAATGTTATTTTTCACTTTGCAGTGTTTTTGGGAGACGGTTTATTTTTTTGTTAAAAAGTTTTTATTTCACTCTTTTTAGTTGGTCGATTTTTAATTTACCTAGTTAAAAGAGCCTAAATGTCAACAACTTATAACCTTTTACAAAATATTGCTTTTCCCAATGCTGGGCCGTTAATTGTTGAGGAGTTCTCCTGGTACTTCGCCATCAGCTCTACATCACCATATGCATTGTGACGAACATAATGTGCTTAATATCCATATTCAAGTAATCGAATCGCAATCCACGAAATACTTATTATTGAGTAGGTTCGGCGGCCATCTGTGGTCTTCATCATCAGTTCCACATTCCCAAATGGTATTTTTTGAGAGCAACTGCACAAGTTACTATAAGAAATACCCAAAACGCCATAGGTGTGCCTATAATATTTGAAGATTTCCCTCGATTTCTCCAGGATCCCATCATCAGATCCTGACCTGACAATGGGACCAATTTCGAAGTATTCCCTTTCAAACAAAAAAAGAATTTTCCGAATCGGTTCAGCCGTCTTCGAGTAATCGGTGATCATACATTAAAAAAAAATATACGCGTCGAATTGATAACCTCCTCTTTTTGTCGTCGGTTGAAAATCTACGTATCTTAAAAACTACGGCACGCGAGCGCGCTGGAGCCCGCCGCTCCGCGCCATGCGTCCCTCGTGAACCCCGAATAGGCCCCTCAAACACCGTACTTAGGCCCGTATTAATAAACCGATATCAGCATAAGAGTAAGATCTTAAGAGCTGGTTTGAGATCCCGGCATATTAATAAACAAAAGTTAAGATGCGGTTTAATACTCTGTCATCACCTGAGATCGTGTTGTTTAATAAACAATCTAGAGTTTCATCTGCGGTATTAAGATGCTTCTCAAGATCATAATAGTTGAGTTCAGTCTATCCGGGAATTAAGATCGTGAACTTGTAGTGGCGGGAACTATGGACGTCGAAAATATTATTTCTGAAATCAATTATTACGATGGACAAGACTATTATGATGATATTTTATAGCCTTTTCAAATTCGATTACCTAAAGTTTATATAAGGGACGCGACAAATCCTTTCGAAATACATCTGCAAAACTTTAAAAAAACTGGCCAAGTGCGAGTCAGACTCGCCCATGAAGGGTACCGTAGTAACTACGACAAATAACTTTGTTTTTCATAGTGTTTGTATGAATTACAAAGTTGTATTTGCGGTTTTAGAAAATATGCTGTACCTCAAAAACTAAATCAATTTCTTTGAAAGTTTACATTAAGATCTACGGCATATTTTTTTTTTAGATTTTTCACTCGATTATTATAGAAGTTAGAAGGGGGGGTGACACATATTTTACCACTTTGGAAGCGTATATCTTTTAAACGATTAACTTTATGAAAAACAGTTCCATGTATGGGGAGCCCCCCTTTATTTTAAATTTTTTTTTTTATTAAAATCAGAAAGCAGTTCATAGAATACATCTACCTACCAAGTTTCACATGTATAGTCCTAATAGTTTCGGAACAAAATGGCTGTGACATACGGACGGACAGACAGACATGACGAAACTATAAGGGTTCCGTTTTTTGCCATTCGGCTACGGAACCCTAAAAATTATTTCGATTTAACCAAGAATCAGTGCTAAGTATATATTGTATCGTTGATGAGAAATAATTTAGTGAAAAGTGATAACAGAGGGCTGCGCAAGTTGCGCCAGAAATAGCTGTCTTGTTAACTTTGAGGTATCACGCTACAGCATCCTTACAGGTAGATATTTAAACCTTTTTCATCACTTGAATTGTAAACATGAAAATATGAGTTTGTTGTGTACCAACAAACCTGAGTGAAATATTGGTAGAACGGTTTATTAATAATTACAAAAACCTTTCAGCTTGTATGTGGGGATCTCATTAATTTATCTCAGCCTACAGTGTCAAACATAATTACAAAAGGATCGCGACTGCTAGCACTACTACAAAATACCTATATTAAAATACCAACTGGAGATCAAGCTAGCATAAATAGGCAATTATTTAAGGACTTTGTGTGTGGTATCTATAGACAGATATTTAAATATGACATTGAGGTTTCTTAAACCACTTTTTCATAAAGTCAACCGTTTAAAAGAAAACCGCTTCCAAAGTGGTAAAATATGTCGTCGTCGTCCCCCTCTAACTTCTATAATAATCGAGTGAAAATCTAAAAAAGATATATGCTGTAGATCCTAATGTAAACTTTCAACGAAAATTGGTTTGAACGAGATCGGGTCAGCAGTTTTTGAGATACAGCATATTTTCTAAAACCGCAAATATAACTTTGTAATTCATAGAAACACTATGAGAAACAAAGTTATTTGGCGTAGTTACACTTGGCCAATTTTTTCTATAGTGTATAAAGATTAAACGTATGAATTATAAACATGTGAATAAAATTTAATCGATATAAACTGAAAAATAAATTGTATTCGTGCACACACAGAGTTGAACATTATACTTCTGTTGTGACAAAGCACGTACTAAGCGTATAAACAATTAACAAAAGATGAAATAGTTCGTTCACTGTGACGTAGCAAGTCTCAAGATCGGGATTTCATTGGGTGTCAAATTACGAATCTAAAGATCGTGGTCTTATACTCGGTATCATCTGAGATGCTGTTGATATGGGTTTATTAATTAGCGTCGACATTAAGATGCTGGTCCGATCTTGAGAACTTATCAACTGATGACTGACTGATGCCGGTCTTGGGATCACGATTGAGACCTAACTATTAATACGGGCCCTAGTGCCCGTTTAAGGATATTTAAGAGACGCAAGATTGTTGTCACGAAAACACGATAAAAACTTTACAAATTAAGTACGATATTCAATGGACACGATAAGACCGGTGAACTGAACTCAAAGTATACGTGGTAAATTATACGCTGAACACTAGCACCCTCCAAATTTCAGTCGGACGATGGCGGAACTATATTATACGCTAAAAGGCATTGTAGTGATGAAATTACGTCCATGCCAATTTTTCGCCCTTGTATTCTAATGATCATGAGGGACCCTTGGGCTAAAAATGAGGGTCGGTCAATCTTGCGTCCGGAATACGGACGCAAGATTGACCGACCCGAACGACAAAGTCAGTGGGACGCAGCATCATCGGTAAATAACGCCATGTAGGACGAGGTATATATATATATATATATATATATACAATATGGTACAATAATACGTATAGAAAGGACAGGGATAACATCATTCTACCTCATCATCGTAAAACAAAATATGTACTAACACAGTAGCGTTGAAGTTGTCAAATGTTGAGATCTAATTGAGATGTAAACTGCCTATAGGTTATATATACTTAATTAAAAATAATTATTTAGTGATATCGATTACTCAAATGATTAAAAGATGGCATTAGTGATTTAATTCTTTGATACCTGGCAACTTTTTTGTATACCAATCAAACCACAGACTACATTGAATTAAACGGATGTCAACGTAAAGTTTAACTATTAATAATCTTTAACTTTATTCCCAGGGTGAAAGAAATTGTATAAAAAATACCCTGACCGCAAAAAATAAAACATATTTTTAGGTTATTATTAAAATCAGGCACAAGATACCACAAAAGGGACCTGCTCCGTGGCAATCTCCTTTGTTGCACGGTCACGCAAGAGCACACTTATTGATCGAAATGATATAATAACATGGCGCCAGCGTTACTTGCGATCTATATGACAGTTTCGACGAGAAGGGAGACATATATATTATCAAGATGAAACTTGGGTTAACGCAGGTAAGGCTAACATTTATACACAAAATGAATTTATATACATTTTACATTAAATTTAATAGTAATATTGAATGTTCATGTAGGTACTATATTTATTTTAAGGTCATACTGTAAAAAAAACTTGGGTGGACAAGAAAGTCACATCATCTCGACAAGCGTTTTTGGAGGGACTGACCACTGGATTAAAAAATCCATCTGGAAAAGGCAAACGTCTCATAATTAGCCATATAGGTAGTGAAGAAGGCTTCCTGGAAGAGGGGCTCATGATTTTTGAAGCAAAGAAAAATTGTGAAGATTACCATGATGAGATGAATGCAGTTTGTTTTGAGGAGTGGTTCGCTGGAGTCAAACGAAGAAGAACAAACTCAATTGTGGTGATGGATAATGCACCTTACCACTCCCGAAAATTGGAAACGGCACCAAAAATGAGCTGGAAAAAATCTGCCATTCAAAATTGGCTTTTAAATAAAAATATTCATTACGAACCAGATATGGTTAAAGCTACGCTTTTAGAACTGATTCCACATAACGAGTCTTTTAATAAGTACGCTGTAAACGAAATGGCAGCATAACATGGGATCACGGTTTTAAGACTGCCCCCTTACCATTGCGAGCTAAACCCTATCGAATTGATATGGGCGCAGGTAAAGGGGCATGTAGCTCAAAATAATAAAACCTTCAAATTGACAGACGTGAGAAATTTATTACAGGAAGGCATTCAAAAAAATTACGGCTACCGAATGGTCTAAATGCGTATCCCATGTTGTCAAAGAAGAGGAAAAAATGAGTAGGCTAGATATTTTAATTGACAATATCACAGACACATTTATAATAAATGTTACAGAAAGTGACAGCGATAGCGAAAGCGATGATGGGCGACAATTTATAAAATAAATTATTACCATAATACATCTACCTATCTGTTTTATTTGTCATGTTCCTTCATGATCACATTTTTTATTTATTTCACACACGATTATAAAAGAAAAGTCTCAGATCGTTAATTAATCGTCAAAACTAAATTATCGGTTCAGAAATATTTAATTTTCTGATATACTTAGTTTACTAGAGTAAAATTATAAACGAGAAGAACCGATCCGGAAATATTCCATTTCCATATCGAATAATTTCGCAACGTCACTATTTAGTACTTGTGATAACGTTGCAGCACTGAAATTGTCAAATCTGGAATCGAATTAAAATAACGAGTATAGGTATGTTTTGCTAGAATTGGAACTCCAAAATCATTTTTTTTTTTTTTTTTATTTAAATTGAAATTAATTTTAATTTAAATACATTTTACATCTTTCTGTAAGTTTGAGGACTCATAACTTTTTTCTAGCTAACATCTGAATAAAGAAATAGTTTTATTTAGAGAAATTAGAAAAAAGCAAAAGAAATATCCAGGGGGCCGGGGCCAAATAAATTAGGGCTGAGTAAGTAGCAGATGACCCGACCTATCCACAATTTTCGTATGTTCAACGTTCTGCCAAACAACCTGTATATTAGATTGGCACAAAACTCAGCTACGCGAGCTCCGCTCGCTGATGCAGACATAAGATTGTCAGGAGTACAGATGACGTAGGCGTGTGTAACTCTTTGCTGAACCGACTCAGTGATTCGAATCATTGAAGTAATTCAAAAGATTGGTGTAAGTAAAAACTAAAATAGATACGGAACCTTCGCGCTGACATCGGCAGCCTTACAACGGCGCGTATTTTTGCTAACCGTTAACGGTCGACCCTTCTCGCCACGGCGCACAGTGGGCCCATACTGAAAATTAGTGGACTTAGGCATCAAAGTTCCAATATCGATGCGATTTTTTTTTATGTTACGTGTTATGATATTCCTGGTAACTTTTATTCTTATAAAATTTCTTTTTAAGTTGATAGTTTGTCTGAAAAAAAATTAATTAGATTTTTTTGTATGGAGCGAATCACGTTTAATTTTTTTTCTTCAATTGTGCTAATATGTTGGGTGTGTGGCTTGAGTATATGACAGCTAGGGTCATCTTCTATCCACGAAAAAAAAAATCAGCGCCGGCCATCCGCGGCAGCGCGAGTAATCATTCGGTAAAAAAAAATGTTTTGTAAGATTTTTTTTGCCATTTAAAATAAATTCAAAGTATATTTATATTACTTGTTATGATATTCATGATAACTTTCATTCTTAAAATTTCTTTTTAAGTTGATAGTTTGTCTGAAAAAAAATTAATTAGATTTTTTTGTATGGAGCGAAATCACGTTTAATTTTTTTTCTTCAATTGTGCTAATATGTTGAGTGTGTGGCGTGAGTATATGACAGCTAAGGTCATTCTCTATCCACGAAAAAAAAATCAGCGCCGGCCATCCGCGGCAGCGCGAGTAATCATTCGGTAAAAAAAAAATATTTCTAAGATTTTTTTGCCATTTAAAATAAATTCACAGTATATTTATATTACTTCTTATGATATCCTTGATAACTTTTATTCTTATAAAATTTCTTTTTAAGTTGATAGTGTGTCCGAAAAAAAATTAATTAGATTTTCTTGGTATGGAGCAAATCACGTTTAATTTTTTTTTCTTCAATTGTGCTGATATGTTGGGTGTGTGGCTTGAGTATATGACAGCTAGGGTCATCTTCTATCCACGAAAAAAAAAATCAGCGCCGGCCAACCGCGGCAGCGCGAGTAATCATTCGGTAAAAAAATGTTTTGTAAGATTTTTTTTGCCATTTAAAATAAATTCAAAGTACATTTATATTACTTGTTATGTTATTCCTGATAACTTTTATTCTTAAAATTTATTTTTAAGTTGATAGTTTGCCTGAAAAAAAAAAATTCGATTTTTTTGTATGGAGCGAAATCACGTTTAATTTTTTTTCTTCAATTGTGCTAATAGGTTGAGTGTGTGGCGTGAGTATATGACAGCTAAGGTCATTCTCTATCCACGAAAAAAAAATCAGCACCGGCCATCCGCGGCAGCGCGAGTAATCATTCGGTAAAAAAAATATTTCTAAGATTTTTTTGCCATTTAAAATAAATTCACAGTATATTTATATTACTTCTTATGATATCCCTGATAACTTTTATTCTTATAAAATTTCTTTTTAAGTTGATAGTGTGTCCGAAAAAAAATTAATTAGATTTTTTTGGTATGGAGCAAATCACGTTTAATTTTTTTTTTCTTCAATTGTGCTGATATGTTGGGTGTGTGGCATGAGTATATGACAGTTAGGGTCATTCTCTATCTACTAAAAAAAATCAGCGCCGGCCATCCGCGGCAGCGCGAGTAATCATTCGGTAAAGAAAAATGTTTTGTAAGATTTTTCTTTTGCAGTTTTTTATTGTTAAATATATAGTTTTAATAGCGCATAAGTACTTATAACTAGTAATTCTGGTAGAGATTTAGTTATTATTGGATTTTATCGGTAGAGGTGCATTGTGATTGATGACTCATTTGTTTGTGCGCTCGGCTAAGCGCATAACTAATGAGTAATCGAAAAATGCTCGTCTCTGATTGGCTGAATAATTGTCACTCACTGTTATGTCCACTACTTGAGTAATTAACACTGACTATAAATATAAAGACATTAATTAACTCCACCTAGTTTTGCTCTTGTCACTTATTTGTAACCACAGCCAAATACTTTTATTTTTATATGTACATTAGAACTATGGCTGGATTTTGTACCAACCTAGATTTTTCTTGTGAAATTAAGAAGTGGCGGTGATCTGAAAAATCATATGTTTCTATATGAAAGTATAATTTCTGTCGTGACTACCGAAGTTTCTGAAGAAGATAAGAACCGAATCAAGGAGTTCTGTCGACATTTTTGTGTAAATATATATAAAAAGTGGATAGAGTCAAGTAGAAATCAAAAACCTTTTATGAATCGTGTAAGTAATCGCAAGTGGTTGGAAAAAAACATCAACTGGCCTGTTTGTGCCGGTGTTGACCTGAAAAGTGAGATGGGCTTTTCAGACGCAGCCTTATCTGAGCCTGTGGATATAGATTCCCATGTTCCTACTCTTGCAGTATGTACTACGGAAGCGGGAACATCTACAGAAAAAGAGCACAGAAAACCGTTCGAAGAGTTAAGTAATAAGCAAAAAAAGACGTTCTAATTCCATAGTAGAAGAAAATTCCGAGGAAGAGTTGCAGAACTGGTAAATAACAAAATTGAAAGACAACGGCAAAACAAATCTGGCAAAAGTAGTCGAATACCTTTCCAGTAATCCAGATGCGCTACCCGAAGTAGACGAGCGACTGTTCAAAAAGCAGAGCTTTAAGTACTGTCTCTGAAGATAAATGTTTAGCTCTTTATACATCAGTTGCGCTCTCGAAATGGAAGTACTTAGCTCTTCGACAATTTCTGAAAGAAGAAAACTGTGTTGCCTTTCCATCTTATCCAAAGCTTGTAAATGCCAAGAAAAGATGTTACCCACCACAAGAAAGTATGGAGATTACCGAAAAAGGAGCTCAGATTAAATTGCAAGCGCTATTGGACCATACTCTGGAGTGGATTTTACTAGATATGAATTCTGTTGATAGGTCTCAAAATGAAGAACTCAAGTTGACCTGGAAATGGGGACTTGATGGTTCTTCGTCGCAGAATAATTATAAACAGAAAACGTCAAACACAGCTACAGAGTTCGATGATTCGTCCGTAGTCATGATAAGCATCGTCCCTCTTCGGCTAGTGTCTACTAGCCTATCATCTGGGAACAAAAATATAGTTTGGGAGAACTCCACACCTTGCTTATCTCTGTACTGTCGACCAGTGAAGTTCACTTTCACTTTGGAGACAGCTGATTTTATAAAGTCTGAAGAGTCTGAGATGAAAAAACAAAATAATGAACGAATATCTACACAGTGTGGAAATATTATTGTATCACATGAATTGCATATGACCATGATTGTTGGAAAAATGGCCAATATTATTGCTGAAGTACCATTATATGCAACGTGTCCCATTTGCTAGGCAAAACCGAGTGAGATGAATAATTTAGGTGCTTTGACTTCCAAACCACTTCGTGAAGAAATTTACAAACAAGGAATTTATTCACTGCATATGAAGATTCGGTGTATGGAATGTCTTCTCCATATATCTTATAATCTGGATTTTCAACGATGGACTGCTCGAGGCGAATATAAGGCTTTGAAACAAGCTAAAAGTATCACGCAACAAGAGTTTCGTGAGCAAACTGGAATGCTGATTGATATAGTCAAATATAGTTCACACAGTATTTAATTTTCGCTCTTTTTATGTTGTTTGTGTATTATATATCTATGTATTGTATATTGCAGCATTGTTTTCCCATTTAAGGGTTTTGGAACTACAAATAATGGGAATACTGCGAGGCGTTTTTTTCCAAGATTACAACAGATCATCCAGAATAACGGGAATTGACGAAAATCTGATTTTCAGATTTTCCGTTATTCTATAAGCCATATCATCAGGCAAAAACGTTGACTGTGAAAAATTTAGAAGATACTGTAGTGAAACAGCTGATGTGTACGTGCAACACTATTCGTGGTACTACATGCCAGTTAGTGTACATAAACTTCTAATGCGCGGTGCAGACATCTGTAACCACTTTGGTGTTTTGCCAATCGGTAAGTAAAAAATAAATATAGTTTGATGTATTTTTTTTTTAATTGAAAATAGGTTCGCGTTTGACCACTATCTCACCTGATGGTAAGTGATGATGTGATCGAAGATGGAGCACGCTTACCTAAAAGTAACATATTCACTCTGGACTTAAAGACTCCTAGGTTGTAGCTGTCGGGAAACACAGACTCGTATTATTTGACTCGATTGCGTTTTGAAATTAAAATGTATGTACTTATTCGTTTTAGGTACCTTATCTGAAGAAGCTTCGAAAGCTTGTAATAAGGACTTCAGAAACGTCAGGGAGAGGCACACTCGGAAAACGGGGAGAATAGTAACAAACGAAGACATCCTCCATGGACTTCTAATAAGCTCTGATCCCCACATATCCTACATAAGGCCTAAAATAACGAAACGGGTTCATAATGAGTTGTTGCTTGAAGCAATTCAGTTGTTAAAGACTACTGAGCCTCCCTGTGACAGTGAGATTATGGAGGAAGAAGAATACCTCATAGCAGAGTTTGAAAATTTGCCGGACCCACTAGCACTTCTGGAACAAGAAATAATGTGATCCGGCTCTAGATTATTCCCAAAAAAGGGCTTTTTTGGGAATAATCTCATCAATCTCATTTTTTGGGGATGACTCATTAGTTATGCGCTTAGCCGAGCGCACAAACAAATGAGTCATCAATCACAATGCACCTCTACCGATAAAATCCACTAATAACTAAATCTTTACCAGAATTACTAGTTATAAGTACCTATGCGCTATTAAAACTATATATTTAACTATAAAAAACTGCAAAAAAAAATCTTACAAAACATTTTTCTTTACCGAATGATTACTCGCGCTGCCGCGGATGGCCGGCGCTGATTTTTTTTTTCGTGGATAGAAGATGACCCTAGCTATCATATACTCAAGCCACACACCCGACATATTAGCACAATTGAAGAAAAAAAATTAAACGTGATTCGCTCCATACAAAAAAATCTAATTAATTTTTTTTCAGACAAACTATCAACTTAAAAAGAAATTTTATAAGAATAAAAGTTATCGGGAATATCATAACACGTAACATAAAAAAAAATCGCATCGATATTGGAACTTTGATGCCTAAGTCCACTAATTCTCAGTATGGGCCCACTGTGCGGCGCCGCGACACGCCGCCCGCGCAAACAGTCGGTCTACAGCCGCCGTGAGAGCTACCCGTTAGAAATTGCGCCCAACTCGTGGCACACGCTTCGACGCGATCGCGAACGAACGTAACCACGCCCGCATTTTTACCTACTGTGCCGTGTTATAGTTATTAATTATCATATTGGTACCCCGCCGAGTGCCCCGGCTAGAAGATGCCGCCGAAAACACGCCGGCATGCATCCAAGGATAATCACGATGTTTCCAGTAGTGACGAAGAAAACCACGCGGTAGTAAACCCCGCGAGTACGAGCTCTGCCATGACGCCCACACCCACGACGAGTGGTAACACGATCTCTATGTCCGAAGAACAACTCACGCGACTATTATCCAACGTGATGAGAAGCGTCATGTCGCCGACGCCGAGCTCGCCAACCGGCGAATCACCAGGATCAACTCAGCCCACCGCTACACACACAGGAGCGCCTGCGCTGACCCTGTACAGTAATTTCACCCGGTACACGGCCCTCTTCGACGGAGCCGCACGCGGCGCGGAAGCCCTAGAAGCGTTCATCGAGAGCGTACTTGTAAATAAGGAGTGCGCAAACGTGTCCGACGAACATGCTCTTCGAGGATTCCCTATGCTTCTGACAGGAGAGGCCGCCGTGTGGTGGCAAGGAATCAAGACAACGGTGAAGACATGGGACGACGCAGTACGACGGCTCCGGTTTATGTTCGGCGCCCCTCGCCCCGCCCACCGGATCCTACGAGATATCTTCGAAAAAGAACAATGTGATAGTGATAGTGTAGATTCGTATATTTCGCGAGTACGTGCAAACATGTCGCGTTTACCATATGTAGTGCCAGATATAATGCAAATAGATATAGTATACGGACTTTTACATCGTAAATTCCGGAAAAGAATTCCACGCGATTCTGTAAGTAGCATCGACTGTTTACTCGAGCGAGCGAGGTATGTGGAGGAGTCACTGAGCGAAGTACGTCTTTGTAAAAAATCTTATTCACCTCGGAATAATAATTCGAATCACACAAATGACCTTGAAAGTTCTACGAGATCTCGCGAATCACACGTAAACATTAGCACTGCAACGACGAACGTGGTTCAAAACACTTCGTTGCATGCCACACCCCATTCTAGTTCGAATAATAATAATAGTAGCGATGTGAATTCAAAACGTGTTAGACCAAACCAAGCTGCGCTTTTTGTAAAAAGTTTGGCCATTCGATAGACGGGTGTAGGAGTAAAACGAAATCGAGTGATCGTAATGTTGATAACGCGCCATTGTCTTGTTACGGCTGCGGTCAATTAGGGGTAATACGGTCTAGGTGTCCGACATGTAAAGGTACGTCTTCCGCCAATAAAGCGAGTTTCCAAAGTGCCATAACTCATGAATCTGACCTGTCACACCCGACCGTAAAAGTAGGAGTTGCATCTTTAGTTGGTGTCGCAGTGTTGGATACTGGTGCCACCGAGTCTCGCTAGTCCTGGATTATATAAAATCCTCCTCGACAGCGGCACCACCTTCACACCAACTCGCCGTAATCTCAGCCTCGCCGACGGAACGCAGCAAGTACGTGAATTATTATCATGCTTAACAAATGTCACAATTCAGAATCGCGTTATCCCCACTACTTTCTCAGTGATACCAGAAGCGAATAATAGGACGCTTCTAGGACAAGATTTTATCTCAAAATCAGGTATACTGTTAGACCTAAAACATAAATGTTGGCATTTTAGTGATGCCCCTGGGCAGAAGTTTGCTTTTGTGCAATCGTACAGCCTCCCATCCACGAGCGACTACTAACTCGGGGGCCACCTCTCAAAGATTAATAGATCGTTTCAAATCGAACTTGATTGTGCCCGCTCGAGAACATAAGGTCAATGTCTGTTCTGATATATGCCCAGACCCTCAAGGAAACAGACCAGTGGCCATCTTAGGATACCTAGATGACCTGATTATTCTTTCACAGACCTTCGAGAGTCACATCGAAGATCTTGTAGCAGTTTTTGACAGGCTTGCAAAGTTTAACTTACGCGTCAACCGCAAGAAGAGCTGTTTCGCCCGGGACTCAGTTAAGTTCCTCGGCCACATTATCGTCCCTGGCAGTCTGCAAGTTGACCCAGGTAATACTTCAGCTATCGCTGACATGCCTTCCCCAAAGACTGTAAGGCAGCTTAAAGGATTTCTAGCAACGGCCAGCTGGTTTCGACGTTTCATACCGAACTATGCCGCTATAGCCAAGCCTTTAACTGACCTCCTTAAGAAGAACAGTACCTGGAGATGGTGTGAGGAACAGCAAGCTGCTTTCGTACGTATTAAAGAACTCCTGGTCATTGCTCCCATTTTACGCCAAGCCGACGACAGTAAGCCCTACTCCCTCCGGACAGGGCGCAGTTTTGATGCAGGGGGAGGGCCCTGACGAAAGACATGAATATGCTAGAAATAGAATATGCTAGCTGTCTATTAGAGCCAGCTGAGCGCAACTATACGACCACTGAACGAGAGGCCCTTGCCGTCGTATGGGCGATTACACAGTTTAGGTGTTATGTGGAAGGATCCAAGGTAGTAGTTAAGTCAGATCATCAGCCTTTACGTTGGCTGATGAGCCTGAAGTCTCCCACGGGCAGTCTGGCTAGATGGGCCCTAACTCGCCAAGCTTATGACCTACAGATAGAATACACTCCCGGAAAGGTGAACGTGATTGCTGATGCACTAAGTCGCCCAACCTGTTGCGAAGAAAATCCAGGTGGTTGCGAGGTATGCTTAGTGACAGTAGATGTACCACACAGGAATCCTGATGATATGCGCGCTAACCAGTTCAAAGATCCTGAACTGAGGAATATCATAGAAGATTTGGAGACAACCTATGATCCCTTTAGGGGGAGAGGCTGGTCAGAGAGAGGATACCTGATATCAGATGTTGTGTTATATAGGTGTGCACCTGAATCTGAAGACGTTGATTCCGCTTGTCTCGTAGTACCCGCACATGAGAGAGATTCTGTTCTGGCAGATTTCCACGACGCTCCTACAACAGGTCATTTCGGCGTGGAAAGGACCCTGCAACGCATTAGAACTCGATATTTTTGGCCAGGTATGAGATTTTTTCGAACATCTCATCAAAATCGACAACCGGAAGCCCGCAGGACTGTTTCAGACTCCGGCACTAACCCGGCGATTCGAAGTGGTGGCTATTGACTTATTCGGCCCACTACCGAAAACTTCGAAAGGTAACCGTTGGATTTTGATACTAGAAGAGACTTGCTCCCATTGGGTCGAGCTATTTGCGTTAGAGAACGCCACCAGCGTGGAATGTGCTGAAGTATTAGTTTCTGAGATCTTTATGAGGTTTGGAGTCCCACGCAGGATGATAAGCGACAACGGAGTCCAGCTCGTTGCTGAAGTGATGCAACAGGTGTGTCATGTGATGGGTATCAAACAGTCACTGACGCCATTATATCACCCCAAAGCGAACCCTGTGGAGAGAAAAAACCGCGACCTAAACCCTCAGTTAGCTATATTAGTAGGGAAAGATCACTCATCTTGGGATACCCATCTCGCAGCCATAAGGTTTGCGATGAACTCCGCTGTTACTGCGAGTACTGGTTTTTCACCAGCTTTCCTAACTTTCGGGAGAGAGCTACGCGCACCTTCAGACGTCGTGACAGATATTAAAGTCATCGTGGATAACGACAATTTCGTGCCAAACATCACCCCTTACCTCCGTAAGTTGTCGACAGTGTTGCTAGATGCCAGGGATGTTCACGAACGCACCCAGTCCATACCGAAGAAGTGTGCGGACGAAGGGAGACGCCCACCTCCCGATTATAAGGTAGGTGACCTTGTTTTGTTAAAGACGCAAGGGCTGAATGATGTCAGCCCCGGACAGACTGCGAAGTTTATACTTCGTAGGGATGGTCCGTATCGGAGGTAGTAAGTCCCACTACATATGTGGTGGCAGGAACAGCAGAGGTGAGCATATAGGACGTTACCATGTCTCTGATTTGACTCCGTTCGTCGGAGAAGTTGAGACTCCGGTTAGAGAAAAGCGCAAACGTGGTCGGCCCCGTAGATATGATTGCTAGCCTGAACGCGAGGACGCCAGGTTCGAACTAGAGGGGGAGTGTGTAGCGAAGTAAGTAAAAACTAAAATAGATACGGAACCTTCGCGCTGACATCGGCAGCCTTACAACGGCGCGTATTTTTGCCGTTAACGGTCGACCCCTCCCGCCACGGCGCACTATAG
Source organism: Tholera decimalis (assembly GCA_943138885.2). Lineage (NCBI taxonomy): Eukaryota > Metazoa > Arthropoda > Insecta > Lepidoptera > Noctuidae > Tholera > Tholera decimalis. Next base: position 20,064,349 of record OW964563.2, on the reverse strand, counting down.
GCTGAAATCAGCGTTTCATAGACATTCAAATAATTTTTTTGAATGTGACATTTTTTTACATGGAATGCTAGAGGAAGCTAATTACATGCCTAAAAATATATTCTTTATGAAATGGGTACGTAAACGGAAGTCTGAGAATATTTTCTTTAAAAATTTGTATGGAGACAACATAAAAAATTACGATAATTCTGCTATCGCACAATTGGCCCTAATTCCCTTCTAGAGGATTAATCCGTGAATTATTTAGGATTTTTTGACATACTCGGTATCACGGCATCAGGTGCGCTTGTTTTTTAAATTTACATAGGTATGTGTTTTTTTTTGGTTTATGTGGCAATTTCGTTGGACCAATTTGGCGTAACATACATGAATATGATCTGAATAATTAACTACAACGAAAGTTCAAAGTTTTATTAAAAAAAAAAACAAATAAAAATAATATTTTTTTTTTATTAATTTGTCAATTTTGGTTGACCAGTTTGGATTCAAGTCTAGAATCCAAATAATTATTAAATAAACACAAAAAGTGGTATTTAAAAAGCATTTATTAATTTATCACAAAGATAAATACAGAAGCTTCAAATTAAATAAACAAAAGGACATGAATATTAGAAACACTGAAATATACAAAATACAGCAAGAATTACAATAAAAGTAATTGGTTCATCAGTCATCAATATCATTATCTGAGTCTAAGAGTCAGATTCTATCTGGGAAACCTTTACAACCTCTAAGTCAGAAGAATCAGATTCAGGTAGCTCCAGCCGAATTAATGTTTCTTCGAAAATAAATTGTTTTTTCATGCATCCATTATAGGTCTTACTGATGAAATAAGTAGATCAGATGAAAGAAGAAGAAAATTTCAAAAATCCTCGTTGGAATTCACTTTGCTTTTCTTCCGAGAGTGGTTGTTGAGTGTGGACTGTATGTAGTGTGTTTCTAAACTTAATTTCTTGCATAAATTCTTGCTGGTGGGAATTAGTGTGACGTACAGAACAAGGAAACAAGTCGGCGGCTTATATAAAAACACTTATTTCCTTCTGAAGGGTTCTTCACTTTTATTTTCCTTTCTTCTTATTAATATTTAATTTATTTAAACTTATAATTAAGTAATACTGCTGGAACTGAACTGCCGATCCCGAAAAACTACTCCTCTTTTATAGGAATCCCTAACCAATCAGATTCCAATTAGTTTGCACACGGCACTAACGTTATCAATCAGTTTTTGTCAAGTTTGCACACGGCACTAATACAACCAATCAAATTCGTTCTGACTTTCCCACGCTAAATGTATGGGAATCTTATTTTAGCAGTTTTTCGGAAATTGGCAATCTTCACAATGTTACAACTTATTTTATACGATAGATCTTGGTTTCCTTTACCATTATACAAAAAATCTTAGTAATAAAACCGTATTTATACCTTAAAAATTACAAAATTCGCAAATGGTCCTTGTGACGGTAAAGTTTCACTTAGGACCCAATTTGACACAAACCCTAGAATAAAGCCACTTCGTCGTTAAGGTAAAGTTTCGTTTAGGGTACCATTTGACGCTCACATATAAGGTACATTTAACTCGTATGTTTACATTTATATGCAAACTAGTATTTGCGTGTTGCGCGAGGTGCAAGCACCTCGCGTGCTTGTGAAAAATTAAATAGTGGGGGGGGTGATGGGGGGAGATGGGGGGGGTTAGTATTTGCGTGTTGCGCGAGGTGCAAGCACCTCGCGTGCTTGTGAAAAAAACTAAAGCATTGCCCCTCTAAATCAAGTATTTGCGTGTTGCGCGAGGTGCAAGCACCTCGCGTGCTGGTGAAAAAAACTAAAGCATTGCCCCTCTAAATCAAGTATTTGCGTGTTGCGCGAGGTGCAAGCACCTCGCGTGCTTGGGAAAAAAAAAAAAAAGGGGGGGGGGCGTGATGGGGGGGTTTAGTATTTGCAAAAGTGGGGGGGGGTGATGGGAGATGGGGGGGGTTTAGTATTTGCGTGTTGCGCGAGGTGCAAGCACCTCGCGTGCTTGTGAAAAAAAAAAAAGTGGGGGGGCGGGGGTGATGGGGGGGGTTTAGTATTTGCGTGTTGCGCGAGGTGCAAGCACCTCGCGTGCTTGTGAAAAAAGAAAGTGGGGGGGGAGATGGGGGGGTTTAGTATTTGCAAAAGTGGGGGGGGGTGATGGGAGAGGGCGGGTTTAGTATTTGCGTGTTGCGCGAGGTGCAAGCACCTCGCGTGATTGTGAAAAAAAAAAAGTGGGGGGGCGGGGGTGATGGGGGGGGTTTAGTATTTGCGTGTTGCGCGAGGTGCAAGCACCTCGCGTGCTTGTGAAAAAAAAAAAAAAAACAGGGGGGTTGTGATGGGGGGGGTTGCAGAAGTATTTTGACTAAAGCATTGCCCCTCTAAATGAAACTGAAAAAAAAAAATGTTCAAAACTCTTAATTTCCGAGATCCGCCTAAAGGGGGTGAAAAGGGGGGCGGGGGCGACTGAAAAATGGTTTTTACTTTACCGAGCCTCCTCTATACGAAACCGTAAAAAAAAAATACGGGTCTCGTAGTTTCCGAGATACGATAGGGGGGGGGGGGGGGGGGGGGGGGGGGGGGAGATTTGGCACTTTTACCGTAGGTTTGAGAGTTACTTGTTTACGAATCTGTCAAAATATACCCACCTCCCCATCCACCATCTGGGAGAATAATTATGTCAATGAGTGAGTGAGTCAGTCAGTCAGTGGTAATTTAGCTTTATATAGTATAACTAGTATTTGCGTGTTGCGCGAGGTGCAAGCACCTCGCGTGCTAGTGAAAAAAAAAAAAGTGGGGGGGCGGGGGTGATGGGGGGGGTTTAGTATTTGCGTGTTGCGCGAGGTGCAAGCACCTCGCGTGCTTGGGAAAAATTAAATAGTGGGGGGGGTGATGGGGGGAGATGGGGGGGGTTAGTATTTGCGTGTTGCGCGAGGTGCAAGCACCTCGCGTGCTTGTGAAAAAAACTAAAGCATTGCCCCTCTAAATCAAATATTTGCGTGTTGCGCGAGGTGCAAGCACCTCGCGTGCTGGTGAAAAAAACTAAAGCATTGCCCCTCTAAATCAAGTATTTGCGTGTTGCGCGAGGTGCAAGCACCTCGCGTGCTTGTGAAAAAAAAAGAAAAAAAAAAAAAGAGGGGGGGGGGGCTGATGGGGGGGGTTGCACAAGTATTTCGACTAAAGCATTGCCCCTCTAAATGAATCTGAAAAAAAAATGTTCCAAGTCTCTTAGATTCCGAGATCCGCCTAAAGGGGGGGAGAAGGGGGGCTACTTTACCGAGCCTCCTCTACACGAATCCGTAAAAACTAAACCTCCCAAGTAGTTTCCGAGATACGATAGGGAGGGGGGAGAAGGGGGGGGGGGAAAAGGGGAGGTTCGGCACTTTTCCCGTAGGTTTGAGAGTTACTTGTTTACGAATCTGTCAAAATATACCCACCTCCCCATCCACCATCTGGGAGAACAATTATGTCAATGAGTGTGTCAGTCAGTCAGTCAGTCAGTGAGTGGTAATTTAGCTTTATATAATATAATGGTAATTTAGCTTTATATAATATAACTAGTATTTGCGTGTTGCGCGAGGTGCAAGCACCTCGCGTGCTTGTGAAAAAAGAAATTGGTATTTGCGTGTTGCGCGAGGTGCAAGCACCTCGCGAGCTTGTGAAAAGAAAAAAAAAAAAAAGAGGGGGGGTGTGATGGGGGGGGGGTTGCACAAGTATTTCGACTAAAGCATTGCCCCTCTAAATGAATCTGAAAAAAAAAATGTTCCAAGTCTCTTAGATTCCGAGATCCGCCTAAAGGGGGGGACTTTGAAAAATGGTTTTTACTTTACCGAGCCTCCTCTATACGAATCCGTAAAAAGAAAAAAATACGGGTCTCGTAGTTTCCGAGATACGATAGGGGGGGGGAGAAGGGGGGGGGGGAAAAGGGGAGGTTTGGCACTTTTCCCGTAGGTTTGAGAGTTATTTGTTTACGAATCTGTCAAAATATACCCACCTCCCCATCCACCATCTGGGAGAACAATTATGTCAATGAGTGAGTCAGTCAGTCAGTCAGTCAGTGAGTGGTAATTTAGCTTTATATAATATAATAACTAGTATTTGCGTGTTGCGCGAGGTGCAAGCACCTCGCGTGCTTGGGAAAAAAAAAAAAGGGGGGGGGGGGTGATGGGGGGGTTTAGTATTTGCAAAAGTGGGGGGGGTGATGGGAGATGGGGGGGGTTTAGTATTTGCGTGTTGCGCGAGGTGCAAGCACCTCGCGTGCTTGTGAAAAATAAAAAAAAAGGGGGGGGGAGATGGGCGGGGTTTAGTATTTGCGTGTTGAGCGAGGTGCAAGCACCTCGCGTGCTTGTGAAAAAAGAAAGTGGGGGGGAGATGGGGGGGTTTAGTATTTGCAAAAGTGGGGAGGGTGATGGGAGAGGGGGGGGTTTAGTATTTGCGTGTTGCGCGAGGTGCAAGCACCTCGCGTGCTTGTGAAAAAAAAAAGTGGGGGGGGAGATGGGGGGGGGTTTAGTATTTGCGTGTTGCGCGAGGTGCAAGCACCTCGCGTGATTGTGAAAAAAAAAAAAGTGGGGGGGCGGGGGTGATGGGGGGGGTTTAGTATTTGCGTGTTGCGCGAGGTGCAAGCACCTCGCGTGCTTGTGAAAAAAAAAAAAAAAAAAGGGGGTTTGTGATGGGGGGGGTTGCAGAAGTATTTTGACTAAAGCATTGCCCCTCTAAATGAAACTGAAAAAAAAAAATGTTCAAAACTCTTAATTTCCGAGATCCGCCTAAAGGGGGTGAAAAGGGGGGCGGGGGCGACTGAAAAATGGTTTTTACTTTACCGAGCCTCCTCTATAAGAAACCGTAAAAAAAAAATACGGGTCTCGTAGTTTCCGAGATACGATAGGGAGGGGGGAGAAGGGGGGGGAAAAGGGGAGGTATGGCACTTTTCCCGTAGGTTTGAGAGTTACTTGTTTACGAATCTGTCAAAATATACCCACCTCCCCATCCACCATCTGGGAGAACAATTATGTCAATGAGTGAGTGAGTCAGTGAGTGGTAATCTAGCTTTATATAGTATAACTAGTATTTGCGTGTTGCGCGAGGGGCAAGCACCTCGCGTGCTTGTGAAAAAAGATAAAAAAAATGGGGGGGGGGGGGGGGATGGGGGAGACGGGGGGGGTTTAGTATTTGCGTGTTGCACGAGGTGCAAGCACCTCGTGTGCTTGTGAAAAAAAAAAAAAATAAGGAGGGGGGGGGTGATGGGGGGGGGTTGCACAAGTATTTCGACTAAAGCATTGCCCCTCTAAATGAATCTGAAAAAAAAATGTTCCAAGTCTCTTAGATTCCGAGATCCGCCTAAAGGGGGGAGAAGGAGGGCACTTTGAAAAATGGTTTTTACTTTACCGAGCCTCCTCTATACGAATCCGTAAAAAGAAAAAATACGGGTCTCGTAGTTTCCGAGATACGATAGGGGGGGGGGGGGGGGGAGATTTGGCACTTTTACCGTAGGTTTGAGAGTTACTTGTTTACGAATCTGTCAAAATATACCCACCTCCCCATCCACCATCTGGGAGAATAATTATGTCAATGAGTGAGTGAGTCAGTCAGTCAGTGGTAATTTAGCTTTATATAGTATAACTAGTATTTGCGTGTTGCGCGAGGTGCAAGCACCTCGCGTGCTTGTGAAAAAAACTAAAGCATTGCCCCTCTAAATCAAGTATTTGCGTGTTGCGCGAGGTGCAAGCACCTCGCGTGCTAGTGAAAAAAAAAAAAGTGGGGGGGCGGGGGTGATGGGGGGGGTTTAGTATTTGCGTGTTGCGCGAGGTGCAAGCACCTCGCGTGCTTGTGAAAAAAAAAAAATGGGGGGCGTGATGGGGGGGGGGGTTGCACAATTATTTCGACTAAAGCATTGCCCCTCTAAATGAATCTGAAAAAAAAAATGTTCCAAGTCTCTTAGATTCCGAGATCCGCCTAAAGGGGGGAGAAGGGGGGCGGGGGGGGACTTTGAAAAATGGTTTTTACTTTACCGAGCCTCCTCTATACGAATCCGTAAAAAGAAAAAAATACGGGTCTCGTAGTTTCCGAGATACGATAGGGGGGGGGGGAGAAGGGGGGGAAAAGGGGAGGTTTGGCACTTTTCCCGTAGGTTTGAGAGTTACTTGTTTACGAATCTGTCAAAATATACCCACCTCCCCATCCACCATCTGGGAGAACAATTATGTCAATGAGTGAGTGAGTCAGTCAGTCAGTGAGTGGTAATTAATATAACTAGTATTTGCGTGTTGCGCGTAGAGATGTAAGTGCTGTATTATACCATTTGTATTGAAATGTATTAAACGAAAAATACCGTATAATACGGTATTATACCATTTGCTACGGTATTTTATGTATAAATCGATTGTTTCTATATTTTTTATGTAAATTATCTGAGTAATCATTAAAATACCTAAGTACTGATTACGGTGGAAAAGCACAGAAAAAATGAAAATATTAAAGGAAAAAGAAGAAGCCAATTAGAAAATCACGTCAATGCGACGACATTAACACGGCGCTAACGCAGCGCGGTGGTGTCGACGGCGACGAATATCTGTGAAGTTTAATTACTAAGTAATCATTAAATTAGAATTAGTCATTCTAAAATATAGAATACAATCGAAACTTAAAATATATTTAATTTATTAAACTAAAACTCTTCGTAATATTGCAAGATCTTAAAAAGTGAATCAAAATATAAAATACATAAAATACCAATAATACCGTAAGTTATAATAAAATACCTGTTTAATACATAGCCTTTTGGTATTATACGGTATTTTTACAACACTAGTTGCGCGAGGTGCAAGCACCTCGCGTGCTTGTGAAAAAAAAAAAAGTGGGAGGGGCGGGGGTGATGGGGGGGGGGTTTCGCATTTGTAGCATCTAATGATCTACATATTGCTATCTCGCTTACACGCACCGGCTTTTACCGGGCTTTCAAATACTATATCTGTCACTTTCGCACTTATAGCGATGTGCCGTATAACGAGTTAGGCCTTGTGCATAGAACAAATCGATCACTATGGCAGATTTAAGCAGGGCTTTTGGTATGAAGTTGCATGCGTATGCGTGACCTTGTCAGCTTGCCAACTCTGCAGTGTTGCCGTTTTAGCCACACGTTGAAAGATCTTGGAAATTTTTAACGAGTTTGGAAACTTTTTTAACATTTAGCAACAATAAAAACTAGCGACTTTTAAAATAACGAAATTAAATACAGTCAAAACCGTTTACAACAACATCATTTAGAACAACATACCGGTTATATAGACCAAAATCATAGGTACAAAATACTTTGTACCTTGAAAACATCACCGGTTATTACGACTATCGGTTTTTACAACCAAATATGAGTGGTCCCTTGGATGTTGTTATAACAGATTTTGACTGTATTCAAGCAATATCTTAAAAATAAAAAAAAATTTAGCTAGATTTTTCATATACCTGGCGACTTTTTTTGCCTAAATGACAACACTGAGTAGTTCCCGACATCCGAGAGTGCAACTAACTTCAGTTTCATTTGCTTGAGTGGGAAAAGGTTTTGTTGTTAAAGTTTTATGTTTGTTTTCTAAGATTTCCTCAGTGATACAATTGTTTTGGTGATTTACCTACAACAATGGAGGTAATTGTACCTTGTGAGGATTTAAAATGCGTTCAAGTTTTGATTGGCGAAGATAAGGTAAAATCTTTAAACTTTGCTCAGAAAAAACAGTTAATTTCTTCATTAAAACCGACGCCTAATCTGTGTATTTCTCAGACTAGTAAATCGCATAAACGAAAATTTAATAGATCAGTGTATAAAACTAGTTGGATTGTTGGCTGTTCGCACACTAATAAGTTGTATTGCTGGTGCTGCATATTTTTTTTCGAATGAAGATTCCGTTTGGAATACATCTGGTTATAATGATTTAAATAACATATCTGGCGCCATTAAAAGACACGCAAATTCCCATAAACACCTGTGTGCAATGGTTTCTTTCGGTAATTTTGGTAAACAACGAATTGAGACATCTATATCACGCCAGTTATCTGAGGAAATTTCAAAATATAACACGCGCGTTGAAAACAACCGTAGTGTTTTTCAAAGATTAGTCGATATTGTTTGTCATTTAGCACAACAGGAACTTCCTCTAAGAGGACATGATGAGTCCAAAACTTCATTAAATAAAGGCAATTTTTTAGAACTGGTCTCGTTAATTTCAAAATACGATGTCGTTTTAGAAAAACATATGCAGCATCAGGAAAGTGACAAACCGGGGCCGAGTTATTTATCTAACAAAATTCAAAACGATATTATTCAGTCCGTAGCCGATGTGATGCAAACTTGCATCGATTACGAAGTTAGACAAACAAAATTTGTTTCAATTATTATTGACGAAGCCCCCGATGTTAGTCATAGAGAACAACTGTGCTTGATTCTCAGATATTATTATAAAAATGAAATTCATGACCGTTTTTTGGGCTTTCTTAATGTGTCGGAAAGTCGCACAGCAGACTCACTCTCTAATATTATTTTAGAATTATTGAATAGACATGATTGCATCGCAAAATTAGTAGCGCAAAGCTATGACGGTGCTAGTGTAATGTCCGGTGTAAGAAATGGAGTGCAACAAAATGTTAAAGATGTTTGTCCACAAGCAATTTACATTTGGTGTAATGCGCATATTTTGGCCTTAGTGTTGTCTAAATCATGTTTGACTTTGTCTGAATTCAGGAGGTTAGTTTATTTTTTCAGCCCTTCAGGCTTTGTGTAATTTTTTTAGTAATAGTACAAAACGAGCTGCTTTTTACGATACTCATTGCAGCAAAAAATTGCCTAATGCTCCCGCAACTCGTTGGACATACATGTCGCGAGTTGTAAACACGGTTTTTGAACAAAAAAGTATTGAGTTGTTTTCTGATCTGTGCGACAATCCACAGAACTGGGACGGGGATACGATTTTAGCTGCGGAGAATTTTGAAAACACTTTGCGATCTTATAATTTCAATTTTTTTCTTTTTATCTTTCATCGGATATTTGAAAAAACTGACTGCTTGTACAATATTCTACAAAAATCACAAGTTGATGTCGGTTATTGTATTAATAAAATAAAGGAATTTCAGGCATGGTTACGTGCTGAATTTCAATCCGAATTTGATCAAATTTATAAGAACACGTTGCAAAATAACTCGGCTCCTCGTTTGAGACGCAACGTACGCTGTGCAAAAACGGAATACAGACGACTTTTTGTAGAAGTAATTGATAACATTAATACCGAAATTACTGACCGATATTCTGAAATTTATAAATTAAAGTTTTTCCAACTGCTCAACAACAAAAAATTTGACAATTATCACTCACATTTTCCTACAGAGGAATTAGATTCATTATTTGACATTTATGCAAACTATTTCGACAAACAAACATTAAAAAGCCAATTGATTTGCTTGTATTCTAGTCCTGATCTGAAAGATCGTAATGTTTTCGAATTAATTGATTTCATTCATGAGAATAACCTCGAAGATGCCTTTCCCGAGCTGTTAAAGTTAGCGTATCTTGTTGTAACTATTCCGGCTACAAGTTCTTCCGCGGAACGTGCTTTTTCGTCTCTTAAACGTATCCATACCTATCTGAGAAATACACAAGGTCAAGAGCGTCTTTCCGAATTATCAATGATAGCTATTGAAAAACAGTTGTTGGTAGAATTAAAACGATCACCAACATTTTACTCTGATGTAATTAAATCATTTCTTAAGAAAGATAGACGATTCCAATTAGAATATAAATAATTTATTTAAATTCCTTATTACATTCTATCTAGCTATTTTTTAACTTTCGTTTTGTAACTTTTTCTTTTGTTTTTTTTTTTGTCTGTAACCTGGGTCCTGTTACGAAGGAAGCAACTACTTACCATAACTTTGTTCCCTCAAGCAATGAAGCAAACCAAACGGCTTTTTTCAAAGCCACCGGAGGTATGCAATTGCTGATATGTTTATTATATTCAATCTAGCACTAGCATGCCTTCAGTGTGCTTTGGTTACCTCATTCACCGCACGACAAGCAAGAGTGAAATTGAAGAAAGAAGAGGAAAGAAGAAGATGGATGAATTCACTTTTAATTTATTGTACCTAACCAGTAGTTTATGAGAAAATTGCGATGATACATACGTAGGTACCTACATACTCAGTCGAAAACTGAACTTTCTTTTTTTGAAATCGGTTAAAATTTTATTGGGCTTGCGTTATTTTGAAACCCTAGGCACGCCACTGACTCAAAGAATCTTTTTGCAGTGTTGCCGTCATTGGTAGTTCCGTGACCTTACTTAACCATATCGATGAGCAGATTCATTTCTTCCTTAAATCGATTTTGGATAATCTTCTTTCTTGCATCTCTTGAATCCTCTTGAGCTTTGGTTTTACAAGACGAAACTTTAACATTCAGTCTGCAGGCAATATGCAGGAGACATTTCATCATATTGATGCGTGCATGTAGAGAAGAAATTCCAAGATCCATCATGGAATCTGATGTCCCTCGTTTTTCAATTGCCTTCAAATTGTTCAATTCAGACGGCGTCGCTAAACAAACGTAGCATGACGCATTTGACTTTGCATCTGAAATATATGTGCAAACCTTAGCATCAATCATGGTCAGCATAAGTTTGTGTCGAACAGTATTGCTGCCACATTCAGTAGGTCGAAGTGCTGATATTTCGGCATCCATTTTTCTTTTTTCTTCTTTCACTACTGCTTCGCTCTCCTTAACAAATAGTAATTGCACTGGCCGACATAATGAAACTGAGCAAGGCCCCATACTGTCTCTTCTTCACATGTCATTTTCAGTGGTACCAATAAGGTCATGAAGATACTCGAGTCATCATCGTCAGTGTTTTGCGTTGATTCCATCTTCTGCTTGTATCCACTCTGGCTGGATGCTCCATCAAAACCCCATTTAGATATTAATATTAGTTTTTTTCATGAAGATCTTGCGGTAAACATTTCATGATTCTTTTTACTGTTAAATCTAACAAAACCTGCAGCGTAATTTTTGCTGAAGAGTCTGTTACTGTAATGGAGTCACATTGAGCTGGGTAGCACTCGTTCTTTTCTTGCTGCACTCTATAGTAAGAAGGGTATAAATTATTAAGACCCTCTCGAATAGCTGACTCTCTCAATGTAATGTATTGCCATTTTGACAGTTTGAGGGATAACAATAAACCAAGAGCCTTTTGAGCAGTAAAAATTTCTTTGATGTACCAGGGCATTCTTCATGAGCTATATTAGTTGCATTCTCGTGAAGATTTTCTTTGATACAGCTCGGCCAATCAATCTCAGCCTCGAGCCAGCTTCCATATTCTCTTCAAAAATTATGAATTTTCCGGTGTGTATCGTTTTATCGGCTCTTGTAAATTTTCGGCAAAATTCTTTTAAAACAACACAATCTTCTTCTGATAAACTATGCGTCAACCGAGAAACTACATTTTGAAATAAATGTTGATAATCGCGGATGCCTTCGGAACTTTTTAAAATAACGAACAAATCAAGGTTTGTCACAATGCTATCCAATCTTGCTGTTGTACTTTCTATGCTTAAAGAGTATTTTATTTGCAATTTGAATGCACTTCTCTTTTATAGTGTACGCCATTAACAAAAGTCGAACTTAACTACCCTCATGATCATGTTTGGTTAATGATTCGACGAAATACTAATATACCTAATTAGGTAATAGTTACTCAAATCATACGTACATACATTAGCTTATTTGTTTCACGTATTTGATTATATTATACAGTGCACTTATTTGAATATGTAAGCCATTAACCGCTAATGACTAACAATTAACCGGTATAATTATGAGGGTAGTTAAGTTTTATTGTCTTATTTTTGATTCAAAGAAATTTTGTTAGTTACATTGTATTATTAATTCAATAAATACACCATTTTTAACCTGTTTTACAAACGATGTAGGTATATGACATGATTTTTTTAAATTTTTTTTTTGGATTAATATTTGGATTACATTATACAATGTCAAGTAACTAGTCCACCAAAATTGACAAGTAAATAAAAAAAAATATTAGTTTTTAAAATAAAACTGTTGTAGTTAATTGTTCAGATCATATTCATGTATGTTAAGCCAAATTGGTCCAAAGAAATTGCCACATAAACCAAAAAAAAACTTACCTATGTACTTTTAAAAAAAAAAGCGCACCTGAGGCCGTGATACCGAGTATGTCAAAAAATCCAAAATAATTCAAGGATTAATCTCCTAGAAGAGAATTAGGGCCAATTGTGCGATAGCAGAGTTATCGTATTTTTTTATGTTGTATCCATACAAATTTTTAAAGAAATAATTCTCAGACTTCCGTTTACGTACCCATTTCATAAAGAATATATTTTTAGGCATGTAATTAGTTTCCTCTAGCATTCCATGTGAAAAAAATGTCACTTTTAAGAAAATGATTTGAATGTCTATGAAACGCTGATTTCAGCCTACAGTGCGGCGCCGCGACACGCCGCCCGCGCAGTCGGTCTAAGCCGCCGTGAGAGCTAAAGGTTGTCTGGAAGATATCGCTTTCAGCGATAAGACCACCATTGTTACCATAGAATAAGCAATATTCTTAAATAGGTGTGTTTAAATTTTGGTGTACAATAAAGTATATTCTATCTATCTATCTACAATGCTATGGCTAATGCCGCGCGACGCGTCTCTCACGATGCGACTGAGCAGTGAGCGAGCGAGATAGGGAGACTGAGAAACACTGAGTTACTTTAACTATTGACTCGCGTATCGTATAAACGAAGATTGACTTTATTTATAATCTCACTTATTGCAATAAATATGTAGACATAACATTCCGCATTGATGCCGCAAAACATTTCTGTCTCAATACTAAACGCCTGCGACGCAACGTAAGATTGTTACGTTTCTATACATTACATTGCGTCGCGGGCGACTACTGAATCATTTGAGCCGATGATCTGAATGAGCCAAATGAGTTATATCAGTGGTCCGGATCATTCCCAACTAGCACAAATGGGCTGCATTAGGGCTTTAGAGCGTATCCGATTATTACTAATGGTAATAGACGTAAGCGCTAGAGCGTCTACTACAGACTTAAAGCAGCCGCTTTAGCGCTATTTGGGCGCCATTTTATGCAACCTAAAGTTCCATTTAACCTGCACAACGGTTGCATAAAGGTTCCTTAATAGCTATAACGATTTATTAACGCTATACTAAAGCTCTCATAGCGCTGCTTTTGAATGATTTTGAACTACTTTGAACGAATGAATTGATTATAGTTCTTTATTCTATATCTTCAGTTGACATTATTTGTAATATTTTGGTAAAGTGTTTTCGTCGCCATCATGAAAATAAAACAAAAAGAAGTAAAAGTTTGTATTCTGTATTAGCAAGATATATAAAGATACTTAAAACGCTGTCCAGTTTACTGTAGATATATAAGATAATTTTCGAGTAATTTTAACGCGCTTTTATGATATTTAAAAAAATAACAAAAGATATGTGATATTTTTTATTTGTTATACAGAATACATTTTATTTCCGTATTTTTACGTGTCGATAACTTACTATTTGCAAGTGGCCGATTGTTTACCGGTACATTTAATGCACATTTAACTGAAAAACCAATGTATATCAACTCAATTTTGCAAGTGAATTATAAGTTTTCTTAAAAAATCATGGCGTCATTGTAATGTAGTCATAACCTGCAGTTTGAGCTCTAATAACTCCCATTTGAGAATCATAGTGCTAATTTTCACCCTTCTAACGCTTCCAGTGATTTTTGTTACCCTAGTGCAACTCACAGCCACAAAAAGCTCCTATTTTCTTGTTTTTGAGGTTATAAGATGTAGTTACGTACTTATTCGTTTAGCATCCATTTTTATTGTTTGGTGTTTAGTGTTTTTAAATGTTTTATAATAGATACAAAAGCGGCTGTAAAATGGCGTATGGATTGAGCCTGCAAGGAATGACTATTGCTACTAAAGGCCTTAGTTACACTGGTGATTTTTTTGTAACTATAGTATGCATAAGAGTTTCTATTATTTCTATAATGGAACTTCTAGTAGTATAATAGTGGTTACTATAACTATAACCTATAAAAGTTACAATGGAAACCACTGTACAGCTGTGAGTGGCAGAATGACCTTCGTAACTCTCATATAAAGGTGTAAGTGGTAAATGAGTTCTACCGTGGACTACTGTGAAGGCTAGGGTGGTATTTGATTCAGCTTATAGCACCTTAAGTAACTTTTATAGCTATAGACGTTTACGGATGCAGATATGCAACTTTGAACTGCTTTTTGAACCCTTAAAGCGCTATTTTACAGCCGAAAGTAACAAAATAGGCTGCAATTTCCACTAATGTGCTCGTTGGGTTTCAGTGATCGAGATGCAAATGTTCCAATCTCAAAAATGATTCACCTCTAGATGACGGGGCATGTGGAACAAGATAGAAGGTGGGCCATAGTTTGTGTGTTCACTTCGCATATACATTTCAGATTTAAGTCATCTGTAAATCCCCATCTGTAGAGATTATTTTTGCTACGGCAGACTTAGGTATTCAGTAAAACACTTAAAATTAATAACTAGATATTTTTTTAAACCCGTTATTTTATCCTACCTGTCACATCTCTCAGCCTTTTCCCGAAGCGCATCAACTTCATCCCTATAACCAGCCGATTTTCTAGCTTCGTTAAACCACTCTTGGCTGTCGGATCGCAACTTTCCCAACACCAGCTTTGTGTGTTCCAGTTCTTCTCGACATTCTGATAACTGTTCAGATTTTTCTTCCCTGAAACATTTCAATAGTAATGCATGGAGAATATAGTTGCAATCATGGTGTGTCAGTGATATACGTATTTTATTCAGCAACTAGCCAAACCTGAGATTCAAAATTAGATGTTAAGATACCCACAATTCTTGTCTTTGTTTCCTAAGTCGTGCTTTCCAATCGGCCAGCTCCACAGCAAGATGTTGACTATCTCCATTATTTTGGTTGACGTTTTGCGTCGATCGATTTTTTCCGTTTTTGTTTTCATTGTCGTTCTCACACAACCCTTCGTGAAGAACTAAGGAAGCCCAGTTTTGTAGATAGTGATCGCGTTCCTTGGCCAGTCGTCGCATGTGATTAAACATAGTTGGCGATTGGAAGAGATCGATAGCATCAGGCGTCAATACCACTGTCTGCATGTCTGTTACCTAAAATAAAAAAAAAAGCTCTAAACTGTTTCCAACTTTGAATTATGTTGGGGTTGAGCACCTATTTTGTGCAGCTGAAAACCTTATATTTAAATGTTGATGCAATGATACATTACGTCGGTATTTTACATGTATCAACTAAGTACCGATATACAAACTCCACAACCCAGTTACTGGGTAACACAACCTAAACTTGTGATTTTTGAAACATGATGTTTTTAGACTTATCATAGCTTTTAGCCATCACTTTTGCACCCGATTATAGGGGAAAAACTAAAGATGGATTTAGGATGGAGAGATAGATTAGACCTTGGAGAAGCACATATGCTACTTTATGTTTGCTGAAAAAACTTTTCACTTAAACAAAGCCACATGAAGAGGAAGAAGTATTATATATTTTTTGTAGAATATTGATTTGAAACTTTTTTTGAAACATGATGTTTTTAGACTTATCATAGCTTTTAGCCATCACTTTTGCACCCGATTATAAGGGAAAAACTAAAGTTGGATTTAGGATGGAGAGATAGATTAGACCTTGGAGAAGCACATATGCTACTTTATGTTTGCTGAAAAAACTTTTCACTTAAACAAAGCCACATGAAGAGGAAGAAGTATTATATATTTTTTGTAGAATATTGATTTGAAACTTAAATAATTACTGAATTAATCGACAGCACCAACCATGATTAATGAACTAACTATAAACTACTTAATATTAGAATAACCTATTAATCAGAAACTTAAGTATTACAATTTCCATAGATAGTTTCTCATTTGCTTTCGCAACATGCAACAAGTTATTAAAGTCAAAAGTCCATCAAGGACATCCTGCTTCAGTTTGTTGTGACATAAGTATGTTGACTGTTCACATGGTAATGTAAATATGTCTCAACATCTTTGAATTTAAAGTACTTCTAATATGTGGGACATGTTATTGATGCTGATAATAGCAATAGGCTTGCACTCTATAATTTTAAATATGAGCACAAATGCTGGGTGCATAACATATTATGGGGTTTTTTGTCATTGTTCTAAATGACAAAAAACCCCAACCACCCCAACCAGGTGGTTCCCAACCTATAGTTAATCTAGGACAAATTTTGTTTTAATATTGATAGCAGGTACCAGCAAGTTCTGAAGTAGGTGTAATAATTCCAGAATAATATCTTAAGGCCCAAGTCATTGTGGCTGGTAGTTCCAGGTTGGCACCTAAGGTAAAATGGACGCAGCTTCCTCAGGTTATTTTCAACGGCACTGCTATTCCATTAAGCAAGAAAGTTAAGAACCTTGAGGTCTGAGTTGACAAATATCTTTGTTGAAGTCCTCAATTACAAAAAGTCAGTCGCAAATTATTTGTATCTGCCTATTCTTTAGGGAAAAGTTACGCAATCGTCTTTGGACGGTTATAAGAGATAGACAGATGCCATTGAGGACTTTTTTTGTTGACCTTTTTGAGGTGTACAATACTGTAGTACATTATTTTGATCTATCTCGTAGGGTTCAGCCAGCGTTTGCAAAGCAAGCGCAAAAAAATGTGTTTATTTGCGACATCACATTAGAAACCTCAAAAATTATCAGTGTTCCTCTACTATATTATGCATGTTATATACTTAAAAACCTTCCTATTGAATCACTCTTTCTATTGAAAGAAACTGCATCAAAATCCGTTGCGTAGTTTTAAAGATTTAAGCATACATAGGGACAGACACAGGGAAGCGACTTTGCTTTATACCATATTAAGATGTAATTTTTTAATGTTATTTATTCTAAAGAAAACAAATAAGATCCTATCGATAATTGATTGAACATAATAATTTTTGAGTAATTCCACAAACTAAAGGGAATTCGACAGAAATCTAATACGTTCGAGACACTAACGCCATCTAGCGGCGAGTAGCAGTACTGTGTATCTCAAGTAGCTTCTGGAATATTCATGGCAGTATAGGCAGTGAGTCGATTGTAGAAGAATGTTCTAGAACACAGATCGGGGTATAAATAGATCGCAAAGGAACGCGGACAATCAGCAGTACAAGCAGGGGTGCGCGAGGCGCCATTTTAGTTCATAGAACATTTTAGAGCCATCGCGGCCAAGCTGGGTCGGCCACCCAACGCCCGCCCTTGCGGATCCGGTGTACGTTTCTGCTGAGTACAGGCTGATCCAGCGTTACCTCACCGAGCTGGAGAAGCAGAGCGGAATATCGTGGTTCGCATATTCCCTACCAGCGGAGAAACTAATGAAAGTGGCCATCCGAGGACTACCAGCTGACATGGAACCATCGGAGATTGAGGAAGGCTCCGCGTGATAGGGTACGAGCTGGAGTACGTGTGCCACATAAGGGCGCGCCAAGGAAGACCCGGCTGCGTATTCTACGCCTTGCTGAAGCGGGCGCCAGATGTGCGCCGCATATACGACATCTCTGTATTCCTTATGATGCGGGGTGTGAAGATAGAAGCATGGCGTGGAAAACGTGGAACCGCCCAGTGCCATAGGTGCCAGAAGTTTAGGCGCTCATCGCACCAATGCCACCGCCCGCTCGCCTGTGTGAGATGTGAAGAGGAGCACGTAGCGAGAGACTGCCCACGTCCGCGGGAAGAGCCGGCCACTTGTGCAAACTGCGGTGGCCCGCACCCGGCGTGTCATGTCAAGTGCCCAGTATTCCAATGAGAAATTCAGAAAAGGCGGGCGGGGACTGTCGCCATCACGACAGCCAACACGCGCCGCCCTACGCGGCCATGGCGGCGCATCTCTGATGGCACGTCACGCAGAGAGGCCACCTCTTCCAGGCGGAGGAGGAACAAGAAACGCGGAGGAAAAGTAAAGGCGCAACCTGCCCCGCAGAACCCGAAGATGACGACCCAAATAGAGGTCTCGCAGGTCGCCTCCACCCAAAACAAGGCGCAGGCAAAACCCGGGAAAAACACGGCGACTGTAGGCGCCGGCAAAACAACTCAGAAACGCCCGACAATAAACAGACAAGCCGCAAACACCGACGCGACCGGCGCATCAGTGGAAATAAAGAATTTACGAACTGCGCCATCAAGATTCTGATGGGCCTGATTCAGGCCATCAGGCGGGGGCAGGACCCACCACAGGTCATCCTGGATGGCCTAACCACTCTACCCACGCTCACCCATGGCTAGGCCACTGCGGGTTATTCACTGGAATACCCGCGGCCTGCGAGACAAGGTCGCTCCCCTCCACCATCTCCTGAGGGATCAAGACATCTACGTGGCGCTGATAAACGAGACACACCTGGGACCAGAAGATAAGATCAAGTTCCCAGGTTACCTCATCTATCGCCAAGACGAACGGTCGGCATCTACCCAAATCAGACATCGCGGTCTGGCAGTAGTGGTGAGGCGAAGAGTCGTCCATCAAGACTGCCCCCCTCGACAGTGGCGGCGCTAGGCGTCGGCGTCGTCGGCCACCGCCGACGGCCTCGCGCCTGAGGGGGCCTCGCAAAAAAGTTTTACAATATAAGTACACTATAACAATCGGTTCAAGTCAACTTGAAAGTCGCTATTGATACTTACTTTACGTTCATTTTGTAGCTGGATTCAAGAATTCTGTAATACAGGATTTGAAAAAAGCATAACAGGAACTAGATTGTTTGTGGAGAAAAGTACTTATAATAATAATAATAATAAGACATTTATTTCAGACGAGTTGTCCATATTCTGTTAGTAACACAAATCTTATAAAGCTATTGTTAGTACACAAAAAATAAAATAAAAATAACAAAATAAAAGTAACCGTAAGGTGGTACCGCACAGGGGTGCCAGTTTATGGCAAACCCTGGACACGACCACCCGTAGTGTGTAGTCGCATCCAGTGCCGCCACATCGGCGAGTCCCAGCGGCCCACGAACACTCTCAGAAGGCTGTTCGAGCTGGCCCGCATGCGCTTCATTAGGGATGCACAACGCTTCCGCATGATGGCATGAAAACCATCCACGCTTTTCACCGCAAACATTGCTGAAGCGCTGCAGTGGCGAGGCAGCCCGAACAGTACCCTGAACGCGTTATTATACTGTACTCGCAGAGCACTGTATGTACGCTGCGTGTACTTAGTCCACAGGCTGCAGGTGTAGAAAGATTGACAGAAGGCCTTAAATAATGTCACTTTGACTTGCTCGGTACACCGTGCAAACCTGCGGGCCAGCATGTTACAGCGTACAGACAGTGCCCTGCGCTCCCTCTCCAAATCAATGTTGTCACATAAATCCTCAGACACCCAGTGACCCAGATATTTAAAATTACACACTCTGTTTAAGCTGGCACCGCAAAGATACAAGGGAGGCACATTAGCAAATGATTTATTACCAGCCTTAAAAACCATCATCTCACTCTTATTTACATTATATCTGAGTCCATGGGTTCGTGCATACTTTTCACAAATATCTAGCAGTCTGCGCATGGCACTGATCGACGGGCTCAGCAACACCATATCGTCCGCGTAGCTGATATTATTGACGCACTGTCCATCTATATGGCACCCAATGCTTATTCTGCTGAGCTCGCCGATCAGCTCGTTCATGTACAAGTTAAAGAGACGAGGAGAGGTTAACCCCCCCTGCCTCACCCCGCTTTCCAACCCATACACGTCCGAGTGTGCGCCTGCCCAACGCACAACATTCCTTTGACTCGAGTACCAATATCTTAACATTGCAATAATATCACGTGGCACATCTGTTTCATTTTTCATCTTTTGCCACAATACATCATATGATACCAAATCGAAAGCCCTGGACAAGTCCAGGTAACAGGCATAGACCGGCGTTTTCCTGGTTGTATAATACTGCACAGTCTGCTTGAGGCACAGGATGGCACTCTCGGTCGAAAGGCCAGGTCTAAACCCAAATTGAGCATCATGAAGTTCTATGTGCCTATCCAGGTGTTTGTCAAGCAGACTGTCCAGCACTTTTGCTATTACAGTAGCCAGCGAGATGGGCCTATAGTTTGCCAGGTCTGAAACATCACCGGTCTTGTTTTTTATAACCGGAACAACCACGGTATGTATAAGTTCATCGGGTAGGTAACAATGACTCATACATAAGCTGAAAAACATAGCAAGTACTCGAGACAAATGGAAACCAGCATATTTCAAATGCTCAATGCTGAGACCATCATGACCAGGGGACTTACCTCGCACCATTTTATGAATTACGGAGGCAACTTCCTTGGCACAAAATCGAACAGTAGCGTCCCCTGCCATGGTCTCAGTACCCCGTGTCAGGTCAGTCGAGCTTACAAGAGGAGATTCCACCCTAAAATGACGCTGAAACAGGTTGGCTATATCACGAGGCACATGCACGCCCGCAACGCTCACAGGTAGGCTCGATTTTATTTTTAATTTATTTGTCTTTTTCCAAAATTTACCAAATTGTTTATTCGAATGATGCTGTGCAATTATATCTAACTTAATTTGTTTTTCATTATCTTGACAAAATTTTACCCGAGATTTAAAAAGTCGCCTCGTTTGGCACATACTATCGTAAATAGATCCGCTTTTTTGTTTCCCACTCAGTAACCAGTTTTGATAACATAATCGAGCCTCTCTGTGAGCATCGCTGACGTGTTTGTTCCACCCTGGCATATATTTATGTTTCCCGAACACAGGACCAACATAGCTGTCTGTCGCCGCCTTACTAAGTATTTGTACAATATCACTATACATTTGGTTTAACAAGCCCTTGTGATCCTCATTATAACAACAGTGATCAGCGCAGTGAGTAAACTCTATAGGAAAATTAATATTTCTCAGTTGCGAGTTACAACTTTCAAAAAACTTTCCGGTCTGTTCACTGTTTCTTTCTCCCCAAATTACCTTATTACATTCGTAATCAGTCGCAATAATTTTAGGCCTTATCAATTTTAAGTTACACTCTACCAACAAGGGACAATGATCAGACCAGTAAGTATCATGTAAAACGGACACTTTACGTACTGAGCGCCTCGCCGCACTGGTCGTCACACAGTGGTCAAGCCAGCGTAGACAGCCGTGTGCCTCACTCACAAACGTATACGAGTCTATAGGTAACAAGTCCATATCTACGCACGACCACGATTGTTCGGTACAAAAGTTTATTAGTTCATTTGAAAATAACTCACCTGGGTGTGCATTAAAGTCCCCAAGTACAAAAACAGACTCCACGGCACTATTTTCAATCAACGCATTAACTTCACTAAGACAGTTAGTGAATTCAATTAAATTATCGACATTCGCGGTAGGCATGTACACTGATACGACCATAATTGACCTGTCACTAAGCACTACTTTTATGGCCGCAATACGCACATTATCACACGGAACCACTGTAACGCACGGGAACATAGACTTCCTCCAGAGCAGGGCCACACCACCATACGGCCTGCCTCTTAATACCCCAGCCGTCATATCCACAGCTGAGGTGCCCGTGAAAGCAAACCCGTCGTCGATAGTACCGAGAAAAGGTACGTCATGCGGCAACAACCAAGTTTCTTGCAGAGCAATTATGTCGGTTGTCCTGCACAACCTCCGTATGCAATCCGCCGATCTAATAACATTCTTACAATTAAAGCTAATAAGTTTCATATGCGTACTATCCACTTGTTCCATTAGTTTTAGTCTTGAAGTTCACAAAGCGACGATACGCGACGCCTTCTGGCCAAAAATCATCATTGAGAAATATTCCCACATTTTGCTTTGGTACCAGTACTTTGTACGCATCATACTGTTTTGGTAATTTCATAGTCATCTTTTCTATTTGCACCGCAACATCAGTTTTACCCGCAATATAACTTAGAATGTCACACACGGGCACGTCCTTCGCAACATTATAAATGTAAATGGGAATTTTTATATCAGCAGCTTTGAAGTTCGCATTCGGGCTCAAAACTGCCTTCCCCCTGTTTGCAATAAAGCGATTTCTTAGACGTCTCCTCTGTACTATTGTCCATTCTGTGTCTTCTTTGGGTATTTTCCACTCGCCAACACGTACAACATCGGCTACCGATTTCTTTTTGCCGAATATGTCACTGTTTACGTTCGGAGCCACCGTGTGTCTCATCTCGCCGGGTACATCGATCGCAGCTGATGGCGCGTGAGTCACCGATTCGGGCTCGCTACCGGCCGCCGTACGGCGAATACCGCTCTGATTAAGTACGTTATTCTCACCGCAAATTTTTCGCCTACCTTCATTTTCGGAAAATGATTGCGCGATATCCCTATAACTGGTATCTGAGCGTACCTCGCTAGGTTTTTTGCATGGAGTTTCATGTTCTGCATTTATGTATGAAAGACCCCTAGGACCGCTGCAGTAGTCGTCCTGGCTATCTAGCAAAAATCCACCCCGTTTGATGTTTACATTCCTAGCGGTACTTCCAAAATTGTTCACTATAGATGCCTTTTTTAGGTTTTCAACATCAGACTTAACAGCATCTAGGTTTTCGTTAGTGACATATAGCTCTTTAATCTGCTTCATCTCCTGCTGCATACACACCAAATCCTTTAAAATCCGGGTGACGTCAACATGATCGAAAAGTACCGGCGGCAGCTTGTGTAGATCACGGGCCACAAACACCGGTAAGATCTCAGGGTCGGACTCCTTCATCATGCAGATGATGTCATCTATTTCACGGAGCTTCTTCCCGTCTCTCTTCCTTGCCTTCTTACGCTTCTCTGTAGGTAACGATTCACACAGAAGATTTTTAGCACTATGAATGTCCTCGTCATCAAATGCACTCACACAAATATGACTAATGCTCTCCTCGTTCATCACATCAATTTTATTACTAATAAATGCTAGAACCTCGTTGATGACTATATTGCAACTCGAACATTTTAACAGTTTAGAGGCCATGGTTGGTCTCACGCGTCCGTGCGACAGCGCGTGCGCGTCACGACCCACACTTATGAAATTCAGTCTCAATTTAAGGAAAAAATAGCCAGGAAAAAACGAATGTTCATTACGAACATACTGAACCAGTTGAATCTCCTAAAATGCAGTTCCGAGTCAACTTTTTTAATGCAATGATAGATGCAAAGACTATAAAACCACATATTTTGAGCAATTTGGTTTTATTAATGACGTCAACTATTTGAAATCCAAAAGAGGATCTTCTCAAACAAACTATTGCTACCTAACTAGTATTGTACCTAAATTACAAATCTTGGTACAATACTTCGGGAACGCGAAAACAGTGACACAGCCTTTCGAACTAGGTATATGAAGAACTTCAGCTTTTTAAATCTAATTCACTAGACTCTATCAACGACGCGAAACAACTCATCCAAAACATTTTATAAAATAACTAGCTTTTACCCGCGACTTCGTCCGCGTGGAATAGTTACTTTGGGCTAACGTTAAATTTAACCCCGATTTTGAAGCATTCCTCATTGGTGCTCCGCTCCTATTGGCCTTAGCGTAATTATATATAGCCTATAGCCTTTCTCTATAAATTGACTATTTAATTAAAAATATTTTTTCAATTCGAACCAGTAGTTCCTGAAATTATCGCGTACAAACAAACTCTTCAGCCTTATATTATTAGCATAGATAGCTGTTGCCCGCGACTTCGTCCTCGTTTCCGTCGTTTTTCGTAAAAAAAAAAGTAGCCTATGTCCTTCCTCACTGTTCAGTGATTTTGATGTAACAGATAGATTAACTTTCGTAATTTAGTAGGGAAATATAATATGTCAATCTATAATACTGTTGAAAAATATCGCAATACCGAACCGCACAATATTATTGTTAATAGCTGTGCCCGCGACTCCGTCAGCGTGTAACTCCTTGTGTGTTATTAAGTTATTGTATTGGTAATATTGTTTAGATCACGTTCACATGAGGCTTAAGTACCTATAGAACGACAATACTTCAGCGCAAAGCTTCCGGGTAAACTATGTTGAAAGTTGACCCGTCCGGCACGTGAACATAAAGATTTCTAGAACTGCTAACCCGGGAAAGAGCGACGTACAACTGACCATGCGAGAAACAACTGACACCGAGATCTACTCCAGCAACACGAAAAGTCTGCCCTTGATCCTTATTAATTGTCATTGCATAACACACCGATACTGGGAATCGCGTTCTTTTAAATTGGAATGGAAAATTATTTGGTATTATGGGAATTCTGGAAAAAAAGACGGTTTCTCCTGCACCGCAACCTGTTAAAATTAGCCACGATTATATTTTGTTGCAACTGGGTTACTTTTCCTTCCGAGTTCCATTGCAAAGTTGTGGTGGTTTTAAATTTCGGAGCAGAATAATAATCAGAAAGCTTCGAACTGCTAAGCTATCGGGAGTTACACGTGTTATTGTGAGTCAACCATAAAAGATAGATATATGCTGTCATGGGATATTTTTTATATAATTTTAAGGAGAACATTTCCGTCATAAATGATTTCTGTGTAGCTTTAACCATTAAGGTTGCACACGCAACGGAAGCTTAAAAAATGGAGTAACTTCTCCCGTTTTCCCAACATTTCCCTTCACTGCTCTGCTCCTATTGATTGTAGCGTGATGAAAAGTATACTATAACCAGCTCAGGAGTATGAAAAATAATTGTACCAAGTTTCATTAAAATCCGTCGAGTAGTTTTTGTTTCTATAACGGTTATACAGACAGACAGACAGACAGACAGACAGACAAAAATTTTACTGATTGCATTTTTGGCATCAGTATCGATCCCTAATCACCCCCTGATAGTTATTTTGTAATTATATTTCATGTACAGAATTGACCTCTCTACAGATTTATTATAAGTATAGATTTAGAAGAAGTATATCCAAATGTTTACATTACAATTAGAATCATGCTCACAGTTCCGGTCAGTACAGTTTCCGCTGAGAGAAGCTTCTCAAAGTTGAAATTGATAAAGACCTATTTGATAAGCCCGATGAGCCAAGACAGACTATCCGCGTTATCAGTTCTGTCAATCGAAGCTGAAATAGCGGCTAGCCTTAGAGCTACAACCATTACAACAAAATCCTGAAAAAATCAGTCAGGCGAAAAGTTCGTCTACTCATACATTATTTTATAATTTAGCTCACTTAACGGTTTTTTTTTTTGACTGCGAAGTAACTGTTCGGTACTGATCGGCAAAATTGGGCTACGTGTTCCTTCTCTCAGGTTGAGGAATCATCGACCTCTGTATGTTCCTTCTGTGCGGTGTAGTTATCGGCAAAACTCTTATATGATAAGAGCTAGCAGATCATATAATGCATTGTGTCATATAGTTAATGATCTTGACTTATTCTCCAGCAGCGTTACTAAACTCAAAAAAAAAAATGTATAATTAGTTTTTTGAACAATACTAAAACCATTACTTGTATACGCTTCTACACACATCAAAAGTGTCTAGGGATCAAGCATTTTTATGCGGATTTCTTGAGATTGAGATGTGGCTTTGTAATAAATTTATGATTTTATAAATTTATATGGATCCTTTTTGGTGCATTTCATAATTTGAAACGGGAACTGTTAATCAAATTCGAGTAAAAGATGAAAATCAGCTGTCAATATTTTCCCTATAAAAACATACAACGCATTGAAGACATTATTAGTGCTACTGTTTCCCTACTACTGATTAAAACCAACGTTATTATGGAGCGGCGACGTCATTTAAGCAGGGAAGAAATGCTCAGAGCCGTGGGAATGATAGAAGCTGGTTCCCGGCAACGTACTGTGGCTTTAGCTCTGAATACAAGTCAGAGTGTTATCAGTCGACTTTGGACACGTTACCGAAGCACTGGTACCGTGGCTGAGCGCCATGGAGGACGGTATCGCTGCACCACACGGAGACAAGACCGATACATTCAAATCTTAACTCGAAGAGCTCCAACAATAACCGCCATGATGTTAGCCGTAAGGCTTCATCACTCTTCAGGGAACTTAATTAGCGACCAAACAGTCAGAAACCGCTTGCATGAAGTGAACCTTCATTCCCAAAGACCGCTACGGGTACCACCTATAGCAATGCACAATCGTAGGATTCGATATCAATGGGCTCTTGAACACAGAAATTGGGCAGAAGAACAACGGCGTTTCGTGTGCTTTTCTGATGAGTCTCGTTTTGGTATGAGACCGGATACAAGACGTATACGACACTGGAGAACCCCTGGATGCAAACAGCGATTAAAATCCTGCCAGGAAGTCCATCCTTATAGTGGTGGAACCATCATGGTATGGGCGGGTATTTGGATCGGCGGAAGAACTGAGTTGATTTGGATCAGAGGCAACCTCAACGCTCAAATTTATGCTGCGACGATTGTATCTGACGTCATCGTTCCTCTACAAGTGCAAATCGGTCCCTTATTTCAGTTAATGCATGATAATGCACGACCGCACACCGCAAGAGTTGTAAGACAGACTCTCGCCGCAGCTAACATCAATGTCCTGCTCTGGCCTGCTCAGTCGCCAGACTTGAACCCGATTGAGCATGCATGGGATATGCTACAGAGAAGAGCTCTGCCGAATATGGAGGGTATCCAGTCGCAAGAAGACCTTTTTTTGTTGTTGCAACGAACATGGGCGGCCATTCCACAGCGTGATTTGGATAAACTCATTTTGAGTATGCCAAACCGATGTTCTTGTGTTGTTAGTGTTCGCGGTAGAAACACGGATTATTAATTGTTTAAGTTACCCAATAAAATTTTAAAGAAAACTGTTATTTCAGTCTTTTTTTCGAACTTTAATGTTAGTGGTTCAAATGTCAAAAATCCCTTTATTAGGAAAATGGCAAATTTCTTTATTAATGCAAAGGTGACTTGGTTTATCGTTACTGTGACAAACGAAAACACTTTATTTGATGAATCCTTAAAGAAAATTTTAATTAATATCAATCAGGAGAAAAGTTATTGCAAAAATATATGTTGATCCCTAGACACTTTTGATGTGTGTATTTATTCATAACTCGGGCTGAGTGCTTTTACTTTTTGCTTTCTTTTATCTGTCTACTGTCTCTTGTTCTATTCTAACACTGTCTGTGAAAGCTTGTAATTGGCCTTCTTTCAATATTTTCTATCTACTATCCTAGCTTTAAGTTTTTCTAAGATAATAAAATAAAATAAAAGAGGCCTCGCGAACTTGATGTCGCCGACGTCCACATGTGGTGTAGCGCCGCCACTGCCCCTCGACGTCACACAATTCTTTGTACACGTTGGGCGTACAGATCCACGTGGCCGGCGAAGATCTACGCATCTACACCGCATACAAGCCGCCCGCAACCCAGATAGATCTTGCTGAGTTGCGGGCCCTTCTCTACTCATAGCACCCAGTTATCCTAGCCGGGGACTTCAACTCGAAACACCCAGCGTGGAACTCATACAACACGAACACTCAGTGGAGATGACTCTTCGCGGACGCGGAATCCTTTGGCTACACAGTGTCCGGCCCAGGGACGCCTACCCGGTACCCGGACGACCCCAATCACATGCCGGACGTGCTGGACATTGTGATTCACCAGGGGCTAAGCTGCCACATCACACAACATGTGATAGACGACGAGCTACAGTCTGACCATCAACCCGTACTCGTCGTCATATCTGGGATGCCGACCCGACTGAAGCCGCCAGCGCCACATCGATTACTGGACTGGAAAAAGTTTGCAGAAAAGGTTGAGCCCACGACGCCGACTCGGCCCATCACTACCGCCGCGGACGTAGATCAGTTCGCAGAGGACGTCACTGCTTGCATCCAACAAGCCATATAAGAGGCGATCATACCACCACCGATGCATGGGAGAGGGCTATTGCCGCCTCTGCCGCCGAACATACGGGCTATGATCGTCGAGAAAAGACTTCTACGCAAGCAGTGGCAACAGACAAGATGCCCAACGCTGAAAACTCAACTGAATCGACTTGCGGAGAAGGTAAAGTCCGAGCTCAAGGTCGTCGGCCACCGCGAGCTGGGAGGAACGTATTGACGCCGCGGCTGACAACTGGCCGTCAATACACAAGTTATGCCGAGCTTTCACGAACACCCCAGCCCCGGTGCGCCCACTACTAGGCAACGTCGGGCTCTTAAGTACGTAGCGGAGGACCGCGCGGAGGTCTTCGCCGAGCACCTGGAGCGTCAGTTCCGCCTGAACCCAACCGACGAGCACGCACACGTCGCGGCAGTCGAGCAACACCTTGGAGACTACTTCGCGACGCCGATAGCTCCCGAAGAAGATCCCGTATTTTTCTTTTTTAGCTTTGATTCGACCAGTGTATCGTTGCCAATGAGTCTTTTGGCCCGTTTCTCAATAGACTCAAGCGCATCTAGTTAGTACTTGGCAGATCCATCCCAAAGATATGTCCATGTCTTACAGAGTATGGACGTGACTGAAATAGGTCTGTAGTTGGCCGGGTCAGCACGACTGCCCTTTTTGGGCACAGGCTGCACGTTAGCCAGCTTCCATGCTTTCGGCACCTTTCCAGTCTCAAGCGAAAGGCGAAACAGGCGTGTCAAAATTTGAGACAGTTCAGGCGCACAAGTTCTAAGAACAATTGCTGGTATCCCGTCGGGGCCACTAGCTTTGTCCACGTCAAGATTACGCAGTACTCTACGGACGTCCTTCTGATGGATGCGAATGTCCGACATACACGTCCCGCATCCTATAGGAGCATCAGGAGGGTGAGCGCCACTACTATATACAGACTATATACAGACGTGAAGACTGTAAAAAAAAGGCAAACAAGTTTGCTTTTTTCTTAGCGGAGTGGGTCAGAGACCCATCAGGTTTAAGCAGTGGTGGTAGTGAGGGGCGACAGAAGTTCGATTCAACCGACTTTGCCCGGGACCAAAAAGCTTTGCTGCCAGCAGGGTATGAAGTAAGTTTGTGCCAATTCGGCTAACGTGGTCAAACCGAGCCCTCCGCAAAACGGTTTTGCAGGACTTGGCAGCCCTGCTGAAAGCTCTCTTCTTCTGAATCACGTCATTTGCTTTGCAGTTTCGAGCATCGACCCATGCTAGGTACGCCGCGTGTTTAAGCGCTTCAGCGCGATCACATTCGGCGCCAAACCAAGGTCGAGCTTTGCCGGACATTGTTAGGTCAGAGAACGGAATGTAATACTCCATCACCTGTCGCAAAACATCCGCTACGGCGTCTGCGCACGACGATGAATCAACAGAGTGAGCTAGAAAGAAGATATTTACTTCGAAACGTGTTCGGCTCCTTATACAAACATTGTGATTCATTGTGTATTACCAGGCCTCCATCACTCGCTCAAGGTCACGCGATAAGTACCTACCGGCTAGCCGTGTGTTCGAACGCACAAGTGGCAGAGGGGCGCCGCACGCCCGCCTGTGATACTGATTATCGTTTTGATTTACCCATGCAAAATGCTCTCACGTATATTTCTGAGTATTTACTATTTAAATGCAACAAAAAACATAATTGTCCAACCCTCGCAGACGAATTAAAAAAAATACCAAATGTGAATAACTCTGGAATGTTCACACATTTCAAAGCATATAACAAGAGCTCTTCCTTTTATGGTGGTTTGAAAGTACCACCGGAGACGTTCAATGACTATGTTAGAAGATTAGAAATTGCATTTGTACAAAACTTTTCATCGAACTTGATGGGACGGCCTGGGAGCAAATTGTATGATGTATTTAATACATCATACAATTTGCTCAATATCATTTAAGTCTTTGTGTCCATGCTTCCCACATGATTATTTGATCAAACTTTTTATTAGATTCAGAATTTTTGCCGTTATCAAATTTACAAATGCAACGTTTAGAGAATGTAAAAAGCAAATTGACCATTTTATAAAATTAAATCATTTATAAAACATTTTTGTATTTTATTTCATTGGGTCAACCCTTTTTTTTTTTAACGTGGTAAAATTATCAAATATGTCCTCCCACCCCGGGCAGGGCGGGAGGGACTGTCAGACTTTTACTGACTAAAATCCACGGTGTTCCTTCAATAACCCTTTACGTACCGGGGTCACGGTAATGGGATAAGTCCCACGACCCCGGCAGGCTTCGGCCCACTACAGGGGGGGCCTCGTCATGTTGCTGACGCTCTTTGAGGCGCGCGTGGAACACAACGCGCCGTCGACCCGGGCATGGTCCATGGTCGGACAGCGAGTTGCCCTTTACTCGCTGTCCGCATGCCCGCGCCTACGGTGGCTGGAGATCGTCGGCCGACGTCCGACTCCGTGGGCGTCTGCCACTGCGGCTGGGCTGGAGGGAGGACGCCATCCTCTCCCTCACACGGCCCGCCTCCTCCTTCGGAAGAATGACTGCTTCGCAGAAGGAGGCGACCGCTTCCCACTCCCTCTCGCCCCGCAGCATGGCCTCGACCAATGCCGGGCGCGAGAGGTCTCCGCCTATTGCCGCCGTGAGGACACGTCGGTGCTCTGCCCAGGCGGGGCAGTCTTGCACCGTATGCTCTACTGTGTCCTCAGGGCGACCCTCGCAGTGGTGACACCCAGGCGTTTCTTCCTTTCCCATCAGACACAGGTACCTCCCGAAACTTCCGTGTCCGGTGAGGACCTGTGTCATGCGGTAGGTCAGGACGCAGTGACGCCGATCTAGCCACTCCTCAAAGAGGGGTCTTACCACCGCAATTGCGGCGTGCCCGATTGGGTCAACCCTAAGGTATTTTCATACCGTCCGACGTCATCGCCCGCTGTGCACTTGAAATGCTCCGTTGAGTCAAAGCAGTTAAGCTCATATTTCCTCGTGTCGCTTGACAGCTAGAAAGTTTAGTTAATTATAGCGTAGGTATTTGTCGTTTTGCAGGGAAGTGATGGATCTGTTACGTTAGTAACTTATTAGTAATCTGTGGTATTACGATCAACAAGTCATTTACAAAATGTTCTCCAAGAAAAAAATTTCAGAACATTTTATGGTTGCAACAACTTTGTATGTTATTTATTATGTTATGTCTAGTCGCAAACTTTAGGTAAATATAGACGAATTACTTATTCCAAATAACATATTTTTTTAATGTATTTAAGTGTTGTCCCGAATGTCGGGACAGATGTCCCAGAAAAAATGTAGTCCTAAGGAGGTCTGCATTTTTTATCACTGTTCTTCGATGTTTAGGCAAATAGGCATTACCTATTCCTATCACTGTCTATTAACAAGCATCTATTTATTTATTTTATTATTTATGTACACACAGTAAAATACATTAAGCATAATTATAATATCTGAGTACAAAGGTACTGCTTATTTCTTAAGAAATTTCTTACAGCAGACCTGTGAAAGGAGAAGTGAAAACGAAATGTAGACAATAGTGTGTGAGAACAAGAAGAGAAATAAATATGAATATGTGAAGTCTAAAACTAAAATATTAAATATACTTACACACACTTACAATGCAATAAAAATAACATATACTTAAATAAATTAAGGGTTCTCAAAGTTAAGGCCAAGAAAACCTAACATAAATTACTTAAAGTAGTTAAATACAGTTTCATTGGTTTAAGGTTACAAGAGGAGAATATAATTCATACCTGTTTGATGCACTCCACAATGTTGTGCTGAAGATCAACATTTAGCTCCTTGATCCTTGTAATAAATAGTTCCTTGTTGGGGCACTGTACAGCTGCCCCAAGCAGGAGCAGAATCAGAAGTTTCATGGTTTCCAGACCTTCCCTTGATTCTGGTGACTTTCCCAAGCATATACACTCGGGGACCACCAGCAAAGTCATTCCTAGTTCTTCTTCATACAAGCTCTTCACATTTTTGATGATGGCATCAAAATTTTTCACTCTACCTAATATCAAGGCTTGGTCTTCTAAGCCAGCTAGTTTTGTGATGTGACATGATGGTTCTGGGTCTATCTGGAGGTAGACTTGGTGTAGGATATCTCCATTGAACAGAGATGAATAGTCCGTGATGATGTCTGGATTTGGTACACATGATTTTATCTGCAAAATGTATTAAAGAATTTAAAAGGTATTCTATATAAGTAATAAAATTTTGTAGCTAAGAACCATCTGGAACTAGGGTGTCCAATCTCGGAATACCGAGATCTCGGTATTGCGGGATCCCGCGTGATGCGGCATTACGGGCGCGGGATCCGCGGGATTTGCGGGACTGAAAAAAGCATGCATACGAACTCTCGCGAGCGCGATCGCTCGGCGGCCGGCAGTGTTGCAAACAACGCGGGGGCCGATGTCGCCCGTTTTTCACAGCTTATGTAGCCTAATATAGCCGAATTTCAGTCAGTGGTAGCCTAAGTATGTAGCCTAAAATATCAGTATTGTTTTTTATTCAGTATTTGTTACTGTTTTTTGTGAAGAAATAACGGTGTAATTTGATTGATCTGATACTAATAGTAATACGTAAATAAATGTGGAGTTAGTTGATTAATTCATTGTTTTATTGTGATAAATAAATGGTGTAATTTGATTGATCTTATACTAGTAGTAATACTGGAATAAATGTGGAGTTAGTAGATTAATTCATTGTTTTTTTTTTGTGATAAATAAACAGTGTAATTTGATTGATCTAACACGTAAATAAACTTGGATTTAGTTGATTCATTTATTGTTTTATTTGCCTTATATAAATATTTTCTATATCCAGGATCCCGCAAATACCGAGATCCCGCGGTATTGAAAATTCATAGTCCCGCAAATACCGAGATTGAATTCAGGCTGCGGGATGGACACCCTATCTGGAACATGTCGGCTAACAAACAAAAAACCCATCATTCAGACACAACAAACAACTCTTTGGGTCAGGGTTTAACAACACTGAAAACTTTTGTTTTTAAAATCCAGATTTATATTTAAAAAAGCTTGGAAAGTTCAATTCATTCATTAGGGTTAGGATCAATTATGTGCTCAAGGGCCCATCAGGACATTATGTGGAGAATTTCTCTTTGTTATTAATATGTGTATTCTGATTCAATGGTAGCACACACCAACAATGGATCAATGAACATCTGTGGGAACTTCACTTATAATATAGTACACAGATACTTAATAACTCTCTTTTTATTGAAACTTGATATCTTTACTTCTGCTCTAGATTAATGGCATTTCTAAAATGTATTAAGTTATTTATGTTATAAATAAACAGTAAAATCATTCATTGAAACCATACAGATTACATTTTGAAGAGTGTATTTTGATTTTAAGTCTATTTTTATCACAAACATTTACACATCTATTTATAACTTTCATTTGGCGAGTCTTTGTAATCACTTTACATTTGGTAACAGCTGGAAGGATTTAATTGATAGACAATGGCTAAACCATATTAAAATATAAAGGAAATGTACTTCAAGTTTTACCATTCATTACAAAACAACTTGATCACTCGAGTATGACAACAAAGAATACGATAGCTATAATATTCTCTCATCCTTTGGCTAGGACCTAAAAATAAATAATTACTGCATAACATACAGAAATGACAAAATACTACATTCCTTCATACGGTACAACTGGTTAAATCCATCTCACGCTTCATTTTTACGCGCACAGTAATAAAAACAGAGGCTCAAATCGTTGTGCACTCACCCACGAAACTAGAGGCCCGTTCAAGAACTCGTCGATTTCGGTACCAGACGCGGCCATCCTTGCCATGCGTTAGGATAAACGGAACCTACTCCTCTGTGTTTGTCCGGCACGCATTGCATCGAAGCAGTGCTCAGGGTTAATACAAGCAGCTATTTCACTTAACATCTGCAGTAAATGAGAAAAATCTGCACTACTCTACACCACTTGTTCAAAAACCAAGTTAACCATTGACATTTGCTAAATTATGTGACGTTCAGTTTGGTTCGGCTACGGGCTAACGTACAGATAATAAAACATAGTGTATTACATTCTCTTTGAAAAAACGTATTTACAAGACATCATTAGTCGATTATCTAAAAGATGAATATTATAATAAGTGACTAGTATTTGCGTGTTGCGCGAGGTGCAAGCACCTGAACAATACTGGAATTTCTTTTTGGCCATTCAAGTCTTTGAACAGTCTCTTTAGCCAAATTAGTTCTCTTGCAGCTTCACTCACAGCCACAAGCTCAGCTTCTGTAGTGCTAATGGCAACTGAAGCTTGTCGTTGACTTATCCAGGAGATTGCTCCTCTTAAAAATAAACTCAATACTCCAGTCGTTAAGCGATCTGACATCGATCTTTTCTTCGACGATCGATCTGATCGTGACAACACTCAGGTCGTTATAATTAAATGAAAAAGATGAAATAAAATATGTATCTACTTTACTGTTACATAATTCTTTAAACTAACTACTTTTCTAGTTATACTCTAAAGCTATTCGTCTATTCTTTTTACAAAATGTGCTAATACATTATCATAAAAGCTGGGATGATTTTTAATTTTGAGCAATAAATGTTTTTCTATGGAAAGAATAGCTAAATTAGATAATCGTTCCTCTTTTTGAGAATTACGTACGTATGTATGAATTCGCTTCAAGGCCGAAAACGATCTTTCCGCGGATAACGGGAATGGTCAAAAAAATACTACATAATTTTAAAACTTGTGGAAAAGTGTCACCTAAGAAAGAATTTTGAAAACTAAGATAAAGTTCGTAAATATCTAATGTATTTAAAGATGGTGTTGTGTATGTGTGGGTGAATTTCAACAAGAGATTTTTATGTGTCATTTCGGTGGGTTTTTTTTATTCTAATGCTATCTACATATTTTTAGTGACAAATAAAACTTTAGCCTATTTTATAACATTGTGCGTGAGTGGACATCAAATTTCATCAAAACTTACATAAATATTTAAGGATACATTTTTAAGAGTCCACTGAAATGAAAAGTGTCTACCGAAATGATAAAAATAACCACCGAAATGATAGACTGTGCACCGGAATAAAATAAATCCACTAAAATGATACAGCTAAGAACAACCGTGCCGGGCAGCCAAGGTTCCGTACTTGTTTAGTTTTCTTTTCCACAAATTTTAGATAATCACTGAGACAGGACAGTACACAGTTATTTTAATATCACCATTAATATACATATAATAATAATAATATCACATTAATATATTACAGTTAGTATTACATATATCATTCTTTTTTTTGTGTTTGAAAATAGAATAAAAATAAATAATGATATTAATGTAATGTAATGTTTATTACATTACATTGAATTGTTTCTTTACTTATATAACCTTTGGTAATTTTTCTGGTTGTTGTTGTGTGAAAATGTTGGAAAACTTTATCATAAATGCTGGTAACCATAAATAAATATTTTTATATTTTTTTATCACATTATCGTTGAGCCGAACAAATGTGTATCTAAAGTATATACATGTACTAACTACATAGATATATGTATATATTATATATCTTAAACACAAATATTACACAACAAATACACCCGAATAATCTAATCTACACTCTAGGTAAAAGTACATTACAAAACTATGACTTTGTATTTGACATAAGGATCTCTAAAACTTTAAGGTTTTATCATTTCGGAGATACGTTTTATTCCGGTGGACTGTAATTGGTATAACAGTCCACCGAATCCACTGAAATGATAACAGTGAGATGATAAAATAGAGGTTACTTCTACATTTAACTTCGAAATAATTTTATTAAAAAATTATGAACACTACTCAAACAAAACAGTACTTACGGCGAATTTAATACAAAATTTTGAAGCAAATTAAACGAATCTAGCACGAGTTATAACAGCCACCGAAATGAAACTATTTTTGTCCCCATATTACTGAAATGATAAACTAACATTTTTGGCGGGAAACCGCAAGACGTTGGGACCGATGCGTTCGTCCTGAGAGTTTGAGCCGGACTGATCCGAAGTGAGGAAAGGTGAGAAGGGCGTAACAACGCAATGTTGACACGGCTATTCTACTAAAACTTACTGTCCTCTGAAATGATAACTTTTTTCAAGACAAAAGTTGACTGCCTGTCAAATTCATGAGAAAAAAGATAAACAAACAAAAATAGTTTTATTTGATCGAATATATTATAATTTAATGATAACAAAATCGATTTAAATCCATATTACGAATGTATTTGCAGGGGAAGGTATTTTATGAGCGGAATTGGGTTTAGAACAGGCCACCGTGATGATAAAATAACACTATGTATTTTTTTTTTTTGGTATATTAAAGGGTAGAAATCAATTTTTTTTTGCCAAGGTAGAAAAGTACTTACGTTAATGAGAAAAAATATATAAAATTATAAATCAGCACATTGCACTACCGTTCTCAGGTTTGCCGTGTATTTTTTTTGCTTGGGCAATTCACCCGTATAAGACTTTCAACTCGTTTTTCTCTCTCTCTCTCTCTTCTCGCAGCGAACTCAAATATTCTCGGAAATTGAACTAGTAAAGAAGGTACTATTTCATTTGGGAATGATCGACTATAAAAACTGTATTTGGACTTATTAAGTAAATTAAGAAAAGTTATATTAGAAAGTGATTGGTACATAGGTTGTATTTGCAACTTAACTGTTCACGCATCAAACGCGTGAGCATATAGACTGACGTCACCGACGGCTGAGGCGGCGGGCGGCGGGCGGCGGGCGCGGGGTAGAGCACCGGCGCGCACCAGACGGCGAGCAGCGCACTCACTTGATCAGACAGCTTCTAAGGCACACGCGTCCCTCTATCGACCCCTCACTGTAACGCTACTTATTTTTGCTACTCAAATATATTTTTATATTATACAGTCCACTTATTTCATTCATCTCCCTGAGATCTTAAACATGGTCCTTCTACCGGGGAAAATCCAGGAGTAAAGATAAATAAGCAGTCATCAAGTGAACCGTTGAAGTGGATTCAAACGCCAATTGTCATCGATCAGCAAAACTGCAAAATCACCCTTGCAGTTCGAAGAAATCAATCGGAGTAACGGTTAAGGACCTCTGTGAGTTCGTTCCATTTATTACCTTTTCCTATTTTCCGTTTAACAAGTAAAGTTTTAAATTTAATTCTAGTCTCGCCTATTTCGCCTCTAGACAAACAATTGGTTGCTAGCGTTCTATTTATTTCATGCAGTGTTTAAATAATTTGTTATTGCTTAACGCCCGTATTCTATCTAGCTACTTTGTTATTTGTGTATCGCGATTAGTCAGCGCGCTTTTACCTGCCATTTGCTAACCGGTCAAACCAGTTTTTTTTCCGTACGGTAACGCACCTCCTTTGTTCTCGCATCAGCTGTGTTTGCTAACGACTTAACCTTTTTATTTTATGCAACATAATTACATAACTGTTTACTCGTCAGCTGGTTATTCTTTACAAACGATTTACTCGAGAATTGTTGCTTAATTTGATCGTTTTGCTTTGAAATATACCGATTCTTTTTTTTTTATCTATTTAGTTTTGGTCTTTCCATTTCACAAATCGAGGTACATACAATATGGATACCGAGAAGCTAGTGAAACAACGTAGTGGCATTAAAGCGAAGCTAACCAACTTTGAAAAGTACTTAACGGTCCTTTCTTCGTCAAAGCTCATATCCGAACTACAACGGATAGATTTAGAAGGCCGTTTGAGCAAATTTGAAGCCTTGTACGACGTTTTCGATGCATTACAGATGGAGATCGAGCTAGCTTCGGAGACCCCCGAAGACGAGTACGTGGAACGAAATCAGATTGAAGAGCGGTACCACTCACTGATCGCCAAGGCGCGCAGCCATCTCCAGACCAGCAGCGCTGGGCGTGAGTGTTCGGAGACGGGCACTACAATGGAGAAGTCAGGTGCATCGTTTAAATATAACTTTGTGCGCTTATCAAAAATTGATCTACCGCAATTCGACGGTAGTTATCAGTGCTGGCTAGAATTTAGGGATACATTTCTTTCTTTGATACACAACAGCGAATGTATCGACAATATTAACAAGTTTCATTACCTCCGTGCATCCCTTAAGGGTCGTGCGTCAGAAATAATTAAAAACATCGATTTTAGGGGTGACAATTATGAGATGGCTTGGGACTTGTTGTGTGATCGCTATAATAATAATCGCATTTTAATAAATAATCATGTGCAGGCTCTGTTTGATGCAGAACCCATAGTAAGGGAATCAGCAACTTCTTTGTGATGTCTCATCGACATCATAAATAAGAACATACGGGCTCTTACGACCTTAAAGGAGCCAACGGAGCACTGGGATACACTGATAATATTTATGATGTCGAGAAAATTAGATTTAAATACAAACCAAAAATGGGAAGAGTACCGTAATTCACTGTCAGAATCTCCAACATTATCAAAATTAATATCATTTATTAGTGGTAGGGTCGATTTATTAGAAACAGTAGAGATCAACCAAAGTAAATTAACCACAAGTGTGAATAATAAACAAAAAAGTTTAATTATTTCAAACACAAAGGAAAAGCAAGGTACCCACTTAGAAAATAAAAAATCAGTAACTGACAATTTACAGAAAAAAATAATATGTCCGTTATGTTCAAACGATCATCTTTTATATACTTGTGACTTATTTAGAGGATTACCCACTGAGTCGCGAATTAAAAAGGCAAATGATTTACAGGTCTGCCTAAATTGTTTGCGCTCTAGTCATGTGACCAAGAAGTGTCGATTAGCTGGTTGCAAATATTGCAAATCCAGGCATAATACTCTCTTGCATGTTGAACCGACTGAGCAGCCTTATCAAGACCCCATGCCGGCAACGTCAAATAGCGTCGCCTTACCAATCGCTACTTCAAATAGTGTCGTCTTATCAGCAGATGCAAAACATCATACTAGTACACCCAATGTATTGCTGTCCACAGCTATCGTGAGGGTGGTGAGCAAAAACGGTGAAAGAGTCAACGCTCGAGTCCTGCTTGACAACGGCAGCACGGCCAACTTCATGACGGAGAGCCTCTGCACCAAACTGGATTTGTTACGACGTAAAACTACCTCCACTGTCACAGGTATCAACCAACAGTCTTCCCATAGTACACAGTCTTGTAATCTAAACATTGAGTCTTCTAATGGTGACTATAGGATTAATTTGGACTGCCTAATTTTACCTGAGATTACGAAACTTCTGCCAACCTCTTACGTCGAGATGAAGAATATTCCTATTCC
This sequence comes from Tholera decimalis, assembly GCA_943138885.2. Lineage (NCBI taxonomy): Eukaryota > Metazoa > Arthropoda > Insecta > Lepidoptera > Noctuidae > Tholera > Tholera decimalis. Next base: position 20,025,151 of record OW964563.2, on the reverse strand, counting down.
GTCAGGCCTTCGTTTAGCTGACCCTACATTTAATATTCCATCTGTCATTGACATCTTAGTAAACGCAGATATATTTTGGAGTGTTATAGGTACTGCTACTATTGATTTAGGCAAGCGGATGCCGAAGTTATGTGACACCAAATTTGGTTGGATAGTGTCTGGTCCAGTTTCTCAGCTTCGTTCGTCTCATACACAAAGCTCACACTATTGTAATTTTACCCACTCAAACGAACAACCAGATTTGACGAAATTTTGGGAGCTAGACTCCATTTCTCCTAAGCTCTCTCTGTCTCAAGAGGAACGGGACTGTGAATTAAGTTTTAAACAAAAAACCATTCGTAACGCTAACGATAAATTTATAGTTACAATGCCCTTGAAAGCAGATCCAAGCGTATTAGGGAACTCGTACTATACGGCAAAACGCCGTTTTCTGTCGCTAGAGCGTCGCTTTCAACGGGACAGCAAGTCAAACCCTCATTCAAACCAGTATGCCGAATATTTCATACCTCATCATGGAGTAATTCGCGAATCAAGTTTGACAACGAAGCTGAGAGCTGTATTTGACGCATCTGCCATTTCTTCCTCTGGAGTATCACTTAACGACATCCAAATGGTAGGGCCCAAGGTACAGGATGATTTGTTTTCAATTTTGTTAAGATTTCGCCAACACAAGTATGTTGTTTCCGGGGATGTCGAAAAAATGTATCGTTGCATAGAAGTGGCTGATTCACAGAGACCATTGCTGCAAATCATTTTTAGAAGGGATCCCAAAGAACCGTTAAAAACGTACAGACTAAACACAGTCACTTACGGAACATCATCTGCGCCTTATCTAGCAACCAAATGTCTAGTTAGTCTTGCAGACGACGCTCCCACAAACGACGTGAGGTCTGCAATTTCACGAGATTTTTATGTGGACGATTATTTGGGCGGTAATTCGACAATTTCAAAAACGACAGATCAGGTTAAGCAAATCAATTCCATTCTTTCATCTGCCCACTTCTTCTTGCGAAAGTGGCAATCCAATAGCTCGGAAATCCTCGAAGCAATAGGTGGCTCAGAAAAATCCAGTTCATTAGACTTATCTAGTCACTCCGAGTCTTCTAAAACTTTAGGTTTGCACTGGTTTTGTAAGACTGACACTTTATCATTCCTAATTAATATTCCAGCAGTAAAGAAAATAACAAAGCGACACATTCTTTCTGTGATCAGTCAGGTGTTTGATCCCCTAGGACTGGTTGGCCCTTGTATTGTAGAAGCAAAGTTAATAATGCAACGACTATGGGTTGAGCAGTCCGGATGGGATGATGAAGTCTCACCTGAAATAATAGAGATGTGGTCTACTTTTGTTCGCACACTTCCACAGGTTAAACGTTCCACGATGGGTCTGCTGCAACCTAGCAGTGGAACATGAATTGCATATTTTTTGTGATTCCTCAGAAAGGGCATATGGTGCATGCATATATGTTCGGTCAGTATGTAGTGATGGATCAGTATGTGTATAACTTTTAGTGTCCAAAAATCGCACCGTAACTACCGTAGTAACTATTCCGCGCCTTGAACTTTGTGCTGCGCTATTGGGTACAAGACTGTGTACTACCGTAATGGAATCTCTAACTATGCCTATAGTTAAGCGACTATTTTGGAGCGACTCGATGATCGTATTGGGGTGGCTTAACACATTATCAAATCAGCTAAAACCTTTTGTACGTAATCGAGTCGCTGAAATTCAGGAAAGCACTGCCGGTGACAGGTGGAGGTATGTACCATCGAAGGACAATCCGGCGGACCTTGTTTCTCGCGGGGCGAGGGCCGATTCTATCGGTGAATGCTCGTTATGGTGGTCGGGCCCTAGTTTTTTGCAAAGCTGCGAAAGTAGCTGGCCGAGTATGCCCTGTAATAGCGTGAAACACGATCTACCAGAAGTAGTGTGTAATTTCACTAATCAAAATAACAGTTTACCCACTCACAATTCTAATCAATCAAATAATAACTCAATAACTAATTTAATTCATAATCATTCCAATTTCAATTATCTTCTAAGAATCGTTGCCTACATCAATAGATTTATATTTAATTTAAGGAATAATCATTGCAAATTGGTTGGTTCGCTCTCTAGTGATGAATTAGATAAAGCCTTAACGTGTTTACTGTATAGTGCACAAGCGGAGATGTTCCCAAAAGAGTACAACATTTTAAAGGCCGGAAAATCTCTGCCTCGTAAAAATCGTTTGATTTCACTGACACCATTTTTAGACCAAAAGGGAATAATGCGCGTAGGTGGCAGACTTGACAATTCGCCTTACGATTTTAATACGGAACATCCAACTTTACTTTGCAGTAAACACCATCTGACTAAGATTCTGTTTCATATGCAACATAAAAAATTGCTTCACGCGGGTCCGCAATTGTTGTTGGCAAACATACGACTCAACTATTGGCCTTTAGGCGGCAGGAATCTTGCTAAGGCTGTCGTCAAACAATGTGTAAAATGCTTTAGATACAAGTGCCAAAACATACAACCAATTATGGGTCAACTTCCATGCTCTAGAACAATTATCAATTTTCCATTTTTTTACTGTAGCGTTGACTATGCTGGCCCAGTGCTGATAGCTGACCGGAAGGGTCGCGGTCGTAAGCTAACAAAGTCATATTTATGCATCTTCGTTTGCCATGCAACAAAGGCAATCCATTTGGAGCTCGTCACCGACCTTACAAAAGAAGGTTTTATTGCTGCACTGACTCGTTTCACGTCTCGTCGGGGTAAACCTTACAGTATATTATCCGATAACGGAACGAACTTTGTTGGGGCTAATAATGACTTGCAAAGAATTATTACTAACTCTGATGTTGCATCTGAAATGGCACAGCAAGGCATTAAATTTGTTTTCGCTCCTCCTCATTCCCCACACTTCAATGGCATGGCTGAAGCCGCCGTAAGGTCCACTAAGAACCATTTAAGAAAGTTGCTAAATCTCACCAACTTCACTTACGAGGAACTGGCAACCTGTTTATGTCAAATAGAGGCCGTTCTAAATTCTCGTCCTCTAACTCCCATGTCCTGTGATCCATCCGATTTGACTGTCCTCACACCTTCCCACTTCCTAATTGGACGAACACTCACGTCTGTACTGTCTTCACAGGTTCCTGACAAAAACATCAGCTGCTTAGACCGCTTTAAAAGGATTGAATACATACGTCAACACTTCTGGCAGCGGTTTGCTAATGAATATGTTTCCTTACTTCAACAGAAGACTAAATGGTCAGTTGCTTCAGACAGGAACCTCAAAGAAGGAACACTTGTGATCATCCGAGACAAAGCACTTCCACCACTTGTTTGGTCACTGGGACGTGTGGTACGAACATATGCAGGCGTCAACGGCATCACACGCGTAGCAGACGTGAAGACAAAGAGAGGAGTCATCACAAGAGGGTTCAATAATATTTGCCCTCTTCCCTTCGAAGACGTTAACAGGCGGGAGGATGTTCACGCATCAAACGCGTGAGCATATAGACTGACGTCACCGACGGCTGAGGCGGCGGGCGGCGGGCGCGGGGTGGAGGTGGAGCACCGGCGCGCAGCAGACGGCGAGCAGCGCACTCACTCGATCAGACAGCTTCTAAGGCACACGCGTCCCTCTATCGACCCCTCACTGTAACGCTACTTATTTTTGCTACTCAAATATATTTTCATATTATACAGTCCACTTATTTCATTCATTGTCTATTATTTCAATGAAAAGACACCTATACAAAGTTCTGGTCACAGATAACTGGTTCTGGTGTCTTTAACCGCCTACGTTGGTTCACTAAATTCCTGGACGCTGTCATAAATAAAATCGAAATAGTTAATAAAGTCATTTAAAAACCAACTATTAAATGAATCTATTTCGCGGTGTGCTACTTCGATATCAATCTGTTTTAACGGGAGTAAATTAAAAAGAACATCTGTTTTTTCAAAAATATTAGATAAAATGTGCAAAAAGGAGCAAAACTGCTTGTTTTCCTTACTGAGGAAACATTCTGCCAAAGAAAGAGATTCACTATCCCAAGATTGCGGGTTAGGTATCTAGAATGGAATAAAAAGTTTCGATCATGTCTATCCGGCAGTTAAAAATAACATTAATAATACGCGAATGATAATGCCAACGCGTTTCGGATACTTCGGGTAAACGATGGTCAGCTTTTTCCTTTAAAAGATTCGAGCGTTTAGACGATTTATTAAAAAACGAACAATACTATTAATGTGTCCAAAAAATGTCTTTAGTTCCTGTGTTGTGTTGTTTTCAAGGGACCGACTAAATACTAAATTCAGGGGATCCGTGCGTAACAAGGAACAAACATTGCCATAGGGTATGCCTCGCAAATTTTCGCCTGGACTCCACCGTGCTCACCAGACATAACAGCCGCCCCGTAGTAAGATTGACCAACTAACTTGTTCCTACAGCGATACTGGTCGAGTATCTGTAACAACTGATTGATGAAATCAGCAGTCCGACTGCCGCTAACGTCATAGAAACCAAGAAAACGTTCTTCGATTCCAGTTTCAGATAAATACCTAAATATTACCGTTACTTGTTCCCTATGACTAACATCGGGCGTTTCGTCAATCATGATTCATGACCGATACAAACTGAGCTTTATTTATTTCAAATTTAATTTGGTTGCTTAAGGACGCATTTACGTTTTACCGCAAATATCAATGTTTTTCTGGTACCATTTTGATACATATAAGGAGTTAAATTTTGACAATGTTATGGTATTAATTTCAAGATAATTTATTCATCTCCACATTGAATGCATTATAATTACACAGTCCTATACATCTTTTTCACACAAATGCGTTTTTATCGCCGCAATAATCGTAGAAAATTACAAAAAATGGGGTCTGAATAGGTACCTGTAAGCCAAATCTGGAGCATATTCTTAACTTCAAAATAACAAGAAATTATAGCCTATGTATTTATCTATACGTTAGGCTAATTATTTTGAACATACATAAAAAACTTTATGATTTATGAGAAAAATAAAATCGATCTCAAATTTCTTCATACATTTTTCTAGCGAACGCACGGCTCCGACCGTCATTCCGCGCTCGTGAACGCAGGGGTGTATCACTTTCCTCGAAAAAATAAATACGTCGAAACCTATAATAAAGAGTGTGGCGTCTTGTATACTGTGACTAGAATACGTTGATACTTTTTCGTACCGAAACAAAAGTAAGAACGAGAACCATACTTATTTTTAGAATTGGATGGATATTGGTTACTGAACCTAGCATGAAACAACAATATTTTTTAACCGACTTCGAATAAGGAGGTTTCGAAATTCGACCGTATATTTTTGGAACGAAGTTCCTTATCGCGCGTTACGAAAGGGGGCTAGCCGGAAAAAAATCATACGAAAAGTTGTAACGACACTTTTTAAGGTGGATATTCGTGAATCAGGCTTCATTTAGGATACATTAGAACCTTTTTTTTCCGTAACCCTTACAAGAATTTTTTTCAAAATTATATATATTAATCTAAACAATGTAAAGCGTGTCCTCTTGGCTTCAGAAAAAATAAAAATATATTTGAAATATCATAAATAAATACGCAAAGTGGCCTCTGTTTTTGTGACTTACTACCATTTTTCTCCTAAACTATCAATCACAGGATCTTTTAATTGCCACCAATATATTATATTAAGTAATGCCGATGGGACCATGTGCTTATTTTTGCCAATAACTTTCTTAATTATTTATAAGGATTTTTTTACGTAATCGCTACTCGCAAATCGCGTATCCACCCCTCCGGGCGCCCAGTAAATCAGTGCGGGATGAGACGCAGTGCTGGATGGACCTGTGACACTTAGATTTTTCTTTGTTTTATGTATAGTGTGTGTAAATATTAAGTTATTTTAGTGTGTAATTAGGTATAACGTTGTAAATAATAATTACTACTTGTCGTAAATTATACTATATAAAGCTAGTTATATTATACTAATATAAAGCTAAATTACCACTCACTGACTGACTGACTCACTCATTGACATAATTGTTCTCCCAGATGGTGGATGGGGAGGTGGGTATATTTTGACAGATTCGTAAACAAGTAACTCTCAAACCTACGGGAAAAGTGCCAAACCTCCCCTTTTACCCCCCCCCTTCTCCCCCCCCCCCTATCGTATCTCGGAAACTACGAGACCCGTATTTTTTTCTTTTTACTGATTCGTATAGAGGAGGCTTGGTTAAGTAAAAACCATTTTTCAAAGTCCCCCCTCCTGCCCCCTTCTCCCCCCCTTTAGGCGGATCTCGGAATCTAAGAGACTTGGAACATTTTTTTTCACCTCGCGCAACACGCAAATACTAACCCCCCCCCCATCACCCCCGCCCCCCCCACTTTTTTTTTTTTCACAAGCATGCGAGGTGCTGGCACCTCGCGCAACACGCAAATACTTGATTTAGAGGGGCAATGCTTTAGTTTTTTTCACCAGCACGCGAGGTGCTTGCACCTCGCGCAAAACGCAAATACTAAACCCCCCCCCATCACCCCCCCTCCTTTATTTTTTTTTTTTCACAAGCACGCGATGTGCTTGCACCTCGCGCAACACGCAAATACTAAACCCCCCCATCTCCCCCCATCACCCCCCCCGTGTTTTTTTCACAAGCACGCGAGGTGCTTGCACCTCGCGCAACACGCAAATACTAGTTATACTATATAAAGCTAAATTACCACTCACTGACTCACTGACATAATTGTTCTCCCAGATGGTGGATGGGGAGGTGGGTATATTTTGACAGATTCGTAAACAAGTAACTCTGAAACCTACGGGAAAAGTGCCAAACCTCCCCTTTTCCCCCCCCTTCTCCCCCCTCCCTATCGTATCTCGGAAACTACGAGACCCGTATTTTTTTTTTTACGGATTCGTATAGAGGAGGCTCGGTAAAGTAAAAACCATTTTTCAAAGTCCCCCCCCCGCCCCCCTTCTCCCCCCTTTAGGCGGATCTCGGAATCTAAGAGACTTGGAACATTTTTTTTTTCAGATTCATTTAGAGGGGCAATGCTTTAGTCGAAATACTTGTGCTACCCCCCCCCCCCCATCACCCCCCCCCCTCTTTTTTTTTTTTTTTTTTTCACAAGCTCGCGAGGTGCTTGCACCTCGCGCAACACGCAAATACTTGATTTAGAGGGGCAATGCTTTAGTTTTTTTCACAAGCACGCGAGGTGCTTGCACCTCGCGCAACACGCAAATACTAGTTATACTATATAAAGCTAAATTACCACTCACTGACTCACTGACATAATTGTTCTCCCAGATGGTGGATGGGGAGGTGGGTATATTTTGACAGATTCGTAAACAAGTAACTCTCAAACCTACGGGAAAAGTGCCAAACCTCCCCCTTTCCCCCCCCTTCTCCCCCCCTCTATCGTATCTCGGAAACTACGAGAACCGTATTTTTTTCTTTTTACGGATTCGTGTAGAGGGGGCTCGGTAAAGTAAAAACCATTTTTCAAAGTCGCCCCCCTTGCCCCCCTTCTCACCCCCTTTAGGCGGATCTCGGAAATTAAGAGACTTGGAACATTTTTTTTTTCAGATTTATTTAGAGGGGCAATGCTTTAGTCGAAATAATTGTGCACCCCCCCCCATCACCCCACCCCATTTTTTTTTTCACTAGCACGCGAGGTGCTTGCACCTCGCGCAACACGCAAATACTAAACCCCCCCCATCTCCCCCCATCACCCCCCCCACTTTGGTTTTTTCACAAGCACGCGAGGTGCTTGCACCTCGCGCAACACGCAAATACTAGAACTAACTCTCAAACCTACGGGAAAAGTGCCAAACCTCTTCTTTCACCCCCCTTCTCGCCCCTCCCTATCGTATCTCGGAAACTACGAGACCCGTATGTTTTTTTTACGGATTCCTATAGAGGAGGCTCGGTAAAATAAAAAACCATTTATCAAAGTCGCCCCCCCCGCCCCCCTTTTCACCCCCTTTAGGCGGACCTCGGAAATTAAGAGACTTGGAACATTTTTTTTTTTCAGATTCATTTAGAGGGGCAATGCTTTAGTCAAAATACTTCTGCAACCCCCCCCCCCATCACCCCCCTTTTTTTTTCACAAGCACGCGAGGTGCTTACGCCTCGCACAACACGCAAATACTAAACCCCCCCATCACCCCCCCCCTTTTTTTTTTTTACAACCACGCCAGGTGCTTGCACCTCGCGCAACACGCAATTACTTTACCCCCCCATCACCACCCCATTTCTTTTTTTATTTCACATGCACGCGAGGTGCTTGCACCTCGCGCAACACGCAAATACTAAACCCCCCCCATCTCCCCCCATCAACCCCCCCATTTTTTGTTTTTTTATTTTTTTCACAAGCACGCGAGGTGCTTGCACCTCGCGCAACACGCAAATACTAGTTATATTATATAAAGCTCGATTACCACTGACTGACTGACTCACTCACTGACATAATTGTTCTCCCAGATGGTGGATGGGGAGGTGGGTATATTTTGACAGATTCGTCAACAAGTAACTCTCAAACCTACGGAAAAGTGCCAAACCTCCCCTTTTCACCCCCCTTCTCCCCCCTCCCTATCGTATCTCGGAAACTACGAGACCCGCATTTTTTTCTTTTTACGGATTCGTGTAGAGGAGGCTCGGTAAAGTAAAAACCATTTTTCAAAGTCCTCCCCCGCTGGAGGTGCTTGCACCTCGCGCAACACGCAAATACTAAACTCCCCCCATCACCGCCCCCCATTTTTTCTTTTTCACAAGCTCGCGAGGTGCATGCACCTCACTCAACACGCAAATACTAAACCCCCCCCCCCCATCTCCCCCATCACCCTCCCCCACCCTCTTTTTTTTTTTTCATAAGCACGCGAGTTGCTTACACCTCGCGCAACACGCAAATACTAAACCCCCCATCTCCCCCCACCCTTTTTTTTTTTCACTAGCACGCGAGGTGCTTGCACCTCGCGCAACACGCAAATGCTAACCCCCCCCATCTCCCCCCATCACCCCCCCCATTTTTTTTTTCACAAGCACACGAGGTGCTTGCACCTCGCGCAACACGCAAATACTAGTTATTATACTATATAAAGCTAAATTACCACTCACTGACTCACTGACAGAATTGTTCTCCCAGATGGTGGATGGGGAGGTGGGTATATTTTGACAGATTCGTAAACAAGTAACTCTCAAACCTACGGGAAAAGTGCCAAAACCCCCCTTTTCCCCCCCCTTCTCACCCCCCCTATCGTATCTCGGAAACTACGAGACCCGTATTTTTTCTTTTTACGGATTCGTATAGAGGAGGCTCGGTAAAGTAAAAACCATTTTTCAAAGTCCCCCCTCCCCGCCCCCCTTCTCCCCCCCTTTAGGCGGATCTCGGAATCTAAGAGACTTGGAACATTTTTTTTTTCAGATTCATTTAGAGGGGCAATGCTTAAGTCGAAATACTTGTGCAACCCCCCCCCCCCATCACCCCCCCCTCCCTCTTTTTTTTTTATTTTTTTTTCACAAGCTCGCGAGGTGCTTGCACCTCGCGCAACACGCAAATACTAAACCCCTCCATCAACCCCCGCCTTTTTTTTTTTTTTTTTCACAAGCACGCGACGTGCTTGCACCTCGCGCAACACGCAAATACTTGATTTAGAGGGGCAATGCTTTAGTTTTTTTCACAAGCACGCGAGGTGCTTGCACCTCGCGCAACACGCAAATACTTGATTTAGAGGGGCAATGCTTTAGTTTTCTTCACAAGCACGCGAGGTGCTTGCACCTCGCGCAACACGCAAATACTAGTTATATTATATAAAGCTAGATTACCACTCACTGACTCACTCATTGACATAATTGTTCTCCCAGATGGTGGATGGGGAGGTGGGTATATTTTGACAGATTCGTAAACAAGTAACTCTCAAACCTACGGGAAAAGTGCCAAACCTCCCCTTTTCACCCCCCTTCTCCCCCCTCCCTATCGTATCTCGGAAACTACGAGACCGGTATTTTTTTTTTGTTACGGATTCGTATAGAGGAGGCTCGGTAAAGTAAAAACCATTTTTCAAAGTCCCCCCCCCCGCCCCCCTTCTCCCCCCCTTAAGGCGGATCTCGGAATCTAAGAGACTTGGAACATTTTTTTTTCAGTTTCATTTAGAGGGGCAATGCTTTAGTCGAAATACTTGTGCAACCCCCCCCATCAACCCCCCATCTTTTTTTTTTTTTTTTTTTTTCACAAACTCGCGAGGTTGTTGCACCTCGCGCAACACGCAAATACTTTTTTTTTTTTCACAAGCACGCGAGGTGCTTGCACCTCGCGCAACACGCAAATACTAGTTATATTATACTATATAAAGCTAAATTACCACTCACTGTCTCACTGACATAATTGTTCTCCCAGATGGTGGATGGGGAGGTGGGTATATTTTGACAGATTCGTAAACAAGTAACTCTGAAACCTACGGGAAAAGTGCCAAACCTCCCCTTTTCCCCCCCCTTCTCCCCCCTCCCTATCGTATCTCGGAAACTACGAGACCCGTATTTTTTTTTTTTACGGATTCGTATAGAGGAGGCTCGGTAAAGTAAAAACCATTTTTCAAAGTCCCCCCCCCGCCCCCCTTCTCCCCCCCTTTAGGCGGATCTACGAATCTAAGAGACTTGGAACATTTTTTTTTTCAGATTCATTTAGAGGGGCAATGCTTTAGTCGAAATACTTGTGCAACCCCCCCCCCATCACCCCCCCCCTCTTTTTTTTTTTTTTTTTCACAAGCACGCGAGGTGCTTGCTCCTCGCGCAACACGCAAATACTTGATTTAGAGGGGCAATGCTTTAGTTTTTTTCACAAGCACGCGAGGTGCTTGCACCTCGCGCAACACGCAAATACTTGATTTAAAGGGGCAATGCTTTAGTTTTTTTCACAAGTATGCGAGGTGCTTGCACCTCGCGCAACACGCAAATACTAAACCCCCATCACCCCCCCACTTTTTTTTTTCACAAGCACGCGAGATGCTTGCACCTCGCGCAACACGCAAATACTAGTTATACTATATAAAGCTAAATTACCACTCACTGACTCACTGACATAATTGTTCTCCCAGATGGTGGATGGGGAGGTGGGTATATTTTGACAGATTCGTAAACAAGTAACTCTGAAACCTACGGGAAAAGTGCCAAACCTCCCCTTTTCCCCCCCCTTCTCCCCCTCCCTATCGTATCTCGGAAACTACGAGACCCGTATTTTTTTTTTTTACGGATTCGTATAGAGGAGGCTCGGTAAAGTAAAAACCATTTTTCAAAGTCCCCCCCTCGCCCCCCTTCTCCCCTCCCTTTAGGCGGATCTCGGAATCTAAGAGACTTGGAACATTTTTTTTTTCAGATTCATTTAGAGGGGCAATGCTTTAGTCGAAATACTTGTGCAACCCCCCCCATCACCCCCCCCCTCTTTTTTTTTTTTTTTTTTTTCACAAGCACGCGAGGTGCTTGCACCTCGCGCAACACGCAAATACTTGATTTAGAGGGGCAATGCTTTAGTTTTTTTCACAAGCACGCGAGGTGCTTGCACCTCGCGCAACACGCAAATACTAGTTATACTATATAAAGCTAAATTACCACTGACTGACTGACTGACTCATTGACATAATTGTTCTCCCAGATGGTGGATGGGGAGGTGGGTATATTTTGACAGATTCGTAAACAAGTAACTCTCAAACCTACGGGAAAAGTGCCAAACTTCCCCTTTTCCCCCCCCTTCTCCCCCCCCCCTATCGTATCTCGGAAACTACGAGACCCGTATTTTTTTCTTTTTACGGATTCGTATAGAGGAGGCTCGGTAAAGTAAAAACCATCTTTCAAAGTCCCGCCCCCCCGCCCCCCTTCTCCCCCCCTTTAGGCGGATCTCGGAATCTAAGAGACTTGGAACATTTTTTTTTTCAGATTCATTTAGAGGGGCAATGCTTTAGTCGAAATAATTGTGCAACCCCCCCCCTTTCCCCCCCCCCCTTTTTTTTTTTTTTTTTTCACAAGCTCGCGAGGTGCTTGCATCTCGCGCAACACGCAAATACTAAACCCCCCATCTCCCCCCATAACCCCCCCCCCTTTTTTTTTTTCACAAGCACGCGAGGTGCTTGCACCTCGCGCAACACGCAAATACTTGATTTAGAGGGGCAATGCTTTAGTTTTTTTCACAAGCACGCGAGGTGCTTGCACCTCGCGCAACACGCAAATACTAGTTATATTATATAAAGCCAAATTACCACTCACTCACTGACTCACTGACATAATTGTTCTCCCAGATGGTGGATGGGGAGGGGGGTATATTTTAACAGATTCGTAAACAAGTAACTCTCAAACCTACGGGAAAAGTGCCAAAGCTCCCCTTTTCACCCCCCTTCTTCCCCCGTCGTATCGTATCTCGGAAACTACGAGACCCGTATTTTTTTTTTACCAGATTCGTATAGAGGAGGCTCGGTAAAGTAAAAACCATTTTTCAAAGTCACCCCCCTTGCACGCCTTCTCACCCCCTTTAGGCGGATCTCGGAAATTAAGAGACTTGGAACATTTTTTTTTTTCAGATTCATTTAGAGGGGCAATACTTTAGTCGAAATAATTGTGCAACCCCCCCCCCCCATCACGGCACCCCCCATTTTTTTTTTTTTAAAGTGAACACCCGAGGTGCTTGCACCTCGCGCAACACGCAAATAATTAATAAAAGGATTTTGGGGAAAACTGAAATATTTAAATTACTTTTTTTTGGAGGTCAATATCCAGAAATTGATGTGTTACGGTTTACATAATGTGGTATTATCTTTATTAACTATAAGCTGCTGCCAGCGGCTTCGCCCGCGTGAAAGTAGAAAGCACATCCCCCAAGTCTAGAACAAAACACGAGCGATTTCATGTGTCCACTCTATTATCTTTGTTTGCATGAGCCGAATGTGTCTACGTTCCTCAAATGCACACAAATATAGCTTTCAGTGATACCATTACCAGACCATTACCCACAAAAAATGGGAAAACGCACTATTATTTTGCTGGATCAAATCAAGTATATTATGTTATGAAACTAGATAAGATGATGTTTGTGCCATACAGGCGCATTTGTGTGCTGGGTTGGTGAAGAATTAAAACCACACTAGAAGATTCTTGAAGTTTTCTTCCTTTATTTTCTTGAGTGTTTCTTCTTGTTACAATTTTGCCCGCAAACTGTGTCGAACCGTCTGGGCAGTCGCTGCGCCCCGTTAGGGGCGCGGAGAGCGGTCACGGGGGGTTGCCCCACTCCCGCGGGAGCCTACCGTGTCCCGTAAACACGGGACCGTCATTAGGTAGCCTAGTAGCGGCGTAGATGTTCGAGTGTGCGTTGAAAGCGTCTGTTCAAAAGTGAACGGCAACGCACACCCGCGTGATTAATTGCTATTGTGTAACTATAGGCGCGCCGCGACGCCGATTTTCGGCGTCGTTTCTTCACGACACCCCGGCGGTCTGACCCCGCCGGGTGAGACCCCCATACGGGGGAAGCCCAGTGGGAGCCGACCAGCGACGAGAGTGTCGACTCTGGCGCACCTATAGTGAATGTGGGGCTCTCGTCCGTCCCGCTTCCAGATCTAGCCGGTCACGTTCCGAACCGCAGAGCCGAATATGTATGTGTGAGCGGCATTGTACTGTGTGTCGCCGCTCAGTGCGTCTGCACCGAATAGCGTGCGCTGCTATTCGGTGCTAGTTATGTATAGCGCATGTAGAGTCATGAATGAGTGTTTAAGTACGTAACGTGTCTATATTAACTTAGAACACGTTACGCACTAGGTGAAGTGTAGTTATGAATAGTATAACTGTTTGAGTAAGCCGCGTGTAAAGTGGGGCGACTTACCCAGGAGTCAAGTCCGGGGGGGATGCGGCCGCGACGTCTGTCGGGAGCAGATCTCTGGGCAGCCTCCTCGCGTCTGGCGGGCGCGCGTGCAGTGGCGCCAAGTGCTTGACGTGGGGCCAAGCAGAGGCGTCGGCACGCGCGAACATCGCCTTCGCGAGGCGCTGCACGAACTCATCCAGGCCCTCAATCCCGAGGTCCCGCCTGATGACGTCGTTCCTCACATAGCGAGGGGCACCTACTACCAACCGCAGCGCTGCATTTTGCTGCGCGCGGAGCGGCCTGCGTGTCGTCTCGCTAGTGAGGACGAACCAGGCGGGGGCGGCGTATGTCAGCAGGGGGCGTAAGTACGCTTTGTACACGCCCAGCTTGACACGCGCCGGGAGGCGGGACGATAGCACTGGATAGAGCAGTGAGCGAGCTACCTTGGTCTGCGCCGCGACTTGCTTGGCGTGCGGCCGCATCGAGAGCCGACGGTCGATGGTGACGCCGAGGTACTTGACCTGCGGCGACCATGCGATCTCGGCTCCCTGGAGCTTCAGCGGTGGTGGGAGTTGCATAGAACCTGTAAGTATAGCCTGCGTTTTACTCACGTTAACTGAAAGCCGCCACTTGGCGAGCCATTCGGGAAGCATGTTTAGCGCGCGCTGCATCTTCGTCGCCGCGTGCTTCGCGTTCATCGAAGTAGTGATGTACGCGGCGTCGTCAGCGTACAGCGCGAGCGTCGTGTCGGCGGTGGTGGGGATGTCGTCCGTGTAACGTGAGTAACACGCAGGCGACACGCAGCTGCCCTGAGGTACTCCCGCCTCGATGGGGCGGGGTGAGGATAGTGCTCCGTCGACCACCACCCTGAAGCTCCTGTTGGACAGAAAAGATTGGACCACCTTTACTACGCGACGGGACGTGGCGGAGGTGGCCAGTTTATGTACTAGGCCGTCGTGCCATACGCGGTCGAAGGCCTTCTCCATGTCGAGGAATACTGCTACCGCGTACTCTTTCCTGTTCATGGTTGAGGACAGCTGGTAGAGTACCCTCGACAGCTGAAGCATCGTACTATGGTCCGCCCTGAAGCCGAACTGCTCAGGTCTCGGCGTGATGTGCGGTGTGAGGTGTCGCAGCAGGAGTGTTTCGAACACCTTGGAGATGGTGGGCAGCAGGGTGATGGGCCGATAGCTCTCCGGCTTCAGCACGTTTTTCCCCGCCTTGGGCAGCATGATGACGCGCCCCTCCTTCCACACAGCAGGAAAGGCCCCCGTGCGCAGCACCGCCGTGAACAGGCGCGCCAGCGCCGCTACCATACGGTGCGGCAGGTGGCGTAGCAAGGCGTTGGTGATGCCGTCGGCCCCGGGAGCCTTTTTGAGCTTAGTTTTTAGGATGGCGCGTCTGACTGCGCCCGGCGAGAAAAAGACGGGGTCTTCATCGGGAGCTATCGGCGTTGCGAAGTAGCCTCCAAGGTGTTGCTCGACTGCCGCGACGTGTGCGTGCTGGTCAGTCGGGTTCGGGCGGAACTGACGCTCCAGGTGCTCGGCGAAGACCTCCGCGCGATCCTCCGCTATGTACTTGAGAGCCCCGTCGTTGCCTCGTAGTGGGCGCACCGGGGCTGGGGTATTCGTAAATGCTCTGCACAGTCTGTGTACTGATGTCCAGTTGTCAGCTGCGGTGTCGATTAGTTCCTCCCAGCTCGCGGCGGCCGACGCTCTGAGCTCGGCCTTGACCTTCTCCGCGAGTCGATTCAGCTCGGTCTTCAGTGTAGGGCATCTTGTCTGTTGCCACTGCTTGCGTAACCGTCTCTTCTCGGCGATCATAGCGCGTAGGCTCGGCGACAGGGGCGGCAATAGCCCTCTCCCCTGCGCCGGCGGCGGTATGACCGCCTCACTTATCGCGTTCTGTATGCAAGCAGTGACGTCGGCTGCGAACTGATCGACGTCCGCGGCGGTAGTGACAGGGCGAGCCGGCGTCGTGGCCTCAATCTTCTCTGTGAACCTGTTCCAGTCCAGGAGTCGACGTGGCGCTGGCGGCTTCACTCGGGTCGGCAACCCCGATAGGACGACGAGTACTGGCTGGTGATCCGATTGTAGCTCGTCGTCTATTACCTGCTGGGTGATCTGGCAGTTAAGCCTTTGGTGGACCACAATGTCCAGCACGTCCGGCATGTGATTGGGGTCTGTTGGGTACCGGGTAGGCGTCTCTGGGCCGGACACTGTGTAGCCAAAGGCCTCCGCGTCCGCGAAGAGTCGTCTCCCCTGAGGATTAATCCTGCTGGAGTTCCACGCTGGGTGCTTTGCGTTGAGGTCTCCGGCGAGGATTACTGGGTGCACTGAGGTAAGGAGGTCACGGAGTTTTGCGAGATCCAGTGACTTGTCCGGAAGCTTGTACGCTGCGTAGATCTGGATATCCTCGCCGGCTACGTGCATCTGTATACCCAGCGTGTACAGGTGGTTTAGTGAAGTCGTGGGGGGCAGCTCTTGATGGACGACTCTTCGCCTCACCAGTACTGCCAGACCACGATATCGGATTTGAGTGGATGCCGACCGTTCGTCTTGGCGGTAGATGACGTAACCTGGGAACTTGACCCTGTCTTCCTGTCCCAGGTGCGTTTCATTAATCAGCGCCACGTCGATGTCCTGATCCCGTAGGAGATGGCGGAGGAGGGCGACCTTGTTCCGCAAGCCGCGGGCGTTCCAATGGATAATTCTGAGTGGCTTATCCATTGGTAAGTTCGAGTAGTGTTGCCAGGCCATCCAGGATGGCCTGCTGTGGGTCTTGCCCCCGCCTGATGGCCTGTATAAGGTCCATCAGGATCTTAATAGCGCAGGCAGTGAATTCTTTGTTGACACTTGATTGTGGGGCGCCGGTTTTCACGGCGTCCGCCTTCTGTTGGCGTGTTGCCGGCCGTGCCTGTTTAGATTTGCCGGCGCCCTTCTTCACCTCCTTGTTGACTGCCTGCGCCTTGTTCTGGGCGGGGGCAGGGGCGGCCTGCGAGGTCTGCTGTGAAGCCGCCGTGTTTGTGTTTTGCGGGGGGGGGTTGCGCTTTCCCCTTCCCCCCGCGTTTCCTCCTCCTCCGCCGGGAGGAAGTGGCCTCTCCGCGTTCTGTGGGTCCGTTGGCTGCCGCCATCAGTGATGCGCCGCCGTGACCGTCCTCCACTTGTTTCATCTCTATGTCTACAGGTTGCTTGGGGCGGCGCGAGTTGGCTGCCGTGATGGCGACAGTCCCCGCCCGCCTGTTCTGAATTTCCCGTTGGAACACGGGGCACTTGACATGGCACGCCAGGTGCGGGCCTCCGCAGTTCGCGCAGGTGGCCGGCTCTTCCCTCGGACGAAGTCTCTGGCCGCGTGTCCCTCTCCACACCTCACGCAGGCGAGCGGGTGGTGACACTGGTGCGATGAGTGCCGGAATTTCTGGCACCGGTGGCACTGTGCGGGCCCACGTTTCCCACGCCATGCTTCAATCTTGACACCCCGCATCATCAAGAATACGGAGGTGTCGTATATGGACCGGATGTCCGGGGTCCTCCTCAGCATGGCGTAGAATACGCAGCCGGGTCTTCCTTGGCGCGCCCTGATATGGCGCACGTACTCCGGCTCGTATCCGAGTACGCGGAGTTCCTCCTCTATCTCCTGGGGCTCTGTGTTAGCTGGTAGCCCGCGAATGGCCACCTTCACGAGCTTCTCCGCTGGCAGGGAGTATGCGAACCATGAAATGCCGCTCTCCTTCTCCAGCTCAGTTAGGTAGCGCTGGACCAGCCGATACTCGCCTTCTGACTCCGGCGTGAAGCGTACGCCGGTGCCGTATGGGCGAGCGCTTGGTGGGCGACCCAGCTTGGCTGCGAGTGCCCTGAAATGCAGTGCCCAGTTTGGCAAGCGCTCCACTACCAGCGGAGGGTATCGTGGCCGTTTGGGCCGTCGAACGCCGCCGTTGTCCGCATTGGAAGGGGTGGCGGGGGCCGCATTAGAAGTGGTGGCGGGGGCAGGTGCAGTTTGTTCACCTACCTCTTCGGCGTCGCCGTCTTCTTCCGACGACGAGCGAGAGTGTCTGCCATCGTCGCGTCGCCTTGACGCACATTCTTGACGTGTGCGTGATGGTGGCGGGTCGGGACGGTACCTTTTTCTCTCGTCTTCCGAGTCCTCTTGGGGGCTGCGGCGGCGTCGTTGCGGGTGTGGCTCGGGTGGCTGATCACACTCCGAGTCCGACGTCATAGGTGTCGGTGAGGGCGCTCCGCGGTCCGGAGACGCACACGACATGCTGGACCCCGCGCGCGATGATGCGGCCGAGCATGTCGCGGGCGCGTCGTACGCGGCTATACGCGGCGGCGTTTGTGACGCGGGCTGTCCTGCAGCCTTACGCAGGCGCGGATCCCGGGACGGGGTCGCGCATACACGCGCGAATGAAGGGAGCGCGGCGGCGGCGGGGGCACGCGAGGTGCCAGCGGCGGCGAGCGCGGAGGCAGCGCCAACGGGGGCGCGCGGGGCAGCGGCGGGCCCGGTAGCGACCGGGCGCTGCGTCGCGGGACTTACCTTGGTAGGGGGCTGCGGGCGACTCGGCGCCGTCACGGGCGCAGCGCGCGCAGGCGCCGGCGGCGGCGGCGGGTCGGCGGCAACCCTCTTCCCCTGGGTTTTCATTTTTCCGTCCGTCCTGGCTGATCCGGCCGTCGTGGTCCCGATTTCCGGGAGCGAAGGGGTCCTGCCCAGGGACGGGTTTCCCCTTCTAGCGACGAGCTCCTCCTCGTCCAAGGATGTGGCGCCGCCGCGGCCCGGAGAGCCGCGGGCGCCGGGCTTCGGCATCACTCACTATTGTTTTTCTAATTTAAACCACACTGATTTTAAGAGTTTTAAAGTTTTTTCCACAATATAAATGCAATGTGGGTAGTCCCACCCGTCGCGCGACCGACGACGCTCTCGAAGCGTCGAGATGCTACGACGGTGACGCCCTCTGCGCCTGTACGAGCGAACGGCGTTCACTCGTACACTCGCAGAGAGACAACACCAAACGGTCCGTACGCGGATTAAAACACTAATTACTCGTAATAATAACTTTCACATGTGCTCTCGGTGGTATCGGCGAATCCTGTGTCGAACCAGGCTAAATGTTCCTAATTTATACAAATTTCGCTAAGAAAATGTAGGCTCTATGATTGGTTGACCAATAAAAATACAGGAATTTTATCCAATCAGAATCAAGAACAGCTATCTCTTATTTACTTACGTTATGTACTCATTATATACCAAAACTAAAAATCTAAGCGCTGTGATTGGTCAGCCAATCAGAACAAAGTATTTTTAACCAATCAGGAGAAGGCGCACTTTGCTTAGCTGCTGCGAAACTTTACCGTAACGAGAGCCGTTGCATATTTTTGGCTATTTTCACTATTTTTACGCTATTTTATGGGTAAAACTATATATATTTCGATTGTAAATCACAAGATCTATCTAGGAAAAATATAAAATCTACAAAAACATAACATTTAAAGATATAACTCCTATGTACTAATTTACGTCTAGTTCTATGTACATACATTCACGAAACTATCTAATCCTTATAGTAGTCGCATAAAACTATTATTTTTCGCATTTAAAACTATTAAATAGAACTATCATTCCGTTAAGTGTCTATCACTGTCTATTCACTATATCTGTTCATTATGTATCTGTTTACTATATATCACTGTTCACTATATATCACTGTCCCGCACATCACTCCCGCCGTGCGACTGAGTCGCATAAGTTTCCGGTGCGGGCTCGACGTTCGTAGGCAGGGGCAGGATCACTAGTTTTCTTACAGGCCGGCGCAGGACACCTCCTTTGGTCAGCACGTCCACTGTCCGCACGATGTTGTCAGGACCCGGATACGTAGCGATGACTCTTCCTCGGATCCCCACGGGCAGGTTCGGGTCGACGATTTGTACCAGGTCATTAGCTTGTACTGCCTGACCTCTTCCATGGGGCTCCCGCCGGTGTTGGAGCTCAGGGAGGTACTCCTTTACCCAGCGTAGCCAAAATATATCGGCTAACCTTTGTGCAGCTCGCCAGCTGGATCGTGAGACGGTGTCTTGGTCGGTGAAGGTGCCTGGCTGCGGCACGCGCCCTGGACCTCCTAACAAGAAGTGGCAAAGCAAATCTTTGATTTCGAAGGCCTTCTTTAATTCTTCTTTGATTCCTGCCGTATCTCGGCAACCAGCTAAAGAAAATAACATTATGTCATCAACATAGAGCGCAATTATAGTTATAGATTTCCCACTCGACTTTACATAAACACAAGGTTCGCAAGATAAACGTTTGAATTTCATTTTGCTTGTCAAAACGCCATTTATTTTCTCATACCAAGACTTCGAAGCTTGCTTCAGTCCGTATATGGCCTTATTCAACTTGTAAACTTTATCTTCTTGGCCTTTTATCTTGTAGCCCTCTGGCTGCTCCATAAAAACGGTCTCTTTTAAATCTCCATTCAAAAATGCCGTTTTTACATCCAGATGCTCGATATTCATGTTATGTTCCGTTGCTAAAGCTAGTAACGTACGTATAGTAGAATATCGTACTACAGGGGAGAACGTTTCTTCGTAATCAATACCGTATTTCTGGGTATAACCCTTTGCGACTAGGCGCGCTTTATACCTCAATATTTCCCCGTTGAGGCCAAGGTTTCTTTTAAAGATCCACTTGCATTTGACAGGCCGTTGCTTCGCATCGCGGTCAGTCAGAGTCCAACACTTATTAACGATAAAGGATTTATACTCTTCCGCCATCGCGGCATTCCACTTATTTGCTTCTGGGCCATTGAGTGCCTCGCGTACTGTCTGAGGGTCCCCCGTGTCACTGCATACAGTGCGTACTACACTAGCTGACTCAAACTCACTAGATTCGTCCGTAGAGTTCTCGTAGTCTTCCAGTGTGGAATCTCCTGGGACATACGTGTCATCCGCAGGGTCATCTGGGGTCTCACTAGCAGAGATGGGATGAGAGGGGTCTCAGAATCATCTATCGTAATGGCGCTGTTATCTTAACAGTTTTCGTTAGATATTTCTGCGGGCTCTTGGGGTAAATCGAGTAAGGCGGGTTGCACAGGAACATTATCGGCGATAGTTACATTGTTCGGAAACAAACCAATCTGAGTGTAACGTGAACTGTCACACTCATCCAATGAAGTGTCATTCCAAAAAGCATGTTCTAGAAAAGTGACATTTCTTGCTTTTATGACATTCTTCGAGCTCGCCGGATCAATCAATCTGTAACCCTTTGTCTCGTCACAGTATCCGACAAAAATATATTTCTTACTTTTGGGATCCAATTTGTCCCTTTTGTGCTGTAGGGCATAAGCTTGACAACCAAAAATGCGTAGGTAACTCAGATTCTCCGTTTTACCTGACCATTTTTCTTCCGGTGTAATGCCCATCACCGCCTTAGTTGGAGAGCGATTCTTCAGGTAGACGGCAGTGTTAACTGCTTCTGCCCAGAATTCCTTTTTCAAGCCTGCTTCCTGGAGCATGCACCGGGCTTTCTCCGTAACACTTCTGATCGCGCGTTCCGCGACTCCATTCTGAGCTGATGACCTTGGAACCGTGGTCTGATGTCGAATCCCATGCTTCTTCAGGAACTTCTGAAAATTAGAATTGACATATTCACCACCACTGTCACTACGAAAAATTTTATTTTTTTATTGGTTTGGTTTTCTACGAGAGTTTTGAATTCTTTAAACATCTCGAAAACCTCATCCTTCCTCCTAAGAAAATAAACGAATGCTTTTCGTGACAGGTCGTCAATGAACAACAGAAAATATGTTTTTCCACCTAGGGACGGGCACGGCAGTGGTCCCATGACGTCACTGTGAACTAAACCAAGGATTTCGTTGGCCCTAGTCTCAGATTTCTTCGGAAATGGCAACTTAGTCTGTTTACCTAAGATGCAGGAAACACACGACTGAAAGTTATTGTTGTCATAAGAAATACCTTTGACCATACCTTTTCGCAGTAACTCCATGCTTCGGGTGTTCAGACGCGCTAGACGATGGTGCCAAATTTGTTGTGTTGACTGGCTTCCAGTAGCAAGGGACTGAGACGCTTGCTTCACGCTCACGGCAACAGGACGACTGTCAACCTTCAGTTGACGTGCCGGCACCGCTTTGCTGTCACCTGTACTTACAGACAAAGACGAACACATGACCTGCAAGGATGGCTCGCTACACGAAACAGAAACAGTTTCAATGGCATCAAGTTCATAAATACCATCTCTCAGGGTAGCTGTAGCCTAAACCTCCCCATTGTCATAGACTGTACACACGCCAGAACGAAACACAATTTCGAAACCTTTCTTATCCATCGCACTAACAGATAACAAATTAGCAGACAATTTAGGGACTAAGTACACATTACTTATCGATCTCACACTATTGTCCTTTAGCACAGTTTGCGCAGTTCCTTTTCCAGCTGTCGGCAATGCTTCACCATTTGCAATTAAGATCTTTGGCTTTTCAGTTGTAAAATCTGATAAAAAACTGCGATCATTGCAAAAATGCTGCCCCGCACCGCTGTCAACGTACCAAACGTTACGCTTGACTCCTGCGGCCAACGCTGTGAGATGCGCCTAGCTTTTCCGGCCACTCTTCTTGCCGTCAGAGTTGTCAGGACAATCCTTCTTGATATGCCCACTCTTTTTGCACCTGAAGCACTTAATTGGTTTCGGTGCTTTCCGAGCTGCTAAAGCCGTAACATCTTCGCTTTTCATATCACGTCTTGCATTTTCCAGAAGCAATTTCGCTTTGACATTTTCGCTTGAGAGTGACGTGTTCGAATTTTCTAGAGCCATTATCAACGGGTCGTAATCGCTTGTCAAACCGCTGAGTAAAATCACGGCCACGAAGTCACCTTCCAAAGCCACTCCGATGTCGCTCAGTTGTTGCGATGTATCCATGACCTTATTAACGTATGCCTCCATGCTCACACATTCGCTTAATTTGGTGGCGAACAATGTGTGAAGCAATCCGAGCCGTCGTGACAAGCCTCGGTCCTCGTATGCCTTCTGCAGGTTGCTCCACGCTTCGCGAGCCGTCTTGGCATTTCGAATTTGTGTAAATACACAAGACTTCACGTTCAAGGCGATTTTCGCGAGCGGCTTTTCCTGTTTCTTCGCGTCTTCGTTTTTATTTTCAGTTGTGCCCACACAATCCCAAAGATCATCGTGGATGAGTACCATCCGCATCATAACCAGGATGGATAATCTTGGATCCCGGATAATTTTTCAACAGAAATATTCTGAATGGCAGTTGCCATCTTTTGTTTTCTTGCGACTACATTTTTGAAAATAATTTTACCAAATCACACGCGCATACTTGGAAAATAATTATTAGAGTAGCGAATTTAACCACGCTCTGCTACCATGTTGGTTATTCCGTGAACTACTCAATAAAATACCATATTAGATTCCAAAATATGTTGTGCATCGGCACAGGCAAACGATCAGAACAGACTAGCTACTGACATCTGTCTAGAAAACTTATTCTAAACTACCAAAGTTTATAGAGGGACATATATACAAACTCCATGTATGTGTATTAGGCACATACCAACATCATTGATGTAATTACGTTAGTTCCAACAAGGTAAACGAAATGAGATATCGTTCATTGCGTTTAGAATGTTTGGTGTGTAATGTGTTATAATGATATTATAGAAAGGTATTAACTGCTTGAAAAATCTCATTTGATATAATTTAAAAGTATGTGTTGTATTTATGAAATAGAAAAATATTACTGAGAACATTACTTAAATGAAAAAAATCTTAATCAATAAAATTGTCATCTTTATGATGCCACTCTTCGAACTAACAGTAACTTTTAGTTATAAAACACTGTAGGTAGTAGCTGTAAATAAATATAGTTTAGTTTGACGCATACATAATTGCCGCCAAAACTATATTTTTTAAACAAAATAAGCACAGAAGAAATCAATATGGGTATTTTTTTCCTCACGGATAGCAACATTGAATTGTGATAAGTTAGGTTATTAGAATTTTTGTTTGATGGTCGGTTTACGTAAATATAATGTATAAAATGTAAGTATTTACTTGTGAAATGTAATTTGATTACACGTTTTTTGTTTTTCTGAAGGACTATGACATCCCTTTACGCTACAAACGGTCGTTTTAAATTATTTACTCGCGAGCTCTGTTCGGCAGAATGTGACCTTGAGTACTGGCGGCTCGTCGAGCAAAGTTAGCCAAAATGGCTAAGTTTTAGTTGCCTCACTTTTTGCACTCGTACTATCCTTCCATGCGTCATTGTTCTAAGGTAGAAAGTTATCCCAAGAGAACATAGTCTCGGGAAAAAATCAAATTTGCTATTCCAGGACATGGTCTACCCGTGTACCAAGTTTCGTTGAAATCCGTTCAGCCTTTCGAGCGTGAAGAAGTAACAAACAAAAACTTTTGGCTTATAATATTAGTGTGCTTATTATTATTATATACTTTATTAACTTAACACAGGACAATCATTTATAAAAATAAGTGTACAATAGGCGGTGTGCTTAGCGACCCGTATCTGCTACAGACGTATGCAGGCTACGTGTGGTTAAAACGTCGACATTTCTGTGCAATCTTAGTTAAACATTTATGATTTATACACATGAACCGTCCGAAAACAATTTTCTGAATGATGGTGCCAGCTATGAAATGAAGAGTTAGAAATAAATAAAAAATATCGATACGGACCTACTTTACGAATGTGTCCCATCCCTAATTGAGTAGCGTCGAAGTTACTAGAATTTATAGTATGTTGCTACAGATAACGACCAAGTAGATTTAAACGTTGTGTTATTGAAAATAAGGTTGTTTATAGTTTGCATTGAAGTCATGAAATGTGGTATTGTCATTAAAATCAAATATATTTAAAATTAACTCAGTTTAATACTTACCGATGATACGATACCACTCCACAAGATACATACTTTTTTCTTCTTTGCAGGTCAAAACTGCACAACAATGCATAATTTCTAATATATTTCGTGTATTTTGGAGACAACCAATCGCGTACGCATCTTTGCCTAATGTTGACACGCGTGCGATATCTGAGCGCCACTTCCACTGTATTCAGTAGTATAGTATAGTGGTCAGTGGCCCTGACTGCTATGCGAAAGGTCGTGGGTTCGATTCCCACCTAGGACAAATGTTTGTGTGATGAGCACGATCATTTGTTCTTTGTCTGAGTGTAATTTATCTATAATATGTATGTATTTAGAAATATATATGTATGTTTATCAGTTGTCTAGTACTCATACCACAAGCTCTGCTTAGTTTGGGACTAGATGGCGTTGTGTGAAAGTTGTGGAATATTATTATTATTATTATTTTCTATTCCGTGGCCACCGGTGACTCTACCGCACGCGTTTATTCCACCGCAGTGTGCGCACTTCTATGACACTCCATACTCCACAGATTTTGCGTTTCCAAAACGCAACGCAGTGCGCGCACGGCCTAAAACGAATGGCGATACTTTGTATTAAATCATTTTGCACTTCAGTAGCTCAAACATGTAGGTTTTGCTGCCTGAAATCAGTGTGCAAAATGCGATTTTGCTCACTGAGTGAGACAAAGTAACTTTTTAATTTTTGTTATCAGAAAGCCACGAATATCTTATTCAGCCTTAGGTTAATCATACAATTCGAAACATTCACACTCTATCTCTTTCCCGCCATTAGAAAGAGAGAGAGACAAAGACCAGCCCCTTCGAAGTTCCGATTTTGAATTGGACCTCAAAGACAAACACGTTCGGAATTTCGTACCTACTAACTAAAGAAATTTTGCAAAAAGATAATTATGTCTTTTAATGTAATTTATTGAATTTTTAACTTATTGTTGAATTTAAACGAAAAGAAGTATTTACTGCAAATAAAACTGATATTTAACCTGTAAATATTTATTTCTAGTTTCAATAATGTTACGTAATATACACACATCAAAAGTGTCTAGGGATCAACATATATTTTTGCAATAACTTTTCTCCTGATTGATATTAATTAAAATTTTCTTTAAGGATTCATCAAATAAAGTGTTTTCGTTTGTCACAGTAACAATAAACCAAGTCACCTTTGCATTAATAAAGAAATTTGCCATTTTCCTAATAAAGGGATTTTTGACATTTGAACCACTAACATTAAAGTTCGAAAAAAAGACTGAAATAACAGTTTTCTTTAAAATTTTATTGGGTAACTTAAACAATTAATAATCCGTGTTTCTACCGCGAACACTAACAACACAAAAACATCGGTTTGGCATACTCAAAATGAGTTCATCCAAATCACGCTGTGGAATGGCCGCCCATGTTCGTTGCAACAACAAAAAAAGGTCTTCTTGCGACTGGATACCCTCCATATTCGGCAGAGCTCTTCTCTGTAGCATATCCCATGCATGCTCAATCGGGTTCAAGCAGGGCCGGATTAACCATTAGGCGGAGTAGGCAACTGCCTAGGGGCCCCGCATCAACTAAGGGCCCAGGCCCAGTGCACGCACCAAGAAAACATGTTTCTTTGAAGGAGAATTTGATGTGCGTGTGAAATTAGGGACCTCACTGTTATCTCACAAAATACAAATCGTTAGATTTAGTAGTAGAATTAAAACAATTTTCGAACAAATCTGGGAATAAGTAAACAAATATATTAAAAACCCCAGCCCTTAATGTGCGTTTCCTCAGTTCACACACGATTTGGTCAGTCAAAGTAAGAAAAGGGGCCCCGAGAATGCCATTGCCTTAGGGCCTCTGACAGGGTTAATCCGGCTCTGGGTTCAAGTCTCGCGACTGAGCAGGCCAGAGCAGGACATTGATGTTAGCTGCGGCGAGAGTCTGTCTTACAACTCTTGCGGTGTGCGGTCGTGCATTATCATGCATTAACTGAAATAAGGGACCGATTTGCACTTGTAGAGGAACGATGACGTCAGATACAATCGTCTCAGCATAAATTTGAGCGTTGAGGTTGCCTCTGATCCAAATCAACTCAGTTCTTCCGCCGATCCAAATACCCGCCCATACCATGATGGTTCCACCACTATAAGGATGGACTTCCTGGCAGGATTTTAATCGCTGTTGACGTCCAGGGGTTCTCCAGTGTCGTATACGTCTTGTATCCGGTCTCATACCAAAACGAGACTCATCAGAAAAGCATACGAAACGCCATTGTTCTTCTGCCCAATTTCTGTGTTCAAGAGCCCATTGATATCGAATCCTACGATTGTGCATTGCTATAGGTGGTACCCGTAGCGGTCTTCGGGAATGAAGGTTCACTTCATGCAAGCGGTTTCTGACTGTTAGGTCGCTAATTAAGTTCCCTGAAGAGTGATGAAGCCTCACGGCTAACATCATGGCGGTTATTGTTGGAGCTCTTCGAGTTAAGATTTGAATGTATCGGTCTTGTCTCCGTGTGGTGCAGTGATACCGTCCTCCATGGCGCTCAGCCACGGTACCAGTGCTTCGGTAACGTGTCCAAAGTCGACTGATAACACTCTGACTTGTATTCAGAGCTAAAGCCACAGTACGTTGCCGGGAACCAGCTTCTATCATTCCCACGGCTCTGAGCATTTCTTCCCTGCTTAAATGACGTCGCCGCTCCATAATAACGTTGGTTTTAATCAGTAGTAGGGAAACAGTAGCACTAATAATGTCTTCAATGCGTTGTATGTTTTTATAGGGAAAATATTGACAGCTGATTTTCATCTTTTACTCGAATTTGATTAACAGTTCCTGTTTCAAATTATGAAATGCACCAAAAAGGATCCATATAAATTTATAAAATCATAAATTTATTACAAAGCCACATCTCAATCTCAAGAAATCCGCATAAAAATGCTTGATCCCTAGACACTTTTGATGTGTGTATTTGAATAATAAAATATCATGGGTGCTATTTCCGAACACGCCTTAATTTAATTAAAAGAGCGGGAATAAAATTTCGTGGCTGGCGTAAAGAGTTGAATAACTTAAAAATTATTAAAATAATCGTAAAATATGAGTGAAACTAGCGACGAGAACAGTATTTTAACACCGGATTTATTACGATATGTAAAAGATGCTTTAAATGTTAAATTATGCATATTAATTATGTAATATTTTCATTACCTACAGGCTACAGGTTGTACTGATCATAGGAATTAGTGGAGCATGTCGCAATAACGAGCTATTACAGCTAACAGTTAATAATATCGAAAAGCATTCAGATAAATTACTGTTAGTAAAATCTATACTAATATTATAAAGCTGAAGAGTTTGTTTGTTTGTTTGTTTGTTTGTTTGTTTGCTTGAACGCGCTAATCTCAGGAACTACCGTTCTGATTTGAAAAATTCTTTCAGTGTTAGATAGCCCATTTATCGAGGAAGGCTATAGGCTATATATCATCACGCTAACACCAATAGGAGCGGAGCAGTAATGAAGAATGTTTCAAAATCGGGGGATTTTTTTTCCACGGGGACGAAGTCGCGGGCGGAAGCTAGTTGAAAATACGAAGACAAACCTTCACAGGTCTTTTGTCGTACGCGAAGAATATGTAACTATTGTAGAAAAATACCAAAATTTACGTCCAGCCAGGGCTGGGCAAAATACATGCTTTGCTTTAATTGAAATACAAATTACAAAATACTATATCGCAGGTAATTAAAATACGAAATACAAAATATCTTTAAGTAAGGTATTTGAAATATAAAATACAAAATACAGTATTTTAGCTATTTTTAATTGAAATACAAATTACAAAATACAAAATAAGTAATCTAGACCAGGGGCCGAGTCTGCTATTGCAATGGTGTCGGAATGGTGGATCATTGATTTTTAGGGTTCCGTAGCCGAATGGCAAAAAACGGAACCCTGAAAATATTATTTTTTCATGAAACCTATGCGTGTGTAGTATATAGTAGACAGGTCTTTAAAAATGACATAGGGGTTTCTAAAACCATTTTTTCATAAAGTCAATCGTTTAAAAGATATAAGCTTCCAAAGTGGTATAATGTGTCCCTCCCCCCTTTAACTTCTATAATAATGGAGTAAAAAATCTAAAAAATATATGTCTGTAGATCTTAATGTAAACTTTCAACTAAAATTGGTTTGAACGAGATCGGGTCAACAATTTTTGAGATACAGCATATTTTCTAAAACCGGAAATACAGGGTGTTCGCCGGCAGATTTTATACTTAAAAAAACAAAATGAATCAAAAATATAAAGAAAGACAAAGTTAGTAATTTATCATCTTACAAAATAATAATGCGGATTTTAGGTTTTAAAAATCACTCCACTCAAATGGCTTCCTTCTAGCCGCAAACATTCTTGCAATCTTTCTTTCATGTTGGCGAAAACTCTCTTGCAAAGTTCTGGACTGATAGCCGCAATCTCGTGTCGGATATTTTCTTGCAGGGCCTTTATCGTTGATGGCGAATTGCTGTAGATACGAGATTTGAGGTATCCCCACAGGAAAAAGTTGCAAGGAGTCAGATCAGGTGATCTAGGGGGCCAGGCTATGTCGCCAAAGCGACTTATCAATTTTCCAGGAAAAAGTGGTCTGAGTTTAGTCATTGAGTCCCTGGAGGTGTGTGCCGTAGCCCCATCCTGCTGAAAGTGGGTTCTGTTATTGTAGCTAGCATGACAGTGCAGCTCCGGTATAAAAAAGTGGTCCAGCATCGCGCAGTATATAGTACTAGCATCCGCCCGCGACTTCGTCCGCGTGGAAAAAAAATCCCCCGATTTTGAAACATTCTTCATTAGTGCTCCGCTCCTATTGGTCTCAGCGTGATGAAATATAGCCTATAGCCTTCCTCGATAAATGGGCTATCTAACACTGAAAGAATTTTTCAGATCAGAACCGTAGTTCCTGAGATTAGCGCGTTCAAGCAAACAAACAAACAAACAAACAAACAAACAAACTCTTCAGCTTTATAATATTAGTATAGATATGCATTGATATACTAAAAACCCAAGATGCACACTCAACGTCTCAAAACCGTCCGCATAAAATGAGTGCTTAATTCTAAATTATGCGCTCATTTCAAATAGTATCGCGTCACTCGCGTCTAGGTACACACGTCAAAAATGCCAAAATTTTCTTTGTAAAAACAACCTTAAACAATTGTCATAAGATAGAATTTGCAAAAACATATTTTGTACTTATAACATATCTATTACTACGTAGATGGTGAGTGTTTGGCGACAGTTTCGAGCGTCACTTTTCTTCGAGACTGTGTATCTTGGGTTTTTAGTATATCAATGAGTATATGCGTTAACGGTTTCACCTCTGTCGTAAAAATAAGGTCCAATTAAGCCATTTCCAGAAATGGCGCACCAAACTGTGGTCTTCGGGCTGTGGAGAGGCTTTTCATGGATTTCTTTTGGATTGCTCGCACTCCAATAACGCATATTCTGTTAATTAACGTACCCTCCGATGTGAAAATGCGCCTCGTCACTAAAAAATATGTTACATAACCGCGAAGGTGTAGAAAATCATTCCAGAATGACTCTAGCATAATTCTGCCTTTTTATGAAATCATCTTTCAATTGTTGGATGATTTGGAGCTTGTATGGATGGAACTTCAATTTTTTATTTTAATAATTTCGTGAACTGATGTCTTTTTCAAACCCGTTGATGCTGCAATCTTTCGAACAGACTTACGCGGATTTGTCATAATTTCCCGTCTCACAAGTTCTGCGTTTTCAGGAGTAGTAACAGACGTTGAAGGTCCAGGCCGAGGCTCATTTCTGACTGATCCAGTTCCTCTAAACTTCTGTACCATATCAATTGGTTTGACGGACCATCCTTTACTCGTCGGATATCGAAGTGAGAACAAAACTGACGCTTCGCCACATTGATCGAATTATTGTTCGCGAAATACGCCTCAACCGCAAAAGCGCGGTGCGCTCCCGTCCACTGACTCATGGCTACTAAACAACCCGCAACACTCCCGCGCCGAATGATACCCCGCTTCCCACGCTGACGCTTTGCTAGTCGCCGTGAGCTCTGTTCAAAGTGCAAAATCTGCCGGCGGACTACCTGTATAACTTAGTAATTCATACAAACACTATGAAAAATAAAGTTATTTGGCGTAGTTGTAAAAAATGTAAATAAGCTACTTTTAAGAAAATTGTAAGGTTGTAAGGTAGTTATATTATATTATTATAGTCACTACGGAACCCTTCATGGGCGAGTCTGACTCGCACTTGGCCAATTTTTTATTTGTAGATTTTGACAAGTTTGGTAATCTATTATTATAATGTTCAACCACTGACACTCCATTGAAAGAAATTGCTTAGAATGGTAATCTCGTACACAATGACAAATGAATGACTGACTAAGGCTGCCCGCCCACGTATGATAATTGGTGACCGATTTTTTGTAGGAGAAAAATAGAACACACTGATAGCAATAATGCAACGCACACGTCCTACAAAAAGTTGGTCAGAAATAAAATCGGCGCATTCCGACCGATCCGATTATCGGTGAAAAATGGAACGTTCGGAAATGTAGCGTAAAACGCACACTACTCACCGACAGTTGGTCGCATGCACTTGCGAGGGAAGGACAAGTGTTGCGATTCAATAATCTCTGAGAGATTATTGGATCAACAAATGTTCCTCAAAAGCCAAAGACAAACCTTTCATGATTCCTTTACATGATTGTCTGGCAGCTTGAGTGCTTTTGCGAGGCCCCCAAACGTCCTAACCTTGGTATTGTTCGTCAAATCGTTAAGCTCCTTGTTCTAAGTTGAGCTATACGTCATTTGACAAATGCTTGCACTGTATGGACAGGCCCACTCAACTCTGTGACCATCTTTCTTTAAAAGACCGCCTCAGACTAAAACCTATAAGGTTCCCATATAATTAAACCAGTATAGATTTTAAGGATTTTAAAAGAGACGGACCTCTGAGTTTGTTTCGGTATTTCTTCTCAGGGTAGTCAGTTAGGAAACACCGGCCTCATCTAGTTAACATTTACGAAAAAAAATGACGTGTAAAAGTGTTATTTAATAACCAATTTGCAAAATAAAGATCATTTATCATTTATAATAAATAAAAATAATAAAATAAAAATCATTTATTTTCAGACACAGTCCATAGATTAGATTAAAATTATGTTATTATTGTTCGTGTTATTATTATTATTATAAATTAATTTAATTCATTAAAATTAAAAACAAAAATTAAAATTATACACACAAAATCACAATAAATAGGTAAAAAGATAAATTATAGTTACAAATACAACAAAACAAATGACACATGCTCCCGCTCAGCAGGCCCGCCGAACCCTCGTAACATGGAGTTCTGTGAACCTACTAAGCAGGACAGTGTCACTTCTATCGCCCACCATCCTGAGCACACTGTTACGACTCCTTCGCACTCATGCCATTACCGACGCAACCTTCTTGCGCATAATCGCATAAAAGTCTTCGACATGAGCGTCCGCAAACATGCCGGAAGAACTGCAGTATCGAGGAAGACGAAACAGTACCCTGAACACGTTATTATATTAGACGCGCAAGGCATTGTAGGCCTTTTGTGTAAAGTTCTCCCACAAGCCACTGGTGTAAAACGTCTGACAAAATGCTTTAAATAATGTTAATTTGACTTCAGCTGTACACTGAGTGAACCTGTGTGCCAACATGTTACCACGCACCGACAATGCCCTGCGCTCCCTTTCTATATCCAAATCATCACATAAATTCTCAGTAACTATATGTCCCAAGATATTTAAATTTCGAAACAAGGCCCAATGGTACACCATCTAGTAAGAGTGGTATATAGCTGGGATCCTTAGAGCCTCGGTGACGTCAGACCCCCCTGCCTTACGTAAGTAAGGCAGGAGGCCTAATAAGTGTTCATCATTTATCATTATCATTTATCATTTCCTCTGTAAATCCACCTTCTTCCTTATATTCATGAGATTCTCTCTGTCCATGACGTGCTGCTCCCTCGATAGCCACAGACAAAGTGACGGACGTAGGCGTTGAGTCGACCTTGTGGTCGACTCAACGCCTACGGTGATCGTGAATCGGTCCTGAGAATCGGAGGAAAAATCGGCCCGATTAATTATCTGTCCTACAAAAAGTCTGACGTGGGCGGGAACCCTTACGCGGTAATCTGCTAAAATTTTTATAGTTCCAACCGAAATTTGGTCAATTAGCACCATTTTGTATTGTAATAAATATAGGCTTATCTATTTAAAATAATTTAAAACACATAAATTAAAATAAATCAAAACACCGGCCGCTAAAATTAAAAAAAACAGATGAAACGTCAGTAAGCAGTAATGTCACATTTGACTTTGACAGCTAAAATATTATTGAATTGTATAGTTTTACTACATTTCTATTAACAGGTTTTATAATAATGGCAATACAACTATGTCAATTTATAACACAATAGGGTAGTTTCCTGTGTTACAAAATAATTATTTTATTTGGTCCATTAGGTAGATTTTCAAAAAATATTTGTTGCTTTTTCAAGTCAAGAAAAATTCAAAAAGATGGAAAGCTTCAAAGTACAGGAGAGGGGGCTGCTGACGTCACACATTGCTAAGAATTATACCGAGGTGTGATGTCACGCGAAATTTCAACTCACTGTATCGTCTTAATTTTTCAATTACGTGAAAAAATAAAAAACACGTGTCCAATGTTTTTTGTTAAACTACGTGACGGACTAAATAAAATATTTTATAAAAACTACCCTATTCTACTAGGAGACCATTATGAATTTAACAGATTACGATCTTTTAGCAAAATGACAATGGCATCGATCGACAATTAGGAAATCAATGATAGACCATTGTGGCACTATTGCAATAGCAGACTTGAGGCCCAGCACGGGCTGAAAAGTAGAGGCAAACAACATGAATTAATCAGTAAAACCAGAGTATCCTTTCATGAACACTAAATTTTTAAATGTACTATCAG
This sequence comes from Tholera decimalis, assembly GCA_943138885.2. NCBI lineage: Eukaryota > Metazoa > Arthropoda > Insecta > Lepidoptera > Noctuidae > Tholera > Tholera decimalis. The sequence goes on along the minus strand of OW964563.2, from coordinate 19,991,400 downwards.
ACAAACAGCCGCCTGTTGGAGAATGAATAAAACCTGCTAAAAAAACAATCTTTCTACAGGTCCTGATGAGCACAAACTTGTGTTAAATTGTTTGAACCATTTTCGTTCGTTCTACACAGAACAGAAGCTTTATTTATTCCGTGTTTGGAAAAATCTAAAACAAACCGTTATGACTTGACAAATTGACATCTTAGCTTGACATTGACAATTTGACGTAAGTTCATTTTTTGCGTTTTATGTCTTCTTTACCATCATTACACTCTCGCGGTCTCGCCTCGCTCTCACACTCAGGATCGCTAAATGAAAGAAGGTTAAATGTATTTTAATGTTAAAATGTATTTTGAAGCCCCAAGTATTTGAAATACTAATTACAAAATACCTCGGCGTCAGGTATTTGAAATACGAATTACAAATTACATTTTAAAGAAGTAATTGAAATACAAATACCAAATACGTATTTGTATTTCAATTACGTATTTTAATTACAAGTAATTCAAATACTGCCCAACCCTGCGTCCAGCCAATATAAAAACCGACCGATTTTCATACAATACCCATTGACATATATATTATAAGGACTGGGCGGACCGCATGTTATAATGACGCCTCGAACTTGGTCCCAAAGTGGTCTTACCTTTATCAAAGTGAACTAGAATGCGATCGGCTATCTTCGGGAGGAGTCGTCAGTTTTACAAGCAAAAATACCAAATTGTGTCGTGAAGGGTTGCGTGAACTACGACATAAATCACAATAAAACAAAATATAACATTTTATATCACTGATAAGTTAAAAATATGTCATTAAATCAACTTCTAACATTATTTAAAACAATTTTCTTTCTTGTGTGTGTCAACCTTTAGCATAGACAACGCGAAGCCGTGTAAAAGTGCGACATAACTTTGCAGCGGCGCGCGTTGCAGCCGATGAAATAAAAAGATTTAATAATATTACTATAAGATTAAATTATGTACAAAATTAATTTTTATTCTTTATTAAAAGCAAATTAAAATGTTTATTTATGTACAACAAATATAAAATTCAGAAACTAAAAGGATTTTTGTATTTCTTTGTACCTCGAAAAATACCACACCCTGCTCTTACAAGGCTACGTCACAGTATAAAAATAATAGACAGAGTGGCTACGTCTAGGAGCAGACCACGCCGATTGACATCTTAGTTATAGTAGATGGCGCTAGTGTGTTTTGTAGGGCGACCGCGTCCGTCAAATGTTCTGACGACCGTATCTTTACTATTTAAATCAATGACAATACCAAAATAATAAATGCTCAAGACAGTCTATGAGAGTAAATAAAATAGGTGCTATACCGCGAGAAATTGCCACTTTCTTAAAACTGGAAGAGCCTCAGCTATTCACGGGTCACTGCTTTGGGAGAACTTCTGCAACGCTCTTGGCTGATTCCGGAGCCAATCTCACCACTTTAAAACGTCACGGCGGGTTGAAGTCCAATACGGTTTCAGAAGGCTATATTGAAGACTCAATAGAAAATAAGTCGTAAATCTGTAAGCGTATAGTGGAAACAATAAGTCTGAATTCGACCTCGGATCCTTGGTCTCGCCCACACCCATCCACTTCTAACGACGCACAGTGTACTCAGGGCCGGATTAACCATTAGGCGGAGTAGGCAACTGCCTAGGGGCCCCGCATCAACTAAGGGCCCAGGCCCAGTGCACGCACCAAGAAAACATGTTTCTTTGAAGGAGAATTTGATGTGCGTGTGAAATTAGGGACCTCACTGTTATCTCACAAAATACAAATCGTTAGATTTAGTAGTAGAATTAAAACAATTTTCGAACAAATCTGGGAATAAGTAAACAAATATATTAAAAACCCCAGCCCTTAATGTGCGTTTCCTCAGTTCACACACGATTTGGTCAGTCAAAGTAAGAAAAGGGGCCCCGAGAATGCCATTGCCTTAGGGCCTCTGACAGGGTTAATCCGGCTCTGAGTGTACTTATACAGAAAGCCGATCAGAGTCACCAACGTTCACCGTTGTTCCTTCTCAGTCCGCCACCGAAACAGAAACCTTAACCCCAGATAATCAAACTCAACTCAATACAACTATAATAACGTTGCCAAATAAATCTGTTACTTTTAATTTGCAGTAATTTAACTTTTAACTTTTATAATGTTCCATTTTATTGAATTGGTACCTCTACCTACAATTTTAATTATTTTAATTCACAATAAATACTTATTTCAATCTGTTCCTGTTTATTATTTTATCTCCTAAAGTGTTCTCGCTGCTGAAGTGAAAAGTTATGTGTGTTAAGCCCGATTTACACTTCAATAAGTACAGTAGCCAGTTAAGAACTCAGACAGTTAAGTAATAAGTAGTAAGTTGTAAGTAGCGTTCAAACGTAGGCGAGTGAGTAGTTATAAGTTGCCCGAGAAGAAGAAAAGAAAATAACACGTGTTCGCTGCCGCAACCTACAAATTAAGGACTATACTAAACTCGCCCGTTTACATGCCAGCCAGTTAAGTTGGAGGGGTGCCGGAGACGCGAGAGAGGGGGCTACTTCGCACTGGACTCGCCGAAAAATAGGATCGCGATCTATTTAACTTAATCAACAACTTACTATTTAACTCGCTTTTGCCGTTCAAACTACAATAACAACTTAACTCGCCGATGCCGCAAGTTAACTCGCTACTGTACTTATTGAAGTGTAAATCGGGCTTTACACGAGAGCAAAGTTTTTTGCATCTCGTGCCTTTGAATCCCTCGCCACACTCAGGATTCAAAATCAGCACTCTAGAATAAAACGACTTTGCTCTCTTGTTGCACAAATAACTATTGTATATCACTCGAAAGACCAGATAATGTGGAATTCTATGTTGAGGAACATTGTTCCAAATGCGAATCGATTACGGTATCATACTTGCGTAAATATAACAACGTTTCGATATAGTTACCGCGGTTATCGGATGATTTTAGGATTTTCGTTATGGCCACGAAAAGCTAACTCTTGTTTAACTTTTTTTTTTGTTTACCTAGCAAAATGACTGTGTCGATGAACCGTTTCATTAAACTTCTATTCCGATCTACTTTTCTATTAGGAACTTCATACGTACCTATTAGCAAAAAATGTTTCTATCCTATGATTTCCAAAATCATGTAAAGATAACATGATTTCGGAAAAGTTTTTTCACATTTTTCAACTTCGGATATGTTTTTCAGTCTGAACATGTTTTTTGGACGAATTTGAAAGATTATTAATATTGTTACGAGCTGGGGTTCGGGATAGAAGTAATTAACGCCAATTAAACCAAAATTAACACTTTAATTAATTAAGCACAAAATAAAAATTTAACACAATTATTCGCACCACAACACTTGTCACTTAACACTTAGATCACACTTAAATCGCAATGAAATTCACTGATAAAGCTTCGATTATATCTCGTATTCGCCTCGTAATAAGACTGACTCTCTGCGCCCCTTTGCGCTCTATTTATACCCCAGTCTATGAGTTCGAGAACATTCTTATAAAATCGACTCACTGTTCGTACTGCCTAGAAAATTCCATGAAGCTATTCGAGATACATAGTACCGCTATTCGTCGCTAGATGGCGCTAGTGTCTCGACTAGATATACACATTACCGCTATTCGCCGCTAGATGGCATTAGTGTCGCGAACATTCTAGATTCATGTCGAAGTTTCTCGACGTGCTTCACTAAGCGACTGGCGTAACACTGCCCCCTCCTAAGACATGCTCGACCCGAGCATCATTAGACCTGTAGTAACGCGCCAGTCGATCAACATGAACAATCTTTGATGCAGCTCGTGGACCTTTCTGGATCCGATAAGTGACGTCATTAATCTTAGTCACAACGCGATATGGTCCATCCCATTTTGCCTGTAATTTCGGCGACTTTCCTTTGCTGCGCACCGGATTATGCAACCAGACGAATGAGCCTTCATCAAATCCTTGATTGTTCATCTTTCGGTCATAACGAGTCTTCACCTTCTGAGACATTTGTTGACCGGATTGTCTGACATGCACGTATATGTCGTTCATTCTGTTTCGCAATTCACTCGCGTAGTCTGTTACACTACAAGGTGTATCCGGCGGTATTCCAGTGATTAGATCTGCAGGCAACCTAAGCTCTCGTCCGAAGTTCACGAAAGCAGGTGTAACAGCTGTACTCTCATGAACTGCACTTCGGTATGACAGAAGGAATGGCTGAATGTGTTCGTCCCAATCCTTTTGCCTGCTTTCCACAACTTTAGCCAGATATCTCTCCTATGTCTGGTTGAAACGTTCCACCATTCCAACAGATTGTGGATGATACGAAGTGGTCCTGGTTTTATGAGTACCCATTACTCGACATGTCTCCTGAAATACCTGTGACTCAAAATTCCTTCCTTGATCGCTGTGAATTCCCAAGGGTACTCCGTAGCGGCAAAATACTTCGTTAACCAATTTATCTGCCACTGTGGTAGCTTCCTGATTAGGAATGGCAAAAACTTCTGGCCACTTTGTGAAATAATCCATTACGACCATAAAGTACCTGTTCCCACTCTCGATCTCAGGAAATGGTCCCGCAACATCCAGCGCTATCGTTCCCATGGGGCTCCCACATTATAGATCTTTAAAGCTCCTCTACTGCGTGTTTGAGGTCCCTTAACTGCTGCACAACTAGTGCATTTGCGGCACCAGTCTTCTACGTCGTCTCGGCAGTGGTTCCAGTAAAATCTCTCCCGTATCTTTAACAGAGTCCGTTTTACTCCCATATGACCTCCTGAACATCCATCGTGGTAAAGCCGTAGAACTTCAGGTACCTTCGCTTTTGGTACGACTTTAATTTCGCGAAGGCCTTGCATTTACCTGCTCTGTCATTGTAATACCTTAAATTACCTTACCTTAATTTAAAAATTGGCCAAGTGCGAGTCAGACTCGCCCATGAAGGGTTCCGTAGTAACTATAATAATATAATATAATATGTATATTTATTTGATGAATAAAAAAAACCTTAAAAAATTCTTAAAACTAGCTTATTTTCATTTTTACAACTACGCTAAATAACTTTGTTTTTCATAGTGTTTGTATGAATTACAAAGTTATATATGCGGTTTTAGAAACTATGCTGTATCTCAAAAACTGCTGACCCGATTCCGTTCAAACCAATTTTCGTTGAAAGTTTACATTAAGATCTACAGACGTATATTTTTTTTAGATTTTTCACTTCATTATTATAGAAGTTCTAACTTACACACATTTTACCACTTTGGAAGCTTATATCTTTTAAACAATTGATTTTATGAAAAAGTGGTTTTAGAAACCCTTATATCATTTTTAAAGACCTGTCTATAAATACCACACACGCATAGGTTTCATGAAAAAAGATATTTTCAGTTCTAGTCAGGGACCGTACAACCCCGATTAAGAGTTAAGTCTTTGAAAGGGTAAGCCATTTATAAGGTTACCTTTATCGTGATGTAACTCTATGAATGGGTTTTAGGCTTGAACCCATTAAAAGGGTTATCTCTTCAATATGGATAACCCATTGAATGGGTTTTATACAAGAACCCCAGTGAAAGGGTTACACCTACATTATGATAACCCATTGAATGGGTTATCATAATCTTCTTAACTCAATATTCTCCGTTATTTCGAACTTTCACTGTTGATAATTATCTCGTTGGGGCCTGCTAGATAGACCCGACCACACGAGTTTTTACATTTACATAATGTTAAAATTAATACGCCCAGTGTGAGTCGGATTCTATTTCACTTTAGAACTCTGTTGACTATTGTTTTTAGTCTTGGATAAAACTTTCACTTTATTACACAAAGCACATTTTGTATTTATCGGGAGTTTGAATGGTTTCGTCGTTTAATGATAGAATATTAGGCACTATTATTGTTCATTTTTATCCTGATAGAAAGCATCGGTAGCGCAGATTTCTTGGAATATGCACACCTGTGAGTACACCTGCGTCGTCCGTGGCGTGATTTTCTCAGAATCGCAAAAATAATGAATAAAATTATTGTATTTTGAGTTCGTCTCTTGTACAATCAATTTTAATGCTAGTTTGAATGATATAAGATTCAGTATGAATTATCGATATTTTATTTATTTTAATTTCATTATTTGAATTTATTTACTGAACACACGTCTACACTTCACAAGGATTACGACGTGGAGAACAAACTTGTTACAGCTGGAACATAATCTGTTCGCCGTAAAAGAGAGCTTACTTGATGCCTCTATCGAAGATGGGGAGCTTGCAACCGGCGATTGGAATGTGATACGACGTGACCGGGGAACACCATGCGGTGGAGTGATGCTGGCCGCGCGCGCGCCTATGGTGCTCTGCCGCCGGCTGTCATGATCTCGAAACGGACGGCGGCGCGGTGGTGAGGGCTTATGGGCTGACTTTACATGGTGCGGACGTACTGTTCACGTATGTGTTGTATATATTAAACCTAGTGCAAGCGATGATGAATACATGAGATGGTTTTTTAAAGTAGAAGAGTTTATAAATTAAAAGGACTAGTTATAATTTTAGGTGATTTAAATTTAAATAGTGTATCGTTAAATATTAAGAATTATTATTGTGACTTTGTGTCATTTTGTAGTCTGAATGAGATGAACGTTGTGAAGAATTCGCATGGAGGTATGTTAGATGTTGTTTTGGTTCAGGAGAGCATTGGCGCACCAGAAACATTCGTCACTGCTACCGAGGGTATAGTACCACTGGATGCACACCACCCAGCACTACACATAGAGGTAAGAGTCAATGTAGGTTATTGCTCGGAGTCAATCGAGCCCAATAATATAGACAGTGCCAAGGATTGGAACTTCGCTAAATGCGATTTCGAACAACTCTATTTATTATTATCTGATGAAAACATTTGGGAGGAGGTTTTGGAATCAAACGATGTAAAAGGGGCTACTCTCAAGTTTTACAGCATTATCTATAATCTCTTCGATATGTGCATTCCTAAAAAATGCCGAGGGAAATCGGCAAGTAGGCGATATCCTATATGGTTTACAAGCGATATCATCTAGGATCTAAAGGCTCCAGTACACGTTGGCCGAGCGCGTTCGGCGAATGCGTTCGGCTAACGTGTACTAGGCTGTTTTGTGTGTATTTGTCGTTTGCGGCCAACGTTCGCCGTCAATCCGTTTAGTGTCGGTTTTTCGTGCATAAATCAAAGGAATTTGGCGCAAGCCGCAAACAGCGATCACACGTTGGCCGAGTGTTTATTTCAAAGTTAGGCGTCGGAGTAGACTGTAGTATCGCACTTAATTATTGTGATTATTGTTTCACAATCATGGCATCATGGAGTAATGAGGAAATATCTAGGTTCATTGATTATTACCACAATGAATCCATTTTATGGAACCCCAAACATGAGCAACATAAAAATAAAACTTATACATAACTAGCTGTGCCCGCGACTTCGTCCGCGCGGAATAGTGACTTTCAGCAGCATTTTTAATTTCTATTATTATTTAATTTCTATTTCAAGCTTCTAGCTTTAAAAATGGCGTAATTTCCATACAATCTTTCATCCCCTATTTCAACCCCTTACAGCCCTTTTATCGCATTAAGAAGCAGCCTATGTCCTTTCTCAGGCTCTAGACTATGTCCGTACCAAATTTCATTAAAATCGGTTCAGTAATTTAGGCGTGATTGCGTAACACACAGACAGACAGACAGAGTTACTTTCACATTTATAATATTAGTAAGGATAAAAATTATATTTTTATGTTGCTCATGAATTTTATGAATTCTAACTTAACCCGACTACATTGTTAAGTTACGAAACATACATGTTTAAGTTACGATTTCAGAGTAATGATAATCACACTGATATAATAAAGTATTAAATATATTATTTCATTCCATTTTCTCGTACACCTACCACAATGTGTTTTTTTTTTAACCCTAAGGTTGACTGGTAGAGAATGCCTTGCTGCATAAAGTCCGCCTATGTAACACAATTGTCGTACATAAAGTTTAAATAAATAAATAATGAAGAACGATTTGTTTTTCTTTATGTTTTACCCTAACGTCCAGCTTCGTGTAGCGACCAACGCAGAATGAAAGTGGCCAACGTGTAAACGGTACCACAAAAATCGGCCGAGTGCATTCGCCGAGCGCGCTCGGCGAACGTGTACTGGAGCCTTAAGGCTCAAGTTAAAACTCCATAAAAATTGGAAACTAACCAAGTGCGATGACGCGTATTTGTTATTTTCTGGCCTCAGGTCAAGCCTTAAAACCCGTATTGCAGATGCGTATTCCTTATACATGAGGAATATAGAAAATAAAATTAAACTTAACCCTCGTCAATTCTGGTCACACATTTCTAGCCTGCGGTCTAAAGGTGGATTTGAACCGAACATAACCATACAAGGGCTCAACTTTTTCGGGTACTAAGGCGGCGGGTGCTTTTGCTGATTTTTTCTCGGCTGTTTTTCTGCCTGACGTTCCGCAGCTTAATGCTGATCATGTCGGTACGTCTGACCATTCTTATAACAGCAATTACATAAATATACCCCCCTTGTGCCATGTAGACATTGTTAAAGGCATAAATAAACTTAAACCTAACAGTTCTATTAGTCCCGACAACATCCCCCCTTCATAGTTAAAGACTTAAGAAATATTTTCATTGATCCTCTTTGCCACATTTTTAATGTAGCCTTGCAGACTGGTACATATCCCTCTCAGTGGAAAGTTTCTAGAGTTGCACCTATTCCTAAAACCCAAAACAAAAGTTCCGTTGAAGAATACCGCCCTATCGCAATCCTAATTCCTATCTTCCCCGGCGAAGGTCTTCGAGAACATCCTCCATAACGCTATTTATGAGCAAATAAACAAATATCTTTGTAATGAATAGCACGGTTTCAGAAGCAAAAGGTCAGTTGACACAAATCTCAAACGCTAGTAGATTATATCTCGTCTAGTTTGGACCGCGGGCGACAGGTAGACGTACTTTACTTCGACTTCCGGAAGGCGTTTGATAGGGTTAACAATGACGTGCTGCTAATGAAGCTTAGCAAAATAGGGTTCGCACCATCTCTCCTCCCCGTTTCTTTGCAGACTACCTACCTACGTGATTAGGGTTGCCACCCGTACTTTATAATAAAGTATTGTACGTTATTTCAGGTAATTGTACTCTATACTTTATGACAACAATAAAGTACACGAAAATACTTTATTTCGCATGATTGGATTTCTTTGGGATTTTGAAAACTTTAGTCGTAATAAACAAAGCGTCTCTGAATTTGATAGAAAATGAATTACTTATTTACTTTAATTTAAATATAGACTGTAAAGATGCTGTGCAATTGTTTAGTAGAGATACTAATTTGAGACAAACTGCAAAAAGTAATAAGAAATATGTTTTTAAACGTAACTAGGTGCCCACCTCGGCTTCGCCTGGGTGCAATTTTTCTTTCGATATCATACAGTTTTCTTTCCAAACCCTATCCAGAGAATTATTACGAACACAACAAATAAATAATTAGTCAAATAAATGCAGCCGTTCTGAACTAATGCGCTTACGTACATATACATTGTTTTTTAACTAGGCTCAAGAAAATTGGGGGCTCATTTAGATGTGTATACGCTTTTACAGTAAACTTCCCAGTCATGTGCAAGAACTAAGCCTCAATAAATTTAAATCATTTGTGAAGCAGAAACTTTGCCACAAAGCTTTTTATTCTGTTAAAGACTATCTTGCGGACAAAAATGCTTGGGATTGAGCTGCTCCAATTACATCTGTATTGTTTTATTTTTTACTCATTTTTTTATAATGATTATTTCATATACATTTTGACATGACAATATTATTTACTTTTTCAAGTAATAGAATATACTTTTTGTTTTACTTTACCATTTTTAATTTTGTTTGTACAAGATGACGATAGTACCTATTTTGTTTTCAAGTAATATAATATAATAATAATATTCCACAACTTTTTCACACAACGCCATCTAGTCCCAAACTAAGCAGAGCTTGTGATATGGATACTAGACAACTGATAAACATACATATATATTTCTAAATACATACATATTATAGATAAATTACACCCAGACAAAGAACAAATGACCGTGCTCATCACACAAACATTTGTCCTAGGTGGAAATCGAACCCACGACCTTGCGCATAGCAGTCAGGACCACTGCCCACTATACCAACTATTTTTGTAAAATCAAAAGCTATGTTGTGAATGTGAGAGCAATGTGGGATAACAACGAATATTATGAATAGATTACCGCACTGTCTGGCAGTTTGAGTGCTTTATACGGCCCACCCAAATGTCCTTACTTTGGTATTGTTCGTTAAATCGTTCGAGCTCCTTAAGGTTCTAAGTTGAGCTACGCGATATTTGACAAATGCTTGCACTGTTTGGACGGGCCTGCTCAAATCTGTGTGAATCTGTCCTCTAAAAGGCGCCACAGACATAAATCTACATGGCTCTCATATGATTTGATCATTACAAATTGTATGGACTTTAAAAGAGACGTTGACCTCTGAGTTTTTTTCAGTGTTTCTTCTCAGAGTAGTCAGTTAGGAAACACTGGCCTCATCTAGTTTACATTTACGAAAAAAAAGACGTGTGAAAGCGTTATTTATAACCTATTTGCAAAATAAACATCATTATTTCATTCGGCAATTAATTTTTAGTAAGCAACCCGCCCTGGCTTCGCACGTGTTCTTTACAGAAAACATAAAATAGCCTATGTTACTCCGAGGAGATGTAGCTTTCGGTAAAATTGGTTGAGTAGTTTTTGAGTTAAATCTAACAAACAAAAAATCAATATCTTTCCTCGTTATAGGTATATAATATTAATTTAAATGAAAAGGATTAATACCGTATTTGTGTAAATACCTTTTACATTACCGCTTTATAACTGCCAATTTTTTAAAGTATTAAAATAGACATAGGTAGGATGTTATCTTTAACATATAGACATATGCCATCGCGGACTTTTCTGTAGGCATATGTAAGATACACAATTCCACCATACATTGATATACTACATAAACTTTCGGACTCACCTGGCTCGAAAGCGAGGCACCCGGTCAAATCACGGCGACACGAAATTAATTTCGTTGCGCATTATTTTGATTTTGCTATATCTCCTAAGGTATTCATTTAATTTGCATGGAGTAAAGAGAAAAATTAATCTTCATGAAATGTTCAAGCCAACTAACGTATTTAAAATTATAAGGATTAATACAGTATTTGTGTAAATAGCTTTCCAATTACCGCTTTATAATTGCCCATTTTTTTAAGTATTAAAATGGATGTATAGTATGTTATCCGTAAGAGATAGGCATATGCCATCGCGGACTTTTTTGTAGACCTTTTTAATGTGTACAGTATTGTAGTACATTATTTTGATGTATCTCGTACGGTTCAGCCAGCGTTTGCAATGTAAGCGCAAAAAAAATTGTTTATTAAGACATCACATTTGAAACCTCTAAAATTAGCATTGTTTCACTACTATATTATGCATGTATTATACATATAAACCTTTGTCTTGAATCATTCTATCTATTATACTTCTGACTTTGTTCATTCTTCTTTTCATATCCAGTCCATTCTCTCTCCTCCCGGAATGCGCTTCCTCTCGAGATCAGGACGGCTGACAATCGCTACGCATTTAAAAAGTAATTGCGGATCCACTTTCTTCACCAATAAGCAGAATTTCCATATTTAATTTTCATTTGCTTCTTAAGTATATATGTATGTATATGTATTTATATAAGTATTTATTCATATATATTATTTATGTAGATTTCGATTTTATGATATTAGGTTTTTTTGTTTTATCACTATTATTATAATTATTTTTCCAATATAATGTTCACGTACATATTGCACCTTCCACTCTATCTCTTCACCACTCATGGTTGACTGGTAGAGAATGCCTACGGCATTAAGTCCGCCTTTGTACCTATGTGCATAAAGTGTAAATAAATAAATTAAAAAAAGCGCATTGAAATCCGTCGCGTACTTTTAAAGATCTAAGCATACATAGGGACAGACAGCGGAAAGCGACTGAAAATAAATTGTACTTTATTTTGATGCTATGTACTTTTTTTTTCTTACCTATTTTAACCAATGTACTTTAACTGCACAAAAAAAGGTGGCAATCCTATACGTGATCGTCAGCAGTTTGTTATTAGGCTTGGTATGTAAGTACATGTCGGGTACCTATCATACGCGTTCCGGCGTGAGTTGAGTCAAGGTACAATTTTGGGGCCTTTATTATTTCTCATCATGGTCAATGATCTTTCGCAAGTTTTGCTTCATGCTAGATGTCTCTTGTATGCTGACGACTTGAAACTGTACCTGGAAATAACCTCCGAGCGTGACAGTTTGGCACTGTAGCAAGATATAGACGCGATATACAAGTGGAGTGTAGACAACAACATGGGAGTTTAATTCGTCCAAATGCTTCGCTATGACATTCGGTCGCATGCGGCACCCAGTTAATTTTGAATATAATTTAAATAATAATACCATCAAGAAGTCAACAGCCATGAAACACCTGGGAGTCACATTCGACCGAAAGCTCACCTTCCACGACCATATGGCCATGGTAGCTAAACAATCCTACCAAAGGTTAGGTTTTGTTCTGCGTAATTGCCGCGATTTTCGCACCGCTCATGCCGTCAAAATAATATTTAATGCGCTCGTACGTACTAAGCTGGAAACCAGCTCTTGCGTGTGGAATCTACATGAAAGTACCTACGCAATTTTATTAGAAAAGGTTCAAAAAGCGTTCCTTAGGTACCTATATAAGCAGAAACATGGCTACTATCCTTAACTCTATCCAACTAAGTTCTTACTGGGTTGCCTCGGATACAACTACCTAGAGGTAAGGCGAGCTCGAGATCAGCTCACAGTAGCCTGTAAGATGCTCCGTGGCGCTATTGACGCTCCTGATCTGTTACATGTGCTGGCGCGCTTCTTTGTCCCAGACAATTACTGCCGTGGCAAAAAGCACAGGCTGTTTGCTGTGCCTCCATGTCGTACTGTTGCACGCGCTAAGTCGCCAATTCCTCGCACTCTGGCCGCGCTTAATGATCTCTTGGATTCTAATCCAACAAGCGATCTGTTTGTGGATGGATGGATGAAGATTTTGTTGGTCTGTCAGATGTACTGTGAGAAAAATTCATGAAAGTATTTTAAAACATTAACCTACTTTTTACTTTTTTATTTTGTATATTTTAGTATGTGTTATAATTGTCTCTTTCAATTTTAGTTACTGTCATTGGTTCTAAACATAACCATTGTAATTAAATAAATAAATGACAGTATTTAAAGCAAGTTCTGCATTCAATTTTGTTTCAGCCCAAGTAGTACCATCTATTATTAAGGCAGTGTCCTCCGCGTAGGAAACTATTTTACAATTAGAAGTTTTAGTTTTGTATAACTCATTTATGTAGATTTTGAATAGGGTAGGCCCAAGAACGCTTCCCTGGGTAACTCCGAAGTGACAAAGGGTTTGCTTGTCGCTGAATTTATTACCAATGGTAATCATTTGAGTAATCGAATAGTAACGGTTTGTACATATAGAGTATGAACTAAGGTTTTAATTTGGGTGGCAAAATTGTCACTTAATTACCTTTTGAATGAACGCAAGCTGAAACATACAGACGGCCAAAGATTGGAGAGGGGCTGACATTTAGCGTATTTACCCTACTTACACTTTTAGATAAGTAAACTACATTTGAGCATTGAGTGATACTTTTATGCTGAATAATGGTTCCTGTAGGACAGGCCTCACAAAATTGTGAAAAAAACAGTAAAACATTCTTAGGAAAAAACTGGAAAAACAATTACAGTTTTTACATATATGTTACAATAACATTATTATTAAGATAGAAGTTATATGATGGTTGGAAACTAGCTTTAGATAATTATCATGTTTAAGTACAAAATTTCCTTATTTTCAAGCCATGATCAAGTTCACAAGTGACAGGACTCACACATTTTGAGACAGAGTAAGGGCAGTAATTATTGTATGCTAAAATTTGCCCTTTGAGATTTTTACTATGTAATATTAATGTTGTTGTTCATTATTTCTGTAGTAAATTTTTCATGAAATTGAAGTACCTACATAAACATACAAATAAAAAATCATAACTTGGTTGAGATAAATCTAATCAATAAAATGCTACATAAATCCACTGAATCTTAGTAAAACATGAAAAATCAAAACAAAGTTCCGTAGGTACTACAATCTACTTAGTGAGACTTTTTCCTGTGGTCATCATAACACCAACAACTAAAGCAGTTATTGTGAGTCCTTGTGCAACTATTCTGACTCGCATCATTTGTTGAGATAATTTTTTACGGCCTGTTCTGAAACTCCAAAGACCATATGACAGTGCACCTGCTGTGGCCAGACATCCTGAAACAATCACCAAAGCTTTATAATATTGGGAAATAGCAAGGAAGGGTAATTAACTAAAATATTAACTTCATCTAGAACTGGTATCAACAAAAGTGACAGATGGAAAACATTATCTCGTTAAAACATACGGTCAGTGGGTCGTCTTAGTATACAAATTAGAACTGGTAACTTTATTATTGCGTAAGTTTTATGGTATGTGGGTAAACATTTATGTACGCAAAATATTAGTCGTAGTTCGACAATCAATAATACTTCTTAGATTCGAACATTAAAAGTGATCATTATAAACAAATAAAAATCTAAATTGTTTCGACCATCATACCTATAGGTACAAAAGGATTTTCGGAAAATTTTCTTGAAAATTTTTCACTTGTTGTTTCGACATGTTGGTGTTGCCCCATTTCTTTTCGGAGCTGCACCCAGTCCAAATCAGTGGGTTCTTCTTCAATCATTATTGAATATGCTTAAATTTATGTTTGAGGTAGTTATATTTCTGTAATTTACAACAGTTTGTTTTTATTGCATTGCAAATGTATTCATCTGTCAAAGAAATAAGAATAAAGATTTTAACCTAAAAATCGTCTTGTCAAAAGTGACTGCTGTCAGCTGTGAGCTGACAGACAGCGGAATATACAATATACTGCCGCCATGCCATAAGGTAACAAAGAGAATGTAAGGACGCTTCTACATGAAGTATAGCTGTCGCCAAATAACTTGGCAAGAGTCGTTCAATGCGCAGAAGTAGATTTTTAGGTGTCAGCGGTTGTCAGCGGGACGCGTGGTACGACGGAGCGCCGCTCCGAGCGCGCGATTGGTGCGTCAGTAGTTCTCGTTCAATTTGCTCCCGAATACACTTGCGTACACGAAAGTTGTACCTTTTGTTTTTGGTACGAGTTGTTGTTTTAAATTTAGTTTTTATTACGTTGATTATAATGCCAGGACTAAATACCGTTTTACGCAGACTATTAAAACGTCAGAAAGAATAGTTAGACCCTATAGATAGATAGTTAGATATACTCTTTATTGTACACCATAACAGAATTAAATAAGGACTTAAAAACTACAAAGGGTGTTACAATGGGCGGTCTTATCGCTAAAAGCGATCTTTTACAGACAACCTTTAGATGGATTTGACACAGCAGGAGAAAATAAATTCGCGGGTAGTCCATGGTGTACTATTTACTACCTACTCAATAATCCTACATACTCAATACACATATACATACATAAAAATAACAAAGCTGAGATATATAAAAAAATAGTAACATATTAAAGAGAGAGATAGAGATCTTTTACCATGTTTTTAATAGAAAGGAAGGGTTTGTGCTTGTCTTACTGACACGGGAAGAGTATTCCACAGTCGTACTGCTTGAGCTGCGAACGACTTACCAAATTGGTGGAGTGACTCGGTACCTCTAGCCTCAAGTTTTCCGATGACCTCAGAAATTTGGCATGTGTGTCATGGAGGAACTTAAAACGTTCTTTAAGATAAAAGGGGGTCTTAGGATTGAACAGGATACTGTAAATCAGAGACAATATGTGTAAGTTCCGGCGAAGACGTATAGGAAGCCACTTGAGTTTCGTTCGAAATTCAGATACGTGATCAAATTTGCGCAAACCAAATATAAATCTTATACAAAAATTTTGAAGTCGCTCAAGTTTATCAAGTTGTGCGTCTGTGAGATCAAGATAACTGACATCAGCGTAGTCTAGGATGGGATGTAAAAGAGACTGTGCTAGAGCAATTTTAGTGGCAGTTGGCAGAAAGTTACGCAACCGCCTTAGGGAACTGGCAGAAGCAAATAATTTGCGACTCACCTCTTGTAATTGGGGACCCCACGAAAGATATTTGTCCAACCAGACCCCAAGGTTCTTAACTTTCTCGCTTAGTGGAATAGCTGTGCCGTTGAAAATAACCTGAGGAAGCTGAGACCAGTTTACCTTAGATGCTAACCTAGAGCTGCCGACTACAATGACCTAGGTCTTTAACGGGTTAACCTGCAAACCATGTGCCTCACTCCATTCGCAAACTGAAGCCAAGTCCTGGTTTATCAATTATTTATTGTAGCATCTAAATCAGTATAAGGTGCTTGTCTGTAAATTTGCAAGTCATCAGCATAAAGGTGGTAGGAGGATTGAAGATTTTAGGAAATAGAATTTATGAAAATTGCGAAAAGTAAAGGAGATAACACGCCACCCTGAGGAACACCGGCTACAGTACTACACCAAGAAGAGCAGGACTCATCTATGCAAATACGTTGCCGGCGGCCATACAGGTAACTACGAAACCAGTCAATCGCCGTTGGAGATATGTTAATAGAGTGAAGTATGCTGAGCAGAATATCGAAATCGACGGTATTAAAAGCGTTACTAAAATCAAGCAAGCAAAGAACCGTCATATTTCCTTTATCCATGCCCATCCGTATGTCATCAGTTACATTAACTAACGCGGTAGTAGTACTGTGTCCAGGACGAAATCCGGATTGGAAAGGATTCAGCAGACTATTCTTGCAAAGAAAAGCACTTAGCTGATTGTGGACAAGGCGTTCAAGGACTTTAGAGAGAAAAGGTAGGATGGAAATAGGTCGATATTCTGAAAAAGAGGCAGGATTTGATTTTTTGGGTAAAGAAGTAATTTTCGCCTCTTTCCATACAGATGGAAAGACACCATTGGAAATAGAATAGTTAAGGATATAGGTCAGGATAGGAAGGATTTCATTGAGGACAGGAAGTATCATCTTCCGACTGACACAGTCGCTGCCAACCGCGTTAGATGTAATTGAAAGTATGCTCTTCTTAACATCACAATCAGGAAATTGACTAAAATTAAATGCGGAGTGATCCGGAGTTGGAAGGTTAGAAAGATAATTTATAGTAGCTGCCTTCAATGTCCCATTGCAGTAGGACGAGGATGAAAAGTGTTGATTCAATAGATCAATGTCTAGGTCTTTAGGAATCGATTCTTGGCGTGATTTTCCAACTCCCATTGATTTAAGAAATTTCCAGACTTTAGCTGGATCACCGTTTTCAACAGAATCAAGAATATGTCGGCGCATTGCATCCCTACACACCCTATTGCTGCGATTGCGTGCATTCACAAACATTTCTCGGTTTAATGGTGAGGGTCGGCTTCTGAATTTTGACTTACATACTACTTTCTTGTGCATGACGGCCCTCACTTCATCTGTCATCCATGGTGCTGGAAGATGCTTTAATTTGACTGCACGAATAGGAGCATGAGTGTCGTAAAGTTTTACAAGATTATCCGTAAGCAGGTTAACTTTGTCATCGACCGATTCAACAGCGACAAGAGAGGTCCAATCAATGTTGTTTGCATCCGCCTGGAGATTATCAACATTCATACCACTAAAACTGCGTAACAGAAGAGTTTTAGGCTTGGCCTTGGGAGGGCGAAACTTGTAGGAAAGGTATATAAAATCGTGATAGGAAAACATGTCAGCCGTGCATTGGCCATGCATAGGTACTGACATGATGTGTAGAGGAGACAATTACAAGATCCAAAAGAGAGGGATTACAGTTTGGGAAGTGGTGTGTGGCACTTGAAGGAAGGACAGCCATGTTTGACGACTGAAGTATTGACTGAAATGATAAAGAACGAGAATCGTTTTTCAATAAGCAAGTATTGAAATCCCCCATAATTATTGTATGACTGTAAGAAGGAGTTAAATCTTCAAGGATCTTTTCAAAGGAGGAAAAGAAATTTACACGTGAAGAAGGATTGTAATAAACACCAAGAAGAATTTTCACATGATTTAGGTTAATTTCCAAAAAGAGATGCTCACCCGCATTCTGTGGCGGAGGTTGTGTTGACATATCGACAATTGAAAAAGGAATCTGCGGACGAAGATATATGGCAACACCACCTCCTCCACCACGCGCGCGATCATTTCTAATTAACTGGAAACCTGGTAAGGAATAGGATGTTGAAGGGAGACAAGGTTTGAGCCAAGACTCTGAAATAAGGATTGCATGGATGTTCTTACAGTCAAGGTTAGCTAACATGTCAGAGTAATGGGCCTGGATACTTTGAGCATTTATATGGACTACATTAAAATTTTTAGGTACATCAGAAAACTACTACTAACTAACTACTACTATAGATAAGGAAGGTTGAAATTCTGGATTCGTCACTGTCTTTAGGACACCGGAAAAAAGAAGAATAAAAGGGGTAGCAGTTTTATTAACTAATTGTGACGACGAGAACATATTATTTTTAATGTTTTTTTAAATACATATTTTTTTCACTTTTAAATGTATTATATCTATTATATTTATTATCCATACAACGAGGCAATGCTGCGACAGCGTTGAGGATCAATTTTTGATGCTTTATTCTAGTTTGTATTTTAAGTATTTTATGTTAAATTAAGTTACATTTTATCTTATATCTATTTTATTTATAATACCGAATTAACGAATGAAATCCTCTTCTTTCTTAAATATTCTTCTGAACAGATATGATTAAAAATAAATGATGACAAGAACCATAGAATAATGGCAAGCAGTAAAAGTGACCACTTTTTTCTTCCACTAAGTGCACGATGCGCGAACTTACCCCCACTACGCCAAAACCTTGCCAAGTTATTTGGCGATACGTATACGAAACAGAGAAAAAAAAAGTGTTTTAAAAATTTAAAAATTCGCTGTGGGAAAGGAAATAAACCTTATTATAATTTTGTTATGCAAAAGTGTGTATTATGAATTGATCTTTCAGAAATTATATGAGAATATATTTAATTTAATTTTATGTATTAATTAAATAACTTTTTCCTTTACTTTTTAGCAAAAAAAATATAAGAAAGTAAGTTTTACTGCAATGAAAAGACGCTTCTGGCTAGAAACGTCCTTTCAACTTAGTATTTTTTTTAAACGCCTTTCCTATTTAGTGATGATGTGTTTCCATGATCTAGTTAACTAAATAAAAAAAAAACGCTAATAGGCATTTGCTGCTTTTAACTTAGTAATACTAATACTCATTTAACTTAAAAAATACCTGCCCCTTGTGGGATCCCTAACAAAACATCTTATGTTATAAACTGAAGTACGTTTTAACACGATAATTATCTTGTGTTAAATAAAACACAAAGTATGAGAAACTGACTTATAATTTTTATAAAAAAATAGCAATTACACACTTTTTCCAACAAAGTTTTAAACTCTTAAAAAATTAATGATTAAGTATAAATAAAACTACCTAAATTTGTACTAATTATAGTAAACATTAATAATAATTATCACAGCTTTGTAAGGAATCTCTTGAAATGAATAAATTTTTGACATAAACTTGAGTGAGATCAAACTAACACTACGACTTATAATATTTCATGAATTTTTTTTCATGAAATATTACGCTTAAAACTATCCAAAAACAAAAATAATCAATATTATCTAAGTATAAGTTAATAAGTTTGAAGTAAGATCAATATTTAGGGAATATACGAGTAATTTCCATAACGCAAGAATTAGCTGATATTGGCTGTGTCGTCGATGACGAAGAGTTAGCCGAATTAATGCTTATAGGATTGCCTGCTGAATTTGATACGTTGATCATAGCAATGGAGGCCACAAATACGAAACTCACATCTGATTTTGTGAAATGCCAGCTTACAAAATGAATTTAAGCGAGAATCATCTAATTCGAATTTGGAACAAAATGACGAGATTCTTCTAGTGAAAAACAAATTTATTCCAATCTGTCATAACTATCATTAGAAAGTTAGTAGGTAGAAGATCCTTGGACGCATCAAACCCAAATGTCCTAAATTAAGGAAAAACTCAAAGAAGATTGATGATTTAAATAAGAAGGGAAGTTCAAATGATTGTCTTTTTTCTACAGAGACTGCCTTAGTTAGTAGTGTTTGTCATAATTTATTATTCAATGCCTTAGCCACATTTCTTGATTGGTTTTACGTCTATTTTAATTCAATTTATTTAACTAAAAATGCCTGCCGAAAAACTCAACAAATCATCACTGTCAAGGTATCTTCGACCCGACTAGTTTGTCGAACCTGATGTCGCGGAAGCCGACGCAAAATGGCCGCATTGGAAATCGACTTTCGAAAACTTTCTCGCTGAAGAGATTACTGAAGACATATCAGATTCTCTCAGGTGTAAATTGTTAGGCAACCATTTATCCGCTTCGATCTACAAACATATCAAGTCTTGCACGACTTACAAAGCATGTATGAAACTTCTAGAAGATATCTTTTTTTATGTAAAGTGAATTTATGAAGATGATGAGTGATTTATAATTAAATAACCTACACAATGGAGGATAGTCATTTCAGCCCGAAAAGTAGGTGTGCTCGCTCTCCGCCGCCTACATCCACGCGCGCAGCTGTATCCGCTCCTGCCCCTGAAGTGCCAAGCCAAAGGCAAGATTACTTCGTAGGGATACCGACACCAGAAATTCACAACTGGATAACGACCATTGACCAGAGCCTCAAGGAGGTGTGTGCTATTGCAGCAGAAGGCACGCTGAACTCGGACCAGAAAATGCGCAACAATGCCTTATGCCGGAAGGTTGGTCATGGAACATCGCAGATGGCCGTACAGTATCAGTCCATCAAATATAAGGCCTTGCAATTCCACAATGCAGTGATAGCACTCGAAAGCCAACTCGAATTTGCGCAGCAACTAAAGGAGCTCAAGATGAAAGTCGGAGAATCCATCAAACCTGCACTGAGAGCTTCTTTTTCTGACATGGTGAAGAAAGAGGCTAATAACTATTTCCAGCCGTCAAAAGTAAGTTCTGTGGCCATTTATCCGCTAGATGAATTGAGGACTAGTGATGAGACTAAGTTTCTCGTCCAAATAATAATCTGCCCCGAACAGATGAAGCTGCACATTAGAGGACTACACAAGACCAGAAATGGCGGAGTTATTATCAGCACCGAGACGAAAGATGACACCGAGAAGCTGAGGCAATCGGAGCAGCTAACAAAGTCAGGTCTGACAGTTGACGAGCCGTTTAAAAGGAGGCCTAGGGTTGTCATCATAGGTGTGCCAGCATCCATGGCCGAAAATGAGGTTTTTGTGTGTTTGTACCACCAAAATCTTGCCGAGACACTACAGGACTGCAGCCTTGAGAAGTTTTTGACCTCGATTAGATTAAGCCACAAGTCAGGTAAGAAAGACGCTGAGAACTGTAACTACGTAGTAGAAGTACCTGCAGTCATATGCAAAGCCCTCATCTAAAAAAAAACCAGAGTATTTGTGAATTGGTCGTCATGCCCTGTTAGGGACTACACATTGGTAACACGATGCCATAAGTGCCAGCAGTATGGTCATGCCGCCAAGTTTTGTCGGCAGACGTCATATAGGTACCTGCGGTCACTGTGGCGATCAAGGTCACTCAATCAAAGAGTGTCCAAAAAAGGGAGAAGAGCCAAAATGCGCTACTAGCTCTCAGTACAAAAAGCCAGACAAGCACAGCACAGCGCTGCTGACTGCCCAGCGAAAATAAGGGCGGAAAAAAGGTACATTAATTCCATTGATTATGCAGGCGCCTAAGAGCGCCGTCAATAAATTATTTACTTAGTCCATTTAAGTTAGTAGTTTTTAATCTCTATATCTTAGAACAACAACGTATAGAAGAGGCGTCTAGAACAAAACACGAGCGATTTCGTGTGTTCACTTTATTTTCTTTGTGTGCGTGAGCCGAATGTGTCTACGTTCTTGAAACGCACACAAATATAGCTTTCAGTGATACCATTACCAGACCATTACCCACAAAAATGGGAAAACGCACTATTATGTTGATGGATCAAATCAAGTATTTTATGTTATGAAACTAGATAAGATGATGTTTTTTCATGTAATATGACTTATATGACATATATTTACGGAAGGTAAACGAAATGAGATATCGTTTATTGCGTATAGAATGTTTGATGTGTAATGTGTTATAATGATATTATAGAAATGTATTAATTGCTTGAAAAATCTCGTTTGATATCAATTAAAAGTATGTGTCGTATTTATGAAATAGAAAAGTATTATTGAGAACATTACTTAAATGAAAAAATCTTAATCAATAAAATTGTCATCTTTATGATGCCACTCTTCGAACTAACAGTAACTTTTAGTTATAAAACACTGTAGGTAGTAGCTGTAAATAAATATAGTTTAGTTTGACGCATACATAATTGCCGCCAAAACTATATTTTTTTTTAAACAAAAATAAGCAGAAAAGATATCAATATGGGTATTTTTTTCCTCACGGATAGCAACATTGAATTGTGATAAGTTAGATTATTAGAATTTTTGTTTGATGGTCGATTTACTTAAATATAATGTATAAAATGTAAGTATTTACTTGTGAAATGTAATTTGATTACACGTTTTTTGTTTTCCTGAAGGACTATGACATCCC
Organism: Tholera decimalis; assembly: GCA_943138885.2. Classification (NCBI taxonomy): domain Eukaryota; kingdom Metazoa; phylum Arthropoda; class Insecta; order Lepidoptera; family Noctuidae; genus Tholera; species Tholera decimalis. Next base: position 19,968,590 of record OW964563.2, on the reverse strand, counting down.
TTTACGCTACAAACGGTCGTTTTAAATTATTTACTCGCGAGCTCTGTTCGGCAGAATGTGACCTTGAGTACTGACGGCAGTGTTGCCAGATGCTTTGAACCCTTTATCTGTAGTAGAAACTGTTAAAATCTGTATTAAATCTGTATGCTATTTTAACTTAAAATCTGTATAATCAAATTAACCAAAATGGAATATTAATCATCATCATCATTGCTTCTTTTGAAAAACAAGGGATAGGTACTAACGTGATAAGGTTTGATTATCGTATATTAAATAAGAATATACACTAATTAATAAAATTGTTGTTTTATTTAAGAACGTATGTAGGTATATAGTAAAATTAAAAACACACTTATCAAAATTTTAACATTACAAACGAAATAAAAATTACTTTTTTCAGTCATACATATTTTTGTTAAATTTCAACAGTAATTTATTCTGTCAATAATGTTTGCGAGCTAGATCCACCAGGACTTAAATTTTGGTGTTTGTTTGTTTTCGCGTATCTAACCTTTTAACCGCCCGACTTCAAATCGTTTGTCGGGCCCCCAGCGCCCGGCACAGTGAATCGAAAAATAAATACCTACAACAAAAACACCAGTGCAATATAATTAGGACTTCTGATTAAGAGACTAAAGATTATTAAACTGTTAAATGATTACTTAATTAACTATTTACCCAATATAAACATCGTTTTGATAAAATACAGCGTAATTAAACAAAAAAGTACATTAAACGAGCTGTGATATTTTTGTCGTATATATACGACTCTGGCGAAATGGGCCCGAAAATATTTGTCGTAAAAATCCGACGTAGGCGGTTAAAAGGCTAAAGAGATCATTCTTTCCAGCACTGCCAACTGAAAGATCTTTATTACAAAATGTACAGAAAGCAAAATAATCACCTTTATTACTAGGTCTCAACCACGCCTCATATGAAAAATCTTCCATCCAGTTCCGATTAAACTTTTGCATCACTCTGGGTTTTTTAGATGCCATAATGGTTCACAAAAACACAATCAATATGAATATTAAATTAAGTAAAAGTTTGAACCTATGTTATTAACTATTGACGTATTTTTCGCACGCACTACAAGACGAATGCGAGAGCATAGTACGTTGGAGAGTACGCAGAACTTTGGGCGATTTCCCGAACAGAGCGATTGAAACTTATAATGCTTAAAATTCTGTATAAAAATCTGTATCCAGTGCTAATCTGTATCACACATCGAAAATCTGTATAAATACGGAGAAATCTGTATATATGGCAACACTGACTGACGGCTCGTCGAGCAAAGTTAGCCAAAATGGCTAAGTTTTAGTTGCCTCACTTTTTGCACTCGTACTATCCTTCTATGCGTTGTTGTTCTAAGCTCTATATTTATTATTTGTATTTTAATACCATAGTTATGATTCACAATATAATGAATGACTTAGATAATTTCTCTATATCCGAGTCAAAAGTTTGTGAAGCTGAGAATTGCAAAGAATATCTTTCCGGCTACAAAAGTCCATTAACCGTAGTAACACAAAATATTAGCAGTATTTTTAAGAATTTTGATAGCTTTCGCACTTTTCAGCAACGTTTAGACATAAATTGTGATGTTTTTGTTTTAAACGAATGCTGGCTTGCTAAGCAATATAACATATCACTAATACCGGGATATAGTGTGTACAAAAGTAATAGGAATTACAACCAAAATGATGGAGTGATAGTTTATGTAAGAAATCATCTGAAGGTCTCTGTTGAGGAACCCAATATGCTGGACTGCAACAGTTTGGTGGTGAAGATAGGATCAAGCATTGCAATATTGGCATTATATCGACTTCCTTCCTTTAAAAATATTAGCAACTTCACCGAATCACTGTATGATATCTTACAGAACCTGTCATCCATCAAAAACACGATTGTAATTGGAGATATAAATATCAATATTCTTCCAGGTAGTACTGATGCATCTGCTCAGGACTACCTTAACTTATGCGCATATCATGGCCTTCTCTCCGCACACAGCTTTCCCACACACCATAGTGGTTCCTGCTTGGATCACGTCATGCTAAAATCAAATTTCCCCTCACTAGCACTTGTTGTTAACTCGACAATAACCGATCACAATGCTGCCCTACTGACACTAAATTGTAACATACCTAAACAAAACACTCGCACAATTTCTAAATTGAATAAAAATAAACTTGAGGAAGATTTGCGCGTCATCAATTTTGATCCAGTCTATAATTCCGCTGATCCGTAGTTTTGCATGTTGTATGTAATGGAAAATGTACGACATGCAATTCAGAAAAATACAATTATATCGCAGTTAAACAACAAAAATTGCAACATAAAACCCTGGATCACGACAGGTCTTATCTGTTGTATGAAGCATAGAGATAAACTGCACATGAAAGCTAAATCGCACCCAGACAATGCAATGATGCAACTATCATACAAAAGGTATCGTAATTTTTGTAATGACCTTCTCAAAAAAGTTAAATGCAACTACGACAAAATTGAATTGGAAAAGGCTGGACCAAATTGTAAAAAAATCTGGAAGAATCAACATATACGTCGAAACAAAAAGAATCTTCTTCAGGTTTATTGCAAGCAAACTCATCACTCATCATTTTATTATTATTTTTACTTTTTTTTAATAATTTTTTTGGTAATGTTGGAAAATGTCTAGCAGAAAAGTTCAGGGTCAACCACATTATCTAACAAGCACTTCTTTTATGTGTCCCAACACTTTAACATCATTTGCGATGCTGGATACTGATGAAACTGAGGTTGAAAATATAATTATGAATATGAAAGACGACTGTGCAGTTGGTTGGGCTTGGGATAATATATCCAATAAAATTCTAAAACAGTTCAGGCATATTTTAGTACCACCACTTACTTATATTTTCCGTATTTGTCTCTCTTCGGGGATTTTTCCCAAATGTCTAAAAAAAGCGATTGTTGTGCAATTTTGACGTACTGCATTACCTCATGGGGCGGGGCAGGTAAAACTTTGTTACTACCCATCGAGAGAGCGCAAAGAGCTATCCTCAAGGTGTCTACTTGTCGCCCTTTCTTTTTCCCCACTAACCTTCTCTATAAATCTTGTGAAGTACTAACAGTTCGTCAGTTATTTATAATGAGCACCATACTAAAACAACACACAGCGCTTCCCTATCGCACTGAATTTACTAAAAAAAAGACGGAAAGATTTAGTTTGCCTTAAAATAAGTACAAAACATGCTTTCACAACCAAATTTTATATGTTCCTTGGACCACTACTTTATAACAGACTAAACGCAAAATTAAACATTTATTTCCTAAATTATTGTAACTGCAAGAAGACTCTTAAGGAAGCTCTTCAAAGTATGTCCTATGAAGACACAGAAAAGTTATTACTGGTACTAAAATAGAGATAGTTCGTATTTTATTTAAATGTAATTAAGATTAAGAGACTAAGATTATTTTCATATTATTTACACCTTTATACATTACCTAAGATGACAATATACAGTTTATTTTATATAAATGTGATTATTTAAAAAAATAAAAAATACCTGGTGAGATAGTGGTCAAACGTGAACCTATTTTCAATAAAAAAAACCTGTTCTCGCCTGAAACACAGGATTACCTAGTTCAGGCACATGATAATATGTGTGAACTTAATGTAGATTTAAGCGAAATTGAAATTTGATATTTACCTTAAGATTTTGAATAAACATTTTATTATTTATTATTATTACCTATGTCAAACCAAAAAACACGATACTAACTCGACATGTCCTATTCAGTCGAAAACAAAGAGCGGACGAGGCTATTTCCGAATATGCTAGAGCCCTTCGACTGATTGCTAAAGATTGCAAATTCGAAGCTATCACCGTGACAGAACAGGCAATTCGTAGTGCTCTTATCTCCGGTCTGCTCTCACGAAAAATCCGTGAACGACTTCTAGAAAACTCGACGCTCACTCTTACCGAAGCTCTTAATCAAGCCATTACCTTGGAAACTGCTGAGAAAGTTGCACAGCACAAAACAACAGTCAGTACTAACTCTCCGCATCTAAATGCTGTAGCTGAAATCCCGAGACAAGGAATCGGACAATCTGGTGGTAGATTCATCGTCTCCAACGCCTCAGACAGCTTCGATCGCACCATCTTCCTCAACATAATCAGCCCGGCGCTGTTACTTCTGCGGCGGAAATGTTCATTCTAGAATAAGGTGCCCAGCTAGCAAAGCTACTTGTAAAAAGGGTTTAAAGAAAGGCTATTTTGCTAGTGTTTGCAGATCCGGGCATAACATAAACTCTGTGTGAACTGAAAAAATTGCCAACTCGAGCAATGACCGCTTCTCCTTCAAGCCTTAGGAGTGTGACAATCCCTATCACTATGAACGAATACAAAGCCGATGCTCTCGTCGACACTGGAAGTTCAGTCAGTTTTATAAACAGTAAAGTGGCTCGCATCATGAAATTGCCTAAGAAACCGTGCAAACAAACTGTCAATCTCGCCTCTCTTAACCAAGTCTCGTTCGTTGAAGGGGTATGTTTCGCAACGATTAAAATTAATCAACACACCTACAAGCAGACGCCTCTTTTAGTCGTCGACAACCTCTGTGCAGACATTATCGTGGGTCACGACTTACTCAAGCAACATTCAAGCATCCAATTCAATCTGGGAGGTCCTGGCGAGCCCTTACAAATCTGTAATGTTCTGCAAGCCTCAGCTCCATATTGGAGCACAGCACAACGGCCTCCATATTCACCAATCTTTCGCCACACATCCAACCGATTGCTGTCAAAAGCAGGCGCTACACTAAAGAAGACGTTGACTTCATACAAGAAGATGTATCCAAGTTGCTCAAAGATGGGGTAATTGAAAAAAGCATTTCCCCTAGGAGAGCCCAAGTCCTCGTAGCGGGAGGAGGAACCGATCGTAACGGCTCGTGATCGATTATTCAATGACAATCAATAAATTTACTGCCCTAGATGCTTTCCCCTTGCCAAATATCGAAACGGTCGTGAACAACATATCAAAATTTTATGTCTTTAGTCAAATAGACTTGAAATCTGTATATCATCATGTCCCAATCCTGGAAAATGAGAAAATATATACACGGTTTGAAGCGAACGGCAAACTTTATCAATTCATACGCATCCCGTTCGGAGTAACTAACGGCGTAGCTGCCTTCCAGCGGACTCTGGACTTTATAATATCACAAGAAAAATTAGATGGAACTTATGCATACTTAGATGATGTAACCACTTGCGGCAAGGATGATAAGGATCACGAGCGCAATCTATAACGATTTATAGACGCCGCTAAGAAGTTTAATTTAACTCTCAACGAACAAAAAAGCGTTTTCAATAAAACTAAAATCAATCTGCTTGGGTTTACCGTGGAAAATCATACTATCCGACCTGGTTCTGATAGGCTAAAGCCTCTGCTAGACCTTCCTTCACCAACTGAAGCAAGTGAACTGAAACGAGTCCTAGGTATGTTCGCGCACAATGGATTGGACGTTTCTCAGAAAAGATAAAACCCCTCACCTGCGTCAGTCACTAGCTTTCCGTTATCGTACGACGCTCTCAAATGTTTCGAAGAACTCATACAGGACATCAAGGCGGCAGCTCTAGTAGCGATTAATGACGATGATATTTTCACAGTTGAGACCGATGCTTCAGAATTTCCTCTAGCGGCTACACTTACTCAACGAGGACGACCAGTAGCATTCTTTTCACGAACTTTGTCAAACTCTGAATGCAAGCAATCCTCAATCGAAAAAGAAGCTTGCGCTATAGGGGAAAGCTTAAAGAAATGGAGACACTACCTAATTGGCAAACATTTTCTTTTGATTACGGATCAACAATCGGTAGCCTTCATGTTTAATCAGAATCATAACAGTAAAATCAAGAACGAGAAAATCTTACATTGGCGATTAGAGTTGTCTTGTTTCAAATATGATATTGTTTATAGACCAGGCTCCGAAAATGCAGTTGCGGACGCTCAATCTCGCGTATGTGCCTATATGAATATCAGCAAGCTAAAAGAGCTCCATAACGCACTCTGTCACCCGGGCGTGACAAGAATGTATCACTGGGTGAGATCCAAAAACTTGACCTATTCAACAAACGACGTTAAGGAGATAACTGCCTCGTGCCCGACCTGCGCCGAGATAAAACCAAGATTCCTCAAAGTCAAAGGTCACTTAATCAAAGCTACTGCCCTTCTCGAACGTATCAACATAGATTTCAAGGGGCCACTACCGTCTAACACCTCCAACACAACAAGTACATATTGACGATAATTGACGAGTACAGCAGATTTCCATTTGCATCGCCATGTAAAGATATGACATCTGCCACTGTCATCAACTGCTTGAAAGATCTCTTCCTTTTTCTTTTTTTTTTCGTCCAACTCATGGTTGGACAGGCGAAGGTCATAGACCATGCTGCCTAAGATCTCTTCCTTACTTTTGGCCAGCCTCTCTATGTTCATAGACATCTACAAACAAACTGTCAACCACAGACTACTGTCACATCGGCGATATCAGCTCCGTAATACTTAAAAATTAAAATAGTAAATATACGAGTGATTTAGTGTTTAGCTCGATTAATTGGTGAGAGTGAACTTTAAGTTGTCTGATGTGTTAACTCACAAACAATAAGGTTTTGGCAAACCTGGATAAAAGTGGACATATCGTAGAAAAACAGTGGCATAATTTTGGCGAATCACAGTCTATGTCTAGACTGCAGAGTGTAACAAGGAAGGAACTGCGGAGGGATAATTTGAGCACCACACATCGGTCAAATGCTGATATTTCAGCAAATTGGTATTCTTTCTCTTCGTTTTTAACCGTTATTTTTCATCTGTTGTAAACAAAGAAATTTTTGACAGCTTCAAAACTCATTCAAGTCATTCACCACGGGCACGCCGCAATTGCGGCGGTAAGACCCCTCTTTGAGGAGTGGCTAGATCGGCGTCACGGCGTCCTGACCTACCGCATGTCGCAGGTCCTCACCGGACACGGAAGTTTCGGGAGGTACCTGTGTCTGATGGGAAAGGAACAAACGCCTGGGTGTCACCACTGCGTGGGTCACCCTGAGGACACAGTAGAGCATACGGTGCAAGACTGCCCCGCCTGGGCAGAGCACCGACGTGTCCTCACGGCGGCAATAGGCAGAGACCTCTCGCGCCCGGCATTGGTCGAGGCCATGCTGCGGGGCGAGAGGGAGTGGGGAAGCGGTCGCCTCCTTCTGCGAAGCAGTCATGCTTCCGAAGGAGGAGGCAGGCCGCGTGAGGGAGAGGATGGCATCCTCCCTCCTGCCCAGCCGCAGTGGTAGACGCCCACGGCGTCGGACGTCGGCCGACGATCTCCGGCCACCGTAGGCGCGGGCATGCGGACAGCGAGTAAAGGGCAACTCGCTGTCCGACCATGGACCATGCCCGGGTCGACGGCGCGTTGTGTTCCACGCGCGCCTCAAAGAGCGTCAGCAATATGACGAGGCCCCCCGTAGAGGGCCGAAGCCTGCTGGGGTCGTGGGACTTATCCCATTACCGTGACCCCGGTACGTAAAGGGTTATTGAAGGAACACCGTGGATTGTAGTCAGTAAAAGTCTGACAGTCCCTCCCACCCTGCCCGGGGTGGGAGTGGGAGGACTTATTTGATAACTTTAACATGCTAAAAAAAAAAAAAAGTCATTCACCACAGACAACCAAAAACTCCTCAATACACGAAACTAAAGAAAAACATAGCAGAACGGGTGTTGCCATTAATAATTAAAAAAAAAGTAAGTTTGCCCGCCGTCTCAAATAAAGGTATTAAGTTATTTTACAACTAGCCGCAAGAGGGCTTAATAGCCGATTAGTAACACCTAAACAGGAAATTGATTTGTGTTTGGCAGACGCATCGAACCTTATTAAAGGGCTAAAAAACATGTCTTTAAGACGCACTCCGCCGCCTACCCCTACGGCACAGGCATTACCTTTACAATCATCACAATCTGAATCGGATATACCTAAAGCGATGGATGAGGATAATGTTAACATTACATCCCGTATTAAAAGTCCTCGTACGGAATCTTCTTCACCGGAGGCCACTAATACACTTCCAGAAATCATACAAGAAGAAATTAATAAAGCATTACAAGACGCTTTAAAGGGCATAGTTAACGACTAACTCAGGAAAATAAGTGACATAATTTCGGAATTCAAGCAGTCATTGGCATTCTTTAATGAAAAATATGAAGAAATGAGAACCACATTAGAAGAAAAGTCCGCCAAAATAAAGAAACTCGAAATAGAAAACTTAGTATTTCAAAGTTCTCTGAAAGACATAACTACGAGCATGAACATTCTAGAATAACATGCCCGATCAAGTAATATTGAGATTCAATGTATACCTGAGCACAGGACTGAAAACTTGATGAGCACTGTGCTCCAGCTGAGCAAAGTATTGAAGTGCGACATAAAGGACACCGACATTCAGCTTTGTACAAGGACTGCCAAAAAAGACAAACTGAATACACGACCAAGATCTGTTCTAGTGAAATTCAACAGCCCTCGACTGAGAGATACATTTTTGGCAGCATCCATAAAGTTCAATAAAGCCAACTTAAATAATAAGCTAAACTCTAGTCATCTTGGCATATCTGCCGACAAACCAGTGCCGATATTCGTCGTAGAACATCTGTCTCCAGAGAATAAAGTACTCCACGCGGCGACGCGAGTACGTGCTAAAGACTTGGGATACAAGTTCGTGTGGGTCCGCAATGGAAGAATCTTCTTAAAGAAGGATGAAAATTCTCAAAGCGTAGTTATAGGAGATCTCGATAAACTGGTAGAATAAGGTGTTGTTGCATCTATGTAATTTTAGAATGCTACAATGTTATTTAATTCAAAATTCAATTCTTTAAAATGTTATTACCAATATACTAGGGGTCTTCGTGGCAACCTAGCTGAAGTACGTCAATACTGATGTTATTGATGAAATTGAGCAGATACTCAAGAAGCTTCCAGTAAACGAGGATGTCATCGTGTTAGGTGACGTCAACATAAATCTATTAGGAGTGAGTGAAAGTCATCAAGTGTCGAACTATAAGGACTGCCTGTGTGGACTAGGCTTACAGTGCGTGATACCACCTACGGAGGTGACGCGAGAGGCTATCGTCGCGGGTGTAAGAGAAGTGTCGTGCATTGATCATGTCTGGGTCCGGACAGGTCAGCTGCAAGATTGCCTATCGTTTCTTATTGAGTTCTTCATGTCGGATCATCATGTGGTGGGAGTCTCCATACCGTTGGATGCTACGCAAAAGTGGACTGACAGTAAGAACTCCGACACTCGGTATGTGATAAACAATAAGATTGTAGCTAAGAAAATCACCGATTATGATTGGTCTCAATTGTTGTTTGTTGATTGCCCGTTAACCATGTATGATAAGTTACAGAATGTTTTTAATGATATCTATAATAGTAGTAAGACTATAGTGCCAAAGACTAAAAAGCGGAATACTCAACCGTGGATAAAAAGGGGTTTAAATGATATGTTGTTGCGTAGAGATAGTTTATTTCGGGATTGGCAAAATACACCTAACAATAACACTAAAAGACTAGAGTACACACGATTTAGAAATAAAGTAAACAAATTAATTTTTAAATCAAGAAATAAGTTCCGACAGGAAGAAATAAAGAAATGTAATGGAGACCCAAAAAAAAATATGGGACAAAATTAATAGCTGGACAGGTAGAAAAAAAGCAAATATAGATGATATAGTTAAGAGATACTTTGGAGGTAAAGACACAATGTATAATGTATGTAGTAAATTTGCAGACACATTTACTCAAGAAATTGTTAGTATAAAACATAACTGTACTGTTCAATTACTAGATAGAAATAAGTATATTAGATCAAGTGATGTAACGTTTCGTTTTAAACCAGTATCCAGTAACACGGTGTGTAAAGTTATCGTCCAGCTGAGCAGTGATAAGGCGCCGGGCATTGATTGCATTCGAGTTATGGATTTAAAAATAATCAAGAATAAAATCTCACCGGTCTTGTCGCACTTTGTTAACCTCTGTTTATCGCGAGGGGAATATCAAAATCTGCTAAAAAAAGCTTTAATTAGACCCATATTTAAGCAGGGAGAACACTCGGATTACGCTAACTATAGGCCGATCGCTGTCCTATCAGCGATAAACAAAATAGTTGAAAAAATAGTAGTCGGTCAGGTAGGCGAATTCTTGGAGCAGCATAACATACTAGCAGATGCGCAGCACGGGTTCAGGCGCGGCCGTAGCACCATATCAGCACTATCACAGTTTTCGGAAGACATGAATAGTAATCTGGATCAGGGTCACCAGGTCATTGCGCTGTTCATCGACTATAAAATGGCGTTCGACACTTTAGACCATGAAGTGCTGCTGCGGGCCATGGATGAGTGCGGGATCAGGAGCCCCACAAACAGGTGGTTCCAGACCTACCTGAGTGGAAGAACCTTACAGACCAGCATTTCTGGTGTAGTAGGTAAAGAAGCTGCAGTCAACCTTGGAGTGCCTACTGGCTCTTTATATGGACCGGTTGGCTATGTCATGCATGTAAATAGCGTCAGTAATGTAGTTGAGAAGTGTCGTGTATATATGTATGCGGATGATATGTGCCTGATGTACTCGTCTAAAAATATACAGGAGGCCAGGGCTGTATTACAGGCTGACTTTTATAATATTACTCGGTGGGCGCACGTAGAGTTGTAAAAAAACGGTTTTTTTTCTGAGATGAAAAAAAACGTATAAAAAAAACATGAAAAGAAACAGTTTTTTTTCTGGAGTAGGTTTTTTTTCATGAGTAGGAAAATAAAGATATGGTAAGGCGGTTTGCGTATGTGAGTTGATATTATTTTTTTTTTGTTCAATAAGAAAATACCATTTGTTTTTAACATAATTGGCAACACTAAGTGTAAACTACATTTACGGACGGGATTTCCCTAATCCTCGTTTGGTTTATGTTTTGGTTGATTTGCGTGCAGACTGCAGAAACATTTAGTACGTACAGCGAATCAGCGACATTCATACCAAGAAACGTAATAGACTGACAAATGACAGGGCTAGGAAAATGTACATTGTGCAATCAGTACAATCATCAACAATATTAACACAAGCAGAATGTAATAAAGTCCCTGATATAGTATAGTCGTTGATTCAGAATCAGATGAAACAAATACAGACACAGAACATTATTTCGAAGCTGATAAAACAAGCGTAGCCGTAGCTACTGATACTGATACAGATGATTGTAACACATTAAGTATTTTTTAAGTTCATAATAATAGTTACCCATTGATTTAAACATTATTTGACTTGAATAAAAACAAAACAATCAAATTTTGTGTCTTATTCCACTTTAGTTATAGAATTTCACTTTTTCTGAAAAAAAAACCAAATGTAGAAAAAAAACAACGGTGCCAAGATTTTTTTCATGTTTTTTTTCAAGATTGTGAAAAAAAACATTTTGTTTTTTTTCAATTTACATCTCTAGGCGCACGACAACGGCATCATTCTGAATCTGAGCAAGACAAAAGTGATGCATGTGCACTCACCGCACAACCTAGTTGCAAGGAATGTCGATAGTGATGATATCGGTATCATGGGCCACACGTATGAGTGCATGCACGTTGGAAATGTCAACGGCGTATGTCAAAGGCTGGAGTATGTCGATAAATTTAGGTATCTAGGTCTGTGGGTGGACCGCAACATGAACTGGAAGACACAGGTTGACACAGTGTGTGCAAAGCTTAGGTCAGTGTTGGGTAAGTTCTACATCCTGAAGGCACCGCTGAGTAGGAAAACGCTGCGTGTAATTTATTTCGCCCTCGCCGAGTCACTGCTTAGTTATGGTTTATACACGTATGGCTGTACATTTAAAACCTATCTCAACAGTATAAAATCATTGCAATTGCGTTTTATGAAATATCTTGTGAACCCAAAAATTAAACGTAAATGTAAAGAAAATTATGAGAAACTTTTTGTTGCATGTAAACTGCTTCCTGTACACGAGAAGGTCAGGTACTTGGTGGTTCTTGAGCATTTCTATAACGACCAGTATAAAGTGCATGTGCAAAATTCTTATAACACTAGAAGTGTTAGAGAACGTAAATTCGTGCGGCCACCCGTAAAAAATTATTACGGCAAGAAAACCTACCCCACCCTACCCCAACCCTACCCTACCCCTACCATACCCAACCCTACCCTACCCCTACCCTACCCCTACCCTAGCCTACCCCTACCCTAACCCTACCCTACCCCTACCCTACCCCTACGCCTACCCTACCCCTACCCTACCCCTACCCTACCCCTACACTACCCCTACCCTACACCAACCCTACCCCTACCCTACTCTCCATTTCTTCTTCGTTCGCGTGGGATGTTTTTCCCGCTTAAATCCCGATCCCGTGGGAATTCTGGGATAAAAAATATTCTATATCCGACTCCTCGTTTTAAGCTACCTCCCTACCAATTTTCAGCCAAATCGGTTCAGCCGTTCTTGAGTTATAAGTGGTGTAACTAACACGACTTTCTTTTATATATATAGATTAGTACCTCAGAGCCAAAATATTGTAAAAACAAGCGCCAATTCCGCCGACAAACTGCTAAGCAGTTCGGTGGGATTTTAAATTAAGTCTCATGTTTGGTCTCGAATAAACGTTTTATTATTATTACATACATAATAGTGAGTATGATGTCTATATCTTAACAGAAACGTGGCTTTGTAGGGGTCTTTGTGATTCTGAATTATTTGATCACTCATATACAGTATACCGAAGGGACCGCGAAACATCTAATTTCAACCAACATAAAAAAAACTGGCGGTGGAGTGCTTATAGCAGTTTCAAATAAATTAAGTTCATCTAGAATGGCAGAATGGGAAAGCAACTGTGAGGACTTGTGGGTTACTATCGATGCTCAATCAAATGCAAGTGTGACTTCACTAAAAATGTGTGCTACCTATCTTCCTCCACCGGTACGAACTGAAGTCTTTGAGCACTTCATTGAGAACTGTAACTCAGTCATGGATAGAAACTGCAATAGTTCCACATTAATAGTAGGGGATTTTAACCTGAGTTGTGTTGATTGGACGCGGGATGATGGTAGTGATGTGTCATGTTCACCTTCTGCATATGGCACTGGTCGTCTTAAAAGCCTTCTACTTGATTTCTTGTCTTTGAATAATTTAAAGCAATTTAACTGGATAAGTAACTTCCAAAATAAGATCCTAGACTTAGTGCTTTCAGACCTCGACCAAGTAAACATAAATAATTGCCTTGACCCAATAAGAAATGTAGATAAATACCACCCAGCATTGAATATCATACCACATCTACCTATTATTTAAAAAAATGATGTTAAACCAACTAGTAAATTGAATTTTTATATAGCCGCAATCAACAATATACATGCAAAGATGTAAATGAGATGTTAGACATTTTCTATAGTATAGTTTCTGATACGACAAAAAAAATATGTTCCTAATACATTGTTTACACGAGGAAAATATCCACCATGGTACTCGCAACAACTAATAAAATTATTAAAACATAAGTTGAAATATCATAATAGAATTAAAAAATGTAATCGAATTTAATTACTTAAGAAAAGACTGCCAGATACTTACACAAAGATGTTACAACAATTATATTGATGAGTTAGAAAATAAAATAAAGAGCAATCCCAAATTTTTCTGGTCACATATAAAAAACCTTCGAAAAGGTAGTAATTCACATCCTCCAGCCATGGCCCTCGGTAATGTAAGCGCGGTCGGTAGTAAAGCTATTTCTGAACTATTTGCCGCGCCATTTGCGTCAGTATACGACCTGCATATTCTTAATTGTGCCAATTCTATAACTAACATTACTCAGACATTGGTACCGTGTCTCCCCATCAGAGAATTTTCAATAACTCCGGAAATTGTAGGTCAAAAACTCTCTGAACTTGACCTATCAAAGAGTGCAGGCCCTGACAACATTCCCCCAATATTTTGGTCACGATGCGCGCATTATGTGGCTTCTCTGGCAATTATTTACAACACCTCACTGAAAACGGGTATTTTTCCGATTATGTGGAAAAGAGCGAAGATTGTGCCTATTTACAAAAATGGTAAGCGTGAGGTGATTTCCAATTATAGACCAATCTCAATTCTGTGTACATTGTCTAAGGTCTTCGAATCCCTGGTGTACCCGGTAATGTACGATCATGTTAAGAATTACATAATTATGAGAAAGAAATCTACGAACACAAACCTCGTCGCGTATGTCACTGACTTAGCAACCGCTGTGGATAGGGGTCTACAAGTAGATGCAATATATACGGACTTTTCGAAGGCCTTTGACAAGGTAAATCACATAAGGTTGTTAGATAAGCTCCAGTCTCTGGGAATCACCGGCGCTATACTAGACTGGTGCAGGTCATACCTTGAGAATAGGCCATCATCAGTTGTTGTGAATGGAAAGGACTCTAAATCATATTTCGCAACCACAGGGGTCCAATTTGGGACCATTATGTAAGCCATACACGCTACGGTCTACCGGAGAGGTTATCTGTGCAGGTGTGCCTGCGCAGGTCAACCGAACATTGGTAGCGTGTATGGGGACGTTCCGGTGTACCGGAGCGGTCTTCAGTTCTTTTTGCGATGGCATCGAATGAGGACGATGACGCGCTGGCTTTGCTAGGCCTTACTTTAATTTTGAAGATAAAAGATATATAGCATACATATACAGCATAGTACATATTAGCATATACATATTAGCATAGCTACATATTTAGCTTAGTTAAAGGGATTAACAAGATGGCTAGTAATGTGAATTCTAACCACATTGCTAGTTATCTTTTTTAAAAAAGAAAAATTTCGATAAAATCGTCAAGGATTTTTTTAGTTGAATCTGGTGGCGCCATTTTCTATTGCTGAATTACGTGGCATTCGTGGCAATACGATGCGAGCGACGAGACAACCGTCCGAAAGAAACACTAGAAAACAACTGACGCGACCTGCGCTGCGCAGGCGACCGGAGTACACGCACACACGCACAGGTACACCGTACGGTGTCACGCGAAAGAATTGATTTTCGATCTTGCGCCGGTCGCCTGTGCAGGTTCAAAAAACTGCACAGGTCTATTCCCACACACATTCCGGTCTACCTGCGCAGGCTTACCTGCACAGGTGGACCTTTCCGGTGGACCGTAGCGTGTGTGGCAGCCATTACATAAGAATTCTACACCATACCTTTTTGCGGACGACTTAAAATTAACACGCATAATTGAAAGTGAATCCGATATTCAGCTATTGCAAAAGGATGTTGATAACTTGGCGGAGTGGTGTGCCAGTAACAAAATGAATTTAAATTGCGCAAAATGTTACCATATATAATTCACCAGAAAGCGTAACAAAATCCAATCTTCGTACAGGGTTCTGCGGAATACATTGGCGGAAGTAAACGTTATCCGAGATCTGGGCGTTTATTTGGACAGTAGATTAAGTTTTGTGGAACACATTGACAAAATGCTTGATTCAGCTTATCGAGCTCTTGGATTTGTACTGCGGTCCTCCAAACAATTTAAAAAACCATCTACCGTGGTCCTCTTATACAATAGCTATGTCAGAAGTCAGATGGAATACTGAAGCACGGTTTGGAATCCTATATACCAGGTTCATACCGATAGAATCAAGAAAATTCAAAAGAAACTCCTTCGTCACCTCGCTTATCGTTTTAGAATTAGGAACCTGAGGTCATACGCAGATAGGCTGAACCATTTCAAACTTATGCCTCTTAAATCTCGACGTACGGTATCAGATTTAATATTTATCTACAAGTTGCTCAACAACGGGATTGACTGTCCAGATCTTTTAAGCAAAGATCATATAGATGTCCCTTCTAGAATCCCACGTTATCCCCGACCATTACTCAAAGCAGAAAGCACCACGGCATCGAACAAATCTGGCTAAGCATGCACCCATTGCAAGGATGACCTGTCATTATAACAATATCTCGGGTTCATCGGATGACATAGACATCTTTTGTAACACTCTGGGTTTTAGGTCACTAATCAGTAAACATTTAAATAGTCTGTGAAGATCATTATTTTGTTTTTATTTTGTTCTAGATTGAGTTTGTTTATATTTTTATGCCTGTTTCTTTCTTTTTTAGTTAAAGTTAAATATGTATTTGTTAAATAATGTACTTAGTAATTAAGAAACAATGTAATTCATAAAAATTTAATTATTAATTAATAACTAATGTAATTGGTACTTGTTAAGTAATGTAATTTTAATTGTAAAATGTATTTTTTAATTATCTAATGTCTACTTAATTCCTGTAATTGTTAAATATTTAAATTTATAATGCATGATGTGGTCTCCTATAACTGAAGAAGCACAATGTTTAAAGACCGGCCTATATATTATTTTAGCTTTTAAGGTGTATTCTTTGTTGGAGATCCAAATAAAATAAAATAAATAAATAGTGATAGAGGCTCATCGTTTATGTCCGAAGAATTCAAGTCATTCCTAAGAAAAGCAAACATAGCCTCATCTAGAAAGACACCTTATAACCCCTGAGGGTTATAAGGTGTCGTTCTAGATGAGGCTATTACCCAGAGGTAATGGACCAGTTGAACGTCTAAACGGAACTCTCTGGCGAACTATCCAACTCAGCCTCCGGTCAAAGGGGACTATCAGTGGAAAACTGGGAAGTGGTACTGAAGGATGCATTGCACTGTGTACGTTCTCTTTTATGTACAGCTACTAACGCCACACCACATGAAAAACTTTTTACTTACCCTAGAAGATCCCCGAATGGAGACTCACTGCCATCCTGGCTGACACCAGGCCCGATATTGGTAAAGAAGAATGTCCGACAATCTAAAACAGACCCTCTAGTCGAAGAAGCTGAACTCCTTGAAACTAATCCTCACTATTCTCTTATTCGACGTGAAAATGGGGAAATATCAACAGTATCGAACCGTCAATTGGCACCGTTCCCAAATATCGTTGATTACTGTGGAGATGATAGCTTTGAAACAGCTTCAGAAGAGATGGAAGACAGCGCTAAATATCCACCCGAAACTGAATCCCCACCGCTTCCATCGCTGCAACGTTCACAGGATCTACGTAGCTCATCATCACCTTCTCAGATACTCCAGACCGAAGCTCTCCCTCAGAGATCAAACAGGAGCAGAAAACCACCCTCCTACCTGAGCGACTTTGTGGTATATGGAGAAGGGAGTGAAAACTCAACCGGGGAAGAGTGAGGTGATATGCAACGTGGGCAACCTCCTTCATTGTAGTATTTATGGTATCAGTGACAACTCTGGTCATACGTTGGTCACAGCGCTTTATGTCATAAACATGCCTGTTGGTCTAGTGGTCAGTGGCCCTGACTGCTATGCTCAAGGTCGTGGGTTCGATTCCCACCCAGGACAAATGTTTGTGTGATGAGCACGATCATTTGTTCTTTGTCTGGGTGTAATTTATCTACAATATGTATGTATTTAGAAATATACATGTATGTTTATCAGTTGTCTAGTACTCATAGCACAAGCTCTGCTTAGTTTGGGACTAGATGGCGTTGTGTGAAAGATGTGGAATATTATTATTATTATTATTTCTTGATTGGTTTTACGTCTATTTTATTTCAGTGTTTGTGATAAACATAGCTGGATCTTAGGTTCAGGGTGCTCTAGTCATATGACTAATCGGAAGGACTGGATGATCAATTATACTCCTAGTTCTCAATCCGTAATTACTACTACCAACAATGTAAAAATATATAGTGTAGGCGTAGGTGATGTTAATTTGCCATTACAAAATAATGTTATAAAATCTATTAAAGATGTTTTATATGTCCCAAATGTAGCAGCTAATCTTTTGTCTGCTAGCAAGGTTGCAGCAAAAGATTATGTATTAGTTTTTGATACTAACAAATGTTATATTTACAGGAAGGATAATATGTCCGTGACTGGTTCCTGTGAACTTACTGCTACTAACACGGACGGTATTTACAAAATTGATCAAAAAGGGGAATGTTATTCGGCATTCGTGGATAGCCAAGAGCCTATTAGTATATGCACTGCAGGTAAAGCTTTTATGTCCAAATTTGTTTCTCTGGAAATATGGCATCGTCGCCTCGGACATCTAAGTTATAAAGGTATGTTAACCTTTCGCGATTCCTTGGCACACGGTATTGCTTTCTCAAATGGGGATTTAACTCCATGTCATTCTTGCATTGAAGGAAAACAAAAGAGTAAATCGTTTCCCCGTGGTCAGGCACATAGGAGCGTGACTAAATTAGATTTAATCCATACGGATATATGTGGACTGATGTCAGTTAATAGTTGGGGTGGTAGTCGTTACTTTATTACTTTTACTGATGATTTTACGAGAAAATCTTTTATTTATTCCTTAAATCGCAAAGATCAAACAACAGTTTTAAATACATTTTTAGAATTTCAAAAAATGGTTGAAAATCAAACCGATCTAAAGATAAAGCGTGTCAGGAGTGATAATGGTACGGAATATTGTAATAAAAGTTTCGTAAACTATTTTAAGCAATGCGGTATTGTTCACGAAACAACTATTCCATACACACCACAACAAAATGGCGTTGCAGAACGTTTAAATAGAACTTTAATGGAAAAAGCGAGAGCCATGCTGCAAGATGCTAAATTGGGGAAGAAATATTGGGCTGAAGCGGTAAATACTGCTTGTTATTTAAAAAATCGTAGTCCAACTGCTGCTTTGTCTAATGCTACTCCTGAAGAGCTGTGGACTGGATCCAAAGTGAACCTTAGTCATCTTCAAGTCTTCGGCAGTACAGCATATGCTCTTACTCCACAATCTCAGCGTTCAAAGCTTGATCCCAAATCAAAACCCTACATTATGTTAGGATATTGTGCAAATCCAGCTAATAGCCAGAAAATTATTAAAGCTCGTTCTGTTTAAAACTGCATTCAATTTAAAACTGTAAAGACTAGTGATTGTTTACAAGATTTCGTAAATACATTTGAAGTTTCTATTAATAATTCGAACAATTATGATCGAAATGTCGATGAATCTGACAATGGCGTGTATGCTTTATCTACCAATTCTGAAGTTCAAGATTTTGTTGTTAACGAACCCAATGTTCAAGAAGTAATTACATCTGATAAACAGGAAGAAGCTGAATCCTATTTGAATGATATTCAACAAGGTACTGAACAGAATGTATCAAATTTTGAAATTACTGACCATTCTAGGCCTGTACGAGACCGGCGTCCTCCAATTTGGTTCAAAGATTATGAAATGAACTATTTCACTGAACAAGCGTTAACAACAAGTGAACCCAAACATTTAATCAAGCTATTAAATGTGAAAAATCAAAATATTGGATGAAAGCGATGCAAGAGGAATACATATAATTCACTTCTGGCACATGATGTCTGGGAACATGTAGATCGACCTAAACATGGGAACATCATTAAATGTAAAAGGATTTTCAAGGAGAAAATCGATCCAAGTAGCAACTTTGAAAAATTTAAAGCTCGTCTAGTTGCAAAAGGTTTCACTCAGCAGTATGGTGTTGACTATGAAGAAACTTTTGCACCTGTTGTCAGACATTGCACTTTACGTTTATTATTTGCAATCGGAATTGAAAATAATGTGGACATTGAATATGTTGATGTAAATAGAGCATTTCTTAATGGTGATCTTAATCAACCTACTGGATTTGTAATTGAGAAGCAGAACAAAGTATGTTTACTCAAGAAGAGTTTATATGGACTCAAACAAGCCAGTAGGGCATGGAATGAAAAAGTAAATAAAGTTTTATTCGGCAACAGTTATGTACAATTAAAGACTGAAAAATGTGTCTTCTACAAAGACAAGATCATAATAGCGCTGTATGTAGACGATTTCTTCGTATTTAGTTCAAATGAATACAAAAAAAATGGCGTTATATGAATTGCTCAGTTCCAACTTTAAAATCAAAGTGCTTGGGCCTGTGACACAAGCATTGGGTATGAAAGTTGACAGGAACAGAGAGCAAGAAACTTTAAAGCTGACACAGTCAGAGTATGTTAAAAATCTGCTAATTAAATTTGGCATGGAAGATTGTCATAAGGTGGCGACTCCAATGGGCCATGAAGGTCAACTTCATTCTGCAAAAAGCAGATAAAATCGACCAGCGGTTTCCATATCAGGAACTCGTTGGAAGTTTAATGTATCTCGCTGTTTGCACTCGTCCTGATATAGCATTTGCGTGCAGTAAACTTAGCCAATATAACACTTGTTACGATGAATCGCATTGGCTTGCTGCTAAACGTGTACTTCGGTATCTATCAGGTACAATTAGCTATGTACTTAATTTATTTTTTTTATTTTTAAGAGAGGTAGCGATATAATTGAAATTTCATCCGACGCAGATTGGGCGGGGGATACGACTGATAGGAAATCATATTCGTATTTTATAAGCATGTTTGGACATTGCTTAATCAATGGGGCGTGCAACTGTCAAAGTAGCGCTAGTAGCACACTTACCTATATCAAAGCAGTTTCTCTATGGAACAGTAATGAATTCCTAAATTAGAGACAGTAATTGAGAATTTTTCGATTAAAGAACATGTATTATCTTCTATTCGGAAAATTGTACAGAAATCAATTGAAATCAATGAAATGAAAATAATAAATATTACCACAGATAACCATAGATGATACAGATAACTATATAATATCTCACAATCTAACTAACACTGACAGTGACAAAGGTTCTTACGGTGGTGGCGCCATCTGCGATTAGCTTTCACTTGCACGCCCCATTGGCATAGCCACAAACAGCAAAACGTTGCCTGTTCGAGTACAGAGGCTGTAAAGGAAGCAAAATTTATTAAAATCTTTTTATTAGAGCTTCACAGGAATCAGTCACGACCTAAGGAGCCTATCACCTTTTATAATAATAACCGTAGCACTCTCAAGATGGTTGAGAACGAATGTTTCCGTAGAACGAAACACATGAATGTACATTATCATTTCATACAAGAATGTGTTAACCGTAAAGAAATCTGTTTAGCTTATAAGCCGTCATCGGAACTTGAAGCAGATCTTTTTACCAAAGCCTTACCTAGAGTTAAACATAATTTCTTTGTGAACTATATAGGTTTAACTTAGTTTTTTTTAAACTTGGTAAGGTTAGTTATTTAAGGCTCATATTGTAAACCAAATTTATTTCTTGTTTATTTCTTGATTTTGTACTCTCGCGTTTGCGTTTGGTCGAGTAAGGGGCAGTGTTAGAATAACCTTATTTAAGATTGTCTTTGACAAAGAAATTGTTGTCTATTTATTTGATTTTAAATCTCTGGCGTTTGTTCTGACACTTTAATATACCTATATTATTCTTAGTCTGCATTGCAAACTAACACATTGTTTGATTTTCCTTTTACCTTTAGCTAATACTAGTACTCACGCGGGGCTTCGCTCCCGTGGATTCTATCACGGTAAAAACATAACTCTCCTTTTTTTGCAGTCGCGTAAAAAGCCTATAACCTTCCTCAAGCTTCAAGCTACTTCCATACCAAATTTCATCCAAATCCACCCTGTACTTTCGAAGATTAGCGTGTTCAAGCAAACAAATAAACAAACAAACGAACTTTTCCGCTTTATAATATTAGTATAGATTTTACTTCTGGAGAATAGTATCTCCTAACAAAAAGTGACCACTTTTTTCTTCCAAAGTGCACAATGCGCGATCTTACCCCCACTACGCCAAAACCTTGCCAACTTACGTGACGAAGACTATATGCATGGGAGCTGGAAATGATGACGATTAATCGATTAAACATGTTTAGATTTTATTAGTATTACTAAGTAATGGCAATAGACAATAGTAGGGGACAACTCTATGCCTGCCATTTATGTTCTGGCTGGTAATCTCGTGCGTTGTTGTGTTGTAAATTCGTAATAATGTTGAAAATTATTAGTGCTTCTGACATTATTCTTGAAACTGTAAGTTTTTTTTAAATATATTTTGTTATTTTTACGCACCTAATAATAAGTTTTCTTTGATGATCATCCATGTTACGTGTGATACATCCGCATCTCCGCATGATATCGCTATGCAACAAATTCTTTATACTACCAATTATTTGTGAACAATTTATTCATTAATTGTAGGTAGCTGTTAGGATATTATTAGAGTTATGTCACTGCAGTAGGTACCTAGATATTATCTGTAGGTATCTGGGATCGTAAGCAAAACATTAGATCCTAACGTGCACTAATTAGATTGTGATTGTGATGGCATTGAAACAAACGTTCTAGTCCCGTGGACATGCCTCGTGTTTGACTGGGATAAATTATTTTAGCCATGTTGCCCTATGTATCATAATTCATAATTATAGGTGACTTGTATGTTCTAAAATTCCCTAGGTAAATAAAGTTTTTAAGGGCTTGTTTGAAGATTTTTATGAAATAAATATAAAATTAAGTATATATAAAGGTAGGTAGGTGACTAGGTACATTATAATAAAAAATATATATTTTATTTTAAGTGAGTTTCAAAAGGCAGGTTAAGTATTTGTTGTGTAACATAATCATCAATAGCCTAATGATTGAGAGATCAGGGGTTTGAACCCCACCCATTACAATATTGCTGTGAGCCCACTCCAGACACGAGCATATTTATCTTAGCATATATATTGATTATTTTAAAAAAATCTTGTATTTTGTCAGTGGTGACAAGTAGTTACCCTAACACTGACAGCACTGCCCATTGGATGGCAATAAAATGTATGTACCATTTGTATTAAATTAAAAGTGCTGTTGTTTTTTTTTATTTTCATGTGACTAATTACTATGAGTGGGTTAATGTTGGCATCTAATGGAAAGCTATGTATATTACCGACAAGCCAATTGATAAACAAGGAAAAGCCATACTTAAATTAGTCATTACATGTTTATACTCAGTGCTGAATAGATTCAGGGCATAGGCATGTTAAACAATATGGTAGTTTTATAAAAAAATATTTTTATTATCATTATTTATTCATATTATTCTGTAAATTGGTACATAAATGTTTAATTGTTAATCTAAAGTTATAAGAATTGAGGTTTAAATTAAGTGTGATGAGTTTTAATGAAGTTTAGACAGTTTAAAATTTTCATGAGATTAGAATTTTTGTATATACAATTACAAATTCAGCAGCATGTAGTTGAAACTGGAAGCCTACAACAACATAGCTGACCCCATGGTTAGGGCTACACTCAGTGGCTAGGGGGCCCTTAGATCCTAAAATATTTTTATTATCATCATTTATTCATATTATTCTGTAAATTGGTACCTACATAAATATTTAATTGTTAATCTAAAGTTATAAGAATTGAGGTTTAAATTAAGTGTGATGAGTTTTAATGAAGGTTAGACAGTTTAAAATTTTCATGTGATTAGAAATTTTGTATATACAATTATTCATATTCATTTATTTGCATACCATAATGTTTTTATAGGTCTTAAAATAGGCTTAAAGCTAAGGTACAATTATGGACCCTGTAAGGGCACAGCAACAATTATTGTAGGAAGGACAAAATTAAAACTAAATACAAATTAAAACAATAAATCAAATTAAAGTAAAATTAAAATCAAAGAAAACTTTATAATTAACTAACAACATTTAAAATTTAAATCGTAACAATTCATGTTAAATATACTTAAATAATAAATTATATCATTACAAAATATTAAATATTGAGATCACTTCTGCATTTATTAATTATAATTAAGAGATAAGTAATTATACCAATGTTTATTTTTGTGTATGTTCGCAAAATGTCATATTAATTTGAATCAAATATTTAATTACAATAGCAGTCACAGTTTATCATTCATATATTCATTTATAGTATAGTAGCTTTTATTTAATAGATATAGCTTCAATTTATTACTAAAGATACTATATTTATCTATATTCTTAATTTGTTCTGGTAGTTTATTATATATTTTTATTGACATTACATATGTACTTGATGAATGCATTTTAAGTTGTGATGTTGGAATGTTTAGTCTGTTTTTGTGTCTCAAAGTAAATCTATTCTGTATGTCTTCTCTTTTGGTGTAGGATTTGGGGTATTTATGCACAAATTTACAAATTTCAAGTATGTAAAGGCAAGGCAAAGTCAAAATCTTCAGTTCCCTATAGTGAGTTTTACAACTGTCAGTATCATCTATGTTTACAAGAATTCTTACAAGTTTTTTCTGCATAGTAAATAATGTGGGCGCGTCAGTACTATTTCTGCATAAAATGACCCTGTATGTGAGCCATGCATAGGCGTACGCGTAATACATGACCAGCACAGTTTTAAAGTCTAGTTTTTTTAATTTCCTGGAATGCATATATGAATTTGGATAACTTTGTTCTTAATTTTTGGATATGTGACTTCCAATCGATGTGTGAGTCTATGTCTAAGCCTAATAAAGTGAAACTGCTAACGACTTCCAGTTTCGAGTCATTGATACTAAAATTTATGTCTAACGGTGTTTTTTGGCAGGGGTGGAATGTCATTATTTTGGTTTTATTGAAATTTATTTCCAGATTATGTTCTGTCATCCAATTTATAATTTCTTTAAATATGGAGTTTAATTTATTATTTAGGTTAATATGGGAGTCACATGAGGCAACTATTGATATGTCATCTGCGAACAAAACGCAGGATTCTTTTATATGGTTAGGAAGGTCATTGATGTATATGAGAAATAGAAGACAGCCAATTACGGTTCCTTGTGGGATTGAGGCTTTGATTGGGATGTTAATGGACCGGAATAGTTCTATTTCTTTTGATTTATGGTTGTAATTTTCTATTTCTACCAGTTGTTCTCTATTTTGTAAGTAAGATGTAAACCATTCATGACATTACAAATTAACACAATTTCATATTCAGCAGCATGTAGTTGAAACTGGAAGCCTACAACAACATAGCTGACCCCATGGCTAGGGCTACACCCAGTGGCTAGGGGGCCCCTAGCTCCAACCAGAATCGGGCACGCCGCAATTGCGGCGGTAAGACCCCTCTTTGAGGAGTGGCTAGATCGGCGTCACGGCGTCCTGACCTACCGCATGACGCAGGTCCTCACCGGACACGGAAGTTTCGGGAGGTACCTGTGTCTGATGGGTAAGGAAGAGACGCCTGGGTGTCACCACTGCGAGGGTCGCCCTGAGGACACAGTCGAGCACACGGTGCAGGACTGCCCAGCTTGGGCAGAGCACCGACGTGTCCTCACGGCGACAATAGGCGGAGACCTCTCGCGCCCGGCCTTGGTCGAGGCCATGCTGCGGGGCGAGAGGGAGTGGGAAGCGGTCGCCTCCTTCTGCGAAGCAGTCATGCTTTCGAAGGAGGAGGCGGGCCGCGTGAGGGAGAGGATGGCGTCCTCCCTCCAGCCCAGCCGCAGTGGTAGACGCCCACGGCGTCGGACGTCGGCCGACGATCTCCGGCCACCGTAGGCGCGGGCATGCGGACAGCGAGTAAAGGGCAACTCGCTGTCCGACCATGGACCATGCCCGGGTCGACGGCGCGTCGTGTTCCACGCGCGCCTCAAAGAGCGTCAGCAACATGACGAGGCCCCCTCTGCAGAGGGCCGAAGCCTGCCGGGGTCGTGGGACTCATCCCGTTACCGTGGCCCCGGTATGTAAAGGGTTATTGAAGGAACACCGTGGATTTTAGTCAGTAAAAGTCTGACAGTCCCTCCCACCCTGCCCGGGGTGGGAGGACTTATTTGATAATTTTACAACGTTAAAAAAAAAAAAAAAGCTCCAACCAGAATAAATCTTGATATCCATCAGTATATTTAAACATCCTTTGAAACAAAGTATAGCCTTAATTTGTGAAACAGACATACAATAAGTTTTTTATGTATGCCAGTTTTACTATTTTTATTTTTTTTTAATAGAATTAGCAATGTGGGTAGAGTTCTGAGCCGTTGTCGACTATTCTGCCAGCGTCAAGTGTGACGGCTATGTGAGGTGAGCCGTCGAACTGTGCACTTTGTGGTATATCTATCCTGTTATTACTAGCAATCTTGTTAGCCTATCTATAATATGCTTGTGTCTAGAGTGGGTTCACACCAACAGTTTAATATTAATGGGTAGTGTTCCAACCAGTGATCTTGCGATCAGCAAGCCGACACCTTAATCATTTATGGTATTGATGCTTAAAAATTAATTTATTAGTATCACAATGTCTTTGTGGTAGAAAATCATTAGTGACAATATATAACCTGTTTTGTGTATATCTCATGATTGTTGTATAAATCTTTCTGAATGTTTTGTTTCAGATGACTTCATCATCTCTTTCAATGAAGTCTAGTGAAGCCCAAAGGGTATCTTGAGCACTACTTAAGTTAACTTATTCAGTTTAAATAATTACTTGTTATTAAAATATTTCCTTTAATTTTTTCTTGTTTCATAATATTGTCACACCATATTACCAACTGAAACAATCTTATCATTTCTGCTCAAGATAAAACACCATTCAGTATTTAGTGTACTTTACTCAAAGCAGTTGTCTTAATAATTTCATTAGATATAAGTGATTTTATATTAAAGTTTGTTTTTATTCTGCATTAATTACAAAGAGATTACAATGGCTTCAAGTGACCCCGAAATTAAGGATGGATTCTCACTTTCTGGTTGGATGAAAAGCAAGCCTACCAAGTGAGTATTGTTTTTTTTACACATTTGTAAATACAATTAAAGGAATAGTACTAGTCTTTTGTTAGACCATTTGATGCTTATAGATCTTGTCAGAACACCATACTTGTGGTGAATAGTTTATTAATTGATAGCTTAGTATTGTTATGAAGGCGTTTATTATATAAGATACTTTTAAAATTACTTATCTGAACTGAAATATGTAATAGCTATTGAAAAAGTTACTTAGATAAATGGGCTGCTCAATCTAAGTATTAATAAAAAGCATTGGTTTAAATTGCGACTTGTCATTGCTATTATAAAACAACTTCTGTCAGTTGTGTAAAAAGTTTTAATCAGATCTGCAACTGATTTTGCTGTTGTTGCAAATACAGCTTTTATTTATTAATTGGAAATGTAAAAGTATTTAAGATTCAAATGCATTGTTTGGAGTGCAGTATTTTTTTTTAAAGCAATTCGGGTAGAATTCACATTACTAACAATCTTGTTAACCCCCCCTCCAACTAAGCTGAATATGCTTGTCTGGAGTGGGTTCACGGCAATAGTGTAATGGGTGGGATTCGAACTCGTGACCTCTAGATCACATGTCCGACACCTTATCCATTAGGCTATTAATGCTTCAAGGAATAGATTAACTTTAGAATGCATTATGAATGCATGCCATACTGCGTTCTTGGCAAGCACAATAATAGAAAGCTTGAGTAATTGAAAGAATGTTGTAATACCATAGGAATAACATAATTTCTTGAAAGGTTTGATGTAGCCAACACTTACCTACAGCGCGCGTGTTACATGTACCTCGGTTCACATGATTTGTAAACATGAACTACGATTATTGCTCATTATTTCTTATATAAGTGCATCATAGGTATACAGGCTTGTACATAGCTATCTCGCTACCAATTAATACTGATAGTGCTCACAATTGGTTATTTGACTGTTGTCACGGTAAAATATGAAATGTGTTAAATATGGTTGCTTATAGGATAAAAATAATTATACAATACGTTTTTTGCATGAAAATAAATTGTAAATATTTTTAGTTTTGAAAAATAAATTTCAGTTTTTTTATCTGTGGATACGAGAACCGAAACACGGGCGGCCATGATTGAGCATCGTATGACGTCACATTTCAATAAATAAATTGTCGTGTACTGTGTACTATGCATATTGTGTGCAATTTACTGAGAAAATGATCAAGAAATATTATGATTTATGCTGTTGAAAGGTTTCGTAAAATGGAGTCAGGTTATACAAAAGCTGACAGCGCGAATCTATGGTCGCAAATTTCTTTGCGTGTAACCCTGACTTTTGCTCTGCCGAGTTTCGGAATGTAAAAAGTTCCACGTGAGAACCGAAATTAATAAACTAATAGTTCAGTGTCGCTAAGGGAACTTTTGTAAGTTTTTTTAATTTTCCATATCATTAGGCAGCTGTAAAGTAACAGGAATGTATTAATTACTTACTTTTATTTTGGTTATGTTTTATTAACAACATCAGGTTAGGTTTACTAATTTGTTTTTAGTAAATCAGAGGCTAAGTTGATTTCTTCTAAATACTTACATCAAAGTGGTCCTCACAAAAGAATATTGGAGATTTATCAGATGTAAACTTTGAGTCTCGACGTGCTAGTTGTAACCACTGCTTTCGACGTTTAGGGCATTTACGAACGTGTATAAACAATTTTCAGGAAATTTTATTGGTGGTCTTTTAAGATGAATGATGTTTAATGAGGTCATATTTGCAATTTTACTTTATACCTATTCATATACGGAACATAACAATTCAATATGATCATGCACTTCTGGAAAACCCTGTATTTAGATTTGATACTTCAGAAATTTCATTTTTGTTGGTTTGACTGGGTAGTTTTTTAGGACCTTTTACTGTTACATCTGCAAGGCTCGGCTAGATCGTCAATTTTTATATTATAAATATATCGATCTAGATATCCATATAAATAAAAAACATTTTTGTTCAAAAATGCAAACATTTTTGAACAAAAATCCAATGAAAACAGAGGTTGTTGGTTTGAGAGGTTTGCCACAGGCACACATTTTGATGTGGTTGGAAGAAAAATCCAAAAAAAGATATTACTTGATGTGACATTGCAATGCACAGTACAGTATTATAGATGCTGGGGGGAAACATTCCGAATCATTCCCGTCGAATACTTCGGAAGTATTTTGAAATATTCCGAAACTTTGGGAATATTTCAACTGTCAAAAAAAAAAACAGGAAAATCGACCTTTGAAGTCTGTTAATATACCAAAACCTGCTCCTAAGTAGGTAAGAACAAATACTTTTCTGAAAACCGCATCAAAACGTGTTTGCTTGCAAGGTTTGCCTTTATTTGCTTTTATTGACTGGGCTATTATACGCGTTAAGTAGGTAGGTAATGATTAATACCTACCTATGCGACTCGCGAATACTCGCGATGCGTACAGAGCTACATACAAACTATTACAAACTAACCAAAAACATAGGTAACCCTTTTTCAAATAGCAAATCAAATATGCTTGGCCTGGTTTTTTTATTTCACAACTGACATTTAAGGCTATAATCGCATAGCACGACTTACAACTCGATCGCCTAATGCATGTATTTTGACCAATAGGATGCACGAAGCGTATTTTAGTAGTGTTCGTAATAGTAAGTATTAATATAATGTTACACGCCCTGTACTCACAAAATGCATATTATTTCTAATTGGGCGAAAACAGGAAGGGATGTGGTTTGTCACTAGCTGCGCTTCCGCAGAAATATTTTCATAAGTGAGTATGCGTATCTTTGGCCGATAGTACCTACCTAAAAACAAAAGAATAAAAATCCTGTTAATCGCAGGCTAATAAATCTACCTATAAAAATATCAACATATACTTAAACAATCCCATTTATAATAAAATAAACATTTATATTTTACTCTCGTAGCGTACATACGTACTCTCGCAGTGAACAATAATTAACTCACCCACCACACAACAAGCAAACACATTTATTCCCATTGAATTATTCGGGCGAAATATTCGGAAACATTCGATTGCGGGGTACGAATCTTTCTCGCGCGGGTGAAAACTTCTCCGGGGAGCAGCATCCCCTCCCTCTTACCGCACCCCGCACCGCCATCGCCTGCACGCACGACTCGTGGCCGGTAGTGATGGGTAACTCATCATTTTAAAATGAGGTTGAGGGAGTACCTCATTTTACCTCGCGAGGTCCTCACGAGGTACCCCTCATTTGAGGCGAGTAATCGCACGTCGACGTATTCACCTCACGAGCCGAGTCCGAGCCGAACTCAGCCGATAGTGTGAGGCGAACGGTCGCGTCGACTCACGAGTACTTACGATTTCGATTTTTACGTCTCCCTCACACACATAATTTTCTTTCACTTCGACATTTTTGACCGCCAAAATAAACGAATCAATGACATTTGATTACCAATTTAATGTTAATGTTTTTAGAGTTCATAGTTAACGTTTAGAGTTCATAGTAATAGCAGAATTAAAAATATTTTCTTTATAATTCAGTTTGAGTAATAAATACAAAAAATTCACACATTTATTGTATTTCTTTTTAATCTAAATAATATCCTATCAAAGACTAGTATCACACACACACCAAACATCATTATTATTAGGTGCTTACATACCAAATTCATAATGTTAACTGGGTTTTCATTTTCAAAATCTCGAGACCTCACCTCACTCATTCTCTAATTTTATACTGGCGGTTCATTCGCTCAGTAAGCTCACTCACTCAATACTCACAAGAGCTCGCGACGCGTCAATATTGTCAATGTCAATTTTTGAGGACGCGTGAACGAGTGAGGTGGTTCAATGTTGAAATTCGAGTAACTCTTTCAATTGGCGATCACGAGTACCTCAAACGAGGTACCTCATGAGTGAGGGACACATCTCTAGTGGCCGGTGGCAGTCGGGTGCGCGCGTCGCTGTGCCAGCGCGGCGGCAGCGGCCGGCGCACAGAGATCGACGTTCGATGCAAAATACGATTTTTCAGCAAAAAAAGTTGAAATCTTAATAAATAATTAAAAGTTTCTTTAAATCAGAATGATTCAAAATGAATTTATCATTTTGAATAATTCCCATTTAAAGAAACTTTCCCCGAAGTATTCCGGAATTATTCAGAAGTTTTGCAACTATATACAGTATCTAATCTATAAAATATTTGATTACCAAAAGTATTATTAGCATAACACTTTTAGTGTTGCACACACATTGCATTAATTATAATGAACAAAATCTATTATAGTCTGAAATAAGATTTTAGCAATATGCTGCGATTTCTCATTATTATTATTATTTGAAGTTTATCAGTTTCCGAGTGCATACAGTCTGAAATGTGTTGATAAGATATGACGTCCTCGTAATAATAATAATTATTTGTGAATAAAAGATTGATGTTAAGTAGTATGTACAGTAAGGTACAATTATTGAATTCGGTTACTAGCAACCGCGCGTGCAAATCAAATATTTAAAAGAATAGAACCTTACAATATAAAAACAATAACTTGCAATAACAAAGTTGATAAGTGGTTTAGCTAAATATAATATGAGTAGTATGTAAAAACTAGCCAAGTCAAATGATGAGGTTCAATAGATCATAACTATCATAAGTTATTTGCTTTGTGTAAATAATTCGACTATTCAAATTGAAAGTCATATAAATAAGCATTGTTCCAGCAGAAAAAAAAGAAATTGTGTTTTAAGTTTACTTACGAATGTTATACGTTCTTATAAATAAATTTCAGGATTGTCTACAGAACATGGCACACATTTAGATCTCAAGTCTTTTGTCGGCGAAGTCGACAATTGAACTTGGCTCCCATTTTCACATTTATGTTTTTGGTGGGATATCATTAGTTTTTGGAAATAAAATTATTGTGCAAAATTGATCTACTTATAAAATTATTATTTTTTCTTGCGTTTACGCTGTATAGTTTTATGTTTAGAACTATTTTCTATATTTTCTTGAATGTTTGCCATCTTTTAAAGTTACTTGCCAAAATAGTGTAGTACATTTTTTAGGGTTCCGTAGCCGAATGGCAAAAAACGGAACCCTTATAGTTTCGATATGTCTGTCCGTCTGTCTGTCTGTCCGTCCGTCCGTATGTCACAGCCATTTTATTCCGAAACTATTAAGACTACATGTGAAACTTAGTAAGTAGATGTATTCTGTGAACCGCTTTCCGATTTTAAGAAAAAAATTAAAAAATATTTAAAATAAAGGGGGGTCCCCATAGATGGAACTAGAACTGAAAATATTTTTTTTTCATAAAACCTATGCGTGTGTGGTATCTATAGACAGGTCTTTAAAAATGATATAAGGGTTTCTAAAACCAATTTTTCATAAAGTCAATCATTTAAAAGATATAAGCTTCCAAAGTGGTAAAATGTGTGTCCTCCCCCCTCTAACTTCTATAATAATGGAGTGAAAAATCTAAAAAAAATATGTCTGTAGATCTTAATGTAAACTTTCAACCAAAATTGGTTTGAACGCAATCGGGTCAGTAGTTTTTGAGATACAGCATATTTTATAAAACTGCAAATATAACTTTGTAATTTATACAAATACTATGAAAAACAAAGTTATTTAGCGTAGTTGTAAAAATTGTAAATAAGCTAGTTTTAAGAAATTTGTAAGGTTTTTTGTTTTTTTTTTTTTTTTCAAATAAATATATTAAGTATATTATATTTATTATAGTTACTACGGAACCCTTCATGGGCGAGTCCGACTCGCACTCGGCCAATTTTATTTACATTACACGCGGTTAAAGTTGGGTGATGTAATAATTTTGAATTTAATGTTAGGCAAAACTTCATTTTATTTAAAACTGAGGTAGTTATGTTTTAACTTTTAACTGTAATTTACAGAAGGGTTATTCATGGTAACGTCACAGAAAAAAAAACTGGTGAAAAGTTAATATTTGTAGTCACAGGACTTGAAAGATCATCACAAGGTGTCACTTTTTGAGATTTATTTTCGAATTCATAAAATTTTAAAAGTTGACAAAGTTTTTTTAAAATATTTTTCTAATAACTGTCACGACTTGGCCTATTGCCAGTTTTCGGCATGAAGTTGATTTCTGGGACACGTTGTATAGATATTAACATCCAAAAATCGTCATTTTTGTGATTGATTGGCTGACTGATCTATAGATAGATACAAAACCTAACCCACTTCCAGATGACCTAGAAAGTTCAAATTTGGTATCCAGCTAGGTAATTGTGTATATATAAAGGAAAAAAATCATCATTTTTCGGATTTGAATATTTTTCCAATTAATCAATTTTATTAGAATGGAAGGTAGCGCCTTGCCAAATTATAAGAGCAAAAAAGTCATCTTTCGTATCGATCGTATTCTTCGTAGGAAAATAATTTCCATCCACCATTGGTTGTTTTTAACGTTTTTAGAAACCCTTATAATTTCGTCATGTCCGTCTGTTTGTCTGTCCATCCGTCCAGGTTTACCGCGATCATCTTATTCTTATACAGGTGTGCAGGAAACATGGACAATAATTGCTTTGGTGAAAGTACCCATGCATGAAAATGATCGAATTTTACTATGAGGCCAAATTCGCAATCGCAAAAAAACCGGCCAATTGCGAGTCGAACTCCCGCAAGAAGGGTTCCATACCAAAACGGCAAAAAAATCACGTTTGTTGTATGGGAAATTACATATTTATTTTATTCTGTTTACTATATTATGTCTTATTCTAGGTACAAACATACGTTTAGAGACGATGCCGATGATGGTGTGTAAATAAGCAGGTGCAGACAAAGATATAATAAACTATAGATGCGTTGTCCGCGCTCTGAAATGGCAAGTTGAAGTCAAGGATAAGTGCCTCATATCTGTTTAATCGCGATCGCGACACTAAACATCTTAATAAAAAATGTGTTTCAAAAGAAAATTAGGAAAAAAACATGCCTTTGTGCGTTTTCAGACGTTGCACTAATTATACTGCTTCCGTGAGAGGCCAAAATGTGTCATTTCATAGGTAAATAACAATAGAAATACATTTCTTATTTTATTTTTTCAACACGGCTAATGGCGGCTAGCGTATGAATGAAGTCAGTTACGTAACGTCAGGGGAGGTTTGGGAACTATTGTACCAGTTTTTTTGTGTTGTTAATTATGATATTGAATGAATATAATATTTTTATTATATTCCATGTTATCTATACTAACTATATTGTTTATTTACATTTTAGATTGCCGACACAGTCCACCCCATTTTTTAGTTTATCTATAATTTAAGATTGACTCCCACACTGCAATTATACACTATGTTAACTAACAGAGGGCGTTCTCGTTTACCCGAAATAGTATAGCATCCATACATGCTAAAAAAAATATTACCATTCTAAAACAAAATGTTTTAATTTTTTTATTAGGGTTAAAATATTCACTAAAAACGTTAAATTGATACGTAAAAGAAACACTACACGCGTACTTGAAGAACGGCAATGTCGCAATTTATTTATGAATGCATACGCGTGTACAGAGTGTTTCTTTTACGTACCAATTTAACATTTTTAGTGAATAATTTATATAAAAAAAAAATAAAAACATTTTGTTTTCGAATGGTAATATTTGCAGGTTAACAAATTAAAAATTGCGGGTTAACGGGAACGCCCTCTGTTAGTTAATATACTGTATAATACTTTATAACCTTGTGTAACACGATAACATTTCATAACAGTTTTTAACATTTAACTTTATGTACAATGGTGTTACATGGGCGGACTTAATGCAGCAAGGTATTCTCTACCAGTCAACATTATGCTACATGTTAAGTATAACATAAAAAAAAACATAACTTTTGTTACAATTTATTAAAAAGTTCCATGCAGCAGTTATATAATATACAACATTATATAACTGCACCTTAACTAGTTATGAAACATTACATTAATATTTATGAATTAAAAATACTCTTTTATACAAAAATCAAGTGTCCTCCTTTCCCCTCATGCCTCTGAATGCTACGTCACACATGCGCTTGACCAATAAGCATGCAGCGTTTCATCGGAACGTAACTAAAGATGTATATTCATCTCTCTCTAACATCAGATGTGCCTAGAGGTGGCATTTAGTTTCTTTCCCTCTTTACATGTACATATTAGATAGTAATTCTCCAAGTGAGTGTTTCGTGCCGTTTTTGAGAGGTGCTTTGTGGGTAGTGTTGCCAGGTGGGATTTGTTTTAAATCGGAACAGAAGGTAAAAAAAATCGGGATTTAGAGTTGTAGATCGGGACGAACAAAAAAAAACAAGTTTTTTAAAAGTATCCAGAGCGCTTCTGATGTGCTGCAATAGTTAACAACATCCTGAAACTAAAGGGTGTCTCAGCGCCGATTTTAAATTTTAAACTCGAATATCTTGGCAACCAGCGAAGCTAGCAGGAAGGGAGCGGTAGCGTTTGATAGATGATTAGTGCGGATTTTTCAATCGCAATGTCGCAGTGGTCTGGCGTGTAGCGCGTTTACGCAATCGAGGCGTATTTTTGCAACGAGTTTTCATTGAGTGAAGCACAGCGCAAGTTTTGTAATCGCTTTGAAATCCGCTGTTTAAGTGATGCCCCGAGTATTCAGTTAATTAAGTCATGGGTAGCAAAGTTTAGAGCGACAGGATATTTACTGAATCAATTGGCCCTCGAAATTGACCTGTGCGATCGATTGAAGACATCAACCGCGTCACCGCTGCAGTCGCGGAGCGTCCACGACGATCAGTTAGAAAACATGCTGCTTCTTTGAGCCTCCATCGATCAAGTATTCATCGAATTTTGGCCTTAGACTTAAAATTACATCCTTATAAAATTCAGATAGTTCAAGAAATCATACTAGAAGACTACAACAAGCGAAAAATTTACTGTCAGAAGATGTTATATTTTTTTCGGAGGAAAATGGGATGAACAATGTTTATTTTAGCGATAACTTTCACCTCGAAGGGTACGTAAATCATCAAAATTGCCGTTATTGGTCATCTAGCAATCCAAAACAAAAACTTCAGAAAGCATTACACAGCCCCAAAGTTACTGTATGGTGCGCAATATCGTCGAAGAAAATCAACGGGCCATTTTTCTTCGAGAATGACCGAGGTGCAACGGTTACAATGACGAGCGAGCGGTATACGGACATGATTAATACTGTTTTTGTACCGCAGCTTCAAGAAGAGGATGTTGACAAGTCAGGTGTATGGTTTCAGCAATATGAGGCCACAGCCCACACAGCTAGGGTCTCCATGGACACACTAAGAGCGTTGTTTCCTGGAAAACTCATAAGCCGCTTTGGAGATATATTGTGGCCACCCAGATCTCCCGACTTAACCCCAGCTGCCTTTTTTATGGGGTTATCTCAAAGCAAGAGTTTTTGATACCCCTCTTACGAATTTGGAGCAACTGAAGACTAAAATAACGACAAAAGTGAGGGTCATATTAGTTGACGTTCTGCGGCGTGTCTCTGCAAATTCGCTAGACCGTTTTGAAGAGTGCATTCGCCGTGATGGAAGACATCTTGACGGTGTAATATTCCGTACATAAAATCAGCACTAATAAACAATAATTTATTGCTATTAAAATATTATAAGTACAATCTTAGTTTTAAGCTATTGCATAGCTTTTATCACGGGCTTTGAGCGCGGCGACCGAATCAAGAAAATCCGTAACGAAAATAAACCTGACACCCTCCACTCCGACCGGCACAGCGGTGCGGCGTTGAAAGCCGTGCATCGTCTAACGTCGTTTCAGTTCGGCAGACTTCGGCACAGTGTTTGTGTGCGTGCGACTAGACGTATGCGTGTAGACTAGCTGCTAACTGCTCATAACTGAGTCCACGAGTGACTTCGAGCCCGCGACTAGTTCTGAATAACCTACATGTGTTGTAAGATAATAAAAATATTATAAACAATATTAACTTCTCATTTATTCAATAAAAGAAAAAAAAAATTGTTTTCTTGTCGGTCACCACGCTCAAAAGTGTAACTTGAATTAATATTAAAGAAAAAAAGAAATACTGCATAAATAAAATAAATAAAGAATTATAATTGCATAAGTTGATAAAAAATGCTCTGCAATAGCTTTACCGCGGCAGTCCCCGAGTGCCACATTCTTTTTTTTTTTATAAATATTCTAATTTTATAATCGGCGCTGAGACACCCTTTCTATATCACATTCAGGTCGTCTAGCTATCTTTTGGAGTACTTGGTCCATAGATTACTCGTATACAAGGCCCTTTTTTTATTACGTAGTTGTGAAATTCACCGCAAGTCATACTAAAGTTAGGTTTTTTTTTAATTTCGGCTTTGACATGCTCTAGTGTCAAATGGTTTCGCCTCTCGGACCAAATTAAGTTGGTTTGTGATAATACTCTTTCCGCTGCCGCACCACAATTGCCATGTATGACACCGGTATTTGATGCCATAACAGAAAATAACTTCAGAAGTTTTGCGAAGTCTTGTTTTGTAGCGGCGTAAGATCTTTGTTCTGCACTGCTGTTTTACCAAGTTTTGACTGAACACACTTCTTTATAAAGTTGATCCATATCGAAGAACACATTAATTATTAGATTTTCAATAAATAACGCGTAAGTAACGAGTGGTTAGAGAAAATGGTTTGAAAAAATCTAATTTGCTATCGTTGAGTTCATATTTGGTCTCTATGTAATGAAGAACTGCACGTTGCTGCACGTGAATGCCACAAACTCATCTTCAATCCTTTGCCTCAATTGCTTACTTAATTTTACCATTATTTCGTGACCTTCAAAATATAGCAATGTTTCGTTTTCAAGATATATTGCTACCTACATCCTGTAAAATCTTAGTGCAGCTTGGTAAAATGCCAAGCATGGCTCCGTTTCAACAGAACTGAAGAATTGCCACAGCGCACTTGGGACATTCATCTTCTCCCAATGATATGTAATAATCTTTTAGTACC
Organism: Tholera decimalis; assembly: GCA_943138885.2. Lineage (NCBI taxonomy): Eukaryota > Metazoa > Arthropoda > Insecta > Lepidoptera > Noctuidae > Tholera > Tholera decimalis. The sequence goes on along the minus strand of OW964563.2, from coordinate 19,930,937 downwards.
TATATCGAAAAATTTAGTTGCACGTTCTACGGACTTCTACGGTAGAAAGAAGTGACAACTATCTTGCTCTAACATGACGCAAGACGGGAGCAAATTCAGCTTCGTGCAGCTGATAAGAATCTTTTAAAGTGTCAACTCGGTTTATAAATCGGGACATTTAGTGTCCCGATCAGCAGCAAATCGAGACGCGTCCCCAGACCCCTAAAATGACAACAAATGGCAACACTATTTGTGGGAATATTTATTTAGACATTTATTTCGGATTAAGTACATCCATAAATAGGTTAGTAATACTTACATCTATGTTAGTAGTTAAAATTATATTGCTGAACATTATTAATAAAGAATCAAATAAAAATAAAACAATTACAATTAAATTTTAAAATAGCATAATAAAAGTAAAACAATTAATTAATTAATCAAATTTCGAATAAAATATAATAAAATAATAATAAAAGTATATTTTACCTAACATTAAAAATAGCAACGCCGGAAACGTGAACAGTATTCCAGTGCTTCACCACAGGACAATCCAGCCTATTCAGGATGGTTTTCAGAAGGCTGCTGGCGCTACCGCGCACACGCTGCATCAGGGAGGCAACTCTTTTACGTGCTATTGCTCTAAAGCAGTCAATGTTGGCCTCGGCAAACATACCTGATGCACTGCAAAAGCGAGGCAACCCCAGCAACATTCTGAACCCATTATTGTACAGGACACGTAGGGCGTTGTAAGTTTTCTGCGTATATCTGACCCACAGGCTGCAGGTATAAAATGTCTGGCAGTACGCCTTGAATAATGAAATTTTAACATCTCTAGTGCATCTCGCAAACCTGCGCGCCAGCATGTTGCATCTCACTGCCAACGCCCTACGTTCCCTCTCAATGTCCATGTCATCGGAGAGATCCTCAGTGACCCAGTGCCCTAATATGACGCGTGCCCCAATATGACGCGTCTATATATTATAATACGTTATTGGCTCAAAATGGTTCGTGTAATACGGCCAGCGTTGCCAGATGTACGAGAAATTTCGTACCTTTACGAGATTTAGCAGTCTCTGTACGAGAAACGAGAAAACAAAAATCTCGTACAATCTTTTACGAGATTTTAAGAATGTTGCTAATACAAACCAAAAACATTTAAAGAAAAGAATGTATGTCCAATTGTCCATGTCATAAACTCCACTAAGCACATCACTAGATCCATTACCTCATCACTAAATGTATCTTTAGTTGTTGACCGGGGAATCCCAGCTAGATGTATTACATTCCACATGTACTAGTAGCAAGTACCTACCTACAAAATTTATTACTAAAGTTAATAATTTGTTTTATTTTTTGAAGATTTTGGTAAAATTACTAAAAAAATATGAATCACCTAGAGTAAAGTCTTTTCATTTGGTGGTCCCAAACTTAAGGAATATTCCTACCACAGGCTAGCTAGTTATAGTAAATAGTGTACCCAAATTAAGGTCTGCGATTTTTAAAATGTATACTTTTACGAGATTTTGTATGTAAAGTACGAGTTTTTGACAGCCCTAGTACGAGATAAAAAATTACTACGGCCGCTGCTCGCCAGTTATGTTTGCTTGAACTTGGCTTGACATGCTGCTGCGTGTCTAGAACTAACCTTTCTCAAGCTTCAAGCTACTTACTTACTACCAAATGTCATCAAAATCCACGCAGTATTTTCGAAGATTAGCGCGTTTGTACAAACAAACTTTTCCGCTTTATAATATTCGTATAGATTGATAATTTCTTAGGTTTTAGTGGTATGTTTACCATATCTCGTGAATTGTCTTTGCACCCAAGATAGTTCACGTTATAAAAAATGTGGGAATGACGATCAGATTTATTATTCAGATAAGGAAATAAACTATATTCCTACCTACTCGTTACATATCATGCAGCCATTTTTCGAATGTGTAAGTATGAGGTACTTATTCAATGGATTTAAATACTTCATTACTATTTAGGAATTAGACGGTTGTAGATAGGGTTGCCACTATAGATGCTGGCGGGAAACATTCCGAATCATTCCCGTCGAATACTTCGGAAGTATTCTGAAATATTCCGAAACTTTGGGAATATTTCAACTGTCAAAAAAAAACAGGAAAATCGACCTTTGAAGTCTGTTAATATACCAAAACCTGCTCCTAAGTAGGTAAGAACAAATACTTTTCTGAAAACCGCATCAAAACGTGTTTGCTTGCAAGGTTTGCCTTTATTTGCTTTTATTGACTGGGCTATTATACGCGTTAAGTAGGTAGGTAATGATTAATACCTACCTATGCGACTCGCGATGCGTACAGAGCTAAATACAAACTAACCAAAACATAGGTAACCCTTTTTCAAATAGCAAATCAAATATGCTTGGCCTGGTTTTTTTATTTCACAACTGACATTTAAGGCTATAATCGCATAGCACGACTTACAACTCGATCGCCTAATGCATGTATTTTGACCAATAGGATGCACGAAGCGTATTTTAGTAGTGTTCGTAATAGTAAGTATTAATATAATGTTACACGCCCTGTACTCACAAAATGCATATTATTTCTAATTGGGCGAAAACAGGAAGGGATGTGGTTTGTTTCACTAGCTGCGCTTCCGCAGAAATATTTTCATAAGTGAGTATGCGTATCTTTGGCCGATAGTACCTACCTAAAAACAAAAGAATAAAAATCCTGTTAATCGCAGGCTAATAAATCTACCTATAAAAATATCAACATATACTTAATCAATCCCATTTATAATAAAATAAACATTTATATTTTACTCTCGTAGCGTACAGTCGGCCAAGAAAGTGGTGTACCACCCTAAGGTTGAATATCGCTTGCAGATTCATAGGTGATAAAGATTAGTTTCGCTTGCAGATCGATCTGACAACTTCTATTGCTGTCTTTATCTGATTATTGATAACGACTATTACTGTTTGTAACGTGACAGCTGTTCTTAGTTTGAACTTGATGGAACCAATGACGTCGTAAAATCAACGGCGGGGGGCTGTAGATTTTGATGACAAAATTGTATCTACAAATTCAGAATTGTAATCAACAAGTTACATAAAATTGTAAAGGCACAAGGCAAGTCCACAAACCTACAATTTCTGTAAACTTGTAATTACAATATCAATAAAAAACAAGCTAAAAATAGATTTATCCTTTTATTAAATTTCTACAATCAATTTTAAAATACTTATAACAAACAAAAACATAGCATATATAGTAATATTTAGAAGATATTGAAAATTTTTAAAAATTAGAAACGGGATCCTCGCATTATGAATTGAACAATTATCTTGAACAAAATCAAATTGTGGCACTTCGTTCTCCGGGTAAACATTACGGACTGTCGGTAGCATTGCATTCTGAAGCACGTCGATATAATTTACAGCCGTCGCTCGAGGAGGTAGAGAACACAATTCTCCTACACCATCCGTACTCATCCAGCCCCAAATATTTACGGAAATTCGACCTGATTCTCTATTTGGGATTACATGATCATCTTTATACCGTGTTGAATTATATCGCCAAAGGTGAAGACGTCCATGCTGACTGGATTTAAACGTTTTTTCATCACAAAACACTGTAGACCAATCAAACTCTAAGTGCTCTCTGGCGAAGTTCAGACGAGCAAGTCTGTGAGCATCCGTCAAATATATTTTCTTGGCGTAATGCCTGTGGTGCAACCCCATGTAATGTAGATGATTCCTTATTGTTTGGGCACTCACATCGAACATCTCCGCAAAATGTTTTGTGGGCTTAAAACCATTGATTTCATATTCCCGTCTCATGAATTCTCTATCGTTATTGGAGAGTGCAGGCCGGCGACCACTTCTTCTGTGATCCAACAAACTTCCCTCCTCTCCTTCACGACGAATCCAAAAGCGGACAGAACGCCTCGATATATTCAAATTCCGGGATATCGCACTGATACTGCTTCCCTCATTAAATTGGGCAATTATTTGTGCTCTTTCGGCAATGGTCAAGTTGGCAGGCATTGAGATGATTTTATATGCAGTTGATTGAAAAATAACACGGAAAATATATCGATTTTTTGCATATATTTGACAAAATGTCAATTGTCAGTTTTCTTTTTCAAATGGAATTCGGTTGTCTAAATAGTTTTTATTACTTTTGTTTGGAAACATTTCAATTGCTTTGTAGAAACTAATGTCCTTTTCATTTATACTAAAGGTTAAAATGTCATGTACTTATATGTGACATATGACGTATGAATACTAAATACATAGGTTTACGTCATGATAATGTTGTCTCTTTCAGTAATATCTTTTTATAACGAACCTTGTTGTAATTTTCGATGACCGGGAAACTAAATAAAAACTGGTACACCACTTTCTTGGCCGACCGTACATACGTACTCTCGCAGTGAACAATAATTAACTCACCCACCACACTACAAGCAAACACATTTATTCCCATTGAAATATTCGGAAACATTCGATTGCGGGGTACGAATCTTTCTCGCGCGGGTGAAAACTTCTCCGGGGAGCAGCATCCCCTCCCTCTTACCGCACCCCGCACCGCCATCGCCTGCACGCACGACTCGTGGCCGGTGGCAGTCGGGTGCGCGCGCAGTGATGCCAATTTAGCATAATTTATGCTAGATTTAGCATACTTTTATATAGTTTAGCATTTTTATTTGTTGTTTAGCATATAGCATATTTTTTGGCATAAAATATAGTTATTTAATAAAAGTTAAACCATGACACAAACTACCGTTTTACTATCTTGCGTTCGACATTTTATGAGACATAAGGTGGCAACACTGGTTGCCAACATAACGACAAAGGATTCATTACCTTTGTCGTTATATTGGCAACCAGTGTGGGCCCGCCTTTACATCAAACGCTCTCTACCGTAATTTGGGGATTCCCATACAAATTTAATTTCATATACCATAGATAATCATTATTCATTCTCTTCCTTTTTCTTGTAAGAAAAGTGAAATTACTACTTTATAAATAAAAGATCTTACAGTTTCTGCAGTGCAGTTGTCAGTTTTACGTGCATTATCAATTAATTGGTAATTAATATGCCGCCTAAATACAGTCAGCATTACCGGGCAGAGTGGGAGCAAATGCTGGATTTCAAGGATTTGTTACAGCCTGTCGAAAATGATACGATGAAAGCCTATTGTAATTACTGTAAGTGCGAAATAATTGCTAATATCTATTGTTTGAAGTTACATATTTTATCAGCAAAGCATAAAAAGCTATAGAACCAGTGAAAAGTAAAAAAAAAAAAAATGTTCCCAACGTAAAACAAAATCTGAATACACAGACAGCAGCTATGTTTGTGTGCTCACATTGTTCGGTTATGGTTGTCGATCAACCAATATATTCATATTTTATTTGATAGCATACTGTAACTCGATTAAAACATAACATATATATATTTGTTGATGTGGATTTAATAATATTTAAATTTACAATGACGTTTTATTTGACATCGAAAATTTTTAGCATAATTTTTAGCTAAATTATACTGCCTTTAGCATAATTTTGGCATAATTTTAACAGACGTTTAGCAAGTTTTATGTAAGTCTTGTTGGCAACACTGTGCGCGCGTCGCGGTGCCAGCGCGGCGGCAGCGGCCGGCGCACAGAGATCGACGATCGATGCAAAATACTATTTTTCAGCAAAAAAAGTTGAAATCTTAATAAATAATTAAAAGTTTCTTTAAATCAGAATTATTCAAAATGAATTTATCATTTTGAATAATTCCCATTTAAAGAAACTTTCCCCGAAGTATTCCGGAATTATTCAGAAGTTTTGCAACTATAGTTGCCACCCGTACTTTATAATAAAGTATTGTACGTTATTTCAGGTAATTGTACTCTATACTTTACGAGAACAATAAAGTACACGAAAATACTTTATTTCGCATGATTTCTTTGGGATTTTGAAAACTTTAGTCGTAATAAACAAAGCGTCTCTGAATTTGATAAAAAATGAATTACTTATTTACTTTAATTTAAACATAGACTATAAAGATGCTGTGCAATTCTTTAGTAGAGATACTAATTTGATACAAACTGCAAAAAGTAATAAGAAATATGTTTTTAAACATAACTAGTCCACCCCGGCTTCGCTCGGGTGCAAGTTTTCTTTTGGTATCATACAGTTTTCTCTCCAAACCCTATCTAGACAATTATTACGAACACAACAAAAAATAATTAGTCAAATAAATGCAGCTGTTCTGAACTAATGCGGTTACGTACATATACATTGTTCCTTCAACTAGGCTCAAGAAAATTGGGGGCTCATTTAGATGTCAGTGTATACGCTTTTACAATAAATTTCCCAGTCAATGTGCAAGAACTAAGCCTCATTAAATTTAAATCATTTGTGAAGCAGAAACTTTGCCAGAAAGCTTTTTATTCTGTTAAAGACTATTTTGCGGACAAAAATGCTTGACTTCAGTTACATCTGTTTTGTTTGATTTTTTACTCATTTCTTTTTTTTATAATGATTATTTCATAAAAAAAAAAATTTTTTTTTACTTTATCATTTTTAATTTTGTTTGTACTAGATGACAATATCATTTTCTTTTCAAGTAATATATGTTATTTTTGTAAAAGCAAAAGATATGTTGTGAATGTGATAGCATTGTGGGATAACAACGAATATTATGAATAGATTACCGCACTATCTGGCAGTTTGAGCGATTTATGCGGCCCACCCAAATGTCCTTACTTTGGTATTGTTCGTCAAATCGTTCGAGCTCCTTAACGTTCTATTTTTTATTATTATTACTGATGGGCCCACTCTTGACCTCGATCCCGCCTGATGGTAAGCGATAGATGAGGTCTAAGATGGGACGAGCGAGCCCAGAAGATACCTATTTACTCGTGCTTTAAAGGCTGAAAGGTCATAAGTGGCAGGGAACATAGAAGTCGGCAGAGAATTCCACAGCTTGGCTGTGCGCACAATAAATGTGGAGGAGAAGCGCTTGGTACGACAGGACGGTATATCAACCAAGTGTGGGTGGTACCCAGCCGTGCGTTTGGTAGACCGGTAGTGAAAGGGAGATGGAGGAATCAGGTCATAGAGCTCCTGCGCACACTCCCCGAAGTAGAAAACCGACAGGCAAGCAACGGTTCACCGATGACCCAGGCTATGAGGCCAAGAGTGTCTTTTGCATGGCTCCAATTATTTATAATAAATTGCCAAAAAGTTGGAAGCTTTTAAGTGATGTACAGTTTAAATTGAAAGTTAAAAAATTCTTAGCCGAAAGAGCTTACTACACAATTAATGATTTTTTATGTGAAAAGAATTTTAATTTATGACTATTATAACTTTTACCAATTAATTGACTACTTTAAATGACTATAATTACTTTTATCTTTTAATTAACTACTTTAAATGACTGTAATAACTTTACTTACTTGTTTTGACTATGTTATACAAGTAAACTGTGACTGTGATGTTTAATTATTGAATTATACAAAATTGAATTGTTTTTATTAATTATTTAAATGACTTTATTAGCTGTATAATTTAATACAAAATTATGAATAATTATAATTAAAATGTACTCAGCTTAAATATTTGTATGCCATTGTATAAATATGGCAAACATGACGACCTGTGTAAAATATTTGTTAACAACTTGCATGCTTTTCTTTTGTATGTATACTCATGTTTGGACAAATAAAATGATCTTATCTTATCTTATGAAGCTTGTCCTCCAGCACCTCGTCGCCTATAAGCCTTTTAGCTCTGCGCTCGATCGAGTCCAATGCAGCAAGTTGGTACTTTGCAGAGCCATTGAGCTACGCGATATTTGACAAATGCTTGCACTGTTTGGACGGGTCTGCTCAAATCTGTGCGATTCTGTTCTCTAAAGGGCGCCACAGACATAAATCTACATAGCTCTCATATGATTTGATCACTACAAATTGTATGGACTTTAAAAGAGTCGTTGACCTCTGAGTTTGTTTCAGTGTTTCTTCTCAGAGTAGTCAGTTAGGAAACACAGGCCTCATCTAGTTTACATTTACGAAAAAAGACTTGTGAAAGTGTTATTTATAACATATTTGCAAAATAAACATCATTATTTCATTCGGCAATTAATTTTTGGTAAGCAACCCGTCCTGGCTTCGCACGGGTTCTTTACAGAAAATGTAAAATTGCCTATGTTACTCCGAGGAGATGTAGCTTTCGGTAAAATTGGTTGTGTAGTTTTTGAGTTAAATCGTAACAAACAAAAAATCAATCATCTTTCCTCGGTATAGGTATATAATAGTACAATATGTAAGTAAGGAATTACGATCGAGGCTCTTGTAGAAGCCCAAAGTCGGAGACTGAGGGCTTTCTGAGTCGAGGTTCGTAATTCCCGTACCGCCCGTGAAACATACAATGTTTTTCATCACATTTGCGAGTAAATAAATAAAATTATAGGGCAGAAAACACTTATTTATTAAAATTTATAGTCACTGTACATCATTAATTTTGTTTTTGCTGCATGCATGGTTTTCTGGCGGTGTTGCATTTAAATCACACTCATCGGACGACGCCGACGACATTTTTTATAACTTTTTTACTTGTCTTCAAATACAAAAGGTAAATAATTATGAATTATAGCTTTAATACACAAGTCAGCACAACTATTATTACGTAACTTACGAAATAAGCATGAAATAAGTGATTTTTTTTAAGGACGCATTTACGATTATCACTCGCTCAATTTTAGGTATCTTAGTAGCAACACAACAGCATTACGCGCACACACACTTACAAACCATTGTTCGCCCGATTTTATACATTACTTAACTAATATTGATACTTGAAGGTAATATTATATTTTCTTTAATATTGTTTGATCATAATAAGTTGCAACTTATTGTTTACACAGGGTTACATGCTTATTGATTAGATGTTACTTTCAATTTTGTATTAATGTGTTTGACGCCCGATTAGGAGTACTAGGGGACTTTGGAAATAAAATACTCATATGTGATAAAAAAATTAATAAGAAATAAAGAAGTTTCGTCATGCCTGTCTGTCTGTCTGTCTGTTTGTCCATCCGTCTATATGTCACATCCATTTTCAACCGACGAAAAAACGGAGGAGGTTATCAATTCGACGCGTATATTTTTTTAAATATTTGATCACCGATTACTCGAAGACGGCTGAACCAATTTGGAAAATTCTTTTTTTGTTTGAAAGGGTATACTTCGAAATTGGTCCCATTGTCACCAAGTCAGGAGCTGATAATGAGATCTTGGAGTAATCGAGGGAACTCTTCAAATATTATAGGCACACCTACAGTGATTTGAGTATTTTTTTTTATAGTAACTTGTGTAGTTGCATTCGAAAAGCACCATTTGTGAAGTGGATCTGATGATGAAGACCACAGATGGCCACTGGAACTACTCAATATACAAGTAGGAATAAGAAGTATTTCATGGGTTCCGCTTCGATTACTTGATTATGGTTATTAAGCACAATATCGACGCTGGAAAGGAAAAATTATCCAAGCGACATCAGACTAACTTTACAGTAGAGCAGTTTAAAGTTAGAATTTTCAGAAAAAAAAAAACATGTAAATTCTTGTTATGGTCCAAAAAGCCTAATTCTTAGAAATTTATTTGGATATTTTATTTATCTACATTATGGTATACGTAACTATTAAAAATAATGCTTAGTTTTAAAGTTAGTGTCGCTTAGTAAAATTTTCCCTAAAAGTAGAAACGGGAAAAATTGACTAACCGACAAGCTTTGATTAAGGAAGGTACGGTAAAAATGTATGTGTAAAAATATATATCTTTTTTAGAATTTATATTAGAGTAAAAGTTGCCTTACCAAAATAAAAAACATGTGGAAGTTGAGGCAAAAGAACCTAAATATTAATTTAATATAAATTTTTTATATTACCTCAATGCATGTAGGAAAAAAAACCAAATAACTCAAAATGACCTAAGCGCCTACCACTACATCGCTAGATACTGGAAAAATTAACTAAGTGGAGTAATTACCGTACGAACAGAAATGTCAAACTTGACCAAAGGCAAATTTAGCATTTCACAATTACGACAACCACCAAATTTTCAAAAATGCTCGAAAATTTTGTCGTTTAGTAAGGAAAAAAAGTGAACTCTCGCGAACTTCAAAATGTCGAAGCGACATCAAAAGTCGTCGTAGAAGGACGTGAGTAAGACCAAACGACGCAGAAAAATCAGGCGATTCCAACAATGTATATAACTCGAAATGGCCAAAAATGTCGCTTGGATAATTTTTCCTTTCCAGCGTCGATATGCTCGTCACAATGCATAATTATGATGAAGTGAAGCTGATGGTGAAGTACCAGGAGAACTCCTCAACAATTAACGGCCCAGCATTGGGAAAAGCAATATTTTGTCTACTTTCTAACTAATTTCAGAAGTCGGACGCCGCCTACCTACTGAAATTAAAGTTATTTTTCACTTTACAGTGTTTTTTGGAAGTCGGTTTAATTTTTTTGGTAGAAAGTTTTTATATTCCGAAACTATTAGGATAATACGTGTGAAACTTGGTAGGTAGATGTATTCTGTAAATCGCTTTCCGATTTAAAGAAAAAAAAAAAATATTAAGAAAATATATTTTCAGTTTCAGTTCCATGTACCCCACATGGAACTGAAATTAAAAAAAAAAATCATGGATCTTATGCGTGTGTGGTATTAATAGACAGGTCTTTAAAAATGACATACGGGTTTCTAAAACCACTTTTTCATAAAGTTAATCGTTTAAAAGATATACACTTCCAAAGTGGTAAAATGTGTCCCCCCCTCTTACTTCTATAATAATGGAGTGAAAAAATATACAAAAAATATATGCTATGATCCTTAATGTAAACTTTCAACTAAAATTGGTTTGAACGAGATCGGGTTAGCAGTTTTTGAGATACAGCATATTTTTTAAAACCGCAAATAAAACTTTGTAATTCATACAAGCACTATGAAAAACAAAGTTATTTGGTGTAGTTACTATGGAACGCTTCATGGGCGAGTCTGACTCGCACTTGGCCAATTTTTTAGTAAAAATAAAAACTAAAAAACTAAAAAACATTTTGGCATATTGAACCGTATGAAGTAAGCCCAACAAAAGGTAACTGTTGTATATCGTTGAGGAATTCCCTCGACTGTCTATGGCACTTATAACCCATATAGGTGCAAAGTTCTCATCAATATAAATGAATTAAGTCCGAACACAAGGTAGCTACTGTAAACCGTTGAGGAGTTCCCTTAACTGTACTTCGTCTTCATCATCAGACCTCTAATGACAGTCACAAACTATCTAGGTGTAAAGTTCTGGTCAATTCAAATTAATCAAGCCCATACAAAAGGTTACTGCTGTAAATCGTTGAGGAGTTCCCTCGACTGTCAGGAGTCAATGTGATGAAAGGTTCCATCATCAGATCAACTCTAGACCTTCCTTAATTTGTAGTACTTTAAGATACTTAATGAAAAAAAAAATCATTTATACGGTCAGATTGCGAAACATTCTTATTTGAAGTCGGTTAAAATAAAATTGCTGTTTCATGCTAGGTTCAGTAACCAATATCCATCCAATTCTAAAAATAAGTATGGTTCTCGTTCTTACTTTTGTTTCGGTACGAAAAAGCATCAACGTATTTTAGTCACAGTATACAAGATGCCACTCTTTTTATTAGAGGTTTCGACGTATTTATTTTTTCGAGGAAAGCGATACACCCCTGCGTTCACGAGCGCGTCTCAGCGCGGAATGACGGTCGGAGCCGTGCGTTCGGTAGAAAAATGTATGAAGAAATTTGAGACCGATTTTATTTTTCTCATAAATCATAAAGTTTTTTATGTATGTTCAAAATAATTAGCTTAACGTATAGATAAATACATAGGCTATAATTTCTTGTTATTTTGAAGTTAAGAATATGCTCCAGATTTGGCTTACAGGTACGTATTCAGACCCCATTTTTTGTAATTTTCTACGATTATTGCGGCGATAAAAATGTATTTGTGTGAAAAAGATGTATAGGACTGTGTAATTATAATGCATTCAATTTGGAGATGAATAAATTATCTTGAAATTAATATCATAACATTGTCAACATTTTAACTCCTTATGTATCAAAATGGTACCAGAAAAACATTGATATTTGCGAGAAAACGTAAATGTGTCCTTAAGCGGATGGCGGGTTTTATGCCCACACCACATATTATACAAATGTTTCGTTCAGAAACGTTAAGGGCAAATACTTACGTAGGTATACTGCCATGCCGAAGTGAAAAAAATATAAATAATTTCGACGGTTTGATACAAAAAAGTATTAAAATCGATTATTAAGAACATTAGTTGACTATTTAAGTAACATGTAGCGAGCTTGCAATGACATTCCTGTTTAGATAACATTTTAAGAAATTTTTTCAATTGCGTGTAAAGTCCTTGCTTGAACTTGCATGTGTGCTGTGCTATAAATAAAAAAAAATTACTTACCGACCTTGGGTTTCATGACAAAAAGAAAGACCGAGGGTTTTATACGGGGCATTACGGCCAAGTTAACCAGTATGTTTAGATACTGTTTACGTGCAAGTGTGATGAAATATTAATTTAGATGATAAGGATTAATACCGTATTTGTGTAAATACCTTTTACATTACCGCTTTATAATTGCCAATTTTTTAAAGTATTAAAATGGACATAGGTAGGATGTTATCTTTAACATATAGACATTTATGCCATCGCGGACTTTTCTGTAGGCATATATAAGATACACAATTCCACCATCCATTGATATACTACATAAACTTTCGGACTCCCTCGGCTCGGAAGCGAGGCGCCCCACGGTGGGCTGAAAATCGGCTTTCATAGACTTAGGCATTTTATTTTGCAAGTGCGAGTTTTTTTGCCGGATATCACTTCTATTAGTTATAACAATATACAAAAATGACACCAGAATTGATTCTGCACAGAAACGAAGGAATTATAATTTTTTTACGAAAATTTTGTATGTAGCTAGTATGAAAAATCGAAATATCTCTAAAACGGCAGCGATAACCGTAATATCCTTATAGGGGGTTATAGTACTAATTATTTATGATTTTTTGACATACGTTACATAATGGTTGTAGATGCCTTTTTTTTAAAAAAATCGTCAAAATATTTTTATTTATTTTTACATATTTAAACGTTCCTTTTAGTGTTTAAGTTGAAGAATTCAGAGCTTTAACAACTCTTATCATAAAATAGCATCACCCCTATAGACCTGAAGGACTAGATAGAGGTGTGTAGTGTCTTGTTGATCTTGTAAGATTTCCAACAATACCAAATAGTTGAATATCAGTGTCAAAGTGCCCATGCTGTCGCTTCTTTTTGAAAGATAGGGGAATGAAATTGTTAATTGATCATACCCTAAAAGTATGATTACAACATAACCGGACACATAATAATAATAATATCCTTATAGGGGATTATAGTACTAACATTATTTATTTTAACATATGAAACTGTTCAAAACGATCCATGAACTGTGTCAAAGTTAAGAACATCGTTAGGAAGCATGCTTTTTCCCCAAATATTAAGAATATGTGAAAAAAAAAAGACTGTATATAAACTTTTTATTGATAGGTAATTTAAATAAAACAGAAGTAACAAAAATAATATCTAATAAATTCAATTATACAAAATACATATTTGAAACTATAATTTATGAAATTATTAACTAAACATATTGGTACAATAAACTAACATAAATAACAAAAGAACATAAAGAAAAATAATTAAATTTTACAAATTTTCTTTACAACTTTCGTTGTCGGACTCCAATTCCGAGTCAGAATCCAGATCGGATATACCTACAAACTCGAACTCAGTTTCCGGAAACTGTATTAGGTCGAGAGTTTCAGCAAAAAAGGTTGTCTTCCTTTTGGCATCTAACTTCGGCCTTTGTGCACTTAGAAAAGGATCCGAAGAAACAACAAGCATATTTAGGATATCTTGATTAGAATCTTGCCTGCTTCTTTTCCGCGAATGATGTTCCCGAAACCTCCTAAAATCTTTGTTTCGAGACTCTGAGGCTTCTTCCGAGAGAGTCCCAATCGGGACAATATCATTTTTTTCGATTATGTCAGCTCCGTGTATTAATAGTTTATGTACGGTTGATGACATGTAGTACCAGTCGTATAATTCCACGTACTTTTCTGCTGTTTTGCGAGCAAAATCTTTAAATTTGATGACATCGATCTTCTCACCAGATGTTATTGCTTGCAAAATAACAGCAAATCTTTTTATCAGGTTTTGATCCAACCCAGTAATAGCTGCAGTTTTATTGGGAAACTCGAAAAACTTCCTTGCGGTATTCCCGTCATTGGTAGTTCCCGAGCCTTGTTTTACTATATCAATTAACAGATTGAGCTCCTCTTTAAATTTATTTTGAATGTTTTTTTTTTCTGTTTTGTAACATATCTTTATGCTCATTACTTCTTGCTGCCCACTGTTTGAAGTCAAGTCTGTACGCAATGTGTAACAGACATTCCATGCAATTTATACGGGCATGTAGGGATGATAGGCCAAATTCATATATGTCAGAACACACAGTTTTTGATGTTACAGCATCTAAGTGGTTCATTTCTGTTGGTTTTGCTAAGCACAGGTAGCATGATGCATTTGATCTAGCTTCAGAAAGGTACGTGCAGACTTTTGCGTCGATCATTGTCATCATTAGTTTATGAGTCACCCTGTTACTATTAATGCACTCTGTGGGGTTAAGGGCCTCAATTTCCTCATCCATTTTTCTTTTGTTATCAATGACAACTGCATGGCTTTCTTTTACAAAAGTGAACTGAACCGGACGACAATAAAAAGTTGAGCATGGTTTCGGGTTTGTCCATATAGTATTATCTCCATCTGTCAGTTTCAGTGGCACCAAGGAGGTCATGAAAATGCTTGAATCATCATGCTCGCCGTCCATTTTCTGCTTGTATCGGCTTTTATTGGAAGCACCATCAAATCCCCACTTCGATATCAGCTTTAACTGCTTATTTTCCACATTATCAGAAAGACTTTGAAGAATCCGCTTCACCGTGATGTCAAGTAAAGCTTGAAGTGTAATTCTAGCTGATGAATCCGTAACTGATACTGATTGATTAGGAGGGTAGCATGCAAGCTTAGTTTGTTGCAGTTTATAGTAGGATGGGTAAATATCCTTAGCACCTTCCCGAATGGCAGTCTCTCGCAACGTAATATATTGCCACTTTGAAAGCTTAAGTGAAAGAAGCAATCCAAGTGCTTTCTCTGGTGTAAATATTACTGTTTTCTTAATGCTTTCCTTGATTTTAACGGCAGCTTCTGGATTTTTGATCATATAATTGATTACAGATGCGATATCTTCATAACCTTCTTCTTTTAAACGTGCTGCAGCTGCATATGCCAATTCACAGGAATCCTCGCCTATGTGCTCACTAGATCTTCTCTTTTTCTGTTTGCTTCCCAGATCTTTGAATGGTTTTCGGGACCTTTTTGTCATTGTTCCAACAGTCGATGATGTCGAAGGTTCTGGAGAGACTGAGCGTGCTCTTGGTATCTCATCAACAGTTGGTTCTTGATTTATTAAAGTTTGCACGCAACTCGGCCAATCAATATTTGCTTGCAACCACTCTCCGTACGTATTTCTAAACTTATCAAAGAATCGTTTAGATTTCTGCCACCTGTTTAAAGCAGCTCGCGTGAATCTCCGGCAAAATTCTTTGAGAGTTACTTGATCTTCGGCAGAAAGGCAATCGCCTATGCGGGACACAATTGCACTAAACAATACTTCATGATTAAATGAAGGACACTCACTTTTTAGAAGAACAAACAAATCTAAGTTGGTGATTAAACTTTCCATTCTAAGATTTTGTAGTCGCAAAGCAAATAGTTTTAGTGTTAGCAGTTACACGGTTGTGAACAATCTAAATTATGGAACAAAATTATAGCCCTTTTATTGTATAAAGTCAATAATTAGTTAACTACCCTCATTAAAGTTATAAAAGATATGATAATAAAAATTTATAATCGTCAAAAACATTTCGTAGAACTCATAGTAGAACTAATCAACATTAGCAAATCACATTAGCTCACTAATTATAAAAAGGTGAATGCAGTTCTTAGTTGGTATTGTTGCGAGATATTTCAAATCATTTAATCACTTAATAGGCTCATTAGAATCAGAAGACTACAACCATCATTCTAATTACTTAATTACTTGTCATCAGACTCATTAGATGACTACACAATATGTTATTTTGTATTTTGAACGTATGCAAGGTTTTAAAATTCCTTTTGTGTCGATATTATTATGTGTCCGGTTATGTTGTAATCATACTTTTAGGGTATGATCAATTAACAATTTCATTCCCCTATCTTTCTAAAAGAAGCGACAGCATGGGCACTTTGACACTGATATTCAACTATTTGGTATTGTTGGAAATCTTACAAGATCAACAAGATACTACACACCTCTGTCTAGTCCTTCAGGTCTATAGGGGTGATGCTATTTTATGTTAAGAGTTGTTAAAGCTCTGAATTCTTCAACTTAAACACTAAAAGGAACGTTTAATATGTAAAAATAAATAAAAATATTTTGACGATTTTTTAAAAAAAAAAGGCATCTACAACCATTATGTAACGTATGTCAAAAAATCATAAATAATTAGTACTAAAACCTCCTATAAGGATATTACGGTTATCGCTGCCGTTTCAGAGATATTTCGATTTTTCATACTAGCTCCATACAAAATTTTCGTAAAAAAATTATAATTCCTTCGTTTTTGTGCAGAATCAATTCTGGTGTCATTTTTGTATATCGTTATAACAAATAGAAGTGATATCCGGCACAAAAACTGGCACTTGCAAAATAAAATGCCTAAGTCTATGAAAGCCGTTTTTCAGCCCACCGTGCGCCCGGTCAAATCACGGCAACACGAAATTAATTTCGTTGCGTATAATTTTGATTTTGCTATATCTCCTAAGGTATTCATTTAATTTGGATGGAGTAAAGGGAAAAATTTATTTTCATGAAATGTTCAAGCCAACTAACGTATTTAAAATGATAAGTATTAATACAGTATTTGTGTAAATAGCTTTCGAATTAGCGCTTTATAATTGCCCATTTTAAAGTATTAAAATGGATGTATAGTATGTTATCAGTAAGAGATAGGTATATGCCATTGCGGCGTTTACAATGTTAGTGCAAAAAAATTGTTCATTAAGACATCACATTAGAAACCTCTAAAATTATCATTATTTCTCTACTATATTATGCATGTATCATACATATAAACCTTCCGCTTGAATTACTCTATCTATTTAAAAAAAAGCGCATCAAAATCCGTTGGGTAGTTTTAAAGATCTAAGCATACATAGGGACAGACAGCGGAAAGCGACTTTGAAAATAAATTGTACTTTATTTTGATCGTATGTACTTTTTATTTCTTACCTATTTTAACCAATGTACTTTAACTGCACCAAAAAAGGTGGCAACCCTAGTTGTAGAGTTGAAACTGGAATTGGCAAAGAGCCAACACATCAGTTGGGAATTTTCTGTAGAAGTAATAACTAAATATTCATAGACTGATTGTTAAGTCATAAACTCAACATCGTTTTATATATAACTAGCTTTTGCTCGCGACTTCGTTCGCGTAGGAGGTTTTCCCGTGTAAATCCTGATCCTGTGGGAATTTCGGGATAAAAAGTATCCTATGTCCGTCTCCTGGTTCTAAGCTATCTTCGTACCAATTTTCAGCTAAATCGGTTCAGCCGTTCTTGAGTTATAAATAGTGTAACTAACACGACTTTCTTTTTATACATATATATAGATATAATACTTTCATAATACAATTCAACTTGTGTTATTTTTTTTCCTACTCTGAGTTTTATTCAATAAACATTTATAAGCCTATCTAATCGAAAAAAACTCTTTAGTTTCAAAATAGGTACTTATGAATGTCCAAATGCGAATTCTTCGAAACTGGTTTCTATTACTGACTTTGTAACTGACTAATGGTAGTGCATACTAATTCTTCAATACATGATCAACGTTCGTTAAGCCAGCTACCTACCAGGAAATTCCTTGTTTGCTTTGTTTGTTATCGCAGCATTCGACACTATAAAAAATCATAAAGAATAAATTTCTGCCACGGGCTTTAAAAACAATAAGTAGGTATAAAAACACTTGATGCGGATGTAATAGCTAAACGTAGTTTGGATAAGGAGAACTTGATAACGTTAATTAGTAATTAACGAAAAAAATACTTATTCATTTGTGCGTAATATTTAACATAACTTACCTGAAAGTGAAACATAGAAGCTAATATGCAAAGTTAATATGCTCTAAATACGAGATCAATAATAGTATGCAGATAGAAAACACAGATGTAGGGAAATGTGTTATATCAATTTAAGGCCGGCCGCAGAAAATAAGAATAATGTGCGCCTTGTTGAATATTTTGTATGTAAGCAGAGCATTCAGGTGTCCGAATCTGAATTCCTGATCAGGAAACCTAATTCGGAAACCGAACGTTTGTGGCCGGCCTAAAACGGTGATAGCTTAGCATAATGCTTGAACAATACAACTGTAACATAATAGTATAGC
Organism: Tholera decimalis; assembly: GCA_943138885.2. NCBI lineage: Eukaryota > Metazoa > Arthropoda > Insecta > Lepidoptera > Noctuidae > Tholera > Tholera decimalis. The sequence continues at coordinate 19,912,329 of OW964563.2, read as the reverse complement.
GACTTATGCTACTGAAAGACTAGTCCTGCTTTTAAAATGCACTTCGAGAACGAAGTACATATACGTGCAATATCAAGCAGAGCAGTTTTTGAGGATCTTACTGACGAGCAGAATAAGCTGCATTGTGTCTAGGTCGTTGAGTTCCAATCTAGATTCACATCGCTGTCTGTTTAGTGCACTATCACAATTAACTATGCCAGTAGAAACCACGACACGACAAAACAGTAATATTACCCGAGATTTAGTGTATGTCCAGTACAATAACATGCACTTCGTTATACAATAAAGTCACTTTATTTCTATACACTATACAATTTCTTATATTGCAGGCGCTCATAGGCAAGGTCGCGCACGTGATAGTCAATTGCTACCTATCCAAATTAATACTAATATTATAAATAGCGGAAAAGTATTTAAACGCGCTAATCTTCGAAATTACTGGGTGGATATAGATGAAATTTGGTATGGAAGTAGCTTGATTTTTTTTTATTGATAATAGGTTCGCGTTTGACCACAATCTCACCTGATGGTAAGTGATGATGTGGTGATGTTTTTACTTTTACCTGAATGCCAAAAAAGGAGGGTTATGTTTTTATGGTGATAAATTCCACGTGAGCGAATCCCCGCGTGACTGTTAGTAGTAAAATAACCGTCTACGTTTTTAAGAAAGCTTTCTCTTGCATAATTTTAGATAATGGTGATTGCAAAGAATCATTGTGCTATCTTGTTAAAGTTTTATTTACAATCGACACAGACGTCATGACTTGAGACACGATTATTTGCATATCCGTTAACACTTCTACTTAACATCAACAACTTGTCTCGATTTCTCAATAATACTTGGCTTGGAGGCTTGGCCCGACGTCACAAGTACATTTATATAGGTACTTGTTGGTTTTTATAATCGTTGGTGGATCGAAGCGAAATGCTGCTGTACCTACATGCTTTTCTTTTCGTCTTGCTTTACATAGTTTTATTTCATTGATACCAGCTTAGGTTTCAATACGTACTAATAAGAAAATTATCAATAAAAAATCGTCTGATCTCAACCTTTCGATTTCACTGTATTTTAATTAAAACTGCTATAGATAATATTAATATATACATAATATTAATATAATCAACAGACGCGGTATTCTCTTTATTCTTTTGTCATTCGCAGAAAGCATTAGGATGTAATACGGATATATGTTGTTTTCATTCAACCTAAGCATATATATTATTATAATTATAATATTTTAGCATATATTATTATATGTATTTTATTAGTATTATATCTATTATTTCATTCCATTTTGTCGTACACCTACCACAATGTGTTTTTTTTTAACCCAAAGGTTGACTGATAGAGAATGCCTTACTGTACCTATTCTATTGCAATATTGACCATTAATCCATATGAGGTAACTGCCATGTTAATAAGTAGGTACCTAATAATATTATGATGAGTTTTAGAAAAAAATCGTACACAAACACATGTTCCTGTAACTCCCATTGACTCATGTAATCCAATAACCGCAATGGAAATTCTTGTAATGAATAATACTTTTCAAATAATACACAAAAGGAAATTTTTTGTTTTCGCAAGTGTGCTAACGTTTAACATTCTATCAAGTTAGTCAAGTTACGCAACTTAAGTCAGTATTACTTTGTACCAGCACCATGAAAGTAGCATTCACTTTATTGCCTTGACGTCTATTCAAGTCTATAGAGCATATTTTTAACATACCACGGCATCGGCAGTGGCATTCAACTTCGTGCAGCTCTGGTAATTGGACCCTGAGAGCTCAATCATTTTTAGCACAAGCTGACAATTTTTTACTATTTTTAAATATTTCAAAGCTTGTTTGACAATCAACATTTAAATTTAGATAAATAAACAATTCGTTTCTAATTAAATTTATTGACGCTCTAATTCTCTCTTCTCGCCACTTCAGATTCATTACTGAAAAAAACCGGTCAAGTGCGTGTCGGGCCACGTGCAGTGTAGGGTTCCGTAGTTTTTATAACAGCCAAGTGCGTGTCGTAATCGCTGACTGATCGTTTCGTACCATGCTCTAACTAAAAGCCAAACATGACTACCTAACTAATTTGACTTCCTATACAAATCCTCACCTGATCCGACAATTTTGCACGGAAAATTTAATTTTTTTAGAGATTTGTATAAAACTTGTCATAGCCGGTGTTTTGAATTTAAATACGGACACAGAGCTACACTACTCAATCGTCACAAGAAGCTAGCACGATACAACTAGCGCTTAGCGCCATCTATCGACATTTCTATAGAGTTGTTCGAAATTTTCGAGTCAAATACAATTGGTCGACTATTACTCGTAAACTTGTAAAGCCCACTTATGTGTGATAGTTTTCCTTTAATTTTCGTTATATATAGGTACTACTGCCGTGACATTTGAATTTCTAACTACAACCGTTTAGTTGATAGAGGGGGAGGCCACTTGACTGTAACGAAAAAAGGTACTTTAAAGCTTGATAAGTCACGAACGGTTTACTTAATCAAAAAACGGTCTTAACAAAGCCCTAATATTTTTGAAAGACCTATCCAACGACATCCCACACTATGGGAAGAACGAAAAAATAATTATCGTCCCACTTTACATGTATGGGAGGTACTCTAAATAATTGTTTTTTTTTCCAAATTTTATTTTACCGCTTTTTTTGGCGTCATTAACGTGTATACTCATGCCAAAGTACAACTTTCTAGTACCAATAGTTTTTGAGCTAAACCGCGGACAGACGGACATGGCGAAACTATAAGGGTTCCTTGTTGACTACGGAACCCTAAAAACCCTCTCAGTGAAAGATGAAGTGGCGGAAACGGAAAGTAGAAATATTTTTTTACATTTGTTAAGCTATCACATGCATTTTTAAGTATATATTGCCATTTATCAACTGTACTTTTCTCTGAAAATTCTTTGTCATTATTAATTTTTCTTTGGATCTCTTTTAAGTCGTATTGACTCGGAATATAAATCGTCCATCTTAATATTCAACCTGTCTTGTAATTTAGCCTTTGTAATTACCGTTTCAAACGTTTCGGTTATCTTCGCTAAAATCAAACCATTTTGTGATATAATTTAAGCTCTTTTCTATAAAAAGTGAAAAATTACTGATAACTTATTAAATATTTCGGAAACAAAAAATTTAAAATTCATCATTTTAAATTTTTTGTTATATCTTTATTGATTCATAACCAAAGTAGGGGAGACTGGGTACGGTTGGAGCAGGGTACGGTTAAACCAACGCTAATAACTCGTAAACTATTAGCGGTGCGGTGAGAGGGGGAGAGAGACGCGGCCGGCGAGTCCGGACATGAATCACAGTGACGCGTTGCACTTTGCGTGCTCTGTACGTTTCCAGGGGACCCTATTATATTTTTTCGACAAAAAGTAAGTATTTTCTATTGTTTTCTTTTTCAAATTACTTTGTTGATATTTGCATTTTGAGTGATTTTCTGTTTTATTGTTAGATTTTGAAGGTTCGAAAACCGTGATTCGTTTTTGTTTATGTTGTTTTGTTTCGACGCTATGTTTGTTTTATTAGCGGTTGAGGGGTATGGGGACGGATGAAGCAATTATTGTGGGTACGATTGAAACAATGATAACCGTTGCTTTTTTCGTTCTAGATGCCCAGACAACGTATCAAAAAAACTTCAAGAGGCGAGTGTCATATAATTCAGTACGAAAATGCGTATGAAGAAGTCAAAAAAGGGACTTTTTTACGAAAAGCTGCAGAGATGTAATGAGTTCACCATTCTACTCTTCTGCGATACAAGAAAAAAAGAGATGCAGCGATCGAAGAAGGTAACCAGGCTGATGTTAGTATGGGGTATGTAGCCCACAACCGAGTATTTACCCCTGACCAGGAATTTATACGTCAAAATATTTGATCCGCTGTGTGGATATTTACTTTGGTCTATCTGTCAAGGAAGTAAGAAAATTAGCATTCCAGCTCGCTGTCAAATATAATTTAAACACACCTCCTACGTGGAACGAAAATCAGGTTGCCGGAGAAGAGTGGTTTCGCTCTTTTATGAGAAGAAATGTGGAATTGTCGGTGCGCACAGCTCAGGCAACTAGTCTATCCAGAGCAACAAGTTTTAACAAGACCAACGTGGATGCTTTTTACGATAACTTGCAAGTTGTCCTTGACCGTGACCACTTTGAACCACAAGACATCTACAATGTTGACGAGACGGGTGTACCAACTGTACAAAACCCCGACAGAGTTGTGGCAAAGCTTGGAACGCGACAGGTAGGAGCTGTCACCTCTGCCGAACGTGGGACCTTAGTCACACTAGCCTTTGCTGCAAATGCGTTGGGCAATGCGATTCCCCCAATGTTCGTGTTTCCAAGGGCTCGAAACCAAGATCATTTTATTAGAGATGGTCCAGTGGGTTCTATTGGAACTGCCAACCCATCAGGCTGGATGCAAAACGAACTATTTGTTGAGTTTCTGAAATATTTCAAGAAACATTCAAATGCCTCTACATCCTATAAAGTACTGCTTGTTCTAGACAATCATTATTCCCACGTCCACATAAATTCTTTGGATTTCTGCAAAGAAAACGCTATCGCTGATGCCTGGATGCGCAATAATCCTGGAAAAACTATGTCCATTTATGACATCCCTGGAATGATAACAACTGCAATGCCACTTGCCCTGACACAGTCGAATATTCTGGCTGGGTTCCGTAAGACTGGAATATATATACCCTTTCAACCAGAATTTATTTCAATATCTGGATTTTGCTCCGTCATTCGTAACGGACAGGCCAAACCCGATTGATGCGGTAGAAGACGTGGTTACACTTGCACCAGTGGAGGTAATCGCACCTGCACCGGAAGAAATAGTTGTTCTAGCACCTGACGAGGAGACGCCACCGCTGTCACCTTCCTTGTTGAACGAAGCTTCTATGTCTGAAAACGTACCACAACAACTAGCCCCGATACAGAATACAGAGACTAATATCCCACAAAACTTTGAAGGTTTAACGACGCTGCCCACACAAAGTTGTGCAGGTGTCCGTCAGCAGTTACAAGACACAGCAATACAACCGGAATCAAATATTTCTCCTAGAGATGCTACTGCTGCTCTGAGGTTGCCTTCTAGCCAAAGTTACGTCAGTCTTCAACAATCATCACCGCAGCCGTCTACAAGCAAAGAACCTGTATTTACACCTGAAATAATACGGCCATATCCAAAAGCTGCCCCCCGGAAAACAACAAATAAAGCTCGCAACACAAAAAAGTCTACTATTTACACAGACACTCCGGAAAAAGAAGCTATAAGAAAAGAACATGAAGATAGACAGAAACGACAAAAATCTAAGCAGGTAAAGAAGACAATACTTGAAGATACAGCTACAGCGAAGAAGCCTAAAAGTAAAGCAAAGAAGAAGAAGGCCGATTCACCAGCTTCATCGGAAGAAGATGAATATTTTTGCCTCATATGTGTGGGAGCGTTCACGGACAGTAGATCCGGAGAAAAATGGCTACAATGTCAAGGAGGCTGTAAAATGTGGTCTCACTTAGAATGTACAGATGGTGGGCGACATTATATTTGCCACAATTGCGACGATTCTGATTAGGATCTATATTTTACTTTAAAAAAAAAATGTTAACTTTAACAAATGTTGTTTTCTCTATTATTATTTTTTTAATTATAGACAGCAGCTGCTGTTCAGCTTGTTTTTGTTCCTACAGATAATTTGAGATATGGAAATCTTATATTATCATTTAATTATTGAGACTGATTGTTGATTTTTTAGTTATTCTTGTTTATTCGTGTTAGTTTGTTAGTTTAAACCGGAGCAGAAGAGCTCGTTTTATGTTCGAAACAATTATTAAGACTGATAGAAATGGTGCCATACTAGAATTTAACTATTTCTTGTTGATTATGAATAAAGAAACTGATTTTTATTACTTACTTACTTAGAAACGTATTTTTATTACTCACGCGGGGCTTCGCTCCCGTGGATTCTATCACGGTAAAAACATAACTCTCCTTTTTTGCAGTCGGGTAAAAAGTAGCCTATAACCTTCCTCAAGCTTCAAGCTACTTCCATACCAAATTGCATCCAAATCCACCCAGTACTTTCGAAGATTAGCGCGTTCAAGCAAACAAACAAACAAACAAACAATCAAACAAACAAACTTTTCCGCTTTATAATATTAGTATAGATTTGTTTATGTTTCAACTGACCCCCATCGCTGTTTCAACCGCCCCTGGTATGGGTACGAATGAAACAGTGGCACATTATTTTATTAAACTCTTCCTATCTAGTAAACTAGCTTCCGCCCGTGACTTCGTCCACGTGGAAAAAAAAATCCCCCGATTTTCAAACATTCTTCATTACTGCTCCGCTCCTATTGGTATTAGCGTGATGATATATAGCCTATAGCCTTCCTCGATAAATGGGCTATCTAACACTGAAAGAATTTTTCAAATCAGAACGGTAGTTCCTGAGATTAGCGCGTTCAAGCAAACAAACAAACAAACAAACTCTTCAGCTTTATAATATTAGTATAGATATGGCAGTTGAGCCTCTAATTCTGAGATGTATTTGAAAACAAAAGTCTATTCTCTCATTTTATGTGTTTTGTTGTTTGTTATGTTTCAAAATGGCTTTGCTACGAGAGTTCAAAGCAAAATTGTTTCAACTGTACCCAGTCTCCCCTACTTATCAGTAATTCTTTGTTCTAATTCGTTTCTTAAATTATCCATAATATTATATACATCCAGTATGGTCACATCATTTCCCTCCTAACGTTTTATTGTTTTATCAAATATATTGAGCATGTGGCTTGTAAAGTGTAGATAAATTTCAATAACTTCCCGATCCTGTTGATCAATGTTTAGTTTTAATAATTATTGTATAATATTGGACAATTGTCACCTAAACTTATAAAATAATTACGTATTGGTTCCCAGTTAAGTAAAAGAGTGTCAATGGCTGGAAGTAAAGATAACAAAAATAAATAATAAAGATAACTAAAATAACTAAGATAAATTTTCATACAATTTCGTCGATAGTGACATCTGTGACAATGTGACCTGTCACTGTCACATTAACATCTGACATCTAACATTTCTTTAAATAATTAGTTATAAATCGTTTCCATCATGTCTTTGAACTTATATGTAACATTAAATAGTTAAGTACTTACTCATAAATCCCATAATGAGTATTTTGTTCTATGCATTGCAGTAAAGGTTGAAAATAAAGTATTTTCACATACTTTATTTGTATGCAAAATTATAAAGTATAATAACCAAAATTAAAGTAGAATACGTTATTATATAGTATGGTTGGCAACCCTAGGTATGATGCGACTGTCATACGTTGTGCTCTTTTAAAAGTTCTAATAAAAAAGGAAATAAAAGTAGATAGTATCCTAGGTGGTAGCCCTAGTAATGTAGGTGGTAATCCCCTTGGGGCTAAATAGCGCCAGCTATTCTAAATAGAAACGTTTTGTATTGACGTCATTAGAACCACTTTGATTGTCATATCAACAGCGGTTCAAATAAAAACTTTTTTGCAAAAAATAAAACCGACTTCCATATCAAAACACTACAAAGCCAAAAATAATTTTAATTTTGGTAGTCGGTGTTATTGGTTTTGTATTTTCTTTTTTTTTTCACACCGCCTTCCGAAATTAAAATTATTTTTGGCTTTGTAGTGTTTTGATATGGAAGTCGGTTTTATTTTTTGCAAAAAAGTTTTTAGTGGGTCAATGAATTTTCCAAATCAGTTCGTAAATGACGGAGTTATGCGCGAACAAAAAACGCAATGCAGAGTAAACGAAAAGATCATCAACGTACATATTTTTTTTTAGACTTTTGTTGATTTTTCAGAAACGGCTTGTCCGATTTCGATAAAATTTTCATGGGACCATTTGGAAAGTATACCCTTTTCAACAAAAAAAGAATTTTTCAATTCGGTTGGCAAATGACGGAGCTATGCCCGAACAAACATAAAGAAAAAACAAACAAACATCCGAATTGAGAACCTCCTCCTTTTTTAGAAGTCGGTTAAAAAGACATTGGCATTTGTTTTACAAACACTGGAGTCAATACTTACAAGGTCAACGTGTTCAGTGTGTCAACAGAATAATGGCGTATTTCTACGACATTTCTAAACAAACACGTAGGTAAGCAATAGGCAGTACTTTGTTTATTATGGCATTGTACATACAGCTGTTACGATTCGAAATTTTCTTCAGCTCATTTAACTAATTGTCTCCGGTACTGTTAAAATATTAATTGTTTTGAAAATGACAATTAAATATCTGGTATCGGCTTTTGTATCCTCGGTACACGGCACTGAGAAATTAATCAGGAATATCCTAGCTCCATCACTGGTTGATTTCAATGTGCCGTATTTCACCGAGGCTATAGATACCTGGAGACTCGCTTGCCCGAACCTAAATCCACCCGACAATCTATCATCTCAGAGGCGGTGGGATGAGCCGCTCTGTAGAGCAGTTCAGAGTGACCTTATTGCCACATCTGCTTCGGCTGCAGAGCGTGCGCGCCTGCTGGCTGTGGGTGAATGGGAGTCGGGTCTCTGGCTCCATGCACTTCCGTCATCGAACATAGGCACCTTGTTCGATGATACTACTTTCCGCCTCGCTGCTTCCCTTCGATTAGGTGCTCCCTGCTGTTCTGCTCATCGCTGCCACTGTGGCGAAGTTGTCAACAGCCTCGGTCACCACGGCCTTTCATGCGGCCGCAGCGCGGGTCGCATAGCACGGCACGCGAATATTAACGACATTATCCGACGAGCTCTTGTCACTGTCGGCGTTCCAGCTGTTTTAGAACCCACTGGCCTGGCACGCGACGATGGCAAAAGACCGGACGGTATGTCTTTATTTCCTTGGAAGATGGGAAGGCCTTTAGTGTGGCACGCAACTTGTGTCGATACTCTTGCGCCATCCCATCTTCCTAGCTCATCTTGTTGTGCTGGCGCTGCCGCTGCGGCTGCTGAGAACCTCAAGCGGCGGAAATATAATAACCTTGTTGGTAGTTATATTTTCGAGCCGTTTGGGGTTGAAACCTTGGGGTCGTGGGGTCCGAGTGCTCACAAATTATTTAAAGATCTGTCCAGACGCCTAGTTGACAGTTCGCGTGACCCAAGGGCTGGCTTTTACCTTGGACAGAGGTTAAGCATTGCCATACAACGTGGCAATGCCGCCAGTCTTTAGGGCACATTACCAGTGGACAGCGATGCGCACGAATTTCTGGATGCAATATTTTAGTTTATTTTTAAGTGTGTATATGTAGTTTAGGGTTTTTATTTAAATTAAAATTGTATTCTTTCTCATATAAGTCAGAAAGAATTTCATAAGTTCTACAGACATCATTCTAAAATATCATTTACAGTGTTGTCAGCGTTTTATTCCGTAGTTATTTTTATAAAATATGTTCACTTCACCAATCGTGACCTTTAAAGTACCCTTTTTATGGTTTGTTTACCTTTTATCTCACGGCTTCCTGAATACGGTATAGTGGGTCAGTTTGTAATTAATCTAGTTACAAAAGCCAAAATGTCTACTGCTTATCACCTTCACCAGCAGAGTAAACGAAAAGATCGTCAATGTAAATATTTTTTCAGACTTTTGTCTATTTTTCAGAAACGGCTTGTCCGATTTAGATAAAATTTTCACGGGACCATTTGGAACCTTTCCAACAAAAAAAGAATTTTTCAAATCGGTTGGCAAGCGACGGAGCTATGCCCGAACAAACATAAAAAAAAAAACAAACAAACATCCGAATTGAGAACCTCCTCCTTTTTTAGAAGTCGGTTAAAAATACATTCACGTTTTGATGTTTTTAATCGACTTCTAAAAAAGGAGGAGGTTCTCAATTCGGATGTTTGTATCACGCATAACTCCGTCGCTTGCCAACCGATTTGATAAATTCTTTTATTGTTGGAACTACTTATATATATATATATACTAACTTATATAACTACTTATATATATACGTATACTTCCCAAATGGTCCCATAGTCACCAAGTCGGGATATGATGATGGAATCATGGAGAAATCGAGGGAACTCTTCAAATATTATAGGCGCACCTATAGCGGTTTGGGTATTTCTTATAGTACCTTGTGCTGTTACTACTACTCAATAAAAAGTACTTATTTCGTGGATTGCGGTTAGATTACTTGAATATGGATGTTAAGCACTTTATGCTCCTCACAATGCATATGGTAAAGTAGAGCTGATGGTGAAGTACCAGGAGAACTCATCAAAAATTAACGGCTCTGCATCGGGAAAAGCAATATTCTGTAAAAGGTGATAAGTACTTGTAATTTTGGCTTTTGTAACTATGTAGATAAATTACAAACCGACTCACTAAAAAGCGTGAAATAAAACTTTTTAAGCAAAAATAAAACAAAAATAACTTTAATTTCGTTAGTCGGTGTTATCGGTTTTGTATTTTCTTTTTTTTTTTGACACTGCCTTACGAAATTAAAGTTATTTTTGGTTTTGTAGTGTTTTGATATGGAAGTCGGTTTTAATTTTTGCTAAAAAGTTTTTTTCTTACATTTAGTCCGATGATCTCATCTCATGCTGGTAACTAGGTATAGATGTCGTGTTCGAAGAATAACTCGATATTGTTGCAATAAATGTCTCTGTAATAAATTATTATCATCAAGAATCAATACGACTAAATAAGCATGTTTGTTTGTGTCCATATCGGAAAATACCACGGTGAATTCCACAAGTTGGCTACAGTAGCAGAATCAAGTTTGTAAACAGTTTGTCCAACTTAGGATATGGTTTTATGGCAAGTTATTTTTTAAATTTCAATACACAAGTAGGTACAATGAAAATTGTTATGAACTAGTAATTACTAATTTTCAATTGTTTTACATGCACATATTTACATAAACCTTCTTATAGAATATATTGCAGAACAATGTAAGTTTGTTAAGTTAAATTGTTTGCAATCTGTGTTCATACTTCTGCATTTCATTGTACATACTGATGATATAAGACTGCTTTGTCCATGACATTAACAATATAATATTGGCTCTTATCAGCTTTTGTCCGATACAGTGATTGATTGAATAAGAAATCTCCTGTTTTTACCAGATTATTATCGTTACCCAAAAAAACCCGAATTTTTATTTGTTCCAGCAATTTACGATATATCGTAAATTATTGTGACTAGGTCATGTATTATCTTCTGTCCATCTTTTCCGAACGTAACTGGTGGTAGCTTAATATTATTTGTATTTATGTTTAAATTGTTAAATTTAATAAGTCATGTATATTTTCTGGAAATTAACGTTTAATTTGATTGTATCCATGTTTTTTTTTAAATATAAATCTGCAACATAATTATTTGGGATTAAACTCTGAAATCAGTTTCTGGTGGAGCCTCAATGGATGATGAAGATTTCGTACACGTTAATTACCTACATAAATTTATCAATCTGCGTATTACTTGTTGTATAAAGTTTGCTAGCTGATGTCCGCGGCTTTATTCTCTTGAAAAGTTTTTTCTGTGATAAATTAGCTTACGAAGAACAAACAAACACCATTTCACATTTATAATATTAAACACCAGCTTCTGCCCCTCGCAGTGGTAGATGCCCACGGCGTCGGACGTCGGCCGACGATCTCCGGCCACCGTAGGCGCGGGCATGCGGACAGCGAGTAAAGGGCAACTCGCTGTCCGACCATGGACCATGCCCGGGTCGACGGCGCGTCGTGTTCCACGCGCGCCTTAAAGAGCGTCAGCAACATGACGAGGCCTCTGCAGAGGGCCGAAGCCCGCCGGGGTTGTGGGACTCATCCCGTTACCGTGGCCCCGGTATGTAAAGGGTTATTGAAGGAACACCGTGGATTTTAGTCAGTAAAAGTCTGACAGTCCCTCCCACCCTGCCCGGAGTGGGAGGACATATTTGATAATTTTACCACGTTAAAAATAAAAAAAAGCTTCTGCCCTCGGCTTCGGTCGCGTAGTAAATAGCCTGTGTGGCCTACTTGCTGGTAATGTAACTTTATGTTGGTGAAAGAAAAAGAAAAAAAAAATACTCAATACTGAGGGAGTACCTTCTGACACAACATGACAATACAGGAATCTTGTTTGTAAAAGCTTGAGAAAGATTTGATTAATATCACTGGTCGTCAAAATTTAACTTTTGTTTTGCAACACCTAAAACTATTTTATTTTCATAAAGAACTATGCATAGTGTGTATAATCTTCTAAGTAACTATGTGTCTATCAGGTCTCTAGATTTTGAATAATCTGTTCTCAAAGTCCTAGAATTTCATAATTTTTGCATATTTCATGACTGTACTATGTGAACAACTTTGTTGGAGAAAATAATAATAAATATGTTGTAAAGTATGCTCTTTGAATCATTTCTCTACCATCTCCCATTACTGAAGTACCTATAAATGTTTTGAATTACGATACTTTTTTCCCTACAATACACCTTTAGGAATTTCTATGGAAAAATGTGTCAACATTTCATACGTCTATATTTCAGCAAAGAAACACCATAGAAACTTGATTAAAAGTGCGATGGACAGCGGGAATCATACTTAACAACATATTTATTTTAAAATGCTTATATAAAATGGGTCACTTTGTACAAAGTCATGAAATATGCAAAAACTATGAAATTATATGACTTTGATTATTCGAAATCTAGACCTGATAAACATACAGTTTCTTGAAGGATTATACCTACACGTTATGCATAGTTCTTTATGAAATAATCATTGTTTTGGAAGATAATTATATTTTTTTATCGACCAGTGTATTTAGAAGTAGGGTCCGGTTATACTTGTTGAAGTAGGAACCCTAAAAAAGTGATTTATCTCTGACTTTTTAATTATAATGTCAATATTTATAGTCTTTGGGTACTTGTTATTGTAATCTGGCCCACACGGATAGTGTTATCGGAGTTTGTGTACAATAGCATTGTTATTGTGATTATTTTTTATAGCCACAAGATTTTGCACAAAATTTTGTGTTCCCACGTAATATTTTTCTATTATCTAAATGCTAACTTCGATATAGCTGTTTAATCATTTGCAACGCCTATATTCTGAGTCGGTGGCTTATACATTACGCGTTGTATTTTAGCCTTTATTGGCGAGTGGCACTGCGTTCTTTGGCAAAGGTTTTTGGTCGAAGGTTCATTGACATATTTATCTAAACTTCGTATAAAAAATCTGTTTGTTATATACCGCTTTGATGCTTATTCCTTTACCGTAAAGGTTCCGTACCTACGTACTTCACATGAGTTTTTTGTCTAAATAAAGATACATTATAACATGAATTTTGTTTTGCTAATGTCGTCTGGGTTCGCCGGATATTGGCTAGCGATTCTGTAGCGTCGTGCCCACTTCTATTTTAAGTTTAGTTTACCCAGATCTCTGTAACAATGCGTTACCAATGTTAATGACATCGTCACGGAATCTCATTTCGTAGAAATCTAGACACATTCAACATTTTATAATGTGCCAAGATGTGTCTATAGATACGTATGAAGAAACTGTGCTATTCTAAGATTTTGGTTTAACCTCTACAACGCATGCCATTCCTCGTGATGTATTCTTGTAGAAGAGGGAGTGCGCTAATCACGCGTTCTCATTGGTGAACATTATCGTGACGTCACGACAGTTTGTTACTGTTATTACACTTATTTTCAAAGTGACGTATCTCTGTGTACTGTTATCGTAAGCTCATGTGCCTATCGCTAGGTATATAAAAAGGAAAACTTGTGTAAAACGTTTTAGTTATTTTGCTCAGAGCGGATAGCGTCTCGTATCTCTTGGCACTATTTATTGTTCGCGGAGTTTTGCTAACATTTTCTTGTATCTCGATACTACTGTTATATTAGATCAATAAAATTGGTGTGCGGCTTTAACTAAATAAAATATTAGATATAAACCAATTTGAAAGTATTTACTTGCTACCATGTACAAAAAGAGAAATATGGTGGCTCAGTTCAACAACATGTTATCGTGAGTGTCTTCAGATTGACCGACAATAATACCAGCTCTTGAAACAATAATAGTTGTCCATTGTTATATTACTTACTTACTTAGGAGTACCTATAACATGTTTGTTATGGTACATTTCTGATTTATTATCTAACGAGTGCTGTGTATTTATAAGTAATTCACAATTGTTTTATCTGCAGGGAGTTCGAACCATTCGCGGGATCGCCGCCGGCGGAGGATTCATTCTTCTATATCCGATACCCCAAAACTGACGTGTTGTTCGGGAAGGCGCGACTCGAGCAAGAAGGTCCGAAAGTGTTCGCTGAGCAGTCCAACGAAGTCAAAGTCCAGTCAGCGTATAACATAGTGAAGGAGAAAGACTGGTCGAAGCACACGAAACCGTGCCAAGACGTACTCCACGGCATTGCACCAATCAACACAGCTGGTAAGACCACTTTGCATAATTCTAAAGGTTATCGAATGACATTGACATTGGCCGATACCCGCCTACATTTTAAAGTTTTTTTTTTTAAATTGTGTTTGTTAGTGTTCTTAGTGCAAGTGTAAAAACAATAATTATTATTAACTTACACGTTCACTAAAGTTGTTAATATTTTTGTATTAAGTATTCATATTAAGCCAAATGTCACACACTTAGAAAATATTATAATTAATTACGATTGTATAATTTTCTAATGACGCCTTGGTTATGTTACGCCACGCTGTACACATAAAATGACGTAACATTATGACGGCTGTTGCATTTTGATTGCATATTGCATCGTGTTTTGATTGGGTTTGTTTATTTCCAGTGAACTCGATTTCTTCTAAGCCGAAGCCAGCGGGTACAGACGACGGTTTTAAAGGCGAGGGTGCGGCTTGCGGCACTTCGATTGTCAAGGTTGGTATAGTGATATGCAAATAACTTGGCAAGAGTTGTTCGATGCGCAGAAGTCGATTTTTAGGTGTCAGCGGTTGTCAGCGGGACGCGGGGTATGACGTAGCGCCGCTCCGAGCGCGCGATTGGTGCGTCAGTAGTTCTCGTTCCATTTGCTCCCGAATACACTTGTGTACACGAAAGTTGTACCCTTTGTTTTTGTTACGAGTTGTTGTTTTAAATTTAGTTTTTGTTACGTTGATTACAATGCCAGGACCAAATACCGTTTTACGCAGACTATTAAAACGTGAGAAAGAACAGTTAGACAATAGTTAAGGAAGGTTGAAATTCCGAATTCGTCACTGTCTTTAGGACACCGGGAAAAAAGAAGAATAAAAGGGGTATAGTTTTATTAACTAATTGTGACGACGAGAACATATTATTATGTATTATATCTATTTTATTTATAATACCGAATTAACGAATGAATTCCTCTTCTTTCTTTAACATTCTTCTGAACAGACATGATTAAAAATAAATAATGGCAATAACCATAGAATAATGGCAAGCAGTAAAAGTGACCACTTTTTTGTTCCACTAATTGCACGATGCCCGAACTTACCCCCACTACGCCAAAACCTTGCCAACTTACGTGCCGAGGACTATAGTCCACGGCTGACCAACTGATATCAAACGTTCCTACGCGGCTTTTGAAAGAACTTATTATAGTAGCAAAAAGTTTAGCTTTGTGTTTCTTTTTTCACACAGACTTCAGTATTGGAGAAGATATCTCTTTCATTAAAACCAGTGTTAAATTCTCTTTCTAGAATTCTGTGCCATTTAATACTTCCAATGCTTGTTTATTAGTCAACTAGCAGTTATTCGCGACTTCGTTCGCGTGGGAAGTTTTTCCCGTGTAAATCCCGATCCCGTGGGAATTTCGCAAAATCGCGTCTTAGCGAGCATCTACGTACTAAAAGGAACCCCCATGCAAAATTTGAGAGTAGTAGGGACTACTTGTAGTTTCTGAGAGTTCGTGATTAATCAGTGAGTGGTATTTCGCTTTTATATATTAGTCGATGTTGGCTTTGAAAAATAGTAGTCATATTATATGACTAAAGTATACTATGTTCAACGCCTACAAAATGATATGTATAATGTGGCAACCGGGATTTTCGAACCATATTGTCTGTTATCTTTTGTTGACTTTCGTGATTAGGAATTTAGTATGCATGCACATAAACACGTTTCATGTTGTTGATGTGATTGAAACAAAATACGTCGGAGAGCTAATTTGTTTATAGGTTTTGAGCATGTGACATAATGTCGCCCACGTACATCATATAAGATAGGCCGTGCGCGCACTGCGTTGCGTTTTGGAAACACAAAATCTGTGAAGTATGGAGTGTCATAGAAGTGCGCGCACTGCGGTGGAATAAACGCGTGCGGTAGAGTCACCGGTGGCCCCGGTCATTCTACCGGTGTGGTAGAACTACCGCAATTGCGGCCACCGCAAGGCAGTGCGCGCACGGCCTTAGTGTTGGGCGTACAGTGGCGTAACTATAGGGTGGCAGGACTGGCAAAATGCCACGGGTCCCCGGCCTAACCGGGACCCCGACCCGAGAGGCTGCGAGTTCAAAAGTGAGTAACATTTTTAACAAAATTTTGTAAAAAATATAAATGTTATATAAGTACCTACTTAAAATCGATCAATTAGAATTTAAAATTTAAAGTAACAACCAAAGACCATAATATACAAATAAATAATTAAGATATAAACGTATTTATAAGAGAAGGATCGATTTTAGAATGCATCTATTGTGTATTGTGTCGCGGTGTCGCGGCACTTAGGCCGTGCGCGCATTGCGTTGCGTTTTGGAAACGCAAAATCTGTGAAGTATGGAGTGTCATAGAAGTGCGCGCACTGCGGTGGAATAAACGCGTGCGGTAGTCACCGGTGGCCCCTCGCTGCAAAATTGCGGTGAGTCTACCGCAAATATTTTGTATCGCATAGGAATGTATGTAGTACCGCGCACTGCGGTGAAATAAACGCACGTTTTGTCTGATAATGTTGCCATACATACAGATTTCTTTGTATTTATACATATTTTTGATGTGTGATACAGATTAGCACTCGATACAGATTTTTATCTAAATTTCACACTGTATTAATAGATAGACAACCTTTGGAAGGACTTTAAAAACTTTAATTAAAGTGGGGAGGGCAAAATTAGTGTACTTACTACTCATAGAAACAGAGAAAAAAAATATTATTCAAATATATATGCAGATAACTGTTACAACTAAAACAGAACTTTTTTTTTTTAATTTGGTAAAATCATCAGATGAGTCCTCCCACCCCGGGCAGGGCCGGAGGGACTGTCAGACTTGTACTGACTAAAATCCACGGTATTCCTTCAATAGCCCTTTACGTACCGGGGTCACGGTAATGGGATAAGTCCCACGACCCCGGCAGGCTTCGGCCCTCTACAAGGGGGGCCTCGTCATCTTGCTGACGCTCTTTGAGGCGCGCGTGGAACACAACGCGCCGTCGACCCGGGCATGGTCTATGGTCGGACAGCGAGTTGCCCTTTACTCGCTGTCCGCATGCCCGCGCCTACGGTGGCCGGAGATCGTCGGCCGACGTCCGACGCCGTGGGCGTCTACCACTGCGGCTGGGCTGGAGGGAGGACGCTATCCTCTCCCTCATGCGGCCCTCCTCCTACTTCGATAGCATGACTGCTTCGCAGAAGGAGGCGACCGCTTCCCACTCCGTCTCGCCCCGCAGCATGGCCTCGACCAATGCCGGGCGCGAGAGGTCTCCGCCTATCGCCGCCGTGAGGACACGTCGGTGCTCTGCCCAAGCGGGGCAGTCTTGCACCGTATGCTCTACTGTGTCCTCAGTATAGTTGCAAAACTTCTGAAACATTCGGGATAATTCCGGAATACTTCTGGGAAAGTTTCTTTAAATCGGAATTATTCAAAATGAATTTAATTAGGGACCTCTGTGCGCCGGCCGCTGCAGCCGCGCTGCGCGCTCTGTGATGGCGGTGCGGGGTGCGGTGAGAGGGGAGATGCTCCCCGGAGAAGTTTTCGCCCCCGCGAGAAAGATTCGTACCCCGCAATCGAATGTTTCCGAATGTTTCGCCCGAATAATTCAATGGGAATTAACGTGTTTGTTTGTTGTGTGGTGGGTGAGTTAATTATTGTTCAGTGCGAGAGTACGTACGATACGAGAGTAAAATATAAATGTATATTTTATTATAAATGGGATTGGTTAAGTATATGTTGATATTTTTATAGGTAGATATGTTAGCCTGCGATTAACAGGATTTTTATAAATGTCAGTTGTGGAATAAAAAACCAGGCCTAGCATATATTATTTATTTTTTGAAAAAGGGTTACCTATGGTTTTGGTTAGTTTGTATGTAGCTCTGTAGGCATCGCGAGTATTCGCGAGTCGCATAGATAGGTATTAATCATTACCTACCTACTTAACGCGTATAATAGCCCAGTCAATAAAAACAAATAAAGGCAAACCTTGCAAGCAAAAACGTTTTGATGCGGTTTTCAGAAAAGTATTTGTTATACTTAGGTAGGAGCAGGTTTTGGTATATTAACCGACTCAAAAGGTCGATTTTCCTGGTTTTTTTTGACATTTGAAATATTCCTAAAGTTTCGGAATATTTCGGAATACTTCCGAAGTATTCGACGGGAATGATTCGGAATTTTTCCCGCCAGCATCTATAGTCCTCAGGGCGATCCTCGCAGTGGTGACACCCAGGCGTTTCTTCCTTCCTCATCAGACACAGGTACCTCCCGAAACTTCCGTGTCCGGTGAGGACCTGCGTCATGCGGTAGGTCAGGACGCCGTGACGCCGATCTAGCCACTCCTCAAAGAGGTGTCTTACCGCCGCAATTGCGGCGTGCCCGAACTAAAACAGAACTTAGCAAAATAAATTTCCTAGATACCGCATTTATTACGTTACACACACCGTTGAACGAATCTATTCTTTATGGTTATTTTTTATTTTTTTATAAACAACGTTAATTTAAATATTCAAATTATTTTAATTTATTATTTTAATTAATTTCCGTAGTACATTATTTTAACATAGGCTGGTGTCTATTGACGTAGTACTTGCAATGTAAGAGCTTGAAATTTTTTTTTGGCAGCATAATCATAAAATATATGGAATTTTCTCTATAATACAAATACTTAATTAGAATGTTTAAATTAATGATGTTTATAAAAAAATAACTATAAAGAATAGAATCATACAATGGTGTGTGTAACGTAATAAATGCGGTATCTAGGTAATTTATTTTGCCAAGTTCTGTCTTTAGTTGTAGGTACCAGTTAATTTTATCAATACAGTGTGAAATTTGTATAAAAATCTGTATCGAGTGCTAATCTAAATCACACATCGAAAATATGTATAAATACGAAGAAATCTGTATGTATGGCAACATTGTCAGACAAAAGGTGTGTTTTTCTCACCGCAGTGCGCGCACCTGAGATTGCGGTCATTCTACCGGTGCGGTAGAATTACCGCAATTGCGGCCACCGCAAGGCAGTGCGCGCACGGCCTTGGGTGGCGCGGGCGAGCTCGTGACGCGCTCGGGGAATTCCTGCATTTTGTTAACTAAGAAAGTACTTTTTTAAGTGCTGGCAGTTTAGCGACGCACGGTGTTAGGGGAATCCTAGATTTGTATAAACATGAAATTGTTATATCCAAATGCCAAGAAAAGCCAGTCATCAAGACAAGGTATGACAGATTAAGTGCAATACCTCAGACATCCCAATTAGAATATTGAATAATAAGTCTAAAACAACATCCGTAACTAAATAAATTGAAACCAAACCTAGACATTTTTTATAAAATAGTTACCCGTACTAAACGCAAAACGTATGTGCTTCATACAAAATCTTTACGCAGACGCTTACATTCATACAATGTTAGTGGCCGACACGCACACGAGCACATTTCTTTGAATTAAGGATTGTATTAATTTGTCATGATACTGTGTTTCCATTTTCAGTTAAATGAAAGATTTTTCATTCACTCATTCAAAATTTAACACCTATTTTTTTATGACGGAAATCGATTCAGAAGCTGATTCTGAACCAACTGCTTCAGGAATTGCGTTTATTCTGTTAAACTTGTAACAGAATAAACGTATATTTCGTATATATAAAATGCTTCCGTTACTGACTGACTGATAGACAAATCACAGCCGAAACTACTGGGCATAAAAAGCTGAAATTTGGCATGTATGTTTCTTGCGGTGTGTAGGGGGGCCTACACACCGCAAGAAACATACATGCCAAATTTACACACCGCAAGGAACACACATCCTTGCGGTGTGTAGGGGGGCACTAAGAAAGGAATTTTGGAATTTCCCACGGGATCGGTATTTACACGGGAAAAGCCTGCCACGCGAACGAAGTCGTGGGCAACAGCTAGTTCCTTATAAACAGCATACGCTTTTATAACAAGTTGCTAAAGTCTGTGACAAAACTTAGTGAGGGAAAGCTTAAAACCCCAGACCAAACGGCGATTTGTTGAAGGTCCTCATTGAATTCCCTAATGGCGCTATGATAGTCTTCTGGTTTAAAAGATATATAATTGGACATCGTCAGCGTAAATATGGTATTTGCAGTTTTTCAGGTATCTTATTATGTCCGTACAGTACAAAATGAATAGAATGCTATTTTAAAGCTTTAAAGTCGAAACCGTAATATATTAACCCATTACTTCCCAAGCATCAAAAAAATTGAAAATTTTCGATCAAATCTTTAAATTAAGTTCTTAATTAAGAAAAAATAATATGACTTTTTTTCAAAAAGATCGAACACGATTTCGTGGCAATTTGTATAGACATGTTCCCGGTGTCATATTTATAGTACGGCTTATTTTGAACGTATCTCATAAGTTCCCAAATTCTATTTTGTTTTTGTTTTTATTTATTATATATATATCTGGTAAAGGTTTTAGAATCAGTTTTATGTACTTTGAAGTTGCAATTTTTTTTCTTTTACGGTATATATAATCAGAACATAATGCTCTTCTTGATGCATCAAAAATGATCAATTTGAAAAAATTATATTAAAATTACAGAAACATTTTTTACAGCGAAAAAAAATCATTTAATTAGAAAAATAGTGTAAAAATACGAATTTCATCAGAAAACATTAAAATAAAAGACCTAACATTAAAAAAAAAAATTGAATATAGTGTCTTAAAAATAGGACAGTGGGGAGGAAAGGGTTAACTTCGATAAAAGTAACGGAATATTTATAGCGTCAAACGCCCGGGAAAAATCTAGTAAGACCAGTAATGTGCACATCCCCTTATCCTGGTCAGACAATATAAACTTTGCTGTAGTTCATTTATAGCAGTTTTGTAAAGCTAATTTTTAATGTGAATGCGAGAACACTATAGACTGAGATTAATTTCTGATTAGTTATGTTCTCTTATACCTTAAAACATTGTACGGTCGGCCAAGAAAGTGGTGTACCAGTTTTGATTTAGTTTCCCGGTCATCGAAAATTACAACAAGGTTCGTTATAAAAAGATATTACTGAAAGAGACATCATTATCATGACGTAAACCTATGTATTTAGTATTCATACGTCATATGTCACATATAAGTACATGACATTTTAACCTTTAGTATAAATGAAAAGGACATTAGTTTCTACAAAGCAATTGAAATGTTTCCAAACAAAAGTAATAAAAACTATTTAGACAACCGAATTCCATTTGAAAAAGAAAACTGACAATTGACATTTTGTCAAATATATGCAAAAAATCGATATATTTTCCGTGTTATTTTTCAATCAACTGCATATAAAATCATCTCAATGCCTGCCAACTTGACCATTGCCGAAAGAGCACAAATAATTGCCCAATTTAATGAGGGAAGCAGTATCAGTGCGATATCCCGGAATTTGAATATATCGAGGCGTTCTGTCCGCTTTTGGATTCGTCGTGAAGGAGAGGAGGGAAGTTTGTTGGATCACAGAAGAAGTGGTCGCCGGCCTGCACTCTCCAATAACGATAGAGAATTCATGAGACGGGAATATGAAATCAATGGTTTTAAGCCCACAAAACATTTTGCGGAGATGTTCGATGTGAGTGCCCAAACAATAAGGAATCATCTACATTACATGGGGTTGCACCACAGGCATTACGCCAAGAAAATATATTTGACGGATGCTCACAGACTTGCTCGTCTGAACTTCGCCAGAGAGCACTTAGAGTTTGATTGGTCTAATACAGTGTTTTGTGATGAAAAAACGTTTAAATCCAGTCAGCATGGACGTCTTCACCTTTGGCGATATAATTCAACACGGTATAAAGATGATCATGTAATCCCAAATAGAGAATCAGGTCGAATTTCCGTAAATATTTGGGGCTGGACGAGTACGGATGGTGTAGGAGAATTGTGTTCTCTACCTCCTCGAGCGACGGCTGTAAATTATCTCGACGTGCTTCAGAATGCAATGCTACCGACAGTCCGTAATGTTTACCCGGAGAACGAAGTGCCACAATTTGATTTTGTTCAAGATAATTGTTCAATTCATAATGCGAGGATCGTAAGAGCCTGGTTTCGTTCACACACTGACGTAAGGGTAATTCAGTGGCCCTCAAGATCGCCGGACCTCAACCCGATAGAAAATCTTTGGGGCCTTATGGTCCAACGATGGTCGCATCAAAATGAAAGAACCAAACAAGCTCTTATTAGTCACTGTAATTATATCTGGGAGGAAATGCGGGGAACCGATATTTGCTCACGGCTTGTTGGTTCAATGAGGTCTCGTCTTTTAGAGGTTATAGAGGCCAACGGCGGTTACACCCGTTTCTAATTTTTAAAAATTTTCAATATCTTCTAAATATTACTATATATGCTATGTTTTTGTTTGTTATAAGTATTTTAAAATTGATTGTAGAAATTTAATAAAAGGATAAATCTATTTTTAGCTTGTTTTTTATTGATATTGTAATTACAAGTTTACAGAAATTGTAGGTTTGTGGACTCGCCTTGTGCCTTTACAATTTTATGTAACTTGTTGATTACAATTCTGAATTTGTAGATACAATTTTGTCATCAAAATCTACAGCCCCCCGCCGTTGATTTTACGACGTCATTGGTTCCATCAAGTTCAAACTAAGAACAGCTGTCACGTTACAAACAGTAATAGTCGTTATCAATAATCAGATAAAGACAGCAATAGAAGTTGTCAGATCGATCTGCAAGCGAAACTAATCTTTATCACCTATGAATCTGCAAGCGATATTCAACCTTAGGGTGGTACACCACTTTCTTGGCCGACTGTACCTATTATTCAAAGATTGTGAAAATAAATTTTTTAGAGTTTAAGGTTCTTCCCCATAGGAAACGACCAATTTCGAACCGTGCACTTCTGACGTTTTATGAGAGTACGTAAAATAAAATAATTTTGATTTGATTAAATCATCAGGGGCGAGCACAGGATTATGACACTGGTAATGCGGCTAGCGTTGCCAACTTTTTTTGACGAAAAAGATGTACGTCTACATACCTGTTGTCTTTAAAACTACTTCTTGCACAGGTGTTGTAGTCGGTTGGGTGCTAGATGGGCCGGGTTCACTTAACACTTCCTGCATCAGTGTGTCTTGGCACTCTTGAATGAGTTGGGTTCTTTGTTTTTTAACAAATACATGTCTAGAAGTACTAGCATCACTCATCCTTTTTCTGGGGTCTTCCTGGCAATAAAATTTTGTAAGCACATCTCCATTCACCATGATTATCCTCTTGCTTAATCCCATATTATATTGATAGCCATATCTTTCTCAATCTGAAACATTTTTAAATGTTATTTTAAAGCTATAAATGTTGATGTCTTTAGTGGTAATTATATCATTGAATATTGAAATATTTGTGGCTATTCAGGTATAATACAAAAAAAAAACATCTCAGTTATCTAACCTTAAAACAGTAGAATAACTATATTGTAAAAATGTTTTAAGTTAGTAATAATAACATGTTTACTTACATCAAAATGATCCTGACAGAAGAAAATTACCGAACTATCCTTTATTTCTTTAGTATTTCTGCGTGCAAGTTGTACTATTACGGATTTTAACATTTTTTGGAACGGTTATAAATAGCTTCTCTTTCTTTATTATTACTTTATCGTTGTATTTGTGCACCTGGTACACCATTTATAACTAATTTTTCAAGTAAATTACAGCCAGAAACTCTATTAAACTACATAAAAAGACAAAACTCTCGATTTGACTTTGACTTCTCCAATGTTGATATACAAACGTGTGACCACAGAACACATATACTCCTAGCGGAGCGTGCTGGTTTTGACAGCTTATATAATCTTAATCACTATATTTTGTAATGCTTTTTTTTAAACGAAATATTTATAAAATATGAAAATAAATATTATTTGTAGGGTCCTTATACACCAATAAATAATATGAGATGGTTTTTAGAAACCAGTCAAATAGCCTATTCTGTCTATTATTTTTACTCGGAACGCAGTATCTCTATGTAGTCTGTGGTATCATGCCGCAGAAATAGGCTTTAGAAATTCATGGGTGTGTGCGTTTGCGAACTTACGGACACTAAAATTACGTCACACATGCAAACAAATTTCCTGCGTGAATCCGCGGCATTACTTGGGAATTAGGTACATTAATTCGCAGCGCCTGGCAAACATAATGTTTGTGTGGGTGCTATTTATAAAATATTAGGCGTTTTTAAGTTATTATATTTTGTTTATTCATTTATTTACTATTAATTAAAGTCATCTAAAACGTACGAACGTTTTATTAAAATATCTGTGAATGGCAAGTAAAGCACTGCATTTATGCCTTCAAGGAGCGCACGCCTCTGTTTGATTTGAATTGAAACTTTGCGAAGATGAGCGTCTTCAAGATCCAGATTGTCAATTTTATCGAATATGACCTCAATCACACCTGATGGTAAGTGTAAGGTGAGGTCTACGTTCGCACGAGCGAGCTCAGAAAATGCCTATTCACTCTTGCTATAAAGGCTGACGGATTATATATGTTGCAGGGAACACAAAAGCCGTCAGAGAGTTCCACACATTGGCTGTGTGCACAATAAATGTTGAGGAGAAACTCTTAGTACGACAAGACGGTATATCAACCAAGCGTGGATGGTATCCTGCAGTACGTCTGGTAGACCGGTAGTAATAGGGGTATGTAGGGATTAGGTCGTGGAGCTCCTGCGCATACTCTCCAAAGTATAATCTGTAGAAGACAGATAGGCAAGCAATGTTTCGCTGGTTTTTCATATTTCAGTGTTTTGCAACCTGCCATATTGCAAATTTTTAATGATATACTAATCTATTTAATAAAGCCCTTGAGTCTGTTAAAATAATAGACATACCTGAATCATTTTCCAGGGAAATTCTCAGTTTTCGGTCAACCTTCTGAGATGTAATAGAAAAGTAAACATGTATGAAAGAAATTGAGCTGATATGTTACTAATAAGGAACCATTTTATGACATGCAGCTTTCCTGGAGAATGTACTGCATTAATATTATTTCAATGTATTGTAACCTGTGACTACAGCTAGTGCTGAAAGATCATTTAAGAAACCAAAAATAAATAAAAACCTATTTAAGAAACTATGGGACAAAATAGGCTATCTATTTTGGCTATTCTGTCTATTGATAATTCTATGGCCCGATCTTTACACGTTCATGATACTTTTGCTGAACAGAAAGTTCGGAGAAAAGAAGTTTATTCATAAATATCTTTTTAACATTCATAACTTAACAGTAATTTTATTATAAATTTATAACACCTACCGCTTTTGAACATTAGATATTTAACTGAAATGTACACAATGTCACTATTGGGCAACTATCTCAGTGATTTATTAGAACTAAATTAAAATTGACTAGTTCTCTTGGCTGCCCTACACTAACTAAAAAGCCGCTAACCCCAAAAAGTATTTTTCGAGTAAACGTAAAAATAAGTGGGACATGATTTTTCTACAAAACTACGCTAGCTAGGACGATGGTAAATTATTTTTGTGGGCATAGCTCTATGCACAATATATGTGAGGTTTTTTAAAAGTAAATAAAAGTATCTTTTAGTATTGTATTATATTTTAGTATTGTATATACAAGTATTGTGGTTTAGTCACTTTTTAAGAAAGGAAGTGAAAAAAGAAATTTGTTTAACTGCTCAGCAAAATTGCTATATCTCGAAAAGTATTAATCGTAGGAAAATGATTCTTAAACCAAAAGATAGAGAATCGAAAGTAGTTTAAGTATACATTAAAAAGTGAAAAATGACCTTTTGTGGCTTAACGGCCTTTTAGATAGAGCAGGGCAGTTGGGGCCCCATGTAATGGATTTGCCACGGGCCTCAGATGGTATAGTTACGCCACTGTGGGCGTAATTAATTTACTTTTGTAATTTAATGACTAAATTAATGAAAAGTAATTGAATTACTTTAATTAAAATTACATGTAATTGAAATGACTGTTATTCAATTACATAAGTCACAAGTAATTCTAATTACATTAATTTTTATTTCAAATTACTCAATTACTGTTTACGGGGTAACATTGCAGGTAACATATAAAACCACCTAAATTGTGCGGTTGTTCGCTTGCTGCGCGCATGCAGCACAACACGTGGACAAATAACATTGGATAGAACGATACGGTAAACATAGCGAAGTGACTCTAAATGAATACATAAACTAGACCGAAAAGGCATTCCTCTAGTTCCAGCAATACCCAGACGTTATTAAGTCAAGACGACTTTAACCGCAATATTGCGACGTGTCGCGAATATAAGGTGGCGCTAGCCGTCGCGTAAACATTAACCTCCGTTACTTTTTTACCTAAAAAATATAAAAACTACTTAAATCTTGTTAATTTTATCATAAGTGTCATACTGAATATGTGAATAAGTGGTGTAAGTGTTATCTCAACTCAACTTTCGCATTTAACAAAGTTATTAGTGTCTTTAACTCGACCATACGTGAAGTGCTATCCGGACCCAATAAACTGAGACTGTGTTTGTTTTGATTTGTTGTTTTAAATTAGCTTCCAGCTATAAAACTACTGTGTACGTACTATCCATTGAACAAATAAATGAAAATAGAATACATAACAAAAGTGAAAAAACAATAAACAAACATTTGTTGCTTCCTAAGCTAATTCAAATTCAAATACTCAACGAACCTTTTTAAAATTTGAGACACCAAAGTGCGTTAGAATCCGAAAATTGTGAGTGAGACCCGAGTTCAAGCCTTACTACGCACAAGTACTTTTTGTGTTTTTCTTCAATATTTTTTTTTGATTGTTAGGGCTGTTGTATCGATTTCAAGCCTTACTACGCGCATGTACTTTTTGTGTTTTTCTTCAATAACTTTATATGCTTGGGCTTTTGTTATAGTAACGAGTACGCTGCGTCTAGCCTAACGTAAAAACACTAAGTGACAGTGTGATCCAGAAGTTTAATGCAAAAACATAAAGTGTTCCAAAACAATAACATTATAGTGACTTAGTTCGCAATAAACTAACAATAATATACTCCTAACAACTTTATCTTTATCCAAGTATGTCAAACAAGTTAATCAAATAAGAATTATGAAACCGAAGTGAAAAAGTGACGAATACTGTGATTTAAATTTGCAACGGTCATAAACAATAGGATTTTTGAATTGTTATAATTTTCTAAGCAATGATCAATATTTTATAGTAACTACTCCATAAATTCGAGTCATATCTTAATAACCGATTGGCGCAGTGGTATAAGGCGCTACTTGCTTTTGCCATCGTAGCTTTGCAGAAGTGGACTCGAATTCAAATCCCAGTGCAAACTTTCACTTTTCGGAAGTCTCAAATATTCATATTTCTGATTAAATTAATAAACGTTCCTAGATCCAGCGAAAAAACTTGGATTTAGTAATTAAAACAATCTATTGTAATAATAGCTATATAGTCCGCAAGATGGCATCACTAGTATCATGTCATAAATGTAAAAAAAATGTTTACATAAAAAGTACGGCTTTGTGCTCCGCTTGTGGTTATAGATACGAATTTGATTGCGATGGTTATCCGGAACCAACTTATCGGCTTAAAAATGCAGAAGCAAAGAAAAAATGGAGATGTAAGGAGTGTATCAGAAATAAAAAGTATGCTAATACTGATAGTACATCCAACGTTACCTTACGAAAAAAGCTGAATTCTATTAAAACCCCGTCGCCATCGGAACAAACACCAAAAGCAAAAAAGAGTCTGGTCGATGAAACATTGAAGCGTTTATCTCCAATTCCTAATAGCACTAAAATATTTGATTCTCACATACTTACTGACTGCGAAACCTCTGATGAGTCATATTCTACTCCCAATAAACTATCAAGGAGTGCAGACAGAACTATAACTGACTTAGTATCAGCATCTGAAATGAAGGACACAATAGCTCACCTTACACTTAAATTAGAAACTACAGAAAATGAACTGGGAAATATACTGTTAGAAAACACCGAATTACATAAAGAAATAAAAAAGTTATATACAGAAAACAATACCTTAAAATCCATGTGCCATTCTCACTCCATATTCGGTAGTCCTGCTACAAGCACTAAAAAAAATAAGCAGGTCCTGTCACAACAACACAACGTGCGTTCTTCACCGTCCTCTCCATCTTCGCCCACATTTAACGAAGAAGCTATTGACCACGTAAATATATTACGATTGAAACAGGAAATCCTATCCCTGCAGCAGAAATTAAAAACCTCAGAACAGGAGATTTCAGCTCTAACAGAACGTATTGTAGTATTAATGCAACGTAGTCAGGATGTCGGCGAGCCCTCTACTCAAGAACCAAATCGGAGCGTTGTAAAAATCACTAGTGTTAAGACATGCCGTGCTGTGAATGAACCTAGTGTAGTTCCCGAGAAGAAGATATTTATTTTCGGTACTCAACGTTGCGTCGGGTTAGCAGCATCCTTATCACAATCAAGAGTAAATACTCAGCACGAAAAGTATACATTCGTTGCTCAAACAAAACCTAATGCACCATCCAGTGAAATAATAGCTGACTGTAGAAATGTCATACTAACAACAAACGATAAACTTGTTATTTGCGTAGGTGAAAATGACCGTAACTTACATTCTGTCCTGTCTCAATTACGAATTATACTGGATAAATATAATAATAACACTATATTTGTATTAAATGTTGTAAATAACGAGTACATGAATGTCAATAAATTAAACTATTCTTTAAAAAATGTATGTAGTAAGTATAAAAAATGTCACTTTGTACGTCAAATAAGCACAAAACTATATGATATTTGTAAATCATTAAATTTCCTAATAGATTGTAATGATTATAATGATAAATATTTGAACCCCTGCGAAATTCGAAAGAGATTAGCGTGTGGCAAATCAAATTATAAATTGAACATTGGTGTGCATGAACCAAAAAAAGGGACAATTCCCTTCTACTTTAAATTACAAAGTCGCCTTGAAAATGTAAAGCTCCCTATAAGTAACACTATTACACAACCAAATTCAAAGGATCAGAAAGGAACTATACCATACTATTTCCCTGCTCTAAACAAGAAGGAATCATTTTTTCGTAACTAAAATCAATAAAACGCACCATTTCAGAATACTTCATCAGAATATTGCTAGTGTTTTATCTAAGCTAGAATTGCTAGAAATTACTATTCAAGAATTAAAAGATGAAAATAATGACCCAGATGTAATATGTTTATCTGAAACTTTTGTAAAAAAAGGTTATGAAAATTATGTCAAAATATTTAACTATGAAATGGCTACTAACTTCTGTAGAGAAAAACAAAGGGGCGGCACTTGTATATTAGTAAAAAAAGGATTTATTTATAAAGAACTATTATTTGTAAAAAGCTATGCAACTCAAAACACCTTTGAAGCTTGCGGCATAGAGCTTATGTGTGGTAAATTAGTTATAATATGTGTTTATCGAACACCTCAATCTGATCCAACTCAGTTTTTAACAAAACTACACAAACTTTTACACGATATACAAAAAAAATACAAAAATAAAGTTAATTTAGTTGTAGCCGGTGATTTTAATATAAACACACTGAAAACAGGCAATATCACAAATGAGTTGCATGACTTATCAAATAATTATAATTTGAAAATCCACATCAACGTTCCCACGCGAAAAATGTCTTGTATTGACCACATCTTAAGCAACATTGTGGATGCAACAGCAACCGTACTACCACTACATCTTTCAGATCATGACACAGCGCAGATGCTTAGTTTTCCTTCTCAACGTATACCAAAAAAGGCATTAATATACTACATTTATAAAAGAGATTACAGCTTAGATAATATCCGAAAATTTAAGGAATGCTTACAAAGCCTTTACTGGTCCGATATATACGTAATAACTGATACCAATTCCGCTTTTAATGATTTTCATGCACTCTTATGCCTATTTTACAATCTCTGTTTTCCCAAGGTAAGAGTGAAGGTCAATAGTAAAACAAAACATTCACAAAAGTGGATAAGTAAAGGTCTAAGACAAAGTTGCAGAACTAAACGGAAGCTACGTTATCAATATTACCAAAACAAAAATTCAAGTGATAAAGCTAAATATAAAAAGTACTCCTATATGCTAAAAAAATGTATTTATAGTTCAAAAAAGACCGCGAACATAAAATATATTAATAAACATGATAATAAATGTAAAGCCACCTGGACTGTCATCAAAAATGAAATAAATAATACTTACCCCAAAGACAACATAGAAATAATCAAACTAAATGACAACGTAGTTACAGACTCCGTTGAAATAGCTTCAATTTTTAACAACCATTACGTGAATTTAATGCATACGCCAACACAACCAAGAAATGTCCAAAGCTTTAGACAAACTAGGTGTGTCAACTCAATGTTCCTTAAACCGATGTTAGAAAATGAAGTGCGACAGGAAATAATGTCTCTGTCCAACACCAGATCAGAGGGCTTTGATGAAATTAACACAAAAGTCATAAAATCTTGCTGTAGTGAACTGACTGGTATCTTAACTCACTTAATAAATGCATCATTTGAATCTGGAACTTTTCCCGATACCTTAAAACTATCTATCATAAAGCCGTTATTTAAAAAAGGAGAGAAAAGTGATATTAATAATTACCGACCTATAACTTTAATACCCATTCTGTCTAAAATTTATGAGAAATGTATGTATAAGAGACTTACTGATTTTTGCAATAAATTTCAAATAATAAGTGCGGAACAGTTTGGATTTCAAAAAAACAAATCCACGTCATTAGCTATTTTTTCTCTTATGAAGGAAATACTTACTAATGTTAATAATAACAATCTGACTACTGGCCTTTTCTTCGATCTATCAAAAGCCTTTGATCTGGTGTCACACGAAGTATTGCTAGATAAGTTGGAGACTATCGGGATTAGGGGACCTGCACTACAGTGGATATCATCCTATTTAAATAATAGACAACAACGTGTCATAATAAATAAAATCAACGAAAATAAAGATATGCTACCCCACTCATCGGAATATAGATATAATAAATATGGCGTTCCACAAGGAAGCGTGCTAGGTCCAATACTATTCCTCTTGTATATAAATGATATCATAAAAATAACCAATCACAAATGCATCTTATTTGCCGATGACATATCTATTATCGTGACATCAGATAAAAAGAAAAGTACTATTAAAGATCATGAGATTGACATTAATAATACAATAGATAAATTGATTCATTGGCTTGATAGAAACCGTTTGAAAATAAATTTAAATAAATCCGTTTACATTCAATTTAATCAATCGAATAATCATAAAAACAACATAAAGCTCCATATAAATAAAATCGAAGAAGTAACACAAACAAGGTTTTTAGGCGTAGTAATAGATAAAGATATTAACTGGAAAGAACATGTAGATAATATAAGTACTAAAATTAATAAATTTGTATACGCACTAAAACATATTAAAAACGTAACTAATATAAAAACTGCCATTATTTCATATCACGCTTATGTAGAATCGTTATTGCGGTATGGTCTTGTAATGTGGGGTAATAGCACCAACCAGAATAGAGCATTTATAGCGCAAAAAAAATGTATTAGAGCAATATGTGGACTCCAACCAGATGACTCATGTCGACCAATGTTCAAGAAGTTTGGTTTGCTACCGCTGCCATCTCTGTACATTTATGAAATATGTGTGTTTGTAGTTAACAATAAAAAACTATTTAAGACAGCAAATGATATAAATCCTCGAAATAGACGTGATCCACACAAATTAGTATTGAATGATTTGCCAAGACTTACCAAATATAATAAAAACTGCCTCGCAATGTGCGTACGAATTTATAACAAGTTACCGAGAAATTTAAAAATGTTAAATTCAAGATTATTTAAAATTAAACTGCAACATTGGTTAAAAGATTATAATATCTACAGCTTGAAGGAATTTATGGAGATGAAATGTTGAGAACTCACCATTTCACATCCATTAGTTCCTTGCCTGTCTTTCTCAAAAATTTAAATTTTGCATGCTATGTTTTCATACTAGCTAAACATGTTTGTACCATTCTATTATATTTTACACCATTTTATACCATGTTTTATGCAAATAAATAATTATGAATTATGAATTATGCTAATTACTTCATTCATTTCATGAGACCGCTGCAAAACGTCGACAATAATATATTTAAAAAAAAACGACTACTTAAAAAGAATGATTATTTGGAAATATCTAAATCAGGACTCACTGTTATGAGTCGCAGAACACTTGGGCGCTGTATTAATGACAATTATAATAGACACTAACTGATTTGAAAAAAACAGCTACAGGACATCACAACTTTTTGTACTACAGCAGATATTTAGTTTGGCAAAAAACGAAGGTTCTTGCGTGTGACGTGCCACTGGATAAACTCGGATTTACAAAGAGTTTCCGCTACTTTAGCATGTCGTCGTTTTGCTGGTACTCATAGTTATGACAGGATTTCTTTGTTGTTGGAAAGTATCCATATTGAGTTTAATTTAGACTGTCAAAAAGTTTTTGCAACTGTCACGGATAGCGGAAGTAACTTTGTCAAAGCCTTCGAAGAATTTGGTTTGGAAGAAGAATCTTGCAATTTTTCTGACGAAGAATCTGAATATGAAGTAGACGGATCGATTTCTGTAGTTAGACAAGAAAACAGCACCAGTAGCAGCACAAACCAAGTGCTTATGAACGACATAGATCCATTATTCTTATCCATGGAAGATGTGACTACCGAAGAATCAGCAGCGTTGCCACCATCTATTCGACAGTTACCATCTCACTTAAGATGTTGTGATCACAAACTTAGTTTGTGTTGCACTTCGGACAGCAACAAAGTTTTGAACGTACCTAATAGGTACACGACTTTCCATAATACATAACCAAATTTTGCAAAAATGTACCACATTATGGAATGCTGCTAACCGACCCAAATCTGCTGAAATTATTCAGAGCATCATAGGACATACACTTTCAAGACCTGGGACTACAAGGTGGAACAGTGTTTATGACAGGTTAAAACAAATAGCGTTAATCCGTACTAAGAGTGCACAATTACACCTAGCTCTAACATACAAAATCCATTATTGGAAGTTGACTTTCTATATATTTATGAATATTTAAAGTGCTCAAAGCCTATAGCTGAAGCACTTGACATTCTACAGGGTGATAAAAATTTATTTTACGGCATTGTACTGTCTACATTACTCTCACTACGAAAAAAATTAGCAAAATTATCAGAGGAAAACTTTAAATACTGCAACGCTTTGGCAGCCCAATACCTAGAAAGCGTCAATGGGAGATTTCAAGAGTTTTTTTATTTGTTTACGTCTAGGGGCAATATGGCAGTAATTGCAACTATTTCTTATCCTCGATTTAAGGATAAGTGACTTACTGTTATTGAGCAGCAGTACCATCGGAGAATAAAAAATATGTTTAAACAACAAATAGCCCTAGAAACTGAAATCCAAGAGGAAACTGCAAGAGAATCTGCGAGCACAGGCTCAAAGAATGATGATGATTCGTATTTTGTTTTCGAAACAGATTCTTCTAAAAGTGAATAATAATTGACTGAATGACTCTGTTCGACAAGACCTGAAATTCTTATATCCAAGTACCTAGCTGATCCGGATAAAGACATTTCAATGCTAAACAGACATCCTGAGATTAAGCAGGTGTTTCTTAAGTATAATACATTAATGCCGTCATCAGGCCCTGGTGAGAGATTATTCTCATATGCTACAATGATTAATTTACCAAAATCTCACAAACTTTCTGATCAAATGTTTGAACAAAGAGTAGTGGTAAAGTCAAATTTAAAGTAAAACACTTTTTTTAAATGAATAAACACATTTGATGAATCATTCATCGTTTTATTTAACTTACTACCTCAACTTTAAAAGAAATTATATACATAAGTAATTGAGTAATTGCAAATAACAATTACAATTACTAATTGTAATTGTTAGTTGAATTACTTTTCAATAATTTCAAGTAATTTCTAATTGAAGTCGCCAATTACAAATTGTAATTGTTAATTTGTAGTTAAATACATTTTCCCAACAGTGAAGTCGTCGCTTTGTTCAAATTTAAGGCAATATTTTAATAACTTTGATGAATTTTAATGTAGTGGGTTCCGTGTACCTCTCCGTATCGCACGAGCATTGATAACTGGTTCTAAAGATTATCAGCAGTGACTAGTTTGTAATTAGCTCTTATCAACAACCTACTTGTTTTTAGTCTGTAGTCACATTTGCAGTGCTTACATCATTTTGGAGGTGATTGGTTGATTTCAAACGTTATACATTTCAGTTTATAGAGTAGTTACTGTAGAAATACCAAGTAAACACAGAATAAAATGTTTATTTTGCAAAGATAGCGCTATCAGGGAATCTTGACTAAACATAATGTGGACACAAACATTATGACGAGGCGCTATTTGTTTTAAACTTCTGTATAATTCCTATTCTCTATAGACGACAGAAACATAGTCTTGTTTCAATCGACTTAGTTGGTAAATGTTCTCTTTATTAAGTAGGTTCTTTCTTGGGATCGCTGGTGTTTAAATAAAATAAATGTTTACTTATGGCAACTACGCCCAATTTTTAGTAAAAATGTTCTTATAAATTATAGTCAGAAGAGAATTCAAAAAAGGAAAAAACATAAGGTCGGTTATTTTTTTAAAGAGTTCTAAGCAATGTGGGTAGAATTCACCTTACCTACTAGCAACCTTGTTAACCCTTGCAACTAAGGTAAATATGCTTGTGTCTAGAGTGGGTTCACGGCAATAGTGTAGGTGGGGTTCGATCCCACGATCTCTCGATCACAAATCCGACACCTTAGCTATCAGGCAAACATTGGTAGAGATATAAGAAACATTATTTTACCATTCCAGGTCGCGAATCAAATAATATCTTCGAAGTCATCTCGAGGCTTCACGGTGGCCTCTCCCGAAGAGGATCAACACGCAGTGGCCCCTGATGTGCACCAGTACGACTTGATGAGTCGGCGCGGCAGCAAGAGCCTCCCCGCCACTCCCGCGCACACGCCCCCCGGCAGCCCTTCCGGCCGCAGGAGAATGAACGCCCACCGGTACGTACCGACATTCATACAGTCATTTATAACACTGGTGAAAAACAACCGGCCTCATATAGTTGTAACTTATAACGGAAAAAACATTCATACATACATATAACAATGGTGAAAAAAACTTATTTAAAAAATCTAAAAAACCCGACTGTATAACATAATCTAATTCCGCCAAGCCCGTTCCATCATCGGACTACAAGTCAAACAGCGATGCGCCATCGTTACATGGTGGACATCCCACCCATACGCACGAAACGTTTTGGGAATACTTTCATTGTGCGTACGGCTAAGGAGTGTAATTCTCTGCCGGAATCAAACCTCGGCGTGTTTAAGTCATCAGGTGAGATGTTGGTCAAACGCGAGCCTATTATCAATAAAAAAAAAACACTCCCTGAAATGTAACCGATAGAAAACTGATGGATGGACTTGCAACTCGTTGTGGATGTTCAAGACTCTGGAGCTTTGACTCGGCCAGTGCATCATTGCCAATAAGTCTCTTGTTCCGCTTCTCGATAGACTAGTGTCCAGTTGGTATTTGGCATATCCTTCCCAAAGATGATAGCAGTACTCCATATACAACCTAACCTGGGCTTGATACAAATTGAGCAGCTGTTCCGGTGTGAAGTACTGTCTCACCTTTGCTAGGATTCCCAACTTTTTTGATGCTACAGGCCCAGTTGTTAGGCATCGCGGGTTTGATCCCAGGCAGCCACATAACTTTGTGAAAATTGCATAATCAAGACTGGTCTCAAACGGTGAATGGTGCGGGCCGAGAAATCCGAAGAATCTACCATCCCGCACTGGGTCACATTAGTCTCACAGCAGTGAGAACCAGCGTTATAGACTGATTATGCCATGTTATGTATCTAATGAAAGTTTTTTCAACAAAATGGTTCACAAAGTCATACAATAATTATGCAAAAAAAAACAATAACATTCTATTACATATTACTCAAAATCTAGAACTGATAGACGTTGTTGTTCCTTAGTTTAGGAGTATTCACGATATGCATGATTCTTTCTGAATAATCATTGTTTCAGCTGCAATAAAACAGTTATATTTTGCATACTTGTGTGAAACTCATGGTCGTTCTTTCGTATCTAGAGCCCAATTACCATGCTCAACAAACAAACATCAAAATTCAAGTTACCAAAAATTCACAAGCAGAGCTTCTCTTAAATGCTCTTTCTGGTCTAGGGAGGGTCTTAAGTAATATTTTGTTTTTATTTTACGTGGATTTTTAGAACTAATTCGTAATATTAATATGGGTAGACATTTAAAAGGCTTGGCATATGACAAATATATTTAGTAAATACATACAAAATTAAAGCAGTTCGTTCGCCGAAGTTGATATTTCAGTCCACAATTATTTTAAATACGTGAATAAACAAGTCCGTGTTTTTTTGTTTGTGTGTGTTTATTTCGATCACAAGATGTTCTTGACAGCCGTCGTCGTTCTGGTTATGCTAATTTTCAAATTAATTGCAAGTCTAAATAATACTGGTTTTTGTTAGTACAAGACGATTCAAAGTAAATCAATAGCTATTTCTTTGTTTATTTATCTTTGACTGAGCACAGCAGGGGCCAATCTGGAAGTCACTTAACCGATTGGGGGCCCAGATTGGCCGTTGTAAATGTAATTTAGCCAAATGGGACCCATCGCTAACGCAATGCCAATGTGCAGCCTCTTTACAAGGTATGGCCTATCTCTTGTCATGTCCATCGTGCACGGCCATCTACACCTTGCAGTATCTCAAAGAGGCCAATACAAGAGCATTGCAGGTAGCTGCATACTAGTCCAAATAGGTTTAAGCATCGAAAAAAAGAAAAAGAGTAGACGTCCTATAAACCTTTATCGACTTCCAATTGTTTATTTTTTGATAATGTTCAAGGTCATTTTGTATCGTAATGTTAAAATTCACATTCCCGTACGTTCGCAGAATACTCGGAGATAAGACTGTTATGAAACATGAATAAAAATTACCAGCAACTGTGCCCTAATTTGGTATCACAAATACATCCAATCAATTGGCATTCGTGTTGTGCAAGGTTTAGGGAATTTCCGATACTGTTACCGTAAATATTAGGATTTATGATAATGATAACATAAACGGTAATTAATCTAAAACGCAAAAAAACAATGTTTATCTAGGCTGACAATCTTTTCTCGGTAATTGCTATGCATTATTGATATTAAATAAGTAGGTCAATAGTAAACAGAATACGGATTCAGAGTAGTATACGCAATAAATCTCAGTACTCTGACTCCATTGGCCCTATAAACACCTGAATGAGACTAATCAATCGCCTTTGATTCAGTTATCTATACTAATTAAAACTACACTTATTAACTTGAAGCGTCAATAGCCTAATGGATAAGGTGTCGGACTTGTGATCAAGAGGTCGCAGGTTCGAATCCCACCCATTACACTATTGCCGTGAACCCACTCCAGACACAAGCATATTTAGCTTAGTTGGAGGGGTTAACAAGATTGCTAGTAATGTGAATTCTACCCACATTGCTATTAATCTTTAAAAAAAAAAAAACTAACTAGCAGTCGCGGGGGTTTCGCTCCTGTGGATTTTATCACGATATAAACATAACGGGAGGTTATGTCTTTTGAAGTAGGGTAAAAGCTAGCTTATAACCTTCCTTAAGCCCCATACCAGATTTCATCTAGATCAACCCAGTACTTTCGAAGATTAGCGAGTTTAAATAAACAATCTTTTCTGCTTTATGATATTAGTATAGATATGCGAAAATTTAGATGTATTGATGTTTCTACTTGATCACTACAAAATGCCTGAACGGATCTGGATAGAATTTGGCAAATTCCCGGGAAAATATGTGGAATTTCCACATGGAGATGAGTGAAAATTATTATAAATTATAGGTCAGGAGATTGCAATCTTACGACCAAAGCCCAAAACCTGGGGATCCCAAATTCCCAGCTAATGCATATTACACGACCAACTGAATGACAACATTTTCCAGTAATTAGTGTAAACAAATTAACAAACTCATCTCTATTGCAACCAATAGGTTAAACCTTAATAGATAATAATGTAATCAAAATTCCTGCCCCGTTAATCTCCCATTAGTTGCCTAAAAATTAAAGAAAACTAAATATGTATTATTTAATTGTTACAGGTTCTTCACTTCGCCGTATGAGCCGGTAGAGGATACTAGTGCGCCTCGCTCATGGTTATCTATGGCTCTGCTTGGCTTGAAGAAAGATCTCGCTACATCCACCTCTACCCTAGCCGAAGAAGACAGTCTTGAAGTTCACACATTTTCCCACGGTATTTAGATTTTAATTGTCTTGAATCATAACTAGAACTGAACTTAGTGCTGATAATTTTGCACTTTGAATTAATTTAGAATGTAACATATTTTATTATTGAACTAGATTTGTGTGCACAAGAATGCCTAAGAACTATCTAAATGGGCTATCAAACAGCCCATAGTTCCGATATACATTATACAAGGTAGTATGACTATTTTGGCACCACAGCTGTGAAAATCCCAAGTAAAAAGATTACTTATTTGTATAATTGACAGCCCATATCTCCAATATCTCACGGAGAAGGATGTTGCAAATTGGGTGCGTTTATTAAGATAGTTATATGGAATTATTATGCACACAGTTTGCCCGTATTGATTGCTCTTAGATTTTTAGGTGAACTATAATCAGCAGCATCTCCTTTCATTCAGATCCGTTCAGTAGTTTTTGCTTGAAAGAGTAAGAAACATACTACTTTCCATCCTCACAAACTATCGCATTTAAAATTAACATTTTCACACTCACACTCACACTCACACTAAGAAAGAAGTAAGATTTTCCATAAAACCAATTTTATTTTCTACAGGGCATCTTGCGGAGTCAGTAGAAAACCTGGGTCCATCACCTAAAAGGAAAGACACAATCAACAATATGTCTCACGAGCCTGCTATTCAGCCTGCAATTCCCGCTAAACCTCAAGCCTACCGCCCCAAACCTTCAGAACTACGCGAAATGAATTTCTGGTCACCCACTTCTATGTGAAACTCCTCACAAGAGTTACGCTTTATGCTATGACCACATTAATTGCGTAGCTCTAAGCTTACAAGGAGTACA
This sequence comes from Tholera decimalis, assembly GCA_943138885.2. Taxonomy (NCBI): domain Eukaryota; kingdom Metazoa; phylum Arthropoda; class Insecta; order Lepidoptera; family Noctuidae; genus Tholera; species Tholera decimalis. The sequence continues at coordinate 19,872,668 of OW964563.2, read as the reverse complement.
TTACACACGTTTCGTTTTACGTGTTTTGGACGCACAAAAGTGTACGAGCCGATTTCTGATAGCGGTTTCTTGTGAACTAAGTTTTATTAACTACTACAGGGTTTCGTTCGTGTAGTTAAGTAAGTTTCGCTGTTGCCAGTGTTCATGAAACTGCTGTAAGACGCAGCGGCCAATATGTATCTAACCTATAGTTCTAGCGGGAGGTAGATCTATAGCGCTGAATTGACTGGATTACCCAAATTTTGTATCGTAAAGTTTTTCTGCCGTACCTATTCCATTATTATTAGGTGTGTTGTGTCTAGGTCGTCTTGTTAATTTGTAGGATTATATTCTTCGGTGTATTATAAAATAAGAAGTAATCATACATAAGGTTAGTAACTGTCCCAGTTTGTGTCGGTATTGGTTTTTTTTTTGCACAGGGATAACTATAACCTAACCACAGAAATACATAGCGAAATCGATGTAAAATAAAAACAATTATCCTTAAGTAATAACATTTATTAACATATTTTGTGACTTTATACATTATAGTAATAGTTGATATTATTATTTTGTATGTGAATGAATCCTAAGAGTGCATGTAATAATGTATTGACACTTTCTGATATTGAAATATGTGATAGTATTTATTATAAAGCATGTTCAATTCAAATCGGAATATGTAATATAAAAGAAAATATTATTGTAATATAAAAGAAAATACAAAAGAAAACTATTTTGTCCAACGCATAATAATACCTATGATATTTGAGCAGAACTTTGAAGATTGTATTTAGGTAACAATATTCTTTAAATCCATTTATTGGTAATAGTTCTAAGCACAGTTTACCATGAGATAATATTTAATTAATAAATATTGTTCATCTACATTCAAACCATTGTTTTATGTTTTTATTACCTTTCCCCTCTTAGTGTCCTTCAAAACAGTGTGGCACTTTCTGGCTTGGTTTAGTCGTTATTAGTAGCTAAAGAACAATGGCGAAAGCTTAGCTGACTTTAATTTGAGCGCCTAAAAGTGACTTATATACGGAGGCAGTTCTATTATTTTTCTACGTTTTTTCAAGTATTACATTACCTAGTTAAGTCCGGATGAAAAAAAAAAATTAAATGAAAAGTTATTTGATTTTTTCATTGACAATTTAGTGATGCCATTTTGTATTTATTCTGCCAAGTGACAGTAAGTGCAATATTATTGTAATAAAATCAGTTTTAGTTTGTTATTGTAACAAAAAGGAGTAAATGAATTAACAATAATGTTTATTTATAAGAGGAAGTGTTCTTTGTGGGGGGGTAAAAATATTGTAGTGTAAAAATAAATGAATTACTTTCAATTAATGACTGGCAAAAAGACTATTATACCAAGTCAAAAAAAATATAACTTGGTTTAACAACTGTTGATTGTTCATGTCACATTACCCTAAAGAAAAATATTTATGTGTATAATCTATGGTTAACTGATTACTAGGCAGCATGGTCTAACACCTTAGCCTGTTCCGTCAGGAACTAATCTACTTAAAAAAAAATGTTCATGTCACAGACGCTTGCATATTGTGCATTGTGTTGCTCTCGATTGTTTTCCGTTTTCTTTAATTTTCACTTGACCTGGACATAACCTACAAAAGTTCATGACTGAATTTCGATTATTCTCGGACTTCTCGAACAAAAATTCTTGCAGAAACTAATTCAGAAGTTGACGCCGAGTTTAACAAGATATTTTTCATTAAAAGACGCAAAAATTTAATCTTAGCTAAATTAATGTATGGGTGGCTGCCATTGTTCTTTCAGAATTAGTCCGTCCGTAGTTTAAAAGATAAAGGAGTAAATTGGTGACCAAGCCAGGAAGCATGCTTTCTGGCTCCGCTACCTTTATCCCGAGACCTAGACCACCTAGCGGAGAATTGTTTTCGCCTAGATTAAATTGCAAATAGTCGAAATTTATTGCCGAATTTCAGAATTAATCGTTACATGGTTTAAAAAATAATCGATACGTTGGTAGCCAAGCCAAAAAGCATGCTTTCTACCCACAAAAATAAAAATTCTATGTTTCTACCTCTGTATCTCAAGATCTAAAGCACCTAGCGGAGATCTGTTTTCGCCTAGATTTAGTAGTTCGAAACCCACAACCTGGACATAAGTAATTTTAAATTCAAATTTGAAATTACTTATCTTCGGGATATCAGGAGTTGAGTACCTTATATTATTGTTTTTGTAAGTATGGGAAATCATCCAATGACTGCCTGATCTGGGCGCAGCGGAGGGGGTCAGACTTTTACTGACTAAAACCTCAGACTAAGGGTGCGTTTCCACCAGAGATGTGCGATGGAAATGTGTCGTGCGAGGATGTCTAGCTGTGCTGTGGAAATGTGTGGGGGTTTCCACCAAAGCTGTGCGATGAAAATGTGCCTACGAGGATGTGTAGCGGAGCTGTGAAAATGCGCATTAATGTGTGGTGCGAGGATGCGCAAACCTCTCAACACATCCTTCTCAACACACATTCCTCGCAACACATCCCTCGCAACACATCTCTCGCACACATCCCTCGCACACATTCCTCGCTTGTTTTGTATGCGCAAAAATCTAGCTCCGCTGAGCCGTTTCCGCCAGAGCTGTGCTGACCGAGGCGAGGTAAATGAAGCGATTCTATTGGTTCTTTACAAACACATCCCTCGCTTCGCATCCTCGCACATCTCTGGTGGAAACGCAGCCTAAAACCCATCCGTGTTCCGTCATTTACCCTTCATGTCTGAGGCCGCCAAAGAGAATGTAATACACTATGTTTTAGAGGCCGCAAGGGCAGTGAGGGCCTTGAGGTCTGCCTCTCCCTCCCTTGCGCGTCCTGCCACCTCCTTCGTTTGCATTACTGCTTCGTAAAAGGAGGTGACTGCTTCCCATGCCTCCTCGCTCCGGACCAGGGTTTAAAACAGGGCAGGAATTGAGTAGGTACCTACATACGTTTAACATTATTTTTCCTACTTGTTTTTATTTTACAAAAAATAAAATACCACGAATATTCAGCACGTTGAGTCTAAAAATATTGTAGCGCTGTAATCGAAGTCTTATCAATCACTCAATATAACGCGGCGATCATCAATCATTTCCGCCATAATGGATTTTATTACTTTCAATTGTGGCGCTAGGTAAGCCAGAATTGTTATTTCATTTTTATAAAATAAATCACTGGTTTTTACATAAAAGTTCTTGTTGCGTGACAAACTTTCGTGTACATTACCGCGATTACGGATCATTTTGGTTATTTTTTAAAAGCTTTTTCTATTATTTTTTTTCTGAAATTATGTGGCTGTAATATTATATCCGTTTCGTTCTATTAAACAGGGTAATGACTAGTAATGTAAACGAACGACATTAATGATTAAAAAACGATTTAGTATTCGAATAATTAGGGAAATAAATCATGCGATGATTATTTATTTACTCTACAAAAAGAAAAATCGGCCCCGTCTGGATTTTCATGCGAACCGTTTAAAGTCTTTAAAGGTTTACAGATAACAGTTGATAGATATATTTATAAAATAGGAAGTCGTGACGTGAGCTAAGTTACTGTAGTAGTGCTACTGTGAATAGCTTGACTTAAGTTTGTATGTAGGGGGTATATATCCGGAATGAATGATTTCTATAATTCTAAAAAAAAAAATTAACAAAAAGTAGAACCGACTTCCATATTAAAACACTAAGTACAAAGCCAAAAATAACTTTAATTTCGATAGTCGGTGTTATTGGTTTTGGATTTCCTTTTTTTCACACCGCCTTCCGAAATTAAAGTTATTTTTGGCTTTGTAGTGTTTTGATATGGAAGTCGGTTCTATTTTATGTAAAAATTAATTTTTCACGCTTTTTAGTGGGTCGGTTTGTAATTTATCTAGTTACAAAAGCCATAATGTCAACAACTTATCGCCTTTTACAAAATATTGCTTTTCCCGATGCATAGCCGTTAATTTTTGAGGAGTTCTCCTGGTACTTGACTATCAGCTCTACATCACCATACTCGTATGTATTGCGACGAGCATAAAGTGTTTAACATCCGTACTCAAGTAATCGAATCGCAATCCACGAAATACTCATTAATGAGTAGTTTCAGTGGCCATCTGTGGTCTTCATCATCAGTTCAACTTCCCCAAATGGTTCTTTTCGAAAGCAACTGCTCAAGATACTATAAGAAATACCCAAAACGCTGTAGGTGTGCCTATAATATTTGAAGAGTTCCCTCGATTTCTCCAGGATCCCATCATCAGATCCTGATTTCGTAACAATGGGACCAACTAGAAAGTATACCCTTTCAAACGCAAAAAGAATTTTCCAAATCGGTCCAGCCGTCTCTGAGTTATGAGGTAACATACATAAAAAAAAGTTCAAGACGAATTGAGAACCTCCTTTTTTGAAGTCGGTTAAAAATGGGTTAATTGTTAAGAAACATTTATGAGTGTGTTTAAATTATTTCGAAATTCTCGCGGACGAAGTGCTAGTATAATGTGTATAATCCTTACTAATATTATAAATGCGAAAGTAACTCTGTCTGTCTGTGTGTTACGCAATCACGCCTAAACTACTGAACCGATTTAGATGAAATTTGGCATGGGGATAGTTTAAGACCGTGGAAAGGACATAGGATAGTTTTTATCCCGAAATTCCCACGGGATCGGGATTTACGCGGGAAAAACCACCACGCGAACGAAGTCGCGGACAAAAGCTAGTATATATATAACAACACACCATTTTGTTTCCTTTTTTCTTCTTTTTTATTAACCAACATAAATATTAGATTTTAGCACCTGCCACCTACTCCAAAGAACGTTTAGGGCATTGCGCACAGGACACATAGACATGTCCAATACCTAAAAATACCATTATCTAATACCCTTAATTACAATTAACACGTCACTTCATGATCACTCCATATTTTTTTACGGTGAGTTTTACCAGAACTGACGGTATTCGTCACGCTCAGCATTGGTTGGTTTGCAGATAATTGGATAAAATATTTTGTTTATTTATTTCTTACCTGAATATATTTCTTTGACCTATGTATTTTATGTATAGGTATCTACTATTAAGAAGTTTGGTTCTAAAAACTCTGTTCATATTTCTAAACAATAAAACTGATATATGAGTTAAGGGTTTTTGATCGAAAGTAACTCCCCGAGATCAAAACAAGGTGAACAAGTTATATTGTTATAGGCGGCATTTACGTAAAGGCGGGGCCACACGCGATCTAACGCACGCACCTTTGAAACGCAGCTTATCAAAGGCTCTGCGTTTATAGCTTCCTTGTTCAACTGTAATTCGTCGACGGTCCGTCGATTCATTGGGGTCACGACATGAAATCACGCATGGGTTTAGCTGCTATGTTGGTTTATGTGCTTGTGTTAGCACGCTAGTTTCCTGGCAAAGTGATAAGACTTCTCTATGCGGAAATAACAGGCAATTCCAGCTGCGAGTGTAGTAGAATAGAATTACGTACGTAGACGGTCTTGCATGCTATAAATAGTTAAGATTCTTATTCAAAATACACCAGCAATGTAGCCAGCAATGTAGTTGAAGTTGATAACTTAGCGGCAATAACCTAATGGTTAAGGTGTCGGCTTTGTGATCGTGAAGTTGCGGTTTCGAACCCCACCCATTACACCATTGCCGTGAACCTATCAGACACAAGCATATTTAGCTTACATCGAGGGGTTAACAGGATTGCTAGCAATATAAATTCTATCCAAATTACTGGTTCTCTTTAAAAATAAACTTGTACCTAATCGTAATCTCCAAAGTTACGGGCGAACTGAATCGACAAAATAGGTATAGCATGTATGTATTTACATGTATGTAGTATGTATTTTTAAGGTTCCGTAGCCGAATGGCAAAAAACGGAACCCTTATACTTTCGATATGTCTGTCCGTCTGTCTGTCTGTCCGTCCGTCCGTATGTCACAGCGATTTTATTCCGAAACTATTAAGACTATACATGTGAAACTTAGTAGGTAGATGTATTCTGTGAACCGCTTTCCGATTTTAAGAAAAAAAATAAAAAATATTTAAAATAAAGGGGGGTCCCCATACATGGAACTAGAACTGAAAATATTTTTTTTCATGAAATCAATGCGTGTGTGGTATTTATAGACAGATATTTAAAAATGATATAAGGGTTTCTAAAACCACTTTTTCATAAAGTCAATCTTTTAAAAGATATAAGCTTCCAAAGTGATAAAATGGGTCCCCCCCCCTCTAACTTCTATAATAATGGAGTGAAAAATCTAAAAAAAATATATGTCTGTAGATCTTAATGTAAACTTTCAACCAAAATTGGTTTGAACGAAATCGGGTCAGCAGTTTTTGAGATACAGCATATTTTCTAAAACCGCAAATATAACTTTGTAATTCATACAAGCCCTATGAAAAACAAAGTTATTTAGCGTAGTTGTAAAAATGTAAATAAGCTAGTTTTAAGAAATTTTTAAGGTTTTTTTTATTTGTCAAATAAATATACATATTATATTATATTATTATAGTTACTACGGAACCCTTCATGGGCGAGTCTGACTCGCACTTGGCCAATTTTTTTATTTAATTACGGATGAGTCCTCTCTTGACCTAGATCTCGCCTGATGGTAACGGTAAGCGATAGATGAGGTCTACGATGGGACGAGCGAGCCCAGAAGATGCCTATTTACTCTTAAAAGGCAGAAAGGTCATAAGTGGCAGGGAACACAGAAGCCGGCAGAGAATTCCACAGCTTGGCTGTGCGCATAATAAATGAGGAGGAGAAGCGCTTGGTACAACAAGACGGTATATCAACCAAGTGTGGGTGGTACCCAGCCGTGCGTCTGGTAGACCGGTAGTGAAAGGGAGATGAAGAATCAAGTCATGGAACTCCTGCGCACACTCCCCGAAGTATAATCTAGACAACCGACAGGCAAGCAATGGTTCGCCGATGAGCCAGGCTATGAAGCTTGTCCACTAGTGCCTCGTCGCCTATAAGCCTTTTAGCTCTGCGCTCGATCGAGTCCAGTGCAGCAAGTTGGTATGATTAATGAAATCGCAATTTCATTCTGAATCTAATGGGATCCAGAATCATTACATTTCATGTTTTAAAAATCTACTTGACCTCGTAAAAAACTAAGCGGCTGAACACATTATCTAGTTTGTAATTGTATTATGCGTAGTAGGTACCTACCTAAAGGTAGCGGAATAAGATAGTTAGTTATGTCTTAAAGAGCTTGTAAAAGACTTCTCTCTTTTACATACACTTCTGCGTCTTTGATGTTCAAAGTCAACGCTTACCTATTGAAGACTACCACTATTTATGGGTGATCGGTTAGGTTCATACTGAGACTACTCCGTGCCTTAGAAGAAAGTTAAGTGTCGGCTGTCATTTGAAGACCTTTGTCAGTCGTTATAGTTGTCAGAAACCATACAAATACAAACCATAATAACTGCCTAGACAAGGAGTATCAAGTAACCAATTGCACCTAGCCTGGGAGCAGTCTAGATTAATTAGTAAAACATTTTTTTACATAGTAGGTACTAGCAATATCTGTAGAATTCATATTACTAGAAATCTTGTTAACCCCTGCAATTAAGCTGAATATGCTTATCTGGAGAGGGTGCACGACAATAGAGTAATGGGTGAGGTTCGAACTCGCAGACCTTTCGATCACAAGGCATTTATGTTAGGATCTCTTCCATATTGTGAGCTAGTGCTTTTGATCTAGATTAAGTATTGATCAAGGACAGGCCTTTCTAATATTCTTTTAAATAAAGTGTAGGTATATATCACTAGTCCAATCTGTTATAATATAGGGGAGAGTCCGGCAGTACCGTCACCTTAAGGTTTATCTATAAATGAAAATCCCTCAGGTTGTGAATTAAATATCAGCTAAAATGTATAAAGGCATTCAAATGCTATAAATAAAAACAATAAAATACTATTACATTTAGAAATAATCAACTCTATTAATAAAATTTGAAGAGAAAATATAAAATCAACTTAAAAAAATGGCTTCCAGTACCGGCCAGCATAAAAATGATCATTTATATCAGGCAAAAATCACAAATGTATTGATCTGTTAGCTCTGATATATTTGCACAAGCCTCATGGACCCAAACCTTGCAGTTTCCTCATTGAATCCAATCTCTTCATGAGATTCAAGGTACAAAGGATAAATTGTCTCTTCCTGGTTAATTATGTGGGGAGGACTCTGGTTTTCTTTCTTCTTATTTCTTCCTTTCATGCTGACATCTTTTCCTGAAGCCAAGATCTTGCCTTTCTTACTGGTATTTTGTCCTGAAAGCAAACTCCTGCCTCGCTTAGCTGACTCAACACTTTTATCTGCTCTTTTCTGTTATACTATTGCTATATATTGCTAATAGTAGTAACTATTGCTGTTACTATTGCTATACTATTGCGGGTTAACGGGAACGCCCTCTGTTAGTTAAAATACTGTATATTATACTATTAAATTATTATAATGTGTATATAGTATTAAACAAGCATAAAACCCTACCTTTAGATCTAAATATATTAACTAGAAGAAGGAAACACGATGTAGCTTGCACAACTTTTGTAAAAACTAAATTTGGAAAAAATCAGTATGAAAAACGTTCGTCTTACTTATATAATAAAATAAATAAAGAATTAGATATATATAATAAATCATTTAGAGAATGCAAATCTTTGCTGTTTAACTGGATACGCAAGTTATGCTATGATGAAGTAGAGAATCTTTTATTAAATGTAAGGTAATCTGTCTCTAACCATTCGATCCATTTACATAAACTGCTTCCATATAAAACATTCGACACACGCACACTAATAATAATATGTACACTAACACACTCACATACACACACACGTACACACTCTTACACGAACACATATCTAAACACAGATGCATATACACACATGCACACACAAACAGACTAATGATATTTTATTGTTTACAAATATTCTTTACCGTTACACTTTTGTTTAATAACTACACTTCTAAGATATAAAAGAGCGGCGCGTCCTGGCACAGGCATATAATATATGCTTAAAAGGAGACGCCACTAACTGTACAACATATATACCTAATGTGTAATAATGAAAATAAAGGCTTTTGATTTTGATTGATTTGATTAAGTCCAGGTAGGTACTTCTGATATGGGCCATTCAATTTGATTATGATGCGAATTACCATTTGAAGACCGATTGGCCGTTTTAAATACTACACAATCATCATCTTTTTATAGCTCACAGTACAAAAGCACTTTCCACATATTTGTATACAGACTATCTTGTTTTCCTCTTCTTTTATAGTTATAATAAATCTGTAGACAGGTCAATCCTGTACATGAAATATATTTCCAAAATAACTATCAGGGCGTGATTAGGGATCGATACTGATGCCCAAAATGCAATCAGTAAAATGTTTGTCTGTCTGTCTGTCTGCCTGTCTGTCTGTCTGTCTGTATAACCGTTATAGAAACAAAAACTACTCAACGGATTTTAACAAAACTTGGTACAATTATTTTTCATACTCCTGAGCTGGTTATAGTATACTTTTCATCACGCTACAATCAATAGGAGCAGAGCAGTGAAAGGAAATGTTGGGAAAACGGGAGAAGTTACTCCATTTTTTAAGCTTCCGTCGCATGTGCAACCTTAATGGTTAAAGCTACACAGAAATCATTTCATGACGGAAATGTTCTCCTTAAAATTATATAAAAAATATCCCACGACAGCATATGTCTATCTTTTATGGTTGACTCACAATAACACGTGTAACTCCCGATAGCTTAGCAGTTCGAAGCTTTCTGATTATAATATTTGTCTACTCTTACGTTTATAACATTCTCAGTCACCCCTAATTGAAAAAGTTAACATTATTAACTATTCCATAAAAAAAAATCATATAAATCGGTATAGAAACACCAAAGTTATACATGAAATACGCTAATAATAAGCCATCGCGCGTGAATACTGAACCATGCTATAAGGATTATTTTTGAGAATCGGTCGCCGCGCTCGACGCGTCTCGCGGCCGTAGGTATAAAATTTCGTTCTATAGGTACTTAAGCCTCATGTGAACGTAATCTAAACAATATTACCAATACATTAACTTAATAACACACAAGGAGTTACACGCTGACGGAGTCGCGGGCACAGCTATTAACAATAATATTGTGCGGTTCCGTATTGCGATATTTTTCAACAGTATTATAGATTGACATATTATATTTCCCTACTAAATTACGAAAGTTAATCTGTCTGTTACATCAAAATCACTGAACCGTGAGGAAGGGCATAGGCTACTTTTTTCTTACGAAAAACGACGGAAACGCAGACGAAGTCGCGGGCAACAGCTATCTATACTAATATTATAAGGCTGAAGAGTTTGTTTGTTTGTTTGAACGCGATAATCTCAGGAACTACTGGTTCGAATTGAAAAGTTATTTTTTAATTAAATAGTCAATTTATAGAGAAAGGCTATAGGCCAGAGAGTATGTGGTTTTCAAATCAGTGCTATAGGCTATGTATCATTACGCTAAGGCCAATAGGAGCAGAGCGCCAATGAAGAGTGCTTCAAAATCGGGGTTAAATTTAACGTTAGCCCAAAGTAACTATTCCACGCGGACGAAGTCGCGGGCAAAAGCTAGTTGTTACATAATATCTCCCCGATATAAATATGGCGCGATATTTTTATTTACTGAACAAACGTTTAAGTAAGTACGAAAATCTGGACTTTATAACGCGTACTTTAAAAGCATTATAAGTTCCGCAAAACAAATAGCTCCACAGATAAAGCCCTGTTTTTTCATAATTTTTCTTCCGACTTTTTAATTAGTCTCGTTTCATTACTCAAATCGGATTTGCGTTCGCGCCCGTGGCTTTTAAGGGACGCCTAATTTTGTCGTCTGAGAAAGAAATATTGCGAGGTAAGAAAAGTAAAAGTCTTTTTGTCGTTCGTAATGTTGGGTGTCAGTTCTAATTACATTTACATTCTTTATTATTTCGCAATAATCTTAAAAAAATGATAGAGTCCTAAATAGATTCACCATTAGTAGGTACCTATACCAAATATTTATTCTTGAACTATCTAGTAAAAGTTCTACACGGCTACAACACGTATTTAACAGCTTTAGGTTAAGTGAAAAACCTATGCCTGCTGGCAGTCTAATTCTGGGTTACTGACTGAAAAGCACTATTCCTATTAGAACCCGACTCGGCTCTCTAGTACGATACCTACGTTTGTCGTTGCGCGTATGTAAACCCGTTGATGCTTTTCAATTTAGGCCCGAGGCTTTAACGTAGGGTGCAATTACGACCTCGACATACAGTTGAAAATTTTTGAATGCTGTAGGAAAATCCGATTGGATTTCAGGTACCCAGGAACTGGGAATGCCGTATAAATACTGTGTCTGCTCGCGTTTGACTACCATCTCATCTGATAGTAAGCGATGATGTGGTCGAAGATGAAGCACGCTTACCTAGAAGTAACCTATTGCCACTGGATTAAGCGCATTGAGAATTTATTGGCCTTTAATTCACCAAGGAGGTTGTCAAACGGTACCAATTACCTATATCTTAAAATGATGTACCCATGTTAGATGCAAATAATGTAGGTATGCTGTTATTGTTGTACGTGCAATAGATACAGATGAAATAGATATTCATTGTGGCTCTGCTCCGAAGCATACTAGCAAGAACATGTACTCAGGAAAGATAAACACTATTGTTTTTGCACGAACTGTTGCATGAATAGTGTTCATTGCATACGTGTTAGAGAATATCACTATGACAGCGGTTTTATTTATTTTCACTTTGCTAAAAACGTTGCACGGACGCGCGCGGTACAGCACGGACGCGGTATGGCTTTGTCTAGTGAGTTAGTACGAAGGTCAATGACCTGTATTAAAGTTATAAAGTGTGCGAACTGTAACGTTGTAATAAATGAAGTGTTGGCTTTCCTACATAATGTCTTGGGATTCATGGATGAACAGAGCATACACCAGTTGTGTACGTCGTCGTTTTCGGCTGAAGAAATCAGTGATGCAAAGTTACTATTATTTGAGTCGCTACCTAGTGCGAAGAAGATGCCACTTCGAAGAAAAGACGGCAAAAAAAGAATGATAAGGGATCTGGAAGATATTATTTGCCTCATGAAGAAAACAGACCCCGAGTTGTTCCCAATTTTTGTGGCTAAGGAGTTACACAGATTGCCTCCGGTCACTTTCGATCATGTGGACGTCACCCGACTATTAAAGGACATATTAAAGTTGCAAAACCAAATCAGTGCACTAGAAGAAAAAGCTGTTACAACGGAAAAATTTGATTTACTTAAGATGGAGGTAGACAATATGAAGCATGCATCTTTAATAGATTTTACATCAAATATAAATGTAAACAAAAGGAGAGGCGCATATTTACATAGCAGTCCACCTAATAGCGGTCCTATAGGCTTACAATATGTTCCTATAAAAGCGTCGCAATTAACAGCTGATAGTGAGGTCAACGACCGCCCTACCTCGGCTAGTCTTTCATCGTTGGCATCTACATGCGAAGATGATGGTGTCTCTTTTATACATAAACAAAAACATGCGACAGAAGCTCAGGGACACGTGGAGGCGAACACTGCGGTTTCAAAAACTGTGAGAGCGAGTAGCGTCGAACATACACAGGGACGTCACGGCAGTCTAGGGCAGAGCGAGACGGCGCAAAAAGTGAAGGGCGTTGAGGCCACAGCGTGCACCGCGCTTTCGAACAAACCAGTTTGCAGACCGGCTCCATGCGCAGGCGCAGGCGCGTCAGCGCAGACACCGGCTAGCGGCGATCGAGCGACAGTGTCACCTGGGATCTTGAATGACTCTGTAGGTGTAAATGGTATGTGTCAGCGTGATTTGAACACAAAATGCGACAGTGTGTTAGGTAATGATAGTACGGAATGGACAGTAGTGCAAAGAAAATCGCCTAAACGATATAAATTGATAGGTCAAAAAGGTCGTGCTGCTATTGTGCCGGATAGCAAATTTAAGGCCGCGGATGTTAATGTGCCGTTGTTTATCTCTAATGTTAGCATAGATACGAGTGAACAGGACATTGTGAGCTATATTAAAGATAAAACGAATCAAATTGTCACGTTAAAAAAGATCAATATGAAAGAAACAAAAAAATATAGTGCATATAAGTTGTTTGTTTCGAAAAATAAGCTAGAAATGTTTTTAAATGATCAACTGTGGCCAGATGGCATAACTTTTAGGCGTTTCGTGCATTTTATGTATCGTAAATAATCTAGCTACCTACATGTTAAAGTCATAAATGTATACTCATTATGGACAAGTACCAAAATTGTAAATTTATTTCTTTTAATTGCAAATCTGTAAAAAGCTCAATTGATAGTGTAAGAGATTTGTGTGAGATATCGGATATAGTGGCCCTTCAGGAGACATGGCTTCTTCCCCATGACATTCCTTTCCTGGGAACCATAAGTGACAATTTTGAATACACGGGTAAATCAGCTGTTGATACGTCTACTGGTTTATTGATAGGAAGACCTCATGGTGGGGTGGCCATTCTGTGGAGAAAGGGCATTTTTGAATCGGTTTCTGTAATAGAATGCACAAGTTCTCGCTTGGCTGCAATTAAAGCTACCGTCGACTCACGCTCGATTATTGTAATCTCGGTCTATATGCCAACAAATTCGCAGGACAACTTGCCGTTGTTTACTGAGGTTTTAGCTGAAATCAGTGCAATCTCTGCGAGCGGGAATGTTGAGAGTTTATATATATTAGGCGATTTTAATGCGCATCCACACGAGTTATTTTTTAGGGAACTATATAATTTTTGTACTGATCAGTCATGGATATGTGCCGATGTAGATAAATTGGGGTTAGAGGCAGATAACTACACTTTTATTAGCGAAGCTCACGGTTGCAAAAGGTGGTTGGATCACTGTGTTGTGTCGTTAGCAGCTTGGCAGACAGTTACTAAGTTAAGTGTACAAGAAGATGTATATGTTTCAGATCATCTACCGTTGTATATTGAGTGTGATCTAACTGTAGTGAAGCCTAAATTGGGGATGCCGAGTACTAAACACTCTAAAGTGATCTGGGGTGAGAGAGACGAGGCACAAATTAGTAAATACCGAGAATTATGCCATAACGAATTACGAAACGTTGATTTTCCTCCCGAGTTTGTAAGCTGTAGTTATGGGTCATGCTCCTTAGTCGAACATAGACGGATACTGGATAAGTTATATAACAAGATTGTGTCCATCTTATGTGGTGCTGCGGAGCAATCTTGTATAGGAGAAATGTGCAGGCCGGGTAGGCAGGGTCGGTCAGGTAGGAGGAAAGTATTATGCGGCTGGAACAATCACGTTCGAGATGCGCACCGAGACGCCAGACTTACTTTTAAAGCGTGGGTGTTGCATAATCGACCGGACTCTGGACCAATACACGAACAGATGTGTGAAGCTCGTAAAATATTTAAGAGTCGCTTAAAATGGTGCCAAAAAAATCAGGAACAGATCAGGATGGATTTACTAGCTAAGCATAGGGCGTCTAATAACTTTAGTAAATTCTGGAAGTCAACTAGTAAACTAGATACCAAGCCTGGTCTGCCCGTAACCGTTGGCGGGGTAAGTGGTCCGGGAGATATAGCAAATATGTTCATGGAACATTTCAAGGTGCAGTCTCCTCTTGGTCCGTCAGTTTCTATGATCGATTCTGGGTCTCACTATCAGGGAGAAGAACCACTTGTGAGTTTTTCACCAAAACAAGTGAGAACTGTAATAAAAAATATGAGTACAGGTAAATCTCCCGGGTACGATGGACTCAGTATCGAGCATTTTAAAAACGCGGGAATACACCTACCGAGAGTACTGTCACTGTTTTACACTATGTGCATGAGTCACTCATACTTACCAGCGGAACTCATGAAAACAATTGTTGTGCCGATAGTTAAAAACAGGACTGGAGATATATCTGATAAAGCCAACTATCGGCCAATCTCTCTTGCGACTACCGCTGCAAAAATTATGGATAGTATGATTGATTCATGCTTGAAAAAATACCTTTGCTTGCACGACGCGCAGTTTGGGTTCCAACCTGGGCTATCGACGGAGACAGCTATCGTTACCCTCAAAAACACTGTCCAGTATTACACAGATCGAAAAACGCCGGTGTATGCCTGTTTCCTTGATCTTTCTAGGGCTTTTGACCTTGTCTCATATGACGTACTCTGGAGAAAGCTGGGAGACAGGCATATACCGACGGATGTCCTGAAACTTTTGCAGTACTGGTATGCGAACCAAACGAATCACGTTAAATGGGCTAAAACGCTGTCTATTTCATACGGGTTGGAGTGCGGTGTGAGGCAGGGGGGGCTAACATCTCCACTGCTCTTCAACTTGTATGTTAATGACCTTATAGTGGAGCTCAGCAGCATGCGTGTAGGATGTCGGGTGGGTGGCGTCAGTATAAATAATATCAGCTACGCAGACGACATGGTGCTGCTGGGCCCCACTGCGGGATCTATTGCGGAAATGCTTAGGGTGTGTGAAAGATATGCGGCTGAGCATGGACTTGTGTACAACGTACGTAAAAGTGAATACATGGTCTTTAAGGTCGTCGGTAAATGCCTAGATTATACACCTAGTTTTACCCTAAATGGCTTGCACATAAAGAAAGTAAATAATTTTAAATATCTCGGGCACATAATTACCGACGATCTTAAGGACAATGTAGACATTGAGAGGGAGCGTAGGGCACTAGCGGTCAGAGGTAATATGTTGACGCGCAGATTCGCTCGCTGTACGGACCAGGTCAAAATAACCCTATTTAAGGCTTATTGTCAGGGCCTGTACACGGGTGGTCTGTGGGTCGGCTACACCAAAAGATCTCTAGATGCCCTACGTGTCCAGTACAACAATATTTTTAGAATGCTGTTAGGACTGCCCCGCTACTGTAGTGCGTCTGAGATGTTTGCGCAGTACCAAACCGATGGGTTTCAAGCCGTCTTACGCAAAAAAACGGCATCTCTCGTGACCAGGTTGCGGGTCAGTAATAATAGCATTCTGAAAACTGTTGCGGAGAATTTTTACTCCCCTGTTTTGAGACATTTTGTATGGGTGATGAACAATTAAATACTTGCCTGTTCATCCCTCATGCAAGATGTACTCGACTTATTAATTATTTCATTTTATTATTATTTTTATTTGTACGTGTAATTGATTTTTCATACTAACATTAGTTTTAAGCGTGTATATTTACTAACATCATGGATTTATGTTGTCCGAATGCAATAAATAAATTAAATTAAATTAAAATCTTCATAGATAGCGCCTGATTATTTTTGTCACCAAAATAACTAGGTAACTATTTACATAGATTAAGGCCCGTAAGGCTACTCCAGTCAAGTTATTGAAGTTAATTCCAATCTGGTGATATATAAACGCTGGAAAGAATATATTTCTCGCAATAAATAATTATATTTCCATCCAATTATGCTTCTGTATTATTAAAAAGCTGATTTTCTAGAAAAAGCTTGAGACATAAATGCAACGCCATATATTTTATATATATGGCGTTGCATTTATGTCTCAAGCTTTTAGCCAAGTAAAAATAAATAAAACAGCTGTCATAAAGTGACGTTCTTTAACACGTACTCAATAAGCACTTTTCGTGCAACAGACCCCATGCAAAACAATATTAGCGTTTATCTTTCCTGCGCCTGCTTTGCAGCAGAGCTTTTTTTTTTTAACATGTTAAAATTATCAAATAAGTCCTCCCACCCCGGGCAGGGTGGGAGGGACTGTCAGACTTTTACTGACTAAAATCCACGGTGTTCCTTCAATAACCCTTTACGTACCGGGGTCACGGTGATGGGATAAGTCCCACGACCCCGGCAGGCTTCGGCCCTCTGCAGGGGGGGCCACGTCATGTTGCTGACGCTCTTTGAGGCGCGCGTGGAACACAACGCGCCGTCGACCCGGGCATGGTCTATGGTCGGACAGCGAGTTGCCCTTTACTCGCTGCCCGCATGCCCGCGCCTACGGTGGCCGGAGATCGTCGGCCGACGTCCGACGCCGTGGGCGTCTACCACTGCGGCTGGGCTGGAGGGAGGACGCCATCCTCTCCCTCACGTGGCCCGCCTCCTCCTTCGGAAGCATGACTGCTTCGCAGAAGGAGGCGACCGCTTCCCACTCCCTCTCGCCCCGCAGCATGGCCTCGACCAATGCCGGGCGCGAGAGGTCTCCGCCTATCGCCGCCGTGAGGACACGTCGGTGCTCTGCCCAAGCTGGGCAGTCCTGCACCGTGTGCTCGACTGTGTCCTCAGGGCGACCCTCGCAGTGGTGACACCCAGGCGTCTCTTGCTTTCCCATCAGACACTCCTCAAAGAGGGGTCTTACCGCCGCAATTGCGGCGTGCCCGTTGCCGCAGAGCTACAATGAATAATTACATCAACACCTAATGCACGTACAGTAATAGCAGGATACGAGAACATGTAAATAAATAGGTTAAATAGGTTTAGTCCGCGGAATACCAACACAAGTTCTTAAGTCTCGTAAAAAAGAATAAGAGCTTGCTTTACCTAGTAACCAGAACTTCATTATATTGCAGACAAAACTTCTGTCCCTTCCTACAGGAAAACCTATGTATGAAAAAATGAAAATGAAAAATACCCATTTATGAAACTTTTACGTAAATACATAGGTACTTCCAGAATATTCATGATATTATATGTTCGTTTATTTCTTACGTCACTGATGATATGAATGATTGATGAATTACGTGATAGTATCGAAAGATTAGTCATTCCTAAAATGATGAAATACGGCACAAAAGATGCATCATGCCGATTATAATATAATAGGTCGATGGGTGATGCGTTATATAGTCAATCTGTTTACTTATTAATTAAATTGTTTTGGACCAAGATAAAGGGCACGTACAGAATCGAATTAAAAAGTCATGAGTCTGATCCAGTCATTGCTATGATACCTCCTTGATCAAAGGAAGTAACACGTCCCACAAATTTATATTATTACTAGTAGTCGCGCGGAGCTTCGATCCCGTAGATATTACCACGATAATAACATAACTCTCCTTTTTTAGTTGGGTAAAAAGTAGCCTATAACCTTCCTCAAGCTTCAAGCAACTTGCATACCATTTCATCAAAATCCACTCAATACTTTTGAAGATTATCGCGTTCAAACAAACATACAAACTTTTCAGCTTTATAATATTAGGTATAGATGATAATAGTCCATTTGCATATAGCGCAACTGATTTGCCAAAGTAATTAACGTGCAACCGCCGCGCGCGCCGTTGCGAAATCTGTTCTGGAAATCAAGCGTATCGATATCTTCTTGGTGGGCACTGGGCTGGTAGTAGTAGGGTGAAACTGGTTTCGCTCTAGTCTTTTTAAAATATTCGGCGGTATATAGTGCAAAAATTAAATGATATTTATAGCTACCGCTTTGGGTGGCAAATAGCAAGTACCCCTTTATAGTAGTAGGCGTCGTACAGAGCGGGTTCCGGAGTGGTCTTTAAGGAGGTAACGGGACTGGCGGGAATGTTCTAACGAGATACCGCGGCCCCGGAATGCAAGGGCAACAGAAGGAGCAGAGTGGGTTTTTAGTCAGTAGAAGTCTGACACTCCCTTCCGCTCCACCCATAGCGGGGGGAGGCATTTGATGATTTTCCCACCCAGAAAAAAAAGAAGGTAACGGGACCCTTTCTATGTGCTGACGGTGATCACAGGGGTGGTTTAATGGGGATGAAATCCCATAATCCCTGGTCTTTTCTTTTCCCCAAAATTCTAGGCGCCTTTTGAAAGATTCCCCCCGATAAAAAGAAAAGGTCTGAACAGGCCACTATGCCAATATAATATATGGCATAACAGCGTTCAGCCTACAACTACACTGCCCGAACACATGCCTCCTTTCTATGAAAGGGAATGGTATAAAATCTTAAATTTTACCAATGTGAATGTGCTATAGTAAAGCTACCTCTACCTGTTTGGAGCAAACAGCCCAAGTAACACAGACGTGCTGAATAATGATTGAGTAAGAGCAATCATCTAGAGCATATGCTGAATACTAAGCTGAATAACGTCTGAGTACCGTCTATTCAGCTGTTATTCAAGCAAAAAGGGCCCCAATTTTGAATGCTTAACTCTGAATAACTGCTGAGCAACATCTGAGTAGGAGCTTAATAACGTTTCAATTAGCTTAATAACTTTTGAATAACAGTTCACATTGTTTTTATTAAGCTCTTACAACTGAGTTATTCAGCGTAGGCGAATTGGTTATTGTATTCAGAATTTATTGAGCATTTAAATTATGGTTTACATTTTTGCAAACAATATTCATACATACTGTCAAAAAAATAATGCAATAAATATTATAATGTCGATGTCGAATGGTGTTGATTTAACATGGCCGGTGAAATTATAAAATCGGTAAGTAAATTTTAATTTACAAGTTAGAGGTCTGCTACATGTTAATTGTTAGTGCGCAACTAATTTTGTCGTGAATAGTATGTGTTTTTTTGTTGTATTTATTACGCGCCGCGTGAATAATCAAGATAACTGATAGTAAATAGTATTTTTATATATACAAACTAGGTCTAACAAAAGTACTTGCAATGAAATAGCTAATACTAGCAATTTTAAACCAACAAAGTAACATGAATCGACTTGGTGATCTCTTAAATTCCTTGTAAGTATTAATTACAAAGATTTTTAATGGCGATCGAAGTTTTGCTCTATAATGCTGAATAAAAGTGCACACATGTCTTGTCACTGAGCTATAACTTGAAAAAGAGTAGTCTCATTGCACTAACTTCTGAATAACAATTAGATAGTTGGCCACATTTCTACATTACTCAGATTTTTAGGGTTCTCTAATTGACAACGTAGACCCAACGCGTTCGTCGGGTCTACGTTGTCCACTTACGTAGGTACTAATGCTGTAACAAAATAATCATGTCATGTAATGATGTGACTCATGTGACCGAAACTCGGCTTGTAAACAAAACAAATCTATGAACTGATATAATAACTGAATCATACGATGTAGGTATAAAATTGTTCGTGAAAATGTTCAATGTTAGGTACGGAAAGGCGCGCGGTACGCGGGAGTGGTGGCGGTGGCGGTGTGAGTGGATAAATGGAATAAACGGCCCGTGCTGTCTCACTCTCACTCCTGCGCCCAGTCTAACTCCGCGCTCGCCCCCGCCTCCACTCCCGCACCCACGCGCTCGCTACCACTTCACAGTCGTGCGTCCGACTCGACCAACTGCCAATTTCAAATCAGTCAGTCGGTCGCGTTGGTTGCGAGCTTTCGGTGACATTCACTCACGCGTCATGCAAGTCCCTACCAAACTGTAAACAATAAAACTAACGACGCAATAGGCTAAACTTTGCAGTATGTGTTCCGTTTTTTATCGAGGAAATTTATTGTGTTCAACTGACATTAGAATACCTACGTATCATTGCATCGTAACGATAATTTACATTCATTTCGTTTCAGGAAAATGTCTTTTAAAATAATTTTAAGACGTCGCGTGGTAAGAGTCGCACAGAATTGTGTACTGTACCGTCCTTATGGGAGAACAAAGGACAACTTCGATGGCCAAGATATAATGCGGATTTATTAACTAAAGGCAGCAGGGTCCAACCTCGCGCAGATTGACGGCTTACAATGAGTTGTACTCTAAAACGAAAAAATTATAAAACTTATGAAGAAGCTGAAGAATTATCGAAAATGCTAAACTTAACGCATACTGACACTGATCTTGATCAGATTGAACCTTAATTTTGTAACTGTGAGTTGTAGCTGTTGATAAACAATTTTGTAGGTGAAATAAACGATTAAACTTAATTAATTAAATTTTAATTAAACTTCGAACTTAACCTATACATACAGTGTGCAATTAAGATACGAAATACAACTCATTCCTATATTCATTACACACAAACTTGAATTTTACATCTTGAGGAGATAGGCAGAGCAGAGGCATATCGAGGCGCGTGTTTCAGTTGGCATTTTAGATTTAAATACATATGTTAAAGTAACTTGATTTTACTGGCTGATCAAAAACTTCAGTCAAACCTGAAACTTTGAAAACGTATAAAAATATATTGTCATTTTCTTTAAGTATTTTCTCAATTTCCATAATGTCATTCTGGTATATACCAGTCAGAAAATTTGATAGGCTTTTCCAGCAAAGACGTGGAAAAGGTTATCAAAAATATGGTACGAGGCAGGTCCCCAGGCAATGATGGGCTCAGTATTGAGCATCTGCAGTATGCAGGAAAGCATTTTTCTAGGGTCCTGACCATACTGTTTACCTTTTGTATGCGACACTCTTACCTACCAACAAAACTGACAGAAACTATTGTAGTGCCGATACCAAAAAATGTAACTGGTGACGTCACAGATTTAAACAACTACAGGCCGATATCTCTTGCGACTATTATTGCAAAGGTCTTTGACAGTCTATTAGATGCACAACTCAGCAAGCATATTCAGTTTCACGATGCGCAGTTTGGGTTTCGTGAGAACCTGTCGACCGAAAGTGCCATCTTGACACTGAAACATACCGTCAACTACTACGTTAATAGAAAAACACCTGTCTATGCTTGTTTCCTGGACTTGTCGAAGGCCTTCGACCTGGTGGATTACAGCAGGCTCTGGACCAAACTTGGAGAGGTAGGGGCTCCCACTGAACTTATTAATTAACATCTTGTCCTTTTGGTGTAACCATCAGAAAAATTATGTAAAATGGGGGAATGTGTTTTCGGATGAGTATACACTTGAATACGGTGTCAGACAGGCAGGCCTGTCCTCTCCAAGACTGCTTAATTTGTATGTTAATCAGCTGATTGGGGGGCTTAGTAATACCCACGTTGGTTGTCATATAGATGACGTCTGCGTTAACAACATCAGTTACGCTAACGATATGGTGTTACTGAGTTCGTCGCTCAGTGGATTGAAAAAACTGCTCGGTATCTGTGAGTCATATGCGGAAGCTGATGGTCTGTAGTACAACGAGAAGAAAAGTGAGTTTATGGTTATTAGAGGTAAGAATAAGTCTCCGGAACATGTACCCCAGTTCATTTAAACGGAGTACCTCTAAAACGTGTCTCTATATTTAAGTACCTAGGACACATAGTAACTGAGACCCTCAATGGTGATACAGATATCGAGCGGAAGCGAAGGGCGTTGTCGGTTCGTACTAATATGTTGGTTTGGTGCATAGATCATATATATAGTAGTCTATGGCATAGATTTGCAAGGTGTTCAAAAGACGTAAAAGTGACACTGTTCAGGGCCTATTGCCAAAGCTTTTACACCAGCGCTCTATGGACCAGCTATATGCAACGGGCCTACAACGCTCTTCGCGTACAATATAACAATGCTTTCAGAATTCTGTACTGTAACACCCTCTGCTAACAAAATAATCATTTCAGAAATGAAATCTTCTAAATAGATTTTTAAATCCTTCGGTTTTCAAATCCCATAATATACACCGATGACGAATGACGGTGGGTCATTTATATCATGAGTATGTTGTACAATATTGGCCAATATTCTTTCTTGGAACTATTGAAAACTGGAAGACCATCCATGTTTATATTTAGTGATATGTTTTCAAGCACAACGTTTGTGTTAATCAATATGTTTTTAAGTGTCTCAATAACGCCATTGTGCCAGTATTCACCTTGCTTAATAGACTTTATATGGACTTGTCTCGGTGTCTTTAAAATTGCCCTTGGATTATTAGGTAAAATATCTGGGAATCTTTGATTTAATATTTCTGCCAAATCCTTTAGCGCTACTTGTGTGATGTTTTTTTCGTCAGTCCTTTTTCTAATTTGTTCTCGAAATATCAAATTTTTCATGTGTTCGGTACATTGTTCTTCTTCGATATCTCTACAGCTGCTATCAAATGCACTCTCTTCTGGCGTGAATCGCAATGCTATTTGATTTTTTTGGGGTACAGAACCCTCTTCATTGCACGGCAACCACGCATGCTGGCTGGGACCGGGATCACTTTTGTTTAAACTATTTTCACTAATCCTTTGATGACCAGAAACACTTGGACAGTTACTACTGATATTTAAATATACTTTTAATATTTTTCTTTTGATATAACCGGTTCTCTTATGTTTTTGCCACGACTTTCAATGCATAATGCAAACAACGGAAAAAATAATACCTACGTACAATAATATTTTAATAAAGCTGGTATTAAGCTATGGGCGCTATAACAATACAAATGTGGTCTTTAATTTGAATAAGTTAGTTTTAAATTCTCTATTAAACTGAAAAAAGCTTAATAAAAACATAAATAATATTGTTTATTCAGCAGCTGAATAATTAGTAAAACATAGAATCTTATCCAGTTTAAAGATAAAATAAAAACAATTATTCAGTATCAAGCTGTATAATAGAATATTTAACGATATTATTCAGAAGGTGATACTTTATTCAGGAAATAGCTGTTTCAAACGCTACTAGCTTAGTACTGCTTTAATAAGAGCAATACAGATTATGGTTATTCAGATAAATGCTGCCGACTGGGCTGTTTTTCAGCTTTAAGAGCGCGTATAAAGCAAAATTACCAATTTTCTATTTGATTTTACATGAAAAATTCCAGACCAAATCTTAAAATAAAAATATATGAATAACTACATCATATTTTCAAGGGCTCTCTCTGATCAAAAACATAAAATAATAACATTTCCTTGGTAGAAAAAAATCACGAAATAACCTCTAATTCTCATGTTTTTCCGTTTTGTACTCGATATGGTAATGCCTATTGCGACAAAAATTTGATAAATAATTATATTTAAACAAGAGTAAAGGCTTTGCTTAGGCATTTTATGTAATTCCTTTTAGTTTTGGATTTATTACGATAAAACACTTTTGGCGCATACTACGTTCTTATTCCGCGCAAGAAGTCATCTTCCGTCGCTCGTTGCGGGAGCTTCAAGCATATTTCTATTTCACACATCAGTCGCTACCGCTCTGTTGAGACGAGAGGACTACGCTCAAGTGTTTTACCTGCGCCGAGTTATAATCATTTCAATCGTAATTGTTGTTGTTGTTCGAACTAAATAGTGAAATGGGAAACAAAAAAAACATTGAAAGAGAACTAAAAAAGTTACAAATTGACAGGATGGCTAATTGTCGAAGGTAAGTTTGTGAGTTACTTGTTTGTTATATACTGAAAAAATAAAAATACATTTTATACTTTCGAGAAAGTTTATGCAGGTGATTTTAGATTTTATTTTGAGAGACACAAGATCTAAATTCGTTTACCTACGCACTTTCGTGGGCCGAGTAGGTAACTAGACATAATAATATGTGGGGACATTTCACACACGGCTGTCTGACCCCAAACTAGGAAGACCCTGTACTATGGGTGTCAGACAGCTGATATACATAGACAAATATATTTTTAAATACATACATATATAGATAAACAACACCCAGACACGACGATATCAAAAATTCGTGGTAGGTACTTTATTAGATTATTAGGATAATAGGTAATAAATTACATTCATAATAGGTAGCTATTTACTTTTGCTATTTTGTTATGTTATTCTTCACGATACAATTTTATGATCATTTTCCCATAATGTAGGTAGTTATGAGATCTTCTAAAAATCTAGATACACGGATGGACAACAATAATGATCTTGCGAGTATCCTATATAAAAAAAAAATTATCTACCTATACCACTTCTTATTTAATATTTCTATGGTCACTCGTAGTCGTAGGTAACGCGGGCAGAATAGTATATGCAAAATAAACACAAGCTTTTAGTTGGTATCCGTGTTTGTTCGATGAAATATATTTATATCGATTACGAACCTATTTAAGTATGCCCATTAGGTATTTAAACCCTATTTTTGTAGATCAATTTATTGTGGACGTGATTGTATAACAAGGAATTTGTTTTGAAATAATATTTTATTTTCAGAATGTGGTCACCTCGCTCGCCAGATTTAAACCCATTGGACTTTTTTACTGGGGCTGTTTAAAGGAGGTAGTTTATAAAGAAGAAATCACTTCAGTTGAACAGCTGCGACAACGCATACGTTCGGCTGCTGACGAAATATCGTCGGCAGGATTTGCGCGCCGATTGAGACGGTCCTTCATAAGAAGGTGTAGAGCGTGTATAGCAGCTGAAGGAGCCCACTTCGAACATCTTGTATATTTTCTTTTTCAATAAATTTGTTTAATTACTAATGTCTTTTATGGTGTCAACAAACCCATAGTGATCAAATTTTAAGGAAATTCTCATTCTCTTTGAGTCTAAAATTAGTTACAGCAGTGTTAAAGTAATTTAATTTTGAAATCAAATTTGTATAAAAATTCTCCTTTAAGATTCGAACAGCAATAACTTTGTACTTTATCAAGATACTGGTTATTATTATACCATTTTAGAATTTGCATTAAATAGGCAATTATCTATACTTATCATAAATCTGTAGAGAGGTCAATTCTGTACATGAAATATATTTTTCAACAGTATTATAGATTGACATATTATATTTCCCTACTAAATTACGAAAGTTAATCTGTGTGTTACATCTAAATCACTGAACCGTGAGGAAGGACATAGGCTACTTTTTTTTACGAAAAACGACGGAAACGTGGACGAAGTCGCGGGCAACAGCTATCTATGCTAATATATAAGGCTGAAGAGTTTGTTTGTTTGTTTGAACGCGATAATCTCAGGAACTACTGGTTCGAATTGAAAAAAATATTTTTAATTAAATACTCAATTTATAGAGAAAGGCTATAGGCTATATATATCATTACGCTAAGGCCAATAGGAGCGGAGCACCAATGAAGAATGCTTCAAAATCGGGCTTAAATTTAACGTTAGCCCAAAGTAACTATTCCACGCGGACGAAGTCGCGGGCAAAAGCTAGTCTAAAATAATGAGCCACCGCAGTGTAGTACATTTTTTTTCGATATAGTCTGGCGGGAATAATTCCGAATCATTCCCGTCGTATACTTCGGAAGTATTCCGAAATATTCCGAAACTTTGGGAATATTTCAACTGCCAAAAGAAACCAGGAAAATCGACCTTTGAAGTCGGTTAATATACCAAAACCTGCTCCTACCTAAGTATAACAAATACTTTTCTGAAAACCGCATCAAAACGTGTTTGCTTGCAAGGTTTGCCTTTAATTGTTTTTATTGGCTGGGCTATTAAACGCGTTAAGTAGGTAGGTAATGATTAATACCTACCTATGCGACTCGCGAATACTCGCGATGCGTACAGAGCTACATACAAACTAACCAAAAACATAGGTAACCCTTTTTCAAAAAACAAATAAAATATGCTAGGCCTGGTTTTTTTTTCAACTACTGACATTTATAAAAATAGCATTCAATTTCGAAATAAGTAGAGTACCTACCTAGAAACAAAAGAATAAAAATCCTGTTAATCGCAGGCTAACATATCTACCTATAAAAATATCAACATATACTTAATCAATCCCATTTATAATAAAACTAGTACTCACGCGGGGCTTCGCTCCCGTGATTCTATCACGGTAAAAACATAACTCTCCTTTTTTGCAGTCGCGTAAAAAGTAGCCTATAACCTTCCTCAAGCTTCAAGCTATTTCCATACCAAATTTCATCCAAATCCACCCAGTACTTTCGAAGATTAGCGCGTTCAAGCAAACAAACAAACAAACTTTTCCGCTTTATAATATTAGTATAGATAAACATTTATATTTTACTCTTGTATCGTACGTAGTCTTGCACTGAACAATAATTAACCCACCCACCACACAACAAACAAACACGTTAATTTCGATTGAATTATTCGGGCGAAATATTCGGAAACATTCGATTGCGGGGTACGAATCTTTCTCGCGGGGGGAAAACTTCTCCGGGGAGCATCTCCCCTCTTACCGCACCCCGCACCGCCATCGCAGCGCGGCGGCAGCGGCCGGCGCACAGAGGGCTTTATTTAAATTCATTTTGAATAATTCTGATTTAAAGAAACTTTCCCAGAAGTATTCCGGAATTATTCCGAATTTTTCAGAAGTTTTGCAACTATAGATACAAGGGCCCAAAATTGCGTAATTCCGTAGAAAAAAAATGTTAAAATTTAAGAATAACTATTTTTTGCAATATTGATTTAGAATGTAATAAAAAATCTTGATACTGATCTGATAATACAAATATTCAGGACTGATATAAAAAAAAAAAACAAAATGAAAAAATATCACCAATTTTAGAAATGGTACCTAATTTTGTAAGAGTAAGTACGATTTTTATTTAAAATATTAAAAATATCAATAATTTGGTCATCCATGGGCATATGACGATATAAGTGGGGTAAATGATAGATATTATCTGGCCAATCGACAGTTTCAGAGTTATCCATTATTTACGCCACACCAAAATCACGCGCCAATATAATATTATATTATACATAATATAATATTACCTTTTGGTATTGATTTTATATTGATTCGTGTTCAGTATCAGTGGTATAGTCACCTCCTACTAACTTACTATTTACGTATTATTCGCGTACACATAATAACATTTCGTAATATTGTATATCGCAGTCATACTTTGAATACAGTTGTTTCATCTGAATATTATACGTATACTTACTACAGAAGATACGCGTCGAGCGAGCGCGTAGGTACACGCGCGATCGTATTCGATGTGAGGAGCGGGTAGGACAGTGCGGGTGAATTCTAAAATTTTGCTGGCTTTAGGCGCGCTCTTAAGCCACCTGGAATGCGTAATGCTATTTAACGTCTGTATAATAATCTTACGGTGATTGGTTATTAAGCCTAAAGAAGGGAAGGACAGAAATACAGAATTTATTAAGCATTCAGAATTTTAAGGGTCCGAACTCAACCTAATTCAGCATTTGGCTATTCCCAAAGCTCTTATACAAACTATATTCATCTTTGAACTGTAAAAAGTTCTAAATTTGTACTGTTATCTTGCTTATGTGTTACTTGGGAGGTGATGTCATGCAATGTGAAAATTACGCCAATTTCCATCAAAGTACTATAAATAACATGCAACTCTGTGTTTAACTAATTTACGCAAAATATATTCATTATTCAGCACTCCTATAATATAGGTACAGTTGACATGGCACTATACATCCCTTGGGTCTAGCGAGATGAAAATTAATTAAACAGTTATGGGGTTAATTTGAAACAGCTGGTTCAGATATTATAATGGATATTGGAACCCTTTGTTCTTATTAGGTTGATGTTGAAGTGTCGAGCAACACAGTAGCGACTTACCAACCGTCTTCTTATCAAACAGCCTGTTGGTTTATATTAATTACAATTAGCAATGACTAACTGAAGCGGAATTGGTTTCAATATTTATTTACTGTCTCTATAATGAATGTTGGTTCAATTTTAATAGAGCAAAACCTTGATTTATTATTAATTCGTATAGCTAATAATTTACTTTAATTAATGACTTGCATACTTGCTTCTAGAAGGCTAACTTTATTAAAATTGCATTTAGGGACAGCAAGGTATGATATAAAAATAATGGTATAACAACGCATAAAATAGATCACGATACCAGGTCTTATTAACATAATATGTTTACCTAAAGTCTAGACTACAAGAAAATTTCCTTTTAGTATCCCCAAGAGTAAATACAAAAAAATAAATACTAAATAACTAATAAAAAAAAAACACTCAAACCATGAAACTACCAAATTACCGACACAACTGACTGTCAAATCATCGTACATTGACATGAGCATTAAACTAATTTTATTTCTAAATCATAAGGAACATATTATGTAGGTTCCTTATGATTTACAAATAAAAACTTATATACCTAAATAGCTTGCCTCATCATACTGAGCGCTTCTTCGCCATATGTATTGTGTGCACAGCCAATATTTGGAGCAAGATGTGGATGTGGACTCTGCCGGCTTCTGTGGTCCCTGTCACTTAGCACCCGTCAGCCTTTAAAGCTTCAGGGTTCGCTCGTTCCATTACAAACCTCGTATATCGTTTACCACCAAGCGTGATCGTGGTTAAGAGTAGGCTCATCAGGAATTTAAAAAAAAATGGGCAAGTGCGAGTCGGACTCGCGCATGAAGGTTCCGCACCATTGTCTATAAACAATAAATATCACATTTGTTGTATGGGAGCCTCCCTTAAATATGTATTTTATTTATTTTTTAGTATTTGTTGTTATAGAGGCAACATAAATACAAAATTTGTGGAAATTTCAACTGTCTAGCTATGACGGTTCATGAGATACGGCCTGGTGACAGACAGACAGGTACCCAAAGGGTAAAAACGGAACCCTAATACTAATTAGGGTTCCGTTTTTACCCTTTGGGTACGTAACTCTAAAAATTATGGACTTTTTATTATAAAGCAACGTTTCTATGTCGACGTCACGAACCAAAATGTGTGTTATTTTGTGAATTGGTTATAAATAACACTATTACACGTAATGTTTATGCCGTTTTAAGTTTAGCTAGATGAGGCCGGTATTTCCTAACTGACTACTCTGAGAAGAAACACCGAAACAAACTCACAGGTCAATTGCGGTTGCGTTGTACCTATGTATAATTTTAGTTCTTTAACCCCTTCATAGATTTTCAATGAAACTAGTCTCCTTAAATTTTAAACGACAACCCAAGCGCATATTTATTTTAAACTTAAACGCAGTTTCGATTTCATATGAAATTTAGATCTAATCTCAAATTGATTCGGGATGATCTTGCGGGGCAACCGTGCGAGCAATCGAATTTCTTCCAAGTCTAGTCACGTCTTGCTCCGCAGGTCCTGCCTGCTACATATGGCGGAACTTAGCTATAATATATCTATTATATGTGTAGGGAATTACTCTACGACTTTCTAAAGCATACGATTGCAGGGATGAATGGTAAAAACAATTTATCCGACATCCGAAAATTTAGTATTTTTCCTACTTCAAGTACCTAGGCAGAATACGATATTCAAATTTCTGTGTCTGAAAAAGACACAGAAAACTATAGAGATACTGTGCTTTATCTTATAATAATAATTTTATTATTAAATATAACCCAATCAATTTTAAAAGTGTAAACGTAATAATTAACATGAAAAGGGATGACCCGAAACTCGGGCATATCACTTTCTCGGATGAGTTCGTCTAGTCTAGTTGTTCCGTTTTTAAGTCGGAACATTTAATAAATGTGCCGTTCCCAGTTTCCGAGCAGAACACATCAGTTGAACTGTCACTTGGCGCTATTTCTGACTCGAAACAATTCCAGAAATGAAATATTTTTAAAGCCATTTGCTTGAAAGCCTTCCACCTAAAGTGACTGAAGTTATTTTTTATTTATCTGTTGTGTGAGGATAGTTCTCATATAACATACTCGTATAGAAATACAATATTTTTACACCAGCAGTTTAATGTTAGGAATAAAAGTTTTACGAACTGTGTATAAAGTGTACATTTATACAATAGTATTGTTGAGAAACATTAGAGGTCCCTCACTCAGAAATCACTCCCTCAAATGAAAAACATGACAAAAAATAGCCCCTATAGCCCTTTAGCCTTGCTAGTCTTAGTGACGAAAGTAGAGCCATCCCAGATGAGACCCACATAATATCGAAATAAAAATCGATGATTGGCAGGGCCGGATTAGCTAGGCCCAGTGCAAGCATATTTTTATCGAACGACAATTTTTATGTGCGTGTGAATCTAAATATTTGTATTTAGTAGTAGAATTAAAACAAATTAACTATTCTGAGAATATGTAAACAAATGTATTAAAAACTAATAAAAATAAATAAATAAAATAAAAATAAAATGTATTAAAAACTACAGCCCTTAATGTGCGGTTTCTAAGGTTACCGGGTGACCGTACTTAAGTACTATAGTTTACAATTACGTATAGCTGTCGCCAAATAACGTGGCAAGAGTCGTTCAATGCGCAGATGTCGATTTTTAGGTGTCAGCGGTTGTCAGCGGGACGCGGGGTATGACGTAGCGCCGCTCCGAGCGCGCGATTGGTGCGTCAGTAGTTCTCGTTCCATTTGCTCCCGAATACACTTGCGTACACGAAAGTTATACCCTTTGTTTTTGTTATGAGTTGTTGTTTTAAATTTAGTTTTTGTTAAGTCGATTACAATGCCAGGACCAAATACCGTTTTACGCAGACTATTAAAACGCCAGAAAGAACGGTTAGACACTATAGTTAAGGAAGGTTGAAATTCCGAATTCGTCACTGTCTTTAGGACACCGGCAAAAAAGAAGAATGAAAGGGGTAGCAGTTTTATTAACTAATTGTGACGATGAGAGCATATTATTTTTAATGTTTTTTAAATACATTTTTTTCACTTTTAAATGTATTTATGTATTATATCTATTTTATTTATAATACCGTATTAACGAATGAATTCCTCTTCTTTCTTTAACATTCTTCTGAAGAGATATGATTAAAAATAAATGATGGCAATAACCATAGAATAATGGCAAGCAGTAAAAGTGACCACTTTTTTCTTCCACTAAGTGCACGATGCGCGAACTTACCCCCACTACGCCAAAACCTTGCCAAGTTATTTGGCGACAGGTATACCTATGTAGTTTATTTTTTATGATAGGCTCGCGTTTGGTCACTGGAATAGGAAAGGGGAATTTTGTTGCGCTCCATATTTGTGAATAAATATTTTAATAAACGCTTGTTTTGTTCACTCTACCCCAACTAGTTCGATTTAACAGCTATGACGACACAATATGTCGCTAAATCAATCCTGTTCTTAGTGGAAACGCACCATAGTTAAATTGAATGTTAAATAAGTTTCTGTAATTGCGATTTGTGAGATTTAAGATGGTAAATGTAACCAAACAACGTTGTGCTTTGTGTTTAAAAATTTACAAATTTGGTGTAAAATACTAGATTGTTTTTATAAATACTGCCTTAAAAAAAATAACGACGTAAATTTAATTTTTGTTTTCGAGATATTAGTTTACCTACTTAACGGATTTTTGTACCGTTTTCACGAATAGATAGTGGATTCCTGAGGAAGGTTTAAGTATAATTCATTAAAATATTTACGTAAATTGGTTGAAATATAACGATAATTGACCTGAAAGATTTACCGCGTAAACCAGCAGAGATACGTTAAAGTAATATACTAATGAATTGTAGATCTACAATTATAATGCTACAAAAAAGTCCATGATAGTATATCTCTCTCCTACGGTTGACTCACAATAACTACTTTTATGTCCAAAATATATAGATTAAAAATATTACGTTATTTTCGAAGCTTTTTAATAATTCATATGTAGGTACGTATACGTTTGTTTGCATTTAATGCAGATTAAAATTTTCCTGTACACTAAATGAACCAAAGAAATACTTTCGAAGATATGATAGATTCAAAATTTTATGTTTATAAAAAATATTAAGTCGGAAAAAGCGAGTATCGCAACCGAGGGCTGGGCACACCGCAATCGCGGCGATAAGTCCTCTCTTTGAGGAGTGGCTTGATAGACGCCACGGCATCCTCACCTTCAGCCTGATGCAGGTGCTTACCGGACACGGGTGTGTTGGGAGGTACCTGGTTCTGATCCAGCGGGAGGATACGCCCGGGTGTCGTCATTGTGAGGATCACCCAGTGGACACGGTGGAGCAAACGGTGGAGGTGTCCCCGCTTGGTCAGAGTACCATCGTATCCTCGTGGAGGCGATCGACGGCGGCAACCTCTCGCGCCCTTCCCTGGTTAAACCATGGTGCGGGGTGAGCGGGAATGGGATGCGGTCGCCTCCTTCTGCGAAGCTGTCATGCTAGCAAAGGAGGAGGTTGAACGCGTGAGTGAAATACAACGCTCTTCCTCACGCCCCAGCCGCCGAGAGAGATGCCCTGGGCGTTGGGGATCACGAGCTGATCTCCGGCCACCGTAGGCGCGGGCTTGCGGGCGGCGCAGGGACTGAAAACGGTTACGGTATACGGTTACGATACCTGTATAAAATAAATGTACCTTAATAAAATAAAGGTAAGGCTATACCGTTATTTAACCTTTATGCGATATCGGTACCGAAAAACATAGAATTGACCGTTGCAGGACGTGGGACGAGGGGTGTAAGGCACCGGCAAGGGTGGACAAAGCACAGGCGTGCGCGCCGGAAAACCTATTAGAACCTGCTTTTGTCGCTTGTCGCCGGACGCTCGCATACAGTGACCACTAACACTCTGTCAATAAAAGTTGTGTTGTGTGTGTCGTGTTATTTAGAACACAGTTCCTAGTTTTTATGTTGCAAATTAATATTTGTTACATAAGTTTTTTTAATGTTGATTTCATACATTTTATTAAGCGCATATGGACATTTAATTAAAAAATACTTAAATTGATTATATATATATTTTAATAATTGTGTTGGTTCCTTAAGATAGTAATTATTATATTATATTATTCTAAAAAAAATATTTCTGAAAAAAGTTGTTACTCAAAGCAGTGTTCTTAAAATTGTTAATTTCATATTTAATTTAATAGAAAAACAGAAGTTTATTTGATTAAAATTATATTGAAATTGATTGTTACAGTTAATCTTTTTTTATTTTGTCAATAAATAATTGGTACAAAAAGTAGTGTTTCTTTCATTTACAAAAACTATGTAAAACTTTCGAAATAAAACACACTTATTTAGTAATTAGTTAAC
The DNA here is from genome assembly GCA_943138885.2 of Tholera decimalis. Lineage (NCBI taxonomy): Eukaryota > Metazoa > Arthropoda > Insecta > Lepidoptera > Noctuidae > Tholera > Tholera decimalis. Next base: position 19,838,969 of record OW964563.2, on the reverse strand, counting down.
CTTGCTGTTTAATATAATATCCTTTTTTTAAATATTAACAATAATTTAAATATTCGGTAATTATTCGGCAAATCAACTGAATATTCAGCCGAATACGAACATGAAAAAATATGCCGAATGTACCGAATACGAATATCCGGCCGAACATTCGGCGCATCTTTAATGTATACCTATGTTCAGAGTTGGTTTATAGTAAAAGTTATGATGATATTATGATGAGTACGTTAACCCCCTTTCGGGAATTACAGGGTTTTTGTTAACAGGTATATAACCTATTAAAAATACCATGTAATAGATAGATAGAATATACTTTATTGTACACCAAAATTTAAACACACCTATTTAACAATATTGCTTATTCTATGGTAACAATGGCGGTCTTATCGCTGAACGCTTCCAGACAACCTTTGGAAGGACTTTAAAAACTTAAATTAAAGTGGGGAGGGCTAAATTAGTGTACTTACTACATTACTCATAAAAACAGAGAAACAAAAATTATTTAAATATTAAAATAAATAAATGAATATGCAAATATATATATATATAAATACAATGTAATACATAGGTAATTAAATAATACAATACATATAATGTGATCTTTAACATTAAGTGGAGAGAAAACAAAAGAATAGTCATAAATTGGAATGAAAATAATTAGCAACCGAGCTTTTAAAAGTAGCCAGTGACTGAGCTTGTCTTACTGACACCGGCAATGCATTCCACAAACGAATAGCTTGCACCGTAAAAGATGAGCCATAGAATTTAGTGAAATGTGCAGGCATTGAAAGTCTCAAATTCTCCGATGATCTCAAATCTCTTACATGTGTGTCATGAAGGAACTTAAAGCGTTCTTTGAGATAAAAAGAAGTTGTAGGATTGAAGAGAATACTGTAAAGTAATGATAAAATATGTGCATTCCGGCGAAGGCGGATCGGCAGCCACCAGAGTTTAATGCGAAACTCAGAAACATGATCATATTTGCGCAAACCAAATATGAATCTAATACAAAAATTTTGGAGTCGTTCAAGCTTATCTAGCTGCACTTCAGTAAGATCTGGATAACCTGCATCAGCATAGTCGAGATCAGGGAGAAGAAGCGATTGGACAAGCGCAATTTTAGTGGCAGTCGGTAGGAAATTGCGCAATCTGCGTAAAGACCCCGCAGAGGCATACTGTTTGCGGATTACTTCTTGCAACTGGGGACCCCAAGACAAATTCCTATCAATATAAATACCGAGGTCTTTTACTGAGTAACAGTAAGGTATAGCAGCTCCATCAAAAACGATTTGAGGAAGGGTCACCCAGTTAATTTTGGAACGTAGCCTAGGGCTGCCAACAATAATGACTTGAGTCTTCGCAGGATTAACCTTCAAACCATGATTCAAACTCCAATCAGAAATACGCGCTAAATCTTTATTCACAATCTTCACCGCCTCAGACAGTTCTTCAACGGGAGCTTGCGAATAAATTTGCAGATCGTCAGCATAAAGGTGATAAGATGAGATAAGTTCATTTGAAATGGAATTTATAAATATGGCGAAAAGAAGAGGAGAGAGAACGCCCCCTGTGGTATGCCAGCAGTAGTATTGCACCATGAAGATGATGTACCTTCAATGCAAATACGTTGTCGGCGGCCACACAGGTAACTACGAAACCAATCAATTGCTGTTGGAGATATGTTAAGAGAGCAGAGCATACCGAGCAGGACATCAAAATCTGATATCGTCAGTAATTTTAACTAGAGCTGTGGTAGTGCTATGTCCTGAACGAAACCCGGATTGGTACAAATTTAGGAGTTGGTTTTTACAAAGGAAGGCACTAAGTTGATTGTGGATAAGGCGTTCGAGGACTTTGGATAGGAATGGTAATATGGAAATAGGGCGGAAATCAGAGAAAGAAACAGGATTAGACTTTTTAGGGAGAGGAGTTATCTGAGCTTCTTTCCACAAAGATGGGAAAACACCTGAGGATACGGAATAATTGAGGACATGGCAAATGACAGGAAGAATTTCGTCCAAGATAGGGAGTATCATCTTACGGCTAATACAGTCATTACCAAAGGCATTTGACGTTATAGATAGCATGCTCTTCTTAACATCACAACTGGTAAATTGATTAAAAATAAAAGGAGAATGATTGGGAGTGGGAAGAGGTGAAAGATTATTTAGAGTATTGGTTTTAACAGCATCATTGAAGCTACAAGAGGTGGAAAAATGTTGATTGAGCGATTCAAGGTTTATATCCTTAGGAATAGACTCTTGACGTGACTTCCCAATTCCCATAGAAAGAGAAGAAAGAAATTTCCAGACTTTAGCTGGATCACCGTTTTCAACGGACTTATGAATGTGGCGGCGTTGGGCATCCCTACAAACCAAGTTGCTGCGATTTCGGATAGCGACGTATTTTTATCGACTTTCTCGACTAGGTCTGCACTTGAATTTAGACTTTGCTGCTGCCTTTCTTTGTAAAATTACTTTCACGTCATCTGTTAGCCACGGAGCAGGTAGATCCTTAATCTTTACCAAACGAACAGGTACATGCACGTCATAAAGCTGGTTAAGATTGGAATTGAGGAGGTTAACTTTGTCATCAATCGACTCTGCATGAACAAGATCAGACCAGTCACTATTGCTAGCATCTTCCCGAAAACTTTCCAAGTTCATTCCACCAAAACTGCGCTGAAGAATACTTTTGATTTGTTTTATTAAAACCAAATAATCCTAAGTAGGAGACAATCATATGGCTAAGGTACAATTTAATCAGCCGTTAATTAATAAGAATATATATATTTTTTATGCGTCACTTTTCTTCAGTATATCCAATATTTCCTTCATCTTATTGTAACGCATGTTTCCGTGAAACTTCACATCATCATCACCATCATCTCCAATGCTACAATTTTCGCAAAGAACTCATTACATTCAGCTTCTTTTTCTGCACTCATGTTGCAGCCTTCGTATTCCGTCATAGTCCCAATTTCTCTTGTTGTTTTAATAGTGTTATATTTATGGGTACACAATTCTCCAGAGTTGGATAAATCATCATTAGTTTGATAATCACGCAGATCCTTATGTAAATCAAAATTGTAAGGTGCCTCATGGATATTTTTATCGATTTTTCTCGAATATATGAAACCATCAAAAGGTTGAGAATCCGGAAATTCGTCTTGTGAGTAACAGGTTTCCTGGGTATTAGTCGGCACTCTGGATTTTTTTGATGAATTTGCGAATGTTGTCATGTTTTTTAATCTTGCTCTAATCTGAAAAACGAATGAGTAAAAACTTTTTTGCAAAAAAATAAAACCGACTTCCATATCAAAACACTACAAAGCCAAAAATAATTTTAATTTCGGTAGTCGGTGTTATTGGTTTTGTATTTTATTTTTTTTCACACCGCCTTCCGAAATTAAAATTATTTTTGGCTTTGTAGTGTTTTGATATGGAAGTCGGTTTTATTTTTTTGCAAAAAAGTTTTTATTTTCGCGCTTTTTAGTGGGTCAATTTGTAATTAATCTAGTTATAAAAGCCAAAATGTCAACTACAAAAAACTAAAAACGCGCGAACAAAAAACACAATGCAGAGTAAACAAAAAGATCATCAATGTAAATATATTTTTTAGACTTTTGTTGATTTTTCAGAAACGGCTTGTTCGATTTCGATAAAATTTTCATGGGACCATTTGGGAAGTATACCCTTTCCAACAAAAAAGAAGAATTTTTCAAATCGGTTAGCAAGCGACGGAGTTATGCCCGAACAAACATAAAAAAAAAACAAACAATCATCCGAATTAAGAACCTCCTCCTTTTTCAGAAGTCGGTTAAAAAAAATACCTTAAAAATACCTACTAAAGTCCAGTCGATGAGTTAGCTGAAGAAAATATTATACACTAACACTATTGTTCTACACTTTATTAGAGTATAAGTATCCACATAAGTATTTATTACTTACCTTTTTCTGTAATTATAACTTTTCGTGTGCTATTTGACATTGTGTGACAAGAAATTATGCGAGGCGCACCGCGCATGTGACTTTGTGCCTCGAGAACAAGCCAAACTAATGCAATTTGATGAGAAACTCGCGCTACCGAACAAGGGCCAGGAGTGGTCAATATCCGTCTCTTTCATATCTTTATTAATTAAGGTTTTAGTACCGCTACCGAAATATACCTTTTTCTATTTATACACAAAAAGTTTCGGTACCGAAATCAATTTAGATATCGAAATAAAGCGGCAACCGTTATTTTTCGGTATGACGTCATACCGTAATTTAAAGATAGAGTAATTTTTGGGTTATTCAGTCCCTGGCGGCGAGCAGGGGTAGTTCACCGTCGGGTAAGGACCAGACCCGAGTTGACGGTGCGTCGTGTTCCACGCGCGCCTTAAAGAGTACTCAGCAGCACTGACGGGGCCCGATAGGGCCATTGCCTGCTGGGGCTGCGGAAATGTTTTAATGAGATACCGCGGTCCCGGACCACAAGGGCAACTGAAGAAACAGGATGAGTTTTTAGTCAGTAGAAGTCAGACACTCGCTTCCGCTCTACCTAAAGCGGGAGGAGTCATTTAATGATTTTCTCACCTAGAAAAAAAATATCCGTATAACTTCGAAATGGTTGCACCCATAGATATAATAAACAAGGAGATATGGCCGCCAGACGAAATTATATCGGAACCATAATTATGTCTCCAGTTTAGGCGCTGGGCGGGGCAACTACTACATATGCAGTTCACTAAAATCAATAGATACGCAATCGTGCACACACCCGCATTTCTTAAATCAGGACGTAGTTCACAACCAATTATAAACCTTATTCCATCAAACACAGCGTGTATTTACCATAGACTGTACAACTTACCAACACAAAAACATCTATCGCTATCGTTGTGCTGTGCAAAAGCAATTTATTTTACATATACGCTAGTGATTGACTAAATCGGAAAGTTATCGATTCTTCTATTTATTACTGTACAATTTTTTTTTGGTAAGCAAAGAATTTGTTAAATATATGAAAACAAACACACACCCATGCATAACAAATAAATAGCATGAATGTATTGACTTGTTTTAAGCAAAATTTACTAATATGTTATCTGAACCATGTCGATTATTAAAACGCATTCGAAGCTTTAACGGAAGTAAAATACAAAAATTATAAAAAAAATAATAATAAAGAAACAGCACGAGGATAAGGCGTAACATACGATAATTCAAAGCTAGAAACACCACCGATTATTATCCTAAAATTTATGTAACTTACTTTACGAACATTGGTTACGCATTTCTCTACTATGCTGTAAAATAATCAAAATAAGTAATTAATATTATTTTACATCGATCTTCCAACCAGGTTAAAACGGTTGACAGATTGAAAAATAAACTATTGTAGCGAAGATGACGGCAGAACTCCTTACGTATGCATGCTGCGGGCGTAAAATAAATTGTTTATTCGTTTTTGTACACTTGACTTTTCAACGTATTTTTCTTTCTGTCATCTCAAGCAAAATAAAAATATTTTCTTAGAGGTTTCCGTATGTTATAAAAACCCCTAAACTATAATATCAATATTTCATTCGTCAATCGACATTGTTGTCGATAGCCTACGTCAGTGGATCTGCACAAACACATCACTAACTCCTCGCAAGAGTCAATGGCCGTACTACGAGATTAATCAGCATAATATAATTAGATTTGTTATTTTTACATTGCTTGTCCAGTCACTTAGTGACGAACTTAGGTAGTGGTTAAGAAGCAATGTATTTATTGCAGTAATAGTACAGTCGCTGTGATATTTGAAAACAAAAGTAACATAGTAAAAGCAAGAAATACTTTACGATTTACTGTTTTTCATGATTTTAAAGACAAATATTGTAAAATACTTGTACTAACATATATGGTAAGTGATTCCATGATTCACAAAGTTTTGGTTTTGGCTTCGGTTTTTGTAAGAAACCACTGAACAACTCGGCATTTTTATAAGTTGTCACGATCGCCGTCGAAAGCGCACTAGTTCGCGGAGACGGCCATTTGCCTGTGACATGGGCGCTGTGGCCATGTCGCGCGGACTTCGACATGCCCCCTTGCCAATTCTCCTGTTTTTTATATTTCTATGGTTCCACCTATTTGACTAATTATTTTTGTTATGTTTATAATTGTCAGGAGAAGGTTTGTATATAAGAACATATTTGAATAAAAAAATACATGAAACAGAAATGTTAAATTAGGCGTGCGAGGTGATCATATGACCGAAAAAAATAAGAACTAGGGCGAAACAAAGTTTGTGGGAATGCTAGTAATTTAAAAATATAGTATTTATGTATTTTATTCAGTTTTTTTAACAAAAAATTAAACTGACTTCCAAAAACACTGCAAAAAGAAAAATAACTTTAATTTCGGTAGTCTTTGGTTTTATATTTTTGTTATCTGACACCGCCCCTCAAAATTATAGTTATTATTCACATTTTTGCGGTAGGTATTGTTTTGGAATTCGGTTTTATTTTTCATTAAAAAGTTTTTTCTCGCTTTTTAGTGGGTCGGTTTATAGTTTATCTAGTCAAAAAAGCCTCAATGTCAACTACTTATCACCTTTTACAAAAAATTAATTACCTGATGAAAGGCCGTCAATTGTTGAAGAGTTCTCGTGGTACTCCTTCACTTCACCATATGCATTGTGACGAGCATAAAGTGCAACAACCATATTCAAGTAATTGAATCGCAATCGCAACCTATGAATGAAATACTTATTATTGAGTATTTCCGGTGGCTATCTGTGGTTTTCATCATAAGTTCCACTTCACCAAATTATGCTTTTCGAGATCAACTGCACAAGTTACTATAAAAAAAAATCCCAAATCGCTATTGGTGTGCCTATAATATTTGAAGAGTTCCCTCGTTTTCTCTAGGATTCCATCATCAGATCCTGACTTGATGACAATGGGACCAGTTGGAAAGTTTCAAAGAAATTTCCAAATCGGTTCAACCGTCTTTGAGTAATCGGGCTACATACTTTTAAAAAAAGTTTCTGGCGAACTTTGCATACAAAGCTTCAGTGGGGCCCCCATATAGATAAATTGTCAAAAAAGCATATGCTGTTAGAAAAATACGTGGATTAACTGATATCGAAACAGCACGTTTAGTTAAGTTACTTTCATAGTGTGATGTCATACGGTATCTTACTTTGGGGAAATTCCGCCGACATTAACACAATGTTTGTATTATAAAAAAACGTTTTACCAAAAAATTAAACCGACTCCCAAAAACACTGCAGAGTGAAAAATAACTTTAATTTCGGTAGTCGGTGTCTTTAGATTTGTATTATCGTTTTTGGCACCGACTTCCGAAATTAATGTTATTTTTCACTTTGCAGTGTTTTTGGGAGTCGGTTTAATTTTTTGGTAAAAAGTTTTTATTTCACTCTTTTCAACCGACGACCAAAAGAGGAGGTTATCAATTCGACGCGTATATTTTTTTTTATTTTTTTATGTATGATCATCGAGTACTCGAAGACGGCTGAGCCGATTTGGAAAATTCTTTTTTTATTCGAATGGGTATACTTCGAAATTGGTACCATTATCACCAAAGTCAGGATCTGATGATGGGATCCTGGAGAAATCGAGGGAACTCTTCAAATATTATAGGCACACCTATGGCGTTTTGGGTATTTCTTATAGTAACTTGTGCAGTTGCTCTCAAAAAGTACCATTTGGGGAAGTGGAACTGATGATGAAGACCACAGATGGCCGCCGAAACTACTCAATAATAAGTATTAAGTGGATTGCGATTCGATTACTTGAATATGGATGTTAAGCACTTTATGCTCGTCACAATGCATATGGTGATGTAGAGCTGATGGTGAAGTACCAGGAGAACTCCTCAACAATTAACGGCCCAGCATTGGGAAAAGCAATATTTTGTAAAAGGTTATAAGTAGTTGACATTTAGGCTCTTGTAACTAGGTAAATTAAAAATCATCCAACTAAAAAGAGTGAAAAAAAACTTTTTAACAAAAAATTAAACCGACTCCCAAAAAACACTGCAAAGTGAAAAATAACTTTAATTTCGGAAGTCGGTGCCAAAAACGAAAAAACAAAACTAAAGACACCGACTACCGAAATTAAAGTTATTTTTCACTTTGCAGTGTTTTTTGGGAGTCGGTTTAATTTTTTGTTAAAAAGTTTTTTTAGTTGGTCGATTTATAATTTACCTAGTTAAAAGAGCCTAAATGTCAACTACTTATAACCTTTTACAAAATATAGCTTTTCCCAATGCTGGGCCGTTAATTGTTGAGGAGTTCTCCTGGTACTTCACCATCAGCTCTACATCACCATATGTATTGTGACGAACATAAAGTGCTTAACATCCATATTCAAGTAATCGAATCGCAATCCACGTAATACTTATTATTGAGTAGGTTCGGCGGCCATCTGTGGTCTTCATCATCAGTTCCACTTCCCCAAATGGTATTTTTTGAGAGCAACTGCACAAGTTACTATAAGAAATACCCAAAACGCCATAGGTGTGCCTATAATATTTGAAGAGTTCGATTTCTCCAGGATCCCATCATCAGATCCTGACCTGGTGACAATGGGACCAATTTCAAAGTATACCCTTTCAAACAAAAAAAGAATTTTCCAAATCGGTTCAGCCGTCTTCGAGTAATCGGTGATCATACATAAAAAAAAAAATATATATATACGCGTCAAATTGATAACCTCCTCTAAAATAAATAAAAAAAATAAAAAAAATATTTATAAAAAAATAATTTGTTAACTTACTAGTGCACTATATGCCCAATGGTCAGGAATTTTTTTTAGATTGTTATTTACCCCCATTAAGCTAAAAAAGCAGTTGTAAAACCTGGTATTACGTGATTTCGTAAAAACACGTGTTTGTATTTTTTTTTTTAATTTATTTTGAGCAGATATTTAAATTATAATTTGACCACATACTAGATAAACATACAATGTTTAACGCTGTTTTAAAAGAAAAATGATATTTTATGCCGTTATTGAGATATTTGTTCTACAAAAGTAGGTAATTTCTCTTTTTTGGCAGTAAAATTGTTAGAGACAAATTTAAAGCGATTAATGCCTTGACTGTGCCATCTCAGTATATTTATGAGAATCTCCTGTATGCACACAATATTAATAAATGTTTAAAAAATACAGTTATATTCATAGTGTAAATACGAGGAACAAATACACATATGTATTTCCTAAAACAAGGTTAAAAAAATAGGTGGTTCGTTTAGATGCCAATGTATACGTTTTTATAATAAAATTTCTAGCCATATTTAAAAACTATTTATTTATTTATTTAAAATAGGTTCGCGTTTGACCACCATCTCACCTGATGGTAAGTGATGATGTGGTCGAAGATGGAGCACGCTTACCTAAAAGTAACCTATTCACTCTTGACTTAAAGACTCCTAGGTTATAGCTATCGGGAAACACAGACTCCGGCAGGGAATTCCACTCCTTAGCCGTACGCATAATGAAGGTATTCCCAAAACGTTTTGTGCGTATGGGTGGGATGTCCACCATGTAACGATGGCGCTTCGCCGTTTGTCTCGTAGTCCGATGATGGAACGGGCTTGGTGGAATTAGATTGTGTAATTCCATCGCACACTCCCCGAAATTAAATATTATTATTTTTTATTTATTTAATATATACTAAAAAAATGAGTGTACAATGGAGTGTAAAATTCATTTTATTTATAAAACGTAAGCTATGTCAGAAAGCATTTTACACAGTTAAAGATTATATTGAGGACAAGAAGGCTTGGGAATGAGCTGTACGTGATATACGTGAGCCTTTTTTATTTTATTGTTTTTGTTGATTATTTTTAATTCTTAAATTATTTGCTTTGTTAAGTATTGTATATACCTATTATATTATTGTAAATGTGAGGACTATGTAGGTTATTCTTCGTTGTTTTTACTTTCACTATAATTAAATTAATGATGTCAAGCAGTTTGAGTACTTGTGTGGCCTACCCAAATATCCTTACTTTGGTATTGTACGTCAAATTGCTGGACAGGTCCGCTCAAATTTGCGTGGTTATTTCCTCAAAAGAATACCACAGATATGAACCTACATGCTTCTCATATACAAATACAAATTCTATGGACTTTAAAAGAGACTATGACCTCTGAGTTTGTTTCGGTTTTTTCTTCTTAGAGTAGCCAGTTAGGAAATACCGGCCTCATCCAGCTAAACTAAACTTAACACGCAGAAAAACATGACGTGTAACAGTGTTATTTATAACCAATTTACAAAAAAAAAAATTAAGTCAACTACGAGTAAAATCACCCAGACATAAGACAATAGCCTATGTCGAGAATCGTACCCAGGACCACGAGGTGACACCAACTTAAGCGACACACGATGCGGTCAGTCAAAGTAAGAAAGGAGGCCCGAGAATTCCATTGCCTAGGGGCCCCTGCAGGGTTAATCGAGCTCTGATGATTGGATCTGAACTGGAACGGGCAGAGCAGCAGTCAGGTTTATTGGATGAAAATCGAGAGAGTATCGACCAAGGTCTGTACCTTAGATATAACCAGAATATCTTCAAGATATTCGCTGAAGATCGAACAGGTTTTAACCTCGAGTAAGTTCACATACGAAAAATACTAGTCAAGTTTATTTATTTACTTGAACTTTATGTACATTAGTGTTATATGAGCGGACTTAATGCAGCAAGACATTCTCTACCAGTCAACCTTTGGGTTGGAAAAAACACATGAAAGTTAAAGTTCATTTATGAGGATATAGCCAGCGCCTTGCATGGCTATAAAAAAACTACAACGTGGTCATGGGAAACTACAAAGCGAAACTGGGCAATTGACATGATCATGACGCGTGAGCTAGACCATTTGGAGCTGAACGTCGAACCTCTGCAGTTACCTACTGGCTAGTTTTATGGAGAAGGGGGGTCTCTACTCCCTGGTTAGCTTAGAGCCCAAGATCTAGATTCACCCGACATTATACCGAAGACTTCCCAGACGTCAGCCTTAACGAGATTAGGATGACTCTGACACAGCTTAAAATAACATGGCGTCTTGTCCAATGTCTTGTTATCGTTGGCTAAACCCATAAAAGCTAGTGGAAACTTCTTTAGAACCTTTACAAGAAGTTTACAAGAAGTTTAATTCTAGCATTTTTCACACTCGGGGGAAAAACGTCATAGGCATGGAACAGAGCGTAATTATTATGTAGGGCATTAACTCTGCTTAATAATTACATGCTAATTATACTTCTAGGTTATGTTTTGCGGTTTTCAAGAATCATCATGCATCATCACATCATTTTGCTTGTAGAACAGATAGGTAAGTAGTGTAGGTTCTAGAGTGGCAACAGAGTGAAGATAGCAGACAACGGCGTTGGAAGGCCATCCACAAGCAATACTGGTGAATATCACGGGATTCCGCTGGTTAAGACAGCGCAGGACTAGTCGAACTAGCGATATTTGGGGAGGCCTATGGCCTGCAGTGGACGCCTTTAGGCTGAAATTATGAAGATGATGGTTTAGTAATATATTATAATTATACTAATTCATATTCATACAAACTTTAGGTTGAAACATTATTGTTGCATTTTTATTATTGTTGGTTTTTGTACTAGAAGCTCCTTATATCACAATAGCCCTTTTAAAATACATTAAATTGTAGCCTAAGAAGAAAGGCTAAAATATATATATATTTTTTGACTAACTTAATGATTTTGTAAGTTACTGTGTTTTCCAAAAGACAACTTTCCTTCAAACAACTTTTAAGAAAAATTATAGTAGCACATATAAATAGATTTCACAGCCCCCGACACCAATCTGCTAGTAATCGGCTTAAATAAAGTGTAGTACAGATTGGGACGTATTTTACCAGGTCTGTTTCGCTATCCAATAACATCCGCCTACAAAATGTTAAGCCTAATCGGTGTCTATACCAATCGTTATAATCTGTATCGAAAAATATTCTTCGAAATCCCTGGATAAAAGGGATGTCTCAAATCTTTAAAAGTTTAGATGGACGAATTGAAATGTCTAATGGGGAGATCAGTACTCGTGGAAATCAATAATATATTAAAGTCACTTAGAATATTATTGACGAACATTAACATTGGATATAGGCCGCACGTACCTATAATAAAATTGCGTCGAAGCGGATATATGTAGGAAATATTTGGGTAAAAGTAAATTTAACGATGGTCGGCCGCGTCCGGTGGACACCTACTGTCATTATCGTTATTGAATAGCAAATAAGGGCGAGTATACACAATGAAAGGGGTGCGGCGACGCCACCAAACCGGTCAATATGGCCGGATTACCCGGCTTTGTTCTACTGATGAATAATTGTGTCCAGTATCCGAACGGGATTAAAGCGCTTTCTACTGATTTAATTGACAATCCTAGCATGATTGTTAGCTATTAATTGAACAAACTGGAGCCCAGTGATCCGATCAAAACGTCGGGTGAAAAGCAAAGTTAAGATATTCAGAACTGTCACTGCGGGGTAAAGTGTCGCCAGCTAATCGTCGGTATTCTGTTATCACACAGTTTCAAAGCTTACCGTTTATTGACGAGGTGCGATTAGTGCCCGACACTCGCTAGACACGGTGTGTGGCACTGGCTAGTTTAGTCCAGCTACTACGATATATCCGGATAACATGGCGACGCCCTGGTTGAATTACCGGCTTTGTGTGACTGATGACTCATTGAGCCGACTCCTCGTAAACCGTTATTGGAAAGCCCTTCGTTCATGGTGCCAGGGAGCTTTGTTAAGGATCCTACTTTACTAAAATAATATGGTTCGTTCAAGGTTAATGCAACATCGTTAAAATGTCATTGAAAAGTCTGAGTACCTTAATTAAACTTTTTAATGATGCTATTTTGATTCACTAGTAGCTGCGTAATGGCATCAAAGTTAATAAAATGTTAGAACTTATAATTAATAGGTGGGTAATGTGTATTTTGCGCAGGATTTCTGCCAATAAATAAGCTGAAATTATGATGTTTTGAAAAAAAAGGGTTTGAGATATTTTTTAAAAATTCAAAGTGGACGAGTAATTTATGGTTGGTTTGTAATGGACGAACCTTGCATTAATAGAAAATTAGAAGGGCACACAGGGCGTCGGTGGGAACTCTCAGAGTGCTGTCCTAAACATTTCATGAAAAATGAATTTTGTAAAAGGGATTAATGGGAGTCTACTGTTGGAATGAAGCATTTAATTATTTATACCTTTTGTATTGATTAAAGTTCGAAATAGAAAATCAATTAAGGAATCTCTCAGATTTTTTTCACTGATTACGAAGTCACACTATTGCCCAGAGCTACTCCAAATGCGGGCGAAAGCGAAGACCCAGTAATAAGCTAGTTAACTATAAGCCTAGTCTAGACAAATTAATTTAAATAAATGTACCACGGGTAGCTTTCACATTCATCTGTGGCCTGTGGGTCATTTGAAATGGTCGCGGTTGATGTGATGTCGGCGTTAATGAACCCCACGACCCAGCAAGCCCATGTACTTACCTAATTTAAATTGACCTCAGAGGTTTGATATGGTAGTTAAATAGATAACGTTGGACAAGAAAGTGGTACTTTGACGGCGAGTAGGTAAATGAGAGTTAAAAACTAAAACCTTTTAACCAAAGGTAACTGGTAGAGAATGCCTTGCTGCATTAAGTCTGCCCATATATAAAGTTATAACTAAACATTTATTTTTTACAAATGAAAAATTGGTTTCTTCAAAGTATAATTTGCTAACGGATTGTAATTTAGGTCTAGTTTCTGTTTAATACTACTTCTTTGGCCGATTGTATGTACTTAGTAGAAGAATCTAAATTGATAGAGCAATAAGGTTGAATTCCTGGTATAATATTAAATTCTGAAAACGTTTAGGTGTAAACGGAAATTAAGGTTATCGAGGAGTTTGTTAATAAGAAAGATGAGGTGAGATGGTGCTCAAACGCCAGCTTATAAAAAAAGAAAGACATTGATACAATTCCAAAGTTGTAATTTTTCGTTTGTCAACTGAGTTAATCTGTCTATCAGGGATTTCGTCCTTGATGCTATCTCTTCACTACTCTTGGCTCACTGGTACAGAATTCCCAATACATTAAGTTCGTCTTTATAGCGTGCTTGTAGTCTAAAGAAATAAACAATATGCTTATAAAAGTACCTCCACTAATATGAAATGCGATTTCAGTTCATCATCTTCCTAACAGTAAAAATCTGTAACTCCAGTTCTGAGTCTGAAAACATCAGTATTTCATTCAATCAAAGTTGATTCACAACTGTGTCTAAACAGTTCACATAAAGGGTCTCATTATGGTGGAGTTATAACAATGGTATTACGTAACCCGGGCTTGTCACTGCGACCGCAGGATACTAAAGTGGATTCTTGGGCAATTCTCTGGGCCCACTTTGATTTGCTACCACAATTTATTGTTGCCCACACGCACAGTTCCAAACAAAAGGAAATCTCAATCAGAACCAGCATTGTTAGTGGTAATGGATTAGTATAGACTGCGTTAATTAATAAACTTAACATGTTGAATGTAAGTCGAAACCCACACATTATTTGATGTAGGTTTTTACAGACGCTACAAGTTCAATTTGACAACTAGTCAACTGAAAACCTTTAGCTCCCCAGAGGTAACTTTGTACCTATTCTCTGCCTAGCTTTGTACAGAAAGAGGCTTTTATTCAAAACAAGCCAGGCTGGCTTCCCGTTCAATAATTAAAAAATGATACGTCAGTCCTCATTAAGATTTTCTCCTGTGTCGTGCGTATGTTTAATTAGTTAAACTCACGTATAGAAACAACCAGGCCTACTACAACTATCTGCAGGCTATACAATTATTTGTTCCGTTCGGGAATCAAACCCATTACTAGAAGCGCAGCAGCCAATCACTCCGTCAATGCGTCAGCTGTTGCGTTATAATCGGATTGTACTTTGAAAAGCTCCTAAACTAAAAAATAAAAAATTAATACGAAGATTCACATGAAAGGAAAATGTAGCCATTGAACGTCTTCAATGAAAGTGGAATATTTTAGCTGGACCATGTACCTATCCGAGAGGCGCGGCTCAAAGCGTGGCCGCAACATTCCGCAAAGGGCCTGCATTCCCGACTACGATTGTTTAATTTTGACTTTAAGGGCTTTGGATAAGAACGTTTCTAGTGAATGAACTGCTTCTACCGTTATATTGATGTTGCTAATTGATGAAGTTGTATGATCTTTATAGATTTTACTTATTTGATACTCGGTTTTATCTCCACTTCACTCCAGTAGCGTAGGTATCCCTCAGAAGTACAAAGTTTATTTGCAGATAAACTTATAATAAACGTCTAAACAAACGAGCAGACAATTATGTCCTTTTTTTATACTATAATATAGACTATAGTTGAAACTTTTTTCAGTAGTTGAACCTCTGTTCTCATACTCGTAATGTTCATTCTTGTTAGGCGCTTGTTGATTTTGTTAGTTTCTGGGTTAGTTAGCATTACATACAGGGTGGCCCGCTTACAGTGGTCTAAAGATAATTTTCAGCTTGAGAGCATCATAAGTGATCATTTAAAACAAACTTTAGTCAAGCGAAAACTTATGGTTTCGAAATTATGATTTTTTATATATATGTATAAGCATAGTGCAATAATCTACCTATCACGCTATAGGCTCATATAGTGTAAATAATTAGACTGCATTTTTTTATTTGAACTTTTCCATCGTTTTTTTTAACTTTTCGGAAAAAGATAGATTTTAGGAAAAATCCTGTGAAACAAAAATGTACAGCCAAAGTTTTGCTGACACTGCTAAAATATACCTTAACATAGGGGTAGATTTTAGGAAAAATCCTGTGAAACAAAAATGTACAGCCAAAGTTTTGCTGACACTGCTAAAATATACCTTAACATAGGGTTATTCTTTACACAAAATATCATAGTTGTCCTTCGATTGCAACATCTTCAAAAACAACATCATGTACATTAACACATGAAAATCGAAAGGCATGAAAAAATGCAGTCCAATTATTTACACTAGATGAGCCTATAGCGCGATATTTTAGTTTTTTAGGGTTTCCGTACTCAAAGAGTAAAAACGGGACCCTATTGGCTATTACTAAGGCTCCGCTGTCAGTTTGTCTGTCTGTCACCAGGCTGTATCTCATGAACCGTGAGAGCTAAACAGTTGAAATTTCACAGATGATGTATTTCTATTGCCGGTATAACACATACTAACAACAAATACTAAAAACAGAATAAAAAATATAGGGGACTCTTATACAACAAACGTGATTTTTATGCCATTTTTAGGGTTCCGTAGCCGAATGGCAAAAAACGAAACCCTTATAGTTTCGTCATGTCTGTCTGTCTGTCCGTCCGTCCGTATGTCACAGCCATTTTATTCCAAAACTATTAACACTACACATGTGAAACTTGGTAGGTAGATGTATTCTATAAAACGCTTTCCGATTGTTAGATAATAATAATAAAAATATATAAAATTAAGGGGGCTCCCCATATATGGAACTGAAACTAAAAATATTATTTTTCATCATATATATACGTGTGTGGTGTCTATAGACAGGTCTTTAAAAATGACATTGAGGTTTTTAAAACCACTTTTTTATAAAATCAATCGTTTAAAAGATATACGCTTCCAAAGTGGTAAAATGTGTGTGTAAACTTCTATAATAATGGAGTGAAAAATTAACAAATAATATATGCTCTAGATCTTAATGTAAATTTTCAACCAAAAGGTTTGAACGAGATCGGGTCGGCACTTTTTGAGATATAGCATATTTTGTAAAACCGCTAATATAACTTTGTAATTCATACAAACACTATGAAAAACAAAGTTATTTGGCGTAGTTACTACGGAACCCTTCATTGGCGAGTCTGACTGGCACTTGGCTAATTTTTTTATAGATGGTACGGAACTCTTCGTGCGCTTCCGACTCGCACTTGGCCGGTTTTTTTTTCCTGATATCATACGTAGTACATCAATATCCACTTATTACTATGTGTTGATAAACATAGTTGGTAATAAGTGGATATTGATTGATTTTGACAGGCCTGTTGGTCTAGTGGTCTGTGGCCCTGACTGCTATGATCAAGGTCATGGGTTCGATTCCCACCCAGGACGAATGTTTGTGTGATGAGCACGATCATTTGTTCTTTGTCTGGGTGTAATTTATCTATAATATGTATGAATTTAGAAACTAGCTGACCCGCCACGACTTCGTTCGCGTGATATCCTACCCCTACCCAACCGATACCACTACCCCTATCCTACCCCTACCCTACCCAAACCCTACACTACCCCTACCCTACCCTACCAATACCCTTACTTTACCCCTACCCTAACCCTACCCTACCCCTACCCTACCCCTACCCTACCCCTACCCTACCCTACCCCTACCCTACCCCTACCCTACCTCTACCCTACCCCTACCCTACCCCTACACTACTCCTACCCTACCCCTACTCTACCCCTACCCTACCCCTACACTACCCCTACCCTACTCTCCATTTTATTTAGAAAACGTTTGTATAGGAAAAAGAAAAGGGTTGTTTTAACGGTTTTCCCGGCAATTTTTATATTTTTTATTTTTCTCAACTTTTAAACCTTCCCTAGACCTCCACGAACATTTCAAAACCAAGATAAGATAAATCCGTTCAGCCGTTCTCGAGTTTTAGCGAGACTAACGAACAGCAATAATTGATTTTTATATATGTATGTAGATATTATGTATGTTTATCAGTTGTCTAGTACTCATAGCACAAGCTCTGCTTAGTTTGGGACTAGATGGCGTTGTGTGAAAGTTGTGGAATATTATTATTGAAGTAAGTACGATAAGTAGTGTTAATTTTACTTGTTTATATACAATGTACATTGTACTACTGTTCTATGTCCCAAAATAAAATAAAAATAAATCCATTCAGAGGTGATGCTGCTAGGAGATGAAACTATGCATGCTTGAGAATGGGTTAATGTTTTTGCTACTTGATTGTATACACCTATGTTTGTACTAGAAAACAACCACTATTTTAGAATGTAAACTAGTTAATACTATGTGTGAATACTAGTAAACTTTCTACTCCAAACTTCAAGTGAAACTTAAAGTTCGGGTGCTTATAGGTGCAACATTTGAACAACAACCAATGAATGCTCAATTTGGAATACAAGGAACGGGTTTTCCAAGTCATAATCAATACTTTAAGATACCTGACCGGACTTCAATGAAGGCTTCAATTAATATCTTGTCAAAGCCGATATACTAATATTCTAAGGTAAGTTGTAAGCTAATCTCGTTTATCATTGGTTACTTTGTAGCCCATAATTTCAATTATATCAATATCCAATTAAAGGGCTCATGGAGATAAGGTCCTAGCCAGCCAGGATGCTTACGGTACGTCATTGCATATCAGATTGGTGACCAAAACCAACCAACATTGCTGTATATCTCATCTACATAATGTATGTATGTCCGTAGTTTGATCACTTTAGGAATAAGCGGAGAATGTTTTGCTATGTGTATATAAGGTGTATCTATTCATACACGAAATATTTTAGGAGATATACCTATAGCTTGAAAATAAACACGACAAAAAAAATTTTTATCAATGTTTTTTTTTATTTTACGTAATTATTATAATTTTAAAACTGCTTGAGACATTTTGCATAAAATCTTTACTCCATATTCTATGACTGACCCGCCCGCCCGCGCCGCGCCGCGTTGAAGTGACGTGCCCCCGCGCGTCTGTGTCGAGCAGCCGCGTGTTGGTGAGATTGTACGAGTATTCGCTTCGCATGCATGTCTCCACTGTTATTTCGCGTCCTGGGTTACCGCACTCCAGTCTGTGTTCTGCCGGACTCAAACACCTGCCCCCACCTCATTTTACATGAGACCTAACAATATGACTGGTGAACTGTAGTGGACTTGCGAAAATACACTTCTGCCTATCTCTACCGAGAAATCAGGCGTGATGATGTTAAAAATAAACCAACGTAGCTAGACTTCGTATCTCATTCTAGTGTCAGTTTAATAACGTATCGCTTACAATGATAATAAATGTGAATTTAAATTACAATACCATTTAAAGCTAAGTAGGCAAATTATTAAATTCACTCCATTAAAGTTTTACGAAAAGGAACCTAGATGCGATTAAAATATTTTTTCATTTATAATCCTAACCATACCTACCCATCTACATTTACATCTATCCTACCTACATCACATACGATGATACGAATTGAATGGACTTTAAGAGACGTTGACCTCTGAGTTCGTTGTTTCGGTGATTCTTTTCAGAGTAGTCAGGAAACACCGGCCTCATCAAGCTTTACTCAAAACACAAAAAAATGACGTGTAAAAGTGTACTATTTAGAACCAATTTACAAAATAAATATTTCATTTCATCTGTAAGCTAGGTAAATACCAATAAACAGCTGATAGGTTCAACTCGAATTCGCATGTTAATGACCTCTGTGAGGTTATTAAGATGTGTAGGTTCTTATTATTCTACATTATTATTGTTTTGGCTTTATGTCGCAGTGTAGTTAGTCGGAAACCTGTCTATTTTACAAGAAATTCGTAATTGTGACGCTTTTTACGAATTACAGTAACAATAATTTGGCGTGTCTAAAAATTAGAATCAACTTATTTACAATAATTTAAAATGTACATACCTAGTACCTACGTAGTTTTTATTTAAACCAATTGTTGTACATATTCGCCCTGTTGTTGGACACAGACGACTGCACGTTTTAATATGTGTTCTTGCACTTTTAATTATGTGTCGCTATTTATTTATTTATTTATTCATTTGGGAAAACAAACAGTTACACAAGTGTGATTAAAATTATGAATGATTACAAAAGTATTGGTATATGTGTAGCTCACGACATTATCCACATATTGTTCACATCAATTTTATATTTGAACTAAATAAGCGAAAGCGAGTGAATCTACATACTTTTTAAAGAAGAAAATATTATTTACAAATTAAGAAAAAAAAAAATCAATAATACATTTCTATTTAACTAAACTATGAATTTTGTTGGTCACGGAATAATAAAAAAGACAATACATTTTTATTTAACTAAACTATGAGTTATGTTGTTCACGGAATATTTAAATCTATTAGACGACAATGTAAATATGTCTATGTCTGAGAAAGTTGTGTTAAAATTTTTTGCAATTCGACGCAAAGGTGGCGCATATCTGCATTCGTACGGCATGAAGAAATAGCGAAAAGTGGACGTGCGCGGACCTCGCGTCTCATTACAGTTCTTGGTACATTAAAGCTTAATTTATTTGTCAAATCTAAGCAGTCATATCTGTTATTACATAAGTCATGTAGAAACATCATTTCTAGGAGTAGACGTCTAGACTTCAAGTCCATCAACTTCATATTATTGCTGACCGTCGGACTATTGGATACCAAGCTATGGCGACAACGATAACGCACCCCTTTGTGAAATCTGCGCTGTATTTTTTCTATGCTCTCAATGTACTTTTGGTACAAAGGATTCCATATAAGAACAGCATATTCTAGTTGAGACCGAATAAGTGACTTGTAAAGATGAATATAGGTATCTATATGTTTGAATTCTTTGGTGGTTCTCATTACAAAACCGTACATGCGGTAAGCATTGTTAATAATTCTATCTATGTGTTGATCAAGGTGCAGTTTACTGTCTAATATCACTCCAAGATCCCTCACCGATGGAACTTGGTTCAAAGGAGTTGTGTTTAGTGTGTACGAACAATGTATAATATGTTTGTTTTTTGTAAATGTGATGGATACACATTTAGATGTACTCAATTGAATTTTGTACTTAGCACAACATGCAGAGAATCGATGTAGGTCTTCTTGTAGTAAATCGCAATCATTTCTATTGCGAATTGTTCGGTACACTTCACCTGATCATCTGCATAAAGTAAAAACTTTGAATGTACGAAACAACTCCCAATATCATTGATGTATATAATAAAGAGAAGGGGACCCAAAATTGAACCCTGGGGCACGCCAGACGAGACAGTTACATAATCCGACTGTACTCTATCCCTAACCATCACTGCGAAAGCGTTCACAATTCGCGTTTTTAATTGTTCCACACTTGATATGGTATGACCGTTAGGTTAGGGTACCTACCCCACACATTTACACTGAACCGCGTCGGCCTAACAATATGTGGATTTTCTGATGCCCACCAGTGTGCGTTGTGGATGTAAACATCCCAACGCGCGTAAAGGTGGACTCGTCCGTCCAGAGTATGCGCCGCGTCGGGTCTTCAAGTAACCAATGGCAAAATTCCACGCGTGGATTTAAGTCTATCGGCTTTAATTCATCCACCCTAGTGAAGTGGAACGGGTGCTTCCCCTCATCCCGCAGAAGGCGCCAAACGGTCATTTTGCTCACGTTAAAAACACGAGCGGCGTCTGATGTGCTGGCCATTGGGAGCTGCAAAAAGAAGTCGACGATGTCGTCCTCGATTCTTACTGGCACTCGTTGCCTTCCTCCGTCTGCAGCTGGTGGCATGTAGATCTTATAGTCCATATGCCGCTGTACAGCTCCAAGGATGGTCTGCAGTGATGGTCTTCTCCCAAATCGCTTCAAGAAGAGGGCTTGTGCTGTGAGCAAAATATTTCCACCCTCATTGTAGCACACCACCATGTTCTGATACTCCTGTAGTTAGGCATTGTTTAATATGTTCCCCGAGCGAGCCCGACGCGTGTCAGCTGTCTCCTAAGGCGCGCGCGAGCGACACGACACGCGGATTGAGTGGGACGAATGCGACTGGCCTAGCAAGACGCCGCGACTGAGACGCGGGCGCCGGGGAGGGTAGCAAGCGCCTCTGCCACCCGCTGCGCGCGCATGTTTTTTTCTTTGATCGTATTCACAAAAGCTGCGCGCCGTTTCAAATACCGCCGCCCGCGTAAACTAGCGTAGTGGATGTTTAAAAATAAGAAAGAACCAGTATTTATTATGTGTGTCAAGTAATATTAAATTATTTAATTTTATTAATAATATACCTAGATATTTTTTTAATTTTTGTTGCTATGGTTTCCTTACCAACTATAGGTATATCTCTTAAAATATTTCGTGTATGAATAGATACACCTTATATATAGATAGCCCGTTGTTATGTCTACTTAATTTGTATGGAACACGAAGACTTATTGCACCGATCCCAAATTACTATGATGATGATTTATCATTTTGATTGCATATACATTACAACTTCAACATAATGTAAGTTATCACTTTTCTATATCTACAGATTATGCTACGTTAAACCGAAAGTATAGACTTTATAAATTAAACTCATCTATATTTGAATTTAGAATTCAAGATATTTATCAAATTTAGGAACAAAAAGCTCTAGGTCATTAAACACACGGCTCATATTCCATTAGGACCCAATTATTTTATACAGATGGTCACTCAAAAATCAACCTAAAACGAAAAAAAAAACTTTTTCCAGAAAATAGAACGGACTTCTTTATAAAAACACTACAAAGGCAAAAATAACTTTTTCGGTAGTCGGTGTCATTTGTTTTGTATTTTCTTTTTTTTTGACACCGCCTCCCAAAATTAAAGTTATTTTTGCCTTTGTAGTGTTTTTATAAAGAAGTCGGTTCTATTTTTGGAAAAAAAATTTTTTCGCGATTTTTAGTGTTCAATTTGTAATTTATCTAGTTACCAAAGCCAAAATGTCAACTACTTATCACCTTTTACAAAATATTGCTTTTCCCGGTGCAGAGCCGTTAATTTTTGAGGAGTTCTCCTGGTACATCACCATCAGCTCTACTTCACCATATGCATTGTGACGAGCATAAAGTGCTTAACATCTATATTTAAGTAATCTAATCGCAATCCACGAAATACTTATTATTGAGTAGTTTCGGTGGCCAGCTGGGGTCTTCATCATCAGTTCCACTTCCTCAAATGGTGCAACTGCACAAGGTACTATAAGAAATACCCAAAACGCTATAGGTGTGCCTAAATCCAATATGATCTGATCGGATTCCAAGAATATTGTGTCGCTAATCGCTTGGATTTAAACGTATCTAAATGTTACATATGTACGTTCACTCGCAAACCAAAACCTATTCTTTACGACTATAAACTAACCAATACTTTAATATCCAGAGTCAGTACGATTAGAGATTTAGGCGTCACTTTTGATTCGAAACTTCTTTTTGACACACACATTGACAATATAATTAAAAAAGCTTCCAAGGCACTAGGTTTTATCTTGAGAATATCAGCCGACTTTAAAAACATAAAAACACTCAAAATTCTGTATTGTGCCTTTGTGCGCAGTCATCTCGAATATTGTTCACCGGTATGGAACCCTAATTATAATACTTACATAAGTCGCATCGAAAGTATTCAAAGGAAATTTTTGAGATACATTCAGTATAAATCTAAAACTTATCTTCCTAACTACCACAGTCGATGTAGGAAGTTTCATATTCTTCCACTAATCGACCGGAGAAAAATGGCTGATCTGGTATTTTTATTTAATATCGCTAATGGTTCAACCGACTGTTCGGAACTGATTGGCAAAATTGGGCTACGTGTTCCATCTCTCCAACTAAGGAATCATCGACCTCTATATGTTCCCTCTGTGCGGTGTGTTTATCGGCAAAACTCATATATAATAAGAGCTAGCAGATCATACAATACAATGTGTCAGAGTGTCAATAATGATCTGGACTTATTCTCCACCAATGTCACGAAACTTAAAAAAAAAATGTACAATCAGTTTTTCGATGAATAATGCAACTATTAATTACTTGTATGCGCTTTTGTATAACTTCTTGTCTTATATAGTACTTATGTTAACTTCTAATCTTATATTGTATAATTTGCTCCGAGTACTTTTACTTCTTACTTTAATTTATCTGTCTACTGTCTCTTGTTCTATTCTAATACTGTCTGCGAAAACTTGTAATTGGCCTTCTTTCAATATTCTTCATCTATCTGTATCCTAGCTGTAAGTTTTCCCAAGAGAATAAAATAAAATAAAATAAAATAAAATAATATTTGAAGAGTTCCCTCGATTTCTCCATGATCCCATCATCGGATCCAAACATGACGACAATGGGACCAACTAAAAGTATACCCTTTCAAACAAATAAAGAATTTTAGAAATCGGTCCAGCCATCTGCGAGTAATGAGGTAACATACATAAAAAAATAAAAAAAAAGTTCAAGACGAATTGAAAACCTCCTCCTTTTTTTTGAAGTCAGTTAAAAAACAAAGTCGCTAGTGAGGTTGGTGGAGATAGATAGACATGATCTATAGGTAAGATCTTACACTTCTCCTCTATTAAACCCAATGATTGCGAGCTGGTATCCTGGCGATTTTTGCATCAGTCTTACAAATTGGTAAACCTACTAAGTATAAACAAATCAACAAACAGTCCGTTTACTTACTAAATGTTGAGAATCAGAAAATAATATCTATAATGACGAAAGTATAAAATTGTATTGGCAACTAAAATACCACCTGTCACCACCCTGAACTTAAAAATATTCTCTAATATGTATGTTCTGCTATGGTAAACAAAAATGGTGGAAATAATGTAAGTACTAGCAGGCGTCATATTTCCGATGCTTTTAAACCAATTGTCTTGGGAAATGTGAGCGGTGTTGAGTGCTACAACTCACAACGAAAACAATGTTTTATTTTTTTATGGTGACTCGCTAGTAGCCAAATCAATATGTTCAGAAAATACAAAACTGTTTGAAAGTTCTTTTCATAGACAAGTATGTAGTAAAATTATCATCTTAGCGTGTCTGAGGCAAATGGCTAAATTGAGTCTGCTCAAAACTGGACAACATGTTTGGCACCGTCGGAAACTTGCATCAAGTCCTGCAGTGAGCAGTTGATAGGACACGCAAGACAGGAAATTAAGTAAGCCATGTGGAGCAGCACCACATATACAGTCCGAGGCTTTTTGTATCGTGGGAAAATCATCAAACGTCTCGCTCCCGCTGACTTCTACTGACTAAAAACCCACCCTGTTCCTTCAGCTGCCCTTGCATTCTATTATCTAGGGCAGCGGTATGTCGTTAGAACGTTCCCGCAGCCCCGCAGGCATTGGCCCTATGGGGCCCCGTCATTAGTGCTGACGACTATTTGAGGCGCGTGTGGAACACGACGCGCCGTCGACCTGAGTCTGATCCTTAAATAAAAATGGTTAGTGTGTTAAAATTTGACGTAGACTTTATCCATTATTAAAATGTGATGTTTATTAATCCTAGTATCTTTTATTCAGTGAAAGGCTTAGCCAAGGTTACATAATTGCTCTGGTTACAGATGTGACTAGTCTACATCATAACTATGTGTCACGACCATTTATAATAGTATGTTATCATAGACATATTCGTAAGTTTAACTTAGCTATGCCCCACATAAGTCTGATCTTTTTTCAGGGATGGTTTTTTTTTATTCTGGTTGGGAAAATCATCAAATGACTCTTCTTTTTTCGCTGTGTGTAGAGCGGAAGGGTGTGTCAGAATTCTACTGACTAAAAACCCACCCTGCTCCTTTAGTTGCCTTTGCGCGGTATCCTGTTAGAACACTCCCACAACCCTGTAAGGCAATGCCCTATCGGCTGCTGACTGCTCTTTGAGGCGCGCGAGGAATACGGCGCGCCGCCGATTCAAGCCTGGTCCTTACCGGACGGTGAACTACCCTTGCTTGCCGTCCACAGGCCTGTGTCTACGGTGGCCGGAGATCAGCTTGTGATCCCCGACGCCCGGGGCGTCTCCCGCGGCGGCTGCGGCGTGAGGAAGTTTCAAAGATGGTAACTAATCATAGTAGGTACATAAGAAAATTATGTTTAAGAAATAGTACTATGTTTCAAGCTGCAGAATATCATCCTGCCATGTCTGTAGCAATACTAAGCATAACGTTAATAATATCGCTAGGAATTCTAGGTGGCTCGTTTACGTACGCGCTTAACGACCCATACATAGTTGGCAAAGCATTGCGTATTTAAAGCAATTAAAATGAGGTGACGTGGAGATCGTTTAGACGTAGGTACAAAGTTGAATTAGGCTTGGTTCGCATGTCGCTACAGCGCTGATTTCCCCACGGGCCTGTCAATTCCTCGGAGCTAGAATACCACTAGCTGCACTCCACTTGATTAAAAATGAATGTTTTCAGACTTTCCAGCCTGCAATAATCGTATACGTAAAACTCATTTAATTAAAGTTTTTTTCATTAAAGACTTCGCTGATGCTGAGTAAAAAACTTGACACATATGTAAGTCCTGGCTGTACGTCGCGCGTCTGTCGCAACGAGTTACGATGAAACGCTTATTAATATTTTTACACAACCATAAAGACAGGTAGGTAGGCATACATGACAAAGGTAGCAATTTTCTTGATAGGATTCTTTTTAACCGACTTCTAAAAAAAGGAGGAGGTTCTCAATTCGGATGTTTGTTTGTTTTTTTTTTATGTTTGTTCGGGCATAGCTCCGTCGCTTGCCAACCGATTTAAAAAATTCTTTTTTTGTTGGAAAGGACATACTTTCCAAATAGTCCCATAAAAAAATTATCGAAATCGGACAAGCCATTTCTGAAAAATAGACAAAAGTCTGAAAAAAATATTTACATTGATGATCTTTTCGTTTACTCTGCTGGTGAAGGTGATAAGTAGTTGACATTTTGGCTTTTGTAACTAGATTAATTACAAACTGACCCACTAAAAAGCGCGAAAATAAAAACTTTTTTGCAAAAAATAAAACCGACTTCCATATCAAAACACTACAAAGCCAAAAATAATTTTGATTTCGGAAGGCGGTGTGAACAACAAAGAAAATACAAAACCAATAACACCGACTACCGAAATTAAAATTATTTTTGGCTTTGTAGTGTTTTGATATGGAAGTCGGTTTTATTTTTTGTAAAAAAGTTTTTATTAAATGAGGTGTCTGAAAAATCAAAGCTATTATATCGTAAAGCATAAATAGGTGCTAATTATTTAAACAAAAATTGTTTGCAAAACAAAACAATGTAGCATTAATTAAATGAACGTTGTTTATGAAGAGGGATGTAGACAAGCGAAGAGCTTCAGCGAGCTTCCAGGAACATTTTGAAAGTATTGCAAAGATTTTTTTTTACATTTAATTCCAAATACTTGTAATTGTTAATGGACTGTCTATTAAGAATTTTAAAGACGAGTTAACTGAAAACGATTGAACTGAAAGGTAGACTAATAAAAAGCCAGGAAGATTTTAAATTGGTCTGAGATCTAATGAATAGCAGATTTAACGTTTACAAATAAGCCCAGGTTTTAGTACATATCTTAAAAATAAACAGACACTTGAGCATGCCTGGTTGAAATAAATAGAGTTTACACTGTTATGGAAATCGGTTATAGCATTAAGTACCACAGGCGGGGGTAACAGAGATGGTAGTATCCAGTTAATTTCGTTACGATGTAGATAGAGCACGTTGCCATTTGCCTCGGGCCCGTTTCCCCTTGCCACCTTTTAATTTCTGTTTAAATATATTCACTGAGTAAATAAAACGAAGTTCTCATCGAGCAACCTTAATGTCCATTTTTACAATTACCCAAAACTTAGAAATAAGGTAAATATGGCATTTGAAAGTTTGATTTAATTTGAAAGCTTATCTTTAGTTTTTAGATGTTGATATGTAAGTATATATAAGGTTTCTTAATAATTACATGTAATATCTTTGAGAATGAAATGAGTTAACACGCACCTATATGGCAAAATATAAAAGATGAATTTTAAAAGTAAAGTCTATAAAATTGAAAACTACTTGTTTTGAATTTTATAGACTTTTGAATCTCATGTATTTAAAAAATAACGAAAAAAAATAACGTTTAATCACAACAAGTTAAGTTTTAACACAACAAAACGTTTCATCAATCAATAAAGGTTTATCTACTTATCAATTAATATGGCAATAAAGTAACATTGAAATATATAATTATTTAATAGAATTTGCAGGCTTCTTAATAATTGCGATATACCATTAGACACTTTTTCCACAAAACATAAAAAATTCAAGCACCAAGTCCACCAAAAATAATCTACCGTACTGTTTCTTTTTCTATCTCTACTGTATAAAACTGTGTGTATGTTTTTTCTATGTATACTGTACAAACTACGCACGAGTTGTTGTTTGCGTTATTTCCGCACTATTATTACAATCTATTGATTTTATAATCTTGTTTTTGCATTCTGTCTATCGCGTCATATTGTACACTATGTTTGTAACATATTGCATGTATTATTATGACTAGTACTCAGGCGGGGCTTCGCTCCCGTGGATTCTATCACGGTAAAAACATAACTCTCCTTTTTTGCAGTCGCGTAAAAAGTAGCCTATAACCTTTCTCAAGCTTCAAGCTACTTCCATACCAAATTTCATCCAAATCCACCCAGTACTTTCGAAGATTAGCGCGTTCAAGCAAACAAACAAACAAACAAACAAACTTTTCCGCTTTATAATATTAGTATAGATAAGCAGTGTAACAATTGTAGATAGGCCAATAAATAAATAATAATATTTGAAAATAATAGCTTGCATATAAGAGAGATTAATATGGAGTTAAAAGATAGGTACTTTTGTAAAATGAGGTTTTTGTAACTGTTCTTATGTTTCTTTTTTACTATGTCTTCTGTTCCTGACCGTAGTCGACTACAGTTTTTTTACGTTATCGACGCTCAGTCACCGTCACTTGGCCGCAAAGCCTCTAGCTTTATCCCTCACTCAAGCCAAAAAAACTGATGTTTGTAAAGACCTACTCCATATTATTTAAGAGTGATTGTCTGTATTCGATACACAGCAAAATTGTAATTTAAATATAATATAAATTAAAAAATAACCTGGTGGCATTAAAACTGCTTAAAGTCGGCACCAACCACATTATCCTTAAAACTTTTAAATTGCTGTTGCGGTCGAGTTAAAAAAAAAAGTAAGTAATATTGTACCTATATTAAATACAACACATCACACTATATATAAAACCGTACTTCTGCAACAATCTCTATAGAATCTAAATCAGTTTATTCAATACTAGTACTCACGCGGGGCTTCGCTCCCGTGGATTCTATCACGGTAAAAACATAACTCTCCTTTTTTGCAGTCGCGTAAAAAGTAGCCTATAGCCTTCCTCAAGCTACTTCCATACCAAATTGCATCCAAATCCACCCAGTACTTTCGAAGATTAGCGCGTTCAAGCAAACAAACAAACAAACAAACTTTTCCGCTTTATAATATTAGTATAGATTGTAACACAAAAAACTAAGCTGACAACATCATTACCTCAATAATAATACAAAAAGTGTAATCTTTTGTCCCCGACTGTACTCTAGAGGAACGTTTTTCCCCGTTGTTATTGACACTTCCCGTTGCCCACTCGCTCACTCACTCACCGGCACTTGACTGCAGATTTCCTAAGATTGATCAATCGCTGTTTAATTTTCACTTATTAGACTCCCACCTGAATCAAATTACAATATTCACTGCATTGTTACGCTTAAATGATTGATGAATTGATTCTCGTTCATTTTTGAACTGATATATTTTAATGTTTGTAAAAGCTTTATTTTGGATTCGTGTGAAAAAGCTGTAAGCTTAAATGATCTTCTGTAATTTCGATCATATTACTCGTCAAAGTACATTACCTATAACACACCATCATGTACATGCAAATTGAATCATCACAGATGAAAACGTCGAGATAAAAGTACAGTATGGTGTAAGGAGTACGGTATATGCCTATAATATAATATAGTACCTATGTGTATGTAGATAATGACATGAAAATGTATGAAATTTGCTGTCCTGAACTACTTAGTTACATTATTCGACGCCTTTTGTTTCACCATACAGAATAGGATAGGATAGGTTGTCACTAGAATAGGGAATAAGCAGCAATACGTACTTTCAGTTGTATTCTGTAACAATAAATAGCTTTATTTTATTTTTAAGTGGGTAATTATCAAATGACCCCTCTCGCTTTGGAAGAAGCGGAAGGGTGTGTCAGACTCCTACTGAGGAAAAACCCACTCTGTTACTTCAGGTACTCTATCACCGCGATATCTTGTTAGAACATTTCCGCAAACCCGGATGATACATAGATGGCATGTAAATGGTGTGTTTATCGTCACTTCCTATAGACTATTGAATAAGGTACTAGCAACCTATAAATCAATCATTCCGTAATCCAAGTTGTGTTGCCAACGCTCTCTGCATACGTCCCCTCCGCCGCCGCTAATCCATTCTGCTAGTAATTCAAAAACGTATTACCTAGATTCAATAGGGTATTGTATGGCCAGAGTTTGGCTACGACGCTCCTGGGCACTATAACGACCCAAACCAAGGCTTTATGGTGCCGTAATTAATTATCTAACTTCACAGCCCCCAAGCAATCCTCACATTGATCGCTTCCAGCCTTCGGACAATAGATTCAGAGCCAGTTGCCTTGTTAATGGACTAATGGTAGATTAGTTATTAATTTATGGTTATACAAGTTTTCCAACATAGCAATACGTTAGAAATAACTTGTTTAGGTGCCTTAAATATCAATTAATGGGAGATACATGGTCTATTACACCTAGTTGATATTAATATCTTTAGCTGAGTTTGTATCCAATTCAGCCTCAGGCTACCGAACCTCAAAGTTTTGTAGACGGGTTTAATGTTAACAATAGAATTAAGCAGGATAAAGCACGTATTTAAATTAAAACCCTGAATTGAAAGATGAACAGAAATCTTACCCCAGTTGAGCCAGACGTAACACGAGTACAAAAGTGGCGAGCACGAGATACAAATTGTACAATGTATCGAGTATTCACTCGAGTCGGGGGCACCGGGGAAGTTTGGAAAGGCACGTCAGCCGCGGTGAAGTACAACAAACCAATGAAAACAAGACTTGTTCGTCGGAAGATCGCTCGCTGGTGAAGTTGTGAAAGCAGGAAACATTCAATGATTCCCGACCGCGTCCGCCCTCCCCCAGCCTCCCCGCCTAAATATTTTGTCATTGCATCTTTACCGAGAACAAACTTAGTCGACGAAATCCGTTTCTACTCATGTGACGTCAAGTAGGTATGTCTGCAACAATTTCGTTTCGAGAAGTTTTTTTTGTATGTAAGTTGACTTTATTATTCATGGGCCTGTGTAAATATATTCTATGTATATATATAACATATATCTACTTGTATTTAGGTAAGACCCTGCATATAATTGCAAGTTAACATGTTCAAATTTTAAGAAATATTAAGAATATATTCTTTGCATAACCCGTTTCAGTATGAATTGGTTATTTCAATTTATTTGAGTAGTCATCTATTTCAACGTTTTGGGCAAAATGGAAGCAGGGTCATTAAATCAATATGCCCAGCTGGAAACTTCGTAAAAGTTTGCTCGGAGTTTTTCTCCTAAACAAAGAAAACAAAAAGTCTCGCTTGCCTTCAAATATCATCATTTATTACTGAAGGATGAGAAATGTGTCTTTGGAAATCAGAGGGGGTAATATAATCTGACGAGTGAAGGAATCGATATAAAACGAAAACAGAAAATAGATTACATATCCAACATTAAACACTAGCCAGTTCCTAGCCAGTCTCGAGCTAAGACAAAAATAAACTAATCTAAACATCTACCTTCCAATTATGTCTTAAATTGAAGTTCTACAGAAAATCTAAAAGTAGTGTTGCCAGCGTTGCCAGCTAATGGAGAAGCAATATTTCAATTGTCATATTCTGAGGTCAGACAGGTAAATTCCGGAAATAGGTTTTGCATTATACAAGAGCTTTCCAAGTTTCAGTTCAGATATAGAGCTATGTGTCAAAATCAATCTTCACGTTTACAGGTCGCTATTTTCAGTGCAGTCTGGATTCTACCTTTATAGTTCGGGAGCGTGGATTTTTAATGTGACCGCTTTTAGTCCCAAGTACAGTAATTTTTCATTTGTTTCTTTGACTACAACATAACAACGATACCTATAATGTTGTTAGCTAATGTAATTGTAAGTTTATAGCAATAAATAGTTTTATTGTTATACTTCTATACGAACCGATTACACAAGAGTTACATCATATATACTTGCATGTATTTTAGATCGGGTACGAATCCTAGCAAGATATGGTGGATATGATTAACACGTAACTCATTTTATATGCAGTCGCGCAGGCAGTAGCTCCCGCACTACGGCGGTGGCCCGTCTATTTGAGGAGCAGACGGTATGTGTAAGTGAGCAGCCACGACCTGTCCGGCTGCAGCAGGCTAAATGCAGCGGCGACTGCAGCGACACCGATTTGCACTTTGCCTTCTGAATCTTTAATGGCTCTGGTTATTTCTACCCGAAGTCACTAATTAACTGAAATGTATCGCTCCATTCGAACCATTTAAAAATGCAGCCATTGTTATTCCACGCTTTTAGACCCCGTTGTAAAGTGATATTGCATGTTACAAAGTTAACGAATGCAAAATTTCGTTAAGGTTTTGATATGTGCTCTGATTGTTACGCTTTTGAATGCGTGTAGTTAAATCGTGTGCACTGTTCCGGATCTCATTTTGTCACTTACTGACTAATGGAATGTCATTCGTATTTAATATTTTCATTCATAAATTACCGCTACAAATGAGATGATCTACATCTTTTTGAGACATATTTTATTCTTATAAATTAAGTAAAGAACTCGGAAATCAATCAACTTAGACAGGAAATCACTGAGTAAAAACAACCGAAATCTGTGCCAACAAGAACTGACAGCTCTCTGTTTTACTTTACTTATGGGCTGTACGACCTCTTGAAATAGCCTCAGACTTATAGATAGAGACAGAATATAACGATACCGTCACGATAAAACGAGACGCTGAATTCTCCCATTACAAACTATAAAGCCTCCCCATTGATCACGGTAACGCGTAAAGCCTTCAAAAAATCCAGCAATTTATTTACTGAGTAATTCCCCACTTTACCTACGGCATGGAACGGTTTTAGACTATTCCAGTATTGTTGAACAAGGTACGCTTCTTCCTAAATAATATTTGAAATTCACTTTCAAATGGAACGCTATTTAAGATTGTGTAAACCAGAACAACTTTATATTTGGTTTCTAATAATGAAGCAACGTTTCCAAAAGTTTTTAAGGAAATAATTTCAAGTGTTGAACTCGGTGCCCGCGACAGTTTCATCAATCTTAACAGTCAAAGAAACAACTAATTTAAATTGGCCTGCCTCGCGCTCAGCTCGGGAATAAAGACAGGAAATTAACGGAGTCTCTCAAGTTCTTTAATATACTGGTTTCGTTATTTTGTGTCAATAATTATGTATTAGTTTTGATGCCGTATTTCAAATTTGAAGATGCATAGTAGAGTGGACATTGAACGGGAGCGGAGGGCGCACATGATAGGTCGCAGGTTTGCACGTAGTTCAATTGGGGTTAAGACTAAGATCTTTAGAGAGCGTATTGTACTTATCTGCGTGTACAATATAATACTGCAATTAGGGTGATTGAGGAGCTGCCCCGCTTTTGCAGCGCATCTGGGATGTTTGCCGAGACGCGTATTAGCTGCTTTTGTTTGACTATGCGTAAAATGGACACGAAGAAAGGATGTGCATCTGTAGTGCGCAGGGTGTGGGCTGCCTCCAATACCAGTAGGTAGGTCTTAAAAATGTTAGCAGATAGACTGGACTGGATATTGTTGTGGCACAAATGTTGCTTGCGGGGTGGGATAGCCTATCTGATCTATTTTTTATCGTGCGGTTACTTTAATTAATTAATTTATAATGTAATGTCTGTGTGTTTTGTAAATTTTATGGTACTGTTGTCTTCTGAATTAAACGTATATTATTTTATTATTTATATAATTAACTTTTAGTCTTACATAGCTAATATTTAATGGTGTCTATTAGTGGAGATGGTCGCTCTACAGCCACAAAGCCTAATAAGTTTAAATTTTCGGATGAACTTCCATCTCACATTTAGTTGCGCAATTATGACATAGTATAGGCACAGAGTGGCAATAAGCAGTTATAATAAGCTGGTGCGGCAGAAGTGCTAACTGAACACTGTAATACTGTTCGAGGATAAAGATTAGGCTGCGGCGCCGAGCGCCGACTGAGGCGGGACATTTGCGACTTCCGGCCCCTTCTCCACTGACGCTGAGAAAACTGACACGACAAACTGAGGTTTTTTCTATAAAATATCTTATTTTCTCTGAATATAATTTTTCAGTCTCCTCAAATTTATATTTTTGATTTGAAAGTAAAACTCGTAGTTATTACATTTAAAGATCCAGTAAGAGATTAGACAATTAGACATGTTATAATTATTTAATTATTATTTATCAGTTTTACTAACCTTATTTTTCTTTTGAAGTATCTATGTAATAAAACGATGCGAAGATATTTTCTGAAAAACATGTCTTGCTTGCAACCTTCAAGAGCACTTTTATTGATTAGAGATTATATCGTTGAAGGACTCATATTTTATGAATAATGTTGCTGAATTATATATTAGAAAAGCTCTTTTATTTTTCAGGTTTAATATAAATTAG
This sequence comes from Tholera decimalis, assembly GCA_943138885.2. NCBI lineage: Eukaryota > Metazoa > Arthropoda > Insecta > Lepidoptera > Noctuidae > Tholera > Tholera decimalis. The sequence continues at coordinate 19,804,405 of OW964563.2, read as the reverse complement.
TTAGTACTAGAAGGGATACAATATCGTTTTAAATTACGTTGTTAGTATAATTTAGAATGCCTGTAGAAATATGCAGAGTAAATGTTACAGACACATTTCTAGAACCAGTAAAGATTCATCGCGAAATTTCTACATTCCTGTCTAGCAATTTTAAGGTATTTTTTGTAACACAAATTATACCTGTTGTGCAATTGATGTTTAAAACTTATTATATAATATGAATTCATGAATACAAACTTTCAGAAGTGACTCAAATTGACGTATGCATCAGTGGGTTAAAATTGGTGGCAAAATGTCAAGTTGACACATGGAACGTCGCGCGGCGCTTTTTTTTCGCTGGAGTTCGTCTCGTGTCGTCATATGAGCTCAGTGGTGGTTTTGTATAGTGTAGTCTTTTAAACACGCTAAACTTATTTATAGACAAACTTTGTTATTATTTTACTTGCTATTATTACTTTGCTTTCATTGTGCGTACGGCTAAGGAGTGGAATTCTTTGCCGGAGTCTGTGTTTCCTGATCGCTTTATCCTGGGAGTCTTTAAGTCAAGAGTGAATAGGTTACTTCTAGGCAAGCGTGCTCCATCCTCGACCACATCAACGCTTACCATCAGGTGAGATGGTGGTCAAACGCGAGCCTATTCTGAATAAAAAATATATATATTAAATATTCTGTATATTTCTTCTGGGTTTTCAGAAATCTCAAAGTTAAAATCCAGATAAACACAGTTTTATGTGAATGAGCTTCCCCTATCGTTCTATTATTGTTTTTAAACAGACAGTGGACGACGACAATTAGCTCAAAGCGCCACATTAATTCCTAGAAACTTGTTAGTTGTGTCTCGACGCAGCATCCCGGCTGCATCCATGCCGTTTAAATTTCAAATAAACATTATAAGGTACTGTGCGAGCCGTCTAATTGTACAGTTGGATACTGTTTTCGGGATTTTAGGCTTACATATCTTTTAACGTACCTTATACTAGTATATGTACCTAACAAAGTCAAAATATATCAGTGCTGATTTGATTTTTGTATTTTTCATTACGGCAGGTAAACTCAACGGCGACCCGCATACCTACTTTTACAAAGTGCCTGATTGAACAGTGATGAAAAGGCCGTAAAGGTTTTATGAAAGAACAAATAACAGTTTTCAATGAGTTTCGGATTTGATTACAAAAGTTCGTCAAAGAATAGTTCAAACTCCGTAAACCGTCTTGAAACTTTATTACTCTGACAAAATATTATTTTAATATCCAATTTAAGGATGACTGTTATGAAAAAATGAGTTGCTTACTCAGAGTTATCGGGGCAGCCATCAAAATTTAATTTAGTAGAAAGCGCACTCTCTCCGTAATGTATGCGGAATGCGCGAGCTCCTATTTGGTCGCCTCGGAGCAGTAAGGAGATCGGTACATTCAGCTACACTTTCTTATTTAGCAAGCCAGAAACGTTGTGATGGAAATTTCAATAAAATAATTTGGGTACTCACCTTATTTCAATATTTTACCTGAATTAGTAACGGATACTCTTCCTCTGTTGCTTGATAAATTCAATTTATTATTTACGTCAAAAGTTAAAGTGTGTTGAGTTACGTCTTTATTTGCCAATTGCGTTTATTTTTGGGTAGGTGTGTCCGCCCCGGTGAGGAGGCTTTTAATACTGAGCTTTTTTGTATTATATGGAATCTGCCAAACATCAAATTGGTTTAAAATAAATCATAAGTGGATCAACTCTTGAACATTTGCGTACGAAGCCTGTGTGAACTTTGGGTCCTTCAATAAATTTCTAAAAGTCTGGAGGCGTACCTTTCCCCATTCTTTCCATTCTGGAGTGACAAATTATATTTACCCGACTTAGCAAAGTATTTCATCGCGTCTGGATATAAAAAAGGACCTTATTCTCGACACCTGAAACGAACTAAGCGCTTCGATAAAAATATATTCACATGAAATTGTAATTTATCGAATTGGCTGAGATTGAAATGCTTGGTTCCTAATCGATACTAATTCACGCTACATTTTCCTACTTATTGGAGCTCCGGGAGTGGGTCGAGGGTGGGGATATGCGCAGGAGAGGGGGCACGATTTATAGTAGCATTAGATTCGCATTTGTAGCGTAGCGCAGCTCCGGCTACGGACGTGTTGAACGTTGCCCTCTTGCATAATATTAATGCGATGCGACTACTTACTGAAATTGTGCCTTCTTGCTTCCTACTTTCAAATGTTTCTGCCATTAATATTTATAATTTTTGACGGAAAACTTGTCTCCTAAGAATTATATCGCTTTCATGATTATAATAACGCACTATCACCAGACTGCTCTCATTAGAGTAGTACTAACTAATCTGACACGAAAAGCTTGTTTTGTCATTTTACATACCTACTTATTAGTAAAAGTCTCGAAACAACCATTAGACTTCATGAAACGTGAGCAGCTTGTTACGAACATTATGAGCGCAAGGTGTGAATAATGATTTTATTAAAATTTAAAGTGGAAGCCACAGCTCTTTGGAGCAAGGAATTTAATAAATCTTTATGAGATTTTGTAGTATAGAAATTTATACTGAACTTATCTATGTATATTAAGAATTTAAAAGAAATATGTCTATTAGATCTAATATCAATGCATTTTGAAAAGATTCTTTTATACTAGATCTTAAGCAATATGTGTGCTATGTTTGAAAGTTGAATTGTTGGTCGTACTTAAGAAATGGTACAGACAAATATTGAAATGGCAAACCTATCCTTTTAAATAGGGATTTACAATTATATTATATATTGTTTAGTACCAAACGTTTCCGAACGCACCCCTTTGACAGAACGAAGTTTGATCTTGACATTACTCTGCCTTGACAGATAGATTTTGCTTGGAAAAAATGCCGGTCGTCGGAACCCTGTTGAGTTAATTAATTGGTAAAATATTGTTGGATTCGCCTGTTGAGACCGATAATTGGGTCGCGAATTATCTATTTGTTGTTTGAAGTGTATTCCCCATTTGCCGAGAACCCCGGGATATTGTTGAATCATACGCCGTATTGCGTCACCTCGTGGCACGCGGAATAATTGGAAATCAGCTTGGATCTCACGTGAGATTAACATATTAATTGTGTTCAGTGATTGATTGAACTTTGTAATCTCGGATTAACAAGAATCCAGTGATATTTCTTGGAACATATCGCCTTATTGCCTACCACGCGTAGCGCGCGCTTGCTGGAAACGAGTTGTGCTGTGATTGCTGTTGTGACCGCGCCAGCTGGAGATCGGCGCCTAGTGAACGTTCTACAACACTTGACTTACATCACACCTTTCAATTACTCACCCTCATATTACATACAAACCACACTTGGAGCGTGACCTTGGAAGGTCGAAGTTGGCGTCCCCAGCACTCAGGTTAGTGGTACATTTTTGTTTTTATTGTTGTAGGCCGAAGCCTAGTAGAGGCAGGCCATTGTGTAACCTTGTTTATAGTTTTGAAAAGCAACGGTAGTCTCCACGTATCGTGGAAAAGTTCCGGACACGTCCAGTTACCGTTGGCTGGCCTATTGCAGTCTTGAACAAACTGGTAGCAGAAGCGTGGTCTTATAAGATCCACATAGTACATTGGAAGTTTTGAATATTGTTGAAAACTTAAAACTTGAGTTCAATTACTTAACATAACTTATAACTTAATAAGTTTTGAATATATTACCATGTCATCCGGGCTATCTAATTGAAGTTGAATCAATTGAAGTTGTATTTGTAATTTGTACTGTAGCCTCTTTCATTGCATTGACAGGTAGGATTTATTTGTGAAATTAGGAATTATTGGTATAATTTGGTATAATTTGGTACATAATTTGGTACATAAGTTGGTATATTGTTGTAAAAGTTGTTTGGTATTTGTGGCAATTAATAATTGAATGTCATTGATCTGAATTTGAAAGGTTATCTAAATAATAATTACACATAGTCTAACATAATAGGACTTGAATTGTGTGTATTGGTTATTGCATTTATAGTAATTATTGGATTGTTGATAGAGATTCTCCGGCTCAATATTATACTTCAATTGTTGTATTTAATTGTTGGTGTGATCCTGCACAATATATACATTGAATTGTTATTTATTTTGTAACTAGCCATCCTTAGCAAGCTAGATTCATACTTGGAATAAGTACAGGGTTGGATTTGGACTTGAAATAATTGAATTTGAATTTTTATTTTGTTGAGATTACTTGGCCGGCTAACAAGTCATTGCTGTTTGTTTAATATTTGATTGTTGGTTATTGATTGTTGTTTTGTATTAATATTTGATTGTTGCAATGGCCTCATTAAGGGCAGTCAGGGAGGCTGCTGCGGGATTGACCTCACAGTTGAGATGGTTCACATCGGCAGCTGCAACTGTTGAGCGTGTGGAATTGGAAGAGCTCACCCTTGCTCGGTATGGGCAAGTGATTGAGAGGATCAAGTCAGCTGATGCTGCGCTCACACGCTTCAACGAGTACATCATGGACGTGGATTTGGGGGTGATGGATCAGACGGCCCGCGATAAGATTTTGGGTGACTATGACCAGATTATCCACCTGGGGGATGTCATATGTCTACGAGCGCGGGAAATTTTGAAGAGCCGGGTGCCTGATGCGGCCAAGCCGCAGACCCCTGTTGTTGCAGGCCCTGGACTATTGAGTAGGCTGCCCACCCTGGAGCTGCCACATTTTGACGGTCGCTTGGACCACTGGCTGGGCTTCCTAGATCTCTTTGAGAGTCTTGTCGATGCACGCTTGGACCTCGGACCTGCCCAGAAGCTGGCCTATTTGTTGTCTGTCCTGGAGGGCGAAGCCAGAGCCTTGGTGCAGCACTTGCCGGTGACGGATTCCTCTTACCCGACCGCTCTGGAGCTTCTCTCCCGACGGTATCAGAACAAGCGCTGCCTGGCTGATGTGCACATCGACCAGATTTTGGGACTACCGGCCATTGTCAGCACGTCGACGTTGCGCACTGACTTGCTGAACCCGTTGGTTTCAGCGACCAACGCTTTGAGACGCTTGGAGTTACCGGTAGAACATTGGTCCTACTTGTTGGTGCACGTGGTGCTGCAGTTGCTCCCCGCGGAGCTGAGGTCACGTTTTGAGCAGAAGTATGGTGGGGATAGTGCCACCCATCTTCCCCCCTTTGACGACCTCCTCAAATTTTTGGAAGACGAGTGTCGGTTTGCGGATAACACTCGTGGCGCCACGGGGTCACCCCCACTACCTTCTCAGCCCAGAGACCAGGGACGGACTAGGGCTCGGGGGCCTGTTGATGATCGCCCCGCCCCCCGTTTTGCTGGTGCCCGGAGTCCTCGGGCTAGGGGGCCTGTTGATGATCGCCCCGCCCCCCGTTCTGCTGGCGCCCGGAGTCCTCGGGCTAGGGGGCCTGTTGATGATCGCCCCGCCCCCCGTTTGGCTGGCGCCCGGAGTCCTCGGGCTAGAGGGCCTGTTGATGATCACCCCGCCCCCCGTTTTGCTGGCGCCCGGAGTCCTCGGGCTAGGGGGCCTGTTGATGATCGCCCCGCCCCCCGTTTGGCTGGCGCCCGGAGTCCTCGGGCTAGAGGGCCTGTTGATGATCGCCCCGCCCCCCGTTTTGCTGGCGCCCGGAGTCCTCGGGCTAGGGGGCCTGTTGATGATCGCCCCGCCCCCCGTTTGCATGGCGCCCGGAGTCCTCGGGCTAGGGGGCCTGTTGATGTTCGCCCCGCCCCCCGTTTTGATGGTGCCCGGAGTCCTCATCATTGTGACTTTTGTAAGGCAACGGGGCATGTCATGGCGCGTTGCCCGGATTTTTTGAATTTGCACGTAAGTGCCCGCCGCCGTATTGTCAACGCACGCCATTTGTGCTTTTCGTGCTTGGGGGCCCACTTCTATCGGGACTGCCCCGACCCCCGCCCGTGTAGAATTTGTGAAGGGTCCCACCTTGAGATTTTGTGCGCCAACGCGAACCGCTCCAGCAGACCAGCCTCTGAGGGGGGTTCGCGCAGGGGGGGGTACCCCGGAGACGAGCACCGGGCTGAGACCCGCGATTCTGTACGCCGCACTCCACCCCCCGCGCAAGTTGAACGGGAGCCCCACGAGCGCCATTTGGTCTTCCCTCGTCAGGGAGAACGCGCATTGGCTGCTAGGCAGCAGTGGCCGGGTCGGCGCCGCTGCCTTTCCCCTCCGTTGGCGGAACGTCCCCGGCTGGAGTCGCGCCCTCCGCCATTCGGGCATTCGGTGGGATATGCCCCTCCAGTGATGGCGAGCGGCTTGGGACACCGCGCGGACGAATATTTGGATTGTTGGCCTCGTCGTGAACGAAGGCAGCCTGGAAGCGGCGATCGGTCGCCGCCCAGGCATCACTAAGAGATTGACGCCTGCCCGCTAAAGGACCCCCCCGATCAAGACGGTTTTGTTGCCAACGGCCTCGGTCACGGTCTGGGGACCCTTGGGTGACTCGATTGTGGTCTGTGCCATTTTGGAGACGGGAGTCCGGGGTTGCCTTTTGTCTTCTTGGTTAGCGGGACAGGTTGGCCTGAAGGTGAACGACCTTTCAGGCAAGATTTGGGGAATTGGCGAACCGGCTGACACCACTGTTGAGGGAAGGACCTGGTTTGAGGTCACCCTTGTGAGTTGTCCTTACCCTAAAATTGGTGCTCCTGCCCTTGTTGTAACTGAACTTGGTACAATTGTTGGTGACTGATCGTCACACTAAGAACTCGCATGCCGGTTACAATGCGCTGTTGGCCATTCTGCAGCGAGAATTTTGGATTTTGTCGGCTGATCGCGTCAATGAGGCGAGGCCCTTTGCTGGCGTCGTAACGGATTTTGTTGGTCCCCCTTTGTTGAAGACGTCCACCCTTCGTAATAGCAAGATTGTTAGGGCTTATTTGTGTGTTTGTCTGCCTGTCAACCAAGGCAGTACATTTGGAGCTGGTAACCTCCCTCTCGACAGAGGCCTTTGAGGCGACTTTGGAAAGATTTGTGTCTCGCCGTGGGTTACCTTCGTTGATTAGGTCTGATTGCGGTACGAATTACAAGGGTACAAGTAACTATTTGAAGGAGGTATACGCCTTCCTTAATGAGAACCAGGTTGACATTGGTAATAGTTTGGCCCGCCGAGGGGTCACTTGGTTGTTTGACCCGCCAGCCTGCCCCCCATTGGGGGGGTATTTTTGGGGCCGCGGTGAAAGCGGCAAAGGGACGCTGGCGGAGATTGTTGGGAGACACCGTTCTCACCTTGAGGAACTAGCTACGGTATTTGGCCGCATTGAAGCTGTGTTAAATTTGCAACCTTGTCAAGACTTCCAATTGATTAGCGGACGGGTAGGCCCGTCCGGGGGGGGTAGATGTTTAGTACCAAACGTTTCCGAACGCACCCCTTTGACAGAACGAAGTTTGATCTTGACATTACTCTGCCTTGACAGATAGATTTTGCTTGGAAAAAATGCCGGTCGTCGGAACCCTGTTGAGTTAATTAATTGGTAAAATATTGTTGGATTCGCCTGTTGAGACCGATAATTGGGTCGCGAATTATCTATTTGTTGTTTGAAGTGTATTCCCCATTTGCCGAGAACCCCGGGATATTGTTGAATCATACGCCGTATTGCGTCACCTCGTGGCACGCGGAATAATTGGAAATCAGCTTGGATCTCACGTGAGATTAACATATTAATTGTGTTCAGTGATTGATTGAACTTTGTAATCTCGGATTAACAAGAATCCAGTGATATTTCTTGGAACATATCGCCTTATTGCCTACCACGCGTAGCGCGCGCTTGCTGGAAACGAGTTGTGCTGTGATTGCTGTTGTGACCGCGCCAGCTGGAGATCGGCGCCTAGTGAACGTTCTACAACACTTGACTTACATCACACCTTTCAATTACTCACCCTCATATTACATACAAACCACACTTGGAGCGTGACCTTGGAAGGTCGAAGTTGGCGTCCCCAGCACTCAGGTTAGTGGTACATTTTTGTTTTTATTGTTGTAGGCCGAAGCCTAGTAGAGGCAGGCCATTGTGTAACCTTGTTTATAGTTTTGAAAAGCAACGGTAGTCTCCACGTATCGTGGAAAAGTTCCGGACACGTCCAGTTACCGTTGGCTGGCCTATTGCAGTCTTGAACATATATATATATATATTTAATATAAAACTATTTAATGAGAAAGATATAGATAACGAAATAGGAATCTGTGACACATGTGCTGGTATTGTGTTGCAGGTATAACAGTCTTTTTCTCAATATATATATGAATGAATACATAATACTGATAAAATGTTTAAATCATATAAATAATTAAGAAAATAATAAAACAAAGTAAATGATAGAAACCAAACGTTTCAAAACTTAGGGCTAAAAATCTATGTTGCATGTATGTTTATATGTTTGTCTGTATGCTGGTATGTTTGTTGTTTCATTAGAAAACAAATTCCTGAGTGAACAATCAAGTAATAAATAAATAAAAAATTATTCACTAAACAAGTGTTGTAGTACAACAGGGCAATATGTCTATTATATATTTAACTCGTGTCATAATGATCATTTTAGAGGAACATTTATACCTGGTTTTCACTACATTTATACAGGTGTCATACTGCTTTCCTAGCTAGCCTTGCTAAAAGCCTGCGATGAGGATAAGCAGTTGCCACCCCCCAGTTAATTTCGTAAACCAACTTAATATTTCATATCGTTTCAAACATAGTCACATTTAATTAAAACATAATTTAAGTTCCAAGATTTAGTCCGACATGCCAGTCGCAAGCGAGGCTATGCTTGCCACCACTACATTGCGGTCTGCCATCGCATATCACCGCTCCACGGGACAATTATGTCCGTCACTGCGACCACATCCATTTCGCTACGTAAGCTTCAAAGGAGGGTATTGACCGCAAGCGATATTGAACATTATAATCTCGGGAACATGAAAATGTTCCGTCAGAACTGATTTGCATTGAGGTACCGATTTAGTACATACAATTTAGTACATACAATACAATTTACTACAGCGTTATTAATTTTGGAACATTAGGAGTAGGTTTGTGTTAAGAAAATCTAAAAACAATTTCTAGGTTTTCTCTGCTTCACTGGACCGTGTAGTGGTCAGCGTTTTTCTGCTAAGTATGAGTTGTAAATGGCGCGTCCTGTTCCACGCGCGCCTCTAAAGCTTTGGTTTCCTAGGATAGCGGTGCCGTCAAATAGCGGCCGTAATACAGCGGTGAATGACGTCACTAGAACGTTGTCTATGTAAACAAAATGGCGCGGTTTCCTAGACAGCGGTAACTGACACCGTAACGTCAAAAAGCGGTGCCGCCATTTGCATGACGGCCGTTTTGTCGGTGTCAGATGGTTTCGTGAACGTTTCCAAAGAGAATATAATACACTAGATAGCGATGAAGCAGACAGTGTGTTAAAACGGCCGTGGAACTTTCCACATGTCGTCACCGTAAAGACGGCCGCCTTTTTGCGTCCGTAATATTACGACCGCTATATGACGGCAGCGCTTTCTTAGGAAAACAAAGCTTTAGTGCACTCAGTGCCATTGACCGGGCTCGATAGGGCCATTGCCTGATGGGGTTGCAGAAATGTTCTAACGAGATTCCGCGGCCCCGGATCACAAGGGCAACTGAAGGATCAGGGTGGGCTTTTAATCAGTAGAAGTCTTTCTCTCTCTCCTGCTTCACCCAGAGTGGGAGTAATTTCATGATTTTCCTACCGAAAAACAAAAAGTATGACTTGTTCGAGGTAATTGTTATTTTAAATCCAAAAAGAAAAATAATAGAAACAGGTTTTTTTAGATTTTTAAATTACTTTTTTATTTTCCGCTCTTTAGTTTAAATACCTACTAATTAACGATTTTTCAGTCCTTTTATACGATTTTATACAACGTGTAATTTAAAGGGTATATACATACCGAGTGCAGGGCTTCTTTGGATGATAACAAACGATATGGCAAGCGTTTTCTAATCCTATGTCTATATGTGTGGAGCATATTAGAAATTTCAATACATTGATACCAGAGGCCGAATTTTTCAAATTAAGAAGAATGAAAAGAATTATCGTTTTATTGGCAAGTGACGTGGAAAGTGATGACCCTCATAGTGCTGTGACACGTTTGTTATTACTGGTATTCAAGAAACATATGAAACCAATAATTTGGGGTCAATTCTGTGAGTCACTTATTTTGAGCTGAAACTTTGCATAGAGACTCCATACCAGATGTTGTTTTCAGTCCTTTCGGATAGATATGGGGTTTCCGTTACACGTTGTATATTTCTATTTAATTTTAATCGCATAAGTCACATATTTATTTTTTATACCCTCGCCTCGTGAAGCACTTTATTTTGATACCCCATTCAATGGGTATGAAAGAAAGAGAAACCGCACCCATTAATATGGTCCTCCGAATCTGTTTTAAAACGTTATATATCCTAAACGTTTGCTTATAAAAACTTTTTAACAAAAAACACCGACTTCCAAAAAAACACTGCATACTGCAAAATAATAGTTATTTTGCACTTTGCAGTGTTTTTTTGGAAGTCGGTGTTTTTTGTAATTTTTTGTTAAAAAGTTTTTATTTCTCTCTTTTTAATTGGTCGGTTTGTAATTAATCTAGTTACAATAGCTTAAATGTCAATTTCTTATAACATTTTACAAAATATTGCTTTTTCCGATGCTGGGCCGTTAATTTTTTAAGGAGTTCTCGTGGTACTTCACCATCAGCTTCACTTCACCATATGCATTGTGACGAGCATATTGTGCTTAATAACCATATTCAAGTAATCGAAGTGGAACCCATAAGATACTTATTATTGAGTAGTTCCGGTGGCCACCTGTGGTCTTCATTATGAGTTCCACGTCACCAAATGGTGCTTTTCAAATGCAACTGCACAAGTTACTATATTAAATACGCAAATCACTATAGGTGTGCCTATAATATTTGAAGAGTTCCCTCGATTTCTCCAGGACCCCATCATCAGATCCTGATTCGATAAAAAAGGAATCATCAAAATCGGTTTACCCAGTCGAAAGTACTGAGGTAACAAACATAAAAAAATACATTCGAATTGTGAACCTACTCCTTTTTTTTTAAGTCGGTTGAAAATGAAAAATGGTGAAAGGAACATCAAAATAGTTTTTAAAGACCTTTTCAACTATTTGTCATAGTTTGCAGATTTTTTTAATTTTGATCATATTGTGGCTGGTTGTCGTTGTGGTGAATTTTGATAACTGATATGTGTTTAGTGACACTCGCAAAGTTAAGATAAATCGATTTTCGTAAGAATTATCAAAATCAGCCCGCGTATTTGGCCTCTACAACGCAACATAGGTACATACATACATACATACGTAGACTGTGAAACCCATTACCTTTCGCAGTCGAGTAAAACGGAAGGAGAAAGGAATATTAAATAATAAACATCATATTAAACATCAGAGATTTACAAAGTTTATAGAAATATTACGTAACATTTCATAAGTCGTTATCATGATAGAACGCAGAAGCCACATTTAATAATGTTCCAAGTTCTGGTCATTATCAATCCCACTCCATCTCACGCAAAAGGGCATTTTCTTGACTGAAACTTTAAGAGCTTTATGACTCTCCTAATTTTTTACTGATTTAATTAATGTTTCTAACTTCCTTGCCGATTCTTTTCAAAGGCCATTTAGAAGCCGACCTTTTTTCAAATATTCTTTCATTTTTAGTAGAATAAGAGGTATTTTAAAACACGTGCTATTGTGTTATCATTAGGAAACCGAGTAAAAGTACCAGCAAGGAGATTAAACAGGCTCCGAATAGTTTCTCTGTTTACTTTTATGTTTATCGTACAAAAATGTCGTCAGATTTCATAAAAAAGCCAAAACACGAGGGCACGCATATTACAAGGAGGCAGGACAATATTGTGATGCACCTCTCGTGTTGCTTTCGTATTTACCGGAATTTATGATTTCATTTCGTGTCGCATATTTCAACCACGCGGCATTTTGCATCGAAACGGGCCGCAATAACATACCGGATTCGCTTTGTTGTTCCTTACAAGCTTAATAAATTCAACTGTATGGTTCCCGTTATTTTAATTTCGTATGTTGACGCTCATATTTGTAGTATGCCTTGTCTTTTGGAGTACGATATCTACATACATATTTAAGTAGCAAACGTTCGTGGTAGCAATCAGGGTGCTACGCCAAAGCGCTACGCGAGCGTCTACGCCGCCTACGTTATACATATTTCCAACATAAGTGTGCGTTATTCTTCTGACTTATTTGCGTTGTTCGTTCCAGAAGCTCTTGATTAATAATACATTAAACTCACGTATCCAATCTTCGAAATCCAATGTGTCTGTCTATGTTGAATCCGAAAATTCTGTCAAGCATATTCCCAGTTTAATTAACGATTCATACCATCAATAGCAAGATTCCTAACCACGGCTTCCAGTAGTTTATGAACACAAAACTTCGCTATTAATCCAACTAAAATAGGGACTCAATTCCAGATATTTTTGTTTGACGACGTCTCTTTGTCTAAATATTGGGTATATAACTGATCAAATTGATTGTGTGGGGTTTGACACAATAGGTAGGCAGGTACCTTGTTTTATGTGTATTTTGATATACAGTTATATTATCAAGAAAGGTTGCAATAGTGTTCGTTTTTCCTTGAACACAGCGGGAAGCAACCTGTTGTGAAGTTTTTAATTAAGTGTGGGGTTGCGCGGCTCCGTGATCCTTTTTGCTTCTTCCCGCAGCTGAAATTACTAGTTCTTACATGCATTTTATAGTGAAATGAGGCTACTTTTCATATCCTGTTTGTTTATTGCGAGTCGTGCTAAGAGAAGTTTTGTGGAACAAAGAAAGGCCGCAAGGGAAAATAACGTGCCCGATTACTGGTAGACGAGCACTTGTCCATGACGTGTTTTGTAAAAGTTAGTCGTTTTATATGAGTTTTGTGATGTAAAGTAACTTGATATTTAAGACATGATAATGATAAAGTTTCTCGCCTACTCTGATATAATATCTTAACTCAAAGATTGTATCCCAATTTCATTCAAATCTTCAATTTCATTATATCAATGTATTTTCCGGTTATCATCATGTGCAATTTAGAATTTTTCGTAGTGTAACTGGATGCTCTCCACTATCCTGTAAATGCGTAACACAATAACTTATGGCATGACTGGTGTCACCTGTATTCTTGCTGCAGACTACCCTAGACGACTGTTAAAGATGTAGAAATAACAGTTGAGACCAACCGCAGAACGTACTTTCCGGCTCAAAGTCTGTGGATGATGATAGTGATCATCTATATATCTATTATCTAGATATATAGATGATCATCTATCCACGGTCTTACCATCGGCAAACTTTGCTTTGATAAAGTCGCCCAATGCAGTAGCTACCTAGCCTCAATATCCTCTTAAATCATTCAATAAAGTGTCGTCACTATTGTTGAAAATACTATTTTTAATAAAAGTATTTTATATATCCTACATACGATAGCTTATAGTTTTTACAAACATTACACAGATTTCGATGAAAAGTAATGTAAGCTACATATGTGACTCTCACGGTACACAGTAACAGTTGGTGTGATTTCAAGAAGTGGTAAAAATGCACATAATAATGTCGTTTTCTTCGTAAGCTGTTGATAAATGATGTTAGCTCCTGCACACTAGACGATACTTTTATGTCTCATCTTGAGTAGGTTTGAAAGTCTTGTTGTGAATATTCTTTAACTTCTGCCAGAAGGATATGTAAGAAGACACTTTTGTTGTGTTTCTAACTAACCGTAACGACAGTCACTGCTGTTCATATGACAGCTGGGACATTTGTTATGTAAGCTGTAGGCGTAGACAGAAAAACTTATTATTACTGTATTTATATTTTTTCTATTGTGTCATGTGTGTACATAAATAAATAATTATGGGGTAAATTATTCCTTACACGGTAACCCTTAATACGTTGACGTACTTATTTTTTGTCTCTTTTTGCGACACGCTCTGCCGTTGTCTATAGCATTCTCTGTCTACGGCTGTAGGTTATTTGGTATGACAGGTACGGGGTAATTAAGACCGTCACTCATACACGGAACATCCCAGCCAGTATTATTTTAGCAAACATAACGAACAAACTTTAACTCCGTAAATGGACGAATTAAAAAAAAATATGTTTCGCTTAGGTTCTACATCTACATGCCATGGTGACCTGCCAGAGTAGAAGGTCGGGATAACTCTCCGGGCCATTAGAACTGTGTAGCCTTTGTCGGTGATCTAATAAATAAATAAAAATCTTAAGTTCATCTTTATTACGTAAGAAACTTATTGCCTAACCTTTAGACCTCTGTGTGGGCTGTATGTGGTCTGACATCTGTCAAACTTTACGTAATCAAAATGTACTCATCAAGTACATTTTGATTACGTAGATTTACTATACAAACAAACAGTAAACATATTGGACTTATTAAGCGCTGACGTGAATTGAACTACGATAATTATAAATCTACACTACAAAACAACAAACAAACACTGCTTATAATTATTGTCGTACATCAGTACCAACCTGAACGAATGAATAAATAAAATACCTACAGCCTTGTCTGTTAATTATCTACGTAGAGTAATATATTATTTACGAACTAATAGGCTAGCGTTCGATAGTTTACGAGGCAAATGTCGCGACCGACTTTCGGTGACTAGGTACCTAATATAGAGTACTGAGTCACCGCGGCGCCTATTAGCAAAGAAAGCAATCCACTGAGCCTCTTCCTATGTATATTTGGATTAACAGATGCTCGAGATAATCTTCAAGGTAAAGTGCCGCTTGCCGAGGTGAGTCTGTGGATGGGTGCTCTAACAAAACATTTTGAGACTCCTCCGTGACTCGGACACGCAAGTTAAGCCGATGGTTCCGGCTGTCCTTAAAAAGATCTTTAGATTTCTGACACTAATCTTTCCAAGGGTATAGTATAATTAAGGTGCTTGTTGTAAAGGTCGTGCCAAGGATGGGTGAAGAGGTATGTCAGTCGCTAGATGACTTATATTAACTGGCAAACTTGCGCTGGAGATTGCAGGACCACATAAATACTCTTGCGTCTTTCCAAGGGTTTATCCAGTTCCGTTTTGGAGATGCTACCTGCTATCTATTAGTAAAAGTAAAAGGTGATTTCAAAATTATATTTTTATCATTGATCCGTATGTTCGCAATATACTCAAAAAGTACAGATCAGATTTTTCGTTGTTTTCACAAATGGAAAGAGTAATCCATGAGGAAGGTTTGAGTGTATAATTTACTAGCTGTGCCCGCGACTTTGTCCGCGCAGAATAGTGACTTTCGGCAGCATTTTTAATTTTTAGGCTAATGATTTTTAAAACAAAACTCATACATTTGTTTTTTATTTGAATGTCGTATTTATTAATATCTAATCAAAAGTCTAAAAAATAAGTTTCAAGCTTCTAGCTTTAAAAATGACGTAATTTCCATACAAACTTTCATCCCCTATTTCAACCCCTTACAGACCTTTTTTCGCATTAAAAAGTAGCCTATGTCCTTTCTCGAGCTCTAGACTATGTCCGTACCAAATTCCATTAAAATTGGTTCAGTAGTTTAGGCGTGATTGCGTAACACACAGACAGACAGAGTTACTTTCGCATTTATTTTTAAGACCATGCGGAGCCAGGTCGGGTCACTAGTATATACTATTAATAATGTTATTATTTAATAATCTTCATCTGAGTAGATGAAAGCCTATTTTTTTTTTTTTTTTTTTTTTTTTTTTTTTTTTTAGGTAGGGCCACTTGTAGATCAGCACACTAAGGCTGTGAGTCTACTTAACCGGACTTTCCTGTGGTGACCTCTAATAAATTAAAGGCCCCCAGCCAGGGCTTACAAACTAAAATATACTTAAAAACTAATGACCGTACGCTAAGGGCACTCCCTGTGGAGTACGGGCCTCGGCATAGCGGGGTCATTTTGGGAGGGCAGCAAAGGGACAGGCTGGGTCATATTATTTTCGGGAGTATTTATTGCTACTGGCTCAGCATCGCGGGCTGGCTCGTTTGGCAAAGGTCGGGGAGGATTTTCATTACAGGTACGCGGACGTCGCGATGGGCCTCGTCGGCGAGGCCGGAATAAGGAACGCGTTCTGTATATGTGTTTTCTAAGAGTGCTGGTTTCCCTACTGCTCTCTTGTCGGATGGTGGTGGGGTCGTCAGGCTCGTCTAGGATGATACGCGGGCGACGAACCCGAGAAATCTTGGAGGGTCTGTATCGGGCGGCCGATACGATCAGGGGGTTAGTGTGGGTCTCAGCAGAGGTGAAGTAACGCACTGACATGCGTTTCAACACTTGCTTTATGGTCGGGAGTTTGAGGTCTACGTGGAGATCCTCGTTCCTACAGAACCAGGGCGCGCCCGTGGCCTTTCGGAGAAAACGGTTCTGAACGACTTGCATCCTATGGATCTGGTTGGGACTGGCATGAGCAAACACCGGACAGGCATACGTCATGATAGGACGTATGCATGTCGTGTATATTCGGATTTTACATTTAAGGGAGAGCTTGCTGTGTTTATTCAGCAGGGCGTGGAGCCTACCGAGAGCGAAAGCGGCTCGCGAGCGAACCGACTTTATGTGCTCACTGAAATTCAGGAACTGGTCGAGGATCACACCTAAGTATTTGGCTCGCTTCTCCCAAGGGATTGGCTTGCCGAACATAGTGATCGGGCGTGGGGGGGTGAACTTTTTATGCTGGCGAGCCCTGCGAAACAGGACTGCTTGACTTTTGTCGGGATTTACCTCAATCCTCCATTTCCTAAACCAATCGCCTAGTGCGTTGGCTGAGGTCTGGAGGGTATGAGCGATGCTAACGGGATTATGTCCCGAGTAGTAGATGGCCGTGTCGTCGGCAAACAGGGATAACTCTACTGGGGGCTTTTTGGGGATGTCGCTAGTGAATAGCGTGAAGAGTGGGGGGGAGAGCACGGCGCCCTGAGGGACGCCGGCTCTGATAGGGCGGGGAGTGGAAAGCGCTCCTTCGATACGATATCTGAAGGAGCGGTTCGACAGGAAGTCTCGAATGATGAGCACGAGACGGTCCGGCACACCTAGTTGGTAAAGCTTGTAAATTAAGCCATTGTGCCAGACTTTGTCGAAAGCCTTCGCTATATCAAAGAATAGGGCCCCCGTCACCAGACCGCGTTGAAAGCGGCCGCTAATGTGCTCTACGATGCGGTGGGCTTGGTGGACACTGGAATGATGGGCTCTAAAGCCAAACTGTTCGTTAGGGATTAGGCTCTTGGCCTCGACAAAGTCCTTGAGCCGGTTAAGAATAATCCGCTCGTAGACCTTGCCGAGGGCGCTGAGCAGACTAATGGGTCTATAGCTAGTCGGGAGGTTCTTGGGCTTTTTGGGTTTTGGGATACCTATCACTATAGCCTCTTTCCAAGCTTGTGGAAACAAGTTGTTGGACAAGGCGCCATTGAAGATGGCAGTCAGTAGGACTATTATCGTACGTGGGAGGAGTTTAAGTGCCCTAGTGGTCAGTCTGTCAGTCCCGGGAGCTTTCCTAGGTTTGAGTTTCTTGATGATCTCCTCCACCTCGTCCTCCGTGACGGGGGGGAGGGGAGCATCAGGGTCCTCGACAGGGGGTAGGGCAGATCTACGTTCGACCTCAGCATCCACGTGGGCAAGGTGGGCTGGGTCGACTGGTTGGGAGCTGGGAGAGCACTGTGCCTCCAGGCTGTCGGCTAGGCATTCGGCTTTGTCTTCGTCGTCGAAGGCAATGCTTTTGTCCGGGCGGATAAGGGGAGGCATTGAGGCAACCTCAGTGGCGCGCATATTCCGCTGAAGTTGCCAGAAGGCATGGTGGGTGGGTTCCAGTTCGCTCAGGGTCTTGTCCCAGCCGGCTTCACGCCACTCTCTGATGCTGTTACTTACTTTGCGCTGTAAGTACCGCATGAAAGTTTTGTTATTCTGGCAGGGGAAAGATCTGTAGGCACGGACTGCTGCGTTCTTCTCAGTCAGCAGGGCCCGTACATCGTCCGGGAGTTTCCGGCGCCAGTGCTCTGACACCGGAATCTCCTTTGAACAGTCGTTCAAGACAGATTGTACGTGCTCCGTGAGTGAGTCGATCGCAGCCGTCGTGTCGGCGGCGGACTGGATGTGGTCGGGGATCTTGTCCAGGTGAGGAGACGTGTTGGATTTCAGCAATTCGCCTACTTTCCTCCAGTCAGTGATCACCTGTGTGGGAGGGGGGCGGTTAGGGTCATAGGGACCCGATCTCGGAGTTAACTCCAAGATCACCGGTCTATGGTCAGAGTCAAGTTCGTCTACCGTCTCTAAAGAGTGCAAACGTAAGTTCACATTCTTCAGGAGGGCAATGTCGAGTACGTCGGGCAAGTGGGATGGCTCGAACGGATAATGAGTAGGCCGCATAGGACCTATGATATCTATGTGGAGAGGTGTGCAAAGGTCGTATAGTACCTTCCCACGGGGGTTGGTAATACGACTACACCATGCGGGATGTTTGGCATTGAGATCCCCCGCTATAAGGACGGAGTCACTCATGTCAAGAAGGGCTGTAAGGTCGCTTCGTAGTGAGGCGTTTATCGAAGAATTTGAATCTACGTCGCTGTGCGGTGGGAGATACGCGGATACTATTGTGATAGAGGGATGGCCCGTCATGCCTAGCCGGCAAACGGATACCTCTAAGTGGGCAAGGGGCGGCGGATCCATAGGGATGCAGTGCAGGGAGTTCCTATAATATATTAGAGTGCCACCTCTGTGGCATCTAGTCCTATCGTTCCTAACTAGCCGGTAGTTGGCTACCTTGGGATCCCTAAGGTGGGGTTTGAGGAAGGTCTCTTGGACCAGAAGGATGTCGAGACTATGATCGCGAAGGAAAGTCGCGATCTCGTCCCGTTGATTAGTGATGCCATTGGCATTGAAGTAACCTAGCTTTAGGGATCGGGGCTTTAGTCTCTTACTAGCCGTGTTATACATTATGGCTGTTTAAAAAGGTTATCAAAATGACTTTTGACATCGGGATACTGATGGTATACCCGAATCAGGGAGTTGATGCTAGTGCAGGCCACGACCTCCTTTGCCATTTGGATGGCGCGGGCGGACTGGAAGAAACTGAAGGTATTTCCAAGGATGAGGAACGCATCGAGTTCCGGCTCTACCGAGCGAGGGAGTGACTGGGGAGGAGGTGGGGGCTGAGAAGCCACAACAACCGGAGCGGAGGGCATGATGGGTTGATCCATCAGCCCAGGGACTTTCGGCCTTAGTGCCGGGAAGTTTTGGGCGTGATTCGCCGCCGTCCAAGGAGTTGGACGCTGGGGACTGAGGGTCTGGGGGAGCTCAGACGAGAGTGTAGGACACTCTCGTCCCTGGCGTGCGCTAGCGCGCGTTGCCAGTTTAGGGGCGGAGGTTTTCGGGGCTTTCGGACAGCCTCGGTAGTTGGCGGGGTGGCCGGATTGCCCGCACAGCACGCAGCTGGGCGGGTCTGGGCACTGGGACCTATCTTTTGGGCGACTGCACTCCGCGGTGCCGTGATCGCCCAGGCACTTTACGCACCGGGGTTTGCCGAAGCAATTCCGTTGCGCGTGGCCGTATAACTGGCAACGGTGGCATTGGCCTACCGTGCCACTCTTGTGTGGCTTCTCAATTAGGATTCCTGAAAGACTGCATACAGTCTTCAGCGCAAAGATGGGGTGGGGACCTTCGGAGACGGGGTGGCAGATGACGAGGACGTTGTTAGACGCCCTGCCACCTCTGCCGTGCATACGGTGCACCTCAATCACCGGGATGTTCTGTGACTCTAAGTCGCAGACGATCTCGGTGGTGGGGATCTCACTGGGGATCCGGCAGAGGACCACCCGAACGGGCTTGCTCTCGTGGAGCGTATAAGTGTGGTGGGGGATATTTCGAGCCTTGAGTAGCTTCGAAAGCGCGCGGTGGTCGTTAGCTGTCGCTAACCCTACTTTTATGCCGTTCTGAACGGCGCGGGCATTCGTGTAGGCGATGCGTTGCTCGCCACACGCTTTGGACACGTTTGTCCAAGCCCCCTTATCATGTATGAAGATGGGTGGGGGAGGGATGGTCTTGCGCACTGAGGCGCTGACGACTGGGGTTTGAGTAGGGCTGGGCCTAGTGGCCGAGGAAGTGGAGGGCTGGCTCTGCACTAAGCGTGCTGGCTCGGGAGGGGAGGGTTTCTTGGCCTTAGGGGCCTGGGTGGAGGACGAGGCCTGCGACCTCTTCTTCCTCTTTCCCTCGACGAGGATAAACTCGTCGGAGGAAGAGGTTTGATCGGAGGAGGAGTGCTCGGACTCCGCTCGCTCCGAGCGCTCAGAGTGTATGCTCTCTGCGCGCTCCGAGCGCTCGCCTTCCGAGCCCTCTTTTTCTTGTTCCTCCTCCTCAGAGTCCATTTCGACGTCTGGGGGGGAGGGGGACCTATCTGCGTTGGGCGCGGGGGTGGGACCTAAATCTGGCTGTGGGGCGGGAAACACCGCGGGGGGTAATTTTACAATCTCATCTTTATACTCCCTTTGTAGGGCGGGGTTTTCAAATAGGATCTTTCCTAATAAATCGGTTGTTAGATTTAACCGAGCCGATAGGGATTCGACTTTGGACACGAGATCCTCAATCCTGTCCTCCATATTGGAGGCGACAGAGGTGGGCATCCTACTCTCCTAACCCTAACATATGCGCCTCGAGGAGACACGTCAAACGTGAGCTCCCCGAGCAGACGGTCCCCAAAGAGCCCTGCCCCGGAGTTTCTCCTAACACTTCGCTACCGAGAAGAGAAACCCAGACAAACTCGGTAGCTGTGTTGCCGTCTGATGTGGCCTGAGGGGCCCTATTTGCCTAACCCTCCGGGCGGGAATGACCCGGAGGTGAGTTCGCTCCCTGCGGGGATAGCAGGGAGGTGTGTGCCTAATGGTGTGCCCTAAGCTTGTAATCCGGTCGCCAATCTCAATGTGCGTACCGGGCCCTATTGGGTCTAGTGCGAAGGGGTAGATACACCCAACCGACACTAGGTGTGTATGCTGTGAAGAGAACTCAGTAACTAGGTTTGACTAGGAGATCCCCCAAGGCCAAAACCTAGCACTCGACTCCAATTGACTGCTTCACCCTGAAGGGGATCAGCGGGTGCGTCGGGTCAGCACCCCCTTGGTATTGTTGACACCGTGAGGTTTCCAACCAAGGACCACGAAACTGTGGTTTTACCCTGAAGGGGCCAAACCAAATTGTTTTGACAATCTCTGTTAGAGAAGCACGATATCCTTCACCGCCTCGAAAAAGGCGGATCCGGACCAGGCGTCGTAGTCGGCGACTACGAGTGACGTCACGGCGGGCGTGACGAACGGAGCGATGACTCAGGCACGGAACGATCGAGAGCGCGGAGCGGCACGACTGTCGCGGGCGAGCGTCGGAGCAGAATCGAAAAAAAAGATGAAATGAAAGCCTAGCAAGATTGATTGATTAAATACTACAAGCGTTTGACGTTTCTAGACGGTGACGTCGCGGCCTTATGTGCTCTATGGGGCCTACTATCAATTGATTACACAATTATGTTAAGTATATTTGTTGCCTGTTACTTGGAAACTGAATAGCCATAAAGGAAACTATGTATGTGTTTACTCGTGAGTCAAAACAAATAGAACGTAACTATGTGAATAATAGCATTGAGTTATGTCGTTATGGACAGTTTTTTTGACAAAAAATTGACGACGTTGAATTTTATAATAATTAATCGTATCTGGATTAGTTTTTTTTTTCATTACTTTCATAGGTGCTATTTTCTCGGTATAATATTTTTATGTATATAAAATACAATTTCTCATAGTCACGCCATAACATGAGAACTACTACTGTTTTCTTTCGTTTATTACTATGTAAAAAAAATCAATTTCTCTATTACAATTTCTACGATAAATTCAACAGTAAATTATAAACTAACGACCAGGGCTCAACGTTTATTCTGTTACACGTTGTGCTCATAGGCTCGACGGTTATTCCCAAAGAGAAAGTGTTGTGCGCACAATTCTCGTTTCCCGACGACGCTATTAGGTGTCATATGCACGGTGACGATATTGCCGTTTTTCGGGCTCAATTACTTTCACTATGCACTTTGAAGCAAGAAAAATCCGGTTATTCTGTGGTTGAAAATATTTTCAAAGAGCAGAGGTGTGAGAAATCGCGTGAAATTGCAAATCGTTCGGAAAAAATCGTGATCGGGATCACTTCACAAAGAAATGAAGAAGAAAATAAAACGTAAAGTATTAGCGTTTCAATAGTGTTTGAGTTGTAGATATTATCACTGAACGCGCGGGAAGCCTATAGCATGCATTGTAGCACATCGTAGCACTTCCTAGAGTTCTGTAGCAAGCGGAGAGCCCATAGTCTACGGCGTAGCAACTTTATGAATTCTATTTTTTATTAGTGTTTTCGCAACAAAACACGGCGAGCAAACAAAGTCCGTAAAAGAAAATATAAACAAGCTTTACAGACGTCAAACAATACAAGCATAACACAAGTTTATGGCTTCCCATTCAAATCTTTTCATTAATAATAAACGTTAATTTAACGCAGCAATAAGATGTTTCCCATATTTTTTCACGTCGACAAGCCGAGGAAATATTAAATTTATAACGTCCCCAGTCATTACGGCGATTTCATCAAAATTTAATTTACTTGAATAGGAACGTGAGGGAACTCATTTTGATACGTCTGCGACAATAGCGAGTAATGTTCTAATTTGTTATGTCGAGATTACTTTGCGGCCCAGGCGGGTATTGTTCATATTTGCGAGATTGTTATTTTTATGTATGTAATCATAACAAGTACTCGTATTATAACTGTGAAGGAATGGGAGCGAAGTGTTGTTGCATTACTACTACACCCCTACGAAGTGGGGTGGATTTATTCCTCATTGGGTGGGATTAGATCGAACCTTCTAGAATGTATTAACATCTTGCTCGAAGTTCCGATGTCAGTATAATTACACATTAGTACGTACGCTTACAGCACCACATGTGCTGTATGTATTCAATAAAAGAATGAAAGCTTTTCAGCAAATAACTTAATCTATCATTATTATTTGCTTAGCCTTTGCACAACTATGTTTGGTTCGATTCCAGTCTAACCGCGGTCGACTAAAAAACTTATGTTAAGTTAGGAATTTTTAGCTTCTGAGTATCCTTAACGACTGGGAAAGTTGTACCAATAATATCAGGGGTTAACTTACAGCTTACCCTACTTTTTAAGGTAGGTACGGAATAACCGCGATACGTCAAGATGGTCACTAATCAACGGACCGGCCATCGGTAAACGTTGATTTATCTTTAAAAACTCATTCCAAGTGTAGTTATTTTCTAAAACTTTCTCGAACTTTTTTTATAATCCTCCATTGCCATACCTACCTAGCTACCTACACAAGAATGTATAATTATTCAAACATCATCATCTTATGTGTGCTTAGCCTTCTCTCGTTTATGTTAGGGTTGGCTAGCAGCTTAAGCGGATGCAGCTGAGTAACAGTGTTTATACAGCGTGTAACGGAAACCCCATATCTATCCAAAAGGACTGAAGACAACACCTGGTATGGAGTCTCTATGCAAAGTTTCAGCTCAAAATAAGTGACTCACAGAATTGACCCCAAATTATTGGTTTCATATGTTTCTTGAATACCAGTAATAACAAACGTGTCACAGCACTATGACGGTCATCACTTTCCACGTCACTTGCCAATAAAAAGATAATTCTCTTCGTTCTTCTTAATTTGAAAAATTCGCCCTCTGGTATCAATGTATTGAAATTTCTAATATGCTCCACACATGTAGACATAGGATTAGAAAACCCTTGCCATATCGTTTGTTATCATCCAAAGAAGCCGTGCACTTGGTATGTATATACCCTTTAAATTACACGTTGTATACAATGACTGCCTATCTGACCTACACAACACAGTAACTGGGTACACGAAACTTCTTAGCGAGTTCGATTTTTAGCAAGAGGAGTCCGATTTTTTTCTCTTATTTACCCACCATCATGATCAAATGTTATCAAATCGTTAGATCAATGATTTAACGACTCTCAATATGTTCTGATGATCACCTATCCACGGCCTAACCTCTGAAAACATTGCTTAACTTTTAAGATCAATCCGCCCGACTGAATATTTAGCCACGAGCTTTGTCCTATCTTATTCTACCAATATTTTCTGCCCGTGACTTTGTTCGCGTGGGATGGTTTTCCCAAGACCTGCGGAATCGCCGCTCAGCTCCGCCTCGCAGCCGCCGGGACCTGCTCCAGCCGTGAGTGAAGAGACTCCGGCCGCTGCAGTTGCGTCGAGCTCGAGCGACGAATACTTCTCGCCGCAGACGACACCACCACCTGCGCGTCGGCGAGGAAGAGGCCGCCCTCCGGTCGGCTTAGGACTTCGAGGCCCTCCGGCCTCCAATGGGGTCCCCGCTGTCGGTGGAAGTGTGCAGCGCATGCGATGGACACATTCCATCAATGAAAATGTTATGCGCTCATACTTCGGGGCTACAGAGGCCCCCTCTGTAGCCCCGAAGTATGAGCGCATCAGTATCCGTTCAGTAGTTTTTGCGTGAAAGAGTAACAAGCATCCATCTTCACAAACTTTAAATTTTTTAATAAGTATTAGTAGGATAGTAACAAGTCCTGCCGGGGTTGCGGGAATGTTCTAACGAGATACCGCGGTCCCGGCACTTAAGGGCAGCTGAAGAAAGAGGGTGGCTTTTAGTCTGACACTACCTTCCGCTTAACCCAGAGCGGGAGAAGTCATTCGACGATTTTCCCACCAGGAAAAAATGGATACTAAGAAGTAAGTTGTGTTTGCTGTCGTCGAAACTACTTTTTAACCGACGAAAAAAAAACGGAGGTTATCAAGTCGACGCGTATATTTATTTTTTTATGTATGATCACCGATTACTCGAAGACGGCTGGACCGATAAGGAAAAAACTTTTTTTTGAAAGTGTTTTATAGGTTTATACCTATAAAAACTTTTTTACCAAAAAATTAAACCGACTTCCAAAAAACACCGCAAAGTGAAAAATAACTTTAATTTCAGAAGTCGGTGCCAAAAACGAAAATACTAATAATTTCGGAAGTCGGTGTCTTTAGAGTCACCGACTTCCGAAATTAAAGTTATTATACACTTTGCAGTGTTTTTTGGAAGTCGGTTTAATTTTTTGGTAAAAAGTTTTTATATAAACCTTTGTTATATTACCTACACATGAATGTATAATTATTCAAACAACTTATAAAATCGACACACCCGAACCAATTTCAACGCAGCCTTACCTTGTCTGGAAACGATGCTTATTTCTTATAAAAGGCCTATAAAAATTTAAGGGGCGTGTTTCAATCGCAGCGGATAGTCGAGGGCGGGCGCCACCGGAACTGAGTCGGCACCGCCATAACCGTAACTCAGGCAGCAGCATCCGACTGCGTTCAAAAGTGATGTTACATGTGCACCTATTTATGTACCTCACTATCTCCTCCCGATTGATGGCGATTAACTTCGTGTAGCTCCGGATTAAATGTATTCAGGTCACAACTGACAATTTATTGGGCAATTAAATTGCGTTTAGGATAGTACGTCAATTATTTATAAACTACATGTGTGGGTCGTTGGAATCATTGATGTGTGGAAATTAATTTGAACTGTTTGAATGCTATTGAAATAGATGTTGATACATCACGCCTATCACCTTTAAGGTTGTATTAACTTGTAATAGATACACGTGCTTTTACATCGTAGTTAACATTCAAGTCTCAGTTTAGCGTCTGGTCAACCTTTAATTGAAAAGGACAGTTTATGTTAAGATACTGTTGCAGTATTATATTTAGTACTAACTTTTGTCCATTACTTTGTTCACGTTGTTTTTTATTGAATCTTTCATTGATTTATTTACTCGGCCACGGGCTATCTAGGGTTTGATTTTTACCCAATGTTTGACTCTGGGTCTTTAACTATCTTTATGTTTTATTAATCTCGCTTCAGCAGTTCTACCATAAAAACGTAATAGACAGACAAGCAGACAAACTTCTACATTTATAATATTGTTAGCTTCTGCTCGCGGCTTCGCTAGCCTGATTTTTTTTAGAATCAAAAATACCAACTCCTTTCCCAAGGTTTAATATGTCTCGTAATAGCAGCTCTCTTAGCCGTAATAGCAGGCCATTAGACAGACAGACAATATTTCGCATATACAACGTGTAACGGAAAGGGTATATACATACCAAGGGCACGGCTTCTTTGGATGAATTGGAAGGGTTTCAACTCAAAATAAAATACCGTAAAAATTGATACCAAATTTTCCGTTTCGTAAGTTTCTTAAATTGAAATCATAACAATCGTGTCACCGCACTACGTAGGTCAATAACTTTCCATGTTACATGCAAATATCACGATAAATCTCTTCTGTGGTGTGCTTATTTCAATTTGAATAGTTCGGTTTCTGGTATCAATGTATTAAAAATTCTCATTACTTCCGAACATATAGAGATAGAATTAAAAAACCCTTCCAATATCGTTTGATATCACCCAAAGAAGCCATGCCCTTGGTATGTATATATCATTTCCGTTACACGTTGTATAATATAATAGAAATAGAATGGATGATTATTAATATGTACTTTCCTGCGTTTCTACTAGACGCGTATTGCTTTGAGAATTCGTAAAGGTACCTTTGTTGTTTGGCAAGCTACTACAAAGAATCTCTCATTTAGCAGATTCTTTGAATTATTGGACATTATGTTCCCAGAAAAATTGTCCCCAATTTTGTCCGAAGTATATCCCAACCGGGGATCGTTTCAGCTCATCCTACCTTCAATAAACGTACCTATTGGTGTGTACTGTATCGATTAACAGTAAAGAATAATATTAGTGGCGCGCTCCCGGTCACGAAAGTGCCCTTTTTTGCCCTTGGGTACCGTAAGGCACTGCTACAGGATTATGCTAGGAGTAAGGACAGAAGCCTGCACCTGTGTTACATACAATTTCAGTGGGACTATTTACCTGTTTTCAAAATTATGACTAGATGGCTTCATTGAATTTTACTGGCACCGATATTCACTTAAGGTTTGATTCAAAAATATTTTACTTGCATTTCGCCCGTGTCTTCGTCTTCGTGGATTTCGAAATAGTTAATAGCGATAATACATAGCACTCACTTGTAATGCACCTTACAAATAATGAACAAAATGTTAGAATTAGATACATAGATAGAAAGGTATACTTTTTCTTGTAAACCATAACAGAAAACAAATAAAGACTTAACAACAAACGTACAACCAGAACTAGAGATTACCCCCTACATACAAACAAATTGTACTTCTTTATAATATTAATATAGATTACTGAACTTTTTACATGCACAATTAAAAAAATTGATAAAAGCTATTATTTTTAGCCATATTATTTATTGTATAATTTATTGTACAATCGGCGATCTTATCGCACAGGGCCATCTCTTACAGACAGCCTATGGATGGATAGAACTTAAAGGAGATAAATATAAAAATAAAAATACAATCCAGCTTCTTTCTTAAACGTATTGGTAAAAAAAACATTGACTGAAGAAGCCGAGGGCGAAATTTCTGCGAGTTAAGACTTTTCTTCCGTTTCCTTGGCCGTGTAACGAACTGTGTGCGAATGTGATATTTATGGACTTTTTCGTTCTCACTTTTCCGAGAACATTATTGCTTAGAGAGGAGTAAAGCGATACATAGCTATAATAAACGGTTTTACTGTTATAGCTCAGGGTCATACGTAATCCTTACAAATTATATACGTGGTATTATTTTTTTAATGGGCCCTGTCGCTTTGTTATTAGCTTTGGCCTTGGTTTGGTCGTATAACAAAATCGTATTAAAGTAAAAAGACGCCGATAACCTACCGACGGCCTTTTACTTATTTTATACGTTTATATGATTACACATGTTGTTGATTGCTGTACTTTTCAGAGGTTTTATGGGTCAATTTGCTAATACCTTTAACTAATGTGACCAAAATCAGATATGCATGCAGATAAGCATACTTAGTCCTTCCATGAAGTCCAATCGGATGCAGCTGAGTATTAGTGTTTTACATGGAGCGAGGGCTACAGCATTATGCTCAGCGATGATCGTTTTGCGTAAATGTGACGCATATTTTCTCCTAGTTTAAATTACACCTAGTTTGAATTTAATTTCTATTTTAGAAAATATATGTAAGTATATGTATACTTATTTTCTTTGAAATCAGGCTGATAGCCAGCACTTTTTGGAAGTAATTTTAACTACAAAGGTCCGGCAATAACATCATTTAGTGCTTAGTACATGTTAACTTTCGGTGAGTGTAGGTTACTACATAACACACTACATGATTTAGGGTGATAGGCATGCGTGATATTTGAATATCAATGTAGCATATATGTTTGCTAGTTAATTAAAAAAAAAAAAACTAATTAGAACCCAGTTCCAAATACAGCAGCTGCACACACCACCATATGTTGCGCGCACTTACGTAGTTAGAACATAATAACATTTGCGCGAACTTAGTTTTCCGAGACTTTACCCGCGCGGTTAAATTGTGGGTGGTAAAATATATTGCATAGTAAGTGCGCTCGGGAAACGTAGCTGTGATGATCTTCCATCTTCCAATAATGAAAAAATACATTAAAATCTAAAATTTGCCTAATAGTTATTCTCATTCGTTAGTTACACCTTTGGCCACACGGTTGATGCATTGGTTGAGCGTTTAGCTGCTGCGCTGATTGTAGCGGTCCGATTCGCACACCGGAACAAATGAACAAATGTTTGGCCTACAAATAGTTGTTCTGGATCTCCATACTGCGACAGAATACTTAGACAGCACACTACGAAAGAATTTACTCTATATATATTTCTTATTTCTGTTCACATAACAAAGTATTTGATCTGATTTGGATACTGTACAGACTGCCTTGACAGTGACTCGCAGCGATAATGAATCAAAATCTCCAATATTAAATATAAATTGTGTTCAGCTTGCAATATCAATAATATATCTATATAAACCATTTCCTGTTCGTTAGCCTCGCCAAAACTAGAGAACGACTGGACCGATTTGACTAATTTTTTTTTAAGTATTTGTGAAAGTTTAGGGAAGGTTTAAAAGATGAGAAAATATGAAAAAGTGGTGGTATATTCACTCCTATCCTATTCAAATTTATTTATACTTTTTGACATTAATGTTTAATTTGTTGTAAAGTACATACGTTTTCTTTTCAAGTTCGTATTGTAACGCCGGTGTTTGGCAGTTTGAGTAGACTTTACGCCATTTGTGTAAGCTAACTACAGTCCCCAATGTAAGTTGTTATTATTCGCTAACTTTGTTCGTATTGTTCGTGAAATCGTTGAGTTACTGAGACTTATATCGAATAGTTACTCAAAAGTAATTTTGAATACTATATGTTAGTGGAATAGTTACTTTATAGATAGCCTGCATGACAATAACACAATAAACAAACAAATGCAAATGGTTGCTATCCTACTTTCATATCCATATAGAACTGAAATGATTATTCAGTCTGTTATTAGTTTTGTATTTTCTTTTTTTTTCACACCGCCTTCCGAAATTAAAATTATTTTTGGCTTTGTAGTGTTTTGATATGGAAGTCGGTTTCATTTTTTGCAAAAAAGTTTTTATTTTCGCGCTTTTTAGTGGATCAGTTTGTATAATCTAGTTACAAAAGCCAAAATGTCAACTACTTATCACCTTCACCAGCAGAGTAAACGAAAAGATCGTCAATGTAAATATTTTTTTCAGACTTTTGTCTATTTTTCAGAAACGGCTTGTCCGATTTCGATAAAATTTTCATGGAATCATTTGGAAAGTATACCCTTTCCAACAAAAAAAAAAAAGAATTTTTCAAATCGGTTGGCAAGCGACGGAGCTATGCCCGTACAAACATAAAAAAAAAAACAAACAAACATCCGAATTGAGAACCTCATCCTTTTTTAGAAGTCGGTTAAAAATTAATCCACCACAATCCGTCGATCGATCCAAATAGGAGTAGTTGTAACATCTTACATAGGCTAATAAACATTGTCACGCTTGTAACATTGTCTTACTTTGGAATGCGGTCAGGTAAGTAAAACGGTGTACTTGACCATCCTTACAGTCTAAAGTTGCTATGAATATTCTTTCAGGAGAGTTATATCTTATTTTGAAGTGTGCCCGATACCCCAATTCGCAGGGTTGCGGGAATGTTCTAACGAAATACCGCTGCCTCGGACGCAAGGGAATTTCAAAGGACAGGGTGTGTTTTTAAGTAGGGTTGTGACCTTCGCACCCAGACCGAGAGGCGTCATTTGAAAATTTTCCTATCGAAAAAACAGTGCGCCTGATGACAGTACAAAACAAAACAATAAATGGGTGAATTGCCCAAGCAAAAAAATACACAGCAAACCTGAGAACGGTAGTGCAATCTGCTGATTTTTAATTTTACATATTTTTTCTCAACAACGTAAGTACCTCTCTACCTTGGCAAAAAAACTCATTGACCCTCCAATATACCAAAAAAATAATTACTAAGTGTTATTTTATCATCACGGTGGCCTGTCCTGAACCCAATTCCGCTCATAAAATACCTTCCCCTGCAGATACATTCGTAATATGAATTTAAATCGATTTTGTTTTCATTAAATTATAATATATTCGATCAAATAAAACTATTTTTGTTTGTTTTATCTTTTTGCTCATGGATTTGACAGGCAGTCAACTTTTGTCTTGAAAAAAGTTATCATTTCAGAGGACAGTAAGTTTTAGTAGAATATCCATGTCAACATTGCGTTGTTACGCTCCTCTCACCTGTCCTCACTTCGGATCAGTCCGGCTCAAGCTCTTGGCGCAAACGCATCGGTCCCAACGTCTTGCGGTTTCCCGCTAAAAAAGCAAGTTAATCATTTCAGTAATGTGGGGACAAAAATAGTTTCATTTCGGTGGCTGTTATAACTCGTGCTAGATTTTATATTAAATTCGCCGTAAGTACTGTTTTGTTTGAGTAGTATTCATATTTTTTTAATAATTTTATTTCAGTTATCATTTCAGTGGATTCGGTGGACTGTTATACCAATTACAGTCCACCGGAATGAAACGAATCTCCGAAATGATAAAACCATAAAGTTTTAGAGATCCTTGTGTCAAATACAAGGTCATAGTTTTGTAATATACTTTTACCTAGAGTGTAGATTAGATTATTTGGGTGTATTTGTTGTGTAATATTTGTGTTTAAGATATATAATATACAACGTGTAACGGAAACCCCATATCTATCCAACAGGACTGAATACAACATCTGGTATGGAGTCTCTATGCACAGTTTTAGCACAAAATAACTGACTCAAAAAATTGATACCAAATTATTGGTTTTATATATTTCTTGAATACCAATCATAACAAACATGTCACAGCACTACGAGAGTCAATAACTTTCCAGGTTGCCAATAACACGATAATTCTTTTCGTTCTTCTTAATTTGAAAAATTCGGTCTCTGGTATCAGTGTATTGGAATTTGTAATAAGTTCTACACACGTAGACTTAGGATTACAAAACCCTTGCCATATCGTTTTTTGTCATCCAGCCATGCACTTGGTACGTTAAATTACACGTTGTATACATATATCTATGTAGTTAGTACATGTAGATACTTTAGATACACATTTGTTCGGCTCAACGATAATGTGATTATAAAAAATATTTATTTATGGTTACCAGCATTTACGATAAAGTTTTCCAACATTTTCACACAACAACAACCGAAAAATTACCAAAGATTATATAAGTAAAGAAACATATATCATAATAAACATTTCTTTGAGGTTATTGTAACCTCAAAGAATGATATATGTAATACTAACTGTAATATCTGTATATTAATGATGATATTAAAATAACTGAGTACTGTACTGCCTGAGTGCTTATCTAAAATTTGTTGAAATCAAACCTAACAAAGTACGGAACCCTGGCTGCCCGGCACGGTTGTTCTTAGCAGTATCATTTCGGTGGATTTACTTCATTCCGGTGCACAGTCTATCATGTCGGTGGTAATTTTTATAATTTCGGTAGACACTTTTCACTTCAGTGGACGCTTAAAAATTCATCCTTAAATATTTATGTAAGTTTTGATGAAATTTGATGTCCACTCACGCACAATGTTATATAATAGGCTAAAGTTTCATTTGTCACTAATTATATGTAGATAGCATTGAAATAAAAAAATCCCACCGAAATGACACATAAAAATCTCTTGTTGAAATTCACCCAAATAATATTTTTGGAACGAAGTTCCTTATTTTTTACAAATAAGTATAATGCTGTTAATTTGGTAACCGTTAATTGAATATAAATTGTACAGCTACTTATAAATTCTTGTTTAGTCGTAGGTGAAGAATAGACAAATACTCATACGAGTATAATTAACGGTGCTGAGTATATCTATAGTATTTCGAGCTACACGTCATGTAAGCCCACGCGGTTTTCATAAACACCTTTCTAAGTCTGCGTTGAATAGAGACAACAGAATACAGATTACACAAATTCTGGGAACTATAGGAGTTCTGTGTGAATTAAAGCCGTGGGTAGCCGCCGTACGTAGAGGTAAAGGTTACAAAGAGATTTCTTATCAAACGGTTTGAGTGCTACATCATCTCTGCTAATTAAATTAGAGATTTTCTGAGAACTGTACCTGTGTTGTGATGAAAAAATGACTAATATAACTCTGAGTCCAGAGGTAGCACTGTTGTTTTTGATCATAGACAGACAAACTGGCTACTCGCTTTCTTGTTTAAGTGAGTTAGGTATTCTAATCAATTGGCCGACTGTTATTGCTCAAAATGGCCGCAAATACAAAAAAAAAAACGTGCAAGGTTTTGTAAACGTACGCCAACACGTTCTACTGCGCTCCCATATTTATGACGTTTGTCACAATTGTCTAAGATCCATATCTAGACACTCGTAGTAATCCGAGTACACTCTATTGAGAGTGCAACGGAATCAATCTACTAATAATTGCGTGTATAATAATTACCGTTTAGGTACACAATCAGCCGTCTGTTTTGCGCCAATGTAATCAATTCTATTTCATCAGTTGGTTTCACAATAAGTTCAAGAGGTTTTTTTTAAATACACTACTTCTTAAAGTAATAAGATGCATACTTGATAAAACTTGTCAAGCATATGACAACGTTGGGGAAACTTGAGAGGGCCTAATGTGTATTAGCGATAATTACCTACTACAGATAAGGTCAAAACGTATGGAATTGACATGTGCCACCATAAAAGTACATGGAGAATAATGTGGTATTAAGTGCCTCAGTAATACTGAAAAAAAAAAGAAATATATGGACTTACTTATAAATATATCACAAATTATAAAGGTCTAGGTTTTCGTTCCAATTTCCTTAGATTACAAAGTAAGTAATATAACTAACTACATAGCTAGATAGTATCGCTTTCTTCCCAACATTTACACGAACACAATCCAACACATCTGGCGAACGTAATCTTGTTATGAAGAAAAACTTTCTTAATAAGAGCGCTGTTTGGTTTGCTATTTCCCTTCATAACCTTGAAGAGGAAACGATGAAATAATTACTTGTGTTCCTGTCTGTTGCGTTCTAATTGATTTTATTTCTGAGCAACGTGCTGGAGAAATGTTGTACAGGATCGTAGGTGCACAAATAAAAGTAGTAGTTAGTTTTTTGTTAGGTGTAGTATTTTGCTGGATAATTATTTGTTATGGAATTGGTTTCAGACCGATATACTTATATTGTTATACGAACTTTTTAAATAAGTTGAGTTTAGTTTGGAAAATGGAATGGTGACAGAGGTAAGTTTATCATACAAATATCAGGTCAAGAGGCATTTGGAATTTAAAACTCGAAGAGGTAGGTACCAAGAGCCAGCTTTACCTTGGAATCGATTTCACATTCCAATCTAGACTTTGCTAAACAGCCTCCAAACATGTACGAAAAGTCTAATTTCGTCGTAGTGTTGTGAAAAATGAAGCAAACATGTTTAATTTTCTTAAAAGTTTTTATTTGTGTGTTGATGTCAAATCACTTTAACATTGAGTAGATTTTGTGAATCTTTAGGTACATAATTGATCATTATCGTTCACAAAATCGATAAGTAATCATTTATAAATAAGGTAAAATTAAAAAAAAAAATAGTAGAATGCAGATCCAAAATGTTTTTGTAGTTACCGAAGTTTGGCAAAAACCATCACCGTGCAATGATTGAAGTAGCAGTTACTATTGCCACTCCCGAGTTACACATAGTGTTGCTTTCGCTCGTATACGCGCTCATGTTCTGTTCACGCTGAATCTCCATTCCAATTAATTATTATAGTACACCTCGCAATATTTCAATGGATATAAAAAAGATTAATGTATATTGATCTGGATTAAACGGAGTTTTTGAAGCGTATATCTGAACATTTTAAGCGCGTATGTGTGCAAGAACGAGCATAAGTCTGTAACCGCTGTTGATGAGATGACTGCCAGACTAACTAGGGTCACATCCAAGGTTGAACTCCGTAGTAATGATACGGCGGGTGCGGCGGTGGTGGATAATGCGGGTAGTGATGCAGGGGCGGTGGTGGTGGGTAGTGGTGATGGTGATGATGATGCGGCGGCGGGGCGTAGTGCGGAGGAGGCGGCGGCGGCGGTGGTGGAGGCGGGTGGTGGTAGTGAACCTCGACCACTTGAGATCGGTAGTAGCAGCCTGGTGCGCAGAACGTGCCGCACAGCAGCCCGCATGGACGAGCGTGAGGTGGTGGCATAGCTTGAGAAAACACACACACGAAATTATAACATTAAATTGTATTTAAAATATGCTTACATAACGAAGTTAT
The DNA here is from genome assembly GCA_943138885.2 of Tholera decimalis. NCBI lineage: Eukaryota > Metazoa > Arthropoda > Insecta > Lepidoptera > Noctuidae > Tholera > Tholera decimalis. The sequence continues at coordinate 19,769,513 of OW964563.2, read as the reverse complement.
ATTTTCGTTTAATAAGTCCTTATTCTACGCACGACAAGATTTTCAGAAAGAAAAAAAAATATAGCAAATATGTGGAATGGAGTCACGATTGTTTCCATACATTGCAGTAGAGTCTTGTCGAGGGATACCTATCGTGTTATGTATGCTTATAGATTTTTGAGGTTTTGAGTGTTAGGTAGCCTGGTTAGACTGGAAGCCGACTCCGACATAGAAAAAAGGCTAAGCAGATGCATATTATGAATCCTGAGATACTATCAAACTATCGTTATTATGGTATCAAACTAAAATTCTTAATTCGGAAACTAAGCTAAGGCTAAGCAGACGATGATGACATATACTATCGCGTCAAAAAAATTGAATTCTTTACACTGTATTTTTTTGCAATGAAAATTTCAGCAATAAGGGTAGAATTCACATTACTAGTAACCATGTTAACCCCTCCAACTAAGCTAAATATGCTTGTGTCTGGAGTAGATTCTCAGCAATAGTGTAATGGTCAATACATACGCAATGCACAAAGATATCTGCCGACGAATATCACTCACAATAAGGCTCCACGTGACCAAAAATGTGTGCACTTTATGCATAATGACGAAGATTAATAAGGTATCACTAAACGTTGGGTGATGACTAAACGACGTTAAGTATTTCAAACAAATGATAGCTATTGACTACATTTCACTGCTTTATTCTGTCTCACGGTTTCATTTCTGTGATACTTGAAATAAATTGAATTGAGTTAACCGCCATTTTAACAACTGCAAGAACGCATAGCGCATATTGTTGCAGTAGACACAAGTTAAGTAAAAACAGCAAAAACATACATATAATATATTATCTTACCTTAAAAGTACTGTTACTTCCTTTTTTTCACAAACAAAACAATAATTTTATTAAATAAATAACTTGTTTAGTCCAGGCGAAATCAACAGTGAATGATAAGCGTTCTATCGATGTACATATTTATCGTTTTTACCTAAGTCGAGTGACTCTTATCAGATGGACTGATAAAGCGATATCGAAAGGATGACTAAGTTTATACATAAGATATAGGCATTATTTTCTGATGAAAACGGAACTTGGTGCTGGGGATTCTTATTAAATGACATACTTATAATGTGAGTCATCTCTCATCAAAATATGTAAAACATATCTATCTATCTATCTATCTATCTATCCCTTCTTAAACTTTTATATGACTCAGCTTTTATCTGTATGTATGTGTAGTAAATTACTTATCTATTGTAAATGGTACACCGTGGACTATCCACGTATTTATTTTCTCTTGTGTCAAATCTATCCGAAGGTTATGTATAAAAGAGATATACTATAGAGTAGATTCATAGAGTTTTTATATTCTAATAGTACCTAACTTCTGACTAATATTTGCACGAACTGATGGACAGATTCCCTTAAGTGAATCTGTGTGTTGATTTATTAGTGTCAATAAGGGTGATCAGGGCCTTCGAACTTGCGTTCCCCAGTGACGAATATAGGTACCCACTAAAGTATATTCGTCACTGGCGTGCGAAAGTCCACTTGCGATTTAGCTATTATTTTTCCTATAATTTATGTGTTTTGTTCTTTGCTTAGTCAGACTTTTACTGACTAAAACCCATCCGTGTTCCATCATTTTCCCTTCGTGTTCCGAGGCCGCGGTAACTCTTTCGAACAATTCCGCAACTCCGGCAGGCAATGGCCCTCTTGCGGGACCCGACAATTTTGGTGACACTCTTTGAGGCGCGCGTGGAACAGGACGCGCCGTCTACACGGGCCTGGTTTCAGTCGGGTGGCGAGCTACCCATTGCTCGTAGCCTGCAGGCCCGCGCCTACAAGAGTGTTTTTTGCATGGCTCCGATTATTTATAATAAATTGCCAAAAAGTTGGAAGCTTTTAAGTGATGTGCAGTTTAAATTGAAAGTTAAAAAATTCTTAGCTGAGAGAGCTTACTACACGGTTAATGATTTTATATGTGAAAAGAATTTTAATTTATGACTATTAAAACTTTTACCTATTAATTGACTACTTTAAATGACTATAATTACTTTTATCTTTTCATTGACTACTTTAAATGACTGTAATAACTTTACTTACTTGTTTTGACTATTTTATACAAGTAAACTGTGACTGTGATATTTTAATTATTGAATTATATAAAATTGAATTGTTTTTATGAATTATTTAACTAACTTTATTAGCTGTGTAATTTTATACGAAGTTATGAATAATTATAATTTACATATGAATATATGTAAATTATAATTAAATATTACCTTAAATATTTGTATGCCATTGTATAAATATGGCAAACATGACGACCCGTGTAAACGATTTATTAACAACTTGCATGCTTTTCTTTTGTATGTATACTCATGTTTGGACAAATAAAATGATCTTATCTTATCTTATCTTACCTTACTGTGGCTGGGAGTCACCCTGCGACTCCCGACGCCCGGAGCGTCTACTGCGGCGGCTAGGGCGCAAGCGTAGTGAGGGCCAGGCCGCGCTAGCAAGAAGGTTCACCGCCTCGCTGGAGACCGTGCGGTATCCCCGGATCATCCGGATGGCCATCTCCCTTTGAGGTTTGGTTAGTCACCGGACTTGGCGCCTCCGTAATGTAGGCGCCCACCGAACCGGGGACCCATAGGAGGCCATCGACCACACGACCCCCGCGTAGAGCCTCCGGCAGGAGGCGTTTGGCCCCCTCAGATTAGGCAGGAGCCGCTTAAAGGCAGCCCCAGCCCTCTCCAGTTTCGGGGCCAAACGGTGGAAGTGCTCCGCGAAGTTCCACCGGCTATCGAGGACAAGTCCCAGGTACTCCATCGTCGATTCGACGCCGATACGAACGCCTCCCACTGTTATTTGGGATCCAGACGGTGGCGCGTTCCAAGGGCCATGGAAACACATGGCCTCGGGTTTATGCAGGGCCACCTCGAGACCCAACTGCCGGATCCTATCGACCACTATCGCAACCCCACGTGTCGGCCGCTGCTTGATGCGATTCCCCCTGCGCTAAGACCAGCGTGTCGTCTGCATAGCAGACGACGCTAATGCCGTCAGGGAGATCGGCGCGCAGCACCCAGTCGTATCCGATGCTCCACAGGTGAGGACCCAGCACCGAACCTTGTGGAACACCGCACGACATCTCTCGCCGGTTCCGTTCTCCCTGTTGACCGAGATAAATCTTGACCTCTCCAATAAATGTTTGTTTTGAATGTTATTTCTTGGTACTTTTAAAAATTATGCGTCCTATTATTTCATTGATACTGTTCTTGTGTGTAGTAACGGAACGTTACTAATGATTCTGACAGCTGTCAGTGTCACAATGTTATAAAAAATAATATATGTATAAGATAGAACCATTGATTTAAATAGTAAAGATACGGTCGTCAGAATATTTGACGGACGCGGTCGCCCTACATAACACACTAGCGCCATCTATTATAACTAAGATGTCAATCGGCGTTGTCTGCTCCTAGACGTAGCCTTTTAAGAGCGGGGTGTGGTATTTTTCGAGGTACAAAGAAATAAAAAAAAAACCTTTTAGTTTTTGAATTTTATATTTGTTGTACATAAAAATACATTTTAATTTGCTTTTAATAAACAATAAAAATTAATTTTGTACATAATTTATTCTTATAGTAATATTATTAAATCTTTTTATTTCATCGGCTGCATCGCGCGCCGCTGCTAAGTTATGTCGCACTTTTACGCGGCTTCGCGTTGTCTATGCTAAAGGTTGAGACATGCAAGAAAGAAAATTGTTTTAAATAATGTTAGAGGTCGATTTAATGAGATATTTTTAACTTACCGGTGATATGAAATGTTATATTTTTTTTATTGTGCTTTATTTCGTAGTTCACGCAACCCTTCACGACACAATTTGGCATTTTTGCTTGTAAAACTGACGACCCCTCCCGAAGATAGCCGATCGCGTTCTAGTTCACTTCGATAAAGGTTAGACCACTTTGGGACCAAGTTCGAGGCGTCATTATAACATGCGGTCCGCCCAGTCCTTACGAAGTAATATATATGTCAATGGATAGAACAAAGAGATACTGTAAGATCCTTGATCATTGAATATACTTTTAAATAACATAAGCTGTTTATTAATTATTAATACCAACAATACATCGTGTAGATACATAAATATAAATACATTTTACTTCTTTACGTTACGGTAACCTATTTTATTGTAAACTTAGATTTCAGACGAAATTTACAATGGTTTGCTTTATCTCATAATATATAAAATAAATTAAATTCTGTATTATTGGTAATGTTTATTACCGGTGCTATAACATTTTCTTGAATGCCTGGCCCATCTTAGACAGTTACTTACCTTAAGTAAGTCATTGTACAACAGCAACAAACAGAGGTTGTTTTCCAATTAAAAATTAGGTCTTCGTGATCAAGCAGAATCGTAACTGACTGTATCTCATTTAAAGTAATTTTCGTTGAAATTATTCATTGTAATGTACAGTAAGTGTTTTATTTTTAATTTTACACTATATTAGTTTAAAAGTTGGGGGAGACACAAATTTTATCACTTCGAAAGTGTCTATCTTTCAAACGATTGACTTTTACTCCGAAACCTACACTCTTAACATCTACCTCGGCGAGTCCAGCTCGCATTTGGACAATTTTTTTTCTTAATATCGAAGACCACCACTTAGCTTAAATTCTGGCGCGATTTAGTCTGGTGCTGCCATAAACTGACCACTTCCATATCCATAGACTGGACATAAAAATTAAAACCGAAAAAAGTTGTTTGAATTTGCTTCGCCAAAACAATTGTTAATGAAATCTAGGTATTTAGGTGAGCAGTCAATAAAATCAAAGCATACTTTTATTAGATATCATATTTAAATAGTAAATCATAAGAAACCAAAAAATGAGAAGTCATAAATGTCAGAACGTGTTTTTCCATCGGGAATGTTAATTGCCACACACAAATTATTGACATGAAATTTTATTTTATTTCCCAAGTACCTAGGTGTGCCCGCAACTTCGTTCTCGTGGAAGTCAATGTTACTTTCGGGTATTTACCCGTGTGAATCCCAACCCGGTGGGAATTCCGGGATAAAAAGTAGTTTAAGTAAGTATATGTTGGCCTCCTCTATCTTCTTGTGAGTCCATTAATATTTGTTCAGTCTTTCCCGAGATGAGCTCGGACAAAGAGACAAAAAATATTGTTTGTGTTTTAGTGTCGTGAAAAACATAGTTCTTAAGCTAACATGGTCACTAACAGTAAGTATCATTAGAACTTAAAACGGGATATTTACCATGTGTATTTATAGTTTCGAGTTTCGGAAACTCGAAACTATACACATGGCAACACATACACATGGTATATATTCCGTTTTAAGTTCTAATGAAACATAGTTATTTTGAATAATTTCGCAGACAGACAATTCGATTTTATTTATACGACAATTATGTGTTATAAAAGATAGATTTCTAGATTACTTCTGCTGTATTTTTGGAACAAATATGTGATTGTTTTCTAAATATATATAACTTAAAGGTGACTGACTGACATAGTGATCTATCAACTTTTCCTCAACAAAAATTTATTCAGGAAACAAATTCGAGCAATTATTAAGGATCGGCGTTGACTTTGTGATTAACGTGTAATTTCGTCTGCCCTGTTTATGAAACCATTTGTATTTTACATTTTCTGCACCGCACTTTATTAACTGTTGCTTTTCTTTTAGTTTATAAAGTAAATCACACCGTATTATAATTATGTCGCTCTAGTTTTTATATAGTAATCCGTGGAAAACGTTGTGGGTAGCATATTTACCATATTTTTGTATGTAAGCCAATGTAATAATTATGTAATAATTATGTTACTGTTTGTTTTTCCCTAAAATAAATAAATAAATAAATGCACAGCCCAAACCACTGGACGGATCGGGCTGAAATTTGGCATACAGGTAGATGTTATGACTATAGATGCTGGCGGGAAAAATCCCGAATCATTCCCGTCGAATACTTCGGAAGTATTCCGAAATATTCCGAAACTTTGGGAATATTTCAACTGTCAAAAAAACCAGGAAAATCGACCTTTGAAGTCGGTTAATATATCAAAACCTGCTCCTACCTAAGTATAACAAATACTTTTCTGAAAACCGCATCACAACGTGTTTGCTTGCAAGGTTTGCCTTTATTTGTTTTTATTGACTGGGCTATTATACGCATTAAGTAGGTAGGTAATGATTAATACCTACCTATGCGACTCGCGAATACTCGCGATGCGTACAGAGCTACATACAAACTAACCAAAAACATAGGTAACCCCCAAGCAGCAAAATTGTACTTTATAGTACAATTATATAACGGTGTTTATGTTGGTAGCATGTTGAATAAAGGCGTTTGACTATACCTTTTTGCTCTATAAGCTTATACAGCGAAAACGTTCTATAAGCTAATGATGTAAACATTTACATTACCATTTTGTACAACTGTTATAGACATATACTATATAAGGCTTAAAGAAAACATCTATAAAACTACTTTGTTCTATATATTTGTTGATCGGTGCCCTTTTGTATCTAATTTGATCTGTAAAACTTATATATTTACCGTTATAGGCCTGGTTCATTAACGGTTATTGAAATTCGGCAATACCGCGATTTGGTAATAAAGTGGGTTTTTAAGTATCTGCTATAGCACAAAGTGTTTTAATAGTCACGACTGCTCAAAAATAGAGCAATTTGGTGATATAACTGAGTTTTGTGTTACTCCTTATGTGAGAATTTTACGCTACAAGAGTTTTTAAAACCCTCTATATTAACCTTTCTATACTGGTTACGAAGACACTTGTTTAGAGCAGAATTCTTTTGTAACAGAGTTTTAGATATCTATAATAGACTGTAATTTTTTTTATTAGAGTTTCTCTCTCTACTATAACATCATAATGATACATAAAGGAAGCAAACGGACACTATTAAATAACTAATGTGATTAAAACAAGAGTTAGCATTTCCATTTTAATACTTAACTGCTGGTTAATCTTATCGTGACATTTTAATTTATAAAATAAAGCTATGGACTTAACAGCGTGGAAAAGATATAAAAGATGTGGAGGTTATAGGAGAGCAGTGATGAAGCGATACAAACAGGTAGTATCTATATCAACTAATAATGGAACTACTGCTAGCAATCAAAGTCAAGTTATAAAAATACAAAAGCGGAAAGTGGTCCCGTACAAAATAAAATTTTTATTTCAAGAAATCTGGATGCGAGCGAAGAGAGAGAGATTGTAAATAATTCAAGTGCTATTATGGACTTCAGCTATACAGATGAAAGTACATCTGAATACTCAAGTTGTGATACTGAAGAAAAAAACGAGCAATTATGCGATGGACTGAAGAATTGGGCTATTGAATTTAACATTTCACATGACGCTATAAGAAGTATAATTCAAGTGATAAATAATAGAATACATTTAACATGCATGAACATGTACGTTACTATAATTAAGTACCTACTTATTATGATATTACAGTAAAAAAATATATATTTTGTATTGGTATTAAATTAAGTTTTATATTTTGGCACAGTAATCACACACATTCATCGCTGGGGTAGTGGTCGTACACGGCCTTATCACCACAACCTCTATACCAGAAAAAGTCTAGGAATAATAATATTTGCAGATAGTTTTTGTGAATTGTAAAATGTTCTGGAGATAAATGGGTATAAAATCCACAGGAACTATATTTTGTTGATAATATAAAATGTGTTCTTATCCAGGGCCATTCCAATTCAGATAATTGCTTGAAATCATCTGTACTAAGAAATTTATCGACGTTCATAAAAACAACCATTTTCTTTTATTATGAAGACACTGGAAAAAATAAAAAAGTGTGTTTTAATTTACGAAAGTTGTTTAAATTATGATTTCAAAGGAACCCTAATTTATTTAACCACAATGGCGGTCACAAATTTGATCATAGTACTATAGAAGGCCTGTAGTCGCCAATGTTACACTTTTTGCTCTATAATAGAAAATTATGGAACTAATCTACGATAAATTTATTTTAATTTAGATAAAACTTATTAATTTGGGAGGGGCATTAAAAATTAGTTAGTAAACTATGCCTACTTTGTCAATAAAATTATGATCGTAACACTATTTCAATGCCTGGGTTGCTATTACTAGCGCATTTTTCTACTAGATAGACGCCATAATAAATATTTTGATATTGTAATTTTACTTATCACGATTTGTTGAGATTAGTAATATAAGTCTAACACACAAACACTTTAATAACACTGACAGTATGAGAATGAACGAAAGATTGAACGATTTGTTGTGATATGGTAATGTAAAAGAACCACAACCACTTCTTTAAAACATAAAAGAACAATAACAGCGTTGCAGTGACTACTACATCACCGTTTGGTGACATCTCTCACTGTAATATCAATCTTACAGGTCAAAAATGGTACGCCAAAGCTGCTATAGATCTGTTATATCACCGATTAACGATATAACTGCGCCCAATCCGGGTTATGTAAACGTTCTTTGGTCTTTTATAGAACCGCTCAGCAACGTCAATTAGTTCTTTGAAAAACGTTCTATGGGCTGCTTTAGGACAAGGTTTTGCTGCTTGGGCCTTTTTCAAAAAACAAAGAAAATATGCTAGGCCTGGTTTTTTATTCCACAACTGACATTTATAAATCGCAGGCTAACGTATCTACCTATAAAAATATCAACATATACTTAATCAATCCCATTTATATTTTACTCTCGTATCGTACGTACTCTCGCACTGTACAATAATTAACTCACCCACAACACAACAAACAAACACGTTAATTCCCATTGAATTATTCGGAAACATTCGGTTGCGGGGTACGAATCTTTCTCGCGGAGGGGAAAACTTCTCCGTTGAGCATCTCCCCTCTTACCGCACCCCGCACCGCCACCGCAGCGCGCGCAGCGCGGCGCCAGCGCGGCGGCAGCGGCCGGCTCACAGAGGGCCATATTTAAATTCATTTGAATAATTCTGATTTAAAGAAACTTTCCCAGAAGTATTCCGGAATTATTCCGAATTTTTCAGAAGTTTTGCAACTATAGTTATGACGTAGGCATCCGCTAAGAAAGGATTTTGCCAAATTCCCACGGGATCGGGATTTACACGGGAAAAACTTCCCACGCGGGCGAAGCCGCTGGCACAAGCTAGTTTTCACATATTATTCTGACGCAGATTATTTTTCCATTCAGGGTTAATTGATGTATACTGGTATAGTATAGTAATGCAACAGGTATGATATGCGGAACAGGGTGTTTGGTGGGCAACTGCCCGATATTTGTGATCGGGTGATTTGTATGCAGGCTAGTTGAGCGGTAAACTTTGCTTGCGCGATACAGGATTTCTATCGTTTAGTTTGTATGTTGCGAGATAGATGTTGCCACAATATAATATGCCTTTTGTATACACGTATGTATACAAAGTCGAGAAGACAATCCATACTAATACACACATCAAAAGTGTCTAGGGATCAAGCATTTTTATGCAGATTTCTTGAGATTGAGATGTGGCTTTGTAATAAATTTATGATTTTATAAATTTATATGGATCCTTTTTGGTGCATTTCATAATTTGAAACAGGAACTGTTAATCAAATTCGAGTAAAAGATGAAAATCAGCTGTCAATATTTTCCCTATAAAAAACATACAACGCGTTGAAGACATTATTAGTGCTACTGTTTCCCTACTACTGATTAAAACCAACGTTATTATGGAGCGGCGACGTCATTTAAGCAGGGAAGAAATGCTCAGAGCCGTGGGAATGATAGAAGCTGGTTCCCGGCAACGTACTGTGGCTTTAGCTCTGAATACAAGTCAGAGTGTTATCAGTCGACTTTGGACACGTTATCGAAGCACTGGTACCGTGGCTGAGCGCCATGGAGGACGGTATCGCTGCACCACACGGAGACAAGACCGATACATTCAAATCTTAACTCGAAGAGCTCCAACAATAACCGCCATGATGTTAGCCGTGAGGCTTCATCACTCTTCAGGGAACTTAATTAGCGACCAAACAGTCAGAAACCACTTGCATGAAGTGAACCTTCATTCCCGAAGACCGCTACGGGTACCACCTATAGCAATGCACAATCGTAGGATTCGATATCAACACAGAAATTGGGCAGAAGAACAATGGCGTTTCGTGTGCTTTTCTGATGAGTCTCGTATTGGTATGAGACCGGATACAAGACGTATACGACATTGGAGAACCCCTGGATGCCAACAGCGATTAAAATCCTGCCAGGAAGTCCATCCTTATAGTGGTGGAACCATCATGGTATGGGCGGGTATTTGGATCGGCGGAAGAACTGAGTTGATTTGGATCAGAGGCAACCTCAACGCTCAAATTTATGCTGAGATGATTGTATCTGACGTCATCGTTCCTCTACAAGTGCAAATCGGTCCCTTATTTCAGTTAATGCATGATAATGCACGACCGCACACCGCAAGAGTTGTAAGACAGACTCTCGCCGCAGCTAACATCAATGTCCTGCTCTGGCCTGCTCAGTCGCCAGACTTGAACCCGATTGAGCATGCATGGGATATGCTACAGAGAAGAGCTCTGCCGAATATGGAGGGTATCCAGTCGCAAGAAGACCTTTTTTTGTTGTTGCAACGAACATGGGCGGCCATTCCACAGCGTGATTTGGATGAACTCATTTTGAGTATGCCAAACCGATGTTCTTGTGTTGTTAGTGTTCGCGGTAGAAACACGGATTATTAATTGTTTAAGTTACCCAATAAAATTTTAAAGAAAACTGTTATTTCAGTCTTTTTTTCGAACTTTAATGTTAGTGGTTCAAATGTCAAAAATCCCTTTATTAGGAAAATGACAAATTTCTTTATTGATGCAAAGGTGACTTGGTTTATCGTTACTGTGACAAACGAAAACACTTTATTTGATGAATCCTTAAAGAAAATTTTAATTAATATCAATCAGGAGAAAAGTTATTGCAAAAATATATGTTGATCCCTAGACACTTTTGATGTGTGTATTATAAATGCGAAAGTAACTCTGTCTGTCTGTCTGTTACCTTTTCACGCCTAAACTGCTGAACCGATTTAGATGAAATTTGGTATGGAGATAGTTTTAGACCCTGGAAAAGACATAGAATAGTTTTTATCCAAGAAATCATCTCTTAAGGATGTTAAAGGGGTGTTGAAATTTCATGTACGGAATCAATAATGCCCCACCCTCCCCATACACATAATACACTTAGACCGGTAATACACTTAGAACCTATTTAGATGTTTGGTATGGAGATAATTTTAGAGTCTGGAAAAGACATAGGGTAGCTTTTATCCAGGAAATCACCCCTTAAGGATGTGAAAGGGGTGTTGGAACTTTGTATTCCCCCCTCCCAATTCATTCAAATCGCGTATTCAACAACCACTCGAAACTATTTTCTTAAACTATTTACAAACATGCGAGTATAGCTGCATCGTGATATAACATCAGATATCAACGGGATGAATTATTTGAGCTCTGAATTCTGTAACATAGTCCAAGATACAGATAATTTAATAAACCACGTTTATTCGGATTTGAAAACAAATATGAGGGATGGAGAATGGCTGCATGAAACAGCAAATTTGGCACCGACTGACGAAATTGTAGGGCAGATCAACGAAAAGATTATGTCTCATGTGGATGGTGATGTTGTCGTTTATCTGTCCATCGACAATGTCATGGATATTGAGCAAGTGACGTTGTACCCTGTAGAGTTTCTCAATTCTCTGGAATTGACAGATTGTCCCAGTCCTGTTGATTACACACCTTGGACGCAATGTTGTGCAAGCAATAATAAATTATGACAGGAACAGCAAGCGGTGAAAAAGTATTTATTCCTCACATTCCCATTATCTCAACCGCACCCTAAAAGCAGCATCCGCAATGACCATAAACAAAGCTCAAGGGCATACACTAAAAGTCGCGGGTGTACATTTAGAAAAACACTGCTTTTCCCATGGGCAACTTGAGTATGTGGCGTGCTCACGAGTATTAAGCCCACAAAATTTACACGTTTTATTAGCCAAGGACGGGAAAACAAAAAACGTAGTTTACAAAAATGTATTGTAAACTACGTTTTTGGTTTTAAAAAGATAAATTTTAAATACTATATCTGTCCGTTTTTGGGGATGGATGGACCCTGGTGATGGTCTTTTTTATATTGTATGCTTTTTAACCACCCAAAAAGGTGTACCGATTGGCAACAAGAATTATTGACAAAATGTAAATTAACGCGGATGAAGCCGCGGAAAAAAGCCATTACGATCATAAATTTACCATAGCCTAAATGATGATCTCCTTAATACGTACAAAAAAATGTATTCAGAATATTTTTCTATTTTCATATTTTTCCACAAGCTCTATTTAGCTACTGTGCTTAAATGCAGGGTCAAATATCCTGCGTTTAAGCACAAAAACTCTCACACTATAAAGGTTTTAAGTCAATTCAAAGCATCTTTCACTATAAAACGAAATTATTTAGATTATTAGAAAATATTTTTATTTTTTTTATTTTTATGTCACATCTTATTTTATCCTCACTATGGTTTCCTCGGGATTAGTATAGTCGGTGTTTTCATTTATAGTCGTATCATCTTCCCCACGTTATATACAACGTGTAACGGAAACCCCATATCTATCCAAAAGGGCATCTGGTATGGAGTCTCTATGCACAGTTTCAGCTCAAAATAAGTCACTCAAAGAATTGATACCAAATTATCGGTTTCATATGTTTCTTGAATATCAATCAAACATGTTACAGCACTACGAGGGTCAATAACTTTCCACGTCACTTGCCAATAACACGATAATTCTCTTCGTTCCTCTTAATTTGAATATTTCGGTCTCTGGTATCAATGTATTGAAATTTCTAATAAGTTCCATACATGTAGACGTAGGATTACAAAACCCTTGCCATATCGTTTGTTATCATCCAAAGAAACCATGCACTTGATATGTATATACCCTTTAAATTACACGTTGTATATACACTAGGCATGTACAAGTAAGTTTTCTCCCAGTATTTGTACATTTGACTATTAAATTGTGTATAAAACTGCACCTACCTCCTCTTTTCCCAAGTATGTTTGGGTTGGCTTCCAGTCCAACCAGATGCAGCTCACTGCACATGTTTTACATGGAGCGACTGCCCATCGGACCTTCACAACCCAATAGCTGGGTAACATGATACCCCTTGGCTAGACCAGTGTCGGAATTATTGGCTTCTGTCTAGCTGTAGCGACCGTTAAATATGTCCAAATGACAGCCGGGACCAACCGGGCTTATCGTGCTTTCCGAGGCACGGGGGTATCACAGCGCCCACTGCCAAACCCCAGGGTTTACTACTCCTGAGAATTCCTTATAGAAAAACAAAATAGCAATTTTTGTAAGAGTCGGGAATCCAACCCGAGACCTGTGTGCTTAGTATGAGTTTGAAATACTTTTGTCGTTTTCGAAAACTATCGCTTTGTCTCTTTCACACGTACTAGATTAGTGTGAAAGAGACAAAGCTATAGTTTTCGAACACGATAATAGTATCGCAAACTCATACTAAGGCCGCTGTGGGCTTAGTACGAGTTTGAAATACTTTTATCGTTTTCGAAAACTATCGCTTTGTTTCTTTCACATGCACCGAACTTGTAGGTGAGTGTGAAAGAGACAAAGCTAAAGTTTTCGAAAACGATAATAGTATCGCAAACTCATACTAAGCCCCCTGGTGCTCAGACGTCGCGCTTGCGGCCACCCGAGCAGCGAGGCAATTCATTTGATTATTAAATTATGTGTTATAAAAATGTAAAAATAAAAGTAAAACAAAACAGTGAATAGCAGAATTCGGTAAATCTGTGGGATATAATAAGTGACTCGCTAAATCGTGGTTTTTCTGTTTTATTTTTTTGCGATCATGAGTTCCCTAAGATCGAGGGAGACGCTGCATAAAGGTATCGACTTGATTTCACCATGTTACACACGGCAATAGTAGTTGTTCCGCTCAGCCAAAAGTCACAAGCCATCAATTTAGTCTAGAGTTGTAAAAAACGGTATTTTCTGAGATGAAAACAACAAACGTTGTTAAAAACATGACAACGAAGTTTTTTTCTGTATTAGGTTTTTGTTCAATATTACGAAAATAAAAATATAGGAAATTGGCCAAGGGCGAGTCACACATTAAGATCAGTTCACAGCAAATCTTTTTCTTAGATTTTCCCCTCCATTTTTATAGAAGTTAGAGGGGGGGGGGGCACACATTTTACCACTTTGGAAGCGTATAAGATATACGCTTAAACGATTGACTTTATGAAAAAGTAGTTTTAGAAACTTCAATGTTATTTTTAAAGACCTTTCTATAAATACCACACACGCATAAATTTCGTGAAAAAAAAAATCAGTTCCATGTATGAGGAGCCTCCCTTAATTTTAAATATTTTTTCTTAAAATTGGAAAGTTGTTCACAGCATACATCTACCTACCAAGTTTCATGTGTATAGTCCTAATAGTTTCGGAATAAAATGGCTGTGACATAAGGACGGACGGACAAACAGACATGACAAAACTATAAGGGTTCCGGTTTTTGCCATTCGGCGACGGCACCCTAAAAATGACCTGATATTAGATTTATTTTGCTGAATAAAGAAATACCGTTTATTTTTTGTTAAATGGTATATAAATATCTCAAAATAAATGGCAATATTCATTCGCCTCGCTGAAAAACACACAAACCCTCTGATTGTATCGGCCGCCCGATACACACCCTCAAAAATTTCCCGGGTTCATCGTCCGCGTCTCGTCCTAGATGAATCCGACGATCCCACCACAATCCGACAAGAGAGCAGTAGGGAAACTAGCACTCTAAAGAAACACACAAACAAAACGCGTTCCGTATCCCGGCCTCGCCGACGAGGCCCATCGCGACACCCGCGTACTTGTAACGTCAACCCTCCCCTACCTTTGCCAAACGAGCCAGCCCGCGATGCTGAGCCCGTAGCAATAAATAACTTCATTAATAATAATATGACCCAGCCTGACCCTTTGCTGCCCTCCACCAACGACCCCGCTATGCCGAGGTCCGTACTCCACCGGGAGTGCCCTTAGCGTGCGGTTGTTTAAATGTAAATATAGTATGTACGGCTGTAGTTATGGCCTTTAAATTTAGAGGTCACCACAGGATCGTTCGATTAAGTAGTAACCAGCCTTAGTATGCTGAACTACGATTGGCCCTATAAAAAAAAAGGCAATATTCATTGAAGTTTACATTTACGTATGGGGATTTTCCCAATCTTTGTTTGGTTTGAACGAGGGCTTGAATGAAAATATTTGTAAATATTGGTATCCTATACTTGAAATAAATTCTTATGTTATTGATGGTAAAAAGTATGCAAAGATAACAACACAGCATTAGAAAAAACTTTTTACCAAAAAATTTGTTTGTTTTTTGGAAGTCGGTTTAATTTTTTGGTAAAATGTTTTTATTTCACTATTTTTAGTTGGTCGATTTATAATTTACCTAGTTACAAAAACCTAAATCTCAACTACTTATAACCTTTTACAAAATATTGCTTTTCCCAATGCTGGGACGTTAATTGTTGAGTTCTCCTGGTACTTCACTATCAGCTTCACTTCACCATATGCATTGTGACGAGCATATTGTGCTTAATAACCATATTAAGGTAATCGAAGCTGAAGCCATAAAATACTTATTATTCCTACTTATATATTGAGTAGTTCCAGTGGCCATATGTGGTTTTCATCATCAGGTCCACTTCACAAATGGTGCTTCGAATGTAACTACACAAGTTACTATAAAAAATACTCAAATCAATATAGGTGTGTGTGTATAAGTGTGTGTAAAAAAAAAGAATTTTCCAAATCGGTTCAGCCGTCTTAGAGTAATCGGTGATCATACATAAAAAAAAATAAAAAAATATACGCGTCGAATTGATAACCTCCTCCGTTTTTTTCGTCGATTGAAAAATTGACGATTTTATATGTTGATAATAATATGTGTACTCGTAGACGTTATAGAATGGAAATCAAAAAATTAACTCTTAAATTTTAATACTTTAATTTTATGCCTAGGTCGTTAGTTTAGGATGGAAAGATAGTAGAGTTGTTTATTTAATAAAAGTAGTATATTATATGGTTTTTATAAGAATTAAAAGTCGTTATCACAGTAGTTATCTTATAATACTTTTTCTGGCCCTAATTTGATTGTATGTACGTACCAAAAGGAGCAACGGATTCAAAAAGTCAGATGTACAAATTGAACCGTACTTTGAATCGTTTGTCGTGAAAGTTAATGTACATATTATGTTTCACATGATTTGTGGTCTGAAGCTAAAAAACATTTTATTAATTTCAATTAAAAAAATTGTGTCTGTTCCAAACAATTTTTTTTCTTAACTCTTCGCCTAAAAATCTATAGCTACCTCTGAAAGTGACTTCGGATTGCCTTTATCTTTTTTTTTTTCACAGTTGTTTAGTCAAGCAAGATAAAGATAAATAGCTAATAAAAAGATTATTATTACTTTCAATTCATCATATAAATTCTAGCGTGAATACAGACAACATCTGTAGGTGGTAGCTTCTTAATCATCAGGAATCGAAAAGCTATTTCATTTTGTTGCAGTGTTAAAAATAAATACATGTTTTATTTTATGAAATTATTTAATTTCAGTATTGATATCAATATACTTTATAATTGAGACTATTTTCTACATCAATTAGGCAAAAAACATCGACAAAATCATTAATGATAAGATAATAGTATTAAAGTAAAAAATTTGAAAGATAAAATATGTTAGTGTGCAGATCTAGCTATAAAGGGTATCCTTCACTATACAGCTGCAATTTTGTAGGCAGTAGATAAAAGACAGAACTCAACTCAAGCAGTTAAACTTGGTCCACGAAATGCTTGAATTACACAGATGTCAGGTTCAGGTCCTTATGATACAAAATTACAGTACACGTTCACAGTCTATTGTTGGGGTCTCTGTTGGCTTTGTGGAAACTAGCGCTGCATGTAGGGTTGCACTCCATATTGGGAGTAATGCGGTGGCGGCGGGTGATGCGGTGGTGGTGGTGGAGGATAAGTCGGCTGTTGATGCGGTGGCTGAGGATAATGAGGGTACTGATGCGGCGGCGGGTAGTAGACATCCTTAGGACGGTGGTAGCAGGTCGGAGTGCAGAAAGTCCCGCATTGCGGGCCGCACGGAAGAGCGTGTGGAGGAGGCATTCCTGGAAGAAAGTAGATATCCACATTTTAATATTACATTGTTTCCATTGGGACGGCCATTAAGAGGATGCCTGTATCTCAGCATTGTAACGTTGTAGGCTGGTTACGTTATGATATTCATTCAGCTGTAGTATTTGTACTGGAGGTACCTATTTACAATCTTTAATTTAGTTTCATTTAAATAATAAAAGGCTAGAATTTGGGTGTGAAGATTGAAACATGACAAGTGCATAAGGAGTAGCCTCTCTGTACCTATTTGTACATTCACTGTGTTTGTTCAACCATCATCTTACTACCGTTGTCCCGTGCTACTTCGAGTTGGTGCAACTCGTTTTTCTTTTATTATGTTCTGCTAATCATCACGCTAGTACTTCCTACAAAATCCACCGATCTCTTTTTCATCAAGAGTTTTAACCTTCCTCCACACTTTACCATACCAAGACAAAGGACTTGCTATCATATTTTCTGTTACTGTTTTAGTTCTACCAAAAAACGGCAAAGCTTGTATGCGAACTATGCCATAGCAATGACACGTAACCGCCACGTCATCTCAAATATATGATGATCAAATAAATAAATAAATCACCTCCTTTCGTATGAAAAATGATGGCAATAAACATTACGATTTTTTACAAACTTTAACTGACAATTCTGACTGTTTTGGCAAAATAGCATTGTGCTCCAAAATTATATTAATTTTAAAATTTCGAGGCCAAATTTCATGACAACAATTTAAAAAAAAAAACTTCACTTGCACTTTAAGATTAAAACAGCGCATGTATCTTTGTTTTATTAATTCTTTTTACACATGGCTTAGAGTCTAAAAGAAAATCAATGAAAACTTATGATTAATTACCTTATGGATACTTTGATGTTCTTTTGTTCACAAAGAAAAATTATTATTTTGTTTAATAACTTGTTTACTGCAGGTAAAATTCACAGTGAATGATAAGGCACCAATCACTCTACCTATTTATCGAATTTTTTGTAAGCTGCGCAGGTTCTTATCAGGCAGACTGATAAAGCGATATCGACAACGTGACGTTCATGACTAACAAGTAATAGGGAGGGACTGTTTGCTAATACAAAAGGAACTTAGTGCGTATAGTGAACTTGGTGCATTTTTTATTATGACGCACTTATAATGATGATCTCTGAGTCTTATTATTAGGGTTTCGTATCTAAAGGGTAAAACGGGACCCTATTACTAAGACTCCGCCGTCCGTCCGTCTGTCTGTCTCATGATATTGAACAAATACTAAAAAACAGAATAATATAAATATTTAAAGGGGCTGCCATAAAACAAACGTGATTTTTTTTGCTCGTTTTTGCTCGATATCGATAACGGCAACAGGTAGATGCTTGAAATATTCACAGAATATTTAGTTATATATTCACTTTAAAAATAAATAATTTAATTAATATAATCTGTCTTTCTTTCACGTCAAAACAAAACTATGGAATTGTCTCGAGTTGATAGTATTTATAAGGGCTCTAAATGGCATAGGCTACTTTTTATTGCTGAAAAAATCTGTTCATGCAAACGAAAGTCGTTGATTAGAACACAGGGACGGTAGCTTCATCAGATGGCTCTGAACGATGGTCTTCGAAACTTGTCCAGACAGCTGGGTCCATAACACACACCTCAACTACTTGCTAATTGGAAGAATTGAAAAAGTGCTAATTTGAGATATACTTGATACGTTTCTCTATCTCAGCTTACATGAGGTCTAGTGTCGGTGTGAGTCGCTAATCCGTCCATTATCGATTAACACTAACATTACCGATTGTAACCAATAGTCCAATTGTTGAAAGCATGTTATGAAAGAAAGTTATTACTATAGGGAAATCGCGCTTTAGATGAGTTTAGTTTGATGGATAGGAACACTATAGACAAAGAAAATAAAACGTAAAAGAAAATAGACTGATACATAAACAATACATATCGTCACATCCATGGCAAACTTACGAATCTGCAGCTTTAGTAATATCGATATTTAGATGAAAAACTGTAGGTAATGTGTTTTCGGTTCGAACCGTCCGGACGTTCAGTTTGAGACTTGATTTGAATCTCGAATTAGCTGATTATATTTTGATTACTGTTCTGGATCAAGACCAATGCCTAAGTGTAGATTGTATGTTTAAAGTAAACTAGACTTGAGTAACGTTCTGTAACACAGACCTTAAGCCGATCCTAGCACAGCATAACATGGTCATATATGAAAACTGTATCGGTCACATATACGTTAAACAAAATATCAGAATTCACTATTGCATTTTAAGCAAGCGACTAGTGAATAATCCTGGTTACACTTGGTTGTGCTTGTTCAAATACGCGGTGTTAGAGAGACGAGGATAAATAGAGATAATATGTCGGATAGAATCATCCGGGCGTTGGCAAGCCCGACAAATGTAACCCGTCCTCCGTTAATGTAATCCGTATTTATCTGCTCCTGACCCCTTGACAGTTATTTGTCAAGATAACCACGTCTATAACCTCACCGACAAAAGCTTCAGTTCTCCTGAAGCGGCTACTGAAACGTAGCCAGGTTACAAAGGGTGAGGAACCTGAAAAATAATTTTGGTATATAAAATTAAGAACGATTTTGAATTTAATTAAGTATTTAATTAAGTATTTAATTAAATTTAATGAAGTCTTTTAGACTAGCAACCACGCGGGCCTTCGCTTCCGTAGACATTATCACGATAAAAACATAAATCTCCTTTTTTGTTGTCGGGAAAAAAGTATCCTATAGCCTTTCTCAAGCTTCAAGCTATTTCCATGCTCAATTTATTCCAAATCCACCCAGTGCTTTCGGAGATTAGTGGGTTTAAATAAACAAACAAACTTTTCCACTTTATAATGTTCAAACTCATGCTTAAAATATTTTATTTCACATAAGTTTTATTTCTCATAAATCGTCAGAAGCTAGAGCACGGAGAACTAGTGCTTTATAGTATAGATGATTGTAACGTGGAAAAAACAACAGTAGTCAGTGATATATGGTTGATAGGCCGTAATGGAAAGATCACGTAGAAAACGAGTAATATGGAGCAAGGGCCTCAAGATAATGATGAGGTCTCATTAGTTAGATAAGGGTCGAAAGATTGCGAGAAAATACAAATGTAGTGCTATTGTCACGACTGTATACTAACTGTTAACGTACATATAGGTAATTTTCAAATAACCGCTTGATTAGCAGATTGATTGGTTTTGTCCAGAACGGTAATGAACGGCCTTGCCACTCTATAAGGAAGACAACGCATGACTATATTGTCAATCTACTAAATTAAGACACCCTTTTCTGTTATAATCCTGCTATCCAATCAGCGGCATCTATTGAAAGGGCGCCTTTATCGCCGTGTGCTACACAGCATGTTTAAGTTGTTTTCACCTTCCTTGGGAAGGTATTAGACACGTCTCTTTGCATACTATATTTAAATCGATAAAAATATCGTTAGAAAACATATGTATACTATATACAACATACTGTATGCATATAAATAAAGTATAAGAGTCTGTCTATAATTTCGATTTACTTATGTTTTCTCAAGAGCTTAAATTATTTAGGTCTGGCACAACAGCCTTATTGCTAAGCTTCCTTCTTTCGGGTTACCCACTCAACTTTGCGTTTGGATTAAAAACTTCCTGAGAGATCGGTCTATTCGAGTGGTTATTGATGGCTGCTCGTCTGGCCAATTGGCAATTAATGCCGGGGTCGATTCTCTCAGCAACTTTATTCTTGCTGCACATTAATGATCTGCTTATGCCCGGTACCTTTGGGTATGCAGACGACAGCACAGTAGAGAGACATGTGTCCAACGCCAGTGCTGGTGGGTCACAGATCCAGTATCTCCGTGAGGGCATGATTGAGCGCTTGAACTTGTCCTTGAAGGCTGTCTCCGAATGGGGTGATGCTAACTTGGTCAAATTTAATGCAGCTAAGACCCAGGCGTATCTCTTCTCCGAAAAAAGGAGCAAATTCCGACTGGCTCCTACTTTCCGCGATATAACCGTGCCAATAACCAATCGTATTGAGCTTTTTGGGGTAACACTAACTTCCACCCTAAATTTTGGTCCGTTTATCGAGTCTAAGACTCAGCTAGCCGCAAAAAAGTTGGGAATCCTAGCAAAAGAGAGACGGTAGGTACTTCACACCGGAACAGATGCTCAATCTCTATCAAGCCCAGGTTCGGTCGTGTGTGGAGTACTGCTCACATCTTTGGGATGGACCTGCCAAATACCAACTGGACGCGCTTGAGTCTATAGAGAAATGGGCCAAGAGACTCCCGCCAAGGAATTCCGCCAAGTCCGTTTCATCATCGGACTACAGGACAAATAAATTTATTTGATACTGAACTGAACTTCGTTACCGGTAAGAAACAGCTAGTGCTGTTTCTTACCGGTAACGAAGTTGCAAACTACTTGTACTAGTGTACAAACTACTAAATAAGTACTAACAAAAGAATGTAATAAACCATATTTTATTAAATTTTTATTTTAAACGATTAAGGGTGCCACTTTGCAGGGGCGAAAAAAAAACAATTTTAGCTCAATATAATAATTATATTTTTTGCCTTATCCGTTTCATTATATTATTTGTAATTTCTTCACAGCTGATGAAGTAAATAATGATATCCCTTATCTATCTTTATTAATAAGTATATATATCTTTATTAATAAGTATATATAAGTATAAAGCGGAAAAGTTTGTTTGTTTGTTTAAACGCGCTAATCTTCAAAAGTACTGGGTGGATTTGGATGAAATTTGGCATGGAAGTACCTTGAAGCATAAGGAAGGCTTTTTTCGGCTGCAAAAAAAATGGTTATGTATTTATCGTGATAAAGTCCACGGCAGTGAAGGCCCGTGCGACCGCTAGTATTAAGATAAAATAATGTTATGATTCCAAGAATTAATTATTAAAACGTATTTCTGATAAGATTAGATAGATTATTCGTGTACCGTGTTCAGTCAGATCTTTTTGTAGTTCGTATACGTGACGTTGTAGATTCCGCTATAATCCGAACAACAATGTACTAATGTCTGTGACCGAAAAATTCTAGAAAAGTGATTATTTTGGAATTTAATGTGGTATTTTCCTGTTGAAGTATTCTTCAAAGCAACTGGTCCTTTATCGTATATTAGAAATAAAAAATTACGCTTTAATAGGACTTCTCTCTTCTGTAACATTCCTCTTTTGTATGTGTACTTTTTGTGAGTCAGGCCGACACTGAACTTCTACCAAACGGATGTACTGGTTTTGGTGATTGTTTTTGTTTGTGTTTGAGTGAGTTTCTGAATGCTAGGTAAAGAAATTTTTAGGTAGGACATGTTAGGTAGCAGTGGTGGCCACGAAATTATTTTAGAGTTTATATTTTTTATTATTATAAAAACTTTTTACCAAAAAATTAAACCGAGTCCCAAAAAACACTGCAAAGTGAAAAATAACTTTAATTTCGGAAGTCGGTGCCAAAAACGAAAATACAAAACTAAACACGAAAAAAATTAAATTTTTATTTCACTCTTTTTAGTTGGTCGATTTTTAATTTACCTAGTTACAAGAACCTAAATGTCAACTACTTATAATCATTTACAAAATATTGCTTTTCCTAATGTTGGGCCGTTAATTGTTGAGGAGTTCTCCTGGTACTTCACCATCAGCTTCACTTCACCATATGCATTGTGACGAGCATATTGTGCTTAATAACCACATTCAAGTAATCGAAGCCGAACTCATGAAATACTTATTATTCCTACTTATATATACAACGTGTAATTTAAACGGTATATAAATACCGAGTGCACGGCTTCTTTGGATGATAACAAACGATATGAATTAGGTTTTGTAATCCTATGTCAACACGCGTGGAAATTATTAGAAATTTCAATACATTGATACCAGATGCCGAACTTTTCAAATTAAGAAGAACGAAGAGAATTATCGTTTTATTGGCAAGTGACGTGGAAAGTGATGACCCTCATAGTGTTGAGACACGTTTGTTATTACTGGTATTCAAGAAACGTATGAAACCGATAATTTGGTATCAATTCTTTGAGTCACTTATTTTTAGCTGAAACTGTGCATAGAGACTCCATACCAGATGTTGTCTTCAGCCCTTTTGGATAGATATGGGGTTTCCGTTACACGTTGTATATTGAGCAGTTCCAGTGGCCATCTGTGGTCTTCATCATCAGGTCCACTTCACAAATGGTGCTTTTCGAATACCATATGCCTTTTTCTTTAGACTTCCTATCGAAATACTCTTTGAAACGATTGTAGCATATGTTCATTGTAATAACTAAGTATTTCTGTGTAAAGCAAAGTCTATTTCCGGTCCTTCCAAAATAGCTTTTTTTGCAAACATGTCAGCCTTCTCGTTTCCATGTATACCAATATGAGATGGAATCCATTGCAACTTCAAATTAATATGACTAAGTTCATAAAACAGTCTAAGAATTACACGAGCTATCGGTATACCTCTGCAACCAGAAGCGCATCGAGCTAAATGCATTAAACCATTTTTGCTATCCGTGAATATAACAATTTTTGATTCACAGATTCCTGGCAAATTATGTTCTCTAGCACTTTTGCGATTGCAACGAGTTCCATCGTCGTTACATATGCGTTTGTATCAATAGATTTCAATAATGCCGAAGTTCCATCACTCAAACTATAATAAGCGGCACCGCATCCACTTTTGCTCTTAGGGTATGTAAAGCTGTGATAAATTTTTATTAGGGAAGATTTTTACTATGATAACCCTTGTTTTAGGGTAGCCATGACAGTCGTGTTCAGTCGTGTTTGACAGATTTAAGTTTCGTGACGTTTCGTGAGTCGTAGGGATGAGCAAGTGAAAAAAAAATCGATAAATATCGAATCGATATTTTTAAGCTATATGTATGTATCGCTAATAATCCAGTAAAAATATTGATAAATCCATGTATCGATATTTTTCGTACAGGTAACGCACGTAGGTAACATTGACTATTTTGGAACGTGGTTGTTGCTACTTTGCAATCTCGTGGCCAGAAAAAAAAACAAGTCTGAAGGTACAAGCATATTCTTATGGCGCAAACGTATTGACAATCTGGTGATTGACATTTGAACTACTCCCCTATATATCCCCTATATATGACTAAACTACTAAAGTGAATTAAAAAACCTACACCAAAGTGAATAAAAAATATCGATTATCGATTTATTTAGATTTAAAACAACGTCAATATTTATCGATGATTTTATTAAAAAATATCGATATCTTGATGAGATGTGAAAAACACGATCCGTCAAGCCGACATGTCAAAATGACATTCACATCTCTGTTTAACAGCAAAGAGTATGTAAGTAATACACTACGTAATTAGAGTCGCGACTTAGTACTTTTTTTTTTGTTTTCGTGATAAAATCATCATATGAGTCCTCCCACCCCGGGCAGGGCCGGAGGGACTGTCAGACTTGTACTGACTAAAATCCACGGTGTTCCTTCAATAGCCCTTGATGATCCGGGGTCACGGTGATGGGATAAGTCCCACGACCCCGGCAGGCTTCGGCCCTCTACAGGGGGGGCCTCGTCATCTTGCTGATGTTCTTTGAGGCGCGCGTGGAACACAACGCGCCGTCGACCTGGGCATGGTCCATGGTCGGACAGCGAGTTGCCCTTTACTCGCTGTCCACATGCCCGCGCCTACGGTGGCCGGAGATCGTCGGCCGACTTCCGACGCCGTGGGCGTCTACCACTGCGGCTGGGCTGGAGGCTGGCTATCCTCTCCCTCACGCGGCCCGCCTCCTCCTTCGATAGCATGACTGCTTCGCGGAAGGAGGCGACCGCTTCCCACTCCGTCTCGCCCCGCAGCATGGCCTCGACCAATGCCGGGCGCGAGAGGTCTCCGCCTATCGCCGCCGTTAGAACACGTCGGTGCTCTGCCCAAGCGGGGCAGTCTTGCACCGTATGCTCTACTGTGTCCTCAGGGCGATCCTCGCAGTGGTGACACCCAGGCGTTTCTTCCTTCCCCATCAGACACAGGTATCTCCCGAAACTTCCGTGTCCGGTAAGGACCTGCGTCATGCGGTAGGTCAGGACGCCGTGACGCCGATCTAGCCACTCCTCAAAGAGGGGTCTTACCGCCGCAATTGCGGCGTGCCCGGGGACTTAGTACTAAGAAAATACAATCAATTTACATGGAAATTCAATACCAACTGAACGAATCTATATGGCAACAAGACGTCATAAAACAGTCGTACCAACCTGACATACTAAATAGTGCTGAGCGATAGTAGTTGCTTATTTTTATCGATATCGATAAAGTAAGCGGGTCGAAATCGAGATTACTCAAGTTAGTTTTAATTTTAAATGTGGATTTGTGTTGAAATAAAGGAAGGATTGCAGTTTTTAAGAAAACAGTATAGTTTTAATTATTAAAGCTAGTACAGATTATTCCATAGAATAAATATTACATATATGTCAAGGGTTGCGTTTATTTATATTCCCAACTTTCTTCTCCTGGACGCAAACCTATATGTAGCGGTCATAAACATTTCATATTTCATTTGATGGAGCCCCGTTGCTACAACGGCAGCGACCTTCTGTATTCTTGTATTTGATAAGTATTTGATTGGTTTCTCCCTTATGAAATGATATCTCACATCTATGTGCTTACTTCGGGCGTGATAACTTTCACCTGTCAGTGTGAATTAGCTCTAACAGGCTCTGTGCACGAGAGCTACTACTTCGGAAAAGTTGTTTACATTGCTTACCTTCTAAGGATGTAATGCATGTATAACTTTTCGGTTGTGGTGACAATTTTTGTCAATTTATAATTTTGCTACTCCCAGGCGCCACCTCTGACATGAATATCCTTCTTATATTCTGTAATAAAATGTATTATTTTCTAAATACGTGTCTCTTAAAAAAAGTAGAGAATAAATATACTAAGTAGAGAATACATAAACTAACTTCTTTATTTTTGGTATATTCTTGAGAAGACTTTAAATATTATATAACAATTTACAACTCCAGTATATATGTATACGGAAAAAATAAAAACAGGCACACTATTTATCGATAATTTGATAAGAGAGACATTATTATAGCACATAACTATCATAAAATAAAATTGAAAATTTAAAGATCGATTAAGCCCTTTATTACCGTGTTTTAACTAAAATATACAATTGAATATCTAATTCAGAGCTTACCGAGTCTCACCTAACGGAAATTTTGCCATAAACTTAATCCTTTTTTCGCAACCTTTACGACTTGAAAGATCTCCAATCTCCACATATTTCACAAGTTAGTCTCGTAATCGTCTTTTCGGTGACATTGTCGTAAAATTATGTTCACTGAACAAGATCTAATCACTTTTCACACATTAAGATTATTAATTAACTGTAAATCAATTTAATGATTGCCAGAAAATAATAAGCACAAACCATGCACAAACTTACAAAGTTCAAAAAGGCTTAAATCATGAAAGAAAGAGAAAGTGCACTGAACAGGTGAAATAGCAATATCCACCATTATTTATCCTGCAAACTCCATAATATTTTTTCCCTTGAAGTTGCGCCAGCCTGTTCAACAGCAACATGGCTGATCCACCATATTGGTTGTGTTGCTCTCTTTGACCGAGTTAATTTGAATATCACACTAATATAAAGTGAAATTATAGAACATGAACATTAAAAAACGGTTACTACATTGTACAGCTATACATGTGGTGTACATAATGCTAGCCCATGCTCCATACATTTCTGGAACATTTCCTTTAGCGCAACAACTACAAACTACATCGATTTTTGTCTAGAATAGCACAAAGGTCACTTATTTTAGAAAAATATACAATTTCTGTTGATGAAGTATAGTATGTTGCAGGAAGAACCGACTGGGCCCGTATATATCTTATACCTACGTACGTAGGCCGATAGTATGACTATTTTTACCATGTACTATAGTAACATCTTTGCTAACCTCTGTGCCAGACTGTCACTAATATAAAACTCTGCCTAAGCTGTCTATAGGACGTCTGTTACAACTTGATTCTGTTTAAATCTTTGAGGGCTTATAAAATTAAGTTATTTTAGTTTCCTGTTAAGTGAGTTTTTACCTTACGGTGTTTCTCTAAACTATCGGGATCTTTCATCTTTATTAAAAAAAGGACACCAATGAGACTTGTTGCACACACTCACTATTTACCTAGGATTAAAGAAATAGTTAAGATATTTATTGAAACAGAGTTCTGAGAAAAGAGAGGAAGAATTTTTATTTAAAGTGAAAAAGAACACTCTTTTTCTTCTGAACTCTTCCGAAAAAGTTTTTCGCTCATAAAGGAACCTTTGTAAACTACTTTGACTGATTTCAATTTTTAAACCAAAGAAATGTAAATGGCGAAATCACAAACATAATTACGAGAGCGTTTTTACAAAAAGCGTTATCGTTTACTAGAATGTCGATGAAGCATGATAAAACAACAATATACTGAGATAGCAGTAGTACTTCAAACGGTACCCGTTTACTACATAATTATATGAAAGAGTATGCTAGTATTCATGAACAGTTCAAGCGCTGAAACAGTATTGAAAGGTTGTCCTAACATTGCTTGAGAGTACATTGCAAAAGTGAGTTTGTGTTTTATTCTTCCCAATTATCTCAATTTGGCTGTTCTCATTCATATTATAAAGTAAGGCTCTTATGTTAAATGGGTAACTCACGTAAGTTCCTCAAAATTGTGTCTTTGTGTTGATGTTAATGAAACAGTGCGTCGGAAAGGAATATTTACTTCTCTCTTTTTTCGTAGATTTCCTTAAAGGAAGATAAGGTGTTTAGAGTTTACGGCCATTAGGTTTATGTCGAAGATTTTAAAAAGTTCCGCTTGCGTTAATTGTACGTTGTGTATTATCTTTGTTTATTGTTTCAATAAAAAGACATTGATTGTAAGAATTTTAAGGATGCAGATTGCCCTGAATTTACAAATGTCGTAGAAAAACTTGATTCAACATATTCTAAGATCAATAATATTCCACTCATTTTATAATGAACTTGCTGATATACTGTTAAATTTTGGTACTAGCTTCTGCCTGCGGCTTCGCTCGCGTGTAAACTCTGCATCAGGTGTTCCAGTTTCCAAAATCAATTATAATCGATAAATTACCCAGATTTAATAGCTACTTAAAAAAAAAAAAAAACAAACCCGTCTAATACTTCCGGAGATTGGCGTGTACAAATAGACCAATATCATACAATGTACTGACTCACTTTTTTACAGTTTTATTATATGAACATATATAGGTACCTATACTGCAACTTTGATATGACTATTTTATTGCAGATTATAATATGCCGCCTCCGCACCATCACGGGCCACCGCACCATCATGGACCGCCGCATCACGGGCCACCTCACCATGGGCCGCCCCACTTCGGTCCTCCGCATCACGGGCCTCCACATCATGAGCCTCCTCATCATGGCCCTCCGCATTATGGCCCTCCTCATCATGGCCCCCCTCATTATGGTCCACCACATCACGGCCCACCACATCATGGACCGCACCATGGTGGTCCCCATAATCATGGACCACGATAGAGCTTCCCAGCTCATGAGCCGTTACCGTTATCTTATCTGCCTTCATTAAAATGTTCTATATTTAAAAAAAACAGGTCCTTGTTATGAAAATTTTCTTTTTAATTACGTAACTTAATCGTTGACTTCACAGTGAATTAAGATTCCAGGAATAAAGATAAAATGTTAATGTTGTTTTTAAATTAAACTGGGAACTGTTGCCGTGGGTAATTTAATTTAATACCAGTAAAGATTTAACTATTTATTGTTAGGAGGTGACATTGAGAGAGTAACTATACAACGTGTAATTTAAAGGGTATATACATACCGAGTGCACGGCTTCTTTTGATGTAAACAAACGATATAGCAAGGGTTTTGTAATCCTATGTCTACATGTGTGGAGCTTATTAGAAATTTCAATACATTGATACCAGAGACAGATTTTTTTCAAATTAAGAAGAACGAAGAGAATTATCGTGTTATTGGCTAGTGACGTGGAAAGTGATGACCCTCATAGTGCTGTGACACGTTTGTTATTATTGGTATTCAAGAAACATATGAAACCGATAATTTGGTGCCAATTCTGTGAGTCACTTATTTTGAGCTGAAACTTTGCATAGAGACTCCATACCAGATGTTTTCTTCAGTCCTTTTGGATAGATATGGGGTTTCCGTTACACGTTGTATAATTTTAGTTAATTGTGATAAAAAACATGTCGTTGATATTCTTGACTACCTTAAAGTGTAGATATTTTTTTTAAATGATTTGTAATAAACGTTTAATACCTACTTATGTTTCGTTTTTTTGCTAATTATCAGATATGATATAACTTTTAACAATTAATTTTATTTTATTAATCACACCTCAAAGGATAAACGGATTTGGATGAAATTTGAAGCAGGGTTAGATAATTAACTGAATTATGACATCGGATAAGTAAGTCGCTTGATAATTTTTTTGTTTTCTTACAGTAGTAAGTAAATAGTAAGTAACAGTAGGAAAAACCTCCCACGCGAAATTCCTGTGTCCGCGACTTCGTTCACGCGGGAGGTTTTTCCGGAGTAAATCAACAAATAAGCAACCTTTATGTTGCTCTATAACTTTCTATATTTTCAAGTGAAAGTCGCATTACAATCGGTTTGGCTGTTCCAGATATAATCCTGGACAAACATGCAGGCAGACCGACAGACAGTCGAACGAATATAAAAAAAAGGTTTTCTTTGTGTTTGAGTATCGGGGGTCAGACCAGAAAAAACCAAAACAAATATAAGCAGGGGATCAGATCAGGGGGATCCGAACGGAATAACTCGTGTAAATAACTATAAACACTTCAGAAATCACAATTATTTTGAAATCCCTAACAGAAACTTATTTTTTTAATTTTTATTTATTTGAATAGATTACAAAACAGATCCAGAAAAGTATTGAAAACCAAAAATGGAATTTAGGTTATTGTAATGTCGCAGCCTGAACAAAATCAGCGTACATTTAAAGTACCGATTTCCGAGAATAGATACCTATTATAGTATGGTAAGTGGGGCGGAGAATATTGCGTACTTGGGCATTGGGTTATACCAGAAAAACAAAACATTTCATAAGATAAGAAAGGCACTTCAGGCGTGTTGACGCATTTATGCTATTTATGTGTTGATTTCAGCGTTAAAATCTTTTCAATCTTGGGTAGGTATGCAGTTAGGTAGTAGTAGTGGGGTAGGCAGTTAACCAGTTTTGGTTCAAATAATTGTGATACTTTTACACTTACTTTCACCCGGTGCAAGCCAGCGATGAGCTATGTCAGCTGACTCTACCGTTACCACCATGCCGAAGATGAGGGGACGGCCGGGGTTTCGGGAACGTTCTAAGGTACGCAAACCCGGAACGCAAAAGCAATTGAAGGAACAGGGTGGGTTTTTACCCGACTGTGCGGCGCAAAGGAGGGTAATGTGTTTATCAGTACACATAGGTGTACATATGTATGTATGTTTGTACCTATGTGGCGTTGGAGAGGCCAAACGCGTGGGCCCATTTTAGTAATTCTCAGGTAAATCGATTCGAGTGTCACTAAAGTCATGACGGTTATCAATCTTCACCACCACGATACCCAGACGCCATATTGTCAAAATGAAAAAAAACTAACCGTTAAGTTGAGCAGTTAAGTTATAAGCAGGCGGGATTCAATTGATCATAATGATAATTATAAAAACCCTACACTGCATATTTTGCTACAACGCCAAGTGCGAGATGCTCTTACAAAAACAAACTTCTGTTTTACACGTATAAGAACTTGATCTAAATATTTTTCTATGGAATATTATGTGACTGTGTAATGGCTTCACAAATATACTATTACTCGTAAATTTGTGAAGCCATTTTAGGTCTGATTGTTTTCATAAAAGGAAACCTCGTAAATATTTAAGTACTACTACCGTGACGTTTGAATTGTAGTTACTTACAACCACTTAGTTGGTAGGAGGGGGGGAGCACTTTATTCTAATGAAAATTGTCACTATTTCGCAAACGAATCACTGAATCGATAAAATAACATTTAGTTGGCGTCATTAATATGTATATCCATGACAAATTTCAGCGTTCTAATACCAATAGATTCTGAGCTAAGCCTCGGATAGACAGACGGACATGGCTATAAAGGTTTCTTGACGACTACGGAACCCTATGAATGAGATGGGTCCCGCCTGCTAGCTTTAAATGAAAATATGCCTGTTTCTTGCATTTCAGTGGAGCACTCGAGTTTTATAAGTTTTTTTAAATTACTTTTTTTAGACAGTAATTTTTCTAATGGCTGGTTGAAACTTCCAAAGGTGTGATGCTGGTGGCTATGACTAAGAGAGGCTAAGAATTGCCATATAACTCGGCAAAGCAATCAGTTTCTTTAGTTCATTACTTTTTATGCTTTATTTTAGCGTGTAGATTAGTTAAGATTAAATAGTTTGTATGAAAGTAAATCATATTTCGAGATCTAAAACATAGTTACTGTTTGCCACGCAATGGTGTTGATATGATTATAAAAAAAAAGATTCTCTGAAGGTATACAATGTGTAACAGAAACCCCATATCTAACAATAATAATAATAATAATAATAAAAAATATCTGTGGTCCGGCTGTCAACAAGCACGTCAAAAATTTTTTCATCCTGATTTTATCAATAATTTTGATATAAAATAGTTATTTAAAATGTTCGATCAATCGAAAATAGTTAAAAAAAAAACTACAATCCATGAGTCCCACCTACACTACATCTACTATCCATAAAAATAGACCAATGTAAATGAAAACTTCGTGAATTGAAATCTATGTTGACCAGAAGCCGGACACGATTGCTCCAAACTACACGCCCAAGATCTTCGGATTCGTCGCTCAGCTCCGCCTCGCAGCCGCCAGGACCTGCTCCAGCCGTGAGTGAAGAGACTCCGGCCGCTGCAGTTGCGTCGAGCTCGAGCGACGAATACTTCTCGCCGCTGACGACACCACCACCTGCGCGTCGACGGGGAAGAGGCCGACCTCCGGCCTGCTTGGAACCTCGAGGCCCACCGGCCTCTGATAGGGTTCCCGCTGCCGGTGGAAGTGTGCAGCGCATGCGATGGACTCAATCCATTAATGAGAACGTCATGCGCTCATACTATGGGGCTACAGAAGGGGGAACTAACCTGACTGCGTACCGTGGTCGGATGCTCTCTCTGTTTCAGGTACTTGAGCCAACTGTCAACGTTTCGGCCCAGCGACTATCGGATCAAGTACGTGTCATCCAACGTAACCGTATGTTGGATGAAGCCGTACTTGATCGCCTCCGTTCGGACATGAGTAGCTATGTCACTTCACATCCGATGCCGACTGTGGTGGCACCACCACAACCCAACGTTCAAGTTGAGGAGAGTAGTGACAGAGTTACAAACGTAAGTACCCAGTATAATGAGCAATTGAGGAGTGCTTTGGAGTGTGCTATTCGGGAATATCGCAACATGCCGCCTGAAATAAGACCACGCTTACCTCGTTTGCCCATGCATAATAGGAATAAGGCACTGGTGGCTGCTCTGGATTCGCAGTTGTCAGACTATTTTGATAACTGTGAAGACCTCGCCGATGCCCACTCTGTCTTATACTGCGCAGCTGTCGCGGCATGTCGTGTAGCTAATGTTAAAATTTCTAATGACATAGCTACACGACCTAAACCCGCTGTGCCAGCTTGGCAGTGTAGGATAGAGCGCCGCATTGGTGAGGCCAGGGCACTCATTGGAAAACTTGTTTGCTTTAGGGAGGGCAACACTCGCCCGAGAGTGATGCGCTTTGTGAGACGGGCGTTTTTGGGAACCAACATTCACCCACAAAATTATATGTCCTGTGTCACAGAGCGCATCGACTTCCTAAAGCAGAAGGTATATGCATGGGCAAACCGTATCCGGAGGTACAGACGGCGAGTGGAGCGATTCATCCAGAATCGCACATTCCGAAGTAACGAAAGGTGGGTATATAGGGCTTGGGAGCGACCGGACCAAGGTGCGACTGACATGTGCCTGCCCGATGATGACGCCTTCTGTACGTTCTGGCGCAACATCTGGTCGGTACCTGTCAGTCACACCGAAGGTGATTGGACCCGGGAGGTCGAGCAAGCGTGCGATCCAATACAAGAAATGGGGGCAATCATTATCAGCCCCCAAGATATAGCCCATGCAGTCCGTCCGCTGCCTAATTGGAAGTCTCCAGGACCGGATGGACTGCATAACTTCTGGATCAAGTGGCTAACAAGATCGCACGCTCGCTTGGCGTCTCAGTTCCAATCTGCCCTAGAATCTGGCTCACTACCCGAGTTCTTCACCACTGGAGTTACCCACCTGCTCCACAAATCTGGTAGCACCGCGGAACCCAAAAATTATAGACCAATCACGTGTCTGCCAACGGTCTATAAGGTTCTGACATCCATTTTGAGGGTTAAAATTAACAAACACATTGACGACAATCACATCATGTCTACCTCTCAAAATGGATGTAAGAATGGGTCCCGCGGTACTAAGGAGCTACTCCTCATTGACATGGCCATTAGCCAACAGGTTCGACGTTCCAAAAAAGATCTGTCGACATGTTGGATAGACTACAAGAAGGCCTATGACTCAGTGCCTCATACATGGCTCATGAGGGTGCTAGAATTGTATAAAATTAATGCAACTTTACGCACCTTTCTGATATCATGTATGGGACAATGGAGGACAGTTCTTCGCTATCCAGGATGTCGATATATCCCAAGGTACAGCGAACCGGTAAGGATCGAGCGTGGTATATTCCAGGGCGATAGTTTGAGTCCGCTTTGGTTTTGCTTAGCCTTGAATCCTCTAAGCACACTGCTGGAGAACTCAAGACTAGGCTATAGGTTGAAAAGAGGTGGTCAGGTTATTTCTCACCTCCTTTACATGGATGATTTAAAACTTTTTGGCGCCACTAGTCTACAACTGAGAGAACTACTGAAGGTAACTGAAACTTTCAGTAGTGCCATCAGGATGGAGTTTGGTGTCGACAAATGTGCGATTATGCATGTAAAGCGAGGGGAGATTGTGGAATCCGTGGGATCTCAACTCACGAATTCCATAAACCTGAGGTCCCTTTCTCCAACCGAAACTTACAAGTATTTGGGTATGTCGGAGGCGTTAGGTATCAATGTAACTGACATGAAGCAATCGTTGACAGAGCGCTTCTTTGGCCGCCTAAAAAAGGTACTAAATAGCCTTCTTTCGGGCGGGAACAAGGTGCGTGCTTTCAATGGTTGGGTCATGCCAGTATTGATATACTCTTTCGGCGTACTTAAATGGACACAAACGGAACTTGACGCCCTGGATAGGAGAGTCCGTACACTACTGACTGCATATCGAATGCATCACCCACGTTCATCGGTAATGAGACTGTATATCCCACGGAAATGTGGAGGTCGAGGCTTTTTGAATGCCAAAACTCTCCACAACCGCGAGGTATGCAGTCTCAGGGAATATTTTCTTGCTTCTGAAGTGGGTATGCATCGAAATGTAGTAGCGGTGGACAAGGGACTCACCCCGCTCTCCTTGGCTAATGAGAACTGGCGCAAACCTGCAGTGCTAGACACTAACGATCGAAGGAGGATATGGCAGAGTAAGGAGCTACACGGACGATTTTTCCGGGCCCTTCATGGACCCGATGTAGACCAGTTAGCGTCCGTAGCTTGGTTGCGCTTCGGTGACCTCTTTGGGGAAACCGAAGGTTTTGTTTGTGCAATTATGGACGAAGTTATCATGACGAACAACTACCGGAAATTTATTGTGAAGGATGACACGGTTGACATGTGTCGGGCATGTCACCGTCCGGGTGAATCAATCCATCACATTGTCTCTGGTTGTTCTCGTCTTGCTAATGGAGAATACTTGCATAGGCACAACCTTGCAGCCAAGATAATTCATCAGCAACTTGCTCTGAAATATTCTCTTGTGGAATCGGAAGTGCCGTACTATAAGTATGTGCCCGACCCAGTTCTCGATAATGGCCATATCACATTATACTGGGATCGGTCCATCATCACTGACAGGACTATTGTAGCCAATAAGCCTGATATAGTGGTGGTGGACCGAAACGAGAGGCGTGCCATGATTGTCGACATAACCATCCCGCATGACGAGAACCTTGTGAAAGCCGAGAAAGATAAGCAAATCAAATATCTTGACTTGGCGCATGAGATTGTCGACATGTGGGATGTGAACTCGGCAGTCGTTGTACCGATAGTCGTCTCAGCCAATGGCTTAATAGCCAAGAGCCTCGACCAACACCTTAGGTGGCTCTCGTTAGGCGGCTGGATCAAGGGCTTGCTTCAGAAAGCGGTACTCCTGGACACGGCGCGTATCGTTAGGAGGTTCCTCTCTCTAGAGCCCTGACCACCGGTAGCTTGGACCCTGTTCCCGATACCGGTGGGCTACTATTTTTTATATTTTTAAATGTTTTTTGTATTTTATAGAAATATTTAAAAATGTAATTTGTATGTATATAATTAGAAATAAAGAGATAATAATAAATAATAAATAATCATATGTTTCTTGAATACCAGTAATAACAAACGTGTCACAGCTCTATGAGGGTCATCACTTTCCACGTCACTTGCCAATAAAACGATAATTCTCTTCATTCTTCTTAATTTGAAAAAATCGGTCTCTGGTATCAATGTATTGAAATTTCTAATAAGCTCCACACATGTAGACATAGGATTACAAAGCCCTTGCCATATCGTTTGTTATCATCCAAAGAAGCTTTACACTTAGTATGTATATACCCTTTAAATTACACGTTGTATAGACCCAAGCGTAACTGAGGCGAATCGCTAGTTTTTAAACCATCATGCTACCCAGTTCGGTGTGAGGGTGAAAGAGGGTGCCTTACAGGACTCACAGCACTATCACTTTTTTATGGTATGGCTTCTAGAGAAAATGCGAGCCATTCATCCCCGCTGATCTTTTATTTGATAAAGTAGATACATCGAACTTTAGGCTGGATTCCGATGATAAATAATAGCTGCAAGCATTCATACTAATTATTGTACCTAATAACATTGATTCCACCATGGATTCCTAAATTACTTTACCTTACTTATGTACCACATGTACCGCAAGTGTTGCCACATCGATCGTTCCTGTTTCTCTCACATTCAGCGGTTTCTTGTCTCGAGTCAACTTCGCGTCGTGTTTCACGAGCGAGCGGCTCAAAGAGTAGTCAGAACCAAATGACGAGGCACGATAGAGCTAATCTCTGCCGGGGCCGCGGGTTTGTTCAAATGAGATACCTCGGCCACAGAACAACAGGAAAGGAAGGAACAGGGTTGCGTTTTAGTTACCCAGTGCGGTAGGAGTTATTTGATGATTTCCACAAAAAGCAGTTTCTCACCACCTTTTCATGACAATGGTCCACCTTGTCTTTCAACTTTTCTATTAAAAGCATTTAATCAAAATATTTCATCCCTAAATTCCAATAGTATCACCATGTTATGTTTTTATCACTATTTTCCTGAAAATAAACTTAAACCCAGCTGCCGCGGGAGATGCCCCGGGCGTTGGGAATCGCGAGCCGATCTCCGGCTACCGCAGGCGCGGGCTTGCAGCCGGCAGCAGGGATAGTTCACCGTCCGGTAAGGAACAGGGACGTGAACCTCAAAAAGCAGTCAGTAGCACTTTTCATATTTCATTTCATTTCATTAGTCAGTAGAAGTCTGACGAGGACTGATGATTTTACCACCGGAAAAATAAGAGCTTTAGAGACTAAGACTTATGTATATATATATAAAAATAAAATACTTAACTTGTTTACATACATATATTTCTAAATATATAGTATTCATATGTCACGATGAGTTAAGTGAAGCTGGCTAATTTAAATTAGCGGTAATCTATTAATAATAATCATTTCCGTTAACATAATATATTATGAATCACACATTTATTACGTGGCCAGGAATATTTAATATGCGGTATTTTATTTAATCAGTTCCGTTTATGCTTGTAAGCAAAGCGCTTTATTCAGCTTTGTTGAAATTCCAAAATAAGCTGAACCGAATCGAAATTAAATTATCAGGAATGTGGTGAATTTATAGAAAATATATAAGGGGTTAAAATATGAAAATTACGATTTGTAATGAAAAATCAAAACTAGATTTTATTCTGATACGTAACATACTTATTTAATCAAAATATTATTTTTTTCACAATGTATCCATAATACAGATTAATTAGGTATGAGAGGACAGAAAAGACCAATTAATACAGCATAATGGAATTCCAAAAAAAATTGTAAGTATGTGTAAAAAATCGCAAGTGGAGTTGTTAATACACTAGGTGATAACGCAATTATATTAAGTCAGGGAAGCCACATGTGCAGAAGGAAGGAATCATCGCCAAGCAGTCATGTCTTCAACGTAGTCCCGAATCTTCTAATACGCTTTTTTTTTTGTTAAGCTTTGCTTTAAGGCACAATTACGGCGTGTGACCTTTTTCGCTTCAGTTATCCTAAGGAATCCATTTTTCGTCACATGTCACAATTCAATTCAATATTCCTTCTTCAATATTCCTTATTCAACAATATATAGAGTCAATATTGTAAGTATGTTAAACCAAAGTTTGACTTGGGTTGGCTTCCACCATCTCAGTTCTGCGTTATGTGGGTGCTCTTCCACATGGTTCGTTCTTCAAGTCGAAGTTTCCATTACGAAAGCGTTTAAACTAAAAACGCACAGTTCGTTCATTAGCAGTCTCCTATCCGAACCCAGCATTGATATTGCGAACCGTTTCTGCCCCTTTAGTTGGAAACTCGTATTCAAAGATCGATTTTTCGAAGAATGCATCTTTAAGCTGAATAAAAAAAAAAAACAATTGAATGTCGAAAATCGAAGCTTGCACATTTTTTAAAACAAGAACCTCATAAGTATCATTTGAAAAATGTTTCACTCCAAAATGTCACACCATGAAAGTTTTATGTCAATTCAAAGTATCTTTTACTATAAGCAGGCAATTTCATTCGTATTATATCTGGGGGCACGGCAGTGCCCCCGCCAAGTCGAGCAAAAAGCGGCATGGCCGTACCATACTTTTCTCGAAGCAATTCAGGCCATTTTCGACACCGTATAACTTCGTTGTGGATAAAACTAGAAGCCTGAATTTTCAGTAACCAAGCAGGCATTGTATAAGCACTGTATATTTCAAATTTCATTCAATTTGAACCAGTAGTTTAAGAATTATAACGAGTCAAAGTTCCTTAATTTTGTCACTCACTGACTGACCGATCATCAAAAGTCTAAGGCACTTCTAGTGGACATAGAAGCTTCAAATTTAGAATACAACTAGTATTTGCGTGTTGCGCGAGGTGCAAGCACCTCGCGTGCTTGTGAAAAAAAAAAAAAAAGGGGGGGGGGGGGTGATGGGGGGTTTAATATTTGCGTGTTGCGCGAGGTGCAAGCACCTCGCGTGCCTGTGAACAAAAAAAAAAAAAGGGGGGTGATGGGGGGATATGGGGGGGGTTTAGTATTTGCGTGTTGCGCGAGGTGCAAGCACCTCGCGTGCTTGTGAAAAAGAAAAAAACAAAAAAGGGGGGGGGGTGATGGGGGGATATGGGGGGGGTATAGTATTTGCGTGTTGCGCGAGGTGCAAGCACCTTGCGTGCTTGTGGAAAAAAAAAATGGGGGGGGGGATAGGGGGTGGTTTAGTATTTGCGTGTTGCGCGAGGTGCAAGCACCTTTTTTAAAACAAGAACCTCATAAGTATCATTTGAAAAATGTTTCACTCCAAAATGTCACACCATGAAAGTTTTATGTCAATTCAAAGTACCTTTTACTATAAGCAGGCAATTTCATTCGTATTATATCTGGGGGCACGGCAGTGCCCCCGCCAAGTCGAGCAAAAAGCGGCATGGCCGTACCATACTTTTCTCGAAGCAATTCAGGCCATTTTCGACACCGTATAACTTCGTTGTGGATAAAACTAGAAGCCTGAATTTTCAGTAACCAAGCAGGCATTGTATAAGCACGGTATATTTCAAATTTCATTCAATTTGAACCAGTAGTTTAAGAATTATAACGAGTCAAAGTTCCTTAATTTTGTCACTCACTGACTGACTGATCATCAAAAGTCTAAGGCACTTCTAGTGGACATAGAAGCTTCAAATTTAGAATACAACTAGTATTTGCGTGTTGCGCGAGGTGCAAGCACCTCGCGTGCTTGTGGAAAAAAAAAAAAGGGGGCGGGTGATGGGGGGGTTTACTATTTGCGTGTTGCGCGAGGTGCAAGCACCTCGCGTGCCTGTGAAAAAGAAAAAAAAAAGGGGGGGTGATGGGGGATATGGGGGGGGTTTACTATTTACGTGTTGCGCGAGGTGCAAGCACCTCGCGTGCTTGTGAAAAAAAAAGAATAAGGGGGGGTGATGGGGGGAGGTTGCAGAAGTATTTTGACTAAAGCAATGCCCCTCTTAATAAGTCTGAAAAAAAAATGTTCAAAGTCTCTTAATTTCCGAGATCCGGCTAATGGGGGTGAGAAGGGGGGTAGGGGGGGCGACTTTGATAAATGGTTTTTACTTTACCGAGCCTCCTCTATACGAATCCGTAAAAAAAAAAATACGGGTCTCGTAGTGTTCGAGATACGATAGGGAGGGGGGAGAAGGGGGGGGAAAGGGGAGGTTTGGCACTTTTCCCGTAGGTTTGAGAGTTACTTCTTTACGAATCTGTCAAAATATACCCACCTCCCCATCCACCATCTGGGAGAACAATTATGTCAGTGAGTCAGTCGGTGGTAATTTAGCTTTATATAGTATAACTAGTATTTGCGTGTTGCGCGAGGTGCAAGCACCTCGCGAGTTTGTGGAAAAAAAAAAAAAGGGGGGGAGGTGATGGGAGGGGGTGGCACTATTATTTCGACTAAAGCATTGCCCCTCTAAATGAATCTGAAAAAAAAATGTTCCAAATCTCTTAATTTCCGAGATCCGCCTAAAGGGGGTGAGAAGGGGGGCAAGGGGGGCGACTTTGAAAAATGGTTTCTACTTTACCGAGCCTCCTCTATACGAATCCGTAAAAAAAAATACCAGTCTCGTAGTTTCCGAGATACGATAGGGAGGGGTGAGAAGAGGGGTGAAAAGGGGAGGTTTGGCACTTTTCCCGTAGGTTTGAGAGTTAATTGTTTATAGTATTTGCGTGTTGCGCGAGGTGCAAGCACCTCGCGTGCATGTGAGAAAAAAAAGGGGGGGTTGTGATGGGGGGGAGGGTTGCACAATTATTTCGACTAAAGCATAGCCCCTCTAAATGAATCTGAAAAAAAAATGTTCCAAGTCTCTTAATTTCCGAGATCCGCCTAAAGGGGTAGAGAAGGGGGGCAAGGGGGGCGACTTTGAAAAATGGTTTTTACCTTACCGAGCCTCCTCTAAACGAATTCGTAAAAAGAAAAAAATACGGGTCTCGTAGTTTCCGAGATACGATAGGGAGGGGGGAGAAGGGGGGTGAAAAGGGGAGATTTGGCACTTTTCCCGTAGGTTTGAGAGTAACTTGTTTACGAATCTGTCAAAATATACCCACCTCCCCATCCACCATCTGGGAGAACAATTATGTCAATGAGTGAGTCAGTCAGTGGTAATTTAGCTTTATATAGTATAACTAGTATTTGCGTGTTGCGCGAGGTGCAAGCACCTCGCGTGCTTGTGAAAAAGAAAAAAAAAAGGGGGGGTTATGGGGGGGGGTTGGTATTTGCGTGTTGCGCGAGGTGCAAGCACCTCGCGTGCTTGTGAAAAAAAAAAAAAGAAAATGATGGGGGGTTTAGTACTTGCGTGTTGCGCGAGGTGCAAGCACCTCGCGTGCTGGTGAAAAAAACTAAAGCATTGCCCCTCTAAATCAAGTATTTGCGTGTTGCGCGAGGTGCAAGCACCTCGCGTGCTTGTGAAAAAAAACTAAAGCATTGCCCCTCTAAATCAAGTATTTGCGTGTTGCGCGAGGTGCAAGCACCTCGCGTGCTTGTGAAAAAAAAAAAAAAAGGGGGGAAATGGGGGGGGGGGGTTGCACAATTATTTCGACTAAAGCATTGCCCCTCTAAAAGAATCTGAAAAAAAAAAATGTTCCAAGTCTCTTAGATTCCGAGATCCGCCTAAAGGGGGGGGGAGAAGGGGGGCGGGGGGGGGGGGACTTTGAAAAATGGTTTTTACTTTACCGAGCCTCCTCTATACGAATCCGTAAAAAGAAAAAAATACGGGTCTCGTAGTTTCCGAGATACGATAGGGGGGGGGGGAGAAGGGGGGGGGGAAGGGGAGGTTTGGCACTTTTCCCGTAGGTTTGAGAGTTACTTGTTTACGAATCTGTCAAAATATACCCACCTCCCCATCCACCATCTGGGAGAACAATTATGTCAATGAGTGAGTGAGTGAGTCAGTCAGTGAGTGGTAATTTAGCTTTATATAGTATAACTAGTATTTGCGTGTTGCGCGAGGTGCAAGCACCTCGCGTGCTTGTGAAAAAAAAAAGTATTTGCGTGTTGCGCGAGGTGCAAGCACCTCGCGAGCTTGTGAAAAAAAAAAAAAAAAAAAAGAGGGGGGGGTGATGGGGGGGGGGGTTGCACAAGTATTTCGACTAAAGCATTGCCCCTCTAAATGAATCTGAAAAAAAAAATGTTCCAAGTCTCTTAGATTCCAAGATCCGCCTAAAGGGGGGGAGAAGGGGGACAGGGGGGGGACTTTGAAAAATGGTTTTTACTTTACCGAGCCTCCTCTATACGAATCCGTAAAAAACAAAAAATACGGGTCTCGTAGTTTCCGAGATACGATAGGGAGGGGGGAGAAGGGGGGTGAAAAGGGGAGGTTTGGCACTTTTCCCGTAGGTTTGAGAGTTACTTGTTTACGAATCTGTCAAAATATACCCACCTCCCCATCCACCATCTGGGAGAACAATTATGTCAATGAGTGAGTGAGTCAGTCAGTGAGTGGTAATTTAGCTTTATATAGTATAACTAGTATTTGCGTGTTGCGCGAGGTGCAAGCACCTCGCGTGCTTGTGAAAAAAACTAAAGCATTGCCCCTCTAAATCAAATATGTGCGTGTTGCGCGAGGTGCAAGCATCTCGCGTGCTTGTTAAAAAAAAAAGGAGGGGGGGAGATGGGGGGGTTTAGTATTTGCGTGGTGCGCGAGGTGCAAGCACCTCGCGTGCTTGTGAAAAAAGAAATTGGTATTTGCGTGTTGCGCGAGGTGCAAGCACCTCGCGTGCTTGTGAAAAAAAAAAAAAGGGGGGGTGATGGGGGGGGGTTGCAGAAGTATTTTGACTAAAGCATTGCCCCTCTAAATGAATCTGGAAAAAAAAATGTTCCAAGTCTCTTAATTTCCGAGATCCGCCTAAAGGGGGTAAGAAGGGAGGCGGGGGGGAAAACTTTGAAAAATGATTTTTACTTAACCGAGCCTCCTCTATACGAATCCGTAAAAAAAAACGAATACGGGTCTCGTAGTTTCTGAGATACGATAGGGAGAGGGGAGAAGGGGGGTGAAAAGGGGAGGTTTGGCACTTTTCCCGTAGGTTTGAGAGTTACTTGTTTACGAATCTATCAAAATATACCCACCTCCCCATCCACCATCTGGGAGAACAATTATGTCAATGAGTGAGTCAGTCAGTCAGTGAGTGGTAATTTAGCTTTATATAGTATAATTAGTGTTTAGTGTATGAATCAAGGAAAAACTAAAATAATTTTCAATTTCAGTCCAGTTTTCTAGATACATCAACTGCATAAATAACTTTGTAATCCCATATATATATATGGCATTACAAAGTTACATTTACAGTTAATTAATCAGTGTACCTGTATATAATTATGTATAATATAATGGAATAATATGTGTAGATAGGTATCTACATATAATTATGTTCAAAGGTAACTTGTAAAATGGTCAACAGAATAAGAAGCCAGAGAGAGAGGGCTTTAAGAAAATTCGTTGTTGGTATACAAAAAGTAGAAGGCTTGAAAGGCCGGAAAGGAAAAAAGTAGGACTATCTACAAAAATAAACGAGATGCCATAAAAAAACAATACTTGTCAAAAAAACCAATTCTCGCAAATTAGTTCTTCTACCGTAAAAAGTTGTGAGACCCATGTAATACTAAGTCGGTTATTCGATTATTCAGTCCCTACTTAAGGTACTATCTGTCTTAAGTTGTTACGTAATTATGTAACCTAACAACATCTTATAGTGACCATATCAATATTAAAAATCTTTAACGTTTAATCTATTTATTTAAAACGGTAAAGATTTTT
Organism: Tholera decimalis; assembly: GCA_943138885.2. Taxonomy (NCBI): domain Eukaryota; kingdom Metazoa; phylum Arthropoda; class Insecta; order Lepidoptera; family Noctuidae; genus Tholera; species Tholera decimalis. The sequence goes on along the minus strand of OW964563.2, from coordinate 19,725,904 downwards.
AATATTGATATGGTCACTATAAGATGTCGTTAGGTTAGATAATTACGTAACAACTTAAGACAGAAGGTCCCTTAAGTAGGGACTGAATAAATTAATAACCGACTTGGTATTACATGGATCTCACAACTTTTACGGTAGAACAACTAAGTTGCGAGACTTGGGTTTTTGACAAGTATTGTTTTTTATGGGATCTCATTGCTTTTTGTAGAAAGTCCTACTTTTTTCCTTTCCGGTACCTTCTACTTCTTGTATACCAACAACGAGTTTTCTTAAAGCCCTCTCTCTGTCTTATGAGCTTTTCTTATTTTTGTAGGTAGCCTTCCTTTTTTATTTTCCGGTACTACTTCTTGAACTTAAGCTAAAATTTTTTTTCAAAGCCCACTCCTTGTCTCTATGGGTTTTTTCGGAGGCTTTGATACGCACATATATGGATACACACGTACGTCTTTTGCATTAGTTAGTAATAATTAATGCCGCACTCGTCAAACGTCTCGGTTAAAGTTAATCCATAAGTAAGTAATTATGCAATTTCGGGCAATTTACTCTACTTAATACTCCCCAATACTCTTAATACTTCTTGCTTTTTTATTCCGTTGACCATTTAACAAGTTACCTTTGAGCATAATTATTATATCTAGGTACCTATCTACACTGGAAGATACGGTGGAGCATATGGTCGAGGTGTGCCCTGCATGGGTGGAGCACCGTCGTATCCTCATAGAGGCGATCGGCGGCGGCGACTTCTCGCGCCCTGCTCTGGTTTAGACCATGGTGCGAAGCGAGAAGGAATAGGATGCAGTCACCTCCTGCTGCAAAGCAGTCATGCTAGCGAAGGAGGAGGCCTAACGTGCGAGGGAGAGGCAACTCTCTTCCTCGCGCCCCAGCCGCCGGGGGAGACGCCCCGGGCGTCGTGGATCGCGAGTCGATTTCGGGCCACCGTAGGCGCGGGCCTGCGGATGGCGAGCCGGGGTCGCTCACCGTCCGGTAAGCACCAGGCCCGGGTCGGCGGCGCGTTGTGTTCCACGCGCGCCTCAAAAAGCTGTTAATACCAGTGACGGGGCCTCATAGGGCCATTGCCTGTCGGGGTTTATGGGAAAGTTCCATCGAGATACCGCGGCCCCGGAACTTTAGGGCTTACGAAGGAACAGGGTGGGTTTTTAGTCAGTAGAATTCTGATACACCCGAGCGGAAGAAGTCATAAGATGAAATTTTTCGCCAAAAAAAAAAGTACCCATCTACATCTATTATTTCAATATATTATACAGGTACACTGATTAATTAACTGCAAATGTAACTTTGTAATCCTATATATTAAATGGGATTACAAAGTTATTTATGCAGTTGATATATCTAGAAAACTGGAACAAAATTGAAAAATATTATAGTTTTTCCTTGATTCATATACTAAACACTAATTGTATTCTAAATTTGAAGCTTCTATGTCTGCTAGAAGTGCTTTAGACTTTTGATGATCGGTCAGTCAGTGAGTGACAAAATTTACAAAATTAAGGAACTTTGACTCGTTATAATTCTTAAACTACTGGTTCAAATTGAATGAAATTTGAAGTATACCGTGTTTATACAATGCCTGTTTGGTTACTGAAAATTCAGGCTTCTAGTTTTATCCACAACGAAGTTATAGGGGGTCGAAAATGGCCTGAATTGCTTCGAGAAAAGAATGGTACGGCCGTGCCGCTTTTATGCTTGACTTGGCGGGGGCACTGTCGTGCCCCCAGATAGCTCCTAATAAACTAATTAGTCATTTTTACAACGCCAACTAAATATTCTACAATAAGCGATAAGTAAAGATCAACAATTATCTTAACTACTTCTTCTTATTTAAATATTGCCACCTAATTTACTAATTCAGCCACGGATTTTACATCTCATCACCATTTTACGGTTTACAGCATCAACACAAGGTCCTCATAGGTTAGGTTAAGTTTTTTTTAATTCACTGGCTCCTCCATCATTCCAGTTCTTGCAGTTATTTCTCTCGCACTTTTATACTTCATAAAAGCATAAAATAAGCGTTAGGTTATGTTAGGTTTCTGTTTTTGTTGTCATATATTAATATTTTAGAAGTTTACTGCTTGAATGCATGTTACAAATTTAGATGCTAAAAATTAACCACCAAAATGACCACCATGCTGATTTGTATTTACAGTGGCTTACATAGAAGATTACTAGTGGCTAAGATAGTGTCATTCAGACGCTCGTTAATTGTAGCTGACTTAGTAATTTAGAAGGCAATGTAGATTTTTAGGGGTGAATGATGATATTAAAAAGAAGAATTAGCACCCAATAAATAAATATAGTATAAGAAAACAATAATATTATAGTAATTGTTAAATGGTTTTTTTTTATCTTTAGAAGTTTAGATGATTATGAAATGAAATTGATTTATCTTACCATTTAATTTCAAAACAATGTGTAAATATGATTCATCAACCTTTTAACTTGAGAGATGGTGAAAGGATCAACCCAAAGCCCCTGAGGTAGGTTTTTCCGTCGTAACGCACTCACATAAATTATTGAGATCGTATTGCTATTTAAAAGGTAGGAAAAGGTAGCTTACGGTAACGACTACGTAAATTCAGGTACCTGCAGCGTTGGAATAGGTTTCATTATTTTCAGACCTCTGACGTACCTATTGGGTATCCTATTTTTTATCTATTAAGTGGTTTAATTTAAGAAGCACATTATGGATGAGGAGATTCGACATTCAAATTTTCTACATAAAATTCAAATTATGGAGCTTATGATATTGGTAAATAATTTTATTACGCATAAACCTATTGATTTCTAAAAGAAAACTCCCTACATTACACAAAAAAATTAGGTGTAAAACAAAACTGTTGTACATAAAGCTATCAGAAAAAAAGAGGTCGCAAAAATTTCACTGAACTAAGTACAAACTATCAAGGTTCATTGAAAACGATAGGCCATTAAATAATAATTTTCCTTCGTCAGTGAAACGGCAATCCGTTAAAAGTTGTTTGGAGTTTTTCATAGCCCGTTTGTTTTGAAATTTGCTCAAAGCAGAAAATGCTATTTACTTATTGCGCCTCGTTTACTTACAAGGTATTTAGGTTTGTGTCGTCTGTTCTCAGTTTTGTATTTGGAAAATGGAATTTTCCTGTTGGGATATAGAAGGGGCGGAATTCCCAATCGATTTTCAAAAAGGACGTTTTGTAATAGCTATTTCGTTTTTGTTTACAGTTTGTTCTTTTGGGGTTTTCCGTCCGTTCCATTTGTTCTTGTTATGCGGTTTTATAACGGAATTATACTTCATCTTGTGGCTGAAATTATGAATATTATGATTCAAGTTTATTTTTATCATTTACGGATGACTAAAGGTCGCAAGAAACTACGTGTCTGATACGGAAATATAATAAACTGAATTAAGCGTTGGGGTATTGGCTGTCGCTTGTTAAAGATAACAAACTTCAATTACCCCGCGTGATAGCATACCTAAGATAAGGGTGTTCAGTATATTTTCATCGATCGATGTCTTTACTAACATATAAGAGCACTGAATATTACCTGAAAAACTTCAGTTTTGAAAACAGAAGTGAGTAATTGTACCATTTTCTAGCCAAACTATTTTATAAACAACAATATCAGTTACATATTAATATTATATTATTATAGTTAATATTAGGTTTTACCATAATATTTGTAAAAGTTAAGATAGGTACTTGATTTTACGTCTAGTACCTATAACTGTAAAAAAATGTTTATGTTTTTCGCGAATTCTAGAATTTATAAATAAGATTAAGGCTACGTTAATAATTACATCCTTAGTCTCAGTTTTAGATCTTGGTGTAATGTTCATACACCCACGGCGGTGCTTGGCTCCCATATCAGGAAGTACTCTAATTCTAATGAATGTTCACAAAATGTCCCGCCAAGCCACATGTTACAAAAGTTAGGACTTTATAGCCTAGAATTGGAACTGAGCCCGATTAACTGCCTTTAACTAGGGACCTTATTTAATATTGAATTATCTATTGGTTTTGCATAATATCTTAAAATATTACTCCTATTGGAAACGGAATACATTGATAATTCAGTGCGTAACTCGAAATGGTATGGTCTAGAGTTAATTTGCAACAGTTTGGACCCCGATAACTTGAGGACCGAATTAAGCTTTATTTCAATTGGTCGCTTACGTTAACCTTTTTTGGAAGTTCTCAATCTCAAAAATAAAAATCGAAAATTATGGGAAATTTCTGGAAAGTAAACTGATATTTTCCTGAAAGCTCTTGGACGAATAAATCCTCCGATAATATCAAATATTAATGAATAATTAACAAAAAAATATTCTCAATGTTTTGATAATGAAATCTCGTAAGATCAAGCTATGGACATTTAACTTCTCCTGGATTTACACGACATATGTATAGCTTATAGCTCTATTTTGTCCCCTACCCACGTATGGGCACCTAGTTACAGTTGTGACATACAATATTAAATTATTTAGAGGGACGGACTCAATTACCAATTATACTGTATCCTTAAGTACTTTTTTCGAAGTCATAACAGAATCATATTACGTACTTAAAGTGATAGTAATAGTTGTGATAAGTATCAAAATTCAATGGCAATACGAAAAAAATATATATTGAACTTTTGCTATACATACTGCAGCAAGAATACGTTGACTACTGATTGAAATAAAGAGTTTTTTCGCGTTGTGTTTTGCTTGCTAATTTAATTGGAATCTATCCCGAGACTTGATGGTTACTCTGTGCGACACTTTTAAAAGATCAAACTGCAGGTATCAGTGCGATATAGTAAAAAACCAGGTTTCCGTTAAAGTTCAACAGGCATTTTTTGTTTGGAATGAAACATTTGATATTTGTTTATCAAATCTTAGATAATGTTTACGAAAGCACTAAGAGTGGGTTATCTGAGATACAGGTTTATAACCTAGTTCAGGTGGAATCGAATTATTATACACCTTTAGTTCTAAGGCCCCTAATATTAATATTTTGTGTAGGTACATCAATTATTTCATAAATTAATTTCAATACATACCAACCAAATTGAGAGACATGATAGTAATTATAAAACTTATGGTTTTATTCTCCTTAATGCAGGTTCTTCTGTTACCTAGCTAGGAGAATAGCAGTCTTTAAGTCAAGAGTGAATATGTTACTTTTAGGCAAGCGTGCTCATCCTCGACCACATCATCGCTTAATATTACATGTGATGGTGGTCAAACGCAAGCTAATCAACAATAAAAAAGAGTTTACCCACTTGGTCGGCGATTTAATTTGTACTACATACTCACCTTGTTTATATAAATTATGTAACAATATATATTTATATATAAAGATTTTTTATATTCTTTAATTATTCCAGAAATGCCACCGCCACTGCCGCAGTTGGGCCATCCGCCGCACCACTCAGAAGACCACCCGCCGAGACCCGGCCCACATTACCCCCCGCATCATCTACCGGATCATGCGCCGCATCATCCACCGAATCAACCATCGCACGGAAGACCCCCACCTACACATCACTAGACACTTATAATTGAATAACTATTTCTTTTAGCTTTCACTATCCCGATGTATTAAATACATAAAAATAACATAAGCCAACACTTAGTCTTTTATTTAATAATGCAGTATCCCTAACTCGAGCCCATTGTGTAATCACAAATTCGACATGCATTTATTTTGAAGGTAAAGTAACGCTAGTCGAGGTCAGTCCGTCGTCGATAGTTTAAAATAATTATGGAGGTTCCTCCGTGTGTCAAAAATTATGTTAAGTCTTCAATCCCGGCTATCAGATATACACTCTTCTCTCTTCTTCTGGTTTTATAGATTTCTTTGCTCTCGTTTGACTCCCATCCTCATCCACCCCATGATGGTGATTTTTACCACCATCTCATTTCCATCAGGTGATATAGTCGAAGATATCCATAAGCGATGATATAGTCGAAGACCTTTTTTTAGTTAGAAGTAATTTATTCACTTTTCTGTGTATCTTGATATTTTTGTCAGTCATTATGTAGATTGAGGACCGAAAACCTGACACCAGTCTTGCCAAAGGCTTACCAATTTACTAGGTTGTGTAGATAGCTAGTCGTTCCATGTAAAATACTGTTACGAGCTGGGGTTCGGGATAGAAATAATTAACGCCAATGAAACCAAAATTAACACTTTAATTAATTAAACACAAAATAAAAATTTAACACAATTATTCGCACCACAACACTTGTCATTTAACACTTAAATCGCACTGAAATTCACTAGTAAAGCTTCGATTGTATCGCGTATTCGCCTCGTAATAAGACTGACTCTCTGCGCCCCTTTGCGATCTATTTATACCCCGGTCTATGAGTTCCAGAACATTCCTGTAAAATCGACTCACTGTTTATACTTCTTAGAATATTCCAGAGCTACTTGAGGTACACAGTACCGCTATTCACCACTAGATGGCGTTAGTGTCTCAAACATTCTAGATTTATGTCGAAGTTTCTTGACGTACTTCACTAAGCGACTAGCGTAACAATACTAAGCTGCATTCAGGTTGATTGGAAATAGATCCCAACATAATTCGTCAAATACGAATGATTATGATTATAGAGTTCCTAAATTGGACACATATGGTTCCCAAACTAATTAATTAAGGTATCCGAAACAACAATTGGGTATTTGCTGTGTACTCTGATCACCATTCACACAAAAAGCCTGACTTATTCGCAATTAAATTAGTTACAAACACTCATAATTACCTAGCTTTTCAATTCTCTATGTTACCTGTATAACACGAAGCATGCGGTGTTTATCTACCTTATTATGTGTGGAGTATTTTTAATTGTAACCTTACTAAAAATCAATCATATCTAAATATATATAACTCAAAGGTGACTGACTGACTGACTAACTGATTGACTGACTGACTGACATAGTGATCTATCAACGCACAGCCCAAACCACTGGATAGATCGGGCTGAAATTTGGCATGCAGGTAGATGTTATGACGTAGGCATCCGCTAAGAAAGGATTTTGCGAAATTCCCACGGGATCGGGATTTACACGGGAAAAACTTCCCACGCGGGCGAAGCCGCTGACACAAGCTAGTTTAGATATAATATCAGTTGGTGAACCATAAATAAGTAAATCACCAAATATATAAATTACTGCTCTGATAAGACACATGACTTTACATCTGTATGAACTTACTTAACTAACTTTATGTCATGAACTTAAGCCTGCGCCGAGTAAAATAACTCAAAACGGTCTTCACAACTAAAGGAATATAACCTATAATAGTACTTTAATTACCATACAAAAATATGTAATGAACACTAGAATAAATGTGTTAGCAAACATAGTTGGCAAAATTTAAAAATATTTTATAGTTTATTAAACAAAAATACATAAAGTTGGACAAAAATCCTTACAAAACATGCTCGTGCGTCGCTGAATTTTGATAGTAAACTGTTGAATTTTTTCATAAACTTCAATTCATATTATTCTCTAATTATCATACTATCATTTACAGCTTTAACATTTCAAAAATGTCGCTTGGTTGTTTTAATTTTAATTTTTTCTTCTAATTTGCGCGCTTTTTTGAACCATACGCAACGTACACCGGTCGAAAATTCAGTCGTCCACGGGAGCCCAGAGAGGGGTCACGTCTCATCGTGGAGCGTTTCGCCGGTAACGATAATTCGCGATCTATTGTGTACGTATGTATTGCAGCAATCCGTTGAATAACATAAGTCATATTTTTTGTTTTTTTTGAGTACGATTTATTATGCATACCCAACAATTACTTTTTATTGTTCAATATATATTTCTTTACCATTTTTTTTTAAATATTCGTTTTATTATGGGAAAATGTAAAAAAAAATATTATTAGAAGAAAGTTGGCGCAAATTTTCGAAAAAAAAGCCATTCTCATAAAAAGTACGTATTTCTATTTTGTGATGTTATTATTGCTTTTTAACCGACTTCAAAAAAAAGGAAAAGGTTCTCAGTTCGTCTTAAACTTTTTTTTATGTATGTAACCTCAAACTCGAAGACAGCTGGACCAATTTGGATTTTTTTTTCGTTTGAAAGGGTATACTTTCTAGTTGGTTCCATTGTTATGAAATCAGGATCTGCTGATGGGATCCTGGAGAAAGCGAGGGAACTCGTTAAATATTATAGGCACACCTATAGCGTTTTGGGTATTTCTAATAGTACCTTGTGCAGTTGCTCCCGAAAAGCACCATTTGAGGAAGTGAAAGTGATGATGAAGACTTTTTTCAAACATTCGATATGGGTATCGTGTAATGGGTTTTTGGGGGTGATGATTGCAAATCTGGAATTTATTTTTAAATTCAAGATGGCGTATGCAACTTTTTCTCACAAATTCGATATGGGTACCGTGTAATGGGTTTTTGGGGGTGGTGATTGCAAATCTGACATTCATTTTAAAATCCAAGATGGCGGATGCAACTTTTTCTCAAACATTCGATATGAGTATCGTGTAATGGGTTTTTGGGGGTGGTGATTGCAAATCTGGCATTCATTTTAAAATCCAAGATGGCGGATGCAACTTTTTCTCAAACATTCGATATAAGTATCGTGTAATGGGTTTTTGGGGGTGGTGATTGCAAATCTGGCATTCATTTTAAAATCCAAGATGGCGGATGCAACTTTTTCTCAAACATTCGATATGGGTATCGTGTAATGGGTTTTTGGGGGTGGTGATTGCAAATCTGGCATTCATTTTAAAATCCAAGATGGCGGATGCAACTTTTTCTCAAACATTTGATATGGGTACCGTGTAATGGGTTTTTGGGGGTGGTGATTGCAAATCTGGCATTCATTTTAAAATCCAAGATGGCGGATGCAACTTTTTCTCAAACATTCGATATGGGTATCGTGTAATGGGTTTTTTGGGGTGGTGATTGCAAATCTGGCATTCATTTTAAAATCCAAGATGGCGGATGCAACTTTTTCTCAAACATTCGATATGGGTATCGTGTAATGGGTTTTTGGGGGTGGTGATTGCAAATCTGGCATTCATTTTAAAATCCAAGATGGCGGATGCAACTTTTTCTCAAACATTTGATATGGGTACCGTGTAATGGGTTTTTGGGGGTGGTGATTGCAAATCTGGCATTCATTTTAAAATCCAAGATCGCGTATGCAACTTTTTCTCACACATTCGACATGGGTATCGTGTAATGGGTTTTTGGGGGTGGTGATTGCAAATCTGGCTTTCATTTTGAAATCCAATTTAAAACACATACGATATCCATATTGAATGTTGGAGAAAAAGTTGCATCCTTGGTGGATGCAACTTTTTCTCCAACATTCAATATGGATATCGTGTGTGTCTACTAAGTTAAATACACTGATAACCTTCAAGAGTTTATTGCTAAGTATAATTAACACAGTAACGTAAGGGCTAAAATTATCGCTAAATGATGAAAATGAGTGCACCCGGTTGCTGTTCGAAATACACTAAGCTCGCGGCGAACTTAGTGCGACCGCATTATATCGCTTGCTCAGCAAACGTGGTCGATTGCAAAATATTGCATCACACATCGTGTAATAGGTTTTTGGGCATACCGATTGCAATCCTGACATTCATTTTAGAATTTACGACGAAAGTTCATTGGCTACTTTGTTAGCTTACAATTTACACTGGGTTATTGACAATTTAACTGATCCTAGGTTAAGTGACTATTCAGTATTATCTAGGGTATCTAATAATACTGAAATTAATTGTTTAAACCCTTAGATGTGACAAAGGAGAGGTATAATAACACAATTTTACTATATCATCAGAATATAAATCGTTTCTCCGGCAAAATATTAGATGAGGAAATGTTAATAGATAAATATGATATAGATATCTTATGTTTTTGTGAAACCTGGCTAAACCAGATAGAATGTTGTTTAAAATTAATATTTTTCTGTTACTAGTGCATACAACAGGTCCTCAGTAGGAGGTGGTACTTTAATATTACGTAGTAATTCTCTTAGATATAAGGAACAAAAATATATCACCGCTTGCTTTGTTGATTGCTTGTGTGAGGTAGCATGTACAGAAGTTGAAGGCCAAACTTTCTTAAGTGTTTATAGACCACCAGCATCAAACTTGTCATCATTCTTAATGATAATGGGAGAAATTTTAAGTACCTAAGCTTATAAGAGATAATAAATTAGTTTTCGTTTGTGGTCACCTAAATATTGATTTGTTAGTAAATTCACCTGAACACTGCAAGCTTACTTCATTGTTTGGTTCATTTAACTTAAAATGCACATACAAGGAAGCAACAAGAATAACAGCAACATCAGCTCAATGCATAGATAATATTTATACTAATTGTGCCATAAAATACTCGTCTCAAATTAGTGGAGTTAGGTCTGACCATACAGGTCAACTAGTATCCTTTGAGTTGGTTAAAAAGCGGCAATTAAATAAGACTATTAAATTTAGGCCGCTAACTAAAAAGAAATTAATGTTATTAATGATAACATGTTAAGTAATCTTTCAATGGCCAATTTTGACTCCCATGACCCCAATGAAAATTACAGGATATTATTTTCTTCACTATGCCACGAATTGAGTAAGACATGTCCAGTTAAAAAATTTCAAATGAGTAATAAATCTAAATTTAATGAATGGGCCACTGCTGGAATAAGAATAAGCTGAGACAATGTATACACCTTATACCATGAAGAATCATTGACTTCCGATGAAGCCTTCCATAATTATGTAAGAAACTACTCAAAGATATTTAAAAGAGTATGCGCCCTAAGCTAAATCTAAATCAGAAAGTAATAAAATTAGCATTTCTAATAATAAAATAAAAACTGTGTTGAAGGTGATAAACAAAGAAACTGGAAACACAAACCAATAGGGTTAGAATGATTTGACTTTGAACATCGATGATCAGGTCATCTCAGATAAGTCAAAAGTGGCTGAGAAGTTGGAAAATTACTTTACCAATATTCCAGTAGAGGTTACTAAATCTCTAAATTCTTCGCCATTATTAGCAGAATCTTTTTTAAAGGAAAACTTCAATAAGGATATACCAACATTTTCATTTAAGCTCATTTCTATTGATGTAATTAAAAAGCATTCCAAAGTCTTAACATAACAAACACTGATGACTTATGGAGTGCATCTGTTAGGGTTCTTGGTAATATTATTGACTCAATTGCTGCTATCCTAACAGGCACATTTAATTAATGTATAGACAGCGGTAATGTTCCCGATTTAATGAAACATAGTAAAGTAGTACTAATTTTTAAGTCGGGTTGTAAGAGTGATCCCTCTAACTATAGACCGATATATGTGCTTCCAGCATTAAGCAAAATATACGAAAAAATCATGCTGGACCAGATGCTATCATATTTTAACTCAAATGGAATTCTGCATAGTCGGCAGTTTGGTTTCACGAAAGGTAGGTCAACAACAGACGCAGGAGTAGCGCTCATCCGTCACATTCTGGAATCTTGGGAGAAATCTCAGGATGCAATTGGCATATTTTGTGACCTCTCCAAAGCTTTTGATTGCGTTGACCACAAAACACTGATCTGTAAATTACACCATTACGGAGTTCGTGGATTCCTGTTCTGCTGACCTTGTTCTTTCATATTTATCAAACAGGCAACAAAAAGTTATTGTTAATGGAGCGACATCTGCAGGATCCCTAGCCAAGATGAGTGCTCCGCAAGGTTCAATTCTTGGCCCTTTCCTTTTTATAGTGTATATCAATGACATACATGATGACCAACTTATCGGATATTTTTTATTTGTAATTCCATTGTGCTGTATTAATTGGTATATACGACAGTATAGACCAAAGTTTTAAATATAATTAAGCATATCTTAGAACTGGAAACATATCTTACAACTATATAATAATATAGGTTATCCATCAGAATTCAGACAGGCTTTAATTTATAATCATATTGTGGGAAGTACTAATTTCACACGGGTTCCCGTTAGTATATGCTTAAACTAGACTTATGGTCTCATGGTGCGTGGTGCGCTGGTTGCACGCTACTGGCATGATTGCTCTATGTTATCTCTTAAAAAATAGTAGTAGAGATACCTACTACTGTTTCTTGTGATTTTTTTTTATTTTTGGCTCGCGTTTGAAATTTAAGAAAAAAATTAATTCAAACTCAAAATGTTTTATTTCACATAGGCCTACATGGGCACTTATAAAACGTCAGCAGTTTGGCGCAGGGCACGGTTCGAAATTGGTCGTTTTCTATGGAGAAGATCCGGCAAGAAACTCCACAGTTACTCTTTTAAAATATCATTCTTACAATGTATCTATAATACAGGTTAATTAGGTATGAGAGGACATTAAAGCCTGTCTGAATTCTGATGGATAACCTATATTATTGTATAGTTGTAAGATATGTTTCCAGTTTTAAGATATGCTTAATTATATTGAAAACTTTGGTCATTACAAGATATTTTCTAAATTTAAACCCACGACCTACGACATTTAAATTTAAAAGTCAATTATCTGAAATTAAGTATTTCAAATGGCGGGAGACTTTGTTAAACATAAAAACACAGTGATACAACGTCAATGTGAAGCTATTTTTTAGTTGCGAAGGATAGGAATAGTGCCAAATGTAACCGATGCTCAGCCATTCTCAAGACTTTGGATGGATCGACTAAGGGATTACATACACATTTGTCATCAAAACATAACATCAAGCTTATATCAGCTTCAACAAGTCTAGATTCTGATAATCTGAACACAGCACCGCCGCCAGCCAAGCGAAAGTTAAATGATTATTTTACTAAAAGTGCCGACGATAGCCTCGATGATGTTTTGGCAAGAATGATTGCATTAGATGGATTTCCATTCAGTATATTCATAACTTCAGATGATTCGAGAAAATTTGTCTTTGCAAAATACACGGATTTACCAAAGTCAGCCGTCACCATTCAATTACAGTGAAAAAATCAGAAAGCAAGTAACTGCAGAATTGAAACATTTGAAAAGTGCAGGTGAAAGATTTAGTCTTTCTTTCGACAAGTGGACTTCAACATCCAATAAACCATACATGGCTGTCAACGTTCATTCATATAAAAAAATTTGGAATTTAGGACTTGTTCCTATTTATGGAAGTATGAAAGTATGGCTGAAAATTGTCTTCGTATATTGAAAGAGCGTCTAAGTATATTTGATATTTCCCTGGATACTGGCTTTATGAAAAACATAATTATTTGCAAGACAGCTCTACCTCAGATGATACTATAAATGAACCACCTGTGGCTGTTGATCATATGGACGACATCCATGATGATGAACATTTAGAAGACTTAGACAGTCCAGAATCAGACTTAATCTTAATGTCATAAAATGACCTTGCGCTATAACACATACCAGAGTTAACACAAGATGAAAACATTAATGAGCTGATAAAGAAAATCCGCAAAGTTGTAGAGTGTATTTCAAAAGATTACCATTGAAAAATGAAACAGTACTTCAAAAATAAATGAAAATTGAACATGGAAAAGAGCTGTCACTTCTTTTGGACTGTAAAACCAGGTGGAATAGACTTTTAACAATGCTGGAGCGATTTTATCTTTTAAAAACCTTCATTCAAAAAGCTCTTATAGATCTCAATCATCCAATTCGTTTGGAAGAAGTTGATTTCGAATTGGTAAATAAAATTGTTGATGTGCTGACCCCAATTAAATTGACAGTAGAAGCAATCTGTCGGCGAGATGCTAATTTATGCACAGCTGATTCCGCTTTGACATTTCTTATAAAACAGCTATCTAGCATAATCATTTTTTGGCAAGTACTGACACTTGCCAAAAAATTAAAACATCCTTAGTGGAACGTATGAAGCAACGACGAAGTGATGATTTGACTGGTGTGTTGAATTAATTACAAAATCCATGAAAAGATGATGAAAATCAGTTATTATCGGATTTGGAATGGCATGACTTATTTCCAGTTTCTACACAGGCTTTAGTTTGGAAGCAAATAAAGTGTATTGTTAAAAAACTTAAAAGTCGAGATGACACGGAAGAAGAAGAAGGAAGATCAGGATCACAAACAGATGATGAGTTAAGGCCATAAACCTCCCAATCCCAACTCCAATTGACACTAAAGGAAAAGTTATAGCTGGAAATTGATAAGAGTATGAAATCCCCAGATCGTGAAGTACAAATACAAAATTAATCGGGGTTGGCAAAATATAGTATTAGACGTGAAATAAGCCTGTTTGAAAATGAAGGAATTAGTGGATATCACTTAGAAACAGCATATAAGTATCTATTGTCTATTCCTCCAACCAGTGTAAAACCTAAACGAGCGTTTTCAGCTGCTGCTTATGTTGGTAATAAACGAAGCAGGCTTGGAAGTCAAGCCTTGGATGCATTGATATTTCTACGATTGTATTTTCAAAATTCGAAATAAGTTTTATTGTCTTTTTATTTCTTACAAAGTATAGTATATAGGTATAAGTATAGTATCTTTTTGTCATTTTTTCTTTTCTTACTATACTGTGATATGTGTAGTGTACCAAAATTAAAAATATATATTTTAAGAAATTACTCGTTTTTTAGAGTTCAGTTGACGAATGGCAAAAAACGGAACCCTTATAGTTTCGTCATGTCTGTCCGTCTGTCTGTCTGTCTGTCTGTCCGTCCGTCCTTATGTCACAGCTATTTTATTCCAAAACTATTAAGACTATACATGTGAAACTTGGTAAGTAGATGTATTCTATGAAACGCTTTCCGATATTGAGAAAAAAAAATTAAAAATCATTTAAAATAAAGGAACATACTACTACCCCATACATGGAACTAAAACTGAAAATATTTTTTTTTTTCTTGAAACCCATGCGTGTGTGGTATTTATAGACAGGTCTTTAAAAATGACATGGGGGTTTCTGAAACCACTTTTTCATAAAGTCAATCGTTTAAAAGATATAAGCTTCCAAAGTGGTCAAATGTGTATCCCTCCCTCTAACTTCTTTAATAGTGGAGTGAAAAATCTAAAAAAATATGTATCTGTAGATCTTAATGTAAACTTTCAACCAAAATTAGTTTGAATGATATCGAGTTAACAGTTTTTGAGATACGGCATATTTTCTAAAACCGCAAATATAACTTTGTAATTCATACAAACACTATGAAAAACAAAGTTATCTAGCGTAGTTGTAAAAAATGTAAATAAGCTAGTTTTAAGAAATTTGTAAGGGTTTTTTCGTCAAATAAATATAAATATTATATTATATTATTATAGTAACACACGGAACCCTTCATGCGCGTGTCTGACTCGCACTTGGCCAATTTTTTACATTTGAGACCAATTAGAAACCACATAGTCTAATCCGGGGATAGCCCCAGGGTCCCAGGATCCAGCATCAAGAATCACGTAATCCCGGGATTGAAAAACATGCTCGGGATTGTATTCTCTAGTTGCAACTAAGAAAGGATTTCTATCGAAATTCTATTTTAGTTGCCAAAAGTGTCGAAAAAAAATAGAATTAATAAATTGTAAAGAATCAGATAGATAGCCCTACAGACCTCAATCTGAACGATAATTCTGTAAGCAGTTTTATGTCGATAGGAGCCGGGTTTTCTGGTTTAGAACAAGTTTCAGCTTCCTTTGACATTCCCTCTATGTCCGACAAATTATACGCCAAGTGCCATAACAAGGTCTGTCTACTACGGGAATTAGCCAAAGAAAAATTGGCCAAGTGCGAGTCAGACTTGCCCATGAAGGGTTCCGTAGTAACTATAATAATATAATATGTATAACTACTACAACTACTAGTCTGTCTGTCTGTCCATCCGTCGCGCGTCGGTCCGTATGTTACAGCCATTTTATTCCGAAACTATTAGGACTATACATATAAAACTTGGTAGATTGATGTATTCTGTGAACCGCTTTCCGATTTTAAGAAAAAATTAAAATATATTTAAATTAAATTAAAAAATATTTTCAGTTTTAGTTCCATGTATGGGGAGCCCCCCATACATGGAACTAAAACTGAAAATATATTTTTTTCATGAAACCTATGCATGTGTGGTATCTATTTACAGGTCTTTAAAATGAGATTGAGGTTTCTAAAACCACTTTTTCATAAAATTAATCGTTTAAAAGATATATGCTTCCAAAGTGGTAAAATGTGTGCCCCCTCTAATTTCTATAATAATGGAGTGAAAAATATAAATATACACACATCAAAAGTGTCTAGGGATCAACATATATTTTTGCAATAACTTTTCTCCTGATTGATATTAATTAAAATTTTCTTTAAGGATTCATCAAATAAAGTGTTTTCGTTTGTCACAGTAACGATAAACCAAGTCACCTTTGCATTAATAAAGAAATTTGCCATTTTCGTAATAAAGGGATTTTTGACATTTGAACCACTAACATTAAAGTTCGAAAAAAAGACTGAAATAACAGTTTTCTTTAAAATTTTATTGGGTAACTTAAACAACTAATAATCCGTGTTTCTACCGCGAACACTAACAACACAAGAACATCGGTTTGGCATACTCAAAATGAGTTCATCCAAATCACGCTGTGGAATGGCAGCCCATGTTCGTTGCAACAACAAAAAAAGGTCTTCTTGCGACTGGATACCCTCCATATTCGGCATAGCTCTTCTCTGTAGCATATCCCATGCATGCTCAATCGGGTTCAAGTCTGGCGACTGAGCAGGCCAGAGCAGGACATTGATGTTAGCTGCGGCGAGAGTCTGTCTTAAAACTCTTGCGGTGTGCGGTCGTGCATTATCATGCATTAACTGAAATAAGGGACCGATTTGCACTTGTAGAGGAACGATGACGTCAGATACAATCGTCTCAGCATAAATTTGAGCGTTGAGGTTGCCTCTGATCTAAATCAACTCAGTTCTTCCGCCGATCCAAATACCCGCCCATACCATGATGGTTCCACCACTATAAGGATGGACTTCCTGGCAGGATTTTAATCGCTGTTGGCGTCCAGGGGTTCTCCAGTGTCGTATACGTCTTGTATCCGGTCTCATACCAAAACGAGACTCATCAGAAAATCACACGAAACGCCATTGTTCTTCTGCCCAATTTCTGTGTTCAAGAGCCCATTGATATCGAATCCTACGATTGTGCATTGCTATAGGTGGTACCCGTAGCGGTCTTCGGGAATGAAGGTTCACTTCATGCAAGCGGTTTCTGACTGTTTGGTCGCTAATTAAGTTCCCTGAAGAGTGATGAAGCCTCACGGCTAACATCATGGCGGTTATTGTTGGAGCTCTTCGAGTTAAGATTTGAATGTATCGGTCTTGTCTCCGTGTGGTGCAGCGATACCGTCCTCCATGGCGCTCAGCCACGGTACCAGTAACGTGTCCAAAGTCGACTGATAACACTCTGACTTGTATTCAGAGCTAAAGCCACAGTACGTTGCCGGGAACCAGCTTCTATCATTCCCACGGCTCTGAGCATTTCTTCCCTGCTTAAATGACGTCGCCGCTCCATAATAACGTTGGTTTTAATCAGTAGTAGGGAAACAGTAGCACTAATAATGTCTTCAATGCGTTGTATGTTTTTATAGGGAAAATATTGACAGCTGATTTTCATCTTTTACTCGAATTTGATTAACAGTTCCTGTTTCAAATTATGAAATGCACCAAAAAGGATCCATATAAATTTATAAAATCATAAATTTATTACAAAGCCACATCTCAATCTCAAGAAATCCGCATAAAAATGCTTGATCCCTAGACACTTTTGATGTGTGTATATATACAACGTGTAACGGAAACCCCATATCAAAAGGGCTGAAGACATTTGGTATGGAGTCTCTATGCACAGTTTCAGCACAAAATAACTGACTTAAAGAATTGATACCAAATTATTGGTTTCACATATTTTTTGAATACCAATCATAACAAACGTGTCACAGCACTACGAGGGTCAATAACTTTCCACGTCACTTGCCAATAACACGACAATTCTTTTCGTTCTTCTTAATTTGAAAAATTCGGTCTCTGGTATCAGTGTACTGGAATTTGTAATAAGTTCTACACATGTAGACTTAGGATTACAAAACCCTTGCCATATCGTTTGTTATCATCCAAAGGAGCTATGCACTTGGTATGTATATACCCTTTAAATTACACGTTGTATATATATATATATATATATATATATATCTATAGATCTTAATGTAAACTTTCAATCAAAATTGGTTTTAAAGAGATTGAGTCAGCAGTTTTTGAGATACAGCATATTTTCTAAAACCGCAAATATAACTTTGTAATTCATACAAATACTATGAAAAACAAAGTTATTTGGCGTAGTTGCAAAAAATGTAAATAAGCTAGTTTTAAGAAATTTGTAAGTTTTAGTTTTTTGTCAAGTAAATATACATATTATATTATATTATTATAGTTACTACGGAACCCTTCATGGGCGAGTCTGACTCGCACTTGGCCAATTTTTGTAAAATGTTATAATAAGCAATATAACATTAGATTTATAGATTTCTTTTATTATTTTTTTCTTTTAAATCAAGTTACACTTGATACATATATTGTTATGAAATAAATTACGCTTATATTTTCTGCGAAGTAAGTTCGCTAGACAGCATTAATGAAAAAATGTATTTTTGGTATGGCCCCACGTATATATAATAAAGTACCGAATGTTATTAAAAATATGACAGTACATCAGAATTTAAACGAGCACTAAATGAAATTTTAATAAACAAAACTTATTTCAGTCTGGTTTTATTATGACATTACATAATTATATTTTTTTTTTCATACTGGTTTTATTATTCAAATAAGTACTGCATACCCATCTACCCTAACTTGCTACTTACCCAGTTTCGAAGCGTCAATAGCCTAATGGATAAGGTGTCGGACTTGTGATCGAGAGGTCACGGGTTCGAACCCCACCCATTACACTATTGACGTGAACCCACTCCAGACACAAGCATATTTAGCTTAGTTGGAGGGGTTAACAAGATTGCTAGTAATGTGAAATGTACCCACATTGCTAGTATTCTTAAAAAAAAATCTGAGGAGTTTAATATATAAAATCAAAGTTTTATTGCAATAGGATGAATAGTGAGGGAACGGATAATGTATTACTACAGTAAAAACAAACGTTAATTTTTATATAATAGGTATAATTTCTTAAATTTATTTTTGTGATTTATTTACGTACCTACTTGCTTCATTTAGATCCATCCAGCCGTTTGAGCGTGAAGAAGTAACAAACATGCAAACAGACACATTCATTCACAAACTTTCGCCTTTATAATATTAGTGTGATAAATAAAACCTTCTAAATAAATAATATTAGTTTTTCAAGTTTATTCAACATAACGACAAAAAATTAAAAAATGCAAAGTTAGCAAACTTCGTCGTGCAACGGCAAGCGGGCCTCGAGCGAACTTGTCATTGTGTGTGTGACAACGCACACGACTAGCCCGCTGCAGTAAATACCTATTTTCCGCGCGTCTCGTAGGCTCGACACCCTCTTAATAGCGAATCTATTGACAAAATAATTTATTGAACAGAAGTCTAGACTCTTTAGCTGTAACTAAAAAAGCCAAGAACTGGTTGGACATCAAACTTGTTCCATTCAATTCCACCAAATTCTATATCACACTTCCAATATCAGTCTGAAAGATAAAACGCAATTCATGTTAAACTGTCAAAATTAATGACATATTTATTTATTTCAGGCTACCAAAGGCCCATAGAAAAACGTACATAACAGTAACTATAAACTAATACATATTTTATAATGACACAATAAAACTACTGCTATTATTAATTGTTCAGGACTACAAGAAGCCAGTGCAACGATACTGGTGTGTCCGAACTTGTCCACGGTTCGTGGAGCCCTACCGTTGCTTTCAACAACAATAAACAAAACTACAGGCTCTTCGGCCTACAACCATATATACAAATAATACTCACCTGAGCTGTAGACAGCAACCAGGATCTGCTTGATCACGTCCAAATGTGGTATGTATGTAAATATGAGATGAGTAATTGAAAGTGTGATGTAAGTCAAGTGTTCTGAACGGTCACAAGGCGCCGATCTCCAGATGGCGCGGTTCAGACAGCATCACAGCCCAAACTCGCACCGGATTGAAGCTATTTATCACTACTTATTTCCAACAAATGTGCGTGCCACGCGGTGGCAACCAACCGGCGATAAATCCCAAAATATCCCAGGCTTTCATCAAATGGGGATTACAAATTCCAATTAATCGTTACTCGCGACCCAATTATCGGTTTCAACAGGCGACTCCAAACGATATTTTACCAATTATAATTAACTCAACAGGTCCCAAGCGGACATTTTTCAACAAGGAAGCAAATTCTATCAAGTGAAAAAGTTATGTCAAGTGTCAACATCAAAAAGACAATAGAATGTTGCCACACCAAAGATCGTTCAAAAATACATTTGGAACGAAACATCTACCCCCCCCCGGACGGGCCTACCCGTCCGCTAATCAATTGGAAGTCTTGACCAGGTTGCGAATTTAACACAGTTTCAATGCGGCAAAATACCGTAGCTAGTTCCTCAAAGGTGAGAACGGTGTCTCCCAACAATCTCCGCCAGCGTCCCTTTGCCACTTTCACCGCGGCCTCAAAAATACCCCCCAATGGGGGGCAGGCTGGCGGGTCAAACAACCAAGTGACCCCTCGGCGGGCCAAACTATTACCAATGTCAACCTGGTTCTCATTAAGGAAGGCGTGTACCTCCTTCAAATAGTTACTTGTACCCTTGTAATTCGTACCGCAATCAGACCTAATCAAAGAAGGTAACCCACGGCGAGACACAAATCTTTCCAAAGTCGCCTCAAAGGCCTCTGTCGAGAGGGAGGTTACCAGCTCCAAATGTACTGCCTTGGTTGACAGGCAGACCAACACACAAATAAGCCTTAACAATCTTACTATTACGAAGGGTGGACGTCTTCAACAAAGGGGGACCAACAAAGTCCGTTACGACGCCAGCAAAGGGCCTCGCCTCATTGACGCGATCAGCCGACAAAATCCAAAATTCTCGCTGCAGAATGGCCAACAGCGCATTGCAACTGGCATGCGAGTTCTTAGTGTGACGATCAGTCACCAACAATTGAACCAAGTGGCCCTCCTTGGGCAACAAAAGGGGGTGACGGGCCCCATAAGGAAGGCTAGGGAGCCTCAACCATCCTCCAACACGGTTTCCCGAAGTGGCTCGTCCCAACCAAGTTCAGTTATAACAAGGGCAGGAGCACCAATTTTAGGGTGCGGACAACTCACAAGGGTGATTTCAAACCAGGTCCTTCCCTCAACAGTGGTGTCAGCCGGTTCGCCAATTCCCCAAATCTTGCCTGAAAGGTCGTTCACCTTCAGGCCAACCTGTCCCGCTAACCAAGACGACAAAAGGCAACCCTGGACTCCCGTGTCCAAAATGGCACAGACCACAATCGAGTCACCCAAGGGTCCCCAGACCTTGACCGAGGCCGTTGGCAACAAAACCGTCTTGATCGGGGGGGTCCTTTAGCGGGGCAGGCGTCAATCTCTTAGTGATGCCTGGGCGGCGACCGATCGCCGCATCCAGGCTGCCTTCGTTCACGACGAGGCCAACAATCAAAATATTCGTCTGCGCGGTGTCCCGAGCCGCTCGCCATCACTGGAGGGGCATATCCCACCGGATGCCCGAATGGCGGAGGGCGCGACTCCAGCCGGGGACGTTCCGCCAACGGAGGGGAAAGGCAGCGGCGCTGACACTGCTGCCTAGCAGCCAATGCGCGTTCTCCCTGACGAGGGGAGATCAAATGGCGCACGCGGGGCTCCCGTTCAACTTGCGCGGGGGGTGGAGTGCGGCGTACAGAATTGCGGGTCTCAGCCCGGTGCTCGTCTCCGGGGTCTGCTGGTGTGGTTCGCGTTGGCGCACAAAATCTCCAAGTGGGACCCTTCACAAATTCCACACGAGCGGGGGTCGGGGCAGTCCCGATGGAAGTGGGCCCCCAAGCACGAAAAGCACAAACGGCATGCGTTGACAATGCGGCGGCGGGCACTTACGTGCAAATTCAAAAAATCCGGGCAATGCGCCATGACATGCCCCGTTGCCTTACAAAAGTCACAATGATGAGGACTCCGGGCACCAGCAAAACGGGGGGCGGGGCGAACATCAACAGGCCCCCTAGCCCGAGGACTCCGGGCGCCAGCAAAACGGGGGGCGGGACGATCATCAACAGGCCCCCTAGCCCGAGGACTCCGGGCGCCAACAAAACGGGGGGCGGGGGGAACATCAACAGGCCCCCGAGCCCTAGTCCGTCCCTGGTCTCTGGGCTGAGAAGGTATTGGGGGTGACCCCGTGGCGCCACGAGTGTTATCCGAAAACCGACACTCGTCTTCCAAAAATTTGAGGAGGTCGTCAAAGGGGGGAAGATGGGTGGCACTATCCCCACCATACTTCTGCTCAAAACGTGACCTCAACTCCGCGGGGAGCAACTGCAGCACTATGTGCACCAACAAGTAGGACCAATGTTCTACCGGTAACTCCAAGCGTCTCAAGGCGTCGGTCGCTGAGACCAACGGGTTCAGCAAGTCAGTGCGCAACGTCGACGTGCTGACATTGGCCGGTAGCCCCAAAATCTGGTCGATGTGCACATCAGCCAGGCAGCGCTTGTTCTGATACCGTCGGGAGAGAAGCTCCAGAGCGGTCGGGTAGGAGGAACCCGTCACCGGCAAGTGCTGCACCAAGGCTCTGGCTTCGCCCTCCAGGACAGACAATAAATAGGCCAGCTTCTGGGCAGGTCCGAGGTCCGAGCGTGCATCGACAAGACTCTCAAAGAGATTTAGGAAGCCCAGCCAGTGGTCCAAGCGACCGTCAAAATGTGGCAGCTCCAGGGTGGGCAGCCTACTCAATAGTCCAGGGCCTGCAACAACGGGGGTCTGCGGCTTGGCCGCATCAGGCACCCGACTCTTCAAAATTTCCCGCGCTCGTAGACATATGACATCCCCCAGGTGGACAATCTGGTCATAGTCACCCTAAATCTTATCGCGGGCTGTCTGATCCATCACCCCCAAATCCACGTCCATGATGTACTCGTTGAAGCGTGTGAGCGCAGCATCAGCTGACTTGATCCTCTCAATCACTTGCCCATACCGAGCAAGGGTGAGCTCTTCCAAATCTACACGCTCAACCGTTGCAGCTGCCGATGTGAACCATCTCAACTGTGAGGTCAATCCGGCAGCAGCCTCCCTGACTGCCCTTAATGAGGCCATTGCAACAATCAAATATTAATACAACAGGCTAAAATTAACTAAACAAACAACAATGACTTGTTAGCCGACCAAATAATTTCACCAAAATAACAACTTAAATTCAATTATTTCAAGTCCAAATCCGACCCTCTACTTATTCCAAGTATGAATCTAGCTTGGTACAGATGGCTAGTTACAAAATAAATAACAATTCAATGTATATATTGTGCAGGATTAACACCAATAAACATCAATAAACACAACAATTGACTGTGTAATATTGAGCCGGACAATCTCTATCAACACAGTCCAATAAGTACCACAAATGCAATAACCAATACACACAATTCAAGTCCTATTATGTTAGACTATGTGTAATTATTATTTAGATAACCTTTTAAATTCAGAACAGTGACATTCAATTATTAATTGCAACAAATACCAAACAACTTTTACAACAATATACCAAATTATGTACCAAAAACAACCTAATAATTCCTAATTTCACAAACAATCTTACTTATCTTTACAATACCAAGGGGCTAGCACTACAAATTACAGTACAAACTACAAGTACTATTTGAGCCCGGCGCACAAAGCAATATATTCAAACTTATTAAGTTATAAGTTGTGTTAAGTAATTAAACCCAAGTTATTTTCAAAACTTCCAATTTAACCAGTGGATCTTATAAAACCACGCTTCTGCTACCAAAAATGTTCAGGACTACAAGAAGCCAGTGCAACGATACTGGTGTGTCCGAACTTGTCCACGGTTCGTGGAGCCCTACCGTTGCTTTCAACAACAATAAACAAAACTACAGGCTCTTCGGCCTACAACCATATATACAAATAATACTCACCTGAGCTGTAGACAGCAACCAGGATCTGCTTGATCACGTCCAAATGTGGTATGTATGTAAATATGAGGTGAGTAATTGAAAGTGTGATGTAAGTCAAGTGTTCTGAACGGTCACAAGGCGCCGATCTCCAGATGGCGCGGTTCAGACAGCATCACAGCCCAAACTCGCACCGGATTGAAGCTATTTATCACTACTTATTTCCAACAAATGCGCGTGCCACGCGGTGGCAACCAACCGGCGATAAATCCCAAAATATCCCAGGCTTTCATCAAAGGGGGATTACAAATTCCAATTAATCGTTACTCGTGACCCAATTATCGGTTTCAACAGGCGATTCCAAACGATATTTTACCAATTATAATTAACTCAACAGGTCCCAAGCGGACATTTTTCAACAAAGAAGCAAAATCTATCAAGTGAAAAAGTTATGTCAAGTGTCAACATCAAAAAGACAATAGAATGTTGCCACACCAAAGATCGTTCAAAAATACATTTGGGACGCAACATTAATATACTAATACATAAATAACACAAGCATAACACTATTTCACACAAATAGTCTAAAACGGCGTCGTCTGTCGCTCAGTATTGGGTATTTGTCTTCGGAATCGCCGTAACACAACACCTTTCGGCCAAAACTCTTCCTTCATGAAGGTCGACAGATGTTCAGTAGGAACCCTTACCACAAAAGAATTGTGACGAGAGTCCAACCGTTTGGCCCTTAGCGAGAACTTGGTCTTGATTCTGATGTTCTCTCTGATATAATCATGGAAATAAGTTTCCTAGGTAAGGTATTGTATGGTCAATCTCTAACAAAGTTTGCTCAATAAATATACTGAATTCGTCACATTATCTTCACTGACGGTGCATCGTCTCATTCAGGTATCTAGAAAGCGTTGAACTTCGCCCCTTTTTCCAGAAGTTCTGTATAACCAACATTTCAAAAATTAACAGGCAACATTAACACTCCTGTGCGTTCATCTCCATGCTCAGAAACAATGTGTCAAGAAGATGATGAATGCGGAACTTCAAACATTACTCTTCGAAAAAAGTCTACTAAATCGCCGTTGAAGCCATCGCAAAAGCAACCTCTGAAACCAATGCAAAAAATACCGCTGAAACCATCACAGAAACCATTGATGAAATCATCTTATAATTCTCCGCCGACAAACCAATCCCTATCACCAGTGAAGTCGCAACTGCAATCACCACAACAAGCAATCGTAAATGCAAACTTTGTCACTGAAAACAAGTTGCGTGAAATTCTGCAACATGAAATTTCCACCGCTATTAACTTAACTATTAAGAAAATTATAGCCGCTGAGTTCAAGAATATTCGTGATAAAATAGAGGAATTTAGGAATTCATTACAATTTATGAACACTGCATTTGAAGAGATGAAATCTAAATTTGAAAGTGATACTGCTACTATAGCTGAGCTTAAGTGTGATAATGAGCATCTTAAAACTGCCATTAAAGAAGTAACTGCCAGGCTGAATATAGTAGAACTACACATGCGCGAGTCAAATATAGAAATAAATGGTATTCCAGAAAGTCGGTCTGAGAATTTGGTCACCACCGTGATACAACTATCTAATATCGTCGGAAATCCAATAAGTAGTGAAGATATACATCATGCAGTCAGAGTGGCTAAAATAAACAATGACAGCCCAAGACCTCGGCCAGTGATTGTAAAACTACGTAGTCCTCGTTCCCGCGATAACATCTTGGCTGCAGTCACCAAATTCAATCATAAAGATCGAGAAAACAGGCTCAGCACACATCATCTTGGAATAGGAGGACCTCTCCGGCCTGTTTATGTTTCCGAGCATTTAACTCCAGCAGTAAAATCTCTACACGCTGCAACTCGCATAAAAGCCCGGGAAACGTCTTACAAATTCGTCTGGGTACGTAATGGAAGAATTTTTGTTCGTAAAACAACGGAACATCAAGCTATTTTGATTAAAAATGTTGATAGTCTTAAGCTTTTAGTATAAGTTTTGTTAGTACACTCTAGTAATGATATGGTGTTTTTGTAATTACAATGCTTGACATATACTACCAAAATGTCCAAGGGCTAAGAACCAAGACTAATGAGCTTACTAAAAATATTTTGACTTCAAATTATAAAGTTATTGCTTTTACGGAAACCTGGCTTAACTCTGCTATATCAAACCATGAATTGATGGATCAAAGATACGTAGTTTATCGCAGGGACCGACAAAATACTAATAATCCTAAAAAGGATGGTGGTGGGGTGCTTCTAGCTGTTTCTAAGGAAATTCCATCTGCTCGTGTTAAGTGCTGGGAATCAAATGTGGAGGATTTGTGGGTCACTTTGCAGATCAATATCGGTTCTAGTACAAGGAACCTCGCTATATGTGTCGTTTATCTGCCTCCTCCTGTTAAAACGGAAACTCTTAAGTCTTTTTTGGATGGGGTTGATTTGACCGTCCAGGCTACAGATCTCGTAATTTTGGGTGATTTTAATTTAGGCTTTATTAATTGGGAAAATAAGAAGGACTGCAGATATATGGTACCATCAAACTACAACTTTCCTCTGGGACATACTCTTATTGATTTCATTTCTATCAACAATTTATATCAGGTCAATGGAATTGCAAACAGCGACAGCAGGTACTTGGACTTAGCAATTACTAGCTGTCATGATGCACATGTTATAAACCCAGTGAGCACGCTTAGTAAATGCTACAAGCAACATCCTCATTTACTGTTGAGGTTGCCTTACAAGAAAATTGTTAATCTGAGGCCTAAGTGTGAGTCTAAATATAATTTCTTTAGAGCAGATTACCCTTCTATAATTAAAAGACTAAAAAAAATCGATTGGCAAACCAAGATGTCAGAGTGTGAGGATGTTGACTCAATGCTGTCGAAATTCTATAAAATACTTTCTGAAGTCATTGACTTATTTGTGCCGAAGCGAACCATTAAAAAGTCAAAGTTTCCTCCATGGTTCAGTACAGCACTCATCAAATTACTCAATGAAAAAGAAAGAATTCGAAAGAAAGTCAAAAAATTTAAAAACCCCAGAGATGAAATTGAATACCAGCTGCTACGTTCTAGATGTCATGCAACATACGATAAATGCTTCACTGCATATAAAAGTAAAATAGAAGCCAACATCCCTAAAAATCCAAAACTTTTCTGGAACTTTATAAAACACAAACGGGGTGTAAAATCGTCGATACCTGCGTGTATGAATTTAAATGACCAGGTTGTTAAGACAGGCCCTGAGATAGTAAATCTGTTCGCAGAACATTTTGCTTCAATATATTCTCCTATCACATCACTTCCAGATACTTTATCACCTAACACTCGGTGTTATGTATCTCCACAACAAACATTGTGCTCAATAAATATTAAAGAGTCTGAAGTACTTACAGCAATTAAAAAAATTGATTCGGCTAAGGGTGCTGGCCCAGACTCTATTCCACCACTTTTTATAAAAAGATGTGGATCTGCGATAGCATTGCCACTAGCATTGATATTTAACCAATCACTGGCTGATGGTCGGTTTCCAGCGGAATGGAAAAAGGCACGCATCATACCAGTTTATAAAAAGGGAGAACAGTCTGATGTTCGTAATTATCGCCCTATTTCTATTCTGTCTTGCTTCTCAAAACTATTTGAATCGATTATTTATCCAGTGATTTCGCAACTTGTGGACAGTAACATTTCTGACTCGCAACATGGCTTTAGACGGGGTCGGTCAATACTTACTAACCTGGTTCCTTATATAACTGATATTTCTAATGAAGTTGACTTCGGCAGGCAGATAGACGCCATCTATACCGACTTTAGTAGTGCTTTTGATCGAGTTAAACATTCCATTCTTCTTGAGAAACTGAGTGGGTTCGGGGTAAGTGGAACACTTTTGAAATGGTTTGAGTCTTATTTAAAACAAAGACCTCAGTCAGTAGCTATCGATGGGTTCAATTCACTCATTTATTTTGCAAGCACCGGTGTTCCTCAGGGATCGCATCTGGGACCTCTTCTATTCCAAATCTTCATTAATGACGTAGTACACAATATTAGACACTGTAAGGTGTTTCTTTTTGCCGATGATCTGAAGATATATAAAACCATTAATTCCGATGTTGACCGTAGGAAATTGCAGAGTGACCTAGACGCCATCTCATCTTGGTGTCGCTATAATAGTATGACTCTCAATGCAAGTAAATGCTTTCATATAAAGTTCACTAGGAAGAAAAAGCCGCTTGCTTCAGAGTACAGGATTGAAGGTACACCACTGGTAGAAGTTAATGAAATCCGAGATCTGGGCGTGATAGTTGACAGTAAACTTAAATTTACCTCGCATGTCAATAAATCGATCACTAAAGCAGCTCAAATGCTTGGATTTTTGAAACGAAACGCAACAGGTTTTAGCCATCGCACTAAAATTTTACTTTATCAAACGTTAGTACGTAGTCATCTTGAATTTGCCAGTGTTGTATGGAATCCATTTTATGTCGTACATTCACAGCGTATTGAAAGCATACAAAGAGCTTTCACCAGGCACCTGGCCTTTAACGTTGGTTGCTTTTCGCATCGTAATCCGTACAAGGAACGCTTGAAAAAATTTAAAATGAGTTCACTTCGCGAGCGGAGACGTTTGTTAGATATGTGTTTCTTTCACAAAATAATGGGCGGTCAGAGTCAGTGTTCCTACCTTTTACAAAATATTTCTTTGCGGGTTCCTCGCACCTATCCTCGTAAAAAAATTAATAATCTGTTTCATACTCCACCAGTTAAGTCAAACCTAGGACGTCAAGCACCCCTTCGTAGGATCTTGGATGAATATCACGCACTGGTCACTCTAGTGCCCGATCTAGATGTGTTCCACGATAAACTACGTATATTTAAAAAGAAAATTAGTAATGTTTTATATAAAAATTAAGTAATTTATATCTAATTTACAATTGAGTTCTAATTTGTTCATAAACCTATTATAATGTATTTCTTCCATTTCAGTTTAATGTATTTAATTAGTCACTTTTATCATAATCGTAATTATAAATGTATGTCAATATCTAAATGTATAATACAAATTATAAGTTATTTCATATTTTTTAATATATTTTGTGAATAATTTACTGTAGAATAACCGATTATAATTGTAATTTTTATGTACGCCGTAATTGTCATGTACATCAGACCAATTATCTGTAATATTTTTTTTGTGAATGTAAAATGTGCATGATGTGGCAGTGCTTTAAATAAATAAATAAATAAATAAATAAACCAAGATGATTAACTAGACGAGAGCTGTTCAGGACTACAAAAGGCCAGTGCAACGATACTGGTGTGTCGAACGATACTGTTGCTCTTCAAACAATCTACAGGCTCTCCGGCTGACAAAACAATATATAGCCTCTGAGGCTTTATCATAACCAAGTCATAACCAATAACACTTACCTGAGCTGCAGACGCCAAACTTCGACCTTCCTAGGCCACGTCCAAGGTGTGTGTGTATAAGTATGAGTAAGTGAAAAGTGTGATGTAAGTCAAGTGTTCTAGACGTTCACAAGGCGCCGGTCTCCAGATGGCGCGGTCTAGACAGCATCACAGCACAAACTTATTTCCAGCAAATCCGCGTGCCATGCGGTGGCGACAAACCGGCGATATGTCTAAAAATATCCCAGGGTTTTCGTCAATTCGGGATTACAACTTCAAACAATAGTTAATCGCGACCCAATTATCGGTTGCAACCGGCGATTCAATACGATATTTTACCAATTATAATTAACTCAACAGGTCCCAACGCGGACATTTTTTCAACCGGAACCAAGGCTATCTGTCAAGTCAGTAATGTCAAGCCCACAGATAATTAATGTTGCCGCACCAAAAATATGCGTTCAAAAACGTTCGGTACTAAACATCTACCCCCCCAGGACGGGCTTACCCGTCCGCTAATCAATTGGAAGTCTTGACCAGGTTGCGAATTTAACACAGCTTCAATGGGGCAAAATACCGTAGCTAGTTCCTCAAAGGTGAGAACGGTGTCTCCCAACAATCTCCGCCAGCGTCCCTTTGCCGTTTTCACCGCGGCCCCAAAAATACCCCCCCAATGGGGGGCAGGCTGGTGGGTCACACAACCAAGTGACCCCTCGGCGGGCCAAACTATTACCAATGTCTACCTGGCTCTCATTAAGGAAGGCGTATACCTCCTTCAAATAGTTACTTGTACCCTTGTAATTTGTACCGCAATCAGACCTAATCAAAGAATGTAACCCACGGCGAGACACAAATCCTTCCAAAGTCGCCACAAAGGCCTCTGTCGAGAGGGAGGTTACCAGCTCCAAGTGTACTGCCTTGGTTGACAGGCAGACAAAACACACAAATAAGCCTTAACAATCTTACTATTACGAAGGGTGGACGTCTTCAACAAAAGGGGACCAGCAAAGTCCGTTACGACGCCAGCAAAGGGCCTCGCCTCATTGACATGATCAGCCGGCAAAATCCAAAATTCTCGTTGCAGAATGGCCAACAGCGCATTGCAACCGGCATGCGAGTTCTTAACGTGACAATCAGTCACCAACAATTGAACCAAGTGGCCCTCCTTGGGCAACAAAAGGGGGTGACGGGCCCCATAAAGAAGGCTAGAGAGCCTCAACCGTCCTCCAATACGCCAAAGACCCGTCCTATCCAAGAAGGGATTCAACTTACCAACGGCTCCCGACAACCTGACCCTACCAGACTTCAAGACCTCGATCTCCTTTTCAAAGTGTGCAGCCTGCACAGAGCGGACCCAAAAGAGGAGTGACTCCTGTCGCTCTTGAGGAGAGAGAACTGGTGACAGGCGCTTGTCCCCTGGATTCCTAGAATTATGGCCAAAACGCCTGATCCACGAGGTGACGTTCAACAATTTGTCGAGGGAGCTGTATCGATTCATCAAAAAATCAAGATCAAACCTCAAAAATCAAAGATCAAAGATCCTTTGTCCGAACAGCGAACACCTCAAGTCCGGGCAAAGGATCCGACATCAAGACTGGCGTTCGAGGCCAATCGTCCTTGGGGCGAGCCAGCCAGTCCGGTCCCCACCAGAGGGGGTGAGCAATCAAGTGGGGGGCCATGCACCCGCGTGAGGCCACGTCGCCCAGGTTCAGGTCACCAGGCACGTGCCTCCAAATCAAAGGCGTTTCAGAAACTTGAATCTGCGACACTCGGTTCGCAACAAAGACCTCCAAAGAGTGGACGGACGTCTTCAACCAACACAAAACAATTTGACTGTCCGTCCAGGCGTAAGAAGCCCGAATGTCAACAGTTCCACCCAAAGTGCGCGCAACGTGGCTTAAGAGACGCACAAGAAGCACCGCAGGAAGTGCAGATACAAATTGGAGCCAGTCTTCCAAACAGGGTTTCCCGAAGTGGCTCGTCCCAACCAAGTTCAGTTATAACAAGGGCAGGAGTACCAATTTTAGGGTAAGGACAACTCACAAGGGTGATTTCAAACCAGGTCCTTCCCTCAACAGTGGTGACAGCCGTTTCGCCAATTCCCAAACTCTTGCCTGAAAAGTCGTTCACCTTCAGGCCAACCTGTCCCGCTAACCAAGACGACACAAGGCAACCCTGGGCTCCCGTGTCCAAAATGGCACAGACTACAACCGAGTCACCCAAGGGTCCCCAGACCTTGACCGAGGCCGTTGGCAACACAACCGTCTTGATCGGGGGGGGGGGGGGGGGTCCTTTAGCGGGGCAGGCGACAATTTCTTAGCAATGCCTGGGCGGCGACCGATCGCCGCATCCAGGCTGCTCTCGTTCACGACGAGGCCAACAATCAAAATATTCGTCCGCGCGGTGTCCCGAGCCACTCGCAATCACTGGAGGGGCATATCCCACCGGATGCCCGAATGGCGGAGGGCGCGACTCCAACCGGGGACGTTCCGCCAACGGAGGGGAAAGGCAGCGGCGCCGACCCGGCCACTGCTGCCTAGCAGCCAATGCGCGTTCTCCCTGACGAGGGGAGACCAAATGGCGCTCGCGGGGCTCCCGTTCAACTTGCGCGGGGGGTGGAGTGCGGCGTACAGAATTGCGGGCCTCAGCCCGGTGCTCGTCTCCGGGGTACCCCCCCCTGCGCGAACCCTCCTCAGAAGATGGTCTGCTGGAGCGGTTCGCGATGGCGCACAAAATCTCCAAGTGGGACCCTTTACAAATTCTACACGGGCGGGGGTCGGGGCAATCCCGATGGAAGTGGGCCCCCAAGCACGAGAAGCACAAAGGTGCAAATTCAAAAAGTCCGGGCAACGCGCCATGACATGCCCCGTTGCCTTACAAAAGTCGCAATCATGAGGACTCCGGGCGCCAGCAAAACGGGGGGCGGGGCGATCATCAACAGGCCCCCTAGCCCGAGGACTCCGGGCGCCAGCAAAACGGGGGGCGGGGCGAACATCAACAGGCCCCCGAGCCCTAGTCCGTCCCTGGTCTCTAGGCCGAGAAGGTAGTGGGGGTGACCCCGTGGCGCCACGAGTGTTATCCGAAAACCGACACTCGTCTTCCAAAAATTTGAGGAGGTCGTCAAAGGGGGGAAGATGGGTGGCACTATCCCCACCATACTTCTGCTCAAAACGTGACCTCAACTCCGCGGGGAGCAACTGCAGCACTATGTGCACCAACAAGTAGGACCAATGTTCTACCGGTAACTCCAAGCGCCTCAAAGCGTTGGTCGCTGAGACCAACGGGTTCAGCAAGTCAGTTCGCAACGTCGACATGCTGGCAATGGCCGGTAGTCCCAAAATTTGGCCGATGTGCACATCAGCCAGGCAGCGCTTGTTCTGATACCGTCGGGAGAGAAGCTCCAGAGCGGTAGGGTAGGAGGAGTCCGTCACCGGCAAGTGCTGCACCAAGGCTCTGGCTTCGCCCTCCAAAACGGACAACAAGTAAGCCAACTTCTGGGCAGGTCCGAGGTCCGAGCGTGCATCGACAAGACTCTCAAAGAGATTTAGGAAGCCCAGCCAGTGGTCCAAGCGACCGTCAAAATGTGGCAGCTCCAGGGTGGGCAGCCTACTCAATAGTCCAGGGCCTGCAACAACGGGGGTCTGCGGCTTGGCCGCATCAGGCACCCGGCTCTTCAAAATTTCCCGGGCTCGTTGACTTATGACATCCCCCAGGTGGACAATCTGGTCATAGTCACCCAAAATATTATCGCGGGCTGCCTGGTTCATCACCCCCAAATCGACGTCCATGATGTACTCGTTGAAGCGTGTGAGCGCAGCATCAGCTGCCTTGATCCTCTCATTCAAGCACCCATACCGAGCAAGGGTGAGCTCTTCCAATTCCAAACGCTCAACCGTTGCAGCTGCCGATGTGAACCATCTCAACTGTGAGGTCAATCCGGCAGCAGACTCCCTGACTGCCTTTAATGAGGCCATTGCAACAATCAAATATTAATACAAATCAGTTAAAATTCACTAACTAAACAAACAATGACTTGTTAGCCAACCGAGCAATCTCAACAAAATAAAAACTTAAATTCAATTATTTCAAGTCCAAATCCGACTCTGTACTTATTCCAAGTATGAATCTAGCTTGGTACAGATGGCTAGTTACAAAATAAATAACAATTCAATGTATACACTATACTGGATCAACACCAATTAAATACAACAATTGAAGTATAATATTGTTCTGGACAATCTCTAACAACAATCCAATAAATACAAATAAATGCAATAAGTCAATCCACACCATTCAAGTCTTGTTATGTTAACAAATGTGTGATTATTATTTAGATAACCTTTTAAATTCAGATCAGTGACATTCAATTATTAATTGCAACAAATATACCAAACAACTTTACAACAAATATACCAAATTATGTACCAAATACAACCCAATAATTCCTAATTTCACAAATAAATCTTACTTGTCAATACAACAAAAGGGGCTACAGTACAAATTACAAATACAACTTCAATTGATTCAACTTCAATTAGATAGCCCGGATGACATGGTAATATATTCAAAACTTATTAAGTTATAAGTTATGTTAAGTAATTAAACTAAAGTTATTTTCAACGATGTTCAAAACTTCCAATGTACTATGTGGATTTTATATTATAAAAACCACACTCTGCTACCAAAAATGTTCAAGACTACAAAAGGCCAGTGCAACGATACTGGTGTGTCCGAACTTGTCCACGGTACGTGGAGCTTAACGTTGCTCTTCAAACAATCTACAGGCTCTCCGGCTGACAAAACAATATATAGCCTCTGAGGCTTTATCATAACCAAGTTAATAACACTTACCTGAGCTGCAGACGCCAAACTTCGACCTTCCTAGGCCACGTCCAAGGTGTGTGTGTATAAGTATGAGTAAGTGAAAAGTGTGATGTAAGTCAAGTGTTCTAGACGTTCACAAGGCGCCAGTCTCCAGATGGCGCGGTCCAGACAGCATCACAGCACAAACTTATTTCCAGCAAATCCGCGTGCCATGCGGTGGCGACAAACCGGCGATATGTCCAAAAATATCCCAGGGTGTTCGTCAATTCGGGATTACAACTTCAAACAATAGTTAATCGCGACCCAATTATCGGTTGCAACCGGCGATTCAATACGATATTTTACCAATTATAATTAACTCAAAAGGTCCCAACGCGGACATTTTTTCAACCGGAACCAAGGCTATCTGTCAAGTCAGTAATGTCAAGCCCACAGATAATTAATGTTGCCGCACCAAAAATATGCGTTCAAAAACGTTCGGTACTAAACAAGAGCTTTTTAACACAATCTAAATATCATGATTTTTTTCCTGTATCATTCAGAAACACTCAGACCCTGAATAGCTGCAATGCATTACAAATGTTTGTTCTGATGCGGGAATCGAATTCGCGACACGCAAAGCATCACCCAATCGTTCAACCACTGTGCCAAACGCCAATCATGTCTTCAAGCTTGCCATCTCTAATATCGAAAGAAATAACAGACCACTTCAAGTTCGCATTTTTGATATTGTTCTTGACCCAGAGGTTTTGAAGGTGAAAATGCAACAAAATAATACTAAAAATCTATATTTCGAGTGTGTTTCTATTAAACTACTCATGATTTTTCAAGATAGTTTGTGTTTTTTAGTTTGTGTGAAGTTCCTTAAACTAAAAATATAAGATAGTTGGTATTGTACGAGCATTTTGTTTGTACAGTGTTCTTTAAGTGTTTGTCATTTATGTTCCTTTCAGTGAATGCATTATGCAAAATGTTTGCCTTACACACACACACATGAACAATCACACAGGTTCACACAATCACACATAAAACACGCATGTGTGTACCTGTAGATTAAGAGCAACGAATTAAGCGATAGAAACTAATAATGTGTTCATTTAATTTTGTATTCCACTTTCACAATAGTAGATATATAAGTTTCTATTATTTTTATATAATTTATTCTCTATGTAGTTGTAGTGTGACAAAGGAAGTAGCAAGTCGACCTCAGTACTAGTATTTAAAATTACTTACTAAGGCTGTCTCAACTTGTATTTTGCTGTAACTTTTAAGACACAATAAAACAGTTATTTTTTATTGGTTGGACGCGATACTGATGAGTGGCAGTGTTATTGAGTGTCATAACTGTAATTGACGTAACATTGACGGGGTCCGAAAGGGCCATTGCTTGCCGGGGTTGCAGGAACGCGGAAAGAGATACCTCGGCCCCAGAACGTAAGGGCAACTGAAGGAACAGGGTATATTTTTAGTCAGTAGAAGTCTATCACTCGCTTTGACTCCTCCTACAGCGGAAGCAGTCATTTGAAGATTTTCCCACCCAGAAAGAAAAAGTAGTCCCTCCCCAAAATTAGATTGTTACGAACGTTGTCATATTGTAATTATAATCCTACATCTTTTTCAGAATATCAACCTAATTCCATCCTATCTTTTCTCTCTAAAATCCTTGAACGCCTTGTCCACAATCAACTTAGTTCTTTGCTTTGCAAGAATAGTTTGCTGAATCCTTTCCAATTCGGTTTTCGTCCTGGTCATAGTACCACTTCCGCCTTGGTAAGCGTTACGTATGAGATACTTTTGGGCATGGATAAAGGAAATATGACGATTCTTTGCTTGCTAGATTTTAGTAACGCTTTTAATACCGTTGATTTTGAAATCATGCTCAGCATACTTCGCTCTAGTAAACATATCTCGAACAGCGATTGACTGGTTTCGTAGTTGCCTGTTTGGCCGCCGGCAACGTATTTCCATAGTTGAGTCTTGCTCTTCTTGGTGTAGTGTTTCAGCCGGTGTTCCTCAGGGTGGCGTTTTATCTCCTTTACTCTTCGCAATATTCGTAAATTCTATTTTAAACAAACTTCAGTCCTCCTACCACCTTTATGTTGATGATTTGTAGATTTACAGACAAGCTCCCTATGCAGATTTGCATGTTGCTATTGATGTCATAAACTAGGACTTGGCTTCTGTTTGCGAATAGAGTGAGGCACATGGTTCGCAGGTTAACCCGTCAAAGACATCATCAGGAGGTCGTTGTGGTTGGTAGTTCTAGGTTGGCACCAAAGGTAAAATGGTCGCAGCTTCCTCAGGTTATTTTCAACGGCACTGCTATTCCATTAAGTGAGAAGGTTGGGGTTTGGCTTGACAAATATCTTTGTTGGGATCCCCAATTACAAGAAGTCAGTCGCAAATTATTTGGCCTTCTGCCTATTCCTAAGATGGTTGCGTAACTTTCTGCCAACTCCTACTAAAATTGCGCTAGCACAGCCTCTTTTACTCCCCATCCTTGACTACGCTGATGTCAATTATCTTGATCTTACTGAGGCACAATTTGATAAACTTGAGCGACTCCAAAATTTTTACATTAGATTTATATTTGGCTTGCGCAAATATGATTGCTTGCGCAAGTTTTATTTAGTTTATAACTTTCTACTAACATATATCCGAATTTATCGCATATTAGAATACAGTTTCATATTTTTCCCGCGGTTTTTGAGTTGACCAATCATTCCATTCCTAGCATCCAATTCCCACAAATAAGAGAGGAGAATTCGCCGCACTCGCCGCTTATTGGCTGATTCAACGCCGACCAATCACCGTACAGAAACGGTGGTTCGAGGGTATAATTACCCACGCTATATTGTGTCTTGGAGCATTCCAGAAGAAACCATCGTGAAGTTACCACTACGCGACTTACCCGTTAAGCAAGTTATCACCCGCGTCTAGCCGAGATTAACTAAATACCGCTATATATCTATATATCTAAAGATATAAAAAAAAATCCGTATTGGCCACACACGTGTGACAAAATAAAGACTAAAGTGAAAGTGCAGCAACAAAGAAGAAAGTGATTCAATCCACGTGCGTCTTCTACTCAAACTAACCAGCTCCAGAATATCCAATTAAGTCCATCAACCTTTCTTCCTACTCCTGGTCAACTCAATACTGTATGGTCAATACTTCACTGCCCGCAAATTATTTTACCGCCACAGTCCTTCGAGTACTTCCACAACATAACTTTGGTCCAAACGAGCCAGATTCAAAGAATCAGCGATCTTCTATACTTTTTATAAGTTTACCGCAATGTAATTATAGGTCTCATACCTAGGATTTAGGTCAAAATACCTAAAATACAAAGTTCGTAAGAACGCCATATTGGACGCGTACATTCCGTTCGGTGATTAGTACCTACTTCCCCGCTAAATACTACAATACATTCATTGAGAATTATTGTATCAACTTAATATTTCTCCTATTTGCATTGAAATAGCATAGGTAAATATTCTAACCGCTTATTATCGTTAGTTATCTCGGCTAACTTAACTACAAATTATATTCAACCGCATTCCTTTTGGTTATACCCGCTTAAAATAATAATATATTATTCTAATCTACCCGCTATACTTAATATTAATCTCCAATATTTTCTGTTAGTATTCCAATATGGAAGATCTTAAAGTAAAAGTCAAATTACTTCAAGCTAAAAATCAAGCAATCTTTGAACGTTTATCGTCATTATATGAAACTTCTAAGAAAATAAATATTTCTAGTATTGAGCTTCGTTCCTCTGAATCATTCATGGCGGATACGGAGATTCTGTCAGTAACACGTCAAGAATTTAGTTCCAATTTAGATAAAATAAATATCTATTCGTTACAATTAAATCCTGATCATAAAATTGATTACAACAGTCTTACATCTTTCCACGGTGTTTATACGCGCGTGGAGCGAGTGCGTTCTCTCATTACGCAATATTCAAGGTCATCGCCCGAGTCAGCGTCGCATGATAACGTAAAACAATATAAGGAATCGGTCAAACTCCCACCGATTCAGATTCCGTTCTTTGATGGTAAGATAAGAACTGGCCTGTTTTCTATGAATAATTTAAATGAAATATACATAGTAATTTGAACCTTACGGATACTCAACGTGTGCAGTATCTGATCGGTAATCTAAAGGGAAATGCATTGCAAATTACCGCCGGAATTATTCCGTCAGGTGATAATTATACCACTATCTGGGACAGTTTAGTTAAAAAGTATCAGGATAAACTAGCATTAGGCTCACATTACATGCCTAACATATTAAATATTAAACCCGCAATTAATAATTCCGCATCTTTGAATAGTTTCATTGAAAGTTTTCACGCGTCTGTTTCTGCTTTAGAACAATTATAAATTAACGATTTAAAGGATTTCATTTTGTTAAATTTAGCTTTGAGAAAGTTGGACCCCGCTACCGTACATTTATTCGAAATGCATAAAAGAGATGAGGAAATTCCTACTTATACGGATTTCGTGGAATTTATAAAATCGCAAGTTAAGATCTTAGATCGAACTGTATCATCTCGCACCGCGTTAGTGAGTAACAACCCTTTTTTTTTTTTTTTTTTTAGCGTGTTAAAATTATCAAATAAGTCCTCCCACCTCGGGCAGGGTGGGAGGGACTGTCAGACTTTTACTGACTAAAATCCACGGTGTTCCTTCAATAACCCTTTACGTACCGGGGTCACGGTAACGGGATGAGTCCCACGACCCCGGCAGGCTTCGGCCCTCTACGGGCCCTCGTCTCTCCGACATGGCCTCCCGGAACCACTCCGCCTCGTCGTTTATGTCGGCAGGCCTGTCCGGGGGTGACCCCCAGGCCTGCACGATCGAGGCTTCCAGGAATAGCTCCCGGTCCATCTGCTTCAGCGCCCATCGCGGACCACTCAGGTCCCGTTGGACCGGCGCATCTGGGGTCTGGGCGGAGACGTCGAACCGGATATACCGGTGGTCGGAATAGGTCTCCACCTCCTCCACAACGCGCCAGTCGGTGACGCGCGGTGACAGGCTGGGGGTGGCGAACGTAACGTCCACCACCGACTCGCCCGTAAACTGCACGCACGTAGGGACAGAACCCCGGTTCTCGATCACCAGGCCCTGCGCACGGGCCCAGTGCTCGAGCATCCTGCCCCGCCCATGGTCCATGGACCGGGAACCCCAAGCCGGATTTTTGGCATTGAAGTCCCCGAGGACGAGGGCAGGGAGGGAACCGAGGGCGACGATGACGTCTCCCAGCTCCGTTAGGGAGTTCTGGAACTCGGCGAGAGTTCGGTTCGGGGAGAAATAAACGCCTACCACAGCGATCTCCCCGAACCGTGCTGCGACGATCCCACGCCCTCTCTTGACGCGATCGAGGGGCGGGGTACCGGCGGCGGCCGACGAAACGAGGGTCACCGAGCCGTCTAAGTCCGCCACCCAGTCATTCCTGGGCAGGACAAAATACGGCTCGGCGACCACGGCGACGTTGATCAACCACTGCGCCATGCTCTGGAGCAAAAGTTCCTGAGCAGCGGCGCAGTGGTTGATGTTCGCCTGGAGGAAGCGCAATGGGGCCATTAATCGGGATCCATTGCAGCCTCCTCCAGGGCCCCTCGCGGGGGTTTGGCCACGACTTCGGCGACGACGGCGGCAGTAGTGACGGCGGCGGCGGCGGCGGCTGTGGCGGTGACGGCGGCGGCAGAGGGCCTACCTCTGCGCCTGGCCTTGGTGGGTGGGGCGCAGGACTTGCCCCCAGCCCGGTGATCGGCCTGCTTGCCAACCGCCTCACATGCGAAGCAG
The DNA here is from genome assembly GCA_943138885.2 of Tholera decimalis. NCBI lineage: Eukaryota > Metazoa > Arthropoda > Insecta > Lepidoptera > Noctuidae > Tholera > Tholera decimalis. The sequence continues at coordinate 19,685,761 of OW964563.2, read as the reverse complement.
TGAGGCGGGGCGGAGCACGAGCCGGCCTTGTGACCGGGCTGACCGCAGCGGAAGCACCTATCGCTGCGGTCTACCTCCGAGGTGCACACGCATGCCGCATGGTTGCCCACTTGGCAGCGGAAGCACCTCAGGGGTCTGGGGTCCAGGATTTTCACCTGCGCAGACACCCAACCAACCAGGAGCCTTCGGCCCTCCTGGATCTTTTTGGCCGCCGGGACGGGGCAGCTAACCGTAATGGTTTGCGTCCCCGTGAAGCCAGGACGCAGGGCGCCCGCCCTCACCTGATCGGGAGGGCACTCCCCAGTCCTGGCTACGGCGGCCACCACTTCCTCGGCCGTCACGGAGTCATCCAGACCCAATATGCGCATGTCTGCGCGCTTGGTGGGTCTGGAGACTCGGGCCTCCTCCGCATTTAAGGACGCTCTGAGCCGTTCGGCCAGAGCGTCAGCGGTAGGGCCACTGTCCGCGCCGGGGATCTCCAACATCCGAGCCCCCGTCGCAGTGACCCGGTGACGGAGGCCACCGGTGATGCCGAGCTCCGTGATGTCTATCACCTGCCGCGCCTTCGCGAGCACGTCGCGGTACGACACGCCCCTCTTCACCGCGTCCGGCTGCAGTGTGATCACTACAGCCGTGGTCTTGAGGGCGCGCAGTCGCGCCGCGGCGTCTCGCCGCCGCCGTCTCTCCCTACGCCGCGAGGACCTGGCTGCGCCAGCAGCCTTCCTCTTCTCCCCGGCCACTTGCCAGTCGGCGCCGGCCGGAGGAGTCTTTGGAGGAGGCTGCTGGGACGGCTGGTTCCCGGCCTGGGCCTTCTTCTTTTTGGCCGCCTGCTTCGGCCCCGCAGGTGTCGGGGTCGGAGGCGGCTTTGATGGGCCCGATTTCGGCTTGGCCGGGGCCGTCTTTGCCCTCGCAGGGGCCGCCATCACTGGTGCCGTCCGCACCGTGGCCCTCTTCGCCTGAGGCGGCCTCGTCGTCGTCTGGGGAGGCATGGACGCGGCCGCAGCCGCGTACGAAGTCGCCGCCAGCGGGGGTCGCAGCACGCGGCTCTCCAATACGGAGAACCGCTGCTGGAAGGCGGCCAGCTCCTGTCGCACCAGGTCGAGAACCGAGTCCTCCGCTGGTGTGGGCTGGCCTTTCTCCTTTTGGCCCCGCGGCGGCGCATTCCGCTGGCCGCCTCCCCGGATTGCGGCCAGGTCCGCCTTGAGGGCGGCGTTCTCCCTATGGAGAGCCTCTATGGCGGCAGTCAGGCGGGTGACCTCCGGCCGCAGATCGGACATATCGTCCCTTGCAGCCGGAGCCCCGCCGTAAGTCCGCGTGGCCGCCAGGATGGAGGCCGTGGCTTCGCCGATCGCGTCCTCCTTGCTCTTGCGGTTGCGCTTCCGCGAGATGGTGCGGATGGCAGCCGCCACGGCCTCTTCTAGTTTGGCCTCGCTCGAGGCCAGACCAGTGTTGGGCTCTCCAGAGGGAGGCCCCCTCCCCGAGGTCTTGCCTCGGCCTTTACCCCGCACGCTAGTGGGGATCTTGCGGGCCGAGACAAGCCCCTCCTCCGACGACGACTCATCGTTGCGGGGGCGCTTGAGGAACTCCTTCCTCCTGTCGGCGCCCCCCTCGTCACTCCTGACTGCGCTCCCAGAGATTAAGCTCTGGAAGCTCTCGGCGTCTGATGCCGAGTCGGTCTCCGACCCGAGCACCAGCGCCCCCTTCCTCCGCAGAGCGGCGCTCTGCGCTCGCTCAACGTTCGGTGCCGGTGAGGTGGACGTGCTGGACAAGTCCAGCGACTCCACCTCACGGGCACGTGAGCCTCCCTGGCTCAATGCGGACCCGCCTGGGTAGTTTTTACTCGAACTTTGTCTGCCATTTTTTTTGTTACTTTTTTAGTGAGGTGAGTTCCTCCGACCCTATCTCCCATTTCCCCTCCCCTGGTTCACTTCACGGTTACGTCTAAAGATTAGACGCATACCGGAAGTGAACCTTTCCTCCCCCTTGACCCGATCTCTGAGACCGGGCCCCGCGCCGTCTAGAAGCTCGAGCTAGCTGCTCGATCCTCCAGGCGGCGCGCCTTTCCCCCGGTGTGTCCCTCTTGGTCTGGTTTCTCCCTCTGGGCCCGTCCGGCATGAGTGCCTCTACCGGCATGGCCCCAGAGATCATCGAAACACGCAAGCCCCACCACGACGACAACGTGGGGACACAGTTGGTGGGGCAAAGAGGGGTCTTACCGCCGCAATTGCGGCGTGCCCGGAGTAACAACCCTAATAAAAATAATAACTCTTCTCGCAATCAGTCACGTAATAGTACAGTACATACTTTTGTTGCTTGTGATAATAACCAAACTTGTTTGTATTGCATTAAAGGTGATCATTGTAAACTTTACACTTGTCCAACCTTTCAATCACTCTCAGCAAATGCACGTTTGGACTTTATTAAAAACAAACGTGGATGTGTAAACTGCCTTAGTTTAACGTACACTGCTTCACAGTGTAAATCTATTTATAATTGTAGAACATGTAACAAGCGACATCATTCTCTTTTACATTTAAATGACGCTGTCACTAGCTCCGCGAACTCGCAACAGGTGGCGCTGTGTGCGTGCTCTCGCATAGGTACAAACACGCAACGTACTACAGTACTCCTATCAACGGCGAGAGTCTACGTTGATAACAAATATTGTAAACATGTTTCTGTGAGATGTTTAATAGATAACGCTTCGCAAAATAATATAATTACTTCCGCCTGTTGTAAAAAACTACAATTAAACATTATACCACTTTCGAACTCATTTATAAAGGGTGTCGGAACTTCCTCGCAACCTATCATAGGTTACGTTGAGATTACAGTTACTGCTAATAATAAAATTAATTCTTTTAAAATTACCGCTCTTGTTGTCGATTGTATAACGGACAACTTGCCATCTCACCTTGTTGACACTTCTGCAGTGCAACATTTGTTTGACTTACCGCTCGCGGATCCACAATGGCATGTGCCTGGTGAGGTCGAATTGCTTCTAGGGGCAAAACTGTTCCCGTATTTATTATTTCAAAATAAAATTATCTCACCTACCGCTCCGTCCGCTATTGAAACCGTGTTTGGTTACATTCTTATGGGTGAGGTACTCGCTAGTTTATCTAATAATAATTATAGTCCCGCTGAATTAAACACCGCTTCATATTTTTCTACCGCGCTAAATATAGATAATTCTCATTGTTTTCTGTCTTTAGACGAATCTTTACATCAATTTTGTAATATTGAAGAAGTACCTTCAAAATCTTTTATGAGCCCGCCAGAACTGGAGTGTGAACAGCTATACGTTTCTACTGTGTCACGTGACTCCAGTGGTAGGTATTGTACCGCATTACCATTCTGTAAAAATCCAGATTCAATTGGAAATTCTTATGCTGTCGCTTATCGACGTCTAATCAATTTTGAAAAAACTAAGCTTCGCGACTCTGCTTTGCGCACTAGTTATAATGAAATAATCCAAGAGTATATCGATAAAAATTATTTAACTGAAATTACGCCTAGTTCTGTTGATCAGACTGTAGGTTATTACATACCGCATCACCCTGTTATTAGGAATGATAAACAAACAATTAAGTTCGCATCGATCTTGACGCGAGCGCTAAGTCTCATAGTGGCGTGTCATTGAATGACTTGTTACACATAGGGCCGAATTTACAGGCCGACATATTTTTATTACTTTTAAAATTCAGTTTGTTCCCTATTGCAGTTACAGCTGACATAAAACAGATGTATCTTCGAAGTGCTGTTATTGATGAGCATCGAAAATACCAAAAAATATTTTTTAAAATTAATACCGCTGAACCTATTCGCGAATTTCAATTTAACCGAGTTGCATTTGGTCTCAAGTCCAGTCTCTTTCTAGCCATGCGCACTGTGCGCTAGCTACCATTCAATAAAATATTGCGCATAATTATATATATTCTGAGATTTTTACGGATTATTCTTTATGATAAATTACACAAAACAAAATTACCTCGTCATGTAGCCGTTTCTATGGGTTGCGTGACAAATATAGTAGGTTTTGCTGATGCCAGCTTGAATGCATATGGCTGCGTAATATACTTACATGTCACTGATACAAATGGTAACACACACGTAAATTTGGTGTGTGCTAAATCCAAAGTTGCACCTGTTAAGGTCGTATATCTAGCTCGTCTAGAGCTCTTTACCTCTGCTCTTTTGTCTAAATTAATTAAACTAGTTTATGACATTTACCGCTCTCGTACCGCTATTAATAATATATTTGCCTTTTCCGTTAATACAATTACGCTTTCATCGATTCATTCCTCTTCACACAAATGGAACATTGTTGTTAGTAACCGCGTCGCTAAATGTCAAGAAAATCTTGATCCTAAGCATTTTTATCATATTAACGGAACCAATTTCGTTAGAGCCAAGGCTCAGTTGCAAGAACTACTTGCTAACCGCTACCGCATAGAGTGGAAAATGATTCCACCCCGCGCTCCCCACTTTGGAGGGCTGTGGGAATCAAATATTAAAGCTATTAAAACGCATTTATACCGTGTTATCGGTTCTCAACTCCTTACCTATGAGGAGCTTTCGACTGTTCTCACTGAAATTGAGGCAGTTCTAAATTCCAGACCGCTTTGTGTCCTGAATGAGGACCCGTACCCAGAACCGCTTACTCCCGCTCATTTTATAATGGCTTCTCCGTTGACTTCATTGCCTGTCATGAATGTTCCCGAAACGACGAAGTCTCTAACTTGCCGCAAAACATTGCTTGACCAGATGATTTGTAGTTTCTGGAGGAGATGGCGCATAGAATATTTACATAATCTTCAAGTTAGACAAAAATGGTTGAATGCCGCAGACAATATTAAGATTAGTACAGTGGTTCTCATACATCAGGATGATGTCCCTCCTTTACGTTGGCCAATGGGTGTAATCACCGAAGTTTTTCCCGGCAAGGATGGGACAATCCGCGTTGCTATGGTGAAGACATGCAGTGGCTCTTTCAAGAGACCCGTTGTCAAATTATGTCCTTTACCTTCTCAATAACATCACCGCGCAATAACCCAACTTTAGCTGTAGTTAACATATTTAAAATATTTTTTTCTTAGTACGCTTTAATATATTATTATATTTCTCTCCTTTTGAGAATATTACATATCCTTAAAGCCGGGCAGGATGCTTGCGCAAGTTTTATTTAGTTTATAACTTTCTACTAACATATATCCGAACTTATCGCATATTAGAATACAGTTTCATATTTTTCCCGCGGTTTTTGAGTTGACCAATCATTCCATTCCTAGCATCCAATTCCCACAAATAAGAGAGGAGAATTCGCCGCACTCGCCGCTTATTCGCTGATTCAACGCCGACCAATCACCGTACAGATACGGTGGTTCCAGGGTATAATTACCCACGCTATATTGTGTCTCGGAGCATTCCAGAAGAAACCATCGTGAAGTTACCACTACGCGACTTGCCCGTTAAGCAAGTTATCACCCGCGTCTACCCGAGATTAACTAAATACCGCTATATATCTATATATCTAAAACTATCAAAAAAAATCCGTATTGGCCACACACGTGTGACAAAATAAAAACTAAAGTGAAAGTGCAGCAACGAAGAAGAAAGTGATTCAATCCACGTGCGTCTTCTACTCAAACTAACCAGCTTCAGAATATCCAAGTAAGTCCATCAACCTTTCTTCCTACTCCTGGTCAATTCAATACTGTATGGTCAATACTTCACTGCCCGCAAATTATTTTACCGCCACGGTCCTTCGAGTACTTCCACAACAATGATCACGTATCCGAATTTCGTACGAAACTCAAGTGGCTTCCAATACGACTTCGCCGGAACTTACACATCTTTTCTCTGCTTTACAGTGTTCTGTTTAATCCTAACACCCCCACTTATCTTAAAGAACGGTTCAAGTTCCTTCATGAGTTGACACACATGCAAAATCTCTGAGATCATCAGAAAACTTAAGGCTTGCGGTACCGAGTCACGCCACCAATTACTACGGTAAGTCGTTCGCAGCTCAAGCAGTATGGCTGTGGAATGATCTACCAGTGTCAGTAAGACAAGCACAAACCCTATAGTCTTTCAAAAACTTGGTAAAGGATCTTTATCTCTCTTCTTAAATTGTTGTTATTATGTATGTCTTTGTTTCTTTTTTATATTTATATGTATATACAGTATGTTAACTAACAGAGCAATAGCCGCAAAATAGTATAAGCACATCAATTAGATCGCCGCACATGCGGCCCGTCATTCATAAATAAATTGCGACGTTGCCATCCTTCAAATACGCGTGTACAGAGTGTTTCTTTTACGTATCAATTCAACATTTTAAGTGAATATTTTAATATAAAAAAAAAATACATTTTGTTTCCAATGGTAAGATGCTGTACTATTGCGGGTTAACGGGAACGCCCTCTGTTAGTTAACATACTGTATATGTTTTGAGAATGTTATTTATTGTTTCTATATTTTATATAGACAAATAGTACATCGTGAACTACCCGCGTATTTATTTTCTCCTATGTGTCAAATCCATTCAAAGACAAAAATGGTTGAATGCCGCAGACAATATTAAGATTAGTACAGTGGTTCTCATACATCAGGATGATGTCCCTCCTTTACGTTGGCCAATGGGTGTAATCACCGAAGTTTTTCCCGGCAAGGATGGGACAATCCGCGTTGCTATGGTGAAGACATGCAGTGGCTCTTTCAAGAGACCCGTTGTCAAATTATGTTCTTTACCTTCTCAATAACATCACCGCGCAATAACCCAACTTTAGCTGTAGTTAACATATTTAAAATATTTTTTTCTTAGTACGCTTTAATATATTATTATATTTCTCTCCTTTTGAGAATATTACATATCCTTAAAGCCGGGCAGGATGCTTGCGCAAGTTTTATTTAGTTTATAACTTTCTACTAACATATATCCGAACTTATCGCATATTAGAATACAGTTTCATATTTTTCCCGCGGTTTTTGAGTTGACCAATCATTCCATTCCTAGCATCCAATTCCCACAAATAAGAGAGGAGAATTCGCCGCACTCGCCGCTTATTTGCTGATTCAACGCCGACCAATCACCGTACAGATACGGTGGTTCGAGGGTATAATTACCCACGCTATATTGTGTCTCGGAGCATTCCAGAAGAAACCATCGTGAAGTTAACACTACGCGACTTGCCCGTTAAGCAAGTTATCACCCGCGTCTACCCGAGATTAACTAAATACCGCTATATATCTACATATCTAAAACTATCAAAAAAAATCCGTATTGGCCACACACGTGTGACAAAATAAAGACCAAAGTGAAAGTGCAGCAACGAAGAAGAAAGTGATTCAATCCACGTGCGTCTTCTACTCAAACTAACCAGCTCCAGAATATCCAAGTAAGTCCATCAACCTTTCTTCCTACTCCTGGTCAATTCAATACTGTATGGTCAATACTTCACTGCCCGCAAATTATTTTACCGCCACGGTCCTTCGAGTACTTCCACAACAATGATCACGTATCCGAATTTCGTACGAAACTCAAGTGGCTTCCAATACGACTTCGCCGGAACTTACACATCTTTTCTCTGCTTTACAGTGTTCTGTTTAATCCTAACACCCCCACTTATCTTAAAGAACGGTTCAAGTTCCTTCATGAGTTGACACACATGCAAAATCTCTGAGATCATCAGAAAACTTAAGGCTTGCGGTACCGAGTCACGACACCAATTACTACGGTAAGTCGTTCGCAGCTCAAGCAGTATGGCTGTGGAATGATCTACCAGTGTCAGTAAGACAAGCACAAACCCTATAGTCTTTCAAAAACTTGGTAAAGGATCTTTATCTCTCTTCTTAAATTGTTGTTATTATGTATGTCTTTGTTTCTTTTTTTATATTTATATGTATATACAGTATGTTAACTAACAGAGCAATAGCCGCAAAATAGTATAAGCACATCAATTAGATCGCCGCACATGCGGCCCGTCATTCATAAATAAATTGCGACGTTGCCATCTTTCAAGTACGCGTGTACAGAGTGTTTCTTTTACGTATCAATTCAACATTTTAAGTGAATATTTTAATAAAAAAAAAAAATACATTTTGTTTCGAATGGTAAGATGCTGTACTATTGCGGGTTAACGGGAACGCCCTCTGTTAGTTAACATACTGTATATGTTTTGAGAATGTTATTTATTTTTTCTATATTTTATATAGACAAATAGTACATCGTGAACTACCCGCGTATTTATTTTCTCCTATGTTTCAAATCCATTCAAAGGTTGTCTGTAAAAGATCGCTTTTAGCGATAAGACCGCCCATTGTAATACCCTTTTTGTAAGTCCTTATTGTTCTACTGTTATGGTGTACAATAAAGAATATATCTATCTATCATATTGTACCATAAAAAATAATACTTGTCAAAAAAACCAAGTCTCGCAACTCAATTCTTCGACCGTAAAAAGTTATGAGATCCATGTAATACCAAGTCGGTTATTAATATATTCAGTCCCTACTTAAGGGACCTTCTGTCAGTTGTTACGTAATTATCTAACCTAACAACATCTTATAGTGACCATATCAATATTAAACATCTTTAACGTTTTATATAAATAGATTTAGTCGGCCATCACATGAAAACACAATATATCTTACAAGTAATGTAAGATGGTGATCAAACGAGAGCCTATTATAATTAAAAAAAAAGAAATTAATTGAAATATATTTTAGCTTTTCTTTGATTCATACACTAAACACTAACTGTATTCTAAAGGAGAATGCCAAGGCTTCCTTCAAGACTCGGCCAGAACCGACAAAGATGAACTATATATCATAAAAAAGGAAAATAATTATATAATGACTGTATAGTTAGGTTTCTATAAGAAGTACACCAAAAAAAGTTATAGTTCTTTGAAGTTGACCACTTAATACTTCTAATTTTAACGATAACATGAAATAAACTATAAAATTATTCAATAATGACTATTGAATTCGTTTTCAACAACCAAGGTAGTCGTTAGTAATACAGAAATCGGAGTCCGGTAACAAAGCAATAAACAACACAAAACTCAAAAAACACATAAGACACTTCGTCACTCGTCATAAAACGCGGGAAAAGTAAAACTTTTGGCAATTATCAGTGACAACTACAAGATTAAGTGTTACGAGCACTAAATAACTATTCTAAACTGTATCAATAATTTAATTGAATTACTTTAAATTATTATAAGATATTAAAAAATATAACTAAACATTATTAATTATTATAAGAATTACGAGTTATGACTTTAGTAATAAATTCACTTACGTAGGTTCATAATGATATTAATATAATCGATTTGCAAGTGCAATTTCGTATCAATATTATTTTATTTTGGTATTGGCAACATTTCTAATTGAAATTGTAGATAGAAAACGTGTTGATAAATTGAATAACTATTTAAAATTACTTTTAAATGGTGTACTTCTACAGATTTTATTTATACTGTATAATTCTTACAGTGTTATATAATGAATTATCATTAATTTAGAAAGTCTATCGGACGTTACATGATTCGAGCCCAAACTTGGCATTCACCTTTGAAGCTTCTATGTCTGCTAGAAGTGCCTTAGACTTTTAATGATCGGTCAGTCAGTCAGTGAGTGGCAAAATTAAGAAACTTTGACTCGTTATGATTCTTAAACGACTGGTTCAAATTGAATGAAATTTGAAAAATACCGTGTTTATACAATGCCTGCTTGGTTACTGAAAATTCAGGCTTCTAGTTTTATCCACAACGAAGTTATAAGGGGTCGAAAATGGCCTGAAATGCTTCGAGTAAAGGATGGTACGGCCGTGCCGCTTTTTTGCTTGACTTGGCGGGGCACTGTCGTGCCCTCAGATACATCATTATTATATACATAAAGTTTTACTTATGTATAAAAGTTTACTAATGTACCTTTATATTTTTGTATGTAGTATAGTATTCATCAATCTATACCATGTAATCATGGTATAGATTGTTGTATACTTACGAAGAGGAACACAGTATAGTTTTAGCAGAGTAGGTAAATTAATTCGTAATATACGTCTACGTCTTGTAGTAAATCTAAATAAAAAGCTAGTATGTAAAACATACTAACTTTATTATGTAATACTAACAAATCAACTAGATTTGTCCAACTCGTGTCTAGTACAAAACGCCTGTTGTTCGGCACTATCCCTTCACATGAAACATGTCTGTGTTTGCGGATATCCCTTGAAACGGACACAAGACTATTTTACGGATCGTTGCTTTAGGCCATTTCAAGTAACTTTTTCTCTTTCTGTGGAATATCTACTTGTTTTGCTTATGTACTTATATATCACACATACTCGCGGGACTGGTATGAATGGCCATCGTGATATAAACACAATTTTTATTGGTTCTTGCTGGTATTTTATGTTACAACTTGATTCTGCCCGTGACGTTTTGCCTTCGTTTACCAAAAATATTGCGAAACATGAGAATCCTTTGTTTGTTTTTAGTTCTTAGAAAAATACTCTCATTACTGTTATCAGAAGTCATTAATTTAATCAAATAAGCGGGCCTAGACAAAATCCATTTTCTGTAAGCGTTAACGCCAACGGAAAAATTAAATTGTATGGAGTTGACATTTACTAACACGTGACAATCACGTGACATGTGGTTAGCAAATGTCAACTCCATACAATTTAATTTTTCCGTTGGCGTTAACGCTTACAGAAAATGGATTTTGTCTAGGCCCAAAGGTTAGGAGCCCTTTTTGTACGTTAAAGTTTTATATAAAGTGTCAAGAAGCTAATCGCTAAGGTAATCCCACAAACCCCACCTATTACACCATAGCCATAAACCTACTCCAGACACAAACATATTTAACTTAGTTGGAGGGGTTAACAGTATTGCTAGTAATGCGAATTCTACCCATATTGCTAGTTCTGTTTTTTTTTTTAATAAAAATAAAGACCGTGACCACTTTTAGCCTTAAAGAAAAAGTGGCGCTACAACTTCCTAGCAACACATCTGTGTCTCTGGGTTAAGTTATAATAACTTGAATTTATTTAGTACTTAGTAGGTACGGAACATAAACAGCTATTTGCTGCAGTATTTTTGTATTTTTTAAGTTGTCTATTAAAGAAACACTTAAAAATTTGAATCTAAAACTCATGTCATCAAATTTTGCTGACATTCGGCCCTTTTTGATGGTAAAAGTTCTACATAAAGACAGTTTTCAGTTCTTTAAGGCGCAGTATATCTGTGAACGAGCACGCTAGGCCGTTACCGAATGGTACGGCTAGTAGCGCTATCTCATGTATCTGATATGGTACAATCACATGAATTAAGTTAAAATACACGACATTGAATAATGTATTATTAACCGCCAGTACGTGCAAGTTTTGGGCACTTGACACTCTTGAACGACCAACGTAAAGTTGACCATGTGAGAGACAAGAAGTGTTTAAATGAATTCCAGCAACTTCCAGTGTTTGGCTCTGGGAATTATTAGAGTCAATGAAAATGCAAATATTGGAGGAAACTGTAGCCTCTCAAATTGAAATGGCAAATTATTTGGGATTCAGGAACTCAACGCTGACAAAAATACGACAGCACCAAAAGGAGAGAATTGCTGCTGTCGTATTTTTGTCAGCGACTTATCCAGCAAACACAAAAACATCTCTGCTGACAAATTCTGTTCGGCTCCATCATTTTTAGCCCAGGAAAAACTTTTTTATGATTATGGTCTCCTGTTACTTCGTGAGTCGTTACCGCTCATCGAGCCCATCTCAAAATGTTCACTTCTTTTGTCAGTGTTTACTGGGATAATAAGCAGTCTATGTGTTTACCAGGTTGTACATATATGTGTACCAAGATTCGTCATTTAGCCATTTTCGCGCTTTAATATATGGGAGAGTTTTAAACTATGTCTTAAACGTGTGTGTTATTGCTTGACTCGTTAATAATGCCTAAGAAAAAGACATTTAGTGAAGGTACTCATGCTTTAATAAAATAGTTTAATAAAAAATACTGTAATACGAATATTTATGTACATATTTAAGAATTTAATCTGAAAACGTATTAATTACTAGTACTCCACTAGGTATCTTCCAAGCTTAATAAAATCAGAATAATTAAATGAAATGAAATGAAATAGCTTTCCAAACGCATTCCGTAGAACTGACACAGCTAACTAATTGTCAGCGATACTTGGAGGTGAAAGAAACCTTCGTTTTTTGCAAACTTTCCTTTATTAAACCATCAGGGGCTAGTTACTTAATTACCAAAGAAGTCGTGAGGGAGAAAAGTGAGGAAATTAGGTGTACGGAAGAGCCATCTGGCGACTGGATTGTGAAATGACCGGAACCTTTGAACAACTCTATCTTTACTTTTCATTAGTAGCCGTTGTCGGCGATTTTCACTTTTTTATTTCTAGTCTTTTTGTCAAATTAAATTAATTAATTAAACGGTATTCAGGGTTTCTCGGCGTTTGTAAGATGAGTTAAGGATGTGAATGGCTCTTCAGCTTACAAGAAACATATTTAGTATCTGCGATTTATGATCCGTACCTTTTTATTATGTGACTTAAGTGATTACACTGTTTTACTGGTACGAATGTGCTGTCATCTTACACTATTTTAGTAAAACAATTCTAATAAATATGTTTATGAGCTATAATGTATACAGGTATTTTAAGCATGTTTTGTTTGATTATCATCGGGCACGTAGCTTTCTAATAATAAATTAGTTCATTGAATTTTATAGACATGCCGCTGGTATTTCAGTTTATTTCATAGTATTGGTCATGGGAAAGCCTAAAAGTTATAACGAGGTGGAGAATTTAGCTCAGAAAATTGAAAATTAGAGAAAAAGATGTGTCGTATCTGTCGCAAAAAAAGTGGGAACGGAGTTACCTCAGTGGGTTTTTGGATTTCGAACAGAATTCATATCCTGTTGTTTGCAGGAGCCTAAAAGTCATTAAAATATTTTACATTTCAAATCGCGCTCTATCATAGTAATTATATAGGATAGACTAACACCAACATCATACAAGCAATATTTATAATTATAACTAACCGACTGGCTAGGTGTAATCTTTAGTTTCATACACATTACAGTGACTTAATATTATTTAAAAATAATTTTAGTATTTTTAAAATTCCTGATCGCTATAACCAGGGAGTCTTTAAGTCAAGAGTGAATAGGTTACTTTTAGGCAAGCGTGCTCTATCTTTGACCACATCATCGCTTACCATCAGGTGAGATGGAGATGAGACTCTGAGAAGACACAAAAACAAACGCAACAGTCAAAGTCTCTTTAAAAGGTACATAAGTATGCTTTCTTTTCCAATAATATAAGAACCATGCAGGTGATGACGGCATCTGTCTAATCAGCAATTTTCATTTATTTCTAAGCGCTACTTAAAACGTAATAGATCTCGAATGATTTGACGTATCATACCAAACATTGCGTAGGCCGCATAAAATAGGTACCCGAATAATTGCAATATTTGCACATTTTTTCTGTTTAATAGCCGGTAACGAACTCCCCGAAAGTTAACGCATGATGGCTAAACGTTATAACAAGGTATCGTATCGTATCGGCTTCCCAAGCTTATAGTTTCAATTAGAGCGGTAAATTTAAAGCGATCAGCGCTTAAATCTTAGCAGCCACGTAATTAAAATAATATTCGGAAGACGCCGCGCTCGTCCGCTGTACTGGCTACATTTTATAGGCTCGATACCCTGTAGATAAATACCTGAAAATATATGTAATATTATTGGTAATCTAATCTAAAAAACGTTTTTACCTTATCAAGCAATATTTATAATGATCTCATTATATTTTTTTGTTAAAACGTTTTTCTGATAGGTTTCTTAACAGAAAAGTGTTTTTAAGAAAAAAGCATTTCTTAAAAACACTTTACTGTAAAGAAAATAATAGAGAAGTATAAATTGTGGTTAGGCTGTTCTATCAAAATAAAATATTAAAACCAGTCGGAAAACTGAGCAGTAAACATTTTATGCGATTTAAAATTACACGCAGCAAACGAAACCGTACAAAAAACTAGTTGAGCTGTAAAATATTTACAGCGTTTCAATATTTAAAGTACGCCGAAGGAAATAAGAGAACTTCACCGTATTTGTGTAAAACAACAAAAAAGAAGTCCTTTATTTATTGGCGACGTTCATAAACTTACATAAAAACTGGAGTTTTTAACGAAACAAGAAAAGTGAGAGGTAACTTTTACTTTTCATTATTATTAAAAGGAAATTCTTGATCCAAATCTAAAGACTTGTCAAATTACGCGGCCGATAGGTCGGCGCGCGGCGTCAGTCGAGTTCTTAATTCAAATTCACTCGACTAATTGGTCAGCCGAGTCGACTCTTATTAGCTTTTTGATGGATATTGTTTTGATTAAATGAATTGCATGATTTTGTAATCAATTTCCTTGTGGCTTCACTGTGGGAAGTGATATTAGACAACTGTTCTTTAATTAATGAGAATGTTATTAAATATATATTGAGATTGCTTAACCCATTCCTCCCCACTGTCCTATTTTTAAGACACTATATTCATTTTTTTTTAAATGTTAGGTCTTTTATTTTAATGTTTTCTGATGAAATTCGTGTTTTTACACTATTTTTCTAATTAAATGATTTTTTTTCGCTGTAAAAAATGTTTCTGTAATTTTAATATAATTTTTTCAAATTGATCATTTTTGATGCATCAAGAAGAGCATTATGTTCTGATTCTATATCCGTAAAAGAAAAAAAATAGCAACTTCAAAGTACATTTAAAACTGATTCTAAAACCTTTACCAGATATATAATAAATAAAAACAAAAACAAAATAGAATTTGGGAACGTATGAGATACGTTCAAAATAAGCCGTACTATAAATATGACACCGGGAACATGTCTATACAAATTGCCACGAAATCGTGTTCGATCTTTTTGAAAAAAAAAAAGTCATATTATTTTTTCTTCACGTATTAAGAACTTAATTTAAAGATTTGATCGAAAAATTTCAATTTTTTCGATGCTTAGGAAGTAATGGGTTAAATTAGGCGAACATAAACAAAGCTTCCAGACAATAAAAAAAATGCAAACTTTCATCGCCTAGGCAATCCAACTTAGAAAAAAGGTAGGCAAGTAAGCGGGTAAGCAATTTTTTAAATTTTTGATAGATTCGCATTTGACCACCATTTCACCTGATAAGGTAAGCGATGCTGTGGTGGACGATGAAGCACGTTCACCTAGAAGTTAGCTATTCACTATTGAATTAAGACTGTGTTTGGCAGAGAATTCTACTCCTTAGCTGTACGCACAATGAAAGAGATCCAAAAATGTATGTGCGTATAGGGGGATCACCGTCACGGTCACACCAAAATCTAACCGATAGGCTTGCAACTGGTTGACGATATTAAAGACTCTGGAGCTTTGACTCAACAGAGCCTCGTCTTGGAATAGGAAAAACTACGCTATATATCCTGGGAGTATGTTATAATGGGACGTTTGGCCTTTGGAGCACGCGAAGCAGTCGGCAGAAACGAATCACGGCATTCTGAATGTCTTGCGCACACGCCTGCTGTGTTATTCTGTAAGACCTTATTCTAAACTTCGAATCTGAATCCGCTGTGAGTTTATTGATTGGCATTCTAAAAACTCGGTTGTTAATTCGAATTTACACTAGCGTTACCCTTGCGAGCATGTCAGCGAGTTGAGCTAAAGATTTTGACAGATAAAGTATGAGATGACGTGAGAAGTGTCATTCGGTAAGGTAATTCCTCCGTCACTTCGACGCTGTTTACAGAATGCAAAATCAAGGTCACTTTGAACCATAAGCGAAGTGACAGTGAATAGCTATGTGAGATGCGAGTTGTTGTTCGAATTTTACAGAATCGACGTACTGCTCTTGAAGAACCGGAACGAGTTCGCGGCGGTTTTGACGCGTAAGCTGCAGGAAATGTGATATTCTTTTAAATAATTAAACCATAATTCATCATTGAAATAATGAATGTATTGATTAATTTAATTAAACTTAATTTAAAAATTACTTGAAATTGGTTTTTCAAATATATTATTATAAGCAGGTATCTAAGTGATTAAATCGAACATACAGGACTTCCAAATAAGTGCGAGTTTTTCGACTGTTCTCTTCTTACATATAAACACCGCATAGTTCAACACACACGTACGTATATCCATTGTGTTTGGATAAACATTTCAATTGAGAGGGTTCTCATTCGCGGTGTCTATTCGACCGGGCCACACATTCAGTTCTTTTTCGCGCACGACTGATTCCCGATGAATGAACTGCGGTAGGAATATTAGAGCGAGCCTACTGTGTAGGTTACCAATGTACACTTTTAATTATTATTGCTTTAATTACTGTATTGGAACTGAGAATATTGAAAGTGACTTGTTTGGTCGGCACTTACCTTTTACAATATCGCAAGATAAACTGCGTCTCGAAATAAAAAGTCTTTAGAAACTTTTTGTCACAGATAGACCCAATTATAATTTAATTTTTGCCTCTTCAATTCACGCTCGACACCCCCGATTTCCCGCCTACATTGACCGATCGACCGAGCAAAATGTCACGATATCGTTTTTGTAAAGAACCACACATGGATCACAAGGCTTTATTCTTTGTTTAATTTTATTTCAATGCTAAAAATAGATACTACGTAGGTACGTAGCCTTTGAAATCGGGAACTCTTTGCCTCTCAATGGCACAAAATAATAAAGTACTGGCAAGCAAGCTATTGTCGGAACAGAATCAGTGCCGAAGAAAATAAAAATACCGATGTATTGCCACATGTGAAATGGATAGAAAGATCCAGCCTCACTCGAGACATGGGTTCTTCTAAAACGTTTACGATATATTATTATGTGATATCTTTGCCGGGTATTTTCTATTTATGTCTTGATAACACCAAAGTTAGGGAACGTGAAAGTTTAATCTATCTGTCATTCAAACGGGGCGAAGTGCGTAGTCGATTTTATCTTGACAAGCAGTTCGCGTGAACTTCACTCGATTGTTTGACATTTCGACGTCGCTGTGTTCAAGATGAAAATATAAGTATACTTTAAACTTGACAATCAAATATTCATGCGTTCAAACGACTGTTCCTTGAAAATTTAATGACCAATTGAGACTTTCTCGAAGGGCTCTCGAATTAGCTTGTTAAATGTCTACCCTTACAAAAACAAATTCCTTATGTACCCCTTTTTTTTTTAACGTAGTAAAATTATCAAATAAGTCCTCCCACCCCGGGCAGGGTGGGAGGGACTGTCAGACTTTTACTGACTAAAATCCACGGTGTTCCTTCAATAACACTTTACATACCGGGGTCACGGTAATGGGATACGTCCCACGATCCCGGCAGGCTTCGGCCCTCTGCAGAGGGGGCCTCGTTATGTTGCTGACGCTCTTTGAGGCGCGCGTGGAACACAACGCGCCGTCGACCCGGGCATGGTCCATGGTCGGACAGCGAGTTGCCCTTTACTCGCTGTCCGCATGCCCTCCTTATGTACCTTAGTCCGAAAATAACAAAATATCCTAAAACAAATTCGTAATAATGTAGGGTACCATTATTAATTTTTTTAAGGATATTTTGTTATTTTAACAAAGTAGTATGTCATATAAACTAACCTTCGGATAAAAAATAAACAAAATTGTTTAATACATTTTCCTCGTAATGAATTTGTTTTCCAAACGCACATAATGTCAACCCTGGGTTTTCAATGCGGTCCCCTGGAGGCCCTACATCTAAGTTAAGTTTAAGTTAGAACCGGCTCTGTGGCGTTATATGTGTCTCCCGTGACACATCCAACAACAAATTTTTGGTCGAGAAATTTACCGCATCGCGCTAAACTAGGCTTTTGGAAAGGTAGCAAATTGAAAATTATACTTCAAATTCTAGAATAATAAACAAAACACTGCTCTGACAAACATTGTTTCCTCGAAGAGATATTCAATTGAAATTGTAGAATGTCAAGCTGAAAATATTTCATGAAAAGAGACAAGAGCGAACCGGGCGTACCTTTCTCGCTCGGAAATGCACAAGATAAAACACCAAACAAAGAATACGAAACTGCTCGGCAATCGTAAAGTAGCCGGTCGCCAACGTATATGCAAATGTGGCAAATTTAAAATTCAATTGATTCATTTCGAAACGGAATTGTCCAGGAATAAACCTTTCCCATTAGTGCAGTGCGAGCTACACTAGAGCTGTCAATTTGCTTTATAAATTAGTCGTAGAGTTGCACTAAAATAATCGCAATTAAATATTCAAATTGGGTAGTGCAGAGACGTGTCGCTGCAGATTCGCTGTCAGGACTTGCATTTGGCTTGTCGGCGAAATGAACATGTCTGGGCAAGCAGCCTGCTACTCCAGGAATAGCGTCGAACGGGACAGGTCAAACGGAAATAAAGCAAGCTGCACTCAGCGAAGTTTGGACATGTCTGATAGCTTTACTGGCGGCTCGTGAATAAAATACATGCTATTTCTGTCTAGCTTTTTCATTTCGCTATTCCATTCGTGTGCCATTGCTATTGTCGTTTATGGTAATTCGTGCTTTATCATTCTTAGTTACAGCGTGAGTCCATACATTTGGTTCTAAAATAATTTTTAAAGTGAGAATCTGAAAATACAGAGTAAGCTTGCATAAAATATACTGAAAACCATGTTTTACCTGACTTTAGCTAGCATTACAAAGTTTCGAGTTTATTAGCATGCAGGGGAACGAATGGCGCCCAACATGGGGCCGACTGCGACCGCCTAAATTGCGTTCTCGTAGCGTGCATTATCCTCTGACGCCACATGTGGTCAGGACTTGAATAGTCATCTACTTCATCTTTTGTGGAGTATAATCATAGTCTGCGGTTCGCGGTTATTGTGTAGTATTGTCGTCTCTGTGATACGGAACTAACACGGTTTGAATTGTAGCTGCGCTTGTATTTCATATTTGATTATTGAAACCTATTCAGGAACAATACCAATAATTCCCAAAAGCAGCAAAAGGATGGCAGTCCGTAACCTCACATGATGTGGTGGCATGTCATCTGATAACAATTGCAAAACCAATATAAATTTCTTGGCAGAGGCGTCTGGGTTATAAGAAAATGTATTATGAAAGCGAGCGGTTTTATTGTGTGGCAGTAAAACGGAAGAATTTGCATCGGGAATCGAACCAGACACTTGCAAATCGACGATCGTAAAACGATCCCGCGTCGGTCACCGGCTTCATGAATAAAACCTTATTTTGGTGACCGCTGAAAAAATAGTAAAAAAATACGTGTCTCACTGTTCAGGACCCACACAATTGATATATGGAAAAATAGTTTTAACTGCGAAGCTTTGAATATATCGGCGAAAAAACATACAAAGAGGTTTGTATATAGTATGGTCGCATGTGTGTGTGAGCACTGCAGAAGTCACGTTCCGGCAATATTTGCTGTATAAAATTCAGCAACTGAGTCGGCGCTGTGTGTAATGTATACCTACTCATCACATGTTCTCTGCAGGATTTTTTATATCCGCATGAAATAGGAATACTTGCTAAATAATTCCTTTATCTAAGTATAGGCCGACCTATTTTACACACGTTTATAGTATGCGCTGCCTGGAGAGCGGGGAGGAGAGAGCTCAAATCACTTACATAATTAACTTTCGATCTATGAACATTGTACATTCGACTCCTGTTTTTTTATTTTTACATGTGTTCAACCACCTTTTAGACAAAACAAAGCCTATTCAACATTCACATTCATATATAACAAGGCCTATCTATGTACAACGAAGTATATCAGTGTTTTATTCCAAAATATAAAGACACACTTATAGACAAATAAAAAATTAGGAAAAAATTATACTAAAATGAACAAGCAAGTACGTGTTTGTACTGAAATAATAGGTGTGTGAAAAAATCTAAAAGAATCAGCTTTAATTAAATTATTATTTTCATTACAAAAGCGCTTCAGTGACATTTTAGGCAGGCTGTTTCGTTGAGTTTATTAGTAATATTTTACGTTTTTTTTAATGTTTGAACTATTGATAGCTGTTCCGAACCTTTTTTACTGTGTCCGGGCGAACTTAGTTTTAGATTGAGTAACTTGGGATTATAAGAAATTTAGTCTTGTTCTTGCTTAAATCTTGCAGCGTAAGTCTTGTTCTTGCTAAAATTAGGCGGTCTTGGTCTTGCAAAAATGCAAGAACAAGATCATGACTGTAAGACCAAGACTGATTTTAGCAAGACCAAGACTAAGACTTACCCTGCAAGATTTAAGCAAGAAAAAGTAAATAAGTCAGTATTGTTTGTTCACAGTTTTCATTGGATTTTATTACAAAATGTTTTTATTTTTTGTCGTGTCGTATTATTGTGATTAGTTAGTACTTGTGTGAATTATTTGTATGATATCGACTTATGCGCATTACAAACAATAACATAAACATACATGGTATAAAATATCGATTAAAAGAAAAAAGAGTGCGTCCCTAGTTTTGACTATTGCGGCACTTTGATGGTGTACGGCCTTGTTGTCGGCAACATCAAAGGTTGGATACTATAAACTGTCAAAGAAAGTTCGCATTTATTCGGAAGTACAAGGTCAAGATACACGCACCGGCTTCTATTGTTAAAATTTATATTTTTATTTATCCATTTGAGAAATATTGTAAACACTTTTTACACACTTGAGATGTGTAATAATCGTCTACAATATTAATCAAATGAGTCACGTCGCGCATTTTGTGATTTAAAATCAAACACTTTCAAAAATTGAGATTAGAAATTAAAGCGAAAGCGAGTATATCAACTTCTACCGTACTCTAGTACTTATTAAGTACCTACATAAATACAGTAGGTAGCATACCTTTTTTTTACGTGGTAAAATCATCAGAAGAGTCCTCCCACCCCGGGCAGGGACGGAGAGACTGTACTGACTAAAATCCACGGTATTCCTTCAATAGCCCTTTACGTTCCGGGGTCACGGTAATGAGATAAGTCCCACGACCCCGGCAGGCTTAGGTAGCATACCTAGGCAAATTTTATTTAATTAATGTAGATAATTCCATCAAAAGAAGAACATACACACACAATATTATTTATACAGGGTGTGGCAAATAGTGGTCCGCCGGTAAGGATTCGATAAACCAGATAGTTAACTATAACGTATCACAATTTTAACCATTTTTACCCAAGGGTTTCGAAAATATTTCCTTTTTATCTTTTATTTACGAAATTTCTAACTTTTATTACAAATTTCGTTGTAGTTTCAACAAAAACCATTATTTTTTCATTTTGATTTCTGTTAATTAGTGCTGAATACTAGAGCTATCATAAAAAGAGATGATTTTTAAATGTACAGTTAGATTTTTTGAAGAAAACGTTGGTTTTTCACTATTTTAATTGTAATTTTTAACATACCATCCAAATTCAAGAGCGTTTTTGTAAAAAAAAAAAGTACTACACTGTCAGTGCCCATTCGTTTAATGATATGCCTACTAAATACCGATATCAAAATGGTACCACTATAACAGATCATATTATTTAACAAAAAGATATTCAATTTTAATTGAGCAAAAGAAGATTTTCATTAGACTATTTTTTTAAACTTTGGTGCGTTAATACTTACGATATTTGCAAAAAAATGCACTACAGTGTCAGTGTCTATTTGTTTAAAAATATGCCTACTAAGTACCGATTTTAAAATAGGTTACTAAGTACCATAAAAAAAACAGTTGAAGAGTTATCTAGACCTCACTTGTTACTTAGGTATTTGAACAAAGCATTAAAAAAAAACTAGACACTTTATTTATCATTGATATAATCTTTGTCATGATTACAAACACTAAAATTAAACGAAATGTTCAAAATGGCTTCCATTCGCAGCTATACACGCTCTGCAACGTCAAATAAACGACCGTTTAAGTCGTCGGGCAAACCCGCTTTCACTGATTTCCCTAGCTGTTGTCTGGATTCTAGTTCTCAAATTGTTAATACTTGTGATTTGTTGCTTGTACACTTTTTCTTTTAAGCAACCCCAATAAAATAAATCTAAGGGATTAAGGTCTGGCGAGCGCGGCGGCCACAATATTGGACCTAAGCGCCCTATCTACCTATTTGGGGTGCTCTCGTACTCTTACAGCATAGTGAGCGGGACGGCCATCGTTCTGCAGCCACATGTCTTCTTGGAATTCAGGAGCGACACTTGTCAGAAGCAAGGGCAAGTCAAACTGCAAAAAACTTAAACATCTTTCTGCATTTATAGTTTCTGGCAGCTCGTGTGGACCGATTATCTGTCCGTTGATGATTCCGGTCCAAAGGTTTATTTTAAATTGATACTGGGATCTGTCTTACCTTATGAGATGCAGGTTTTCTAGCTGCTAGTTATGCAAATTATGTAGATTTAAATATCCATCTTTTTTGCAGGATGACTCGTTGCTCCATAGTATTTTATTAAAAAACTGCGGGTCTTCTCTTATTCTGCGTAGTATTTCTCTACAAAATGTACTCTCAAGTCATAATCTCTTGGAAGCAATGACTGTACCCTTTGATAGTGGTATGGGTACAGTTCATGTCTTTAGAGTATTCGGTGTACAGATCTAGTTGATATGCCAGTTCTGCGACTTAAGACACGGACCGATGTTGAAGGATCTTCTGTAACTAAATTCATTACCTCTTCATCGGTGTGTAGTTGCGGTCGTCCTTCACTTGCACCGCCTACGCCTGTGCCAGGTATCCTTCCCTCGGTGTATGCGTTATGCACTCTCTGAAAAACTCGATGGTTTGGATATCTTCGATCGGAATATCTGTCCCGCTAAAGTTGAGCTGCATCTCTACCGACACCTCTGCATTCGTCATAAATAAAATGCATGTTATCATATTCGCGCGGTGTGTACCGAGACATTTTCTATTGTCACTGCACTGAACGTTTGTCCAAATCGATAAGCAAGCCAAAGTCACCAGTACACGTAGCCAATATCGCAGAGATCACCAAAACAACAAATCCAATCAGTAAGCAAATTAAACAGAGTCAGGGGTCAGGGGTAAAGAAAAGGCGGAGGTAAACACAGGCAGAATAAAAACGAAACGCATACGACGCACGACACGAGTGACGAAATCGTACTAAATCATTTCAACGTTAGTAATGAAAGAGATAGCAATACCCTACCATATCCTTTCTTTATCACTCGTATTGTGCGTAACTCGATTGCGAGAGCTTTAACGGGTTTTTGTTAACAAACATGTCTCAGGAAAAAAAAGGGTAGGGGTTTTTTTTACCTGACATGTTTGTGCTCAAACTCAAATCACATTTGAAAAGTAAAAAGTAACATTTTATCCATTTTTTAAATTTTAAAACGTTTTGTAATAGTATTAACGCACCAAAGTTTAAAAAATAGTTCAATGAAAATCTTCTTTTGTTCAGTTAAAATTGAATATCTTTTTATTAAATAATAGGATCTGTTATAGTGATGCATGCCATTTTGAAATCGGTATTTAGTAAGCATATCATTAAATGAATGGGCACTGACAGTGTAGTAAGTTTTTTTTTTACAAAAATCGCTCTTGAATTTGGATGGTATGTTAAAAATTACAGTTAAAATAAAGAAAAACCAAGGTTGGTTAGAGCATTGGCACGGATCGCCGAGGTCGTGGGTTCAGACCTCATCTGTATCAGTTGATATTTCGAATTTCTTATTAAATTTATTAGTTTGGTTGGCCTTTACTATGCCTATGTCAATTCAAGCTCAAATGTACCTACTCTGTTACGTCGTTCTTAGATCTTAACTAACGTTTAATAAATAGCAATAGGATAATAGATAATTGCAAGACTTGCGAGACTCTTGCGCAAGACCAAGACCAATACCAAGACTGGGAGCGCAATACCAAGACCAAGACCAGGTGTATTGACGCAAGACCAAAACCAAGACTGGCTAAGTCTTGTCTTGGTCTTGAATTTGGGCAACATTATAGAAATTGAGTGTTTTTTAAAACAGTTTTGAAGTGATACACGCTTATAACACAAATAAGACTAGATAGATAGATAGATAGATAGATAGATAGATAGAATATACTTTATTGTACACCAAAATTTAAACACACCTATTTAACAATATTGCTTATTCTATGGTAACAATGGCGGTCTTATCGCTGAAAGCGATATCTTCCAGACAACCTTTGGAAGGACTTTAAAAACTTTAATTAAAGTGGGGAGGGCTAAATTAGTGTACTAACTACATTACTCATAAAACAGAGAAACAAAAAATATACGGTCTTAGAGACTTGGTGAGTCTACCGTCATAGTTTATAAACTATAAGCTAGGCAGTAGCAGGTGTGCCATTTCATGGCATAGCACATGTATTGGTTCATGCTTATACAACAATTTTGCGATTATTTGAGCTAAGTAAGTCGAGAGCGCATGCCGCTAACACAGGATTCAGAAAGTTATTATGAACTCGACACATTGCCGACTAATTCGTTATACACGTTGTTCACATACTCGAGCAGGAATGTCGCACGCGAGTTTTAATAAACGCCTCATCTCTAAAAATGTGTCCGCTTTTAAGGGCGGACTTGTCGACCATGACTGTCATTTTACGCATGTCGCACACTCTTAAATACGCACACACGTCAACATTACTCGCGCAGAAAATATTTTCGATGCCGGCATCGTTCTCAGTGATGTTTTCAATTGAATCAAGTTCAGTGAAGCGAATGGAGTCCCTAGTTACATCCTGGCAAACGTACAAGTAAACGTTAGCGCGCGTTAGAAGAGCAAACAAAAAGAGATATCTGTAAGTTTGGCTATCGACCGCTGGACCTCGATTCCACTTTACGCATTACACCAATTAGTTGAGTACATTAGGAAGTCCGGAACGTAGTTAGTGAGCAAACACAGTGTCTAATTAAAAAGTTTTTCCCCCAGTAACGAGGATGGACGTGTTCGTAACGTTAGATTGATGTTTGATTGAGTACCTACAGTTACAGTAAGTTTTGCACCTGTGTCTGGCTCCAATGTTCTTCGAAAACTTAGTTTCCAACTCCAAATCACTTTCAGTGGATAAGTGTGAAGTAATCTTCTTGTTAGAGATGTTACGCAACAAAGCATGTTCTGTATCTAGGTCACCTCAGTAGACGCTGACACGGGGAGCCTTAATGTTTCCTAGTAAGGGGTAATACTTTAGGCTTTTCGATCAATTTTTCTATGAACTGAATGTTAATGTCAGCTGTATTTTATTATTAAATGAGTTCGTAGAAATGCTGACGTGTGAGTTCCGCCTAGGCGCCGTGAATACGACACGTTGATATCCGAGGATTGCTACGACTGGTTACGGGGGAATCAAAATCAGGTAGTTATATATCATGGTTTCTACGAATACTCTTTGACTTTCTTCAATTTCATCAAAATTCTTTTCAGGACACGTTTTTCTAGTTATACTTATTCGTGAAGAAATTCTGTTGAACAAATTAATGATTTTTCGATTTGACGAGTTCCCCTAACTGGATTAAAGTTAAAAGAACACATTATAATTATTGAGTCCACATTTTAATTATCCGCGTGTACTATGAATATGCTCCTGGTTTTTACCGCATTCATATTGTTTAATTACGTAATGCACTTCAGTCGGCTTAAGGGATTACGTGTAGTGAATGTTGGCGCTCCACTACCATGGGAAGTGATGGGCCATGCTCATAATTACGTATCAGGAAATATGGGGGACGGTGATACGTAGATACTGGATAAATGTATATCGCAGTATTATGGCTCTTGTGATACGGGATTTCCTGGTACAAGCAGTGGGGCACTGATGTTTGTGGCTTAAAGTGTTTAAATAAATAATTAAAAAGTAACTTATTAGTTAGTCGTATAATAAGAGCCTTGTCTGCTTAGTATTTGCAAGCGTTTCTACTGTGCTTTTTATTCTGGTTGAAAAAAAAAGTCATCAAATGATTTCTCCCGCTCTAGGTGGAACAGAAGGGAGTGTCAGACTTCTACTGACTAAAAACTCATCCAGATAATTAAGAAACGTAATCCTTACCGCGGAATATGATTATACCACATCCATGTACATGTACCATATACTTACGTCCAGGAAAGCACGCCTGAAGGCATGATAACACTGGCTCCATACGTTAGCCCCAATGTTGTTACCAACATTGGGCGGTTAAATTGTTGAACTGTCCACACGTTGGCTGTTATACTAGTTCCTTTCCGTCAGAGCCAACGTGAAGTTGTGTGATACTGAAATTGAAATTGCTCTAAGCGCTTTTACAGTACTGAGTGCGTATAATTTAGATTAGATAGATTTAGATCATAAGCGAACCAATTCGGTTTAAAAATATCGTCTATCGATGAACCAGAAACCGTGCCTGGTATAGTTCTATAAATTCCATAACTTTTTCATTTGTACATGCGGGTGGCGATTTTGTTGATGAAGACA
This sequence comes from Tholera decimalis, assembly GCA_943138885.2. Taxonomy (NCBI): domain Eukaryota; kingdom Metazoa; phylum Arthropoda; class Insecta; order Lepidoptera; family Noctuidae; genus Tholera; species Tholera decimalis. Next base: position 19,659,311 of record OW964563.2, on the reverse strand, counting down.
TCGTGACATGCACATTCGACGCGTGTTGCAACAGGACTGAGCAAAGCGCCAACATGTGGACGAATCGCGAACGTTGGCACAGATTCCTTTGATAAAACCGACACTCGACGGCCAACTACCAACGATCGCTCCAACGTTGGGGCCAATGCTATTTTCTAGATCCACACGTTGGGCGAGTGGCGTTGGGGCCTATGTTGGGGCCAACGTGTGGAGCCGGCGTAAGTGTTTTTGTTTGTACAAAACATCAATAATCCTGAAAAGAGCAAATGTCTATCTGCACTTAGACATCTATATCTTTGCTATAATTGAGTCATAGTAACCTTATTCCTCCTAATGAAGATCGTTATATTCTTCGTGGAAAGATATTGTCCACCGGTCAAAACATGGGCGGATGGGACGTCCTGTCAGTCCGCTTATAAATAACCTTAGTTATAAATAATTGATGAATGCTCATTAGTACCATATTTAGCCAAAAAACGTGGCTGTGATCTAATATGTTATTCCATGGGAAACCCGACTTTAAGCGTATGTGTATGTTATAAAAAAAAATAATCTACAACGTGGATATTTCCACAACAATTTATACAAATAATTTGCATAATTAACTTATACATAAAATTCAATTGTGATATCAGCGGATCGGGGATAATGCCTTATTTAAAAACTAGCTTTTGCCCGCGACTTCGTCCGCGTGGAATAGTTACTTTGGGCTAACGTTAAATTTAACCCCGATTTTTAAGCATTCTTCATTGGCGCTCCGCTCCTATTGGCCTGAGCGTAATAATATAATTTGACTATTTAATTAAAAATATTTTTTCAATTCGAACCTTTCCTGAGATTATTGCGTTCAAACAAACAAACAAACTCTTCAGCCTTATATTATTAGTATAGATAGCTGTTGCCCGCGACTTCGTCCACGTTTCCGTCGTTTTTCGTAAAAAAAAAGTAGCCTATGTCCTTCCTCACGGTTCAGTGATTTTGATGTAACAGACAGATTAACTTTATTTATTATTTATTTATTTAAACTTTATGTACAATTGTATTACATGGGCGGACTTAATGCAGCAAGGCATTCTCTACCAGTCAACCTTTGGGTTAAAAAAAACACACACTGTGGTAGGTGTACAAGAAAATGGAATGAAATAATATATTTAATACTAATAAATATAATACTAATATATAATAATACTAATAAAATACACATATATGCTAAAATGACAAACTAATAGATACGGTGCTTTATAATATACTTTCTGAATTCTTATTCGTCATAATTATTATGAGCTCTCTTGAGCTCATAATAATTATGACAAAGACCAAACTAAGAATAACAGCCTCTTAAGTAGTGGTTTTTAATTTTGCGCTTAAAAGAAAATTTTGACTCAGCCTTCTTGATGTCAAGGGGTAGCAAATTCCAGAGTTTAATAGTAGAAATAGCGTAAGAATTAGATAGAAACCCGGTGCGGTGAGAAGGAATGTGAAGAAGTAAGTTTTTGGATGCGCGAAGGTTAAGATCATGAGAACTGCCCAACAATTTAAAATTTTGTTTTAAGTAAACAGGAGCACAAGGATCGTTCATAATAGTGATGAGCATACTGAGGGATCTGAGGGATCTCCTTTGACGGATAGGCAACCATTTATGCTGAGAACGGAAAGAAGAAACGTGATCATATTTTCGAAGGCCAAAAATCAACTTTCGAACGTTCGTAAGTAGTCTAGTAGGGAAATATAATATGTCAATCTATAATACTGTTGAAAAATATCGCAATACCGAACCGCACAATATTATTGTTAATAGCTGTGCCCGCGACTCCGTCAGCGTGTAACTCCTTGTGTGTTATTAAGTTAATGTATTGGTAATATTGTTTAGATCACGTTCACATGAGGCTTAAGTACCTATAGAACGAAAATACTTCAGCGCAAAGCTTCCGGGTAAACTATGTTGAAAGTTGACCCGTCCGGCACGTGAACATAAAGATTTCTAGAACTGCTAACCCGGGAAAGAGCGACGTACAAACTGACCATGCGAGAAACAACAGACACCGAGATCTACTCCAGCAACACGAAAAGTCTGCCCTTGAGCCTTATTAATTGTCATTGCATAACACACCGATACTGGGAATTGCGTTCTTTTAAATTGGAATGGAAAATTATTTGGTATTATGGGAATTCTGGGAATAAAGACGATTTCTCCTGCACCGCAACCTGTTAAAATTTGAGCCTCGATTATATTTTGTTGCAACTGGGTTACTTTTAGCCGAGTTCCATTGCAAAGTTGTGGTGGTTTTAAATTTCGGAGCAGAATAATAATCAGAAAGCTTAGAACTGCTAAGCTATCGGGAGTTACACGTGTTATTGTGAGTCAACCATAAAAGATAGATATATGCTGTCGTGGGATATTTTTTATATAATTTTAAGGAGAACATTTCCGTCATAAATGATTTCTGTGTAGCTTTAACCATTACGGTTGCACTCGCGACGGAAGCTTAAAAAATGGAGTAACTTCTCCCGTTTTCCCAACATTTCCCTTCACTGCTCTGCTCCTATTGATTGTAGCGTGATGAAAAGTATACTATAATTAGCTCAGGAGTATGAAAAATATTTGTACCAAGTTTCGTTAAAATCCGTCGAGTAGTTTTTGTTTCTATAACCGTTATACAGACAGACAGAAATTTTACTGATTGCATTTTTGGCATCAGTATCGATCCCTAATCACCCCCTGATAGTTATTTTGTAAATATATTTCATGTACAGAATTGACCTCTCTACAGATTTATTATAAGTATAGAAGATAATATCTACTTTAGTAGTTATATCGAAAAATGTTCATTTCACATACTGGCAAAAGGGGTTGATGCACGCTAACTCAGAATTTATCGCTCAAACTTCTTTTACGAGCCTCGCGATACATAAGTAGTTTGGTAGTAAGTCGTGCCGAGATACAGACCTCCAGTTTTGTCGATATTGAAGCTATGAAGAATGCAGAGTTCGGCAATATTGTATAGTAATATTGACGGATGACTGGTATATTCTTCAAGTTATTCAATTGTTTTTGGCTACTGTTCCATTTTCTAGCAGTTGACTGTACTAAAAAGCCCTAAATCTATCGCCTTATATTCAGTCGAAATAGTTAGTATGTAAGAGAGTTCCTTGTGCGGTAAGACGGTCTGATGTGTGCTTGCTTTTATAATTATGTCTTTTGCTTTTTAGGGTTTCGTAGCCGAATGGCAAAACAGAACCCTTAAAGTTTCGTCATGTCTGAGTGTCCGTCTATCCATCCGTCCGTCAACGCTATTTTATTCCGAACCTATTAGTACTATCAGGGCTCCGTCACTCCATGTACTTGCGTGCTATAATTACCTACCACCCGGCCAAGCGGTCTAGGGCCGTTTGCGGACCAAATTCAGGGCGGTTTTCGCATGCGAAGCGCAAGCACTTTGTTCAATTTTAATCGTTACCTAAATTCGTTTGTACACGTACCTGCGATGCCGTCTGGTGCCTTATGTGCTGTAGATGGGTGCAAATCAAGTAAAAGAAGGGATAAACACCTAACATTTTTCGATTTACCTGTCAATGAAGAAAGGTAAGTGATAATAAATAAAATAAATGTAGCAAGAAGCATACCTGTCCTGGCTTTGTTGCTGAATTACAGAACATTCCTGATTTAAATGAATCTACGAATAGATTGTTTATCCATTTTAAAGCATTCAACAAAACATCGTCTTTTTACGGAAAGTTAAAAGTGCGAACAGATGCGTTTCATAATTATGTAAGAGAACTTAAGACTATGTTTATTAACTATTTTGAAAAAAATATGAAACAAAGGCCGGGTAGTATTTCTTTATGAAATTTTAAATAATATACATTTTGATTCTCCCTGCCCTTGTTTCCCAAAACAATATCTAATAAAAGTTTTTATTAGATTCAGGATATTTTCTACTCTAAAATTTAATAACCGAGAATTTAGAAAGGGTAAGAAATTTATAAAAAATTATATAAAAATAAAACACATGTAACTTTAAAGATATTTTATTTTATTTTACCCACTCACTGACCTCTATAATTATGTTTTATCTAGATGTATTGCACAGTCAGCACTAATTTATAAAAAATATATTTTATAAGCGATATAATTTTAAACTACCACCTATAGTCAGAGCATATTCACAGTTCTGAATAGCATAGACACAAAAAGTTTGTTAATTTAATTTTATCGAAGAGGCAGCCCTGCGATTGCTGTGGGATCGAGTGGTGCGAAAGCAATCACAACTGTACGCTTGAACATTTAGGCACATTTTAGCATGCAGCGGTTGCTGACTCGACGGAGTAGGCTATTATAGCAGTAAGTATTGGAAATTTTGTACTGAGAGAAGTATCTGTTACGTAGTAACTATTAAGTAATCTGTGGTACTATACACAAATTGGAAATGACGATGATGAAACGGGAATTTTGGTAGGTAGATGTATTTTGTGAACAACTTTCCGATTTTAAGAAAAAATATTTAAAATTAAGGGGGGCTCCTCATACATGGAACTGAAAATGAAAATATTTTGTTTCCTGAAACTTATGCGTATGTCGTATTTATAAAAAGGTTTTTAAAAATGACATTGAGGTTTCTAAAACCACTTTTTCATAAAGTTTGTTTAAAAGATATAATATACGCTTCCAAAGTGGTAAAATGTGTGTCCTGCCTCTAAATTCTGTAATAATGGAGGGAAAAATCTTTAAATAATATATGTTGTAGATAATGCTTAAGCATTATCTACAACATATATTGTAAACTTACAACGATATATACATATGTACTACAAGAATGTCTTCATACATGCTTGTAATACTGTTAAGGCTAAGATTATAATATATTTCCAGATTTACCAACCATGGTTGCCTGGTAGAGAATGTCTAAGGCATTAAGTCCGCAATTGTATTGTCCTTAGTTCATAATTATTGTTTATTAATATATTAGTTATTATTATTTAGCGGTAAGGCCGCCTATTGTATCACCCTTTTTAGGGTTCCGTAGCCGAATGGCAAAAAACGGAACCCTTATAGTTTCAATATGTCTGTTCGTCTGTCTGTCTGTCTGTCTGTCTGTCTGTCCGTCCCTCCGTATGTCACAGCCATTTTATTCCGAAACTATTTGGACTATACATGTAAAACTTGATAGATAGATGTATTCTGTAAACCGCTTCCGATTTTAAGAGAAAATTTAAAAAACATTTAAAATAAAGGGGGCTCCCCATACATGGAACTGAAACTGAAAATATTTTATTTCATGAAACCTATACGTGTGTTGTATCTTTAGACAGGTCTTTAAAAATGACATTGAGGTTTCTAAAACGACTTTTTCATAAAGTTAATCGTTTAAAAGATATACGCTTCCAAAGTGGTAAAATGTATGTCCCCCCCCTCTAACTTCTATAATAATGAAGTGAAAAATCTAAAAAAACCATATGTTGTAGATCTTAATGTAAACTTTCAACCAAAATTAGTTTGAATTAGATCAAGTCAGCAGTTTTTGAGATACAGTCTATTTTCTAAAACCGCAAATATAACTTTGTAATTCATACAAATACTATGAAAAACAAAGTTATTTGGCGTAGTTGTAAAAATTGGAAATAAGCTAGTTTTAAGAAATTTGTAAGGTTTTTATTTTTTTTTTCAATTAAATATATTAAGTATATTATATTTATTATAGTTACCACGGAACCCTTCATGTGCGAGTCCGACTCGCACTTGGCCAATTTTTTTATTTAGTTGTTAAGTCCTTACGTGTTTTCTGTTATGGTGCACAATAAGGACTATATCTATCGATCTGTCTAATCTATAACCTCTTTATTATTATATAAAGACTAGTATTTGCGTGTTGCGCGAGGTGCAAGCACCTCGCGTGCTTGTGAAAAAAAAAAAAGGGGTGTGATGGGGGGCGTTTAGTATTTGCGTGTTGCGCGAGGTGCAAGCACCTCGCGTGCTTGAGAAATAAAAAAAAAATTGGGGCGGGGTGATGGGGGGGTTTAGTATTTGCGTGTTGCGCGAGGTGCAAGCACCTCGCGTGCTTGAGAAAAAAAAAAAAAATTGGGGCGGGGTGATGGGGGGGTTTAGTATTTGCGTGTTGCGCGAGGTGCAAGCACCTCGCGTGCTTGTGAAAAAAACTAAAGCATTGCCCCTCTAAATCAAGTATTTGCGTGTTGCGCGAGGTGCAAGCACCTCGCGTGCTTGTGAAAAAAAAAAAAAAAAAGAGGGGGGGGGGGGTGATGGCGGGGAGATGGGGGGGGGGGGGTTGCACAAGTATTTCGACTAAAGCATTGCCCCTCTAAATGAATCTGAAAAAAAAAATGTTCCAAGTCTCTTAGATTCCGAGATCCGCCTAAAGGGAGGGGAGAAGGGGGGCGGGGGGGGGACTTTGAAAAATGGTTTTTACTTTACCGAGCCTCCTCTATACGAATCCGTAAAAAAAAAAAATACGGGTCTCGTAGTTTCCGAGATACGATAGGGAGGGGGGAGAAGGGGGGGAAAAGGGGAGGTTTGGCACTTTTCCCGTAGGTTTCAGAGTTACTTGTTTACGAATCTGTCAAAATATACCCACCTCCCCATCCACCATCTGGGAGAACAATTATGTCAGTGAGTCAGTGAGTGGTAATTTAGCTTTATATAGTATAAAGTAGAATTCTACTAGATTTATTATTTACCTACTAGAATTAGAATAGAACTAGAATTCTACGATATTATCAAACTACCACTGGGAGGTGGTATATCGTAATGCGACAAGTCGAACTTTTGAAACTTTTGTTCATATTTTCTTAATTCTTTTCGAAGTATTAGTTGGAAAACAACTACTTTGACAGTTATTTTGACAATAACTGTTCAATGTACGTCTATACTGAAAATAGTTCTAAATACTTTTTAACTTGTCGACGAGGGATTTCTATTGCCTTGATCCATCTTATTTATTCACTAACGTAAAAAGTAAAGTTTATTACTTACTACAACTTTATAAATGATTTATTCACTTGTAACTGAAACTATTGTTGTGTAGATGTGTTGGAAGATACTTACAACTTTATTGTTCAACATAAAATCAGATTTTTCATGTCATCATTTTAAATATCTAAGTCTCTGATTATATGAAGCTATGAACGAGCCACAACGAAGAATTAATTATTGTTACTATATTAGTCTGTAGTGTCTCACTGCTAAGCAAAGGCTTCCCTCAATTTCTTCCAGCTGTCACGGTTCTGCGCCTCATCCTTCCAATTTTCTTAAACAAGCCATCCAGGTCCAGGTCGTCCCACTATCTCTTACGCGGTCTTCCGCGGCCACGTGTCGTAGCCTCAGGCACCAATCCTGTATCCAGCTTATCGCACATGCGGCAAACATTGCCTAGTCCCATTTAAGTTGGGCAGCCTTTTGAGCCACGTCGACGATTTGCGTTTTGAAGCGCAGTATGCTGTTACGAACGCGGTCCGTTAATTCAACACAGGAGCGTACTGTGCTTCATAGCACGTTGACAAACCTTGAGTTTGGACTTTTGGATAACAGTGAAAGACCAAGTCTGTGCGCCATACGTCAAGATGGGGAGAGTACACACGTGTATAAGCTTACGCTTTAGTGACATGGGCAATATGACCTTAAACAACATTACTTAAACGAAATCAACAGAATTACTTAATCGAAATAAAATGTATGGCTTGAAACACTAATTTTTTTTAAATAAAAACATGCCGGCCGCAATCAACATTGTTGACGTATTGAAATTCAATTGATGTACAAACGTAGGGCGAGGCTTAAAATATTGCGAAGCTGTTCATACATAACTGCTTTTATTTTAACGTTAAAAAAATCTGAGAGCTTATTTTATTCGTTGATTATTTTACAGGACATATGGGTATTTATAAGTAACAGTTATTTATAAAACATGTATGTACTATGCTCTGTAAAATAAAAATATGAAGTACTTTAAACAATTAAAATATTAAAGGTATTCTATATTTCCAACAAACAACACAATCATCCCCAAATACTTTAAATGAATAGTTGCGGATTTTCAATGCACGCAAAACCGGGATTACAAGAGAGGGGAATTATAGTTTACTATAGGATTATATATTATACGCTTTATTGTACATTTTGTAATTTGCACAGGATAACATTTTATTAAATCTAGTGCAGTTATAATGGACTGTTATCTCTCAGAATAATCTTATGGTGGATAGAATGAAGGCAGGTAGATTTAGAGCTATCATGACGTGTAGTGTACAAAAGCATCATTAAGAGTAGTGGTAGACCAGAGGTTATGGGAGACCAGTAGAAGCCACCATTGGTCACAGCCCTGACTTATAAGATTACTCAGTCAGTACTTCAACGTTAATTAATTTGGGTTATTTATAAATCATCACCACTGCGTTCTAAACGGCCTGAGTATCAGCGGTTGGAACGCTATAGGCTGATTACGTTTAGTTTTATAATAAAAATACATAAATGCAATGGGTAAAACAACTAATAAAAAATATGAAATGATCTTTTATTAAAAATAATATGAAATGTATATTTATTATTGCTGTTGATTACCTGATGGTAGGTGATGATGTGCTCGAAGATGAAGCACGCTTACCTAGAAGTAACCTATTTACTCTTGATATAAAAATTCCCAGGTAAAAGCTATCAGGAAATACCGACTCCGGTAAGGTATTCCATTTCATAGCTGTTCCCAAAAAGTATGGGTATATTTACGCACAAAACCTTTGCGGATATATTTTGGGAATGTCAATCAAATGATAAGACGTGAAAAATACATTTTATATGAAGTAAAAGACATGTTCAGCGTATCGAAGGAAATAGTTTATCTTCTTGCGATTATCTAGAAGGTGGATCATCTACAGGTTTATTGGTAAAACACTAACAACCTCGCAGGACTGTACTACTAACATCATAAACAACAACTTTTGTTCTATCACTTTTTAGAAAATATAATACTTACATTTCCCGAAAACAAACCTTCAAGATTCCCTCCGCTGCCATTTTTACTATCAGGTTACCTAAATTACTAGCGCTTTCTTTTGCTTCCCAGACTGCGTAACATTTATGGTGTTCAATTAAAAAAAAAAGTAGTATGAAAATCTGATGAACTATAATATGATAAATTATTAAAAGTAAACATATAACATATAACCATTCAACTTGTCATGGGTAATCTCCCAGAGCAGCGTCTACATTTAGAGTTTCCGTTTTTAGACACAGGGGTAGACTACGCCGGTTCCATCATGTTAGCTAACCGGAAAGGTAGAGGATGCAGGCTCATCAAATGCTTAAATTTGTGTGTTTGTGTTTCTAGCTACGAGAGCCATACACCTCGAGCTTGTGTCGGACCTTACAAAGGAAGCTTTCTTAGCTGCATTAAACCGCTTTATTGCTCGAAGGGGAAACCCCCGTAACATCTTGTCCGATAATGGTACAACTTTTGTCGGCGCTTTCAATGAGTTGGCCAGACTACTTTCGCAAGACCTAAACCTAAACAACATCGACCCTGGTATAAACTTTTCCTTCATACCTGCATATACACCACACTTCGGAGGCTTATGGGAGTCTGCAGTTAAATCCACCAAACATCATCTACGACGCATTTTGTGTTTAACAAACCTGACCTTCGAATAAATGGCATCAACTAGCTGTTATCTCGTGTATTTTTGTTGCTCTTTGAAGAATTAATGACATACCTCACTAATAAATATCATCATCTGCTTAGCCTTTTGCATCGACTCCCAGTCTTACTGGCTGCAACTGAGTACTAGTGATTTCAATGCAGCGACTGCCTAGCTGACCCCCATAGCTAGATAAAACGATACTCCATTGCAAGACCAGTGTCACAATTTCAGGCTTGTATAGTAGTATTCAAATAACTTGACAAGAGTCGTTCAATGCGCAGAAGTCGATTTTTAGGTGTCGGCGGTTGTCAGCGGGACGCGGGGTATGACGTAGCGCCGCTCCGAGCGCGCGATTGGTGCGTCAGTAGTTCTCGTTCAATTTGCTCCCGAATACACTTGCGTACACGAAAGTTGTACCCTTTGTTTTTGTTACGAGTTGTTGTTTTAAATTTAGTTTTTGTTACGTTGATTACAATGCCAGGACCAAATACCGTTTTACGCAGACTATTAAAACGTCAGAAAAAACAGTTAGGCACTATAATTAAGGAAGGTTGAAATTCCGAATTCGTCACTGTCTTTAGGACACCGGGAAAAAAGAAGAATAAAAGGGGTAGCAGCTAATTGTGACGACGAGAACATATTATTTTTAATGTTTTTTTTTTAATGCATTTTTTTCACATTTAAATGTATTTATGTATTATATCTATTTTATTTATAACTAGCTATGCCCCATGGTTTCACCCGCGTATTATTCTGCTACTAGGTATATAGTTATTATTAACGCAAAAAACTCTGAATATTGATGAATAGATGGTACAATTTTAGTAATCCTATCTAATTTGCAATGGATAGAGAATCGCGAAGTAAAGATAGTTGTTAATGATATTGTTAAATATAAATTTAGAGTATTTCGGTTTTATGTACAATATTTTAGTCCTATGTATTTTCTTGTAGCATTAGTATGTATTGGTTTCCTTGCGGATCTAGATAATGCAACATATAAATAGGCCATGTGAAAAAAAAATTGGCCAAGTGCGAGTCAGACTCGTCCATGATGGGTACGCTGATGATGGGTATGGCATGATGGGTCCATAGTAGCTACGCCAAATAACTTTCGTTTTTATAGTGTTTGTTTCATACAAACACTATGAAAACGAAAGTTATTTGGCGTAATAAGAAAGTTCAAAAGATCAATATTTCCAAAAAACAAAGTCAAAGAACAATACCTCTACACCATCCAGTAATTTTATATATTATAGGTATATATTTATTCAGTATTAATATAAATATGTATTTTATTAGCTAAGTATGTTTTAATTTACGTAATTAGTATTTATACATAGGTACTGTGAATCATCTCTTATGCAACTCTCCTGTCGCAGGTCTGCTGAAAGAAATTTCTTATGAAATAAGCAGCACCTTCGTGATGTTTTTTTTCCTGTAATTGTTTTTCTCTTATTAGTGTCATATGTGTATATATATAAATATATTTGCGGTTTCTGAAAATGTGCTATATCTCAAAAATTACTGACTGTGTATCATTCAAACCAATTTTAGTTAAAAGTTTTCATTAAAATCTACGGCATATACAACGTGTAACGGAAACCCCATATCTATCCAAAAGGGCTGAAGAAAATATCTAGTGTGGAGTCTCTATGCACAGTTTCAGCACAAAATAACTGACTCAAAGAATTGATACGAAATTATTGGTTTCATATATTTCTTGAATACCAATCATAACAAATGTGTCACAGCACTACGAGGGTCAATAACTTTCCACGTCACTTGTCAATAACACGATAATTCTTTTCGTTCTTCTTAATTTGAAAAATTCGGTCTCTGGTATCAGTGTATTGGAATTTGTAATAAGTTCTACACACGTAGACTTAGGATTACAAAACCCTTGCCATATCGTTTGTTATCCATCCAAAGAAGTCATGCACTTGGTATGTATGTACCCTTTAAATTACACGTTGTATATTTTTTATTTTATACTCTATTATTTTAATAGTTAGAAGGAACACATTTTACTACTTTGGAAGTATATCTTCCTAACGATTGACTTTGAGAAAAAATGTTTTTTGGAACCCTAGTCATCACTGTCATTTTGAAAGATCAAAGACACCGACACCCGCACGTACAGGTTTGATGAAAAAAAATATTTTTAGTTCCAGTTCCATGTATGGGGAGCCTCCCCTTGATGTTTCTTTTTATTATTTTTTTTATTTATTATTTAGGGACAAAAACAGTTACATTTTATGATATTACATTAATGTTCTTAAGATATATAGGTAAACACATAACCCACACTATTGTCCATGGATTAATCAATAACATATTTAATGGAAAACGATAACGGATTAATAAAATTTAACTGTTAGTTTAAAACATTTTATTAGAATTTAGATGCTAATGCACTGATAGCGAGTGTTTTAATAAGATATTAAGAGCTCTGCCGAATATGGAGGGTATCCAGTCGCAAGAAGACCTTTTTTTGTTGTTGCAACGAACATGGGCGGCCATTCCACAGCGTGATTTGGATGAACTCATTTTGAGTATGCCAAACCGATGTTCTTGTGTTGTTAGTGTTCGCGGTAGAAACACGGATTATTAATTGTTTAAGTTACCCAATAAAATTTTAAAGAAAACTGTTATTTCAGTCTTTTTTTCGAACTATAATGTTAGTGGTTCAAATGTCAAAAATCCCTTTATTAGGAAAATGGCAAATTTCTTTATTAATGCAAAGGTGACTTGGTTTATCGTTACTGTGACAAACGAAAACACTTTATTTGATGAATCCTTAAAGAAAATTTTAATTAATATCAATCAGGAGAAAAGTTATTGCAAAAATATATGTTGATCCCTAGACACTTTTGATGTGTGTATGAGTCGCAGATGGGCAAGTGCTTCCAGAAATCAGAAGACGTTCATGAACAGACATGCTGAGTGGTTACAATCAAATATTGGTTGTCCAAATTGCACTACAGTGACTTTATCAGAAATTTTTCTAGCTCAAGATGAAGTTATCAAAAACATATCGTCAGACATTACGAGTACTTCCGTTGATATCGATACTGTAGCAGCTGTGATTCCGTCCACATCAACTGTGGGCACATCTACGGATTTAGTTCAGATTAGGAAACCATTTGTTGACCTCGGCAACACACAGAAGAAAAGACGTTCAGGGTCTCTTCTGGAATACGTTCAGGGTCTCTTCTGGAATACTCACCGAAAGAATTCACTTTTGCATTAGTCATAAGACTTAAGACAGAAAAGAAGAATGACTTAGCTAATATTATTGATCATATAACGAAAAACCCTGATAGTGTTGCGATTGTTCAAACCACTTTGTTCAAAAAGAAAGTAAGCAAAAAATCTTTGGACGAAGATCACTCTCTAGGTCTTTCGGTTCTCTAGATCTTTGAATCTGTCAAAGTGGAAATATTTGTGTTTAAGGAATGTGCTGATAGATTGTGAAGTTCCAGTTTTACCATCGTATCACAAACTCCTTGAACCTAAGAAAAGATGCTAACCAAGCGATTTAGAAATTACTGAGAGAGGAGCTCAAGTGAAGATTCAAGCCCTACTGGATCTGACAGTCCAGAAGATTCTTCAGATTACTGGTACCCAAGTTGATTCGTTAAATGAAGGATTGAAGGTAATCCGTAAATGGGGTTTCGATAGAGCTTCTTCACAAAGCACCTACAAGCAAAGAAGTGAGGATGTAAACTTCAGTGATTCATCGGTATTTATGTCAAGTCTTGTCTCTCTTAAATTAGTTTCTAATAATATCACCATTTGGGAAAACCCAACACCTTCAACCCATTATTGTAGGCCTATTAAGTTTGAATTTTGTAAAGAGAGCAGAATATACACAAAGTTTGCCGGGCTGGAGATTAATCACGACCTTCATGTGACAATGATCGACAGAAAAGTGGCCACTATTATAACTGATACTTCATCTGCATCTGCCTGTAATATTTGCATTGCTAAGCCGACTGAGATGAACAAGCTGTCAGAAGTATTTTCAAGACCTGTACGAGAAAATGTTTATAAATATGGATTTTCTACTCTTCATATGTGGATTCGTTGTATGGAGTGTATTCTACATATATCATACAACATGGACTTTAAAATGTGGGCTGCACGAGGTGCTAACAGGGAACTAAAAGCTGCGAAAAAACAACTGACACAAGAAAAATTCAAGCAGCAAATGGGAATTCTTGTAGATTTTGTTAAGCAAGGCTTTGGAACCACAAACGACGGAAATACAGCCAGAAGGTTTTTTAGAGATTATGAGAAATCTGCCGAAATTACCAATATTGATTAAGACCTACTAAAGCATTTCGCGGTTATTCTTCAAACAATTTCATCTGAATGTGCCGTAGATTTTGAAAAATTTAGAACATATTGTCGAGATACAGCTGACATGTTTGTTCATCTATACCCGTGGTTTTATATGCCCGCAAGTGTGCACAAGCTGCTCATACATGGTGCAGACATTTGCGAACACTTTGGCTTCCTACCAATTGGTATTCTTTCCGAAGAAGCCAGTGAAGCAAGAAATAAAGAATTTCGAAAAGTTCGTGAAAATCACACAAGAAAATTTAACAGGATGAAGACCAACGAAGACTTGTCGCATATTTTTTTAATTAGTTAGGACCCATATTTATCCCATATTCGACCAAAATACAACAACTCAAAACATTTCGATTTTTTCCGAATGTTAAAGAGCTTTTGTTGTTGCCAGAGGTAACAACAGAAAAAACTGAAAATATGGATCTACAGGAGCTGCAGGCAGGAGTTGACGATCCATTAGCGTAATAGCGTGACAGATTTAGTGATATTGTTATTGTTTGAATTGAGTTAGTAAGATAAGTCGTTTCATTAAAATAATCCTTTTCAGGACTACCTGAAATAATCCTTTTCAGGACTTCTGAAAATAGCCCTTTTCAGGGCTTTATCCATTTCTAACCGTTTCTTTTAAGATGAATCGTCAAAAACATTAAGAAAAATGGACTTAAAAATTTGAAACTTTGAATCATCGTAGGTGCCAAGGCCGCAGGGATACGCAAGCAAATTATATGTCGTCGTATTAAAGGCAACAAGTACTTACTAGTACATAAGGTTTGGTTGCTATACTTTGATACTAGCCGGAGAAAAAAATTAAATATATTTTCTCCCATACAATTTTTTTTTCAATATTTTTTTTTGACGTGAAGGAGCAATTTCATCGAAAAATTGTAGTAATAAATATTGATCAGCGTTATATATACTATTCGAAACCATTTTTTGTTTAGTGAAATAACCATCTTCGATCGAAAGTCCATCATTTTGAAAATCCGGACCACTGTGCGCCATTTCGGTAAATAACGTTGTTGAATAATTTTAATTTTACATTTTCTCCGAAACTATAAGTCCAAATTAAATACTGTAAAAGGCAAAGTTTGCCTCCATAAAATTATCTTGATGACGAGACTATTTTTGAACGTAAATATTAATATGGCTGCATAATAATAATACTACAATGTCATGTCTTATTTTTTTGATATTTTCTTTATTTGCCTTATTGTGGATTATTTATAAAAGTTAGATATGTAGTACCGCTGACTTTTTTTTAGATCTACATAAACCCTACATTTTTGTAGAACATGATCTTTACGTATATCTCAGCATTTCGCTAGCGCACGCGATTATAGTAATTTAGCAGCGTATTTTCTTCCGACTTACTTCACTAATACCCTTATTTTAGGAAAGAAGAATCAGAAAGAATTTTTGAATTCCACCTAGTACTTTCGAAGGTTAGCACGTTCAAACAAACAAACTTTTCCGTTTTATAATATTAGTATAGATACCGAATTATTAACGAATGAATTCCTCTTCTTTCTTTAACATTCTTCTGAACAGACAAGATTAAAAATAAATGACGGCAATAACCATAGAATAATGGCAAGCAGTAAAAGTGACCACTTTTTCCACTAAGTGCACGATGCGCGAACTTACCCCCACTACGACAAAACCTTGCCAACTTATGTGACGAGGACTATAACCCGTAAAAACCGTTAAATATTTAAAATGAAGGCCGGGACCAACGGCTTAACATATTTTCAGAGGTACGGAGGAAACTGATGGTCATCGATAGTAGACCGACCCCGGCAAGGAAAGACTCGGGCCGTGCGGCTGTCATTATTTAGCCACGACCTCCTCCACTAATAAATAAAAAGAGTGTGATCATATTTAACCGTGTTTTTAATGCTTTGATTATTTTTGAGGGTATGTATTTTGCAACATTTAATTACTTTGCATCACATACAGAGATTGCACTTAACTTGCCACGCAGCTCTGAAACAATAAAGGAAAAAGACATGTTTTGTGACTGCTAGCTTTTCAGCCTATTATCTACAAACTTTTTATAGTAATATTCCCACAGATACTTATAAAACGTATTTCATTTTGCGAGGAATGCTTAAAATGGACACAACACCTATAGTCGGGTAATTTAATTCCCTGGAACATTGTAAAACGTGGACAGCACTGTAACTCATAATCAGGTGCCAGGATTTACGTCCACACATAAATATGTTATAAAAATCCGGTCATTTTATTTTACGGGTCCACATGATATGGAGTTTTATTTTGTGCCAGAGTTATTCATCTTGACGCTTGTTAAGGTGACGGTATAATTTTCTGTTCTATTTTAACAAAACATATTTTCCTATGTGTCATGCCATAGCGATTCTGGCCAAAAATAATAGTGATTTTCTTTTTGAATAGTTTGTAAATGCACCTACCAGAATATATACGATATATTAATTAACGGATTAAAGTAAAATTGTATACATACCTTGTAATGTTGATTATATAGAAGTCTAAGTGATTATTTTAAAAATTGGCCAAGGGCGAGTCAGACTCGCCCATGAAGGGTTCCGTAGTAACTACGCCAAATAACTTTGTTTTTCATAGTATTTGTATGAATTACAAAGTTATATTTGCGGTTTTAGAAAATATGCTATATCTCAAAAACTGCTGAACCTATCTCGTTCAAACTAATGTTTATTGAAATTTTATATTAAGATCTACAGCATATTTTTTTTTTTTATCTCTATTATTATAAAAGTTAGAAGAGGGGGGGACATTTTACCACTATGGAAGCGTATATCTTTTAAAAGATTGACTTTATGAAAAAGTGGTTTAGAAACCTCAATGTCATTTTTAAAGACCTTTCTATAGATACCACACACGCATAGGTTTCATGAAAAAAATATTTTCAGTTTGATTTCCATATATGAGGAGCCCCCCTTAATTTTAAATATTTTTTTTTAAATCATAATACATCAGAATACATCTACCTACCAAGTTTCATGTGTATAGTCGTACTAGTTTCGGGTTAAAATTGCTGTGACACACGGACGGACGAACAGACAGACATGACGAAACTATAAGGGTTCCGTTTTTTGCCATTCGGCTACGGAACCCTAAAATATGTTTTTTTATAGATAGATATATTTTTATAATTGGTAGGCTGACGTTTGACCACAAACAAAATAGCTCCTAAGTTTTTTAAGTTATATGTAACTTAAAAAACTTAGGAGCTATTTTATGATATAAGCATAAAATCAGAGTAAATTATTTCAGGGATTATATGCGCGAGGTTTATGTTATTAAAACTTGATCGATTGTGAAATAAAATACTGAAATCAGCAGATAATTTTTAGACTTTCCAAATTCCGTGCCCTTGCCAATGATGTAAATATTCATGAGTACGAACATACTACTTAAAAAAGTATTATTAGATCTATGTAGATTTGTTGACCTTAATTACTACTACACGTGTTCTTTTGGTGGAAGGGTAGGTCCACACGGCGTTGGACGGTTGATTGATTGATATTACCTTAATACCTTTAGATAAAATTTGAATATCAAATTCAAAATAGCGAGAAATAAAGAACATTTCTAATATATATTATGTTTAAGTTTTCAGTTATGTTTAGTAAATCTGTCTTAACTAGACCTGCCTATGTATCTAGCTAAATATGCAAAGCAGCGAGTTGGTAAACTAACCGTGTTTATCTTGTACGTTTACCGAGTTGAGGTTCACTCGTTAAAAGTTGTATCTATGGTATAGGTTACGCCGCATGAGTAATGAAATGGAACAGAGATCAACCTTCATACCACAGATATAGATAGAGATGTCTATCTATATCTGTGCTTCATACAGTCACGACAACTATGTACATTTACTACTACAAGCGTGAGGCGTGTGAGTGCATGCTAGTAGATAATGAATAAAAACCTACTATTTTCCGATTATCTAAAATGGGTTTATAGTGTTGCGCGTTTGTGTCGTGTCTCCATTGGGTAAAATATATCAATGTTTGTTCCTCATAGACAGTTATTATCGGTAGTGATAGTGTAAGTTTTATATGGCATGTAAATGTTTTCCAATAGATTACTTTAAAAATTCATGTTTTTGAATATTATAATACATACATTTAATTAAAATATTGAGAGTAAGTACAATAGTAAAAATTCAATAAATAATATGTTGGTATTTTGTGTTTATTTTATAATTAACAAAAATAGTTCATCGTTTGAGGGCTTTGCTTCTGTTTCGTTACTTTACTCATATGGTTACGTTGCGTAGGTTAACGTTACACATTGCCTATGAATGTGTGCGTAGGGTAACAAGATGGCTCGGATACTATGATATTCTTAGTGTGGAAATTGCTCTGCTAATTCGTAGTGGTCTGTGAGGCAAGTCGTCAGATATATTTACATGTAAATGTTTAAGGTATAAATTCCGAATAGGGGTTTAAGGCCGTGCGCGCACTGCCTTGCGGTGGCCGCAATTCCGGTAGTTCTACCGCACCGGTAGACTGACCGCAGTGCGCGCACTTCTATGACACTCCATACTTCACAAATTTTGCGATGCGGTAGAACTACCGGAATTGCGGCCACCGCAAGGCAGTGCGCGCACGGCCTAAGCGTCAATAGCTTCATGGCTAAGGTGTTTGACATGTGATCGAGAGGCTACGAGTTCGTACCCCACCCATTATACTATTGTCGTGAACCTAGTCCAGACATACCTAAGTATATTTTGCTTTGATGCAGGGGTTAACAAGATTGCTAGTAATAATAAATAAATAAATCTTTATTACAGACAACAAGATGCACAATGTCATGTGGATTCTACCTAAATTACTAGTTCTTAATAAAAATACAAAATTACATAATAAAATTGAAAATATATCTTATCTATAGGCGAAACGGTACATAGTAAGCGCTCCTGTACACGATGCCGCTGTCGCGCCGACACCGCACCGCTCCCGCGCCGCCGCCGTAGCACCGCCATCGCGTCTGCGCCGCTTGATTTTACCATGACACCAGACATTTGTTAGCATTTTAGTAATACATTGCTAACTACGAAGAACATACGTGTAGCACTCGCACGGATATGTCCAACTTAACGAATAAAAATAAGTTAGTGTTGAATTACTATGTACAGAAAATGGCAAAATGAACGTCGCAAGTCCATCCTATTCTAAAGCTACGAAACCAATATGGTGAATTTCACACATTTCACGAAGATCTACGAAAAGATTAGGGCAATTTTATGATTATCTGCAGATGAATTACAGTACATTTGACAAATAATAGTAATCGTGTTCGTAATCAAAATTATTCATGACAGGTTACTAAAAATTATGTAATGCGCATACGTTGGCGGCTGGTAATGGAATAAGCAAAATCAAACAATAGCGAATGGCGGCGCGTAGGCGGTGCAGCGGCGACGCGGGTGCGGTGCGGTACGGTGCTGTCGCAAAGGTTTACACCAGTTTACACAGCATATAAGGCGCGGTGGCGGAGCTGTATCCGCGCGACGGCGGCATCGTATACTCGAGCGCTAAGGGCCACGTTCAGAAGCGGTAGATTTCTTATAAAACAAATTTGTGACAATTCAAATTAATTTAACGCTGTTGTGTAATATTTATTTATATGAATTGGAAATTTAAAATGATATCATGATATATCTCAATAATGAAATAGAAGCAGGTCCCTTTCACCTACACCAACAAGGGTAGCTGAAATAACCTCTAAAAGCACCTCGGAAAAGAGGGTAACCCATTAATGCAATCGTCCCCAAGTAATAATGTCGGTTACAAACATAAATTAACGTAATTGAAACCTACCGGTGCGTGAAAGCTTATTTTGTGTGACCAACAATTTCGCTGTCAAAGCGATTCGTCTACAAAATGGTCGACACCGTTTAATCATTCGAAGCCTCGTAGGTACATGCGGGACCACCTGTTTTTAATTACGAATACAGACGTATGGTCGTACCTAATGCCAGCCTACGGATTAACGGCTCGAATGAAATTGACTCAACATTGGGTGTCAATTTTGTAGGTAGTCATGATACGCATAATAAATTCTGTTTTAATTATTTAGAACACCACATACTGTTTATAAGTCGATTTATGTATAAGGCGTTTCATGTTAGAACCCAATGGATTGAGACGTCACGATGGCAAAAGACAGGATATATCTTTGTTTCCAACGAAGATGGGTAGGCCTCTAGTGTGGTACGCAATGTATGTCGATACTCTTGCGCAACTGAACTTTCCAGTTCATTATGTTGTAAATATGATAACTTCATAGGTATCTATATTTTTGAGCCGTTTGGAGTTGAAACTCTTTGATCGTGGGGCTCGTGTGGTCATAGCTTTAAGAAGTCTGGTGGACATTTCCCGTTACTAGGGTTTTTTTTTTTCGGGGAAAGAAACATCAAAAAACCCTCGTTCTGGGTGGAGAGGAAGGGTGTGTCAGACTTTGACAGACTAAATACCTAACCTGTTGCCCGTATTGCATTGCTACACACTGTGGCAATGCCAACAGTTTGCTGGGGACATTGTGACAGCGTCGGGGACGAATTTTAATGCTATATTTTGGTTTGTTGTTCTTTTTTTTTAACGTGGTAAAATTATCAAATAAGTCCTCCCACCCCGGGCAGGGTGGGAGGGACTGTCAGACTTTTACTGACTAAAATCCACGGTGTTCCTTCAGTAACCCTTTACGTACCGGGGTCACGGTAATGGGATAAGTCCCACGACCCCGGCAGGCTTCGGCCCTCTACAGGGAGGGCCTCGTCATATTGCTGACGCTCTTTGAGGCGCGCGTGGAACACAACGCGCCGTCGACCCGGGCATGGTCCATGGTCGGACAGCGAGTTGCCCTTTACTCGCTGTCCGCATGCCCGCGCCTACGGTGGCCTGAGATCGTCGGATGACGTCCGACGCCGTGGGCGTCTACCACTGCGGCTGGGCTGGAGGGAGGACGCCATCCTCTCCCTCACACGGCCCGCCTCCTCCTTCGGAAGCATGACTGCTTCGCAGAAGGAGGCGACCGCTTCCCACTCCCTCTCGCCCCACAGCATGGCCTCGACCAATGCCGGGCGCGAGAGGTCTCCGCCTATCGCCGCCGTGAGGACACGTCGGTGCTCTGCCCAAGCGGGGCAGTCCTGCACCGTATGCTCTACTGTGTCCTCAGGGCGACCCTCGCAGTGGTGACACCCAGGCGTTTCTTCCTTTCCCATCAGACACAGGTACCTCCCGAAACTTCCGTGTCCGGTGAGGACCTGTGTCATGCGGTAGGTCAGGACGCTGTGACGCCGATCTAGCCACTCCTCAAAGAGGGGTCTTACCGCCGCAATTGCGGCGTGCCCGTTGGTTTGTTGTTAGTCGTTTATTTTAAAGATATTATAAGGATGGCTTTGTTATTATTATGTTATAAGTTTCCTAATATAGCATAGGTAACTATTCTTAAATTTGGCTTCATGTGTTAATATGTCCACACAATAATAAAATCCGTCTAGGTATGCAGTTCCAACCGCTTACGTATAGATTTATCGCCAGTTAACATTTGTATCTCTGGCCTAATGGGTTCGTGGGTTGTTTCTTAAGAAACATCTGTTTCCTTTATTTCCCAAGTTTCTCTTGCCTTCTGTAGATAAGGAAAGGTCCGAATCCTTTTAAAACCTTTCCGATTATCGCTAGCCTTACACGATTGGGGATTCAATCGGTGATCCGAGGCATTCGACAAACTCCTTCCCAGTACTTTTTCCTAGTATTTATAAAACATCACATTTTCTAATAAAATAAGTTATAGCTGGAATCTGTCTAATCTAAGCCGACTTTATCTTTAAAAAGAAAACATCGTACGCTTCTTTATATAAACATTTATAAGTATTCATTTGAGAAAATCCGTTTTTTTGTGGTAACGTTCTTTGATGTTGCTCCTCAAAGCATTTAGTCTGTGTGGGATTTTACTTACACAGATCGGAAACCTAAGGTGAGCAAAGAAAATACAAGTAGGTACTGTTCTTGTTTTGTTGATATTTAACAAAACGTTCCGGGGTGCACTCGTGTCTGAAAAGAACTATTGAGGTAGAACTTCGTATAAATTACGCTAATGCATTAAACCGTTAGAATTAACTAAGTATTTGTGGTTTTAATTAACCTCTGGAGTGTAAATTGCTTATGTTCTGCACTTCAGTAAATCTCTATGAAAGGATTTGAATGATTTTTATACTTAGGTACTCTTAATAACCTGCAGGCGTCACAAGCTTAGTGCGCGTTACCTGAGTATGTAGATAGAAGAATTTTATAATATCTTTATATTTGATAAAGACTTTAATCGCGAAGCGATTTAAATACCGTAGGTTCACAATATGATAAAAATTAACTTATAGCTACGATCTTAACTTGATTAAGTTAACAATATAATAATACAAATTATCGGCTAAATTGGATTTCGGTTTAGACAATACCAGATTACGCATACCAGCATCTCTTAAAGTTATTTTAGTGACTTAATTTTTCCAACATCCAAATCTCTTCCTACCGCTGCAACTTGGGCACACTCCATCAAAGCATGGAGGTGTCTTCCCTTACGTTGCAAGTCAGACAGTTTGGATGTCCACTACTTTCATGTAGTGTTGCCCAAAATCAGTCTTGGTCTTGTTCTTGCATTTTTGCAAGATCAAGACCGCCTAATTTTGGCAAGACCAAGACTAAGACTTATCCTGCAAGATTTAAGCAAGAACAAAACTAAGCCTGCGAGTCTCTTGCGTCTTGCAGTTCATTCAGACTGTCGTTTTCTTTGTGTTATTATTATTAAAATGAGAAAACTTCCATTGCAAAAACACAGGGGAAGGACGGGAGATGCGGGCGATGCGGGGGAAACAATGAAACTTAGGCAGCTCTTAAAAGAACTATTTATGTGTTCTCCGAGTTTGGATCGTTGTCCAGAGCCGGATTAATCGATGAGAACGTTAATGCGCTGGCTCTGACGGAGGTGCTGCTTAAAATTACTTCGTAACCACCAACAGTGATACAGGTCCGGCAACATCGCACAAGATTAGCACACACACAATATTCGATCCATGGTTTTTTTAAATAAGAAATCAGCGGAAAATATTAAGTTGTTGTAGTTAAGTGAACTTAATATTATTCAACTTAATTCAAAATTTTAAACTGATTTCTAGTACTTTATATTCAATTAAGGTCAGGATAGCCGCCGTGCCGGCCGCGTTACCTTTTCGTAGGGACATGATTTTTTGTATTGATTCATTTATGCAGTTTTAAAACGTCGGTATCAGTGCATCAAAATGTTAAAATGTAATCATGCACATAAAACTAATCGGTTGGATACTATAACCTGTCAAAGAAAGTTCGCATCTATTCGGAAGTACAAGGAAAAGATATATGGCATACATTCGTCACCGCCGCGCCGCGCTCACATATGAGAAATATTGTAAATAATTGAGTGTAAAAATTGTCTACAATACTAACCAAAATGAGTGACGTTACGTCGCGCATTTTGTGTTTTAAAATCACACACATCAAAAATTGAGGTTAGCATTGTCAGTTTATCAACTTCTATTGTACTTTAGTAGTTATTAAGTACATAAATACAGTAGGTAGCGTACCTAGGCAAAATTTATTTTATTAATGTTTATTAATTCCATCAAAGGAGAACATAATACAGAAGAATATTATTTATACATAATATCTATATTTTATTGCTACGTAGGCACACTATACCTATCTGGTAACGCGTCTGTTTTATTAATCTTACAAAGAATCATTATTTTAATCAAAGAATGCTGTCCTTTATCGGTATTTCGGCGTGTGCTTATAAATCCAAATTGAGTGAAATCACTTCGAGTTTAATGTAATAATTGTTTTTTACTCTAATCCTTGTTGTTCTTGGACTGATAAGTTTACAATTTGACGTGAGTGACGATTATTCAAATAAAGTCAAGTTAATGTCATTAATTTATTTTTTACTAGCTTTTGCCCGCGACATCGTCCGCGTGGAATAGTTACTTTGGGCAAACGTTAAATTTAACCCCGATTTTGAAGCATTCTTCATTGGCGCTCCATTCCTATTGGCCTTAGCGTAATGATATATAGCCTATAGCTTTTCTCTATAAATTGACTATTTAATTAAAAAATTACTTTTCAATTCGAGCTAGTAGTTCCTGAGATTATCGAGTTCAAACAAACAAACAAACAAACTCTTCAGCCTTATATTATTAGTATAGATAGCTATTGCCAGCGACTTCGCCCGCGTTTCCGTCGTTTTACGTAAGAAAAAAGTAGCCTATGTCCTTCGTCACGGTTCAGTGATTTTGATGTAACAGACAGATTAACTTTCGTAATTTAGTAGGGAAATATAATATACCAATCTATAATACTGTTGAAAAATATCGCAATACGGAAACGCACAATATTATTGTAGCTGTTCCCGTGACTCCGTCAGCGTGTAACTCCTTGTGTGTTATTAAGTTAATGAATTGGTAATATTGTTTAGATCACGTTCACATGAGGCTTAAGTACCTATAGAACGTATACCTACGGCCACGAGACGCGTCGAGCGCGGCGACCGATTCTCAAAAATAATCCTTATAGGATGATTCAGTATTCACGCGCGATGGCTTATTATTAGCGTATTTCATGTATAACTTTGGTGTTTCTATACCGATTTATATGATTCTTTTTTATGGAATAGTTAATAATGTTAACTTTTTCAATTAGGGGTGACTGAGAGTGTTATAAACGTAAGATTAGACAAATATTATAATCAGAAAGCTTCGAACTGCTAAGCTATCGGGAGTTACACGTGTTTCAACAACGTGAGTCAACCATAAAATATAGACATATGCTGTCGTGGGATATTTTTTATATAATTTTAAGGAGAACATTTCCGTCATGAAATGATTTCTGTGTAGCTTTAACCATTAAGGTTGAACATGCGACGGAAGCTTAAAAAATTGAGCAACTTCTCCCGTTTTCCCAACATTTCCCTTCACTCCTCTGCTCCTATTGATTGTAGCGTGATCAAAAGTATACTATAACCAGCTCAGGAGTATGAAAAATAATTGTACCAAGTTTCGTTAAAATCCGTCGAGTAGTTTTTGTTTCTATAACGGTTATACAGACAGACAGACAGACAGACAAAAATTTTACTGATTGCATTTTTGGCGTCAGTATCGATCCCTAATCACCCCCTGATAGTTATTTTGGAAATATATTTCATGTACAGAATTGACCTCTCTACAGATTTATTATAAGTATAGATATGTTTTAACCATGTTTCAGCACATGTAAGCTTATTAAATGTAAACTTTCATTAAGAAACCAACGGACTTTCGTGGGACACGGTAGGTAGCTCAGTTGGTTAGAGCATCGGCACGGATCGCCGAGGTCTTGGGATCAGACTATGAGGTCTGAACACACAGAGCTGATTTGTCAGTTGATACTGCGAATTTCTTATTAAATTTATTCATTTAATTGGCCTGTACTATGCCCATGTCAATTCAAGTTCAAAATGTGCCTGCTTTGTTACATTATTCTAAGATCCAAACTACCGTTTAATAAATAGCAATAGGATAATCGTTAATTGCAAGACTCTTGCGAGACTCTTGTGCAAGACCAAGACCAAGACTAGAAGCGCAATAACAAAGCCAAGACCAAGACCAGGTATATTGACGCAAGACCAAGACCAAGATTGGCTAAGTCTCGTCTTGGTCTTGAATTTGGGCAACACTACTTTTATGAGATGCCCAAATACATTCAATGGAATGTGCCCGGATCGCGGACGCATACTTACTTTTAACTAACAATTTTCCATTAATCTGTGCTTCAGCAACCAAGGAATCCTTGGTGGCTTAGACTCAACTGTTTTGTAGCATATATCCTTCTCTTCAGATTGTTTGTCAAAGAAGTCCTTTCACAACATATTATTGCAAATAATTTTGTAATGAATAGAATACGCTGATTAAAAGAGCCGCCATATCCAAAATAATGCAAAATAATCACAGAAGAAACATCTATTACACGCTTTCATTGTCTATACATTAAAATGCAGTGTTTTGTTCTCAAAAACAGGGATCTGAAAAAGAAAAGGTTGAAAGTCTTTGATACTAATCTAAATATATATAACTCAAAGGTGACTGACTGACTGACTGACATAGTGATCTATCAACGCACAGCCCTGGCCACTGGACGGATCGGGCTGAAATTTGGCATGCAGGTGGATGTTATGACGTAGGCATCCGCTAAGAAAGGATTTTGCGTAATTCCCACGGGTTCGGGATTTACACGGGAAAAACTTCCCACGCGGGCGAAGCCGCTGGCGCAAGCTAGTTAATAATAATTCAGCCTTTAACGTCAGGAACGTTATAGGTTGAATCATTATTAATAAGACCACTGCTGTGACTCAGGCCTCCTCTCTGTGAGAAGGAATGGGCCGTAATTCACCACGCGGGCCCAGTGGGGGATGGTGGATGTCACATATTTTCGAATTTTTGGTCCTGAGACATGCGGGTTTCGTCACGATGATTTCTTTCACCGATTTAAGGAAAATTTTGGTAGATTTTCAAAATACTTAGGAAAACACATGCAAATTACGTACAAATTAAACTCGTGACGCTTTAAACAGGCAATTGCTAGTCCTGGGTATTAAGAATTTTTCAGAAAACCCCAAAAACGTTCTCACAGTAACAGTTGTCATCATCCACAGCACTCACGTCCCTAATAATTTCACACAGCTATCCACATCCGGGATTCATTATCGCATCAATTTGGTCTTGCAATCCCTTTGAAGTATTACCCGACTAATTCGCGGAGTCAGAGCAAACAGTGCATTAATCACAATAATTGTGAATACGTTTCAGGCGGGGTGGCGTCAGCGTCGTTTGCAATTAGTTTTTACTGGCGGTAATTAGGGAGGGCCGATTGCGCACAACTCCGTGCCTGTGCGCGACCACTGCGCGGCTTTAGAAGGTTTAGAGGTAGGCTACTGTCATTAGGGAAATATCGATACTTAAGCTGGATGCAATCGTATTTGGCTAGGGTTGCCTGGGATTGTTAGTTTTAGTTTGATGATTCTAAGGTGTACAATACGGTGGTAATAATGCAATGAATTAATTTTTGGATGATTCTGTCTTTTCATCAATCATTACCATAGAACTAAGAGTTACGATACTTGGGCACAGGACCACCCGAAAGTGATGTGGATGTATTTTTAACCTCCGACGAAAAACTGGGGTGTTATAAGTTTGACGCGTCTGTGTGTCTGTGTGCTTGTGTGTCTGTTTGTGGCATCGTAGGTCCTAAACGAATAGACCGATTAATATGCGGTTTTTTTTTTGTTAGAAAGCTGATGTGATCGAGATGATTTTTAGCTACATTTATCAACATCTGTTCAGGTGTTTCATGGTTGTCAGGGATAAGGTACACTAAAAAAAATTTTAAGGAAACAATTTAGTTTTAAGTTTAGATTCTCGGTTTAGATTAAAAAGATTCTATGAAAGACTACATGAAATAAAGTAATGCTTTAATAAATGTTAATTATTTTAATACCTACATATTCGTGAATATTTTACTACGTAAATATAGGTATACAAAAATGTAATGCTCTTTGGCGCTGAAGACTCTCTAATAACAGTTTTGGTACGTAAAAGTTATCATCATATAATGGACGGATGGATGACCCTTATAACACAGGTACCACTTAGCATTAGAGTCATTAATCAAATATACTTACAGTGCACCTGTAAGTCCTACACTGTAAACAGATGTGCATACTCTGTACGTTTCTTTAGAAAATAAGTTAATGTATTGTATTGTATTACCTCTATCTATATCTCATTAACATGAGAGTATTGGGAATCCGTACAATATACCTTCTGCTTACATACTTCAAGTATATTCATCTTTTTTTTACCAACAGCTTGAACAATTCTTAATTTATATAATCTGAATGTGTATTAACTGTGCATATATTTTGTTGGACATCCTAAATAAGTAAATAAAATAAAATAAAACAATTATGAAGTTCATTTATCATTATTATTTTAAGGTGCTATATATTCTTTCATTGTATTTTCTCAATTTTTTAGGATTCCGTAGCCGAATGGCAAAAAAACGGAACCCTTATAGTTTTGTCATGTCTGTCTGTCTGTCCGTCCGTCCGTATGTCACAGCCATTTTATTCCGAAACTATTAAGACTACACATATGAAACTTGGTAGGTAGATGTGTTTTGTAAAACCGCATTCTGATTTTTAGAAAAAAGAAATATATATAGGGTCCCATACATGGAACTGAAACTAAAAATATTTTTTTTCATCAAACTTATACGTGTGTGGTATCTATAGACAGGTCTTTAAAAATGACATTAAAGTTTTTCAGACCAATTTTTCTTAAAGTCAATTGTTTAAAAGATATACGCTTCCAAAGTGGTAAAATGTGTCCCCTCTCCCCCTCTAACTTTATTTTATTTATTTATTTGCTTACTTATATCTATACAGTATTTTACACTTAGACTACATACATATTTAAGTACTACAATAACTAAAATGGTGGTGAGGTGCTACACTCCCAGCTAGGTTATAGAATAACCTGTATAAGGAAGTGCAGTGCCGGGCCCCATTGGGTATTATAAATATATTGTTAATATTATTGAGTGTAATGAATACTATATCTAAATATATATAACTCAAAGGTGACTGACTGACCGAGTGGAGTGAAGGGGGGGTGGCGAGCGAAGCGAGCCGGCGACCTCCGTAGCGTAACGAAGGTTGAGTGGATGAAGCGTAACTCAGCGGCAACGACAAGCAAACTTAAGAAATTATTTTTCAAAACTCCCCCTTCTCCCCTCGCCTCCCATCATTTTTTTTTTCAGATTCTTTTTAAGGGGCTAATGTTAATCAAAATTATTATTCAAAACTCCCCCCTCTCCCCGCCATCGTATTTTGGGAAAAGCTTTCTGGTGGTAGGTAGGTCCGAAGTGGAGCGAACAGCAAACCTTAGGAATCATTTTTCAAAACTCCCCCTTCTCCCCCCCTTCACCACTCGCCCCCAAGATTTTTTTTTCAGATTCATATCAAGGAGCACCGTAATAGCACTACTGTTACTATCATTTCGAGCTGTCAACAAAGATACGTAATAGCCCTACTGGGCTTTGTTTAGAGTTTAATTAATTTAATTTGGAGCTGCTGCTCTGTTAGGGTTATGTTTGACATTTTACTACATTTAGGGGTTTTAAAAGTGAACAATCCACCACCACAAGCACGCGAGGTGCTTGCACCTCGCGCAACACGCAAATACTAGTATATATATACATTAAAAAAAAGTAATAATAATAAGGTTAGGTTGGCGTGTGTACCTATGTATGTGTTTGTGTGTGCGTGCGTGTGTGGCTGTGTGTGTTTCGTGTTAGTGTTTGTGTACATGCATGTGTATGTGGGTTTGCTTGTATTGTGATGGCGATGTATAGTTTTATTTATGCTGTTAGAAACTTTTCTGTCTCATCGTAAGTTTTATTTTGTAGATAGGAGTAAACTGCTTTTTTGCATCTATGGCACGTCATACCATAGATTGGACAGTATTTATTAATTTTATTGTATAAATTTGGGCTTTAATAATAGCAGAATCTTTTAGTGAAGGATAATTGGGTTTGCGGTACTGTACAAATTAGATCTTTTCGTCTTTTAGATATTTTTTTCGAATGGAGTTTTACGATGTTGTAGTAGGATGGCTTGTAAGATGTAATGTTGTTGTATGTTAAGAACTTTCCAATCTTTGTATAACTCACTGGTAGAATATAAAATAGGGCGAAAGGATGCAACTTTTAAGACAGCTCTGTGAGCTATTTCCAAAGGCTTCAGAGT
Organism: Tholera decimalis; assembly: GCA_943138885.2. Lineage (NCBI taxonomy): Eukaryota > Metazoa > Arthropoda > Insecta > Lepidoptera > Noctuidae > Tholera > Tholera decimalis. The sequence continues at coordinate 19,629,431 of OW964563.2, read as the reverse complement.
CGTTTTTGCCGCACCACCCCAGCAGGATATACAAAATGTAACAATAAAGGAACATAAGGCAAAATAGACGGTTCTTATTGTTTTTTAATTCGCTACATATCGGAGGTTTTTAAATATATATATTAGTTTACGGACTCTTGATGTAACAACATTTATATGTGTCTTGAAATTTAGGTGTTTATCCAGCACAACTCCCAAATATTTTGTATGATCAACAGATGCTATAGATGAACATTGACAGGAGGTTTTACATTGACAAAGATGTGCTTTTATTATGATGGGAGTGTGTGGTTGTGTGATTGCGCTGATTGAGTAAGTAAGAAAGTTTGTTTTGTTATTATTTAGTGTAAGGGTATGTGAGATGAGCCATTCCAGAGCTGTGTTAAAGCCAAATTGAGCTGCATGTTCAAGCTCTAACCAACTATCCGCTGTAAATGTGATGGCAGTGTCGTCTGCAAATGCAATAACTTTACCATTAGGGATATTAAGATTGCACAGATCATTAATAAATATTAAGAAAAGGGTGGGACCTAATATACTACCTTGGGGGACTCCGTAGCAGATGGGGAGCTCGTTACTGTTATGGTTATCAATCCTAACAATTTGTGTGCGGTCGGTTAGGTAGCTCCGGAAAAGCTCTAGTTGAGTTCCTCTAACACCTATAGTTTCAAGCTTGAGTAAAAGGGTGGAGATGGGAACGGTGTCAAAGGTCTTTGTGAGGTCCAAAAACAGAGTTAGAACTTTTTTGTTTTTGTTTAACTGCTGTATAACATGACAAGTTAGATCTTGAACGGCGTCACAAGTAGATTTATTTTTACGAAAGCCATACTGTTGTGGGGATAGTAGGTTGTTACGTTCAAGATAGTGGACAAGCCTTTTATTAATCAGGCGTTCTAGTAGTTTCGTCAAGGTACTTAGAACCGCAATTGGATGGTAGTTACTTGGTAGAATGCCATCTCCCCCCTTGAAGATTGGATGTATTATTGCCTTTTTTTTTTGAAGTGGGAAAAACACCAGTTTCAAAACAGAGGTTAAATATATGGCATATTATGGGTGCCAGAGAACTCGCGTGTTTCTTTAACACTAGAACTCCCAAATCGTCAAAATGACGGATATCGATTTTTATTTTATTATTTTCTCCGGAAATGTTTGGTGAAATATGATGAAATTAATTTACTTTTATTTTTTCTGCTTAAATTACCCGAAAAGGTGGTTTAGGAATGTATAAGTGATATTAGTATAAATTTATAGCAAGGTATACCTATAACGCCCAGCGTCCGTCCAAATGACGGACTTTTAATATGAGGGTACCTATCTTCAAATTAGTTTTATAGTTGACGAAAACTACCTTCAGTATAGAGTTATAGGTGGACTTTACCTTTTTTGATTCATTCTTCATTCGATACGCGTTTTTTCCAATTTTTATTTTTGTGAGATACAATTATTGTCACAAATAGTGAACTAAAGTAACATTGTGTGAAAAATGTATTGTGAATTGCTCAAATAAGGCTTCAAAACGTATGACATCACCAGAAATGCAGTAGATGCTTGAAAGTTTACATAATATGCATATAGACCAATCTATCTCCGAGCTGGTGTCTGGATTATGCGCCGATGAAAACGAAGAAATTTCATACCTGCCTCAGGTACTTCTCTTTCACATTCCGACAGTTCAGATTCTGAGGAACCGGAGAGTAGTGCCCATGGACTAATTACCCTATCAGTTACTCAGAGGTCGAGGAAGAGCTAGAATACGTACTGGAACAAGTGAAAGTACTTTATCCAGATCACCAAGTGGCAATCGCAATCACCTTCAGCAACCAAATGCCAGGAGTTGAACATGATTTCATGGCCCCAAATTGCTGTAGATGCGTGGGTATTATGTAAACAGACAATAATTCAAAATATAAACCGCCATGACGTTATTTTGAAGCTTACAAGTGAGCTCAGTGATCCTTATGTCACTGCACAATCACGCCGGTCGGCCATTACTTAGATCCATCAAGGCTTTTTCTGCTGATCCAGACCCCAGCAGGAGGGACCTACGGACTCCAGAGGCATCAGGTAAAAAGAGGGCAAACTGTCTTGTGCGAAAAAAACAAGGCATCTGATAAATGCGACATTTGTCAAAAAATTGGATGTGGGAAATGTGTAGGTCGCGAAGAAAAATCCGAAATTTAAAAAAATAAAATAAATGCTAACCAATTTTTCTAATACTTTTATGTTTTTAACAATACACGTTATAATTTAATATTAAATTGAGTTTCATTTTATAGCTACAATTTTTACTTAAAGGCGTCCGTCATTTCGACGGACGCTGGGCGTTGCAGGTAGTCAAAAATGTTTGGCTTTCTAGTGTTAACAAAAATGGTGAAATGGTATCCCAACCAGTGGCTGCGTTTGATCGCAGCGTTCTTATGGCCGAAATAATCTCATCAGTATCCGTTTCTTCTAGGACAAAGTATGTTACTGGAATGTTCGGTTGTGTTTGTGAATGTGTTGTTGGCTGTGAGAGTGTTTGGTTGGTAAGATTGATTGCTAGTGTTTTGCCAATACTGGCAAAAAAGGAATTTACTTCGTTGCACGATTGTACGGGCGTTGATGAGCATTTGAGAAGTTGGGTGGATAATGTTTTGTTTTTATTTGTATTTGTAACTCGCTTTATAGTATCCCAGAGTGTTTTAGAATTGTGACTAGCATTATTAAGTTCCTCTGCATCATATTGTCTCTTTACTTTTTTTAACAATTTAGTGCAATAGTTTCTGTATCGTTTATAAGTTAATTTCAACACTTCATTATTTGGAGATAATTTGAGTTTTCTATGCAGAGCGTCCCTATTTCTTATGCACCTTAATAATCCAGGAGTAATCCACGGTTTGAGGATTCTCTTTTGGTGTTTTTTGCAATAGCTGATGACAACAAATTTATGAGACAATCAGTTGCTGTGTTAGCGTCAGTTATACTTAGTATATGACTAAAGTCTATTTCAGATATAGATTTGTCAAGAGCCTCATGATCAATTCTAGTTATGTTGGAGCAAGGTACGGTTCGTTTACGTTGCTTGTCTAGACAGAACAGGGATGAGTAGTGATCGGTGATTGTGGTGTCGTACACAAACGTGAATGAGCGACAACTTGATTTTAAGATCAAGTGATCCAGGCAATTGCTTCCTCTGGTAGGTAGGGTGTGTGCAGGGAGGAAACCATAGAAGGCTAAGCAATCCAAATAATCATGAGCACGTGCATCAACTGTGGTAGGTTTTATGTCTAGATTAACATCACCGGTTATAATTACCGTTTTGAAGTTATGAAGTGTTAGAAGTATATCATTTAAACTTAAGAGAAAATTATCGATATTATCATTGGATGGAGAGCGATAGATGCAGACTATGGCCTCATCAGAATTTATTTTAATTATTAGACCAGAAGCAGATCTTCCAAAGTCTGGCACTTCACATGTGACTATTAGGTCCGATTTCACATAGGCTACCACGCCATCACTTTGGTTAAGGTGCTTGGTGGTCATATAGGAATTATAATTTTGCAGTGTGGGAATGTTAGAGTTACTAGAACAAGGTAGCCAACATTTGGTCAAAACTACCAAATCACAGTCAAATGAAATGCGGTGCATCAGAGTTTGAAGGTTTAGAAAATTACAATTTATTGATCGAGTGTTCTGTGAGAATATTTTTAGATATTTGGATGTTTTAATATCGATTTTGTCTGTTCCGGAGCACATGTGTGGGATACAGACACAGAATGCTGGTCTATCTGGTCCAATAAGTTGTTTACGTTGTTATGCATTTTTGCGGGAGGATAAGAACTTAATAAATAGGTGTAATCGGTTGACTGGAAGTATTGTTCGCATTAAAATATATTCTGGAAATACAAAAAGGTAAACAAGTAGTATACATTTATTATACACATCAAGAGCTAGTATTAGTAAAAAGTATGAATTAATAAATTCTATAAATAGCGTGGTACGTTCGTGCGAGGAAACAGCAAAGATCAGTATGCAGGTGTGTGAATATTGTATTAATTGTGGGTAGTGCTTTTTTAATGTATAGTGTCTATTATGTGTGTCAGACCTTGGCGATCGGTAATGATAGGAGCAACAGTAATGCTTTTTACATTTATATGCATGCGGTTTGGTAATAGTTAATTTTAGGTAATTGAAACAGTTTTCAGTAGCCTTATCTGAATGAAGTAATAAATAGTAACGAAAATATATAGGAAACTTAAACATAGGTAGTCATTGTTGGTCAGTAGTGGCCAGACGTTTCAGGTGATCTTCATTTTTGACCAAGATGGCTTAACTGTCGGGATCCTTTTTTATCATTACTCGTCCATTAGATGTCCAACAGAAACTATATTTGTTTGATTTAGCATATGTCCTAGTCAGGTAAAACAGTCTTTTTGTGAGAGCGGTCAGCTGTTCGGCTATATATATAGGAGTTTGTGGGATCTTTAAGCCCAGGTGAGTCGAGCAGATCTTATCGTTCGGGTGTTTTTTATTGTAGTCTTTAGCTACTGTCAAGAACTTAGACTTTGTGACAGTATTTGAAAACTCCATTATAATGTTTGATGTTGTGTTTTCTTTTTTAGATAGCTGTCTCCATACGTCACGAATACTAGTGAGCTCTGTCTGCACCTGTAATTGGTTCGATAAGTGCTGTATCAGGTCGAACAAAACCGTTTTAATCTCATTTGCCGTTTTAGGTACATTTCTGATTTCCACGGATGCATTGGAGAGGTTTCTCTCATACATTTCCACCTTATCTTCCAGGGCTGATATCTTCAATGTCATATTATTGCGCTCTTTTTCCAGACCAGTCATTGTGTTCTCAACAGCAGATATTTGATCAGAGACAAAGTTACAGATTTTTCCAATTCATTACTAATGTATTTAATCTCTGTGTAGTGGGTTTTTATTTCAATCAAATGGTTTTCTAATTTGTCCAGGCGTCCATTTTGAGTACACATCATCTCTTTAATCATCTCTATAATTTCCGATTTGAAGTTCCCGAATTCGTCTCCACTTACATCACTTGATAAACATTTACGTTTTGCTCGCTGGGTAATATTTAGTTGAGATGAGTCCTCTACACAGAGTTACCGGATATCGGATTCGGAGCGTGATGGCACACTTCCTACTGTCGTTTTAGGGGGTGTTTTATACATTTTATCTAGACAAGTATAAGAGAAATTATCTTTTTATATTTAACTAGTACTCACGCGGGGCTTCGCTCCCGTGGTTTCTATCACGGTAAAAACATAACTCTCCTTTTTTGCAGTCGCGTAAAAAGTAGCCTATAACCTTCCTCAAGCTTCAAGCTACTTCCATACCGAATTGCATCCAAATCCACCCATTACTTTCGAAGATTAGCGCGTTCAAGCAAACAAATAAACAAACAAACTTTTCCGCTTTATAATATTAGTATAGATTATCTATTACAAGTTGTTGTACGAACCAAAAAAGTCAAAAGCTATGGTCCGGGTGGCGCCACTAGTTGCGAATACTCGTAATGCAACGTAGAATTGCGCTAGTTCGTCGTTGGAACGCTTCAACTTTGTTCACACAAAGGCAGTTGCGCACTCGCAGGATTTTCGCCGTTATACAGTTCGCACAACCGTGAGGATTCCGTGCACTCGCGGGTTATACACTGTGATACGACACTTTTCCAATGATTGCTGATTTATTATTATTATCCGTTTTACCGCATCCTGCAGGTCCGAAAACAATTGTTAGGTAATTGCACTACACCAGGTTCGTGTTTTGCAGAATTTTAACTTTTTTACACTCAATAATTATTTTAACGAATGGAAGTTATAAAGACACGACTTAGCTGGGTCGGGGCGCGTTTCGGGATATGAACTTCTATAATAATAAAGTGAAAAATCTAAAAAAGATATACGTTGTACATCTTAATGAAAACTTTCAACAAAAATTAGTATAAACAAGATCGGGTCAGCAGTTTTTGAGATATAGCACATTTTATAAAACCGCAAATATAACTTTGTATTTCATACAAACACTATGAAAAACAAAGGTATTTTGCGTAGTTACTACGGAACCCTTCATAGGCGAGTCTGACTCGCACTTGGCCATTCTTTTTAATTTGTTACATAAATTCAAACACAAATTACAACAACCTTGATAAAATAGCAGCGGATCCTAAACTAGGCCCAGTCATTAGCTTGGTGACGGAAACGTTTACACGAAAGTGTTCACATAAGTAAAATGTACAACGTGCGCATCGTAAGACTTTTTCCAATCACAAGTATTAACGTTCAAACTCATAAAGTCATGTTACAAACTTCCCGCACAAACAGCTTTACTTTTAAGTAAAAAGAATTCCACGTTTTAGAAATTCAACATCCGGTTGGTAGTATAAAATACTTATTTGAAGTCAGAATTTTGGAACTTATAAATCCGTTAGCGACGAAAGTTTGGAAGAAGCCAAGTCGACAAGTCTAAGCGTTCATAGTTCTACTTTGCCAGTAGGAAAGTACCAAAAAATAAAAGTTGCCGTCATCGCCACATGCGAATTGGAATTAGCAAGAACTCGTTGTATTGGGGAGCAAACTACATTTGCATTCGAAATCGCGCCTTATTTTTGTTATCGAAGGCACATATTGGTTTATCGTTGCAAATCGATATCGGCTCCATGCCCAAAATGTAGGAGTTTAAATGGAACGCGCTATATTCTAGTATGTTATTTGTTTACTTATTGAACTCTCTTAATTGATCCTAATGAAAAAGCTGATTATTTCAATATTGCTTTTCGATAGCCTTCAATTATTATCACATTAATTTGATGTTTAGTACGTAATCGTTTTTGTTAGATTTTATTACTACGAGTCATTAACATATTATGGTAGAGATAAATATGCTACATAGTTTATTGATAGACCAGGTATCATACGTATTGATATTAATTTGCGGTAAAATATAAAACGAGAAATTTATATGATTATAAAGCTATAAGTAATGTAGTATAAAATAGGAAAATGTTCAAAATTTTTATTGACTCACGTCGAAAGTCTATTTTTTTTGTAAGATTGATTCAACTAATCTCAAACTTTCACTCGACACCTGAAAACAAAAATTTCTGACTTTAGCGTAAATTTTACTACAAAAGTGGCCTTCTCACGAGACCTTCGTACCTAAAAGAAGAAGACCAAGTACCTATAACAAATAATAAAACATACAGTACGTCAGAACCGCGGGTGTACTTTTCAGATCTGCCTGAATTTATTGCAATTATTTGGTACCTTCTGTGTACCTTTACGTACCTCTCTTGAAAATCTGTGTACCTACACCCGTACAATAATATTTTAAAAATCAGGTACACCCGCCATCCTGATGTCAGAACCGCGGGTGTACTGCTAATGTCAATGTCAATATATGTAGCTAAGTACACTCTAGAAGTAGATTTGGTACCTCTTGTGTACCTTCAGAAACACGTATTTAATAAACAAAATACTTTCAGGTTGCTGCGAAAATTAAAAAAGAAACAATTTTCTTTCTTTGACGTTCTTACTATTTTATAAAATAGTAACGCTAACGACGTCAAAGAATAAGTAAAAATCTTCGGTAATCGAACCCAGAACCTCCACGTTAAGCATGTATTGTGGCCATACCAGGAATCCCGAATACAGAACCTCCGTATAACATTTAGTCACTACTAGCTGCGCCCCGCGGTTCACAACCTTTCGCCTTTATAATATTAGTGTGAGTGTGATTGTGTGCCCATACCGGAAATCAAAACATGAAATTAATAGACACAAATTATACACAGACTCAGGACAATACTTTTTTTATTACGGATGAGCCCGCTCTTGGCCTCGATCTCGCCTGTTGGTAAGCGATAGACGAGGTCTACGATGTGACGAGCGAGCCCAGAAGATGCCTATTTACTCGTGCTTTAAAGGCTGAAAGGTCATAAGTGGCAGGGAACACAGAAGCCGGCAGATAATTCCACAGCTTGGCTGTGCGCACATGTGTGCTCCACATAAATGTGGAGGAGAAGCGCTTGGTACGACATCCCACAAGTGGCTGCAATACTCCACGCAGGAATGGACCTGTGCTTTATATAGATACTGCAAATTGTCGTTATATGTGGGGATGATACCCACATCATCGTGTTACTATTAAAATTACTTTAAAATCCTTTAAAACTCTCTCTTGTTTCATTTTGATTCTGAAAACACTGACAAACATCTTAATTATATAAATCCTTCACAATTCTAAAATAAAACTGTTGTTGTGTTTTTCTAATAGGTTTTTTAAATATCTAACTTAAGTTATTCATACTGAAGATTGATTTTTAAAATAATAACGTCATAGAAAGAAAATCGTTTTTTTAACTTTTCGCAGCAACCTGACAGTATTTTATTTATTTAATACTTGTTTCTGAAGGTACACAAGAGGTACCAAATCTACTTCTAGAGTGTACTTAGCTACATATATTGGTTAGCAGTACACCCGCGGTTCTGACATCAGGATGGCGGGTGTACCTAATTTTTAAAATATCATTGTACGGGTGTAGGGTACACAGATTTTCAAGAGAGGTACGTAAAGGTACACAGAAGGTACCAAATAATTACAATAAATTCAGGCAGATCTGAAAAGTACACCCGCGGTTCTGACGTACATAATAAAACAGCCTTAAATTAAGCTCATTTAATCATATCTCGCAATTATACATATCAGCCAGCATACAAAGAAAACAAAGAAAGATTCTTTAAATATTTCCTTATGAATATACGCAAGGGCTGCTGTTGACCTCCGCCGGAGCCCTTAACCTCCGACCGGACACGTAGGTTTACCAGTGTAGCAGATCTTATCCGGAGAGTACCCAAAAAAAGTAGCTAGGGCTAAAATTGTATAAAAAGGGTTTTATTTTTCGTACTCTTCTAAAATTAATTGAGATTTAACGTAATTTTCTTGAGAAATTAAAAAAAGAATCTATTTCTAAAAAAATACATAATTCGAATTCGAATCGTGTGTATTATAACATTGTAACAAAGTCTTAATATTCCACAAATGAAAGGAGACAGGAAAAAAGAGGGGAAAGTGGCACGGAACATTGTTTGGCTCTGAAACAGAATCTTAAATTGGCTGAAGAGAGACGGGAGTGAATGGGGTGATTCCTAATTAGCGTCGCGTCAGCCCCGATCTGAGTGCATGAATGAATCATAATTATAAGTATATCCTCGTCAAGTTAAACATTCTCTTTGACGCATAATACCCAGCTAATTTCCAATAGCTTTATTAACTTATGATCCCGTCTCTAAACATTTATTTAACAGTAAACGTTCCAAGTCCAGACTGTCTTTATTTTCCGAAGCTCAGTCGGTGTCAATAAATTGTTCAAGCGATTGCGGCCTCTGCAATTTTTACAAAACGAAAAAGTAAACGTTGTTATTCGAGAATCCACCAATAGCTATTGTTTTGTGATGTTCGCGAATATTTTCACCGTGGAGCATAAACAGAACAGTGCGGATTGATTAGGCTGTTATTTTTAATGATGTTCTAATATTATCATTGATAAAGTGCTAGTTATGAAGTGCCGGTTTGGGTTCCGATTGGTTATCATTTCTGTATATTACGAGCCTAGTGTTTCTTATTTTAGAATTTGTATTTTTAAAGAAGCTTGCCGTAGATTTAGCTGAGTAAATTCTTAATGCTACGATTGGTTTCGACTCTAGCAGTATATATTTAGTTTATGAATGGAAATAAGAATTTCTTAGATTCTTATATATTTTCGGTTGACTGTTCAAGGTATACTATCAAAATTGTTTTGATTGAAAAGTAAAGCTTTTTATCTATGCCCATTTATTATAATTGTCGTTTACGTTGTAAATCTATCAAAGTAAGCTTCTTCTGACAAAAGCAAAAACTTGTTTCTTATGAAACTTCTGAAGCAAGTAATGTTCACTGCAGTGATGTTCGCTGCTAGACAAATATTTTATGAAGTTGGTTGCATCGTACGACTAGCTCAACTATTAGATGATACAGAACTCCTTTAGCGCTCGCGCTTCAAAAATTCTTAACCAAGGTTTTAGTTCTAAGGAACGGTTACATAGATAGATAAATGGAATATACTTTATTGTACACCAACATTTAAACACACCTATTTAACAATATTGCTTATTCTATGGTAACAATGGCGGTCCTATCGCTGAAAGCGATATCTTCCAGACAACCTTTGGAAGGACTTTCAAAGCTCTAATTAAAGTAGTAGTTACATGTAATCTACTAAAATGATAGAGCTTACTACATTTTTTATTTTAATTTAGGCACTTATAAATAAAACGTCAGAAGCTAGTACATGCTTCGAAACGGCCGTTTCTTATGAAGAAGATCCAGCAAGCAACTTCACGGTTACTCTTTTATTAAAGCTAATTTGTTTTTCACCGTCTTAGCATTATACACTTTTTATAGGTCTCAGAGTAAAGTATATAAGTACCAGTTGACATAATACAATGTAATTACGCCTTAATAGCCTAATGGCTATAATCTCGGACTTGTGATCGAGAAGTCGCGAGTTCAAACAAATTGTTCGGAAGAGTTACCGCGGCCTCGGAACACGAAGGGCAAATGACGGAACACGGATGGGTTTTAGTCAGTAAAAGTCTGACACATTGGATGATTTCCCATCCTTAGACAAAAACCCATTACACTATTGCCGTGAACCCAATCCAGACACAAGCATATACAGCTTCGTTGGAGGGGTTAACAAAATTGCTAGTAATGTGAATTCATCTTGGCTTTTATTTTTATTTTCTGGCTGTGCAAATCATCGTATGTCTTGTCCCGCTCTGGGTTGAGCGGAAGGGAGTGTCAGACTTCTACTGACTAAAAACCCACCCTGTTCCTTCAGCTGCCCTTAAGTTCCAGGGCCACGGTATCTCGTCGGAGCATTCCCGTAACAACCCACCTGACTAGTTAGTTCTCTTTTTAAAGTAAAAAAAATCTAACTAGAAACGAATCTTAGAGTCTAGAGTGTTATTACAACACAATGTGGTGGCTGGGTTATATCGGGGAGGCCAGTTGTGACCATGCCAGAACGCAGCAGGCGGGCTATTGAGACGTACTCAATAGGTCGCCTGCAAGATTTCAGTAGTCACGATCCTTTTTCGTGAAAAGTAATGGTTTCACAGGCCAGTGCTTTTGAAAAAATCTTAATGTCATAATGGATGTTATTCTTGTTCTATTAAAAAGCTGATTGTTTGTTTCCTTATGAATTTATATGATGTGCCAGTTTTTAATAAAAAAGCGATTGGAAATTTGTTTTAATCACCCCTTTCTTTTAGAAATGAGTGGGTAACGGCTATGTTATACTTTTGCATGGCATAGGTGGGTAATGTAATTCATGATACAGACTGAGACCGCGTTGTGCCGTATCCGGACGTGATGTCACGCCCGCCATTACACGTGCGGCGCTGTAGTGCTATGTGCGCGTAATGCCGCACGCTACTTGATATTCGTGCGCGCACCCCACCACATTTCACCCTGGCACCGGCTGCTCTTAGGATCCTGAACTTTGTTATTTAACCTTTTTTCCTTGGCAACATTCTTTGGCTATGCAGTAGAACTGTAATTTTCCATGATCGGTTATTATTAGTGCCTAATATCACATGCTTTATCAATACATGTTTTGTGGGTTGCAGGAGTTGTATACTGCAGCTTTGACTGAAACCAAACCACGTAGCATGGCTTGATGAGATTGTCTCAGCTATGACATTGATTTTCAATGTCTGGTTCTTCAGCGAAGTATGTTTGGAAGCTGATGTAGGGTAGTTTACGGCTTCATTATAAAATAGTTGTTTATAGCATGAATTAAAGGATGATAATGTACAGGAACACCGCATTTTGCGGTACACAAAATTTAAATATGAATACAAAATAAACGTCAAAATATTTCCATTACAAAAACAGATATCCACACGGTTAATGAATTGTAAAACAAACGTCGGTAATTAAAACATCCCGATGCAGTGGTCCGCAATTCTCCAGTTTGAAAACCGACCAAACATGTAAACAAACCTTTCCCGTTAACCCCGATTTCGCCGACCGCATCGCATCCTAGCATTTTTTTTTTTTTTTTTAGTTCCAAGTTGATTTGTGTAGTTGTTGCTTGGTAACCCCAACGTTATTCGGAATTTAAAATAAAATCTCACATATCGTGAGCCGCGTTTTCCTTGAATATTTAAAAAGTCGAAAATGGAAGTAGGTTTTTCGCTTCCTGTGTTTTATGTTCCACTATATTTTGTTTTAAAATTAATATGTTATTGAGAGCCAGTTTTACGGTGGAGTAAATAAACATAGGTACAGGCCCGTATACTCGTATAGGATTTCTATTTAGCTTTTTTCTTATCGCTGGAACTTATTTAACACATGAAAACTTATAGTTTTAAAGTTGCTTATTTATGTAAAAAAACTTCAGTAATATAGAGTATAAAAGTCAGCAGATTCGCTCAGCAAGTTCTTGTAATTAGCAAAATGTTATTAGGTCGTGTCACTCCCACTTAACTTTATGAGGTGTAGGCAGATTCTTTTAGAACAGTTCCCTTTTGATGTAGTCTCCATAACCGCGGTAATTTATTACTCGTTACCGACCTGCCTCGTAACCCTTATTTATTCCGACAACCCAAACTATTTAGGTTGCCTGTGAATTATGATGTAGCGAAAATAATTTTGCTCATCAAATGGAAAATGACAATGTTATTTACAAAAAGCTCGTTAATGCTTAGAGCAGATTTGTAAGATAAAAAATAAGTAAGTAGCAATGTCCGAAATTTCAGATTTCTTAAAATATCAACTTCATTAATGAAAAATAATTTTTGAAAACTATGTATAGTGTAGTCGACCAAAATACGCTAAAAAGTACAATTTCGATCAATTCATCAGCGTTATCCTTGTCCCCATTAAACTTTTACAATAGTTTCTAATCGGTAAAAAATTGTTGAAAAACAAATGAAGCGACCGACGACGTATTTCTATATTTCCTGTTCCTTGTTATTTTAGATTACTCCTTACATTCGTAAACAAGAGTGAGAGCTCTCAAGAAATCCGATAAACTAAAATCTTTACCGACCAATAGACAGTATCTAAATCAGCGCGAAGGGCCGGATTGTTATTGTCTCAGGCTCTCAGCATGCAAATAAAGATTTACGGAGTCGAAGCTGAACAAGTTAAACGCCTCTAAATTTAGTTGGAGCAATCTCCCTCGCGTGCGATTCGTTATGTAAAAGTCGAGACATCGCTATAACAGGCGCTTTACAAGATAGAAGTCGCGATAAAAAATTCAACACGCTCACGATTCCGTTTTTCAGTATCACCCTGACCTTTTTTACGACACGTTGACTATTACAGCGGTATTTTTTTTCATAAGCAACCCAGCGACATACATATAGGCGAGTTCCTTATAGTTCGTCGCAAAGAGTGACAGAGCACGGAAATGGTGCGTCCGGTAGCGACAAAATAATATGTGTCGTAACTTGTATTATGCTGGTTTCAGCACTTACTGATCCACTGCTGACCAAAGGCTACTAGATCCTTCCAGTTTTACCGAGATGACTCGAATCAGCCATTGCCGTAAGCGGTTAGGTCGTTTAGCCACCTCGAAGGTTTGTCTCGACGGTACCGCTTGAATATATGCTATCAATATGGTAATAAAAGGTGACCAACAGCGAGTTAAACACGCACACCGAAGGTTGTAGAAACGTATTTCACATTATTAAAACCCTTTAAGGATGTGAAATACGTTTCTACAACCTTATTTGGTTCCGTTATAAACTGCTACTACTTTTATAAATTTCAAGTTTTTATGTTAAGCTTAATTATTATTAAGAGATTTACTAGCATTTCCCATTCTTGTCTTTGTAATCATTTATATACTTACATATTTGAAATTCTATATTTAAATGTGCTGTAAGAATGTTTCTTAACGAATTTCATGATTCTACGTCAACGGGAAGTATCCTATAGGTTTTGATTCCCTTGTGAAATGGCAAAATATGTGACATAAACAGTCTTATCTTTTGATTGCGTTGACTGATTTTTTTAATAGCTAAACGAGACTGTAAATCAATTTTGGTCCGTTTATCGAGGCTAAGGTTCAATTAGCATAAAAAAAGTTGTGAATTTTGGCAAAGGTGAGACGGCACTTCACACCGGAACAGCTGCTCAATCTGTATCAAGCCCAGGTTCGGTCGCATATGGAGTACTGCTCTCATCTTTGGGATGGATTTGCCAAATACCAACTGGACGCGCTTGAGTCCATTGAGAAACGGGCCATGAGACTCATTGGCAACGATGCACTGGTCGAGTCAAAGCTCCAGAGCCTTGAACATCGCCGACGAGTTGCAAGTTTATCGGTTTTCTATCGGTTACATTTCGGGGAGAGTGCAATGGAATTACACAATGTAATTCCGCCAAGTCCGTTCCATCATCGGACTACAAGACAAATGGCGATGCGCCATCGTTACATAGTGGACATCCTACCCATACGCACTAAACGTTTTGGGAATACTTTCATTGTGCGTACGGCTAAGAAGTGGAATTCCCTGCCGGAGTCTGTGTTTCCCGATAGCTATAACATAGGGTCTTTAAGTCAAGAGTGAATAGGTTACTTTTAGGTAAGCGTGCTCCATCTTCGACCACATCATCACTTACCATCAAGTGAGGTGGTGGTCAAACGCGAACCAATTATCAATAAAAAAAGTAAACCTGTGTATCTGATATAAATTTCACTTTGGTATCGCTATGTGTTGCTGAGAAAAAGGGTCAGTGGATAAGTGATCCTATAAGTTTATCCTTTTGAGGCACGAAACCCTAAAAATGTATGTCGCAAAAACTCAAAAAATGGACCAATTATAATGTTTGATTTTCCAGTTTTGAGCACCTCAATATTGGGAGTAAACCACCCTCAGCAAGAAAAACAGACAAAAAATGTAACAATGTAATCGTTTAGGGTTCCACGAAATCCATGCCTACGCAATATGTTTAGTCAATACTTCTCTCTCATTCTCTCTCTTTCTCGAGCCTAGCCGTTGCATTGGACGCGAAGTTCTTGATGCTCTGTAGCTCGTCGCGACGAATACAACTTTGACTCCGTTTCAACGAATGTCGTGCACCAAATACGCTTGCTTACAAATTTTTTATATTAACCTTATGAATTACGCCCGAAAGCAGTTTCTTTAGATGCGTGCTGTTTTTTACCAAAAATATTCTTGTATGGATATAAACTAGATTTTTAATTTCGACATAACTTTTTACGATTGCGTTTTATGATTCAGCTTTGTCTACGTTGTTCGTTTTGGTTGTAAATATTCATAATGCAGGCATTAGCATTCAATAGTGCGTAGAAACAGCTATTTTATGTTAGGTAATCCACTCTCGAGGTTATGTGCCTCCTTCAGTCCTTCCATCACAATCATAAGAGCCAACGCTTTCTCCTTCCAATTTCGATGATATCAGTCCAGTGTGTCCTCTGCGCTTTCTGCTTCAACTTCTGTTGTGTTGTTTTTGACAACTAAATATGTAGGAATTTATCATAGTAATCATCTACGACCAAAATAATCAGATACAGCATTTAGTTAAAAGTTATTTTCCAACATTCATAATTACCATAAAATGTCTTGTATATCTTTAAAAATACACAACAGCGCATTGGTTGAAATATGCGTGTTCTGTAAGCTTTGATCCAAAACTAATAAAAGTAGTTGGAAACTGCACACGAATACTTCTTGAGAGCAAGTTTTTATCTGTTTAGTGAACTTGTTGTTGGTTGTTGAAGTTTTTGTATAATATTCTACACGGTAAGAAAGTATTATAAAGTATGTGGCAGAGTTTTCCAGGTCGAAAGAGAAGGTGGTTTATTGATGTTGAATAAACTCAAGTCATTCGCATAGGGTTTCCGGTTTTTCGTTATTATACTATTGTGATACGTTAGACTAGTGTTAGCACCCAGATAGTGTTTAAGGTATAATATAGATATTCTTACGGTAAAAATACGCGTATTTTGTAACGCGACATAGCGTCTTTAAAGAAGTATCTTAGATGAACTAAACACACAAATCTTAAAAAATAAATCCGTACACGTCCACCTCTTCAAAGGACGTTTGTATTAATAAAATTGAAACGTCAAATTTTCCGAGAGATGAGCCAAAACGAAAAGAGGGCACTCCTTTCATGTGGCAACATTCACAGAAACATCTGAACATCTGGGATCCGTCTCTCACATGTCGAAGAGACCGAAATGATACGCGATTTATCGGATCAACGCTCTGTTTACAGTTGCTCTTGTATAAATATTCAGCACGTATAGCTAGCTATAAATATGTTGTATACACACACGTTGTACGTAGGTAATAATGCACAGATTTTTATAGCTCACTTGCTTTAAAGAATAGGCTAATGGTGGTTAGAAGAATGATGTTACTGAGAGATAATGTACTTAGCTAAGCAAATTCATTGCTGAAAATATTTAGTCAGTTACTAATTTATACAAATGCCGAAGAAATATTTACAGTAACACAGTTCTGTGTAAAAATAGTTTTATAATAACGTAAGGAAGAAAATTACAATATAAATTAAGTGCGGAAGCTTCTAGGATTCATAGGATACGCTGCCAAAAATAAAACAAAATAGTATATGATGAATTAACATAGATAAAGTATATAATTTTTTACTTATTAATAACACAACACTAAACATGAACAAGAAATGTTCTGCTAAAAGGTACCACGATGGAACTAATTAGCTGAAAACAGAGTAACTTGGTACCATTTTAGCCGAACCACATTCTTCTACTACTTACCAATGGAATCGTCTTCAGTAAGGATTCTTCAGAAATTCTCAGCTTCCAAGTTAGTAGTAAAAAGTTTATTTGGAACAAAGACTACGTCGACGCTGTAAATGAAGCTGATAAGACTAATTAGATGAAACTCATTCCACAACGAACATCTTTAGACATTTTAATCTCGTTTTTGTTAGGTTAAAATGTGGAAAACTATTTTAGTATGGAGAGTTATTTCAAAATAATGCCTCATATTGAGACAGAGCGGTTTTGAGGACTCTCTTCATGTAAATTTTTGATGTTATGTGCTAAGTTACAGACTAGTTCGAATAAATAACTTTGATATAAAAATTGTTGTTCAGAATCAGTAATGATTTACAAAGAATAAGTTATGTGCAGGCGACCATAAACAGGGTTGACGGGAAAGAATTAATTGTACATCAAAAAATTCGTCAACATCACTGTTAGTCGCCTAGAACACTGGCAGCAATTTATATTTTTGATATTTTGGTGTGTCTATCAATTACTGATAATTAACACGATGTATTCGTATATCTTTTTAATATAATTAGATTGGTCGGAAAGGGCAGCCTCCCAGTTTCCACGGAGAGGAGTGGAAAGCTATGGGGAACAAGCCCAGCAGTGGGACAATAAAGGTTAAATAAAATAAAAAAATCTTCTGTTCGTGTGTTTGTCACCTAAGTCGTTCTTCATGCATGGATCGATTTGGACGAAATTGTGTCTGTGTGTATATTTCAGTGGATTCCTGAGTAGTTTAGAAACAAAATTGGACCCGGTAGGTACACGATAAAAGTTGCTGCTATATACACGAAAAAAATTGTCATTATTCTGTACTAATTAAAGCTATGTTATACCTTTTAGAGGCTTTATACGTTAATCAGTTTCTCCCATAATATACTCGTATGTACATCTTAACGATAATTATGCTAATATGATAACTAGCTGTTGTCTGCGACTTCGTTCCAGTTGAAATTTTGTGTCATTTCCCCAGGATTATAAGTTACCTATATGCCTTTTTGATTGCAGACTACAATCTACCTCTGTGCCAAATTTCATCTAGATACGTTCTTTCAGTTCCGTTCATTTAGGTTTGAGTTAGTAGCAAACATCGATTCAACCATACCTACATCAAAATTTCGCATATATTCGTTAAAGAAGCATAATATGAATCCCGTGTCCAATTTATACAAATGCATGTTATTCAAGAATGATGTTAATTTTTTTATTAAATGGTATTTTATATAAAAATATATTAAAGATCTTTAATATATTTCTAAAGTGTTCTAATCGATTAGAACACTAGAATTCTGCGTATATCAACATCTTCGCATAATTTGGATGTTTTGAAATAATAGATGATCAAACGAACTTACCTGTGTGAAGTTCGATCATTATTATACGAAGTGCTTCGTTCGAAGATATATTTACCATGCAGCTTTCTCGAGTCACTCGGCAACTGTACGCAATTTTCAGAGCTAAAACTAAACAGAAGTGTTAGTGTGCGTTATCTGTGTCCTTACGCGAACTGTCATTCTTTTTAGATTCTTGCAAGGTTATCTCAATTTTACCTGGGGTGAGGTGGGTAGGGAACATATATCTTCGAACGAAGCACTTCGTATAATAATGATCGAACTTCACACAGGTAAGTTCGTTTGATCATCTATTATACTGCGTGCTTCGTTCTCGATATATTTACCATGCAGATGTTTAGAGATATGGTAAAGTTGAGAATTGAGATGACCCTGACTCCTTGTCCTTTAAAATAAATATATTTAAGTTTTCAAATCAAAATTGTTTTATTCATAAACATCTTAAATTTAATTAACAATCAGTCATCGTGTTATTAATCAATTAATCAGCCTTATCTGGTATATAATCATCTGCTTTTTTTTTTTTTTTTTTTTACAAATTAATAATGGCATGCTTAAGATCACAATGTCCATAGAGACAATGGTGTAAGCTAAAATATATATATATTATTATTATGCATTAAGCACAGCATGGGCAAATTCTCCTGAATTCAGAATTGGCCGGTTATAAAATTTCGCAAATGTTAATGAGTTATTTGTCCAACTGGCAGTCTGTCTAATTACATATAATGAAATTCCTTTTGACCTAGCCTTGGATATAGAGGCGTGTCGTGTACTATGGCCTGAGAAGACATACGTATCAATACCGCAGTCTGAGAGCGTATTCTTAATCCATCTACCAATAGTAGAAGCCGAAACCAGTTTATGGGGTTTTTTAACAGACTCCAAAAAAAAAAGGAGGAGGTTCTCAATTCGTCTTGAACTTTTTTTTTTTTTTTTTTTTAAGTGATAAAAACATGTAATCATTATGACCTCCTATCTCTCTAGTAAATCTCATGTAATCACACAGTGTTTTGGCTGGACAAATCTCAGTTTTTTTTCAAAAAAGGGTAGGAAAAGATTAGGCTGGGTTCTTCCCGCAGCCGAAGTTTTAGTTTTATCAGTAATGGCAATATTGACACAACTTTCACTCTGTGTTATATTGGATATTTTTATTAAAGCCAAGGTTAATGCCTGTTGAGCTGTGCTTAGTGCAAGCAAAACCACCAGTTTCTTTGATATACATTCAAAACTTAATGTCATTTTGGGGGTCCAGTTGCATAATACGCTTAGAACATTATTTGGGTCCCATGTACTTTGGTATTTTGCTAATGGCGGTTTCGACTTATAGAATCCTTTGAAGAGCCTCTTAATACGATCATCCTCCCCAATTTTAGAGCCTATTATCAAAGATAGAGCTGACTTATGAGGGTTTAGGGTCCCATAGGCAGCTCCAGAGTCAAATAATTTTGTTAGGAAATACATAACAAATGGTATAGATGGAGTGAATGTGTTTATACCATGTTCCTGACAGAAGGTCCACCAAACAGTATATGTAACATTATATTGTTTTAATGTATTATGTGAAAGGGATACAAACATGACATCTATTATTGATGTTGGGGGAATAGCTCCTTTCAGCCAAGCTTGCCTGATAACATTCCTGCAATCAAGGTAAGTTGATGGTGAAGAGGGTGATGGTCTCTAAAAGGAGAATATAAAAGATATTTTTGAGGTTTGTAATATATAAGCTTTGAGACAAAAATAGTCTGCATTAAGGGATACCAAGGTTGTGATGGCCAGTGGGGCATGATCATAATACCTGTTGCCTTCTCATTTTTTATTTTTTGTAAACATTTTTATATTAAACTGAATGGAGGAAAGGCATAAAGGAGATATTCCGTCCAACACAAGGTAAAAGAATCAATGTTCATTGCTTCTGGATCTGGTTTCCAGGAAACATAAGAAATACATTTAGAATTAGTGCGGGATGCAAATAAATCTATTTCAGGTTCACCCAGCACAGATACAATTTGTTGAAATGCCAGTGTTTAACTCCCATTCTCTATCTGGATTGATTTTATGCGACTCTTCATCAGCCTCTTTATTTTCACTAAACTTAATGTAGGAGGCAACTAGCCAAATATGTCTCTTTTCACACCACTGCCATATAGACCTGGCCAAGTTACTTACATGAGGGAACTGAATACCACCCATTCTGTTTACATAAGCTATGGCAGTCTTATTATCTACATGCAATAGAATGTTAAGGTATTGCTTGTCCTTTACAAAAACTTTTAATGCCATAAATAGTGCCAGTAATTCCAAATAGTTTATATGGTATGTTTTCTCATATTCACTCCAAAAGCCATGTGCTCTTTTGTTTTTATAAACAGCTCCCCATCCAGACAGGGACGCATCAGTGAACAGTTCAATATCATGTTTATGATGAGCATGTAAAACAGTATGTAAAAGTATTCTACTAATGCTATTACATACTGAATATACTGGTGGAATGTTAATATTAGTACTATTCGTACTAATATTAACATTCCACCATTGCAGATCTAATTTTATATCTGAATGTAAGTATATTTTCACATCATAATAATTGTCATTGTTTTTAACTAAATATTTGTACTTGTGATGTTCAAAAAATGTTGTGTAAAGCCAACCATATGTGGTAGCTGGGCAGGCTGCAATTAGTATTCCAATTAATTTTGCCAGATCTCTTATAAGACAGCTATCCAGGTCTAAGTACTTCTGAACTAATTTTTTACTTTGTTTATGGGCAATTGTAATGACATATTTTTTGTATCAAATACAAAACCTAGAAATTTGCAAGACTGTGATGGTATTATTATACTTTTATTAAAATTTATAACAAATCCCAAGCGCTTCAAGAGAGCTATTGTTTCTTGAACATTTTGTAAACATGATTGATAACTAGATCCTATACAAAGTAGATAATCTAGGTATTGAACTGACCTGTAACCCTTTTATTTTAGATGTGTCACTACAACCTTCATAATCTTTGTGAAAATATTAGGTGCAGAACACACGCCATAAGGGAGGGCCTTAATTCATATAATAATCTATCTTATTGAAAACGTAGGTATTTTCTACACTGTGGATTTATATTTACTAATAAATATGACTCTTTTAAATCTATTTTCGCCATGGGCGATTGCCTGGAGAAAGTAAAGCTATTGCTGTCCTATGGTCCTCCATTTTAAAATGGGATGTTTCTACATATTTATTCAATGACTTTAAGTTTAGTATGAATCCTTTTGTACCAATATGCTTTGGAATCAAAAATATAGGGGAGATAAACTGGTCTTTACATGGCATGCAAGGGAATATAGCTCCCTATTTTAATAAATTGCTGATAGCAGTATGCATATCAGTATATTCTTCAGCAGGTATTACTGAACGGGGGAGTGTCATTGAATTCTGTTAAAGTTTCTTTACAAAGGTAACTGAATATCCTTTGATATAATTAAGTACAGATTCATCTTTGCAAATTTTGTTCCAGCAAAATAAAAAATGAGTCAGTCTTCCAGCATGACTTACCTCTATGTACAAGCAGGAGGTTTCTCCTGTGAGGCTTTAGTTTTCTTGGTAGTGGACTGATAATAGTGGCCGTGATGTTTCCAGGCCTGTACAGAAAACTGGTTCCTTTTGGGTCCATAACTGATGTCCTCTGATTGTAGCGAGGAGGACCTTGCAAGTTTCTCTTATGATTTGCTGTATTCTTGTATTAGATGAATGTAGGTTTCTTGATAGACTGACCACTTTGTTGGCATATTTTCAAAACTTTGATCTTGTCACTAAGATTAACTACATATATATACTCGTCTCTATCAACATCTTTGATAGTACTATAAAAAAAAATTGTCTACAACAGGGAAAATTAAGTTTCTTCTTGACTTAGTCTGTACAAAATGTAGATCCGTCAAGATCCTTCCAGCATCACTAAGTAGTGACATCAGTTTCAATCTGTCCACTGTATCATTATTTATCAATAATGATATTGCATTACTGACTATAGACAGTCCAATGCCTAGCTGGTTTTGTTCCAACTCTATCTTTATGTCTCTTCCGACAGTTTTTCAAAATATTGCTCCAAATACGAGCCAAAAGGCAGGACCATATGCAGGTTTATCTGGCATGAGATCACCCAGTGCTAAAAGTACCTCCAAAATCATTGTAGGTATTGCTGAGGTAGGCTCAGGATTCACCACAGGAGTTGAGTTGGAATTTTCTACAATCAGAAGTCCAGGTTCTTCTGGGACCAGATCTGTCATAGGTCCTGGTGACATATCTCGTGGTAGTGTTTCAATGATTTTGACCTCGTTCGAAGTGTTATCAGTATTATAATCTGAAAAACGAAAACCATAGGTACCACTGGAAATTTGTACTAGCGATTGCTAAAAAACTGCTTATTGAAGCCTCACGGACTTCACATAAGTCTAAAGATCTCGTCCGTATATCTCGTATACGACCCGCATCTAGGGATCTCGTCCGTATATCTCGTATACGACCCGAGTCCAGTGGGAACGTCGATGTATCTCGTACACCACCCGTCCCTTCCGGTACTAAGGTTATGAAAAGACCTTGTGGCTTTTACTGCTATGCAAGCCAGTAGCCGTACCGGTATAATAGCAATCACAAGACAACCTTTTGTTACCTGGAATATTAGAACTTGAAGTATCACTTCCACTTTTATAGTCATCTCGACGACGACAACGACGCTTCAGTTTTTGTTCAATTTTTCTTATTTTCTTTTTGTAGTATTGTATATCTTTTTCTTCGTGGCGCCTTATAGGCATAGTTGTGGTCTAATGTACACAATTTTAACTTCTTAACACTCAAATTTACACCAATAATTCGTAGAACACAGTAGCAGTTGCCGCGCAAACGAAAAGAAAATGACAGTTCGCGTAAGGACACAGATAACGCACACTAACACTTCTGTTTAGTTTTAGCTCTGAAAATTGCGTACAGTTGCCGAGTGACTCGAGAAAGCTGCATGGTAAATATATCGAGAACGAAGCACGCAGTATAATATTAATACTCAAGGCCACAGATTGATCAAAAAGCGAAATGTAAATTTCAAATGTACCGACTAAACATGTTTTTCCTTCGCATCGCCGCCGCCGGCATCGGCAGTTACCTTGACAAACGTAGATTTGAAAATGTGCGCCAAATGCGTTGTTCCGGAGCCATATTTATGACGCAAGGATGTTTACAATGTAACCAATACACAATACAGAAAGTAAGAAATACTACTCATAAGTACTGAATTGAAAGTAACAAACAGTTGGCTTCCCGAGTTTTCCATATGACATCAACTCTTGCGCAGAACGCCTTGAATCAGGGCTTATTCACCGTTATATTCAAATACACGAGTATCACACATGCACGTTCAAAAAACATTACGATCTGTTGAATATCAGTTCTTTACGATAATTATAAATAAACAGACAAAATACTTTGTGTTCGCGCCAATATAATTTCAGAGAAAATGCTAGTAAAGTGGCAAGTTCATTCGCTAGGCATATCATTGCTGCAATGTAGATGTCTGTTCCATCTATATTATCAGTAAAAGAGGCAGTACCGTAAAACGTGGCAACTTTACCGAACCCTCGGTAACATTACCATACTATAGGTATTCGGTATAAACTCATTTATCTCAAAAATCTGCCTACTAGAAATCTATTTTGTAATAGTAGTATTTTTTAGACATTAAAAGGCAACATTTATCATATTTTGCGTAGAGGCAGAACTGCTGTTATGTCAGTAATGACTGTCACAGTGTACCGTGTGAAAACGTGCTAGGAGTAAATAGTTGCTAAATTGTGCTCACAGAGCCCTAACTATTTATCACAGGTAAGTAAAATTTTGATATTGTATGTATATTACGGTTGGGATTACTGTTGTAATGTCAGCAATTGCATTTTCTTTAATTTATTGAAAAAAACTGCTTAGGTAATGTTGGTTGAGGTTAGGTAAAGTTACCACTGACTGCTTTGTGGCAACTTTACCGGCAGCTAGGGTTGGCACTAAATCAAGTTTGAGTGTTTATATCTTGTTTGTGTATATGTAACCATTTTCGAATACCTAAATTTCACAGCATAATAGTGAATATCCTGGATGATAAGTTATATTGGGTTTGCGCGCATGTGAGCTTTAGTTTTATTTAATACCTTTTGTTTCAGAGCCAAAATGGTAATAAAAAAAAAACAAAAAAAAAAACTCAGTCAAATCCTACTGTGACAGAAATGGGCTTGAACATAAAGTTATATTACTCTTAGACAATGCCCCAGGACATCTAACCTCACTTGATATGCCCAGATACTTAAAAGTGTACGTGAAGTTCCTTCCACCAAACACTACGTCAATATTACAACCTATGGACCAGGGAGCAATAGCAAATTTTAAAGCTTATTACCATCGCCGCACTTTTAGCCAACTAATTCATGAAACTGATAGGGAAGGAAGACAGTCTATGCGAGACTGGTGGAAGTCATACAACATTATGAAAGCTATTCACAACATAGAAATAGAAGAGGCTTAGAAGGAAGTTAAAAAGAGTTGTATGAACGGGGTGTGGCGTAATCTTTGGCCAGATATAGTGGAATCACCTAGAACAATTGTCCAGATGCAGAGACAAGTGCTTGAAGACATTGCTGTAATGATTAAGGGGTCTGAACTTGAAATGTCGCGGTAGAATATCTCGTAGAACTTGTAGCAACGCACGACGATCCTTTCAGCAATGAAGATCTGATCGAGTTACAGAATAATCCTATCTATGATGTGGAAGAACAAGTAGAAGAGAAAGTTTTATCTTCAGGGGGAATACAAAATACTCTTTCAAAAATTTATTCAGGTTTGGACATATTGCAGAGTATAGACAATAATGATGACCGTGTCTTGACCGTGTGTCAAACAATTAAAACGGTGTTGGGTGTTATGAACGTATTTTACAAGAACGTAAAAAAAAACGCTACCCAAAAGACAATAGATGTATTTTTCCGTAAAACATAATTAATAGTATGTATTGCATAAAGTGCTCTTAGAATTAAAGTGATTGATTAAAATGATTCATATTTTTTTTGTATTAAATTTTGACTATGTTTAATCATAAACCTCGATATACGCGAATTTCAGTTAACGCGATTTTTTCCGGAACGTATCCCTCGCGTAAAGCGGGGTATTACTGTATTTCATAAAAACACTTTGTTTTTTGACAACCCTGAGCGTTACAAATTATTTGTATGTAGATTACAATGAACCCCATGGCAACTTTACCTACTGTCTGTGTTGCCGTTATCGTTATTGATTTCCACATATTCTTTGCATTTTTAAAAGTAGTAATCGTAATTTAGGCCATCTTTACCTCAACTACTCTTTAATATGCAATACATGATGAATACGGTGCGTAGGTAAAGTTGCCAAAAATTTGGCATGTTTACCCATGTTGTTTATTCTTTTCTACAGGTTAAAATAAGTGCTTTTATAGATTGACGATTACGGTAAAGTGAGCCAAATGTATTATAATTATAAACAAATAGTTTTAGTTTCTATGCGTCTTATGGTTAAAAAAATAATTCGTTTTTTGTTATGAAATATGGTCAAGTTGCCACGTTTTACGGTAATGAAAAATAGATTGGCGTTTGATTTGAAAATTTTCCTATCGTGTTGGAAGAAATAGCGGTTTATAATTTTTCATAACTTGTTTCTGAAATGAATAAAGCCGGGTCCGCTGCGCCAATTTTCTAACAAAACATGTTATCAAAACATGTTAGTAAAACCGCCCGTCCGCTGCGCCAATTGTTGTAATGTTTTTGTTTAGTTTTAGATGTTCAGAAAGTGATTATCAAGAGCTGTTATCATTAATTTTACCAGATATAGAGAAGAAAACAAAGTATTAAAAGACAAAGTATTTTCTTTATTCCAGTCCATCACAAACCAAAGAGAATTGTCATACACAATTAACACACTCTTCGAACGGTTCCGTCTTCCTCTAGTCGCGCGAACACAAAATGCGTCACTTTCCCTCCCCGCAGGCGAACGCGGGGGATGTTATCCATTCGAGACGGCAAACATGTTATTTTTTATTTATTTATTTATGTACACACATGACACTTATAAAGGAAAAAATTAAATACAGACAAAAGAGCACAAAGGTGCTGCTTATTTCCTAAGAAATTTCTTCCAGCACACCTGCGACAGGAGAGTTGAAGAGGAGATGATAGACACAGTGTGTATAAATACTAATTACGATATAAAACATACTTAGCTATAAAATTAAACTAAAATGATATATTTAATAAATATATATACATACCTACATAGAATTAAAATACATGCTATAAAAATATATACCTATAATAAATATATAAAATTACGGGATGTTAGATAGGTAATGATCTTTGACTTGCTTTTTGAAAATACTAATGGATTTAGCTTCGCGGATTTTAGCGGGAAGTGAGTTCCACAGTCGTACTGCATGTTATTGTGTTTTTGCTAACCAAACTGTTAAGCCACGCCTATATTCGGTTAGCAAACAATGTTATACTGTTTGCAAACACGAAAACACGTCGCAGCGGACCCGGCTTAATATCGTTATAAAATGCATAAACACGGGTCGGTCCAGCAACGCTAACCGCGGTCGGTCCGTTGATGGCTGACTGACTCAAATGGCGAGATTCCTCCATACCTCGGGAAGCAAGGAAGCTAGAAAATCTGAGAGCAGTCTTACCAAGGGATATTGTTTTACCCAGCTCCTACTGGGGTATGAAGGCCGAATAGGTTTCCCTGGGCTTGGTAGCTCCATGTAAAATACTGGTATTCAGTTGCATCCGTTTGACAGGAAGCCGACCCCGGCCCTGACTTAGATTGTAAAAGAGCTAGTCAGGAAACAACACGCCAACATCAAAGATACCTTGTAGAATTACAACATCAGTAAAAAATTAAATTATGAAAACAAAATGGAAAGACAGGCATTGCTATTCTGTTACTAACTCAGTGAAAGCGTAGGCGAAGGAATTTGAAGCGTGAGATAAACGCTCAATTCATAGTTCCTGTAATGTGTAAATATTAGTGTAGTCAAATATTATTATACCAATATTTACACTTTTACCATACGAGTAGTTAAATATAAGTAAAATAATTTGATTTGATTTGATTGGTTGCTAAAGCTTTGTTTTCCTAGGAAAGCGGTGCCGTCATATAGCGGCCGTAATATTACGGACGCAAAAAGGCGGCCGTCTTTACGGTGACGACATGTGGAAAGTTCCACGGCCGTTTTAACACACTATCTGCTTCATCGCTATCTAGTATATTACATTCTCTTTGGAAACGTTCACGAAACCATCTGACACCGACAAGACGGCCGTAATGCAAATGGCGACACCGCTTTTTGACGTTACGGTGTCAGTTACCGCTTTCTAGGAAACTGCGCCATTTTGTTTACATAGACAACGTTCCAGTGACGTCATTCACCGCTGTATTACGGCCGCTATTTGACGGCACCGCTATCCTAGGAAACCAAAGCTTAACTTTTGATTATGCTCAAAATGAGAACGTAAACCGTATTTTTTGTACATTTTGAAGTTATAGGTAATGTATTAGCTATAAATTAGTTCGTAAGTGTTGAAGTCAATTCTAACGTTACTGGGTTATATAAGTCCTCCAACAACCCTCAAATAACCACTTACTCCCAAAATATGTACAAGTTGGTATCGATCGTTTATCATGACTGTGCTGATGTGCGACCTTAAAAACTGATTTTTTAAGGTCCAAAGAATTTACAGTTTATTTTAGTCTTAGGTACCTTTCAGAGTTTCCAGGTAATTTTAAAAATGTTATCTCTGGATGCGTTATTGACGAATTCATGCAACCAAAAACAGCACAATATATCCTACTTGTCATATTAAATATGTACTTCAACTTATAGCAAAAAATCGCGCGGTTATTGTTAAAAAAACAACACACTGTCCGTTCGTCACTGCGCCACAGTCATCGGTCGCGACTGTCTGCAAACCGAGCGCACACCGAGATCGAGGCGCGTAGGTATAGCTCACGCTTCGTCCGTTTGTATGAAGTTGGAATAATGTATACATAATATTACCCATGCCTACACCCAGCAGTGGGTGAAGTGAAGCTGTGGATGTTAGTGATGAGTTTTAAACATGAAGAAACGTCGATAGCTTAATGGGTAGGGTATCGGACTTGTGATCGATTGGTCACGGTTTCCATTACACTATTTCCGTGAACGCATTCTAGACTCAAGCTTATTTAGCTTAGTTGAAGTGGTTACCATGACTGCTAGTAATGTGGGTTCTACCCACATTGCAAGTTCTCTTTAAAAAAGATAAAACTGTCTGACATGAAAAATGTGCTCCGCCAAATCGAATGCCAAATAATCCAATATCAATTTAACGATCACTATACATATATTGAACATCTAAATACTCGAATGTTCATAATATCGAATGCTTAATAAATCGAACATTCAATATACCTATCGTACACTCAATATATCGAGTGTTCAAAACTTGGAATGTCGTTTTGATCGAATGTTCAACGCATCGCATATTCATTCTATAGTAATACAACAAAAATTATACACATAATAATAAAATATAAATGTTATTTATTAGTATTTTTTGTATTCTATCTATAAATTTATTTCGAGAGATAAGGTACGTATATGGTGCCCAACGAGCACATTAGTGGAAATTGCAGCCTATTTTGTTACTTTCGGCTGTAAAATAGAGCTTTACATTTGCGACCAAAATATCAACAAAGTAGTCGGGTCAAGGGTCCAGCCATTTCTCAGTAGCAGCCCAGAGTTTGAATGTTGGTGGTATCTAGTAATTAGATGAGCAATCAGAGCCGTTGCATAATGTTTCTCCTATTGCATCTTATTCTCATCTATTTTCACTATAAAGTTAAGCGAATAGAGAGTGAGTCCATGTAATATTATCTCATGCGTTCCTAACTAATTTCCACTGAGATTGGCCTCTTTATTTATTTTTTTGAACGCACTTTGTACTGCCCACTACATATGAATATTATTAATTTTTTAGCACAAAAATAAATCTGTGGAGACGGAGTGGGAAGGGCGAGACGGAGTGGGAAGCGGTCGCCTCCTTCTGCGAAGCAGTCATGCTATCGAAGGAGGAGGCGGGCCGCGTGAAGGAGAGGATAGCGTCCTCCCTCCAGCCCAGCCGCAGTGGTAGACGCCCACGGCGTCGGACGTCGGCCGACGATCTCCGGCCACCGTAGGCGCGGGCATGCGGATAGCGAGTAAAGGGCTACTCGCTGTCCGACCATGGACCATGCCCGGGTCGACGGCGCGTTGTGTTCCACGCGCGCCTCAAAGAGCGTCAGCAAGATGACGAGGCCGCCCCTGTAGAGGGCCGATGTTTGCCGGGATCGTGAGACTTATCCCATTACCGTGACCCCGGTACGTAAAGGGCTATTGAAGGAATACCGTGGATTTTAGTCAGTACAAGTCTGACAGTCCCTCCGGCCCTGTTCGGGGTGGGAGGACTCATCTGATGATTTTACCACGTAAAAAAAATAAAAATAAAGCGGTCTAGAAACAATATGATCAGCTACGCGAGACATTGCAAATATCTATTCACAGCTGAGAAATAGAACAGATTTGTCGAAAATAATAATCAACCCATCAAAAGTGAGTAGGTATGCTGCAAGCTGTCTGTGTATTGTTTAATTGTGAGCTATTAGTCATTACCGTAGCATCCCGCGAATGTGATCTACTGAGCGAGATGATTCGCGTGAACCAAACCAGACACTGGAATGTGCTGTTTGATCTACTATCCAGGTAAAGTGATTTTTATATTAACAAGGATAATAAAACAGTAAAAAGTTTCTTTAAATATTTTGGTAGGTGTACTAACTTATCACTTATGTACGTGACTTCATCCATGTGAAAAGTTATTTAGCGTCTTAAGTCATTTTTTAGGCCAGGTTTAAATTCTCATGGATGTCCTGCGCCCCAGGGCGTACGAAAGGGTCTCACAGACTCTAACCGATTAAAAGCATCCCGTGATCTTACTCACACTTGCACCAGGGGCGGCTGGTACAGTTAATTAAATACTCTTCAACGCGGCCCCCGACTAGTCTTCGTTACCCACCGGGGGCGTCCTTAGCACGTAGTTGCTCAGTTTATAAGTTTAATAGGAGCCCTGGCTGGAAGCTTTAATTATTATAATTAAGGCCACCATAATAAAGTCTAGTAATACAACTAATAACCTCAGTGGTTGACCTTCAAGAGGCTACCCATAAAAAAAATCCAACTGGTCCTACTGGACCTAAATGGGCACTTATAAAACGTCAGAAGCTAGTGCACGGTTGGAAATTGGTCGTTTTGTATGGAGAAGAGACAGTAAGAAACTCCATGGTCACCTTTGTGGTCCCTTTCTCGAAAAGAAGGGGAAGTGAGGCCCCTGCAGCATCTAAGAAGAGCTCGAGTGGAACAATACTCGCTGCCACCTCGGCTCTCGTGTTATAGGGGGCGGTAGATAACCCTGAGTTTTCCGCTCTAGAACCATTTAGGGGGGCCACTGGAGGGCTGCCCAAGGGTCATAAATCCAGGTCTTAATCTGAAGTATTATCACCATCCGTTCAGCGTCAAAACGTAACAGACAGACTTCACACTTTCACGTTTATAATATTAGAATAAATGGTTTTATTAACCGTAGATTTTTGATAGATATATTACATTATATATTATTATATTCTATTTTTCTCAGTTATAAAGCGATTCTGAGCATTGTGTTTAAGAGCTCTTCCAACTCCTTGTTTCCACCACCTCTACTTAAAAATCTGCTAATAGTAACCCCTCTCAACGGATTGCTTCATACTTGGTAACGGGAGCCTTGACTACCTACCTCCGATTAAATATTATCATATTTTTTGCTTAAAGCCGCAAATAAACGAATAATAAAAGAGTTCTAATAGTGCTTCTTTGTGATTTTAGCTCCCGTGATGAAATCAGACCATATTTTTACCGTCTAGGTACATTTGAGTGCATTGAAAACTTAGTAAATACATTTAAGCTCTTACATAAATATGTACTGTGAAAGAGTTTTAACGAGTGTACCGAATAGAACCTAGACAATTTGCTGAGAACACAGAGTCCTTTTAAAGTTGATTCTCTAGGGGCACATAACCGCTAGAGAATGGCTTACACAACTTGTTTTATTCACATTACTACACTCCGGTTAAAGCCTTATTTAAAACTTCATGAGTATTACCAGAATTCGATATAAGTATACGATCTTACGACTGTGTACCTACTTACTTTAATTAGATATTTACAGCTTTAATTACAATAACAACCTTTGTCTTTGTTTCTTTCTTTTTTAACCGACTTCAAAAAAAGGAGGTTCTCAATTCGTCTTGAACTTGCGGCTGAACCGATTTGAAAAATTCTTTTTGCGTTTGAATGGGTATAGTTTCTAGTTGGTTCCATTGTTACGAAATCAGGATCTGATGATGGGATCCTGGAGAAATCGAGGGAACTCTTCAAATATTATAAGCACACCTATAGCGTTTTGTGTATTTTTATAGTACCTTGAGCAGTTGCTTCCAAAAAGTACCATTTGGGGAAGTTGAACTGATGATGAAGACCACAGATGGCCACTGAAACTCCTCGATAATAAGTATTTCGTGGATTGCGTTTCGATTACTTGAGTACGGATGTTAAACACTTTATGCTCGTCACAATACATATGGTGATGTAGAGCTGATGGTCAAGTACCAGGAGAACTCAAA
Source organism: Tholera decimalis (assembly GCA_943138885.2). Classification (NCBI taxonomy): domain Eukaryota; kingdom Metazoa; phylum Arthropoda; class Insecta; order Lepidoptera; family Noctuidae; genus Tholera; species Tholera decimalis. Next base: position 19,597,436 of record OW964563.2, on the reverse strand, counting down.
AATTAACGGCTATGCATCGGGAAAAGCAACATTTTGTAAAAGGTGATAAGTTGTTGACATTATGGCTTTTGTAACTATATAAATTACAAACCCACCCACAAAAAGCGTAAAAAATTTTTGCAAAAAACAGAACCGACTTCCATATCAAAACACTACAAAGCCAAAAATAACTTTAATTTCGGAAGGCGGTGTGAAAAAAAAAAAGAAAATCCAAAACCAATAACACCGACTTCCGAAATTAAAGTTATTTTTGGTTTTGTAGTGTTTTGATATGGAAGTCGGTTCTGTTTTTTGCAAATTTTTTTTTTAAATATTTATATGTATATTATATGTTTTGAGAACGATATTTATTGTTTTTTATTTTATATAGATAAATAGTACACCGTGGACTACCCGCGTATTTATTTTCTCATTCTGTGTCAAATCCATTCAAAGGTTGTCTGTAAAAGATCGCTTTTAGCGATAAGACCGCCCATTGTATCACCCTTTTTAACCGACTTAAAAAAAGGAGGTTCTCAATTCGTCTTGAACTTTTTTTCTTTATTTTTTTTTTATGTATATTACCTCATAACTCGGCGACGGCTGGACCGATTTCAAAAATTCTTTTTGCGTTTGAATGGGTATAGTTTCTAGTTGGTCCCATTGTTACGAAATCATGATCTGATGATGGGATCCTGGAGAAATAGAGGGAACTCTTCAAATATTATAGCCACACCTATAGCGTTTTGGGTATTTCTTATAGTACCTTGAGCAGTTGCTTCCGAAAAGTACCATTTGGGGAAGTTGAACTGATGATGAAGACCACAGATGGCCACTGAAATTCCTCAATAATAAGTATTTCGTGGATTGCGATTCGATTACTTGAGTGCGGATGTTAAACACTTTATGCTCGTCACAATATAAATAGTGATGTAGAGCTGATGGTCAAGTACCAGGAGAACTCCTCAAAAATTAACGGCTATGCATCGGGAAAAGCAATATTTTGTAAAAGGTGATAATTTGTTGACATTATGGCTTTTGTAACTAGATAAATTACAAACCGACCCACTAAAAAGCATGAAAAAAAATTTTTTACAAAAAATAAAACCGACTTCCATATCAAAACACTACAAAGCCGAAAATAGCTTTAATTTCGAAAGGCGGTGTGAAAAAAAAGAGAAAATCCAAAACCAATAACACCGACTTCCGAAATTAAAGTTATTTTCGGCTTTGTAGTGTTTTGGTATGGAAGTCGGTTCTATTTTTTGTTAAAATTTTTTTTAATTGTTAAGTCCTTAATTTTGTTTTACTGTTATGGTGTACAATCATTGTACAATAAAGAATATATCTATCTATCTAACAACTGACTAAGTGGAGGCAAGGAGGAGCTCGTGACTAAATAATAATACCCGCACGAGCCAATTTTCAAGGTTAAGCATAGCTTGCCGAGATCGGTGGATGGGTAACCATCTTAACATATCAAGATCCTTCCATGCCTTGAAAAGCGCGTTATGTGGTTGATCCCGGTTGTCATTTGGACATCTTTAAAAGTCGTTACGGGTAGTCAGACTCAAGAAAATCTGATACTGGTTTTGCAAAGGAGTATCGTGTTACCCGAGGAGGTCAGATAAGCAGTCACTTCATGTAAAACACTAATACCAGGCGTCCATCTCTCGTTCAAGGCCACGCGTTATATGCCTACCGCTTCGCATATCGCCGTCGGTACATCCGACAGTGGGCTGCCGCACGCCTGCCTGAGCCTTTTAAAATAATTTTGACAACGTCATAATGGATCGACCTAAAAACGATTGATATTCCTCCGCTTTGCTCCTGTTTCCCTTTTCATTATTTATTTGCGCGGAATTTTATTAAAATTAAAATTATTTACGCGGTTTCGGATATTTTCGACACTAAAATTTTATATTCGGGAATTCAGGGAAGGAAAAAATGCATCTATCATTTTATTAAACTGAAACATATTTGATCAACAAATAAAAAATAATTATTTTTCTATATTCGTTTTATTATCAATATCATCATATACAACCCTAGGACATTCGCTCGATGACGTGGGTCGCGCGGCGGGCAAAACAATCTCAACTCTCTGTGTGCGTACTTATGGTACATTTCTTCTCGCTGCAAACAGCTGGTATTATTATTAAGATTTTGTAGGCTATTATAGCGTAGGCATTTTCGCTTTTGTATGAGAGTGATGTATCTGTTACGAAGTAACTATTTGGTAATCTGTGCTAATACTCAGGTTAGACTGGAAGCCGACAATAACATAGTTGGGAAACGGCTAAACAGATGATGATGATACGGGGAACAGGCATTATATGTATATTTCACTCGTTTGATCGTAGCCATCATCTTACACTTACCATCAGGAGTGATCGAGAGGAGGCTCATTCGTAATAAATAAAAAAAGTACTTTTATACTACACCTGCTTGGAAAGTACCTTGATACTTTATCAAATTTACGGTAGAAAGTACGTCATTGCATATCGAACAAATATGCGGGGAGAAAACGCATCTAAGCCGGAGAGAAAAGTGTATGAAAATCCATTTCTTACGTGGTTTTTCTTTTTTAATTTTGGGTAAGACTATGCGCCGGTAAGCTAAATATCAAAAGCCAAAAAGTTTTTACAGTGAGTTTTTATCTCCAAGTTCGCAAAATGACACTGGCCACTAGCTGTGTGTTGGATGGTGTCGGGCTGGCAGTGCGACCCTGCGGCGGCAGGATAAACAGTTTGAAAAAAGAACATGTGAAAATTGCAGACGCCATTGGCGCCATTTTCAATTTGTGTGTTGTTTGAGGATTGTAAATGCCCCTCAGCAGCCAGTTGCCCCTTTGGCACCACAGCCTTCTACGAGCGCAGTGCCAATAGCACAGCCAGTTATTCCTCCTACATTGTCGCAAACATCTCAAACAAACATTAATGGAAAAAGTGTTGCATTAAGCTTCACTAACTGCAACAATTTCAATATAAATTTCAATTAGTAAAGATTTAGTTTTTTATTTTCCTCGTAGGTGTAGTATAAAGCACTATGTATCACTCGAGAGAAAGTGCGATTCCCGATCTCGGGTGTTTTAAAGCCCTCGCCTACGGCTCGGGCTACAAACGACACCCTCGACGGTAATCGGTCACTTTCTCCTCTCGGTGAACAATCTACTAATGTTTGCTTCAAGTATTTGACCAAAGCTTTGTCATATTATGATGCACATATTAATTGGATGCATACAAATTCCTTATCCATCATCAGAGTAGCTTAGTGGTACCAGCATAAATAGGTGTTTCAAGTGTTAGAAAAGTATATTCCCACTATGCATGTAAGATCCCTACACCACAGCTTACAAAACATCTAATAACCTTGAAATGCCTGAAGATCTTCATAAATTGTAGCTAAGAACTAATTTGATTTGTCAGCTTAAAAAACCGCATTATAATAAGTCATTAAATTATTTTATTTGGAGCTACGAGCTACGACAGACACACAGACCCTCTCTTTGCGTCGAGGGTTAAAAAGATCAACTGAAATCTATAATTCAAATTCAATTCAGAAATAGAGTCTATAATTGAATACCTAGGATAGGTAGGCTTGCTAAGATTGGTACTTAACATTCGCAGTTAGTGATTATAACTATTCATTGTATCGTACACTGGGATGCCATGTCCAGCAGACGTTTGATAAGGCTTTATTGTCCCATTGTCCTATTTAGTAGCACTGTATAAGTACGAGTATGATAGAATTCGTTGTCTTCGAGCGGAACGTGATATTGAAATTCCTAACATAAGGTTTACCTATGTGTGTGCCAACTACGATCGTTGCGTGCGGCCAATGGTACGACCACTGATTTTAACTAATGTTTGTGAAAATTATGATTCTTTGTTTGGGAACTTAGAAATATACTTTTTTTATATATCTGGCATCTTATTTTATGCTCTACAAAACGTGTAACAGAAACCCCATATCTATCCAAAAGGGCTGAAGACAACATCTGGTATGGAGTGACGCACAGTTTCAGCTCAAAATAAGTGACTCAAAGAATTTATACAAAATTATCGGTTTCATAACTATATTTCTTTAATATCAATAATAACAAGGCGTCACAGCTTTACGAGGGTCAATAACTTTTCATGTCACTTGCCAACACGATCATTCTCTTCTTTCTTCTTAATTTGAAAAATTCGGTTTCTGGTATAAATGCATTGAATGTATTTCTAATAAGTTCTACACATGTAGACATAGGATTACAAAACCCTTGCCATATCGTTTGTTATCATCCAAAGAAGCCGTGCACTTGGTACCTATGTATAAACCCTTTAAATTAAACGTTGTATATTAAATTGTGCGATTTGTTTGTGCAGTTTTTTCTTTCGTTCATAAGAACGAAATTACTAGACTTACGTGGAATATAAATTCCAAGTAAGTCTTTAGTAGAATTGTTTTTTTTTTTCTTGTCTTTACTTACACTCATGTTTTTAATAGTTACGCTCGTTTTTTTTAATACTTATGATCTTTGGTTTCACCATGCCATCATGCAACACCGCATTTATTCTTCGTTGAAAGCAGCAACAGTACATATTCAACTATCCAAAAGTGGTATATATCAAATTTGGAAACTCTATCATTTAGAACCATTGAGTTTAATCCCACTAACATTGTTAACATATCAAGCGTCATAAATATCATCAAACTGAACTCAATATAACATTCTGAAGTCCGTAGGCCGTTATTCGTAAACAAAGGCTCTATGATAATTATGAACATTGAATGAACGCCTACGTGAACAGCCTCTCGTATTCGTAGCAAATTATCGATATCGAGTCAGTCTGCTACGCAGGCTACGAAATTGCTACGAAATTTCGTTAATTTTTACTGGTTTATTAAAATTGTATGCTATGAATCCAAGTTGTGACATCCAGTAGAATTGGTTGTGTACAACGTGCATGTCTATTGTTCTTGCCAAATTGTTAATCCACTTGACTCTTACTACACATTTCTAGTTAAACGGGATATCCGGTCTAAATCCATCCTGAAATTAACTGGTAACGCAATTTGAACCGGCATATGTACGTCAGTCGTAGCTAATGTGATATTAATGATATTCATACTAATTTGGCCGGGGCCGCAAAACGAGGCCATGCCAAGTTTCGGCTGTCTAAATAATTACTAACTCCCCAATGACGCTGTGCACACATACTTTGTTGCTAGATTAAACAAGTTAGTTGACATTAAAAACTACTTTAATGCCGCAATTTTAGGGCTGCATATGAAATTTAGAATTAAATACTACATTTTTATGTTGACTTTATAACTATTTCATTGTTTTTCTGGATGGAATGGTGCTTATTCATATTTTTAAGCGTCTTAGCTTTGAGCAGAGAAATGGCCAGGTCTTGCTTAGTTTGAACAAGTTTCAAGTGTTTCGTATTTCTTCACGACTGTGCCACTACTCTCAGAGGTCGGTCACACGTCCATAGTAAAAGAAACAAGAACATTAATTGTCACATAATGTTTATTCCCAATCTTTGGACCCTATAATGCTTTAAAACTAATGATAACATAAATACAACATTGCAATAATTATTATCGAAATAAAGAGATTTTATATTTCATTGTATCTGCGTCTCTTCTGTAAACTAAATTGGAGAAAACATTGTATTTTGATGTGTTTTTCTCAAATTCATTTTACAGAATGACGCATTAAAGCAGACATGTCTAGAAAGCAACGTTTTAAAAGCTCAACTGTCAATTTATATCTAATTTCAGTTATCCTAAACTAGACACCTATAAAAGACTATGTTTATTAACTATTAGACACATAATATTGAACATAAGTACGTTCAAGAAAACAATGATTATATTATTTCGTTAATAAAAGATCTGTTACCTACAGGCTAGTTTATAAAACATTTTCCTATTAATTGTCCGAATACGTTAGTTGTTTCGGTTGTTCTCGACTCTTGCTTGGAGACAGTCAGTAGCTCAGTGGCTCAGTGGCTCGTGACTCAGTAAGACTGACGCAGACAGGGTTTTAGATGAATAAAAACTTCGATTGAGGATGAGCTCAAATTTATTTGAATTAACAATGACGTCTCCAATGCCACAATACTTCATGAAGTAAGAAAAGAAAAGTAATGAACATCTATAAAAGTTGTAATAATGATAATTAAGCTAATTTTATCACTATTTTTACAATGTCATTATGTTCTTCTTAAACCACAATAACACTTTACCTCTGCTCTAAAAGCATTTAAATAATCCAAGTCACACAAATCTAACAATTAATTACTAACTATATAGTTTGTATGGTTTATTTTGCTCGATATACAAATAAGTTTTCAGCAACGCACTATCTCTTGTCACCGAAATTAAAATAAAATGTCATTTAATACTGAATACGAAGCGAACTGTTAAAGTAATTTGGTAATTAAGCCATGTTATTATATTCTAAAGTAACAATAACGTAATACAAACTCTACGGCGATAAACAAATGGAACTTGCGCGACACTACTCGGGACTATGCGTACGACTCACGTTAAACACAATCTAATCGATATTACCATTAACGTACGAAAACAACACTTAGCAGGTATTTGATACTCCGATTATTTTGTCTTCTTTATTCTATTCATATTGTATCTCTTAGAATAGTATTTAACTAAATTTATTAAGGGGCACAGAATTGATATGTTTCCGATGCACGGCGTTTGTGTGATACCGCTTCACTTAACCTAACTTGCAAGGCGACGCTACACCCCTACCCTACCCTATCACATGCGGGCCAATGTCACGCGTCTTCATATAAACGACGCAGTTCCGATCCATCTAGCTACTCGATTTCACAGTAATCGTTAAGAAAATATCATTTTATGGTTTACATTAACTTTTTGTGTTTATATCCCTTAGAAATTAAATTTATCAGAAGTGGAGTTAAATCCAGGCGAATGGATAAGACGACAGCGAAGCGAACAATATAGTATATTGGAAACGCAAAAGTGGGGAAGCGTGACATATAGCCGATTGCATTATAAGTAGTAGACGAGAATACAGAATAAACGTCTCTATGAAACCGCTTTTTTATTCCTAATTACACATTAAATATTACATGATGATATGTATCGAGTAGTCCCGCAAAAGGTGACGTAGCCGTGTCCGCAGCCACTGGACGTCTCTTACTCGCTATCTAAGGTTGTTGGACGGAATCATGGCGGCGACGACGTCCACGCGCACTCGCCGTGCTCGCCACGTCAGCGCGGCGTGGCACGCCAGCAGGCAACGCTAACCAAAACTCTCAAGTCTGTCGATGGCTCCACGGAACACTACAACTATGATAGAGATTTCAAAGAGTGTACACATATGTCTGAAGAGAGCTTAAAATTGATCGTCATCACCATAAAGCTATCGACACACTCACAGAACAACTGAAAAGAACAAATAAACTTTTCGTTGTATTTTAGTATGCGCCTGAGGACGCCGCTCGCCGAAGGTATGGGAGATCACTACTACATTATTACACAATTACTTACACACGAATTAGCATTATATATCGAATTAAATAAGTGAACATTGACTTAGCTTAATTATTATAACCGACAATGAATAATTAATAATATATTAAAAAAATCTGATTGTCAGGAGTTTTCATGTAACTCAAAACATTGTAATACATATTAATGATGGATTTTCATTAGATAATAATGGCTTGGGTATAAAACTGAACCTAATTGTATATTTTATTTAATAAATTGTTTTTCGTCTCTAACATTAGCAAAAGTAGGTACCAATGAAACAGTACAATACGATGCCTATCCTAGGTGTCTGCGAGTATGACCGCGGCATCAGCCTCACGTGGGTCCGTAACGAATTGTGTCTGCATACACTGCTGTGGCTTCAAAATAATTAATTTATCGCGTCCACTAAACATTGCAGTACAATGTGCCTACAAAATACAAGTTTGGTACGGTCTGAGGTTAGTATTAAAATTATGTATAATCCTTTATCTTTGGTCTATACGCCACGACGTTCGGTACATTGTGAAGTTACAGTTACTATAAACAATGTATAAAATTTTGCTAAGTCAAAAATTGACGAAATTTCTATTAAATATTGACTAAGAGATTTCATAAGAATTTACATGCGGTATCTCTGGCTGGCGATCGGCGACAGTCACGTGAGTACCTCAATAGATTCCTGTCGCGTCAACATTGTAACCCAAACATCCAAAACCTTATTTATATAGCCTAAGCAGGGATTTTTTTTTTTACTTTTTTTTGTAAATTTTACATGTTTACATCAGCAGAATACGTCACTAAATACCTATCATAACATTAATATTTCATTTTTGGTTTATTGCTATCTCGCACTGCTCTGTACTTATGTCGTTACCGTTCCGTCGACACGTAGGTAACTAAGTAGTCATTCTGTATGCGATAGTCAACTAGCTAAAAATAAAAAATATATTAATCTTCATTTTGATTAATCCTAACAATTCAATAAATTTAAATTTCATTACATTGTTTCATTATTATGTATGAATAACTTTCATTAAATAGTAATGTAACTATGCTGATTTTCTACAATAAATACCCTTATCTAATATTACATTATTCACCTAACGATTACACAATAAAAGTAACTACTAAATTTTAAATTAGATTATTACCAAAAAGCTCGTCAAAGCATGCAAATAGTAGAATAATGTTTCACTATTCAGCGTCGGCGCGCACGTCGCCGGCTAATTACAACTATATATTAATTAATATAATGATTACATTTAATTATTTAACTCTCATAAGGCCAAGGCTAAATTCTCGCAACAAGAGACAAGACTGAACTGATCTCAATTGTGTCGCATCGCATACCACCGCGAACAGTGAGGGAACCCGAACTGATACAATGCAGAATTTTCAAATAAACGCTCTACCTCGTGTACACACAGAGGTTAGAGGGAAATCGAAGTATGATTTTAGGATTCTTTTTCGCAAGGCACAAGAAATTTTGGTAGTCATCTAAATAGAGAAGGACAAACAAAGTGAAGGGGTCAGTAGAAGCAGTGAGGAGAGGTTGCGAGCGCACGCGGTGTGTCGCGTTCAGCGTCTGTTGCACGCGACAAGCGGCTCCGAGGGCTTCCCCGTCCTATCGCACAATCCTACCAAATATTATAATTATTGCAATAATTCATTTACAGATAGAAAGAATCGATAGACCAACACTAGAGTGCCAGCGCGACAACGAGTGATTGAACATTATAAACATTACTAAGAAAGTATTAGGTAAATATAATTTGAAATAGTCATGAAATTCATTTAAATACGCTAACATTATCGAGGCTAAAACAAAAGTATCGTATTATTACATACAACTTCATTTAAATCATTCAACTTGAAATATTATTTAACAAAACGTAATCTTTCTATGAAGGGCACCTTTGGTTTTTAGCTTACTCGAATGAGATATATCCTAAAATGTTTAATTTCTGGTAATACACTATAACAAATCCTCTCAGTTGTATACATCGGCCTTGTAAATCAAATATACAAACTTTACCGTACAATAAGTTAGTTGTAAATAAATCTTATGTTACACGATAAATTGAATAATAATATTAAATAAACAGGCTACATTTAAAATAGGAAATTAATAGATTTAAATAATAATATTTTATCATGAACAGTAAACAATAAACCTGGAATGTTAATAATAATACAATTAACACTTGCTAATTTTGGTATAAACGAAAAAACACCACACCTCTGACGCTTGGAGTCAGGGAACGTATAACAAAAGAGGAGACGGAGCGCCTAGCGAGGACACGGGAGACAGTCTCGTGGCGTGGGCCCGATGCGATGCAGAGGATGTCGACAGCGTCCCTCAGTGAGCTGGTTGTCAAGTGCCGAGAGCCACGAACGAGCTAATGCTGCTCGCCCTCTTCTCCGCCTTTGGCTCCCTGCGTAGTGCAACACACGTTAGTGGGCGATCACACATTCATAGCGATGTTCTCTAAGGCTTACGAGTTAGGCAGGCATTAGGTAACTCTATATAGTGCGAGGTGCATGGTGAAACATTGGTAGGCCGATAGCTTCGGCGCTCATAACAGTATTGGTTTTCTCGGTTATGAGAGCCGAAGCATTATAGAATTTAACACACAGCTTAAAAACATACTTTTTATTATTTTTGTCATTGATTGGATTGAATCTGTCATTAATATTAATGTATAAACGACATACCGCATGTCAGTTTTTAAGAAAGTAAAATGTCTCTATCTATATTTTAAGATAGCAGCGATGTCGTCAGACGTATGACATTTATCTGGCAATCAGCTTAGTATCAATGCAATGTCTAGTTAGCAGATGCATATTATTACGACAGATCCTACGAGACTTAGAGAATATCAGTCAGACGGATATATCAGAACTAAACAAAGTGCGCGTGCATACTTCATGTGCGAGAATCCAGCCGTTGTGTGCCATCTTATGCCTCGCGTATTCGAGGTGGATAGCGCCTTCAGAGCTGAGAAGCAGAGCGCCCTGCAGACGGGCGAGCGCGGCGGCCGCGTCCGACGCGCTAGCGAAGTCGACGAAGGCCACCGGGCCCGAGCTGCCGCCGCCGCTGCCGCCGCTCAGCAGCCGCAGCCGAGAGAACCCCGGGCAGCTGTACCATCATATCTATTGTGCCCACTCGTACCCCCTCAGTATGACTTTGTGTGTCTTTGAGACTGACCTAATGTCGTGGATTCTTGTAGCTAAATTCAAAGAACGCCACATTCGTGAACAATGTTTGGTAGTTGATTCATATTCAGAAAGCAATTTTATTCGTATGGTGCTTCTAAATTCTAAGAGATATAAACTAAACAGTGCAACATTTGTCATCCTCTTTAATGCTGCGGATATAAGTATCGCGGTCGGTGTGTGCGGTACGATACGACATAAAAAGTAATATTCACGGCTCTCATATAGTGTGGTGTTATAGTGCTAACGTACGACTAGTTGTGACAACTGTGGAGATATAGTGACGTTCGTCATGCTTAGGGTGGTACGGTGCAGGCTGAACATCTCACACAAACGATGTGCTCAACCAAATACTTTCCTTTGGAATTATCAATTCAAATCATATAGTTTGTGTGAGACACAGAAGAGCCAAAATTGAAACATAAAATTATAACCCAATAATGTTTTACGTGGACGACATTGTGATATTCGGTGCAACATGCACTGTGGAAAGTTACATTTTATTAACTTCATATGCATTTTCCAATGCTTTTATATGTTTTATACCATATGTGTTGCGTGATCATGCACATAACATCGTGTTATTTTTCGACTGGAAATATTATTCCACGGTTACATTTTAAATGCTGTACATTTTTCAATGTTTGACTGTATCAATTGCATTGAAGTATTTTCAGTCGAAAACTTGAAGCGTTTTGCACATATATGATTGCAAGACGGTTAATGTTGTGGACGTACCTGCTGAATATTTCCTTTAGTTCATGTTCGGAGACGAACTGTCCGAGGTTAGCGACGAAGAGTGTCGAGCAGGGAGGGGCGGGGTGGTTGGGCCCGCTGTGCGCAGGCACGGCCGCGCCAGGCGAGCCCAGCGCGGGCGCCGGCAGCACGCACGCACCCAGCGTCAGGGGGGTCTGGACATTATTACCATGATAATAAGGTCCAAACTCCTAGTAAAGTTTGAATTACATAAGAAACCGCACAGACAGCGAGCCGCCTAGCATTCTGCGTTCTATGACTTTCTGTAATGCGTGTCTGGTGCTGGAGTTCCTGTGTGCTTGTGCATGGCGTCGATTATATTACTGCATTACATAGAACGCAAAATACTTGGCAGCTCTTTAAACATTTGTAATTAGTAAAACATTTCAGCATGATGAGCTTTTAGGCAGACTACAATCTGAAATAAATTGAACAGATGCAAGCAATATTCGAAAGCATTGTGGTGCAGTGAGTATTAGAGAGGCTTTGGCGTAGTCAGCTTAAAGGTTTTAACACGAAGGTGTAAGTCGCGGTAGGATAATATTTAATGATGATTTTTCGCGATTTTTCGTTTTCGTGATGATTTCGTTTTTGATGATTTTTTTCGTGTGCTGAAACCTTCAAGTGAGGGCATTTGGAGCAACTCGGGAGAGAATAGGTAACATACGTGGTGTGGCCTATCGGCGGCAGCTAGTCAGAGGTAGGATCGAACGGGCGCCATCTGCGGGTGGATGGCGGGGTGCACCAGGCCGTGCGACAGCGTCGGCAGCTCGCCGCCGTACGCCAGCGGGTGGTGCCACAGCTCGCCGCCGCCCGGGAAGAACGGACTCGCTAGGTCTGTCCACCATAACATCAACGTCACCAAGCGCACATTACAACCAAACAAGCTGTGTCAGTCTGTTAACGAATTCAATTTCACGACGTAACTATGAATGTGGTATTAGAATACTGCTATAGAAAAATATTATTTACAATGTGCTTTAAACATGTTTTCACGGTTCTTGGAAGATTCGATATTTAAGTTTAGAGTAAGCTCCAAAGAAAGAAAAAAAATGGTTTTGACACCATATTTATTCTTGGAATTACTGTTCCGGTCTTTGATCTTGTAGTAGGTGACAACAGTTACGAAAACATCATGAATGTATTATCATGAAAACATGTAAAAATTGACAACAGTGGTAAGAACCCGACAGATCAATTAATAGCTTCGCGGAGCTAGGCCTTGCGTGGTACGTGTAAGCGGTCACAGATACTTTGCCCTTCGCGAATGCTCGACGCCCCGGTCGTACCCATTACGTGCCTACGGACACGCTCTTAGACTAACGTTCGGGTAGCCACATTGAGGATACGAACAAAACAGTGTGAGGATCGACACAGACACAGGTCGTGCGAACTTATTAGTGTGTAGAGGTACGGGTGTGGGGGCTTCGAGCGATCGCCGGGCGGTGTGTGCGTTCGGCGGTACTTACGTCCAGTGAGTGGGTGCATCAATGCGGGGTGTGCGGCTGGCGCGGCGGTGGCAACTGCCGGCTTCGGCTTGCTGACCTTCGTGTTGCTTTTAGCGAACTCCAGCCGAATCGTTTGCGGCATGTCGGGGTCGAACCGGACGCCCTGCTGTGAACAGCCGCGAGCGGTGCGGCGCTCCGATATAATGACGATGGATGGCGGCGCGGGACCAGTGGTGCGAGAACCGCTGGCCGCGACCAGAGATAGCGCGAGATGGGAGGGCGTCGGTATATAATCTACAGACTGCTTCCATATATTTAACTATCATATTCTTTCCCAAAATCAATTTTCATTAAAAGTAACCTAAACAGGGAAATAGTTCATGTTTGAGGGTTCGGGCATATCAATCGGTTCGTCAATTTAGCCTCTAATTGATTGGATCATTCGATAGAATCGAGAGGTCCGCGCCTGCGCCTGCTAAGGTGAGGAACACGGTGCTCGGGATGTGACATCAAACCTGTCAAACAGTGACATGCATTGCGCTCGTATTTACACGTAACATGGTCTTATGGTCGGTCACCCGTCGCGCGGTCCTCACAGCTCAATGACACCGACTTGATGACCTGACGTGGTCTATTTTGTATGTGCATGGGTTTAGCATAACTTACTATGCGGTTACTCGAGTCAGGAAAATGTTATTCCAAGTCTACAATGAGAATATTAACTATAGTGCTCATTGGCTGTGTTTTAGGCATGTGATGAGAAGAGGTTTAGTAACACCGTGCGTTATATATGTTTTAGTATTTACAATAGCATATTGAGCTTCGGATACCTAGGACATATCTCAGTTTCATTGAGATACTGCGCCCTCGTGTTACCTATCATACTGTGTTCTGAAGCCATTCAAACTTATTAGGCGTTGTAGTGTACGTGGATATTTTTTGTTATTGTGTGATTTTCCGCATTGTAGGAAATATAAAATCATTTTAGTAAGATTTTATTGAGATTCTATCTGTCAGATATCTACGGATAAAATATTTTATTGAGTTCGCTCCAATACACTGAGGCAAATAATGTTAGTAGGGGTTTATCAGAGATATTGGGTCAAACTCAATGCTTAGTAGTAGCAGTTTTAGGATAAGTTCTAGAGCTATGAGACTTTGTGACAGTACCAACCTGAAGATCTTGTTTAGCTGCCTCCGCGCCGGCTCGCGTGTGGAACGTGACGAAGCCAACCGGCTGCAAGGAAATGTACCATGTAGCGTATTATATTTTATGTAACATTTATTTTTATGTAACACAGTCATGGATATAATATTTTATGTCATTACTGAGATACCACAAATATCACATAACACGCAGTTAGTTCAATATGAAATTGGTGCATTAAATGTCGTAATATGTTCGAAGCTTCCGCCTTTCGTTGTCAACTAAAAAGATGGAATAATATTTTACACGAACAATACACAAAGTTAGCTTAACATTATATCCAGTTAACTGTACACTTATTATGCGGACATTATTTGTATAAACTCACCGAAGCTGTTTTCCCATTCTTGCTGGTAACCTTTAGCAGGGAACCCTCATAGCCCTGTATAAACAAAATTACAATGATTATTTTAACGCTGTTACCAAAAGTTCCCCCACGAGTCTAATGGTTGGTAAAACTTTTAGATGGGACTACATTATCAAATTGCTGGAATCGCCGGTGTCATTCATGTCACAGTAAAATTCTTTTCAGACGTATAATGTTGAAAACTACTGAAAAAGGTGGTACGTGGTGGTGCCAGGCGCGGGGTCGTCACGCGATACCCTCGCTATACTAACCCCCGGTTTAGCTTTAGGCACCTTTATGTCCGCGGAGCCATCCGTGCCAGCCGAGGATCGAGTGTAATCCCCCTTATCGGTAAACAGAATCGATTCAATCCGAATATTACGAATCGGAGCATGACATTTGATATTTACGGTGCAGTAATCCGGAGCGGGATCTAGTCGCGTGACGACCGCGACGATGCTGCTTCCCGCTTTTATTTTCTCTCGATAAATATTTTGACATTTCTATTAGGTTGATATGGTTTGTATGAAAAAGTTTACACTTGCCGACATTAATTCGAGTTTCGATGGAAACACAGCAAGCAAACATAGGTACTATTCTGTCTCAGTTAATTTAAAGACAAATTAAATATTATTTTTTAAATTGTTATATAGTTCTCAAAATAGAACAGTCTAGACAGATAACTCCGACAGTCGAATAGACTTACCCCGAAATAGACGACTTAAGCCAATTAATTTCCCAATATAGGTAAGTACATGTAGCTGTAACAAATAAAGTAATTAATGGTATAATATAATAATAAATAAAAACATACCTCGTACGCTCGAAACAGTAGATAGAGCTCCCGCGGCTTCGCATCCATGGGCAGCCCGCTGACGAACAGTGTTCGCACCTGCAACAATACAACGGCTATTGAAATGTTTTATTTTATTGCATTCCATCTCTATTGAAGGGGAATTGGTTACATGTAGCTTATTCGGCTTTATTAGTTTCATGAAAATGTTTTACAAACTTGTATAATAGTGTTATAAGTTTACTTTGCTTAAGTAATAGTGTCATATAAGTTTTGCTTTAGTTTTCTTTTTATTCGTAATATAAATACGGCTACTCCGTATGCATGAGTGGATTAATCACAGCCCAGCTACTACTTGAACTGTGATTAATTACGAAAATAAAAGCAAATCCATGTTCCGTGAAATGTATGAATAAAACTTGGCTTACGAGCGTCTAATGACTTACTTTGCATAGGTACCTAATGTTACCACGTGAGCGTTCTGATGTAGAATTTTTTTTGGTGTTAACTATGTATACCAATAACCAAACAAAAGGAAATGGAGACCGGAAAATCAATTTAGGTAGTACAGTACAGTTTTCTATGAACTCAATAATTGACGATTCAATTATTTGTTAAACAGAGCTTACTTTGAGTGAAAGCCGGTAAAACCGCTAAAAGCATAACAACAATATTTACAATAAACCGTTTTGTTAGCAGAACAAAAAACTAAGAATGAATATTCACGTCAAACTTTATAGGTTCAAATAGATTCAGAAAACAACGAAAAAAGATATCAAAAGAGTCGCTGGAAGACTTAACAGGCTATTTGTCCTCAATAAACAAAGAAAATGTCGGACAATTTTCACAAACAGCCACAAAGGAGGCATAGAAAACTTTCAATGCTGGTTCTTTCCGATTCTTTCATCGGTTTTGTAAACGGTGCAGCGCATTAATTCGACGGGTCCATTTAATGAAATAAAACAGAGCTAGTAATGGCGGCGCGATTTGGCGCGTGCGGGAAATGGAGATTAATTGCTGGCAACACCGACCGCCGCCGACGCTGACGCCATCTTGTTTCGCACTTTATTTATGCGTCTGAGTGCGCTTCCTATTACTTTACAGTTTTTATCATACATAATTAGGTGACGATAACTCAATGGTCCCCCGAATTTTTGCTCAAAAGTACAATGTCTAATTCCAGACGGCTACTAAATTCAAAGGTGTAACCTTGAAACTATTGTCGACTGTAGTTTATCTACTCCTACCCAATCATAGTCATTGCTTTTAGTGGATGGAATATTAAATTATAGTTGTTAAAACAATTGAAGCTAACTTATTATATTAGCTACTGACGGTCACCAGAATACGTTACACAAATAAAACAGTTTCAGTAAGCTATTTAGGGATTGTTATCATACTAACTCTCGTTACCATATCCTACTCAATATTTTTCTTAGATAGCCGCAATCAACTCTGCAGAAATAAATATACTTATTGATTTAATATATAAAAATGTTGCCATGCCACAAAAAAGCCATCGAAACGTGACGCAGTTGTAACAAATAAAGATTCGAGGGTACACTATTTGGCCGAGAGTGTTGATTTATCAGGTTTTATCAACATTAGGACACTTGCGGCGAGGGAGGTCCTCGGTCCTCGTATATATTTTATCGGCATCCGTGCCCCGGTCAGTGGCAGAATGTCGGACCTTTATGTCGGCTATTTTCCGGTCGAATGCACGGGAATTCCCTGTTTCGGCGGAGCGCGATATTTTTACAGCGTCATTTTTTAATATTGCGGCATACCGAAAGACATTATTACATATATACATATTTAATGAGGAGTTGATAATGTTTTGTGAATGTTTATTGTTAGGAGTAAACTATCTATAAGGTTTTATAACAGTTTACTCCGGCTTAATTAGACCGAAGTGATGAACTATCTTATTACAATGAACATTATTTTGGGCGTTATTAATTTTAACAAGTTACGGGATAATATTAATGATTCAGTGGTTAATATGTTCAGGTCAGAATAACCTTTTCATTGGAAAGTTATTAATATCATTATACCTTTTATGTATTATAAAATTAAAAGCAATTGCGAGTTGAAAATTCCGTGGGTTATAAAACCAAAAATTTATCTTCTCCTAGCTAAAAATCTACTTACGTTCTTTGAGGTAATATGTACTACGTATTAGAGGAGCTAAGCAAAGGATATGTTCCATTTTGTCAAGAGTTTAAACTAAAGTTCGCTGCAGCGCTGAAACAATAATAAGTCGTATAAGAAAACAGTAAAAACACGCAGCACTAGAATGCTTCTAAGGTGTAGTTTTCTCGCGACCAAAAGGTCGGAAGCGCCGTGATTTTCATGGCGCTTACGCGTTTCGTTCAACGTTCTGTTATAACATGTCACCCATAAAGATTAAACTGACGACTGACTACAGAAGTGACATAGCTTTATAAATACCTAACAAGCTTCATTCGTACTTCTTTTTAACCGACTTCTAAAAAAAGGAGGAGGTTCTCAATTCGGATGCTTGTATTTTTTTTTTATGTTTGTCCACGCATAACTCCGTCGTTTGCCAACCGATTTGAAAAATTCTTATCTAAAATTTTATCGAAATCGGACAAGCCGTTTCTGAAAAATCAACAAAAGTCTAAAAAATGTTTACGTTGATGATCTTTTCGTTTACGCTGCATTGCGTTTTTTGTTCGCGCATAACTCCGTCATTTACAAACCCATTTGGAAAATTCACTGACCCACTAAAAAGCACGAAAATAAAAACTTTTTTGCAAAAAATAAAACCGACTTCCATATCAAAACACTAAAAACGTGAAAAAAAAAAAGAAAATACAAAACCAATAACACCGACTACCGAAATTAAAATTATTTTTGGCTTTGTAGTGTTTTGATATGGAAGTCGGTTTTATTTTTTGCAAAAAAGTTTTTATTCATATTTTATTATTAATTGAAGTTAACCTTAATACTTAGTAAAACAAACTTTTGTTTATTTATACATATAATCAAATACGGTTACAATTAGTTAAAAACATATCAAATTGGAATAGGTAGAGAAATTATACAATTCGCTTGGAGCACGAAGCTTACAGTTTACACAAGCTTTGCGAAAATATAATGAACATACATAAGTATGATTGGATGGTAACCACAACCAGGTCTCTTAATTGTGGTTGTTTTGGACGAATTTTTAAAAAAATTCTCTATCTTTACGCCTAGGTTTCCACGTTTGGAAAACCTAAAATAAACAAAATGTAACAAATTATGTCTTACAGTAAGCAATAATTATTTTTCAACTTTCATTTTTTTATCTTTTTTCTTTGAATAACAACCGTTAGTTATTTTCTAAATGTAATTATCAAATAATAATGTAAAATATTTGTTAGATTATTATCTTCCGCTATAAAAAGAATTGTCAGCTTGTTCACAAATTGTCACATCTTAATTTTTAGCCTATGACAAATGGCGTCCACCAAATATTTTCTTCAAATTAAATTTAAAAATAAATAGCTAGTTATTCACCGATGAGAAGTTATTCCTCTGCACTTCGCCGTATTAGTTGAATTATTATTGCAATATCATAAAATACAGAACGTTCTTTTCGTATTAAACAAAAAATTACCGATGCGCTCAAGATCTGGCAAGCGTTAAGTGAAGTGCGGCCAATACTGCGTTCCGTTCAAGTGCGGTCAACTTGAACGGAACGCAGTAGTTATGTGTGGTGACTCCTCTAGTACGTAGTACATATTATTACCTCAAAGCTTACGTTCGGTAAATTATGCCTAATATTTAGCCGATCTGATACAAAAATGTTAAACGCTGAACATTTTTAGAGATCGCTTTCATTTTATCCAAAAATTTTATGGCAGCACAGAAAATAAAAACCTTTAAGGTTAGAAGAAATTTAGTTTTAAATATAAAATGTATCAGTATAGATTATGTTAGATAGATAAGTACAGCATCCTCGGCGTAGCTACCACGGGAGTCATGAGTTTGGTTCCCGGGAGACTAATAAATATCTGTTTCTACTATATGCAGTCACTTTAGATTTCCTAGCATGAGGGATGGTTCGGATATAGTTAAATCAATTTAACGGATAAAGAAGAAATATGTTTGTCTTGAAATAATGGTAGAACTTTGGAGAATTATTTTGCAGAGAGTTTGTAGACTGTAGATTGTATCAGTTTCTTAACTTCATTCGGAAGTTGTTAAAGTCAATTGAGAGAAAATGAGCTTCTAAACGCCGTTTGTGGACTAACAATTTGTAACGTTTACGGTTACATTAGAAGGAGCCACAGCCCCTTTTTCGGTGACAGTACAAGACTTTTAAAAAGCCATTTATTTATTAAATATTTATGAAAAAATTGGCCAAGTGCCAAGTCGGACATGCCCATGAAGGGTTTCGTAGTAGCTACGCAAAATATTTTCTTTTTCATAGTTTTTGTTTACATGACAAGTAATATTTGCGAATCTAAAAATGATGATATCTTTGTTACTATATAATAATGTTGATTTGCAGTCCCTACACGTAGTGTCGAATATCACATATGTACTAGCCAGTGAATGTGCTATTTTCTCCTTAAATACAATTTGCTTATCTTTGATACACTGAAGTTCAAGAAATTTCCTGACGACACCATTTTTTTTTTGAAAATATAAAACATTTTTCGAAGCATTTCAAATCATTTCGCGTATTATACAAATAATTGCGTATCCCATCTACCATCTACACATGTTTTGGGAATTCCGTCAAAGGGAAACTATAAAACATGTATTCCGATCCAACACTTGTAAAAAAGCACGGCGGCGCACTATGGAAAATCGTAGAACAACTGCTGATTAAAAATGGTTTTTGTCAATGTCGCTACTGACATGCTTTTTTATTTTAATCAATAGTTTAAGGACCAATCTAGACTATAATATCAAAAAATTATACATATGATATGAAATGATTTTTTTACAACACCACAAACTATATAGTTTTGACGGACGGCCATGTTAAGCCTGTTCATTTTATCACTTTGAAATTGATTTTAATGTTGTACATTGTAGGAAAGGTATAATGTATTATACATATATTTCTGGAAACCTCATCTTTTGGAGATTATGAAATAAGTGATATATATTTTATAATATGTTAACGTTTGCCATAAAATAATTGCAAAATTAAATATGGTGAAAAAAAAAGTTTTTTTTTAGTTCATCGAGACTTTTGACAGTTGCCCACGTTCACCCCTGCTTTGCATTTAATGTTGATTTGTAGCCTAGCTATTCATAAACATAATCAAATCAAAAAAGCTGCGGATATTTGCGATTTTCGGAGTAATTAGTAAAAACGTGATAAAAGTCAGAAAACGGAAAACCTCTCGTTATCTATTGCGGTTTAAAATGTAGACTGTTTATGTCAATAGTTTGCGGTAAGACAGGTAAGTGGTAATACTAATGACGGTAATACTGCCAGAAAATTTTTTCACAATGCAAGCTGTCTGCTGAAATTACAGGAGTGGATATAAATTTGAGTAAACGACTTTACATAATTCTACAAGCTCTTTCATCAGGTGTAATGATAAATGCTGAAAAATTTGGCAGTTATGCTATGGAGACTGCCAAAATTTATGTGAGCAATTATGAATGGTACTATATGCCATCTTCAGTTCACAAAATTTTAATTCATGGAGAAAGTGTCATAAATCATTTTTCAGTGCTTCCTATTGGTCAATCTCGGAGTTCGGTCTTGCTCAGTTGGTCAATTGGAGAATCTCGCAATAAGTATTATAAAAAATTTCGTCTACATCATACTAGAAAATGCTCAAGATCCGCTACAAATGAGGATGTATTTCATACTCTTCTTTATACTTCAGATCCTTACATAACCAGCATTAGAAACCCGTATACTAAAAACGTAAAGGAACTTGATGAAGACACCTTAGATCTTTTGAAAGAGAACAAATTGATTTTAGATCCCGAAGGTCATCAAGTATATATGGCATAATTATATTAAACATTACTTTACAATTAATTAACTAATCTGTATACAATTTTAATCACAACATTTTTACCTTTTTTATTTTACACAAAATTTTTGTTTTCAACCGACGAAAAAAAAGGAGGAGGTTATCAATTCGACGCGAATATTTTTTTTATTATTATTTAAATTGATTTGTTTTTTGGTATACTATAATTATGACATTTGGTTTTTGTACACATTATAATGAATTTATTCATTGTTAAAAAAATAAATAATGGACATTTTTGATAGTTTCGAATTTGTTTTATTTTTTTATGTATGGTATTAAATTTAATCAAAATTAATTACAGTCCATTTAAAGCCATATACACTACTCTATATTTGTGCAAAATTTTAGAACATAATATTCAGAAATAAAAAATGTAGTGATTTTTAAACAGAAACAGACCTTTATTTTCCATAGTGCGGCGTGTATATAAGAACGTCAAATGCTCGCACACCTAACACATTTCAGGGAGGGCAGGGTGGCAGTGGACTGCCCGGTCAGTTTGAAAATGTCCCTCCACTCCATGTCGACCATTTTACACTCAGTTGCCCCCGAATCCCTACGCTCACTATTGAGTTATGTTTCATACTCGCCCGAGATGGGAGAAAGGGAATTTTACCGAATAACACATAGACTGAAAAGTTTGCGCGCTGTGATAACAAGTTTTCCTTTTTCGAGCCTGCACTGCTTCAAAATGAAACGAATCCGCTAATGTAATAGATGTCGCTGTTTTTTTAGTAATTACGTTAAAATTATCTATGGGATGACTTTGTGTTTCGGATTATATTGAACTCGAAATGAATAAGAACGTTATTTGAAAATGTATTTTGATGTTATCTGCTGTAGGGTGTATTTTGTCTCTACTTAAAATTGCTCTATTTATCCGTTTATCAAAAAATTAACTGACACGATAAAACACAGTACAAAGGTGAACTAAATCTTTAAGCTTTTTTTACGACTTGTTATTTGTAAGACGGGATTGAGTAAGAGTGGACAGCAGATTATTTATCGATGAAATAAACTAGTAAGTACGTATTTTTTTAATAATTTTTCTTTATAAGAATATCTAAATATCTACGTATTTTAACTTTCTCTTTATCGCCAAGAAACGGCAGCGCGGTATAAGTGGTCTATTTTGAGCTTATCTCAATTTTACGCCTTTACGGTTTTGAAAGCGGAGCGAACATTTTGATCTGTCCAGAGAGAGTGATACCATCTCGAGTTGACGTTAATACGACAGGCCCCAAAAAATAAATTATTTTCCTCTTTAACGTAATAAAGATATATTAGAGACGCGGTGCCATACTTTGTGGTGTCTACAAGCAGTTTCAATTATATTTTTATATTATATGTTTATATTACCAATTCTACGGCAGGTACCCACATGCGGGCGACTTGTTAAGCAAGACAAAGTTGTTCCTTAAACAAAACTAATCTTGACACCTGTTAATTTTTTTAAATTTCCATCATTCGACTACGATCATGTATCCTATGACCGTATACCGTATGACACATTAATGTATTCAACATAACACATTATCGTCGTATTAACGTGGAATCGTGAATGAGTAATCAAAGAGGAATGTGCAGCGTTTCAGTGCACTTCACATTGGGTAGTTGCAAGCTATGGTGCCTAGTCATGTGAGAATTGACAATACATGTAATGCGTACGTACTAATGTAAAGATTTGTTTTGCAACGCTTGTAATGACTTAATTAGTGCTAACTGGTAGTATTGTGCTGATGAGGTTTATAGAATAGAGGCAAAATTGTTTGTAATATCAAACATTGTTTTGCAGATGTAAATAGATAGTTTACTATAATAGCTGAGTAACGTTTTCTAGTTTAAATTTGTATCTAGAGAATACGTACGATTCCAAGAAATAAGAAATGGGAAGCAGAGTCGAAGCTAGACTTGAGTTTAAGTGAGGATAGTTACAAGTAAGGTGGAAGAAAAATACTAATGATATGAATTGGTTTACCAATTTTGTGTCTTTCTTGACTGGTAAAATGCATATTCCATGAGTTCTTTTTCGTTTTTCGCCGACGAGTATTTTGATTAACAGTATTGTTGCAATTGTTTGTTTAACTGTGTATAAGATACAAAAAACTTCACTTATGTCTCAATGATTACATATTTTTGAAGCACACAGTCAAAGGTAAAAATAAAAAGTATATGCTGATATTTATTTAAGGCTTCGAATCGTCATGTTATTGAAAATAGGAAGGACTTCATTCATATCAACTGATTTGGTTCATTTAATTTCAAACGCCAGAAATATTATGTCAGCCATTCTTTCGTGAGTCATATAGCCTCTGAGGCCTATGAATTACGAATAGAAGATATTTCCTTTTTTCTTTTTCAGATGTAGGTACCGAAACACCAGTTAGAACACGAGTACGAGTACAGGCAGCTTTCATAGACGTAAGATAATTGACGATATACAACTGTTAGAAAACCACTCGGGGATGATAATATGTTAGCTATAAGATTGTATTTTAAATTATTTAATACCTACATCGCGATATATTTATTAAAGAATGTCACCTGTCATAGCACTTTTATTGATTGTACGAAAGCTGATCTCTCCAACAGTTTGGTACTTAATTGAACAAGCAAGGGTCAGTGTTGCGACCCAATCGTCATTGATTTCAGCGCGAGTCCGAATATTAATTTAATACCTACGAGTGTTGCCCGATGTGATAATAGTAATAGCGCGTTCCAATTGGCAAGCCGATCGCATTCGACGCATCGACAATTTTCAAAATAAAATCATTAATTTCACTGACGTTTATTGTACACAGTTTTTATAGCTGCTGTTCAATTGTTAACGCTGCTAATTTCTGTTTTCATTTTAACTAAGGGATGTGATTTATAAAATTATTCAATTTAATGACATAATAACAAAATAGAAACTCAATAACTTATTCATAATCACCCTCAACATAACAGGTTGCAGTTATATACGAAAATATAAAAAATAATACTGTAGAATGTTTATAGAGAATTTTAATTTTATCACATTTTATTTATCTATCCGGCAACCTGGAAAGCAAGCAGACCATGTTGACATTCAATAAACAGCACCTATAAATAAATGAAAATAAAAATAAAATACGGATAAAGGTGTATTCACACGATCGATCGCACGGGCGTGCATCCGAAGCGATTGGAGCGGAAACGCCTGGGGCACTGCACAGCGAATTTATCATACGTTAGTGTGTACATGCCTAACTTTCAACGTGCAATCTCACATGGTAGGTACTATGTTTACCAAGTGTGATTAATAACTATTATACCGAATATAACGCTCGGCAGCGAGCTGAGTCAACAAACGCCCGATCAAAGTATATAAGTGCGATATTGATGGTGATACGAAATGAAAACCATTTTAGAATAAAAATTGTGTGGCAACAATATAAAAAGCTTTATTATAAGAACGAATAAATTAATAGATTAAAAAACCAAAAACACGCTTATAAGACTAATGTAATGAGCAGAGATTAGAAATTTTTACTAGTAGGCAGTCCAAGGTTCCATCAGCCACCTTCCAATTCCATTGTCAGACCAGTTCAATGGTACCATAATATTGTATTGTCGTCTAATCTACATATAATTGCCAAGTTTCATGATTATACAACAATTAGAAGTAGGTACGTTTAATTCAGATTATTAGATTTTATTGCAATTTCGTTTGTTACAGATTGACCTAATAATAAATCTATGGGTTACGCGGTAATTCAAAAAGGTTAAGAAAACCGATAACGGATTTTATTTATGTTTGTTATAACCTTGAAATCTGATCGTGTTCAAACTCCATTACGTGGCATTTCTCACAAGTGCAAACACGACTATGATACGATATTCCATCATGGAATGCCAGTGCCTATCTTCCGGCTTCATCATTAGACCTTGAAACCCAATCGTGGTCAAAGTTCATTACAAGACTTTTCTAAGAAATCCAAAACAACTAAGATACGATTTTCCATCATGAAGTTCCAGTTCATATCTTCCAGCTCCATCATCAGATCAGTTCGACAGTTCCATATTATTGTATTGTCATCAGAACTACATACAGCTGCCAATTTTCATTACCCTACGACCCTTTGAAGATGGTTAAATTAGTTAGCTTAGATTCCATTACATAGTTAGTCACATACAGGTCGACCTAATAAAAGCGTGTTAAAAAGGACAAAATGCTATCGTCTTGTCAAAGCCAAACGCCAGCACATGAAGCTACCCGAAACTGTCAAATTTTCCCAATCAACCTTGAACCTAGTTTCATAAATAATAAAGTTGAAAATCTATTAAAGAAATTTGACAGATTGTTGTAGCTTGATGTGCTGGCGTCTGTACAAATGACAGCGGGGACTAATGACTTAAGGTGCGTTCCGAGGCACGGAGGAATCTCAATTTGTTATAATGTTCATCCATCCACAGACCGACGTCAGCAAGCATTGCTTAACCTCGAAGATAGACTGTTATTATTTATCCACGAGCTCCTCAAGGTTATCAAGTATGATAATCAAAAAGTAAATAAAAAAACATTAACCTCTCGCGTGTCTTATGTTACACAGTGCGACATAAGAAAAAAATGCTCCAAATGTCTTAAGTCGGACAGTTACACTTAAGGGCTTGGTCAGGATTGGTCGATAAATATCTGTGGCTGTGTTGCAAGTAGCAATACGTTATGCATACACCGCTAAAATGAACGAAAAAAAATTTACAATATGCATCTGTGGTTTTTGTTGTGACGCCGCAGACTTTTTCGTTGTGTTATCAAATAGTTTTTATTACTTTTTATAATAGTATTTTATTATTTTTTTTGGAATAATATGTGTTAAAATAAAATAAAAATTAAAAATTAAAATAAATGTGTAGGCACATTTTTTTTAATTTTTTTTTTCGGATATCAGTGAAAATTATAAAAGTGTAAACATATCACATCACTGCGAGATAAGGTCAGTTTGATTTGCTTATTGAATGATATAAATAGTTAGATAAACTCATAACGAATCCAGGAAGGTATAATATATACCATGATAATGGCCATAAATTGCCGATTTATCATTTTTTCTGAAGTCCTACCCAAAAATCAGAAGGAAATTCAACATGCGACACTCGAGGGGTTAACGTCAATACCAAACAATGAAACCTCTCAATAAACAGACGGTTCATCAAATCGAACACGTGAGCCGTATGTCCGCGAACCGAGGACGTATCATTTTCAATTTCACAAAATAAAAATCCGCATAGTAGATACACAAAAAGTAACAAAAAAAGCTCCACGCTTCGAAATCCAACGGCACAAAGAGGAATAGGAATGAAATGTCATGGTGTTTGATATCAATAAAAGGGAATTTAATGAAAATAACCATTTATTTCATTCCTGATGCTTGGAACTGGTACCTGTAGGGTATGATTCAAACTGGTACCCTCTATTTGTTGTTCAGTTTTAGTTCTTTCGAAGCCATTGTTGGCTAAGAAGCCGGTGTAGTGCTAGCAAACAATATTCCATGGAAATATAAACAAACTTCTGTTTGTTGGAAATTACCGTACATTAATCTATTGTTCGGATTTCCATGATATTGTTTACGATTTTCTTTCGACTGGATTAAATATTTAAGAAAAAAAAATATGAAAGTGGTCCCAGAGGTCCTGAAATTGAATCCACATTACACTTGGTTGCACTGCATACAGCAACAGTAACCAAAACTCGTGTTGTTCGATTTGGTTCCCGTAGTTGATTGAAACAGCGGGTGCGCTGAATAGAAAATCGGTGGTTAACTTTTGTTTTATCCACTCTAACGAGAACTTTGGCAATTCATTTGTTTTCTCCTTTTACGGTTCGCCAGATGAAAAAGTAAATCAGTGCTGACGCATTGTTCTTGGTGGCTATTTTTGTGTTGCAATCCGAATTAGCCGGGCGGCGTTCCGCGAACTCAGGATGACTGATTGGATTATAGCCATATTTTGGTCTCTATCTATATACACATATGTATCGAAATTGGGTTGATGAATTATGTACCTATAATTTTGAAAATGTCATCCGTGTTTTCTGTTTAAAAATCTTCATGTTTAAAATATACGAGTAAATACAATACAAGAATTTCAAAACAGGCAATAATCCGTAGAAAAAGAACCCAAATCAATAACTGTGCGCGTTCCGATAACAAACTGTGTGAAAACTTTGCAAAATGAAGTGGTGAAAGTTCCCTGGGCAATTTTTCTTCTTGCCGTCAATGTCAGAGGCAATATTTCACGAGTTTAACAGCGCAACGTAGATATCGACGGCCCACAGTGGTCTGAAAATCAAGCTCCATATTCATAGAAACTTAAAATCAGGAGTTTAAAAAAAATTATAGTAATGTGTCTGGTTTACATCCTTTTATTTGATATTCACGTATGGAAGGTATTAGTAACTCCACGTGTGAGAAAATAAAGATTTGTTTTTTTTTTGTATGGGAGAAAATACTTAAAGCTACTTTATTTGAAACTGAATAAAACTGAAGGGCTGGTGCTCACACGAGGTATAGTACCAACCACGGCGATCAAGATGACATCAAATTTATATACCTTAACGTGGCGCTTTGCGCGTAGCAAATTTTTTAATTTTCGAAATTTCGATAGGTGATTTTTCAAATCTTTTACATAATCTAAGGCAGTTGACCATCGATTTACTTATACAATATTTAGTTAATAGCCTACTATAATGCCTTTTTTGATGAGAATAATTAATAATGTTCTTGAACAAATACTTTTTTTTTACAAAATTTCATAATCAGCCATAATCACGGGGATTAACAAGTGACTGAAAACTAATGTTACTAAGTAACTCATTTGTTAATCGTCGTGATTATGGATGAGTTATAATAAGATACTAATGTCATGAGCATTTATGGAATACAGCTCTAAGGAAGTAAGTTATGAATAATTCAAAGGAAAAAAATCGTAGTAAACTGATATTTATATTTTTGAAGAATATCAATTTAAAAATCTCAAAAAAAAAAACGTATTGTGTAGAAACGAATAAAATATATATTATATTGTAAAAGCAGTTGCATACCGTACTTACAGTTACCTCACACGTAAAGTAAACTAATCTATCTAAATTACAATATAACATACATTTATAATTATGATACACTACAATTACATTAAGGATAAATAATAATTACTATTTCAGTCTTTTTTACCAGGGTTATAATTGTGGCTACTATATTTATTTAAAACGAATATTAAAATTTTCGGTTGGCCTTATTATACACATTAAAACTACTGCTAATAGCAGTGAGTATCATTCACCTTCATCAAAATTCTCTAAATTCGAGTCCATCATTGACGCACTAACATCGACAAATTCAATATTCTCTTTGTCTATATCAGAATCGTTATCAAAGAGAAGAGGTTTCATGTCATCAGATACAGCTGCTTTTGTGGACTTTCTCAGCACGGGTCTTAACTGGACAGGTAAGGATCTGATGATACAAGGAGACCATTGAAAATGTTTTCGTTTGTCACTTTACGACAAAATTTACGTAAATGGTGCTCTCGGATACAGTCTTTGTTTCTGGCTTCCGCTGCCTCTTCAGATAATTTGCCAATGGGCATCATATTAAAGTGTTTGATTATTTCAGCACCGTGCAGTAAATGTCTATGGACACTCGAAGGCATGTAATACCAGCCATAGAGCTCCACGTACATTTCTGCAGTAAGGCGTGCAAAGTTTATAGGCTCCCTACTGGCTACTACACGCAAAAGTGTTGAAAATCTTTGGACTAAACGGGAATCCAATCTTGTGATAGCTGCAGTTTTTGTAGGATCACTTAAAATTTCCTAGCTGTGTTCCCATCATTTGTAGTTCCTGAACCTGGAATAAAACCAAAATACATGACTTTGTGCATAAAATAGATATAAACGAATAATGTTACTTGAAAAAATGTAGATTTAAATGCTATAACTGATATTTTATCGCACCTTGTTTGACGATGTCTACTAGGAGGCCCATTTCGTCACGGAACTTCTGCTGTATGATTTGTTTTCTACTCTTCATTGAATCTTTACTGATTGCATCTCTGGCTTGCCATGTTTTGAAGTCGAGTTTATACGAAATATGAAGTAAGCATTCCATACATCTGATCCAAGCATGTAGACTAAAAAACCATATCGGTATATTTCGGTTGAAGTCGGTTTTCTGGAAATAAAGTGGTTAAATTGATAAAAATAATATATATTGCTGTAGAGTGATATAAATTTGTAAAATTTTTGAAAACCCATTCTAATACCTTGTCCAACTTATTTCCGTAGAAGTTGCTTTACATATATCACAAGTCTGAGATGAGGTATTTGATAGCTGTGAAGTGATTTTGCCTTTAATCATGGTCATAAGCATGGTGTGCTTAACAGAATGGTTTCTCATAATGGAAGGCTGCTGCAGGTCTTCAATCTCGTTTTGAATTATAACCTGTTCTTCAACGATGTTCAGCTTGTTTTCGTTTAAAAACTTAAAATATATTGGTCTGCAGAACATTGTGGAAGATGGCTTGGGATTTTCCCATATGTTTTCTTCGCCACAAACTAAGCGCAGAGGTGTGCCTCTGCGCTTAGTTAAAAAATAAACACATAAAAATGCTAGAATCATCATCTTCTGCCATAGTTTGCTTATACAAACTTTGCCTTGAAGCACCATCAAAACCCCACTTGCATATTAGGATCAATTCTTTATCATCCAGCGGAGATTCTACACGCATGATTTTTCCAAGTCTAGCCACAGTTTTGTCCAAAATTGCTTGAAGTTTTACTTTAATGCCTCTTTTCGTAACTTCTATGGCATTTTTGCGGATAGCAGTCCTTCTTCGCTTCAAGGACGGCTGTATAAGAAGGATACAGTGGTATTCCTTCATCTTTTGCACAAGATCTTAAAGTTATATACTGCCACTTCGAAAGCTTTAAAGAGGTCAAAATACCTAAAGCTTTATCAGTAGAATATATTGGCATAGTTTTCTTTGGCTTTAACAATTTCTTTATCTTTGTAGCTTCTTTGGGATGCTCCGGGACTAGTTTAATGATATCTGCCACATTTTTGTTTTGTACTTTTCACCCAGTTGCATGAGCAAAACTTTCAGTACTGTACGTTACTGTCTTCCACTCTCCTTCTCTTCTGTAGCGGGCTTAGATCCTCGAACGGTTTTTTGGGAC
The DNA here is from genome assembly GCA_943138885.2 of Tholera decimalis. Lineage (NCBI taxonomy): Eukaryota > Metazoa > Arthropoda > Insecta > Lepidoptera > Noctuidae > Tholera > Tholera decimalis. The sequence goes on along the minus strand of OW964563.2, from coordinate 19,566,955 downwards.
TCACAACTGATGTTGATGTTCCGACACTGCACGTCTCCGTTTATAGCGTAGTCAGAACTAGAACATGGTTGCTGTTCTACTGACACTAAAGAAGGGGTCATCTTTTCCCTCACGAGCTCAGGCCATTTTATGTCCTCTTGCAGCCATGTCTCATACTTTTTATGAATGTACATCTCGTGCGATTACACGAGATCCATTTGTTCCTCAACAAGCACACATAAGATGACGATGTTCGCTGAGGCCAGTACCGATGACTTCTACGGAATAATCCGGAAAAGAAGTGCATCGCTACTACGTCGCTGTTGGGGCAGCTTGAACGGGATCCTGAGCATGTCCGAGCGGTGGGATTCTCCTTTCTTGCGGAGATGGCTGCAGGTGCATGCCAGTACCTGCACTTATTATTATACATATGTGACATACATATATTTATTAATCTGCTATTGACATTATCTTGTGACATTTTTAATCTGACATTGTTTTTATTTATTTTTTGACATTTCTCATTTTATTTTATTGACATTTATGTATATTTATTTTCTATAATTCAATTTAATTTAATTTCAATTTCACAGTTATGTTCTTTTTTTGCATGTATTATGTGTATAGTTGTGTAAGCCGACCAATGGCACATGTGTTAGTTTCCTATTTTATATGGGTCACAGACCTGAAATAAATGAATTTTAGTTTTAATTTAATTTAATAAGTGTGACAGAATTGTCTTAATTCCTTTTTTTCATTTTCTGACTAATCACCAATATTTTCAAAAACTTCCAATAACAGTTTAGACTGTGAGAAACAACTGTTGTTTGCCACAAAAATGAAAATGTCCAAATTGGTACCAAAATCTTCCATCACAACACAATAACAACACGAACGTAATAAACTAGCGCGCACAAGTGCATAGAGCTACTGATAAAATTAAAATCAAACGTCCTATTTTTATACAACTACCCTCATTAACGTTCGTTTTTCTCTAATTGGGTAGGATATTACAGACAACAGATATTGATTATGACTAGGGCTCATTTGGCCCTGCTACATCTTAACTGGTTAATGCTCATAACATTAGTATCTAATTATAACTCATCCATAATCACGGCGATTAACAAATAAATTTCTTAGTACCATTAGTTTTCAGTCACTTGTTAATCACCGTGATTATTTTACAAAATTGCATAATCAGGCATTATGCAATTTTGTAAAAAAAAGTATTTGATCCATGACATTTTTAATTACTCTCATCAAAAAAAGAAATTGGTCCGCAATCGCGGCGATAAGTCCCCTCTTTGAGGAGTGGCTGGAGAGACGCCACGTTGTCCTCACCTTCCGCCTGACGCAGGTGCAGACCGGACATGGCTGTTTCGGGAGGTACCTGTTTCGGATACAGCGGGAGGACACGCCCGGGTGTCGTCATTGTGAGGACACGGTGGATCATACGGTCGAGGTGTGCTCTGCATGGGCGAAGCACCGTCGTGTCCTCGTAGAGGCGATTAGCGGCGGCGATCTCTCGGGCTTGCTCTGGTTCAGGCCATGGTACGGAGCGAAAGGGAATGGGATGCAGTCGCCTCCTTCTGCCAAGCAGTCATGCTAGTGAAGAAGGAGGCCGAACGCGCGAGGTAGAGGCTACTCTCTTCCTCGCGCCCCGGTGTTGCGGATCGCAAGCCGATTTCCGGTCACCGTAGGCGCGGGCCTGCGGACGGGGAGCAGGGGTCGCTCACCGTCCGGTAAGGACCAGGCTCGGGTCAGCGGCGCATCGTGTTCCACGTGCGCCTTAAAGAGCTGTCAACACCAGTGACGGAGCCTCACAGGGCCATTGCCTGACGGGGTTTGCGGGAAAGTTCTATCGAGGTCTCAGAAGTCTGACACACCCTTCCGCTTAACCCAGAGCGGAAGAAGTCATTCGATGATTTTCCCACCCAGAACAAAAAAGGGCTATTAACTAACAATTGCATAAGTAAATCGATGGTCAACTGCCTTAGATCATGTAAAAGATTTGAAAAATCACCTATCGAAAATTAAAAAATTTGCTACGCGCAAAGCGGCACCGAAAGGTATATGAATTTGATGTCATCTTGATCACCGTGGTTGGTACAATAAATACCTTGTGTGAGCACCGCCCTTCAGTTCCATTCAGTTTCAAAAAAGTAACTTTAAGTGTTTTCTCCCATACAAAAAAACTGCAATCTTTATTTTCTCACGCGTGGAGTAACTTTTACCTTCCATACGTTAATATCACAAAGAGATGTATACCAGACATTTCACTGTTTTTTTTTAATTTCCTGACTTTAAGTTTCTATGAGTATGGAGCTCGATTTTCAGACCACTGTGCGGCCGTGGGGAATCCTAGTCCGACTCGATGCTTGATGGACGTGGCCCAGGGAAACCAACTAAGCCAATTTGTGTGTAAATAGTTTGCAAAGTTATTATTTAGGTTATTTGGTTGGCATTTATGTGAAATCAATGTCAGATTGAAGGTATATTTTGTCCGATTTTACGGAGGTAAGTTAGTACCCGGTTCAGCTTGTGATATAAGTATTTAGATTTTTCTCAACTCGACTACTTTAACATTAATGTTTTTCCATAAGTACTTTTATATTTAAGCGTTGCAATAGATAGTCTTCATTAGATATTCTGTAAAGAAACGTTTACTATAAATTAAACGATTGACTGAGATAGAGATATTTCTAATTTTTCGGTTGACCTGCGCCGCCAAGATTGTAGCACTAAGAAAATAGATAAAATGAACGCAAACAGACTGGAAAGTAGAGAAAAAGAGCCGCTGAGCTGCCCGGTGAACCAGCAGACTATAGCGACTAATTGAAATCATTGAACACACTTCAAATGTTTAACTTGACTGAGCTCTTTTAGATAATATTTATTTCAGAAACTGAATTGATTGAATAGCTAAACTTCCCTTTTATTAAACACTAACTGCTGCCCGCGACGTCGTCTGCGTGAAGGCTCTACAGCACCAAAAATACCTAAGATGCCAGTGTCGCTATAGCATTATAAGTAAAAAACTTTTAAAATAGCATTAAAATATAAATTTTTTTTGCAAGCGCAGCAAGTGAAGAGAGTTATACCTGGGTGAAATGCAGAAACCTTGTAACATTTGAGTTTGTTTGTGTCCTATGGTTTTAAAATGCATTGAGTTAATAGCATAAATATTTATTTTGAATATTATACCTCATAACCAACATCGTAAACATTTATTTATAACTTCGTAATAGCAAAAACAAATACTTAATAAGTTTTGAAATATGGGTTAAAATTATTTCCATACATTTTATTAGTGTCCTTTTCATTTCGTTACACATTACATTATTTATATTTTTTTTTCTGATGAACTTACCAGTTTAATTTTTATTTTAATAGTTCCTTCATATCAATAAATATTATATTATTTATGTGGTTCTCATAATACGCCTTTTTTATTATATTTATTTACTCCAAATGTATTGTCTCTAAAAATAAATGTTTCGTTACTCAGGATTCGTTACGGGAAATTTAAAGACGTACGTTAAGTTTTAGAACGAATCCGTATTTTTTTTAAGTTAGCCACGTTACCTTCGAATGTTCTTTGACAAATGTCAAACTGCAGCCATTTTGTTACGGCGGAGAAAGTGTGCGTTTCGGTGAGTATTCAATTTGCTTGTATATTTTATCAGGGTGATTAACGGTGATAAATCAATATGTTTTATGCTTTAAAACTATGTTTTCTGCAAAGGAAACTATGCACATGTTTCCTATGATATAGTAATCTGCTGTAATATTAGTTGCTTTTCAAAAGCTATGAGATACAAGGTGTCTCAAAAGTAAGTTCACATTTGCTTATCTTATTACGCGAAAGCAACTATTCTGAAAGGCGCGGGGGGTATGTCAGTCGGTAGTTTGGCTCTTGGGAATTTAGTCGCTATGGAGCGTTTCTCTGGTGCGGACCGTGCGTTGTGCGTACGTGAGTTTTACAAAAACGGTAATTCGGCGACTGTAGCGCGTAGAAAATTCTGCAGTATTCGACATATTCGTCACTTAAATGATGCGCCTAGCACTCGTCTCATTGCAAAATGGGTTGAGAAGTTTGAAGAGACTGGGTCAACTCTGGAGAAACCAAAATCTGGGCGACCAAGAACATCAAGAACAGCCGAAAACGTGGACAGTGTTACTCAGTCTATTCGAGATGATCCAAACCTCTCGATTCGGAAGCGTGCTGTTGCTTTAAATGTGCACAGATCTTCATTATGCCGCATTTTACACAAAGATTTAAAGCTGCACCCGTACAAAATTCAGTTAGTGCAAGAACTGAAGCCTCAAGATGCTGGTCAGAGGCTTGCCTTTGTAAATCAGATGATTGAGCGCTTTCCAACGTTCACCAACATCTTGTTTTCCGATGAAGCCCATTTTCACCTGAATGGGCATGTAAACAAGCAAAATTGTCGTTACTGGAGTGCAACCAACCCAAAACAAAAACATCAGAAACCGCTACATTCACCCAAAGTCACCGTATGGGCAGCGATGTCGGCGCGAGGAATTATCGGCCCTTACTTTTTTGATGATGGAAGGGGACGCACACTCACAGTGAATTCAGAGCGTTATGTGGAGATGTTAGACGAGTTTTTCGTACCCCAACTGCAAAACTTTCCTGGTTACAACCAAAGAACATGGTTCCAGCAGGATGGAGCAACTTCACACACGTCCAACAGATCTCTGCCTCGAGTTTGAGAAATTTTTCCGAACAAATTAATCTCCTGGCGAGGTGACATAAATTGGCCTCCACGGAGTCCCGATTTAACGCCTATGGATTTTTTCCTGTGGGGTTATGTCAAATCAAAAGTTTACGCTAATAAACCGACTTCCCTGGCACAATTAAAAGAAAATATCCGTCATGAAATGGCAGCCATCACGGAGACTACCTGCCGAGCTGTCATAGGCAATTTTAGTGCCCGACTAAATGAATGCCGAGAGCGCAACGGTTTACATTTGGACGATGTTATTTTTAAAAAATAAATTCCCAAACAGTGTACTTCAATATAAAATAAACATTTTTTCAATAAAGCTAAGACTTTTCTTTTAAAAAAAGATTTAAATGTGAACTTTCTTTTGAGACACCTTGTATAAACATTTTTAGGTAATAAATACTCAGATGTTCTTATCAATTTCGTTATTATTTCGTTACGCAACGAAACTGAGAAAATGTAAGGCTGCGTTTACATACAATTAATACTGAATCAATCTATTTCTAAAATTATATATATTGCAGAGATGGCGCCACTATCAAATGCAAAAAGGCAAAGAAAGTACCGTGAGCGTCTAAAAGAAAATCCAATAAAATATGAAGAATTAAGAAAAAAAAACATCTCGAAAGAGTTAAAGCCCGAAAAAGCAAAATAAAAGATTTAAGTTATAAAGGAAAACAAGAAATGAGAAAAAATGGAGAAAATATTCGTCTAGATATTATAAAAAAATTGGCCAAGTGCGAGTCGGACTCGCCCATGAAGGGTTCCGTAGTAACTATAATAAATATAATATACTTAATATATTTATTTGAAAAAAAAAACCTTACAAATTTCTTAAAACTAGCTTATTTACAATTTTTACAACTACGCCAAATAACTTTGTTTTTCATAGTATTTGTATGAATTACAAAGTTATATTTGCGGTTTTAGAAAATATACTGTATCTCAAAAACTGCTGACTCGATCTCGTTCAAACCAATTTTGGTTAAAAGTTTACATTAAGATCTACAACATATGTTTTTTTTAGATTTTTCACTTCATTATTATAGAAGTTAGAGGGGGGGGACACACACATTTTACCACTTTGGAAGCGTATATCTTTTAAACGATTATCTTTATGAAAAAATCATTTTAGAAACCTTACGGACGGACAGACAGACAGACGGACAGACATGTCGAAACTATAAGGGTTCCGTTTTTTGCCATTCGGCTACGGAACCCTAAAAAGATGACCGGTCAATCATCTACTACACCAGTTGATACAAATGACAGAAAAGAAGAAACGAGCATGGAAAACAAAGAAAATGAAGTAAGTCCCCAAGCAGGACCTTCGAGAGAAAAAGAAAATAAGCTTTAAGAAGCTGCTTATCTTGCCAACTAAATGCCACCTTGTTTAATTTTTTCTAAGTTTTATCTTTTTGTTAATAAGAGGTTTATATCGATTATTTTCATTTCTTTGTTTTATAATTAGACGTTTACTGTTGAGATTATTTCTTGTGATTAAAATAAAAACAATATGATTAGACTGAATTAGACTGACATAAGTGTAATTTTATACTGCCAAGTATCAAAAATTTAGTTGAGAAAGTTCCTTTAAAAGTAATATTGATAAAAAAAATATTTTTATTTGATTAAAGGATAAATAAAAGTTTAGTACAATCACTACTACTTAGTGAAGTAGATACTAATAAATGACTTTAAATTTTCAATTTTTTGTATTATTTTGATTATAGTGAATATCTCGGAAATTAAATATTGACAACTTCTCGTACGTCAAGATTAAAAACAATGTGCTTTCAGCACATTTGATATAAAACTTCTTCTTTGGCTTCAGCCCTCGAACCTGACTTATTGAATTGTTTAATTTTGTTTTTTGGCTTGCCTTGACCATATTGTGTGATCTCACCTTTATAGTATCAGTTTTGTTATTAATTTTATCAGTTTAGTTATTTCTCAGGTGCGTTACTTTTTGAGAATTAGTGACATATTTTCTGCATTTCACCCACCTGCTATATCCTGCTGAGTTCAGTCATAAGATGTGACTGAAGGAAATAGAGAAAATAATTCAGGAATACATTCCAGGAGACGAAAGAGTAAAAATACGTACAAAGGTATACAACAGTTTCCTATAAACTACGTTGGTAGTTATGGTGCCAGAAGCCAAAATGTAAAGAGAGTCAGGACTGGTAACGCGGGAGCAAGCGACGTACAGTTGCCCGTATGAGAAGCAACTCGTCCTGAGGTCGACACCCACTGCCCTCAGTGTCTGCCCCTGCGACTTATGGATGGTCATCGCGAAGCAAACACTCACGGGGAACTGTACGCGCTTGAACTGGAACGGGAAGTTATGAGGTATGAGGGGAACACGTGGTATAAATACTGTCTCACCGACGCCACAGCCCGTAAGAATTTCCGCCTCAATGGTGTGTCTGTGGAGCGAGATGACTTTAAGGCGGGTCCCGTTACACAACTTCGGAGGAGATAGGTATGATTTTGATGATTGATGGTATGCGCTGGAAGTTCACTTGCTGACAGGGAGTTCAGAAATTCCACGGGATAATGTGTGGCGTCATCTTGCTCGACAACAGTGTTTATCGAGGTGTAGAGCACTTCATTCCCCTCAATTTCCGAGAGAATGCATTCGTTAATTGCTGCAGCCTGATCATTTTTGGGCGTCAAAATGGCCCGCTCACACACCCAAGAATTCTGCTGGTGCGGTATACGACTGATGTCCCCGTACACATAGCGAATGAGTTCTTCTAAGCTGGATACCACTCTACCGAGAGACTCTGGAAGCACCCCCTGTCCACCTCTCTCTTCTGGTAGAGTGCCTTCGCGAAGACTTAGAAGGACATCGGAGAATTCTTGAGCACGTGCATTGCCGCCGAGCCGAGCTCTCACATTACTGGTCAAGCGCAGCGTACAAACTCGTGACCACAACGAAGATCGTTTCAACGAAGCATTCACCTCGTCAGCCCTCGATCCCCGCGTCACCACGGGAAGCGTTTGCTGGAAATTACCACTGAACAGAACTGTGACACCACCCATCAAATGTTCGGTCCTGCGGATGTCCTGCAGGGTCCTACACTCATCCCATACGATCAGAAAGCAATCCTTGAGCACATGTCCATTATCGCTGTTACGTGACACATCACAAACAGGCGTTTCAGTGCTCTCTTAATCGATGGGAATTTTGAATATGGCATGTGTTGTCTTGCCACCCGGAAGCAGTGTGGCAGCGATTCCCAACGACGTTACAGCAATAGCAATTTTGCTTTGCTTCCTGACCTCTGCAAGTATGGCAGTGGTAACAAATGTTTTTCCTATTCCACCAGGAGCATCCAAGAAAAACATTTTACCCTGGTTTTGCCCAACGCTTTCAAGGACGGTGTCATAAATTTGTTTTTGCTCTGAAGAGAACAAAGCGACATGGTCATTTCGTATGGTGGTCATTTCGCCCGGATCGTAATTTGTCTCAGCGTTATACTCCCGATTTCCACGGACTTGATGCGGTGATGATTGGGGAGCTGGTAACCTATATTCGATCAGTGGCTTGCCGCCGATAGAAATGATCACATCTTGAAGTGAACTGAGACAGGTGTTTAGCACGCGTTCATCAGTTACTTCGACTTCGTCTCCAGTAGCACGCCTCAAACCTCGTAGAAAATCTTCAGACAGATGATGGCGATACTTCTCCAACAAAGCTACCGGGTTCGCGACTCCACAAAACACCAAGATGACGGCAAACAGATGACGCATGCGGCTGAGACTGTCACTAACGCTCGCCTCCGCGAGGGTGTCATCCCAATTTTGGTCACCGTCGAGAAGGTGATACGGTGCTACGCAGGCTGCGCGGTTACAAGGAAATCTCATAGATGGCGCTACTTCAAAATTGTCTTTATACTACTAACATTCATTAAATTATGTTTCTCTGCCCAAGTTACTTAAATGGCGTAGTTTTTATAGTGTAAAGCTAGATAATAGCATGGCTTACTCAAAAAACAACATTTAAATATGCATCGTTCGATTACACGCTGTCACAGAATGCGTAAGAAAAATAAATATTCACAGCTCCTCCCCCGTAGGTGATAGCGTGATAGTATTTAGCCTATATGTTGACCTCTTAGTAATATTCATGCACAGTACTTTTTGAGTTTAGCCCGGACATACATACAGACAAACAGACCAAATTTCTAAAATCTATATTTTTGGCTTCGATATCGATTGTAGATCACGCCCCAAGTATTATTTAAAAAAAAATATTTAATGTACAGTTTTGACTTTCCTACGATTTTATTATATGTATAGATTAACGATTCATCATGTCATATTACTTACTAATTCTTGACTTTTGAGTTATTTATAAAGAATAATTGCTTATCACAATATTAATGACTTCATCCGACCCTTTTGTCTCTTCTCAAAGTAATGTTTTCTTGAGCAATCCTCCAGGGTGCGCAAAAACGTCTATTTAACCACTATCATTAATAACTTGGACCTCTTTTCGGGGATTACTTGCAAGAAATACGATCGAGGATATTGTAGTTCAATAGATAGATATATGAGTACATTAAGTATCAATATGCTACCTTTTAGTTAATATACTCGCTTGAAAAATGTATGTGGAAAAAGAAAATTTACGGCCAGTCATGAAGAGGGATCATTTTCAAGACCACATGCGCCTTCAGATTTATGTACAAAGTTGAGTTTGCTTCTAGTTCTTATCGAGAACACGCGAATATAAAAGTTTAGCATATAACTACTCTCCGGAGCTACAATAAAGTAAGCAGTAATCCTTTTCGCATCCATTGTATTCATGCGTTCAAATAACAGTTATCTCTATCGAAAACTGAACAAAATCTAAATAAAATATTCGGTAGCAGAGCAAAAGTAGAAACGTAAGTAACGAAAGAGTTCCAACAGAGCAATATGGCCGACCACCTGCTCCGCTGAGATAGAGATCATAATGTTAATTTAATTAAAGGACTAATCTAAATTGCAGACGACCCAACACTCCGCCGACCATTAAAAGGATATTTCGTCGCCGACACTAAGTTGGGAAAGTCGCTGATTATAAATATCTTGGAAAACAAGTCAGGGGAGACGATTTACAGTAAAAACATCAAGTAAATACTGAAGTTTGTGGAAGTTTTAATCTGCAGGGTATATTTTTTATTCAAATTAGCCGAGTAAATATGTACAAGTATAATAACATTTCTGATGAGAACGGACCGTGTAAACTTAATTTAGGACAGGACGTAAAAGAAGGAATTTTGTGTGCTAATAAAACACCGTAAGAACTCTGCGAAAGTATTCTTGTATGTAGTGTTTTGTAGAAAGAACTCCTTCAAGAGAATAGCCGTACAATCATAGTTGATGAACAGCTATATTTAATTAAAAGGCAAGTAGGATACTTATCTAAATTGCAGACGGCCGGTTTAAGTTTCATTAAAAGGGGTTCTCCGTCTCTACACAAGGAAGAAAAAGTTTTGCAGCGATAAAGATGCCTTTCGTACTGAAAGCAGACAAAACTTGTTGGGAGGTGGGTGGAAAACAATTTATTATTTCCTTTGATAGCTAAGAATCTCGAAAGAATTTGCTAATTTTAAATGCTCAATGCACGATTTTTCTTCGCTGTAAGTATTTATTTCGTTGTAAAATGCTTTACTTTTTTTCTCTGTTACCGAATTTATTTGTCAACTTTTGTGAATATTGTGGCCGTTATACGAGAATAACTTTTAATCGGCTTATTTTTGGATAAAATAGTATTTCCGCCTGTTATACCTTGATTAAAGGTAGAATTTGGGTAATCATATAATGGCCAAAGATAATATATAATGAAGAGACAACAGCCAATATCAATTCAAATTGGAGGGAGCGGTCGGTAACAGCACTGGGCTGTTGGTCCGCCCAAATTATGTTCAATGGATAATTAATCGTCCCCGTTCACTTCAATAACAATGGTGGGCCATATCGAGATAGGTTGATCATTATAAAGCTATACTGCACGGATAATATCATTTTAACGACCTTTAAACGATTAATGATGCGATATTTTTTCGCTGTTGACCTTTCGTATTACCTGGACGATGGGGACTTTGTTTGTTTTGCCCTTTGTCAGGGAAGCCGCACTTGTTTGTTCCGCCGCAATGGCCACTCGAGCTGCTGAACTAAATGACGAAGTACACCGGTTTGTTTACTATTTTAAATTAGATGTTGTCGTTGGGTTATTCGTGGCATAAATAATGTCAGAAACTTAAATGTCTACCTATTTAAATATCTATGCATATGAAAATAAATTATGATACCTGGCATTGCAAGAACTTTATGATTTTCTTGCGATTCTATCCTCAAGAGAAACATACTTGAGCCCGGTAGTATTATTTTAATGGAACCCTAAAGAGAGGCAAGTACGTCGAGTAGGTACTTCAGTAAGCTTTTTACCTGTGCAAATATAAAGATATTTCCTATTGACAAATGCGTGTTTAGATATAATCTAACCTGAAAAGGTTCAGCGGTAAGACAAATATAGCGAGCGTAGGATTTCTTTGATCTCGTATTCTATATTTGTTTATACAATCAAAGCGAAATAATCCCTTTGTAAGGCCCGGAGCAGACCTGGGGTGTCTCTAACGAAAACTATTGGCAACGATAAACATACAGGGTTACAAGGAAACTGGATTTGTCTCATTCTATTTGAATTTCAAATCCTTGTGCAGGTGTGGATACGATTGGGCCCAACTTCCTGTGCGGTTTAGATTTGCCAGCCTCAATTGAATCTAGAGTTGAAACTTGCACTGCGTATCTATTTAATAAATTAGCTTATGATACATTACATGAAGATTTTTATACACTTCTTTTCTTTAGTAGTTGTTTTTTTTTTTTTAAATACATTTCAAAACATATCATTCCTTGATAAAAATAAAGAAAAATGTTTTATAATAAGCCTACCATAAAAAGATAAAAATTAAACTCATTTTCTTAGTTACAGCTAAAGTCAAAAAGATTTATTCCCTTCTAATTGAGTTCTCGTACAATAATAACGTCGCGTGTCGTCTTGGGTCGACAGAGGGCAATATTGCATTAATAATAATAGCTTCCTAGCCCATCGCCCGTAGGCATTATAGCATCCCTTTTGTCTTACCAGCTTTCACTAACTTGCATGGGACGGTAATATAATCTTGTAACATTGTCGTTTGTTTTTGATAAGGTTTGGTAAATAATGGGATGCTAAGCTCTAATGAACGTTACCGCCAAACGAAAGCAAACCGAAAATGAATTTGGCAAATCTTTTTCACTACCTACAATGAAATCTATAACTCACCGAAAAGGAGAGTATACCTAACCACACCGATCATAAAATATGATTTTCATTACAACATTCCAAATGACGTAACATTAAATCATTTATCGAGCAAAGTATAGTTTGTAGCATATAAAGCCGTAAGTTCCTATGAGGGCCACGATTAAATTCTTTATATCCGAGGTAGGGGGAAAAGAAATTCCTCGACTCTCAACGTCTACATCCAGGGCAATTTTTCACCAGTATATATCTGTGGACGCGCGGCATTGTGCGCTGGTACAATATTTAAGTTAATGTACGTCGATAAATAATGGCGTATACTATCATATTTTATTCGAAATATTTCTTATTTGTGCCAAGAAATTGAGTAATTCGGTTATCAGTTGGAAAAATTGTAAGAAAGTGTTTTGTTTCAGGCTTCATTAAACATCGCTGTTGTACGAGAATGTGGCCGATATATCTGCGAGTAAAATCTTTATTGCAATACCTAAACGTAGAATAGAATATATTGTAATAAAGGCCCGTTAAAAAAAACGAGTTATGAAGTTGTGCTAAGCTGTGGATGGCTTTTGGTAATTTATGACACTAGTTTCAAAGTATCACTGTTTCAAAACATAACGGCTTGTTCCTAGGATACTTTTAGTAGATATAGCGGAAATATCAGGGCTCATAACTTGCACTAAACTGATAGCTATATCTCAGCAACCGCTTCAGGCCATCTGAGAGTTTGTACGAAGATAAACAACACCCATACACTGCGGTTCATACATTATGTTTGCAGAAGGAAGTCAAAATATTGAGCCAGTAAGAATGACGTCACTCTCCCAGACCAAATATCTTGGTGATACATTGATCAAAAGTCTCAGAACGCGGTCAACTCAATAATAGATTGAGAGTCACATCAGTTATATGAGTCAATTTAAAGAGCGAATTCAATCAGTCCAAACAAGCAGAAAATCGAACCCCAAATCATCCAATCGTAGTAAATCTCAAATTCTGAGTACGCAGCTAAGGAGCGGCCCGTCCGGGCCAAGTCCCTGATTTAAATTGCAGATGGCCCTCGGGAACGAACGCCGACTGCCGCGATATGCTAATCATAGTCAAGCCAAGGATTATCCCTGTTTACACTTAACAAACTCACTTAATTTCGCACCGACCGATGTCTTGCCATATTTGTTGTCCAAAACGTTGAATAGTGGACGGGCTAAATCTGACAGGAGAATTAAGGGATATTAATTTGTTAGACTCTGCCTGTTTGTAATCTATTCAAAGCTTTGCGTAAGTCAGGCGCAAGCCACGCGATGTATTTTTGTAATATTTGCGACTGGGGTTAGGTACGTGGAGACTGTTAGTATCGTATTTTATTTAGGGCACTGTGGTTTTTTTAAAATCACTTCGATTAAGATCTAGACAAATCTAGATATACTAAATTTTATACTTTGTTGAAGTATCTCAAATTTTATTATTCTTGAACAAAATTACTGGTATGTAATAACATGTTTGTTTACGTCACAAGCGAATGCTTCTTACTTACTGACCTCAATATTATGTAGTTTTGTATAGAAGACAGACAAAGGAATATAAAATGCGCAAGGTCTGTCTAAATGTAGTCTTAGATTTGAGGCCATGTTGAAGAATATTCAAGTGATACACGTTGTGGTTTTAGTCAGTTAGGAGTCTGATAGACCCCTTAGGGCTGGGAACATTCATAAGGTTTTCTAATCCGAGAAAAAAAAATGGTTAAAATAATATTTAATATCAGAAGTAATATTGCTATAATATTTAATTAGATACTTGGTACATTTCCAACTATCTAGTCTACTTTTAAGTTCTTTGAAATCTTATGTTTGCTTAATTAATTTGGTGACAGAACATTTATTTCAGATTGAAACTTTAAATTTTAGATATATGAATTGGTTGTTCGATTTATATCTCAGTTCAAAAGATTCTAAAAACCTGGTAACTAACTAGAATTCTGCCTATCAAATAGAAATAGGAAATATATCCCGAACTTCCGTTGAAATAAGAATTCTTCGAGCAAACACATTAAATAACATTATTTTTATTTCCATTAAACATTTAACGTGTTGGGTAAATAACTAGACCAAGCAATAAGTACGCTTGAGGCGTCGTAAAGTCGATCTGAGGTGGCACTAATACGAATTTATGTCGATGGACCCACGAAGGCGCGCTGCACGATATCGATTCGCCTAGAGCCTATAAATGTTTCAATTTTTAAACCACCCATTTTATTTTAACCATTATATATTTTATCATACTAAACAAAAAGCATGGGATAGTCCCAAAAGGGTTCCAAATAATGTCATGAGATACAAAGGGTAGTTTCAGTTCTTGGAAGTACTATCTATCCTTCGACATCGACCTTTAAGACGTGGAAAACCCAGAAAGTAATAGCTTTCAACAGAAAGACTAGCTGCAAACGCGTTAAAGTTTAGTTTCATTTTGTTGGGTACTTATCTTCTCCTACCAAGTATAATGGAAGTAGGAAAACGGTTAAGTCATATTTTACGAGCTCCAGACGCCGTAAGAAAATTCTGTCAAATGTTAGCGTTGACATATAAGGAGCAAGTAAGCTCTCTGGTACCGTTTAACTTATATATCGAATTTGGGGAGGAAATCTCTAAAATTTACATGAGAAAGCGTCGTGAGAAAGAGGGCTGCGTTCCTAGAGATGTCTCGGGACGCGCTCCTAACAAGGGACGGGAATGTTTGAGGTATCCGACGCAAGCACGCGGAATACGACTGGAATATTTGATTGAAAACGTGAACGTGTTTAATATAAAATTTTTCTTGATTACATTTTTTGGGTCATAATAAAAATCAAGCTATTTATAGCAACATATATACGTGCTCTACGTGAAGTTATTAAGTATGTATATGACTTTTATATTTATTGTACTAAAATGACTATTTTAGTACAATAGATATAATAATAGTAGGTGCAGGCCCATAAACTTTTTGTGGGTGATATTTTCCGGAAGAGTTACTTGGTAATTAAATAAAATCAAGCTTAACCAAAACTAATTTAGTAATGAAATAAAACTTTTTCTATGATCCCACATTGTTAACAAACAAGATTAAACAAGGCCCCCTCAGCTGACATTAAAAGATAAATACGGTGGTGGGGCCCCACGTTGGGCGCCAAAGTTCGCGATATGTGGCCTGCCACATGAGTAGTAATTAACACCGCCTCGTGAAAACTCCCCTCCCCCGCCCTCCTACCCGTACGCACCCTTGTACCCGACCCCGCACCCCGCCTGCCACCCCCCAACACTCACTGGGGCACACCGATTGAATTAAACTTCGGCACGGTTGTTGTGGTTCGGATCCGAGGTTGGTTTTGTCGCCCGCGTTTCGTGCAGCTGCGATTAAACTAGCAATACTTGTCCGGCATTTATTAGTTTTGCTGGCAACATTTCAGGACGCAAAAACTGATATTAGCGGCAATCTGTAATCATTAATGAAGGTATTGATAGATTACGTAAATTGTGTTATGAGGCCCGAATGTTTTCAAATTATGCGATTTGATAAACGAGCTTTTGACGTGCTTAGAATGATTTGATTACCCGATAAGTTTCTGATTGTTATGACCTAGTAAAATATTTTCTCGTTTCCAGCACAGCTGAAATCCAGGCTTTGTGACTAATGAGAAAAACTAACAATTAAATATGATTAAAGATGTCAGTTCCCTTTACATGCAGACCTTTCAAAGTATGAGCTCAATGTCAACAGTTATAAAGGTTTTATCTCCGTACAATAAGTCTCCGAAACAAGAAGTGTAGAGCACTAGGCAGAGTGGGGGGAGGGTTTGCCCCACCTAGAAGCACAATTAGCGCGCGCGACTCAACGCGGCTTGAGTTTTAACAACGCGGCGCGGAGCACTCGGCATCATTCACATGAGATGGGTTCTGCCTTGCGAGATTCTTGTGTCCTACACACGCGTTAAAGGAACTGTAACTGTATTTGTTTTAAGTGGGTTTTCAGGTAACGAATGTGTTTAGTGTTGGCACTCGATACGTTTGCGTGTCGGCGCGAAATGGGTGCTGTTTATGTGAACGACGCTCGGGGGCGCAACGGATTTATTTCTACTGTTATTATTTATTTCATTGTCTGTGTCGCTATTACCTTTTCCTTCAATTTTTAGGGTTCCGTAGTCAACAAGGAACCCTTATAGTTTCGCCATGTCCGTCTGTCAGTCCGTCTGTCCGCGGTTTAGCTCAAAAACTATTGATACTAGAAAGTTGTACTTTGGCATGAGTATACACGTTAATGACGCCGAAAAAGTGGTAAAATAAAATTTTGAAAAGAACAATTATTTAGGGTAACTCCCATACATGTAAAGTGGGATGATAATGTTTTTTTTTCGTTCTTCCCATAGTGTGATTGGCGTTGGATAGGTGTTTCAAAAATATTAGGAGTTTGGTAAGGTTTTTTGATTAAGTAAACCGTTCGTGACTTATCAAGCTTTAAAGTACCAATTTTCGTTAGAGTCAAGTGTCCTCCCCCTCTATGAACTAAACGGTTGTAGTTAGAAATTCAAATGTCACGGCAGTAGTACCTATATACACTTCTGGACACATCTATTGGCCCACCTTAGAGTTTAGGTTTCGATGGCCCCTACCGAAATATGATTGCTAGATTGAACAAAAACTGTTGATGCAGTTTTAAACCTGATACATTTTACCATCTTTTTCGATCGTATAGTTTTAAATTTGAATTCAGAATACCATACGACATGGACCTACGCCTAACAAGTCGGATATGCGCCTTGTTAAAGGCAATTAATTTTTGAATAAAAAACATGTTTTATCAAATAAAGGTTTAATTTAATAACGCGTGTTGCCTCCATGGGGATCTACCACAGCTCTCATACGATTAGGCATAGAGTTTATCAACCGCTCTATGAAATTTTGAGGGATCATCTCCCATTCCTCTTCTATGGCAGTTTTCAACTCCTGCATCGTCTGGGCAACTGGCTGACGAGCCCTAACACGCCTTTTTAGCTCGTCCCACATGTGCTCAATGGGGTTCATGTCTGGGCTTCTGGCTGGCCAGTCCATAACTGTGATGTTCACATCCCGAAGATATTCCCTGACGATGCCGGCCGCATGGGCTCTTGCATTATCATGCATAAAAAGGAAATTTGGGCCCACATAGTCCGCGTATGGTATCACGTGAGGTTCTAAGCACTCACGAATGTATCTTTCAGCATTTAATGTTGGCAGCCGTGGTCCTGTAACAACCTCAAGTTGAGTTTTGCCGCTCGCGGATATACCGCCCCAGACAGTCCATGAGCCACCGCCATAAGCAACCCTCTCTTCAAAGCAGCATTGTGCGAAACGCTCTCCCTTACGCCGGTAGACCTTCTTCCTTCCATCATTGCCATGTAACACAATTTTAGACTCATCAGAAAAGAGTACACGGCTCCAATCTTGCTGTGTCCAATTTAAATGACTGCGTGCGAAATGAAGGCGCGCTGTTCGGTGGGCTCGCTTTAGTTTGGGCCCATTAGCTGGCTTGTGTGGTACCATATCGCGTTCTTTTAACCTTCTCCGAACAGTTCGAGCGCTCACAGATACTCCGTGGAAGTCGCGAAGTTGGTTTTGTATCTCAATGGAGGTAAGGTGACGATTTCTCAAGCTGGTCGTCACGATGAATCGATCCTGCCTTTCAGTTGTGACCCGAGATCGTGGCCTTCCTTGGCGACGAACAAAGCCGCCAGTCTCTAGGTACCTCCGATAAACATTTCGGACCGCAGATCGACTTAAATTAAGTTGAGCACTCACGTTTCTTTGGCTGTGTCCGGCCTGAATAAGTGCCACAGCTTGGGCGGCGACTTCAGGTGAAGTATCCATAGATTATTGATAGAACCTCACCTTAATGTTAAGAATAAGTAATGTTTGTTGCAAAAGCAAAGATATCAATCACTTTTTCAAGAATTAAATCCAAGTAAACCAATAAAACCAAGTTTTCTTAGTATTCGATTGTTTGATATCAACAAACAGGCTCCAAATTGTCTTTTGTTTCTTTAAATTCTGTGTTCGAAATTCAAAAAAAGACTATTGAATGAAATTGTGAATGTGCCAGGTTCAAAACTGCATAAAAACTTTTTGCTCGACCTAATATAAAATTTTAGCTAGGACCAAACGAAACTGAAAATACAAGGTGGGCCAATAGATGTGTCCAGAAGTGTATAACGAAATTTAAAGGAAAACTATCACACATAAGTGGGCTTTACAAGTTTACGAGTAATAGTCGACCAATTGTATTTGACTCGAAAATTTCGAACAACTCTACAGAAATGTCGATAGATGGCGCTAAGCGCCAGTTGTATCGTGCTAGCTTCTTGTGACGACTGAGTAGTGTAGCTCTGTGTCCGTATTTAAATTCAAAACACCGGCTATGACAAGTTTTATACAAATCTCTAAAAAAAATTAAAACTTTTCGTGCAAAATTGTCGGATCAGGTGAGGATTTGTATAGGAACTCAAATTAGTTTGGTAGTCATGTTTGGTTTTTAGTTAGAGCATGGTACGAAACGATCAGTCAGCGAATACGACACGCACTTGGCTGTTATAAAAACTACGGAACCCTACACTGCGCGTGGCCCGACACGCACTTGACCGATTTTTTATTATTGAATTTATTTCATGTTCATTTGTTCATGCATTTATTAACCGTCAAACTATTGAAAGTGAATGAATGTACGAACAAATGAGACATAATTTAAACACAAACCAGAAGTGACAAATATTTGTAGCACGTAATTACATTAAAACAGTTTGTAAGGCAATTAAGCAGATAACGGGAGAAACATAACCTCCACGAAAGCTCTAAATCTCACTGGGTAATTAACACTGGCTGTGCTAACAATGCTTGAAACTATACTTATCGTGCTGTTCTATATTTGAATAGGTATGAAATAGTATTCAATTTTGCCAAAAGCTTTGAATAAATCTTTCTCAATAATCTAGAATCGCCGTTTGCATGTAGAAGAAGAGTCTACAGGTCAATTCCCAGGTTGAGTTCTATTGTGTTTTATATTTGAATTTTATAATGGTCTGAGTTTTCAAATGGGCCCCAATTATAATTTCTATAATAAAATCTTCAGGGAAATTTCATTGTGAGTCTGAATTGCGTTTATATGGTGAATCCAAATGATGCAATACGCGGAGTATATTAATACACTCATTACCTAAAGACACATATAAGCATAGTGTTGTCGTCATATTGGAATGTGAATGCGCGCACGTAATGAGGAAATGCCATTGCGCTTGTTAACCGCTTCTGGCTTCAACGACATTTTCGTTTATCGAGTGTTAACAGCAATCCACTCTAACAGTTCTGGTAACTTATCACTCTAATGTGGGGTTCTGTTGTTCTGTTCAAGAAAGTATAATGTATGCTCATTGTTATTTAAGATTAACTAATACCAGTGATCTCCCGGTAGTTGAAAATAGACCATAATTAAAACGTTTTGGGAATAATTTCATTGTGCGTACAGCTAAGGAGTGGAATTCGCTGCCGGAGTCTGTGTGTCTGCGAAATGGCTACTTTTTATTGTAGGCTTGCGGGCTTGCGGGTTGGATTGAGGGCTTGCGTTTGTCCACCATCTCACTTAATGTTAAGCGATGATGATAACTTCTAACATATATACAAACATATATATATAAACATATATTAGCTTCGTGCATCCTCCTTCTCCATATAAATTTCAACTGTGCTGAGTTTCAAACTTCTCCGTCTGCATTATTTTCGTAAAAAGAGGTTCCAAGTTTTTCTTTACGTAGAACATATAGTTAATTAATCCCGAATATTGCTGAAAGCAATATTTTCGGTAAAACTCGTTATAAAAACAAGTTAATCGTTACTTGAACGTAATTTCAATCTAAGTCGGTGGGATGCAAATATAAATAAAACTACGGAATTTGCAGTCAAAGCCAAGCTATAAAACTCTCAAATGAAAACCTCTGGATGTGGTTATGTGCAGAGGATACGTACATATTTGAAATTTCCTACATAAGGGAAAACTCTTTAAAAACTTTAATAAAAAGCGTATATAACGCGTCCACTTGGGCTGCGAGTTTTATTGGATTGTATGGTTCCTTGGGTTTTTTAACTGTGTAGGTTTCTTTAACATAATTTTACATCACTTTATTTTAAAGATCTTTAAAACTTGTGACAAAACTTTTTGATCAAGTACAACCATATTTTTGTATCGACACACTTAGAAAGTATAAATTACGAAGCGTACATACAATGTCTGTATTTATAAAGAATACTATCAGATAGACAAAGGTTTTCCAGTAAAGTTCATTAGGTAATCGTCGATAACAACGGCTGGCTAGGTAGCCATACAAGTGTCTGAGCGCGAGTGTTACAAGCGTGTACAGCGCACTCCACTGCTCTCTGCGACTCTGCAACACTCCAAACTCCTTTATAAGCCTCTCTGATTCTTTGTTACTCGCTCATTTCAGCTTTAGTATTAAGGATAGGCTCCTCTTTTCAACTCGACTTCACTTTGAACTTTATCTGTCTCGATGTCTCTGAGCTATTGTTACGATGTACTTTTGTGCTGTTCACTGCAGCGAAATAGATTCTTCGTCGAGTCGTGAACCATGAGAGTTGATTGTTGATAATTTGATTTATATCTCTAACATTTCTTAAATTATTATACCATACCTATATCATTTGATTCAACAAACATCAGTTTTTCTAATAAAATCTTTACATTTCTTTCTTACACATTGCACGAACTATATTTATTCACACGTAAACAGTAATGCTGTCGTAAAACGTATATAACGGGTGGTTTAGTGTAAAAAATGCGGCAGAAAACGTGCGTACATTATAGGGAATCTCGTTTAGTATTAACGCCGGGGTAGAGAAGCGCGAAAAATCCGCCCGCCTTGTATAAAAGTTAATAGTACATACGAGTAGGTAGTGGTAGCGTAGTTGGCGCGGGTTTTCCCAAGATGTCCATAGCAAGTTCGACGCGATCTGCTCCGTGTACTCGCGGCATTCAAATCGCTGCGTTAGCATACAATATTTGAGGAGGAGTTGGAAATCTCCAGGAAGCGGGTGTATCTGCCCGCTCTGCCCTCGTAAATAGAATTTCGATAGCGAACTGCCCCCAAAAGGGTTTGTTTGCGGATGCCACTCACGCATTCCGATCTCTTGGTTACGAGTGTTTACAATTAGTTCATATCGACTAAACTTTGATTATGTATAAGATTTCATGCATATTGGCTCGTGGTGTTTGGGGACGAGTTGTTTTAGGAGTATTTGAACAATCTGAAACAATGTGGTCATAAATATGTCCATTGTAGGATTTATTGTTGTCGTGCATTTAGCCCATAAACCTATTGTTGTAATTACTCCGTAATAAAAGATGTTAACAAAAGATTATTTTCGTTTTTCTGCGCACCTCCCTCGACAGGGGGTGACTTAGGCATATGTAACTACGTAACGGGTACGTCTCTCTAGCTCGCCTATTTAACTATTAAAGCAGCCCGCCCCACGGTGGGCTGAAAATCGGCTTTCATAGACTTAGGCATTTTATTTTGCAAGTGCGAGTTTTTTTGCCGGATATCACTTCTATTAGTTATAACAATATACAAAAATGACACCAGAATTGATTCTGCACAGAAACGAAGGAATTATAATTTTTTTACGAAAATTTTGTATGGAGCTAGTATGAAAAATCGAAATATCTCTAAAACGGCAGCGATAACCGTAATATCCTTATAGGGGGTTATAGTACTAATTATTTATGATTTTTTGACATACGTTACATAATGGTTGTAGATGCCTTTTTTTTTTAAAAAATCGTCAAAATATTTTTATTTATTTTTACATATTTAAACGTTCCTTTTAGTGTTTAAGTTGAAGAATTCAGAGCTTTAACAACTCTTATCATAAAATAGCATCACCCCTATAGACCTGAAGGACTAGACAGAGGTGTGTAGTGTCTTGTTGATCTTGTAAGATTTCCAACAATACCAAATAGTTGAATATCAGTGTCAAAGTGCCCATGCTGTCGCTTCTTTTTGAAAGATAGGGGAATGAAATTGTTAATTGATCATACCCTAAAAGTATGATTACAACATAACCGGACACATAATAATAATAATATCCTTATAGGGGATTATAGTACTAACATTATTTATTTTAACATATGAAACTGTTCAAAACGATCCATGAACTGTGTCAAAGTTAAGAACATCGTTAGGAAGCATGCTTTTTCCCCAAATATTAAGAATATGTGAAAAAAAAAAAGACTGTATATAAACTTTTTATTGATAGGTAATTTAAATAAAACAGAAGTAACCAAAATAATATCTAATAAATTCAATTATACAAAATACATATTTGAAACTATAATTTATGAAATTATTAACTAAACATATTGGTACAATAAACTAACATAAATAACAAAAGAACATAAAGAAAAATAATTAAATTTTACAAATTTTGTGCACTTAGAAAAGGATCCGAAGAAACAACAAGCATATTTAGGATATCTTGATTAGAATCTTGCCTGCTTCTTTTCCGCGAATGATGTTCCCGGAACCTCCTAAAATCTTTGTTTCGAGACTCTGAGGCTTCTTCCGAGAGAGTCCCAATCGGGACAATATCATTTTTTTCGATTATGTCAGCTCCGTGTATTAATAGTTTATGTACGGTTGATGACATGTAGTACCAGTCGTATAATTCCACGTACTTTTCTGCTGTTTTGCGAGCAAAATCTTTAAATTTGATGACATCGATCTTCTCACCAGATGTTATTGCTTGCAAAATAACAGCAAATCTTTTTATCAGGTTTTGATCCAACCCAGTAATAGCTGCAGTTTTATTGGGAAACTCGAAAAACTTCCTTGCGGTATTCCCGTCATTGGTAGTTCCCGAGCCTTATTTTACTATATCAATTAACAGATTGAGCTCCTCTTTAAATTTATTTTGAATGTTTTTTTTCTGTTTTGTAACATATCTTTATGCTCATTACTTCTTGCTGCCCACTGTTTGAAGTCAAGTCTGTACGCAATGTGTAACAGACATTCCATGCAATTTATACGGGCATGTAGGGATGATAGGCCAAATTCATATATGTCAGAACACACAGTTTTTGATGTTACAGCATCTAAGTGGTTTATTTCTGTTGGTTTTGCTAAGCACAGGTAGCATGATGCATTTGATCTAGCTTCAGAAAGGTACGTGCAGACTTTTGCGTCGATCATTGTCATCATTAGTTTATGAGTCACCCTGTTACTATTAATGCACTCTGTGGGGTTAAGGGCCTCAATTTCCTCATCCATTTTTCTTTTGTTATCAATGACAACTGCATGGCTTTCTTTTACAAAAGTGAACTGAACCGGACGACAATAAAAAGTTGAGCATGGTTTCGGGTTTGTCCATATAGTATTATCTCCATCTGTCAGTTTCAGTGGCACCAAGGAGGTCATGAAAATGCTTGAATCATCATGCTCGCCGTCCATTTTCTGCTTGTATCGGCTTTGATTGGAAGTACCATCAAATCCCCACTTCGATATCAGCTTTAACTGCTTATTTTCCACATTATCAGAAAGACTTTGAAGAATCCGCTTCACCGTGATGTCAAGTAAAGCTTGAAGTGTAATTCTAGCTGATGAATCCGTAACTGATACTGATTGATTAGGAGGGTAGCATGCAAGCTTAGTTTGTTGCAGTTTATAGTAGGATGGGTAAATATCCTTAGCACCTTCCCGAATGGCAGTCTCTCGCAACGTAATATATTGCCACTTTGAAAGCTTAAGTGAAAGAAGCAATCCAAGTGCTTTCTCTGGTGTAAATATTACTGTTTTCTTAATGCTTTCCTTGATTTTAACGGCAGCTTCTGGATTTTTGATCATATAATTGATTACAGATGCGATATCTTCATAACCTTCTTCTTTTAAACGTGCTGCAGCTGCATATGCCAATTCACAGGAATCCTCGCCTATGTGCTCACTAGATCTTCTCTTTTTCTGTTTGCTTCCCAGATCTTTGAATGGTTTTCGGGACCTTTTTGTCATTGTTCCAACAGTCGATGATGTCGAAGGTTCTGGAGAGACTGAGCGTGCTCTTGGTATCTCATCAACAGTTGGTTCTTGATTTATTAAAGTTTGCACGCAACTCGGCCAATCAATATTTGCTTGCAACCACTCTCCGTACGTATTTCTAAACTTATCAAAGAATCGTTTAGATTTCTGCCACCTGTTTAAAGCAGCTCGCGTGAATCTCCGGCAAAATTCTTTGAGAGTTACTTGATCTTCGGCAGAAAGGCAATCGCCTATGCGGGACACAATTGCACTAAACAATACTTCATGATTAAATGAAGGACACTCACTTTTTAGAAGAACAAACAAATCTAAGTTGGTGATTAAACTTTCCATTCTAAGATTTTGTAGTCGCAAAGCAAATAGTTTTAGTGTTAGCAGTTACACGGTTGTGAACAATCTAAATTATGGAACAAAATTATAGCCCTTTTATTGTATAAAGTCAATAATTAGTTAACTACCCTCATTAAAGTTATAAAAGATATGATAATAAAAATTTATAATCGTCAAAAACATTTCGTAGAACTCATAGTAGAACTAATCAACATTAGCAAATCACATTAGCTCACTAATTATAAAAAGGTGAATGCAGTTCTTAGTTGGTATTGTTGCGAGATATTTCAAATCATTTAATCACTTAATAGGCTCATTAGAATCAGAAGACTACAACCATCATTCTAATTACTTAATTACTTGTCATCAGACTCATTAGATGACTACACAATATGTTATTTTGTATTTTGAACGTATGCAAGGTTTTAAAATTCCTTTTGTGTCGATATTATTATGTGTCCGGTTATGTTGTAATCATACTTTTAGGGTATGATCAATTAACAATTTCATTCCCCTATCTTTCTAAAAGAAGCGACAGCATGGGCACTTTGACACTGATATTCAACTATTTGGTATTGTTGGAAATCTTACAAGATCAACAAGATACTACACACCTCTGTTTAGTCCTTCAGGTCTATAGGGGTGATGCTATTTTATGTTAAGAGTTGTTAAAGCTCTGAATTCTTCAACTTAAACACTAAAAGGAACGTTTAATATGTAAAAATAAATAAAAATATTTTGACGATTTTTAAAAAAAAAAAGGCATCTACAACCATTATGTAACGTATGTCAAAAAATCATAAATAATTAGTACTAAAACCTCCTATAAGGATATTACGGTTATCGCTGCCGTTTCAGAGATATTTCGATTTTTCATACTAGCTCCATACAAAATTTTCGTAAAAAAATTATAATTCCTTCGTTTTTGTGCAGAATCAATTCTGGTGTCATTTTTGTATATTGTTATAACAAATAGAAGTGATATCCGGCACAAAAACTGGCACTTGCAAAATAAAATGCCTAAGTCTATGAAAGCCGTTTTTCAGCCCACCGTGCGCCCCAACGAACTAACGTATTCATGACTTGGAGAATACCACCCTCTATTTTACGAGCGGTGGTCGCAGTGAATCGGAAAGGTTACCTATTCGGACCCCGGCCTATGTGAAATATCACGCTACCATATGCTACGTAATTTGAGGGATCCACGAAAGGTTTGTCCTTAAGTCGATGCGATTGTTCTACATAAAGTTAAAGAGGAACTTTACATGTATTGGTTACCAAGTGTATTTCAATATTGATGTGGATTTTTTAACAAAAAAACTTTTTACCAAAAAATTAAACCGACTCCCAAAAAACACTGCAAAGTGAAAAATAACTTTAATTTCGGTAGTCGGTGTCTTTAGTTTTGTATTTTCGTTTTTAGCACCGACTTCCGAAATTAAAGTTATTTTTCACTTTGCAGTGTTTTTTGGGAGTCGGTTTAATTTTTTGGTAAAAAGTTTTTATTTCACTCTTTTTAGTTGGTTGATTTTTAATTTACCTAGTTACCAGAGCCTAAATGTCAACTACTTATAAAATATTACAAAATATTGCTTTTCCCAATGCTGGGCCGTTAATTTTTGAGGAGTTCTCCTGGTACTTCACCAACAGCTATACATCACCATATGCATTGTGACGAGCATAATGTGCTTAATATCTACATTCAAGTAATCGAATCGCAATCCACGAAATACTTATTATTGAGTAGTTTCGGCGACCATCTGTAGTCTTCATCATCAGTTCCACTTCCCGAAATGGTACTTTTTGAGAGCAACTGCACAAGTACTACTATAAGAAATACCCAAAACGCCATAGGTGTGAATATAATATTTGAAGAGTTCCCTCGATTTCTCCAGGATCCCATCATCAGATCCTGACTTGATGACAAATGGTACCAATTTCGAAGTATACCCTATCAAACAAAAAAAGAATTTTCTAAATCGGTTCAGCCGTCTTCGAGTACTCGGTGATAATAAATAAAAAAAAAAAAAAAAAAAGCGTCGAATTGATAACCTCCTCTTTTGGTCGTCGGTTGAAAAAGAGCGCAAACCGTAAGTAGTAGTCGAAAATGCAATTCCGAACTCTGATGGAATGGCGAAAACATGTTAATAATAACAAAAAAATACATTAAATTTCAGTTTGTTTACGAAAAAAACTCAAAGGGAGATTTGGGCATTAAAATTCTGCGATTGTTGTATTTAAATGTTCCAGTTGACGCACGGCTGAATTCGGTGTGCAAAAATCGCACGCGGCCATCAGGCACTCTCGCTGCGACCCTTTCCAGCATCCCTCGTCCACCTCGTTACGCCATATCCGTTTTCGACCTTTAATATTTATATTTGGAACGAGCTGTCGGCCAATTAGGCGACTCCGAATTCAAATTGGCAGTTCATGTTGACAGTTGCCAGGTGGCAGTCGCAAACGGCGCACGTCTCGAAATCGAAATTTATATGAACGTCTCTCGACATTTAATGACCTCCTTTGAAGTGTTAGAAAATGGTCGTAAAGCTATTTTAGAAACCGACATGGCGATTACTGCTGGTGTTTGTGTTGTAATGAATGTTTCTGTAACAAACCGCAAACTGCTGACAATGAAAGTGCTAATTTTGTGTGAAGCCTTTGCTTTTGCGCGATGTGCTTTCGATAACCGACTCGTCACAATATCAATATAATACTATAACGTGAAACAAAACAAATTGATATTTAAATCTTATGCTGTTTAATATTAAAAGAAACAAGAGTATGGTATTAATAAAAGCGAGAGGTCGGTACAGACGACATCTGTCTACGACTGAATTTATCCTGGAACAAATTGCAACGCCCGAGCAGGCGCACTGGCGTTTTGCTATCCTTTGTACAAATGAGACACACAACAGCGCAATGCTTTCGCTAAATTAATATGTTTGTACTATCTTAAATTTTGCAAATTGGATCTGAGTCAGGAAATGAGACAAGATTCATGAACCGCGCGTATTGTAAGTAGGTACACTAACTTGTATACCTGTTTCAAGTAAAACCTTTTGATGTTTCTCCGCTGGCACGTTCAACAATTGATCAACAAATCGTTATTCTATGTAAGTAGCTTCAAGGATTCATTTATTGCCTCCTGGCATCGCGTGTCCCCGAAGGGAGGATACGTGTGCGTCATACTTGAATGTAGGAGAGTTGTTATCGCTGAACGCGCTTTAGAAGTCCAGTAATATCCAGAACATGCTAAGGAGACTAACATACTTAAATGAAAACAATAGGTTTTTGAGACACAGAAAAAATTTAAATAGGAAAAAACTACGTCTGGAATTGGATCGACGACGAAAGTTTCTTCGAAACAAATAACTAGTTTTCAATATAGAAAGAAAGAAAAAGTATTTATTGCCACAGAAAATGACATGCATACAAAATAAAAACAACTTATTTAATTTCCCTAAGGAAAGTTTTAGACATAGGTATTTAAATTATAATAAGAAGGGCTAAGATTTAAAGATCAATATTAAACAAAAATAAGTAAAAGATCAAGTCAGCACGTCGTGGCCATGGCAACAAATCTCCCACTTAGCATTTTGATATGCCATAGGTGAATCTACAACACAACGCTGTTTTTCAGTGGTTGCCTAAAAATATGACGTACAGTAACCAAATCTGCAAAATAGTCAGATAATAAGGGAGACTGTGCTTCCTAATAGCTATAACCTGGGGTATTTAAGTCAAGAGTGAATTGGTTACTTCTCGCTTACCATCAAGTGAGATGGTGGGCAAACGAGAGCCAATAATTCAACAATAAAAAAAATAACTTACATAATTGATATACACAATAATATTAAGTAAATATAGCAACATAAAATAAATATTACTTATTGTAAAACACAAGTCCTATGCGATATCCTGATGGAAGCGT
Source organism: Tholera decimalis (assembly GCA_943138885.2). NCBI lineage: Eukaryota > Metazoa > Arthropoda > Insecta > Lepidoptera > Noctuidae > Tholera > Tholera decimalis. The sequence continues at coordinate 19,538,561 of OW964563.2, read as the reverse complement.
CAATTCTTATGAAAATATCAGAACCACAGCCTGTAAACAAGGTATAAAGTCTCAACACGACAACTTGACAAAATTTATCCCAACAACTCGGTTTGTTTAAACGTTAATTATCGTTTTATTTATGTTGGAAATATTCTAATTTACCCCGAGAGCTAATACCCGAGCTGTTCGCCGAGACGAGACAAGACGGCGCCTGTCCCGCCATCTGACAGGTGTCTTACGCGTGGTCGGATTTATCTTGAGATAAATTGCTACGAGCTCTGTTTTCTACTATCGTGTGGACTTGCACGTCACGAGGGTTACACCACCATTTGAATCTGCAAGTTAACGTGTTAGTTTAGTTTGTTCGACTCTGCCTAAAGTGGTATTTAGGATTTAATGTGTCTGTTCGGATTATACGTTTATCTGACGAGAAGATCATGGCTGAATAATAACCGCACGAGTCGATCTGCAGGGTTAAGAAACTCTTGCAGCAGCCGGTTCATGGATGGGTGATTATGTTAACATAATTGTTAAAAAAAAAAAAAGAAACAAAAAAGAAAAAAAAAAAAAAAAGAAAAAGAAAAGAAAAAATTATCGAGTTTCCTGCGTAGGTACCTCGGAAAGCGTGTTAAGCCACCTGGCCGTCGTTTTTACATCTTTGTCAGTCGTTACGGGTAGTCAGAAGCTAGAAAATCTGATGACGAAGTCTTGCGAAGGGGCATCGTGATACAGATAGGCAGTTGTTTCTGTTAAAACACTAGTAGTACTCTGCTGAATTTGGTAAGACTGTTGAATATTGGTTTAGAGTTTATGTTCTGTTTTCAAAAGGCAGTCTGAAAATTACGCCACATTTAGTAGTACTCTGCTGAATTTGGTAAGACTGTTGAATATTGGTTTAGAGTTTATGTTCTGTTTTCAAAAGGCAGTCTGAAAATTACGCCACATTTATCTCGTAAGCAATGAAGGCAAATGTTAATTTAAGAACAGACTTTGTGCCATTTACACCTTATACGTACTGAGGGACACTGTGGGCAGGTCCCCCTCAACTCCTTTGTTTTAAATATGCATCGCGCCGTCTCTACTCTCGAAAGTGTCTCAAAAGTGCTCTGGCGCTTTTATTAATATTTAAGAAAGGAACTCCAATCGAGACGCAATTTCTTTGGAGCGTATGTTATTTTCATACCTATTTTACGACAAGACGGTTTTAGTAAAGGTGAGAGAGATATTGGAGCAATTACTTCGAGGATAGTAAACGTTAGATCCGCAAATTATTATGGACTGCAATATGAAAAGCAATATATATAGGCAATTAAGTATATGAGCTAGCGATTCAAATTCATGTAGCTTAAAGGGCTAAATATCCCTTCTTTATATTATAAATTTGAAAGTACCTTTGTTTGCCTGTTACGCTTTTATGCCTAAACCACTTTACACAGAAATTTTACACAGATTTTTTTACATGAGGTTTTATACAGAAATAGATAAGACCTTAAAGCAGGACATAGACAATGTTTGTAACAGACAATAATTGTTTTGTTGCAAAAGTTTTCACTAGAGCGAAGCCGCGTGCAAAAGATAATTTACCATAATGATTCAGAATAATGAACATTCATTATGGTAAGTGGATAATTAAAGCGACAATAAATATGAATTAGTCATTCTGAAATATGAATTTCAAGTTAAAGGTCCATAACTAAAATAAAAAACAGGAATAGGTTGAAATGGTTGTAGTCTTAGCCTATAATCGAAGGGCACCACTTACATGCTCATGGTTGCATGAGCAGCCAACGCAATAACACCAATACTAGTATTAAATAGTACTGGTGTTATTGCGTTAGCTACATGAGTGTATAATTAGCTACAATAATCAGTACATATCATGAGATGGATGAGAGAAATGTTCATTAAACTCATGTACACAAATACGTAATTTTAAAACAACGTCATAATTAAACGCAATAACATCAGTACTAGTATTAACTAGTACGGGTGTTATTGCGTTAGCTACGTGAGTATATAATTAGCTACAATAATCAGTACAAATCATGAGATGGACGAGAGAAATGTTCATAAAACTCATGTACACAAATACGTCATTAAAAACAACGTCGTAATTTAAATATGACAAGCAAAGGTAACGTAATAACAGGTACAAGATAAAACTCAATTAAATCGATATCAGGTCAATTAAAATCAAAAGCTGTGATTACTGACGGTGTTAATGCAAATTGTGTTTGCAATCCACTTGTTTATATGACGAGGAGTTTATAATTAAAACTGAAAAATTCATAGAGTTACTTAATTTCAGGTTTTAATAAGCTTCGTTTCGGCGTTGATGAAGAGGTGAAGTTTAAAATGAAAAGCTACTTTTGATTATAGCAATCGTTCAATTCAATCGGGGGGAAGAATTAACTAGGAGTCACGATAATTGCAACAACCAACATTTTTATCACTAAGCTCTATAGCAGTTTTAATGATAGGCAGATACTTTTTGAGAAGGGAATAATAAACGACGAAGGGATAAATTCATGAAAAGCAAAAACATTGGCCTTGAAACAATGGCCGTTTTCAATAATTCCGTACTAAACCAAAAATAGAAAGTGACTTTTAAACGTTAGAACATCACACTGAATATAGTCCTAATTAAAAGTCGACCTAAACCCCAAAAGGATTAAGCTCCAAACTGAATGAAAACGAAGTAATTAAGTAGCAACATATGAGCGTAGGGGTGTTATGTGTCGTCTTATTGTCAGTCCATAATGAGACATTCTGGATGCACGAGAGTTCCTGTCTGGCTGCTCGCATCGCATTGTTGTACATTCATTTTTATTGTTTGCATAATTATTTTTGTAGGGACAGAAGGCAAAGGTAGGGATAAAGGTAGCGTTAGAAAGAGTTTTATGGAATGAGAAAATTTAGAAAGGTTTTGTTTAATTGAAATACGAGTATCTGAAGTCAGACTGTGATTTCCATAAACAGTGATTGGGACAAAGTGAACCTTTCTGCCGTTATTTCCATCTGCATCCACTTGCCCTGTCATCCCATATGTGTTAAAGAGGGTTCACGTATTACCACGTACTGTTTAAAATACTTGTCAGCAACACCAAAAATATTAACGTTAATTTTATTGTCACTGCGTACGAATCCTGAATTAAATTAATATAATGTCTTTGTGAGACGGTGGTTATATGCAAACGTATGTTGAACGAGAAATTATACAATTAATTAAATTTTGTAACATTGTTATGAATGTGGTGCCTAGCTTATGTATCCTATTTACATGAACGCGTCATGCTTTGCATTTAAGTTTGCATTGAGTTGCCAACTTGTTGTATTTTTGGATGAAATCTTAAGTTATTATAAATGAATTCTGTGCGTATATTAGCGATGAAAGATGAGCGTTAGATGTTTATATAATGTTATTTTATTACCTTTACTGTACCTCTACAACATGTTACTGTTTATTGTTTCAAGTAAATAAATAAATTACTGGCAGTTGGGAAATTGTTTTATCTTACGCATGAAATTTACTCGTATCTCGTCATAATTTAAATATAAAATATCGCCAAAATTATAACGTTAAATACAGCTTCATATATGTTAATAAAAACAAACGCCCTCCATTTCCCTCACTAAATTATGCACAGCTTAAAAGCAAGTAATTAGGTGGTGCGGAAAAAACCCACAAAGGCAGCGCAATTGAGCATTAAATATAAATGTAGTACCGTAAGCTAATGCGGTAATGCAAGTAGTGTACAGAGCAGCGCGCCAACCTGCCCGGAGTAGCGAAAGATGCAATCTGCATACATTAGCCTAACATCCCTTAGTTTTGACACCTGCTCTCAGCTAGTATGAAAATACGGCTTCTAGATGGATGGCGCAAACATGTCAAGAGTAAATGCTGTTTCAAAGTTGCGAGAGTCGCCTGAAGAATGTATTGTTCCACTCACTCGTAAGTCGGACTGCGAAAGCTTTTAACTAAGCGTTAAATTGTTGTTTGTTCGTTGTTTGGGATTATTATGGATAGGGACGTTGGCAGGCACTATGTCTAGTGGGGCTTCAAACTTTTAACAGTGTCACTGATAAACGACAGTTACCACGGCCTCATGAGTTAAAAAAATAAAACAGTGACCGTTGAAACACTTAACTTATTCACATACCAAAACACTACACAGCCAAAAATAACTTTAATTTCAGTAGTCGGTGTTATTGGTTTTGTATTTTTTGATAAAAAAATCACACTTTTTAGTGGGTCGGTTTGTAATTTATCTAGTTACAAAAACGAAAATGTCAACTAATTATCACCTGTTACAAAATATTGCTCTTCCCGATGCAGAGCCGTTAATTTCTGAGGAGTTCTCCTAGTACGTTACCATCAGCTCTACTTCACCATATGCATTGTGACGAGCATAAAGTACTTAACAACCATATTCAAGTAATCGAATCGCAATCCACGAAATACTTATTATTGAGTAGTTTCGGTGGCCATCTGTAGTCTTCATAATCAGTTCCACTTCCCCAAATGGTGCTTTTCAAGAGCAACTGTGCGAGGTACTTTAAGAAATACCCAAAACGCTATAGGTGTGCCAAAAATATTTGAAGAGTTCCCACGATTTTTCCATGATTTCATCATCAGATCCTAACGTGATGACAATGGGACCAACTAGAAAGTATACCCTTTCAAACTAAAAAATAATTTTCCTAATCGGTTCAGCCGTCTTTGAGTTATGAGGTAACAAAAAAAAGTTCAAGACGAACTGAGAACCTCCTCCTTTTTTTGAAGTCGGTTAAAAATGCAACTACGTAAATTACAAAGTATAACGAGCCCACATTGTGTAGTATACAATTCACAGCGACAGTACGGCTCTGCTGGCGGTGCAAGCTACCATAAATTAGTATCCCACTGAAGCAAACACCTTAAATACTTAACAGCTCAGTTACCGAGTCAAGTTTAAATGCTCGCCCAGGTGGAGAGGGCTGTCACGTCACGGCACATTTTAATAATGCACCCGTTCGTTTAGTATGAAAATTAGCTGGCGTGTGGCGACCCTGTACGCCGGCCGCTTGGTTTATTGATGGTGCTACTACGGTGTCGCTGTAGACACCTCTATCGGTAACTTTGGTAATTAATGCAACGTTCTCCTTCACTGTAAACGCGGAGACCTGGCAGCTTTGCTGATTTTTAACTCGATTGCCAAATGGCTCGTAGGAACCCGCCTTTAAATATAAATGTGGGGAAAGTGTAGCAAATAACTCTTTCGGAGAAATTAAACGATGCGGATTTAACATTTACCTCGTTACCTCATTAGGTTGTCAATCAAGCAACCTAATCTATTAATTAAACTGTTACAAACTGTCTTATTCGATTGACAAAGGATTTCAATCTCCTGAGTAAGATAATCCCTCAGTGAACCTTGTTCTACTAGACAAAAAATTATTAATCAATCAATTGACTTAGCCAGAAGTCCCCTAATGTACATAGGCCTGCGCAAAGTACGCCACAACTCTCGAGAGTTTCAAATCCCATCCCACTTATAATTATAAATTGGAAGTTCGTGTAGATATTTGTGTTAGTGTCTCAATCACGCTTAAATGATTTCGATAGAAATTCGGATACAGATAGTTATATGTTATTTATGAAAACATGGGGTAAATTATTAAATAAGCTTATCACATATTGCGAGTGAAACCACGGACAAAAACGAAGAAAATTATGAGACGCTTTTGTATTTGGAAAAATGGGACAAGCCAATAACGGTCACGTACAAAGTATATTCAAGTTAATGTATTTCAATTTTTGTTTTCAGTGCATGGTCTCCTCTATCTTGTCGGTGAATCTTCACCCAATCGCGAACAAGTACCTTCACGCCTTCAAAGCCGATACGTGACTCGATTTTCTATAGATAATCTTTGTAAGTTGTTTTAGAGGGAAAATGTACGAGCAACATCGAGAACATTAGGTGCGCGAACATCCAACAATTACTAGCAGATAGCACTTCAAAATGGTTACTTTATCTTCTTATTGATTTGTAAATATCAACAAAAGACACATTCCAAACATTAGGGCTTACAAATTAATATTTCACAAACTACATTTTAGAATAAATAATAGGCACATTGGATATAATTAGACGTACACTTTAAAATAATGAGTGATATACAGAAAGCTGAAATTCAAGGTTTCTCTATTAAAACAATAGAAAAGTCTGTTTTATCTGCAAACAGAAATAATACCCCAAAGTATATTTTGTTCAAATAATACAATTAAATTCCAACATATCTATGTTATAATTAATTTGTTCGGAACTTTATGTAAAAGTTTAACCACATGTTTACATTGTAAATGTTATGAGCGGGCCGAGGGAACAATGTTTTAAAGTCAACAGCGGGCTCCTGAAATATTCACACAACTGAAAATTCAATTTGAAGATTTCACGTAAAAGTATTAAGGTAGTTTAGTCTTCCCCTATTATTGTAAGAATAGCTCGGATACCACGGCTGAACACATTTTTAACCAACTTCTGTTATTAAGTTGACACTAACTGCAAACAAGTTGGTCGTTCATCAACTTTCGTCTTGAAACTACGACTCTTAAAGAAAAGACACTAGCTTGCGCCTGTTTCATAAGTACAAGAGTCTGCAGACGAGCGGGCGGGCTGTTGTGTAGCAACAATGGCATCAGTAATTTGTTGCCACAGTGGACTGTGTCCGCAGTACCACTCCATCTTATACATTTTTAACTCCGATCTAAAATTGCTGTTTAAAAATCGATGTTGGGGTCCATTCGTAATTCAAGTACCTTGTATTCAGTTTGTGTGTTCGTGTGTTCATTTATTATTCTTGTATGTTGTTTGACCAACGGTCTAAACGCAGTCTAGCCCTCATAAATAATATAGTCTGCCATTTTCTCCAGTTTCCCATCAGGCAGGAGCGCCGAAGCGATTACTTCGCATAAATCAAACATATTTGAATACGGACCGCCGCGTCGTGCGGCTGTTACCGATGTAGTGCCCATTAAAGCTCATCCTTTTATTTTTATATTCCATTCGCCGACGCTGATTGTTTGCTTTCACCTTCTTACTGCATTTTCCAGTTGTGCCACAATCTTGCAAAGCAAACTCTCGATCATATGGTTTCGTTAATTTTTTACTCTCGCCCCATTGTCTCGCCCACATGAAAATTTGCATAAATTATACATTCATGAGCTCAATTACCTTCGACATGAAAAGAGAGAGTAAACTCATTTTATAAGGAATGAAAATACGTTTTACGTTTCAAAATTACATTTTAATGTAAAATAGAGACAATATCGGTAATAAGACATGAAGTGATCCCGTACTATGTCAGAACCGTAACGCGTGCCGTTAGAAATTTTCCGGGTTCTTTAACGGGATTCATTCATAACTCACGGTCGAGTGGAGCCTTCGAATATTTCAAGCTGTAGAGGCCCCACCCCTATAAATTCCGCGCCTCGGGTTGCCAAATTAGGCGCGAGGAACGTAGACTTATTCCCCCCATTACCCCAGACCAGCCGAGTGAGACTTTTAAGGAAACTTTCCACGTCCTGTCGCAGGTGTTGTAGTCATAAATAATAATTCCCTAGTGCGTTGAGCGCTGCAAAGTTCTGATGAAAACATGTAAATCATGAAAGAAAGAATGTGATATGTCTTTTAAATGATTCTATTCTTTAAATAATGATAATTTACTTAGAAATTATGCATAAATATATTAGTTTTAATTATGTGGGGGAATATAAGAAACAGTAACTTCTGCCAAATGCAAAGCCACTAGAGCACTAACTCCTTCAATGCAATATAAAACTTCCACAATCTTGTGTGATCGCCTCTAAAGCAATTATGTGGGTCGCATACTGTTCCGATGTAGAACACATTTGTACTAACAATCGAATGAACTTCCACCCAATTTACTTTATGTGTAACCCATTATTATAATTGCTACACAGTTACAAAGTTGGAAGCCGACGCCGACGCGATGTGAACTGAGGCGAACTGACTCAAATACAAATTATATTCAAGTTTGTTCTTTTAAGTTGAAATGACTTTAAGTTCAGCCTTATGAAAGTGCTTTTACTTTTCTTCCTAATGTGATTTAGTGGATTTTTATGGTCAGATGTTACTGATCGACTTATTGCCTTTGAACTTTAGCTAAAAGCACACTCGGATTTAGTTTTACTCAATTTCCAGTGAAATTATTATCTCGACAAGCGTCAGTTTTAGAAAAGTTAGATATGCATCGTGCGTAACATGCCACAGATCCAGGGGACACAATTCAAATCTACATTTTCAAATATGGGTATACACAGAATAACATTTTGATAACAATTCTATATATAAATCTACAGTCGGTGAAATGTTAGCATTCAAAATATTTGGATTATATTTTGCAGTGATGTAGAGTGGAGAGATTTCATATTTGGATGGAATGTTTGTTTTCAGAATGTGATGAAACAAAAACAAACGAATTGGGGGTGAAGTGAAGTGCAAATCTATATCAATTTTTGGCGTGGCAATCATCATCGGGAATAATCGAGGGAACAACAACGGGTCGGTGCCACAATGACCGGTAATTTAGCGGGTGTAATTCCGACGGACGAGCGTTTGGTGAATTTAATTTTATCTCGGATAAACCCTCCACTGTAATAATTTATGGAAACCACCGCGTGACCCCAACACGTCCTGTATTGGCGAGATTTGCAAAAAATGGTTGCACGCTACATCACACACATGATGCCAGTCAATATTTAATTATTATTTTATAGACCAACGACAAACTATAAAAAACGGTAATATGCGAGTACAGCAAACCCTGATTCTTTTGTTAAACTCTCGATAAAATTGATAATGGTCTATTGTTTCGAGGATAAAACAAACCAAGTTTCCTCTGCCGTCTTTCTATTTGTGTGCAGGCAATAATAATATTACTAGAGACCTTACGCGTGAAGGGAAACCTAAAAAATCTTGTTTGAAGGTATTGTTGATCAAGGTTGGCAAACTAAGAAGTACGGGAATCATGTACAATGCTCAACTTAACATTTGTTACGCGAGATGAAACAGAGCAATTGAATTAATTCAATTGGAGGAACTTTGTATTCAGCCTCAAAGACAATTGTTTCTGCTCGTGTTACTGAAATAAAGGAAGCCTCAAAGGGTTTAGGCAATGATCCACAAAATGATTAATATGGTTGATTGGAACTCACAAGCTAGCAACAAGTACTCGCTATTTATATGAAGTTATTACCGTATTGGAATTCAATATAGATTATGAGCTGTTTTGACTTGAAATTCAATAACATACACCTACATTTTCAGTGCAGCATTCATCATACTTTCTTTCGTCTTTGAAATTCCCAGTTTCATAATGTTGCCAAAAAAGTTTGTAGCTTGGCCTTAACGGTAAGGACCTACGGATCTATTAATATATGGTTTCACTCCTTATAATCCTACATCATTCATGTGATCTCGGTATAATTTATGTACTTAAATGAGGGTTTCATGTGGCACTTAAAGTTGTCACACGCGTGATAATTTCTTATTTACACTCGCACACCTAAAAATGTCGTAAGTAACTCCGCGGTATATTGAGTCATATTTGGTCTACTTAACGTCTGTTTGTTTTGCATTTCCCTTGCATCTCGAAAGCAGTGAGGGCGTAATAAAACGGTCACAACAATGCGGATCACGTCACGGCGGAATAATCTCGCAGCGCCAGAGACGATCAATTACACTGACAACGAGCACGTGGAAAAAGGGCGGCCTGCTCTCTAGGAGGCTTTTATTTTAACAATCTTTTTTACAATACAGACCTTACGCTTGCGTATTTTAAACTGCTTTTTGTTTAAAATGTCTGGTGCGAGGGTAGTAATCGTAAGACCAATTAGGCGTAGTGGAGGCTGTTCAACGACAGTCGTTTCGTTCCCCGCTTAAAGACTCAACCTCTGCCTTTATTACTGGTACATTGTCATCTTATCGTTCTTAGTTTTTTATGTACTAATACCTGTGATCGTAACTTTGTTATTAGATTTTGAGTGAGCAAATTTGCCTAACAGTTACGGCTAAATACGCAGTCACGCAAAGGTTCCATTTTGTTCACTACACACTGAGTGTTATGTTTGAACGTGTCGTTATAAATCTTCACGTACAGAAGTAATATATTATCGTAAGTACTCCCACTCGTCTTGTAATCTTCGCGCAGCTCCAAATGAAATACTAATTGTATTCTCAGAACATGTTAAATGGTACCCACATGTTGTTGTGTGCCATGAAGGGAGTCAATAGACAGTACGGTTGATGGCTGTGTATTTAATGCTTACAATAATACGTTGTTAGAGACTATATGTTCGTAAGCAATATACTAAACAATTACTCGTACTTATAGTTGATTAACAGTCTGTTAATGAAAGCCTTGAATATAACGATGAAAGCATCTTTCAGCAGTAGTTCCACGGTATTCTTAAAAACATAAACAAATCTCATTTTCATATTAGACGATAGTATACGGTCGGATCTAAGAGAAAAAGAAAAGAAATTTTAATCTTCTAATTGAAAAACAACCCGTAGACGATCTATTTGCTATTTAAAATTCTTAATTTAACGCAGGTATTCTATTCTTGCTGCTTTTCCTTACATGCTTTTTCTTTTCATCTCAAAGTCAACTCAACAGATTGAAGTGTGTAATGCGATGACATTTCTGCGAGTTCCCGCAATCCGCGCTCAGAGGGTAGGTAATAAAACAGTGACAAGCGATAGGACGGGATCGAGTCGGAACGAAATTATCTTGTGGAGACGATGTAGATCAATTATACGGGGCGTCGGGAATTAGAACGGACGGTAAACCGGCGAGTAGGTGGAGATTTATACGGTGGAATTTATAATTTGCTTAAGTACGTACGCTTTTCCGTACAGGTTGAGCTGATTACGAACGGGATCAATGAGATTTGCATTTTCTCCGATAAAAGCAAAAGAGAACAGACATTTGTGGAGAATAAAAGGAGTGTTATTAGTGACAGGCAACCTATGTTATATGAAAATGTACTAACAAAGCCTGAAATAGTTATAATATACTAAATTAATTCTAAAGCAATATTAAAAGATTGTTCTTCTTCTTTTCGAGTCGATGTTCAAACGTCTATGGTATGGACCCGTATGCAGCTACCTGAAAAGCTCTGGTATTGGCCTCGTTAAGATCCTGCAAGGAGCAGGTGGCCGTGCACGATGAACATGACAAGAGGTGGGCCATATTTTGTACAGGGGCTCCACACTGGCATTGCGTCTGCCATGGCTCAAGGATACCCCATTTGGCCCGATTATATTTACAAAGGTCAACCTGGGCCCATAATCGATTAAGTGACTATACTAAGTGAAAACATTGTTAAGAAGGTAGGCATAAACAGGCACTCAGCGATCTCTGAACATAAATAAGAAACCTTTAGTTGTACTTTCACAACGTATGTCAACGCATCATCGCAAGTATCAAAATGCAAATAGGTAGGTAACAGGAACAAAAACAAAATCATATCAAAATATCCATAGGTATGTATGTTCGTCCGCAATATTATTTCGAGACTTTTCATGCTACGAAGCTGTAATTTAGCATGGTTATACATATTAATTATGTTTCTGCACAGATATAATATTTTAAGGGTTAGCGTAAACTATCTGTCGTGGCCCGACATATACAAGGGCGATTTTACATATTTATCATTTTTTATTTTGGTAGGTATTGTCAAACCGATTGGTCAATAATACCGATGTTGGCTTAGGTTCTAATACAATGTCGTGTTGAAGAATACTTATTAAGTAAGATTATTACGTGTGATTCAATTATTGGTGTACAATTAAGTATATTCTATCTATGTGTTCCCGCAGCCTCCGACGCATATGTGCGAGTGAACACAGGGTGGTTTTAATTAGTATAGTGTCTGACAGACCCCTTCGCCCGCCTCAGGGCGGAGGACATCTATGAGAATTTCCAGCTCGAAAAAACAAAAAATGTTTCAAATACAATATCAGACTTTGTATCATAACAGTTAATAGGTAAACGCAGACACTATCACAAAATATTAATCCACTAGCTTTTGCCCGTGACTGCGTTCGCGTGGGAGGTTTTTCCCGCGTAATTCCCGATCCCGTGAGAATTCCGGGATAAAAACTATCCTATGTCCTTTCCAGGGTTTTAAACAATTCCGTGCCAAATTTCATCTAAATCGGATTAGCGGTTTAGGCGTGACATACAGACAGACAGTATTACTTTCGCATTTATAATATTAGTATGGATTATTAGGTTGTTATTTTCTGATAGATACGAGTATCTGTAATATTTTCACAAAACGACCCTCACATAACAAATGACATTAATCAACAGTAGTAATCCACAATTAAGCGCTGGATTATTCTCATTTGAACAGTATAGAGCACTTTTATTATTTCAATACAAATAATTTTCATAAATATGTAAGCCAGGATTTGAATGATATCGCAGAAATACGTTATATTTGCTGATATTTTATTTATTCGGTGAGCAATATCTTGATTAAGTGATATTCCATATTATTTCTTCATGGAAATTTGTTGGTACACATATTCTGATATTTTAAAATAATTGGAATATGAAAGTAAATTATTGCGATTCGGAATAAAGTTCAACTCCTTCTAAGAATAGCCACCCTACTTGACGTATGTACTTATTTGAAGAAGTACTTAAAAGATTAGCAAGCGTTAAGTTTTAAGAATAACGTGGAAATGGCTAAGTAGGTTTCCAACTTAACCAATTGCAAAAAAAATAAAAACTAAATTAATTCAAATAGAATTAATAAAATGGTTCTCAATTAAATTTAAGTTATACGGGGTGCACAGTGGAGCGCGTGGCCAACGCGGATTAAATACTAAAGTGTCGCGATAACGTACCAAAGCCGACTCCAAGGCGCTATTAAGAATTCAGCAAACGAATTGGGGACATCGAATCGACCAAATTGAGCTCGCCTCATCTTTTCTTACATCGTGTGTTTTCGGCTTCCAAGTACAGATAGTCAGATATATTAATATTTCTGTGACCCTAGGGAGGAGACCGCTGTTTTGATATACAACTCGCAAAATACACATTTTTTCAGTAAGAACATAGAATATTCTTCTTCATTTCTTTATGGAGCATAACTTTGTGAACGTCACTGAATAATATGAAAATCTTTTATGAATGAGATTTTGGGAGGGTGCTCCAGAAGGGCCAACGGGGCAGCGGAGCGTTGAGCTGAAATATGTTCTGTAGCTCACCCGTGCGGCGGCCGTAAGATAATAAACAGTACCTGGAACAGACAAAGGAGACTCATTAATATACAACGAATTACAATAACAACAAATCAAGTTAAGTAAAAATAAAGCACTGATAAGAATAGAAATCTCTTGTATCATACATTTACGCATGAAAGGTTTTCAAAGGCTGAGATAATAGAATTATGTTAGGTTAGGATTTGTAGGAGTTTGACTTATTAATTCAGGTTTATTTTGTAGTGAAACGCGCCGATGGCGATATCTTGCCCGATTATTTTTTTTCAAAATCTACGAATAAATGTTAATGTGAAAACTTTATCTTTTAACAGACAGAGAGTTTTGAAAGTAAAATGAGAACGTAGTTAATTGAAGGAACAATAAGCAGTCATGTAATGAGGTTGAACCATTTTGACCCGATCTCCATGGACACTATGTCATACGAGCCACCCGAGTAACAGGGTCAAGTGCTTTAATTGTACGGTCATGTATCAGGAGGTGCTTCGACACATGAATTATATCCGATTTAACTAAATGTGAGTATTTTCTTATTGCGCCATAACGTTATGAAACAGAAGACAAGCTTTTGGATATAAAAAATTGGTATTCGTTAAATTTTCTTTCTCGGCTTATAAAACGAATATATTGCATTCCAGCCTTAAAACCGACATTTGATACCCCGTGTACCCTATTGTGTGCAAGAGACCAAAAATGGTTGTAAGTATTATCACCTTGGCTTCGGCAAAGGATCTTTGCAAATCTCTCACAGTAAACACTAAGTAATCGGATCAATGTACCCTTGTTCTTACATCTGCCAGTGTACATACGTATGTAGCTACGTACATACAGGTATCTAACGTTCTGGCTCGTATTGAAAAATATGATAATTTTTCTATCTCTTTTACCAGATACAAAATGTTTCCACAAAACGTCAAAGGTCAAAGGGCTAAAATTGGATAGAATTTTCCTATTTTAGGGGCAAACGTTTTGAACACGATTGAAGGGACGACGTAACGATTTTAACCGTACCTAAATCCTTTTACTTTACAAAAAGAAACACCATTTCCCGGGACTAAAGTTATTTTACAACAACAATGAGAAAATTGGCGACAAAAAACGACCTACATGATGCGGTGTCAACAAAGATAATATATATCGTGGTATCAGGGTGCCTCCATCGCTATTGTTGTCCCTAAACGCGGCCATGATCCCGGGATCGCCAGCCCCGGACTCGTTTGTCCCGGGATATCCTTCGGCAAACATCGACGAAACCCGAGATTCACTAGACCTTTACACAAGTGCTTTGTTGAGTCGCTAGAGGATATAAAAATATAAATATAAACGTCTTTTTTTCTCACACCATATTCGCGCTAGTGTTATATCGGACGCCAAGATTATTTATTGTTCTATCGCGGGATAATCCTATATTGTCGTCTCATTGTTTGCTTTATTTTGTTTTACAAGTATACTTACTCTTGTATCCTATTATTGATATAACGAGAATACAATTATGTTTCGATTTGCTGGGTCTGTGAATGTTCTAGTTAATGGCTGGTGTGTTGACTAGGAATAAATAAACTCAGTGATGATAAGTATTAATTCTATTGCAAGGTACAATTTCAGTGAAATCAACGGAAACGATATCATGTAGGATCATTGTAAACCAATACAGTAGCCTATCGCTAGCTCATAATATGTATATTACTCATACACATTACGGTCTATTAATTCGTTATTAGGTGTCGTTTAAGGTTATTAGCTTAATACATTGTAGGCATTAATTAGATAAGTTAGCAGTCACTTAACAACGATACAATGCTGGTTTGCAACAAATAACCCGAAAACAAGCGACGAATATAGCCGTTCATAAAATTGTAGTTTCAGAAGTACTGTTCAAAGACGACAGAGCCACCTTTGCACGGAAACATCCAATAAAACGAAGTGTGCCATAGTACGCCGGTGCATGTAAAAAGTTTGCCTGTGTACGACTAGTCGGGCCTCCGGTCGCCAAAATTGTGAGACTTGTCGGCACAACTTCGATATTAGTTCGCGCGTGATCGATTTAGCAAGCCAGTTTGACAGTTGCGATAGTGACAGATGACGCAGACGCCATATCGCACGGGTGATTTGTCTTCAACTTTACCTAAAGACAGTTATTTTCACTGCTCTCCTCTCCGTGCAGATCATGCCAGAGGCTAACTTTTATCTACAAAGAGCGATCTGTCTCAACGATGCCTACTTTGTTGAGATTATTGTCACTTCAAATCACATCAATATCTGTTTGTATATTATTTATTTATTTAATCATTTATTTTCAGGTTACAAAGACCCATAGATATATACCTTAACCTAAAGTATACATAATATAACAACAATAGTGTTAGTAAATAAAACTTAATACTATGTTAGTATGCACTAGGTCTTTGTGCGTTCCGGTGGCACTTGTCCGCGAAACCGGCGGAATACCACATCCTGCGGCCAAAAGCTTTCTTCCATCACCTGAGGCAGGAAACATGTTGGTATGCGCACCATAAATGCCTTGAAGTTGACATTGCAATGCGACTCCAGCAGCTGCACTCTCGGCGCATATTTCAGCCTTTGGCGTACGTACGTAATGATGTCTTCCGCGTCAGTGGTGTAGTGAAGACGGGAAATGTACACCGGAGTATTCGGCTTCGCAGCACGCAGTTTGTCGTTGGGCTCCGTAGGAGCCTTGCCGCAGCGGTTCTTACAGCTAATCTGACGGCGCTTCCTCCTCTACATCGTCACGAAGCCGTCATCAGCCCGATCCACTTCCTTTATAGGCTCATAGTGACCAACGGGTCAGATTTTGTAGTCAGTCGGGCAGCGCTGCGGGGAGGAGCTGCGGGGACAGGCACGGGGCTACGAGTTCAAAATTGTCGTAATTGCAAAATATCCTATTAATAAAAAGAAGCATCGAAGGAGCTGAATATGAACTTACATGTAGAGAGATCTGAATCAAATAGAACTGTTTATTTTTGGAGTAAGAGGTCCACGGAGAAAAGCATTAGTCAAGTTATTAGCACCTTATTTCACCGTAATAGGCATTACATCGTGTCGCTTTTCTGAGCGGTTTGCCTCGGGAAAGTGTTGAACGCCTTCACTGTCATTCTCATGATTAATTTGTGTCGGCTCTGTCGTGCTAATGGGCTAAAATAATTTAGTGGGCGACGCTGATTATTTATTGTCAAGCATCCTGGTTAACGTTCGCTAAGCGATTTATCGTTAATACGACAACAATTATAATATTATCAGACCATCTATTCTCAGCAGCCTATTAATTTGTTATTGGGGTTAAATTGCAGTTCAGTTAAATTCTACATAATTTCAGATTGGCGTGTTTTCAGGAAAACTGAGAAACTGGAAAGCAAACACACTTGTTATTTTCGAAATTCTCAGTGTACACCGGAAAATAACATCGGAATGGTTTACTAACAAATACAGTGTAACGTCAACATTAATTTGCCAATCAATTACAATAAGATATGTATTAGTGTGCAATGATTGGTTACACATTTAATATTGTATGTATATGCTAATGACGCTGATTACACTTTGTTTACTTAGCGCGCTATTACTGAACACGGCCGGACAATGGCCGCGGAGATCGTAAGCTAACAATCGGCTGACAATATCAATTTTAAATTGAGCTTCACATAAGTAGAGATTATTGTAATGAATTGGAGGGTAGATCTTACCAACGTTATTGTTCGGTAAATGATGTTGGTAGTCGAATGTTTTGATGAATGAAACAATGGAAGAATACCTGAAAGCGATATGTCAGAAAACAATACGTAGCATGCAACGAACCCACAGTTGTGTAGAACTAAAACGTAGTTAAGTAATATTTTCTGCAATTTTCATCGGTGTACACTCAAACTACCTCTTAAATGGACTGTATTTTTGGCATGCATATACACCTACACACATGTAAGTTGAACACATGCAAGATCAATTTCAAATATCTTTTCTCACAGAGCATTAATATAAACATACAGTTTTATCTATTCTAATATTACATAGATTTCTGTGATAAAGAGGTAATATTTGTTTGTATGTAGGGGTTTTTTTTCTCTGGGTGGGAAAATCATCGAATGACTTCTCCCGCTCTGGGTGGAGCGGAAGGGAGTGTTAGACTTCTACTGACTAAAAACCCACCCTGTTCCTTCGGCTGCCCTTAAGTTCCGGGGCCGCGGTATCTCGTTAGAACATTCCCGCAACCCCGGCAGGCAATGCGTGCGCGTGGCGCGCGTGGAACACAACGCGCCCGGGCCTGGTCCTGTGTAGGGGATAATCTTCGGATCCAATGCTAAAAACTCTTTGGTAGGTACTAAGGTACATTATTGTTGAGGACTCTAAATTTCAAAATCGCGGGCGAAGTGCTAGTTACTGAATATTTCCGCCGTTTTTATACAGGAAACTAAGGCCGACTTTATTACCAAAAAGAACGCATTGGCCTGAATTTTATATGGTATTTCAGGTGCGACAAAAAACCCTTAAAGTACATGTATGGTGAATAAACACCGGAACAGGGCTTTTTGCCATCACATAATGTATGGGCGTAGCTAAGGTGGGGCAAATGGCAAGCAGCACTCTTTCTGATTGGCCGCGAAAGCACGATCTGAATGTATCCGTATTGTTTGAAATTTTTATTTTATATTAGAAATGTAGAGGTTTTAGTTTTCGTTGGTAGTAAAGTGCATTATTTTGTGCTATAAATTATTTCGAAACCTACGCATGCGAAATCGCGGGCAAAGTGCTAGTAATATTTAATTTTAGTTTTTCATGGCCTTGGTTTTTAAATATTTAGATGTGATAGGGTAGTTTCCTAAAATATTTTATTTAGTCCGTCACGTAGCTTAACAAAAAACATTGGACACGTATTTTTTTTTTCACGTAATTGAAAAATTAAGACGATACAGTGAGTTGAAATTTCGCGTAACGTCACACTCCGGTATAATTCTTAGCACTGAAGCTTTCCATCTTTGTGAATTTTTCTTGACTTGAAAAGGCAAAAAATACGTGACCAATATTTTTTGAAAATCTTAGGTAGATTTTCAAAAAATATTGGTCACGTATTTTGATGATTATTGATGAACCAAATAAAATAATTATTTTGTAACACAGAAAACTACCCTATTGTGGCGTGATGTGTGTGTGTGTTGTTTTTATAGGAATTATGTTTTTATTAACTAAAGATATCTTGCAATGTTAAATATAAATGTGAATATTATAATTTAGGGTTGGATCACGGTCTATATAGAGAGGAGACCTGTGTCCCAGGAATGGGAACGTAATAGGCTGAATTATTATTATTTATTGTATAATTTTACGCATAACAAGATTTCTATACCTACACACTAAATCAATTGAACAAAGTAAACAAAACAAAAACCGTTATTTGCAAAATAACCACATAACATCCATTAGGGGAAGGCATTCTGATTTCCTCCGATAAAGAAGAACAAACTTGGGCCGCATCAACGTCACGCAACAGCCAACTTGGAAGTGAAAAGCCTCCAGGAATACGATGTAACTTGTCTGATTTCAGTGAAACTTGCTTCAATCGGCCGACTTGGCTCCAACTTTTCACACAACAGATCGGCAGCCGAGCAACAATACTTCTGAAAACAAAAGAGCTCTTCGAAGTACTTATACACTGTCGTTCAGATTAAAGGGTGCTCCTTATATATTTCCTCGAGGCTTTGTTGTGGTAGTTGGTAGTGAGCACTGCTGTTTAATATAATTTCATTAACCATTCTCATTTTAATTAGCTATGTAGTATTTATGTTTAATTAGCTGCCATAATTATACAAAAATGTATTATATTGTGTATTTTATATCTATAAAATACGCATCTGCGTTTGACCTAAGTTGGACCTAAATTGTTTACTGTGTACATAAACCACACTTCTGAATGCTATGAATGAAACAATTTTATTTAAACACAATTTTCAAAAACAATATACAACGTGTAATTTAAAGGGTATATAAACATACCGAGTGCACGGCTTCTTTGGATGATAACAAACGATATAGCAAGGGTTTTGTAATCCTATGTCTACATGTGTGGAGCTTATTAGAAATTTCAATACATTGATACCAGAGACCGAATTTTTCAAATTAAGAAGAACGAAGAGAATTATCGTGTTATTGGCTAGTGACGTGGAAAGTGATGACTCTCATAGTGCTGTGACACGTTTGTTATTACTGGTGTTCAAGAAACATATGAAACCAATAATTTGGGGTCTGTGAGTCACTAATTTTGAGCTGAAACTTTGCATAGAGACTCCATACCAGATGTTGTCTTCAGTCCTTTTGGATAGATATGGGGTTTCCGTTACACGTTGTATAATATCAAAATGAACTTATGCTATTTAGCCATTCGATACTTTTATATTTAACTTTGATGTAAAAATATTGAGGTGAGTCTATTTAACTGCTCGAAAGTGTACGCCGAAAATTTGAATACCATCATCACTTAAGATTAGTTTCGTATAAAGCAGCCGCTATTAAAAGAGCATCAAGTTTAATTTTAATAGCATTAGGAGGGCGCCAAGGGCCTCAACAGCGTTAAGTATTTCATTTGGCGGCGTAACACATCTGACTTTAGCGGTACACCTACACACATTACCGGGCATGCTAAGAATATCTGAGAATACCCGAGGCTTAACTGCCTCTACGTATAATGCAGTTAGTTATATGGGAGTATACATAAATTGTTATAAGTGTAGCAAGTTTCATTCGAGTTTGTGGCCACAGGTGCTTTCATACGTGTGTTTCTGTCAGCCTTAGTCCCTTCATCTCAGCGTCATTTACCCTACTCGGGGTAATTTCTAACCGGAGCGCCTTAAAGGTGTCGTTACATTCCTTTGCGTGTGTGATTAACTGTATTTATACTGTCGGAACTCCCTTTGTTGTAAAGAGTGGTATGGTCTTGTTATATTCGCCCCTCGTACATTTCGTGCCCTCAAAGTCACAAGGGCAGCTTACGTCGGATTTACGCGATCGATGATTGTGAAATCGTAGGTATTGCGACGGATTGCGATACAACCGCCACCTCCGTATAGCTCCAAAGTTTTATTTGTATTTTACTGACAGTGAACGATGAGTTGAACATTGAAATAGGTATCGCATTACAGAATAAAACTGGGCAGATGCTTATATATAAACTTTTATAAAGGTAGCTTTACTTTATTTTAAAATAAGATACACAATCCCTCTCATGCATAGTAGCTACTTGATGTAATATTCATTAAAACCACTGCTTCCATAAAAATACAACCTATCCGATACAAAAAAAAAATGAATATCCTGAAGGGAATTAATTATAACCAAATAGTTTATTTAATTAAAAAAGATTCACCTCTGTTTATCTTTCATCGGAAACCGGAATGAATCCAGAAAAACAGAAATAATATTGTCTAAAAATAACAGCACATCTCTATATTTATTCCGTTCCAATACTTACTAGTATAAAAAATGGATACAGCGTATTTGTAACACTCGTTACAAAACATTCGAAGGTTATTACTCTCGACCCTTGTAAGGCTGGCTTAAAGGGACTTGCCGAGATCGATGCGAGTTTCAAACCTCGACTTGTATCGCTATGTAACAATACAATACAAAAATAGCCTTGCCATGTTTTATTTTTATTATTAAAAATAAAATCGATTATAAAAATTCTCCAAGACGGAACAAATTGTAATTGAACTAGCTTAACTAATTAATAAAGTAAACCTAATAGCAAATTATTAAAGAAAAGTTTTTATTAGTAATTGAAGCTAATATCCCATTATTTAAGTTAAGATCTTCCTTTAAATAATGTGTGACTTAATACAAAATTGAGCTGCGCATATTAGAATACACAACGATGCCATAAAGTCAAAATGAAGAACAAAATATTGACAAAATGCGACAATTTCGTCGAGACACATGAAGAAAAATAAAAACAAAAAAATGGTACCTATATTCAAATTGCCAATTAAAAATATTGAACCTCTAAAATGAAATAGTATTTTTTGTCCGTAAATGTAGAGCGTGGAAGTAATACCGCTGTTGTACCGAATGAACTGTAACTATTGTTTTTATCCGTGGAGCTAACAGTACGAGGATAACAAATGGGGAGTCTTGTACATTTTACAGCTTTATATGTTACATGTGTTTTATATGGGTACCTTTGTTGCCTTTTCGAGATTGAAAAGGCTTTGCATAAAAAGGAATACTTGTTTGTTCTAGAACACTCTACAGATTCTGATTTTTTATTATGTAAAAACTTATTGTCAATAAATAAATTATTATTTATTTACTCTTGTTTAGTGAAGGAGATCGATCACCTATCCAAATACCTAGTACGTATTGAAATAGTGAAATATTAATGTCAAGTAAGTAATACAGTACACCAGTACACAGTAACAGCAATACTTTTCAAATTATAGGTACTCAAGACCAAATAAGCAAACATCAAACCCATTTCACATTCTAAAACCAATTTGAATTCTTAAGCCATTTCTAAAATACGCGGCGGTACACGACAAAGCCACAAATCGAGCTTATGAAATAATAAAACACAAAGTAGCGTAGAAATAGCTGCGTTCATCGGTAAAATCGATATAGCACGGGACATATTCCACCTGTCGTTCAGTCACCTAGCGACCAGGCGCAAACACGACGACTACTCAAATTATACCTCTTTTATACCTACCTAGTATATACCTCTTTGTACAGAACCTAACAAATTAACCGTGTATTGGCTCAAAGACAATATCTACGTATAATTTTTGTGTTTGATATTTGTCTTTTGCCGTTGGGAATAAGACAATCCCATAAAAAACAATACTTGTCAAAAAAACCAAGTCTCGCAACTCAGTTCTTCTACCGTAAAAAGTTGTGAGATCCATGTAATACCAAGTCGGTTATTCGATTATTAAGGGACCTTCTGTCTTAAGTTGTTACGTAATTATCTAACCTAACAACATCTTATAGTGACCACATCAATATTAAAAATCTTTAACGTTTTAAATAAATAGATTGACTCGGCCATCGCATGAAAACACAATATATCTCACAAGTAATACATACATATATAAATTACATTGTTTTTGCAATTGCCAAGTCAATCTATTTATTTAAAACGTTAAATATTTTTAATATTGATATGGTCACTATAAGATATTGTTAGGTCAGATAATTACTGAACAACTTAAGACAGAAGGTCCCTTAAGTAGGGACTGAATAATCGAATAACCGACTTGATATTACATGGATCTCACAACTTTTTACGGTAGAAGAACTGAGTTGCGAGACTTGGTTTTTTTACAAGTATTGTTTTTTATGGGATCTCATTTCTTTTTGTAGATGGTCCTACTTTTTCCTTTCTACTTTTTGTATACCAACAACGAATTTTCTTAAAGCCCTCTCTGATTTTTTTATTCCGTTGACCATTTTCAAGTTACCTTTGAACATAATTATATCTAGATACCTATCTACACATATTATTCCATTATATTATACATAATTATATACAGGTACACTGATTAATTAACTGTAAATGTAACTTTGTAATCCCATATAAATATATGGGATTACAAAGTTATTTATGCAGTTGATGTTTCTAGAAAACTGGACCGAAATTGAAAAATATTTTAGTTTTTCCTTGATTAATACACTAAACACTAATTGTATTCTATATTTGAAGCTTCTATGTCTGCTAGAAGTGCCTTAGACTTTTGATGATCGGTCAGTCAGTGAGTGACAAAATTAAGGAACTTTGACTCGTTATAATTCTGAAACTATTGGTTCAAACTGAATTAAATTTGAAATATACCGTGTTTATACAATGCCTGCTTGGTTACTGAAAATTCAGACTTCTAGTTTTATCCACAACGAAGTTATACGGGGTCGAAAATGACCTGAATTGCTTCGAGAAAAGTATGGTACGGCCGTGCCGCTTTTTGCTCGACTTGGCGGGGGCACTGCCGTGCCCCCAGATTTGAGGGAACTTCTTATTAAGTACTATGTGTTTTTTAGTAAGTGTCGCTAAATATTTGGTTATATTTAATTTGAGTAAAAGCCAGTTAATTTGAATAAACAGCTGACCATATTTTTTCAGCCGTAGACACTAAAGCACTAATTATAATTTTCATTTCTTTTGTATTGGTTTTGCTGTATTATAAAAATAGAAAACATTACGAAGAGGTAAACTATGCTATTCTATGACACTATCCACCCCTAAATTTCTAGTGCGTGTTGTAATATACCAGTGGGGGATTACGTGAGCATGGGTAGCATTCATCTATGTGCTAATAACATTGCTCCGGCTACCAATCTGTCTGCCAAGCATAGTGATTGCAGCATTATCGACCCCCCCTATAGCTATTAGCAACATGGAGACCAGAGGCAGTAGGAGACCCACGAAATTTGGGGAAATTGGAAAATAACAATAAATTTCATAGCTTTTACTCATTTGACAAACTATTCAGGGCATACTTTTATGGTACAACACAAGAAACTTTATAAGTATAAAAGTATGCCAAAATTATTGGCACGAGGCTCAACTGTGTCACTACTTCGATTCATTTGTGCTTCGATGGTGCTAAGAATTGCATAAGATGAGTAGTTTTGCGGGAAATATTTTTCCTGGAATGCTACCGCCGATCAATTATAATTTTTAATGAAATGTACCTTATTTATCCTGTTAATAACCATAAATCTTCTACCTTTATCCCCTTGGATAAATTTTCAGACTTTACTTTGATCAAAATTCCACCGCAACCGCGCGTGCATTTTGCGCAAGCACTCACTCAATTATTAATATACCACGTCAAAATATCATGTTACTTACGAACAGCATAAAAGCCATCAGCGTTTTACAGCATAAAGAGGCATTAGCGACATTAACGCAAACTTGCGCGTTCTCACTAGAACGCAGAGTAATGGGTTACAGTTATTGCTCCCTGTTGTTTGGTTGATGTAACGTAATTACGGCGAGGCGCGCATCACGCGATGTGCCGTGCCACCCGCCTGTGAAAAAACCATGCCAATATTCCACGTTCCAAGGAAAAAAATATACCGAAATGTCACTGGCAAACAACATTGAGTTTGCTGCTCTTTTAAAAAAAGAAAAAGAAAATGCGAGAAATCTGTTATATATTACTCTAAAGAAGCAATTAGTATAAACATCGGCTTCGAGAACTGTCTAACATTGAAACAAAAGCTGTCAAGCAATTTAGACGGAATGTTAAACGTGGAATAATACATCAATGTTTAGGAAATGCGTAAACCATTTATCATAACAAGAGAGAATTAGATAGCAGCCCTCCGGCAGCGGAAAGCCAGTGCGCTCTTATCTACACGGAGGCTAATGTAACAAGGCCGCTAGGCCGCGACAGGCGGGAGGGAAACGAAAATGTTTATGATATTAATGAACTTTCCTCTACTTGTTTTTTATTACGTAATTTAGATGGAAATGTTATTGTCACCAAAGTGAGGTCATTAGTGTCTACGAAGATGATTGACGGTGTACGAACGTGTTGGTATTAAAAAGTTATCGCTACCGTGAAATGTCATGGCATGGTGTTCCCAGGCTTTAAAGGTTTTCACGTACAAAAGCTGTGAATACTACTTCAAAAGAAGCTTAAAAGTTTTCTTTTTGTAGATCAAAATTACCATCAGCGCCGTTAATATAGATTTAACTTTAACGAAGTAAGACACTTAGCGGACGTTACTTCATTTTTGCATTCAACTTTGTCTCTGTAATATGAATTTTAATATTTTGGGTAAGTAAAGTTAAATATAAAAAGTTTCGTGTGCCAACATGCAGAGCCCTTCCGCACGTTAGCAAATATTTTGTGAAAAGTAAAGGAGCCAATGTTGGATGTAAAGAGCCCAATAGACAGTGGAGCGGCTCAAAGGCACAAAAAGCCAAGCCCATTATGGGACACACGTTGCCGGAAACCACAAAAGACCCAATTATTCTGGTGTGTGAAGCCAAAAAAGGGTTGGACTAAAACCAACTTCGGGTGCTCTGTTTCACTTTCCCAATGCATGCTTGCTAGGGATTAGCCACCATCGGAGCATTTGGTGTAAATACTGAGTTTATATTATATAGCTCAGAATAGATTGGTATATATAATATAGGTAACATATATATTTTTTTTTTTTTTTAATCTTTATTTTTATTGAAAGGGGGTTTTTTATATATAATTTTGTAATATTAAAAAGAGGGGTGATCGACGATTGTTAAATTAGCAATATACATCCAAATTGTACAAAAAGAATTGTTACTACAGAAAAAAAACAATATTTTCGTTTCTTAAACATTATACATACGACGGTGAGTAATACAGATCACCGTTATATAGAGAACATTTATAAAAAGACCTAATAATGAGTGACAGTATTATTCAACTGAATTTACGTAAAATACGTCGATTGACGGCACGTGTCAAATTTATCACCTTTGAACAGGGAGAATACTGAAATCATAGGGAAGATAAATTGTTTAAAGACATTTTGTCATTGATCATGTTAATTTAGAAGAACGTGAATTACCTAAGTGAAAAACTTTTTTGCAAAAAATAAAACCGGCTTCCATATCAGTCGGTGTTATTGGTTTCGTATTTTCTTTTTTATTTCACACCGCCTTGCGTCGGTTATTTTTGGCTTTCTAGTGTTTTGATATGGAAGTCGGTTTTATTTTTTGCAATAAAGTTTTTTCACGCTTTTTGGTGGGTCGGTTTGTAATTTATCTAGTTACAAAAGCCAAAATGTCAACTACTCATCACCTTTTACAAAATATTGCTTTTCCCGATGCAGAGCCGTTAATTTTTGAGGAGTTCTCCTGGTACTTCACTATCAGCTCTACTTCACCATATGCATTGTGACGAGCATAAAGTGCTTAACGTCCATGTTCAAGTAATCGAATCGCAATCCACAAAATAATTATTATTGACTAGTTTCGGTGGCCATCTGTGGTCTTCATCATCAGTTCCACTTCCCTAAAGGGTGCTTTTCAACAGCAACTGCACAAGGTACTATAAACAATACCCAAAACGCTATAGGTGTGCCTATAATATTTGAAGAGTTCCTTCGATTTCTCCATGATTCCATCATCAGATCCTAACGTGATGACCCTTTCAAACTAAAAAATAATTTTCTAAATCGGTCCAGCCGTTTTTGAGATATGATGCAATACATAAAAAAAAAGTTCAAGTCGAACTGAGAACCTCCTCCTTTTTTTTGAAGTCGGTTAAAATAGAATTTCAACCTAATAATTATTAAACGTTGTTATGGAAACGATGATGCTAACTCTAAAATAAACTTTTCAGAATAGTCAGAGAGGCGACTAAGAACGTTTATTTTGCTACGGCTGTATAAAAAATAATAACTATTTTATTCATAATAATATCAAAAATCTCTTTCACCATTAAACGTTTTACATGACTATGAATGTGACTCTGTACCATTAAATTCATATTATAGTGTTCTACTAAACATATTTTTTGCAGCTATAAAATATTTTATAGGCGACAAACTTCAACGAAATTTCCGCAATATGGTGCGTGATTTAATAACGGCCACATGTTGTTTTAAAGTATTGAAGTTGCTTATAACAGTTTCAGTTCTAACCAAAACTTTTGCGCTATCAAAAAGGACCAATATGAACGAAATGCTTAGGAATGTCTAAATTATTTTACTGGTTAGTAGAGATGACAGCAATGTTATTTCTTGGGTTTCAAAGTTTCCACGTGCAGAAATGGTTGTATTCAAAATGATTATAAAAGAGAATCACGGTAATTTTCATTTCAAATAATATAATTATCAACTTAGGTAAAAGCTAAGTCAATA
The DNA here is from genome assembly GCA_943138885.2 of Tholera decimalis. Classification (NCBI taxonomy): domain Eukaryota; kingdom Metazoa; phylum Arthropoda; class Insecta; order Lepidoptera; family Noctuidae; genus Tholera; species Tholera decimalis. The sequence goes on along the minus strand of OW964563.2, from coordinate 19,511,430 downwards.
ACTAATTATTAACAAAGTCAGCACTCAAAAATACAATATTTCGACTTTTTGCTACATAAATTTTAATGGTGAATAAATCAAGAAGAAACTTTGCTGGGCAATGGATCGAAAGTGGAAAACATACGCCATTTTCATAAGGAGAAAAACAATAACTCGAGGCACGGAGCAAGGGCCACTTTTAAGGCACATAAATCAAAACAGACGATATTTTTGGTATAACGCCGGGTGGGCATTTTCAGTACCGGATTTTTTGAGGACACATCCGAATTAGTGTTGTTTTTACGATTCACTTTTACTTTCTATTGTTTCTCGTGAGAAATACTGATTTAAAGTCATTCTTTGGTTTACATCTATACTTTTATACTAATTTTATACGGTATATAGAGGTATATTTATATAGAGGTATTTGTTAGAAAGTTTGTATGTAGGGGTAATCTCCTAAACTAATAATTCAAATCGAATTTTTAATTTTTCATTGTTAGTAAGCGGCATTATTTGTGTGTGCTATAGGCTATAAATTATTTCGAAATCCACGCGTACAAAGTCGCGGGCGAAGTGCTAGTATTAAATAAAGTGGCAAATTAATTTGGACACTTATACAGAGTTACATAAAACATCATGCATCAGTAAATTGAACTTGTTAACGTTTCTCAATTTTCACAACGGTAGCACAGGTAACTGTGCAAACATATTAACGGCGGATTAAACTCAGTACCTAATTCAATGCTCCGCTCCCAAGTAACCTAACTATACACTTCATTTGCTTTGTACAATTTCATTCATTCATTCATACATTCAATATCCAACATCATTCCCGCTCCTACAGCAACGCTTCAGGCACGACCGGAATGAGATTCTTCCTTTGTGCCTTCATATTTCATCTACCTACTAGGGAACCCGAACGCACCTAGATCGTCGTGAACTAGGATTCACAACAACATTAAAATCGTCCTTCACTTAGCTGGATAGAGTCCAATTTCAATTGCTTGGCATGTCAGACTAACTAATACAATGTTCTGTCACTGCACATAGCAAAATTTGTTTTTAGGAAATTCGGTTCAGAGTGCTGCGATAGCAGTGCTGATAATTCAGTATAAACGGATCCGCTGGAAACCGGGATGCATATTGTTTAATACAACCATCGGTTGGTTGTGAAACAACGCGAATTTAAAAGCTTCAACAATGGTTTACGATCAGCCACGTTAAAATATTAAAGTTGCGCGTACAATAACAATATGTTTTCATATTTGTACAGTGGAAGAAAAAATGCGTTCGTGCTACAAGACTTAATATGTAGTGTTCAGGACTGCAATAGGCCAGCCAACGGTAACTGGGGTGTCCCAAACTTGTCCGCGATACGCGGAGTCTAACCGTTGCTTTTCAATAAACAAGGTAACACAATGGCCTGCCTCTACTAGGCTTCGGCCTACAACAATAAAAACAAAAATGTACCACTAACCTGATGTGCTGGGTTCGCCAACTTCGACCTTCAAAGGTCACGCCCTAAGTGTGGTTTGTATGTAAAATGGGGTGAGTAATTGAAGGTGTGATGCAAGTCAAGTGTTGTAGAACGTTCACTAGGCGCCGATCTCCAGCTGGCGCGGTCACAACAGCAATCACAGCACAACTTGTTCCCACCAAGCGCGTGCCACACGAGGTGACGCAATAAGGCGATATGTTCCAAGAAATATCACTAGATTATTGTTAATCCGAGATTACAAAGTTCAATCAATCACTGAACACAATTAATATGTTAATCTCACGTGAGATCCAAGCTGATTTCCAATTATTCCGCGTGCCACGAGGTGACGCAATACGGCGTATGATTCAACAATATCCCGGGGTTCTCGGCAAATGGGGAATACACTTCAAACAACAAATAGATAATTCGCGACCCAATTATCGGTCTCAACAGGCGAATCCAACAATATTTTACCAATTAATTAACTCAACAGGGTTCCGACGACCGGCATTTTTTCCAAGCAAGCGCAAAGTCTATCTGTCAAGTCAGAGAGGTTATGTCAAGTGCCAACATCAAAGACAATAGAATGTTGCCACACCAAAGAGAGCGTTCAAAATTACATTTGGGACGCAACATCTACCCCCCCCCGGACGGGCCTACCCGTCCGCTAATCAATTGGAAGTCTTGACAAGGTTGCAAATTCAACACAGCTTCAATGCGGCCAAATACCGTAGCTAGTTCATTAAAGGTGAGAACGGTGTCTCCCAACAATCTCCGCCAGCGTCCCTTTGCCGCTTTCACCGCGGCCCCAAAAATACCCCCCCAATGGGGGGCAGGCTGGCGGGTCAAACAACCAAGTGACCCCTCGGCGGGCCAAACTATTACCAATGTCAACCTGGTTCTCATTAAGGAAGGCGTATACCTCCTTCAAATAGTTACTTGTACCCTTGTAATTCGTACCGCAATCAGACCTAATCAACGAAGGTAACCCACGGCGAGACACAAATCTTTCCAAAGTCGCCTCAAAGGCCTCTGTCGAGAGGGAGGTTACCAGCTCCAAATGTACTGCCTTGGTTGACAGGCAGACAAACACACAAATAAGCCCTAACAATCTTGCTATTACGAAGGGTGGACGTCTTCAACAAAGGGGGACCAACGAATCCGTTACGACGCCAGCAAAGGGCCTCGCCTCATTGACGCGATCAGCCGACAAAATCCAAAATTTCTCGCTGCAGAATGGCTAACAGCGCATTGCAACCGGCATGCGAGTTCTTAGTGTGACGATCAGTCACCAACAATTGAACTAAGTACAGTTATAACAAGGGCAGGAGCACCAATTTTAGGGTAAGGACAACTCACAAGGGTGACCTCAAACCAGGTCCTTCCCTCAACAGTGGTGTCAGCCGGTTCGCCAATTCCCCAAATCTTGCCTGAAGGTCGTTCACCTTCAGGCCAACCTGTCCCGCTAACCAAGAAGACAAAAGGCAACCCCGGACTCCCGTTTCCAAAATGGCACAGACCACAATCGAGTCACCCAAGGGTCCCCAGACCGTGACCGAGGCCGTTGGCAACAAAACCGTCTTGATCGGGGGGTTCCTTTAGCGGGGCAGGCGTCAATCTCTTAGTGATGCCTGGGCGGCGACCGATCGCCGCTTCCAGGCTGCCTTCGTTCACGACGAGGCCAACAATCAAACCATTCGTCCGCGCGGTGTCCCAAGCCGCTCGCCATCACTGGAGGGGCATATCCCACCGAATGCCCGAATGGCGGAGGGCGCGACTCCAGCCGGGGACGTTCCGCCAACGGAGGGGAAAGGCAGCGGCGCCGACCCGGTCACTGCTGCCTAGCAGCCAATGCGCGTTCTCCCTGACGAGGGAGGACCAAATGGCGCTCGTGGGGCTCCCGTTCAACTTGCGCGGGGGGTGGAGTGCGGCGTACAGAATCGCGGGTCTCAGCCCGGTGCTCGTCTCCGGGGTACCCCCCCTTGCGCGAACCCCCCTCAGAAGCTGGTCTGCTGGAGCGGTTCGCGTTGGCGCACAAAACCTCCAAGTGGGACCCTTCACAAATTCTACACGGGCGGGGGTCGGGGCAGTCCCGATGAAAGTGGGCCCCCAAGCACGAGAAGCACAAACGGCGTGCGTTGACAATGCGGCGGCGGGAACTTACGTGCAAATTCAAAAAGTCCCGGCAACGCGCCATGACATGCCCCGTTGCCTTACAAAAGTCACAACGATGAGGACTCCGGGCACCAGCAAAACGGGGGGCGGGGCGAACATCAACAGGCCCCCTAGCCCGAGGACTCCGGGCGCCAGCCAAACGGGGGGCGGGGCGATCATCAACAGGCCCCCTAGCCCGAGGACTCCGGGCGCCAGCAAAACGGGGGGCGGGGCGATCATCAACAGGCCCTCTAGCCCGAGGACTCCGGGCGCCAGCCAAACGGGGGGCGGGGCGATCATCAACAGGCCCCCTAGCCCGAGGACTCCGGGCGCCAGCAAAACGGGGGGCGGGGGGAACATCAACAGGCCCCCGGGCCCTAGTCCGTCCCTGGTCTCTGGGCTGAGAAGGTAGTGGGGGTGACCCCGTAGCGCCACGAGTGTTATCCGCAAACCGACACTCGTCTTCCAAAAATTTGAGGAGGTCGTCAAAGGGGGGAAGATGGGTGGCACTATCCCCACCATACTTCTGCTCAAAACGTGACCTCAACTCCGCGGGGAGCAACTGCAGCACTATGTGCACCAACAAGTAGGACCAATGTTCTACGCGTAACTCCAAGCGTCTCAAAGCGTTGGTCGCTGAAACCAACGGGTTCAGCAAGTCAGTGCGCAACGTCGACGCGCTGACAATGGCCGGTAGCCCCAAAATCTGGTCGATGTGCACATCAGCCAGGCAGCGCTTGTTCTGATACCGTCGGGAGAGAAGCTCCAGAGCGGTCGGGTAAGAGGAATCCGTCACCGGCAAGTGCTGCACCAAGGCTCTGGCTTCGCCCTCCAGGACAGACACTAAATAGGCCAGCTTCTGGGCAGGTCCGAGGTCCGAGCGTGCATCGACAAGACTCTCAAAGAGATCTAGGAAGCCCAGCCAGTGGTCCAAGCGACCGTCAAAATGTGGCAGCTCCAGGGTGGGCAGCCTACTCAATAGTCCAGGGCCTGCAACAACAGGGGTCGGCGGCTTGGCCGCATCAGGCACCCGGCTCTTCAAAATTTCCCGCGCTCGTAGACATATGACATCCCCCAGGTGGATAATCTGGTCATAGTCACCCAAAATCTTATCGCGGGCTGTCTGATCCATCACCCCCAAATCCACGTCCATGATGTACTCGTTGAAGCGTGTGAGCGCAGCATCAGCTGACTTGATCCTCTCAATCACTTGCCCATACCGAGCAAGGGTGAGCTCTTCCAATTCCACACGCTCAACAGTTGCAGCTGCCGATGTGAACCATCTCAACTGTGAGGTCAATCCCGCAGCAGCCTCCCTGACTGCCCTTAATGAGGCCATTGCAACAATCAAATATTAATACAAAACAACAATCAACAACCAACAATCAAATATTAAACAAACAGCAATGACTTGTTAGCCGGCCAAATAGTTTCATCAAAATAAAAATTCAAATTCAATTATTTCAAGTCCAAATCCGACCCTGTACTTATTCCAAGTATGAATCTAGCTTGCTAAGGATGGCTAGTTACAAAATAAATAACAATTCAATGTATATATTGTGCAGGATCACACCAACAATTAAATACAACAATTGAAGTATAATATTGAGCCGGAGAATCTCTATCAACAATCCAATAATTACTATAAATGCAATAACCAATACACACAATTCAAGTCCTATTATGTTAGACTATGTGTAATTATTATTTAGATAACCTTTCAAATTCAGATCAATGACATTCAATTATTAATTGCCACAAATACCAAACAACTTTTACAACAATATACCAACTTATGTACCAAATACAACCAATTCCTAATTTCACAAATAAATCTTACTTGTCAATTCAACAAAGGGCTACAGTACAAATTACAAATACAACTTCAATTGATTCAACTTCAATTAGATAGCCCGGATGACATGGTAATATATTCAAAACTTATTAAGTTATAAGTTGTGTTAAGTAATCAAACCAAAGTTACTTTCAAAACTTCCAATTAAACCAGTGGATCTTACATTATAAGAGCCACGCCTATACCAGAATGAATCAGTGGATCTTATAAGAGCCACGCCTGCTACCACTTTGTTCAGGACTGCAATAGGCCAGCCAACGGTAACTGGGGTGTCCCAAACTTGTCCGCGATACGCGGAGTCTAACCGTTGCTTTTCAATAAACAAGGTTACACAATGGCCTGCCTCTACTAGGCTTCGGCCTACAACAATAAAAACAAAAATGTACCACTAACCTGATGTGCTGGGTTCGCCAACTTCGACCTTCAAAGGTCACGCCCTAAGTGTGGTTTGTATGTAAAATGGGGTGAGTAATTGAAGGTGTGATGCAAGTCAAGTGTTGTAGAACGTTCACTAGGCGCCGATCTCCAGCTGGCGCGGTCACAACAGCAATCACAGCACAACTTGTTCCCACCAAGCGCGTGCCACACGAGGTGACGCAATAAGGCGATATGTTCCAAGAAATATCACTAGATTATTGTTAATCCGAGATTACAAAGTTCAATCAATCACTGAACACAATTAATATGTTAATCTCACGTGAGATCCAAGCTGATTTCCAATTATTCCGCGTGCCACGAGGTGACGCAATACGGCGTATGATTCAACAATATCCCGGGGTTCTCGGCAAATGGGGAATACACTTCAAACAACAAATAGATAATTCGCGACCCAATTATCGGTCTCAACAGGCGAATCCAACAATATTTTACCAATTAATTAACTCAACAGGGTTCCGACGACCGGCATTTTTTCCAAGCAAGCGCAAAGTCTATCTGTCAAGTCAGAGAGGTTATGTCAAGTGCCAACATCAAAGACAATAGAATGTTGCCACACCAAAGAGAGCGTTCAAAATTACATTTGGGACGCAACATGTAGTCTTTTTTTTTATTGATAATATGTTCGCGTTTGACCACCATCTCGCCTGATGGTAAGTGATGATGTGGTCGAAGATGGAGCACGCTTACCTAGAAGTAACCTATTCACTCCTGTCTTGAATACCCAGGTTATAGCTATCGGGAAATACAAAATCCGGCAGAGAATTCCACTCCTTAGCCGTACGCACAATGAAAGTATTCCCAAAACGTTTTGTGCATATGTGTGGGATGTCCACCATGTCACGATGGCGCATCGCCGTTTGTCTTGTAGTCCGATGATGGAACAAGCTCGGCGGAATTAGAATAGAAAACCGATAGATTAGCAACTCTTCGTCGATGGTCAAGGCTCTAGAGCTTTGACTTGACCAGTGCATCGTTGTCAATGAGTCTTTTGGCCAGTTTCTCGATTGACTCAAGTGCGTCCAGTTGGTACTTGGCAGATGCGTCCCAAAGATGAGAACACTACCATACACGACCGAACCTGGGCTTGATACAGATTGAGCAGCTGTTCCGGTGTGAAGTACCGTCTCACCTTTGCTAGAATGTCCCCACGGAGAGATTGGATATGTGATCCATCAGCACGTGCGCTGGACACATATCGATCGTTAATGTGCAACAAGAATAAAGTTGTTGAGAGAACCGACACCTGAGGGACCCCGGCATTAATTACCAATTAGCCAGATGAGCAGCCATCAATGACCACTCGAATGGACCGATCTCTCAAGAAGTTTTCAATCCAAACGCAAAGTTGAGTGGGGAAACCGAAAGAAGGAAGCTTAGCAATAAGGCTATCGTGTCAGACCCTATCAAAGGCCTTAGAGATGTCAAGAGAAAAAACAAGTGCTTCCCCGTGTTTGTCGATGGCCTCACTCCAGATATGAATAGCATACGCTAGAAGATCCCCAGTAGACTGGTTTTTGCGGAAGCTGTATTGTCGGTCGCTGAGGATGTCATTGGCTTCTAGGTATGCCAGGAGCTTACTATTAAGTACACGCTCCATACTCTTCAGAGTATGGACGTGACTGAAATAGGCCTGTAGTTGGCCGGGTCAGCACGACTGCCCTTATTGGGCTCAGGCTGCACGTTAGCCAGCTTCCATGCTTTCGACATCTTTCTGGTCCCAAGCGAAATGCGAAACAGGCGTGACAAGATTGGAGACGATTCAGGCGCAGAAGTTCTAAGAACAATAAATTTTTCATCACTCAAATAATGGAACCTGTATACCATATCTATATACATATAATAAAATAGTAAAAAAGTGTGTCTGTACATTTAAATATTATACAAAAATAATAATTGAAGTGGGTTAAGAAACTGTAACATGGCAAAAAAAAGTCCGTCTGTTTCTCTGTTTGTACACGCTAATCTTCGGACCTACTGGATGGATTTTAATAAAATTTGGTAAGTAAAGAGTTGACATCCTGGAATAAGACATAGGCTTTTTATATTGGAATTCCCACGGGATCGGGATTTACGCGGGAAATCCTCCCACGCGAACGAAGTCGCGGGCAGCAGCTAGTTATGTAATATAACCATAATATAGAATGCATATCTTAATAAAGAAATATCTTCGTCTTAACTTCAAATAAAACGTTACCTAAGAATCCACTGCTCGTTATAACGTGACAAATTGTCGACATTTTTTTCCGCAAAGCTTCAATAATTAGCGTGATCAATTGCGTTCTTCGGCACTTCTTAACTCACGTCTCTTTCACTCCTAAGGGAGAAGAACGAGACAAAGCATTCTATCTTTTATGCTGGGATTAAGCAGACATTGGAATAGCTAGATATTCACTAGATATTTACACCTCAACAGACCTCACTTTATTGAATAGAGTTTGGAGCTTGCTGTGGTTTTGTGAACTGTGTTCATTAATTTTATGAATTACGTCGACTTGCCTTTCAGCGACATTAATTAAATGTTTGTTTGTCGTACCTTAGGTGTCACATACTCTAATTTCTCTCCGACAGCACCAGATGGAATCGCCTAGAGCCTTGAACAGCGAAGGCGTATTAAATTCCGCGGAATATGCAGGTGTGTCCAAGATCTTTAATAATATGCTTAGTGGATCTGTAACTGTTATTTGTGTGTCGCTTAGAGGAGTGCCTGAAGGCCACCATAAATTAATACATATGTGTAATATGTTTATCTACTCTAAAATAATAAATGCGAACTTTTAGATGTATGGATAGATGACTTTTTGTAACTCAACCATGCTTATATGGCTGAACAGATGGAATTTCGTGCAAAGATAGATTATAGTTCGGAATAGAACATAAGCGACTTTTATCCCAGAAGAATTCACAAAATTTCCTTGCAAATTAAGTCAAAATTAATATATGAGGGGCAATTAATCTTTACTGAATTTGTACAAGTTGTTTCAGGAGTGCATGACCATGATTTTTGGTACTTTAATAATGATTTTATTTTGTTCTTTTTCTTAATTTTTGCAATTAGTTTACCACCAGTAGCAAATGGAATGATTCCCTCTATTACATAATATATTGCATGACTCTGGCATTAAGGTCCAGGTATATATATGTATGTCTACACCTTACTAGCAAGAAGATGAAATTAAAATCATATGATACCAAAAACTACACCATAGATACCTACATGATTTTCAGCTAACCTTATCAACCCCAATTAACAACAAGCGCCTAATTATAATGAGGCATATCGGCATGTCGGCCATAACTCCGGACGAAGGCACTCGTCCGTCTGCCGATGACAATTATGACTCCCCGGTTATGGATAGCAGAGGTTCCCCCGCCTCTTGGAGCCTAGATAACGCAATTACGCCACCGTTATTAAGCGACGCCCATTATTCATTGCTGAGACCCTACATTCATCAACCAGAGGACTTTAGGTGAATATTTTTATTTGAGTAACCGTGAAAGCAGCATCTGTAACTGTGGGAACGATGGAGTGTTGAGCGTTGCTCTTTGCGTCAAAGTGGCAATTTTTTTCTTTCCTTCTTTTATGATAACAGTTGCGTTGTAGGATACACTGTAAAATACGTGAAGCCTTTGATCTAGCAGTCACGTCAGAAGCTAGAAAATCTGGTACTAGTCTTACTAAGTGGTACCCTTTCATTACTATCGGTAAATTAGGTTAGTGATAGTGTGTTTCTACTTATACCAGTCCCTTCGCTTTGTGTCCTGATTTGACAGCTACGCACGCAAATGACATGTTGAGTGGCCCACTTTAGCCTCACGCTGTACAGCCTACCATTCTCCAATAATATTTAGGTAATTGAGCGTTAATTATTGATTGGAATGCCTGTCAATCTGTGGTTGATTAATTTGAGGTTAGGCTGACGCTACGCCAGTCAAAATTTAGCGTGATGCGAAAATTCCGATATGTATTTAATTAACCGTAATGGAATTCAGTTTGGTACTTACATTAGTGGGATATGTGAAATGTGGATCAAGTTCCAGCCTAATGCAATTTCAGGTTGCCTTGCATTAACTATTGCTTTTTGCTATTGCTATTAACTTGCACATTGAAGGGTGAAAATCTGTGAGTTGAATGCGCGGAAGGTACCGCTCTTGATTAATTAATGTTTATTTGACGAAATTGGTTTGTATTTCCAATATTATGCTGGAAATACCAATTTTGTCAAATAAAAATTAATGTTTATTTGACAAAATTGGTTTTTATTTCCAATATTATGCTGGAAATACCAATTTTGTCAAATAAAAATTAATGTTTATTTGACAAAATTGGTTTGTATTTCCAATATTATGAAGTTGGCTGGTTAAAGATGTACAACGTGTATATGTGGACCCCTAATACCTCAATATCCTCTTCTGAAATATGTTGGGGTTGGCATTCGGTCTAACTGCATGGATGCACCTGGATATTATAAAGTCACATGGAGCGACTACTAATTAGACACCCAACACCCAGATACTGGGTAACCCTGGTAATGAAAGGGTACCACTTAGCAAGACCATAGCCAGCTTTTCTGGCTTCTGACGTGACTTCTAGATCATCGGCTTCACCTATTTTTCGAGGCACAGAGGAATCTCAGTTTGTGATAGACATATAAACCATAAGTATGAATTTTCAGTTTGAAATACCATGTATAAGTGTATCCTACAACGCTACTGTTAACATAAAAGTAGGAAAGAAAAAATTTGCCACTTTGACAATGTAAATATGTATATGTTTGAGAAAGTTGTGTTGAAATTTATTATAATGATTAAATTATATTAGTTTATTTCTTAAGCCTAGTATAATATAATACAATGAAATATTTGCATTTCAACTACATACTATAGAATAAGGATATGTATATTTTTGTAGAAACTTCTAGCACCCAAACTAGGACATTTTTTCTCCCTAGCTTTTCACAAAGAGAAGCCCAGTTCAGTATAATACAAGTTCCCATGGTATGTGTATTATAGGTATGTTAATGAACTAATTTAAGGTTTAATGAACAAAAACAGAAAATTCAAACTAGTTTAGAGTGCAGGTTTTAACATATGTGTGGGTGTATGTGTGTTTATAATCAGTGTTAGATCATACTTTCTAGCAAATGCTTTGTTTTTTTAGTAATTAAGGGACTTTAGCCAGTCCTTAACTTTTATTTAACATTGAATTCTATTCATATGAAATATTGTTAATCGTTCATTTGCTTTATCCAATTCGGGAACTATTTATTCTACTTCGACCAGACATAAACATGTCCTTATTACTTTACCTTGAGTTTCCTTCAAAAGTCATGAAATGTGTTTTCGTACTATAGTTTGGTGGCGATACAAATAAATGGCTTACCGTAAGGACCATATATACAGTCATAGGGTGTATATTACGAAAACAAAAGGTCAAAGCAATAAAGAAAACAATATGACTTTATTGGTGCTAATAAGGACACTTTTCTACACAAGATGCGAGCCATAACGACGCTAGGATGCTTGTCGAAGCTGAGAAACGGTGTGTACCATATATCGTGGTACAACGATGCGCAACAGAGTCTGCCATGTGTTGTATACATCTTTAACTTTTTCTATGTAAAATTATGTTGGTCCTTTTCCACCAGAGGTGTGCTAAGCCTGACTAGGAAATGAAAATGATCCCTATAAAAATTATTCTTGCTCGATTTACTAATCATTACAGTGCTTTCCACACAATATTAGGTACATGTCAAATGAGACATAAATTTAATTTAGTATTATATCACAGTAGAAAAAGCTCGTCATCAACTTAAGCGAAAGCACAAACAAAACCATCCTATTAAAGAATATACCATCACGAAGCAAAAACGATGGCTATCGAACAAACCGTTTGTTGGTATTGATGGAGGCTCTGTTATCTGAAGGGAAAGTTTAATTGAGTTGAATGTGTGTACAGGATCATGGATTCAAACAAAGAGTAAACTGTTCATGAATCTATAGTGGATTCGATCCCGAAGTGGTATCACGAGCACACAAAGAGTATTAACCCAGTCGAGCTCTCGGTGAAAAGGTGAGAAAATATCTCATGTCGCCTTGTATTGTATATGCATAAATGTATGAAAGGCATGTGGGTGACTATTCTGTCGAACATTCGGAATAATTCGCTTGAACCCTCCTAGCTATTTCTTTATTACATCCATTCTGCCCCAGAGTCTTATTTCACGTGTTTTTATTGTTCCCTTTAGGTTTGCGAACGTAAAGTGAAATATTAAAGGCAGCTCGTTACTCGTGTGTATCTATTTTATGGATTAATTACCCTTCGGCTTAGTCATTGTTTGAAACGTAGTAATACGTATTTAAGTAAAATTATATTTGCGGTTTACCACAACGCCTCCAGGCAGCAGTGCTTTATAAACTTGTCAGCAAAGTTTTAATGTTGCAAAGTATGAAATAGGTAGAAATGGAAACAATAACGGCAAGTCTGTACGCATAATGCTCCGAAAATTCTACAAAAACAATAATAACTAGATAAACATTTAGTCAGTGGAAGATAAACGTAATATACCGCCATCGAGTTCAACAAATATCCAGTTTTACAGCAGATGAATTCAGAATAGCTAAACTTGAGCATTATTCCGAGGCTAACTCTGTTATTTTTCTCTTACTCCACTTCAGTGTTGACAAATTGAATTTATGGCTATCGCCTTGTTAACTTACTAATATATTGCACCTTGTTAGTCCGAACTGTATCGACCTGCCTTATACACTGATAATCAATGTACTGAAATTGTAGGATACTGCCCCCTTCTGCGGCAGTCGCCTCCCTCTGCGAAGCAGTCATGCTAGCAAAGGAGGAGGCTGAACGCGTGAGGGAGAGACAACTTTCTTCCTTACGCCCCAGCCACCGTGGGAGACGCCCCGGGCGTTGGGGATCGCGCGCCAATCTCCGGCCACCGTAGACGTGGGCCTGCGAACGGTGAGCAGGGGTAGCTCACCGTCCGGTAAGGACCAGTCCCGAGTCGGCGGCGCGCCGTGCTCCGTGCGTGCCTCAAAGAGCAATCTGCAGCATTGACGGGGCCTGATACTGCCTTACGAGGTTGCGCAAATATTCTAACATGATACCGCAGCCCCGGAACGCTAGGGCAACTGAAGGGGTGCGTGTGTTTTTAGTCAGTAGAAGTCTGACACACCCTTCCGCTTCACCCAGAGTTCCCACCAAGAAAAAAAAGGATACAGAATATCAATTTTACCATACTTGCTATTTTATTGACCGTTTAGTTCAACAAAATTTTGTTATTCTACAAAATTTAAGGAGTTACCAAGTAATGACCATAATTGTGATTGGGATTAATTTATTCGTTCCGAGAAATGCTTGCCTTCCTAGGGATTTAGTGAAACAAGTCTAACATTCGTAAATGTAAAATCAGGTCTAATATTCTAGACTGTGATAAGTCAATTTTTTTTTATTGATAGGTCCCATAAAAATTAGCAACAAGGTGCGCAGCCGACCTGAATGGCTTTCTTATGAATTAGAAGGCGCTGAACCGTGACCGTTGGAAGAAATTAAAGAGGCCATTGCTCAGCAGTGGGACAGTTAATAACAATAAAAACCATTAAAAGCACAATTTAAAAAAAAATCCTACCGGACCGATAGGAGTTTTTTTTTTTTTTAATGACAACGACTATCATCAGGTGAAAAACGGCATAATCGAAAACCTAGGTAGATATGTATACAGAGGTAGTGCATGTTAATTTAGTATTTCATGGCGGAAAAAGATTTATTAAGAGCCAATAGAATAGTTGTCAGTTAATGCGTAGCGCGGCCACCTCAATCTGTCCGGCACAGTGTAATAGAATCGACAGACGCGGCGTTTGACCGGCCGGCCCCGGATATGACCTGTCATCCGGCCAACTGACAGAATTGTGTAAGGGGTGACATGGATTGTTTACTCTCCTTATTGTGTATAAACAGTACTTGAATTTATTTTCGTGTCGCGATCGGTTATCGATGAAAAATATTGGTTTTGGGGACGAGATGAAATTTTCGTGTACTCTGTCGGGTTTCAATGTTTTAAATGGAAAAGTTTGCGTGCTATTGTTAGTTCAGTGGGTATTTTATTTTCTGCTTCTTTTATCTCAGCTCAGTTAAGATTTTTCCTTCTTTAACCCCTTAACTTATATACAAACGTATTAATATAAAAAACTTTTTTGCAAAAAAATAAAACCGACTTCCATATAAAAACACTACAAAGACAAAAATAACTTTAATTTCGGAAGGCGGTGTCTTTAGTTTTGTATATATTTTCGTTTTTGACACCGCCTTCCGAAATTAAAGTTATTTTTGTCTTTGTAGTGTTTTTATATGGAAGTCGGTTTTAATTTTTTGCAAAAAAGTTTTTATTTTCGCGCTTTTTAGTGGGTCAGTGAATTTTCCAAACCGGTTCGTAAATGACGGAGTTATGCGCGAACAAAAAACGCAATGCAGAGTAAACGAAAAGATCATCAACGTAAATATTTTTTTTAGACAGTTATCGATTTTTCAGAAACCGCTTGTCCGATTTCGATAAAATTTTCATGGGACCATTTGGGAAGTATACCCTTTTCAACAAAAAAAGAATTTTTCAATTCGGTTGGCAAGCGACGGAGCTATGCCCGAACAAACATAAAAAAAAAAAAAAAACAAACATACATCCGAATTGAGAACCTCCTCCTTTTTTAGAAGTCGGTTAAAAACTGTATGAAAACGTCAATTACAAACTTGGGGCAACAACCTTTGTGTTTCTAACGTTCTATTTCCGCATTTAGTTCTTCAAAATCTCTATTAGTGTGTAGTCTGTGTAGTTGGGGGCCAGTTAATTGTTTGCGGGGGTCGCTCGGCCGCACGGGGAACAGCGACACTCAGTCGCTGTCACAACGATGGCGCCCGCCACGACCCCACTATTATACGAGTACGAGGACACCGTCGAGCTACTAAAGCTTTCGGTGTACCGCGTGCTTTATTTTGTATTTTTAAGGGTTCGTGTTTAATTGGACGTAGCTAAATAGCGATTTGTTATACTGTACATTGGGTGTTAAATAGATATTGCTTACCGATATACGATGGCATTTGAAATTGGGCTTATTGACGATATCGAAACTTACCTGAAATAAAGAATAAATCATTAGACTTACTACAGTTCAACAACGATTAGTTGTGATTGTGATTAGTGTGCCAAACAGTACCATAGTATGTATAAATAATATAACCAAAAAATGTTTGCAACAATCAATCGTATTTTCCTGAACCAACATGCACTGACAACTACTATATATATGAATGTACTCTGTGCAACAGCCCCACGTCTAAAATAATTTAGATAAGACGTCAACACGTAATTAAGTGGCGACATTTATCAACGTCTCGCGGCCGACACGTGAAAAATAAAACCTTCTTTATCTTCGTACATGGTGGACGGCGGGCACTCGCGCTCGGCAACCGCTGATCCCCAGCGAACAGTGTGTGTCAGTTGATTGGACAACGGAGCTGACGTGAGTGGATTGATTCCGGCTACCAATCTCCCCTCCTCCCTCAAACCCACCACAAATTCCGCGACAAATGTTATTACAGGAACTATCTACCCCGTTTATTGACCCCTTTTGATATTTCCCAGAAATACGACGGTATAACTTTACGGTTGTAATGATAGCTTCATATTAGATACACATCAGGGTAGGTTTCAAACGCAAACTGTTTAGGCAAATGTATGCCAACGTGAGTTTGCTTTGATTAAATATCTAGTCATTAATTCGAGTCAGTTAATTCGTTAGTGTTTGTTCAATCTGAGATGATTAGAATTGAATAATATGAGCATTGTGGAAATAGAGGGGAATAGTCTACCTCGATTTCAAAGTCAGCATAAGTTACAAAGTTGATCAATTTCATTCAAAGTTCACGCTTTTCCTCCCACACTGTACCACAGTCAATGGGGAATACACCATCCTCATTTCACTTGGTCGTTGGAAACTGGAGCAAATTGCGAAGATAGCATAGACAAAAACATCATAATACTAGACAACAAACTAGTAAGTGAAATACAAACCAGCCAAATTAGATAGATAGATAGATAGATATACTCTTTATTGTACACCATAACAGAATTAAATAAGGACTTATAAACTACAAAGGGTGTTACAATGGGCGGTCTTATCGCTAAAAGCGATCTTTTACAGACAACCTTTAGAACTTAGAACTTAGTTATTGATTTAATATTTTAGTAGCATTCACCACACGGCTGTAAAGACATCAAAAGGGAGTTTTGGGTTAATATGGACCATATGGGTGACAGAGTGACGGCCTAGTTGGCTATGTTCCTCCTTTATTGATACCAGCTGTAGATTTATTCACCCCTTTGAACATAACATAATAGAAACAAGTTGATATTAGTTGTGGTGGGCATGAGTGTGTTTTGCGCTGTCCCCTCAGGAGCTCATTGTACAGAGTACTGGGTAGCCAGTGTAGTCAGTGTGCCGGGGTGCTGCGGTCAGGCGTACATTAGCTACATCGTCGCGTTTATCCTCCTTAGGGGCGGCTAACGGTAGGACAGTAGTGGAACACCGAGGATATTAGAGTTTACACCCGTAGGAGTTCATGAGTAGCTTTGTAGCTTTTAGGATATGCGTAAAAACAGTCTATTTCATTTTTATTGATATTAGTTGACACTATAAAAGAAAATGTCAATAAAACAATAAGGTTGGCTTAAACAAATATATTTATTAAAATTTTACGTCAAAATTACAATTTCAACTAATAGATTTCAAAAAAGTTGAATAAATTACTAACACACTTTCTGTGACTTATGAGAGTTGCCAAACTGTACCATTTTATCCCTTGGTGTACAGTTCAATAGAAATGATGTGAGAAATAGTCCAATATTTATATATAGACGTACCATTCAATATGAGAACAACAATTCAATTCGAATGAGAGTGCGAGGTGTTAGACCCGACGCGCGGCTCCCTCCGTCACCTGCGACGCAAATCTCGCTCATGTATCAAAAGCACGGCGCGTAAATCACGAATCATTTTACGGAATGGCAATACTAGGACGTCCATATTTCACTCGAGCCACGTTTCCCGGGTTCCGTCGGCGGCTTTATGGGAAATATTTGCGGAGTCAACGCTAAAGCGAGCGTTTTGTAAACGATGCCAGACAAACTTGCGTAGAGGGTAACCAGACACCGTATTATGTTTATTTATATTTTATACGCAGGTTGTCGTATTTCACATCAGTTTAAACACGTACCTTATTATGGTAGAATTAGGGATCTACGGTACATAGCTTCAGAACTACAATGTATAGACGGAAATTTCTGATGTCACTTCTTTGAAAATAAACAAGATGATTTCATACCCATTAAACTAAAATAGTGTTGTAACAAATTACGTTAGCGCAGGCACGTTAATTAAATAATGTGGACAGCTCAACTGCCCTAGTTCTTGTTAAATTGTGTGTAACATTAGTGACTTATATTACGGCGCGGCGGTCGTAATAAAAATCAATAAAACGACAACATGTCCCATAGTGACGTAATAATTGGTCACCGCAGTAGACAGGAGCGGCGCCTTTGAACTCGTATGAAAGGCCCAGACTACGCTATTGCCACTGAGGCACGTTCTTCACCACATTTTTCTCAAGAAATATTCAAAAATTGATGCCTCCCACGGAAGTAATGAAGCTTACTGTATAAACGATTTCATACATGGCGGAAAATTTTATTGGAAATGTGGAGGTCATACACCCTCCCCCATCTTGCTACCTGTTACTGAAATATGACGGTCTTTAAGTCTTTATTTTATTGTTACCATTTCTTGTGCTATTCGACGTCATTCCTCTCCTGTCGTTCGCGATGTTGCTCTTATGGAGACATGTGAATCTGCTTGTTAAAGGAGTGAACCCGATCGTAATGTGCTTAAATGCCATTAGGGAAATTGGTTAATGGTATCGTCTTGGGACCATATCTAAATGGAAGTTCGACTGTTACATTTAAATTGCATTACTGCGACTTATCGAAGATAAGCTGATGCATAATTATTAACTTTGCCCTTACGATCAACTGATTTTTTACCTGAATGATCAAAACTATTTTGCGTGATCAACGTTTCTCGTTCCTATATTCATATGTATTAGAACTGAGTACTTCTACGATTAAAAGTTAGGTTAGTTCTATTCAGGCAGGACTCGGTGTAAATTAAATTAGGGCCGACTGAAGTAGATTATAGCCCAGTGTTTAGTTACTAATTAGCTAGATACTATTAAATTCACTTATACTTGATGTATTTACTACTCAATCAATTTAACTTTCTGCATTATTCAGAATATAAATATACCTAGAACATTAACGTCATCACTTTAATATAAGTAGCACACTACCAGATTGCGCGCCCAGTATTAATAAATTTACTCACACATACGATTTTCTAATTACAAAACATAGATGGCATAGCAACACTTATCTGCGTGGCCACACACGCCCGATGTTTGCTTAGGACTGTTGTTCTAATGGACATGGATAGCGTCGAACGGAGTTTTCCAACCCTAATTTTCAAATCTGAGCCAATGAGCGCCGTCAATTTTACGAACTATTCGACCGTCCGTCTTTTATTATGCTTGTATGACCTTACCCTAAAATGTGTAAAGCTATTGGGTAAATTGCTGCGATTTAGAAAACTGACTTGACCCTCTGTGCTCACTGATTTTGGAATACTCTTTATTGCTACATTTGTTGAATTTAAACTATGTAGTAAAATAAATAATGATTGCATACAAAGGATGAGGTCCTATGTCCACGCTTATAATGTTTGGTTAAAGTAGAAACAATAATGATGCCTACTTGAAGTAAAGGCGATCTCAGTGATGGACCTTGCGGTACTCTGTTAAAACCGCTCTCACAATAGGTAACAACAATTATTAGTATTATATGCAAATAGGTACCTGTTGATGTGTAACCATGTAATTATTATCTATTCCTATGTGGTATACGATAACAAAAACCTGAAATCACTCACACGCCACAGTCACAGATAAGTTAACAAAAGCAAAAAAAGATGATAAAAAAGTATCAAGTATTGTAACAAACACACAAACCTTTGTTAACAGAATTAAGCTCTAAAGGCGAATCTCTATTTGTATTCGTTAAAGAAAACGGTGAAAACATTCTGGTTAGAGCGGTCCAAACGTCAGCAACACATATTATCCGACAACACGGGGAGGACACAAAACTGTTCGTATCAACACTTACGATACACCCCAATCCCGGGGGACCGCCCTATTGCGTTATATTGCCTACTTCGTGTCGAACTCGAATCGTCTTGATCCGATCACTGAATGCTGAAGATTCGGCTTTTTAGATACACGGGCTTTACGTAAGCTATGAGGAGTGTTCCGGAATCAAGATTGCTAATAGTGTTAATGCGTATTTTATCGCCTCACAGGTAGTAAACTAGAAGTAGGGACTTAGTGAGTGTACTACATAAGACCCATTTTTGGTACTAAACAATTACAAAGATATAATAATAAAAAGGCTGATCACGGTTGATAAGTTTACGTTTATCTTGAAAATAATGGATATCAATGAACGATGGAACGGATATTGAACTTCCTATGACCAAGAATCTTTATAATAACGCTCGATGAAATACAGTGCTTTGAGCCAACGATACCGCTCTCGTCGTTCACCTAGTTTCAGAAGCTCGGTTAATCTCCGGCTTCACTATCAAACTACATTGAGCGTCGTACACGAAAAACCGATAGATAAGAATCCACAAGTTCTAGAACCGCAGACTACAACTTTCACACCCACACCAACGGAAAACTGCGTGTTAACGCACACAAGTACGAACCCGTCGCCATGGCAACCAGGCTGTGATCCCCCGAGAGTGAGCAATAACTTGCGCCTGGTTAATAGGGTGTCGCGAAAATTAGGGAAAGCACCCGGCCTCGAAGCACTAGCTGATTAGAAGCGGGGGTGAGACGGAAAATTGCTTAAATACTTGATGACAGATGAGGCCGTGCCATAAATATTTACTTGCCTCCCATAAACCGACGTAGCTGTACAAAGTTTGGATTAACGACGAAAGAGTAAACACATGTTGCACTAAAAGCATTTTATAGACGTCCATAAAACATTTTATTTAAAACTGTCCTTTCGCTATATAAATTGCTGGAACACAAGATGCGGTGTCGTCTAAACGCCTGCTCGACTTTATTGAGCAACTTGTTTGCATTTGTATGCAGAAAACTTGCCGCTGCAGGGGCTTACGTATGAATGACTGTTTGATAAATGAATGAATGAATGAATGAATGTTTATTGAATCAAACTAACTTACTTACATTACACAGTATAGGAAACAACTTATGTACATATATGTTAACTAAACTTGGTGAACACTGGTACCCAAAGTAAGATTTAACTTGAGTTTTAGGTACCAGAGCTCTCGCATTTTAACAGGATATATTATTTAAGTCTATGATTATTTATGTCATGTGAGTCACATGAAAATACTCGTTACTTTAAACATTCTTATAAAATATTAAAATAAAAATACATATAAAAAGGAAGAGAAAAGAACAATAACAATAGTAGGTATTTAATCTAAAGACCAAACCATTTTTAGAGTTTTCTGACGCTTTAAAGGGTTGTGTATAAGTGTACATGAATATGGGTGGCGGAGAGTTTGAGTTTGAAAGTGTGAATGTGATGTGTAGATGTGAATGTTGTGTGGTAGTATGTAAATAGCTTATACTGTAAAAGCAGATGAATGTTGATACAACAAGCACGCTAGCGGATGGTTTTTAAAAGTTCTTCTGTTTCATCATATGTTTTTGTTAATAGCCATTCCAATACCTTTTTTTTGCACTCAGATCTCGACAGTGGATATATGTTACAGTGTTTGTTGGCAGTATTATAAAGATGCCCGCTTATCACATGGTGGTGCCTTGCGGCTAGACGACTTTTATGTGTCTGAGGTTTGCAGACCATATGCCACCTGCGTCTCTTTACAATATTGGGGTCGTATTCCAAGGAGATGTGTTTTCTCAAAACTGTTTCCAGTACAAAGAGCTGTCTGACACTCAGAACTTTAATGTCAGCAAAGAGCTGAGAAGTAGGATACCTAAAAGGCCTGCAAGCCATCACCTTAAGCACAGCTCTTTGCGCTCGCTCTAAAGACAATATGTGCGATTTTGCGGATCCGCCCCAAACTGATATACAGTAGCCTAGAATAGACTGACATAAAGCGTAATATACGGTTTTTAAGGTAATGAAGTCGGCAGAATAGCGAAGCTTTTTAAAAATATATATAACTTTCCTAATACGAGAGGTAACATTAGTAATGTGCGATTTCCAATTGAGCAAGTTGTCAATGTATACACCCAGATATTTCTAATGTATTTTATAGGTATCTACTTTTAATACTTGGTTTAATACAGGTGAATAAACTAAGTTATATACCAAATTCCAGTTCTTCTATGGTATAGTATTTAAAGGCAGAACTTTAAATTCTATTAGATAAGTAAAACTACCAAACAGTGAGAGGATACTCGCCTCAATAGATTTGATAGGATTTCGAGACAACATAAACGGTCAAATAAGAGTCTAGGTTGAAATTTATCTCATGAAGTGCACTTTTTTTCAAAGACTTCACTTACATAAAATATTAAAATTCATTTAAAATGCAAAATATTGTGTAGGTACCTACTAAAAATTGAATGTCAGTTATTCAAAATATTAAAATAACCCTTAGGTCGAATCGAATGGACGTGTGAATTGTCCAGAACAATACTAGTAGTATATATAACGTGACCAGACGTCCCGTTTTGAACGGGACTGTCCCTTTTTATAGTTACAAGTCCCGGTGTCCCCGAAATGAACTCTGGGACGTAAAATTGTCCCGTTTTCTGAAACCGTGCGAAAATTTGGGTAGTCGATCCGGTTCTTCAGTTCTAAAAGTAAGGCGAATATAAAAAAAAAAACATGGCAAGATTTTCATTCGTACTTAAAATCACCTATATTAAAGCAGATTTGTTCCTCTGACAAATATAAATATAAATTAACGTTTCGGGTATATAATTTTTTTAATTTGTAACTTTTAAGCCGACTGACTTTTCTGAATAAATAACTTTTAAAATTTACCTAAATAAACCGTCCCGTTTTGAGTCAAAGCATTAATGGTCACGTTAAGCATGTATTACTAGATTAATGTTTACTGTTTAGCTCCGACGTCTTGCTTGAGACACCCACCGGCCACCGCGTGACGATATTGGCCCGTCTATCTGTCTTCGTGAATTCTGTAGATGTGTCACGCCTAGCCCCACTTCAGTCTTGCAGACCTGTCTCCAATATCGAAGATGCTAGGTGCATATTTTTTAATATGATCAATTTATGTGTGAGGGTTTAGAGCAGAGCTGGTTCAGTGGTTACGTGCCTGAATTTCGAGTTATTTGGTCATGGGTTCGAATTCAGTCAGACACTTCACTTTGTGTAATTCATCTTCACTCATCATTAACATTACTCTCAAATCGATGACAGAAAACATCGTGGGAAAACCGTCATGTCCTAGGACCCAAACAAATGTGGCATCTATCAATCTGCTCTGGGCCTACATGTTGCATACGGCCCACTCTCTCTCATAGAGGCCTTTGGCCCGAGTGGGAACGTATAACAATCATTATTATTGGTATCACTTTATATCAATACCTACGTAGGTGTAATAGGATTACAAGTTGCTAATTTAGGCAAAGCTAATATCCATTACACAATACATAAATAGGTAGTACTTATGTTTAGCATAGTTACTTAGACAATAAAGAATTGTAAAGTCTAGTACCTATATCTTGAAAGAGTCGAATAAAATACGATTCCTTGCACTTCAATAAACTAACTCATGTAAGTACTGAAGTAGCCCATCTTGTTCCCGGTGGCGACATTAATACATTTTCCAGTTGCTATTGAGAGGGTAGATGGATTAATTTCAGCGAGTCAAGATCCGTCTATCGCGCCCGCTTTCAGGATTCTGCCTTCACAAGAATACTACTTTAGTTTAGACTAAGTTCGAATTGAAACTAGTCCTGAGATGGGATACAGTTTGACGACAGATTTGCGGTTCGGTTCCATTTGAGTGTTAAAACTAGAAAGGGAAATTTTAGAGCGCCTGAGTAAATAGATAGAGCAATGAATGTTGTTGTTGACTAATTTATGTTATTCTAATTAACTATTTTTGTTATTCTTTTTACATTTATTGCTTTAGTTTTCATTAATTATTATTGAAATCTAATATTATCATTTGTCCAGTTTATTTTTATATTTTCAAGTTTCTTTTTTATGCGAATAGCAGAACACTGTTGACTCTTAGATTAATTTTAACTAATGGAACTAGCGATGTGGGGAGAATTCACATCAATAGCCATCTTGTTAACCCCTCCAACTCAGCTAAATATGCTTGTGTTTGGAGTGGGTTCACGACAATAATGTAATAGGTGGAGTTCGAACTCGCGACCTATCAATCACAAGTCTGTCACCATAGCCATTAGGCTATTGACGATAATGACATTGTACTGTTAGTAGAAGTTGTTCATATACCTATAAAATGCCAGTTCTTTTCCATAGGAAACGACTAATTCAGATTATGCACTACTTTCTGACGACGTTTAATAAGTGTCAATGTAAGCTTACGTGAAATATTTTTTTTATTTTCTTGAATCTTTTATTGAACCTATATGTTTACAGATGCCTATACAGCAAGGTGCCATACATAAATTACATGTTCAGGGGGCAGAAGTGTCAACGTAATGTTCCATTGTGGGACGAGAGGTGAGAGGCATCCTACATTTCGTGACGTCACTATTAAAATTCGAATATATCTGAGTATGAAAACATTTGAACTAATAGTCGTCCAGTGGTCATTAATCGACCATAATATGAATTAATATATGATGAAATTCGTGACGTTATTGATGGATAGCCCCTAATATCCTTCATCAACCTCATAAACCTAAGAATGTAGGAACAAAGAGCTTAAGACGTGTTTCACACATATGAGTTGAATAGGCGGCCCAGAACATAAAATAATAGTAGTAACAGCAAAAGAATTGACGTTTCTTTTAGATAACAGTTTTAAAGAACAAAGTATCGCCGAGTGTTTCTAAACATTCATCCACTGTAGCAACATTAAAGTTCGTGAATAATATGAATAATTCCACCATCTTTCATCAAATCATCGGTTCAGTTAGCCTTCAAGAAAAAGTGTTTTATACCATGTTCCCTTTTCGACCTTTTCATTCGGGGACAGGAAGGAAGGGTGCCTTCCTTTGATAAAATGAAAAATAGCACCTTTAGAATGTAACCTGGTTTTACCCTTTGGAGGGTGTGCGTAGCGGAGGGCATATAGGGCTTTTGTGCAAGGAAGGTTTTGGAAATCTTCAGTTTTGGGTGTTTTTTTTTTGTAAAATTAAGGAACTATATTTTTCATAACACTTTCTGATAAGAAATAAGTACGCTTATGCAGAAGGTATACATAATGGAACAAAATTCGCGATATGTCCAATTTTCTAATAAAATAGACAACAAACATTCTGCGAAAAAAAAAACGACGCTAACGGAACGAACAAAAATATTTTATCTCTATTATTTTTCTCAACTTTCGTTGAGGTTTTCATGCTCCAAAAAAAAACCTGTTGAAATACATTTTTTTTTAAGAAGAGCTTGTGACGTGTACGAGGCAAGTGTCGTCATCAAAAGCCCTCCAGCGTGAGTCGCAAGTTAACAATGCGGCCGCCCCCACCCTTTGACCTGCCTGATGCTTTGTCGCCGCGGGCACAGATGAGATGACATCTCGTATACACGCCGCCTCTACCTATAGCTACAGCCCTAGTACACTGCATTGAGCACACCTGTATCTATTAATAGCTTTGGGGTTACAAGTTCAAGTGCGCTGTCACGTGATAGCACTTACAATGCAGGATTGCTATAGTGCATCGCATCGTTAGCATGGCAATCATAGCAGTAAATAAATAACCTTTAATTTAAATCAATAAGATAGCATATTTAAAATGTTTTTCAATTTTAAGTGAGATTGAGCTAATCGGTCTGATAGCACGATGTTGTCATGAGACTGAATGATTTTGTCTTACCAAAGGTAAATTAATTAAGTATTAGAGCAGGTGATCGACTTTAGCCCGCGCTGATTGCCAATATACAGTACTCATAAAAGTTACAGGAGGAAAATCAAGATTACAATAAATTAAAGTATGAAGCCCCATTAATTTTAGTACATCATTTCAAAAGCTTACCAAATATGAATTCTAAAAGGAAATGATAGAAGTTTTATGTTTTCCTTGTTAACTTGAGGAATTTCGCAAAGAAATAATTTTGCCGGCAGCAGTGTTTCGTTTCTCGGTACTTTGTACGTTATTGTAAAGCAAGAAAGGCTAAAGTAACACGACGTCCTGTTCCATGTGACGTCAATCTTTACCTTTGCCTCTCTTTGCAGTCCTTCTGAGTGCGTTCAAGCGAAAATATCCAGCAACTTCAAAAAATTGTTATCTGATGTTTTCGCGTGGATGTAAAGTTGAAATCTAGCGAGATTACATTTGTTTCGGTTCACGGGCTTTGGCGTGAAAGACTTTTGACATAAAAAACATAGATTTACGTTAACGAAGTAATATTTTGTCAGATACAAAGTAGCATTGGCCTAGATATTGATTTCGGTCTATAATAATTTCATGACTGGAAAGTGCTCAATAATTTAGGACAATACCGCGGTACCACGGGATACAAAGTTCAATGAAATGGAAATTGATGCAATGAATTGATACCTGCCTATGTTATATTATTAAAATGTTTGCTAAGAATGTTGGCAAATGTTAAAACGATGAAAGCAAAATGAAAATGGCTATGATTCAACCGAGTAATTGGATTACTCAGATCAATGTTACATTACAAATGTTGATTTATTCGAGGGTTGTTTTGCACGATATGACCTTAGAGAATAGGGGTAAAGGTCTAACGATCGTGTGCAGTTCAGTCACGGAATAAACGCAGATTTTGTCGCGTACGACAGTCGCGCTCAGCAGTCGCATCACGTACGTCGACTTGATATCTAATATTTGGTGTCGACAAAAAACGGATTTTACAAGACTGAAAAGACGCGCCGCGAATATCAGAATTGAGAAACATGTGCCCAGCTTTTTCTATGAATTGTGATGATTAGTTATAGTTCTCTTGTTCTCGCGGCTTTTATGAAATAACCTACATGTATGTGTGTTTGTTTTCAACGTATTGGAATGTTTGATACACAATTAATAACATTTAAAAAATAAGTCACTGTGCTTTAGTTATCGTCAGAATGGAGTTATAGAGACTACTTTTGCTCATAAACCAGATAATTGTAAGAATACGTGATATTATACCTAATAACCATAGCATAATTACATTATGTGTCGGAATTAATTACACAAACAAAATAATAAACAGTTTCTGTATCAACGTGTCTAAAACCATTTACTAGCAGTGACCATTCACCCGCAGTCACCTGTTATGAACTGGTTATGTTCTTTCAGCCGCTTTAATACCTTTTAAGTTTATAGCGGTTTATGATTTACGTTTCATTTTATGTCCTGTTTATCACCTGAACAACTGCACGGCTTTCAACAAAAACCGCTGCATGCGCTTTTAATAATAAATCTAACAATTCTGGTAGAGCTGATAATGTGAATTTAAACTGCTTTAAGCGAGTTTTGATGCGGATGACATTTTTGGTAAAGCTGTTACTGAAAATAACGTATCCTAGTCGTGTAACGTAGGATAAAGTAAAACTTAACTATACAACAGTGATCAGATCTATACTTAATATTATAAAGCGTAAAAGTTTGTATAAACGCGTTAGTCTTCGGAAATACTCGGTGGATTTAGAAGAAATGTGGTACGTAAGTAGCGTATAGTATTGAAGCTTGAGTAAACCTACTTTTTACCTGACTGCAAAAGAAAAGGGTTATGTTTTTATTGTGATAAAGTCCATCGTGACTCGACTGCTAGTATTAGATAATTTCCTTTAA
Organism: Tholera decimalis; assembly: GCA_943138885.2. NCBI lineage: Eukaryota > Metazoa > Arthropoda > Insecta > Lepidoptera > Noctuidae > Tholera > Tholera decimalis. Next base: position 19,484,433 of record OW964563.2, on the reverse strand, counting down.
ACAGTTTACTAAGGGTGCAAATTTATATTGGTATAGGAATCCTTTACCACAAAACCTTGCTAAATACAGACAGTATGTAACATACACGTGTACTGTCAGTGTGCACAGCATAGAAAACCAACCCAAGCGACAACACACATCGGGCATCATTTGCACATCTTACTCACAAGGTTTCACTTTAAATTGTACTCACTAATTACGCGTCTACTAATGATGTAGCAGTTGAAAAGCAGGACATGTTATAGCTACATACCACATTTTTAATACATTTGGTATAGCATAACCAAATAATATATTTCACCAGTTCCTGTACTGGAAAACGGTGCATGATTTTATTTCCCATCATAAATTTTCGCTTTATGAGCTAAAACAAATGTTTAAACGTACATGATGTAGGTATTACCTATAATATTTGTTATGTACAAATTCAGTTGATAGAACAGATAAAAGTCCAATTAGTTAAAAGCAAAATTGTAATCGGCTAATGCGCCGCGTGATGTTAAACTTCACATCGACGTACGCTTCTATTTTCACAAGCTTCTATAAACGTCTAATCGTATTTGAAGTTCATATTTCATTTAGATTTTTTTTGCAGTAAACATATAAGTTATTGTTATCCAACAATAACATATATGTGGGAATTTATTCAAGTTATAATGTCAAATTCTTCCTGACGGGATTGTGGAAACGTTTGATAACTGAAGGAACAAGGTGGGTTTGAAGTCAGTGGAAGTCTTACCACTTCCGTCTCATCCACTACAGGGGGTGGTGCCATTCGATGTCTGTTTTCCAAAAAAAAAGCAAGTGTTAAATTCGTCAGTTTCTGTTTTCGCTTCATGTTAGTTCTTGCAAGTCAGTCTTTTCACTTTTCAACATTGTTATACAATCCATCTTTAAATTGCAGTACCTATGTCAGAGGTACTCCGCCCCACAGTTTTCTATTCCCCTATCTCTAAGTTATAACAACCATTTCAAGTAACTTGGGTTCTAGAAGCAACCACAGCTCGTCTATTAGCTATCTCTCGTAAGATTTCGTTTTGTACTCCAAATGTAAAGTTTTAGTAGGTATAGAAGATTCAATGGTTAAGATAACTAGGATTCCTACAGTACTAAAGTAAGTGATCCATTTCACGAGGCTGAATAAGACTTTAATATACCTTGAAGTATCCGATCAAGAATGTCTAGCGAAGGAACAAACTTAGAAACAGAATTTGTATCTATCGCTTTTCATGGTTTAGATGGATTTCAAAGATGAATGTACCAGCGAATGTCTAACTTTAATCAGAGGTGTATTTGAATCTGAATGCAGTACTAGATGAAATAGTATATAATACACCATATCTTTTGAAGGATTAGAGTCTATGACAATAAAAATCAAGACCGAAATCAAGAGAAGATTTTAAAACAATTTAATCAAACCAAAATAAAACATTTTTAACAAGACAACAATAGTTTACAAAGAAAGTAATATAAGGAAATTAATAGGATTTTAGTCAATTCCACGATATACTTACTTTCAAATTAAATCGTAAATTTCAGGAAAAGAAGAGTTATCTCACTTAGCAACATGCTTTCCGAGAGAGGCTTATTGGAAAACTCCCGATAATTCATTACAACCATGATAAATGTTCGGCTCGACGTTACCATTGAAACTGGGCTCTTTTTACTTCACGGTGATACGCAAAAAGGGGAGAAAGGGGTAAAGAGGGAAAGGGGATGATATAATCAATCTAGGGTTGTCCCTCGCCGGTCGGATGTGTATTGAAGTGAGGCTGACGTGTGCACTGATTACACACCCCATATTTTGCGGTGACAAGAAGACTTATTGTTTTTCGTTAAAACTTTCGTAGCCGCTACTTAGTAGTGTTCGTGTGGGTTATTGGATATTTATTTTAAAGATAAAATACATTGTTTTAAATTAACTGCAGTCTTTTGTGATTTTCTTTACTATGGTTTTCGTAATCATCAGTATGTACTCCTTTCAATAATACCCTACAATCTTGTACTAACTTTCGAAACTGGTTAGTGTTTAAAATTTAGAATTGCTGACCTTATTATAAAAATGTTTAGCTGTCTAACTAATTTTATTTATCCTAAATAAAGCGATGGCTCGTCAAAAAGGGTACTTATCTATATAGTTACAATTTAAATTCAAATCCCAGAGACCGAACCCACAGCACAGACACAGCCATGCGACTCACTAAGCCAACGCTGCTATTTACCGCCTTCATAATTGCTAATAATCCTAATTAGTGTGCTAAACCGTCTCATAACGGTAGTGTGAATCTGATTATCATCTCTACATGCCCGAGGCAAATGTACAGGTGTAAGTGTTTATTTTGTGTTCAAATATAACAGAAGCTTCTCTGAATAATGCGCTCTGATGTTGTCCTGATTCTGAGAGCCAGCATTTAGACGTTGCCCCTATACTTGTGCCAAATTGTGGCAACCAACAACCAATAGATACAACTATCCTTTTTCGTATGATTTAGAGAACGTACATCGACGTAGAATTTTCTGCAACAAGACCTTTACAGTCTTATTAAAAAAAAAAACAACCTATTTAATCAATTTTAAATACCAAAAAGCAAATTCTTAATTCAAAATTCTTAATTCAAATTCTATAATAGAAAAATTATGAATCATCGCTACTTAGAATAATGAAACAGTAAGATTTCAATATTTACTAGTTCTCTCCGAAACTTTTCGCATGGGTTGCTTTCCCAATCCCTTAGGAATTTGAGGTGAAAAGTAGTTAACTTAGAACTTCCTCTATCTTCCCATGGACCGCCAACCACCATCAGCTCTATCCTTGAGGAGCTTAAAATCAAAGAGAGGTTATCTTCGACTGTCCAAATACGATAGCTCAAGTTCTTCGGGCACATCATCCGTTACAAGGACTCCATGGAACGTTTGGTGATGCAAGGGAAAGTCGAAGGCAAAAAATCTCGCGGGCGCTCTCCGACACGGTGGACAAACCTCATCAACACTGAGACCCACTCAACCGTAAACGATTGCTCTCGTTTTGCTAAACATCGAGCTACATGGCGACACACTGCGAGGGCAACTCTGGCGCAGGAATTGACCCCAACTTGACCACGATCACTCTGGCAAGAGTACACGAGTAGGAAGAATCTTGCAGTGAAATTCCCATTCAAATCAGTTCAGCCGAGACAGAAACTTCAATTTTATTTCTATAATAGAATTCTTTGAGCATTTAAGAGTTCATAGTTGAGTAAACTACAGTTGATAATAAAGGCAATCGAAAAGCAGATCTAGCAAATAGCCCAGATAATTATCGCTACAGAAAGTTGTATTGTCATGACTTAAGAATATCTATCGGTAAACCACCTGTCATATTGAACATCCGGTATGAGCTAATAACTGTACGAAGAACCTTGCTTTTCGAAACTAAAATGGCCCGAATTTTCATTCTCATTTGTAAGGCATTCGTCAAAGTATAAAATTGCTCTTAAAACAAATTGGAATATTGTTATTTGGAGGTATGAAGTTACAGGATTTGAATTGTGTAAATACGAAAATATGATTTTTGCTGAACTTTCGGCATTAAAACGATGAGCCATTTTAGCTATAGATTCATTTCATTTTACTAACATAGGCTTAAATCAAATTGTTACTAACACTTTGAGTTATGTTACTCGATTAAACTATAGAATTCTTATTACTAGAGGTAGTCCAGGTGTAGAAATTCGACAAGTCAATTCGACAAAGTCTGAAGTTATTATAAAAATTTCAGCATTTTGCATTCCTTCTTCATATAAACATAAACTCTGCCGAATATAATGCTTCGGCAGTGTAATTTTTGTAAAAAGGGGTATAAAATTTTGTTTCACGTATCTAGATAACGTAACGGCTAACGTAATATTTCATTACAAACGATATTAAAACCTACATAAATCGAAGAAGCTGTAGGTATCGAAATAAAATATTGAAATGAGACTCGTCTATGCAGAGGCGACGATCGGTATGCGGGCACAAATAAATCAGTGCGCAATGCACAAAACTGCAGGACCGTGTCGCGTGTCGTCGTGTCCCATCGAGAATGTGTCACCGATGCGTCGACACTAGTGCGTGAACACGCGGTATGCGCTATACCTACCTACAAACATAATAGCTAAACTTTCAATGCAATATTGAAAGGAATTTTTGCACTGCTCTTATACTGTTTGTCTCCTAGAGAAAGCAATTCAGCAGCAAACAAAAATACGACGGGTATTTGTTTATTTTTTCTATAAGTGGATAATAAATATAGCTTTTGGTTATGCTGCCATTATCTGCCTAACGATTTCCAATCTTTGTCGTGGTTGACTTCCAATCTAATTGGTTGCCCCTGAAATCAGTATTGACATGAAGCGACTGCTTATCAGATCTCCACAACCCAGGAATGAAAAACATGATAGGTACCACTTGGCAAAACTGGTGTCAGAGTTTCTGGCTTCTATACATATATCCGTTTACATATGACTTAGGATCAACGGCTTGACAGCTTGACTCATCCACATACCGACCTTGGCAAGTTTTTCTTTACCATTAAAGTCGACTCGTTCTTTTTTTGCCACGAGCTTTGCTCCCTTTGGTAATGTTTAATATGGTTTGAAAAATAATATCGCAGAGGGAAAGTCCTAGGTATATTGCTCACTAGATGATACACACATATTAATTATCCGTAATGACATCTTTATTCCACCAAAGGAAAACAAAATGAATGTATTCCGTTTTTATTATCCGAGGAATTCATGAAAGCAGAAATTAACCGATATCTACCTTCTATTTTTTGTTGTTCGCATCAAACAAAAATCTCTGAATAAATCTAAATGGGGGTTTCATTATTGTACTGCGGAGAGGCTGATAAAGAAAGATATATTTTATCTTGACAAAACATCATGGACTTGAGAAACGGGGAATGAATACCGCCCCCTCTTACGTCGCGTCGGCGAGCTGCGAACATACTCAAGCCATAATATACGAACGTTGTACCTGATAGTAGGTATCTATTAAGAAACTTGAAAGTGTGTCACATCGCGTGTTGCTCGTAATAAAATCCGTTTCGATTACATACAACGGCAGTGTGGTTGCAAATCGCTCCACACATTGTAGCATGTAACTGTGCAGCGACGAGCGCGCCTAGCTCCACGTAGTGCGCCTTAGTTACGTGCATCTCGATTCTTGAATACCCTTTCCACCATTTCCAGTATTCCTGTATTACATATGCACACTTTGGTCCAGGGCAGATGAACAATGCACCGGTTAGCTTCGGCGTAGTTCGCGAGCCGCCGCGCGGTTGATAATGTCATAACAACACGTCCGGGTAGAATCACTGCAGTTATCCGGGTTAACTCACTGTTGACATGTCAGCCGAACTGACGGGTTTATTAAAAACCTACCACAGTCAAATACAATTATTATTCAAAGCCATTCTCTGTTTATTTTTTAAATCTAAACTGTGAAACGCAGAGGGGGTAAACTAATTCAAAATTCTATGTAGCAACCTAGATTATTGACCAATCAATTTCTCACTTGTTTGACAGATAATTTTAAAATACCGCTACATCATAAAATCCAGACCATAAAATCCCTGACATCATTGCCTACTCAGAAGCTTTCGAGAAAATTGGCCACCTCCGAAGAAATACGAACCAGATTCTGACTTACATCTGTCAAAACTTTTCGTCATAAATGTGTCACTGTTTAGTCAATCTTTCGTCATTTTGTCAGCATAAATAACTCTAATTAGTTAATATTTAAACTCTAAAACTCAAAAAGGTATACACATATATTTATGGAGCAGTTAGAGGAATAAAATAAAGGAAGGAAATAATTGATTTTATAATGAAAATACATCTAGAAATAGTCGAGTACAGGAAATTATAATCATTGATTAGTAAAATTACAGGAAACATCAAATTTTCCATGGGTGTTATTGCTCATAACACTTTGGAAGCTACATCAAACGGCGCATAAATCATATGGACCGGTTTCCAAACATTATTTGCACCGAGAGAGTAGGTGTATATGCCCAATAAATACCTTGTTGATAATATATCTGTCAGGACACGCGTTAATGAGGATTCGACGCCAGATTAAGGTAACTATGAATTTCCTGGAAAAGAGGCCGACTAGCCGTTATGACTGACGACGCACCTAAATATTATCAAGAGAAATTTGCATACGTCACAATGATACGTTGTAACATAGAATTGTATAGCAAATTAACACATCCTCAAAAAATATGACCTAGAATACTGTAGTACCTACTAAATAAAACAGCGTAACATATTTATTATGTGTTTGAATTTATTTCAAAAATTGTTTTAACACCAGAAAAACGTAAAAAGTCTCTTTACCAAAATATTCAAACTTCTTGTAATATTGTGATAAAGCTGCGTACTGTGGTCGACTGAAAGTGGAATTTTACATATCACTTTGTTCCATTCAATATTAATTAAGGCCACATTTTTAGATTCACTCTGTGTTATTATTGAGATTACAAGATGATAAATATTTTTCTTTTAATGTTACTCGATCGTGAACCATAAATGTGCTCGCGCCTTCATACACGTTGGAAATTTTTGCCGCATAAATAACGATCCGGTGGAAATTCAGGAATAAAACCCTCAGCCTATAGAATGCTACAAAAAACCCCATAAAATATGGGTCCAGTCGTTCTAAAGATTAGCAATTAAAAAAAGTTTTTTCATGTTTTAGAATTGGGTAAATAACTTTCACCACTTAAGAAGACACACTTATTTAGAAAAAAATACAGACCAAATTTATTTATGATTATGTAGATTTAGTATGTATATTATTGTAATTATGATCCCAGTACAAACATAAATGTGAAAGAATGCCAAGGTCTCACAGTCCTGAGTGACATAGGATTTTTTTTTCTGAAAAATATTTACACGCCAGCAAAGCCACGGGCAGAAACTAATCTTAATTATAAAATAAATAGCAGAAGTTTGCTTAATCACTCAAAGGATATTACAGTATAGTACTTAAATACATCAATCTTGATGAATGAAGATAATTAATAGTGGTCAGCGGTGCTTAGGATACGGGTTTATGAGGGCAAATCTCGAAGTATTTAATGTCAGCTCAAAATATAGAAGCCAGAATATTATAGTGATTACGCAAAACCCTAAAAATATCTAAACAAATATCACGTGAAATCTATATTACTTCTCATCGACGTAATTCTGTCATCGAGGACACAATTAGACCGGTAAGAGCCCTCTCACTTTAAATACCGAACAGAATAGATCCACTCGTAATAACAAAATGCTATAAAATAATTGAGGTTAGAACAACGTAACTTAAGTAAAACAGGGTTAAATGAAAAGTTTTGGCATGGTTAATGCTATCCTTTTGTCTAAAATATAAATCTAGATAGGTTTCTAAAAGCAAGTTTAATAGTCTTTCTATGACATACACAAATCTTAACTGTCAAACTAAGGCGTAAGGCCAAAGCCCACAGACTAAAACAAACAATGTCAATCAAGATGTTTGTTTGACAGTTAAGACGTGGACACATTTCACGGCTCGCACCAAATAATTGAATCGGAACTTATGACAATACTTCGGGTTTAACAAGACGGAATATTCGCATCAGTGAAACCTAGGGCTGCCAACTGTATATACATATTTTGTAAAATATACATAGTTTGGAAAGGCTAAGAAAATTATGTATGGATCAGCTTCCAGTCTAACCGGATGCAGCTGAGTACTTTTTTTTTTATCTTGGTAAAATTATCAAATAAGTCCTCCCACCCGGGGCAGGGTGGGAGGGACTGTCAGACTTTTACTGACTAAAATCCACGGACTAAAATACATGGATCACTTGTCTGTCCGACCTTCCAGTAGCTGAGTAACACGATACCACTTGGCAAGACCAGTGCCAAATTTTCTGGCTTCTGATTACCAGTAACAACTGTCAAAGATGTTCAAATGACAACTGGGATCAACGGTTTCACATGCTTTCCGAGGCATCGAAGATTTTCGATATGTTAAGATGGTCACTCATCCACAGACTGACCTCGAATAATAGTAAAACTTTGTATATTTAAATATTTAAGTGCAAATTTTTATTGGTTGATGAAAAAAATAAAATAAAACACTGAAGCCTAATAAACAAATATTCAATTTGAAAAATTGTGAGCCTTTTCGAAAACTGACTCTTTTTCCTGTTCGAGAAATGTATCTGAACTAATCTGTTTTAGTGCGTTCCGAATTTTTGAATGATTGGTTGGTATGCTTTATTTGTGTTTTGGGATTTTACTAATTACCTATTCACAAATTGAAGTCCTAAATAAATTATTTATGGAAAGTATTAGTATTTTATTAACGGAAAAAAATAAAATTTATATATTTCAAAGAAAAATCACTCTTACTTTACTCTGAAATTCAATATTAGCAAAAGCAAAAGATTATAATAAGTTTACCACCAAAATTACTAGAAAAAATGGTTGCATATTAAAAAAGTATTGAAAATTTCTTACAAAACGTATACTTACAATTTAATTAATTATTTAAAATGATTCCTGTCACTTCGGTATTTACAGAAAGGGTATTTTCAGTCACGAATTCGAAGTGGCGAGAAAAGAATCACGTCAATAAAAATAACTTTTATTCGAGACAAAAAAAAAAGAAAAAAAAAGTGCAAGTACGTAAATATGCCGGTGGAACTTCAGGGAGCATTTCCTGAGTTTGGCCCCAAAGCTGAACCGGACAGCAGCCGCCTTCAGGCGACTCCTGCCTAATCTCAGCGGGCCAAACGCCTCCTGCCGAAGGCTGTACGCCGGCGTCGTGCGGTCCATGGCCCTCTACGGGGCCCCAGTGTGGGCCCTGAGCATCCGGACGCGACCACTGAAGTTGGTCGCATGCCAGAGGGTCATGGCTATCCGAATGATCCGGGGATACCGCACGATCGCCGACGAATCGGCCAACCTCCTTGCCGGGTTGCTGCCCTGGGATCTGGAGGCGACTGCCCTCCAGAGCGTCTATGAATGGCGCGTGGAGGCGCAGCGCCGGGGCATATCCCCGCTGCCTCGAGAAGTCGAGGCGCGGCGGGAAGAGCTCCGGCGCGATCTCAGGGCAGTATGGAGGGAACGACTGTCGCAACCGACGGCCGGGCACGACGCAATTGCGGCGGTAAGACCCCTCTTTGAGGAGTGTCTAGATCGGCGTCATAGCGTCCTGACCTACCGCATGACGCAGGTCCTCACCGGACACGGAAGTTTCGGGAGGTGCCTGTGTCTGATGGGAAAGGAGGAAACGCCTGCGTGTCACCACTGCGAGGGTCGCCCTGAGGACACCGTAGAACACACGGTGCAAGACTGCCCCGCCTGGGCAGAGCACCGACGTGTCCTCACGGTGGCGATAGGCGGAGACCTCTCGCGCCCGGCATTGGTCGAGGCCATGCTGCGGGGCGAGAGGGAGAGGGAAGCGGTCGCTTCCTTTTGCGAAGCAGTCATGCTTCCGAAGGAGGAGGCGGGCCGCGTGAGGGAGAGGATTGCGTCCTCCCTCCAGCCCAGCCGCAGTGGTAGACGCCCACGGCGTCGGACGTCGGCCGACGATCTCCGGCCACCGTAGGCGCGGGCATGCGGCCAGCGAGTAAAGGGCAACTCGCTGTCCGACCATGGACCATGCCCGGGTCGATGGCGCGTTGTGTTCCACGTGCGTCTCAAAGAGCGTCAGCAATATGACGAGGCCCCTACGTAAAGGGCCGAAGCCTGCCGGGGTCGTGGGACTTATCCCATTACCGTGACCCCGGTACGTAAAGGGTTATTGAAGGAACACCGTGGATTTTAGTCAGTAAAAGACTGACAGTCCCTCCCACCCTGCCCGGGGTGGGAGTACTTATTTGATAATTTTACCACGCTAAAAAAAAACAGTACGTAAATATAGTTTTCGTAAACATAATTAAGTACTATGTAGTACATTAAACACTATGGCAAATACATATACGTTTTAGAGCTTAGTTTGAATAATACTATATTTCGCCAAAGAAATATAGGCAACCCTAGAGTGACTGTACTTTAATTCCCGCGACTAGCGCGGTCCCGCATTTTATGACTTCCCGTGTCGTCGCGTCGCTATCGAAATTGTGCCGAAAACACATCAATGTTGTCTTAAATAAAATTTAAAAATATCCAGTAAGATTATAAAATATCTCGGACGAGTTGGACACATTTGAATCAAAATAATACACACATTTTAACATTAAAGTTATTTCAGTCTTCTGCGATATTCTTAGACCTTCTTTGTCTGTGAATTATTTATTTAGGAAATGATGAAATGATAAGTCAATATGCCATGTAGGTATAATAATATTCAAAGCTATTTTTCCACACAAGGTAGAAGGATATCCGTCAAGTGTGTGACAACAGTCAGAACGTGACGCTTAACGTTTTAAACGCGCGGAACATTCGTAACAATGGTCAATTTAAAAAGCGGATTGTTACACTGTCACCACATTTATTTCTGCAAATACATTATTTATTGCAATGACATAAATACAAAAACATTATATTCAAAATTATGTGGATAAAAACACGTTTGCATATTTGCAAATAAAGTTACTTGTTAATAAAAATGTTTGATTTAAGGACTAGTAGGGATTGAATAACTTAAGAAAATGAAATAGTAATTGTGCTCTTTTAGCCAGAAAATGGCAAGAAGTAGACCAGATTCTTTGGCATACCAGCTTGCTCTTGCGACTCTACTGGATCCCTTCTATACTAGAAACATGATCGCATACACTGAATCACATTTCCATCGCAGTAGGTAGAGGAGCGCACGCGCATGGCAGACGTGCGCGAGTGAATCATGCGCACTCCGTCATGTCACGTTATTACGACCTCGAATCTAACACTAGTGACACACTCCTCCAGTTTATAATATATGTCGATGGACGCTTTTTATCGCCACTAAACATTATTTTTGATACTCCACTCAGTAATTGCGGACTTAATGCATATTTATACACAAACAGTCAATTCTTTTAGCTTTATTACACTCCAATCATTTAATTTTATTTTTTTATTGGTTGCTATAGTACTGTTTTAAATGTATTCTGTTATTACACACAATTTCATTGCGAAAAACTGTCTACCGTTTTTTGTCATATTCTTACGTTTATTACATGCTAGCGAATTGCCAAGTACAGAAGATAGAACGGGCACGCCGCAATTGCGGCGGTAAGACCCCTCTTTGAGGAGTGGCTAGATCGGCGTCATGGCGTCCTGACCGTAGGCGCGGGCATGCGGACAGCGAGTAAAGGGCAACTCGCTGTCCGACCATGGACCATGCCCGGGTCGACGGCGCGTTGTGTTCCACGCGCGCCTCAAAGAGCGTCAGCAATATGACGAGGCCCCCCCTGTAGAAGGCCGAAGCCTGCCGGGGTATTGGGACTTATCCCATTACCGTGACACCGGAACGTAAAGGATTATTGAAGGAACACCGTGGATTTTAGTCAGTAAAAGTCTGACAGTCCCTCCCACCTTGCCCGGGGTGGGAGGACTTATTTGATAATTTTGCCACGATAAAAAAAAAAGTGCAGAAGATAGAAGAAATAGTTTGAGATATTTGCCGGCACAACATCATCCTTGAACAGTTAATTTGAAGGAAAACAACAATGCGAGTTTAGGAAATACAGCAAGAGTCAATAAATTGCGTTCTCGGTACTTAGTTGAAACGTTAGCATTGTACTGAGCTATTAAATGCATTGCTGCAATTGCATTACTTCCTAGACAATTTATTTGTGAAGTTCAACGTTGCAGGGAAATTTTGTTAATGTCTAGAGAGAGATTCACTTGTTCGACGTAATTATATGCAAGTTTCAATTACAATGGACGTTTGTGAATACCTTGCCAGACATTAACCAACTTTATAGTTAATGCCTACCTACTGAAAGAATGAAACCTCAAATGATCATATGAATTCAGTGAAACTTCGTGAAATTGTATCGATACTTAAATTGCAACAAAAAACAACAGCACTTGTGAACTATCGATACTATGTCACAGCACTACCGTTATGCTAATCTGTGGCTCGGATGTCATCTTGCGCAACAGGCGAGGCGAGGCGAGCGCGCGTGTATGCGAGGCTTAACTTCAGCTAATGCCCCACTTCGAGGCTCAGCCTTAACCACTGTCATCAGGCTAAGTACACTGTAGGATCATTTTTCGAAGCAAATTACGCAGCTGGCAAATTACTGTCATTATGTGAATATATGTATGGTCTTTAGGAAACCACGGTGCTGTGACAAAAATCATGTTGAAATTTTAGGTTTATAAATGTAAGATATAAAAGGCGAGAGAGAACGCCAAATCACTCGAGTCACGATGTAAACAGGCGTGGATAAATGTGGAGGGAAGAAAATTCTGTGTTATGTACAAGTAAGTTTATTCATAAATTTACCCAAGTGTACATCTGAAGAACTGCCTTTGTATTGAGATTGAACATACCAAGATAATTGGCAAAACATAACGTAGGAAATTAGAGCAAAGCATATCAAATTCATAACAATCAATCGTTAAGGGTAAGTATAATTGGTTGTCTGTCCGTAGCTGTTTTGATCATTCCGCTTCCGACGCTCGCCCGCGACGGTCGTACCGCTCCGCGCTCTCGATCGTTCCGTGCCTGAGTCATCGCTACGCTTCGTCACGCCCGCCGTGACGTCACTCGTAGTCACCGACTACGACGCCTGGTCCGGATCCGCCTTTTTCGAGGCGGTGAAGGATATCCTGTTTCTATAACAGAGTATCGTCAAAAACAATTTGGTTTGGCCCCTTCAGGGTAAAACCACAGTTTCGTGGTCCTTGGTTGGAAACCTCACGGTGTCAACAATACCAAGGGGGTGCTGACCCGACGCACCCGCTGATCCCCTTCAGGGTGAAGCAGTCAATTGGAGTCGAGTGCTAGGTTTTGGCCTTGGGGGATCTCCTAGTCAAACCTAGTTACTGAGTTTCTTTTTCAGCTACACACCTAGTGTCGGTTGGGTGTGTCTACCCCTTCGCACTAGACCCAATAGGGCCCGGTTCGCACAATAAGACTGGCGACCGGTTACAAGCTTAGGGCTCACCATTAGGTACTCACCTCCCAGTCTCTACCCGACTGGGAGGGTTACACATCCCCGGACCCATCCATCCGGGGAGTTAGGCCAGTTAGGCTTTAAATAGGCCCCCCGCGGGAGAAAAATCTCCAAAATTTCCCAATTAAATTTTTAATCCATTCGCCAATCATGGCAAACTCCAATATTTTGGAGATACTGTTAGAAATCCTTAGGGAAAACCCTGCTATTTCCGCCAAATATGGCGGAAAAATCCAGCGTGAAATCGCTAATTGTCCCCCGGCTACCGAAGCCAACGTCGCTGATTTTAGTGACGCGCTTGACAGCCCATTATCTCCCCCGCTTGCTGATCAAGGCATTCCGGTTGGTCAATTCACGGAAGTATTTATTAACTCCGATCCCATTGTTCGTCAAACAACGAACGACTTCCGGGTAGATAGCCCTTTATTGCCCCCGCCCGCTGACAAAGTCGTGCCGGTCGCCCGATTCCCGAAATCACCCATTGTTTCCGGCCCACCTAGTAATCCCATTGTTCATAGAACAATGGACGCCGCGCAGGTGTGCGCTGCACCTGAATTCCTTGAAATGGACACCACCGAACCTGTGTCCAATAACAACTCCGACAATGATTTGTCATCATGCCCCTCGTCCTCGGAAGACGACTTTCAAGTCGTCACCGGCGGCAAAAGGAAGAAAGGGAAAACCTCCCAGGCCAGCAAGGCCAAAAAGACCACCGCGTTGCCCCCGTCCCCAACTCAAACGCCCGTACGACCCGCTAGCCCCGTCCCAACTACCTCTACTCACGCGCAGAATAGTCGTCCCCCCAGCCCGATAGCCCAAACTTCCTCAGCCCAAAGGAAGCAACGCCCTCCGCCCCCCTTTTACATCCAAGACAAGGGGAAATGGACTGATGTGTCCAAGATGTGTGTTGTTCGAAAGATCAACTACACAAACGCCCGTGCCTGCCAAAATGGCATTAAAGTCACCGTCCCTACGTCGAACGACTATAGGGAACTATATCGCGCCCTCCGTGAAAGGAATATTTCCTTTCACACTTTCTCCTTCCCCGAGGACACGCCCACTCGTGTTATTATTAAACGTATCCCCAAAGAAATCCTAGTACAGGATATTAAAGACGACCTTGCCGATCAAGGTATACCAGTGATCGCCGTCCATCGCTTACATAAAGCGAGAGGCGGTGAATTGTACGACATGGTTCTTGTCATTTGTGAACCAACCGAAGGTCATCACCCGATTTTCAAGATTAAGTCCATTTGCTCCCTATCCGGTATCTCAATTGAAAAGCCCTACAAAACCGCAACAGTGGGACAATGCCACCGTTGCCAACTGTATGGCCATGCGCAGAGCAACTGCTATGCGACTCCCAGATGCGTCAAGTGTCTGGGCGAGCACAGCACTGCGGACTGCCCTCGGCCCAAAGACCGAACCCTCTGTTCGGAACCACCCAGCTGCGTTCTCTGCGGCCAGACCGGTCACCCGGCAAACTACCGCGGCTGTCCCAAAGCCCCCAAACTAGCTCCTAAATTAGCGAAGCGCGCCAACACCCGCCAACAAAGAGAGGCACCTTCCTCTCAAATTCCCCAACGTCTCGCTCCTCAGAGACCATCCCCGTGGAACAGGCTAAACCACGAAAAAGCCTTTCCCTCCTTGGCCCCTGCCAAACCTTTGCAGGCACTGATGGATATACCCATCGCAGCGCAGATCCTGCCTATAGCCGTGGCTACAGAGCCCACAGCCAGTCACAAACCCGCGCCTCAAACCACTGCTGCTCCTGCAGTCAAACAACCGCCCAATCCCTCACCCGTCGCGCACGGCGAGGCTTGCGCCCAGACTATACTGCGCCATTATAGGTTATTTATGACCCGCCAAGCCAGATCTCTCCGCGATGCCCTTCTGGCTGCCGAACAGCAGAATAACGGCAAAATTACGACGGCAATGTACAGCCAAATATTCAGCACACACAGTGATGTGGTGCTAGGTCTCGACCAGATGGATGCGATGGACTGATCCAATGGATTCCCAACGCACAAACCACACTAGGCCTCGATCCCTCAAATTAGGTTTTTTCAACGCCAATGGCATTTTCAACCAACGCGCCGAAATAACTAAATTCCTCCGCGACCACCAATTAGACGTCCTCCTTATACAGGAGACCCTTTTGAAACCCCACCGCGCTGATCCCAAAATTGCGAATTACCGTCTAGTTCGCAATGACAGAACACGTTGCCACGGCGGCGGTACCCTTATTTATTATAGAAAGGAGTTATACTGCATCCCTCTGACCCCACCCGCGCCTCTCTCTCACCTAGAGTACTCTGCCTGTCGACTAGGCATGACTGGTCATCCTCCGATAACCATCATCTCTGCCTACCATCCCCCACCATCGGTCGCGTCTCTTGCTTCAGACGATCCTATCGCGCTCACCAGCGATCTCACGACTCTCTTCGGCCTGAGTGACTCCGTCTTACTAGCGGGCGATCTCAACGCCAAACACCCCGCTTGGAACAGCAACACGACAAATGCCAGAGGCAGAATCGTGTATAACCTAGGCGCGACCCTAAACTACGACGTCATCGCTCCGATGACTCCCACCCACTACCCACACGACCCCAACCATAACCCCGATGTCCTCGATGTGGCGCTCCTAAAGAATGTAAACCTCCGTTTACACTCCATAGAAGCGCTTCACGAGCTCAACTCGGATCACCGTCCCGTTATCCTACACCTAGGTTACCGCTCGGGTAACCATGATCCTACCCAACCTCCTCCGACCCAATTGATCACCGACTGGAGGAAAGTAAGTGAAAAACTGAAATCCACCACGTCGCCTCAATTGGACACCATTCCTGACCACATAGTCTCAGTCGCTGACACGACGGCGGCGATCGACTCGCTTACAGATCACGTACAATCCGTCCTGAACGATTGTTCAAGGGAAGTTCCTGTAGTGGAAGACCACCGCTGGAAACTCCCGGACGATGTACGGAATCTGATAACCGAGAAGAACGCAGCCATCCGTGCGTACAGCGCTTTTCCCTGCGCCGCAAACAAAGCTCACATGCGCAACTTACAGCGTGCTGTAAGGAAACGCATTACCGAGCAGCGTAATGCGAGCTGGGACAAGATGCTGAGCGAACTTGAGCCCACCCATCTTGCCTTCTGGCAGCTTCAGAGGAAGTTACGATCCACTGAAGAGGCCACAATGCCTCCTCTCATTCGTCCCGATAAGAGTGTCGCCTTCGATAACTCTGAAAAAGCAGAATGCCTAGCCGACAGCCTAGAGTCCCAGTGTTCTCCCAGCTCTCAACCAGTAGACCAAGCCCACCTCGATATGGTGAACGCCGAAGTCGAACGTAGAACTTCCCTTCCGCCCGTCGAAGATCCCGATAATCCACTGGCCCCCATCACCCCTGATGAGGTCCAGGATATCATTAAAAGTCTCCAACCGCGAAAAGCCCCTGGCTCCGACGGCATCACCAATAGGGTTTTCAAACTTTTCCCCGCCCAGCTTATAGTGCTAATGACTGCCATCTTCAATGGCGCATTGAGCAATAATATGTTCCCCGCAACCTGGAAACATGCCACCGTCATAGGTATTCCCAAACCAGGCAAGCCCAAGTCTGACCCGTCTAGCTACCGTCCCATTAGCTTACTCAACGTCCTCGGTAAAATCTATGAAAGGCTTATATATAAGCGGCTCAAAGATTTTGCCGAAGCAAAGAGTCTAATACCCAATGAGCAGTTCGGATTTAGAACCGAACACTCATGTATCCAACAAGTCCACCGCATCGTAGAACACGTCAGCGCCGGCTTCCAACGGGGCGCAATAACGGGAGCCTTATTCTTCGACATAGCGAAAGCGTTCGACAAAGTCTGGCACAATGGCTTAATCTATAAGCTATACCAACTCGGCGTGCCTGACCGTCTCGTGCTCATCCTACGGGACTTTTTATCGAATCGCACCTTTCGTTATCGAATTGAGGGGGAGCTCTCCTCCCCCCATCCCATTCGCGCAGGAGTTCCTCAAGGCTCCGTACTATCCCCCCTCGTTTTCACGCTATTCACTAGTGATATTCCCAAGCATAAAAATACCCAGCTAGCCCTATTCGCCGACGATACGGCTATCTATTATACCGGTCTTAAACCCGATGCCATCGCTCGCACTCTCCAAACTTCCGCAAACACTCTGGCCAAGTGGTTCCGGAAATGGAGAATCGAAGTCAACCCAGACAAAAGCCAGGCAGTCCTCTTTTCTAAACCGCGGATAAACCCACCCTCCCCCCGTCCGATTACCATGTACGGCAAGCCGATCCCTTGGGAAAAGCAAGCCAAATACTTAGGCGTGGTCCTCGATAGACACCTCTCCTTCGCTGAGCACATAAAGCAGGCACGTTCGCGCGCCGCTTTCGCTCTAGGTAGGCTCCACTTCATTCTTAGCTCTCGCAGCAAGTTATCACTCAGGTGCAAGCTGCGTATTTTCACCGCGGTCATCCGTCCCATCATGACCTACGCCTGCGTTGTTTTCGCACACGCAAAGCCCTACCTCCTCCATAAGATGCAGACCCTCCAAAACCGATTCCTCCGTAGAGTCACGGGAGCCCCCTTTTATGTTCGAAATGAGCTTCTTCACGTAGACCTCAAGATGCCCACCATCCAGCAGTTCATGAAACGCGTCTCCAAGCGTTTCTTTGAAACTTCAATCCAACATAGGAATCCCCTTATCGTATCGGCCGCCCAATACGAACCCTCGCGTATCTCTAAGATTCGCCGACCAAGGCATACCCTAGTCACTCCCGATGACGCAATCACCCTGCTCCAAGAGAGCCTTAGGGAAACAAGTACAGTGGCACACAAACACAAAAACCGACCGTCCTTCCGTCCTCGCCGCCGAGGCCCGCCGCGACGTCCCCGTAATAGTCCACCCCGACCCTTGCCAGAGCCAGCCCGCGACGCTGAGCCAGTAGCTTTAAATTCCCTTATTAATAATAATAATGATATGATCCAGCCTGTCCCTAGCTGCCCTCCCCTGCGACGCCCTAAGCCGAGGTCCGTACCCCACAGGGGGTGCCCTTAGCGTGTAGTCGCCTAGTTTGTAAGTTTTTTAATAAGCCCTGGCTGGAGGCTTTAATTAATTTATTAATTAAGGCAACCACAGGCAAGCCCGGTTAAGCAACCGACAACCTCAGAGGTTGACCTGCGAGATGCCACATACAAAAAAAAAAAAAAAAAAGCTGTTTTGATTGGTTCGAAACTAATGAGAGATTAAATGGCATTATCTCTATGTTATTAGGAAAGGTAATAATAATACTTAGTTTACATATATTTATGTATTCTTACCGTGTTGTCTATGAAAATTCTCTTAAAATAAACTGGGTTCCAGTTTAATGTTTCGTTTATCAATATATGAATACGGAAATAAAAACTCTGTACTAATTTTTACGAAAATTACGCAGATCGTGGAGATAAAATATGGCACAATTAAAGCGCATACAGCTGAAAATTTTATAATAACGTACAAAATAAAAAAATAAAAAAAATTAAGTTTGAATTTGAAGCCATTTTGCAAGATAAAATTAACAAAGTTTGAACTTAAAAGAAAAGGTAGGTACTCAAATTTGTACGGGATAACTTCCATCGCACCATGTGTTTCACTTCCAAATATTTCGAAGTTCTTCCTTTAAAAATGGAAGCTTTTAAACTAGAAGAGGTCATTATAACCTTTAGGTAGGGTATAGCACCTGACGACAGTACCTACCGACGGTCGTGTAGTTCCGGAAGCGAGCAGTTTGGGGGCACGCCCCGTTTCCGGTGGGCGCGCGTCGTTGCATGCAAATAGTGGCCCGGTTGACCGGTTGTCCGGCGCGATCGACCGTCCGTCCGGCAGACAGGTGATGAAAGTGCGGAAAGAATGGACACATTATTGTTAAAGCTTGAGGTGTGGCCTAATTACATTCATGTCATGCTACAAATGTATTCGCATTTGGAACTATAGTTGCACGTTTGGCGCTTTTGTGGGGAAGTTTATTGTCGGTCAAACTAATGTTATGACTGAGACCTTTGAAGACTCTTTGACCAACGACATCTAGTTTAAAATGACCAAGTCATATTATCTTAGTAATATTATAAAGCGGAAAAGTATGTTTGTTTGTTCAAGCGCGCTAGTCTTCGAAAATGCTGGGTAGATTTGGATGAAATATGGTATGGAAGTAGCTTGAAGCTTGAGGAAGGTTCCAAAAGAAGGAGGTTATGTTTTAATCGTGATAAATTCCATGGGAGCAAAGCCCCGAGCGACTGCTATTACATATAATATAAACCAAAATCATAAATTTAAATAAACACATCACCACATACGTACATGACATTTCAGGACTGCGCTAGCTTCCAAGAGAGTCCAAAATAAACGTATCAATGTCCATTGAGTTTGGCTCTGGTACAATCAAATTAGTTTGGAATGTGGGTTACCTACATCAAGCCTCAAGTACATTGTCACATTCTCTATTACCCCATATTGACTAAATCCTCTTTGAAGGGGTGTGACATTGAGACGGATAAGATAATACTAGGTAGGCCACTTGTCAGTGAATTCACAGTTATGTTCTGAGTTCCCCAGAACCGCGACGCGTTGAGGTATGAGATTACCAGATTACCTATGAGCACGATGTGTGCTTCCATATTTTAATTTTTTGTACCTACACTTAAATTCAATTGAATAGATATTTGTGTAATATTTTTAGGCCTGTATGTATACTCTTACTAACTTTTAAATAAAATAAAATAAAAACCTTTGAGAACGTTAAATCGGAGTCTTTTTTCATTGTGATCCACCGTGCAATACTTTGGCAGTTTTGAGTTTAGGTACTTGCCTTGCGCTTCTGTGCCTGGTGTATTATTTTTAAAAAGAATTAGCAAATGCGATTATAATTCACATTACAAGCAATCTTGTTTACTCCTCCAACTAAGCTAAATATGCTTGTATCTGGAGTGGGTTCACGGCAGATAGTGTAATGGGTGGGATTTGAACACGCAACCTCTCGGTCACAAGTCTGACACCTTAGGCATTAGACTATTGATGCTTGTATTTAGTATTGAACACTCTCCAAGATTTCAAGATATTCAAATCCAAAGCTATAGTTTGGTTAGCATTTCTGTCCATTTCGAGACTAACCCTGATAATCTAGCTAACACACTCGTAACACAGGACGAATATTAACGTCCATACATCATATTCCGAGTTCTCATATACAATTCTGTAAGCGTGACGTCACCCGCCGTCTCACCCACACATTACTAGGATGGCATCAAATATTCGTGCTGGATAAATTGAACGTGGATAGTCCGTGACGAAACTTACTTCCGCACCACTACTGTCGCAGTACCGTTGGCCAGTGGCGCTGTGAATTTTTTATTCCCCATTATTCCCTAACTGCTTATCCGGTATGTTTGATTCTAGGACTTGAGTGACTATGATTGAGACGTGATGTAATGGGAATCGATGGCGTTTAATAACTAGGCAATATACTTAATGTAAGCACTAATGTTTTACGAACTGTTTAGTACATTTAATTTTTAAGTTGGATAGTTCTAAAAGTAATACGGATGATATTTTTTAGACTGCACGCGGACAATAATATGTATGAATGCAAATGACAGTTAAGCAATATGAGCATTTCTTCGGTGACTAGGGTAGTCTGAAAGCTAGAATGAATTTTCAATCCTTATCTAGATATGCTGCTAAAACTCTTCTAATAATATATTTAGTGAATTGACGGGCTTTATTAATTTACCATAATTTGTATTTTAAATCATGAATAATGTTTAAGCTACCTCAGACCTGTCGTTCTTCTTCATGCTATATTTGAAGAAATTGTTTAATTAAGAGCGCCAAATAAATTGGATTTTACAAAAATAGCTTTCTAGTTAAAACCAAGTTGCGCTAGCGAATAACACTTATTTCAATAATGAGGTGTCACGTTCTCTACCTTAAACTAAATATTTTAAATGAGAAGCACAACAAAGAGCTACTTATAAGGAATAGTTAATATTTCTCAGAGTTTTAATTTTACTACAGAATCACTGTAACACAAAGATGAAAGTAGGGACTTCAAAACACAACAACTGAAAACTCAATAAAATTTAATATAGACATAAATTTAGCATCTCTTGTTATTAAAGAGATACGAAACACGATTTAATATTGAATCTTGAAAGTTTGTAAATTACTGAAGAAGTTTAAGTTTAAAGGAAACTGACTGCCGCCGGTTGCGCTGGCTTTTACACTAAACTTAGTTAAGGTAAGTATTAAATTGTGTGTGCTTGACCTCCTACTTGAGATATTTTCAACCTCCAGGGTTAAAATAATTTGCGGTCCTTTTTCCTTTCGTAAAAATCTTTATAAGAAAAATGAGAATCCCAGGCCTCGGCATGAAAAAAAATCCAGCCAAGTGCAACTCGTACTCACGTGGTTTCAAACGATTCATGTTTTTCATAAAACGTATACTAGAGAGTTTTTTAATACCTACGAACTTCCGGAACCCTAAAAATGGTGTATAAACCAACAAGTTAAAAAAAAAGTTTTCCTTTACGTTTCGAATATACATGCGTTTGATAAAATTATCACCACTAGTACTTATACAATTTGAAGAAATTACAAATAACAAAGCAAGATGTTATAAACTACAGGTTAATAACCTCTGTAATTTATTTTTATATTATTAATAGGTACTAACTGTTGCCGGTAATTTCACTCAATTGAGATAAAAAGTAGCTTAGCTATTCTAGACAAAACTGAATAAGTACAAAATTAAAAGTTCCATATATAGGCATTCTTAGTTTATTCTACCTTTAGTACTTAACAAACCGTATAACTGCAAATGTTTAAACTACTGTTGTTTTGCCTGTGTAAAGAAGTTATCTTAAATCATTTCATTAAAAATTAAAGGCAAAAAGTTATTACACTGAATAGTTAAATACAGTGTTATGTTTCAAAATAAAAGCGTATACTCATAAAAACAACCATTAATCATTAAATTTTACGTTAAATTATGATCACTCAAAGCTGAAAATGCTATTATATAATCATTGCATTTGGTGCAATTATTTGATTTTGCGAGAAATATAGAATACCCAATTAACTGCCAAGAAATTATAAATTGATTGATTTAATCCCTTTAAGCAAGGCACAATAGACACGCCATCGTCCTACAACTCCACGACGGTGGTGAAAAATTATGAGGTTGCATGTAAAGAGAGATCCCACAACAATTTATTAGATTAAAATTTTCGTAGAGCGCAGATTGAAACCATTTTTATTACGGTAACTAAAACACAGACAGCAATGTTTATTAAAAAAAACCATATGACCAGTTTGAGCACTGGATAGCAGATATTTAAATAGATACATTTAAATTGCGTATTGAAAATTTCAATTTGGAATGTGCTAATCAGTGGTTGAGCTAGTCATGCGGTTAGAATTATTTTATTCGAAGAACTTATTAAAACATTTTGACTCGGTAATAAGCGCAAAATAACCTCTATAGCTGACTTTAATAAAACAAATGAATGAGCATAATCGAAAACAAACGCAACTGACCCGAGATGATGAACAGTTGCAAAAAGCAACAACAAGTAAGGATTACGTGCAAGAATTCAGCTTAGAACAATGGCCGGCCTTGGGCCAGGCGCAGTAATCATTGCTCTCGGACTACCGACTACAATAGCGTGGATACAGATATCTATGTAGATACTCGGTTTGTTTGTCCTTGTCAGTGAGACATAACATGGCCATAGTTGCGTGACAATTTCTGCAGGCGATTAGTTTTTAAACGAAAGAGAATTAAGTAGGCTCTGAGGTCGTGCATAAGCCTGCCTTGTTGACCGACCAGGCAGTCTTTGGGCTTTGTACACGAAAGACGGGCTGGCGTTGTGACGCTTTCGGCCGAGGTCTGCGTCCCGCCCTGAGGCTTTTGATAGCCCGTTTGTGGAGCGATTCCAGTGTTTCGATCTTGTGGTATATCGATATAAAGCCCGACACTGATACTGGGAACAATATATAGGCCTACTTCAATTTGACTGGATTGAGAAGACTGGAAAGGTGTATTTGAGGAGGACTAATCAAAATCCTATGCTAAATATAAATAAAAAGTTCCAAGCTAATAATTGAAAGCATTTTGAAAAGAAGATTACTATCTATAGGTATAAATCTATATTCATCGAAATCCCAAAATCTTTGACTTATCAAAGAATAAAACTTTTTATTTTCCGCAATTGCCTTTTGTCCCAATTCTCGTTAATTTTTAATTGTTGATAATAAACTTCGTATTCTCAGAAAACATCTGCAGTACATACCACTTGTAAGTAAATAGAGGCAGATATAAAAAGTGTTTCAGAAGCGGAGCCGCTCGTAAAAACTAGTATTATAAACTTGTTAGTCTCAATTAGTATAAACAACTCAATGGTAATATCGTTAACTAGAGATACATTTGCATTTGTTTTTAAATAACAGATGGCGGATTCTATTAAATTATCTGAGCTAAACATAATTCGATTCTAAGACGTACCTTGAGATAACTAATATTAATGAAATCAAAAAGGATGAGCGACGCAACTTAATTTCGCTTAGCCTGTTCTATCCTCAAACCACAAAAAAGACATGCCACTCATACACAAAAAACATTCTGGGAATACTTTCATTGTGCGTAGGTTGTTGTACCTTCGCTGTGCTTTGGCATCCACTTTCTGATAGTTACAACCTGGGGGTGTCCAAATAAAAAGTGAATAGGTTTTTTCTCGTCAAACACACCTCTTTTGCCGACCACATGACTGCGTTCCGTCAAGTAAACTTATAGTCATACGCGAGCTATCAATAATTTTTAAAAAGAAGCACTAAAATGCCTATTGAAAAGCATTTTTTCAATTTTATAGCTAATGTATATCGTATATAGATATTATATTCAATATTATAAAAACAATACTTCAAATATGAGCGATTTATGAATAGTAGAGTAAGTTTCTCTCAAAGCTCCTCTTTAGATTTATCGAAATTGATAAATGTGTTACTGATACATTCGCAAACTTTCGCTGGATCTGTCTATGTAAAGTTTCGCCTGTCTCACCAGAGTACCTTGTAATTTACTACTATCACTGTTGTCTTCAAATGTAACCCGTGTGCCGAACGTATTAAACTCTCGGTAAACGTTTACGAGCGCCTAAGTAGTTTGACAAACGTTATAACGTATTGTCGCCGTGTGTATATTGTTATGACCATGTTATCTTGTGTGTAGAGGCGGGAGTGAGGCAAATAACAGTAATTTTATCCAATGTCGTGAGAACCGACGTTGTGCAAGGAGCTAACCACTGAACTAGTTCACAGATTAATCTCAGGTTAATCTTAACAACTATCATTAAGATCTAGCGGTAAGACACGATCTTGATAACGATGATGCTTTACATAAAGAAGATAATAATTATGGGAATAGTGCAACCATTGGTCATAGTAATAATATATAGCTAGAACTTAGATATATGCAGATACTTATTAGTATCTAGTTACAAACTATGTTGAAACAAGTATGACAAATAAATAAATTGTAATGCAAATCTCCGGTTGTAGCAACATATTGCTGAATTATCAGATCTTAGAATATCCTTTAACGAGTTGACTTCCTGCCAATGGAGTTGTAAATAAGTGACGTCATAGAAACCACCTCTTTCAACATATACAAAGCGTACTGGTGGACTGTAGGCTGAGTGAAGACAAGCAATGATGACTCAGACAGGTGAACATTCGAAAACAATAATCGGTAGACACGTGTCGTGTAGGTATATACATTTTGAATGGTAAACTATATTACATAAACAGGAGGATGAGACAATGTCATATTTCATTGATTAAAAATGATCTTTAAAGCAACTGGATCTTGAGTAAAAAGAATTTCATATCGAAATCAGTACATTTAAAAACTAACAGCAATAACATGAAACAGACACACTGAAAGTCGGTAACTGGACTGAAAATTTTAAAATTCGATATAGCTGGATTGCAGGTTATCTGTAGTAATATCAAAAGAATGATACAACTGGCGTTCAAGAGATTAATCTGAAACTCAATCAGCGAGCTCACAAAACCGACACGGTCCAATCCACGCGGCGGTGAAATCGAGACAGCGGGCCATGGCTACAGTAAGTGAAACTGTACACTATGCAACTTCCGTCCACATAATGTTGCCAGATATCCGATGACAGTCGGATAGAGGGCCCGTTGCGGTCGTGCGTCCGTCCAACCCACTCTTATGTCCTTTTCAAATTGACGTCATATGATACACCTATTTTAATCAGATCGAAATAATCTATATCTTCAAACAATTTTCAACTGTGCGCGATGTTTGTAACTAATAAACATCGCGCATGGTTAGATTTCAACTAAAATTTGTTTAATACCTAAATTATAATATTGTTTTGATCAGCCAAACGCCACAAAACAAATTGGTTTGTTCTAAATACTCTACGAAGTTTTATACATATTTTTGTGAACGGTTTAAAAGAAGTTGAATTCAGAAAAATAGCTCTACCTATATCAAAAGATAATATTTGAAAGACAAGTATGAGAAATAGCTATAATAAAAAGAGAGTATATTTTTATTGTGAATGAAAGTAGATTCGACGAAAAGAGATTAATATCATCGTAGACATATGAAACCGTAATAAAAAATACATAAGTAAGTGCCGGGGGCGGACGGACAGAAAGTCGCACGACGACGTGCTCCACCGGGACTAATAAAAATGATATAGGGCCTGCAGCTTTGTCGCAACAGGAAAATCAATAGGATAGAAATGTCAAAACAAGGTCGAAGAACTCCCCAAGCAATAGCAACATATCAAAATTATAAACAAGTACGTACGATACCGCGGCCGAGCCCGCGAGCACACTACCCCAGCCCGTTCCCTCAGGGATCGAATTTCAGAAAATATTTTTATGTCGGCACTTATGTCATTTGCGCGACGTGCGACAGCGCCCTAGTAAATTTTAATTTAATGAAATTACTCACCTCTACGGTACTCATACTGCTCTATATCATAAATGAAACTGTATATTACCTGTAACAAAATAAAAACATGGTTAATTACCTACAATTTTTAAAGTTGGTCTCATTTTTGACATGGAAATACAGACAGATATAAATCACTATAATCATAATGTCTTCCCACGTGAGTCAACAAGGTCTGGCTAAATTATGAGCTGTCATTAGAGCCCCAAACGTAAGATTGTTGAAGGTGATACACTAATTGAGCCAACTGGCTCCCAGTAAACATACCAATTTATTACAAAAGAAAACTGAACGCTTTGATCATCTTTATTTATTTGGCAAACGGCAATGTCAGCAGCCTTGCAGATTATTTGTTTTGGATGTGGCTCGGTGAAGATATGCGATTGATACAATGTTAATACAAATCTTATTTGATAAGAACCAATTGCCATTACACCCGAGCGCACATCCACATACACTAAAGCCCGTAAATTACGCGTACCTTACGCCAACGGTGACAGATTTATTTTAACGTGTGGGTCGGAGTGAGAAGTTTAATTTTATTGCGAACCAATTGATTATAGGAACTATTTGAGTGTCTTTTGATGATAATGAGACGTGGTACATAACAATATGTCGCGAGTGTTATTGACGAGGCGACGCGAGCGTTATAATCAAATCACAACAATCGGTAATACTTGTAGCCAATGCAATATTATATAATAGTATTTTACAGAAGGTTTTATGTTCCGAATATTGATGTAAACATTTCTAATACCAAAAAATAGGTAATTGTATGCAAAGCAGTTTTTTTTTTATTTATTTGCCTATAATAATTATTATTTTTTATTTCTACAAAAGAATAGTACACTGTTTTGCCAAATACGAGTACATTAATTTCTTAAAAGTATGAGTAAGTACACGAAAATGTTAGCTATTGGGGCTAAACTAGGCATAAACTAGGTATTTCAGCCCTCAATCGCTCGACCTCCAGATTTTAAAGTTAAATTACAAACTTCAGAAAAATACAAACTGCCTAAAATAATGTACAAAGACTTAAAAATAGTAATAATAATCAAAACATTAAAATAATTGAAAGAACGACTTACAATGACGAAAACTTCTATTAAAATTAATAGGAATTAATATGATTTAAAAAATATATATTAAATTGAAAATCGGAAACGGAAACAAAATTATGAAATATTATGAAAAACTAAACAAAAACAAAATTAATAATAATATAAGTAAGTACTAAAATCGCAATCCTAATTTTAGATCACAGTTAAAAATATAATTTTAAAATCATAAACGTGTAAACTGTCCTCTTTTTGGGTACTTGATGGAGTTGTGCTTGTTTGAGTGTTAGAGGGTGTGTAAGTTTGCGGAGTTTAAAATTAAGTACGGAACTGAAGCAATTCTTCTGTCTCTTCATATGTGAGTTTTTGAAGATACTGACTGACAATAATTTTGCATGAATGCTTTGTCATGGAGTAAAATTTCAGAGTTTTATTTAATTTATTGTAGATGTAGGGACCAATAAATGAAGGAAATCTAGTACCAAACTTTGTCTTGTAACTGGCCGTTTGTGAGCAAACCAGGTGTTTCGTGCGCCTGTTCATAACGATCGGGTTGTAGATGAGTTTCTTGTGTTGTAGTAATGTAATATTTAATATAAAAAGCTGTCTTAATGTTAAAACTTCACAGAATTCGTATAACAGAGAGGTCAGAAATAGCTTTGTTTTAAAAGTACTGACCTTCAAAATGGTACGCTGGGCAACCTCAACTGGCTTTATGATAGTTTTGGGGGACCTACCCCATGACGATATGCAGTATGTGATGAGGGACTGGCAGAGAGCAAAGTATATTCGCTTCAGCATACATGGATCAGTCACGTATCGGAGGGTCTTCAAAATGTATATCAAATTCCTGATTCTACCGCTGAGGGTTTTAATGTGGTCTTTTTAAAGTTCAGTTTGCTGTCAGTGAAAATGCCCAGATATTTTATTGATTCTACACGTTCTAAGTTCGAACAGAAAAAGTTTGCTCTAGAATGACACATATGTATGTGACAGGATGTTATAATCATCATATTTTTTTTCTGAGTTTGACCGTATACTGAAGCAAATATACTTAGTTTTGTCCACATTAAGAGTCAAAATATTTTTCTGAAGCCATGCACACACTGCATCAAAACCAGCTTGGGCAGCTTTAAATGATCCTTCCCATGTATCGGCAGAGAAAACAAGAGCAGTATCATCTGCAAAGGAGATTACTTTGCCATGGAAGAGCTTGAGATTTGTGAGATCGTTTATATATACGAGAAAGAGGGTTGGACCCAGGATGCTAGCTTGTGGAACCCCGTACGTTACTGAAAGATCTCCACTGTTGAAGTTGCCAATGCGAACACTCTGAAGGCGACCGGAACGTCTTCCGACAAATCTTTAAGATTATTGAATGCTAATTATTATAAAGTAATACTTACTACTAGACTGCACGAATTACGATAAAATATGCTAAAGGAGTATCTGTTAAATACTTTGTGATATGTGCAAAAATAGTCTCCATAAGGAAAGTTCTGTAAATGTCTAGGAAAATCAAAACAATGGAGGGTTGGTTTTCTGGAGAAAATTGGCATCTTTAAAACAACTGGGCGGCCAGAACAACAAGTAGTTTTAGTTATGATGTGGTTACCAATGGGCTATTGGTTGTTTGTATGAAGTGGTCCGCAAGACAGACTTGAATTAGCGAGTATTGTGTAGAGTATGCGTGTATAGAACATAGGAAAAATAAGATAAGCATGAAGTATAAAATGCTCAAACAACTATAAAAAAGCTTAACTAAGGTTAGTCATACCGAGATCTTAATTTTGCTAAATCATTATCATTGGTTATGCGTATCTGGTGAGCACCTTAATTTTTCTATAAAATTTAAATATCAAATTGTGAATATTATTGAACGTATATATAGCAGACTGTTATAATCTGTTTAAAATAACTAACAAATACCTGTATTATTAATCTTTAAAAATCGTCAAAGATTTGCGGCGGAAATTCAGATCCTGCTGATGATGCTAAAGATTATACTAGCTTATTCATAAATATATTGTAATGATTTGCTTAGTTTAGATTTGCAGATTTTAAATTCGAAGTCTAAAATCAATACATTTAATTTAGAATCTGCTAAACAATTAATTGAAACCAAGCAAATGGTTTGAATATTTTCGAGCACATGAGCTGATGATATTAAAACTTAATGCAACTCGGTTTGTTAATAATCACTTAGTGAAAATACGTTGGCACTTCTGCCAGAAAATTAACTTAGTTATCCGATGTGGCCACGTTGCCAGCTACCTATCTAGACGGCTTGCCAATGGCGACTCTGACACGAGATTTTCGTCTGTATTTTTTGTTCTGCCAGCATAACTAAATATCGCAAACCAAAATTACTTTAGAATTAACTTCATTATGCCACTGCCTGACACCTTTTCTTTCTAAAGTAGTGGTTGAATTGTCGTTTATCAATTAACGGGATATTTTGGTTTCAGTATTTGTCTCGGTATTTAAATAGACGTTGACTAGAGTTCCAATGTGATTTCGGTAATGCTAGTATTAGCATAATGTGTAAAACAAGAATTTGTTCTAAATTACAGGCAACGGCGTCGTGTCCCAATAATGGATCTGATCGTAGAACGTTACTAGATTACCAGAATCAATGCACACAAGGTATTGGCAATCGTAAGCCGACTGAATCACTAATACTCTTAGCAAAGACATCCAATTTGTAATTTAATGAAATTGCTGAGAACGTGCCTGTCAGGCGTTAAGGTTGAGACTATTACAATATGGAACGTATGTGTTGGTACGAACTCATTTTCATCGTCGGAATGCATTTGTGATGTTTGAATGCAGGCATACTTCCCGAAACACGTAGGTTTTGTTAAATAAACTACAGATGATAAACAGCTAAGAGAGCTTTGACTTACACATGTTAGCAATTTATTACATTTTGTTTATTGTCATCTTGGATCATTTATTTTGAATACGTTTTGATAAATTGACTTACCTGTTAATCTTTAAATTATCTCTTGTTATTATTAATGGCTTTGTTATGCTTGAGTCCCATATTTCACGTTAAGATGACTTGTTAGACACGTTACCACCTGACAATATCTTTATTTAAGTCTACATTTAAACAGTTATTAAAAGAAGCATAAAACTGTATTAATTATAAACTAACGACAGACATAATGGTGGTTGAAAAAAATGTTCCAACAAACAATCTCATAAAATTGTCTTTTTCATAATATTATTGTAGAGCGTAGATTAAAATATCTTGCGGTTGCTATACGCCCTAAATATCTATCCATTCTATGTATAAATATTTTATAGTTATAGTCAGTTCAAGGTGACAAATATTTTGTTCGGTCGCAATAGTTAAATTGAACCGAAAAATGCTGCAGCAAGTAAACTCAGTTGTGCACAGATACATTTTATATAGTGCACTTTAACTGATTAGATTCATTTTTATCCGACTGTGCTGTACTAAAACAAAGTAACGAGATACGTTAGCGCGTAGCAGACTTACTGTCTTTATCCATTTATTTTTATGTAGATTTAAATGTAAATTTTGGTGTAATGACGCGAAAATCTGTAAGCTCTCCTCATTAATATTTATAGAGACTGCATTTACTATTTTTTACTGCTTCGGGTTTATGGTTTTGGCTATGACTTTGTGTGTCAGCGTGAGAGGTTTTATTTTTAGTTCATAATGTTGTGTTACTAAGCTACTCCAGAATAGTTGAAAAAAAAAACGCTAAGCGCTGAAGCTAAAGCAGCAGAAACGTGGTCTGAGATACAAATCATCAGCAATACTTAGCTACATTTAAGTGAGAGGGAATAAAAAATAAGAAAACAAGAGTGACTGTAAAGTTTCAACGGTAGCTGTTTACGCGAGATCTTTTTTACGATGTTGTTAACTGTTGATTCTTTTTAAACATCTGCGTCGTGAACTGTAAACTACATTGTTCGCGGTTTGAAAGCTAAAATGGCGCTCGAAACGTGCGTATTGCTTAATCTTTAGATATTAACAATTTCTATAAAGACATTCGTGACAAATGTGGACGAATTATGTCAAAATGATTTATGTTCTTTTGCGTCTTTATGTGGGTTCATTTCTCACAGACAGTAAAAACTTCCATGTGTAATATTTTATCAATAGGTCATTATTATACTAATGCCAGCTTGCTAGACGACAATGACTAATTTTAATATATATATAACTAGCTTCTGCCACCGACTTCGTTCGCGTGGGTGGTTTTTTCAGCGTTAATTCCGATTCCATTAAGATTCTGGGATGAAAAGTAGCCCATGTGTTATTCCAAGATAACAACTATCTACTTGCCAAAATGTTAAGATCCGTTCAGTAGTTTTTGCGTGAAAAAGTAACAAATATCCAAACATTTTATCCTCATAAACTAGTAAGAACAAGTAAGAAGATAAGAATTAATAAATGCGATAGTCCCTCCGAATCTCTGTCTTTCTCTTTCTCTGTCTGTCTGTCACGCTTTCACGACTAAACCACTACATCGATTTGAATGAAATTTGGAATGAGAATAGTTGAAGACCCAGGGTCAAACATAGGCTACCTTTTAATCAAAAATCAACCTCTAGATCTAGAGGGTTGAAATAAAGAATGAAAGTTTGAATTGTTGAGATATTGATTAACGCTGAAGAAATCGGGCCACAGCTAGTTTAAATAAAAAACAGAACATAATGGCAAAACTATAACTTCTCGACTTCTTAATTCTTTTTTTTCTTAATTTTTTCTTCTTCTTCTTCTTAATTCTTTTGCCCTGCAATGCTATAACCATCGATCCGATATCTAAACAAACCCCGTAGCTGTGAGAAAACATAAAGCGTACGGCTAGAAGCGTCATATTAAAACCCCTTAATAGTTCGGAAGCCGTCCAGAAACCACCTCACCGCACTGAGCGTAGATTGACATATTGTTTAACTTTCAACGGAAGTCTACGACTTTATCTTAAGGGGTGTGTGAAGAACACATGAACAAAAACTTGTTTTTATGTATGGGAGACATCCTCTGTGTTTGTTTTATATTACGTAGTTTTGTTTATATTCTACTAAGATCAGGTTAACGACTGAACTAAGTTTATGGTTACAGCTTACACAGCTAGTCCTTGCGTTAAGTTGCCACGTTTAGGAGTAAAGTGTTTTAGTGTTTGAACTGTTGAGAGTATTACATTGTTATGTCAATATCATTTGAAGGTGATGTTGAGTTTGTGCCTTTTAAATCATAATAAGTATTAAAATAATTCTGTATTTAACTGAAACCTTTCCATATTGAATAGAGAATATATTGCACATTGTGGTCGATTTATCAGTACAGTACCAACTGGAATTCAATTACGCGACCTCTTCTTTCGTAGGTACAATCGATAGCCGATGAAATCCCCAATATTACCGAATAAACGGCTGTACATTTTTCATTTGTCGCCCGCAAAAGCCGAATTCATTTTCTGTGCGTCCAACTTTGTATTGACATGCTTCCAATGCAATGATATTTCAATACACACAGGATTATTTTATAATTCGTATGCGAACGGAAGTAATCGACTGAAATCGATAAATCGAGTAAATAATTAAAAATTTAATCGGTCAAATAATTCACTTTCGTGATAAACCACCCATTAATGATGCTCGTATGTGGCGTCTGGTTACTTTTCTCACTAATGTGTTTTTATTTATACTGTCTACAGCAACTAATTTTCTTTTCCCATTGCATTCACTATTACAAGCACGGAAGCCTTAATCGCCACTAGCATCGATACAATTTAAATCGGAATAAAACGAGCAAAGCGAATCGATCTCTATCCTATCGAGAGCAAATCGCACGACTAAAGACGCTCTCTCGGACGGAATGCTTGCAGCGATTGGAAATACTTGTGTCTGAAGTTCAAAAAGAAAAAAGTTAATTGGTACTGTTTTTGTCATCACAGTACCGTTACTCCTTCAACTAATCTCTCTATTCTCAATCGAGATGTCTTTAGCTACTTTTACACGGTTTTAGCAGCGAAATTGCGAAAGTCTTGTTAAAAAATTGGATCACTGGACTTTTTCACTAAGTTCCTTTCCGGTTAAATTGATTATTTAACTTCTTAGGAATTCATTTTTATCTCAAGCTGTTCAATTAAGTGGGTTCCATTCATTTGTAACATCGAGTAATTTGGGAATCTAAATATATATAACTCAAAGGTGACTGACTGACTGACTGACATAGTGATCTATCAACGCACAGCCCAAACCACTGGACGGATCGGGCTGAAATTTGGCATGCAGGTAGATGTTATGACGTAGGCATCTGCTAAGAAAGGATTTTGCGAAATTCCCACGGGATCGGGATTTACACGGGAAAAACTTCCCACGCGGGCGAAGCCGCTGGTAAAATATATAATTTTGTAGTAATTTTGTATGGGTTATAGGTACCTACAGAATGAAAGCAGGCGTAACGTTACAGAAAACGTTTGACATATAAATATTTTCGGACTATATTTGGTGATAATTCCAACAAAAACTAGTTTTCAGGGTTCCGTAGCCAAATAGCAAAAAACGGAACCCTTATAGTTTCGACATGTCTGTCCGTCTGTCTGTCTGTCCGTCCGTCCGTATGTCACAGCCATTTTATTCTGAAACTATTAACACTATACATGTAAAACTTGGTAGGTAGATGTATTCTGTAAACCGCTTTCCGATTTTAAGAGAAAATTTAAAAAATATTTAAAATAAAGGGGGCTCCTCATACATGGAACTGAAACTGAAAATATTTTTTTTCATGAAACCTATACGTGTGGTATCTATAGACAGGTCTTTAAAAATGACATTATGGTTTCTAAAATGACTTTTTCATAAAGTTAATCGTTTAAAAGATATACGCTTCCAAAGTGGTAAAATGTGTGTCCCCCCCTCTAACTTCTATAATAATGAAGTGAAAAATCTAAAAAAAACCATATGTTGTAGATCTTTATGTAAACTTTCAACCAAAATTGGTTTGAACGAGATCGAGTCATCAGTTTTTGAGATACAGTATATTTTCGAAAACCGCAAATATAACTTTGTAATTCATACAAATACTATGAAAAACAAAGTTATTTGGCGTAGTTGTAAAAATTGTAAATAAGCTAGTTTTGAGAAACTTGTAACGTTTTTTGTTTTTTTTTTTTTTTTTCAAATAAATATATTAAGTATGTTATATTTATTATAGTTACTACGGAACCCTTCATGGGAGAGTCCGACTCGCACTTGGCCAATTTTTTGATTTTGAATGTAGTATATACAGCGCATCACTTTCCCTCCCTGTCCGAAAATATAGACACATACAGAAGCTGTGAATGCTGTGATATACCAAAGGACTATAATGGACATATGTTTCCACAGAAGAATTGTAAATTGTAAACCACTTAGACGTAGCGGTCATTGTCAAAATTTATTTCTTTGTTAATAAAATAACTTTTGTCGAATAACACTGACGAATTACTGTAAAGAGGTACACAAATTAAGGAAATTTTGAGTGAATTTAAATAGATACAAAATTATAACATAAAACAATCTTTTTAAAATAGATAAGAGATTTCAAACCTAAATATATAGGTACCATTAATAACTCCGGAACCAGAGCGGGACCTTAGAAATTGAATATTTCGCAAAGCTATAATGAATAATAAATCATAAGCTCTACGAATATCAAAGGAGATCTTCAAAGTGTTCACTTAAGAGTGTTAGGAAAGTGGCTTGTAAATGCGAAGTATGTCGTAAATTAAACCATCCACCATATTTTGGAATAACAATTTTACACACTTCTTAATCCTTCACACCCGCTGGCTAAATTCCAGACACATAATTAAAAACAAAGTTCTATGAAATAATATGCTGGAAAATTTTAATATTTAATGTATTTGAAGATACTTAAGATTTAATCGACTTGAATTATTTTTATTCGATAAAACTCATTTTACCGCAACTATAACTTATCATTCTAAATGATATATTTCTTGGCAATACTCGGATTCGGAAACACATTTTTAATTAAATCCAGAAAATATGAATTTCGTAAAGTGAGTAAAGCTGAGTTCTCTTCTCACAGTAGTTCGTGCGCAGGCCGCGAAGCGTAAACAAAGCGACACGCGCAGTAACAGTTATACGAACATATTAAACGCGCACGCACCATGAAGTACCGTTCCTTTAATTTCACTACTTTTCGTACTAACTGTCTGCGTAAAAGACGTGGTTAAAACGGCGAAAATAAAAGATAAAGAGCAGGTAAGGTTCTAAGGGACGGGCTATCTCACAATCTGATGAACATGCTCGTTGGAAACAGCTTAACAAAATAAAGCCATTATTTAACCAACTTTATTTATTTAGCTAGCACAACAGAGTGACCTAACAACGAACAGCTTAATGACTCTTGCTACTCGAAATTAATTCCCACAAGTTATAAATATCTGTCGCGATATTAATTGCCTCGTCCGTATAACTTCAATACATTTTTCATTGTTTACATCCGCGGCGGTTTGGCCAGAGCCGCGCCATGATTACATTTTCACGTCAGTGTCAACTCGGAACAAAGACATGGAGAGAAGCCATCAGTCATTATCAGGAATTCAGGATAAAGAACAATAAAACGACGAGTCACGGTCGTTAACGGAATTCACCTACAATAAGGGAACTCAGAGGGCACCAGCCACCCTGAATACTTGGTTAAGGTTTGACGGAATGTTAGGAAATCTGAAGAGTCACGGCTGCCTCTTACGACGAAAGTAATTAGGTATTTAGATAAATTAGCTACTAAGTAAATGTTAAATTTGTGTAATGGGCTTGAGACCTTGGACTGCTGCGGTGTAAAATTAGTTTACAAGCCTTTTTAATGGGCACTAAGTTTACAAAATTCTCGTCTTTTTAGTGTTAAGCAAGAATAGATACGATGATGTAATTTTACATAACAGTGATAAATATTTAAATACCTCTATTGACAAAGGAACCTACAGCTCGTTATCATCCACCATTTTCATTTTATTAACTAGATGTTTTAAATGTTGCTATCAAATTAGTAGCTGTTACCATTTATGACATTCGCTGTCTTCAAAAATTTCATGATAATCACGTTGATTATTTCGATTTAGTACTATCTATCTTTCACCCGCGACTTTTTCTACGTTAACTTCAGTATTTATTTTTCCTTTATTCCTAATTATATACACATAAATTATATTTCTAAGTATTTCTACAACGTGTAACGTAAACCCCATATCTATCCAAAAGGGCTGAAGACAACATCTAGTATGGAGCCTCTATGCACAGTTTCAGCACAAAATAACTGACTCAAAGAGTTGATACCAAATTTATATATATTTATATATTTCTTGAATACCAATCATAACAAACGTGTCACAGCACTACGAGGGTCAATAACTTTCCACGTCACTTGCCAATAACACGATAATTATTTTCGTTCTTCTTAATTTGAAAAATTCGGTCTCTGTTATCAGTGTATTGGAATTTGTAATAAGTTCTACAAACGTAGACTTAGGTTTACAAAACCCTTGCCATATCGTTTGTTATCATTCAAAGAAGCCATGCACTTGGTATGTATAATGCATATACCCTTTAAATTACACATTGTATAAAAAACAAAAACATTAAAAATATGAAAAATAGTGGCCCACTCAGGACTCCAGAGAGAGGAACCCCCTAACGATACGCGAAGTATCCAGGAGTACCGCTTTCAGAAGCAAGCTCTTGATCCAGCCGCCTAACGAGAGCCTCCTAAGGTGTTGGTCGAGGCTCTTGGCTATTAAGCGATGGGCTGAGACGACTATCGGTACAATAATTTCAATTGTAAAAGATTGACATTTACCGCGATAGAGCATTTATAAACTCTCAGTAAGGTAATTTAATGTATATTTACTATTTAGTAACAAAAAATAAACTTAGAACATATAGTTCAACTTACCTAATACCTGCACTACCTACGCCATATCAGTACATTACCGTAGATTTCTGCAAACGGGTTTATTTTTAAGAGAAATGGTATCAGAGTTCTAATCCTCTTTTGCTATTGGAAATACGGTTAGGTAAGGTGAGCTCGAGAAGCATAACTCTGCTTTGGAACACGACTCTTTAATAAAAACCCAGATCTTGAAGACGACGGATGAGTTTCTGCACTGCACAGGTAAGCAATCCATTCAACATTTTTAACTCAAATTTCCTTGAAGCATATCAAGCTGAGAAATCAGATAAACCGTTCCACAAAATTATTTAACACTATTATTAACGTCTATTCGTATCGTATTTCAATCATCAAATACACAAAATATTAAATTCATAACGAACATTTACATAAACAACTTCCTTTAACAACATTGAGTCAGTTTTATATCAAGATTTATTTCAAAGCGTCGCAGTTGAAAAGACGTAAATGATATTCAGATCTGAATAAGCTAAACAGTGCGTCGCAAGTCTTAACTTGGCTAAACTGGCGTACCTGCACGTACGTTCAACCACACAAGGGTATAATTATTACATTTTATTGTACGCCAGTATATGTTTTAGTGCGTTAGAATAAGAATTGGAATTGCGTGTGTGGTTGCTGAAGATATAGGTCTTTCTCTATGCGTCAGCCAAGACCATTAGAGCAAAATGACTGAACGAGGTGTAGTGTACGATGAACGTTGCTGCTGACACGGTCCAAGACTCCGAGTCAACCGCTACGACGTATAAGATTTAGGTTACTAGATTGTATATTCATGTAACAGCTTTATATATCAACTACCGTCTGTCCCTAACCTGCCCGTTATTACTAAGTTAGTAATGTTAAGACCCATTACGATCCGAATTTACATATTTAGGGATTAGGTATTTTAATTAGTAGCCTACCTGTGTATGTATAACGCTGGTCTAACTAAATAAAACATTGACATAGGCGAACATTGAGAAACAGCACCATGCTATTGGTTGGAACTGAAATATAGAAAATTAAAAATAGCATCATGCTGAGTGGGAATATGTTTTTTTTTACATTGACTCACACTAGGAATTTCTACTGTATCGTGAGGAAATTTTCACAATCACCCAAACTCTGAATAACTATTTGTAGGCCATACAAAACATTTGATCCGATGTGGGAATCAAACCCGCGACACACAAAGCGGCTAAGAATCATCGTACTTGTTGACACAATTACAAGGATTAATACTTGCATCAGCCATGCTTCTAATACTTCATGCTGTATTTCTGTTATTACAGACTAGCTTGCTGGTCTTAATTACAGATGTGCCAAGTAGTCGGTAAAGCTGACTATTATATTTATGTTAGTCGGTGAACGGTGACTATTCAGACACTGCAATTAGACCAAAACTGCCGACTATAGTCGGTAGACTAGACCGCCAACCGACTTATCGGTTAGTCGGCCAAAATCATAAGAGTTTATGTCATAGTCTTAATATTTGTATTACCTATACTAACAATAATTTGTATGCATGTTTTTTATGTCACAGTAAATACTTTTTCAAGCTCTCTATATTTCAAAACAGGCGTTTCAAAGTCACGCATACCATAATATTTACCATGACTTGTGTTACCAGTTACAATTACGTGACATTACTATCATTGTATCTCAGTGTTACAGCCAAGAGTACCAAGTACCAAGGTAGAGTAATAACTGCTTCTAATCGTCATGCTCCGGGGCACTTGAGGCCGTGGAACAAGTTTCAACATCGTGCCATCTCAAAAAAAAGACCACATCAATCATTAAAGCACTTTCTAAACTGTTTATTGTTATTTGAATCTTTTATACTGACGTTGCAATAGTTCAACGTCCATTTATTGTATCGGCTTCTGAGTGCCTCAACCAATCTGCCGCTAGATTTAGCCTATTAACGCTTTTGGACGTGCCTTGTTATCAAATATAACACACTATCGAAGAACTCAAAGACTTCTCAAAACTTTTAAACAACATAAAAGCTGTTATTCTTCCAATTTCATGCGATTCTTCTTTTAATGCAATACTATTTCATAATGTTTCTTTTTCTGCCATAATATTACAATGCCCATAATGCATCAAATAGAGCTGAGAAAACGGAAAAAAAAGATGTGCATAACCACTTATAATCACAACGACAGCCTCGGCTAGAACGAACAAAGTTCGAGAAAGTCGTGATGACCATTACTATAGCATTGCGTCTGATTTACCAGTAAAACTAATAGCGCCGAGCCTCAAACTACCCACAATTTTTAAGTTACCTTAAATATCCTATGCGGAGAAAAAATATTATACAAATATCCTATTCAATGTATTTTTGGTAAATAGATTGAATATGCAGGTAAAAACTAACAGGTAAAAACTATCCAGGTTACCTAGTTATTTTATTAAAGACTAAAAACCGTCAATTTTAAGAACGGCACAAACTTTAAAGGTCACTGCTTAATTACTGATTTCACGACCGCCATGAATAGCATCGCGAATAAAATTCCGAGCAGTGGAAAAGGCTGGGAAAGAAGCTAGCAGTAAACTGTCTGTTAAAATTTTATGGTTACAAGGCTTTGTTTCTGTATCGTTTGAAAGGTTGACAAATCGGATTGTGGAACGAGTTACCATAGTAAAGTCAGGTCGTTGTACGGTAGAGTTCTAGTTCAGGCGATAGTGGATAAGGAACAGTCAACATGCCACGGCCAAACAAAGGACGCACTTGTTTTGCTTTATTCCGCAATGTGGTGCTTTTATGGCGGCTTTTCCGGTTGACATTTTTAAAGTATTTCTTGAACAATATCATTTGTAATGGTCAGTGTCTTAAATGAGGATAGGTGCTATTCAGGAAGTGTTAGTAAATGAACGGAATTGTTTGGTTTGAAATTGAATTTGTGTTAAAGAAAAATGTTTTAGCATAATATGTTTGTGAATCCTGTAGGTATATGAATATATTTTGGAGACGTGATTTCCAAAAAAGCCTCTATACAACCTTAAATGGCATGCACTTAGTTTGAAAGCCTATATAGACTTTCGTACAGAACAGTCTTACACACTTCAAAAACCAAACCCATACGCAGCAAAACAAAAAGAAATCACGCCTAATTACCTATTTGTCGCTGGCGAATAGTTAGTTATTCAAAAAGCCTGCCCCCTCATCCCCCTCACCTCTGTTACTCAACACAACACGGCTCATTAGAACCGGGCCGTGGGAAGCACCAGTCGACTAGTGCTGTATGCACCAGAAAAGTAAAACATCGATAGAAACGTTACGCGAAAGATTTAAACACACTTAACAACATCTATCAGACTTAGTTTAAATATGTTAGTTACAGTTAACATGGTTGTGAAGGTGATTGCCACAATGACCGTTTATAAGAAGAAGAATTCAAAGAGACAAGAGAAACTTTTGTTGGAAAACTAACCCTGGAAAAAGCCAATATTAATTAGGCAGAGCACAAAAATCCATTTATCTATTTAAAGAACAGCCTTTTTATTTCGCTACTAAGAAAAGTTGAAGGACTTGCCGTCCAAAACTTAAAATTGAGTACTTTTAATTTTATTTTAGAGACAAAAGATACTTCCAGGTTTTGTATAACAAGAATGATGGACGGTTTTAATTACATTCTATATTGGAATAATATTTCACTAAACGGACAAACAAAAATTAAATTAAATTACCCACCTTTAAGGTAGAACTTCCTCCGTCTCGCTTTTCACATTTTATTTTAAATTAGAAATTAATTCTGTAATAAGGAACTACGTGGAATGTTTTGACTACCGATGATTGACGACCGATGGAAATATAAATTTTACGATCATGAAATCATGACACTGTAATAAACATCGGAGGTTTAAATTGGGGACACAGAATTCGCACAATTTTATTATGAGCTGTCAAACAAAATCTGTATTTTCATGACGATTTTGATAGAGGCCTCTTTAATAATGTTTGACAACATTATTTTTGATATCGATGCTGCATAAGGAATCCAGAAGTAGACAGTTCTATCGACATTTTTTTGGGAAAAATTTCGACAAACACAGCAACCACTAGTTAGTTTGCAGCGCAGCGCTTACAAACAACAGTGGCTGCGAACGACTGACTACATACGAACACTATGTGAATATAACTTTAAGTTTCAACATACGTAAGAATAGCGAACTTATGTTCAGCATGCATAAGGGCTTTGGCCGCAAACACTTGACTGTTGGCGCCAACGGCCAGGGCCAACAGAGCCAATGTACAATTTGTCAAACAGTTTACTGTGTTATTTACTGAGCCAATTTGACTGTCTTGTTTCTCGTAATGTTGAGTTATGGTAACTAACACCGGTGTTTTGGTTACTGTTAGTCTACAGATACTGAAAATCATCAGAATACCTTCAGTTATAAATAAAAAGCAATAAATATACCAAAAAGCAATTTTAGGCAATTCATCATTACTTGAATGCTTCCAAAACTATGCCATAAATGAGATAGATAGATAGATAGATATATTCTTTATTGTACACCATAACAGTAAAAACAAAATTATGGACTTAATAATTAAAAAACTGGCCAAGTGCGAGTCGGACTCGCCCATGAAGGGTTCCGTGGTAACTATAATAAATATAATATACTTAATATATTTAATTGAAAAAAAAAAACAAAAATCTTAAAAAATTCTTAAAACTAGCTTATTTACAATTTTTACAACTACGCCAAATAACTTTGTTTTTCATAGTATTTGTATGAATTACAAAGTTATATTTACGGTTTTAGAAAATATACTGTATCTCAAAAACTGCCGACTCGATCTCGTTCAAACCAATTTTGGTTGAAAGTTTACATTAAGATCTACAACATATGGTTTTTTTAGATTTTTCACTTCATTATTATAGAAGTTAGAGGGGGGGACACACATTTTACCACTTTGGAAGCGTATATGTTTGTAAACGAGTAACTTTATGAAAAAGTCATTTTAAAAACCTTAATGTCATTTTTAAAGACCTGTCTATAGATACCACACACGTATAGGTTTCATGAAAAAAAATATTTTCAGTTTCAATTCCTTGTATGGGGAGCCCCCTTTATTTTAAATGCTTTTTCAATTTTCTCTTAAAATCGGAAAGCGGTTCACAGAATACATCTATCTACCAAGTTTTACATGTATAGTCCTAATAGTTTCGGAATAAAATGGCTGTGACATACGGACGGACGGACAGACAGACAGACGGACAGACATGTCGAAACTATAAGGGTTGCGTTTTTTGCCATTCGGCTACGGAACCCTAAAAAGGGTGATACAATGGGCGGTCTTATCGCTAAAAGCGATCTTTTACAAACAACTTTTGGTTGGATTTGACACAGAAGGAGAAAATAAATACGCGGGTAGTCCACGGTGTACTATTTATCTATATAAAATACAAAACAATAAATAACGTTCTCAAAATATATACAACGTGTAACGGAAACCCCATATCTATCCAATAGGACTGAAGACAACATCTGGTATGGAGTCTCTATGCAAAGTTTCAGCTCAAAATAAGTGACTCACAGAATTGACCCCAAATTATTGGTTTCATATGTTTCTTGAATACCAGTAATAACAAACGTATCACGGTGTCACAGCACTACGAGGGTCATAACTTTCGTATAACGTCATAACGTCACTAACTAATAACACGACAATTCTCTTCGTTCTTCTTAATTTGAAAAATTCGGTCTCTGGTATCAATGTATTGAAATTTCTAATAAGATCCACACATACAGACATAGGATTACAAAACCCTTGCTATATCGTTTGTTATCACCCAAAGAAGCCGTGCACTTGGTATGTATATTTAAATTACACGTTGTATATACATACAAATATTTAAAAAAGAAAGTAACAAAGACATATTATATAATAACAACAATTTAAGGAGAGAGATAAAGATCTTTTACTAAGTTTTTGTAAGAAGATAGGGTTTGTGATGAGCAGCGTATTTAAAACGCAGCGGTGTTAAAAGATCTTAAAAAAACTGGACTGTAGCTAAACAAATATCACATATTTTAAGGAATAGGATAGAGACCCTGAATTCACACTGCACTAACTACAGTGCACATGCTCGCAGAGATTTCAAAGAATTTTTTAAATTCTGTCTAGCCGACTAATACGCTAAAATGCTGCAGATAGAGCATGTTGTCTTGTCGCTCTCACGCGCTACCTACAATAAGCTCTCAAATAGTTTAATCCGACCAAGCTCGGCTTTAGAGTTTCTCAAACTTGAAAACAAGCTCAACTGTACCTATACTCACTATTCTGTACATAATTTCCCTTTAGTTTTCATAAATTTTGCGGACACACATAATATTCCCTTCTAATTAAAAGTAAGACATGAAAGTATTTCATAATACAAGGAAAAAGAAAACAGATTCAGTTGCCAACGTTATCTAAAAATCTGTCTTTCTCAAAACAAGTTGGGTCGGGCTCTAGTTATATTATCCTGAGAAGTGACATTACAAGGAAAATTTCATCTTGTTTAACTTAAATCGTAACTTTTTATAGCCGTCGGTCGCGTGGATTCACTCTTATCCGCACAAGATGCAGATACAAGGAGACAATATTTTTCTTCATAAAAATATCTTAGATATTTTTTTCCTTGAGTGTCAACATAATGTCCCCTCTTAAATAATTTCTTTCCATTAAAACCTGTAAGCCCAGTTTTCCTTTCAAGGGAGGCTGAAATTGAAATTCAGGAAGGTAAAACGAAGTCAGTATTATTTTTACCCGACTACGGTAAAGCCAAAGGAGGGTTATGATTTTGACAGGCTATGTATGTATGTATGTATGTATGTATGTATGTATGTATGTATGTGTGTATGTTCATCTGTTCCCTCATAACTCCAAAGCTACTTATCGGAACTCGACAAGTGAGGTATCGTTAGAACCGTCTTGACCGTCCACTGAACATAGGCTACGTGATGTGTCACAAAATCCAATGTGGCGCCCTCTAGCGCTCAAAAAGTGTTGTTTTAAAAAATAAAAATAAGATAAACACATCGTGTTTGATATCATTTGAAAGGGCGTCACATGCACATTTCCAAAACATTGCTTAAATTTAAAGTGCCGCCCTCTAGTGGACACAAATCATGTGTAAAAAAATAAAAATAAGATAGATACACCGTGTTTGGTATCATTTGAAAGGGCTTCACTTGCACTTATCAAAAATATTGCTTAAATTTAACGTGGCGCCCTCTAGCGGTCAAAAAGTCATGTATAAAAAATAAAAGTAAGATAGATACACCGTGTTTGGTATCATTTGAAAGGGCTTCACTTGAACTTACAAAAAATAAAGTAAATAGTATAGAAGCACAGTGATTTAACACCAAAATAGTTTAAATAATAAAAAGTAAAAAAACTAAAACCCGACTACGACAAAAAAATCGACGCTAAAAAGGATGAAACAAGATTTTCAGGATGCTGAAATAAACAAGGTT
The DNA here is from genome assembly GCA_943138885.2 of Tholera decimalis. Classification (NCBI taxonomy): domain Eukaryota; kingdom Metazoa; phylum Arthropoda; class Insecta; order Lepidoptera; family Noctuidae; genus Tholera; species Tholera decimalis. The sequence continues at coordinate 19,439,799 of OW964563.2, read as the reverse complement.
ACTGGAAAAATAAGAACAGAACAAAAATAAAAGCCGTAGTCACACGTTATATAGGATAATATCAACCGTAACAAAACAATTAATAACGTGTGACTGCGGCTTTTATTTTTGTTCTGTTCTTATTTTTCCAGTAACCTTGTTTATTTCAGCATCCTGAAAATCTTGTTTCATCCTTTTTAGCGTCGATTTTTTTGTCGTAGTCGGGTTTTAGTTTTTTTTTATTTTTATTATTGGTTTAAATTAAACTTCTTGCTTCTTGTAAATTAAACTTGAGTAGGTATTTAACAGGGTCCGGGGACAATATTTAAAAGAAGTTATTCATATTTTTTTCAATATCCTAGTGAACAGTCAGACGAGGAAACACTCCTTCGTTCTTTGACCGAAAATATCCTTCATCAGAATACAAAAATTTCCTTTAAAAAATCTGCGAACTATGCGAGACTGGATTGTGATTAAAAATTAAATATTCTAAATTTGAACATTTAAAAAACTTTTTACCAAAAAATTAAACCGACTCCCAAAAACACTGCAAAGTGAAAAATAACTTTAATTTCGGTAGTCGGTGTCTTTAGTTTTGTATTTTCGTTTTTGGCACCGACTTCCGAAATTAAAGTTATTTTTCACTTTGCAGTGTTTTTGGGAGTCGGTTTAATTTTTTGGTAAAAAGTTTTTATTTAACTCTTTTTAGTTGGTCGGTTTTTAATTTACCTAGTTAAAAGAGCCTAAATGTCAACTACTTATAACCTTTTACAAAATATTGCTTTTCCCAATGCTGGGCCGTTAATTTTTGAGGAGTTCTCCTGGTACTTCACCATCAGCTCTACATCACCATATGCATTGTGACGAACATAAAGTGCTTAACATCCATATTCAAGTATTCGAATCGCAATCCACGAAATACTTATTATTGAGTAGGTTCGGCGGCCATCTGTGGTCTTCATCATCAGTTCCACTTCTCCAAATGGTATTTTTTGAGAGCAACTGCACAAGTTACTATAAGAAATACCCAAAACGCCATAGGTGTGCCTATAATATTTCAAGAGTTCCCTCGATTTCTCCAGGATCCCATCATCAGATCCTGACTTGGTGATAAATGGTACCAATTTCGAAGTATACCCTTTCAAACAAAAAAAGAATTTTCCAAATCGGTTCAGCCGTCTTCGAGTAATCGGTGATCATACATAAAAAAAAAAGGGAAAAAAAAATATACGCGTCGAATTGATAACCTCCTCTTTTGGTCGTCGGTTGAAAAAGAAGATCTTACGCAATGAGCTTGGCAGAGTTGTGGCGATTAACATCGGTAAAACAATCACCAGGTTTTAGAAGTAATAAGTTTCGCCAGATCCTTGTAATTCAGTAAAAGTAGGTTAAAGTTCTAAATTAAAACTACATACACAAGTGTGTAATCGTGGATATTCTAAGACTTAGTGAAGGGATAAATTGTTTATACATGTATAAATTATCGTGTCAGTTAGTACAAACCAAATAATCCCTTGGTATGCGCCAATCACAATGAAATGTTTACGTGTTTTCATAGAAAATAAAATATACATCAGGCATTCAAAAACTGTCATAAATTATACTAAATTTCCCTCGAAATTGTTTTAAAAGGTGTAATAAATATCATTAAAATGTATTTTCTCGCACCTGAGCACAGTTGGACATTGTCCAGATTCTGGACGTTAAATTTTGGGTGCGAGCTGCGTTTTGCTGACCAATGCCGCTTATTATATTTCTATTACATACAGTTTTAACAGAACGGGAAATGTATGTTAACTTACAATATCTTTTGTAGATCAAAGTTATATTTCGCGTTATTAGTAGGTACGTTTGCGGATCGCTGTGATTTGATGTAAGTATTATTATTAAATTTGTAGAAATCATGAAGGCTTGATATGAATACATTAGAGAGTGTGAGAGAAATCTGTGAATTCATTTTCACGTTATAAAAACACAATTATAAAAATAAATTGTCATAATATTGTATTATACTTTTAGGTAGGTACATATTTTTTAAATCTGTTTTGCTGTGTTATACAGTTTGATAACAGTTATAGCTATTGATTCTGACATTCAAGAAGAATCACGAAGTTTCCATAAAAACATCACATTTAGTTTGATTAATGTCAAAAATACTAGGCGCGAGTATTCAGGAAGAAGATAAAAAGAAAACTAAATCTTTAAATGTGTTTTTTTTTTATTATGACTAATGCCATCATTCACGAAGCCACGGCCCACGAGGCAAGAGCGAGACAGGGAGTTTCACAAAAATGTAGATACAACATAATATCACAAACTCAGGCTTGTGTAAAAGGTTCTGCCATACGGGAATGTTCTAACGAAATACCGTGGCCCCGAAACGTAAGGGCAACAGAAAGAACAGGGTGGGTTTTTAGTCAGTACAAGTCTGACACTCCCTTCCAGGCTCTTGTAAAAGTTAGAGTAACATTTCAACTAAGATGCCTAGTCGCTACTGACTAATGATTTTCTACTGTTTCTACGGCACGTCGCGGCGGCGGCGGCGGCGGCGGCGTGAAGACGGCAGATTGTTGAAACGCCAAAAATGGCAATACTTAAAATTATAGGTCAAATGCTGTCAAAATCTCACGTGATCGAAACCCTATATTTTTTGCGATTCCCACAATTGAAGTTGAAATAAAAGGTAGTAAAAACATTTTATTTCAACTTTTTGACATTTTATGTCTTTTTTGGCAACATTTTTTTAATTAAAAAGAGAATGTACAGTATGTTGTATACGCACACACTTTGACTACGAATAACAATTTTAAAAAATTATATGTTTTCATTTGCGACACAAGTACCTGTTAAAAACTCCTCGTAAGAGATACGTTTCCGAATACGAGTAGTTTAATACAAAACTGTAGCAAAAAACATAAAAGTCCAGCTAACGGGCCATTCAAAACCGGGTCTATTTGCCCATTATAAGCGCATCGTAGCGTGTATGCGGAACTTCTACGCACCGGTTTCATGCCACTCTCAATCGTATATCATTCGACATAATTGCATTTTACACCAGTGTATGCAAGCATAATCTCACGGTCCAACGTGTTGCCCGCTATTTAGCACTAATGCTGGCACGTTTTAGAACAATAGTTCGTAAAAGTTATTTATAACCTGTTTATTATTCATCAAAATAACAATAACTGGCGTTTTATTCCATTTTGTTTTAATGTGATTCGGAACATCCTTAATGTCATCTGTGGTTTTACTGATAGTAAAAAACAAAAGTTAAATATGTTGGCAGGGACAGCAATCTTTTTTACGACACTGTTTCGACAGACTACTTTTTGAAACAAGACCTTAATTTAGAGAGCCAAAAGAAACAATTCCACGCCACATTACGTCAGCTGTTAACTTAAAAAAGAACTTCCCCAAGTCCGAGGTAGCTGGCAGGTCTATTCCGAATAAAAATGTCGAATCGAATCTGTCAATTCGGAAATCGTAAGTTAAAAAACGGCCGATAAAAACATGTGGTCGGGGCCATCCGGGACCGCGCGGCGGGCACGCGGCAGATGTCGGACATCAAGACGTTATGGAGGGTAATCCAGCTCACGTGCTGTTCGAAAAACGATCGGGCGTGCACGTCGCACATCGATTCAACACTACACCCTGATCCCGATTCTCCGACATAGGTACTTGGACACTGTCACCCGCGCTTCTGTAATATTAGAAATAGATCAGATATAAGCAATAAAGACGACTGACGGAAGATTCAGTCATGTATATTGAGATATGAAATAGATTTATTCAATATCTCACACATGTATGCCGCGCGATTTTAGTTTTATTGCGATTATGACATCCATTCGCATTTCACGCTTTATAAATATTCGTCGGTCTGTTTATTTATTTGCAGAAACGTCGCGAAAGTTTCGCTAAACTACATGTAATAATAGATGCACTGTGTCTATCACTGTGTGTATGTGATATTTAGGTAGATCCTATGAGCAAAGTACGTGAGTTACCTGGACTGAACCGAATGTTAAACCTAAATACGTGCAGTGTTGCGTTCAGTTTACACAAACTTCTAAGAAACTCGAGCGATTGACGCAATTCCGGTCATGGATCTCGAGTTGCCCGAACCGAATTCAACTGCTCTTCGAGCTAATTTCCGAAAGTCACTTTGTTCTTTATTCAATTTCCGATTTCGGTAACTCCGCGTTCCAATTTTGAACGTATTTTTGTTTCTTTTTTAATTATCGCGAAAAAAAAATCATGGTGTCCAATTACAAGCAATCTCGATTTAATTAATGATGTTTGATAAGAGAAAAATAAATAAATTAGCAAGGTGAAAAAGGGAAAAATACATTTGGCTTTCTAAATTAAATTCCTCACCGGGATTAAGGGGAATTACGCAATTAGGTGAAATAAATTACTATCAGGGATTCCAAGACACGGGCGAGTGGCGTGCTACACCGGCTACACGGCTTCTATTGGGAATTGAAACAAAGAGAATGCAAAAACAGACGGTTGACGATGGAATATACGCCTTCACATTAAACTTGTACGTATAAGAAAGTTTATCCGTGTAGTCTGAAATACCACAATTTAAAAACAAGATTTTGAGGGTCGCGTCTGTTGTTGTGCAATAATACTTAATAGCAGGTGTAAAATATAACAAAACGAGATGTAGATGGATAAAATGAAAAAGACAATGATTGATACAAAGAGTCGCAGAAGAAGAAAACCATTTTCGTCGGAAGCTGTTCCCCCGTTCCCCTCGGATACCCCTCAGCCATCACAACAGCCGTCTCGGCCGAATATTAAATTTGCTTCATCAGTAAAAAGCGAGTACATTTCGCAATATTGTGAATTTTGTACGGATAAATTCTATAAAAAAATGTTTTACTGTGGACGATAAATGTAGGCAATTATTGAATATAACTATACTACATATATTGAAAGATATCGCTGGTGAATTGTCGAAAAATGATGTTGTGATATTATTCTGCAATATTAATTATTTAAATGGCGGATATTCTGACAATGTGTCTATGTCACATACGCAGGTATTTTACTTTATATTTTCCTAGCAGTAGCGCGTGGTTTTGCCCCCGTGAACGTAAAAATATCACGTTAAAAACATAACTCTCGTTTTTGCAGTTGGGTAAAAGGTAACCTATAACCTTCCTTAAGCTTCAAGCTACTTCCATACAAATTTCATCCAATTCCACCCAGTACTTTTGAAGATAGCGCGTTCAAACAAATTTTTCAGCTTTACAATATTAGTATAGATTTACATATTTTGGTACTTACAGAGGATTGTACGCCTCAAATAAAACGTTGGAGTCTTACCTGAAAAGATAAACAAACGCTATCATTATGTTTTTCAATGTTCTATGAAATTAACAGAATTTTACATACAAAATCGAATCATTTGCTTTGTTTAAATTCTGATCAGTAGAGTCTGCATTCAAATTCGCAATTAATATTTAAGCTAGCATATGAATAATAAGCTGAAAATATATTACAGAATAAATAACTCGATCCATCATAATAAGTATTATAACACCTCTTTCATTTAAGTGGAAGCAGTTACAGAACACTTACAATACTAATGTATGACAGGTGGTCTTGTTACTCGAATAATAAATACACTACCTGCTCTAAACTGGTCTAGAAAGTCTTACAAAACACCAGAAATAACCATAATTAATTCTATTAATAATACGTAACAGTCGATTTATTTCCGTCAACTTCTAAAAAATATTTCCTTTCTCTCGCAGATAACGTAATTAATCCGATCAAGATATTAGATAAAGTGTTTTGACAGTTAAATGTTCTCAAAATAAATTCGCCGTCGTATAACACCGTAAATATTATAATGCGATGACTCTTTGAGTTCGGCTGTTGCTATGCAATTAGGAGAAGGAAATAAATAAAAAGTGCATGCCACCGACAGATGTTGGCGCATCGGCGCTGAGCCATCGGGACAGGTGCATTCCAGGGCTGTACCACAACCCTCTACCCGGAGCCAATAACTACATTAATTAAACTATTATTACAAACACCACCGACGCGTTTACAAATTCGATGACTATTTTAACGTTTTTCGACATATTTCATAGGCGATATTTACGTCGTCGCGAATAACATCATAATTGAAGTGTTAAACAGTTTAAAATGTAGAATATGTTGATTAATTAAAATTATGTGAGTGCTATAATGTTTATAATTTGAGAATTAATAAATATTTTGGCGTTTTATTCATTGGGGGCAAATAATGTTGGTTTACGCAATCGATTTATCACAGGGATCTAAGCAACCTACCACTCTAAGGTACATAGATCCAACAATTTGGCAAACCGAGCAATTTGCACTAATCACGATAGTTCCCGAGCAATTTGTGCAAATGACGCGTCACTAGCTCAACACGACGCTCTCCTACTAATGAGCTATCCACGCAATTATTACGTTATCGATTGTTACTCCTTTAATCGGGGGAACAATTCGGACTGATTGATTTTGTAATTAATAACCTAAAAACTTACCAACGGGATTAGTTAGAAGATTCAGTGAGAATACAATACCTATATTGTAATTAGTGAATAAATCAAGTTAGCCTATCAACATTGCACATGAAGGCATATTGATTTATAAGTAACAAGTTTTTTTACAAAATAACTAAACAGAACCTTGACGGCAGGTTATGCCGTTTGAAGTGCTGAACTAAAATATAAAAACACTAAATTTCGGCAGCCCTACGTAAATAATCGAATATCGACAGCGCCGCTTCTTGGCTGCTTGCTAATCGACCTACTAATCGCCGCCGCTGAGCGGCTGGCCAGCCTAACCTACCATCCACTGCGAATAAATACCAACTTGCGTGTTTTATTGCACCCTGACAATACTCTGCACATTAATTAAAATAGATTTAATTACTGCACAGTCGATGTTAATCGAATTTATGCAGTGTGTAACAATAACCACCTGTCTTGTTATTTAGAAGTTATCGATAACTGTCGCACAACCCGCTATTATTTGTTATTGCGACGGTTATCGTCAGTTATTGATGACTTACTACGATAGTTTCTCTCAGTAAAGTGTTACATAACATTGTTTATAACATTAAGAAATATAAAACCGCGGCTTAATAAGAAAGCAGCTTGTAATCGTCACGAGAAAAACAAAGAAAAAATTAAGTCGTGAGCCAAAATTATAATAAAGCAATCCCAACAAAGACATTCCACAAGTCCGGCTTACGGCACCGGCCGAGCCGCGGCGAGCCCCCTCCCCCACCCGACGTTGTTTAATTCCATTAAACCACCCCTTTTATCTTTTTCGCTTTTATCTTTTCCCCACTATTGGATTACTGAACAAAATGGCGTGCAAGAGACACACGCAATCTTTCGCCTTTGCCATTACTTCACCTCTATTTGTAATAGTCTTTTCCGTTGCTGTGGATGACTGCTTTTATGCACGCGCGATTAAAATATGAACTATTCATTAAAAAAAAATCCGACTATCTTTTTAAAGATAACATCTTTTATTTTATAACTTTACATAGTTGGAATGCTTTAACGGTATTTGGTGCTACAAGTAGCTGGTCTTGTACAAAGAAACTTTTTAACATTAGTTTCATATTATACATAGTTCCAGACTGACGCTAAAATTTACTTTTCACAACAAATTACAAATCAAAAACAAAGTTTCGCCTGTCTCTAACGAATTTCATAAAAAGAGGTAAAATGTCGTTAAAGGCGCATGTAGACTAATTAAATAGGTAAGTACCTAGTTTGTTTGGTTTCCTTCTCACATTACCTCCACCCTGGCGGAGTCGCGGAGCAGCACCACTTTAATATATATCGCGTAACACGTAAACAACGACTTCAATTCAATCAAACTTCTCGCTGTAGTGTCTGCAAACTGTCAAAGTGACATTTGTGTAGTTTAAATGACGTCCTCAAATTGAAATGCTGGCGCCAACTACGACGAACAGAACAGTTTATTCGGTCGTGAATGTGGACTGAACACGAATTTTCACTTGATTGTCACTAATACCTACTAATATTATAAAGGAGAAAATGTTTGATTAAGCGCGCTAATCTTCGAAAGTACTGGGTGGATTTGGATGAAATTTGGTATGGAAGTAGCTTGACTAGCTTTTCGGGTAGGTTATAGGCCAGGGTAGGCGAACCTTTATGTATCTATGTCCCATTTTTTCTCTAAAGAAATGTTTAATGAGATCATAGACGTGCCGTCAAATAATTATGACTCTGTGATTGTTGGAAAATACTAATAATTTTTCTTCGAACACCCTGTAGCGTAGGGTTATTCGCATTCGCTTGTCATAAAATACCTACATCAGACTTTTTAGTGCATAATGATCGGTGACGTACCCAAAATATTATGTCGCGTGCCATCAGTGGCACGCGTGCCATTGGTTCGCCATCCCTGTTATAGGCTAACGCAATAAATGAGGTTTATGTTTTAATCGCGATGAAGTTCACGGGAGCGAAGCCGGCTGCTAGTACCTAAAATATTTAAAAGCTGTGAATAGGCGACAATTAATCTTAAAACTGGCATGGTCGCAGATAGTAAGAGAATGTGTAGTGTGGCTTGATTAATTTTAAATAAAAACAATTTAATGGAATAATAACAAACAACAATCCTTGAATTATTCTACTGCTTGAAAAGAAAATGTCGTAGATTCTTTTCCCAAAAAAAAAAAACATAAACTGGGGCTTATAAGTTCTTAATTATAGATAAGGTCACGTTCGTTGGCTGTTAATTCGCTTTCCTTTAACCCAGCACCTGAATCGTAAAACAATGTCATTTGTCTTAAAACTCCTTCACTTAAACAAACACGTATATTCACAAGTTGTCTAACCATCAAAGTTACACTATCTCTTTGATGGTTCTTCACTTCGTGCACGTCGATTAGGGTGAGTAACGCAACTAATTTCTAATAGGTATATTTCGTTAACAGCACTTACCTGAGTTCCCGTCGCCAACCGACAAATTTTCACCGTAGGCTACATAGTTGGGTAACTAAGTTAGAAGTACCATGTTATCACTGTTCGGAGAGGCAATAAGGGCCATGAAGAAACGAATTCTTCGAATCATTATGATTCGATATTATTTCGTGTCATGTATGGTCAATGGTAGCTACATGTGAGTTTAATAGAATTGCTAGGCATTGCGAAATAGCGCATAGATGGCATGCGCAGGAGATTTCGTCACTAAATCCCCTAGAACGATGGCGCTTTCTTACAAAATTATTTTATCAAACACCTTATTAAATAAGCGTCAACAGCCTAATGGTTAAGGTCGGACTTGTAATTGAGAGAACGGGGGTCGAACCCCACCCATTACACTATTGTCGTGAAACCATATATTTAGCGTAGTTGGAGGGGTTAAAAATATTGCTATGTATATGTGAATTCTACCCACATCGCCAGATCTCTTCGTAAAAATTAAAAAATAACTTATATATATGCTTATTACAGACAAGTAATCCCAATTTCAGACTTGTGAGTTACGGCCTTGAAATCTATCGCATATGACGAGCATTTTAAACTGATGAGATTATATGATGTGCACTCATTCGATCAGAACGAACTGACACAGATTTGTCTGTTCAGATGGATCTCTTCATGTATAAGAATAAACAGTCCTATATTGTGGTGCTGAAATGTTTCAATTATTTGGTTACATCACATGATTTTTGGGGCGTCCTGCTTACACTTTCTTTCACAAAAAGTGATAAGAAATCCACACTGGCGTCTTACGCAGAATTCTATGCCAATAAGCAGATTGTTGACAATATATTTGTTGCGATGTGGTTTCAACAATCTTCATATTTATAACTGTACGCAAGGAAACATAAATGTTTTACTTATACGAATCTGTTATACAATATGAAGTCAATTAAGATTTTATACCAGATTTTTAAAGGTGCGAGGTTACATAAACTTGGGGCTAAATAACTTTGTTCCTATAGTTGCGGTTGACATACAAAGAGCAACTAATGGATGCATTCTTAGTACATAATTGGCAGTAAACTTTACAAAAAGAGAATGCACGTGCGACGTGACGTGCGTGTCTAAGTGCCAGGGTTTGCCCAAACTAGGGTTTAATATTAGACATACCGAACCAATCGTAATTTAGTCGTCTAAAAATATTTTGGAGAAAAAATTGCTCTTCAGTTTTTAGTATTAAATTGGCAAAGACTACACAAATCTTATGAAATTAGCAAGTAATTCCAAGAATATTGGATTTTTTATAATAGATACCGCTACCTTATACATATTGTTTTTCAATCTGAGCAATACTTATTCTAAACTAATACTTATTCTACAGGAAAATTTTGAAAAAAAAAATAACCTTAACAGTCGCGTTCTAAGAACATACTTAAAAACAGGCAAACAAAATTATAAGCCCGTACACAAATGGTCGGATTATTCCATGTTTGTGCTAAACATAAAAAATAATCATATACTAGTATTAAAATCACGGAACAGCCCTATACCTAATACATAGCAGTTGCGTTCCATGTGCCATATCGATAGTAGCCACTCACTTTCATGCGCGCGCGCACCGAATTGCATTGACTTAATTACGCGTCAACGGTGCCAGCCCAACTATGCGGGGTTAAACTGTTGCTGTCAACTGCAGCAAGCAATGCGTGCCCTATAAACGATCAAGTCTAATTAACAAACACCTTTTTTATTGATAATAGGCTTGCGTTTGCACCATCTTACCTGACGGTATGTGATGATGTGATTGAGGATAGAGCACGCTTACCTAGACGTAGCCTATTCACTCTTGACTTAAAGACCCCCGGATATAGCTATCAGGAAACACAAACTCCGGCAAGGAATTCCACTCAGCCGTACGCACAATGAAAGTATTCCCAAAACGTTTTGTGCGTATGGGTGGAATGTCCACCATGTAACTATAATCATGTGGCTTATAACATGCATATAAAATTCTCCGGTAGGTTGTCTCCATAATTTTTTAATAATCGTTTTGGCTTACCGGAAACTGTCTAACTCCATAGCATTAACTTTTTAATTAGACAGTCTCAACTCCGCATCAACTAAAAGTTCGTATCCAAATAATTCCTACATCGAAACGAAAGTCGGGCACCGCACTGAATTTAATAATCATTAACCAAATTGACTGTGAGCAAATACACTTGAATATCACTAAAACTAGACAACACATTGAGTGCTATTATTCCGTGCGATCGGATTCGTATTATTTAGACACAAACAATCGCACCGCTAACGTATCGGAGGTACAATTAATCGGTACGGAGGAACCCCTGCGAGGTGACGCCGCCGTTTTATAACCCTTTGTGATCGGAATCACTTTGATCGGAACACAATTGCTAACAGAGGAAGGTCGTAATTAGTGAACGATTGTGACAGCTTGGTAGCGTCGAGCTCTGCGAAATATCACAGACGTATATACAGACTAATCACTTCTGCTCTTTCCGTTACCACAACACTTATTTTCCGAGATTAAATTACGAATTTAATAACATAATTAACTTGTCACATGCTATCTAAAAACTTTTTTTTTTCATTTTCGAAATATATTTATCTAGTTATGGAAATTAAATACAATCATGGTACGTCTTATGCAAAACCTTCAATAATTTTGCACTCAGAATGTGAATCTCTTATAAGAAACTAGTTGGAGATTTCTCCGTATTTCCTTAATGCACCCGTTTGCAATACCACGAAATCCGTAAAGTATCTTGCGCCAACTCTGAGTTGTAAGCAAATTGGAAATTAGATCGTGTTAAGTACCAAGTTGGCTTTCTGTAGACTGGGAACGTAATCCTCGAATCTTGTAACGAGTATACTCCAGTAATAACAATTCCATGATCTTACTCATTTCTCGTTTTAGTTGGATATATTTAGTTCGCGCGTAATGACGTATATCGCAGCTGATCATCGTAATTCACTACTCATACATTTGTCGCAACCCTTTACATGGTTTCATAATGATACTTTGTAAATATCAGACCAAGAAGCATGAGATAAACAATGCAATCAGTGACCTAGTAGTAATAGAAAAAAAAGTGCTCTAATAATTCCACGTGGCCCTGAGATGGAGAAACCAATTAGCTCCCCAAAATTTAATGTTCTTGGCGGTGAGTACTGCCACCATCCACCAATTACTTATAAAAACGTCCCGACTTCATTCCTATTACAGCCACATCCAATTTCCATCTGTATGAAATGACGGCTCCGTCTAATGTTGCCGCGTCATGCATTCTATAACCCCCCCTGTTACCACTGTGTACGGCCCTCAATCTGCACTGATTGAAACGCGACTGCTTACCGAGCGATTCGCTTCTACACGACGAACGGTGAACGGTTATGATGACTGCACGTAACAATCGTGTGTCCATTCTTCACAGTTTATCTCGTCATCGCTGATTTTGATCAAACAATATTATTATGAAATATCGCAACAATGAATTATATGACTTTTACAATATGACAAGAAGAGATGTGAGACTTCAAAAAACAGAAGCATTTTTGTGAATTTCAACAATTACACAACAATTTTCTCTTTTATCGTGAACTTTTACTGATGAAATTTAGCACAGTTACTTTACTCCAATTCTGTCCGCTTTTACTGTACATTAACATCAAATGGCATAATTTTAAACTCGTTTACATCGTTGGGTTGGTATGTGAAATCTGCGAGATAGCGTTAAGTGGAGGATAATTTATTCCACATCCTGGAAAATAACGATAGACCGATCGGAGCGAAGAGACGCCCGCCCCTTGCCTCGCCACATAATCCTTTGATGGATTCTACTCGGCAGACGCCTGAGAAGAGTACCGGGAAAAATGCACTCCGCTAAGGAAAAACACTAAAACATATCTTGGAAGAAACGCTTGTGTAAACTTTTAAAGAGAATGCATGTCAAACCGTTTGTTACGAGAATGTAGCACGATTATCATTGTTTACATCGATTTCGTAGAGTCGTGATGACGTTGTATTGGATGGCTATGTTATTATCTTTGGTATGTATGACCGATATTAACACAAAAAGATAAATGATAATAACTTTCTAAAAGTTATGATATTAGCCGAAGATTGCTTCTTGTTCACAAACATAAAAATCATAACTATTGATATAAATTAGTAGGTTAGAGCTTTCAGAACTTAATATGTATAGCAACTTGCGAAACTATACCTGAGGAATAAATAAGGAAAAGCCGTGTTCGCATACTTGTACATATACCAGGAGAGAAACACCTCTGAAATTATATTGGCATACGATCAGAAGTCATATTGATAACATCGTTACAAAATCAGCACGACTACTAGGATTTCTAAAGAGGAGCACTAAAGGGTTCAAGCTAGTAAGAAAAAAAATTGTGCTATATAATGCCTTAGTTCTGAGCCACCTAGAATTTTTCAGCGTGGTGTGGAATCCACACTACGCAGTTCACTCACAAAGGATAGAAAATATCCAAAGGGCCTTCACAAAACATTTAGCGTATACCTTCGGTGATATATCTCCTCGATGTCCATATAAGCAACGTACTCAATGTTATCAAATGACTCTGCGCGACCGACGACTGATACATGATTTAATGTTCTTCTTCAAACTGGTTAATTTTAAATTAGACAGCACTAAATTAATAGAACAAATAGTACTAAAAGTTCCCTACAAAATTCCCAGATATCCCATCTATTTCATACAAAAAAATCTAACACAAATATAGCAGTAAATTCACCTCTTAATAGGCTCAGTCAGCAGATGAATTATACTATATAAAACTAAATTATACTATATAAAGCTAAATTACCACTCACTCACTCACTGACTCATTGACAGAATTGTTCTCCCAGATGGTGGATAGGGAGGTGGGTATATTTTGACAGATTCGTAAACAAGTAACTCTCAAACCTACGGGAATAGTGCCAAACCTCCCCTTTTCCCCCCCCTTCTCCCCCCCCCTTCTCCCCCCCCCCCTATCGTATCTCGGAAACTACGAGACCCGTATTTTTTTCTTTTTACGGATTCGTATAGAGGAGGCTCGGTAAAGTAAAAACCATTTTTCAAAGTCCCCCCCCACTTCTCCCGCCCCCCCCCCCCCTTCTCCCCCCCTTTAGGCGGATCTCGGAATCTAAGAGACTTGAGAGGGGGGAGAAGGGGGGTGCCCCTTCTCCCCCCTCCCTATCGTATCCCGGAAACTACGAGACCCGTATTTTTTTTTACGGATTCGTATAGAGGAGGCTTGGTAAAGTAAAAACCCATTTTTCAAAGTCGCCCCCCTTGCCCCCCTTCTCACCCCCTTTAGGCGGATCTCGGAAATTAAGAGACGGAACATTTTTTTTCAGATTAATTTAGAGGGGCAATGCTTTAGTCCAATAATTGTGCAACCCCCCCAATCTCCCCCCCCATTTTTTTTTAAGAAAGCACGCGAGGTGCTTGCACCTCGCGCAACACGCAAATACTAGTTATACTATATAAAGCTAAATTACCACTGACTCACTGACTGACTCACTCACTTATTGACATAATTGTTCTCCCAGATGGTGGATGGGGAGGTGGGTATATTTTGACAGATTCGTAAACAAGTAACTCTCAAACCTACGGGAAAAGTGCCAAACCTCCCCTTTTCACCCCCCTTCTCCCCCCTCCCTATCGTATCTCGGAAACTACGAGACCTGTATTTTTTTTTTACGGATTCGTATAGAGGAAGCTCGGTAAAGTAAAAACCATTTTTCAAAGTCGCCCCCCTTGCCCCCCTTCTCACCCCCTTTAGGCGGATCTCGGAAATTAAGAGACTTGGAACTTTTTTTTTTTACAGATTCATTTAGAGGGGCAATGCTTTAGTCGAAATAGTTGTGCAACCCCCCCCCCATCACCCCACCCCCATTTTTTTTTTTTTAATTGATTTCGCGAGGTGCTTGTACCCCCCTTCCTCCCCCTCCCTATCGTATCTCGGAAACTACGAGACCCGTATTATTATTTTTACGGATTCGTATAGAAGAGGCTTGGTAAAGTAAAAACCATTTTTCAAAGTCGCCCCCCTTGCCCCCTTCTCACCCCCTTTAGGCGGATCTCGGAAATTAAGAGACTTGGAACATTTTTTTTTTTCAGATTCGTTTAGAGGGGCAATGCTTTAGTCAAAATAATTGTGCAAACCCCCCCCATCACCCACCCCCATTTTTTTTTTCTTCCACAAGCACGCGAGGTGCTTGCACCTCGCGCAACACACAAATACTACTACAGATTTGTAAACAAGTAACTCTCAAACCTACGGGAAAAGTGCTAAACCTCCCCTTTTCACCACCCTTCTCCCCCCTCCCTATCGTATCCCGGAAACTACGAGACGCGTATTTTTTTTTACGGATTCGTATAGAGGAGGCTTGGTAAAGTAAAAACCCATTTTTCAAAGTCGCCCCCCTTGCCCCCCTTCTCACCCCCTTTAGGCGGATCTCGGAAATTAAGAGACTTGGAACATTTTTTTTTCAGATTAATTTAGAGGGGCAATGCTTTAGTCCAATAATTGTGCAACCCCCCCAATCTCCCCCCCCATTTTTTTTTAAGAAAGCACGCGAGGTGCTTGCACCTCGCGCAACACGCAAATACTAGTTATACTATATAAAGCTAAATTACCACTGACTCACTGACTGACTCACTCACTTATTGACATAATTGTTCTCCCAGATGGTGGATGGGGAGGTGGGTATATTTTGACAGATTCGTAAACAAGTAACTCTCAAACCTACGGGAAAAGTGCCAAACCTCCCCTTTTCACGCCCCTTCTCCCCCCTCCATATCGTATCTCGGAAACTACGAGACCCGTATTTTTTTTTACGGATTCGTATAGAGGAGGCTCGGTAAATTAAAAACCATTTTTCAAAGTCGCCCCCCTTGCCCCCCTTCTCACCCCCTTTAGGCGGATCTCGAAAATTAAGAGACTTAGAACATTTTTTGTTCAGATTCATTTAGAGGGGCAATGCTTTAGTCAAAATAATTGTGCAAACCCCCCCCATCACACCCTTCCATTTTTTTTTTAAGTGAACAATCCACCGCCACAAGCACGCGAGGTGCTTGCACCTCGCGCAACACGCAAATACTAGTTCATTTATAAAATCCGTTCCAAAGGTTGATATACATCATGATTCCATAACCATCTTTAAAACCCAATTACTAGAATCCCGAGACCCAAAATCCCAAATTAGTTAAGATACATAGTATATATATTGTTGAACTATAAGTGTTACTTTGTTAGCTGTTAGCTTATGCTTGATCTCATTAATCTTATTTTTTTTCTTTTTTTCTTAATTTATGTAATTTTATAATTTGTCTATTGTTATTTTTTTTGTAATTGCTAAGAATATTTGTTTAAGTTAGTTATCACTTCTATTAAGAATGCTGGTTAACCTGTAATTGGCAACTGTGTAAACCTAAAATGATTTGTTACCTATTGTTAAAATATTTTATACACATAAGCTGTTGGTGAACCTTTTAGAATAAATAAAATAAAATAAAAATCTCATCAATTTTCGTAACTATATTTTAATTTTTGATTTAAATATTTTCTTGTTTCATACTTTTTATATCACTTTCGGAACCCTTGTCGTTTCGTCATGTCTGTCTGTCTGTCTGGCCATCCGTCCTTATGTCACAGCCATTTTATTCCAAAACTATTAAGACTATACATGTGAAACTTGGTAAGTAGATGTATTCTGTTAACTTCTTTCCGATTTTAAGAACGAAATATTTAAGGGGGGCTCTCCATACATGGAACTGAAACCGAATTTTTTTTTTTTTCATGAAACCTCCTTTAAAAATTACATTGAGGTTTCTAAAACCACTTTTTCATAAAGTCAATCGTTTAAAAGATATACGCTTCCAAAGTGGTAAAATGTGTGTGGGGGACACACATTTTACCACCCTCTAACTTTTATAATAATGGAGTGAAAAAAAAATGCTGTAGATCTTAATGTGAACTTTCAAGGAAAATTATTTTCAACGAGATCGGGTCAGCAGTTTTTGAGATATAGCATATTTTCTAGAACACTATGAAAAACAAAGTTATTTGGCGTAGTTACTACGGAACCCTTCATGGGAGAGTCTGACTCGCACTTGGCCAACTTTTTTTTATTTCGTTATTAGTTTTTAAACTTTAGTAAAGGTAAACCTCGATAAAGTTTACGATAACTTTAATTGGGCTCATTTCGCTCAACGTTTCCATTTCATTTGTACAAAAGGTATTAATTGCTCAACGCGTCGCACGTAGTACCTTTTACTTATTGTTAGAAATTTAAATGAAGATAATTATTTTCTTGTGAAATGTGTAATATATGCTCGTCAAGTTTTTTTTAATACAAAGCATGTCATGATTATCTCAATGACATTTTTTCGAGCAGAAATTACCGCGCAATGTCCACCATATTAAGGTTAAAGAAAATTGAACATTATTAACTGACCATTATTACAAATCTATATCTATTGATATCATTCAACAGAATCAGTAGCATAGTTAAGGCACTACAGCCCACCGCAGCGCACAGCTTATAGATGTATGTTTGTATTTACGTATGTAAAATAATAATCCGTACTGTGATGTTAGATGTAGTTGGGTAGGTTTTATTAACTAAAATACACTATAAATAACGGGCCGCGCGCGCCGCTACTACGATTTCTGTCATTTCAATGAGAGCATCTGACCAATAGGAATGTTTCCCGCCGAGTCAACGACCGCACGGGCAACCAATCGCGACAACTGCTCTAGAGCTCGTCATCCGAGACAAATCGATGTTATTTTGTTTTTTTTTCTCGTCACGACCACGACCATCACTCTTACGAGGTCTTACAATCTTAAAAAACTCATGCCGGCAAAGAATTTTTACAATTACAAAACCTTTTTCAAATCTTGGGAAGATCAAACGAGTCACTTTAAAAGAGACTGCCGAATAAAATAACTTTCCATTGATATTGGGCTTATTTTTGTTTGTTTAGTATTTCTCAATGTTTGATATCTATTTTCACTGAATCTGATAAACTCCCATCCATCATATTTCTGGAAATTAATAAGGTTCTATAAATAGCGCGCGATTTATTTTCCTACTGGTTTGTTTAGAGTTGGTAAATCGTATGCAGCATGGTTTACATTCCTTTGCTAGTTCCAGGAAAGTTTCCAAGTTGTAACTGTCTTTATATTCAAAAAATAACGTGTAGGTAATAGGCCTACCTATTACACGTTATTCGTATTCTAGGTTTAGACGAAACTAGTCATTTTTGTTTTTGTCAGAATTCACTAACAACCATTTGTTATCAAATAACTCCATCGCCACATTTCATAACGTCGTTACTCTTTCCACCTGAAACTGTAACATAACACTAACGGTGTACTGTTATTACGATTATTATACTTTATTATGTGTGCACAAAGTTAACTGTGCAAGCTATAGCATGCGAGCAGACGTTCCGCTTCAAGTTCAGTGAGCAGCTAGCGTGCAACCATGGAACCAGTATGCACCACGGCGTAACTAAATACAGAAAATCAGCTCCTACTATTCCTCAGCTAGCTTGGAAACAGACTTCAACGTCCCCATCACTGCTTCGGAAACTATACCGGCACTCAAACAGTCACAGATAAAATATTTTAGGACTTGAATCTCTTCAAAACGTAAGGACAGAATTTAATTCATCGAACCAAACTATAATACTTAAAAAAGGTAATTATATAATAAATATATATAAGTATAAATTAATACTTTTAAAAGGTTCACTTGTATCTTTAGACATACAAGTGAACCTTTTAAAAGTACGTAAAAGCCTACCAAACTCTGAACTTATTAGAAAGGAGTCTCCAATCCTTTAAATATCTAAGTTTTATCAATGAAGAAATGATTTTCCACTTCTGATCATTTTGACCACGACGAAATCGCATCGCTATATTTCAAAAGCCTGCATTCCAAATGCATTGAGCCTTCTGTATTTTTTCAACATGTATTTGTACCCAAGATACATCGCTGTCTATTATTAACAGCATAGCGGCACCTTACCGGAGATGATAATTGTGCATATCTCTTATTATTATAAAACACGACGTCCGCCCCGCGCAATTAATATAATAAATATTTAATATATTAATATACTAGCTTTTGCCCGCGACTCCGTCCGCGTGGAATAGTTACTTTGGGCTAACGTTAAATTTAACCCCGATTTTGAAGCATTCTTCATTGGCGCTCCGCTCCTATTGGCCTTAGCGTAATGATATATAGCCTATAGCCTTTCTCTATAAATTGACTATATAATTAAAGAAATATTTTTCAATTCGAACCAGCAGTTCCTGAGATTATCGCGTTCAAACAAACAAACAAACTCTTCAGCCTTATATTATTAGTATAGATAGCTGTTGCCCGCGACTTCGTCCGCGTTTCCGTCGTTTTTCGTAAAAAAAAAGTAGCCTATGTCCTTCCTCACGGTTCAGTGATTTTGATGTAACAAACAGATTAACTTTCGTAATTTAGTAGGGAAATATAATATGTCAATCTATACTACTGTTCAAAAATATCGCAGTACGGAACCGCACAATATTATTGTTAATAGCTGTGCCCGCGACTCCGTCAGAGTGTAACTCCTTGTGTTATTAAGTTAATGTATTGGTAATATTGTTTAGATCACGTTCAAATGAGGCTTCAGTACCTATAGAACGAAAATACTTCATCGCAAAGCTTCCGGGTAAACTATGTTGAAAGTTGACCCGTTCGGTACGTGAACATAAAGATTTCTAGAACTGCTAACCCGGGAAAGAGCGACGTACAACTGACCATGCGAGAAACTACTGACACCGAGATCTAGTCCAGCAACACGAAAAGTCTGCCCTTGAGCCTTATTAATTGTCATTGCATAACACACCGATACTGGGAATTGCGTTCTTTTAAATTGGAATGGAAAATTATTTGGTATTATGGGAATTCTGGGAATAAAGACGGTTTCTCCTGCACCGCAACCTGTTAAAATTTGAGCCTCGATTATATTTTGTTGCAACTGGGTTACTTTTAGCCGAGTTCCATTGCAAAGTTGTGGTGGTCTTAAATTTCGGAGCAGAATAATCGGAATGCCAATTTTTAAACAAATTTCATGAGAAGGAAGTCCGGGCATATTTAAAGAATTTAAAAATTCTATCGGGTAATTAGTGGCTTCTTGTTCATCGACCATTCTATTTATTGAACTATAAACTTTGCTTTCCCCCTGTATATTCGACAGTATTTTGTTATTAATCTCAAATGCCTGGTCATTGCGAGGAGTTAATATAGATCTTTGGCATAGCCAAGAATTGTCCCTATTTAATATATTTGTTACGTCACCGTAAACCGACGACATAAGATGTGATTAGGAGGCTTATTATTAGCGTATTTCATGTAAGTATAACTTTGGTGTTTCTATACCGATTTCTTTTTTATGGAATAGTTATTAATGTTAACTTTTTCAATTAGGGGTGACTGAGAGTGTTATAAACGTAAGAGTAGATGAATATTATAATCAGAAAGCTTCGAACAGCTAAGCTATCGGGAGTTACACGTGTTATTGTGAGTCAACCATAAAAGATAGACATATGCTGTCGTGGGATATTTTTTATATAATTTTAAGGAGAACATTTCCGTCATGAAATGATTTCTGTGTAGCTTTAACCATTAAGGTTGCACACGCGACGGAAGCTTAAAAAATGGAGTAACTTCTCCCGTTTTCCCAACATTTCCCTTCACTGCTCTGCTCCTATTGATTGTAGCGTGATGAAAAGTATACTATAACCAGCTCAGGAGTATGAAAAATAATTGTACCAAGTTTCGTTACAATCCGTCGAGTAGTTTTTGTTTCTATTACGGTTATACAGACAGACAGACAGACAGACAGACAGACAGACAAAAATTTTACTGATTGCATTTTTGGCATCAGTATCGATCCCTAATCACCCCCTGATAATTATTTATGAAATATATTTCATGTACAGAATTGACCTCTCTACAGATTTATTATAAGTATAGATTATGGGAATTCTGGGAATAAAGACGGTTTCTCCTGCACCGCAACCTGTTAAAATTTGAGCCTCGATTATATTTTGTTGCAACTGGGTTACTTTTAGCCGAGTTCCATTGCAAAGTTGTGGTGGTTTTAAATTTCGGAGCAGAATAATAATCAGAAAGCTTCGAACTGCTAATCTATCGGGAGTTACACGTGTTATTGTGAGTCAACCATAAAAGATAGATATATGCTGTCGTGGGATATTTTTTGTATAATTTTAAGGAGAACATTTCCGTCATAAATGATTTCTGTGTAGCTTTAACCATTAAGGTTGCACACGCGACGGAAGCTTAAAAAATGTAGTAACTTCTCCCGTTTTCCCGACATTGCCCTTCACTGCTCTGCTCCTATTGATTGTAGCGTGATGAAAAGTATACTATAACCTGCTCAGGAGTATGAATATTAATTGTACCAAGTTTCGTTAAAATCCGTCGAGTAGTTTTTGTTTCTATAACGGTTATACAGACAGACAGACAGACAGACAGACAGACAGACAAAAATTTTACTGATTGCATTTTTGGTATCAGTATCGATCCCTAATCACCCCCTGATAGTTATTTTGTAAATATATTTCATGTACAGAATTGACCTATCTACAGATTTATTATAAGTATAGATATTCCACAACTTTTTCACACAACGCCATCTAGTCCCAAACTAAGCAGAGCTTGTGATATGGATACTAGACAACTGATAAACATACATATATATTTCTAAATACATACATATTATAGATAAATTACACCCAGACAAAGAACAAATGACCGTGCTCATCACACAAACATTTTTCCTAGGTGGGAATCGAACCCACGACCTTGCGCATAGCAGTCAGGACCACTGACCACTATACCAACGGGCCTCAAGAGTGCTCCACTAATTATAATCACATCAATTATAGTTGCTAACATTTAAGTAAGACTATTGCAGATGGTAAGATATGTATATTATGCCTATGGGGAAACCCAATGAGATATAGGAATCGTCTTGTCATGTTCAGTTTTAGGTGCTAAAGCTAATACAGACACGGTGGTAGACAAAGTGACGGTTTGAGGTGAAGTTCTAGGAGCAATCAAATTTTAATTTCTTTTAGATGAACTGCGTATAGTTTTCAAAGCCTCACTTGATTAGAACTTCAAATTGCAGCTACAGCTAGCAAATGTTGCTTAAAAATATTTACATTTTGAGTCTAAAGCGAATGCTAAAGCCAAACATAACAGACAAAGCGACACAAAAATCGCAATAAACGAAAGCAATTACAAATGTATTAAATTGCTAAGGACGCAACCTAAGGGACAGTCTAGTAGCATTAACACAAAGCTTATAAATAACAATGGATTAACAAAGCGAAGAACACAAGAGTCAGTAAGATTCATGTGGTGGACGGCGGCCAAACGCCAGCCGAGCGCATAATGCTCAGAGGATTAACAATTTGGTAAGCAGATAATTTGCGGCGAATATTTAATGAGACGTTATACATTATAAACTATAGTGCAGATTGAAGCTGAGTAGGTGACAAAGACATTGATGTCATACTTGTTCATGATTAATGAGTTGAATTTAATCTTACTGTAGTAGGTGCGCAGCGGCATATTGCATTATGTGGGCAGGTCTTTAAAAACATACAAGTAATGATTACATCAACCTACGCTGTGATAGTGTTTCGTCGACTAAAGGTTAATTTATGAAGGGCAATTTAGAACCATCTGTCTTGTGTGAATAGAAGCAAAATTACTCTTAAGAAATTACTGATTCAATCTAGTATTTTCTATATTTGTTTCTAAGTTCAATGGCTCCATCTCGATTGATCTCCTTTTTCCGTTAAAAATCACCCTACGAACTACAGGCAGCCAAAAGGAACCTTGTCGAAAATGAGTTTGCTCATTCAGGTTCAAAGCTCAAACACCACTGTGCAACGTTTAAAACTGAAAACCAAAATTTTATTCTCAAGCCACGGTTGCGAATTGTTAGTGAGCGAAAAGACGGGCTTGTAAAACTAAAGCTCGCTTACTGAACTTCAAACTCAACCGCACTATAGCATCACTTTAGCAAGGAGCACAAGTTGCCGCGTTGCTTGCAAAATTTTAATTATTAATATCATAATAACAGTAAGAAAGTCGATTTGGAAGACTAAACAGGAGTAGCGAGACCAGCTTTATATTATTATAGTATTTTGTTAAGTTATTCGTTTATCGTTAAGAAGTAAATATATATTCATATTCATTTATTTATCAAATATAAGCTCACAGTTTACACCAAATCGCTTATATTTACGCTAATTCTACAATTTTACATTAAAATTTCAATTAAAACTTCTAAGACTAAAAAAAATAATGTGACTGTTCTATATTTGTTTTGTCTTCATTCACCTCTACAAAATAATCTTATATATCATTCACCTCTACAAAATATCTTATAATACATCTCATAATTACATTTCAGTACCTATTTCTGAGTAACTAAGAATAGACTTCACCACTGACCACAGTATTGGCTGCCATAACTTGTAACAATAATACCATCGCAACACATATTGTAACCGAGCACGCAGAAAGAGAATCATCGTTCTCTCAGCTAACACTCGGAAAATTCGGTGTCTCAAGCATAAGTTCTCGGAGCAATCCAACCGCTGTACAAACACAGCGCCATCAAAGACAGACAGTGTGTTATGAAAACAAGCAACGGAAAATAAACACAAACAAACACGCGAAACAATTTGATGAGAATAAGACGAGAAGAGCGGGGGAGGGCCCGGATACGTATTCATTGCTATGTAAAGGATTTTTCGTCCGTAAAACTGTCAAGACGCGTGTGTCTCTTTTTCTGCGGAATTTTTGACGTAAGTAAACATCAAAAGCGCTCGGTGTTGTCATTGTGAAATGTAAATTATTACCGGGACCCACGGAATTGAAAGAAACGGGCTTCCGAATGTGGCAGTTTGATAAAAAGTAAACAAAGATAAAAAATTATTAGCCCTTTCCCCAAAACTCATCAAGTTGTCTAATATAACCGTGCGCTTTTGCTTACATGTAATTTAGGAACACAAATTTAAAAATATCTAAACCATTTCTTAATTTTTGTTTATTAAACTTAGCGAGCCTAAACAAGGTAAGACCCAAAAACTCTACCCCTCAACTATGTTATAAAGACTGACAAACCGTCAGTCTAGACACTAGGCTTTGAATATTGCATATCAGTCGAACAAGCGGCTTTGAACCTGAAGAAGGCAGCTGGTAGATAATAGAGAACTGGGAACATCAGAACAAGGAACACAGTGCAAATGGGCTTAGATGATTCTATGGATAATTGATTGAAGTTTGAACAGCAGAGCTATTCAATAAGTATTGAAGCATTTTTCTTTCCAACTTATTTTATGAATAAACCATCAAGTCTAGTTGTTTTTACAAAACTGCTTTATCTAATACGCCAAATGTATGGTGACAACCTGTAACCTGCACAACGCGTTACTGCCGTTGGAAAATGGTTATTACTACCATCGAAATAAAACTTAGTTTGGGTGCCACTACGATATCAAACAGTGCGATGCCAGACGACGGCGACGTTTATCGACAGAGGATGTAGCCCGACGAACGACGCGAAATTGCAAATTGTGTTTAACCTAACTCGATAACGATAAAACATTCTAGCGTAACTCGCGTATTCTTTTATCGAGGACATTTTCTCTTCCTTTTAAATTACAGCTCTCGCCTAAATGCTAATTGCCATCATTAACATATCAAGGGAGTGAGCCTAGTGAGTACACTAATTTGAAGCCGCCATTCCGCCCCACGCTGGACATGATAACCTCACTTTATCGAGTCCATTTGGCAAGTTATACTCTTTTTAATAACGTACTTTAATATTATGTCTCTTTATCTCAGGGATTATAGCACTTAATTGAGGTTTTTCGTCCACATGTTTATGTAAATTCATATTTGTAGCAAATGTGAAAATTATTTCGAGTGTGATTATTATTTTTAATGATTAACATTTTCATTATAATAATACCGAACACACAATGCGTTGTCATGACCATTTTAAGCCTTTTGAAGTTCGCGAGAAATGTTGAAAATACTTTGGTAGGTATATGCTTTTCTCATTATTGCTTGTGATAAATGAAGACAAGAGAAGGTAAATTCTAAAGGTACCTACGACAGTTCATAAGTATTTAAGGAAATATGTTGGCACGATCTCTGTCTGTTCGTTTCTAATTGTTAATTAATACCTCTTAATTGGACGCAACCCTAAACTGAGACAAATAAATGAACTCTGAAAAGCAGCCATAAAAATAACAGTGCATAAATCGGAATGAACAGTGATTCCAAAGGATTGAATGAGCGGTCTAATGAAAATATTTTAACTATTAAAGTCCATTTGATTGTTTTCTCTGGCAATAATCTGGCAATTAATGATCATTCGGTTAGTTGTCTGATAGTAATTTATTACACAATTACTTGGCTGATGTATCGACGCCATTGTATTTTGATCGTTACTAAACCTGGTGTTGTTTGCTAAACATTCGCGCTGAAATTACACAAACGAGTGGCGGTGATAAGGAGCGGTTTGACTAGTGCTGAAATGAATGTACAGACGACTGATAAAATTAACGATATGCAGGAAATAATTTTGACGCTCGCAATGACTCCAAGTAGATACGTGTTACTGACTACCGTTAATGTACACACTGCGCAATAACCGAGGCAGTAAGAAGAAATAGTACAAAGTAAAGGACGCATGCATATTCGGTGCAAAGACGTAAAGCAGTTCAAAGGCAGGAGCGTCCCAAGCGTGGCGAATCTCCACGAAACGCTATAAATTTTTACTAAAACAAACAACCGCGAGTGAGCAAACAAACAATCGCGCATGCGCCGCGTCTAGTAACCGCATAGCTTATGAAGCTCGCTAAATATAATAAAATACGTACCTACGCATATTATAATTACACAAACAGCTCGAAACGATGCAGCAATTGACCGCGCCAAATGTTAAACTTGTACGTTATGAATTAAGTAATGAAATTCGCACTAACCAGTTTGTATAACATCTCGATTGGAATTCTTTGTTTTAAGCTAACATGTTATATGTACCATCCTTATGTAATTCGATGAGTTTACCTTCCACTAACGAAGATAAGGGGACTAGTCAGATTCTCTTAAGGAATCACCTGTTGGGAACCCTTAACTAATATAATAATGAAGCGATCCTCTCAGTCCATTTTGAGCCAACCCTTCGCCACTCCATCTACTGCGCTATAGACACTTACTTGTAAATCTATCGCTCCCAATTTAGATAATCCGTACCAGATTCGATCCCCGTGAATCTAATTTTAAACTTCATTGTTGTTTCATATGATTACGAAACTGACCTGAGACCCTTTGTTCGAATTTCAAATGAACGACATTGAACGTGAAACGAGGCCCAAAACTACGAACATTTCCGACAAGATAACGAACTTGGTGCATGATAGCTATTCAAATGTTTCATCATTATTTGGTAAATTTAGTATTCTGTAGACCTTCCGAAAGCTTAAAGTTTATAAAGTAGCTCTTTGAGAAGATTTTCTTTTAGGACGTTCTAACAACTAAAACATGCAGATGAAAGTTACAGTCCTCCACGAACTTTCTTTGTACCTCACATGAAAGTTTTAACTAGTCGCTGTCATATAACATTGAGATGACAACTGCATTGCGAAAATCGATGAGATTCTCTTTGGAAAATATAAAGCTGTCAGTAAGGATACTGTATAAACCATTGGTGGGTATTAAGAATAAGAAATATTTTATTTGTAAATAATTCCTGTTTGTGAGAGCACCCCACGCCTCATAACTTTAAGTCGATAAATCACAATATTAGACAGCTACTCCTCGAGGGTTGGCGACAGCGAAAAATAAAATCATCTTTCATCAATTACTGGGAGCAAACGATTGCTGCTCGCCTTATTCATATTCAAGATTCTCAATATCGATGGCATTACTTCTCTTGACAAATTATTGAAACAAAACAAAATTGGATTTTATAGCTTTCATTTTCACTTCTGAGATAATTCTTTGGCAGCTGATAAGTCCACTTGATATAGAGTATTGTTGACAACTGTTAAGTAGACAAAAGAGAGAGGGATTTATAAGCAAATAATTGAGGGTTCATTATATGCATGGGTGATCGATAGCCAAGATCATCGAATATGCAAGGATGACAGTTTGCGATTTAGCGCGCGCGTCGTCTTCATCTAATAGCCTCTTAGCTATATAACTAGATGATGAAGCATTATGAAAATTGCTCCGATATGGAAAATATCAGAGCAATTTTCATGCAGCTTGTTACCTTGATCAGTGCGGTAAACTTGTAATATATTCGAAAACAACGTCACCACTTTTAATTTTAGATATAAGTACCTATATAATCTTGCAGACTCGTCCTTCGAGACTAATCCACCGGAGTATTTGTAGTGACAGGCAACTCATAGGTATTAATGATAGTATAAATCTAGAAATTGGACATTTTGTCATTTTTGTCTCTAAATTATGACTGATTGATTTTTTTCTTTGGGATTTCGACTACGAAACTAAGGTTGTAAATCTTATTAATCACGCGACCGGATTCGTAGACGAAAACTCGCAAATAAAAAAGAATTATTGTACAAAAGTTTTTCTTCTGAGTCACCACAAAAGAGGTCGTAAACGTCACTTGAAGAAAACAAACGACAACTTGTCTATGAAAATGTTCTAAAACTGGAGAACTAACTTTTATTAATTTAACAAGATAACTTTATTATGCGATATTAGTAGACTATACAAAACACACATTCTTATTTGCAGTCATAACAAATAAATATTTTGTTAATCTACCTAACAATTGCTAAAAATGGACATTACCTTTCGTACTACCATTCTAATTACTTAGTTTATTTTTATTCAACGAAGAACTAGAGTGCCATGCAGTGCTGTAATGGAATTCTTTAGTAGTCAACTACAACCAACTACTGGATAACACTTACTTTTGAAGCTATGTTTTTAAGCTACATAAAGTGCTATTCAGTACTAACTTACTGTAAGATCATTCTACTTTGGTCGATTCGTAACTAGAAAGGTAAATTGTCGGGTCCATTTTGTTTACTAAAACAAAATTGACAATTATTTGCGGCTGGATGAACTTTGCACATGAATGGCAATCCTCAACCGTATTTACTATAGTCAAATCATTCATAAATATCTAGCAACTTACACCCATCTCAAGATTTATATTTTATTTTCCTTCTTCATACCGTTACACATCTCGAACGATCTAAAAAGAAGAACGTTGAAAGAACCTCGTTATTTTCCCTAGTAACTGTATTTACGTTCAGTCGATGTTACCTATTAACGCGTTACATAACAACGTTCTCTGTTACTCAATGATGAGGAATCCGATATTCTTCTTCGCGTGTTTGATCAAAAAGTCAAGATTAAACTTAGGTAGTAAGTATAACTGCTCAACTAAGTACCACCGTGTTCTTAGTTGTCGACCTTGAAGTGAACTCGCTCGATGAATCACCGTCACAAAGTAATAAAGTTACAGAAGGTTTATACCATATAAAAAAAACTTAACTAGCTTCTGCCCGAGACTTCTTTCGCATGGGAGGGTTTTCCTGCGTAATCCCGTTCCCGTGGGAATTCCGGGATAAAAAATAGCCTATGCGTTATTCCAGGATGTCAACTATACCTTTAAACATATCTATATGTATACCTAATAAATATTTTCGACATGACTCAAAATACAACATATAAAATAAAATTGAAATAGTTGATTGTTATAATCAGTGATTCGTTATAAATTAAATTAAATAAGAATTTGAAGCCTCAGATTAGGCAGATAATATTAGACTCAAATGAATTTATATTTGTTATAAATCTGGATAGCTAATAATTAATCCTTACTAATATTATAAATGCGAAAGTAACTCTGTCTGTCTGTGTGTTACGCAATCACGCCTAAACTACTGAACAGATTTAAATGAAATTTGGTACGGACATAGTCTAGAGCCTGAGAAAGGACATAGGCTGCTTTTTAATGCGAAAAAAAGGCTGTAAGGGGTTGAAATAGGGGATGATAGTTTGTATGGAAATTACGTCATTTTTAAAACTAGAATCTTGAAACTTATTTTTTAGACTTTTGATTATAAAAATGTACTTAAATAAGCTATTAGCAGTAAAATATTGTAAATAGCTTATTTATGTATGAGTTTTATTTTTAAAATAATTACTCTAAAAAATTAAAAATGCTAACGAAAGTCACTATTCCGTGCGGACGAAGTCGCGGGCACAGCTAGTAATATAATAATTATCGACGTGCTTTAGCAATGTGTCCCGTTATATTTATTTAATTCCAGTACTTTTGCTTTTCAATCTATGGTGCGCTAGGAATCAGTAGATATAATATTTACCCTATTGTTAAAGTACGAGTTATATCGATATTTTTCGTCGAACATTACAGTTCAATAGATATAGAATTGTTGTAATTGCTCTAAGTGTACTCTTAGGTTTGGGAATCCTAAAACACACTGTTTATATTCGATTGATTTGGCCTTCTGTTTCGTCCATTCATCGACCACAATGAACATAATTATCCAACAATGTACGAATGTTCGCGAGCGTGTCTAGTTCCCATATCATTTTGCATCAGACATAACATTGTATCATGGGATAGCATAAAATACTTTGACACGCAACTCTCTTAGAATTTGTATTGCTTAATGATTTATGAATTAGCAAAACGCTTCGTTGGACCTCCACAGCCCAGGTAGCTGGGTAACACGATACTAGTCAGAAGCCAGAAAATCTGGTTGGTCAAAGACCAGATTTTCTGGCTATTGACTACCCGTAACGACTGTCAAAGACGCCTTAATGACAGCTGGAACCAACAAATTAACTTTCTTTCTGAGGCACAGAGGAATTGCATATGTTAAGACAGCCACCCATCCACAGGGCGACCTCGGAAAGCGTGGCTTAACCTAGAAGGTTATTATTTAGCCACGATAATGTGGAATTATCACATTCGTAATTTCTATAATTCATATAATTCCTGGTAGGTACTGAATTTAGAAGTGACTAGGAATTAGTACCTACTTACCTCACCTAAAGGGACACGAGAGCCGAAGGGCAACCAAACACCATACCAAAATAATCTCATCTTAAGCCTATTATCTAAAAACAACGATAAATAAAGTATTGATGTTTTAAAGAGAAACAGGACCTCTATGGAATTTGAATGTTTGCTATCACAATATGGCTTAAGTTTAGAAATTAGAAAACCTACTAGTTTAAAAAGTACCTGTATAGAAAATTTTTTACACAATTTTCGAAAGCAATATAAATTTCAAATTATTGAAGTTTCACTGTCTGATCACACGTCACAATTAATTGGGTGCCCTATTAAAACACAAGGCGAGATTAAATTCTGGCGCATAAAACAACGTGATTACAATATGGAAAATATCAATAAATTTAAGACATGTATTAAGAGCTTATCATTCACTGATTTGTATTCAACTGATAACCCAAATGTAGCCTACAATACATTTATGGGCACGTTTAAACTCTTCTACAATCTATGTTTTCCATATAAAATTACCACAATAAAATCAACAAATAAAAAAACTTTTTAGCAAAAAATAGAACCGACTTCCATATAAAAACACTACAAAGGCAAAAATAACTTTAATTTCGGAAGGCGGTATCAAAAACGAAAATATATACAAAACTAAAGACACCGCCTTCCGAAATTAAAGTTATTTTTGCCTTTGTAGTGTTTTTATATGGAAGTCGGTTCTATTTTTTGCTAAAAAGTTTTTTTTTTTTTACGCCTGTTAGTGGGTCGGTTTGTAATTTATCTAGTTACAAAAGCCAAAATGTCAACTACTTATCACCTTTTACAAAATATTGCTTTTCCCGGTGCAGAGCCGTTAATTTTTGAGGAGTTCTCCTGGTACATCACCATCAGCTCTACTTCACCATATGCATTGTGACGAGCATAAAGTGCTTAACATCCATATTCAAGTAATCTAATCGCAATCAACGAAATACTTATTATTGAGTAGTTTCGGTGGCCATCTGGGGTCTTCATCATCAGTTCCACTTCGTCAAATGGTGCTTTTCGAGAGCAACTGCACAAGGTACTATAAGAAATACCCAAAACGCTATAGGTGTGCCTATAATATTTGAAGAGTTCCCTCGATTTCTCCATGATCCCATCATCAGATCCTGATTTCGTAACAATGGGACCAACTACAAAGTATACCCTTTCAAACAAAAAAGAATTTTCCAAATCGGTCCAGCCATCTCCGAGTTATGAGATCCTCCGAGATATACATAAGAAAAAATAAAAAAAAGTTCAAGACGAATTGTAAACCTCCTTTTTTTGAAGTCGGTTAAATACAAAATGGGTGTCGCGGGGGATAAAATTATGTAGTAAGATTAAAAGAAAACTGTTATGGCAATATAGACTAAAGCCAAATAATGTAAACAAATGCTAAATAATGTAAATAAAAACTATGCACGAAAATATAAAAATATAATTAGGCTAACACAATGTTCTCAAAATACTAATAGCATAAAAACCTCTAAAAATGTAATCAAAACTAGTTACATGGAAAATTATTAATCAGTCAAAACAAAACCCCTCCTTCTAGTACGATCTCCAAACTGAAGATAGGTGAAAACAAAATAGTAACATGTCCGCAAGAGATAGCTAATGCTTCCGGTGATTATTTTGTTGATAAAATTGTTCCTATTGCAAATTGTGGCACTAAAGTTACTAAACACATAGACAGGAGAAATAACTCTATATTTCTTGCACCCTGTAGATGTTGAAACGATTATATCATCACTGAAAAACACAAACTAGTGTAGGATATGATGAAATATCAACCAAAGTGGTAAAATTCACAAGTCAATATATTTATATCAACTCATTTGAGCCACATCATAAATTTATGT
The DNA here is from genome assembly GCA_943138885.2 of Tholera decimalis. Classification (NCBI taxonomy): domain Eukaryota; kingdom Metazoa; phylum Arthropoda; class Insecta; order Lepidoptera; family Noctuidae; genus Tholera; species Tholera decimalis. The sequence goes on along the minus strand of OW964563.2, from coordinate 19,407,783 downwards.
ATCTCCACAGGTATCTATCCTGATAGACTAAAAACATCTGTAGTGAAACCGCTCTTCAAAAAAGAAAATAGAGAACTTATGGAGTTTTACAGACCCGTCACACTTATACTAGTATTTTCAAAAGTTTTCGAAAAATTCATTAATAACAACTTTACAGCTATTTGGAGGAACACAATATTCTAGTTAAAGAGCAAAAAGGGTTGAGACAGAAGAAGAGCATAAATAGAGCGATCTACGATTTTCTACAAGTTGTAATGACAAAATTAGAAACTAAGACACCAATCTGCGCTATCTTTTGAGATATGACTCAAGCGTTCGACTATGTATTATAGAATCTTACTTGCAAAACTAGATCATTATGGTATACGGGGAAATGTTCTAAGCCTTATAGAATCGTATTTGACAGATCGCAAAGTATTCGTAGAGATAAAACGTATAAATGAAGCTAATAAAAGAGAAGAAACATACTTCTTACATGCGAACAGTAAAATATGGTGTGGGACAGGGTACTGTCCTGGGCCCCCATTATTTATTTTATATATAAATGACTTACCAAAAGTAACCACTCATCCTATAACATTGTTTGCGGATGACAGTACAGTTGCTATAAAATGTAAAAATAAAAATGAATACGAAGCTGACATAAATACTATATTATTTAATATTTTAAACTGGCTAGATAATACAAATCCTGAACTTTTTGAGACTAGCAGATACAGTCCCTCGTAGCAGGAGGAAAAACACAGAAAATATATTGCGATTACATAAAGCAAATACATAAAGCGCTACTACGTAAGACTATGTACGACATTCCACCAAATATTTATAATAGGTTACCAGATTAATTAAGAAGCTTAGATGATAATTCTTTCAAAAAACGTCTACATGATTTTCTAGTCAGTAAAATTAGTGATTTTCTCGAAGGTAAATATTGTGACTAGAAAATACAAATTGAACAAAATTGACAATTTTTTTATTTTATTATTTTACACATTATTGATATTTTGACATTTTTTTGTATTTTTTTTATTTATTTATATAGTGACATTTTAATTTTTTTGTATTGACATGGCCCTGATCAACTGAATTTAATTTGACATTTTTTAGTAATTTACAACATGGCCCTGATAAAATGAATTTAATAATTTTACTTATATTCTAAAATACTTTATTGTTTTGTTTGTATTATAAAATTGTAGGTACTGCTATTCTTTGTTAATTGAATTTTATCATAGGAACTATTTATTTTAATTTTTACTGAATGTTAACTATTCTTATTTTATGTTGATGCATGTACCTATTTAAAGCTACTAAGCACAAATTTGTTTCCGAATTTTAAACAAAACATATTTATGTAAAAGTTGCATGCCAGTTAGGTAGATCAAGGAGAACGAAATTCAATGTAATGTTAACACCACTGTGTATACCCTTAACCAGCAAATAAATGATTTATGATTATGATTAAAATTAACCAAAGTACCAAAAAATAACGATATTTTTAACAGGAAATCGCGTTTTATTGATCAAAATATTACTAATACGATATCAATTCTATTTATAAAAAATATATTTAAACATATTTTTTGTTATCAAATACTACCTACTGCTGTAGTTCATCTCATTAAGATTACAAAGTTCTATTACAAAATTATGATTCATCATTGCCCACAGCTAATCGTGCTGGATAACATAACGTAATATAGTATGATCGGTTTCCTACGTAATTGCATGTTATGTGATCACGTATTACACCGGTTTAGCTTGCTTTAAGAACTTCTCTTATTACGGAAATGCTCAGATGTCTAGCATTTTATTTCATTGAAATATAACACCACCAAAAACTACAAGGTTAGTTTGGTTATGACAGAAAAGCGTTTTTTTACGGTTCATTACACCAGAATGAAATAATAGAACCTATATAGAGCCACTTGTGTCAGTGTGTTTTTATATTTATGTCGGCGACGGAACCCTGAGCGCATACAACCGATAGACCGGTTTTTTAGAACTTCGGTTAAGTCTTAGTTGGTTAAAATATGATTATTTTCTCTTTAAGATTCCAGTAAGGCACATTTGGTAATTAACTAAATAAATGTTCTGATATAAACATAGTCATGCAAAAATCCATACCGTTTGTTTGTGCACTAATCAAACTCAAACATCAATCAAATTGTTATTCGACCAAAAATCAATCGTGTGTCTGAGCCTCGCTCAAATTAACATTTAGTGATTTGCTGCTTTTTTCCAATTCTTAGCGGACCATTAACAGCGATCAAGTATTTACCGTTCCCCTAAATAGGGGTACTACAGTACTTTGTTTGTAATTTTGACTTCAACAGTTCCCCAAATTGGTTGTGGGTTTTATCGCTTTTATCTATTCAATCAGCCGAGCCAATGTCCACCGGCTGGTGCAAACTTCCCTCTATTCGGGCGATCGTTAAAACTGAACGGAACTGGCCAGGTGTTACGCTTATTGCCTCACACGGTAACCAGTATAAACCCTGGAGTGAACTGTTTCAATTACATAAAATACCAACAGCCATGTCACATCTTCAGGGAGGTCGTGTTTGCAGCAGGGTACTTGCAACTTTGGTACATACAAACGAACTAAATGTTGATGCAGACCAAATTAGTCTTTAGTTTAGCTAATACCTTAGTTGATTATTAAAGCGGGACATTAACACCATTTGCGAAGGAGAAAAATGTAAAAAAAAAACTGATGAAATAAGACGCTCAAAACCAAATTAAGTAGGGTTCACAAAATAGCTGCTTCCACTTTGTGCACGATTAAGTAAAGTGCCAATAAACATTTTAGCATTTTGCTCGCAGTTGGTAATTTGATATTCTAATGGTTAGCCTACACAATACAAATAAATTATTAGCCTTGTTTACGACCTCACGTTATCTAGTGTGTTCAGCACTTATGTGGTTTGTAGGTGTGATGTCACCGACTAGCCGCTGTTGCTGAAAACTGTCCTACTTTCTGTTCAAACTTTTATTATGTTCACTGAACTGACGCAATAGCTAAATCCTTCCTACAAAATTATCTCAAAAATTATCTGTAGGCTGAACAATTCCGTTGTATATAGCCTCTTTGGGCCGGACTTGTTTGCAATTCGATTACAGTAATGTTACTTACCAAGATATAAGCGTAAGTCAAAAAAATTATATGCTAGACATCCCCGCATTCTGTATGCAAAGGTGAACTGAACCCACATAAGTTAGTAAACAAGTAACATTTAATATTTCCACGTCGGGAGGGCATCGTTACAGGGGTTTGCGACCGGCAGGTGACTCCGCATATGCCTCCCCTGAATGCCAACGACCCCGCTTTTACACAAACAGTCGCTTTATTGATAGCTACGGCAACAGCTGATCGTTTAAAATATTAAAGTTATAGCCGCAATAGATGCTCTTTACCGCCCAGTTAAGGATCGTCGTCAAACTTTAATCTCTCCTTTTAAGCGAAACGGCACACAATTTTAATGTTATTGAAATAAAATATGAGTAAATGTAACGGTTTGCATTTACCTAAAATACGGTGGCTAAGTACAGAAACTATATGCTCTTGGGATTTAAACAGCCTGCACTTGTTGCTTTATGCAGATAAAAACGGCGAGGAACAAATTCCTGGAACACTCATTGTGAAAATAACCTGTATTTTCATTAAAATTCTTAGCGAGTTTAATATAAAAATATGAGCAATGAGAAAGGGTAAGGCTAAAGTTGGCACATTTGATAGGAGCCGGATGCTGGCGGCCATTAATTAATAACTCCGTTAAGCCCCTGTATTAAAGCTTAACACATCAACCCGGCGGTTGCACAACTTCCGGTCAAATCCCGCGCTACCACCCGCAAACACTTCCGGTCAACGAAACTCTGCCGGGAGTTTACAAATAACGTGCGGAACGAATAATAATACATAGCATATTTTGTCGATAGATATACAAGATGGTACTTATATGTATGTGGGTACATACTGGGAGTTCGAGGCTTGGATTAAATAAGGTACTTAGCTATGAAGAGCTTGGTTTATGAGGGAATGTGGCCCGAGGGTTCTTAAATTAGGCCTGACACAATCATGACGAGAAATTCGCCAAGCGCTGAATACTTATGTATGTACTCTCAAGGTCTGTTGAATAAACCTTGGCTCAGATATAAGGAATTCACTTACAGTACTTCTCGTTGCCGTACCCTCTTTAGCTTATTATATAAGACAGAGGTATTTTTTCTGTGCAGAAAGGTTTACAACAAGAATAAAAACAAAGTCAAACTTCGGTTGGAATTGTTGTCAACTATCACTAATTTGGTGATACTTCCACACTGCTAAGTACGACATGAGATAGAGCTCTATATCCAGCATTAAGTTAGCAGTTTAACAACTCATAACATAAGCCTTTCAAGTACTAACTTGCCGCTAGAACTAGTACGTTTAACAAAATTACATGCGCCATTAAATCGTCTTCAAGAATAAATTTGACAGTCTTTCTCTCTCCCTCTGTTGCTTCTGAAAATCGAAAAAAAGAAAAAAAATTATAGGTTTTGGTTCACTGATATTGAACCATAAAAAACCGGTAATGAAATTTTGTGATGCTGCAAGACTTCTTTTTAGGGTTCCGGGTACTCGACACTTAAGATTACTACTGTCTATCTGTCCGCCATCACCACAGAGCTGTATATTACGAACCTTAATAGCTAGCCTGTTCATTTCAGAAAAAGACTAGCTTCTGGGTCCGGTTTCGCTCGCAAGAAAAGTCTATCACACTCTCCAGGCCTTTAACTATATACACACCTATTATCACAACGATACGTAGCATCATTTTGGCGTTATAGAAGGAAAAACTAACAAACACACAGCATTTATAATATTATAAAAGTATACCTACTCTTATTAAGAATACTATAACAAAATAAAATTACTCTAGGAAATTCACTTAATTTCAGACCTGGCTGATGATACGGAACTTTTGTAAACGAGCACGATTCGCACTTTGCCATCTTTTTTCAACTACGCGACATTACCATCGTACCGATCTACTAAGTGAATAATTTTAAAGACTTATTTCAAAGGATATTTGAATGTCTCCACGGCCATTAGTTCGGACTGAGATAGTTTATTCAGTTTCGGATTACTGCTGCTGTAATGGAGCAGACGCCATAATGATTTACATTATTTCAACATAGCTTAGAGCTGGCTTTCAACAGGGTAATAGACTACTCAACTTTTAAAACAAATAACTTATTTACTGCTTAATGTAATGATAATATTTGTAAAATAGAAAAATTAATACTAACTTAAAATAACTTTAAAACGGCTTAAGTTATCCTAAGTTTTTTACCGCATTCAAAACACCCGTTGCAGGCCTGAAATTCTAACGTTGAATTTTCGTCCAGCTACAAAATATAACAAACACAAGAAAAAGGTTATGTACAAACACAACAGCGTATGTAGAAAAACATTTAGATACGAATAAATTGTGAGACAAGACGGGCCACCCGTATTTCACCGGCTTATCTTCAGTCACCCGTAATGTGGTTCACTGGTGGCCCTTAGATAGGACGTACAAGGTGCGGCTTGCCAAAGTAAAAACAAAAGGTATTTAAGCTAATTTTTGTGTAAGCTCTTTAAACCAATAATTTCTCGGCGCTCCAAGTTGACAGTGGCCCTGGCAAAAGTTGAGAGTCGGCGAGCGCCTGCGGTGAGCCACGACCCCTCACTTGTGCGGATTACGGTCCGTTCAAACGACTAAATGAATACAGCCGAGTAATTCACGTTTTATTGTGTAAACAACGAATTACAGCCTTTAGAATATTTCTGTTGACAGTTACACAGTTCGCTTTCCAAATGAAAAGACCTGCAGAAGCTACCATTTTCATACACTCTTTCGGTATTTATTTCAGACAAAAATTACGGCCGTAGCTTAAATGCATTTTCGCTTTGCTTACTCCGCAAGGGAAATAAGCATAACGACGATTTAGTAGTGCAATATCTGGTTATTTTATGGAGATAAAATAAGCGTTGTTTATTTACTTTTTTATCTGATAAATAAGTCGTAAAAATCTGAACAAAAGAATTTTAAATAAATATGATAGTGTTGACATAAAGTAATGAATCGATAAATCCTACTTCCAAGGTATCGATTGCAAGAGTTTAATGATTTAATAATCCGGTGGATATCTAAGCTATTTTAAATTATGCAACCATTAAAGGCGAACGGTATGCGCTCGATGACAATAAACACTTTGTATTTTCACCGTAAGCTAATAAACAACCTGTTCACAGCCGGTCCCTTTCAGCTGGTGGTTTGCCTAGGGCTGAACATATTCATAACAATTACCTAAGCCTTATCGTCTGTCTTGACAGTTCAACAATGGAATTTAACAGTTACTTCTTTGACCTACGGAACAACATCACATACTCATGAACAATATTACACTATAGTGGTTTGTTTTTGGGTCTACACATTTTTTTGCAAAAAACCGTTACGAAGTTATTTAAACAAATTGTGCTTCTACAACTTCTCATATTTTAATTTAGCCACCCGCAAACTATGTTTCATAAAAATACATATAACTTTGTATAAATATATCAGCATGTTACGAATTTATTTAATTTCATAACACATGACGTGCGAATCGTGAACACGGCCAGTGCTGTATCAAAAATATCACGTTCAAAATTCAAAACAATTCAATTCGCCACTGGCATTCATAGTTAGGACTACAACCCCGAAAAAACCTAATCAAATATGGACGAGACCCCGCACCAGGTGACGACTGGCAGGTGTAGAACAATAGCTCGTCGTCTCTTTCACACCCACGCGTCAGCTATCAGTGTCCCACCCATTCACACGTTGACGTTAATATTTTTTCCAATTAGATTTTTTCAAGGGGGTAGATACGCATCGGTTTGATATACAGCGGTGTTACGACTTTTCATCCGTTCGCGTCATGCATTTCAAAAAAATTGGCTTTTGAGTTAGTCGTCGCCATTGTCGTTTTGCCTCGCTCCAGTTTCGCGTCACAGTTTCCGTGTTCATAGAGCATTCGCAGCAACTACGTAGACTTAGTAAAAAGTTTTTATGTTAATTAAATTCGGCTTTCAGTAGGTATTTTTCTTCAATCGCTTCGATGGCAAAAAGATACTGGATTACATTACATTAGTTAGATTGCGCTATCGGCTTCGACAGAACAATGGAAAATGAACACATACTGTATATAATATAAAGGCAATATGCTAAAGAGTATTATTTCAATGCAATACTTATCGGGGTGGAGATAAATGTGAGCGATAAGCTATCACTGGATCAATAAAGCGTAATGTAACTTTTGTAACAGTTCTCTATTCGCTTCGAAACAATACGTGGCCATCTAAACGCAAATAATAACTTTTGGTGTCGAAACCGAGCATGCGTTGTGTAACTTGGAACAGGATGGAAGAGATAGGCACACTGCAAATTAACAAAATATACGTTACTTAATCATTGAAGCTGGAGGTATTATTAAGGCGTATACAATATTTCTCAAACAATAGGTGTATGTGTGACCAATGAAAGTTAATGGTAGAATTTCAACAATGCTTTTAGAATTTGAACAAGACCTGGCCGAAATCTATCATTGTCAGGTGCATGTTGAATGTCTCAGTTGAACGGAACTTCACCTGGTTCATTAGTACACTCATCAGTCAATCGCTTATCAGACATAACATGACTACCATCCCCACTGAACGTTCCCAGCTAACGATTGGAACAAATCCTCTTATAATTGAGAACATATGTGTATTCTGATCTCCAATTTTACGAAGATCACTAATGAATTATCTGATAATTTAATCAAAATGTTTTAACGACTTTTCCAATTAATTGGGCCCTCAGGCACGAGGAAAATGTCCGAGGACGTGTGGCGAGGGTACCGCCTAGCGATTATCTCGTATGGCCAGCCCTTGGCATCGGCCAGCCCTGCTTTCTACGTCATTAACCTTTTATTAAGTTATCTATTTATAAAATAACGAAGGAAGCCTTCGTTATTTTTTTATTTTAATCTGCAGGTGCATTTCTTTTAGTGGCACGCTTCACCAGTCTTTTGATTAGTGATGCAACGAATACTACTTTTACGAATACGAATACGAATATCAAACCTACTATTCGGCGAATACGAATACGACTATCTCGCCATGGTAATAAAAGACTTATTTATTTGATGAATGTTTACTCTTCTAATAATAAAAATTTACTATAGGCAAATTTTTATTTAAAAAACATAAAATTTGTAGATTTTCTGGTTCTAGGCGATTTCTTTTTTCAGTCTGGGTGTTCCCAGCCGTTGAAAAAAGTCTTTCCGAGGCGACTGTACATGGCTTCAGTGAAAAATATTTTTGGCGAGCTTTTTCAGACTTGGAAATTTTTCAAATCTGCAGTAAATATAGTTGCGTACAAAAATATTAGTTTTAATATTCGCCGAATACGAATATTCGGAAAATGTCTACTATTCGGCGAATACGAATATTCGTATTCGTATTCGTTGCATCACTACTTTTGATGTATTCTAATTTTGAATTATAATTTTATTTGCTCATGTTTTGTTCAACCATAAAAGGACATGATGTAAGACTCAGTTTTTGACGTGTCATCAGTGTTCTATATCCAAATAATCTTCAGTTAAGTACGGTTGAACATAGTTGTACAAGATACCTTATTTGTATCTACAACCATTAATTATTGATGTTATACAACGTGTAACGGAAACCCCATATCTATCCAAAAGGGCTGAAGACAACATCTGGTATGGAGTCTCTATGCACAGTTTCAGCACAAAATAACTGATTCAAATAATTGATACCAAATTATTAGTTTCATATATTTCTTGAATACCAATCATAACAAACGTGTCACAGCACTACGAGGGTCGATAACTTTCCACGTCACTTGCCAATAACACGATAATTCTTTTCGTTCTTCTTAATTTGAAAAATTCGGTCTCTGGTATCAGTGGATTGGAATTTGTAATAAGATCTACACATGTAGACTTAAGATTACAAAACCCTTGCCATATCGTTTGTTATCATCCAAAGAAGCTATGCACTTGGTATGTATATACCCTTTAAATTATACGTTGTATACGTCTCATAAAATTATTTAAAAGTGGTGACTTCCGATAGTCATTTTCGTGACATTGTATAAGATACATTAAAAGGTGCGATTTACAAATTTTGATACAACAGACGACATAAACATTGAAACTTTAGTATTGAACTCGGTCATTTTAACTGTTTATTTATTTATTCCTTTAAAATTAAATTTTAAGACGTCATAAAAAGTATAAAAATATATGAACTGAAGCAGTAAATTTCCCCCAAACTAAAAATAATCTAAACAGTTTCTTTACGACACATTTCACAGTAAATAATTCTGTCACGAAATGATATTTTTTCTGTCGCCCAACAAAGTGTCATAAATGTGGACACGTCACTTACATATTATATGAGCGCGTATGAAATATTGTTAGAGCAGTTAATGGTGCCTTTGCGTGTGGCCGCGCCCTTACACCGTGCTCGCCTGTTCGCTGCTATGTGACCGCACCTTTATATTACCATAATGCAGATAGTAATTTCATATTAGAACTAACGAATTTTTAATTAAAACGCGATTTAAGGATTTCATTACCATTAATTAACTTAATTAAGGAGACCTTCACGAATCATTTAATTTCATGAATATGTAGGGTTTAGGTATGAAATTAGATTTTATATTGTGTATTAATAAACCTACACATTTTATTAAAGTTTTGCCATAAAGTATAATTAAGCATGCAATTTAGTGTTCAGCAGTAGTGTGAGTTTACAAAGTCATGTGAAAACTGTTGACACATAAATCACGTTAAAGCGAGGCGCTAGACAAAACGTCTCACGCGCGGCTACATAAAAATTATATCTTTTGTTGTAACAACATTGTTTTACAAATAGCGCTAATAATACTTCAAATAATTTGAGGTCGAAACCGATTGAAATCTAAATTGAATAACGTGGTGTTTTTTTCTCACTATTGTGTCAATTCATTCATTGGACCGAGGCGATTTAGTGACGCTACACACGGCTTTTTGGATTGGAAAACTAGTCGTTGAACCGAAGGGAACCTGCCAATATTCACGATTATTATGATCTCATGTTTATTGTTACCCACAAATAAAGTAGTTGTGGCAAGGTAATCGCATCGTTGATGACTATTCCATCACATACTTTTATTTTTAGATTATTAACCCATGGTATACTGTAGAGTAATAAAATTAGTAGAATTAAAAAAGCATGATTATTTTTATTATTTCTATTTCATTGATCAGATGATATAATAAGGTAAGGTGCAAGTTAAATCATATTATAGTCATCATACTAATAAAACATTATTTTTGTTTTTAGTTGTTGTGAAGATTTCTGTTCAAAAGGTTCTGGGATGAGATCTTTGGGAGCACCTGTGTATTAAGCACCAAAAATATTTCCATTTCAAATGGGAATACTTTTGGTGCTCAAAAATTGGTGCTCAAAGGGGAATACTCCGATCTTTGTTGCTAATGTAACATTCCGTCTGAATCATATATTTTTTTTTAAATATATGTGGGTTGAATTCACTTTAAATTCAGTTCGTGTCTGGAGTGGGTTCACAGCAATAGTGTAATGGGTGGGGTTCGAACCCGCGACCTCTCGATCACAAGTCTGACACCTTAGCCATTAATCTCAATTAGTGATGCAACGAATACTACTTTTACGAATATGAATATCAAACCTACTATTCGGCGAATACGAATACGAATATCTCGCCATGGTAATAAAAGACTTATTTATTTGATTAATGTTTACTCTTCTAATAATAAAAATTTACAACAGGCAAATTTTTATTTAAAAAACTGGTTTTAGGCGATTTATTTTTTCAGTCTGGGTGTTCCCAGCCGTTGAAAAAAATCATGGCTTCAGTTAATATAGTTTTGGGCGAGTTTTTTCAGACTTGGAAATTTTCAAATCTGCAGTAAGTAGAGTTGCGTACAAAAATATTAGTTTTTAAATATTCGTCTTATTATTTGCCGAATACGAATATTCGGTAAATGTCTACCATTCGGCAAATACGAATATTCGTATTCGTATTCGTTACATCACTAATCTCAATCTTCTTAACCTCTAGATATTAAGCATTGTAAACACACGAAAACGTAAGTCCAAAATTAAAAACATAAACAACACTATTTAAATTCAAATAAAATACCTTTCATAGGTGATTGTAATTGTCAAGACAGCTCTTTGCTTAGTCTTAGTTTAAGCTTTAAGACCTAAGTACAAGCGAACAATTTAAAACGAAAAGGCGCCATACTTGTTCCGTAACACGCTTGCAGAACAACACAGCAATATTTCACGGGTACTAGTCGAGATTCTCAGAGCATTGTTACAAGCACAATGTTGTTTTCTTGAGCAATATTGCTGAATTCGCAACGATTGCGAAACATTAATACAGACACGTCCGTCTTACAGTATGTTTGTAGTTACACATTGTCATACGCTGTGGAATTTGTAAACGGCACAAAATGGCAGTACTTTCAAACGTATTTCTGGTCTAAAAATGAGGTTATTTTATTATGAAATGTTGATATAACGGCTATATATGTATCTGCCTAGCCTATTCCTATGTTGGTGTCGGCTCCTAGTGTAACTAACTTGATACATCAAATATATAACACAACCTAGTTAACCGGGTCATACGTAACGTGACCATTTATTTTTTGTCTCAAAACGGGACACTGGTTTATCAAGGTCAATTAACAGGTTGTCAATGAAAAAAAAAACACTTAATTAATTTTTTTTATTTAGGAATAGTCAGCTTAAAAGTTACGAATTAAAAATATACAATATATACTTACCCGAAAAGTTAAGTTATATAAAATTTATATTTATCAGATGAACAAATTGGCTTTAATATAGCTGGTGATGATTTTAAGTAAGAATGAAATTCTTAGCTCGTTTTTTTATATTCACCTTAATTATCAAAATCGCCGTTAGAACTGAAATTTGTAACTGGGTTTTCTCAGTTGTCTACAATTTTTGAACAATTTCCCATGCGGAAACCTTTTTTAAATCAACCCAATAAAATATCTCCATTTCTATGGTAGGAGTAGTAGTAGTCTGATCTTCAAGTTTCAATACAGCTTGATGAAAAAAAATAAAGCCACAGTTTGGATGTGGAATCTTCAAAAAAGTTTTTTAGTAACGGGATATTTTTCAATACTCAAAAAGTAGTTTTTTAATGGCTGATACATTTTTGAAACCCTCTCCAAGGCAGGCATAAGAGGCTTTGCTATAGCCGAGCATTTGTTGATATTTCGTTTCAGTTTCGGCTCAAAACTCCTTTAGAGCTTCAACTCGAATCGTGTAAATATTAAAAAAAAATATATCTTCACAATAAGTCTTTCGTACGCGCGATCAAAACATGATTGAATTAATTTCGATGCACAATCATTAGACCGAAAGCTGTGGTTTTCTTATATCCCAGACGTCTTCTGCCGCGGCCATATCCAAATCCTGAACGAACACTTGCGTTTCGACATTTTAACTTAATATTTCATTGAATTTATTTTATAAACAATTTTAACCACACAATTTTAACAAGGGATGTCCACAATGTTACGATGGCGTATCGCCGTTTGTCTTGTAGTCCGATGATGGAACGGGCTTGGCGGAATTAGATTGTGTAATTCCATCGCACACTCCCCGAAATGTAACCGATAAAAAACCGATAGACTTGCAACTCTTCGTCGATGTTCAAGGCTCTGGAGCTTTGATTCGACCAGTGCATCGTTGCCAATGAGTCTCTTGGCCCGCTTCTCGATAGACTCAAGCGCGTCCAGTTTGTATTTCGCAGATCCATCCCAAAGATGAGAGCAGTATTCCATAAATGACCGAACCTGGGCTTGATACAAATTGAGCAGCTGTTCCGATGTGGAGTACCGTCTCACCTTGGCTAGGATTCCCAACTTTTTTGATGCTAACTGAGCCTTAGCCTCGGTAAATGGGCCAAAATTGAGTGAGGAAGTTAAAGTCACCCCAAGAAGCTCAATATGATCGGTTATCGGCACGGTTACACCACGGAAAGTAGGAGCTGGTTCAAATTGGCTCCTTTTTGCGCAGAAGAGATACGCCTGGGTCTTAGCTGCATTAAACTTGACCAAGTTGGCATCGGCCCATTCGGAGATAGCCTTCAAGGACAAGTTCAAGCGTCCAACCATGTCCTCACGGAGAGACTGGATCTGTGACCCACCAGCTCGCGCGCTGGACACATATCTCTCAGAAACTGTACTGTTGTCTGCATACCCAAAGGTACCGGGCATTCGCAGATCGTTAATGTGCAGCAAGAATAAAGTTGCTGAGAGAACAGACCCCTGAGGGACCCCGGCATTAATTTCCAATTGACCAGATGAGCAGCCATCAATGACCACTCAAATGGACCGATCTCTCAGAAAGTCTTCAATCCAAACGCAAAGTTGAGTGGGTAAACCGAAGGAAGGAAGCTTAGCAATAAGGCTATCATGCTAGACCCTGTCAAAGGCCTTGGAGATGTCAAGGGATACAGCAAGTACTTCCCCGTGCCTCTTAATGGCCTCGCCAGATATGAATGTTAATGGCAAATATAAAGTACGTAAAAAATAAATAAATACAAATCCCATCATTAAAAGTCAGAAGAATATTCCAAAACAAAAAGTGTTAGTTATTTACTAGGTACACGAGCATTAAACAACAACAAAACAAATATCGAGAAGTGGGCGAACGAAAAATCTGTCAAATAAATAGTCAACAAAGCACGAGCGACGACGTCTTGGCCACTCTCGGCTATCTTCGCATCGACCGATGAGTCCGATGACGCGGTCTCAGAAAACGGGACAATTTTGCGTCCCAGAGATCATTGCGGGGACACCGGGACTCGTATTTATAAAAAGGGACAGTCCCGTTCAAAACGGGACGTCTGGTCACGTTAGTCATACGATACCAAAAAAAAAAAATTGTTCAAGACTATACAATTATTGTGCCTTATACATATTATGTAGTAGTTAGTGGCAAGATACAAAACATGCGCTACTGAGCTTAAATTAGGAGGATTCCTTTGCTATAAACGCTAGGCAATAATGGATACTGGCGCCAAATTTTCTGACTATATGTAGCGACTATTAAACATCTTCATTTTGCTGCTGTAACCAAAGCTTAATCCGTTTTAATACCTTTTCTTTACCTTGTCTTTATATGGAATAGGTTAGCGTTTGACCACCTTCTCATCTGATGGTAAGTGATGATGTGGTCGAAGATGGAACCTATTCACTCTTGACTTAAAGATCCCCAGGTTAAAGCTATAAGCTAGCTATTATACCTTAAAGTAATTATACGAAAAAAAAAAAACAAATTTATAAAAGTACATAATTATAATATCTAGTAACAGAGAAAACAGACTCAATATTTATCGAAAACCAAACGAGACAAAAAAGCCTTATCAGTCCCCTTCGCAAAACCACTGTTTTCAGTACATTATGTTTATTTGAGATTTCTCTTTCTAATTATTAACTTCAACGCTTTATAACTTCATTTCTGATAAGGCTATTTACAAAAATCTTTCATAATTATTATTTACTAGAGCTAGTAAGTATATTCGTTGGTAAATAAAAGAAAATAAATTGCTCACATCCATTTGTCTAATTTAGTATTGAATGAAGACTACTTGACTAATCAGTAATCATATCGAGCCCTAACAATGCAGATTATGTTAATTCGTTCAAGAAGGCTAAGTTTACTTGGTAAACAATTGGCAAGTCTACAAGCACAGGTAATCGATTTCAAGTGGTCAAGTCTGTAGCCCAAGAGGTCTTAGATTATATTCGAAAGCCTGTATCTAACTAGTAACCTTCACTCTTTTATTCGCGAAAGGGGGAGAGCGAAATGTACAATAGAAATACATATTTCAGATTTTATCTTAATTCATGTACCTATTATGTTACCAACACTAGTGTGCTTAATTATGACATTGACCTTAATCTATAGTCATATAACAAAGCAGTAAAACCCCATATCTATGTAGATACAACACAATCCAGCGTTTTTTAGAATACTTGTTGATCTGTTTGTTAAGCAGAATACAAATATATGATTTTAATAAATGTGAATGGCGAAAAAAAATTTTGCATTATCAAAATAAATACATTAAGTAATATTATTTTTCACTTCCTAAAATAAAAAAAAGAAATTAAAAAACCCGACTGTAACCTTATACTAAAACTAACTGAAAAGCTAATAAAAACAAGCCCATTTTAAATTAAATAAAAGTTGGAAGCAGGCGGGGCCCATACCATTATTATAGTTTCAAACTCAAATGGGTTCCGCCTGCTTCCAACTTTTATTTAATTTAAAATGGGCTTGTTTTTATTAGCTTTTCAGTTAGTTTTAGTATAAGGTTGCAGTCGGGTTTTTTTATTTTTTTAATTACTTTTTTTATTTCCAGCTTTTTAGTTTACAAATGTGAAAGATTTCGCAGACGATTTAGTTCTTGATACGTTTTTTACGATTTGTCACTTTAAATTACTTTTAACCATATAAGTTGTGTATATGTTTGTAATCACCTTTTAAAACCCTTTATTTCAGGAAAAAAAAACTTTTTTGAACGCATAATATGGCGCCAAAAATCCACCATTTTGTTTTTTTTTTTTATTTTGATATACCCAGTGTCACTTTCACAGTCAATACGAATCTAACGATACCTCTCAAGCTAAAATCCGTGGAGCCGTCCAGGCCACAGAGCGTGCCAAACAATTATACATACATACATACTCTCGAAAAACATAACCCTCCTTCTGGCGCAGTCGGGTAAATATTGATCTGAACAACCACAAAATGTTTTTTAAGTGTGCTCCAAGCCCTTTTTTAACATCTATGGTATTCAAAAATATATAAATTTATAATTATAAAAATATATGGTATACAAACATGGTATTCAAAAAACTAATATGAGTATTCTAGAATTAACGAAAAGAAGAATTAGGTAATTGTTCTACATGGTGTTTTAGAAGTACGTTTTCATATTTAAAAAGGTGTACAATTAATTTTATTTTATTCAATTACAGATCTGAAGATTTCTAAAAAGTACTCATCTTCTCTTCGTTTTTGCGATTTCTCAAATAACTTTGTTCAGCACCAAGCCAGCCAACGGTAACTGGTATGTCCGAACTGTCCACGGTTCGTGGAGCCCTAACTACGTTGCTTTACCAACAATGGCCTCTCAGGCCTTACCAATAAATAATACTAACCACTTACCTGAGCTGGAGACGACAAGCTACGACCTTTCCTGAGATCACGTCCGTGTGGTATGTGTGAAAGTAGGTAATGAGTAATTGAAACGTGTAATGTGGGCAAGTGTTGATGGACGGAGGTTCCCAAGGACGCAGGTCCTCACAATGCGGTCCCGGCAGCATTCACAGCACCACTCTGCTACACTTTAGCACCAGATTGGAGCAGCTATTTATCACCAATTCACAATTACTTTCAGCAAAGTTCGCGTGTCAGACAGGCTGACGTCATTCGGCGTTATTGTTCAAAATATCCCAGTGTGGTAGTCAAAACGGGATTCCAATTTCCAACAAATCATTAATTGCGACCAACTTGTCGATAAAAACACAGATTCACCCGGATACAATTACAAATCAATAAAATCGATCTCAACAACGAGGCGGTTCCTTTTTAACAGGAAGCAAAGGTTATCTGTCAAGTGAAAAAGTTATGTCAAGACCACAGATAATTAATATTGCCAACCAAAAGGTGCGTTCTCTTACACGTTGGACGGAACAAACTTACTGATAAAATCTACAATACAGAGCGAAGTTACGAAAACAGCTAGTATACTAAACAAACATGCATTGGAGAGTACCATAGAAATATAATATCTATGAAGAGTACCTATATTAACATTTAACCAATATGCGGACACAAACGCAAAGCTGTTAGTAATGTAGGCACCTGCCCACTATAGCAAATTTCTTGCAAACTAGTCAGTAGGTACTTATTATTTATCTGATGATGACTCAGACTAAAACGCACGTTGGTATCAATTTGAATACACAATATTAGTCAGACTATAAATTACTCCTCGTTCCTTAGCTTATACCAAAACACAATAACAGTGCACAAATCATTTCTATACGATAGTTAGCAAACTAATCAATACTAAAAGAAGCTCCACAAGCCTTCGGCACATCGGTGTTCGAAATGAAATTAGTATGCAAGGGACGGAGTAAGGGACATCGATGTCCCAATATTTCAAGTCCTACGAGACGCATACAAAGTCTTCTATATTCCTTACTTGTCTAACATGATATATACGCACACACACATATGTGCTAATCCTGCCTGGCCTAATATAGGCATAACGTCTATGGGTATGTGCCAGGGGCGTGCACAGGATTATGACAGGGTATGCGGCGGAGTAATCGGTCACAAAAACTTTTTCTTTTATAGATTTTTAGTATAGCCACAGCCACGCATCGTAGCATGGTGGCGATGCGTGGCTGTGGCTATACTAAAAATCTATAAAAGAAAAAGTTATTGTGACCGATTACTCCGCCGCATACCCTGTTATATTCCTGTGCACGCGCCTGGATGTGCTATGTTGGACTTCCTTTTCGGACTAATAATAAGTACGTCTTCGGAGCATAAAGACCTAAATTAGTTCTCTAGATCAGACAAATGGGTTTTTAATTATAAAATTTGACGTTGAATATTGGTCTCGGAAAGCACGTTAAGCTGTTGGTCACGGCTGTCACTTGAACATCTTTGGCAGTCGTAACGGGTAGTCAGAAGCCAGTATTTTTGACACTGGTTTAGCTAAGGGATATCGTAGTACCCAGCTACTAGGTTGTGGAAGTCAAATAGGCAGTCGCTCCATGTAAAACACTAAGGCTGGAAACAGTGCTTGACCGACGGTCGGCGCTGACCGTCAGTCGGCGTAGCTATATCTATGCAAGCCTATGAATGCGCACTCAGCTACGCTGACGATTTTCACAACCGACGGTCAGCGCTGACGGTCAAAATGTACGGTCAGCGCTGACCGTCAGTCGGCGTAGCTATATCTATGCAAGCCTATGAATGCGCACTCAGCTACGCTGACGATTTTCACAACCGACGGTCAGCGCTGACGGTCAAAATGTACGGTCAGCGCTGACCGTCAGTCGGCGTAGCTATATCTATGCAAGCCTATGAATGCGCACTCAGCTACGCTGACGATTTTCACAACCGACGGTCAGCGCTGACGGTCAAAATCTACGGTCAGCGCTGACCGTCAGTCGGCGTAGCTATATCTATGCAAGCCTATGAATGCGCACTCAGCTACGCTGACGATTTTCACAACCGACGGTCAGCGCTGACAGTCAAAATGTACGGTCAGCGCTGACCGTCAGTCGGCGTAGCTATATCTATGCAAGCCTATGAATGCGCACTCAGCTACGCTGACGATTTTCACAACCGACGGTCAGCGCTGACGGTCAAAATGTACGGTCAGCGCTGACCGTCGGTCTAGCACTGTTTCCAGCCTAATACTCAGCTGAATCCAGTTAGACTAGAAACCGACCCCCAACATAGTGAAAAGGCTAAGCAGATGCATATTATGAATCCTGAGATACTATCAAACTATCGTTATTAATCATACTAAAATTCTTAATTCGGAAACCATGCAGATTTGTTCGTGGTTATGCGTTAGAAGTTTGCTAGTAGCAGCAGTCAAGATTAAAGCCGGTTGCGAATATGCTAATCTATACTAATATTATAAAGCGGAGAAGTTTGTTTGTTTGTTTGCTTCAACGCGCAAATCTTCGAAAGTACTCGGTAGATTTGGATGCAATTTGGTATGGAAGTAGCTTGAAGCTTGAGGAAGGTTATAGGCTACTTTTTACGCGACTGCAAAAAAGGAGAGTTATGTTTTTACCATGATAGAATCCACGGGAGCGAAGCCCCGCGTGAGTACTAGTAGTATTTATATTTGGCTAAGTGAGGGTGTGCCTTTATTATCAATTACAGGGTCGCATTTTGACCCCCAGAAATTTGATCTGATGGAATTGAAATAATACTAAATTACTAATTAACTTCTAATAACGTTCACAGACATTCCTACTGACGTTATATACATATAACAATAGGTATTTGCCATCTGGTTATTTTGTCGTCTTAGCATCATGAATATTGTATTAACAGTTATTTAATGCACACTTTGAATAAGTAATGGTTAGTAAAACAACGGCTTTGTTTATTTATTGTAAAATCTAATTGACCTAGTTGTTCGTTGAATTATAAAGCTGATTGCTTATGTTTAGCAAGACAATAATAGTAATTAATACGAATTTTAATACTTACATTAATCTTGTAATGTAAAATCATAGTTTTTTTTTTGTAAATAGATGAACAATAGGCAGGACGAACTAGATTATAAAGAATAAAACTAGCACTAAGTACACTAATCTAGAACCTAAAGTTAAACATGACCCAAAAAGCAAATGTATGCATTTGCTTTTTGAATCATGTTTAGCAGTCAAATAAGCCTCTTAATTCTGATTGACCAGAAAATCTGAAAGTCTTCCGCTCAATGTTATTGTGGTCAATCATTCACAGCTAACAAGCGAGGCGATTGATGGCAGCTTAACCCATCGGATTGATCTATTTCCAGGAACGTTATTAGTTACATGTGAAAGCGCTAAATACCTAGACATAATCATAACTGTTACGCACAAAAGTTACATTTCACCAGCAAACTTCTTTAGTTGCTTTTTTATTGATAGGTTCGCGTTTGACCACAATCTCACCAGATAGATAGCGATGATGTCGTTTACAATGTAGCACGCTCGCCTACAAGCAACAGTTTCACTCATGTTTTGAACATCCCAGTTTGTAGCTATCAGGAAACAGACCCGCAAGGGAATTCCTCTTCTAAGATGCACGCACAATAAAACTATTCCCAAAACGTTTGTGTCGTATATTTTATTTACTATCTAAAGTTAAATCCAACCGAACCTTGAATTATGTAGATAGGGCACTTTTAATCCGAAACCAGACATTGATTACGTAATCAGAACGTCATGGAGCAGTCTAAACAAAAACAATCAATTTACAACTCCTCAAGGATCTCAGCGAAACAAACATGTCAGTACAACAAAAGGGCATGTTGTCTATCAAGACTGAACGTGTCGTGTCATAATAATTGATTGAGATGTATTTTATAACGTCTGGCTAAATATAATTTTGACAGCAGTGACACTACACGTTACCTTTAAATATTTATTTATTTTATGTATTTATTTATTTATTTGTCTCAGACCATTGATCCATAGAGTGTTAGTAAAAAACTTAACCTATTGTTAGTACAATAAATTAAAACATAACATCAATTTAATTGGCGACATGCACGCCTGTGCGCACATGCCTACCAGCCCAGTGCCTGACAAATGGCCCATCTATTTTGTCCGCCAGTGTAACTAGAATGTTGTTGGGGCTACCCCTGAATCGCCGCAGCGCAGATGCACATCGCTTGCGCATAACAGCATAAAAGTCATCTACTCTCGCTTCAGCAAACATGCCAGACGCGCTGCAAAACCGAGGTAGCCCCAACAAAACCCTCAGCGTATTATTATATTGAACGCACAGAGCGCTGTAGGCCTTTTGCGTATACCTGATCCACAGGTTGCACGAGTAAAACGATTGACAATAGGCTCGGAATAGAGTCAGTTTTACCTCTTTAGTACACCGTGCAAACCTGCGCGCAAGCATATTGCATCTGGCCGCCAACGCTCTGCGCTCCCCATCTATGTCTTGGTCGTCTACGAGGCAATCCGTGACCACATGACCGAGGTATTTTATATGAGTGACGAGCTCCAACGACTAAAATTAAATTTAAATTGTTGTATTGTCTGTAATTACAAACAACATATACTGACCATGTCATCATCTGCTGAGTCCTTTCCCAATCATGTTACGTTCAGCTTCCAGTCTAACCAGACGGAGCTGATTAGTATTATTTTACATAGAGTAACTGCTTATCCGACCTCCACACTATTGCTGGGTAAGACGAAACTTCTAGAAAAGACTTGTGTCATATCTGTTGGCTTCTACCTGAAGTGACAACTGTCTAAGACGTATAATAGACAGCCGAGACCAATGGGTTACAGTATTTTTCGTGGCACGAAAGTATCTCGATATTATTATGTGGACACGCCCTATCAACAATGTCGGATCTGAAAATATGCAAGTTTCCAGCAGAGGAGTTTAAAGTTTAAAAGCATGATAAAAATGTTATTTTATGGATTACGATTTTCAATTTTGGAATGAGTGTCATATATCCAATATCCATATATATAATCGTAATCCATAAAATAACATTTTTATCAT
Source organism: Tholera decimalis (assembly GCA_943138885.2). Classification (NCBI taxonomy): domain Eukaryota; kingdom Metazoa; phylum Arthropoda; class Insecta; order Lepidoptera; family Noctuidae; genus Tholera; species Tholera decimalis. Next base: position 19,386,353 of record OW964563.2, on the reverse strand, counting down.
GCTTTTAAACTTTAAACTGCTCTGCTGGAAACTTGCATATTTTCAGATCCGACATTGTTGATAGGGCGTGTCGATGTTATGATGGTCACCCATTGACGGACTGTTTACATGCTAAAAACTCAGAAAACATTTAGAACGAATGCGAAACAGCTTCTTTATCTATTGTGCAAGCGACTCCTAGAAGCAGTTTGGCGACGTTGCCAACATAAAATCTATTGTCTTGCAATCACGTCAAAATAAAAGCATAGACGTTCGCACACAATTCGCCATCAATTCAGTCAAACTGTCTAAACATTCAGACTTACAATCGACAAGCTGCTTTAAACCTAACATTCTTGTGATATACGGCTCACTTGTTATCCTCATGACGGCTATTACCCATTTCTTACCACTCGAATACCTGAGAGGCTGATCGGCATTGAAATATATCTAGCAACACTATTTTCTGATTCACAAAAGCACATTCATTCATTCAATATACTAATTTATGCAACACTATGTATTCATGAACTAATTTATTATACCTACTGTGTCTGCACCTACATCAGACTTCAAAATGTCGGAAAAAGTTTAATGATATATATAACAAATATTTACGGTATTTCAAATATAGTTTTAAAATGTTTCTTTCGTGCAGCCACGGCTACTAACCATTGGGCACGCCGCAATCGCGGCGATAAGTCCCCTCTTTGAGGAGTGGCTGGAGAGACGCCACGGCGTCCTCACCTTCCGCCTGATGCAGGTACTGACTGGACATGGCTGTTTCGGGAGGTACCTGTTTTGGATACAGCGGGAGGATACGCCCGGGTATCGTCATTGTGAGGACCACCCGAAGGACACGGTGGAGCTTACAGTGGAGGTGTGCCCTACTTGGGTGGAGCACCGTTCTGTCCTCGTGGAGGCGATTGACGGCGCGGCGGCGACCGTTCGCGGCCGGCCTTAGTTCAGACCATGGAGTAATGAGATAAGAGAGTGAGAGGGAATGGGATGCAGTCGCCTCCTTCTATGAAGCAGTCATGTTAGCGAAGGACGAGGTGAGCAGGGGTAGCTCACCGTCCGGTAAGAAACAGGCCCGGGTCGGCGGCGCGTCGTGTTACACGCGCGTCTTAAGGAGCTGTCAGCATTAGTGACGGGGCCTCATAAGGCCATTGCCCGCCGCTTAACCCAGAGCGGGAGAAGTTATTCGATGATTTTCCCACCCAGAAAAAAAAGGGCAACTAACTATGCTTGTTTAGTAATATAGACTACGAAAATATGCATTAACGTTGAAAATTGCAAAGTATGGTTAGTCCAACGTACGCGTAATTACCTCTCTCACCAAGAAAGAAGCGTTAATGCTTTGAAATTGTGAACACAGAGTAAATTAGTGTTAAGAGCACAAACAAAGGGTATGCCGAGTATTGCAAACTGCACCCGTCGGCTTTATGAACATAACCGAAATCCACAAAAACAGCGCTTGTAATGAATTTCTCATCTGAGTAAGTGCCGAGTGGCCTGTTCAATGGACATACCTTCCATGTTAACCACTACAGGTTTGTATGTCACGCTCCTAATTGCATTTTACACTCGTTTCTTTATTCCAGTTGTCGATTCACTTACCTGGAACAAATCAAAAGAAATTGCGTTAGTATTCAGTTGAAAAAAATAATAATTCAACGATCTAAAAACTATTGGAGATCATTTAAGAATGTCAGTCGGTGAATTTCCCGATTCGGCACAGATTATAAGTAACTTTGACACTATATTTCTAAAAAATTGGCAGAAATCTTAACCGTCTACGACAATCAAACTGTATTTTCCGTCTTTCCTCATAAAAGGAACCCCTTCCCCTCCTAACACTTTTATGTATTTTATGTAACAAGCCTTGTAATCCCACGTAGAGGTAACCCTACACCGCAAAAGGGACAAAAGCGAATTTCACTCGTAGCCCTATGTCTGTATCCGAGCGTATTTACCCATACTACGTACTTCAGCCGCGAATGAATCCGAAATGAGGCAAATAAGCAATTATGCGCTCATATTCAGGTTCGATTACGCGATGTGGGAAATTTTAGATGCACCGTTGGACACATGAGATCGCAGACCGCGTAGTGACTGACAGTACCGTTGTCGGACACCGATTTAATTAATGATTCTGGGAATTCAGTAAACGATTTTGACTGGGTCAATATGAATGCATAACAGTGTTCCGTGTTTAAAGTGAAGCGTATAGTACAATTTTCCGGAGCATTTTCCCCACGAAATTTCAAGTTGTATCATAAGCAAGCACTCGAGGAGTTCGCGGACCGTTTAGTGCAACGTCTGTCGTCTGAATGTCTGCGCGGGTACCTCGCTCCCCGCTTCCTCCGGTCAGAGACGGATAAACTTCTGCTATATAGTTCACTATCCCTACTTAGAGCGTGTAGTCCGCAAGGCGCCTGCAATTTTATCAACAACATATATGAGGGGTCGCATTTACATAATAAGCCTCCGCCCGCATACGAAACATGCTCAATGTATTCAGATTTTCGTTATTATTTTACCTCATTCAATCCGCTCGCAAATTATGTGGAGAGGGTTGAATCAAACACATTGATAACAACGAGGTGAATTTAATATTCATCACTGCGTTTGCGGGTTAACTGATATGAAAGATAATCTTGTTTGGACGATTTAGTTGCATTGATGTGACGTCATGATATGCTGTTAAATAATAACCGCAGTCCACTAGTTGGACTCTCGTTAGTTAATAAAATGGCATTTAGCGAGCGATAACTATATTTTTTGTTTTATTTTATAAAGTTTGTGAGGATGGAAGTATAGATGTATGGATGTTTGTTACTCTTTTACCCAAAATCTACTGAACGGATCTGAATGTAAGTTAAATAGATAGTTGACATCCTGAATTAATACATAGGCTTATACAGAGTTGATACGACCGAGGGGCTTTCCTTTAAACTGAGTATACTAGGTACCATTTTCAAGCTTTGTACCAACAATCAATTAAATAGGAGAAGTAGTTTAATCGCAAATGATTTTGATGATATGCACCTTAAAGTGATAAATCTGATCAAGACAAGAGATAACACACGCCGCGCTACGTTGCCACTTTGTTACCTAGGTATTTAAGGTCAGTCACATTTATTTACAAAGGGTGGTTGCGTTTTACTCTGATTTGTAAGCTATTTAGTTTATATGAAAAAAAAAATATTTATTATTATTTATTTTTTAACTGTATCAAATTAACACTAAACACGATATAGTATACGTAGTGTAATTATTTAATTCCCCTCTGTCGTATCAAATCTGTATGTATTTTTTATCCCTGAATTTCCACGGCATCGGGATTTACGGGGAAATCCCTCCCATGCGGACAAAGTCGCGGGCAGAAACTGGTATTTTATATTAACCTTTAAAATAAAATAAAACACGGCAAACACCTTTCAGTGATGAATTTTTTTGTAAAAAGTATTTGCTGTTCATTTACAAAACATTATCAAAATAGCCATTTGAAAAACAATCCTTACTCCAGTTATTTCATGACGTTCCACGAATCCATTTGTCGTTTTATTGAAATATAAAATGGATTGTGTTAAACATTTTGCGCTTTTGCGTATGATTTTTAAAATTTACCAAGCATCACAATAATCGGGCACGCCGCAATTGCGGCGGTAAGACCCCTCTTTGAGGAGTGGCTAGATCGGCGTCACGGCGTCCTGACCTACCGCATGACGCAGGTCCTCACCGGACACGGAAGTTTCGGGAGGTACCTGTGTCTGATGGGTAAGGAAGAGACGCCTGGGTGTCACCACTGCGAGGGTCGCCCTGAGGACACAGTCGAGCACACGGTGCAGGACTGCCCAGCTTGGGCAGAGCACCGACGTGTCCTCACGGCGACAATAGGCGGAGACCTCTCGCGCCCGGCCTTGGTCGAGGCCATGCTGCGGGGCGAGAGGGAGTGGGAAGCGGTCGCCTCCTTCTGCGAAGCAGTCATGCTTGCGAAGGAGGAGGCGGGCCGCGTGAGGGAGAGGATGGCGTCCTCCCTCCAGCCCAGCCGCAGTGGTAGACGCCCACGGCGTCGGACGTCGGCCGACGATCTCCGGCCACCGTAGGCGCGGGCATGCGGACAGCGAGTAAAGGGCAACTCGCTGTCCGACCATGGACCATGCCCGGGTCGACGGCGCGTCGTGTTCCACGCGCGCCTCAAAGAGCGTCAGCAACATGACGAGGCCCCCTCTGCAGAGGGCCGAAGCCCGCCGGGGTCGTGGGACTCATCCCGTTACCGTGGCCCCGGTATGTAAAGGGTTATTGAAGGAACACCGTGGATTTTAGTCAGTAAAAGTCTGACAGTCCCTCCCACCCTGCCCGGAGTGGGAGGACTTATTTGATAATTTTACCACGCTAAAAAAAAAAAAAAAAAAGCATCACAATAATATAGTCATTCCATGGGTAATTGGAAATAACGTTCAATAATTTTTACAAAATTGGTAATGATGAAACAAAAATAATGATGTATATTTACTTATTCACATTTATTCTTTATCAATGTTATCCCACTGCTGAGCTTGCAAGGGCCACCACTAAAGACCTCCTGGGTTTTCACTTAACCCAGTCTAATGGTTTTGTTTACAGCTGGCCAAATATCATGTCTTCAACTCTTTCAGGTGTGTTGCCTTTTCAAGTTAATCTACACGCCTTTCAAGTATAACGCCAGCACTTCCTAGGTCTTACAATGACGCCTAAGAAGAATTTGAAGCATAGTAATTTTATTTTATTCTTGATAGGCTCACGTTCGCAAACTTTCTCACCTGATGGTTAGCGATGATGTGGTCGAAGATGAAGCACGCTTGCTTAGAAGTAACCTTTTCGCTCATGATTTAAAGACCCCCAGGTGATAGCTATCATGAAATACAGAATCTCTAGCAGGGAATTTCACTCCTTGGCTGTAAATACGCACAAAGAAAATATTCCTAAAACGTTTAGTGCAAAAGTTATTCTAATAAAGTTACTAGAAACGTCTAGATCATTACTTACAAGGAATTATGTCTCCAGTAATTTCTACTATAAAGGTTCTGATGAGAGCATAAAATAAAACCGAATCGTCAGTTCACAGTCAACGACACAACGTTGGTCGCGCGCCAAGCGTCGCGCAATGTCGCCTAATGTCGCACCGAGGCGCGACACACGCTAATCGAACTCTCTACCAATTTACAATCACGCTTCACTTAAAGGTTAACATTTGCCAAGAAAAAATCATCACATTTTGATATTTATAAGCTACGAAAATAGCACACCCCTAAGATCTTACTATAAAACAAAAATAAATCTCAAAAACAAAACAATTCGCGTTCTTTATATTATGTTTTCCATACCGTAAATTAACTATCAATCACATTAAACAATAGCCATTTTACTTTGATGTTTACATATAATATTTTCGTAACAAAATTGTGGAGACTACGTTTTTCATCAATTTTAGGAGAGCTGTCATGCTCCGTCGCAATTAGTCTCCATTTGAGGCAGGAAATACGTACCTAATAATTATTTACTTGAAACCAATTCAAGAGGACAGCTCTATCGTCAATTTAAATGAATAAATACTGTAGGCCAAACGTAGCGTGAAATCATCGTAGTAACGCGATTACATCCCAATAATGACTCAACTAGAGCTCCCTCGCAATATAAGGCTACGAACGCATTGGCGGAGCGCGGTACGAATGTTAATGTATCTGCGTCCGCAGTCAGCTTCGTACTCCCTCGTCGCCATAAATCATAGTACCTTTTGTGGCTTGTGTCCCTGTCCACACATGACTACCGGATTGGACGAGGCACCTTGACTGTTGCCAAACTGACTTAATTTGACAATGAGACAGCATGTCATTATTATATGAAAAAATAATAACAGTTTAAAGCTCCTACCGGAAATTAATTTATCATCTCATTCATTCAGCACATAGTATAAAACGAATATTTTAATTCAAACAAATCGCTACGTCAAAACAGTCCTACAGCGGCTGTCATAATTTCATGACTAACTATTTTTCACTTAAACGTTATTTTTCCGGTATATTTAAGCTCGGCGTGCATGAAAATGCGATTTCCTCAAATTGATTCGGGATAACTTTTTGAAGACGTGCAAGGAATAAAACAATTTCCTCGTGGAGATTACAGCGGCGAATAATGTTTACTTTGCACTTTCAGAAAGGATACGTATTTTTTTTTCATTTTCTTATGAAAATTAGAAGGTTGGCAGCAAATCAAAATATCCAAGAAGCCGGTGGAATTTATAGAGCTTTTGTACGTGAATATTAAGACCAAGCCAAATATGTAGACTAGAACAGCTTCTTCAAATGACTGAATAGTCTCAAAAAGGTTTCGTTTGTTGTTTAATTAACTTTTTGATTTATTTGCGCGAAACCTACATGGTCGTCCTACTCGCAAATTAAGCAAAAGAGCATCAAACATGTCTCACATAAATATTGCTCAACACACATACTACATATATGTTCCACAACGTTCTCATTTCCCGTTTACCTAGCTCTTAGATAACATACTACACTAACGACCGGTATACCTAACGTTTTGAACGATACGGGATTGTACCTTTTTCGTTTGATCCCGAGGAAAGCTTTGGGACTGAAGTTTCTCCTGTTTCCTGTTACAGACGGGTCAACACGGACAAAAAATATAGGCTCGAATTAAATTTGCTTAACTACAACAGGTTGTAACAAAGATCAATGAGGAATGAGTGATCTTAAAATGAGCTATATCCTCGAAATTATGATCAAGATTTCCGTTTTGAAATCAACGCGTCGACTTTGGCAAAACCTTGAAATATACGCATAGTTTGTTTTCGACACCGACGATCAGGCTTAAGTACACACATCAAAAGTGTCTAGGGATCAAGCATTTTTATGCGGATTTCTTGAGATTGAGATGTGGCTTTGTAATAAATTTATGATTTTATAAATTTATATGGATCCTTTTTGGTGCATTTCATAATTTGAAACAGGAACTGTTAATCAAATTCGAGTAAAAGATGAAAATCAGCTGTCAATATTTTCCCTATAAAAACATACAACGCATTGAAGACATTATTAGTGCTACTGTTTCCCTACTACTGATTAAAACCAACGTTATTATGGAGCGGCGATGTCATTTAAGCAGGGAAGAAATGCTCAGAGCCGTGGGAATGATAGAAGCTGGTTCCCGGCAACGTACTGTGGCTTTAGCTCTGAATACAAGTCACGAGTGTTATCAGTCGACTTTGGACACGTTACCGAAGCACTGGCACCGTGGCTGAGCGCCATGGAGGACGGTATCGCTGCACCACACGGAGACAAGACCGATACATTCAAATCTTACTCGAAGAGCTCCAACAATAACCGCCATGATGTTAGCCGTGAGGCTTCATCACTCTTCAGGGAACTTAATTAGCGACCAAACAGTCAGAAACCGCTTGCATGAAGTGAACCTTCATTCCCGAAGACCGCTACGGGTACCACCTATAGCAATGCACAATCGTAGGATTCGATATCAATGGGCTCTTGAACACAGAAATTGGGCAGAAGAACAATGGCGTTTCGTGTGCTTTTCTGATGAGTCTCGTTTTGGTATGAGACCGGATACAAGACGTATACGACACTGGAGAACCCCTGGACGCCAACAGCGATTAAAATCCTGCCAGGAAGTCCATCCTTATAGTGGTGGAACCATCATGGTATGGGCGGGTATTTGGATCAGCGGAAGAACTGAGTTGATTTGGATCAGAGGCAACCTCAACGCTCAAATTTATGCTGAGACGATTGTATCTGACGTCATCGTTCCTCTACAAGTGCAAATCGGTCCCTTATTTCAGTTAATGCATGATAATGCACGACCGCACACCGCAAGAGTTGTAAGACAGACCCTCGCCGCAGCTAACATCAATGTCCTGCTCTGGCCTACTCAGTCGCCAGACTTGAACCCGATTGAGCATGCATGGGATATGCTACAGAGAAGAGCTCTGCCGAATATGGAGGGTATCCAGTCGCAAGAAGACCTTTTTTTGTTGTTGCAACGAACATGGGCGGCCATTCCACAGCGTGATTTGGATGAACTCATTTTGAGTATGCCAAACCGATGTTCTTGTGTTGTTAGTGTTCGCGGTAGAAACACGGATTATTAATTGTTTAAGTTACCCAATAAAATTTTAAAGAAAACTGTTATTTCAGTCTTTTTTTCGAACTTTAATGTTAGTGGTTCAAATGTCAAAAATCCCTTTATTAGGAAAATGGCAAATTTCTTTATTAATGCAAAGGTGACTTGGTTTATCGTTACTGTAACAAACGAAAACACTTTATTTGATGAATCCTTAAAGAAAATTTTAATTAATATCAATCAGGAGAAAAGTTATTGCAAAAATATATGTTGATCCCTAGACACTTTTGATGTGTGTATATATAATAACTTTATAACCAATTTAAATGAAGTGAATTTTAAATACTGATTAACGCATTCATAATTCAAATTTTCTATAGTTAATTTGAAATTAGTGCTGCTAGTACGTATTAGGCAAAGATCGAGATAATTTTCAAAAGTTCAAAATTTATAATTAAAAAATAAATAGAAGCTTTAGGTACTCCGATCGGTTAACTATACCAATAAGTGTACCTACTATTGTAAGTATACGGTGGCAGCCGTTACAGGTAGACGGAACGTGAGGTGATCGCCTGGCGGAGGATTCCACATGCCCCATCGCGCTAGTTAATACTTCAATAGTTATAGGTAGGTACACAATGCACATGCCATAGCAATTCGTTTCGGATTAATTTCTTTAGCATTTGACAGAAAAAAGTATGTGTTAAAATGTAAGCTTCAAATAGAAGTTAACACACATATTATTCCTGTATATTTTTTAATTATTAGCAATTATTTAATATTGGTAAAAATATTCCATATAGGTAGTAAGGGGTGCATAATTAATTGGTACGAGAGACTCGAGAGCATACCTACCAATTATTTTTGTTTCTCCGACATACTTACTTATGCCAAAAGTGGTTAACCGACACTGTTCCAATATTCGCTATATTTTCCAATACGCACTTATTTATTTACCATTGCGGAAACAATTCAAGAAATGACATGATGAAATATAAGTATAATATCAACAAATGTATTTCCTGACGCATAAGCGAGAAATAAAGTAATTTTAATCGTTTAAAGTATATTAACTCTAGAAACAAAATGTTCTAACATATTTGAACATAGAACAGATAGTTTACAACGTATTAGTTGTGGAGTAAATTGCAATCTAAACAGAGACAATACACTGGGTGACCTCATTCCTGTGATCGCAAGTCGATCGAATGTGACGCATCTCGCATTTTAATTGTTGCGCTTCGTTGCGTCAATTATTATTACACTGGAGCACTTAAGGGCGCGTCTACATTTAGTTGAGTTGCTAGACTTGTACGGTAGTGTGCTTGCATCAGTACTACTAAACATTGGCATATGAATGACAGCAATAACGCAACGCTTAGCACTTGATCGTGATTAAAGTACTAATTTGTGTTCCACAAATATAATTATGATGCCAATATCTTGACAAACTCTGTAATATTGAAAATACCTACTTAAAATTTCCATACTAATTTTAGTAGATATTAATCCAATTTCGACCATCCTCAACGTTTCTTCTGCTGTGACACAGGTCTACTGTCTGTGAGAGCGAATGGGCCGTTATCCACCATGCGGGGCGAGCCTTGTGGTTGGTAGATGTCTCCGAATTTTTCTGTCCTAGGACATAGGTCATAGGTTCTCACAATGTTTTCCATTACAATATTTAAAGCAGTGGTGGTGATGTAATTATACGAACGATAATGCCTGTCTGCGTTTGAATCTACCTCTCTCGTTAGTCGTGCCTTTAAAAAATGGGCTACTACTGCTCCAATTTTCCAAAAATTTTGCCGAGAGGATTGATTTAAACCTTACTAATATTATAAATGCGAAAGTAACTTTGTCTGTCTGTGTGTTACTCAATCACGCCTAAACTACTGAACCAATTTAAATGAAATTTGGTACGGACATAGTCTAGAGCCTGAGAAAGGACATAGGCTGCTTTTTAATGCGAGAAAAGGGCTGTAAGGGGTTGAAATAGGGGATGAAAGTTTGTATGGAAATTACGTCATTTTTAAAGCTAAAAGCATGAAACTTATTTTTTTTTCTTTTGATTAGAAAAATGTACTTAAATAAGCTATCAACAGTAAAACATTGTAAATGCTCGTTTATAATGCATAATTAAGCTTATTTATGTATGAATTTGTTTCAAAATAATTAGTCTAAAAAATTGCCGAAAGTCACTATTCCGCGCGGACGTAGTCGCGGGCACAGCTAGTTCTCCACTTCCTCCTTTTATGAAGTTGGTAAATTAACCTTTTCACCGCCACGGACTTGTATAGAAGTTCTGGATTTTCGTGCCACCAGCGCTGCGACTTCATTAGTTCTTAATTTTAGCTACGTTAAATTAGTTTAATTTACTGTAAATATAGTAAATTTATTTTTTTACCTTAGCTAAAATTAAGAACTAATGAAGTCGTAGCGCTGGTGGCACGAAAACTACATAGAGAAAATACATAATATTGATATTATTATCGATGTGAACGCTCCTCTATCACAGCTATTTATCATGCGTTAATTGAATATACATACTCTTGGGTGGTTAATATACGATGTAATATGTATATCTAGTGTCATTTTTGCCACATACCGATTGCGTGTGTGCATCGAAACTAAAGGATAGTGCTCCCTCGAATAACGTTGCATAATTCGCAGAGACAGCATATACATAATTATATTCAGATGCCTTTGAGTTCCGCCAGGATGGGTATTTAATAGAAGACTGAAACGGGACGTGTCGTTTGACGATACCCTCAAAAAACAGTTATTGGATCAGTAGGTAGTTGATAGGTCCTACACAAAATAGCAAACCATAATGACACTACCATCTTTTACGTTCTGTCCATCCAAAGATTGTCTGTAACAGATTTCCCAGCGCATTAAGCCCACACATTGTATATTAGTTTTACTTTTTGTATCCACAGACATATTATAAGGTGTACAATAAAGTATATAAAAAATAAATAAATCAATATTGACAGGATAAAAAAAGTGATTCAATGGCCGTCAGTCATTGACGGCCATTGAATCACTTTTTTTCCACCTTCCTGACCATGATATTGAACCTAGGACTTCATGTTTTGTAGTAGCGCCTACATAAGTAAACAAAAGAATATTTGATGCAATTATTCATGAACGACATAACATAAACAATTTAATTACTTATTACAAGTAATAGGGGCCAACCTATGCATGTATCGGTCATATAATTGATGTAGCATTGATATAAAGTAATTAGTGTATTGCTTTGCGATAAACGATTCTTCGCTTTAGTACGCTGAAGTCATGTCGCCGATTTTATGTTTATGTAAGGTTTTGCTTAGTATTATCTTTTAAATAATATCTTATATATAAAAATCAATTGCTGTTCGTTAGTCTCACTAAAACTCGAGAACCTTATACATATATCCCCTTATACATATATATATAGTCCCGGCTGGACCGATTTCACTAATATTTTTGTATTATGTTCCCTCTCATACAGGGAAGGTTTAAAAGCACAGAAAGACAACGTTAAGAACACATTTTATGTTAGGCCTTATTAAACTAAATTAATTATTCATTTAGTTTTGGGTAATTAATGTCTTAATACAACTTCTCAATAATGTCTTAAATATTTGCACACCAGTTACCTTGACTCTACTGTATAACTATCAGTGGCGAAGGCTCCATACAACTCGATTCCTACCGGGTTCCCTTTTGAAATATGCCATATTAGTCTATTATTTTATATATGAATATATAAAGAGTAATCTATTATTTTCAATTAAACAAATAATTATTTACGAAGTTACAAGATTTCGAAGTCAGCCACAGGGCCACAGTTACTGGAATTCACGCATCACACTTGAGCAAGGTAAGCATTTTTTTTGGTCCGGCTTCCCTTTTATGAAAATTCACCCTTCGCTACTGATACCTATCAACTTACTGTACTCATATTCTATATATAAATAATATTCTAAATCTAATACACAACACGTAAAGACAGCGATAAGAACGCTATTGTAACCATAGCTAGGTGTTAAAATGTATAATGTATAATAAAGTATATTCTATGTATCTGTCTGTCGGGTCAGCTAGTAATTATAATATTATTATAGAAATAGCGCAAAGTTTCTGAATCCTTAAGAAGCCAGACACAACAAGACAGTTTATAATTTTCCTGAAAATCTAACGATTGAAATATTTTTAAGCTTTTAAGGATTAATAGGACACCTACTCTAAATTTCATCTAACTCACGTACAAAACAGGACGTTAATAGCATACGTCAAATAGCTGCATATCATATAGCCAGTCCCTATAGCATGACTAAGTGTCGCCCACCTGTATTGAGAGAGTCGATCAAATAACGAAAATCGAATACTGCGTAGAGTTCCGTACCAGTAATTATTGGTGCGGGACAATATGCATGACCCAGTGGCGCGCAGTGGCGTACGCTTAATATTCAAGAGTCGCGCGTCCGCGGCGTACGCCTCGCTGTAATAAAAGCACGCTCCGACGCTTAACGAGTACGACCGATGAGCTCCTTCGTATTTCAAACAAGGCGACCCCGCACGTGACCGCTACCAGCCAACAACTTAATTTGTGCAGTAACAGGAAGATTGTGAATTATTGGCCGCGGTAATGCTCCCTATTTGAACACGAACCCCCAATGTCGACGCCGAGATACCGCTCCTCGTTACAACAAAACTTACCCCCCCTCCCCCGTTTCTCCGAGACATCCTTCTAAATGAACTCCTCTTGTACATTACTCCGAACTGTACCCACAAATTTAATTTAGTCAGCTAAAATTAATACAATTATAAGACAATCTTTAAGGCTTCTAGCCTTAAAGATTGTCTCAAAAACTCCATGTCTCCAGAAAACACATTACGCTCAAACTTTTTAAATAGATGCCTAATTATGTAATCAGATTCTTTCTCACAAATTATTTTGTGCAAAGAATATCTTCGTTTAAAAATTCACTTTCCATTTTGTCCCGACAATGGAGGACGAAGTTTGAAGAATTTAAACGTGACCAAAATTCCGAACAATTCCGAACTATTGAAGTACGCATATAATGTATTTTCAGAATAATTGTATTTTAGGAAGAAGGACTATTCGGAAGTACAAGTGAGTACGGGATAATATTAAGTGAAGAGTTAAATATATGCCCGGCTAGCAGTTTCCAACTCAAACTGCTGGGGTTCAAAGAAAGTTATCAGCAATCGAGGGCCCATTGATTGCGCACAAAGAGCCTTTCGTCTTGCGACATTCGAGTTCGATTTTCCGCTCACAATGCGGGCGTCGATTTTCGTCTTGCATTCTGGATTATACTTCCACGGTCCATTCGGTTTGCGACCATATTGTTCGACCCTTGCTCGGCAGCTTTGTCGTACAAAACGTCTGTGAACGCGACAATTGCATATTTTTTTACTAGATGGCGCATTCATAAGGCTCTGCATAACAATTTCTGTGAATTAATACATTGCTAGGATTCATAAAGCTTTAGGGTGCGTCCAGTTTGGCACGCAGCCAAGTTGGTTGCTCAATACACGATAAATACCTACTGCTGCGACTACTCTTAATTACTTCACTCACATTAAGTAGCATAGAGCCGCTGGTAGCGAACGCCGATATGGCTCGTTCAAAAATAAATATTTTTACACATTCAGACTAAAATAACTGATCCCTAAATTGCAGCATAAAATACAAACTGCTGTTTCGAAATATTGTTCTATAATTTGGTAAATAAGCGCTAAATGAAAATTCTTCAAACTCGTGAAAACGAAAATTCGCTAGAACGCTATAAAGCCGAACGCATGGAACTGCACGGATAATTAACCCTCCCGTTTTAAATATGCTTTTTGGACTTTAGAACATGGATCGCGCCATTTTGTTCTCTTTCGTGGGCGGACGATCGTCGGTAATCCGAGGTGCAAAAGCGATACAGAGGCTGTGCTCAGCGTATTGGAAAACAGTTATTCAATGTGCAACGTCTCTGTTTGCGCGGTCAGTCCGGTGTACTCAGCCAAGCTGACCTTACTTGACGCCGCTGTGCTCCGATTTATAAAGCCGACGATGTCGTAAAATGTAGCCGTCTCCAACTGTCATTGAAGAGTTATAGCGACGATTAGAGCTGTCTCGTGTTAATGTTGGATTAATGTCTGAAATGTTGCTAAACTTCTTATAGACTTCCTCAACAAATTCTGTTATCGCTTCATCATAACTTTGATTCATGCTAATACAACACAAAAAATTTACAATATTTTTCGCACCTACTTAAATTGTTTTTATTTCGGGGTACTTACGCATTACGTTATCAAAGATGTTGAATGAAAGTGGCGTCCTAACAGTCAATATGAACTTTGACAGTTCTCTGAAGTTATACAAACAGGTTAAATAACTTTTGCAGAGCGTTACCTAAAAATTGTTTTAAAGCTGGTTACACGCTGCCGTCAAAAAGCCAAAATCGTGCAACAAATTCAATTAAAAGTTTTCTGCGAGTAACTCAAACCGACTAACCTTAGATAAAGCCCGATTAATTATTACTCCGTTAATGGACAAAAGAACCTCTTTGCAGCGGCCGCCAAATACGATTCTCAACTGAACTAGACAAAAGCTTGAGCGTAAACAGCAATCGCTCATTGAAGCGACCCGTAAACGCGAGGCTTGGAGAACTATCCCTCCTTTTTCCCCGTTAAGTTAGAATATATATATCTTTATCGTTCTGTAAGGGGAAATGCGGGAGCAGCTATTTGTTTTTACAGTCGAGCGCCGGCGAACAAATTAGGTGGACAAACTGTTGGAACGGTCGAGGTGTCTATATTCCACTCCGCGGAAACTCTTCTCTTAAAATCGTTCGGGAGAGAATGTCTCCGCGATTGAACTCGAGCGAGGTAATAATTTTCTCTTTAGTTCCCATGGAGATGTTCCCTCGATCTGCGTATTATTGGCAGATACTTAAAGGATTTTCAAGAACGAAAGCGATATCGTCTATATGAATTTTCCTTCTTTTTCAGTTTATCTTTATTGCTTGTTTATTTTCTTTTTATTGGTTTTTGTCAATATGTATTATTATTCTAGTATCGGAAATAAAAATATACAATAGAAGTAGGACAGTAAAATTCGACACAAACATTAAAAGGATTTACGAAAAAAATATCTATTGACGAAGAACGAATTTTAATGCGGGACTTAAACAATCTATCTTTTCTGTAATTTATTTGTCTGAATTTACTTAAGTAATTTAGGTTTTCGGAAAACACAAAGGATTATTCTTCTTACGTTTGAGGGTAGTTGAGACTAATTCATTGCGCGTTATGGAGTAGGTATAAGAACTGTGTAATAATCTAGCTTTATGTAAATTTACCTATGTGTACATATTAGACAAAATTGGAGCCATTAGGAATTCAAATTACTAAAACTTTGGTCTGCGATAGAAGCAACGTTTCTAAAACACTCATGACAAACGAATTGGTAAAGTGGAGTTCATGTGTAACGCGATATTGAGACTCGAAGGGAATGTTCTACTAAAAGTCTACTGTTTGCTTCCCTAGAAATGATATATCTATCATCATCAAAATTTTATGATTCGTTTTAGATTTGATATCGAAAACTACATAAATAAGAAACGAGGTAATCGTTTCTTCAATACCAAATAAGTAACCATCGTTAAGAATCTATCGAAACAGAATATTTATAAAACTTGATTTTTTTTAACTTTTTAATTGGATAACCCAATTGACGCCCCAACATCTAAATTACCCAATTATTTAAAAGAAATCTCTTTGACCACTGTCGGAGAAAGAAACTGCGGGGATGAAAAAAAAACTCGCTTTGTTTTTCTTGAAGACGGGGCCGCCGACGGAAAATACAAATAGTCTCCTACAATAATGTTTATGAGTGTCCTTTCATTAAATTTATTGTGACGGAGTTGCCACTTCCGCAGATAAGGCTTACCTAGATTGAAGCACTCCACTCCACGAGGGTTGTAAAGAGAATTAAAATAAGTAAGAACACTATATTGTATTTGTAAAGCATTTGAAAAATAATACTTACATATTGACTATTTAACACGGTTCACGGTATGAGTTAAAAATTATACCAATGAAATATGTATAAACAAACATTTGCGTACATTAGCATTTGTAAATATTTTGGCCGTTGTTCGGGGAAGTTGTAGTGTCGGGCAACTTTCGCGGACAAAATGTGAACGAACCGTGGAATAAAAAGTAGTTACCTGTAGCTTCCTGAATCCTGATTCAGGAAGCCAGGTTACAGGATTTGCGAAGGCCGGCAGACTACCGTACCCGATCGTTCCGGATACTAGGCGTAAACGATCGATGCATTTATCATGCTTACAAAATACGAAGCAATAAGCGCTTTTTGTTACTTCACTAGCGAATGTTTTATGGCAGTTGTTTGGATAGGGGATAGAGATCCTCTGTTACATGCGATGGTATCATTGACGTCGTGATTACAATGTACTGTTTTATGTCTATTTTATTGATCGTTTCGCTTAGAGCTTGAATGAGGAGACAACTGTATTACTACAACACAAATCATCAAATGGGGAATAAAAAGTAAGGATGAACATGGAGCTCAGCAAGCCAAATGATCCATGAGCAGTCAGTGTGTAAGTAATAAATATTGAATTTATCTATGTATTCTGTAGCAAAACGTACCTAGTTCCTCTCTAGCTGGCATTAAAAATCGTACAGATAAAAGTTTATTACACGCAATTGTTGAGTAAAAATAGACGGTGGTGTCGCGAGGCAGACCCGCCGGCGCCACCGCCTCGTCTGCCGCCACTAGCCAGCGCCACCAGACGAACGCACTCCCGTCATGCTCCCGGTAACCCCCCCCGATTACACACGAAACGACGTCAAACTCAATTGTGATTTTATGAGTACACAACTGAACAAAAGCAAAAGAAAAGTCGTTGCAGTTTCCGATTTAAGAATAGATGCTGTTATTTTACGATCCGATTTGATGAGTGAATGACATCTATATAACCCTACATTGAATAAATATGTGACGATATTTTTGTGAATGTTCGTATCATCTGAACAGATTTTCCAATAAGAAAAAAATACAAAATCTAATCGAATGGATTCCCAATATCGATAGAATTTTCATTTATTTTCCAATATCCAATACAGCACAGAGCATTTATGATAGAACGCTATACCTACACTCATTGCACTAGTGTATAGTAAATAGTGAACCGCATGAATGAATGCACCCACGCTACATGAGCAAAGGACCCTGTTTATAAACCAGCCCCTCGCTCCGCCGACCGGACTCACATCAAAGCGAAGTGGGAAATCAACACTAACTTTCCAAACAATGGAAACTGCACAGACAGCAGTATTTATTTGGCGGATTCATAATGGAAAGGATTTACACAAAAACGTGTAAAACAAAGTTTGGACTGGGCTTGATAACTATGTTGGTTAGAGTTGCGGTTATTGTCGTAGATGACCTTGTGATGTTATTGAAAACTCGTAGGTTGGGAAGATAAATAAATATAGAAAAAGAAACATTTATTCACTGAAAATATAGACTGAATAAACTTATTTCGATACTAACGGGAAGTCATATCTTTTTGTAAGAAAAAATGCATTTTCAGTAAGTTTATATCTTTTCGCTAAAAGTGTTATGTCTACAACAACAATATTTGAGTAACCCACCATCATTACGCTACGCAAAAATAAATGTTTGGATTGATATTGTACCAGTAACTCATAACGACTCATACCCAGAAGAATGTAGTTCAGATCATTTAGTTATTTTTGCCAGGTATAAAATTATACTACGAAATCTAAACATTGGTGCATCTGGAACACAGAAATGTCACACTGCTTTAAATCGAGCACTATCGCTGTTACTGAATTTATCTTAGTAGTTCGAATGTATATTTCTCATGCAGCACTGCATTAGATTAGGTCGAGTCCTTCCAAGAAGTTATTCAAGCGCACTTATCTAATCCTTCCTATTGCACATTAGTACCCCTGCTGTAATGCATAGGATCTAAAAGACAAGGTAATGTAACAATAAAACAGCTATTTATAAAGCTGTCCGATCAGGAAAGCGGCTGAAAGCGGTGAAGCGACATCTACTCTATTTGTCTCGGCTAACACAACCGCCGGCCACTTCTCTCGTCGCGTTCCTCCTCCTAGTTTGCGTTAAGGATTTTATCGCTTTTTCTCTAGGGTTGTACTCGCTACTTTATTTTCGTTCACGTTATAGTTTAGAAACATCCAAGTTTCACTTCAACAAGATTCATTTTTGTGTATTCTTCATTACATCATGTTCATTTTACGACTTACAAGTTTTTACTTTATCTCGTCAAAAAATGTGAAAATATTATGAAGGTTTCAGAAAAAGTGAAAATATTGTGACGTGTTAATGGGGTTGACAAACGCGCAAAAATATAATTCAATTATAATTTATAAACTGAAATTCAATTCAGCGTTCGCAGAAAACATCCCGCGGCTCTGTCCGGAAGTGACATGGCGCCGCATTGCCCGTAGTGTTGCTTTTATAATATCAATATCAATTTCAAAATTGGATCTTAACCCTATGATATAAAGACTAAAATATAACGATAGGTAAGAGCAATATAATCTTTCGATTCGATACCGCCTTTGTCGTGAGGAAAATTTCCTTTTATTGTGTTAGCAAATGCTTATTGTATATCTGAACATTTTCGCCATTGTAACAGCTACGGCGCCGCACCTCTTCGGTATTACTTTACAATTGTAAGATGACAAATAGCTATAACGAAACGATATATTAAGTCCTCCTCGAAAGGGGAATTTCGTTCTAGTTCTATTGTGAATCTACTACGACTGTGAAAATGAAAGGGAGGAAGGGTCCCGATTACGGGTTCAACTGTCGCAGCGAACGGTTATAATTAATTATGTTTGCAGTTTTTATGAGACTTGACACATGAGTTGAATTAAAGGGGAAAAGTGTTAGCTTACCTCTTCCTCAGTGGTGGCGGTGTTGACGGAGTCCATGCTTTGACAGAGCGCGAGCTCCATGTTCTTGTGTTGCGGCGAAGCGGGGCGGGGCGAGGGCTGCTGCGGCGGCACCAGCGCGCCTTGTGTCGCTCCTGCCGCCTGCTGCGGGCCTGCGCCGCCCGTCGCTGCAGGGCTTTGCGCCGCCTGCAGACTCTGCGCCGCCTGGAGGCTCTGGGCCGCCTGTAAGCTCTGCTGAGCTTGCAGATTCTGCTGCGCCTGCAGGTTCTGCAGAGACTGATGCGCCAGGTTCAACTGGTGCTGCTGCACGATGCTCTGCTGCACTATGCTCTGCTGTACTTTAATGTGCTGGTGCACCGCGAGCTGGTGGATGGGGTGGAGAGACTGAGGGGGCGCGGGGTACGGGGGGGAGAGCCGCTGGCGCTTCACTTGCGCACTCTGCAGCGCTTCGTGCAGCCTCTTCACCGGAAGGGGGCTCTGGCCGAGGTTATCCACGGCTGTGGCTGGGCGGGCCGGCCGAGTCACGTGACTCTGGCGAGCACCGACTATGGCAGCGACAGGTCAGGGACCGCGCGCGACGCGTCGCGGTATCGATGTCGACGTATCGACAACGGCGCAACACTACGCTCGTTGCAGTACGCGATATTAATTGACTTATCAAAGTAGATTAATATAGGACAGACTGCTATTTGCGAATGTCTTTTATTAGCGCCGTAGCACTTTTGTATTCATTCGTATAAGTTGATCCTCTGCTTGTAAACCACTCCTGAAAAGAGAAAAAAACATGTTTTACGTAATTGTTCTTACTTACATAAACACAGGTATAAAGGCAGTGATGCAACGCCCGCACATGAAATTTAGTTTTCTTTGAATTATCAGCTTTACCTAACTCATGTACTCGTATTTTCCGAATTATAAGATCCAATTTGGAAGACAATCCTCTAAACATTCAGATTGCCATCGAAACAGTTATTCGTATTACATTCCTACCTACCTACATTCTCGACATTACTTTTAAAGACCTTATGTACTTTGCTTTAAATTAAGTAAGTAGTTATATTGTAACACTTAGAGCAACTAATGAAAAAAAAATACTGTGGAGAGTTAAAGAACAGAATTCAAAGTATTTTCTCATACGCATGTAGATCGTTTCAATAAAATGAACACTTACTAACATGCTTAGTAAATAGTCGTAAAGGTGTACAGAGTAATTGGTTACGGCTTTGTTCAGCAATTCCTATAACAATAACGCTAATGAATGACTTTATAGACGCTTTAGTACTTCAAACAAAACGTTAGCCGGCTTCATCTTGTCTGTAAGCAAGAAATCTAGAAAATATATGCTACACCTATTTCCTAATAAGTATTTTTTTAGGAGAAAATAGTTTTTGAGAGTTGATTATCATGACTTATGAGTTATGAATTTATGATACTCAATTAAATATTATTATTGAGCTCAAAATAAATATATTTCCGAGACTGAAGATTTTACATCGGGTCGGTTGTAAAAATTTGAAACCAGGTTCAAGGAAACAGATAAAATCCTGTTGGTATCTCCTTCCATAAAAATGCTTGATTGTGATCGAGAAATAACAAATCATTAACTGAATATTATAACAGTTTTTAGTTGACACTTATTATATTGACCAACCTTGGCAGCTTTGTGTACAGGGACAACGTATTATAAAAATAATCTTTTTTACTTCTCACAAAAATGGTGTATTGTCTATCGCGCTCGGAGACCTGCACTAATCTGAGAGATGTTTTTATCTTTGAAAGTTGAAACCATTTGCTCCGTCACTCAAGTTCATTGGCAAACCAGCATTAGACAGCAACTGTCTTTTTGGTGCAGCCGGAAGGAAAAGATTGTTGACTTTTATTTTATCTGTTACCTTTTAGTTTAAAATATATATATGTACATGTGCGAGTTCACGGTCCATAAATTAAATATAAATATTGGCTATCAACTATGAACATAAATTAATAAATTGTGCCATTCAACGTGGCAATGCTGCCAGTCTTCTGGGCATGTTTCGGAACGATAGCAATGTGGAGGAGTACTTCGACGCCTAATTTTATTTTTGTTTTTGAATTGAAAAACTGACTTTGTACTAGGTAAAATATATAAATATTTACTTATTTAAGGTTTACGGCTTTTTGTGTAACAATTATATAATGACATACCAGCCTACTTCAGTTAAAAAAAAATCCAAATTAATATATATTTTTCAATAAAATTACACTAAGGTATTGATGCTGTAACCGAGTAAAACATTTTAACCCTAACATGTAACAGTATACAATTTTCATTGCATTAAGATAAATATTATTTTTATATGTCAAAGAGTGCCGAATGCAATTGTGTGGGTCGTAGTCAACCATTTAAACGGTTAGTCATCGCAGTAAACGTCTAGAATCATTTAATTACAGGCAATTGATGATATCAGTAGAATAATTTACTTAGATGGCGTATTATAGTTTATGAGCAAGTATTAAACAACTAGATTCCAAAGTTTAAAATCCATAAGGAATAAAAATATACCAAACCATTTCTTCTGACGAGACCTTCTCTCTATGAGAAGGAATGAGCCATAAACCACCACACAAGCCCAGTGCAAATTGGTGTAGGTATGGTTTATGTCTTCGGTTTTTTGGTTCTAAGCGAAGCTGCTTTGCTCACGTTTTTAAAGTAGTAGTGATCATATAAATTACAGTAATGTAAATTAGTCACAGCAATGTACCAGTTTGGGTTTGAAACCACTCTTAAGTCTTGCTTGAAATCACTGGGCTACCACTGATCTATATAACAACTTACGAAAGAGCCACCAACGAAACGACCTCTATTAGCATACGTCTGTCCTCAAAACAAACCGTAAATATACGAAAAATCAAAAACATAAATAATATTGTGTCCTTAACTAGCGTTGTTAAAACCGGACACAGTCTTAATATGTAACAATCACGTGTAAGACCATTACGCTCGTCAAGGCTGCTTTTTGCCGCGACTCCGTGACTAAGCCGACTTGGTACCTAATGTAAAAAACAGTACTTCGCAAAAGCGATCATACGTCCAACTTCCAAATTACAATGATGTACGCACGAAGTAAGGCCATTCAAGAATGATACTTTTAGGCACTCCGCAGACGAATCAATATAAGTTTTCATTATCAACTACATAATTGCAAGTTCAATTATGTAGTTGATAATAATTGAATTCATTGTGCGTATAGCTAAGGAGTGGAATTTCCTGCCGGAGTCTGTATTTCCTGATAGCTATTACTTGGGAGTCTTTGAGTCAAGAGTGAATAGGATACTTCTAGGCAAGCGTGCTTCATCTTCGACCACAATCTCACCTAATAACATCAGGTGAGATGGTGGTCAAATGCGAGCCTATACAACGTGTAACATAAATGGTATATACATAACAATCGCACGCCTTCTTTGGACGATAGCAAATTTTAATAATATGGCAAGGTTATTGTAATCCTATGTCTACATGTGTGGAACTTATTAGAAATTTCAATAGATTGATACCAGAGGCCCATTTTTTCAAATGAAGAAGAACGAATAGAATTATCGTGTTATTGGCAAGTGACGTGGAAAGTTATTGACCCTCGTAGTGCTGTGAGACGTTTGTTATGTATGGTATTCAAGAAACATGTGAAACCGATAATTTGGTATCAATTCTTTGAATCACTCGTTTTGAGCTGAAACTGTGCATAGAGACTCCATACCAGATGTTGTCTTCAGTCCTTTTGGATAGATATAAGGTTTCCGAAAAAAAAATATTGCCGCAGTACTGATAAATTTTCACCACTGGGACTGCCAAACTCACAGTTTTTAAAAGAAGATTGAAAGAACTATCTTCCATAACGTAATATTTGCATTTATAAGTGTGTGTGTTCGGTCCGATATGTGTTTCCGAACGTACCTTTTTTGACATAAAGAAATTTGATCTTGACATAACTTGACTTGACAGATAACCTTGGTTCCGGTTGAAAAATGTCCGCACGTTGGGACCCTCTTGTGATTTAATTGTAATTGGAAAAATATCGTATTGAATCGCCTGTTGTAACCGATAATTGGGTCGCGGTTAACGATTGTTTGAAATTGTAATCCTGAATTGACGAAAACCCTGGGATATTTTGGAACATACGCCGGTTTGTCGCCACACCGCATGGCACGCGGATTTGCTGGAAATAAGTGATAAATAGCTACTAATCTGAGGCTAAAGTGTAGCGGAGTTGTGCTGTGATGCTATCTGGACCGCGCCATCTGGGGACCGGCGCCTTGTGAACGTCCACACACTTGACTTTCACTATACTTTCAATTACTCATTTCATATTTACATACATACCACACGGGCGTGATCAATCAAGAAGGTCGAACCTTGGCGTCCCCAGCACAGAAGGTAAGTGGTAACATATTAGGTATTGATAAAGCCTAAGAGGCTATTGTGTAACTTTGTTTGACAAGCAACGGTCTAGTTCCACGTACCGTGGACAGTTCAGACAGTCCAGTTACCGTTGGCTGGCTTCTTGTAGTACTGAACATTTTGGTAAGCAGAGCGTGGCTTTTATAATATAAAATCCACATAGTAAATTGGAATTTTTGAACATCGTTGAAAATAACTTTAGTTTAATTACTTAACATAACTTATAACTTAATAAGTTTTGAATATATTACCATGTCATCCGGGCTATCTAATTGAAGTTGAATCAATTGAAGTTGTATTTGTAATTTGTACTGTAGCCCCTTTTGTTGTATTGACAAGTAAGATTTATTTGTGAAATTAGGAATTATTGGGTTGTATTTGGTACATAATTTGGTATATTTGTTGTAAAGTTGTTTGGTATATTTGTTGCAATTAATAATTGAATGTCACTGATCTGAATTTAAAAGGTTATCTAAATAATAATCACACATTTGTTAACATAACAAGACTTGAATGGTGTGGATTGACTTATTGCATTTATTTGTATTTATTGGATTGTTGTTAGAGATTGTCCGGAACAATATTATACTTCAATTGTTGTATTTAATTGGTGTTGATCCAGCATAGTATATACATTGAATTGTTATTTATTTTGTAACTAGCCATCTGTACCAAGCTAGATTCATACTTGGAATAAGTACAGAGTCGGATTTGGACTTGAAATAATTGAATTTAAGTTTTTATTTTGTTGAGATTGCTCGGTTGGCTAACAAGTCATTGTTTGTTTAGTTAGTGTGTGTTAGTGAATTTTAACTGATTTGTATTACTATTTGATTGTTGCAATGGCCTCATTAAAGGCAGTCAGGGAGTCTGCTGCCGGATTGACCTCACAGTTGAGATGGTTCACATCGGCAGCGGCAACGGTTGAGCGTTTGGAACTGGAAGAGCTCACCCTTGCTCGGTATGGGTGCTTGAATGAGAGGATCAAGGCATCTGATGCTGCGCTCACACGCTTCAACGAGTACATCATGGACGTGGATTTGGGGGTGATGGACCAGGCAGCCCGCGATAAGATTTTGGGTGACTATGACCAGATTGTCCACCTGGGGGATGTCATAAGTCAACGAGCCCGGGAAATTTTGAAGAGCCGGGTGCCTGATGCGGCCAAGCCGCAGACCTCCGTTGTTGCAGGCCCTGGACTATTGAGTAGGCTGCCCACCCTGGAGCTGCCACATTTTGACGGTCGCTTGGACCACTGGCTGGGCTTCCTAAATCTTTTTAAAAGTCTTGTGGATGCACGATCGGACCTCGGACCTGCCCAGAAGTTGGCCTACTTATTGTCTGTCCTGGAGGGCGAAGCCAGAGCGTTGGTGCAGCACTTGCCGGTGACGGATTCCTCCTACCCTACCGCTCTGGAGCTTCTCTCCCGACGGTATCAGAACAAGCGCTGCCTGGCTGATGTGCACATCGGCCAAATTTTGGGACTACCGGCCATTGCCAGCACGTCGACGTTGCGCACTGACTTGCTGAACCCGTTGGTCTCAGCGACCAACGCCTTGAGACGCTTGGAGTTGCCGGTAGAACATTGGTCCTACTTGTTTGTGCACATAGTGCTGCAGTTGCTCCCCGCGGAGCTGAGGTCACGTTTTGAGCAGAAGTATGGTGGGGATAGTGCCACCCATCTTCCCCCCTTTGATGACCTCCTCAAGTTTTTGGAAGACGAGTGTCGGTTTTCGGATAACACTCGTGGCGCCACGGGGTCACCCCCACTACCTTCTCAGCCTAGAGACCAGGGCTCGGGGGCCTGTTGATGTTCGCCCCGCCCCCCGTTTTGCTGGCGCCCGGAGTCCTCGGGCTAGGAGGCCTGTTGATGATCGCCCCGCCCCCCGTTTTGCTGGCGCCTGGAGTCCTCATCATTGTGACTTTTGTAAGGCAGCGGGGCATGTCATAGCGCGTTGCCCGGCCTTTTTGAATTTGCACATAAGTGTCCGCCGCCGCATTGTCAACGCACGCCGTTTGTGCTTCTCGTGCTTGGGGGCCCACTTCCATCGGGACTGCCCCGACCCCCGCCCGTTGTGAATTTGTGAAGGGTCCCACTTGGAGATTTTGTGCGCCAACGCGAACCGCTCCAGCAGACCAGCTTCTGAGGGGGGTTCGCGCAGGGGGGTGTACCCCGGAGACGAGCACCGGGCTGAGACCCGCAATTCTGTACGCCGCACTCCACCCCCCGCGCAAGTTGAACGGGAGCCCCGCGAGCGCCATTTGGTCTCCCCTCGTCAGGGAGAACGCGCATTGGCTGCTAGGCAGCAGTGGCCGGGTCGGCGCCGCTGCCTTTCCCCTCCGTTGGCGGACCGTCCCCGGTTGGAGTCGCGCCCTCCGCCATTCGGGCATCCGGTGGGATATGCCCCTCCAGTGATGGCGAGCGGCTCGGGACACCGCGCGGACGAATATTTTGATTGTTGGCCTCGTCGTGAACGAAGGCAGCCTGGATGCGGCGATCGGTCGCCACCCAGGCATCGCTAAGAAATTGACGCCTGCCCCGCTAAAGGACCCCCCCGATCAAGACGGTTTTGTTGCCAACGGCCTCGGTCAAGGTCTGGGGACCCTTGGGTGACTCGATTGTGGTCTGTGCCATTTTGGACACGGGAGCCCAGGGTTGCCTTTTGTCGTCTTGGTTAGCGGGACAGGTTGGCCTGAAGGTGAACGACCTTTCAGGCAAGATTTGGGAATTGGCGAAACGGCTGTCACCACTGTTGAGGGAAGGACCTGGTTGAAATCACCCTTGTGAGCTGTCCTTACCCTAAAATTGGTGCTCCTGCCCTTGTTATAACTGAACTTGTTTGGGACGAGCCACTTCGGGAAACCCTGTTGGAAGACCGGCTCCAATTTGTATCCGCACTCCCTGCGGTGCTTCTTGTGCGTCTCTTAAGTCACGTTGCGCACACTTTGGGTGGAACTGTTGACATTCGGGCTTCTTACGCCTGGACGGACAGTCAAATTGTTTTGTGTTGGTTGAAGACATCCGTCCACTCTTTGGAGGTCTTTGTTGCGAACCGAGTGTCGCAGATCCAAGTTTCTGAAACGCCTTTGATTTGGAGGCACGTGCCTGGTGACCTGAACCCGGGCGACGTAGCCTCACGCGGGTGCATGGCCCCCCGCTTGATTGCTCTCCCCCTCTGGTGGGGACCGGACTGGCTGACTCGCCCCGAGGACGATTGGCCTCGAACGCCAGTCTTGATGTCGGATCCTTTGCCCGGACTTGAGGTGTTCGCTGTTGGGACAAGGGACCCTCCGTTTGATCTTGATTTGTTGATGAATCGATATAGCTCCCTCGACAAATTGTTGAACGTTACCTCGTGGATCAGGCGTTTTGGCCATAATTCTAGGAATCCAGGGGACAAGCGCCTGTCACCAGTTCTCTCTCCTCAAGAGCGACAGGAGTCACTCCTCCTTTGGGTCCGCTCTGTGCAGGCCGCACACTTTGAGAAGGAGATCGAGGTCTTGAAGTCTGGTAGGGTTAAGTTGTCGGGAGCTGTTAGTGAGCTGAATCTCTTCTTGGATAGGACGGGTCTTTTGCGTGTTGGAGGACGGTTGAGGTGCTCTAGCCTTCCTTATGGGGCCCGTCACCCCCTTTTGTTGCCCAAGGAGGGCCACTTGGTTCAATTGTTGGTGACTGATCGTCACATTAAGAACTCGCATGCCGGTTGTAATGTGCTGTTGGCCATTCTACAGCGAGAATTTTGGATTTTGCCGGCTGATCGCGTCAATGAGGCGAGGCCCTTTGCTGGCGTCGGAACGGACTTTGCTGGTCCCCTTTTGTTGAAGACGTCCACAATTCGAATAAGATTGTCAAGGCTTATTTGTGTGTTTGTCTGCCTGTCAACCAAGGCAGTACACTTGGAGCTGGTAACCTCCCTCTCGACAGAGGCCTTTGTGGCAACTTTGGAAAGATTTGTGTCTCGCCGTGGGTTACCTTCTTTGATTAGGTCTGATTGCGGTACGAACTACAAGGGTACAAGTAACTATTTGAAGGAGGTATACGCCTTCCTTAATGAGAGCCGGGTTGACATTGGTAATAGTTTGGCCCGCCGAGGGGTCACTTGGTTGTTTGACCCGCCAGCCTGCCCCCCATTGGGGGGTATTTTTGAGGCCGCGGTGAAAGCGGCAAAGGGACGCTGGCGGAGATTGTTGGGAGACACCGTTCTCACCTTTGAGGAACTAGCTACGGTATTTTGCCGCATTGAAGCTGTGTTAAATTTGCAACCTTGTCAAGACTTCCAATTGATTAGCGGACGGGTAGGCCCGTCCGGGGGGGGGGGTAGATGTTCAGTCCGATATGTGTTTCCGAACGTACCTTTTTTGACATAAAGAAATTTGATCTTGACATAACTTGACTTGACAGATAACCTTGGTTCCGGTTGAAAAATGTCCGCACGTTGGGACCCTCTTGTAATTTAATTGTAATTGGAAAAATATCGTATTGAATCGCCTGTTGTAACCGATAATTGGGTCGCGGTTAACGATTGTTTGAAATTGTAATCCCGAATTGACGAAAACCCTGGGATATTTTGGAACATACGCCGGTTTGTCGCCACACCGCATGGCACGCGGATTTGCTGGAAATAAGTGATAAATAGCTACTAATCTGAGACTAAAGTGTAGCGGAGTTGTGCTGTGATGCTATCTGGACCGCGCCATCTGGGGACCGGCGCCTTGTGAACGTCCATGAACACTTGCTTACATCACACTTTTCAATTACTCATACTTATACACACACACTTTGGACGTGGCCTAGGAAGGTCGAAGCTTGGCGTCTGCAGCTCAGGTAAGTGTTATTAACTTAGTTATTGATAAAGCCTAAGAGGCTATTGTGTAACTTTGTTTGAAGAGCAACGTTAAGCTCCACGTACCGTGGACCGTTCGGACACACCAGTATCGTTGCGCTGGCTTCTTGTAGTACTGAACAGTGTGCCTATATTTTTATACTTTTTAATACTACTAAATATTTCTTATTGTGATATTTAAGTCCATCTTCTTAAAGTGATTGATTTTGTTTTCCCTTCCCTCACATATGGTGTGTTTACATCAGCTTTTTGACTCTCCTCCATCGAAATCTTTTCATTATACCTGTGAAAGGTATGATGAAAATATTTTGCTTGGAATAAGAGGCACATTTGTAACTATGTTGCTTTCCTCCTTCTTGTCTCTATGTTACGCGTGTATTTATTTATATAATTAACAGGTGAATATTTCACTATAAAATATATTATATTATTATATTCAATAAAAAATACATAAAGGGAAACTACAAAATTTTTTTAGTTGTGTCAATTAAAGTTGCTCCGTTTGCGTAGCGCCTTAATGTCGCTGCTTTTTAGTATTGCTACACTTATAACTACATATTTCCTCTCAAGTTATACAATCCAAGAATTACTTTACTTTTTGTTAGACCAAAATAACAAAGATCTGTGTGGCCGGTTTGACGAAACGTACCTTTTGATCATTTTGTCCTCACGACCGAAAATTACTTAATTGTAGTACCTACCCTAAACGTGTGAACTCTCAATTTTATTTTGTATACTAATTTCTTGCTGGACAAAGTAAATTGTCTGAGAAAACTTCAACATTAAAAAATAATAAATCGACTTCTGAAAAGAACGTTATTTTTTCGATGACTTTAATTAATCGTTGAAACAATAGTCACATAAGACATCAATATACGCTTTGGACTTAATGACCCTCCATACTCGGCTTGAATAGATTTCAATGACCTGAAAGACTAGACCAAAACCAAGACACTGAAAAAAAATAAGTGCATGGTTAAACTGTTCAAGAAAACAAAAATACAACACCACTCGTGACGTCAACCGAAACCATTAGTTATGTGTATATATTTAAACCGTGGTAATTACCCTATAAGCAATAATAATAGATCTTATTTACTAACTCATCGTCTGAAATCAAACTTCAATTATTTAGAAAAGATCCAGACATTACTTCAAAGTAATTAAGTATAAATAATCTTAAATTAAGTTCACGTCAGATCTTGATATTCATCATTCATTTAAGTCAAAAGCTACTCAAAATAAATATTCAGCAAATAATATTTCATGTACTCTTTGCTCAATTTGTTGCCTAACTTGTAAATCGTGTTTGACAATTGCCGATAGTCATAAAAGCAATAACAACAACAACTTTTCATTCATTCGACAGCAGTTTTGTATTCTCAGATTCTCCAACATTTCCTTTGACAGAGAAGCAGCAATATTGTCGTAAAACTTTTCAAATATATTTAAAGCTTGTAGCATATTGAAACTTAAATTACATCTGACCAGTACGAAGTATACAATGTAAGGGTGTGACCAGTCCGTCGGGCGCATTTGTGTTGTGTAACGGGCAAAATTCGAATTTGGTACATTTCTATGGTATGCTCACTTTGTGTAGCTTGGAGCTGCGTTCGCTATTGTTTTAAATTGACGTTTGATATAAGGTAGTGGTCCAAAACATGAAGAGTTGAAGATTAAAGTTCGTTATCGAGAATTGTATCATGTTACGCGTCTAGTATTGGCGTTAGGCTAACATACAATATGTTTGTAGAAAGAAATACTAACACGAAAACATATAATATTTTTTGTACTTATCGCTTTGCTGCTTCCAAATGAAATACATTTACTATTTTATTAACTTTAGATTCAACATTATGTTTATTTTGTTGTCACTATGTATTAGCTGCCTTCATGTATGCAAACAATAGATCAGTCAGTCACCTTAAAGCAACACACTGTAATATCTGAAAAGTACATACGCCCGCGAAAGTCCATCGTGCAATATTTCCTACTTCGCTGAATACTTTAATCCGTTCGTGTATTTATGCTGCGGTGGTGTCGGTAAATAAGTCTCAGCCAACTCTTACAGTTTCCATTTGTTATAACTACTAAGTCCCGCCGAGATCCCGGACTTTCGCGGGACTTTGTACCTACGAGATGTAGAAGTTCGGAATAAGTGATAAGTAGATTGAATCGGAAGAATCATAATAATATTTTGGTATCTATCAGGGTCGGATTAAGATTGGATTATGCTACCCAAATCTTTATACCGACTAATTGTCCTTAATAAGAGTTATTTATTACAAATTTGGTAAGATATGGGAAGAAAAGAAAATTTGTAACACATAATAGCTTTTAAACCTTCCATGTATGAGAGAGAACATAATGCAAAAAGAATTAATGAAATCCAGCTGTTCTCGAGTTTTAGTGACACTAACGAACAGCTAGGTATACTTTTTTTATTAGACGTCTCTATCATCTGATCTCTAATTCTCTACATGGGAACTTTTTCCTACTTTATCCTCAAAACCATACTAATGTTCCTTTTTATAAACAACATATTTTATATCAGTCCTGCCATTATCAAGTGATTCGCTCACCAGAATTTCTTCTCGGCAATCGTTCTGACTTACACTGTAATAATAATCGCAGTATTCATTAGCAAGCCTATAAAATCGGCTCGAATAATGAGCGATAACAATGATTGTGCGGTAGGTTCATAACATATCGAAACTCGTAGTTCTACCGCGTGTCCTACTCCACGCCCGCCATCCAAGATACGTATCCCACCAATGAATTACATTACGCACGAGTATAAAGTGTCATCAATTTATTAATCGATGTTAAATACCGTAAACAAATTATTATATCGGACGGTAACATCATTATTGATAACGGAATAAAATCAATAGGCGAGTTTTGCGAAGTGAGTGCGCCTGTTAATTCCGCTCATTCACCAGTATCAAATAAATATGCGATTTAACTTGCTGTGTTCCGCGATTCTAATATGAAACCTGTTACTATATTTAAATAAGGAAGCCGTTGAAATTTCGCTGATGACGTATTAAAGTACTTGTTAACCATATTGACTGCCAATTACTGCTTATCTACTTAGTTAACTTTTGTTATGTACTTGATCTACGTTAAATAATTACCCTTACGCGTGTATCCCTAATCCTTAAAGTTAGTCCTGCGGTCAATGCGTAGTATTCATATTGCCTCAAACTACTTTAATTTAATTTGAAAACTATGGGGACGGGCACAAAGAAATAGTTGTGTTTAGGGCAGCCCTCGCGAGACGAGGTGTAGTGATGGCCAAGTTTATCAAACTCACAAGAACAATCCGTCTATTATGTGACAGGTCAATAGTAGCTTCATTACATTTTACTTGCGCAGAAGTAGAAAAAGAAAGGGCTTCTCCTCTAAAATAATATACTTTTATTTCAACTTCATTTTATTCATCAGAGCATATAAATTGTATAACATTATCCATTTAATATAGTTGTAGGAAAAGGTAAAGAGGCTATGCCCATTAATATGACAGCTACTAAGTATTTTATTATCCGGACGACGTAAAGTTCAAGATTTTAATCACTTATTACAGTCATCAAGTTAATTTATTGGAGGTAAACTACCGAAATGAAATAGTTTAAATAAGATTAATAGTTCCTCAGGGTGATCGAAATTGAAAATAATATAAATTGTCCCATTGAGCCAAAAAGTGAGCAATATCAATTTATTTACAATTTATTTTCGACTTTTTTTCTTTAAAATATTTGCACATACATATTATAAATAATGGTTAGCATAATCATGATGAAAAATTAAAGTATAACTGCAGCGAAAATGCTGGTTGTTTCCAAAAGGTAGGATAGCTGCCACGACATAAGCAGCAGCAATATTTTTCAACAAACATATACATATACATGTACATACATATACATGTATGTATGTACCGTCTATAGTTTTTAGTTCAAAAGACGTACCTATAAATAGCAAAAACAATATCGACGAACAATTGAATGCTACTCCGTGAATGTGGCTAACTAAACAAGCCCAGTCAATTTACATCGATTGACCTGGGAACCGATGGAGCCGTTTGCGTAATTAAATTTGGACAAGACATAGACCGAGCTACAGATATAATGATTTTTACTTCTCCATCCGGTTAGCAGTAATAATGTAATTAAAACATACCTACTAAACATTCTCTCCCACAATATCTTCGCAAAACGAATTTCGCCGAAAAAGATTCGTGCAAAGAACTTTCACCACAATGGTGTCTAATTAGTTACATTTACAGTGAAAATTAGCGTCTCTTCGTACAAAATTCAGTCTAATTCCAAGAGAAATGAACCTTTGTTACACGCGGGCCCATATTCATAGTGAGCGAAGCGTCCCGCAAATTGAATCTAATTGCCGCAACGAAGTGTTGAATCAGACCGACGGCCCTGGCGGAGCGGTGGCCTAAATTACGCCTATTTACCCATTTAGGATCAGAAATACTGAACACCCACAGACCACCTGTTTAAGGAATGAAATTTTCACGAGACGGTGACATCAGCTGTCGCGCGACCGTCTTCATTAAGCGCCATCTGCCCAGACCGCATTTGCGCTAGGCGCGGCAGTTTGGCTGAGGATGACTCAGATACGCAGGACTAACCACTGCAAATATATAGGACACCAATTTATACTTTGATCACACTAATTACCCAGTCTTCATTCCTTAAGAAATATCGGAACCAAAATCCAAGTTTAAAGCCATAGAAATTCCACTCAATCCAAGTGCCAAAACAGAAACTTTCATCGTTGTTGCAAAACCGCGTGAAAGCAATAGAAAGAATTTGTATTGTGTGTAATAAACTTGAAAGAATAGCACATAACAAATTATTGACTTTGACAATTAAAATAGCAGAGTATCGTGTTTGGTTGTTTTAACTCAACACGGTAGGCCATCAATTCGATCGTTTAAAAGGTTTTTCCACACATTTTTAGCAAGCTAGAGACGATGTTGCTCAGTGCTCGGTAGAAACCACGTCATGCTACATTGAATTAATCACCTAAATACATTTTATTACTGCAAATATTTACATTTGCTTGAAAGTGATGTCTGTAACCAGCGCTCCAGTTTTATTTCGAATCTGCGAGTGAGGCAGTTGCCGCTTCTTATTTTATTTTATTTTATGGTTTTTAAGAAACATCCAATATTGCGTTTTCCATGTTTTAAACTAAAATATTTTCATGAGTACATTACTATCATTTGAAATTATGTGAGTGTTGTTAGGTTTTCAAGAACAAGGTTAACAGAATACAGAACTACAAGTTAATTTCCAACTCATTTTTTGCGGCCTAAATAATTGATCTATATTAAAGCTTACTGTATTATGGCTATTGAAAGTGGAAAGAACATAAAAACTGATTAAACTATTGGTTTTGCATTTGGAATTGATGGAAAATAATCCGAATGGGTTAAAAGCGTTACGACTACCTCCCGATAAGACTAAATAGTAGATGTGACTATTTCGCTATAGGACTAAATCTCGATATGACTAGATCGCTTTAAGACTAATTAGCTGTTTAACTATATATTTATGCATACGTCCTGTTATCGAATTGACTTAATATCGATATGACGTACAATCGTATCCAAAAGGTATTGGTAGAGGTACTCCATGGAGTACTTAGCTTTACTGAAGTGTGAATAAACTATGATGTTCCGCTATTAAAAATAAATTACAACAATAATTGGCATTGTCACTTTGAATTTTTATCGTACATTATCTTACTTATACCATTGTTATTTAAAATGCAGCGTAATGAACGATTTCATTTTATCTATACTTATAATAAATCTGTAGAGAGGTTAATTATGTACATGAAATACATTTACAAAATAACTATCAGGGGGTGATTAGGGATCGATACTGATGCCAAAAATGCAATCAGTAAAATTTTTGTCTGTCTGTCTGTCTGTCGGTCTGTCTGTCTGTCTGTCTGTCTGTCTGTCTGTATAACCGTTATAGAAACCAAAACTACTCGACGGATTTTAACGAAACTTGGTACAATTATTTTTCATACTCCTGAGCTGGTTATAGTATACTTTTCATCACGCTACAATCAATAGGAGCAGAGCAATGAAGGGAAATGTTGAGAAAACGGGAGAAGTTACTCCATTTTTAGGGTTCCGTAGTCAACAAGGAACCCTTATAGTTTCGCCATGTCCGTCTGTCTGTCCGCGGTTTAGCTCAAAAACTATTGGTACTAGACAGTTGTACTTTGGCATGAGTATACACGTTACGGACGCCGAAAAAGTAGTAAAATAAAATTTTGAAAAAAACAATTATTTAGGGTACCATACATGTAAAGTGGGATGATAATTTTTTTTTTCGTTCTTCCCATAGTGTGGGATATCGTTGGATAGGTCTTTCAAAAATATTAGGGGTTTGGTAAGACCGTTTTTTGATTAAGTAAACCTTTCGTGACTTATAAAGCTTTAAAGTACCAATTTTCGTTAGAGTCAAGTGTCCCCCCCCTGTATCAACTAAACGGTTGTAGTTAGAAATTCAAATGTCACGGCAGTAGTACCTATATATAACGAAATTTAAAGGAAAACTATCACACATAAGTGGGCTTTACAGGTTTACGAGTAATAGTCGACCAATTGTATTTGACTGGAAAATTTCGAACAACTCTACAGAAATATCGATAGATGGCGCTAAGCGCCAGTTGTATCGTGCTAGCTTCTTGTGACGATTGAGTAGTGTAGCTCTGTGTCCGTATTTAAATTCAAAACACCGGCTATGACAAGTTTTATACAAATCTCTAAAAAAAAATTAAAGCTTTCCGTGCAAAATTGTCGGATCAGGTGAGGATTTGTACACAGCTACACAGAAATCATTTATGACGGAAATGTTCTCCTTAAAATTATATTAAAAATATCCCATGACAGCATATATCTATCTTTTATGGTTGACTCACAATAACACGTGTAACTCCCGATAGCTTAGCAGTTCGAAGCTTTCTGATTATTATTCTGCTCCGAAATTTAAAACCACCACAACTTTGCAATGGAACTCGGCTAAAAGTAACCCAGTTGCAACAAAATATAATCGAGGCTCAAATTTTAACAGGTTGCGGTGCAGGAGAAACCGTCTTTATTCCCAGAATTCCCATAATACCAAATAATTTTCCATTCCAATTTAAAAGAACGCAATTCCCAGTATCGGTGTGTTATGCAATGACAATTAATAAGGCTCAAGGGCAGACTTTTCGTGTTGCTGGAGTAGATCTCGGTGTCAGTTGTTTCTCGCATGGTCAGTTGTACGTCGCTCTTTCCCGGGTTAGCATTTCTAGAAATCTTTATGTTCTCGTGCCGGACGGGTCAACTTTCAAGTTACCCGTCATAGTTTACCCGGAAGCCTTGCGCTGAAGTATTTTCATTCTATAGGTACTTAAGCCTCATGTGAACGTGATCTAAACAATATTACCAATACATTAACTTAATAACACACAAGGAGTTACACGCTGACGGAGTCGCGGGCACAGCTATTAACAATAATATTGTGCGGTTCGGTATTGCGATATTTTTTAACAGTATTATAGATTGACATATTATATTTCCCTACTAAATTACGAAGGTTAATCTGTCTGTTACATCAAAATCACTGAACCGTGAGGAAGGACATAGGCTACTTTTTTTTTACGAAGTCGCGGGCAACAGCTATCTATACTAATAATATAAGGCTGAAGAGTTTGTTTGTTTGAACGCGATAATCTCAGGAACTACTGGTTTGAATTGAAAAAATATTTTTTAATTAAATAGTCAATTTATAGAGAAAGGCTAAGGCTATATATCATTACGCTAAGGCCAATAGGAGGGGAGCGCCAATGAAGAATGCTTCAAAATCGGGGTTAAATTTAACGTAACAAACAACAAAACAAAGTAACTATTCCACGCGGACGAAGTCGCGGGCAAAAGCTAGTTAAAAATAAAAAGAAGAAGAATGCACTTCCTTATGATGGCTACCGATACAATTTTGTGTCCAATAATAAATTTAAAGACAAGAGTGTAGTGCTTTTCTTACATTGAATAAAGAAAAGACCATTATAATCAGGAAGAGTCTGCACAAGTGTGAGCAAGACTGTGATAAAATGGAAGAAGACCTTTTACTAGATACGGCAAAACAGAATGTATGCGAAGATATATCATCAGTAAAAAAGGTTTATGAACAGGTACTTTAACAACTGCCCTCTTCTTCAACCTATACTGGCAGACCTTATAATTCTGTGAAGGATGTCCTATATAGCCATCGTAAAAGGTTCTTCAAGTTAAAAAAAAAACGAGTTTTGAAGTGACAGTACCGCATATGATCGAGAAAGTCTTTTCAACCGACGACAAAAAAAGGAGGAGGTTATCAATTCGACGCGTATATATATATATATATATATATATACGCGTCGAATTGATAACCTCGAACACCGAATATGAAAATTTATGAAGATCAAGAAAAGGTTTTATTTTGGTGATTATCTCACCCATACGCACAAAACGTTTTGGGAATACTTTCATTGTGCGTACGGCTAAGGAGTGGAATTCCCTGCCGGAGTCTGTTTCCCGATAGCTATAATCTAGGGGTCTTTAAGTCAAGAGTGAATAGGTTACTTATAGGTAAGCGTGCTATATCTTCGACCACATCAGGTGATATGGTGGTAAAACGCGAACCTGTTATCGAATAAATAAAAAAAATGGAACCATTAAAAGTGCACCCAGGTCTTACTACCAATTATTATTCCCCATTCACGTAGACGTTGATAGCACGGAATAGACGACAAATATATTTCCCGTCTTGTACGGTCGGCCAAGAAAGTGGTGTACCAGTTTTGATTTAGTTTTCCGGTAATCGAAAATTACAACAAGGTTCGTTATAAAAAGATATTACTGAAAGAGACAACATTATCATGACGTAAACCTATGTATTTAGTATTCAAACGTCATATGTCACATATAAGTACATGACATTTTAACCTTTAGTATAAATGAAAAGGACATTAGTTTCTACAAAGCAATTGAAATGTTTCCAAACAAAAGTAATAAAAACTATTTAGACAACCGAATTCCATTTGAAAAAGAAAACTGACAATTGACATTTTGTCAAATATATGCAAAAAATCGATATATTTTCCGTGTTATTTTTCAATCAACTGCATATAAAATCATCTCAATGCCTGCCAACTTGACCATTGCCGAAAGAGCACAAATAATTGCCCAATTTAATGAGGGAAGCAGTATCAGTGCGATAACCCGGAATTTGAATATATCGAGGCGTTCTGTCCGCTTTTGGATTCGTCGTGAAGGAGAGGAGGGAAGTTTGTTGGATCACAGAAGAAGTGGTCGCCGGCCTGCACTCTCCAATAACGATAGAGAATTCATGAGACGGGAATATGAAATCAATGGTTTTAAGCCCACAAAACATTTTGCGGAGATGTTCGATGTGAGTGCCCAAACAATAAGGAATCATCTACATTACATGGGGTTGCACCACAGGCATTACGCCAAGAAAATATATTTGACGGATGCTCACAGACTTGCTCGTCTGAACTTCGCCAGAGAGCACTTAGAGTTTGATTGGTCTAATACAGTGTTTTGTGATGAAAAAACGTTTAAATCCAGTCAGCATGGACGTCTTCACCTTTGGCGATATAATTCAACACGGTATAAAGATGATCATGTAATCCCAAATAGAGAATCAGGTCGAATTTCCGTAAATATTTGGGGCTGGATGAGTACGGATGGTGTAGGAGAATTGTGTTCTCTACCTCCTCGAGCGACGGCTGTAAATTATATCGACGTGCTTCAGAATGCAATGCTACCGACAGTCCGTAATGTTTACCCGGAGAACGAAGTGCCACAATTTGATTTTGTTCAAGATAATTGTTCAATTCATAATGCGAGGATCGTAAGAGCCTGGTTTCGTTCACACACTGACGTAAGGGTAATTCAGTGGCCCTCAAGATCGCCGGACCTCAACCCGATAGAAAATCTTTGGGGCCTTATGGTCCAACGATGGTCGCATCAAAATGAAAGAACCAAACAAGCTCTTATTAGTCACTGTAATTATATCTGGGAGGAAATGCGGGGAACCGATATTTGCTCACGGCTTGTTGGTTCAATGAGGTCTCGTCTTTTAGAGGTTATAGAGGCCAACGGCGGTTACACCCGTTTCTAATTTTTAAAAATTTTCAATATCTTCTAAATATTACTATATATGCTATGTTTTTGTTTGTTATAAGTATTTTAAAATTGATTGTAGAAATTTAATAAAAGGATAAATCTATTTTTAGCTTGTTTTTTATTGATATTGTAATTACAAGTTTACAGAAATTGTAGGTTTGTGGACTCGCCTTGTGCCTTTACAATTTTATGTAACTTGTTGATTACAATTCTGAATTTGTAGATACAATTTTGTCATCAAAATCTACAGCCCCCGCCGTTGATTTTACGACGTCATTGGTTCCATCAAGTTCAAACTAAGAACAGCTGTCACGTTACAAACAGTAATAGTCGTTATCAATAATCAGATAAAGACAGCAATAGAAGTTGTCAGATCGATCTGCAAGCGAAACTAATCTTTATCACCTATGAATCTGCAAGCGATATTCAACCTTAGGGTGGTACACCACTTTCTTGGCCGACTGTATGCACTATTACTAAATAAACGCGAACAATTTATTTCGCTTTATTTACAATAATATGTAATGTACATATTAAACATTTTAAATGTGATTACAAATTGGCACTCATCGATGCATTCAAGACTGTTTATCTGAATGCTAAAGTTACAGAATGTTTTTACCATTACAATAAATCTGTGTGGAAAAAGGCAAACAATACCGGTTTGACGAAATCTGAAAAAGGACGATACATCACTAGAATTACTGCAAATTTGCCGCTCTTGCCTTCGTCTTATATACAAGATGGGTGGTCTGCTATTGTTGAATGTTCTATGCAATCACCTGAAATGAATGCATTCGGAAGTTACTTTTGCAGGCAATGACTAAAAAATCCTTTGCTTATTTCCTGCGCAAATCAAAAGCACAGGACCAATAATAGTATAGAGGCATGGCATCATCGCCTTATTGTGCGCATGCAGCAAATTAAATAAAAATTGTAGCACAATTGTAGGCACATTTCCAAGATAAAAGAAATTTTAATCCCCACTTTGAAGCTAACAATATAATTATTATATAACGAAAGAAACACGATATTATTTAATCGCAAGTATCAGAGATAATTAAATAAACTTGAGACGAAGGAGATAACGCCCATATCTTTTTACAAAAAACGTTAGCGATTTAATACGTAAATATAAATAAATAAATATTTATGTTACAATAGAATGCTTTCATTTTTAGTATTTTAATATTGGTACCGTAGAAGAGCTTAATGTTTTAATTATCTCTTTAGCTGTACTTCAAAAAACAAATGAAAATTTAGTCGTTACTCTGTCTGGCCTTATTGCGATCTAGTCCAAACATGATTTAGTCCAAACCAAATCTAGTCATAACGAGATATAGTCATATCTGCTATTTAGTCTTATCGAGAAGTAGTCATAACGCTTCTAACCCTTCCAAATGTCCATATTTGTATTTGTTCCATCGGATTGCTTACTTTCTATGCGTGTAACGTAACTACTACGTACTACTACTAGGTATCACATGAATCACATCGCCACCTGTGGATATCCATACTTTCATACCAAAATCCCATAAATATCAATATTGGTAAAATTTTCGCTCGTCATTATACGACGGGCGCTGCAGCCTGTTGTGAAAGAGGCCTCACCGCTGAAATCGTGACAGTGCAATATTTTTTATTGCAAATCAATGCTATTCGATCGTTTTCCGGAACACACAAAACAAATTGCTAGTCGGCGAAAATCCTATCAAAGCTATTTTATACCTATGCGCCACGCGATGCGACGGTTTTGATGTCTCGTGCCAAGCATTCAGTTGTAACCGTTACCTTTGATTTTTCCTACCCATCTTTTGAAAGCAGTATTCTTATTTGCACTTCTCTTGACTGTGAACCTCATTATTTTGATTCTTTGCTGATTTCTTAAGCTATTAAGACATATAAAACTTCCGAAACATAATAATATTAACGGATATTTCCTGTTTTGTTTGTTTCAAACAGACAGAAGAATGTTTTAATATCTACGTTCTAAATAACGATTTCCTCTAAGAAACAGAGTGGTCTTAAATGGGCGTTCAACTTCCGAATAAGTCGCTAACAAAGTACTTTATCTTTTGTTAAGTATATGAAGGCGATCCATCGAAACAAACAAAATCATTGCTAGCATTAAACATACCTGCAAAAGGTAACAGGAGTGTGACTGGAACAAATGAATCTTATTTTGTGTGGCTTTAATTTTTTTTTTTTTTATTACGGATGAGCCCGCTCTTGACTTCCATCTGCGGCTTTGAGAATTCGCGGCTGTTAGCGCCCTTATAGAGCACAGTCATGTCATGCAGTGACGCAACAACCACAATAGCACACCTTGCTACGTCTGTTGTAGACGTAACAATGTGTGCTATTGTGGTTGTTGCATTCGGAATGGTCAGCACAATAATTACATCAAAATATAAGGCATACTCATTGGTGGTGTCAAAAAAGCCATCCGTACCTTGCTTGTACCACGTTCAAGAGCCTCCTATAAAAAAATGCTAAATAATGTTAAACAATCCCGCGGCACTTTTCGGTGACTCATAAATTATGCTGGCTTATGCATTGATATACTAGGTTTTTAGTATATCAATGGGCGACGGGCGTATGTATATATTTTCATCGTTCCCATATGTTTGTTTTTAGAATAGAAATTCAAATATAGTGTCATTGAATGAAAGAATTACTTTGACCCAAAATTGTTACAACAACATATTTAAACATAGAATTAATTTACCTTCAGTGAGGTAGGGAGGTGAGGCTCAAGACTATGAACATTGTTGTCATATATGGCTAGTTACGTTCCACATACACGTGGTCTCCAAGCACTTGAATTCAAATAACGCTACGTGTAAGGTCTGAATTGATTTGGCCTGTGGTATCAAAATGAGAGTGCTACCTAAAAATAATAATATGGAACCCTAACCAAGATTCCAGAGCAATCTAACTAGCTATGAAAATGTACTTAATTTGAAATTACAAACAAACAATCAATTTTTGCTTAAGCAACCTGCTTTTATTTAACATTGTAGACATAATGTGATTACGACTGCAATACTTGAGAATATGTTTCATGTCGATATGGGAACCTGAGAAAAACAGTTTACATCAACTGTTTGTTTCTCACACATTTACTAGTGAACGACAGAAAATAGGCTCACTAGCAACCTTTCAATGTGCTTTGCAATCAACAAAGTAATTGTGCTAGATTTTGTAGCGGCTAAGCCATATCACTTGTCTTTGTTAGGATTCGTCCAAATAAATTCAGTAAAGTCTTTATCGATGCATTCAAAGTTTAAATTAGCCTATCCGTCAAAGTTCTAACGCCTAATATAATTTGATTTCAATCCACGAAGCAGCATACTTCTATTAACTCAATTAACCTCTCGTTTCTTATGGTAGGGAGTCTAACGGCCATGCCGCTATTCTAGAGGTCATTTTAATTTGTTGGGATCAATTAGTTAAAGTCCTGTAATACGTCATGGTGGTACATAAATCACATAATTATTTTATCGATTTCGATACAATAGGCTGAAGAATAGTAGTTAATTGTTGTAAGTTGACAGTGAGTCCGATGCCTCGAAGTTTGTTGTATGCGATGACAGTATCTGTTGATACCGTCACTGTCTTCAAAAACATTATTCATTGGTGTACGTGTCTATCTAATGACCGCGACGTTGATGAGTATTCAACCGGAGTGAGGGAGCTCTCGTCTGCTTTGCATTTGTGTGGCCATCAACCGTGAAAAAAGTCATCCATTTACATCAACTTCATTCCACAAACGCCACTGTATTTGAATGCAAATAATTTGTTAAAAGTTTTAACAAACTCTGCGCTGGTCGCTAACTCGTGTTATGCAAAATCTTTGTAACAAGACCCATTGTTTGCGGCTATTGAAACGGATATTGCGAAAGAATGCTATCGACAGCAGTTACATCTCAAATACTGTTCGGTAATTAGTCAACGTAGCCAATCTTTTGGCACACGATTTAGCAATGGTTAGTGAAATAAAATTTGCCTTTAATACTTTGATAAAATCGTTGCCCCAAAAACAAGAGATATTTAATTTACTCTTCGAATATAATTTATAATTTGAGGAACATGTAGTTGCAATTTATATGATTATTATAAATTGAGCAACACAGTAACAATAAGCAGCGATTTATCACTTTCGAGAGTGTTATTGTTTGTGTTTTCTAGTTTCTTCGTCACGCAATTGAATTGCATTACGACCGAATTGACCATTCAGTAAATCATTACACAAGTCGCTTTCTCTTCATTATAAAATTCTTATCAACAGAAACTTTTGATACAGTTTTATTTTTTTTTTTCAATCATCATGCAGTGTAAATTACTGTACCTTGATATTTTGCAATTTAGATGATCTCTTTATGAAACAAACTTTATTGTATGTCGTTGCATATTACGCTGACAGTGCGATTGTAATTATTTCGTCCATATATTGACAGCATCAGTTGAATTAGTTGGATGATAAATAACTGATACATATGTATTTGCTCATTGTTTGGATCCAGTACAATGCGTAGTGGTTTCAGAAAGTGCTCCCGCTTCCGATACTTGGCAGTAATTTCTACGTTGCTATTGTTGTGAGCCTCGCTTTTGTGACTTTTGTGTATCACATGAATGACATGACTATGCGTGTTTCTCATTTTGAGTCTCATTTTCTCAGAAATAAGTCTTACGTTTTAGAGGCATATGTTCTTCAATCAATAATATTTCTTTAATTCTTATCATAAAATACGTTATAAATAAAATAAAAATATTAAATTATATTTGTCTGAGTAAAGTCTGAAAAGTTTTGGCTTCCCTGCAAGTTAAAGCAGTAGCTAGCATTGCAATGTTTGCAATATGTTAGCCTTATCTAAAGCGGCGCAAACAATTAAGGATCATAAATTCACATCGTGACTAATAAGAGTTGCGCGCTTAACCAAAACTTTGATAACATGCTCCACTATGTTTAAATTCACTTGCAGAGTAACCGTAGCTATTTAGCTAATAAACCGCCAGCTTTCCCGAAAGTACCTGTGTGGGAAATATTATAAAAGTGAAATTAACAACGCGCCAAAAAGTGCATCAATTATTACGTTGCATCCGACTGCCTTTTTCAAACAAGAGTCACCGTTACCTAGAAAACAATAGCACATCTCACAAGCACACACACTGCATTCGTCGGAAAACGCACATGCACAATTTTCCGAACACCGGTTACGGACACTGCGTCGGTCGCGTCAGAGCAAAGGGCGGCACGTACAAACGCTGCCTCTGCGCGCGA
Organism: Tholera decimalis; assembly: GCA_943138885.2. NCBI lineage: Eukaryota > Metazoa > Arthropoda > Insecta > Lepidoptera > Noctuidae > Tholera > Tholera decimalis. The sequence continues at coordinate 19,342,473 of OW964563.2, read as the reverse complement.
TAGACTGACGGCTCTCGGGCGGACTTGCGAGCGAGCGGGACGCGCGGCGGGCGTGCCAACACTCTGCGCGCGCATAACGCCTCTCTGTCCTACGCCCGCAGCTCCTATACAGTTGTCTCGCTCGCACACGCTCGAGCACACCTTTCAGTTCCCGAGACAGGTGTTCTTATCCCTGTGTGCGTCCAGATATGGCTAGCTTCGCATGTATGCGCGCTTCCTGCGGCGGCGGATCGTTTTTTATGCCCGGCAGAAATTATAAAAAGTAAATGGAGGGAAAATTAAATAAAACGTTTACAATGAAGCGTTTTCCTGTGCGCTTTCAATGATTCAGTGTGCGCTATTTTTCAGGTTGGATATCATCAGAATACACAGGCACCGTGATTACGGGGCTTTTTACGGATGTTTGAGTGATGTAGGCGGGCGTAATTAGGCACGGGGCGGAAAGGTATATTGATTGCGGTGACGCGGCTTTGTGGAAAAATCGATATTTTTGTATTAAAGGTGGCACGCGATGTGTCCGGTCCGTGCGTCCGTGGATGAGTAAACCTTCGTATCGATCCAACGCCGACAACTTTCGACCCTAGTTTATGGCGCGCACTATAACTTGAGCCACACTTACCTATGAACGTTATCGAGAACGCTTTGGCTGAACGACCTCGTCTTTCATAAAATCTTGGACGACTTGAGCTCAAAAGCCAATATTGGAGATTTTATAGAATCAAAACATACAATTTTGGCAAGCCTCACCTAAAAAGTAGATTTGAATCGCCTCCACGTTCGACCGAGCACAGGACTCAATAAATTATAGAATGAAAAACCGTTTAAAGAACACAAAATATTTTCAAAAGAATGTAACAGTCTTCTTTATCTTTCAGGCAACCGTTATTCCATCATCACCACAAATGTGGTTCAAACTAATTCGTTATAAGTTCCGACAATGTAAGTTCAAATGTTTCCATTTTCCCTAAGAATTTAAGAACACTTTACTACATACAACAACTATGATTACCAACCTAACCAATAGGCTAAAATTAATAAAATTTAAAATCAGAATTCATGTTCGAATTGGGAATATCCAATTCAAACTTGAATTCTGATTTTAAATTTTTCATGCGCTGCGGCAACTCCGGGAGGCAGTAAAATCTTGGGTTTAAATATCCCAGTACTACCTACAGTTTTAGGTTGTACTTATGTAACGGATCTTCCACAAGAAATCGACCCTCCGCGGTGGCGCATCCGCATCCGACATTACCCAGCAATATCGAGTTGTACGGGAAGTACACTCCGCGAAATTTAAGCACTTTAAAGAATTGAACCAAATTCAGATACCTATAGTAATATTATAAAGTAGAAAAATTTGTTTGTTTATTTCAAAGCGCTAATTTTCGAAAGTACTGGGTGGATTTGGGTGAAATTAGGTATGGATGTAGCTTAAAGCTTGAGGAAGGTTAAGCTACTTCCATACATGCGCAACTGCTATTAAAGATACAACAGAGTTGCGGCACATCTAAGACATCGCATAGAAGGTGATATAGCCATAAAACAATTTGTCAAACTTTTTTTTGGATCTACTGCTTTAATTCTGAATCTACGGACGTCACAGTTTTAAATCTACCTCAACTAAAAGGCCTCCCTCAACCCTGAAGTGAGAAGAAATCATATTAAGGGACAGGGACTATACCTGTCCCTTACTATGATTTCTTCTCACTTCAGCTAATCGAACACCTTCTAACAATTTTCCTTTTCACTGAGTTCTTATGACTCTATACTGAAGGGTCAATTCGACCTCACCGGCTACATTAGGTCAACTTTGATGGATCCCTTGTATAACGATACAGGATAAAATGAAGTGAAAATAATTGGTTATACGTGGGAAATGCAGCTTTTTTTCGGCAAATTGACCTAAAATTACAAATTTTTGTGTCGAATCCTATTTTGCCCATAAATGACATTTAAGTGTTTAAACTCAAGTTGGTCTATCGAATGTTATGCTTTGACTCAAGGACTGAAAATGCTGTGCAATAAGAATACTATATTTAAAAAAAACGCATATTAACTGATAAATAAATGCTATGAGTACACTATTTACTGTAATAACCACAGGTAGTAAACCTTAAGATAATCATGTATCTCTACCGAACTTGCCACTTTGGAAATCTTTACAGGACGGTCCTGTAAGCGTTTCCACTTTGGTACTTTATAACTTTAAGTACAAGCATTCCCACAAAACGTTTAAGTACCTAATACTGACCTTATGAACTAATACGCACCCAAACACTATAAAAAAGTTTTTAAAGTCCTTCCAAAGGTTGTCTGGAAGATATCGCTTTCAGCGATAAAACCGCCATTGCAACCATAGAATAAGCAATATTGTTAAATAGGTGTATTTACATTTTGGTGTACAATAAAGTATATTGTCTATCTATCTAAAATCAATAGTAACAATCGGCAAGTTAATCACACATCTCAATGCTCCTTTTCCTTCCGCCGGCCATACGGAACTATATTCCAATGGACCTCTTAATATTTATCAATTAGAAAAAAGACTCTCGATATACCCGGTCAGAATGCTTTAGCTTTCTATATGTATTATGTAATTACGACACAATGAAATAAATCAACATAAACTGTTTAATCGAATGAGAATATAATCCTTCTATCAAAATCTTTTGAAAACGCACTAGCCTGATGTAAAAACTGCACCATAAACATTTTAAATAAGGAACAAACGCGAAGAAATGACCGCCGAAGTCTGAGATTTTTTATTTTCGTCCAGCTCGGATCGAAGTTTATTTAACGTTGGATAAGTAAGTTAGTTCAAAAATATTGACTAAAAGTACCTAACTGTCCTAAATACAACGTTACATTAATAGTAACAGTTGGCGAGCTAATCACATACCTCCGTGGCCTCTTTTCTTCCGTCGCGGCCGGTCAAACATGGCCCTATACAAAACTATTCGATGTCAACGAGTCTAATAGCAGCTACTTCAATGTACCTCTTGTTTATCAATAGAGCTACAGGGTCGTGTGGTTAACTTGGGCGGCTATAATCCAAAATGGAGTCTTAGTGGAATATGTTTAATCCATTAACTGTCTATTAATAACTTTTGCCTCGAAATTTATTTATCCTTCAGGACCAGTTCACAGAAAGGCAATCACAACTAAAATGTCAAACGCATGTTTGAATAAAGTTTAATCTGATGTTTCTAGAAATATCGGCTATAATAATAAATGTATTGACATTCCTTATGCTTCTAGGTACTTTGATATATAATATTTATGATATGGTGATGATAACTTTAAACGACATATAACTAGCACAAAGTATCAAATTATACAAAATAAACTAAATTTGTACTGTAGCACTTACTTTTTCCGGGGGGTAAATCGTCAAATTACTCCTCCCGTACTGGGTATAGTGGAAGGGACTGTCAGACTACAAACAAGAAACTCAACCTGTCCCTTCTTCCGTTTCTCTAGCTTTCCGGGCTGCGGTATCACGTTAGATCATTCCGCAAACCCAGTCTCTGAAACTTCCCCCTAAATTGTATGAATAATTAATGTTTTCATTCCATGACTGTGTAAAATAATGCAAAATGTATATTATCACTTGGTCACCTCCGACGAGACGGCCGCTAAACTTGTAGGTTAAGTTCATATAAGATCTACCTCACATGTTCCTGCTTCGGTAAATAGCTTGAAAGAGGAATCATCCTAAACACCAGCAACTATTGGAAAAAGTATCTGTTATAAGTTTGCTGTAAGCTTCTTTGTGTCTGTGTGTTTTCTTTGTGTCTTTTTCCGACTATGTGGGGTCACCTTCCGTTCTATCTCGTGGATACAAGCATTATGGAACGACTGCCTACCTGATCTCCACTACCACTAACTGTTATCGGAATTTCTGGTCTCTGGACAATCTGTAACAACTGTCAAAAAAGAATTGGAAATACATATGTACAAATGACAGCCGACTTCTTGTCAGTTTAACGTTCAAGATATCCGAGGCCCGTAGGCATCTCGATATGTAAAAATAGTCACCCATCCACGGGCCTATGAAAACATTGCTTAACTTTGACTGCTGTTACTATTTAAGCCACGACCTTGTCGAATTTTAATTAAAGTTACCGGAACACAAACGAACGAAGCCACTTAATTAAATGTTAGTAAAAATACCATTTACCAAAAATAAGTTCTGAACATCTCATCATTTTCAGAATAACATCAGGTCTTGAACAATAAATAACATTTCATATTCGTTCTTCCCTAATTATTTCTGAGAATTTGCTTCGTTACGTCCAATTAATATTCATTTAATATAATTTCGGCCAATTTGTCACCGTTCATATCTATCACCATTCTTGGTATTAATTTCAATTTAGAACACACAAACACCATTTACTACGTAAAAGTCTCAATTTTTTTTTTTTTTTTGAGAATAGTTGTGGACGTCAAAGTGTGCTTGACCAAATGAGATCCGTACAGTGCGTTTCAACTGCTATTAGGAAAAACTTAGCGCCATATTGTGACGTCTTCAGCTGTCGAAGCTGTCGTCTGTAGCTGTCAAATCGAACCATTTGGGTAGAATGAAAGAAACATGGATTTTTTAAATTATTTATTTACAAATATTGGGTGAAACAAAATTAGTCCATTTTCCATATTTTAGTGGACAAACGCGAGCCAATCATCAAAAAAAAAAGTTAACTAATTTTGACACGACTTCTGGGCTTTTGCGTCATGCGTTCTCTTTACTTTCGGGCGTATTGGTGCCAACAATGAAAATAAGAGAGAAACGTATGTTTATAAAAACTAAGTATGACTTTAAATAATTAAATATTATATTTAAATTTGATGTGAGACTCGGTTAAACAAAGTAAAATAAACCGTTATTATTTTTCGCCATTAAGTTTTTTTGCAAACCGTACCTTTTGAGTGACATTTGACAGATAAAAATAATTGAAAATCCTAATAGCATTTGAAACTCATAGTAGATAGATTTAAACTCTTTACACCACAGAATCCTCAGGTACATATTATAAAACAATGTTCCACGCGCGCCTCAAAGAGCGTCAGCAACATGACGAGGCCCCCTCTGCAGAGGGCCGAAGCCCGCCGGGGTCGTGGGACTCATCCCGTTACCGTGGCCCCGGTATGTAAAGGGTTATTGAAGGAACACCGTGGATTTTAGTCAGTAAAAGTCTGACAGTCCCTCCCACCCTGCCCGGAGTGGGAGGACTTATTTGATAATTTTACCAAGTTAAAAAAAAAAAAAAAAAACTGTCGCGTCTGTCTGTCTATTCGCGATAAAATCAAAAACTTCTGAACCGATTCTTACGTGGTTTTCAACAATTTATACAAGGTGTATAAGATTAAGCGCAATACCTCAAACACCCCAATAAGAATATTAAATTATAAATCTAAAACAACATCCATAACTAAATAAATTGAAACCAAACCTCAACATGTTTTATAAAATACTTATCCTTACTAAAAGTAAAACGTATGTGCGTCATACAATATCCTTACACAGACGCATGTACACTCATGCAATATTAGCGGCTGACACGCACACGAGCGCTTTTGCTTGAATTAAGGATTGTATTCATTTGTCATGATCCTGTGGTTCCATTTTAAGTGAAATAAAAGATTTTTCAGTCAAAATTTAACATCTATTTTTTATGACGGAAATCGATTCAGAAGTCGATTCTGAACCAACTACTTTCAGGAATTGCGTTTATTCTGTTATAGGTTGTATAGTGATTAATGAGGAAGGTTTTCGTGTATGATTTATTAAAGTTTTGTATGATTAAGGAGAATGAGAGCGTGTGAAGCAGATCTGGGTCGCTCATTTACTATAAAGGCTTATAAAATAATAGGGCATAATTGTTTTTTACAGATAACCTTTTGATGGATACGACAGAGGATTTAAAGCCGTAGTACTTACTGTAAAAATCGCCGCTTCAAAAATTAAGTGAAATAATTTGTCAATCACTAGCAAAAGATGAAAATGTTACAGACCTCTTGTCTTTAATGTTCATAGTGATGAGTGAGTACATAAACTTAAAGTACCATCTAATCTAATGCTTCAATCTAGTGTACAATCATTCAAAACTAATCATACATTTAACGATGAATAAGATACACTCAGGTATTAATATTAATAACAACTTCTCCGCAAAAAAATCGGAACCGTTTTTAGCATCTCCAAAGACAATTCTTAATTCAAATAGTAATGTTGATTTCACAATTAGGTCTTTTATTTCCTAATAACTGTTAAATTAAAAGGAACCACCCGTATAAAAGAAAACTGCATTCCAAAAACTATCACTCTTGAAAACTACCTTTTACTTTCCCAACATTGGCATCAGTTTATCAAACATAAGGTAAGTAATAGACTTTAGAAGATTTTCCACGACATTCGTAGCTCGTGGCTGAAGCAGCAAACGTAATAAATTATACTCTTTTCAAAATAACATGCCGCGTTCCGTTGAGCACCGCCTTTTTTATTAAAGAGCAAACGAAGTAAAGGCTCTCCAGTTTGGCGACTAATGTACTGAAGTAAAAGGCGCGGCTTACTATGAAAATTAAATAAGTTAATTTATAATAGGATTGTGAACCCATTTGATTTTGCGATCGCCCCTTTACTGAAGGTTTTCATGTGGTTTGCGGTTTCATATTGTCCACAAAATTTGGCTTAATATAGTTAATGAATTCTCATAATCAACTAAGTCAACAACAGAATAAAAACCAATTTGGTCATTCAGTACTTGGTAATTATTGAGCGTGTAAATCGGATATATTATTAAAAACTTGTGCCACAATGTTTCTCCTTGAACTCCACTAAAACGGCTTGACAGGTTTTTATGAAATTTTTTGTTTATATTTGGTAGGTCTGAAAATAGGCCGTAGACAATTTTTTGTAGCAAAAATTAAATATTTATGGCAAAACAACGTTTGCCGGATCAGCTAGTATAATAATAATGAATAAATCGTTAAAATACTAAAATAAATACTAGGAGGGAATAATTGGAGGCTGTCGGTTTATAGTTGTGAAATCAAATTGATTATTTTTATTATTTTTATTGGTAATAGGTTCGCGTTTGACCACCATCTCACCTGATGGTAAGTGATGATGTGGTCGCAGATGGACCACGCTTACCTGAAAGTAACCTATTCACTCTTGACTTAAAGACCCCTAGGTTATAGCTGTCAGGAAACACAGACTCCGGCACACAGAATCCTGCGAAGGGGTAGCTCACTGTCCGGTAAGGTCTCAGGTCGACGGCGCGTCGTGTTACATGCGCGCCTCAAAGAGCATTCAGCAGCATGGATGGATCCCGACAGGGTCATTGCCTGCCTGGGGTTGCAAGAATGTTCTAACAAGATACCGCGGCCCCAGAGGCCACATCTCGTAAGGGCAGTTAAGGAAAGGGTGGGTTTTTAGTCAGTAGAAGTCTGACACTCCCTTCCGCTCCACCCAGAGCGGGTGGAGTCATGGTGGGATTTTCCAACTGAAAAAAGGGGGATCTGCATCACAAACCTGCAGAGGCTGCGGGAGCACTTAGAGCATGATATACCTATACTAACACCAACCAATAAATCGAAAGACTGATTATTACGTAAAATTTATTATATGGGTACTTCTAATTTACGTATCGTTTAGCTTTCCCTGATCTTCAAGGGAAACCTTAACTTTACAGTAGAACTTCTAATATGCCTATTTTAGTATAACCCATATTACGTAGCGGTAATCATTTAGAAAGGCCCTTTTGAAATCTTGAAGAAATTCAAGCAAGTTTTATCCGAATCTTTATCAAGATCGTATCTTGTAGGGCTGAAGCAAAAAGTGACAGAAAGCAACTTAAGAAAGTTAAAATTGGTTAGCTTAGTTTGACTGCACTGTCTTTATGCCTGAGCTGTTAATACAAGGTCGTAGGATCAAATGACCAATCATAGTGAAATTTTTAACAGTGAACCGCTACTAGGTCATTGGAAAACCAGAAGGAATTGAATCAGACAGACTTAAACATCATTTGAAACTGAAACATTTGGGGCGTCTTTGAAACACACTCCTTAATTTCTCATAAGCGTTCTTTGTAGTGTCTTCATCCCGTGCGTGTTTCATGAGTGTTATGATTTTTTTTCTTACTTAAAGTGTGTTGTCCTCATATCATATTTATCACACACTCTAGAACTACAACCGTAAACAAATTCGAAAACCAGTAACAACGGCTTATCCTTTAAAAAATACGTATAGTGTATACCCGCGTCTGCAAAACCATTAGTGTTCCGATGTCGAACAATTTTAATTAACAATCCACGGTATTTATCAGTAAGGCTACATAACAGCGGTAGTATTTCACGGTCTTTGTCATCATAATAGTATTTCGTTGCACCCAGATGTTGAAGCACTTAGCGGCCTGCACCGGTTTTATTATGAATAGGAACGGAAGTACGGAACTAGTATTTTGCGGTTTCCCTGTGGAGGCAGACGCAAATTAATGCCCCAGCTTTCAGCTAGAAATTAATGTAATGCACCTAGGTTACGTAGCCAAATTGTTGGCATTCAGTAAATTTTGCAATGCGCAAACGGGATATGGCGAATTTTATAATTGAATTTTTGATACGGCGGCACGATATCTACCGTGATTACGGTGTTGTGTAATGTTTAACAGCGAACCAACCGTATTTGGAATATATAATGTTGCTAACATTGTTTTTGATGCCATTATTTGACCCTTACGTCTTCATTTTGAACCATTTCAGGTAGACTATACAACTGATCTGTTCACGAGACTATTTTGTTATTATGAATTGGATACTTCTTACTTAGTCCTCTCTATAATGGGTAAGCTAATTAGTTGTTAAAGGTTAAAAAATATTACGCTATGATAGCGTATTTATTTTTTGTGTCATACATGTCTAAGCCCTTATAAGATTGAAACTCTCTAGAGAAAATTAAAGTGGTCTGCTATGATGTCTAGCTTCAAAAACATAGACTAGTGCAATATATTTAACAGTGAAACTGTCATGTTTACCTATGTGTTGTATAACATCTGTAGCTACACTTAAAGAGATTAAAACGCTCATCGTGTGAGCTTCTTGCTCGTTTTTCATTCTCTTATTTAAGGGCTTTTACTTTTCCTTGCGTTTATGTGATGTGCTCTACTAAGAGATTAAATTTAAGGCCTCGACTGTACATAGAGCGCTATGCTGGCTGGAACATACTCAGAGTTTGTGATATATAATTCAAGCGATTTTCAGCAAAGTTCATGATGGCTTTAGCTTTTTAATGATGTTACATTTTTAATTACTTACTTTAAATTTTTACTTTGTTAAAGTGAGGTTGGTAGTGGTAAATCTGATTGTTACTTGTTCTGTTATATGAAAGGGATTGATAGCTTCTGGTTTTGTGGTCAGTTTTGAATCTATTTCTTGATCAAATATAAATAGAATATAAATGTTTAATTAATATTATTTATGATGTTTGTATACTGATAGCCCCAAACCTATCTCCTTTAAGTTCTGTCCATCCAAGGGTTGTTTGTATGGGCACGCCGCAATCGCGGCGATAAGTCCCATTTTTGAGGAGTGGCTAGAGAGACGCCACGGCATCCTCACCTTCCGCCTGACGCAGGTGCTGACCGAACATGACTGTTTCGGGAGGTACCTATTTCGGATACAGCGGGTGGATACGCTCGGGTGTCGTCATTATGAGGACGGTGGAGCATACAGTGGAGGAGTGCCCTGCTTGTGCGGAGCACCGCCGTGTCCTCGTGGAGGCAATCGACGGCGGCTACTCTCGCGCCCAGCATTGGTTCGGACCATGGCGCGGAGCGAGAGGGAATGGGGTGCAGTCGCCTCCTCAGTCATGCTAGCTAAGGAGGAGGCCGAACGCGCGAGGGAGAGGCAACTTTCTTCCTCACACCCCAGCCGCCGCGGGAGACGCCCCGGGCGTCGAGGATCGCGAGCCGATCTCCGGCCACCGTAGGTGCGGGCATTCGGACGGCGAGCAGAGGTACCTCATTGTCCGGTAAGGACCAGGCCCGGGACGGCGGAACATTGTGTTCCGCGTGCCTAAAAAGCCGTCAGCAACAGTGACGGGGCCTCATAAGGCCATTGCCCGCCGCGGTTGCGGAAATGTTCTAACAAGATGCCGCGGCCCCGGAACTTAAGGGCAGCTGAAGAATTAGGGTGGATTTTTAGTTAGTAGAAGTCTGACACACCCTTCCGCTTAACCCAGAGCGGGAGAAGTCATTCGATGATTTTCCCACAAAAAGGGTTGTTTGTAAGAGTAAGGTATACAATAAAGTATATAATGTCGACATTTATAATAAAAAGGATGCTTAAAATACTAAAGTAACTTACTCAGTATATAATCTAACTATATCGATGTATAAAGATACAATTCCAAGAACCTACAAAAGTTGCCTAATGTAAAATAAAGTTTCAAAATCAAAGGCCACCAATACCCACGCATTGAGAGATTGGAGTATATCTAAATGCCAAACATGTCATTAGCACTAGATCCTTTCATAGCAAAGGGAAAATACAAACAATACGAAATTCAATAATACACACTTGACAGCACGAGAATAAATAGAAACCAAACTAACATTTGACAGAGCTGCCAACACTACAGAACGTGGTACAACATTCGAAAACCAAAGCTTTAATGAACTTGTTAAAATATTCTGTCACACAAAACGACGTGCTATCGATATAATGCGGTCTACGCCTGTGTATGGTGACCATAACGTTAATTGCTTAGATACTGTCTCACACACGGGCATGCTGAACATCCTGCATAATTAGTTGTAATTAAATTTTAAGAGCTAGAGTAACAGGTTGGCCCATAAATGTCCATTCTGTACCGTACTTTGCAGGTACAACCATAATCACTACATTTAGCGGTTTCGTGATTACAGCATTATGTAATTTGCCTGCAAGTTGTGCTATAGACTAGCATCATCCACTTGTTCGTCTGTCTTTTTGCCACATGTACACGTAGTAACGGCGTAGAACATGTCTCGGAATGGGACAAAAAATACTTTTCATCCTAAATCACCTTTAAATACTTAGGGCATTTTCTTGCCGACGACCTTAAAGACAATGTTGATATTGAAAGAGAGCGCAGGGCACTAGCTGTCCGGAGTAACATGTTGGTTCGTAGATTTGCTCGTTGTACAGAACAAGTAAAAATTACATTATTTAAGTCGTACTGTCAGAGTATGTACACGAGTAATCTATGGACCAAGTACTCCAAAGGATCGTTAAATGCCCTGCGTGTACAATATAATAAAATTTTCAGGATGTTGTTGGGACTACCTATTGCTGCGCATCAGAGATGTTCACGCAAGCCTGCACCGATGGCTTCCATACGATTCTGCGCAAAAAGACAGCATCTTTGCTAAGGCGGGTGAGAGAGAGTCCCAACAGCATGCTGCAAACGGTGGCGGGTAGCTTTAACTCGCCAATTCTGAGCCATTTTATTAATAGATTGATAAGTACTAACACTAGATTGTAAGTTTTTGTTACTAACACTATATGGATGCAAAGTCTGAATTAAACGTCTTAATAATAAATGTAGCTCCCCTCTCAAGATGGATTGGTAACCATTTGTATGAAATGTTTGTTAGGCCTTGAGGAGCTCGTGGCTAATAATAACAACGCCGTCCGGCTTTAGCAACGCTTGCTAAAGCCGGACTGTATATGGGTGACCATCGTAACATATCGAGCCTCCTCGTGCCTAAGCAAGCACATTAACCCGTTGATCCATATAAATATCGCTCAACTGGTAAGACTAGAAGCTGACTACAACATTATTGGGAAAAGTCTGAGCAGCTGATATTTGTAAGGGCTTTATTAGATTTTATTAAAATATGCTGGAGTGCACCTGCCTAGGGTTTTAGCTTTGTTTTTTAACTTTTGTGTATCACATGCTTATTTGCCGAAGGATGTAATGAAAACAGTTGTTGTTCCTATTGTTAAAAATAAAAGTAAGGATATTTCTGACAAGGCAAACTATAGACCTATCTCCTTAGCCACCATTGTGGCTAAGGTCTTTGATTGCTTGCTCAATAACCTTTTAAAAATTAAGGTCAAGCTACATGATGCTCAGCATGGTTTCAGGGAAGGCCTTTCAACTGAAACAGCATTTTTTTTGTCTTAAGAAGGCTGTTAGGTATTATAATGACAACCAAACACCTGTTTTTGCTTGTTTTTTAGACATGTCAAAGGCTTTTGACATGGTTTGTTATGACAAGTTGTGGTCTAAGCTGTCTGAGGCAAATATTCCATCTGAATTAATAGGCGTATTTAAATTTTGGTACACGCACCAAGTTAATTGTGTAAGATGGGCAAATGTAGTGTCTGATGATTATGTGATGCAATGTGGAGTTAGGCAAGGTGGGATAACCTCCCCTACCTTGTTTAATATTTATATAAATGACCTGGTTGTCGAGCTTAGCAGCGTGCATGCTGGCTGTTACATTGACGGGGTGGCATTTAATAACATAAGCTATGCTGATGACATGGCGCTGCTCAGTCCGTCAATGGCAGGTCTTTTGAAATTAATAAAGGTTTGTGAGAGATATGCTGATGGACACGGTTTAAGATATAACACCAAAAAAAGTGAAATACTAATTTTTCGGGTGGCTAATAAGAGTGCAGAAGTCTACCCAGCTGTCACTTTAAATGGTGGTATCTTGAACCGTGTTCATCAGTTTAAATATTTAGGCCACATTATAACTGATGATTTAAGGGACAGTCTGGATATTGAAAGGGAGCGGAGAGCATTGGCAGTGAGGTGTAATATGCTGGTCCGAAGGTTCTCGCGTTGTACAGGTGCCGTTAAAGTTACACTTTTCAAAGCTTACTGTCAAACTTTTTACACGTGTAGCCTTTGGACTAGTTGTACCCTAAAATCTGTCAATGCACTTCGTGTACAGTATAACAATGCATTCAGGATGCTGTTAGGGCTGCCACGCTTCTGTAGCGCGTCGGGCATGTTCGCGGACGCGCACACTGACTGTTTCGCTGCGATCAGACGCAAGCGAGCAGCGTCCTTGCTCAGCAGAGTGTGTGCTAGCACTAACAGTCTCCTGAGTGTCATTGCCAGTAAATTAGACTGTCCTATTATTCACTTTTTGAGTCAACTACATGTACGTACATGTAATTGACTCAAAATTTTAATTTTAATTTAGTTTTTAAAGTTACTTACATAGTTTTAAGTAGTGCTACTAATGATAATTAGGTATTAATTGTATTGGTTATGGGAAGAAAATCCTGAAATAAATGATTATATTATATATATTATATTAGAAATTTAACTTTGTCATGGTAGAAGGAAAACCTGCTTGTGACCTCGCTTTCTTCAGTACACAAGCTCATCGCATGCAAGCTTAATTACCTTTCGGTCCACAATTGACAGATCGAACCCGGGTAGCCCACAATGCAACTTATATGGCCGTAGACCATTGGTTACCAGACCAGTGGTCGGACAGCGAGTAAAGGGCAACTCGCTGTCCGACCATGAACATGCCCGGGTCGACGGCGCGTTGTGTTCCACGCGCGCCTCACAGAGCGTCAGCAATATGACGAGACCCCCCTGTAGAGGGCCGAAGCCTGCCGGGGTCGTGGGACTTATCCCATTACCGTGACTCCGGAACGTAAAGGGCTATTGAAGGAACACCGTGGATTTTAGTCACTACAAGTCTGACAGTCCCTCCGGCCCTGCCCGGGGTGGGAGGACTTATTTGATAATTTTACCACGTTAAAAAAAAAGACCATTGGTTCCCAAACCCATGGTCCGCCGCGGACCACTGGTGGTTCGGTAAAGGTAAAATATGGTCGGTGAAAGGTAAAAATATCGCCCGCTCTGATTTAAAATATCAAACTTATCAACTGAAAGGTAACATTGACGCAAACTAATTAATTTATGTGTCTATAATAAATATTATGTTACTTTTGTTTTCAAAGAAAATCTTTTATTTCTATCCATAGTTAAATTTTCTCTAGGACTTCTCGACCCAGTTCTCAATATTGAAACCAATTAGTTCAATAATTTGGTTTAGAACCACTGCCTCAGGTCAACTATGGCAAAAACCAAACATAATACTGCTACTATACCTAACAAGAACTTACTATAAACCAACACTGACATATTGAGTATTTTCGTGTATACACTAGGCTAAGCAAATATTCTCTTTCACCGCTGACAGTCTTTAAAGCCTGGATCTAGGTGACAAGTAAGAATACCGTGCAAGCACTCGCCGTTTATGTTGGTAGACACATAAACAATACAAAAGATAACACACGTAGATACATATACAATACAATGCAATCATGTACCTATACATACACAAGCTTGAATTCGGAATCACTTTCAAATGAAACAACGAACTTGTTCCAACTTACGCATACTGTTAACGATTGTTTTAATACGAATGTCCACTTCCAAAAACACGTGTTTAAAATTAAATGTATAATGAATAAAATATATTATTATCCATTCCAGTTTTAAAGACTTGTAGCAGATCACATTTTAGGAATTTAAAGACCGCCGCTTGTAGATAAATTGCTAATATTGTCACGATTTTACGCACTCATACAATGCCCCTCAATCCATCACAGTCACATTTGCTATTTATACACAGAATTTTTACAGTAAATCGATGAGGAAAGACAAAAAGAAAAATAGCTTTGAAAACAAATGAATAAATTTACATCCGACGCAAATTTTACTCACGACATAACTTTGCTGCGTATGCATACTAACATTAACGTAGTAATAAACATTATGCATAATTCAGTGGATAAAATAAAAATCCCATCCTTAAAATGGGGTCGGATGAATGGACCTCCTACATTTCATCCGGAGAATTTCACAGCAGCTAATACGTAGCAAAACGATCGCAACTCGCGTCGGGGATGGCAACAATTTTAATAAATAATTACACTCGTGGGTGCCTCGGCGGAAAAACAGATACCAGCTTAATTCGTTGCTAATATATCCACTTACGGTTAAGTCAATTTGAAAGCTTTTTCTGTTGAGTTTCATTGTTGAAACATAAAATTGTTCAGTCCAAGTGCCCCGCACTTACACTTTTTAGGACCTTATGAACGCCACTGATGCTGCCATAAACGTGGAAATAGTTTTTATTTATTAAATATATTGGCTCGCATTACTCTTAAAATCTGACACCATTCTTGCCTAAGGGTATCGTGTTACCCAGTAATAGGATTGTGGACGTCAAAGAGGCAGTCGTTTCACAGCGTCGGGCACTAGTTGTCCGGCTTTTTGCTGAACTGGGCCTATTCGGTGCAGCCGCGAGTCACTCAGTAATATTAATCATCCTGAATCTATTAAATTTTACTTTTTTCATTTATTTTTTTCATAATAATATGATTTTGTTTTTTGTCTTTTTTTTACTGTGTGGATTTGTGGCATGTGTCAATAAACGTTTTTCCTTTCTTTCTTTCTTTCTTCATGTAAAACACAATACTCATTTGCCGGTTAGACTAGCAGCCGACTCCAAAATAGTTGGGTCAAAGTTATGGGAAATGATTAATAGGCTCGCATTTGACCACAATCCCACTTGATGAACTTTTAATATTGATATTCTACAAAAAAAAAAAAAAAATTCTAGTTCATCTAAACATCTACTTAAAGAGTTCAATCTCAATATACATAGAACTAAAAGAACCTACGCGCCTTAATAGTGGTGCGTCAGTGCGTGTTTAGACAATTTTCTTCACAATATATGGGGATGTAAGAGTGAAATATTGGAGCTAGGTGTATCGGATCACACAGCACAATTTAGCAAAAATATGTAGCCAGCCGCAGTTTTTCTGATGTCTACGAAACAGAGAATGCAAATCAAAGCTTTGATTCATTTTTTAAATTATATAAGTTATTCTACGATCTTTATTTTCCAATTTTTAAACGTAAAATATCTAACTACAGTCGTTAAACTACAATGGATCACAAGGGGTATAAAGTGGTGTAGTAAAAAGAGATGAACTTTATTGTGGCAATATAGACTAACACGAATCAATGATACAAAAACTGCTTTTAGATCATTCTCAAAGAGATATCAAAACGTGATAAAATTGACACAAAGATTTCAAAATAGCTATGTTATTGGAAATATCAGTAATTATAGACCTATAGCGCTAATACCGATATTCTCAAAAATATTTTTTGCAAAGAACAAATGGGAAGACTAAAACTATTAATATGGCTGTTTACAATTTTTTAGAAAAAAATTATCAAAACATGGATAATAGAAATCCAGAAATGGCGATGTATATGGATATGAGCAGGGCATTTGATTATGTAAACCATACAATTCTATTAACTAAACTATACAGATTTGGCATAAGAAGTAACGTCCTTAATCTCATAAAATATTATTTATAGGACAGAAAATAAATTACTCAGATCACTCAAGTAAATATTAGGTCCAAAACTGAGGTAATATACTCTTCTAGTTCTAGAATACTGTATTACGGTGTGCCACAAGGTTCTGTGTTTAGGCCCTTGCTTTTTATATGTTATATTAACGAATTTCCTAGTATAAATATCGACCACCAAATGACTTTATTTGCACATGATAGTACAGTTACATATCATACTGGTAGTAATAAAGAAATGGAAGATGATATAAACACTAGTCTTGTTACGATTGTTGAATGGCTAAAAGCAAATAATCTTAAAATTAATCTAACTAAAACTCAAGTTATGAACTTTAAAATTAAGCAAAATGTAAATACTAACTTACAAATCAACTATCAAGGAGATCTAATAATTAAAACAAGTACAACAAAATTTTTGAGACTACAAATTGACGACAATATGTCATGGAGAACTCAGATCGATAATGTGTGTGGGAAGCTCAGTAAGTTCTCCTGTGCTCTTTATATGCTAGGTAAAATTGCGAATAAAAGCGCACTTCTAGCGGCGTATCACGGTTTTGTCGCCTCAACCTTGAGATATGGCCTTATTTTTTGGGGAAATGCGGCAGGAGTTCAAGACGTATTAATAGCACAGAAAAAATGCATTAGAGCAATATGTAGATCAAAACTTTTTACCAAAAAATTAAATTTTGGTGGTCGGTGTCTTTAGTTTTATATTTTCATTTTTGGCACCGACTTCCGAAATTAAAGTTATTTTTCACTTTGCAGTGTTTTTTGGGAGATGGTTTAATTTTTTGGTAAAAAGTTTTTATTTCACTGTTTTTAGTTAGTCGATTTTTAATTTACCTAGTTACAACAGTCTAAATGTCAACTACTTATAAACATTTACAAAACATTGCTTTTCCCAATGTTGGGCCGTTAATTGTTGAGGAGTTCTCCTGGTACTTCACCATCAGCTTCACTTCACCATATGCATTGTGACGAGCATATTGTGCTTTATTTTCCTTTAAGTAATCGAAGCGGAACACATGAAATACTTATTATTCCTACTTATATATTGAGTAGTTTCAGTGGCCATCTGTGGTCTTCATCATCAGGTCCACTTCACAAATGGTGCTTTTTGAATGCAACTACACAAGTTACTATAAAAAATACTCAAATCACTATAGGTGTGCCTGTAATATTTGAAGAGTTCCCTCGATTTCTCCAGGATCCCATCATCAGATCCTGACTTGGTGACAATGGAAACAATTTAGAAGAATACCCTTTCAAAAACAAAAAGAACTTTCCAAATCGGTTAAGCCGTCTTCGTGTAATCGGTGACCATACATTAAAAAAAAATATACGCGTGGACTTGATAACCTCCTCCTTTTTTTGTCATCGGTTGAAAACGAACTGATTCATGCAAATCACATTTTAATCTTAAAAATATTGACTGTCCTATCACTTGATATTTATGAAGCCTGTATTTTTGTTAAAAATAACATGTTTCTATATAAAACTGTAAAAAGTCAACGACGCTCATCAAAAATTGCACTTGAGACCGACTGAAACTAGATTTTTTCACAGAAGTATATTTGCAATGGCCCCAAGATTATATAATAAGTTACCTGACCAAGTTATACTAAGCAAAAACATTAATGAATATAAATTAAATCTTTTTAAATTATTGAATGACAAGGTGTATTCCATTAATGAATTTATTAATATTTTAATTGACATCAACTTGTATCACGACATTATTGACTATTATTATTATCATATAAATAGTGACTATCTAATAGTATTAAAAAATTGTGACTATATATTATTTATTTCAATTTTGCGTTACCTAATTACAATGTTTTATTTTAAATTTATCGCATTAAATACTATTTTGTATGCATTCAGGCGGGACATTGTTTGAACTCTTTTTTTGTATAACGTCTTCAAACAACCTACAGTCTTTTCACATATAAAGATTTTGAATTTGAATGAAAAGCGAGCATGGGACACGCTGGCCTAGTAAACAATGATACACTCTTGAAATGAAGTTGTTCAAGATAGACAGAAACACAGACACTGACAAGGAATTCTACATCTTAGCTGTACGTACAATAATGGGCCTTCTAAAATGGAACCAACGTGTTAGAAAAAGGAACCCTATTTACTCAATTCTAAAGGTTTCTATGCCACATTGTCTATAGTTACCAAAAGCACAGCACAAAATTTTGCAGCAATTTAGAAACAAATTAAAAGTTTGAAACAATACGTAAAAAGAAACTCTAGAATCTGAAAATACCAAAAACTTCGTTTCAATACACAAAGCATAAGCTAAACCCTACAAATGCTTTCATAAAAATAAAGAATTATTTGAAATAGGGGAAAAGTTACTACTGTATCTTTGACTTTAGCAAAGTCAAAATTAATAATTTCGAAACACAAATTGAGACTTTTCGGTCCCGAAAGTTTTATAATAAGTTCTTCCTATTTTTATTATATTCGGGCCGATCATAATGTTGATCTGTAAAACTAGTTAGGACACGATGTTTGTTGGGAGCAAGCCTGCCACTAAATTGGCCAAAAACCATATTGATAATCTTATAAAAGAACATGTAATATGCTAATCTAATCGAACCAACTCGTCATCAGAACTCTGATTCAAACACTTTTAACCACATTTAATTGAATGAATATTAACATCAAGTCACTTGAATGAATATACAATCATTTAATGGCATACTTGGTAGTATGCCATTAAATAAAGCAAAGGTCAACTTAACGTTTGAACGCTTCAACTAGTCATCAGAAAAACAGGACTTCGTGCATAACATAGATACGACCCAAATTAATCTTCACACATTTGGGCACGTTGATACTCCAAAAAGGTACAGCGGACAATTGGCCACTCCTAATATGCTGAAGCTAATTGCACTAAGATACCGTCCTTTTGCTAATTCGATATATGTTACACGGGGCGCGGCTTCAGACCAGTGTGTTTAGGCTACAAATGCTTTCAAGCCCCAAGTAAGACTCAACTCAGTCTACAACGATTTAGAGACCAATTTTCAACGCGTCGCTTAAAATTTAGGCTGTTCTTATTACGGCGCGCCTTAATGGAAATTGTGAGCCATGCCCGTGTCGTTACGCGCTGCAAATGTACATAATGTGTCGTCAAAAGGGTGAAATATACTTTAGTAGGCTGTGATTTCGTTCGTAGCGAGCCGAGGCTTACTGGCTTTTAAAAGTTTCTCGAATGTGATCCCCGTTAGACGGGCGACGTTCACGCCAGAATAGGGACACAGCTGTTTGTAAATTTAAATATAATTTTACAACATTTATTTGAATGTTATGATGATTAAGACAAATCTGATATTAGTCCTCATCCTTCCTTACTTTTAAATAGAAAAGCCACAGCCCTCACAAATAGAAATGAAATTAATTTGTTTACCTTTAGATTGTGAACTAAATGAAAGTATTTTTCTACTGACAATATTTTTAAGCTTAAAGTATTTTTTTTTTCACTCAAAGAAAGATATGCGAATCATGATCGTAATTAAATTACCCTTCAAAATCGTTACAAATTATTTATATTCCTCCATACTAAAACAATAATTAAATTCATTGAATTAGCGATTATACCTCATAGCTTATCAAGCATTCTATCTTTTAGTTTATAGGCAATTAGTACACGCTAACTCATTTGTGTAACGTCATTTTATTCCATAATAATGACAATTATTCTAAACACAATGAATACTATTTCAATTATTTTGAAACGTAACTATATCTGAATGGTTCTTTTTGTTTGATTGTTTTGTGTAATCTTCTAAACTAATTGATTTATGTTAATTAATATCATCTATTCATCCATTGTTAAAAAATTGTTTTGTTAATTATCCATTACAGTCTGCCCGGATGCTATCAATAGTCTCAAAAATGAACGCTGCGTCGGATTTTAAATGTATTTTAACTTTGTTTTTCATTTTCCTGCTCAGCCGACTTCGAGACAATTAAATTCCCAATTCCACTAGTCCAGCCCCAACACAATATTCTTATCTCGTGCGAAACAAAAAAGTGATACTCAAAATATGACGCTTTTATTAAATTCTTCTTGCGTTTATTAACTTGGGGAGAAAAAATGCTCCAAGTTGCTGGAAGAAAACTAGAGTACAAAAAAGTTTCACGTTTCTTGACTGAGGAATTTTATTAATGTTGGCTACACTGTTCCTTAGGAAAACATTGTTTTAACACCCATTACAAGGCTCTGCTTGCATCAAAGTAATTCCTGTATTGTTAATATATAAGGAAAAGGTGCAGACAGGCTTATTTTTTATATTAATTGGTATTTATTACAATCGTTTTGTTTTTAAGACTTATAATATGATGGCAAGTGCACACACTTGCAGCTATCTTTTAAACTTTTTAACATTAAATTTAACCGACTTAAAAAAATAACAAAAGCATTACTGACCTAAATAGCAAAAAAATATCTTAAAGACGTTTCGTTTATAATTAAGGCTAGGTTCCTATCCATCTGGTTACAGTCGGTACCAAGCCTATGAATAGTTTTGATAGGTTATGTACGCCGCAGTCCGGGGAACTCGCTAGGTGATCAAATCTCAAAACTCCGACAATTCAGTAAAACGTTGTGCGTGATTAAACATAAAAAATGCGACTACAGAACCTCCTCCGTTTATTCATGGCTTCAAAAATATCAAGATAAAACTAAACAATCGATTTTTTTAATCATGATCGGCTCGCGTTTGACCTCTGCCTCACCTGATGGTAAGTCATCGCTTACCATAGTATCATCACCTGATGGTAAGTGTGACGCTTGCCTAGAAATAACCTATCGGCTCTTAACTTGAAGATGTCTTGATTATAGCTAGAATATAGAATACAGAGGTCTCTATTTGCATTAAACAATTATTATATTAACTGCGTAAATTGATACAAACAAAGTTTCATTTTAATTTAGTTTCCACGCGGTGGATGCTGTAGGTTTAAAGTTACGAAGTCGGTACGAAGTCTGAAGTCACAAAGTGCGGATAAAAACGTTATATTTCTACTTAAGGTAAGCTTTTGTTGCTTACTTAACCGTAACCTAATTCCGTAAAGTAATGGCAGTAATATGAGTAGCTTTAGGCTATGTTCAGACCAGCTAGAATGTTTAAAGTGTACTTTTTATCAAGTTCCAAAGATGATCATTAAACTATTCTAAAAGAAATTGAACAGTTTGACATCAACACAACATAAATTCTTTAGATCCCTAGGTATAGTTTAATTTAAGACAATCGATTCGATAAAATATTGTTCCATATTGAGCTAGGAAAACCCCCAAAAATTATCAATGCACAAGTTAAGTTAGTTTTTATTCATTTACTTTTAAAGAGAATATAGAATAAAGTTTCAACATTATAAAGAAATAGAACAAACCTATATCCCGTTTGTAAGACTCCGTAGAACTGCTTGTCTGAACGCGCCCTTATTCTAGAATTTAGCAAATAAGTAGGGTACTTTGAGTCTAGACTATACCCTGCGCATAGAAGTCACAATATTCTTAACTAGTTTTGTTAGTTTTTTCAACAACACTGTAAAAATACCCAACGTTGCCGCAAATTGCAATAGTATTATTAAAAAAAAAATAGTTTTCGAAAAAGGTGATGTACCATGATGCGTTATTTAGTGTTTTTCTTAATTATTTCGATTATTTTAATGTTACAATGGGGCTATAAGTATGGCAATAAGTAATTTTGATGGCTCAAAATTAACTCATTGATTTTAATTTTAGGATTAGACCACTAACCGATAACGGACGAAGACTGTGTAACAAATAAAGACAAAATTAACTGACCCGGAGAACTTCTTACAGTCATATTTTTCTATATTTTCTCACCTTTTAAGCATTCCCTGGACTTCCATAAATATATTAAAACCAAAATAAGTGAAATCGGAGTAGTCGTTCTCGAGTTTTAGCGAGACTCCTCCTCCTTGCGTCGTTTTCCTCATAACTGCGGGTCGTGACCTACCTTCTGCTTCACTTTCTCCCGTATTATTTTCCTCCAGATGTTTCTGTCTCTGGCGGTGTGGAATGCGTTGTGAACTGTAGAGTCGAGAGCGGTGCGGATCTGGTCAGACCAACATATGGGGCTGCGTTCCCGAGGCCTTTTCCCGTTTACTTTGCCGGACACGATGAGCTTTTCGAGGTTGCCACCGTCTTTCCTAGCAATGTGACCGATGTGTTCCAAGACTCTGCGTAGACACTCGGATGATAGCTGCGCTGAGACTGAGTTCTCGCAGTATGCATACGTTAGTCCGAAATGCTGTCCAGGGGATGCGAATCATTTTTCTCCCGCACCATATCTCGAAGGCGTCAATGCGTTTGCGGTCTGCAGCTTTCAGTGTCCATGTCTCAGCGCCATACGAAAAGATGGAGAAGACTAGAGTCCGTAGCAGTTTGATTTTGGTTTTGACGGAAATGTTGCGATGTCTCCAAATTTTCTCAAATGAGACATGGCGCCCTTAGTCATACCAATTCTTCTGCGTACTTCCTTCTCTCATGAACCATCTTACTGATGTTGGAACCCAGGTAAAGGAAGTAGTCCACTGTTTCTAGGCCTAACGCGCCATTTAGTTCCAACTTCCCAGATCTGTCTATCACCGTGCCCTTTGTTTTGGACCTGTTGATTGAGAGACCCATCTCTTCGCTAATCCGCTCCATTCAATCTAAAACTGCAGCCATTTCTGACTCAGCGAGACTAACGAACAACAATTATTGATGTGTATATATACAACGTATAATTTAAAGGGTATATACATACCACGTGCACGGTTTCTTTAGATGATAATAAACGATATGGCAAAGGTTTTATAATCTTATGTCTACATGTGTGAAGTATAATAGAAATTTCAATACATTGATGCCAGACGCAGAATTTTCAAATTAAGAAGAACGAAGAGAATCACCGTGTTATTGGCAAGAGACGTGGAAAGTTATTGACTTTCGTAGTGCTGTGACACGTTTGTTATTATTGATATTCAAGAAACATATGAAACCGATAATTTGGTATCAATTCTGAGCTGAAACTGTGCATAAAGACTCCATACCAGATGTTGTCTTCAGCCCCTTTGGATAGTTATGGGGTTTCCGTTACACGTTGTATAGTCTAGAGAACAGAACGCAAATAATAGACAAACTTTCCCATAAAACACTTAATTATTTAGAATTTTCCAGGAATACCTACTTCTTAGGGAAGGTAGTAAGTATCAGATGTTGTCGAGACAAGAACATTCCCGACGGGTGTTAAATCATTTCATCTATATTTATACAAAGTAAACTTACAATTAAATTCTTAGAAAAACCCAAGAAGTAAATATTTTTTACAAGACTGAAGGAAAGTATAACCACAGTACAATGTAGGGGAGGAAAATATTTCCACCTTCGCGCTTTATCGTCTGCGGTGGAGTTTTCTAGACTTCAGACTTTGTAAGTTCGTAATAGCCTATTAATAACCGAGCTTAAAAAGGCCTCTAATTGAAATACTTTAAATATATGGTATCACTAGAATTTAAAACGGGATATTTAACATGTGTATTTCCGAGTTTCCGATATTTCGGCACTGATGCAAGCGCCATGATCACGGATGAACTGAAATATCGGAATCTCGGAAATACACTTGGTAAATATTCTGTTTTAAGTTCTAATAATACTGTTGGTGACCATGTTAGCTTTAAAACTT
Source organism: Tholera decimalis (assembly GCA_943138885.2). Taxonomy (NCBI): domain Eukaryota; kingdom Metazoa; phylum Arthropoda; class Insecta; order Lepidoptera; family Noctuidae; genus Tholera; species Tholera decimalis. Next base: position 19,318,336 of record OW964563.2, on the reverse strand, counting down.
ATACTTTAAATATATGTTGAAGCGTCAATAGCGTAGTGACTAAGGTGTTGGCAAAGACTACTCTGGGTGTTGGACTTGTGATCGAGAGGTCGCAGGTTCGAACCCCACCCATTACACTATTGACGTGAACCCACTCCAGATACAGGCATATTTAGTTTAGTTGGAGGGGTTAACAAGATTGCTAGTAATGTAAATACAACCCACGTAACGGTCTGACTCCATTGCTAGTTCTCTTTCTTTTTTAAATAAAAGGTGTCTGGAACCGTTTGGTTTGCCCCGTCACTCATCAGTCCAGGCCCATTAGGAAACCACCGTCAGGCATCAACTGCCTGGCAATATGGCTATAACTAACCTTTTTGGTGCAGCCATGACGCACTCTATACTCTATTGTCTTTTGTTTTTACTGTCACTTTTTTATTCTGTGTCTTGTGTATATGACTCAGACTGTAGTCAATTATTTTTATCTTTCAAGCTTAAGTTTCGTCTTACCTTCAGGTTTTGCTTAATGAACCAAAATTACTACATAATTACAGATTTTTCGAATTGAATAGCACAGAGTACTCTTTATAATGTACATACACCATATAAGTTATATAAAATATACATGACGAAAACATCGATTGATCGACAATATGTGACCTTTTCTACAGTGTCGATCTTTTCTTTATTAATGTGCTCCTAATAAATCAACAGTATTTTATTTCCAAACAAATATACAAAATTATGTACTAAAATACAAACTACAACAAAGCATCAAAAAATTGATCCTCAACGCTGTCTGGCTGGCAACGTACCCAAGATACTGGCGGCATTGCCTCGTTGTATGGCAATGCTTAGCCGTTGACCAAAGAAATAGCCAGCCCTTGGGTCGCGGGAAGCGCCAACGAGCCTTTTCGATATTTCTTTAAAAAGGCGTCGTTCTTTCAATGACAAACTTAGGATAAGTTTAGAAGAAGGGTCTTTTCAGTGGGTTCGCTTAGGTTTTATACCGTTGCCGCATTGAAGAGTACGTAAGTGTTCCCGCAGCCCCGGCACAAGTGTGCGAGGGAATACGGTGTGGTTTTAACCAGTTAAAGTCTGACGACCGTCCGTCTATTTGAGGATTACAACCTCGCCAAAAGAATAGTTTTATAACTACCATAACTATTTATCTTAGAACCCAAATAAAATTAATAAACTTTCAACAAATTTATCCACCAAAACGAAAAGCACGCACATCGTCGTCGCCATATTAATGCGACCCGCATCTTTTCATGTGAAATTATTTAATTAATATTTCACAATAGAAACTGATTGGGACACTCCAATTATCTTAATCTTCTTAACATAGCATAGTATAGTATAGGCTATACTTCTATTTCTGACTGTGATACCTAGTCATATGGCGTTTTATGACGGCAATTTGACACGAGAGATATAACATACAGTGACGATGGCTTTATTGTACATGCAATTCGAGGCACGGTAGGGTCTCTCACCCATCCATTGATCATAACAAGTGCAGCTTACACACGCAGAATAATCTCGCTACTACTTAGTTCTGAGCTCGAGTAGGTTCATGACCTAGGCACGTTTTTGTTAATTTCTAAGAAATCTGAAGTTTGTGGATTATGTAACTTTTGCAGTTGATTTTAGAGTATACTACATTAAAAATAAAGCAAAATTCGTTAATGTACATGTATTTTTAGAAACCAGGCAGAGTGCCCTAAGAAAATGGGCCATCGCCTTTACGTTGAATGGATTCTATGAGATCAATATAATTATCTTAACATAGTATAAAGCAAAGTCGGCTCCCTGTGTCTGTCCCTATGTATGCTTAAATCTTTAAAACTCCGCAACGGATTTTGATGCAGTTTCTTTCAGTAGAAAGAGTGATTCAATAGGAAGGTTTTCAAGTATATAACATGCATAATATAGTAGAGGAACACTGATATTTTTTTATGTTTCTAATGTGATGTCGCAAATAAACACATTTCTTTGCGCTTGCTTTGCAAACGCTGGCTGAACCCTACGAGATAGATCAAAATAATGTACTACAGTATTGTACACCTTAAAAAGGTCAACAAAAAAGTCCTGGATGATATCAGTCTATCTCTTATAGATAGACCCACAACAACCATGTTTTATCCTTTACTTTTTACGAGAAATACGAGCAAATTTTACGAAGCGATTTTAAGCAATACATCATTAATCCTTATCCAATTACGTACCATAAATACATTGTGCATTTAATATAAATCGATATTAACCTTTACAGGATATAATTTAAATAAATAGTTTCGAAGATATTACAGATTTAAAATGCAAGGACATAGCGGTTGCGGCGCGGTGCCGGCGGAGGCAAGGCTCGCGTGCCTATGTTGCTTAGATTTGAGCGTTGAATGTTTTTCCTATGGTAAATTATGTGTCGCACTTTCAAGAGTAATTACTAAAGAGAACATGTATGTCGAATGAGAAAAAGGCTGTCAACGATGTATATAAAGACATTCTATAGTATATTTAATATAAACATTGCACTCGTGCGAAGCCGGGGCGGGTCGCTAGTATGTAATAGAAGTCACACACTTATAAATAACTGAACGTTTCATTACTTTAAAACTAAAAAATGAAAAGTTCCTAGAATTCATTTCAGTAGCTTTTGCGGTTTTAATAAAAAACACTCATTATTGGATACCAGCCTATTTTCCACCTAAATGTAATGTACAATCTATAAATACGAAAGTGACTCAGTCTGTTCGTCTGTCTTTCCTAAGTCTATGTTTTCCCATGTTCTTTCTTTATATACAAGTATATTATATATTATAAATAATTAAATATCATATCGATGAGAGAGATTTTTCCTTGATAGTTATTATGTTCGCGTGGGATGATTTTAGAATTTCGCGCGGACAAAACATCATTACATCGAAAACTACGAATCAGAATTAAAATGGTTTAAGATTTTTAATTTACTTTGCACAAATTTTTACCGAAGTTCGTTGCTAAGGCATTAATTATGTGATAATACTTAACATTTTTCGTAAACTTTACATATGTTCATTGTTACATATTTTTCTGTTTTCTATATATTACTTTTGTAACCAAACACAATTGTTTTTGGTGAATCAATATAAAATAAGTAAATAGAACTAAAATAAATGCCACAAACTATCACAAACCGAACCCTAACCAACATTAGGATACTTGAAAATTTATTTATTTACTGGAAAATAATATTCAGTCGTTTTAAGGTCAAGAAAAAGACATTGCTTACAGTATAACTATCAGTAATTCAATCTGTACAATATAGAATCTGTCTTTGTCTCCTTAGTAACATAGTAATGTTACATATCCTAGTAGTAAGTAGTAATCACTGAGAATTATTTTGTATGAACTTATTAGGATATATATTACTCAGGAAACCGTATCACGTGTAGTTACAGTTCCCATAAGATAACTTTTTGTATAAAGGCCAAAAGGACTAACATATCAACGGGTTTTGTTGAAGTGGAAAATTTTAATTGAGTAGTTTACATAAAATACAGAATTTTCAAAAACCGTCACAAGAGAATAAAATAAATTTATAATAATAAAATAAATATAAATAGTACTGATTTTTACTGTAAAAGGTCAAACCCGCTGCTGTAACATAAGCTGTCCTATTTTGTTTGTATTGTTTTTGTAGATGTGATAAAGAATAAGAATATAAGACATTATCTGTATGTATCTCTATTTGTCTGGGCTAATTTCTGGAACGGTTAAGATAGAAGTAGAGGTAGAGACTAGTCAATGCCTTGCTTATACCGGAATTGCTACGGAATTGGGATTTATGCAGGAAAACCTCGCGCCCGTGTGTGTCTAGAAGCGAGGTCAATTGCACAAAGCAAAACAAGAATAAAAAAAACTCTTTAGCAAAAAGTAGAACCGACTTCCATATAAAAACACCATAAAGGCAAAAATAACTTTAATTTCGGATATGGAAGTCGGTTCTATTTTTTGCTATTAAGTTTTTTTTCACGCTTTTTAGTGGGTCGGTTTGTAATTTATCTAGTTACAAAAGCCAAAATGTCAACTACTTATCACCTTTTACAAAATATTGCTTTTCCCGGTGCAGAGCCGTTCATTGTTGAGGAGTTCTCCTGGTACATCACCATCAGCTCTACTTCACCATATGCATTGTGACGAGCATAAAGTGCTTAACATCCATATTCAAGTAATCTAATCGCAATCAACGAAATACTTATTATTGAGTAGATTCGGTGGCCATCTGGGGTCTTCATCATCAGTTCCACTTCCTCAAATCGTGGTTTTCGAGAGCAACTGCACAAGGTACTATAAGAAATACCCAAAACGCTATAGGTGTGCCTATAATATTTGAAGAGTTCCCTCGATTTCTCCATGATCCCATCATCAGACCCAAACGTGACGACAATGGGACCAACTAGAAAGTATACCCTTTCAAACAAAAAAAGAATTTTCCAAATCGGTCCAGCCATCTCCGAGTTATGAGGTAACATACATAAAAAAAAAAAGATAATGACGAATTGTAAACCCTTTTTTTTTGAAGTCGGTTAAAAAGCTTTTTCAAACATTTTTACCGCAATAAACTTATATTACACATAATTCGTTTTTTTTCCAATTTTTTGTTTTAAACAAACCTCACATAGCCGTTATTAATAACCAGATACTTCAGAAACAATCTGTATAATGCAAGATGTACGAAACTACACACCCTTCAGGCATTGACAAAACATTGGAAATACCACCATCATATTTGAAGGTTCCTATTGAATACAATACAAGGCTTCATACGTAATCCAATAGCATACGTACAGGCAGTGTAGTAGAAACATTTAAACATAACCAACCTCAGTAAACTGGTTACAAACAGAAACCTGGTAATGTTCCAAAAAGCCTATTACGCCAGGCAGGCCGGTATTCCGGTGCGATATGATAAATGTCAAAAAAAAAACCGAACCGCATTGCGGGGTTAAAGGCTACAATTTGCCAACGCTACTACGTTACAAGATATTAATGACTGTAACAATTACATTTAAAATTCCATTTAACTTATGGCATTTTTTGCTTTCTCCGTTACAGAATGTATAAATGTATTGTTTATGTTTAGCTGAAGGCTGAGGATATAAATAGATAGTATGTTCAATCTATATTCTCTTACAGGGGGTATATCAGTCAATGTGAAATGTACCTCCCAAAGAGCGTTTTTGTATCTACCAAATCTACCTCAATAATGCAAGCCACTTTTGAGTTTCTTTTCACGTCAGAGAGCCACTTTTCAACCCAGTTTTGAAAAAAAAAACCTATGTAGTTTTTTTTTTTTTGTTTTTAGAGTAGATATTTTATATAGAGTTTGTAATTTTTATACTATTACAAAACTGAGTAATCGATTTATCCTTCATGCCTACGGCTGGTTTCGGGACCTTGTCTTACTAACTGTACCAACATACGGTTTCAAGGTAAAAGGTTTTAAAAAAATGTTAAAAGCAAAAGGTTCCTACAAAAAAACGTAGGACGAGTTGAGAGAAAAAGATTTTGTTTGTATTAAGTCAAATAGGCCGTAGGCATAGACCAAGTTCTTGACTCACTCACAAAACTATCCAATGCTGGTAGATATTACTACAACTGTGATAGCAAACATGTATTTAAATATACGTATAACATACGTTTGTATCCCGTTACCGATTTATTTTTGACGTAAAACGTGTTATAATACGATTATGCTCTTTGAATATTAGTATTGGGTTTAGTGTCTTTCTTAATAAGATTAGAACGGCCAAAATGTAAATGGGTGGTTGTTGCCCGTAGTTTCATGATATAAATAAGTTGCTTATAGATCCTGATTTACAAACTAAGACAAAAAGTGCTTTATACAATGTGTAACGGAAACCCTATATCTACCCACAAGGGCTGAAGACAACATCTGGTATGGAGGCTCTATGCACAGTTTCAGCTCAAAATAAGTGACTCAAAAAATTGATACCAATTTCATATGTTTCTTGAATACCAATCATAACAGACCTGTCACAGCGCTACGAGGCTTAATAACTTTCCACGTGACTTGGCAATAACACGATAATTCTCTTCGTTCTTCTTAATTTGAAAGATTCGGTCTCTAGTATCAATGTATTGAAATTTCTAATAAGTTCCACACATGTAAACATAGGATTACAAAACCCTGGCCATATCATTTGTTATCATCCAAAGAAGCTGTGCACTTGATATGTATATACCCTTTAAGTTACACGTTGTATACAAAAAAGTAACTTATGTCTATTCCTGGGTTTTAAGTATGAGCAAGAATAGAACATAAGCATTATAGCATGCCGGGAATAGGATTCTAATGAGATACTGCAGCCTTGGAACGCCAGTGCAACTGAAAGAGCAGGGTGCCAAGAGACTCATTGACAAAGATGCACTGGACGAGTCAAAGCTCCAGCGTCTTGAACATCGACGACGAGTTGCAAGTCTATCGGTTACATTTCGGTGTGCGATGGAATTGTACTAACGAATTCCTTCAAGCCCGTTCTATCATCGGACTACCAGACGAACAGCGATGCGCCATCGTTACATGGTGGACATCCTACCCATAAGCACCAAACGTTTTGGGAATACTTTCATTATGCGTACAGCGAAGGAGTAGAATTCCCTGCCAGATTCTGTGTCTCCTCGTAGCTATAACCTCTTAAGCTTAAGTCAAGAGTGAATAGGTTTCTTCTGAGCAAGCGTGCTTCATCTTCAACCACATCATCGCATACATTCGGGTGAAATGGTCGTCCAACGTGAGCCTATCGACTATAAAAAAGGTAGGTTTTTAGCCAGTAGCAGTTTGACACTCACTTTCAATCCACTCACAGCGAGAAGACACATTTGTTGATGTTCCACCGAAAAAATTTGGGAAACTTTGTTTAGGTTTGAGGCTGGTCGAATGGGTACAGTATTTGCAATCAGAACACTCCTCAAATTTATAATTAGAAGGATAAGTATTAGTATCAGTTGAAACCTCAGCATCACAAAAAAAAATCCCTAAGAGGGATTTATACTATTTATGTACAGACGCCAGCACATGAAGCTACCCGAAACTGTCAAATTTTCCCAATCAACCTTGAACCTAATTTCTTTAACGATAAAGTTGAAAATCAATTAAAGAAATTTGACAGAGTGTTGTTGATGTGGCGTCTGTACAATAGTTTTTCATTTCCTATGCCATGCAAAACTTGAGAATCTATAGATATGAACACAGAAGATAGGGAATGCGCCTCCAGTGGAGTTATGAAGGACTAGGTCACATTTTTTTTGGGGTTTTGTTCGAATAAAGCTTTGATCGAATGGTAACCTTGGTTATGCGAGAGTCTGGGGTCATTAAAAACTGTGTTGGGTTAACGATTTCGTCAAAGATGAAGGAAACTTCTTGTTGAGGGCTGTACGAAACCGGAATGATCGAGGAAAGATAATAGGAAATAATGATAAGATAATACATACATTAAAAGAACTTTCCTCAATATTGTAACACCAATTAAAATAAAAGTTAGAAACTAAAGTCAATTTCAATTCAACGTATGTTTATCTAAAGGGGTTGTTATAGAAACAGCTTATCCTATTGATCCGAAACCCACACTATCAGATATATCGCAAAGCGTCCAGATTATAACAGATAACATCCACGTAAAAGTTGAGGGGCGTCTATAATAACATTATCAGTCAATAGATAAATTGGGTATATCGCATCAATGAGGATAAACGTTAAAGTAAATAGAGGATATATTCTAAATAAAAGCTTGCTCGAAAGGTGAGCTTCGCCGGGAAATAACAATCATAGCAGTGGTTCGTACTTTCAGCTGTGGAAAACAATAAAAAACATGGTGACAATTGAAAGAATCATTCGATTAGCTTTTTACCAACTACGAGTATGTCGGTGTCGGCTTCGTTTTTTCTTTAACATCTATATATATAAAAGAAAGAAATAAAAAATATATATATAATAATATAATAATAATATAATTTATTGAAAAAAACCCTTTTACACAATAACAGCTTTGTTACATTACATTTTAAGTATTAAGTTTCAATTAAGTAGGTACATATACAATGGATATAGTGGTCACATTCTGATAGGTATACACTGATCTGAGGTTAGCAGTAATTTAGCAATTACAGGGATTGAAACTCTGGCTCAGAAACTAGGCAATGCCTGTATCTTCTCTCTCTCAGTAACTCAAGAACGGCGGAACCGATTTGACTGAAAATTGGTAGGGAGGTACCTTAGAACCAGGAGACGGATATAGGATACTTTTTATCCCGGAATTCCCACGCGATCGGATTTACGCGGGACAAACCTCCCACGCGAACGAAGTTGCCGACAGAAGCTAGTATAAGATAAAAAATTAAAAAAAATATGATAGAGGAGTAGACCTTTAGATAAGATATGTGAACAGATTGGCAAAAAAGGAACAAAATTCAGCCATATATAACTTATACATTTAGTCTAAACTATCTGTGGACTAACTAACTAAATATATCATGAAGATAGAAATCCCGCTGTCGTAATGTAACTTACCTACTCGTAGCAGCAGATCTTTAGCTGATTGATTAAGTTGTCTAAGACTTTTTCCAAGAATGACATGGGGTTCGACGTAATAGACAGCTAGTTAATTACGTGAGGATTAAATTAATTACTAAGTTCTTAAAAATACGACACGTTCAGTCTACGAGAGCAGAAATGCCTAATATAAATTTTCGTAAAGTTAATACAATAGCTTTAACATAAATATACTCTCGCAAAAAACAGGTGGATAAGACATACTCTAAAACGTGAATGAAGCAAAATAAGAATATTACAACTCAACAAGAGACATTCAACAACCACGTGCAAAACAGACAAGTTTAAGTTTCCACTCTAACCAAAACCTACATTGAACTTCAGGATTACTACAGATTATATGCAGACAGGTTCCCGACTCGGCTAACAACATTAACTAAATCTAACGAGTCAATTAAGCTAGGTAGGTGTTGACACTTGTTCGTACAAGGCACGATAACCATCTGATTTATCAACGTTATGTATGACGACTTATGTGCACGTAAAGTTATCAACACTATTATCAACCTTTACTAATGAATAACCGGGTTTTAGTATCGACCCAGAATTTTCTAGACGATAAACTAGAACTGAAATGCCATAGTACTATCTTGTATGTCAATATCATTTATAATGCTTATAAATGCTGATAACCACGTTGAATGGTCTGCACTGGCCTCTCATACATATTAATACTATGCATACGTATAATAGTAAAAATCAATTAAGTTTTGCAAAGAGTAAACTGTGGAGTTTCATACCGATTCTTTTCTATAGGAAACGACCAGTTCGGACTACTGACATTTTAGAAGGGCTAATGATTGCTTATGGGTAATAAAATATTTTATCTTTTTTTAAATGCTTTAATGCTTACTACTGCCCAACATGTGCAAAGGTTCTAATAAACCTTTGAAAACGAGACAACTACAACACAAGTAAAATAAATCCTGTAACAAAAGTAGGTACAGGTTTGTCTCGCTCTGTGAGAAACGAACTTATTTCGAGCAGTTTAGCTCAATACGTATTCTAAACATGCCATAAGGGGGCAAGTCTCTGATACGTACAAACAAGAGCAAACATTTCGACTTGTTGCTCAGCCTCTCTGGGCTTAATTCCGGAGAATGTGAGATTCGTAGGATCGCCATATAATGAGCTACATTTTACGGTCAAACCCTTTGAGTGCGGTGACAAAACTAGCCGAGGGCCTGACGACGTGGGCCCGTAGAACATTCACAAGGCCTGCGGTCCCACCGTAAAACGGTCAATTAGGTAAAATTAAAAGCGGCGCATTTGCAAATTGGTGTGTTTAAACCACGGACTACAATGCCGGCCGCACATAATGGAAACTAAAGCGAAATTATCCTTTTGTATATGAAAAGTCCTTTGAAAAGCTACCGGTTTTTTTATTTTTTATGTAGAACGCGACGCAACTGCGATTGAGGGAAACAATGTCTTTGTTGTTGTACCATTTTTCAATATTTTTGTTCATTCCGGTATAGAAAGTCTTTTAGGGTGCTCTGCGGCAAATTAAATTGTTTTTTTTTTTTTGGTAAGAAAAACTTACCACTTGTCTTCTCCAATATGGTTGTGGTAAAAGTATTTAAAAACGATATCGTTTACGCTATTGATCTTTAAAGGCCTATTGTAAGCAGTGTAAATCCTACAGCTGTAATTTTTACAACAAAAGTAATGATATCTCTGCAGTAACCACTTAGACACTCATATTAGAACATTCAGGCGTTAACCGCCTAGTAACATAGATTTTGCGAAAAATAACTTAATCCATACTAATATTATAAAACGGAAAAGTTTATTTGTTTGTGTAAAAGCACTAAGCTATGAAAGTACTCGGTCGATTTGAATGAAATTTGGTATAGAAGTAGCTTCGAGCTTGAGGACTGTTATAGGCTTACGCAAAGAAGAAAGAGGGTTATGTTTTTATCATGATAAAGTCGACGGGACCAAACTGCTAGTTAATAAACATACAGTATCTAACATTAATAAGACATAGATAAACATCAGGACACAAAAAAAATGCGTGATTACGAGTATTAGTAATTCGAGAACAAATAATTATCCCTTTGATCTTTATGTGAGATATGTTTAAAGTTAACATCACAGTCGCACTGCTGGATAAAATAAACCCATACCCTACTTAAATATATTATTTTTTTATTATACATGTCTCATGCTTTTATTCCTCATAGGACACACGGAATATAAAATGTATCGACTTATTGCCAAGCTAATATTGCTTGGAACCATGCAAAGCCACATATTCCCATTTTTAAGAACTATAAATGTGCTACTATGGCAACAAATCGCAACTGCATTGCATTTAAGCATGATACTAACCCATTTCGATCCACAGCAAAGAATAGATACCAAAAATTAAAGTACTGAATTGTTTTTCAATACTTTAAGTTAATAAAAAATGTTTTATACGTACAATAGAATACCATTAGTTTAGCTAACGGTACACGGAATCAAATCATTACTGAGTCTATCGATCTGCTAAAAATACGAGCAACACTGCTGCGCCAAGAAATTCAACAAGACTTTTAAAACATGACCTCAAACTAGGATTTTCTTTGCTAAGCCGGTAAGCCGTGGATTTTTGGGGCATTACGTTTTATTGGCCCAGAGAGTACGATGTGCAAGCACCTGAAGCTTGAAGTATTCATAAAGCTGAGGACGTCGAAAACTAGACTAGACTTGCTCCTGTAGGGATGGGGCAATGTAGAAAAGTATCGATAACAGGTAAAGGTGGATAACGTTAAAAAGTCGATAGTTACAGATATTTCTATACGAGCTAGTAGGTACCTATAACTCATCATTTGCCTACCCTTTTTCCCAATTATGTTGGGGTCGGCTTCCGGTCTAACCAGACGTAGCTGAGTATTAGTGTTTTACATGGAGCGACTGCTATCTGACCTCCATAACCCAGTAGCTGGGTAACATGACACTCCATGGCAAGACAGCGTCTTCTCTTTCTGTGTCCGTGAATCTGAAGTAACGACAGTCAAAGATGTAAAAATGACACCAGAAACCAACAGCTTAACGTGCTTTCCGAGGCACGTAGGAATCTTGATATGTAACTGACCCATCCACAGGCAAAACTCGACAAGCATTGCTTTAACTCTAAAGCCTGCAATACATGTTGGCCGAGCGTTGTCGAGTGAAGGCCAATACCAACATGTAGACGGTATATTTGCTTTGTCTTGCTATCGCTCGGTGTCACTAGCCTAGTTGGCCGAGTGGAGGCCAGCGCTAACGTGTATAGAGTTCATTTGGTGCAACTTGTCTTTGCTCGCCGTTGCTCGTGATCACTTGCCTCACTTCGGATCGGTGTCGGTTTTTGGTCACAAATCAAAGGCGCTCGCCTGCGCTCGGCCAACGTGTGGGCAGCTCTACAGACCCTCTTCTACATTGGTCGTCTGCATTGGCGTTCGACGAACTTGTCGAACGTGTGGACATTATTTCTTGCCTTGTACCAATTTGCCAACGCTCGCGTTGGGCTACGCTCGGCCAACATGTATTGCAGGCTTAAGATCTCGGCACGAACTCCTATAACTCTTCGGAGATTTGAGAGCAATGCATGTGATAAGAAGTATGTATACGAATTCAACGTAAGTTGTAACACGTTTTTTTGTTGAATGTTTTTGCTAACTTTGCCGAAAATAAGAGTTTCATGGAACAGTATCGTTAATACGAAAACTTAAATTTTACGTAATTCGCAAAACCGTTGTTTATAGCAATTAGATGAATTAACAAACAGGGCATTAATTGTCAATCAGACGTAAATGCCAAAACAAGAGACAAATAGTTAATAATTTATTCGTATCGCTACGAACAAAGTGAGTTGAAAATAAATAAATCTTATGTTTTTTTAGTGGCTTGTACAATAATTTTAGAAAATCCATTATAAAATGAAACCAGAAGATCTAGGTTTAAATTTGCTTTTTCTCTTAGCGATACCATAAATAAGAGTCTATCGATGCCAAGGAAATTATCGATAAAGTTAATATTTCCCATCCCCATAACACTGACAGTGTTACGACTCGTCACTAGAAGTCGGCGGGTCAGCTGAAACCTGTGGGGGTGTGGGAAAGGGGTGCGGGCGTTGTCATGGCGACGGCGCCCCACAACACGCCGCGGCGGCGCCGACCGCGCTCCACACACAAACGTACCTTATTATGTATGTTTATGTGTTTGTTGGCTATAACGTGAATTGCAACGCTAACACACACATGCAAACACACACGAATAAATATACGCGCGGGAAATAGAACGCGTTTTAATATTTAAAAACGTATAAGGACAGACGTACGTAGTCGGTATTAGCCGTGTATTTACCAAATTATAGGGTTTGTGCCGCGGCTTCGCCGTACAACTGAAGGTTGAATAACAATTCAATGTAGTACCGTCAAACATTAATATTATATGTAGACTTACTTAGGCTAATAGTACTTGCTCTATTAAATAAATTGAAGTGGAGCTAGCGTGTTCTACAATATATTCACAATTAATTTTGTTACTAGGTACCCATTATAATTACTGTAATGTTCAAGCATAACTTTCCACAAACAAGACCTTCAATTGTTTAAACCTGATGTATGATATTTGTTGAAGCTTTGTGCGTAGTTAAAATGCCAAAGCGACAGAGCTCATCATAATCGAATTTTGTTGCAGAATCCAACAAAAAGGCGTTAATTACAATAATTGTAGCACTAACATCGTTAGTTGTATATAAATACAATCTACAGAACCTTCCGACCGCTGTAACTTCTCCGAAGCACACATTTCGGTGAAATTACAGAAGCGTTATGTTAGTAATTGATGCTATAAAAGGTAGTTTACCCTAGACGGCCGTTATTATAACAAATTCTGTGTCGGTAACTGCCACAGAGTAACTGCCTTCCACACGCACACTGACCAAGAAAGCGGACAAGTAACACTGAATTCTTAATACTGTGGCGTGTTTATTTTGGTAATAATTAATAAGATTACATTTTGAGGTGCGCGCGGGAGTGCGTATTAATTACATTAAACAGTCTTTCAAATTAATAGTGCGTGATTAGCTATACAACATGTAATTTAAAGGATATATATATATGTATATACCCTTAAAACCTTACCTCGGTATGCCGAGTGCACGGCTTCTTTGGATGATAACAAACGATATGGCAAGGATTTTCTAATCCTATGTCTACATGTGTGGAGCATATTAGAAATTTCAATACATTGATACCAGAGGCCGAATTTTTCAAATTAAGAAGAACGAAGAGAATGATCGTTTTATTTGCCAGTGACGTGGAAAATGATGACCCTCAGAGCGCTGTGACACGTTTGTTACTACTGGTATTCAAGAAACATATGAAACCAATAATTTGGGGTCAATTCTGTGAGTCACTTATTTTGAGCTGAAACTTTCCATACCAGATGTTGTCTTCAGTCCTTTTGGATAGATATGGGGTTTCCGTTACACGTTGTATAATATCAGCCGTATGACTGACGTTCAAAATAAAGCAATGCTTACGAGGTCAGTAAGTGGAAGGGTAGCCATGTTAACGTCTGGAGATTCCTCGTTGTCTGGGAAAGTAAGCTAAGCCACTGAACTCAGCTGTTATTCGTACATCTTTGGCAGTAGAAACGCGTAATTAGAAGCCAGAAAGTCTGACACCAGCCCGGCCAAGGGCTATCGTGTTACCCAGTTACAAGGCTGTGGAGGTCACAGATAGGCAGTCGCTCTATATAAAACACTATTACTTAGTGACATCCAATTAGACTGTAAACCGACCCCTGCATAGTTGAGGAAAGGCTAGGCAGATGCTGATGAGTGCGTAATTAGGTAGTAATAAATTAATAATAATAATAATAATAATGTTTTTTATTGTCACTTTTTATAGAAAAATATCAAAAATGTAATTTTTGAGAGGTATATAAAATAAAGGAGATAATAATAATAATATTCCACAACCTTCACACAACGCCATCTAGTCCCAAACTAAGCAGAGCTTGTGGTATGAGTACTAGACAACTGATAAACATACATACTTATATATTTCTAAATACATACATATTATAGATAAATTATAGTGAAATAACAACCCTTGACTTTGTTTTAATTTTGAATTGTTGTGTAATGATCTAGTCTGCAAACTGCCTTGCTACTACACTAATTAAATACTTTTTAACTTTGTTTTAGGACAATCAAAAGGAACAAAAAGTAAAAGAATCAACGAATATTTATTTTATAAATAAAAACATGACTAACATACATACGTGCTATGAAATTTAAAAAATCGATGAAACATTGTCCTAGGCAGGTGAATAACAAAATACACTGGTAAAAGAAATACCTAGGTACACAAAAATTTATTATTTCATTTCTTTATAAATGTTCTATACATTCTAAGAAATTAAACCCAACCCTTAACTTAACATACCTAGGCAAAAGAAATATATTTAGTATTATATTTTCCACTCCCACATTAATCTTTAATGAGCTGATATACCGAGGATTCCATTCCGTTCACATAGCTGACGTCATTATAACAAATATGTAGGTTACTCAAATGTTGCGATTAGAACGAAACCTCGGTGATTTCAAATAATTACAAAATCTGACCTGAAACGTTCTTTAGATATTTACTACGGGGCTTCAGCGAATCGTTGCTGCAGTTCATCGATTAGTGGATATTTACAATTTAGTGCCTTATTACTAAACAACCTACCTATATATATCGATATCGGTGGTACTACCAATCGGTGGTCACTAGAAAATACTGATATTATTGAACAAAATTTTATAAAGAAGACCGAATGTTTAGACGACCCCATATACATGCATAATCGATACACCTGTCTAAATAAAACTCATCGCTAGAGAAGTAATTAAATAAATTGAATGTCGGTTAGTTAATAGTCAAAAAATAAAACCATTTACTGTTTATTTACAATCATTCAGCAGATTCGGTCCAAACTTCATATTTAACAGCCATTTCATTCAGCAGCAAAAAAAATATAAAAGGGAAACTTTAAAAATATGCAATAAATTCGATGGCAATTACAACATCGATATAAAATTGGTACTGCATACAAAGAGTCAATCTGCAATCCGATATCGCTAAAATGTTCACACATTTCCATTGCTACAGTAATAAACAAAGTGAACTCATGTCAGGGAAAAAATGTTGGTAGACATTCTGGTACATTTTCGCTTCTGTGTTCGCCTCGCACAATATAACCTGACTGCATGGTCAATTTTGAAACGCCATTTTATCGTATGTCAACGAACGACAGACGGCAAGCCTGCGTGCAACACGCCAAATCTCAAAATCTGTCATACCAACCGTACACGCAACAAAAATAATAACCAATTTTATTTATGAGAATTAACCATTTATTTACTGTAATGTACTGTAGCCTATTTAATTATTACGTGACTCATATCAGATACAATGATACTTATTACAGGAAAATGCGTCATGAAAATCTTTTAAGTAATATAAAATTCTGTAGGTACAACTATACCGTATTACCATCACGCACTGGACAAACAGTCTGTATGCCATCATTGTGTTAGCATATACTTTACATCATTCCCTGTTTAGAGTTAATTTCCTTTAATTTCATTGTAGTTTTAAATAAAGTCTAACTGGTCCCCTTCTTTCTCAATTATACATGTAATATTTATTAGTATATGTTTTTCGTATTTTATATTATTATATTAAGTTAAAATTTTGATGTTTGTACACTGACAGCCCTTAAACTGTTTCCTTTAAGTTTGTCCATCCAAAGGTTGTCTGTAAGAGATCGCCCTGTGCGATAAGATCGCCCATTGTACACTTATTTATATTTTTTGTATCCATATTAATATTGTAAGGTGTACAATAAAGTATATAATAAATAAATTTTATTAAAAGATAACTCAGAAACATTGCGGCAATTGACTAAGCCTGATTTTCTTAAATGTAAAAGCAGTAACATTGTGGTTTTTGACAGTCTTTTCTTTGAATGTTTACCCTTCATTTTCAGAAAATATTAAAATGCTAAGCAAACCAACGTTTCCTAGCAAAGAAGAAATGAAAAGGACCATAAACACTTTGTACTAAACTACGCTTACCATTAACTCCCTCTATCATTACCATTCCATTCTACGTCAACATAAAACCTATTTGACGACCATCAAACGATCATCGTTTAACAAAATTCATTAATGAGCGCCCAATACATGATGGGCAGTGAAATCGCGAATTGATTTATAATTCGGCCTCAATTCAATAATGGTACAATAAGTCGTTAGGTTGGTACATAGTGTCACCGGAAATTGGTCCACGGGTCGGCGCGCGCCTGCGCAGGAAATGAAATCGCGTCCGACATGGCCGCAGATCTATTGTGCGATGCGCGAGCGCTTGTTATTGTTCATGCGTTTTTAAGCATTTTATTATAACAGTGTCTTCCTTTTTTGAATATTTTTATTTTGTTTTTGGTATGAATTGTAATTTTTGTGATATTATAGGGTGGTTTTTGCTGGACCTGCCAAACAATTCCTTTTCGATTTCATAGTAGGTATATTGTGATGATATAATTTTCAATTCTGATCAAAAACATAAAGGCTTAAGTTTATCAACCCACTTAATATTAAAGACCAGCATTTCAGATCAGCAGCATGTAATTTTCTTACTTCTTTCACAACTACCAGTCAAAAAAGCATACTACAATAAAGTAGTCTAGACCAGACAGTAGAAAACGAAATGGTTTATGAAATGATTGCTTCACAAATAGATAGAATTGTCGGTACGTCACGGCACTCTGCGCTCGCGCCGGATTTGAAATCGCAACCGGACAATTAGGATGCGCTTTGATGCGTTACGGATCGCCGACCGCGCCTTCGATCATGTACAATTTAAAGTATTACGTACTCGGTTACAGTTTCAACGCCTCATTGGCTTCGAGTTTTGTTTAGTAAGGCATCGTGGGTTCTTTACGGGCTCCATCTACTTCTGAACCTCTGCTATTTATGAAAACTTTGATACCTAGGTGATAGTGTTTAACCTAACTGGTTTAATTGGTGTCAGAATTAAGTAATGATGGTGGTTGGCATGATGGCCATCACAGGCGTCATTATCATGCTGGGGTTACGAGATTGATCGTATGTACGCAAGATTCAAGAATTTATTGAAGAAGCAAGATGGGTTCTAGTCAGTAGAAGTCACATACTCCCTTCCACCCAGAGCTGGAGGAGGCATATTTTCGAAAATATAAACAAAAAGGAGTCATTATCGTCGGATAGTTTTCGGTGGTACATCCATCGACGAAGACCCTACAGCGGTATCCTCCAATAATGAACTATAAAAAAAACGAAATAAGTAGAAAATTACTATACCTGATAATATAAATCGAAGACCTTACTAGAGCTGCCAAAGGCTAATCGATAAGAAGCAATTATACTAAGAAATGCCTTCTCATCGATTATTTCTACAAGGCTAAAGAGACTTGAACAATACATCAATACTGTATGTCCAGTAAGAATCGGATCATCAGTATGTGTTTTTATTTCTGCCGCATATTATGTTACGGCCAGGTCTTGCTTGACTGCATAGAGCGGAGTAGTTTTAAATCATTTAACACGCGTAGCTTTTGCAACTAGTGCAGAAAAATATACCATATAAAATTTCTTTGTTCTCTTATCGTACATAATTTTCCTATATAAGCAGTGGTCCAAACACAGCATCACCCAAAACCGCAACGCATATATAATTAGTTTTTTTTTTATTATTATTACCGATGGGCCCACTCTTGACCTCGATCTCTCCTGATGGTAAGCGATAGATGAGGTCTAAGATGGAACGAGAGAGCCCAGAAGATGCCTATTTACTCGTGCTTTAAAGGCTGAAAGGTCATAAGTGGCAGGGAACACAGAAGCCGGCAGAGAATTTCACAGCTTGGCTGTGCGCACAATAAATGTGGAAGAGAAGCGCTTGGTACGACAAGACGGTATATTAACCAAGTGAGGGTGGTACCCAGCCGTGCATCTGGTAGACCGGTAGTGAAAGGGAGATGGAGGAATCAGGTCATGGAGCTCCTGCGCACACTTCCCGAAGTACAATCTGTAGAAAACCGACAGGCAAGCAACGGTTCGCCGATGAGCCAGGCTATGAAGCTTGTCCACCAGCACCTAGTCGCCTATAAGCGTTTTAGCTCTGCGCTCGATCGAGTCCAATGCAGCAAGCTGGTACTTTGCAGAGCCATCCCACAAGTGGCTGCAATACTCCACGCAAGAACGGACCTGTGCTTTATACAGATTTAGAAGCTGTCCAGGCGTGAAGTACCGCCTCACCTTGTGTAGGATTCCCAGCTTTTTTGCTGCAGTCTGAGCTCTGGACTCGATAGTTGAGCCGAAGTTGAGGTCTGACGTCAACTCCATGCCCAAAAGCTCCAGGCGACTGGTAACTGGCACAAATGTACTTCGGAAAGTAGGGGTCAATTCAAAAGGGCTCCTTTTAGCGCTGAAAAGACAAGCCTGTGTTTTCAGAGCATTGAATTTTACCAGATTGTCGTCACCCCATTGGGAAACGAGATTTAAGGTCAAATTTATGCGCTCTACCATGGCCTTTCTGAGAGTGGCAATTTCGTCCCTGTCAGCTCTAGAACTGGATAAGTATCTCTCTAAGACTGTGCTGTCATCCGCGTACCCAACTGCTCCCAGCTGAAGTAGGTCATTGATATGCAGCAGAAAAAGAGTCGCAGAAAGAACAGACCCTTGAGGAACACCGGCATTAATTGCCATAAGATCCGATGAGCAGCCATCGATGACCACTCGGATCAACCGCTCACTCAAGAAGTCGGAAATCCATTTGCATAAGCCAGCAGGGACACCGAACGCGGGAAGCTTGCTTAGCAGACTAGCGTGCCAGACCCTGTCAAAGGCCTTTGAGATGTTGAGGGATACCGCAAGGGCTTCACCGTGTTTCTCAATGGCCTCACCCCAACAGTGCGTGACATACACAAGAAGATCTCCGGTGGACCGACCACGGCGAAAGCCATACTGGTGGTTACTGAGGAGCTCATTGTCTTCAAGGTATGCCAGCATCTTGTTGTTGAGTACCCTTTCCATTACTTTACACAGTATGGAGGTTAAGGCGATTGGTCTATAATTGGCAGGATCGGCACGGCTCCCCTTTTTGGGTACAGGTTGCACATTAGCAAGCTTCCAGGACACTGGCACCTCTCCGGTTTTGAGGGAAAGGCGATACAGACGAGTCAGTACAGGTGACAACTCTGGAGCACAACTTTTTAGGACTCTGGCAGGTATTCCGTCCGGCCCACTGGCCTTGTTCACGTCCAGACTACAGAGGGCTTTACGGACCTCTTTAATGTGAATTGCGATTTCCGGCATTACGGAGTCGCAGTGAGGTATGTTAGGTGGTAAGTTAGACCCTGTGTCTAGACGCGAATTTTCCGCGAAGAGGGAGGCAAATAAATTTGCTTTCTCTTGCGCGGTATGAGCCAGTGTTCCATCCGGTTTTACCATGGGAGGCAGCGAAGGACGACAGAAGTTCGACACGACCGATTTGGCGAGGGACCAAAACTGCTTACTGCCCGAAGGGTAGGTTGCCAATTTGGCCTCAATTCGTCCAACATGGTCAAACCGAGCTTTCCGTAACACCCGTTTGCAGGCCTTAGCGGCGAGTTAAATGCTGTCTTCAATGCGTGAACACCAACACTAGCGCTGCCACAACTGCGGGCCGAGGACTTACTTGAATTTAATTTTAGGATCAAAAATCTTACAGAGCGTGAATTTAAAAAGCTATTTTTGAAAGTTTGCTTAAGTTTGTTACGTGCCCGTAAATAGGCATAAGAATAACGTAACTCTAATATAATTTTTCAAGGAATTATGTTTAAACTTTTTACCTTGAGTTAAGTAAGATGTAATAGAAAGATTGATTGAAAATAGATAGAAAAGCACAAAAAAATAAAGTTGTTACCATAATTGCTTGTCGACGTCACTCGCAAATCATGGCCTCATATTATTATTATATTGATATTGTGATGGGCCATCTAATGCAAACGCCGATATGCGAAACAAGAATTCTATATCTTTATATATATATAATACCTAAATATAAAAGCATGCACTAAGTCTCGGTACGTGACACGCTCTGTGTCACAGAAGAAACAAATCCATTATTCCAATACATAATATTCATATAGGTACCAACTACATATAATTTTACTTTAAGACGCCTCATGTTATAAAAGGCCGATTTAAAGGTCATCATGGAATTACCTCACATGTTTTGGAATCGCTTCCATGAAAATTGTTACCACTTTATCAGAAAATCTTCATTAAGCATTCGCTATAGTAAAAGCTATTGAACTATGTAATCTACTTACAGGTACCAATATCAAGTAATCCCACAATGTGTACAATGTGTAGCAAAATAATTAATTGGGTTACATGAAAAGTAGGTACACAGAAGTCGGTCTCTTCTTTGGAAGCCTAAATATAGTAAAACACGAACGCCAATATCCATAATTGCTTGGTTGTGTACTAAAACGTGGAAAAATGTAGGCAGCTACTGTAGAGGTTAGGTACCCTCAGCATGCGAGAGAACGCAAGCGCTTGTGAACACGCGAACCGCGCCCTGTGTTCCATTCCAGTCAACGTTTTATTGGGGAAATAGCTAATGTTTTCTGCTATTGACATAACGTTCTTGTTTGCTCGTAAAAGTACCCGCAGTGCGATTGAAGCGGTGTCATGCCGTTATCAATTTAAAACTCACATGGAAGAAAATTGTCTGAGGAAGTAAGAAGTACGTATTACATCCTCCAATATGTCTCCATTTTATTTATGAAGTTAGTTATCGCGTGGAATAACTGACTTTGGTTAAATTATGTTGATTTCCTTTATTTATTTTGTAATGTGAGTAAATTGTTACGCGAAACGATAAAGGCTTTTCGCAGAATTTTCTTTCATTTTGTTTCCGTAAGATACGACTGCACTTGTACTGATACAGTTCAATATCAAATAATAATAGTTATTAGTTAAAAGTATTTGTTAAAACCAAGGGAAACTACTCACTATAAGGTTTCAAGGTGCTTGCCTTGAAGCGCTAATATTACCTATAGATATTGATTCATTAGAAAATTGATATTATAAACTACTTTGTTTCAACGTTCAAAAACCACGTACAGATAATATCGTCTGACTTGAAACAAGCTGCATTTTATAATTTTAAAACGATAAACGCGAAAACCTTGTGATTTGCTTTTATTATAAACTAGCGGTAAAACTTATTTTTTACTGGTTTTTGTTTTGTCCATAAACCATCTCGCGCATACTCAGATCACCATGCCAATGTTTCATCACTCTTTACTTTATGGTTTAAGAACACATTAAAGGACAAACATGCAAAAATTGATTTTTCTTTATCTATACCAATATTATATAGTGGTAAAATTTGTTTGTAAGTAAAATAATGATCCAGTTCTATATTTTTTTTTACTTATACAACATGTAACATAATTAATGCACATCCTGAAATTAGTTTGTTCAGAATAGTTTACTGAACCGATTTTTATTGTTTTTAATTTTTTTTTAAAATATTATCGAAATTCTTATCCCAAAGCAATTAAATCTACGTAAATGACAAATTACACTTTCACTGTATAGTAAAAATAAACTAACTATGGACCCTAAATTAAAGTAGTAACTTTTTAAATGTAGATTTATTAAATTCCGTCATTCAGTACACATTACAGAAAAATGAAACTCATTTAAATGAAGCTAAAGTCTTAAAAAAAACTGTTAAAACAAGTCAAACTAAAAATTAAATTACATAATTTCCTAAACGGGGTGTTTACGATACATGTTGTATATACAATCGATACCTGATATAACGACATTGAAGGGACCATATAAATCCGGACGCTATAGCCGATAGTTGTTATAAGCAATACATACATATATATTAAACACAAATAGACAAACATGTACAGTACGGCCGCTCTAACTTGGCGAGTGTGAAGTTAGGCTCTGCGAACTTTAACGCTTGTGCACTCGTACAAAAATAAAGGTTTAAAAAAAATAAATGCAATTAGCAGTTGTTATTCCTGTAAACAACTGTTATTGGTATTTATTTTTTTAAAACCTTTATTTTTGTACGAGTGCACAAGCGCTAAAGTTCGCAGAGCCTAACTTCACACTCGCCAAGTTAGAACGGCCGCATTGTATGTATGGTTATTTCATGTTTTTATTTTATAAATATGTAGTAGGTACTAGCTTTTGCCCGCGACTTCGTTCGCGTCGGAGGGTTTTCCCGATGCCGTTGGAATTCCAGGATAAAAATAGCCCCTCTGCTATTCCACGATGTCAACTACCTACTTACTAAATTTCATTCAGACCCGTTCAGTAGTTTTTCTTGCAAGAGTAACAAACATCCATTATATACAACCATCCTGACAAATTTTCGCATTTATAACATTGGTACTATTTAAAAAAATTACAGTGAGAAATCAAAATAATCCTTCATAGGTTAGAATAAGTTTGAATTATACAGAACGTTTTGTTTTACGGGAAAAAATGTGACAATTGGTCGCTATAGCCGATGCTCCTCGATAAAGTTTCGTCGTTTTAAGCGATATATCGCTATATCCCATGTTGTTATAAGCGGTAGGTTTACATTATTGTTTATGTAGGGTTTCGGCCGGGACCTCGCCATTACGTCGTAATAACTTATGCGTCGTTATAAGCGATGTCGTTATATTTGGTTTTGACTGTATATCTGAATAGATTGACTTGGCAATCACAAAAACAACGTTATTTATATATACATGTATTACTTGTGAGATATATTGTGTTTTCATGCGATGGCCGAGTCAATCTATTTATTTAAAGCGTTAAAGATTTTTAATATTGATATGGTCACTATAAGATGTTGTTAGGTTAGATAATTACGTAACAACAACAACAACTTAACTTACAAACATACAAAGTTACAAACAAAATTAACCTCTTTATAACATTAGTTAGTATAGAAGAAATTAGGTTGACAATTCGTATTAACAGTTGAACCGCTACAAATGTTGGAAGTCAACCCACAAATACCGATGTTGAAATAGGTATTTCTTTTTCGAGAACATTCTACAAATCAAATAAAAAGTTGGAACAGTTCATGCTTTTCATTCCACACGCGATAGAATGAAGTACATACTTAAGGAGGTCTAATTAGGAAGTTATCAAGTACATTCGTATGTTAAGTATGACTTTGACTG
The DNA here is from genome assembly GCA_943138885.2 of Tholera decimalis. Taxonomy (NCBI): domain Eukaryota; kingdom Metazoa; phylum Arthropoda; class Insecta; order Lepidoptera; family Noctuidae; genus Tholera; species Tholera decimalis. Next base: position 19,294,479 of record OW964563.2, on the reverse strand, counting down.
GTATACACTCCAGATATGTGAAATATTTTATTGCTCTGGCTGCCATATTGATATACATATTTTGAATGATAACCTAACCTAATCAAGCTTGTACCATTAAATTAATGGAATAGAATAATAGTATACAAAATGAAAAGGTACACTTTTTCCATGTTGATAATTATATATTTATAATCTGGAAATTACCGTAGGTCTATTATAGGAAAATTTAAAAACCTACTTTAAGTAGTTTATAAATATAATACCTCTTCTAATATTATATGAAAATCTCGTGTCACAGTGTTTACTAATTATCGAAGTCTTTCAAAATGGCTTAACCGATTTTATGATTTTTTTGTGTATATTTGGGAGGCCTGAGAATAGGTTGTAGGCATTTTTTTTATTTAATTGAAATATATTTTAATATGGCAAAACAAAGTTTTCCGGGTCAGCTAGTAATATTATAAATGCGAAATTTTAGATGTATTGATGTATGTTTGTTACGTAATCACGCTAAGATGGCTACTTTTTTATTTTGAATAAGCTAGTCATTATCTATACTATTTTAAAGCGGAAAAGTTTGTTTAAACACGCAAATCTTCGAAAGTACCTACTGGGTGAATTTAGATGTTGAAGTAGCTTGAAGCTTGAGGAAGGCTATAGGCTCCTTTTTACCCGACTGTAAAAGCATAATCCTCCTCGGATTATGTTTAATCGTGATAATGTTCATGGGAGCGAAGCCCCACCCGAATGCTAGTTTAATATAAAAAATAACAAGCACAAATTTTAATATTTTGTCTATATCCTCCTCCTCCTTATGTCGGTCCCAGTGCTGAGGATCGTGGCTCCGACGGAAACGTTGCAATAGGCTCCTCCATCTACTACGGTCTTCAGCTTGATGGAGAGCCTGGGACATCGGCATCTGCAGTACTTCGGACTCCTGGTCAGCCCATCGTCTGGGACTGTGTCCTCTTGGTCGTTTACCATCTACGTTGCCCGTAACAATGAGCTTTTCCAGGTTGTCTGAACTTCGACTTGCTATATGGCCAAAGTACTGCAGTATTCTGTGGAGACATATTGTGGAGAGTCGCTGTTGTGTATCTTGCTTGAGCTCCTGTAAAATATATCGATATATGTATCTCTTAAGTTTTTTTTTATTTTTCTCGAGGTGGAAATCCTCATAGACATTCTCCGCCGTGGGAGGATCTGCCGGACTCGTACTGACTAATACCACCCCGGTGTTTCCTCGCCCGCTTGTGTCTGGGCTGCAGATGCACATGTAACTTCCATTATCCCGGCCTGGCCTCACTCTGCCGGCAACTGGCCTCGTCCCAAAGGTAGAGAGCACGTTACAGCTCCCTATACGTCTAAGAGAGGCGCGCGTGTAACACTATGCGCCGCTATTCGAGTCCTTTTTTGGGACCAAAAATTTATGCAAGCCGCATCGCAGAAATTCATGCGATATACTCTAATGACTCTGGACAGACACTTTCTCTTCAATTTACGCAATATAGCAATGCTGAGTTTAAGTAGTGATCAACCCATATGATTCCAACGTAGGTTTATGTCTGTGGTACTCTTTTGAGAACTGATATACACAGATTTGAGCAGGCCCGTCCAAACAGTGCAAGCATTTGTCAGTTATCGCTTAGCGCAACTAAGAACTTTAAGGAACTCGAACGATTTGAACAATAACAATACCAAAGTAAGGACATTTTGGTTAGGCTGTATACAGTAGTCAAACTGCCAGACAGTACGGTAATCTACAACTCTATTTCAACCTTTAAATATTACAGCAAAGGCGATTTTCCGTTAAAACCTAATTTGAATTGTGTGTGCTGTCTTACCTCACCTTTGTGTGGCTTCCCGTCACTACCCCAAATTTTCACTCCATCAAGGAAACGACTTGGTAAATACACATTATGTACGCAACACGATATTGTAAACGGTTTGAAAGAAATATTTTACCGGTAGCAAATACCTACTGCTATAATTAAAGTTTCTGTTTTTACTATGATAAAGTATTCCTGTCTGTATCAAGGATTGATATCATAAGTTAAAACGGTAAGGTTTTTAAAACTGTAGTCATATCATTTGGTCTACATGACTAACCACATACCTAACCTACTTTTAATCAATAAATATTTTTTAACTGAGAATTTCACACAATTGTGTAGTCGAGTAGTGGTAGTGGTGTAGTCAAATTGAGACATAACATATGTTCTAAATAATCAGCTTAATAAGATCTTCGATCGATGTACAGAAATATTGGTTACTTTTCTAGCGACCCGTAACCTTAGATCCTATTTGACAATAGTAAACTACGCATCAAAGGGATAAAGTGGTGTCTTATGTCACAGGCGCCATATTGAATACCGAACGTAATGAAGGACTCCTGAGAGCAGCGAGAGAGGGAGATAGTAGAGCGAGGTTCTAGTATTAACAACTTCTTGCACCGCTCGGAGGTAATGATAGAATCCTGAATGGAGTATGTTTTCAAGCATGTCCAATGCAACAAAACGCAACAAATACCTTGACTTTAAAGTTTTTTTTTGTACTTTTCGCACTGCGAGAATATGAAAGCCATAGAAACAAAGGTACTTAAATTAAATTAAAGTATTATTTTTATCAAACTTAGGGGACTAATTAATAACAGACAATTTCGGTAACGATCGATCTTCAAGGTTAAGAAACGCTTGCCGAGGTCAATTTGTAAATTGGTGACAGATACAGATTCATCTGTGCCTCGGAAAGTACGTTAAGCCGTTGGTTGGTTGGTTGGTTGGTTGGTTGGTTGGTTGGTTGGTTGGTTGGTTGGTTGTTTGGTTGGTTGGTTGGTTGGTTGGTTGGTTGGTTCTCACTAGTACTCAGCTGCATCCAGTTAGACTGCAAGCCCACCCCAACAAATTAGGGAAATGGGTAAGCAGATGATGACGATGGGCTCGCAATTTCCTCTAATGTTCTTCGACTTTAATTCGGTATATCTTAAGTTTATTTTTAAGGGACTTGTATAGATTCAATTCAATAAAGCAGCCCCTAAACTGCGTATAGGTATGGGGTGCAATGGAATTTGAACCGAGTTTCATTGTGAATAGAGATGGTTTTTCCATTTTACAATTACCAGATCCGAGTCAGTGGGTATCCTTACCGGAATAAGGTATCCATAATAACGTTATATAGAAGCTGTAATAGGACGATGAGTATTGATTTACGACGGAAAAAATTGTGAATAACTTAGAAAATCCAAACTATTTTCATCCAAGCGTCCGCTATTCTTTCCTTGGTTAATTTGTCAGGTCATGGTCAACAGTTAGTACACCTAACCCTGAAATTTTCCCAAACACAACCATGGTTGACTTATTGAAGGTAGGTTACCTACCTACCTAGACAATATGTACCTACCGTAGGTACATATTGTCTTTCCAAATTAAAATGTATGTTACCGTGGCTTTTAGACAGATGTGCAGAGCGTTGCAATATTTTAATATACAAAATTCTTGAGGAAAAGTGTAACAGTCGATTATGGAAGTCCATTTAAACATATGAATGAATCTACGTATACTCATATAGGTAATTCAGCTTTACGTGCAGTCGACCGCACGCCAGTGATGGAATAACAATTTGAACATGAACTGGCCTAGCGTTGTACGGGCTTTCATTGAAATAAAAGGCCAGATCATTGTGCTGTTTTATCAGTTCTGACGTGCGGCCTCTGTACTACTTTATAAGATTTACTCACCAAACGATGACTTCTTTCAAAAAGAGGTAGTTTGTAGAATGTTCTAGATTCAGTTCGGTTTTCACTTATAAGATACTTCTCCGTATAATTAATTAATATTTAAAATCGCCAAAATATTGTAAAATGCTCCTAGGTATAATCCAATATTCATAAATTTAAGGTAAATATACGGGATATTTGATATATTATTCTACAGGCACAGTAATGATATGTATTTGTTTGATAATATTTTATATGCTAAGTCATTTAATATTCGTGACTACAGTAGATTTATCGTGTTTTTTGTTATGTCATTTCTTGCTTGTACATGCCGTTTCCATGCCTCATAGCCGCGGTAATGATCAGTGCCTTCAAGGTTGGCTGAGAGCAGTCGATATACAGTTCACTTTAGTTAACATGCTTGAGATTCACTGTTGGCTTCCGATGTTGTTATCACTTCATATTTCGTCCGGGCTATGGCGAGTTACTGTTAAGATTACATTGGGAAACCGCCTACAGATGAACACAGAATTTTCTGGTCACTGTGACAAGCAAGGCGAAAGGAAAACTAGAGCGGTATTTTAGACACGTTTTTCGACAGTTTTGATGACCGTGCAGGTATTATTTTGCTCTGTTTTGTGGGTGTATTACTTCACAGTGATTTCCTAAGCGTGCCTCAAAATGTCAGAGTTGTCAGATGGTGTGCACATGCGCAGTGTGTCCCCTTTTGACAAGCCGCTTGAGAGTGATGTCGATAAAACAGAGGGTTTGTCGACTTCGAGGTTGGGCCTTTGAGGCTTCGTGTTAGTAAATAGCTTGGTCGGTAACGACCATTAGCCTGAATCTAAAATTCTGTTATTTTATATCACGTTTTAATTGTATATTGGGTCTGGCAGAAAACCTTCTCCGAGAACAGTTTTAACATATCCTGTATTCTTACTATTTATTTTACAAATTACCCATACACACAAAACGTTTTGGGAATACTTTCATTGTGCGTATGGCTAAGGAGTGGTATTCCCTTTTTTTCTGATAGCTATTACCTGGGGGACTTTAAGTCAAGAGTGAATAGGTTACTTCTAGATAAGCATGATTCAACTTCGACCACATCATCGCTTCCCATCAGATGAGATGGTGATCAAACGCGAGACTATTATCAATAAAGAAATGGCTATAATAATTTAATTAAATTTCTAACTACTTATTTACATTAAAACTATTTAAGAATTAAATCTAAAAACAATATAAAATATGACATCTAAAAATTCATACACATCGCTGTCCCCAAATAATGTACCCAAAAAGACTGACCGCCTAGCCATGTTAAATAGTAATGCTTGATTTCTGTCCAAGATAAAAGCCAGCCCTTGAATCACTTGAAGTATCAACTACGGTCTGAAAAAATCTTTCAGCACTCGGACTCCACAAGCCGAGAGTTTCAGCCCTAAACGGTACGAAACTATTACTACCAACGAGTCATTAAATTTTCGCCGCTTGAGATTCTCTGTAGCTATAGCGGCGCTACCACTGCACTATGACCTAGGAAGATAGGGTGGTGCAAGATTATCGAGACAAGTAACGTTCCCTACTAATGGCCCTATCTTAAAAGTCCATATCTTCCATAAAAATAGACTTGTCGTCGGTCTCTTGCCATCGTCGCGTGTGACTAGAGATCGTCGGATCAAACAATCTCCTGGCTCATTCCCTATTCGGGGTCGGCTCTCCTGATACGTTCACGCCATTGTTGGCGATTTTGTGTCTAGGGCTTTAAGGTACGGTCCTCATCCAGATGGTTGGAAAGCGGCCTCTGCCGCGTACTTTTTCTGCTATATTCATCACTCGACTCGCTTCTGCTGGTCGTTCATAGCTCATCAATAGATGACCTTAATAATCACACACCGGCAGGCCCTGGTGACCGAGGCTATTGATAGCTTCTCCACAGTGCCAGCGATGAGCATATCAATAGGGACAGCATAGACGAAGGGGAACAGCGTGGCAGAACGTAGTATCACCGGACAAGGGACTAATTATTAATTAAATTACACTTAATTTACATTATAAATAACACTTCTACACGTTTTTTTTTTCGGTAATTGAATCTAGATGAGGCCCGTGTTTTCTAGCAGAGAAGAAGATACAATCTAAATACAGTTGAAGATATGCTAAGACGTCGAACTTCTGCTCGAGCGTTGAACTGAAAATCTGTTAATCGATCAATGAAGTGTTATCTAAAAAGGTATTATACAAAAACAATACAGTACTGAAAAACAGCGTAAGCGTTGATGTACTAATCGGTAGGGTTCACGGGTTCGGAACCCACCCGTTACACCATCGCCGTGAACCCACTCCAGACACAAGCATATTTAGCTTAGTTGGGGGTTTGACAGGATTGCTAGTAATGTGAACTCAACCGTCATTGTTAGTTCTCTTTATAAAAATAAAAAGAAAAGAATGTACTGGTCAAATCATATGACAACCAATTTCAATAATTAAGATTCAAATAAATTTCAATGATCGGAGAATACACCATTCTTCAGCTTCTGCCTAGCCTCTTAACAGAAATTCGTTACATTGTAATGTATGTAGTTACAGTTAAATAATTTTGAAGTACCTTTAATATTTTCGATCTATATAAATAAAACACACTATTTCATCGAGCAGATATGTGCCGAAAGTTTAACAGGCAGTTCTGAGGGTTTTTACCACAAGAAATCCAGTGAAAACACACTTTATTAGTTTACGTGGCATTCTTGGTACAGCTATTCATTATTGTGAATAATCAGAACGATTCAAGTCTCAGGGAAGTAAACCTAACTAATTTAGCTAGTGATATAGTAAACAAGTTTAGAGTTGCTAAAACTTTCTCTCTGATGGTAAGCGATGATATGGTCGAAGGTGAAGCAGGCTTGCCTAGACCTATTCATAAAAACCTATTAATTTTTGACTAAACTATCAGGAAACTAACAGGTTTTGGCTATCAGGATACACTGCAGAACAGCTTTTGCAAGCCGCCAATATGAGGTAGCAAGCTCAAAAATGTATGATAAAGTTAATAAAAAACACATGAGGTAAAGCATAAGTTGAATAATTGGTTGACTTATAACTTACTTTGACTTATGATCAGACAGAATTACTGTTAATTGTTAAAAAGTAATAATATAATAGGTTTCATGAATTGTCTACATAATATAATCGTAGTAAATATTAAATGATATCATTTTGTATGACTTTACAACATGTTTATATTTTGTTTTTGGTTTAAGTAATAATTTTGTTTATGTTATGAAGCTACATAAGTTCAAGGTTGTTTCTAAGTCAATAGCTCACAAACTCTTATAATACAAGTTTTACTTAGTTAAGGAGTTAGGGTTAGTTAATTCCAAATTATATGTGACAGCGTACAACTTAGATTTAATTTGTTATTAGATTAACAATATTGTTGTACCTTCTTTGATGAAAATAAATTATTATTTATTATTATTACTGACTCTAGCAGGGAATTCCACTCTTTAGCTGTACGCATAATATTGGTACCCAGATTTTAACTCCCTCGTAAGTGAAGTATTCTTAGTTACGAGAAATAAAGTTATAAGCTGAAGCCTTCATATTATTTACTTATATTATGTACTTTACATAAATCGCTTATGGCTGCACGTTCAACTAATGAAAAAAAAAAATACGTCAGCTTCATAATACAGTTGTCAGAAAAAGTTTTGTAACCTTTCGAGATAATAATCTGAATGGAATACGTTTGACCTGACTACGTTTTCTTCATTAAACGCTATTTCTGTAAGCATAGCGTGACAATTTATAGCATTTCTTATGTTTTTCAACATTTTCTTTGTTAAAGAAAAGAAATAAAAATATACAAGAAACACTTCTTACGGTCACTTCTCTGAAAGCAAATGACCTCACTTTGCGTGATCCTTATTAATAAAGATTTTAGTATAATAATGTTCGTTTTTATATTTATACTTTCTAACGCATAATTACGAGCAATAAACCTAATCTTTGCGACAAAGTCGGGGGTAGAAAGTTGACAGGATGATTTAACTCCTCTACACGAATTCGAATCGATTGAAAATTAAAAAATAGATCGAATATTTTACGAGAAAACTTGTACAGTAAGCTGCATAGAGTGTAAGAAGAAACTTTGAAAAAAAGTAGCCATGATGATGCGAACAATAAGAAAAGTCAAGAAGACTTCATTTATCCAGCGAAATGAATGTAACTTCGCTAACTTTCGTCGAGAAGAAACATAATACAAAAAATATGCGACTACGCCATGCGTAGCAGTCAGGTATTCAGGCAGGACGCAAGTTACTTGAAGACTACGCAATACGCTACGGCGTAGAGCATTGCGTAGCGCATCTTCGTAGCAAATATTTTGGATTCAGTACAACAGCTCGTATAAATACAGAAAAATCACTTTTAAATAATTGAAGCTGTTTTGTATGTGTAAAGATAAAGATACAGTAGTGCAAGAATAAAAATAAAAGATTGTAATAAAAAAACTAAATCATGAAAAATCGCCTAAAATGTAAAAAAAAATTACTTTTGCATTTGTTCATTTTCTGAAATAGTATAATTATGCACAGCGTTTTATCAGTCGTCACAATGCCTTCGTACATGGAAACATAAAGCCATTCTCAGCATTTTCCTTTACATCTAAACCAACATAGAACTATAATAAAAAGCGAAATATGACCAATAAACTCCCCATGATATTCCAAGAATACTTTACAGGCATGTACCGTGACTCCAAAAGCCTACGACCATCGAAAGGATAATAAAAACGCGACAGCCTCAAGGCTGAAGTCGTGGTGACATTTGAGCGCTACACAAAGTAATACGTATAAATAAAATATAGGAACACCCTAGTTTTGCCCTTGGAGTAAGATATTTAACTTGCGGACACCGTGTTTCATGTAAATAAGTCGTGTAACCTTAGCATACCGGCATCCCATGTGTTTTGTTGCATAGGTCAGGTGACATTTGCCACGTATTAAAGTCTGTAGTTATATAAAAGGAATATGTAGATGATGATATAAACTCAGCTGGCTCAAAAAAACTGTGACTGGAAAAAAAAAATGCTCGGTCAAACGCGTGTAAACCCATGCCGTTAACCACTACAAAAATTAAAGTGTTTTGTTATTTTTAACCGATTTTCAAAAAAGGAGCCATTGCTAAGAAAAAGAACAGTTTGGCAGGTTTTATAAAATGTAGACCTGAAAACAAATTTAGAATTATTTATTTAAACTTTATGTACAATTGTGTTACAGGGGCGGACTTAATGCAGCAAATCTCTACCAGTCAACCTTTGGGTTAAAAAAAAAAACACATTGTGGTAGGTGTACGAGAAAATGGAATGAAATAATATATTTAATACTAATAAATATAATACAAATATATAATAAGCCTCGACCAACACCTCAGGAGGCTCTCGTTAGGCGGTTGGATCAAGGGCTTGCTTCAGAAAGCGGTACTCCTGGACACGGCGCGTATCGTCAGGAGATTCCTCTCTATCTCCATAGAGAGGAATACGTTTGACCTGACTACGTTTTCTTCATTAAACGCTATTTCTGTAAGCATAGCGTGACAATTTATAGCATTTCTTATGTTTTTCAACATTTTCTTTGTTAAAGAAAAGAAATAAAAATATACAAGAAACACTTCTTACGGTCACTTCTCTGAAAGCAAATGACCTCACTTTGCGTGATCCTTATTAATAAAGATTTTAGTATAATAATGTTCGTTTTTATATTTATACTTTCTAACGCATAATTACGAGCAATAAACCTAATCTTTGCGACAAAGTCGGGGGTAGAAAGTTGACAGGATGATTTAACTCCTCTACACGAATTCGAATCGATTGAAAATTAAAAAATAGATCGAATATTTTACGAGAAAACTTGTACAGTAAGCTGCATAGAGTGTAAGAAGAAACTTTGAAAAAAAGTAGCCATGATGATGCGAACAATAAGAAAAGTCAAGAAGACTTCATTTATCCAGCGAAATGAATGTAACTTCGCTAACTTTCGTCGAGAAGAAACATAATACAAAAAATATGCGACTACGCCATGCGTAGCAGTCAGGTATTCAGGCAGGACGCAAGTTACTTGAAGACTACGCAATACGCTACGGCGTAGAGCATTGCGTAGCGCATCTTCGTAGCAAATATTTTGGATTCAGTACAACAGCTCGTATAAATACAGAAAAATCACTTTTAAATAATTGAAGCTGTTTTGTATGTGTAAAGATAAAGATACAGTAGTGCAAGAATAAAAATAAAAGATTGTAATAAAAAAACTAAATCATAAAAAATCGCCTAAAATGTAAAAAAAAATTACTTTTGCATTTGTTCATTTTCTGAAATAGTATAATTATGCACAGCGTTTTATCAGTCGTCACAATGCCTTCGTACATGGAAACATAAAGCCATTCTCAGCATTTTCCTTTACATCTAAACCAACATAGAACTATAATAAAAAGCGAAATATGACCAATAAACTCCCCATGATATTCCAAGAATACTTTACAGGCATGTACCGTGACTCCAAAAGCCTACGACCATCGAAAGGATAATAAAAACGCGACAGCCTCAAGGCTGAAGTCGTGGTGACATTTGAGCGCTACACAAAGTAATACGTATAAATAAAATATAGGAACACCCTAGTTTTGCCCTTGGAGTAAGATATTTAACTTGCGGACACCGTGTTTCATGTAAATAAGTCGTGTAACCTTAGCATACCGGCATCCCATGTGTTTTGTTGCATAGGTCAGGTGACATTTGCCACGTATTAAAGTCTGTAGTTATATAAAAGGAATATGTAGATGATGATATAAACTCAGCTGGCTCAAAAAAACCGTGACTGGAAAAAAAAAATGCTCGGTCAAACGCGTGTAAACCCATGCCGTTAACCACTACAAAAATTAAAGTGTTTTGTTATTTTTAACCGATTTTCAAAAAAGGAGCCATTGCTAAGAAAAAGAACAGTTTGGCAGGTTTTATAAAATGTAGACCTGAAAACAAATTTAGAATTATTTATTTAAACTTTATGTACAATTGTGTTACAGGGGCGGACTTAATGCAGCAAATCTCTACCAGTCAACCTTTGGGTTAAAAAAAAAAACACATTGTGGTAGGTGTACGAGAAAATGGAATGAAATAATATATTTAATACTAATAAATATAATACAAATATATAATAAGCCTCGACCAACACCTCAGGAGGCTCTCGTTAGGCGGTTGGATCAAGGGCTTGCTTCAGAAAGCGGTACTCCTGGACACGGCGCGTATCGTCAGGAGATTCCTCTCTATGGAGCCCTGACCGCCGCCGGTAGCTTGGACCCTGTTCCCGATATCGGTGGGCTACTATTTTGTATATGTTTAAATGTTTTTTTTTAGAGAATATATAAAAATGTAATTTATAAGTATGTATAGGAAATAAAGATACTAATATATAATAATACTAATAAAATACACATATATGCTAAAATGACAAACTAATAGATACGGTGCTTTATAATATTCTTTCTGATTAAGAGAGCTCATAATAATTATAACGTAGACCAAACTAAGAATAACAGCCCCTTAAGTAGTGGTTTTTAATTTTGCGCTTAAAAGAAAATTTTGACTCAGCCTTCTTGATGTCAAGGGGTAGCAAATTCCAGAGTTTAATAGTAGAAATAGCGTAAGAATTAGATAGAAACCCGGTGCGGCGAGAAGGAATGTGAAGAAGTAAGTTTTTGGATGCGCAAAGGTTAAGATCATGAGAATTGCCCAAAAATTCAAAAATTTGTTTTAAGTAAACAGGAGAACAAGGATCGTTCATAATAGTGGAGAGCATACAGAGGGATCTGAGGGACCTCCTTTGACGGATAGGCAACCATTTAAGCTGAAAACGGAAGGAAGAAATGTGATCATATTTTCGAAGGCCAAACATGAAACGAATACAGTTGTTGAGAAATCGATCCAGTTTGTTAAGAAGTTCTTGGGAAAGATAGAATAGCAAACATCAGCATAATCAATGATAGGAAGCATAAGTGATTGGACCAATGTGGTTTTAATGCTACAAGGAAGGAAATGCTTGAATCTATAGAGAGATCGCAGTGTAAAATTTACTCTCTGGCTAACCTGTGCAATCTGCTTATTCCAACTTAACCTGTCGTCAATATATAGGCCTCAGTCTTTTACGTGCGGCGAGAGAGGGATGACAGTATTATTGAAGTTAAGCGGGAGAAGTTAACTGGTGTCCAAGTTTCGCAGAAAATATGAGTTACGGATTAGGATAGCAGCAATTATGAGACGCAAAAGAGGGTTTGTATGTGCTTATCAATCTATGTATGTATGTATGCTTATATCTATGTGGCGTTGTAGAGGCCAAACGCGTGGGCCGATTTTAATAATCGTTAATTTGTATTGAAATTAAAAAGCTGAAAACGAAAAAAGTTATATAAAATTCTAAAAACCCAACTGTTTAATTTTTAACACGCTTTTATCAGTTCGAGCTGTAACAAACTATGTAATAAAAATGTAAGAATCTGAACTACACGCACTTCTAATTGTTGTATCATCATGAATCTTGGCAATTATATGTAGAATAGATAACAATACAATATTATGGTACCATTGAGCTGGTCTGATGATGGAATTGGAAGGTGGCTGATGGAACCTTGGACTGCCTAGTAGTAAACATATCAAGTTTGGGCTCCTTAGATGGTCTTAACATATTCTGTCCATTTCTCCTGATGACGAGGACATATGGTATGGTACCATGAGCTGGTCTGATGATGGGACTGGAACATGGCTGATGGAACCTTGGACTGCCTACTAGTAAACATATCGAGTTTGTGCTCATTAAATTCGTCTTATAAACTTGTTTATAGTTTTTTAAACTATTAATTTATTATTTAAATGATAATGTGCTTTATTCTTGCAATTTTGAAATTCTCTTTTTTTAATATCTTTTCAAATTTGTTTACTGGTAAAGGCCGTGAGCAATTTTGTAGAGATTGCATAGAAAAAAATATACAGCTTTAGAAGAACAGAAACTCCTACTGGCTAAACTTAGAGAATGGTTTACTGCAGTGATGAGTCACGTGAATTGCTATCTACAATTCCACACGCATAAAGCTACTAGCAGAGCCACGCAACAGCACAATAACATTAGGGTATATTGTACAACGCACGGTAGTCACATGCATTGTTTTAATGGAAGCAATAAACTGTCTTCAAATTAATGGTTTATTGTTCTTTATGAGCAACCAATGGATCGGAACTTACTGTGCTTTGTTGTACTGTTATGATAATGATCCACGTAACTTTATACTGTGCGATAATGTTAACGATATATTATTATATTTAAATTAGTGCTGGGTAATTGCGTCTGCCTGTGCATGGGGAGGAAACAGATCGTCAAGAACTCTTCCTTCATAGTGGATGAATTAATGTGATCCATATTGTAGTTTTTCGTGGACTAATCCAAATATTTTTAGTATATAACAAATAAGACGGGACTTATTGGAAATATATAAATGCGAAAGTTTGTGAGGATGGATGTTTGTTACTCTTTCACGCAAAAACTACTGAACAGATCTTAATGAAATTTACTAAGCAGATATTCGAAATCCTGGAATAACACATAGACCAATTTTTATCCCAGAATTCTTACGGGTTCGGGATTTAAGCGGGAAAAATCTTCCACGCTAACGAATTCGCGAGCAGAAAATAATAACGTAATTTTTTAAGCAGACAACCAATGAATATGGAGTAAGATTCCAACCTCACCGTATCGTGTTTTTTAAATAAAATTTGTTCTACAACGTAAAAGACATATGAAAACGTTTGCAAAATCAAAATCAAAACATGTGGGGCCGATCAATTCGTTTTTGTACTACGCAATAAGGGTTAAGAGGAGCTCGTAGGTAAATAATAAAAGCTGCACGTGTTGATCTTTAAGGTACGCGGCAGTCTTGCCGATTTCGACCATAGATCATCCGGCTCGGAAACCATGTTGAGCCATTGGTCCGGCTGTTATTTGTACATCTTTGACAATCAGAAGCCAGAAAATTGACACCAGATTTACCAAGAGAGGTCATGATACCCATATACAACGTGTAATTTAAAGGGTATATACATACCAAGTGCACGGCTTCTTTGGATGATAACAAACGATATAGCAAGGGTTTTGTAATCCTATGTCTACATGTGTGGAGCTTATTAGTAATTTCAATACATTGATACCAGAGACCGATTTTTTCAAATTAAGAAGAACGAAGAGTTTTATCATTTTATTGGCAAGTGACGTGGAAAATGATGACCCTCATAGTGCTGTGACACGTTTGTTATTACTGGTATTCAAGAAACATATGAAACCAATAATTTGGGGTCAATTCTGTGAGTCACTTATTTTGAGATGAAAGTTTGCATAGAGATTCCATACCAGATGTTATCTTCGGTCCTTTTAGATAGATATGGGGTTTCCGTTACACGTTGTATAGTTCCAGACATAGTTGCGAAAAAGGCTCAGCAAATGGTCATATTTCCAACGCCTACGTGTATTTTCAACCGACGACAAAAAGAGGAGGTTATCAATTCGACGCGTATATTTTTTTTTTTATTTTTTTTTAAATGTATGATCATCGATTACTCGAAGACGGCTGAACCGATTTGGAAAATTCTTTTTTTGATTGAAAGGGTATACTTCGATACTGGTCCCATTTTCATAAACGTCAGGATCTGATGATGGGATCCTGGAGAAATCGAGGGAACTCTTCAAATATTATAGGCACACCTATGTCGTTTTGGGTATTTATTATAGTAACTTGTGCAGTTGCTCTTAAAAGTACCATTTGAGGAAGTGGAACTGATGATGTAGACCACAGATGGCCGCCGAAACTACTCAATAATAAGTATTGAGTGGATTGCGATTCGATTACTTGAATATGGATGTTACTCACTTTATGCTCGTCACAATGCATATGGTGATGTAGAGCTGATGGTGAAGTACCAGGAGAACTCCTCAACAATTAACGGCCCAGCATTGGGAAAAGCAATATTTTGTAAAAGGTTATAAGTAGTTGATAATTAGGCTCTTGTAACTAGGTAAATTAAAAATAGACCAACTAAAAAGAGTGAAATAAAAACTTTTTACCAAAAAATTAAACCGACTCCTAAAAAACACTGCAAAGTGAAAAATAACTTTAATTTCGGAAGTCGGTGCCAAAAACGAAAATACAAAACTAAAGACACCGACTACCGAAATTAAAGTTATTTTTCACTTTGCAGTGTTTTTTGGGAGTCGGTTTAATTTTTTGGTAAAAAGTTTTTATGTTTTCTATACACTACATACATTTGTATGTATATTATTAATTTTAGTAGATTAAAATAGCCACTTATTATTTAGGTCACTCTTCTACATAATATGTTCAAAAGTTACTACTAAAGTTAATACACTTCTGGACACATCTATTGGCCCACCTTAGAGTTTAGGTTTCGATGGCCCCTACCGAAATATGATTGCTAGATTGAACAAAAACTGTTGATGCAGTTTTAAACCTGATACATTTTACCATCTTTTTCGATCGTATAGTTTTAAATTTGAATTCAGAATACCATACGACATGGACCTACGCCTAACAAGTCGGATATGCGCCTTGTTAAAGGCAATTAATTTTTGAATAAAAAACATGTTTTATCAAATAAAGGTTTAATTTAATAACGCGTGTTGCCTCCATGGGCATCTACCACAGCTCTCATACGATTAGGCATAGAGTTTATCAACCGCTCTATGAAATTTTGAGGGATCATCTCCCATTCCTCTTCTATGGCAGTTTTCAACTCCTGCATCGTCTGGGCAACTGGCTGACGAGCCCTAACACGCCTTTTTAACTCGTCCCACATGTGCTCAATGGGGTTCATGTCTGGGCTTCTGGCTGGCCAGTCCATAACTGTGATGTTCACATCCCGAAGATATTCCCTGACGATGCCGGCCGCATGGGCTCTTGCATTATCATGCATAAAAAGGAAATTTGGGCCCACATAGTCCGCGTATGGTATCACGTGAGGTTCTAAGCACTCACGAATGTATCTTTCAGCATTTAATGTTGGCAGCCGTGGTCCTGTAACAACCTCAAGTTGAGTTTTGCCGCTCGCGGATATACCGCCCCAGACAGTCCATGAGCCACCGCCATAAGCAACCCTCTCTTCAAAGCAGCATTGTGCGTAACGCTCTCCCTTACGCCGGTAGACCTTCTTCCTTCCATCATTGCCATGTAACACAATTTTAGACTCATCAGAAAAGAGTACACGGCTCCAATCTTGCTGTGTCCAATTTAAATGACTGCGTGCGAAATGAAGGCGCGCTGTTCGGTGGGCTCGCTTTAGTTTGGGCCCATTAGCTGGCTTGTGTGGTACCATATCGCGTTCTTTTAACCTTCTCCGAACAGTTCGAGCGCTCACAGATACTCCGTGGAAGTCGCGAAGTTGGTTTTGTATCTCAATGGAGGTAAGGTGACGATTTCTCAAGCTGGTCGTCACGATGAATCGATCCTGCCTTTCAGTTGTGACCCGAGATCGTGGCCTTCCTTGGCGACGAACAAAGCCGCCAGTCTCTAGGTACCTCCGATAAACATTTCGGACCGCAGATCGACTTAAATTAAGTTGAGCACTCACGTTTCTTTGGCTGTGTCCGGCCTGAATAAGTGCCACAGCTTGGGCGGCGACTTCAGGTGAAGTATCCATAGATTATTGATAGAACCTCACCTTAATGTTAAGAATAAGTAATGTTTGTTGCAAAAGCAAAGATATCAATCACTTTTTCAAGAATTAAATCCAAGTAAACCAATAAAACCAAGTTTTCTTAGTATTCGATTGTTTGATATCAACAAACAGGCTCCAAATTGTCTTTTGTTTCTTTAAATTCTGTGTTCGAAATTCAAAAAAAAAACTATTGAATGAAATTGTGAATGTGCCAGGTTCAAAACTGCATAAAAACTTTTTGCTCGACCTAATATAAAATTTTAGCTAGGACCAAACGAAACTGAAAATACAAGGTGGGCCAATAGATGTGTCCAGAAGTGTACTTTCATTGTGCGTACGGCTAAGGAGTGGAATTCCCTGCCGGAGTCGGTGTTTCCCGATAGCTATAACCTGGGGCTATTTAAGTCAAATGTGAATAGGTAACTTCTAGGTAAGCCTGCTCCATCTTCGACCACATCATCACTTACCATCAGGTGAGATGGTGGTCAAACGCGAGCCGATTATAAATAAATTAAAAATTACCATTTACTTTTAGATAAATATCTTTTAGGTACATATTTCATAAAATTGTTTTTATTATGAGTCTGGTAAAGATTACGTCATTGCAAGATGCTATCCAATATCGATCAATAAGACTGGAAAAAAGGGACTATTTAAGAAGACATTTAATCGGGTTACTACTTTCAGACGACCTTCAAATCATGGTCTTTTATTTTCAAAGTTACTTCATTGTATCACCAAGATATAATGAAACTACTTCTTCATACTGAAAAGAAATCTTTTTCCAAAGAAATGAATTGAACACTACACCGCTAACCAAACTAGAGAAGATAATAAAAAACATCAACGCTACGTAGTACCCTCAACGGAGCACGTTATTTTCATACGAAAAAACAAGTCTCTAACGTTAATGTCTGCAACACAGTCACGGCCCAGGGCCCCTGAACAATTTACATTTTATATAAATATTGAAGAATAACCATGTTGGTAATGTTCGAGATAAAATGGATTCCGACGACCTCCGTCCATTTGGATGGGAACGGTGTGCTACCGTCTTGTTATTATGACGAAATTATACAGGGTTTTATATTATTGTTTATTGATTGGGAGTCAAATAAAACTGGAATGTTTTAGTAACTTCTTATAGTAAGGTTTGCTTAATGATATTCATGTCTGAAAAAGAAAGTCTACTGAATAGTCGTGTTAGGAAAATCATTCGGGAGGGCACCCCAAAATATGAACTGAACGAGTGGGGATAAAGGTTACGCTCCATTGTCTGGCGCGGACATATTGTATGGGAAGACGTACCTATCTTTGGAAAGCTCCTGACTAGATCAACTGATGAACTATAGGTACACTAAATACAGTATTAAGTCTTAAGGTTAAAATAGGCCGACATGTAAAAAATATTACATAATTAGAATCAAGAATTGGAGACACATGCCATTAAACAGATTCGAATACGGTGTTTTAAAGATAGACGTTCAACACACAAGCGATGAAATTTTTCACTCTAGGGACGAAGATACCGTTGTGAGCACATACATTGTATAATATTAAAGTAACAAAATAGGCTGCTATTTCCACTAATGTGCTCATTGGGTATCCTTAGGTAAAGCATTATTTAATGTATTTAGGCACCTAATTCACTAAATCACTAAATTAAATGGCATTATAATTTTACTGCATCATAGACTCTATACACCTCGCTTGTTTATGAAAAACAAAGAAAAAAGAAAATTATAAAACTGTCAAAAACAGTTTGACAAATTTCGATTAATTAATAAATTAACAGAAAAACATGTGATGAGTAATAAAATACCTAAAATGAAGATAAAATATGCAGCACAAGTGTTCAGCCAGAGGGTGTGTAGCGCTTTACGTTTTTTATCGAGTTAGTATGTTTATAATTTCACATATTTGCATCATTATTGTTACCTAGCAAATTTTGAAATATGTTATTAACCAACATTAATATTTTGTTTCAGAACACAACATTCTGCCCGAAGAGTGCAGAGATCAATTATTTAATAAGCTCTTCGAATCATTTAATGGTCATTCTTACAAGGGGTCATCAAAAATATATAATAATAATAATAATAAGAATCTGTGGCCCGGCTGTCAACCAGCTTGTCAAAAATTTTCTTCTCAATTCTGTTTCAATAAATATTTAATAAAATAATAGTTATGTACAATGTTTAACCAAACGAAATCCGTAAGAAAAAAAGAACAAACTAATATACGAGTAGAAATGCAGAACATACCATCTACATCTTGGTAAGAAGAACCTTACATGAAACATTACATGAAGATAAAATGTTGACAAGACGCACGATTGCAACAACCCACACCCCCAAGACCTGCGGAATCGTCGCTCAGCTCCGCCTCGCAGCCGCCGGGACCAGCTCCAGCCGTGAGTGAAGAGACTCCGGCCGCTGCAGTTGCGTCGAGCTCGAGCGACGAATACTTCTCGCCGCCGATGACACCACCACCTGCGCGTCGGCGAGGAAGAGGCCGCCCTCCGGCCAGCTTCGGACCTCGAGGCCCACCGGCCTCTGATAGGATCCCCGCTGCCGGTGGAAGTGTGCAGCGCATGCGATGGACAAATTCCATCAATGAAAATATCATGCGCTCATACTTTGGGGCTACAGAGGGGGGAACTAACCTGACTGCGTACCGTGGTCGGATGCTCTCTCTGTTTCAGGTACTTGAACCAGCTGTCAACGTTTCGGCCCAACGACTGTCGGATCAGGTGCGGGTCATCCAGCGTAACCATATGTTGGATGACGCCGTACTTGATAGACTACGCCTCGAATCACGGTGCAGTCGTGTCTCATCTGCTTCACCATAGGCTGCGGTGCAACTACAACCTAGTATCTCACCGCGACCCGACCACGTGGTTGAAGATGATGAGGACCGGGCTACATCCGTGAGTACCCAGTGTAGTGAACAATTGAGGAGTGCTTTGGAGTGTGCATTACGGGAGTATCGCTCCACACCACCTGAGCTGAGACCTCGTCTGCCTCGTTTGCCCATGCATAAGAAAAATAGGGCGCTAGTGTGTGCTCTGGATTCACTGTTGTCAAATTATTTTGACAATAGCGAAGACCTCACCGATACCCGTTCGATCCTGTACTGTGCCGCTGTTGCAGCATGTCGGGTAGCTCATGTCAAGTTTCCAAAGACTGACAGATCTATTCGACCAGCTGTACCAGCTTGGCAGTGCAGAATCGAACGTCGTATCGCTGGGGCTAGAGCACTCATTGGCAAACGTATCTGCTTCAGACAGGGCAACACTCGCCCTAGAGTGATGCGCTTTGTGAGGCGGGCGTACGCGGGGACTGATATTAGTCCTCGGGATTATCTCACCTGCGTCACAGAGCGCATCGACTTCCTGAAGCAGAAAGTCTATGCGTGGGCAAACAGAATTCGCAGATATAAGCGGCGGGTGGAGCGATACACTCAGAATTGCACATTCCAAAGCAATGAAAGGTGGGTTTATAGGGCCTGGGAGCGACCTGACCAAGGTGTGACTGATACGTGCTTACCGGATGATGACGCCATGTGTTCGTTCTGGCGCAGCATCTGGTCGGCTCCTGTCAGTCACACTGATGGCGCAATTTCATTGGTCGTTAACTCGTTCGGTATACAGCATACGGGGAGTCCCCGCAGGCGAGATAACAACCAATGAAAGTTACAAGTCGATACGTGTTCGTTATACCGTCTGCAAGGATTCCCCGCTTGCTTTATACCGATCGTGATATCGACCAATGAAATTCATCGGTCGACATACAGCTTGCGGGTCGTGAGTCAAATACTTTTTCATTATTCAACTTCATTCGTGAGTGCTTGTTGGATTAGAAAGAGGCTGCGCAAAATGGCTGATCGCTTTACGGATTCGCAAATTTTAAAACTTGTGGAAATGTTTATGGAATGTGACTAGTACATTGTATAGAAACCCAGATGCAAGAGAAAGTGCGTACAAACAAATTGCGGAAAGGCTAAATATTACAGGCATCTCAAATAAAGAAATACAAAAAAAAAATCTAAGATCATCCTACTATCAAGAATTAAAAAGGATTGAAGCAAGTAGTCGATCAGGTGCTAGCCAGGATTCCGTATATAAAACCAAAGGATTCGTGGTTTACAACTGCCGATGCATGTAATGTGACCTCAAGTTTTAATGTTGGAGATAATGCCTCACGAAATGGAGTGTCTTTTTCTGAATTCGTGTTTCTATTTTATTTAATAAATCTTCAAATAAGTCATTAGATACTCTGAAAAAATATCATGATCTTCTACATCACACTGCAAATCCAATTGTAACTCTTTACACAATGTTTCTAACGTGCCATGCCTCTTTCTATTTTTTAGTAAATTTAGCACCCAAAATCTTTTTCTTTTTCTTCAGTGAGGCTAATAGTTTCTTCTTCAATAAGACACATACAGTCAACATTGCTCTACATAACATTAATTGTTGATCCATGGCAAGAACGTCTGTTTCAGTGCCACTCTTGTTAATAACTGGCGACGAACATGGAGGTTCTCCTACACCCCGCACGCGGACCCTATCGACTAATGAAAACGGTTCCCCGAATGCGGGCCCTGTGGCACGCGTTCCAGAAATCTCTCGCACCTGGCATGCGGGCCCTATCGACTAATGAAAACGGTTCCCCGAATGCGGGCCTTGTGGCACGCGTTCCAGAAATCTCTCGCACTCGGAATGCGGGCCCTATCGACTAATGAAATTGCGCCATGAGGGTGACTGGATGCGGGAGATCAGGCGCACGTGTGATCTTTTACCAGAAATGGGGGCAATCACGATCAGCCCCCAAGATGTAACCCGTGCAGTCCGTCCGTTATCTAACTGGAAATCCCCAGGACCGGACGGGCTGCACAATTTTTGGCTTAAATGGTTCCAAAGATCGCACGCTCGCTTGGCATTTCAGTTCCAGTCTGCCCTAGAGTCAGGATCGCTACCTCAATTCCTAACTACAGGAATAACCCACCTGCTCCATAAATCAGGTAGTACTACGGAACCTAAAAATTATAGACCGATCACGTGCCTTCCTACGGTCTATAAAGTTCTTACGTCCATCCTGAGAACTAAAATTAATAATCATATTGATGTAAATTCAATCATGTCTGTTTCTCAGAATGGATGTAGGAACGGGTCCCGTGGTACCAAGGAGCTGCTCCTCATTGATATTGCCATAAACCAACAGGTTCGTCGTTTCCGAAGAGATTTGTCGACATGTTGGATAGATTATAAGAAGGCCTATGACTCTGTTCCACATACATGGCTCAAGAAGGTGTTGGAGTTGTATAAAATAGATCCAATGCTACGCAATTTTCTTGAGTCATGTATGGGACAATGGAAGACGGTCCTCTGCTACCCAGGATGTCGACAGATCCAGGAAAACAGCGAACCGATTTGGATTGAGCGTGGCATATTTCAAGGCGATAGTCTGAGCCCTCTGTGGTTTTGCCTGGCTGTCAACCCTCTCAGTACATTGCTGGAGGGTTCAGGGCTAGGCTACCAGTTGAGAAGAGGTGGTCAGGTCATATCACACTTGCTTTACATGGATGATTTGAAAATCTTTGCCACCAGCAAATTGCAACAGATGGAGCTACTGAAGGTAACAGAAACTTTCAGTAGCGCCATCGGAATGGAATTTGGGGTGGACAAGTGTGCGGTCATGCATGTAAAGCGAGGAGAGATTATGGAATCCGTGGGAACTCAACTCTCGGATTCCATACACCTGAGATCCCTCGGATCAACTGAAACTTACAAGTATTTGGGTATGTCAGAAGCACTAGGCATCAATATTGCTTATGTTAAACAGTCATTGAAGGAACGCTTCTTTGGCCGTCTGAATAAAGTACTGAGTAGTCTTCTGTCAGGCGGAAACAAGGTGCGTGCCGTCAATGGTTGGGTTATGCCAGTATTGATGTATTCTTTTGGCATACTCAAATGAACTCAGACTGAACTTGACGCCTTGGACAGGCAGGTCCGCAAAACGCTGACTGCAAATCGGATGCATCACCCACGTTCATCGGTGATGAGGCTGTATATCCCCCGGAAATGCGGTGGTCGTGGTTTTTTAAATACTAAGACCCTGCATAACCGCGAGGTATGCAGCCTTAGGGAATATTTCCTAAAAGCTGACGTGGGTATGCATCGGGATGTGGTAGCGGTGGACAAAGGCCTCACTTCGCTCTCCTTAGGTACCGAGAATTGGCGCAAACCTGTAGTATTAGATACTAATGACCGCAGAGAAGTATGGCAGAGCAAGGAGCTTCACGGACGCTATTACCGGGCCCTTCATGGGTCTGATGTAGATACATTAGCGTCCGTAGCCTGGCTACGTTTTGGTGACCTCTTCGGGGAAACCGAAGGTTT
Source organism: Tholera decimalis (assembly GCA_943138885.2). Taxonomy (NCBI): domain Eukaryota; kingdom Metazoa; phylum Arthropoda; class Insecta; order Lepidoptera; family Noctuidae; genus Tholera; species Tholera decimalis. The sequence continues at coordinate 19,271,616 of OW964563.2, read as the reverse complement.
TGTCTGTGCGATTATGGACGAAGTTATGATGACGAATAACTATCGGAAATATATTGTGAAGGATGGTACCGTAGACATATGTCGGGCATGTCACAAACCGGGAGAATCCATTCGTCACATTATCTCCGGTTGTTCTCGTATGGCTAACGGAGAATATTTGCATAGACACAACCTTGTAGCCAGGATTATTCACCAGCAACTTGCTCTTAAATACAATCTTGTGGAATCAGAAGTACCATACTATAGGTATGTGCCCGACCCAGTTCTCGAAAATGGCAATATTACACTATACTGGGATCGGTCTATCATTACTGACAGGACTATTGTTGCCAATAAGCCTGACATAGTGGTGATAGACCGATTAGAGCGTCGCACAATGATTGTTGGTGTAGCAGTCCCCCATGACGAGAACCTCGTGAAAGCAGAGAAAGATAAGCAATTTAAGTATCTTGATCTGGCTCGCGAGGTTGTCGACATGTGGAATGTGGATACAGCAATCATTGTGCCGATAGTCGTCTCGGCCATTGGCATAATAGCCAAGAGCCTCAACAAACATCTTAAGAGGCTCTCGTTGGGCAGCTGGATCAAGGGCTTGATCCAGAAAGCAGTACTTCTGGACACGGCGCGAATTGTTAGGAGGTTCCTCTCTCAAGAGCCCTGACCACCGGTAGCTTGGACCCTGTTCCCGATACCGGTGGGCGGAGTGGTAAAAATGTAAATAATATGTACATAAAATGTAATAAAGGAAATAATAATAAGTATAGTAATTTTTTTTATTGTAAGTTTTTATAGAAAAGTATTTAAAAATGTAATTTTTGAGATATGTGTTGAATAAAGGAAATAATAATAATAATATTAAAGCTTTATTTAAGTTAATTCCATGCGTAGTACATATCAAACTATAACATTTGGTAACTTATTAATCTACAAAATTCAATTACATTTATTCCACTTATTGTTAAATACATTTGATTTCTAATTATAAATTCTATTTTGTTATTAGTTACATTATTAATTGCTTTAATTTCAAATACCTAATTAATTAATGCATGGACCCCGTTTGGGTAAAAGCCTCCCCCAAAAATATATAAGCAGTGCTTAAAAAATAACTTGCTCCATTTCCAATTGTGGTATGATTTGTTGCCTATTTTAGACTCAATTAAATTTGAATCAGTAGTTCGTTCGTTCGTTATGTTTCGTTGATTTATAATGAATCCAAAAAATTACAAATATAAAAAATAATTAAATCCATCTTCACAGTGTTTTAATTTTTGCCAGCCTCTAAAATCTAATCTTTAGATTTTGGAAGTACTAGATTGATTGAAATAAATATTCTAAAATCAAAGTATTAACTTTTGTCGATTAGAATATTTATTTCAATCAATCTAGTACTTCTAAAATCTTTAAAAAAAAACTTTTTAGCAAAAAATAAAACCGACTTCCATATAAAAACACTACAAAGGCAAAAATAACTTAAATTTCGGTGGTCGGTGTCATTTGTTTCGTATTTTCTTTTTTTTTCGACACCGCCTTCCGAAATTTAAGTTATTTTTGCCTTTGTAGTGTTTTTATATGGAAGTCGGTTTTATTTTTTGCTAAAAAGTTTTTTTACGCTTTTTAGTGGGTCGGTTTCTAATTTATCTAGTTACAAAAGCCAATATGTCAACTACTTATCACCTTTTACAAAATATTGCTTTTCCCAGTGAAGAGCCGTTAATTTTTGAGGAGTTCTCCTGGTACATCACCATCAGCTCTACTTCACCATATGCATTGTGACAAGCATAAAGGCTTAACATCTACATTCAAGTAATCTAATCGCAATCCACGATATACTTATTATTGAGTAGTTTCGGAGGCCATCTGTGGTCTTCATCATCAATTCAACTTCCCCAAATGGTACTTTTCGAAAGCAACTGCTCAAGGTATGAAGGATCAGTGCAGGTTTACTTGAATAAAATACAGATTGCGTAGAATTAATTGGATTTAATCCGTACAGTTCGACCGCTGGGTATCGAGTGAGTCACTCAATTCAAATATGGCCAGTCAGTTTTTACTAGTGGTCACATTGATGTCCATAGACCAAGGATCTTCTACCTACTAACTGGATTGCTTACGAATGATTCAAAGAATACAGAAAGTCTTTCTTAGCTGTTAAACAATAGAGTATAAACTTGCACTCATAAAACTGAAGGAACTATTCGTTCCGAGCGAGACAGTGCCGTGTGTGGACTGTGTCCCTTTCTTCTGTGTGTCAGATTAAAAATATTTATTTCAATGGTAATTTTTTCGACCTGTCTGTTGTAGTAATAACACCTAGTTTTAAACTTCTTTGGAATTATATCTTTAAAATGAATTACCATTATTACTGTATGCATATTAATGAAAATTAAAGTTATTTTACCATGCAATCACAAGATGTTTAAAACAAAAAAAAATAAATGGAATTTGTAACAATTAGTAGTGATATATTATACTATACATGGCAATTACTACGTTGCTGTCTGACGTTTACTTGACATCTGTATGTTTGTAAATTTGCATTATATTTAATTTTGTGAGTTTTCGTAATATTAAAGTGCAAGATACTGTAACCATGGTAAGAACGTGTTTTGTGGTTAATCGCAAGAGTGAAGGGTATCCCGGGTCTGGAATTTCGGTCATATAAATAAGTTTTGTGACTTTGTTTACAAATTGCAGTTAGGGTGACTATGTTTTCATTGTAAAAGTGGATGTTCTTCTCTTTAGTCTTTTCTTATTTATTATTGAAGTGAAAACTTCTTTAGCGGCGTTGTGCACTTTTTTTGTAATGGGTAAAAAATGTTAAACTCACGTACGTCAGACGGAGAGTCTAAGAGATGAACTTTTTAATGTAATATAAATTGTCATGTTTGTATACGACAGCGCAATAAATAAATATTGTATTCTACCACATAAATGATAGTACTTTTATACTGATAATTAAAGCAATTCGTGCAAAATTATTCTCTAAACATTCCAATATATTAAAAATGCACAACGTTAATATTCAAGTTTTCACTGCTGCCGGCACTCCCGGACTGCAACCCGTCGTTTCTTTCTTCTCATTATTTATTATTTTTTGTTATTTTAAGCTTTCCTACAAATGATGATCTTCGAGACCGGTGGCTCAGTGTTCTACACAGAAAAAGGTCAGAAACGGTTCCAAAATTTGTAGCCGCCATTTTAAGCCCGAAGAAATATTGCATTTCGAAACAAGATCAAATGATGCAATTCCATCCATTTTCCTTAAAGTAAGTTACCAATCTTTACAAATGACATGAAGATCACCGTTTCGAAATAGAATATGAGCGTAGCAAGATGAATTTTCATTTTGAATCTATCTTAACCATAAATACTAAAATATTGTTCTCATCAATCTATTATTATTTTAGATTCCTGTTAAAGCGAAACAAATAAATGTTTTAAGTACTATAATATTGAAACCCACTAAAGAAAAGAATATACAACCTGTACTGGGCACATTCAAAGATCTGGTAAGTGAAAGTTATGAAAGGAGTCACATTAATAAGCATAAAAGTCGACATTTTAGTTGATTTATTTACTTTTGCTTAGCAAATTGATGGCAAAAATATTTTATATCATTTTGGCCAAAAACTCAGCTACGTAAAATTGCTTACAAGTGTAGTTTATTATATTAATAATTACTTATAACTTAATTACTTAACTTTTATCCACTGCAGTTAGTTAATGTCGACAAATAATAATTCATAATTTAAAGATTATTTCCATACTTTTAACTAATAATAGTGTAATACATTTTTTAGGGTTGTGTGTCAAGCCAATCTTGTAACAAACCTGCAGCTGCAACATATGAGGAACTAGAAAATATAGAACCAACCTAATAATAATAACCTTATAATTGTCATGCGATCTGCCTCCTTTATGTTTAGAATTATGTTTGTTAATAATATTGATTTCTAACCTTAAATAGCACATGTGGTGTTAGCCTGTAGTTAATTGTTACACTTATAAATGTAATATGATTGTTTTTTGTTTATACAAATGTATAGTGTAAACAATTGTAGGTTAACCTAAATAAATATATACATAAATAAATTATATCTCTTCTGTTATTTTTTCTATTTATAATCATCGTTTTTCATGAAGGGTTTTAGTAGTTTTAATTATATATAAACACTAGTACTCACGCGGGGCTTCGCTCCCGTGGATTCTATCGCGGTAAGAACATAACTCTCCTTTTTTGCAGTCGCGTAAAAAGTAGCCTACCTTCCTCAAGCTTCAAGCTACTTCCATACCAAATTGCATCCAAATCCACCCAGTACTTTCGAAGATTAGCGCGTTCAAGCAAACAAACAAACAAACTTTTCCGCTTTATAATATTATATAGTATAGATTGCATCATTTTATTTTTAGTCTGCTGGTTCTGACAGTGTCGAATAAACGTAGATTACCAATTAATGCACGTTTATACCACTGCCTATGAAGAAGAATTGCCAGCTGGTGATTCTGTTATTAATTCTGTATCTGCAATAATTGTATTTGTATCACGGGTCTTAACCACTTTGAAAGTTTATAATTCAACGCAATAAAGTCTGCTTAACAAAACCAATCTTGCATTTAGCCCGCATAAGGAAGGGTTTATTATAGAAATTAGCGCGCTCAATATAAGTTCCTCAGATATATATTGAGAACTAGCTTTACGCCCACGTGGAATTCTGTTATATCGCGCTACCGAGCAACTGTTCAAAAATCTGAGATAGAAAGAACCCTATATAGTTCCCAGGGTTTTAAACTATCTCCATGCCAAATTTTTTCGAAAGCGGCTCTGTGATTTAACCGTGAAAGCGTAACAGACCGACACAGACCTTTGTATTTATAATTGAATTTATTTCTTTCTTTCTATTTAGTAGGTTGTTAAGAAAAAAACCGGCCAAGTATGAGTCGGACTCGCGCATGAAGGGTATTTTTATAGGTAGGTAATTAATGGTACGGAACCATTACCTATAAAAAGCGCCAAAAAAATCACAACTGTTGTATGAGTCTCCCTTAAATATTTATTTTAATTAATTTTTAGTATTTTTTGTTATAGCGGTAACAGAAATACATCATTTGTAAGTTTAATAATAAGTGTCTTAAAAAACCTGCAAATATTGCATCAAATAAAATTGTCCTTACGTTTATCACGAATTGATATACACACTACTAGAAAGAGATAGCTAGGTCCTTCGAGGGTATACTCTTCGGAACGGATTTGAGCTTCGCGTCCGCATTCCAGTTTAGGTACAAGTTCCTTGCCATAGACATCAAATGTGACAATTTACGTTACAAACAATCGATTCAAATGTTACCAACATGAGAAATAAATCGACTAAATATTATGAAGCTAACAGCTCGGCCATCCTTTTGAAGTGAGTCCTCTCACTTGATCAGTTAACATTAAATAAAATATAAAAAGAGAAAAAAAATACATTCTTCAGTTAATTCTTTTACACAAAATCGTTATAACTTTATCAATAATTTAAAGTATAGACATCAAATGTGACAATTTACGTTACAAACAATCGATTCAAATGTTATCAACATGAGAAATAAATCGACTAAATATTATGAAGCTAACAGCTTGGCCATCCTTTTGAAGTGAGTCCTCTCACTTGATCAGTTAACATTAAATAAAATATAAAAAGAGAAAAAAAATACATTCTTCAGTTAATTCTTTTACACAAAATCGTTATAACTTTATCAATAATTTAAAGTAGTATACATTTAATATTCTAATAATAATAAATGGTTCCATTCTAATTCAGTTCATGTCATTATCGCGTCATGCACAGTCTGTTGTGATCTACGGTCATCTGTGCGATGTCAATTGCATGACACCATTCGCAATCTGCACTGACCGCTCACAACCCATGCTCTATATCTCAGTCATCTAGTTGCATAGTCTGCTATGATCTGCGACCATCTGTGCGGTGATTTCCATCACCTTTCGCATTCTGCACTGGAAGCTCATAGCCCATGCGCCTAGATTTCACGATACTTAGTCTGCTATGATCTACAATCATCTGTGCAATATCGATCTCCGATATCAATCACTTTCTGCACTGATTGCTCATAGCCTAAGCATCGCGTCGTCAAGTCTTTTGTCTAGTCCATAATTTAGTCAATAACTTAGCAAATCTAATCGTCCTTTACTAATCAAATACTCTCATTAACAATAACTCATATTTACTAATAATCTCATGTTATTATTATTTCAAATTATGATTTATACCTATTTATTTTTGTTTCATTAAATTCCATAATATATTAATTTTATGTAATCAATCTTAATTTATAACAATCATGTTATATAATTATTCAGGTTCTTCTCTGAATTGGTAAGTTTTATTCATCGCCACTGTTATCATTTTCGCTGCCGTCACTGGACATATTTTTGTAATTCAGCCAGGGGTGTATCTTATCCACGGCTACTACATTTTCATACTTTTTACTACCTCTCCTAGTCAGAGGAGTATCCTCAATCAAAAACCTGTCATTCTCTAGAATTTTTGTTATCCTATATGGGCCATGAAACTTGGATATAAGCTTCTTTGATTTACCTATGTGTTCTTTATCTATTATTGTTCTTTCAACCCTAACCAAGTCACCGATATTATATAACGTCACCCTTTTTCTTTGCCTATCAAATGCCTTCTTTGAATTAGACTGCTGTTTTTCTATTCTAGATTTAGCTTCTGTCCTTATCTTTACTAACTCGCTATCACTAACACGACATAATTATAACTTCATTTAACACCTCATTTATTATATTTTCTGATGGATTTAAAACTTTAAAACCAAATAGCAACTCTGATGGGCTTTTCCCCGTCGCTTTATTCATTGTCGTATTTATAGATAGATAGATAGATATACTCTTTATTGTACACCATAACAGAATTAAATAAGGACTTAAAAACTACAAAGGGTGTTACAATGGGCGGTCTTATCGCTAAAAGCGATCTTTTACAGACAACCTTTAGATGGATTTGACACAGCAGGAGAAAATAAATTCGCGGGTAGTCCATGGTGTACTATTTACTTATATACAATAAATAAGTAATAACCTACATACTCAATATACATATACATATATATACATAAAAATAACAAAGCTGAGATATATAAAAAATAAAATAAAAATAGTAACATATTAAAGAGAGAGATAGAGATCTTTTACCATGTTTTTGAAAGAAGGAAGGGTTTGTGCTTGTCTTACTGACACGGGAAGAGTATTCCACAGTCGTACTGCTTGAGCTACGAACGACTTACCAAAGAAATTGGTGGAGTGACTCGGTACCTCTAGCCTCAAGTTTTCCGATGACCTCAGAAATTTGGCATGTGTGTCACGGAGGAACTTAAAACGTTCTTTAAGATAAAAAGGGGTCTTAGGATTGAACAGAATACTGTAAAGCAGAGACAATATGTGTAAGTTCCGGCGAAGACGTATAGGAAGCCACTTGAGTTTCGTACGAAATTCAGATACGTGATCATATTTGCGCAAACCAAATATAAATCTTATGCAAAAATTTTGAAGTCGCTCAAGTTTATCAAGTTGTGCCTCTGTGAGATCAAGATAACTGACATCAGCGTAGTCTAGGATGGGATGCAAAAGAGACTGTGCTAGCGCAATTTTAGTGGCAGTTGGCAGAAAGTTACGCAACCGTCTTAGGGAACTGGCAGAAGCAAATAATTTGCGACTCACCTCTTGTAATTGGGGACCCCACGAAAGATATTTGTCCAACCAGACCCCAAGGTTCTTAACTTTCTTGCTTAGTGGAATAGCTGTGCCGTTGAAAATAACCTGAGGAAGCTGAGACCAGTTTACCTTAGATGCTAACCTAGAGCTGCCGACTACAATGACCTGAGTCTTTAACGGGTTAACTTGCAAACCATGTGCCTCACTCCATTCGCAAACTGAAGCCAAATCCTGGTTTATCATATTTATTGTAGCATCTAAATCAGTATGAGGCGCTTGTCTGTAAATTTGCAAGTCATCAGCATAAAGGTGGTAGGAGGATTGAAGTTTTTTGGAAATGGAATTTATGAAAATTGCGAAAAGTAAAGGAGATAACACGCCACCCTGAGGAACACCGGCTACAGTACTACACCAAGAAGAGCAGGACTCATCTATGCAAATACGTTGCCGGCGGCCATACAGGTAACTACGAAACCAGTCAATCGCTGTTGGAGATATGTTAATAGAGTGAAGTATGCTGAGCAGAATATCGAAATCGACGGTATTAAAAGCGTTACTAAAATCAAGCAAGCAGAGAACCGTCATATTTCCTTTATCCATGCCCATCCGTATGTCATCAGTTACATTAACTAACGCGGTAGTAGTACTGTGTTCAGGACGAAATCCGGATTGGAAAGGATTCAGCAGACTATTCTTGCAAAGAAAAGCACTTAGCTGATTGTGGACAAGGCGTTCAAGGACTTTAGAGAGAAAAGGTAGGATGGAAATAGGTCGATATTCTGAAAAAGAGGCAGGGTTTGATTTTTTGGGTAAAGGAGTAATTTTGGCCTCTTTCCATACCGATGGAAAGACACCATTGGAAATAGAATAGTTAAGGATATAGGTCAGGATAGGAAGGATTTCATACCTAGCTGGATATCACCAACGTACTCATCCCAAGTGTTATCACCCTTATCGTGGCATTTCGTACTTAAAGCATCTAATATGGTTCTATTATAATGTTCTATTTGTCCGCTCGCCCTTGGGGTAGCAACTGCATTAAGTATATGTTTGACATTTGTACTCTCTATGAATGATTTAAATTTTAAGCTAGTAAAACAAGAACCCCGATCAGTAATAAGGCGTGTTGGAGTACCGAAAGTACTAAAATGGTCTCTGAAAATTCTTATGGCTGTGGTACTTTTTGTATCCCGCACAGCATTTATGGTTATAAATTTTGTAAAAGAATCGATAATCGCAAGAATATAAGTGTTTCCTCTCTTAGAGCGAATGAACGGACCTAAGTGATCGGCGTAAACCGTATGAAAAGGAATATCTGCTTTTGGTATTGGATGAAGCATTCCTTCCTTAACACCACCCGGAGCCTTATGATGCGCACATTCAAGGCACGCCGAAACGTACTTCTTGGTAAAACGTCGCATCTTAGAGAACCAAAATGTTTCGCGTAGTCGACTTAGAGTTTTCTCGTAGCCAAAATGGCCTACATTGTCATGATTCATTCTTAAAACTTGCCACCTGACGGCTCTAGGAACTATCCATTTTATTTTATCACTGACAATCCTATACACATGATCCCCTTTTAATTGATAATTTTTATACACATCTGCTATATAATTCGTATTTTTGTCACGTAAAATGTCCCTAATTCTTCCAATTTCCTCGTCGTGACTTTGAACGGTGGAAATCCAATCTTTAATATTTATATTTAAAACATCGAGTACGTGTGTTTCATCATCACCCGTAATGGGCTCAGTCACAGGAGCACGACTGAGAGCATCTACATGTGCCATGCGAGCGCCAGATCTGTATTCAATATCACAGTCGTACTCCTGGAACTGCACCCACCACCGAGATATCCTCGGTATAAGGTCACGTTTGGTAAGTGTCGTTCGTAGCGCATTGCAGTCGGTTATGATTTTAAATTTTAATCCCAGCAAGTAAACACGGAAACGTTTAAGTGAGGCTATCACCGCTAACGTTTCCAGTTCGAATGAATGTAAATTTTGTTCATCTTTAGTGGTTTTCCGACTGTAATACGCTACGGGCCTAAACATTCCGTCGCTATTTTTTTGCATTAAAATACCAGCAATCCCTAACTTGGATGCATCAGTGTGTAACTCTGTTTCAAGTTTCGAATCGTACAAGGCCAAAATGGGACGTTCAACAAGTTTTTGCTTTAGTGTATTAAAAGCTTGTGAATGTTCCTCGTTCCATTTCCAAGTGAAATTAGACCTGAAGAGATCAGTTAAAGGGCGTGCAATGAGAGCAAAATCTTTTACGAAACGCCGGAAGAAACTGGCGAGTCCAACGAAACGTCTTACGTCATGTACATTCTTGGGTACGGGGCAACTTGAAACAGCTAATGTCTTACGTGACCCCGGTCTTATGCCTTGACCACTAACTTGAAACCCCAAGAAGTCAATTTCTCTATAGAAAAAGTTACATTTCTTAAGTTTTAAAGTTAACCCGGCTTCAAAGAGTAGTTTAAGCACTATCTCTAGCCGTTCGAGACCCTCTTCGAATGACCTAGCGGGAATTAAAATGTCATCCATGAATATAATGGCAAAATCAACTTTTGACTTCGCCAGTATCTTACTCATAGCCCTTTGGAAGACTGACGGAGCATTTGCCAAGCCGAACGGCATCCGTTTAAATTGATATTGGCCGTCCGGTGTAACAAATGCTGTTTTATCCTGGGAACTTTCTACAATAGGCAATTGATAATAGCCCGATGCACAATCAAGCGTAATAAAGAGAGAACTTCCAGCTAGCATATCTAGCTGGTCATCAATCAGTGGTAAAGGGTAATGCTCTTTCTTCGTTTTATTATTAAGTGCGCGGTAATCAACGCATAGTCTTTTTTCCCCAGTCTTTTTCTTTACGAGCAATATTGGACTAGCGTATTGAGAATTGGATTCGCAAATAATATCAGCGTCTATCATTTCCTGTACCATTGATCGCACCAGCTGACGCTCAGGGTATGAGAGTCTATACGGACGATATACGACTGGCTTAGTGTCATTTAATTCAATTTCCATCTTTACTATGTTAGTGAATCCCAAATCGTTTAAGTTATTCGAAAAACATTCCTTGTATTTATTTAATAAGCTTTTTAATTGATCTACTTGGTTACTAGTTAAATTCAAGTCATAATTAAATTCTGAGCAAAAATTACTATCGTTGATATTCAAAACATTTATGTCATAACACCCGTTTGTCTTAAAAGCACGCGTTATTAATGAATGCTTTCTTAATAAAATTATTTTGTCAGATATATTTTGAATTAATAAACGACCACGACCACTATCTATTTCATACTCTCCTGGCAGGAGGTAATAATATTCGTGTTCAGACTTTCCGCGAAGTGAACCGCGTACGTACACAGTCCCTGAATAATCGCCGGTGCAACTAACTTCGACCAAGCACATTTCCTTAGCCCGTATTGATGTGTCCGAGACTAATTCGAGATACAATTTGTTTGTAAGTTCCCGCGTAAATATCAAGGAATTGTAAGTTTTAGTTATGATAATACCAGGTTTTTCAGTATAACTGTGTCCAATTAACACAGGATATTTAATAATGTTATCTTCTACAACCAAGGCATCTACTTTTTCCATGACATTTTGAATCTGTATAGTGACAGTGGCGAGCCCTAAGGGTAGCACTATGTTGTTTCCAATACCTCTCATCGTAGGAAGATCTAGGTTATTCGACCAACTAATTCCTAGTTTTCTAGCATCACTGCAACGAATTAAAGTGCATTGACTGCCTAGGTCGACATAACCTACAACTGATTGTCCGTTGAGCATCAATTGCACGATGTACTTACAATCGTTTTGGGCGGTGCTCTCGGCGTCTATACGTAAAATATCTTTTTGACTTTGACCCCCTTTATCGGTATCATTGTTATCGGAGGGTAGTTTTGAACAATTTAATGTGGTATGTCCAAGTCTGTTACAAATATTACATTTGAGTATTTTTTTAGTACATTTAAAACTAAAATGTCCTGGTTCGTTACAATTGTAGCAAACAATAGAATTACTACTACTTTTAGTCTTTGCGTCATTGCTAGTAGGTTTTGCGTTCGACAAGGCGTTAGATCTTTTGTCTCCATAAGGACGCGGCTTTTCTGTTTCACGCGGTTGTTGTTTGATAGACTGAAAATATTCTAACACTTGTTCCGGTTCCTGACACTTCAATGCTTTCGCGCCTAATCTTAGTGAACGATCTTCAATTCCATACAATAAACAATCGACTGCCCTCTTACCTATAATATTACATCGGTTCAGCAAATTGATTTTTTCGAAATAATATAATTCTAGTGATTCATTATATTTTACGCGTTTAGACAACATTTCTGTAAGTAACTCGGCATAATCGTCACTACTAGGGAATGATTCTAATAATTTCTGTTTCCATTCAGGCCACGAAAATGACATAGTGGGTAAAGCTTGATACCACGTTTTTGCGACACCAGCTAATTTAGGTAAGGCATAGTGTATGACCTGATCATCGCCCCATCTATATAATTTCGCACACTCATCTACTTTACTAAGCCACATTTGTATAGTTTGCCCCTTAGCCATCGGATCAAAATCAGGTATGACATTACCTAACATTGGAAATTTGTTACCTTCAGGACGAGTATTTGCTAAGGTATTCACTAATTTAGTCAATAGTAAATGTGTCACGTTGTCAGTACTATTATTGGAACGTCTTACCGGGGAAGATGAGCGTCCACCATGACGCGACGATCTCGAGCGACTGCTGCTACCGCGCGCACTCGCATTCCTGCTGACCTGCCTGCGGCTGCGGCGGCTGCTTCCACTCCTACGGCGCTGCCCATGACGCTCACGGCGATTGCTTCGGCTTCTGCTGTTTTCCTGGCGCCGTCTGTGATGATCACCGTCACTACTTTCGCTGCTAACAGTCGTGCGTCGCTGGCGATGATGCTCACGACGTTCCCGAGAGCGACTTCTTCGCATAGAAACACTCGAGTCCGTTGCCGATTCATCTTCAGTTTTTGATCTGCTTCTGCGTCGTTCTCTTTTATTCTTGCGATCGTGTTGTTTCCTTTTTCTTGAAGAGGCATTGCCATTGTCCAATATCTCGGTAGGTGTCATGTTTCCATCTTCCATTTTGGCACGTTAAAACAATTGAAAACGCACGTATAGCAAACCACGTATAGCAAAACTCGAGTTGTGGGCGTTTTGCTAGAAATATAGAGCTAGCCTGTCTAATCCCACTTCTGAGATGAAGGATCAGTGCAGGTTTACTTGAATAAAATACAGATTGCGTAGAATTAATTGGATTTAATCCGTACAGTTCGACCGCTGAGTATCGAGTGAGTCACTCAATTCAAATATGGCCAGTCAGTTTTTACTAGTGGTCACATTGATGTCCATAGACATCAAATGTGACAATTTACGTTACAAACAATCGATTCAAATGTTACCAACATGAGAAATAAATCGACTAAATATTATGAAGCTAACAGGTACTACAAGAAATACTCAAAACGCTATAGGTGTGCCTATAATATTTGAAGAGTTCCCTCGATTTCTCCAGGATCCCATCATCAGATCATGATTTCGTAACAATGGGACCAACTAGAACGTATACCCTTTCAAACGCAAAAAGAATTTTTCAAATCAGTCCAGCCGTCTCCGAGTTATGAGATAACATACATAAAAAATAAAATAAAAAGTTCAAGACGAATTGTAAACCTCCTTTTTTTGAAGTCGGTTAATAAGAAAATATTATTAACATGTCAGGTAGACGCCACCTATCGGATTTTTTCGGTATTAAACTACCGTTACGCTACCTGGCGATCAGGGTCAAAAACTCAATTTTCGAATCATAGAGTGGTGCATGTATCTCTGTATTTATATGTATCACTAGTACTCACGCGGGGCTTCGCTCCCGTGGATTCTATCACGGTAAAAACATAACTCTCCTTTTTTGCAGTTGCGTAAAAAGTAGCCTATAACCTTCCTCAAGCTTCAAGCTACTTCCATACCAAATTTCATCCAAATCCACCCAGTACTTTCGAAGATTAGCGCGTTCAAGCAAACAAACAAACAAACAAACTTTTCCGCTTTATAATATTAGTATAGATATATGGGTGCGTTCATCATTGGCTTAAAATCTCTGAACAGTATGTTCATATGTTTTATTTCAAAATTTGGAATGATATATTTTTTATAGGTTATTTTTGATAAAGATTCAATAACTTACAGAGTGTGGTTGATGGTAGGGGTGTGAGTCCAGCTGTTGTTACGGCTTGCTACGACACACTTTTATATTTGTTATGTTTTACGCGGATTTGGTTATTTAGTTTATTATATTTCGTTTAAGCGAATATTATTTTAAAACACGAAATTATTTAGTCACATACACTTCTTCAACAATTAACACCAATTGTTTTTTCTTGACACTGTCAAAAGTCTTTTTTTCACGTTGACACTTTCATAGGTTGAATATTTGAATTGATATAAAAGGAGTTTTATCACAACACTACCCCTTATTCAACACATGAAATTTCCCAGACCTAGTGCACAACGTAAGGAGGAGAAGGCAGGACGAGGTAATGCTTTGGTCATTATATCAGCTACTTGAGAAGCAGTCCCAACTCGTTCCACTTCGACGGCTCCTTCGGCCACTAACTCCCTCACGAAGAAATGGCGAATCCGAATATGCTTTGTCCGCTTGTGAAACTCCGGGTTGTGGGCAAGACGAACGGCTGCTTCATTGTCCACGTAGAGATGGGGGATCTGTGAGAGCATTGTTAACTCTTTCAGGATTCTTGTCAGCCAAACAAGCTCTCTCGCTGCTTCACTCGATGCCACAAGTTCAGCCTTCGTTGTTGATATTGAAACTGAAGCTTGTCTTTGACTCAGCCATGAAATTATTCCACCTGAATATCGGCATACTACTCCAGTAGTTGAGCGTCCAGTTTCATGATCTCCTCCATGATCTGCGTCGCTGAATCCTTCGAGCACACCGGGCAAATATTGTGCCTTATATTTGATACCTAAGGCACTTGTACCCTTGATGTAACGCATGATCCTTTTGACTTTTAGCCAATCATCTCGCGAAGGTGATTCCAATTTTCGGGATGCAACACCCACAGCATAAGCTATGTCCGGACGTGTTCCGACCATTAGGTATGCAAGGGCACCTACAGCTTCCCGGTAAGGAATTTTTTCGTTAGTGTCGCTTTTTCCTGAATGGCATGATTCCTTTTCAATAGGTGTTGTGATAGAATTACAGTCTGCCATTCCGAAGCGTTCTAACACCTTCTTTGCATATGCTTCTTGGGTTATAAATACAGAGCCATCCTTTTCTCTGCAGATTTCCAGACCTAAATAATATGTTGCAGGTTTTACTGTTATCTGCAATCTCGTTTTCAAGTTGTTCAGAAAAAAATCGGCTATGTCTCGGTCTGAGGCTGCTACCAATCCATCGTCGACGTACAATGTGATAAGCAGCTTCTTGCCATTGATTTGCTTTGTGAAGAGACAACAGTCAGCTTCACATTGCCTGAAATCCATGTCAAGGAGAATCTCTTCGAAGCAGGAATTCCAACACCTAGGAGCCTGTTTTAAGCCGTATAGACTTCGATTGAGCTTACACACATTTGATGTTCCATCAGCGTATCCATCCGGTTGTTGCACATAAATCTCTTCTAACAACTTTCCATTCAGAAAAGCGGTGCATACATCAAATTGTACAAGGTATAGGTTCTCTTGAGCAGCAACGCTTAACAGAGCTTGTACGGTTGCAAGTCGAGCAACAGGACTAAAAGTTTCATCGTAATCTCGTCCTTTTCTCTGTAGAAACCCTTTTACGACAAGACGAGCTTTATACTTGTCTATGCTGCCGTCTGGATTCCTTTTGATTCGAAGAACCCACTTGCAAGGAAGAGCTTTCCTACCTTTAGGCAAAGTGCAGGGCGTCCAAACATTAAGGTTCGTGAGTGAGTTCATTTCTCTGTCCATTGCCTTTTTCCATTCTTCACAATCTTCACGATTCATCGCGTCTGCAAAGTTCGACGGAAAAGCTTCTGAAACGCAAACAAAATCTTCAAACCTTGATGGACGTTTGAGAATGGAGTAATCGCGAAGGTTGTAACGTGGAGTGGCTTCAGCATCATGAAACTCGTCGTTAACATTTTCATCATCATCGTTTTCTTCTTCTTGGACTTGTTCCAGGTTTTCTCCCTCAAGAATACGTTGATGATCAGTGGGAACTGCTGGAATATCAGCATCGTCTCCCTCGAGTTCTGTAGTTCTTGGTTCGTGGTCATATTCTGATGAGACGGGTTCAGGAATGTCTGTGTCATTATCCACCGGCATCTGAATTATGTGTTCCCTTGTAGCGTCATTACAGGTTTGACTATCTCCTGTAGTGTTGTCGCTGATTGGAAGGGATTGCTCGTCGAAAATGACATCGCGTGAGCGAACTACCATATTTTTCTTTCCATCTGTTATCCAAATACGGTAACTGTCTTCGTCGTATCCGATAAGTCTGCCTTTAGTAGCTTTCTTGTCTAATTTCCTTCGTTTCTGTTTTGGAATGTGAACGTAAGCGGTGCAACCAATCACGCGTAAGTGTTTGATTATGGGTTTCTTTCCACTCCAAAGTTCACAAGGAGATTTCTCGTTAATGCATGATGGACCAGTACGATTCAAAATGTATGCGGCGGTGTTGATCAGTTCTGCCCATATCTGTTGCGGCATGGGTTCGTGCGCATACATAATGGATCTCGCTGTTTCAACAAGAGTTCGGTTTTCTCTCTCGCTTACACCGTTTTGTTCTGGCGTGTACGGGGTGACGAGTCGCTGTTGAATACCACGGCCTTCAAGCATATTTCGTATGGCTTCGTTGTCGAATTCACCTCCGTTGTCGCTGAGTAGGCATTTTACGGTAAATCCTGCTATTTGAATCTGAGCGAGAGCCAAAGCAAGACCTCAGATTTATTTCGCATAAAATATACCATACGGTACCTCGTGTAATCGTCTTTGAACAAAACATAGTATCTGTATTTCGAGTAACTTTGTTCGAATGGTCCACACACGTCTGTATGAATAAGTTCCCCGGGTGCGGAAGCACGGGTCCTTGTTCCGAATTTTAATCGATGGGCTTTCCCATATACGCAGCCTTCGCAGGTTTCCTTGTCCAGAGGGAGATCAAGCCCTAGTTCACGTTTGACTGTGGCTTTAACGTGTCTCTTATTCTGATGACCGAACCTTTCATGATAAAGCTGCATCGTCGCTAAAGTCAAATTGACTTCGGGGACCGTAGGTGACTTTCACGTCTAATCGGTACAAACCACCAAGTCTCTGACGTTTTCCCAAAAGTGTTGCTTCTCCGTTGACGTAGGCGATACATTCCTTTGTCGTCGATGAGAATCCACTATTTGTGTCGGTGTCATGAAACGCTAGAACCGAGAAAAGATTCTTGTTAATTGCTGGAACATACCAGACGTTACGAAGGGTCACGCGTTGTCGTTTCCCTTTCACGTTGGCTTCGAACATTACTGCCCCTTTGCCTTTGGCCTGAATCGTGTTGCCATTAGCCGCAGTTACAGTACGCAGGTCCGTAAAACTAACGTAGTTCTGAAGTATGTCTAGCCGATTGGTCACGTGGCTCGTTGCACCGTTATCCACATACCAATTTTCGGAGTCGTGACTGACGGAATATATTTCTGTGTTTTCGAACGTTAATATAATATTCGCAGATTTAGAAGTAGAAGGCGGCGAGGGATTGCAGCTTTTAGGTGGTTTCCCATCCTTATGCCATTTGGGACAATTCCGCACTCGGTGACCCACGGCTTGGCAATAGTTGCATTTAATCTTTTTGGCCTTCTTCTTCTCGTCGGAAGAGGTGCTTGATGTTGCAGGAAGGGCTTCTTGACTCTGCGTGTTACATTTATTCAAGGCCCGTTCATACGCGCATAGATGATGCGTTAAAGTATCGATCGATCTCTCTGGTTTCGGAATTAAAAACCAGCTGCTTCTGAAGGAGAAGAATGAGTCGTCGAGAGTGTCTAATATTTTGGTAATCAGCATCAGCTCAGGTAACGGTACTCCAGTCTCTTTGATTAGTTCCGAATTTAGTTCTGACCAAATGTTTTTTAATTTTGACATATGAGTAGCTACGTCATCGATTGGATCTTTTTTATACCCATAAAAACTCATGAACAGATTGTACGACTTATCTTCATCTGCACCATCAAATAATCTATGTAATTCAAGCCAAACCTCTCTAGCACTTGTGAATCGCATAACCTTTTTAAGAGTGTCTACGTGCATATTCGTTGTAAGTATTAAAAGGGCGTTCGTGTCAGCTTTGATAAACTTTTCTAGGTTTGTATTATAAGCGCTGACTTCGGCATCACCTGCACTTGCAGGAGCTGGTACTGGTTTCTGGAACGAACCATTAACTACTTCGGTTGCTAGCGGAATCGTGCGCAACAGAAAGGTTATCTGATATTTCCATGTGTCCCAGTCGGTCTTCCCTTCTAATGGACGAATTGAAACTTTAGCCGTAACATTATCCATCTTGGATAGGGCCCATAACCTGATAAAGATTCAATAACTTACAGAGTGTGGTTGATGGTAGGGGTGTGAGTCCAGCTGTTGTTACGGCTTGCTACGACACACTTTTATATTTGTTATGTTTTACGCGGATTTGATTATTTAGTTTATTATATTTCGTTTAAGCGAATATTATTTTAAAACACGAAATTATTTAGTCACATACACTTCTTCAACAATTAACACCAATTGTTTTTTCTTGACACTGTCAAAAGTCTTTTTTTCACGTTGACACTTTCATAGGTTGAATATTTGAATTGATATAAAAGGAGTTTTATCACAACAATTTTATGCATATTTGATGATATAACTGGTGCAATGAAACGAAACAAAACTATCGAAAGTAAGTGTATATATTTTTAACTTTCACTTAAACTCGACTACATAGCATCCGAACAGTCTACAGAAAGAGATTTTTCAAATTAATAACGGAAAAAAATTAAGTAAATTTCAGTACTTTGCTACTTTTTTATGAAACACGATCATTTTTCTATATTAACTAACTATTAAATCTATTTACTGTTGCTATAATATTTTAATACTGGTTTTATGCTGCATGAACATTTTTTTTAGATTTTTGTGTATGAACCTTGTATTTTTCTTTTAAATATATACTTTATACAACAAATACATGTCTTTCATTTATTAAATCTTAAGTCATTTAAGTAATCAAATCTCTTTTTCTTATAAAGACGATTCTAACAGCTCAAGATTGTTTAGTCCGACTCGACACTCGCTCTACACTATTAGTGTTGTTTATGTGTGCATCGCCACGCAACATGCCGATTTTTACCTAAACTCGAGCGTTCAAATGTTGAAAAAACTTTTTTGCAAAAAAATAAAACCGACTTCCATATCAAAACACTACAAAGCCAAAAATAATTTTAATTTCGGTAGTCGGTGTTATTGGTTTTGTATTTTCTTTTTTTTTTCACACCGCCTTCCGAAATTAAAATTATTTTTGGCTTTGTAGTGTTTTGATATGGAAGTCGGTTTTATTTTTTTTCAAAAAAGTTTTTATTTTCGCGCTTTTTCGTGGGTCAATTTGTAATTAATCTAGTTATAAAAGCCAAAATGTCAACTACAAAAAACTAAAAATGCGCGAACAAAAAACACAATATAGAGTAACCGAAAAGATCATCAAGGTAAATATTTTTTTTAGACTTTTGTTGATTTTTCAGAAACGGCTTGTTCGATGTCGATAAAATTTTCATGGGACCATTTGGGAAGTATACCCTTTCCAACAAAAAAAAATTTTTCAAATCGGTTGGCGAGCGACGGAGCTATGCCCGAACAAACATAAACAAAAAAAAAAAAAAAAAAAAACAAACAAACATCCGAATTGAGAACCTCCTCCTTTTTCAGAAGTCGGTTAAAAAATGGCTCAGATTCTTATTGATTTGAAAATCTGTGATCTCGCATAAAACTCAATTCCAAGTTGGTAGAGGTTGTGGTGGCGTTTGCACCAGATGTGGCGATGCTATGAATTGTGTCGTAAACGATCTATTGGGCTTATGACCTTATCACCTATTTGGAGTCTTTGCAATATGATTTCTGCTTCCTCATTTCTCGATTTATCGTGCTATCATCACGTTTCTAAACATATTCAAGCTAATTAATAAAAACAACTATTTTCTCAATTAAGTACAGATAAGTAGATTCCAAATTCAAATCTCTACTTAGTTATATGACAAGCATGTTTAATTTTTTTTATTGATTCCTAATTTATAATGTATTCAACATAGTACTTATTTTTTATCCGACTTCAAAAAAAAGGAGGAGGTTCTCAATTCGTCTTGAACTTTTTTTCTTATGTATGTTACCTCATAACTCGGAGACGGCTGGACCGATTTGAAAAATTCTTTTTGCGTTTGAAAGGGTATACTTTCTAGTTGGCCCCATTGTTACGAATTAGGATCTGATGATGGGATTCTGGAGAAATCGAGGGAACTCTTCAAATATTATAGGCACTCCTATAGCGTTTTGGGTATTTCTTATAGTACCTTGAGCAGTTGCTTTCGAAAAATACCATTTGAGGAAGTTGAACTGATGATGAAGACCACAGATGGCCACTGAAACTACTCAATAATAAGTATTTCGTGGATTGCGATTCGATTACTTGGGTACGAATGTTAAACACTTTATGCTCGTCACAATACATATAGTGATGTAGAGCTGATGGTCAAGTACCAGGAGAACTCCTCAAAAATTAACGGATATGCATCGGGAAAAGCAATATTTTGTAAAAGGTGATAAGTTGTTGACATTATGGCTTTTGTAACTAGATAAATTACAAACCGACCCACTAAAAAGCGACAAAAAAATTTTTAGCAAAAAATAGAACCGTCTTCCATATCAAAACACTACATAGCCAAAAATAACTTTAATTTCGGAAGGCGGTGTGAAAAAAAAAGAAATACCAAAACCAATAACACCGACTACCGAAAGTAAAGTTATTTTTGGCTTTGTAGTGTTTTGATATGAAAGTCGATTCTATTTTTTGCTAAAAATTTTTTTTGTACATAGGATTAGAAGTTTTTATAAAAAATAATATTATAAACTTGTTTTACTTGTATTTACATAGTGTTACTAACAATTTTATGAATGTAAAATCTGATATAGGTAAATGTTTCAATAAATAAAAGGCAATTAGGAATATGGCTGAATTTCCTTAAAAACAAACCAAAAAAAAAAAAGTACTGGTAAACCAATTTTGTTGAAAAACATTTAAGGGTACAGAAACACCAAAACAGCCTAATTGAGAACAGGGTTCACCTGTCTATACGCGGTTTAGTAGGACATTATTATTCCACGAGCCACCACGTGGGGCAGGATTGGTTGGAACACAGTTGCCAACGTGGAAAAGGTTCACTTTATATTATTGGGTTAATTTACAAAAACGTTATGCGATCGAATGTGAGATCTGTTTGTGGTGGGGTGAGAGAGAAGGATCATGTTTATTGTTGAATTTACTCGGATAATACTTTGTTTTTTTTTGGGTCTGTTTGTATCATGATGGTTGGTACTGTTGGTAGGTAGTTGAATACTTTTTTCCTGTGAGAAAATCATCTAACGGCTCCTCCCGGTCTCCTCTGGGTGGTGCGGAAGGGAGTATCAGACTTCTTACTGATTGAAAACCTAAGCTGTCTCTTCAATTGCCCTTACGTTCCAGGGCCACGGTATCTCCTTAGAACATTCCCGTAACCCCGGCAGAAAGTGGTTGAAACCAGGTTTAAAAATTTTGAAATGGAAAAGTACTTTACTAAGTTTTTATTTCTTTAACCAATTATAAGTAGCTAAGTTTAATTGAGGATTATAAGGAAAGGACCATTTTAAAATGTTACCACCGGATTGAGTTGCGATGAAAAGTAAAAACCCTCAATGAATGTCAATAAATAACGAACATCATGGATTATTTCATTATTCAAAACGGAGATGACTTGGAAACTCCATATTTCAAGTCAAGTCTTCTCGGTAACTCGGTTCGGAAAGGTTTCTAAAAGATAGACTAGCACACCACATGGGACACACACTGTTATCGGAACACTCAAAGTGACGTAATACGAAATGTCTATCTAACCCTCTGGTTGACACAACTATACACACATTACACTCATTCAATCCAATTCATTTCAATTCAATTTAATATAAATATTGTGTTTTGTAATGTAATGTCATCTATATTTCAGTTCCTCGTTCCTCCTATAGGAAATATGGGTTGTGTGTACCTGGAATAAATGTTTTAAAATATATCTATACTAATACTAATATTATAAAGCTGAAGAGTTTGTTTGTTTGTTTGTTTGTTTGTTTGTTTGCTTGAACGCGCTAATCTCAGGAACTACCGTTCTGATTTGAAAAATTCTTTCAGTGTTAGATAGCCCATTTATCGAGGAAGGCTATAGGCTATATATCATCACGCTAACACCAATAGGAGCGGAGCAGTAATGAAGAATGTTTCAAAATCGGGGGATTTTTTTTTCCACTGGGACGAAGTCGCGGGTGGAAGCTAGTATACATATACTCATGTACATAATTCAAGGCATATCTTCACTAAAACCACATTGAATAGAATAAACTAATATAAGATTTTGGACGAAGGCTGTATATTAATATCAATCATTTGCGATATTACGATCCATTGTTTGTTGTAAATTACAGAAGCCTTGAGACTAAAGGCTGCTAAGAGAAACAATTAGAAATCCGATTCGAACGCGTTTGCGTGCTGCCCAAACAATTAGAAACAAGCCTCTTGGCTGGGCCGGGAGTCAATTAGTAAGATTATCGTTCATTCGCAAAACTTGCATCAACTGGGTCATGATAGGCGCAGTCAGTGTTATACAATGCTCAACAAAACTGTTGGCCCATTGCTATACCTATATTTCTTACTATTGGATTTAACATTAATCTCAGCGATACATTTGATTCGTAGATTTGATGGGTTTCATTCAGGTACTATATATATATAAGATGGAAATACTTGCCGCGAACTGATGCTGCTCTGACAAAAAAGAGGAATGGCGTAAAGGAGTACTTGAATAAACCTAATAAATCGAAGCAATTATGAATTCAGGGGGACTACAATGATCACGTGCATCGATGGTTATCTTAGCAACGGTATTTAACACATTTGTTGGAAAAAAATACACAGATAAAAATACCACTTTGAAGCTAAATATTTAGCAAAAGGATATCTGAGCCTAAAAGTGTTTTTAACCAAACCCAGTAATTTTTTAAAGACCTATCTAACAATATATCTCTTAACAACTTTGAAAAAGTTTCTCAAATCCGCGGGTTCCTTGTTCTACTACTTAGCTGCCGAAATCCTAAGAAGGCTGTAATCAAATTTTGGTAATTGGTCAAAAATCACGTTTTCTATTCAATTAAAAAAAATAAGGTCTATTGAATTATTCATTCGAGTAACATAACTCTATCGGTCTATGTTTTCTAGCTTTGAGAAGGACCACCGCTGCGAACTAAAAGGACACAGACTCAATATATAAATATCATGTGTATTCACATGTAGCTAATAGCCGCATCCGTGCAGGAAGAGTGGTTTTTGCAGTCAGCAACCCCAGCCCGTCATAGTGAATAGAAATTAACCAACAATAAACCTTCAAAAGCTGAATTAATATGGTATAATGCTACATGTCATTGACCTTTCGCAGCGAATTATTCTCTAGTAACGGTTATATACGTGCTATTGGAAAAAGAGCATAACTTTTTTTTTTTTTTTAATTTAGATTAGGTTCGCGTTTGACCACCATCTCACCTGATGGTAAGTGATGATGTGGTCGAAGATGGAGCACGCTTACCTAAAAGTAACCTATTCACTCTTGACTTAAAGACTCCTAGGTTATAGCTATCGGGAAACACAGACTCCGGCAGGGAATTCCACTCCTTAGCCGTACGCACAATGAAGGTAGGTATTCCCAAAACGTTTGGTGCGTATGGGTGGGATGTCCACCATGTAACGATGGCGCTTCGCCGTTTGTCTCGTGGTCCGATGATGGAACGGGCTTGGTGGAATTAGATATTATATATTATTACTCTACTATAAAATATGAACGGTTTTATTTAAAAAAACTTTTTAGCAAAAAATTAAAACCAACTTCCATATTAAAACACTACAAAGGCAAACTTTAATTTCGGTAGTCGGTGTTATTGGATTTGTATTTTCTTTTTTTTTTACACCGCCTAGGCCTTTCGAAATTAAAGTTATTTTTGCTTTTGTAGTGTTTTTTTTTTCAATAGGGAAGTCAGTTTTATTTTTTGCTATTTTTTTTTTCACGATTTTTAACCTTTAACAAAATATTGCTTTTCCCGATGAAAAGCCGTTCATTTTTGAGGAGTTCTCCTGGTATTTCACCATCAGCTCTACATCACCATAATATGCATTGTGACAAGTATAAAGTAATAAACATCCATATTCAAGTAATCGAATCCACGAAATACTTATTATTGAGTACTTTCGATGGCTATCTGTGGTCTTCATCATCAGTGCCACTTCCCCAAATGGTGCTTTATATTATTGGTACGATATAGGTGTGCCTATAATATTTGAAGAGTTCCCTCGATGTCTCCATGATTCATCATCAGATCCTTATGTGATGAAAATGTGGTCCCAATTTCATCACATAAGGACTATAAAGTACATAAGCACTAGAAAGTATACCCTTTCAAACCAAAAAAGAATTTTCCAAATCGGTCCAGCCGTCTCCGAGTTATGAGGTAACATACATAAAAAAAAGTTCAAGACGAACTGAGAACCTTTTTTGAAGTCGGTTAAAAATGAGTAATTTGAAACAATCATAGCATGTACACTTTTAACTCACTCCTACTAATTGGTTCGGTGGATTTAGTTGCCCAGGCCTTGCGCTAAAGTATCTGTGTTATGTCTAATTGCGACTGAAATCGACCTGTATTGCATTAAAATATATAGTTTTCGGATTAAACTGATGATGCCTCTTTTACAGTTGTTTGCTCAAATCCGCTTTCATAAAATAAGCTAAGGTTTAGTTATGGACAAACTTGCCTATAGAAAAAACAGTGGTTAAAGAGTTAAGGAGCATCCATAGCAAAAAGCATTAAACGCTTTATAAAACTTAAATACATACCTATGGCCCATGTGAATTATAATTGCAAACAATTGCTGTAATAAAAATTCATTAAGCAGGGTTCTGTAGGTAAACTGACACTTACATTAACAGTAGATGCATTCAAGTCAATGAAACTCCAAGTGTTCGCGGTATGCGCTCAGGCCGCGCAACCCAATCCGCGCATCCAAGATGGCGGGCATAGAGCACTGCGCACACGCCATGTCCGTTACGCTTGACCACTGAAGCGCGAACAGTTTTTTTCTACATAAACATTGTTCGCAGTAGAGAAATCGACGGGCGTGACTGCGGCCATTGTTGTACGAAGCTAAACGCAGGGAATATTAGAGCGTGATACGGTAAAATAATGTATAAATATACAATCCGTGCATATGTTATATAGCTTTGCGAGATGAGGTGACATTTTGTGATTGTTAACGTATTTTTTCGAAAATCACCAATTTATGGTCACAGCGGCTTTACAAAACGGATATGCCTAAAAAGTGATAGGTAACCATTAAACGACTAACTAGTTATTAGTAATTCTATAAAAATACTGATGGGTAACCATACAACATGGAGTTTTCTTGGTAACATTCATATGATCCATGAGCGGAAGATGCTTAATAAAAAACAAATGCGCTTTACACTGCTTAGATATTGGATCACTAATCAATTCGTTGCCATGGTTGAAATTGAAATTGAAAACCATTTATTCGGTGATAAACACACAACAACACACAAAAACACACAACACTTTGGAATATTTCCAGATGAAACTAAGAAATCAATCGAAGAGGCCTCGACAATAACGCATGAGCTCTGCCCATGGTAGCTTCTCCATATAAGGTTTAGGTAATAGTCTCGTCGATTATCATGGCTACTCATGAATGAAATGTGGAAAGAAAAAAAACGAGTAGTTCTTCCTTCCCGAGTTGACTCGTGCTGTAGTAATATCGTGGTATTGAGATTGAAAGGCACCAAGCAAGGCTGTTAGCGTAACTGATAGCCCAAGGTACGCTGGATGGACCTATCATACCTACGTATTGTCACTCCAAAGCATTGCGCTATAAGTATCCGGATAGAGGTAAAGCAAGTGGAAGAAGTGAGAGGCATCTCTGGTTAAAACTGCAACAAATGCTAATTTAATAAGAAACCAATCTATGCATAGCGGACCATGCACGGAGTACGTTACCGTGCTTAAGCGTCTCGTGACAAAAAATAGCAAATTTTAATAATAATATAATATATCACAATTACGAACGCAGTTAGTGGCACTGAAAGTGTCATTGATTTTATTATGAAATTTTTACTTTTCAAATTACATTTCATAAATTGATCGAGTATTACGTATGACCTTGTTAAGCGTAATTGTTAGTTGTCTTTTTAACATCATTTTATATCTATACTACTTAATTATCTACTACTAGTCTACTATATTAGGTATATCGTGAATAATTTTCACACAAACGAAAATAACGTTTTGGTTGTTGAGCTTTAAAAATATTCCGTTTTCGAAAAATTTCACTTTAAAGTTAAATATTTCGTAAACGGAATATTTGAATAATCCCGACTGGTGACGCGGTGAGCTAATTTAGTTTATTTTAGTGGACTGTGTTTGCGGGGAAGAGGGAGGGGTTTGGGAAACGGATGTCAATCGAATACCTAACTTGAATATCGAAACTAAAATTCCCCCCTCACTAAACTTAAAATGGGACGTACCCAAAATCCCTATAGGATTATTTAACTACAAGAGATTTCCCAGCACGGTCGCGCATAAAAAAATAGATTTGGTTAGGTCAGCTAGCTCTTTTCCGTTGCGCGAGGTTGACTACCTCCTACAGGAGTAATGCATGGGTAGATCGCCCGTGAAGCCCAAAATACATGTTCTACATATTATCGCAATTGGAGTTTCAACTCTTTACGCTGAGCAGAGCCAAGAAAGTCTAATAGATTGTTGTTATTCAGACATTAATGTCGTATGATTCTGATACCTACAGAAACAATAAAACCACTAAACTTATATAATTTATTTCCAACAACTTTGTGTACAAAACCCGTTTGTTTATCGCTTCCGGTTGATTATCCTTTGTTCGAGCCTGATCAGGCGCATCTATTCAAATTACACGATAGTAATGCGCATACGCGATGAGCCCGCATGTACCGTAGGATGGTAGGAGTCTTATCGACCGTAGTAAATTAAACTCTGGTACTCTCAGATACTAAGGTTAGATTATATCATATGGCTGATGACGACCCGTGATAGTAGGGGGAATTATTGTTAAGCTTTAATTACTATATAGCGGGGAATTAATTCAACGTATTTGCTCGCGGTCATACCTGCAGGTATTATCCGGCAGACCCAGGTACTAAAAGTCTGTCGTATAATGTCGTGCGAGTCCGGAGTCTGTCACAGATAGACAAATCAACAAATTAATACGTAGTCGCGTATAGGTAACGCCAAATAACTTGGCAAGAGTTGTTCAATGCGCAGAAGTCGATTTTTAGGTGTCAGTGGTTGTCAGCGGGACGCGGGGTATGACGTAGCGCCGCTCCGAGCGCGCGATTGGTGCGTCAGTAGTTCTCGTTCAATTTGCTCCCGAATACACTTGCGTACACGAAAGTTGTACCCTTTGTTTTTGTTACGAGTTGTTGTTTTTAATTTATTTTTTGTTACCTTGATTACAATGCCAGGACCAAATACCGTTTTACGCAGACTATTAAAACGTCAGAAAGAACAGCTAGACACTATAGTTAAGGAAGGTTGAAATTCCGAATTCGTCACTGTCTTTAGGACACCAGGAAAAAAGAAGAATAAAAGGGGTAGCAGTTTTATTAACTAATTGTGACGACGAGAACATATTATTTTTAATGTTTTTTAAATACATTTCTTTTTCTCTTTTAAATGTATTTATGTATTATATCTATTTTATTTATAATACCGAATTAATGAATGAATTCCTCTTCTTTCTTTAACATTCTTCTGAACAGATATGATTAAAACTAAATGATGGCAATAACCATAGAATAATGGCAAGCAGTAAAAGTGACCACTTTTTTCTTCCACTAAGTGCACGATGCGCGAACTTACCCCCACTACGCCAAAACCTTGCCAAGTTATTTGGCATCATCTATAGTCGTGTTTGACGTTCCTGAGGGAGGCTACGCGATACCACGCAGCGCAACAAGTCGCACGTCACTTCGTGTGCAGTTGTCCGACTGCCGATGCCGGTGAGTAAACGACTAACTATCGGTGATTTACTCGCTCAAGAAACGCACAATGAAATATACATTCAGTGTAAACGGAAGAGATGCATATACTATGTTAGTTAATAACAGAGGGCGTTCCCGTTAACCCGCATTAGTATAAGCACATCAATTAGATCGCCGCACACGCGGCGATCTAATTGATTCCGTCTTTCATAAATAAATTGCGACGTTACCATCCTTCAAGAACGAGTGTACAGAGTGTTTCTTTTACGTATCAATTTAACATTTTTAGTGAATATTTTAACATTAGAAAAAATAAAAACATTTTGTTTTCGAATGGTAATTTTTTTTTGCATGTATGGATGCTATACTATTGCGGATTAACGGGAACGCCCTCTGTTAGTTAACATACCGTATATTACTACTTAGTTCAAAACTCACGCTGAGAGACCAACCAGATGATAGCTCAGTGACTGAACTATCGGAACAACCATAGATAAAAGTATTTTTGATTTCTATGGGAACAACACACTCGCTGCTCGCTGCTCGCCAACTCGTCTTCAGAAGTTCAGATGCTAGCTCTATTCGCTACTCGTTCATCGTCGGCGGTGGGAGAACTGCCTTAGGTTTATGTGTATTTTTTACTTATATGTATTAGTGTATAGTATTGTGTTATTCATGTATTCTATTTTCTATAGTCCCTAGATGCCTCAGATATTACAATTAAAAAAAAATACAAAAAAATAGATCGATTAACATTAAAGTAATTTTGACATTGCAACATTATGCAGCTCGTGGCTAAACAATAACAGCCGCAGGGGTCGATCTTCAAGGTTATGCAACGCTTACCGAGCTTAGTCTGAAGATGGCTGACCATCTTAACATATAAGATTCCATACTGCCTCGGGAGCACGTTAAGTCAGTGGTCCCGGCTGACAGTCGTTACGTGTAGTCAGAATCCAGAAAGCTGACTCCAGTCTTGCCAAGTGATATCGTGATTCACAGCTATTCAGCTACAGGTGTTACGCAGCTCCATGTAAAACACTAGTGCTTAGCTGCATCCGATTAGTTTGGAAGCCGACTCTGACATAGGCTGAGCTAATGATGAACCATATTATACTCACAGGGTTGCCGTCGGTCAAGTCTGTTCACAAACCTTATAACCTCGGATGACAACAGAACATATGATTATACAAACATAATATCTAGTAAATAAAGAGTAGGTTAATATTTTTAGAGACAAAAAAGTTTTTTTTTTGTTTTTATCTAATAAAAACTCAAAACAAATTCAACAACCATCCTTAATATTCTAAACTTTGTTATGCACTTGACTGAGTATGTGTCTATGTGACGATATGTCTTATATCTTCTTACACTAGCTGTGCTCTGTGGTTTCACTCGCTTTCATTAATTATTATATTCATTACTTAAGATTATTACTTCATTTCATTACTAAGAATCTGTATTACCTTGCAGAGCCACTAGCGCACTCCTAATTAGTGCGCGCGTGGTTATTGAATATTATTTTGTTTGCGGAGTTATTTTAAAGCTATGATACCCCCTGATATACCCATTTAAATCAAATGATGTCAAGTGCAACTTCGGTTAAAATTAAATACTAACGTAAATAATACTTATTATTGTATATAATATTTATTTGGTTAAAGTCATATTTATAAAAACACTTTCACAAATTATTTATTTTTATTTATGTATTTACTTCAGAATAACATGGCCGAAGAGCTTACATTACTTGGAGACGGTTAAATAATAAGAAACGCCAGTCAAACACTCGTCTCATAAAATAATACATTCTGTTAGAACAAAGGTTATAGTGAGTCAACCTTAAAAGATAGACACATACTTTAATTCATTTATTAAAGGTAGCTTCACAGCTTACAGGTAAAAATTATAAAACAGTTACTTAAAAGTTACGCCAATTATGAAGTACTCAGATATTCATAGACAATTAAATACCTACAGAGTAAACGTATGTCTGTTACATCGATTGTCATAAATGGTTTTCGCGTAACTTTAACCGTTTACGCAGCACATGCAACGGCAGCTCTTATAAAGAATTTTGTTTCCGTTGTTGCAACATTTCTCATTAGTGTTCCGTTTCTTCCGGTTACAGTATGATATTACACATTCGGGACTACGTTGAAGACATGACTGCTTGGCGATAATTCCTTCCTTCTACACACGTGGCTTCCCTGGCTTATTGTAATTCCGTTATCGACTAATGTATTAACAACTCCACTTTCGTGAGTGTCTTTTAATTTTCCCTACGATCCACCCCATTCGACTGATTTTCTTTTAGTTTCATTTTTATTATTAATTTTATTGCATTATTGAAGACTAATTTTTACGCTTCTCAAGTTTATTTTAATCTATACTAATATTATAAAGTACAGTACGGCCGTTCTAACTTGGCGAGTGTGAAGTTAGGCTCTGCGAACTTCAGCGCTTGTGCACTCGTACAAAAATAAAGGTTTTAAAAAAATAAATGCCAATAACAGTTGTTAACAGGAATAACAACTGCTAATTGTATTTATTTTTTTAAAACCTTTATTTTTGTACGAGTGCACAAGCGTTAAAGTTCGCAGAGCCTAACTTCACACTCGCCAAGTTAGAACGACCGCATTGTACTGGGTGGATCATAAAAATTCTTTCTGATTATGATAGGCAGTTTCATGAGCTATCTAACATTACGCTACTGCTCTCGGTTTTCCTAAAATAAGGGTATTGGCGAAGTAGGTCGGAAGAAAATATGCCGCTAAATTACTATAATCGCGTGCGCTGGCGAATTGCTGAGATATACGTAAGGATGGTGTACCTACTACAAAAATGTAGGGTTTATGAAGATCTAAAAAAAGTCCGCGGTACTACGGTTCACACACATTATTTACATTTAAGTTGGTGCCAACATAAACTCACTAGAGTACATAATTTGTCTTATTGTGGATTATTTATAAAAGTTAGATATGTAGTACCGCGGACTCTTTTTAGATTTACATAAACCCTACATTTTTGTAGTCCATGATCTTTACGTATATCTCAGCATTTCTCTAGCGCACGCGATTATAGTAATTTAGCGGCTTATTTTCTTCCGACTTACTTCACTAATACCCTTATTTTAGGAAAAACGAGAGCAGTAGCCTAATATTAGATAGCTCATGAAACTGCCTATCGTAATCAGAAAGAATTTTTGTAAACAACCCACTACTTTGGAAAATTAGCGCGTTAAAACAAACAAACAAACTTAAAATAAACTTGAGAAGCGAAAACATTAGACTTCAATTATGAAATATAAATTAATAATAAAAATGAAACAAAAAGAAAATCGTTCAAATGGGGTGGATTATCGTAGGGCAAAATAAAAAGACACATTCACGAAAGCGGAGTTGTTAATACACTAGTCGATAACACAATTACAATAAGCAAGACAAGCCACGTGTGCAGAAGGAAGGAATCATCGCCAAGCAGTCATGTCTTCAACGTAGTCCCGAATCTTATAATACGATTTTTTGATAAGGACAGGTTTAACGTGGGTTTTAAATTTTCCCTCGCCAAGTTCTGTAACAGACTTTGTATGCTATTTATGAGGAATGACTTGCTTGTCTTGGCTTGTCTGTTGCTGTCTGTGAATCTGTTGCTGTCTGTGAAACCTGAAGGGATCTTACTGAAGGTATGTGCACTGCATTAAGTTTCGCACGGATGGTGGTCTTTCCAACCCTGCTTCCGTACCTGCGATGTCCGAAGAATGTTTGCAACTTTATCCGTCACTCCTTTCACGTACGGCAAGATAATGTTCAAAGAGTGCTACAAAGAAACGGATATGCAGTGAATATCGCACAGCGTTGGCAAAAATCTGTTTCTAGACACCGGAAGTGCGAGGTTGAGAGGCAGCCAGCATTCTTGCCGTACGTGAAAGGAGTGACAGATAAGGTTGCGAACATTCTTCGAAAATAAGCCGTAAAGACTACCAAAAACCCGGTGTGTATAAAGTGGACTGCAACTGTGGAAAGTCGTACATCGGTCAGACAAAACGTATCATAGCTTACATAATTTCGGAACACATTAGGGCGGCGAAAAATAATGATGTTCTAAATTCGGCAATAGCACATCTTTTAGACGCTGGATTGAGTTACATAACCCTCAGGTCATCTCGACACAACGCTACTATATACCCAGACTGGGAAGGGAAGCGATTGAGATTACCAAATACGCCAATTTCAACTGGGAAGGTGGGTTTCAAATGTCGAGGGCCTGGAATGTAGTGGTTCAAATGTTTAAAAACCGAAAAGTTCCATACAAAATTCGCGAGTCGACACGGTGTGTTTTATGTATCGAGAACAGAATCGCATTTTCAACCGACGCACAGTGTGGTATTGGGGTCTTAAAGTTGGTCAAAAATATTTTATGACTCGAACGATGATTATTAGTGTATTTATGTTAAAATAGGTAATAAAAAACTTATTACAGTAAGAAATAATTATTTATTCGTCACTACTACATGCTTTTTCATTGGTGAGATCACTCTCACTAAGCAAATTTAATAGGTCTCCATACAATGTTTTTCTATTTTTTTTTAAATATGTATTTGTTCTCATGCTTGTTAATAGGGGGTCCGAAGTTAACAAAAGCCTATTTAAAACATCCATGTTGCACTCTACGCGCAAAAACTTTCTAGAATAGTTCAGTCGATATTGCCTTATGTGTTTGTTGCGAGCTTCCGCAGCTTCTTCAGAGAGTTGTCCTATTGGAAGAATTGCGTTTTTATCACTTCAGCTCCATGATTAATAGAAAGTACTTCACTTTGTGCAGTGTTGGTGATATGGGGTAAAATCCATATAAAGCTACATACATCCCGGCAGTTTCATCACAGTATTTTTGGAAAGCTTCAACATAAATTTTATACCCGCAGCACATTGTGTCTAATATGACCTTAAGTCGGTAGATAAGTTCTTTATCAATGTCAGTTACTTCCGCCGATATTTCGTAGTTTTCGAAAAATCGGCGACTAGTATTACCGTCATTCGTGTTGCCAAAATTAGCTTTCGGGATATCCACTAAAAGTCCAAGCTTTTCTTTAAACTGATTTTGGATTTGTTGTTTTCTGGCGTGGTGGAATCACTTGTTTTTCCTCAACTGAAAGTCGCACATTCCATTTTTTTACAGGTAGCCTATATGCTACGTGTAGGATTGATTCGAAAAATCTAATCCGAGCATGTAGTAATGACAGTCCGAATCTTAAATTTTCTTGTTTAGATGGCCTTTTCTTCGATAAGTCATTAAACTCTGAAGACGTTGCGTCGCAAATGTAGCATTTCATTGTAGATTTTGTATGTGTTGCTGCATTGCAAACTTTGCCATCCACCATAGTGAACAACATTTTATGCTTCACTGATATGTTGTTCCCAATATCAGAGCTGTCAAGCGCGTCTATTTGTGTTGTGATGTAGTCTATTTCTTTTTTTGTAATATCTGTAGTCTCCTTGACGAATCTGATTCTAATAGGTCTGCAATAACGGGATGATGAAGGTGTTGGGTTTTGCCACAGTATTTTCTTTTCAAGTCCATATACTAACTGAAGAGGAACAACAGAACTTTGAAAAATATTAGCATCAGTATCAGGTTCATTTTCAAATTTTATTATATATTGCATCTGTTGTGACCCATCACAACCCCATTTACTTATTAATTTCATTGATGATTTTTCTTCCTCACTTAATTGTTCTACAATTTCTCCCAGATGTGAAATCAGTCGATTCGCCGTATGATCCATTAATTTTTGTACTTGTACTTCAGCACACGTTTCGGTAACGCGATGAATTTCAGGATAGCATTCTTTTTTAACTTTTTGCAGTACCGAATAACACGGAAAGAAGGACTTATTTGTTTCCCTTACTCGTTCATATTGTGCTTTTGTTAATCCTGCTTCGGTGAACATAGACAAAGCATCTAAAGGTGACAATTGACGAGGTTGATCTTGTGTCAGAATACTTTTTCTCATTGCTATCACATATTTTTTAGCTCTACGGGGACTTTTTGTAAGATCTTTTACGACTTTTGAAGCTTCCACTTTACCAACTTTTCTTAACTTCATTTGGGTAGCGTAGGTCAATTCTTCCATGTCTTTTGATCGAAGATCTTTAGTTTTCCGCCTTTTAGTCCTTTCGCTTGAATCTCTAAATGATTTTTGGGGGCGACCAGGGCTGATACCTGTAACAATAAAAAAAAGGATTGTCTGTGGAGATTAACGAGTTTCAGTTAACAATACATAGTTAATTACATTGATCATAACAAAACACTGTTATAGTTGACCTAGCTACTTGAGCGCCAACATGTTCTTGGAAACCCGAAACCCTAATTAACGATAAAAAAGGTTTAGACTTACCTGTAGCTGGTAACGATACTGATCCGGAGAGCCACTCTATGTTACTTTCTTCGAATCTTGCTTTGGTTTTACGAGCTTCTGACCAGTTTTGCTTGAAAGTATGTTTTATATTAGCGATCTTTTGCTTTATGCCATGAATTTTTATGTCATCATTTGAATAGGAACTTAGCAGGTGTTGCTCCAAAAACGTCAATTTTCCGTCAAATGTTGACTCATTAGAACCTTTCATAATAGCATACAACTCATTCCGAGTCATAAAGCTCAATCCTGAAGTCCCTGTAACAAAATGAGACTAAATCTTGGGAACGAATATTTATACAAGATTGTAAGGAACTAACGAAAAAAAATCTTTAAAAAAAATGGGGCGGGTTCGGGCGGCTGTTCTTTTTATAAATTTCTTCTGGAGAGTCTACTCTACAAGATACAATAGTAATTGTATCTAAAGAGTGCTAAATAACATAACAAAAAGTCTTTTAAAGGTAAAAAAATGAGAATTTTTGTAATAGTTTATGACACCTTACTTTTGGACCTATGGATTAAAATAGTGTGAGATTTTTGTAGAAAAGAAACATGTTACATATAGTTACATACCTGGCTGAGAAGAATCCATCACAAAATGCACCACAAAACCGTTTATTACTAAAATATCACGTTTCAAAAACAAATTAAATTTGAGCGTAACGAACAATCACACGACCACTGCAGGTGACCGGCAACTTCCGACTGAGCGTGTGGCGCAGTTTGGCGAGCTGGCACGGAGTTCTTCGGCCATTTTGTCGGCCAACTACTTAACTTTTAAAGGATCGACACAATGGAGTATTTTATTAAAAATAAAAAAAAACCATTTTTGGCCAACTTTAAGAGCCTAATACCATACTGTGCGACGACAAAAAGAGGAGGTTATCAATTCGACGCGTATATATATTTTTTTTTTTTTTTTTTTTTTATTGTATGATCATCGATTACTCGAAGACGGCTGAACCGATTTGGAAAATTCTTTTTTTGATTGAAAGGGTATACTTCGATACTGGTCCCATTTTCATAAACGTCAGGATCTGATGATGGGATCCTGGAGAAATCGAGGGAACTCTTCAAATATTATAGGCACACCTATGTCGTTTTGGGTATTTATTATAGTAACTTGTGCAGTTGCTCTCAAAAAGTACCATTTGAGGAAGTGGAACTGATGATGAAGACCACAGATGGCCGCCGAAACTACTCAATAATAAGTATTGAGTGGATTGCGATTCGATTACTTGAATATGGATGTTACGCACTTTACGCTCGTCACAATGCATATGGTGATGTAGAGCTGATGGTGAAGTACCAGGAGAACTCCTCAACAATTGACGGCCCAGCATTGGGAAAAGCAATATTTTGTAAAAGGTTATAAGTAGTTGATAATTAGGCTCTTGTAACTAGGTAAATTAAAAATAGACCAACTAAAAAGAGTGAAATAAAAACTTTTTACCAAAAAATTAAACCGACTCCCAAAAAACACTGCAAAGTGAAAAATAACTTTAATTTCGGTAGTCGGTGTCTTTAGTTTTGTATTTTCGTTTTTGGCACCGACTTCCGAAATTAAAGTTATTTTTCACTTTGCAGTGTTTTTTGGGAGTCGGTTTAATTTTTTGGTAAAAAGTTTTTATTTCACTCTTTTTAGTTGGTCTATTTTTAATTTACCTAGTTACAAGAGCCTAATTATCAACTACTTATAACCTTTTACAAAATATTGCTTTTCCCAATGCTGGGCCGTCAATTGTTGAGGAGTTCTCCTGGTACTTCACCATCAGCTCTACATCACCATATGCATTGTGACGAGCGTAAAGTGCGTAACATCCATATTCAAGTAATCGAATCGCAATCCACTCAATACTTATTATTGAGTAGTTTCGGCGGCCATCTGTGGTCTTCATCATCAGTTCCACTTCCTCAAATGGTACTTTTTGAGAGCAACTGCACAAGTTACTATAATTAGTGATACATGTGACAGTGGTAGCGGTGTCGATCAAAAAACTAATGAGAAAGAGGGTAGACCGATTCGTCTGCTCATAAACGTCCACTCGCAATTACTTAAGTTCATCCGTGATCATGGCACTTGCAATAGTGCACATAGTAGATATCCCGTTTTAAGTTCTAATGATACTGTCAGTGACCATGTTGGCTTAAAAACTTTAGTACTTTATTATCATGAAAGGTGGCGGCCGTGGCAGTGGCGCGGTAAACTAAATAAATAACTAAATAAATTAAATATTGAAAGAAATTAAATAAAATTTATATTGTGAGAAAAAATATTGAAAAACATTATGTTTAACAATTTTAGTTAGCGGTCCACGTGGGTCCTCTCAGCCCAGGGGGGGTCATGACCCCCATGACCCCGCCCCTGGATCCGCCTTGCTAACTATCTATCTGATCTCCACAACTCAGTAAATAGTTAACACAGTCGGCAAGACTGGTGTGTGATTTCATAGCATCTAAGTATCCAAAAAGACTTACAAAAAATTGCCGGGATCAGCAGCTTTAAGTGCTGGCTTGGATGAAACTAAGTATGTTAATGGTGATGAAGGCAATGGTCTCATCGGAAAGTAGTGCTAAACTTTGCGGCCCATGCAGCTGTTATAATCAAGTCACGCGAATAGTTCATGCCACATAAAAAGTAATCATATATTATATATTCACTTTCAAATATACAATCGACATATCCACGAGCTCGCGTGGTAGCACAAATCGATGGCCAGCTCGCAACGGGGACTCAAATAATAATACTAAATTACAATTACAGGCATTCAAAGACAATTACCTATTAATGAACCACGAGTGAAGAATACACGTTTGATTGGGCCATGTGTGTCTATTCCCACAAATAGAGAGCCAGAGACAAAGGCACATCGTTTGCGACTACGTTTCTACTTCTTTACTCTATTTGAAACTATCATTTTTGTCTGAATGTCTATAGTTTATTGGGTATTTATAAAGAAGTTCTTTTAAATGAAAGGAGGTATTTGAGTTGCTGTGATCTAAGTATTTAAGACTACAAATATTGTATAATTTTCAACCTTGAAAATTATAGTTATTATCATTTATTTTCAGGCACCAGACCCATACTTAATACAATACATATACTTATAAATATTACATTAACACTAAAATATTTGTAGTTCTTCGTTTTCCATACATAGTTTCTAATGGAATTGTCCAATCTTCCAACTTTGACAGCTTCTATTCATTCTCAACGCTATTATTTACACGAATAAAAAAAAAAAGTTTTGGCCACTACAACTCCCTACAGATAATGTCAAAATTCATCTTAATATACCATTTTAGGGTTCCCTAAACCCTTGTAGGATCACTTCATTATCCGTCTGTTTGTCTATCAAGACCCTTTCACTTTGGAACGCGTAACGATATCAAACTGAAAATTATATCAGATGGTCGTTTTTACAATCTCTTTTATCGATATAAAAAATAAAACCTGTAAATCAATACGATTAAAAGATATGACCGCTTACGTCGCATATTGTGCAATTCCGAAGAGAATTCACTCACCGTTAAATTCAAAATTCAAATATTTTATTTCAGTTAAAATCCATATTATGTTGACTTATAGAAATGGAATTTGGCATGAAGCAAGGTGTTAAAGTACATGTAAAGGAAGGAAACTCAAAAATATGTCTTTCCCTTAAATATATCTCTATATATACAAGATTACGGTATATCCGCAAGAATCTTTCAAAGCCCAAACTGCTAAAAATATGAACCTAAATAAAATTATGAAATTTAGAAAGTATATGCTTTTAAAGGAAAGGTAGGTAAGGCGAAATATAAACGTTTATATGAAACAACTTAGGTTGGTTTTTACGGAAAGTGGAAGACTGGAAATAGCAAATTTATTAAAAGGAAAGTTATTAAAGGGAAACTTAAAACATAGGTACTTGGAAAAAGGCCTTCAATAGGCGAACTATTGCACTTTTAAACCGGGATATACGGTACCCTCGTACTGAATCTGTACGGAACCCTCGGTGTGCGATGCGAATCGCTCTGGGCTGTTTTTTGGAATAGGCTGATTAGGTATATGTTTTTTGTTGTTATGTAGAACTGGTCCCTCACTAGAACAACCCCAGGAAGGAACCCACGGGCCCTCTTTAGAGAGAAAAATAATGTTTGTAAATCGTTCCACAATTGCCGGAGAAATCGCATAACTAACATTTTAAAAATATACAGTCGAATTACAATTTTCTTCCTTCCTTCGGTTAAAACCACAAGTCAGGAAAATATCTGTAGGGTACTTAATTACTTTCATCATTAAAACGAGTCAGCATTCAAAACACGAACTTATTATTTCAGTAATGGATGTACATACTTAGGTGTTATAAATTACTTGATGTAAAATAAGTACTTACCTATACATTTCGAACTACTAGTTTATGGAAATATCTTGCCTAGGTATTGTAGATAGGTAACACTTATTAAAATCCTTGATCACAACATTCCCAACCCAAGAATACCTACATGTTAGCAGGTAGAATCTCCAGTAAAGAAAAATAGCTTTTTAGTAGTTTTTCTTACATAAGTACCTAATTTATATCTCATTTTACTTTCATACAAGAAGAATAAATGATAAAGGCTTACCTTTAG
Organism: Tholera decimalis; assembly: GCA_943138885.2. Classification (NCBI taxonomy): domain Eukaryota; kingdom Metazoa; phylum Arthropoda; class Insecta; order Lepidoptera; family Noctuidae; genus Tholera; species Tholera decimalis. The sequence continues at coordinate 19,232,439 of OW964563.2, read as the reverse complement.
TAAAACCGTAAAAGGTGATTGCACTAACAATTGCAAAGTTAAGTTTACTCACATTTGTTCTAGTTTGATAACGCCTTTAACAGTACTTTTCACTCGCGTGTTTTAACTTTTTTACTGGTTGGAACACGCAACAATGTTTCTGATACGAATGTCGTCTACTGCCTATTTATAAATAAGTGCAGGTGCTTATTTACCAAGTAGGTACCTATACCCACAGTTAGAAAAAAAGCTAGCTTAGTATCTGATGTGGGCCCATAACCTGTCGTAAATAAAACGTACCTATTATACAAGTTCTTCTTGAGAACTTATATAATACATAACCAGCCAATAATGTTCCCAACTTCCCACTGCTGTGACCAGTGACATAGGTCTGGGAATCAGCCCTAATCTACCAACCGGGCCCAATGCGGATTGGTAGATGTCACATTGTTGGATAAATTGTCAGTCCTAAGACAATGACGGTTGCCTCACTATGCTTTCCTTCTCCACTTTGAGTAACTTATTTGACAGGGTGATAAGAGTCACAAACAAAACAAATTATAAAATCTAACATACTAGTAAGCTAAGAAATTAGAGTTTGTGTTACTACTTTCTGATGAGCTGCCCACGTGACGGCTTTTGGGTGAAACTAGGATAGATTAGACTAGGATAGATCTAGGGTATCTAATAATCCCCACCAACTGTGTCCCCACGTTGTCGTCGTGGTGGGGCTTGCGTGTTTCGATGATCTCTGAGGCCATGCCGGTAGAGGCACTCATGCCGGACGGGCCCAGAGGGAGAAACTAGACTAAGAGGGACACATCGGGGAAAGGCGCGCCGCCTGGAGGATCGAGCAGTTAGCTCGAGCTTCTAGACGGCGCGGGGCTCGGTCTCAGAGATCGGGTCAAGCGCGAGGAAAGGTTCACTTCCGGTATGCGTCTAATCTTTAGACGTAACCGTGAAGTGAACCAGGGGAGGGGAAATAGGGTGTAGGGACAGAGGAACTCACCTCTCTAAAAAAGTAAAACAATATGGAGAACAACGTCGTTGCTAAAGATACCCAGGCGGATCCCAGCTGCTCTTCAGCTGGGGAGTCCCGCACCGGACACGTCCGGTCAGTCCCACCGTACTCTGGGGGGGACAACAAAGGCTTTTACCCCAACTTTACCCCGGCAGTCGCCGCATTGAGCCAGGGAGGCGCACGTGCCCGTGAGGTGGAGTCGCTGGACTTGTCCAGCACGTCCACCTCACCGGCACCGAACGTTGAGCGAGCGCAGAGCGCCGCTCCGCGGAGGAGGGGGGCGCCGGTGCTCGGGTCGGAAACCGACTCGGCATCGGAAGCCGAAAGCTTCCAGAGCATGATCTCTGGGAGCGCAGTGAGGAGCGACAAGGGGGGCGCCGACAGGAGGAAGGAGTTCCTTAAGCGCTCCCGCGACAACGAGTCGTCGTCGGAGGAAGGGCTTGTCTCGGCCCGCAAGATCCCCACAAGCGTGCGGGGTAAAGGCCGAGGCAAGACTTCGGGGAGGGGGCCTTCCTTTGGAGAGCCCAACACTGGTCTGGCCTCGAGCGAGGCCAAACTAGAAGAGGCCGTGGCAGCTGCCATCCGCACCATCTCGCGGAAGCGGAACCGCAAAAGCAAGAAGGAAGCGATCGGCGAAGCCACGGCCTCCATCATGGCGGCCGCGCGGACTTACGGCGGGGCTCCGGCTGCAAGAGACGATATGTCCGATCTGCGGCCGGAGGTCACCCGCCTGACTGCCGCCATGGAGGCTCTCCAGAGGGAGAACGCCGCCCTCAAGGCGGACCTGGCCGCAATCCGGGGAGACGGCCAGCGGAATGCGCCGCCGCGGGGCCAAAAGGAGAAAGGCCAGCCCACACCAGCGGAGAACTCGGTTCTCGACCTGGTGCGACAGGAGCTGGCCGCCTTCCAGCAGCGGTTCTCCGTATTGGAGAGCCACGTGCTGCGACCCCCGCTGGCGGCGCCTTCGTACGCGGCTGCGGCTGCGTCCAAGCCTCCCCGGACGGCGACGAGGCCGCCTCAGGCGAAGACGGCCACTGGGCGGACGGCCCCAGCGACGGCGGCTCCTGCGAGGGCGAAGAAAGCCCACCAAAGCCGCCTCCGACCCCGACACCTGCGGGGCCGAAACAGGCGGCCAAAAGGAAGAAGGCCCAGGCCGGGAACCAGCCGTCCCAGCAGCCTCCTCCAAAGACTCCTCCGGCCGGCGCCGACTGGCAAGTGGCCGGGGGGAAGAGGAAGGCTGCTGGCGCAGCCAGGTCCTCGAGGAGAAGAGAGAGACGGTGGCGGCGAGACGCCGCGGCGCGATTGTGCGCCCCCAAGACCGCGGCTGTAGTGATCACACTGCAGCCGGACGCGGTGAAGAGGGGCGTGTTGTACCGCGACGTGCTGGCGAAGGCGCGGGAGGCGATCGACATCACGGAGCTCGGCATCGTCGGCGGCCTCCGTCACCGGGTCACTGCGACGGGGGCTCGGATGCTGGAGATCCCCGGCGCGGCCTTCAGGCGACTCCTGCCTAATCTCAGCGGGCCAAACGCCTCCTGCCGAAGGCTGTACGCCGGCGTCGTGCGGTCCATAGCCCTCTACGGGGCCCCAGAGTGGGCCCTGAGCATCCGGACGCGACCACTGAAGTTGGTCGCATGCCAGAGGGTCATGGCTATCCGATTGATCCGGGGATACCGCACGATCGCCGGCGAATCGGCCAACCTCCTTGCCGGATTGCTGCCCTGGGATCTGGAGGCGACTGCCCTCCAGCACGTCTATGAATGGCGCGTGGAGGCGCAGCGCCGGGGCGTATCCCCGCTGCCTCGAGAAGTCGAGGCGCGGCGGGAAGAGCTCCGGCACGATCTCAGGGCAGTATGGAGGGAACGACTGTCGCAACCGGCAATTGCGGCGGTAAGACCCCTCTTTGAGGAGTGGCTAGATCGGCGTCACGGCGTCCTGACCTACTGCATGACGCAGGTCCTCACCGGACACGGAAGTTTCGGGAGATACCTGTGTCTGATGGGAAAGGAAGAAACGCCTGGGTGTCACCACTGCGAGGGTCGCCCTGGACACCGTAGAGCACACGGTGCAAGACTGCCCCGCCTAGGCAGAGCACCGACGTGTCCTCACGGCGGCGATAGGCGGAGACCTCTCGCGCCCGGCATTGGTCGAGGCCATGCTGCGGGGCGAGAGGGAGTGGGAAGCGGTCGCCTCCTTCTGCGAAGCAGTCATGCTTCCGAAGGAGGAGGCGGGCCGCGTGAGGGAGAGGATGGCGTCCTCCCTCCAGCCCAACCGCAGTGGTAGACGCCCACGGCATCGGACGTCGGCCGACGATCTCCGGCCACCGTAGGCGCGGGCATGCGGACAGCGAGTAAAGGGCAACTCGCTGTCCGACCATGGACCATGCCCGGGTCGACGGCGCGTTGTGTTCCACGCGCGCCTCAAAGAGCGTCAGCAACATGACGAGGCCCCCCCTGCAGAGGGCCGAAGCCTGCCGGGGTCGTGGGACTTATCCCATTACCGTGACCCCGGTACGTAAAGGGTTATTGAAGGAACACCGTGGATTTTAGTCAGTAAAAGTCTGACAGGCCCTCCCACCCTGCCCGGGGTGGGAGGACTTATTTGATAATTTTACAACGCTAAAAAAAAAAACCTTTTTTTTTATAAGTATCTAATAATACTAAAATTAATTACTTAAACTCTTAGATGTGACAAAGGAGAGGCATAATAACACAATTTTACTATATCATCAGAATATAATCGCTTTTCTGGCTATGGTATGTAGACTCTTAGATTTGTTTTACAATGGTATGTAGACTCTTAGATTTGTTTTACAATTTTTTATTTGTAATTCCATTGTGCTGTATTAATTCGTCTATACTGGTATCTCATACCTGATTAACTTTTATTATGGATACATTGTAAAAAATATATTTTTAAAAGAGTAACTGTGGAGTTTCTTGCCGGTTCTTCTCAATAGAAGACGACAAATTTCGAACCGTGCACTACCGTGCAATCGTGCAGCGTCTGACGTTTTGTAAATGCCTATGTGAAATAAAATATTTTGTGTTTGCGTTTGAGTTTAAAACAAACGATACATCTTTAGAGAGAATAAGTCTATTAATTAATTTTGTGATTGCACTATGCATATCTTACCTACTTATTGGACTGTTTTACGGGTTATATTACATATCGCATTGAATTTTCTTAAAGGAAACCCAACTTTATAGGGCAGGTTTTCCACCTTTCCACTAGTTCACCTATGTGTTTATGGTTGGTATATTAAACCAATCTACTGTTGCCTAGTGAGTAAACAAGATCAGCCATAATTAACCTTTTCTCCTTGGGCTATCACTTACCATTATCATGATGGGCGGCCATAACAGTAAAATAAAACTCTACACATATTAGGAGATAAATGGATAGTTCAGTTACGATGCATTGATGGCATGAAATAAACTACTTATCTCATCTTTTTTGATTTGCTGGAAGGTGAAGTCTCAGCACGTCATTAAGAAAGTGTACCTTCAGTATGTGATAAATATGCTGTAGTTATGTACTCAATAACATTTAAGTCGCTGAGTGATTATGTCACCAAAATTGTGCTAAGCTATTGGCCCACTCAGGAACGAATAGCGGACCACTTGCGGCCCTCAGGCGCGATTTTCAGGTCAAATGAGGCTGATCTAGATAGACATGACCTTTCGTGAAGAATATAATATAACATCGTCAACGACGTCGTCAAATATTGTTCATTAAACTTTGTCATACCCTAGGGAGGAATATTTCGGTTGAAGGGGAATATTTAAAAGCTTCATTCCATTTACAATACTAGATAAACATAGATATGATAAAATAACATGGCGACTCACGAGTTAGGTACCTACGTCACATTAACCTTCTATTTAAAATACGTACATGAAACATGGTATTTTAACTACACCTTGCTACTTTTAATTTCACGCCATCAACTAATTTCCGCAAACCCAGTCGTCGGTCAACCTTATGAAGTGTTAACCCAAATAACAGCATCAAACAAATGCTTATCTGGTGCTATGTTGACAGGAATTTACTCTTCAATATAAAAGTGCTGTATTGAAAAAATATCTTGACGTACTCTAAAAAATTGGCCAAGTGCGAGTCAGACTCGCCCATGAAGGATTCCGTAGTAACTATAATAATATAATATAATATGTATATTTATTTGACGAAAAAAAGCCTTATAATTTTTTTAAAACTAGCTTATTTACAACTACGCCAAATAACTTTGTTTTTCATAGTGTTTGTATGAATTACAAAGTTATATTTGCGGTTTTAGAAAATATGCTGCATCACAAAAACTGCTGAACTGATTTCGTTCAAACCAATTTTGGTTGAAAGTTTACATTAGGATCTACAGATATATATATTTTTTTAGATTTTTCACTCCATTATTATAGAAGTTAGAGGGGGGACACACATTTTACCACTTTGGAAGCGTATATCTTTTAAACGATTAACCTTATGAAAAAGTGGCTTTAGAAAACCTCAATGTCATTTTTAAAGACCTGTCTATAGATACCACACACGCATAGGTTTCATGAAAAAAATATTTTCAGTTTCAGTTCCATGTATAGGGAGCCCCCCTTTATTTTAAATATTTTTTAATTTGTTTCTTAAAATCGGAAAGCTGTTCACATAATACATCTACCTATCAAGTTTTACATGTATAGTCCTAATAGTTTCGGAATAAAATAGCTGTGACATACGGACGGACGGACAGACAGACAGACAGACAGACGGACAGACGTCGAAACTATAAGGGTTCCGTTTTTTGCCACTCGGCTACGGAACCCTAAAAAGCGAAAATTAATTAGGACTTGACGGAAAACTGCGTGCTTCCATCTTGAGTCCTTTTTGCTATGGGATGTTCGGAATGGCCCCGAATCCATCGTCGCTAGACCTTGTTTGAGGGCCTGGTAGAGACCGATATCCACCCTTCACCGACGTCCAGAGTGCAGCTGGTGAAGGATAGGAAAGCACTGGTTCTTCCATCCTATTCATTCATCCATGTTGCAGGAGGGTATGGGCTATCTCTTGACGTCCTCACATACGGAGATCACCGCATTTCAGGACTCTGCACGTCCGACCATTGACCGCACCAGGGTCGGCAGCGACAGATACCCTCCCACTGCTGTAACTAGGGGCACAACATGAGCACTCCCATTGGCCGCATTCAGCCAGTACATGCCACTCCGAGTCCCGGCAATGGTCGCAGTGATATTCAATATGTCAATGTTTTTTGGTAATATTAGGTACTGAATTTTTTAGCGTGGGTAATTGGCAAATTTTAGTCTCAATTTCCTGATACTTAAAATTTGGGAATCTTTAAGTCAAGAGTAAATAGCAGTTACTACTAAGAAACCGTGCTCCTGTATATGTCTACAACATCCACATCATCACTTTCTAACAGGTAAGATAGAAATCCAACGCAAGCAAAACGTGTATGTCTACAACCATATACTGAGTAGAAATACCTAGTGTCCCAACGTTCCAAAAAAGCATATTTTATGTAGTTAAAGCATATAGCACTCATTGCACATGTATTAGGAATTATAATGAAACCCATTACGCATACATTTTCATTGATGAATATCAATACATATCTGCACCTGTGTATGTGGCCGTTTTTTGTTTTTTTTTTTTTTTGTGGGTGAGAAAATCATCCAATGACTTCCCTCACAACCTACCTTCCGCTTCACCACTCTGGGTGGAGCGGAAGGTACCCACCCTGTTACTTCAGCTGCCCTTAAGTTCCGGGGCCGCGGTATTGCGTTAGAACATTCCTGCAAAGCTCCGGCATGGTATGTGGCCTAAGTAACAATCTGGAATATTCCTTTTTTCTCGCACGATGAAGAATTCATTCATCACCAATCAATGTTATCTAGTTACCTATACCACAGATTACTAAATAGTTACTTCGTAACCTATACTACGAAATAATATCGTCTGAAGTAATAAAGTAACGCCGGATTCCACTTTGCATATTGCTATAAAAGTCGGTGTTCTTTGACTTTCGTGGCAGGTGACCTATGTATGTCCCCACGATTTTAGGTCGCAAATTGATTGTTATTGACTACTAGATATTAACTTGCGTCCTTGCGTTGGCCTTATTTAAACAACATTTTTTATCCAAAAATCCTTTGAACACATTACATAGTGGTGCTGGCCGGTGACGTATTCAAGGAAGCGCAAATTAAAGTTACAGCTCAAGTAGGGTCCTAGGTACCTATAAACGCTCCAGGCATAGATAAGTAGGTATGCCAATTACAATATCCTCAAGACAATGATTAAGCTTATTAGAATCTAGCTAGATATCTGCGCTGAACTAAAAGTCGAAACAAAAAGATAATAAAAGGGGTTATATTGATTCTGTTTGGCACCGAGGTGGTTGGACGTTGAGCTTATAGATTGTTAAAACATATATAGCTACTGTTATCCTCTGTACATGACGATTTAACTAATAGATCCTAACAGAAGTAAATACTTATGAGATTATGGATGTTACACTACAGCCATAGATGATACATATAACAGCCATTTGTTATACACCAATATATCTAGCTCACACTCACACGCACCGACACATTCATTTAATACGGGGAGTATTGTATGCACAGTTTTTAAACGATATTCTTTATTCAAACATTAATTTTTGAGAAAAATAAAACATATCATGTCATGTTGTTGCAATCAACCAAATAATTCGTGTACCTATTACATTCTCTTTGAAATAATTATTTATTTCCTCATGGGAAATATGAGGGAATATGAGTTCTTTTTAACCGACTTCAAAAAAAGGAGGTTTACAATTCGTCTTGAACTTATGTATGTTACCTCATAACTCGGAGACGGCTGGACCGATTTTGAACGAAATCAAGATCTGATGATGGGATCCTGGAGAAATCGAGGGAATTCTTCAAATATTATAGGCACACCTAGGAGTCTTTAAGTCAAGAGTGAATAGGTTACTTTTAGGTAAGCGTGCTCCATCTTCGACCACATCATCACTTACCATCAGGTGAGATGGTGGTCAAACGCGAACCTATTCTAAATAAATAAAAAAAAAAAAACCTATAGGGTTTTGGGTATTTCTTATAGTACCTTGAGCAGTTGCTTCCGAAAAGTACCATTTGGGGAAGTTGAACTGATGATGAAGACCACAGATGGCCACTGAAACTCCTCAATAATAAGTATTTCGTGGATTGCGATTCGATTACTTGACTACGGATGTTAAACACTTTATGCTCGTCACAATACGTACATATGGTGATGTAGAGCTGATGGTCAAATACCAGGAGAACTCCTCAAAAATTAACGGCTATGCACAGGGAAAAGCAATATTTTGTAAAAGGTGATAAGTTGTTGACATTATGGCTTTTGTAACTAGATACATTACAAACCAAACCACTAAAAAGCGTGAAAAAAAAAATTAGCAAAAAATAGAACCAACTTCCATATCAAAACACTACAAAGCCAAAAATAACTTTAATTTCGGAAGGCGGTGTGAAAAAAAAAGGAAAATCCAAAACCAATAACACCGACTTCCGAAATTAAAGTTATTTTTGTCCTTGTAGTGTTTTGATATGGAAGTCGGTTCTATTTTTTTCTAAAAAATATTTTTATCGTTTAAAATAGCAAAAGCAATGTTTGATTGTTAAATTAATAAAGACATTTTACGAAGACTTTTCGAGATTTAGTTATTCGATATTGCATAGCTACGGTGTTCAGTTTTTCTTGGTTGTGTGCATTCGTTGTTAAGTGTTTCGAATAGGTGAGATTAGAGATTTAGTTATTCGAGATCCCATGGCTACGGCGTTAGGTTTTTCGTGGTAGCATGTTTCGTTGCTAAGTGTTTCGTATTCATGAACTTACGGGGACGTGTTCTTCGGTGTTTCATTTTCGAAATCACGTATCCATTAGTATAGGTACCTACCTATCTAATTCGCACTGGATAGAGAATCGCGAAGTTAAGATAGTTGTTAATTATATTGTTAAGAATAGATTTATAGTATTTTGGTATATACAATATTTTAGTCCTACTTTCTGGTGGTATAAGTATGTTTTTGTTTTCCCTGTGTCCGGATCTACATAGATAAAGCAACAAATAATTGGCCATGTAAAAACCATTGCCCAAGTGCGAGTCAGACTCGCCCGTGACGCGTACCGTAGCGGCTACGCCAAATAACTTTGTTTATTCATAGTGTTTGTATGAATGACAAAGTTCAAACGATCCATATTTTCAAAAAACTGGTCAAAGAACACTACTCCTCCATCATCCTGTAATTTTATATTTTATTTGTATATATTTTTACCACCGCGCTTTCTTATCATTTTTCATGGATCTTTCGATGGTAAAAATGCCGTACAAAAATATATAACCAAAATGTACTCACTCTACCTGCACTTTTGAATTCTCACCAGCACTCAGTTGGACAGCTCACAAGTGACGGCAATACGGCATACTGCTGAATCTTATTATTTTATGCTCTTATATCGTCCTATATACGTCACCTGGTGGTTCATATTATAACCCATCCATTTTGGACATGGGCCTGTAGTCTATTAAGCTTGTTTATTTATTTATTTAAGTATAACAAAATCCACAGCTCTTAAAACAATGTTTTATAGTAACTATATCTAATCTTACAGCCAATTACGGATTTACAATTTATTCACTAGTAACGAACATGTAGGAAATATATATATTTTTTTAGATTAACATTATTATCAGTGATCGGAGTAGGTAGATTGATTTTACGTACTTGCATCATGAATAGTCATAGAAATTATAACATAGATAAGCCTTTTTTCCGGGATTTCATTTTGTACTTACGGGTTTCTAAATAATCTAAATAAAAAAAATCTAATCAAATATTGTTAATGTAAAGATTTTTAAAGAACTAGATTTGGAATTTGTAGAATGCGATAGTTAAACGTTTAAAATTGTTTTTTTTTCTTATTTATCAAGTAATAAAGTGAATCTTACTTTGTGCGTCCATTCGAAACTTACGTATGACTAATTTAGTAGTTATTTCTTGCAAGTTATCTGCGGCTTGTAATTATTATATATTATATTCTTGAATAAATAAATAAAAATAACTTTTTATACTTCTTAATATTTTTTCGCATTCAGTGCAATAACTTTTTATGAATATGAAAACAGGTAAAAATGAAATAAAAAGCATATTTATATCAAAATCAAATATTTATTGATAAAATATCTTCATTTATATCATTTTCTGCATTATCCTGACTCTCTAAAAAAATTAAAATAAATAACCATAACTTTTTCAATATTTTCTAGTTTTAATCCATTTCTTTTGACGTCCAAGATCCATTAAATTGTATGTAGAAAATGATTTACTACAAAATCGTGGAATTATTACAAAATTCCGGAATCCCGGAGGCATATCCATATTAATATACGTGCCAGTTCATTGAGCCCAAATCAATCTACCTACTCCGATCACTGATTATTATACAGTATTAAGAAGTGTGCATGGGGAGTATTAAATGAATGTGTCTTGGTGTTTGTGTGTGTGTGTGTGTTAGTGTGTGTGTAGGTATGTGGTGTATGATGAATGCCTGTAGTGTATCATACTTAATCTCATACTATTTTACTTCTGTTAGGATCTGATTAGGTAAATCGACATATACAGAGGATAAAAGTAGCTTCCTAAACATACCTTTTTTGGAGTTAAATATATCCAGATGCGAGAAGTTTTTGTTAAAAGTCCTTAATATTCTACTAATAACTAAATTCTGAGCGTACCTAGTTTGTACTGGCATGTGGTACATCCTAGTCTCTACAGCATGAAAATAATGACTGACAGAAAGCTAGCATTTTATTAAATAATCTTTTGAATAGACTGCACTACATCGAAATAAGAAGTCAAAATTCATTCAAAGGTTTGCTAAGCGAGTCGAGAGATTTAGCAAAAGAATGATGGGTAATAACTGTTTTACAAAATAAAAAGCGAAAGATAATGAACCCTTTTTAGGGTTCCGTAGTCAACAAGGAACCCTAATAGTTTCGCCATGTCCGTCTGTCTGTCCGTCTGTCCGCGGTTTAGCTCAAAAACTATTGGTACTAGAAAGTTGTACTTTGGCATGAGTATACACGTTAATGACGCCGAAAAAGTGGTAAAATAAAATTTTGAAAGAAACAATTATTTAGGGTACCTCCCCATACATGTAAAGTGGGATGATTATTTTTTTTTTCGTTCTTCCCATAGTGTGGGATATCGTTGGATAGGTCTTTTAAAAATATTAGGGGTTTGCTAAGACCGTTTTTTGATTAAGTAAACCGTTCGTGACTTATCAAGCTTTAAATTACCAATTTTCGTTAGAGTCAAGTGTCCCCCCCCCGTATCAACTAAACGGTTGTAGTTAGAAATTCAAATGTCACGGCAGTAGTACCTATATATAACGAAATTTAAAGGAAAACTATCACACATAAGTGGGCTTTACAAGTTTACGAGTAATAGTCGACCAATTGTATTTGACTGGAAAATTTCGAACAACTCTACAGAAATGTCGATAGATGGCGCTAAGCGCCAGTTGTATCGTGCTAGCTTCTTGTGACGATTGAGTAGTGTAGCTCTGTGTCCGTATTTAAATTCAAAACACCGGCTATGACATGTTTTATTCAAATCTCTAAAAAAAATTAAAACTTTTCGTGCAAAATTGTCGGATCAGGTGAGGATTTGTATAGGAAGTCACATTAGTTAGGTAGTCATGTTTGGCTTTTAGTTAGAGCATGGTACGAAACGATCAGTCAGCGAATACGACACGCACTTGGCTGTTATAAAAACTACGGAACCCTACACTGCGCGTGGCCCGACACGCACTTGACCGGGTTTTTTGATGAGTTATCTCAAGATGAGAGAATTTCAGACCAGAATCATATTTCAAAGTCAATGTACCTATACTATTTGCTGTTTATCTAAACAGCAAGTAGTATATTAATTTCTCAAACTAAATAATGATTTCAGAGCCTTTGTGGCCTGATTAATATGTCGAAGTATTACAACCAGAAAAACTCTATCTTCTTCAAACGAAGTGATAAAAATCGCTTCCAGAAAACTGACGGCTAATTAATATAGTAAACTGAATGAACTTGAATGAAATACTTCTCAGTTAATCTGAATGAACAATTAATTGCTCCGAAAACATGCTTAAAATCTGAAATTCAAAAAATTAATTCCATTAAGGAACTCATGGAATGTTTGCTGATAAAATTCAATAGCCTGGCATCCAGTTTTCCGGAGGTAATAACTGCATGATAAATGATCTTTATTTTGCAAATTGGTAATGAAATAACACTTTTACACGTAATTTTTTTCGTAAATTTAAACTAGATGAGGCCGGTGTTTCCTAACTGACTACCCTGAGAAGAAACACCGAAACAAACTCAGGGTTCCGTCTCTTTTAAAGTCCATACAATCTATACTTGTTAAATTATATGGGAACCTTATAGGTTACCGTCTGAGGCGACCTTTTGAGGAAAGATGCTCACAGATTTGAATGGGCCTGTCCATACAGTGCAAGCATTTGTCAGAGGACGTATAGCTCAACTCAGAACAAGGAGTTTAACGATTTGACGAATAATACCAAAAGCACTCAAACTACCAGACAATCATGTTTAACTCGAGCAATGGCAGCAAATCGCTACGCCACTGATTCTAACATAGCGGCAAATTCCGTTTGCAAGATTTAAAAACAAGGTTGCAACCGCTGTTTACGGTCACCTGCTTGCTCAGCCAGTTTAGTTGACCTGTAATGGCTATAATAAACAATTCAGCTGCTCGTTTCATTAAACTAAATAAAAATAAAAGCGCCATGTTTCATCGCACGAGATATCTGGGTTTGTTCAATATTGAAACACCTGTAATACTCAGATCGCATGCTGTGCATAAGACACGCTAATGTGTCATTTTTGTTTTTGCTTTGTAGCTACTTACTTCTTATATCAATGCCGATTTTTTCTATTGTGATTCTTTTTCAAATTTAGGTATTATTTAACGATAATCAGTTTCACAACACGTAAGTTTTATACATTTTTGAAATAATGACTGAACTATCTATCTACCTTATATAATAGTATAGTAATAGGTTTTTAGTACGTAACGTATTATTCTTTTTATGAAACTTCAGCTTTATGTGGGTGCGGTAGGCCCACTTTGTAAGACCGACTTTGCTTTTTGAAGCGTAGATGTCTATTTCAAAAAACAAAGACGCGAACATAATCAGACATCAGCTTTTTATATTACAAACTAGAATCTCTAGCAAGCTATTGCAGATCAAACACAATTTTATAAACCGTTATACCTACCATTACAACGGATAGATACGTACTTAAGAACTAACCGTGCATAAACAATCAATCCGGATTAGTTTAGTCAATGGTTCACAGCTGGCTCTTGTGGCACTAATAGTATTAATCAAGAGAATTAACTGTGAATTAATAGGGTCAATTAATTGCAATTATTCATATAAAAATACGAATTGTGTTGATGCTTCGAAACCTGCGCTTTTTTGTCTTTTTGCCCAAAAATTACTCGTTTCTATATGAGAGGGGAACAAAATCAATAATAACAAAGTTATCATTTGAAAATTCCAACTTTAATACTTCACACAATACATTACAAAAGCCATAAATAATTAATGTAATATTTCATAATATATTAGATGTAGTTATATATACAATGAGATCCTCATTAGAAAAGGTCACTGACCGAGTGCTTCGATAGTTTATGGTCGAAGCGAATAACTTTTTCACGCCACCTCTGCTTGGCGTTAAATCAACTTATCTATTTACAATATCCTGAAGCAAAAGGTGACTATTAATGTTTACACAAATAATAATATTATATCATAAGGTACACGAATAGTTATATACATCAACTAATGAACAACATGGAGTTTACAAGGAATCAAGGGAAAATCTATTTTTCAATAGTATAGGTACCTACCATATATTTAATATACCATACATTCAATACCAATTAATTCATACCATATATTCAATTTGTATCTCTAAATATTAACTATTTAGATTCATTCAAAATCCATAAATAATGGAGTATAAGCTACAGTAACAAAAGCTTAATCAAACACAATATTTATAAGCAGACTAGCAAAACAATAAAATTAAAAAAAAAATACGGACAATTAATCATGGTTGTTACAACAATTACGGTGATATAATAAAACTCGCTTCTATTAGGCGTTGTTGCGTAAATGCTGCGTAAACGTCACGATTCTCCAGCGTTAACACACCGTTTACAAACAAACGCAAACATGAGATGCGGTAGCTGCCTCTCTAAGACTTACAGGTAACATGATTTATCACAGGGCTTAATATTTCTAGCATATTTTGAATTCAATTCACAGCTGCCAAAAGTTAATAATAAATATTTATCATATTTATTTTTAAAGAGAACTTTTTTTTTAGCGTGGTAAAATTATCAAATAAGTCCTCCCAGCCCGGGCAGGGTAGGAGGGACTGTCAGACTTTTACTGGCTAAAATCCACGGTGTTCCTTCAATAGCCCTTTACGTACCGGGGTCACGGTAATGGGATAAGTCCCACGACCCCGGCAGGCTTCGGCCCTCTGCAGGGGGGGGCCTCGTCATGTTACTGACGCTCTTTGAGGCGCGCGTGGAACACAACGCGCCGTCGACCCGGGCATGGTCCATGGTCGGACAGCGAGTTGCCCTTTACTCGCTGTCCGCATGCCCGCGCCTACGGTGGCCGGAGATCGTCGGCCGACGTCCGACGCCGTGGGCGTCTAGCACTGCGGCTGGGCTCCAGGGAGGACGCCATCCTCTCCCTCACGCGGCCCGCCTCCTCCTTCGGAAGCATGACTGCTTCGCAGAAGGAGGCGACCGCTTCCCACTCCCTCTCGCCCCGCAGCATGGCCTCGACCAATGCCGGGCGCGAGAGGTCTCCGCCTATCGCCTCCGTGAGGACACGTCGGTGCTCTGCCCAGGCGGGGCAGTCTTGCACCGTGTGCTCTACGGTGTCCTCAGGGCGACCCTCGCAGTGGTGACACCCAGGCGTTTCTTCCTTTCCCATCAGAAACAGGTACCTCCCGAAACTTCCGTGTCCGGTGAGGACCTGCGTCATGCGGTAGGTCAGGACGCCGTGACGCCGATCTAGCCACTCCTCAAAGAGGGGTCTTACCGCCGCAATTGCGGCGTGCCCGGAGAACTAGCAATGTTTGTAGAATTAACATTACTAGCAATCTTGCTAATCCTTCCAACCAAGCTAAATACCTACGCTTGTGTCTGGAGTGGGTTCATGGCAACAGTGTAATGGGTAGAGTTCGAACCCGCGACCTATCCGATCACAAGTCCGACGACTTAGCCTTTAGGCTATTGACGAAAACAAAATCATTTGTCGATTTAATTATCAATTTCTAGCCTTTCTTTTCCTGTCAAATAAAGCTTTGTGCTTTCCCACAGTGCTCTTTCCATTATTGATTATTTTTCCGGTGAGAAAAACATCATGACTCCTACCGCTTTGGATGGAGCGGAAGGGAGTGCCAGACTATTACTGACTAAAAACCCGCCCTGTTCCTTCAGCTGCCCTAGCGTTCCAGCGGGCCTAGACAAAATCCATTTTCTGTAAGCGTTAACGCCAACGGAAAAATTAAATTGTATGGAGTTGACATTTACTAACACGTGACAATCACGTGACATGTGGTTAGCAAATGTCAACTCCATACAATTTAATTTTTCCGTTGGCGTTAACGCTTACAGAAAATGGATTTTGTCTAGGCCCGCTGGGCTTTCTCGTAAGACACAATCTTTCTGTCTAGCTTATCTATTTGCACTACCTACATAATTCTTTTATGAACCAAATAACTAACTGCAAATCGTTCAGCGAGCAATTAATTATGAAATAAGACTAATTTGGTTAATATCGTCGGTGCTAAACTACCTATGTTAGTTTTACGTGCGATGTTGAAACAAAGTTCAATTCCACTTCATAATTCGTCGCCGCCCAAGTACTACGATTCACTCTACCCCATGCTGAAGCTTTTAAGTAGACTAGAAAATAAACGCTAACCTAAGTATGATAAAGTTAGGTTGAAATTAGTTCAGTTGTTAGCCTAATGAACTTTGAAACAATGTCAAACGATTATTATTTGTTCTTTAATTGAGTAAAATGTTGTTGTCATGATAACTATGCATCATAACTATAGATGTAATTCATCCAGTGTGTGATGCTGTAGGCTTAAAACGGAAATATTCTTGAAATAAATGCAAATAATATATGAAAACGAAATATACATTAACTCATTTTCATAAATTCAAAATATATAATTAATAATTTGTCCGATGCATTCTAAGACTACATTATTTACTTTTTCCGACTTGATACCATGTAATAATTATAATGTCTGAATTAATGAATTATAATTATAGGACTGGACCGCCCAAAAAATACACTTTATTCATTAGACACGATAAGACATTGAATAAAAAATTTTAATAGATTACATGCATTACAATTATTTTCAAACACAATATACCGAAATAGAAATAAATCATTAAGGCTGAATAAAAATATGAACCTATGATCCTATTTTCCCTAGCTTTATTATATTCATAAACTTAAATAAATAAATACCAAAATTGTAACAGTTAACAGCTCCCTATACAGTGATAACAATGAATAATTAATATTTACACAAGAGGTATTTAAAAGCGTCATGACATAAGTGTGCCACATCGAATGTCAACAATTCGTAATTTAAAGTGACGGTCGTATCACTAGTGCACCTTATTAATGTTCATTAAATAAAAAATGATAACACAACACTTAACAGTCACTATGGTATAATAGCTTGACATCTCTCAATATAACTATGATTTCTCTTATGAACTTGACAGTCACATCTCATGTGATAATAATAATGATTTAAGCAACAACAAAACAGGACTGTACACTCATTGTACAAAGTACCTACTAATAACTAGATAATAGTTTTATAAATATTATATTTGTACTTATATTTTGGTTACAAAACCGCACTCGGAGCATATCACTATCAATTTTATAAATGTCAAAATGATTTAAATAAAACATGGAATGAAAATATTCAATATTTTGTGTCTTGTAAACCTTCACTTTTAATGTATTTTCTAATGTTTCGCTCAACATTTAAGATGGCAAATTAGCAAATCATAATATACATATAAAGGCAGGTAGCTGCACGCTGAAGAGCTTAACTTAATTCAAATCCAAAATATAAGGAGAAAGAAGAATGAACTGGTATAAGAATGGATCCTGTAAAACATTTCTTACTACGCTTATAGCAAATCAAACAGTGGATAAAAGAAAGAAGTTGATCTTACAAATAGAACAAAGCTCAATCAATAAATAGAATCTGTTTAAGTGTTCATTTTACTTTCATACAGTCTCAATCTAATCAAAGTAATGAAAATACAATGTCACACATAGCAACGTGAATCACTAAGTACATAAAACTAGTAAAGAAAGTGCAAAATTACCATGAAATCCAGGGTGGTTGGTTCATCTTACCAATCGGCACATGCGTCATGTTTATTGGCAGATTTACTACTGCATAACTTTTTTTTAATTTTCTTAATGTGCGAAGTATTGTGGCGCCACTCCGACCCAGGAGGAAGGCTGCAGGTATGTTCACATCTAACTCCATTCTGAAAAAAATAAAGCGTACAATCAGAAATACAAACTACTCCTTAAAACGTCAATTGTAACGAATTTTATTTACAATATTGTTATTTAAGTGTGATTCAATTATTGGTGTACAATAAAGTATATTCTATCTATCTATCTATTACTAAGTGTCGGTCTTGTGATCGAGAGGTCGCAGGTTCGAACCCCACCCTTTACACTATTGCCGTGAACCCACTCCAGACACAAGCATATTTAGCTTATTAGTTGGAGGGCTTAACAAGATTGCTATAATGTGACTTCTACCCACATTCTCATGTTTTTCATTTCATTTCATTCATTGTTTAAAAAAAAGTTCCCACTGCTGAGGCCTCTTCTGTGTGTGAGGAAACAGGCCGTAAATGACCGCGCGAATCCAGTGCGGGTTAGTAGACGCCAGCTTTTTGGTCCCGAGTTCCGGGACATTAACAAGAACATGGTAGAAGCGTCATATTATTGATTTATCGGTTACTTTTTCACCAGCCTACGGTCGACTGATGTAAAATGCCTAAAGCATAAAACTTTTTCGTGGCATTTCTTGGCGTTCGTAGGCTCATGAGACTTGAAATGAAATGATATATTATATTTATTTTGCAAATTGTTTATTAAATAGCACTTTTATGTCGTGATCATATCGTGTCATTTGTTTCGTAAATTTAAACTAGACGCGATAAGGCCGCCCATTGTACACTGTTTTATTATTTGAATCCTTAAGTGTATTGTAAGGTTAATTAAAGTATATAATAAATAATAATAAATAGACGATGTTTTCTAACTGACTACCCTGAAGAGACAAGAAACACCGAAACAAACTCAGAGGTCAGTCTCTTTTGAAGTCCATACAATCTAAATCTATACTGATTAAATTATATAGGAACCTTGTAGGTTGTGGCTTGTGGCTTGGAGGAGGCGATCTTTTGAGAAAAGATGCACACAGATTTGTGTGGGCCTGTCCAGAGAGTGCAAGCATTTGTCAGAAAACGTATAGCTCAACTTAGAACTTAAGGAGCACAACGTAAGATAAATCATATTTAACTCGAATAAAACAACCCACATAGTTCATCACAGTAGGCTAAGAAGATTATGCAGATTACAGTTTGAAAAAGTCTTTTAAGGAAAGAACCACACAGGTCATCAGACCTCGCTCGAATTGGTGACTGGAGCGCTGAGTTTGGGCTCAAAATCAATCGTGCTAAGATTCAAGTAATTGTTTTTGGTAGTTCTCTTACATCTCCAGGATCGATTGCACGACACTTCCCCAGGTTTCTTTCAATAACACTTTTATACCTTTTAGTCACACTGTGAAGAACCTGGGGATGTACATTGACGACACACTTTCTTGGACTAAACAATTACAGGAAGTTAGTCGTAAAGTTTTTGCTTCTGCAGGCTCCTTGAGACGTCTACGTAATTTTCTTCCCATCTCCACTAAAATTGCAATTGCACAAACTGTGCTCCTCCCTATTCTGGACTATGCTGATGCCAGCTATCTCGACTAAAGACCAACTGGACAAGCTAGAGCGACTTCAAAATCTCTGTATCAGTTTATATTTGGCTTGCGGCAAGTATGACCACGTTCCTGATTTCCGTGCACAGCTCAAATGGCTTCCTATTCGGTTTCGCCGGAATCTTCACTTACTTTCTCTGCTTTATAATTTGCTCTTTAATTCTTTTACTCCTTTTTATCTTAAGGAACGTTTTCAGTTTCTCTGTGACACACATTCTAGACCCTTGAGATCATCGGAAAATTTAGAGTTAAGTATTCGTATGCATTCCGCTTCTTTCTTTGACAAATCTTTTACTATTCAAGGAGCTCGTTTGTGGAATTCATTACCCATAGAAGCGAGGCGTGCTCAAACGCTACCAGCGTTCAAAAGAATGGTGAAGGAGCATTATCTTTCCCTGTAGCTTTTCCCCTTCTTTCTCAACTGTGCATGTAATATTGATTAGTATATGAGTTTTGTATTCTATTATATGTATTTTATATTATTATGTTTCAATGAATATTATTTATGATGTTTGTACACTGACAGCCCTAAATCGGTCTTCTTTAGTTGTGTCCACCCAAAGGTTGTCTGTAAGAGATCGCCCTGAGCGATAAGACCACCCATTGTACACTAGTTTTAATTTTTGTGTTGAATGAAATATTGTAAAGTGTACAATAAAGTATATAATAAATCATCCAAATCCCTAGGTGGATTTGGATTGGACTTTCGAAATTAACATGTTCAAACAAATAAACTTTTCCGCTTTATAATATTATTACCTATAGATATCTGTCTCCTGCTTGGATGTAACTGTGACGTCATTTTACAGTTACTTGAAAAGTCACTACTATACAGAATAGCAAAAGTCTAGAGAACAAGGAAAATCAAATCTGTAATAATGCCAACAGAGCATGTTGTAATTTTGTATTAGTAAAAAAGAAAAGACGTGTACATTTTAGTTTGTTTATATTTGAAGTATATAGTAACCTGGTTACATGAATGCTTGAAAGAATTTTGAATATTTAAGGACACTATAAAGACCAGTATTATTATAACAGAGCAGATAAAAGCAGCTTACAGCTCTGATTTTAAATTTACTGTTGGAGATCAGGAAAAGCCACCTTGAATTATTTATTTATTTATACTTTATGTACAATAGTGTTACATGAGCCGACTTAATGCAGCAGAAAAGAAGAACAGACAAAAGTACCCCCATGCCAAGTGCGCCATCCACATGTTTTCTATTCCCAATGCAGAAATATGATCCTTTCAGGCCTACTAAAGAAAAATTTACAGATCAGGCGTAACTTGAAAGTTCACCTTTTGAACTTTCGAGATAACTTCAACCAATGAACCAGAAAAAAGGCTACTTTGCTTAAGAGGTTTGTCTGACTTCAGGCTAAGAGGAGTAATCACAGTTCAGTTTCAGGTTCTAGGCTATAGAAATAGAATGCAAATTTTGTGAACAAATGAAGACAATTTTCCCTCAACTTAGTCAAGTAAAACTGACTAGTTTTTGTAGGTCCTCAAATAAGAAAATAACTAAAAGCATGAAACTATTTTATTGTAGTATTCAAGGGCTTTCTAGGCGATAAAAAATCGGTTAGCATCAACTTTAAGTAAATGATCTGTTTCAGTTGTAGCAAAACCTTGGATGCAGAATATATTTTAGAATTCATTTACTTTATTCCCATTTAGCCTTTTTTCCTAAAGCCTTGGTGTAGCGAGGGATAAACAAGTGTAGAAGTTCATAAAGATGTTAAAACAATAGAAAAATTGGCCAAGTGCGAGTCAGACTCGCCCATGAAGGGTTCCGTAGTAACTACGCCAAATAACTTTGTTTTTCATAGTGTTTATATTAATTACAAAGTTATATTTGCGGATTTAGAAAATATACTGTATCTCAAAAACTGCGAACGCAAGCCTAACAACTATAAAAAAAACTGCAAACCCAATCTCGTTCAAACTAATTTTCGTTGAAAGTTTACATTAGGATCTACAGCATATACTTTTTTTCACTTCATTATTTTAGAAGTTAGAGGGGGGGGGGGCGCACATTTTACCATTTTGGAAGCGTTTAAAGTTAAACGATTAACTTAATGAAAAAGTGGTTTTAGAAACCTCAATATCATTTTTAAAGACCTGTCTATAGATAACACACATGCATGGGTTTCATAAAAAATATTTTCAGTTCCAGTTCCATGTATCAAAATTAATAAAAAATATTTAAAATAATGGGCTCCCTTTATTTTAAATATTTTTTATTATTTTTTTTTTTTTAATCCGAAAGCAGTTCACAGAATACATCTATCTACCTATCAAGTTTCACATGTATAATCCTAATAGATTCGGAATAAAATCGCTGTGACATACAGACGGACGGCCATTTTATTCCGAAACCTTTTTTAAAAGAAATTGACAAAATAGTTTAAAAAAAATATATAAAAGGCACAAGAACAGTCAGTAATCAAATTAGACCACATTTGCTTTACTTAAAAATACTGGTACTGTTTGTTTTACACAATTTATATTGTTCTGAAAATAAATGACTTATGACTTGAACTTCAAAACAAGACCATTTTAGAAAAGTTGTTGCTTTGGATATTTTTTTTTTTACTATTTTGTCAATTATTTCAGTTTTATTGTATATCAGATCACTTTTAGTAATAAGATCACCAAATGTACTAAATACCCTTTTCAATTGTTTAGTTGTAACTTGATTTTGTTACAATTTACAATCTAGAGCTGTCACGATTTTACTGTAGATTCCTTGTTTCTTTTTCTTTTTTTTCTTTCTTTCCTAGATTCCTTCCAAGGGTAATTAATAAATGTTACTTTTTTTTAAGGATGGTAAATCATCCAATGACTACCGATCTGAGCGAAGCGGGAGGGTGTGTCAGACTTTTACTGACTAAAACCCATCCGTGTTCCATCATAAGGCCTTCGTGTACCGAGGCCGTGGTAACTCTTTCGAACTATTCCGCAACCCCGGCAGGCAACGGCGCCCTTGTGGGCTCCGACAATTTTGCTGACTCTGAGGCGCGCGTGGAACACGACGCGCCGTCTACACGGAACTGGTTTCAGTCGGGCGGCGAGCTACCTATTGCTCGCAGTCCGCAGGCCCACGCCTACGGCGGCTGGGAGTCGCCCTGCGACTCCCGACGCCCGGAGCGTCTCCTGTGGCGGCTGGGGCGCAAGGGCTGAGAGGGCCTTGAGGCCCGCCTCTCCCTCGCGCGTCCCGCCACCTCCTTCCCTTGCATAGCCGCTTCGCAGAAAGAGGTGACTGCTTCCCAAGCCTCCTCGCTCCGGACCATGGATCGAACCAGGGCTGGGAGCGAGAGGTCGCCGCCTATCGCTCCTACGAGGACACAGCGGAGCTCTGCCCAAGCGGGGCAAACCTCCACTGTGTGTTCCACCGTGTCCTTAGGACGATCCTCGCAGTGGTGACACCCGGGCGTTTCCTGCCGCCGATTACAACACAAGTAACTCCTGAAACAACCGTGTCCGGAGAGCACCTGCGTCAGGCGGAAAGTGGGGGACGCCATGACGTCTCGTTAGCCACTCCTCAAAGAGGGGACTTACCGTCGCTATTGTGGCGTGCCCTTGTGTTATCTTTTGAGAAAAAACCAATGATACAACAGAATAGCAGTACATTACAAAACAATCCTCAAAAATATTTGGATATAATTATGTGGAATTCAGATTTAGGAATCTCCCAGCACTTCTAGAATAATGTTTTGCAATAAAGAATAATGTTCTTAGTATTCATATGATACACTAGCTTCTGCCATCAGTTCGCGTGGGAGGGTTTTCTCACAATTCTCGATCTCATGTGTAATACCAGGACTATCTACTTACTAAATTTCATTCAAATCTGCTCAGTAGTTTTTGAGTGAAAGAGTATGAAACATCCATATATCTCGATGCCTCCCATGTAAGTTGTTGTAAACCACAAATAGCAATTTTACAGGAGAGTGTTTTAAAGATACTATTAGCAATAAAAACTGCATTTTTCAATTAATCTTTATACAATTCAATATGTGAATATAGTTAGTAATACTGAATTGTATAAAACTATCGAAATTACCTCAGTATTACAGAAACATTATTATGTTGGCTTATGCTTAATAATTCAGCAGTCTGAAATCCAGCAAACAGTATCCCAAACAACAAAAAGCATAACATCTCTTATAGTCTAGAGTGAATGATAGCAAAAAGAAGCCTATAAAAACTTTTTAGCAAAAAATTAAACCGACTCCCAAAAAACACTGCAAAGTGAAAAATAACTTTAATTTCGGTAGTTGGTGTCTTTAGTTATGTTTTTTCGTTTTTGGCACCGACTTCCGAAATTAAAGTTATTATTCACTTTGCAGTGTTTTTTGGGAGTTGGTTTAATTTTTTGCTAAAAAGTTTTAGTTTTCACTGTTTTTTAATTTACCTAGTTACAAGAGCCTAAATGTCAACTACTTATAACCTTTTACAAAATATTGCTTTTCCCAATGCTGGACCGTTAATTGTTGAGGAGTTCTCCTGGTACTTCACCATCAGCTCTACATCACCATATGCATTGTGACGAGCATAAAGTGCTTAACATCCATATTCAAGTAATCAAATCGCAATCCACTCAATACTTATTATTGAGTAGTTTCGGCAGCCATCTATGGTCTTCATCATCAGTTCCACTTCCCCAAATGGTACTTTTTGAGAGCAACTGCACAAGTTACTACAAGAAATACCCAAAACGCCATAGATGTGCCTATATAATACAAAAAAAAAAAAATTTCCAAATCGGTTCAGCCGTCTTCAAGTACTCGGTGATCATACAAACTAAAAAAAAATATATACGCGTCGAATTGATAACCTCCTCCTTTTTTGTCGTCGGTTGAAAATGATGATAGTAGTAACACTATTTCTTTATGCAGTAAAAAGTTTTAAACAGGCAATGAATTTTGTAACTGCAGTAGCCGGTAATATAATTACAAATTACCAATAAAAATATAGTATAATACTTAAAGGTTTGATAATAATTAAATAATAGAACTTACTTATCATCCACCATCTCAATGAGATGGTCAAAAGAGTCATCCCATTTGTCTACTGACTCTGTTATAATAATGGCCCGCGCCCCAGCCTGCTGAGCTTTGGCCGTCTTATATACAAATGAACACTCCCTGGAAAATACATTATTGGAATCATTAGCCTTTATGAGATTAAAATTCAATACCATATGATCTTTTATTAATGTTTGTAACATTAATAAAAATCATAATATGATGAATGTTACAGATTACATTTGAACATTAATAACAACAAAATTTTATGACAAATCAATACAACATTTTAATGGAGATGTCATTCTGGAATGTGGTCAGTTCATTACTGAAGTTTTCTAGGTATATTCTTTTGTATTAAGACTGAAATATCAATGCTAAGTAAAGGCCAAATCCATTCCACCCATAAACAAAAATAGCATAAGCTTACCCTCTTTCAGACAAAGCGATTTGTCCAATAATATCGTCATGATTGACTATATCCGAACAACTATGCAGGGGTACAGTTGGTACCAACCGAGCATCTTGAAATTGTATGCTCTCATTCTGAAAAATAGTAACAAAATTCATTATTTTTTTAATTAATTCACGTGACAGTAACTAAATCTAAATAAGTTTATTCGATGGTACTCACGAAAGGCGTACCAAAATCTTTTGCTGGTCTAATTCTGTAAGAATACCTCAATTCAGGTGGATCTAGTATTTCGAAAAACACATCACCAAATATCACGTCCGCTGTAGAAACGCCATCATAGAAGTGCAAATCATTAGCTGAAACCGTAAAATATATAATAATAAACGCCTATTAGTAACTTGCTACTACATACATAACCTACAACAGTAGAATGGTTAATTTACCACCAGGCGAAACGGCACTTATAAATATAATGAGTAATAAGCTAGAGTACAAAGGCAGGAGCCGTTTTTTGGAATTGAGTTTCATATTTGGTAAAATAAAACATATAATCTTTAATTGGCGAGTTCTCGACTACTTGTTTGACAGTTTGACTGTTTGTCGATTTTGACAAAATTAGTGTTGAGTATAGGGATACGCAAAAAGTATCGATACCACAAGGTATCGATACTTTTGTTTCGATACCAAGTACTTTTGGTATCAATACTTTTGTTCCGATACTATAGAAGTATCGATACTTTTAGAAAGTATTTTTTTTTTTATTGAAAATAGGTTCGCGTTTGACCACTATCTCACCTGATAGTAAGTGATGATGTGATCGAAGATGGAGCACGCTTACCTAAAAGTAACCTATTCACTCTGGACTTAAAGACTCCTAGGTTATAGCTATCGGGAAACACAGACTCCGGCAGGGAATTCCACTCCTTAGGCGTACGCACAATGAAGGTATTCCCAAAACGTTTTGTGCGTATGGGTGGGATGTCCACCATGTGATAGTATCGATACTTTTTATCTCCACCCTGCTTGATCCAAGATTTTAAAAAACTTTTTAGCAAAAATAAAACCGACTTCCATATCAAAACACTACAAAGCCAAAAATAAGTTTAATTTCGGTAGTCGGTGTTATTGGTTTTGTATTTTCTGTTTTTTTTACACCGCCTTCCAAAATTAAAGTTTTTTTTGGCTTTGTAGTGTTTTGATATGGAAGTCGGTATTATTTTTTGCTATATTTTTTTTTTCACGCTTTTTAGTGGGTCGGTTTGTAATTTATCTAGTTACAAAAGCCAAAATGTGAATTACTGATCACCTTTTACAAAATATTGCATTTCCCGATGCAGAGCCGTAAATTTTTGAGGAGTTCTCCTGGTACTTCACCATCAGTTCTACAACACCATATGCATTGTGACGAGCATAAAGTGCTTAACTTGCGTATTCAAGAAATCAAATCGCAATCCACGAAGTACTCATTATTGAGTAGTTTCGGTGACCACCTGTGGTCTTCATTATAAGTTCCACTTCCCGAAATGGTGCTTTTTGAGAACAGCTGCACAAGGTACTATTAGAAATACTCAAAACGCTATAGGTGTTGCCTATAATATTTTAAGAGTTCCCTCGATTACTCCAGGATCCCATCATCAGATCCTGATTTCATAACAATGGGACCAATTAGAAAGTATACCCTGTCAAACGAATAAAAATATTTCCAAATCGGTCCAGCCGTCTTCGAGTTATGAGGTGACATACATAAAAAAAGTTCAAGACGAACTGAGAACCTCCTCCTTTTTTTGAAGTTGGTTAAAAACATCCACTTTACGGTTCCCAATGCCTGCGCTCGTGCGATTTCGTACATCCGAAGGACAATAAACGCAAATGACAGTCCGTGCCCATCAACAAACTCCTCGGAATCGGAAACTGACACAATGGCTATCTGGAGTCAACATAAACAACTGGCTCATGCAAGACGTCAGAGGTCAACTGAAGGGGAAAGCGACGAAGTTGGACTATACCTTTCAAATCAAGTATCTCCTCTCAAAGCAGATCTTTTGCAAGCGTGGGAAGACATAAAATTCTTTTTCCTATTATTTATATTAGGCTATTTAACCTGATGAAAAAATATTTAATTATTCCAGCAACTTCAGTGAGTTCGGAGAAGCTTTTTTCACGAGCTGAAGCCATTATGATAGAGAGTCGTACTCGTTTGACTGGATCTCACCTGGATAAAATTTTATTCACGTTGGATTGCAAGATTGGCAGTTTTCTAAATAATTTAGTATTCATTATGACAATTTATTTGTGAGTTTTATTATGTTTTTTTCTTTTTTGATAATAGGCTTGCGTTTGACCACCATCTCACGTGATGGTAAGTGATGATGTGGTCGAAGATGGAGCACGCTTGCCTAGAAGTAATCTATTCACTCTTGACTTAAAGACTCCCAGGTTATAGCGATCAGGAAACACAGACTCCGGCTGTCTGTGTTTCCAAAATAAAGACTTTACTTTTTACTATTGGATATTAGTGACTAATTTGTAAGACACGTTCCTGCTGGATTTTTTGCGATACTTAGCAACACAAACTACACTCCATTCGGGTTTTTTTATGTATTAAAAAGTACTCGATACCATCAGGTATCGATACTTTTGCTCCGATACTTTTTTGGTATCGATGCTATTAATACGATACTGGTATCGAGTAAAGTATCGATACTTATCTAATTTTGCGTATCCCTAGTTAAGTAGGACTTACAAGAGGCAGTAAATTTGTCCCGTACATGACGTCAAAATGTAAGAGCGGCTCGGCACTATAAAATGTACTACTTCAAATTTTATGTCGCGGTCGCGGTGCACGCTCGTCACTCGTCGTAAGGGTGAGAGAGACAGAAAGCGCAGCACATGCTGCATTAGTACGACATTTTTCAATGAACCGAGCCTTGCTCGTAACTAGTTTAAAAAATACCGGTTAATACCGGTTTATTTCGGTTTTCCTCCGAACTTTTCTTAAGAACGTAACCGTTTTGAGAACTTTATTTTTACCTAAATTAACCGGTTTATTCGACGAACGGCATGTCGGTGAACGCGTTGCAACTTGTGTGTGACTACCGCACAAAGCGACGCGTAGACGTACTTTTTTTTTTTTTTAACGTGGTAAAATTATCAAATAAGTCCTCCCACTCTGGGCAGGGTGGGAGGGACTGTCAGACTTTTACTGACTAAAATCCAGGGTGTTCCTTCAATAACCCTTTACATACCGGGGCCACGGTAACGGGATGAGTCCTACGACCCCGGCAGGCTTCGGCCCTCTGCAGAGGGGGCCTCGTCATGTTGCTGACGCTCTTTGAGGCGCGCGTGGAACACGACGCGCCGTCGACCCGGGCATGGTCCATGGTCGGACAGCGAGTTGCCCTTTACTCGCTGTCCGCATGCCCGCGCCTACGGTGGCCGGAGATCGTCGGCCGACGTCCGACGCCGTGGGCGTCTACCACTGCGGCTGGGCTGGAGGGAGGACGCCATCCTCTCCCTCACGCGGCCCGCCTCCTCCTTCGGAAGCATGACTGCTTCGCAGAAGGAGGCGACCGCTTCCCAATCCCTCTCGCCCCGCAGCATGGCCTCGACCAATGCCGGGCGCGAGAGGTCTCCGCCTATCGCCGCCGTGAGGACACGTCGGTGCTCTGCCCAAGCGGGGCAGTCCTGCACCGTGTGCTCGACTGTGTCCTCAGGGCGACCCTCGCAGTGGTGACACCCAGGCGTTTCCTCCTTTCCCATCAGACACAGGTACCTCCCGAAACTTCCGTGTCCGGTGAGGACCTGCGTCATGCGGTAGGTCAGGACGCCGTGACGCCGATCTAGCCACTCCTCAAAGAGGGGTCTTACCGCCGCAATTGCGGCGTGCCCGGCCGTCGGTTGCGACAGTCGTTCCCTGCATACTGCCCTGAGATCGCGCCGGAGCTCTTCCCGCCGCGCCTCGACTTCTCGAGGCAGCGGGGATACGCCCCGGCGCTGCGCCTCCACGCGCCATTCATAGACGCGCTGGAGGGTAGTCGCCTCCAGATCCCAGGGCAGCAATCCGGCAAGGAGGTTGGCCGATTCGCCGGCGATCGTGCGGTATCCCCGGATCATTCGGATAGCCATGACCCTCTGGCATGCGACCAACTTTAGTGGTCGCGTCCGGATGCACAGGGCCCACACTGGGGACCCGTAGAGGGCCATGGACCGCACGACGCCGGCGTACAGCCTTCGGCAGGAGGAGTTTGGCCCGATGAGATTAGACAGGAGTCGCCTGAAGGCGGCTGCTGCCCGGTTAAGCTTTGGGGCCAAACTCAGGAAGTGCTCCCTGAATTTCCACCGGCTGTCGAGGACGAGTCCCAGGTACTTCATCGTCCTCCCGACGCCGATGCGAACCCCCTCCACCGTTATGTGGGACTCGGACCGTGGCGCGTTCCGACCGCCATGAAAGCACATGGCCTCGGTCTTGTGCAGCACCACGTCGAGTCCCAACTGCCGGATTCTATGAACGACTGTCGCAACCGCTTGCGTCGCCAGTTCGGCCGCCGCCTGGTGCGACTCTCCTTGCGCCAGGACGAGCGTGTCGTCAGCGTAACATACTACGCTGACGCCGTCAGGGAGGTCGCTGCGCAGCACCCAGTCGTATCCGATGTTCCACAGGGGCGGCCCCAAGACCGATCCCTGTGGGACACTGCACGACATCTCTCGCCGGTTCCACTCTCCTCGGTGACCGGGGTAGATGACGGCTCTGTCCGTCAGGTAGTCCTCGACTATGCGACGGAGGTAGGTCGGCACCCGGTGATACCGGAGTGCCTCCCTGATGCAACTCCAGGGCAGGGTGTTAAAGGCGTTGGTGATGTCCAAAGACACCGCCAAGACGACCCTGCCCCGGGATACCGCGTCCCCCGTCGTGAGGGCTCTCACGCGCATGATGGCATCCACCGTCGAGCGCCCCCTGCGGAAGCCAAACTGGCACTCCGCAAGATCCGGGCCCACCCGATTCAGGTGCCCGAAGAGGCGGTCTGCAATTACTCTTTCCAAGAGCTTGCCCGCCTCGTCGAGCAGCACGATGGGCCGGAATGCGGACGGAGAGTCCGCAGGGCGCCCGGCTTTCTGGATCAGGACCAGCTTTCCCGTCTTCCAGCGAAGCGGAAACTGGCCCCTCTCCAGGCATGCGCTAAAGAGCCCCCCTAGTCGAGGCCCGAGAGTCTCCGAGGCCAGGACCCAGGCTTTCCCTGGCAAGCCGTCGGGTCCTGGGGCGGTATTTTTGGCCTTGAGCCGTTGTACCGCCACTCTCAAGTCTACCTCGGTCACCTCTGGAGCGTCGTAGACGTCGTCGTCGCTGTGGTCCGCGTTTGCGCCAGCTTCAAGTTCCGTCGGAGACGGAGCCATGGGCGGGGGAGCGTGCTCCCCTTGCGATGGGAACAGGGCGCTCACCACGTCCTCCAAGAACTGAAGCTGGAGACTCTGCGTCAACGGGGGAGCCCAGGGGCGGAGCTTCTCTCGCACCCACTTGTAGGGGCGGCCCCATGGGTCCCCATCCAGAGTCGCCAGCATCTCCTCCCGGGCCAGTTCCTTGGCCCGCCAGATCTCGTCTCGGAGGACGGCCTTCGCTGCCCTGTAGCCCTCGTACAGCTCCGCCTCTACAGTCGCCGCATCCGAAGGTCAGGTGCGGCGCCTGCGGAACCTGGTGTACCGGCGTCGCGCCGCAACGCACGCTTCGCGCAGCGCTGCTAGCTCGCTCGACCACCAGTACAGCTGACGCCGGGCGCGTCCTTGCCGGACCCGGGGCATGGCCACGTCGCAGATCTCCGACATGGCCTCCCGGAACCACTCCGCCTCGTCGTTTATGTCGGCAGGCCTGTCCGGGGGTGACCCCCAGGCCTGCACGATCGAGGCTTCCAGGAATAGCTCCCGGTCCATCTGCTTCAGCGCCCATCGCGGACCACTCAGGTCCCGTCGGACCGGCGCATCTGGGGTCTGGGCAGAGACGTCGAACCGGATATACCGGTGGTCGGAATAGGTCTCCACCTCCTCCACAACGCGCCAGTCGGTGACGCGCGGTGACAGGCTGGGGGTGGCGAACGTAACGTCCACCACCGACTCGCCCGTAAACCGCACGCACGTGGGGACAGAACCCCGGTTCTCGATCACCAGGCCCTGCGCACGGGCCCAGTGCTCGAGCATCCTGCCCCGCCTATAGTCCGTGGACCGGGAACCCCAGGCCGGACTCTTGACGTTGAAGTCCCCGAGGACGAGGGCGGGGAGGGAACCGAGGGCGACGACGACGTCTCCCAGCTCCGTTAGGGAGTTCTGGAACTCATCGAGAGTTCGGTTCGGGGAGAAATAAACGCCTACCACAGCGATCTCTCCGAACCGTGCTGCGACGATCCCACGCCCTCTCTTGACGCGATCGAGGGGCGGGGTACCGACGGCGGCCGACGAAACGAGGGTCACCGAGCCGTCCAAGTCCGCCACCCAGTCGTTCCTGGGCAGGACAAAATACGGCTCGGCGACCACGGCGACGTTGATCAGCCACTGCGCGATGCTCTGGAGCAAAAGTTCCTGAGCAGCGGCGCAGTGGTTGATGTTCG
This sequence comes from Tholera decimalis, assembly GCA_943138885.2. NCBI lineage: Eukaryota > Metazoa > Arthropoda > Insecta > Lepidoptera > Noctuidae > Tholera > Tholera decimalis. Next base: position 19,201,165 of record OW964563.2, on the reverse strand, counting down.
CCTGGAGGAAGTGCGCTTCATCATGGGGCCATTAATCAGGATCCATTGCAGCCTCCTCCAGGGCCCCTCGCGGGGGTTCAGCCACGACGGCGACGGCGGCGGCAGTAGCGACGGTGGCGGCGGCGGCGGTGGTGGCGGTGACGACGGCGGCAGAGGGCCTACCTCTGCGCCTGGTTTTGGTGGGTGGGTCGCAGGACTTGCCCCCAGCCCGGTGATCGGCCGGCTTGCCAACCGCCTCACATGCGAAGCAGTGAGGCGGGGCGGAGCACGAGCCGGCCTTGTGACCGGGCTGACCGCAGCGGAAGCACCTATCGCTGCGGTCTACCTCCGAGGTGCACACGCATGCCGCATGGTTGCCCACTTGGCAGCGGAAGCACCTCAGGGGTCTGGGGTCCAGGACTTTCACCTGCGCAGACACCCAACCAACCAGGAGCCTTCGGCCCTCCTGGATCTTTTTGGCCGCCGGGACGGGGCAGCTAACCGTAATGGTTTGCGTCCCCGTGAAGCCAGGACGCAGGGCGCCCGCCCTCACCTGATCGGGAGGGCACCCCCAGTCCTGGCTACGGCGGCCACCACTTCCTCGGCCGTCACGGAGTCATCCAGACCCAATATGCGCATGTCTGCGCGCTTGGTGGGTCTGGAGACTCGGGCCTCCTCCGCATTTAAGGACGCTCTGAGCCGTTCGGCCAGAGCGTCAGCGGCAGGGCCACTGGCCGCGCCGGGGATCTCCAGCATCCGAGCCCACGTCGCAGTGACCCGTTGACGGAGGCCGCCGACGATGCCGAGCTCCGTGATGTCGATCGCCATCCGCGCCTTCGCCAGCACGTCGCGGTACGACAAGCCCCTCTTAACCGCGTCCGGCTGCAGTGTGATCACTACAGCCGCGGTCTTGGGGGCGCGCAATCGCGCCGCGGCGTCTCGCCGCCACCGTCGCTCCCTTCTCCGCGAGGACTTGGCTGCGTCAGCAGCCTTCCTCTTCTCCCCGGCCACTTGCCAGTCGGCGCCGGCCGGAGGAGTCTTTGGAGGAGGCTGCTGGGACGGCTGGTTCCCGGCCTGGGCCTTCTTCCCTTTGGCCGCCTGTTTCGGCTCCGCAGGTGTCGGGGTCGGAGGCGGCTTTGGTGGGCCCAGTTTGGGCTTGGCTGGGGCCGTCTTCGCCCTCGCAGGAGCCGCCGCCGCTGGGGCCGTATGCCCAGTGGCCGTCTTTGCCTGAGGCGGCCTCGGCGCCGTCCGGGGAGGCTTGGACGCGGCCGCAGCCGCGTACGAAGGCGCCGCCAGCGGGGGTCGCAGCACGCGGCTCTCCAATACGGAGAACCGCTGCTGGAAGGCGGCCAGCTCCTGTCGCACCAGGTCGAGAACCGAGTTCTCCGCTGGTGTGGTCTGGCCTTTCTCCTTTTGGCCCCGCGGCGGCGCATTTCACTGGCCGTCTCCCCGGATTGCGGCCAGGTCCGCCTTAAGGGCGGCGTTCTCCCTCTGGAGAGCCTCCATGGCGGCAGACAGGCGGGTGACCTCCGGCCGCAGATCGGACATATCGTCCCTTGCAGCCGGGGCCCCACCGTAAGTCCGCGCGGCCGCCATGATGGAGGCCGTGGCTTCGCCGATCGCATCCTCCTTGCTTCGCCGGTTCCGCTTCCGCGAGATGGTGCGGATGGCAGCTGCCACGGCCTCTTCTAGTTTGGCCTCGCTCGAGGCCAGACCAGTGTTGGGCTCTCCAGAGGGAGGCCCCCTCCCCGAGGTCTTGCCTCGGCCTTTACCCCGCACGCTAGTGGGGATCTTGCGGGCCGAGACAAGCCCCTCCTCCGACGACGTCTCGTCGTCGCGGGGGCGTTTGAGGAACTCCTTCCTCCTGTCGGCGCCCCCCTCGTCGCTCCTCACTGCGCTTCCAGAGACCATGCTCTGGAAGCTCTCGGCATCCGATGCCGAGTCGGTCTCCGACCCGAGCACCAGCGCCCCCTTCCTCCGCGGAGCGGCGCTCTGCGCTCGCTCAATGTTCGGTGCCGGTGAGGTGGACGTGCTGGACAAGTCCAGCGACTCCACCTCACGGGCACGTGAGCCTCCCTGGCTCAATGCGGCGACTGCCGGGGCAAAGATGGGGTAAAAGCCTTTGGTGTCCCCCCCAGAGTACGACGGGACTGACCGGACGTGTCCGGTGCGGGACTCCCCAGCTGAAGAGCAGCTGGGACCCGCCTGGGTAGCTTTGACAACGACTTTGTGTTCCATATTTTTTCACTTTTTTTGAGAGGTGGGTTCCTCTGTCCCTATCACCCATTTCCCCTCCCCTTGTTCACTTCACGGTTACGTCTAAAGATTAGACGCATACTGGAAGTGAACATTTCCTCCCCCTTGACCCGATCTCTGAGACCGGGCCCCGCGCCGTCTAGAAGCTCGAGCTAGCTGCTCGATCCTCCAGGCGGCGCGCCTTTCCTCCGGTGTGTCCCTCTTGGTCTGGTTTCTCCCTCTGGGCCCGTCCGGCATGAGTGCCTCTACCGGCATGGCCCCAGAGATCATCGAAACACGCAAGCCCCACCACGACGACAACGTGGGGACACAGTTGGTGGGGGCGTAGACGTACTTACGATATTTCTTTTCATTCGATTCATGCTGACTCGAAGTCAGCATGAATCGAAGGTAGACGTCTGCTATGCAGTAAGATTTAATTACGAGTTAATTTTATTATTTGTGTTTAACATGGGTAGAAAGCGGACGAATATAATCTAAACATACATACTTTGAATACAATGAAAACAATAAAACTTCAAAGTGTTTTTGTAAACAATTGATTGGCATAAAAGTATTTGCTTAAATATTTAAAATTCGCAAGTAGACCGATAGTAAACAGTAGGTATGTTACAGCAAAATATCAGTACAGCACATACAGAGACCATCATTGTGAGATCGACATTAACCAAGGAATATTAAAATGTGAAACAGAAGAAATCTGTATGGATTGTGGATCATCAGGATAAGTCTACTGCCCGAAGAAAATTACCCTTCGTCCTAGATCGGAAACCATTGAGCCAGTAAGTTTATCACAAAATTTGGGACAAAAGCGTCGGTGCTTGTTTATTGAAAGAACGGATAGTGATCATCCATGGATAATGGCACGCACTCTGGTGGGCCCACAAATACTTCAGTAGTGAGGATTTTAAACCCAAGTAATGAAGAACACATAATTAAAAAGTGAACATTGATGGGCACCTGTGAGGAAGTTGCCTGGATACGCAGATGCCAAGAATATCCAGTAGCAATAAACTTAATAGCACATATAATGTGTCATCCCTTCTAGTAGGTTGGTACAAGGATCTGTCTGAAGACGAAGACGAAGAAAGAGGTAGAGGCCATGATTGAAGGGATGGTAAAGGATGGTGTGATAGAACCTTCATCCAGTCCATGGTGTTCTCCCGTAGTGCTAGTCAAGAAGAAGGAAGGCAACTTACGTTTTTGTGTCGATTATCGGAGGTTAAACGATGCAACAAAGAAGGACAGTTATCCACTACCAAGAATTGACGACACTTTAGACACGCTGACAGGAATGAAGTGTTTACAACCCTAGATTTGAAAAGTGGCTACTGGCAGGTGGAACTGGATCCTAAGGGTAAGGAAAAGACAGCATTTTCTACGGGAAAAGGTCTGTGGCAATTCAAAGTAATGCCATTTGGTTTGTGCAATGCGCCAGCAACTTTTGAAAGGCTAATGGAGCTGGTACTCACTAGGCTTATTGGAGACGCCTGTCTGGTATATTTAGATTACATTATTATTGTCGGACGCTCATTTCAAGATCATCTTAAGAACCTGGAACGTGTGCTAGCAAAAATCCGTGCAGCCAATCTGAAGCTAAGTCCTAAAAAGTGCTCATTTTTCAAACGACAAGTGACTTTCCTGGGCCATGTAGTTTCGCAAGAAGGTGTGCAAACTGATCCGGACAAAATAGTCGCTGTTAAGGATTGGCCAGTACCAAAAGACAAGACACAGATCAGAGCATTTTTAGGGTTGTGCTCATATTACCGCCGGTTTGTGAAATATTTTGCTGATATTGCTAAGCCATTATACAAGCTCACTGAAGAGAAGCGAACATTCTGCTGGGAAGAAGACTGCGACGCTGCTTTCCGCGAATTGAAGAATCGTCTGTGCGATACACCTATTCTTGGATTTCCTGACACTGAGAATGACTTTATCGTAGACACAGATGCAAGTAATACCGGAATTGGTGGCGTGTTATCACAGCGAAAAGGAGATAAAGAGGTTGTGATAGCCTACTTCAGTAAAGCTTTATCAAAACCAGAAAGAAATTATTGTGTCACGAGAAGGGAGCTACTAGCAGTAGTAAAAACATTGCAGCATTTCAGTAAATATCTGCTTGGTCGAAAATTTTATCTGCGGACCGACCATGCTGCATTAAAGTGTCTTTTGCAATTCAAGAACCCTGAAGGGCAAGTTGCAAGGTGGATTGAACAACTGCAAGAGTTCAACTATGAAACTGAGCACCGTAATGGAAGGTGTCACGGCAACGCGGACGCGCTATTAAGAAGACCTTGCCCTGAAGAATGTAAGCACTGTGTTAGGCAAGAAGAAAAAGAAATAGTACCCATCAAGATGCTGAGAACAGACCTGAGCAATGAGTGGAAAGAAGCGCTACAGCGTGCGCAGCAGGATGACTTAGACGTCAAACCCATTCTTGAATGGAAGAAAGCCGCTGCTCCAAAGCCTAGTTGGCATGACGTCGCTGGAATGAGCACTACAACAAAAAGTTATTGGGCACAGTGGGACAGTTTGGTGATTCACGAGGGAGTATTGTGCCGCAAATGGGAAAATACTCGAGGAGACCATTGTCACCTACAAATGGTCGTACCAAAAGCGAAGGTACCTGAAGTTCTACAGCTTTACCACGATGGATGTTCAGGAGGTCATATGGGAGTAAAACGGACTCGGTTAAAGATACGAGAGAGGTTTTACTGGAACCACTGCCGAGGCGACGTAGAAGACTGGTGCCGCAAATGCACTAGTTGTGCAGCAGTTAAGGCACCTCAAACACGCAGTAGAGGAGCTTTAAAGATCTATAATGTGGGAGCCCCATGGGAACGGATAGCGCTGGATGTTGCGGGACCATTTCCTGAGAGCGAGAGTGGGAACAGGTACTTTATGGTCGTAATGGATTATTTCACAAAGTGGCCAGAAGTTTTTGCCATTCCTAATCAGAAAGCTACCACGGTGGCAGATAAATTGGTTAACGAAGTATTTGTCGCTACGGAGTACCCTTGGAAATTCACAGCGATCAAGGAAGGAATTTTGAGTCACAGGTATTTCAGGAGACATGTCGAGTAATGGGTACTCATAAAACCAGGACCACATCGTATCACCCACAATCTGATGGAATGGTGGAACGTTTCAACCAGACATTGGAGAGATATCTGGCTAAAGTTGTGGAAAGCAGGCAAAAGGATTGGGACAAACACATTCAGCCGTTCTTTCTGTCATACCGAAGTGCAGTTCATGATAGTACAGCTGTTACACCTGCTTTCGTGAACTTCGGACGAGAGCTTAGGTTGCCTGCAGACCTAATCACTGGTATACTGCCAGATACACCTTGTAGTGTAACAGACTAAGCGAGTGAATTGCGAAACAGAATGAACGACTTATACGAACATTTCAGACAATCCGGTCAACAAATGTCTCAGAAGGTGAAGACTCGTTACGACCGAAAAATAAAGAATTCAGGATTTGATGAAGGCTCATTTGTCTGGTTCCATAATCCGGTGCGCAGCAAAGGAAAGTCGCCGAAGTTACAGGCAAAATGGGATGGACCATACCGCGTTGTGACTAAAATTAATGACGTCACTTATCGGATCCAGAAAGGTCCACGAGCTGCGCCAAAGATTGTTCAAGTTGATCGACTGGCGCGTTACTATGGGTCTAACGATGCTCGGGTCGAGCATGTCTTAGGAGGGGGCAGTGTTACGCCAGTCGTTTAGCGAAGTACGTCGAGAAACTTCGACAGAAATCTAGAATGTTCGAGACACTAACGCCATCTAGCAGCGAGTAGCAGTACTGGGTATCTTGAATAGCCTCTGGAATGTTTTTGGCAATATAGGCAGTGAGTCGATTTTACAAGAATGTTCTAGAACTCATAGGCCGGGGTATAAATAGATCGCAGAGGAGCGCAGAGAGCAGTCTTATTTAAAGTTCCGATGGCGGAAGCGGACTTGGTCATTGCGTCGAGTACACATCGGGCAATGTATATTTTTTGTAACTTGTTGTAATAATGTTGTTAATGTTGGGAATTTCATAGTGATCAGAATATTTTTGTTTTTTACAAATAAAATTGTAATTAAATGTTATTTTCGACTTACCGATGGAAAGATATACCTCCACGCTCTATACTTGCGGTCTAACTTTTGTGCGGTCTGGATGTGCAGCGGTCGATAAAATCGATACAATTGGGGTGTAGGATTGAGCCAGGCAATGAAATATTTGTCGACTACGATTCGTAAAGGAATAAAAGTTGTGGCGAAAAGGCTACTTTCGTTGATGGAGATATCTTCTTCAGATTGTGGGAAGCATTGCTTATATAATGATTGGCCTGAGCTACCATCAAAACCCCAGGACCCTTCAAATATGGCTGAGATACTTTGCGTGCCTTTTCTATTGCAATATTCGATGAAAGTAGCCTCACAACTCCGAACAATTCGTTGCAAAGTGTGTGTTAGCAGTCCCTGCAACGAAACTGACGCTTCGACTTCAGAAACTTTTAAGTCTTCAGTTGGATAGCATGCTTTTTTTGCAATTAAAATTTCACGGTAAGGTGGGTAAGCAGGGTATCCTCGACTATTCAAATCCCGCCGCAAGAGTTTATAAGTCTCCACACTCAGTTTTCTATCAATAATGACACCTAAAGCTTCCTCTGGTGTAAAAGGTTTGGTGACTGTCGAAACTTTTTTAAAAACCATGGACGCTCCCTTTGGTGACTCTAAATAAAGTTTTATTACTTTTTCTAAATCTTTTGAAGCTTTTGATGTTATCTTGCTTCCATCATCTGGGGAGATCGTAGAAGAAAAAGATTTTATCACTTTACTCTGAGGTTCGCCTTCGAGTGACTTCATGATTCGTTTTCTGATTTTAAGGTCCTGTTTGTAGCTTATACTAGGATCACTGGTTACTTGCGGAAGTTGTGAAGTACTACACTGCAAACTGAATGGATTACTCGTTGCTTCCAGAAGTTGTGAAGTACTACATTCCAAACTGAATGGACCACTGGCTGCTTCCGGAAGTTGTGACGTTTTCGGTGAAGGATCACATGTAGCACGGGAAGGGGTCCACCCTCGTCAGGCGTAAGCTAAAACCGCGTGCTGATACATGAGACCTAGAGGAACGAGGGTGAGGCACCATGGAGCCGTTACAGACCCATGGCGCTACTTTGCCTCGGCAGGGGTTTACCCAACCTGCTGAGGGATGTCCATCTGGGCCCCGACCGGAGGACTTACTGTTAGGGGTGCATGAGGGCGCCAACCCCAACATGAGGGTTACACCGTGGCACATTTACTGAACTTTTATTCCTTTACGAATCGTAGTCGACAAACATTTCATTGCCTGGCTCAATCCTGCACCCCAATTATATCGATTTTGTCGAGCGCTGCACATCCAGTACAAAAAAGAATCAGGTGATTTTATACTTTCCTTAAAAACATTTGTAGAAGATCAGATCAGAAGTTTGACACCAATAAATATACAAACTTCAGAAGGTCACAACATAACATTTGATTGTGACTTGACATTAAGCGTTATTGATGGTAAGGTCCTCAACATAATTACTGGAACATCTTCACAGTTAAGATGCCCATTTTGTAAGCTTACGGCTAGTAATTTCAATTACTTGGAAATGTCTTATCAAAAACCAACCATAAAAGAAAATATGCGACACGGTATCAATCCACTTCATGCGTGGATACGTGTTTTTGAGTTTTTGTTGCATCTTAGCTATAAAAATGATCCGTTCGTACAAAAAATGGAGAATCAGTAAGGGTAGCCCTGAAAGCCAAATAGTTGAGCAACGAAATAAACGCATTCAGACTGAAATAAGAAATAGGATTGGATTATTAGTGGACGTAGTGAAACCTAATGCCGGAACGACAAATGATGGCAATTCAGCCCGGAAAGCACTATCAGATAAATACCGTGGCACATTTACTGAGATTTTAGGTCCGGATTAGGTCTTTCATCCCGGGAATCTCGGTCTCGAAAATTTCGAGAATCTCGACGATTTTTTAGTATTTTCGAGTCTCGAGACTAACATTTTCGGTCACGGGAATAACGAGACTTTTGAGACTTCAGTAACATAAAAACTGTATTAAATAATTTATTAAACCAACAGTCAATTTTAATTATTTTTATTATGGATATCGCAATGGCAGCACGGTCGAGCATAGAGTTAGTATTATCTGTGGAGGTTGAATAACCTTATTGACAAACAACACAGATTTTGCCTACGTATTATAAATGTAAATTGCTATGCCCGAAAGGGTCCATGTGAGCTATTACTTACTTATATTAAGATCTTGTTAACACATAATTATGATTGCAATAAAGATTGAATTATGGAACTATTCTGAGTGAATTGAAAGGGGTACGAACTTTTTTGTATGAAGACTGGTATGTCGACCCACCGTCATTATGATTTTTTTTATTAGATATTGTGGCGCATGCTGAAAGCGGCATTTATGTAACAAAAAATATCAGTAACATGGTACCCCAAAATGTCACATTACCGAGATATTTGAAGATAAACATCGACATATGACTACAAGGATAATCATTAAAAGTAGACTTATGACGTGTCTATAAGCATCAGATTGTATCCAAATAATATTTTCCAGGTTGATTATGATTATTAACGTTTATTGAAAGAGAGTAGGTATATTACACGCTACTAGGAGCACGAGAATACTACTACAAATAATTATTTATCCACTAAATCGCATCGCAATGAAACGCAGTCGACATGTCACTATCATGTGGCGGATCATGTGACATGTTACTCAGGTATGAAAAGGTATGTCATTGTCGTTAACATTTTATTTATAACTGTAATTACAATATCAAACATAAGTGAATATTAATACTAAGATGTGACATTTTAAAAGTTTTTATAATATATCTAACACGTATCAAAAATACTAGTATACTACATAATCCATAAATTCAGCAGGAGGTCAGGTAGGGGTTCTTGATGCTGAGCATAATCTATGTACCAAAGAAAGACATGTACCATAACACTTATTGTTCATTTTATAATACGGTGGGATGAAATGCGTTTTATTAGGCAAATAATTAATTATAGTAGCGGTTTTGTCGTACTGCTATACTAATAAGCTAAATACTAATAAGCGTATGGACGCGTAATGAGTCTATTTTTAATGATTTTCGTTAAAATTATATGTCGATGTTTACCTTCAAACGTTTACGTGACACTTTGGTACCGTGTTACTGGACATTTTTTGTTCCTCTAGCCATGCATACCACTTTCATCATGCCGCGCCATTAAAAAATAACAAAATGGTGACGTCGATACGCCAGATAGGTTCTATCCCCTTTCATTGTGAAAGCGCGAAGTGGTACTAAGTAGTATCCCTCTAGCGTACCAGCAGAAAGAGCTGATTCTAATGCGGGTTACTTGACATGATGATAATGATGATAATGGTTTTCGTAACAAAATTAGGGTTAAATGCCCTTTGTTTTTTACGTGCCCACTACAAAAATGAAAAAAAAAAAATGTAACTAATGTCTTTTTTTTTATTTGCGTTTGTTTATGAAAGTAACTACTTGATTAAAACATCTTGATTTGACTCTCTAATTGCATAGCTTTTAAATAAGAAACATACGTTTTGAAATAGTCTCGAAAGTCTCAAAGTTTTTCCCGGGAATTTCGAGACCACACCTAGTCTCGTTTTTTTTTTCCCGGTACTCAGTAATGCATCAAGACTGAAAGCCCTAGTCTGGATGCATGGTTAGTCGACAGATTGCATATTATCCTTGTCACAATATCTTGTGACTATCCTATAGACGCAAAAAAGTTTGGCAATTTTTGCCGCACGCACGCAGAAAAGTACGTCCAATTGTATAATTGGCACCCAATGACTGTCACTATTCACAAAATTGTAATGCACTGAGAAGAGATTATTAAATCCAGTTCACTTCCTGTCAGGATGCTCTCAGAGCAAGCGGCCGAATCACGCAACAAATTCTGGCGGTCTGATAGGGAACGTCACTGCCGCAAAGTAAACAGGATACAAACCATGGTCGACCTCTTTTACCGTGCATTCGAATCATCAGACCCATTGATTTCTATGTCACACCACATTTTACGTTGAAGTTCATACAAGCGGCTTTGTGTGCCAGAAGCTGTACGCGAACTTTTAAAACCAACTCACGAAGAAAATTTGCAAATAGCAGGAGGCGAAGATGAAGACGAAGACTCATCATTGGACGGATCTGTTTCATTGGATGATGATAATGCAGATGATGATGGCTGCACGTTAATATTAAGCAACGAAAGCGATTTGTATGAGTAGGCTATTTATTGGATGTGGTTCCAAAATAAAAAGTGTATTAACCAATGATGTTTTAAAGGAGTTTAGTGTCAGTAACATGTTGAAATTTATTTATTATTTACAAAAAATATACCTATATTTGTTTGACCTTTAAGCGACAACCCTATTTCGTACCATTTGACCTTTGAACTAAATGGCACATAATTCCCAAAGGCCGCAATTGTGCAACGTGGATTTTTTATCAGTGATAGGCCTTATTACAAGGAATATTTCTATGCTAGTCACAAGTCGCACTTTTGAGTTTTTATGGAGAAAAAAAATAAAAACGAAAATATGAAAAAAAATTAATTACTTGGTATCTAGAGGTGATTTTCTAAAAATAAAAACTAACAAACATGCGCCTCAAGATTTTCCATTAGACTGTATTTATCTGAAAACATTATCTTGGTTCATTAAATTTACAGAAAATATTTAACATCTTTTTAGGCTAAAGTTCACGTAAGTTTTATTATTTTATATTATAAAAAGTATATGAAATAGACACTTGGGTGTTCTAGTCTTGCATTTTAAATGCATTTCTTGATCAATTTACATAATAAACAGCATAGGGAATTTTTTTGGGTCCGATAAAACACTGTGCGTATGTGTCGTTACTGAGATACGGGTGCGCCATCAAGTACCGAGTAACGAAACGTTACTCACGTCACGAATGCAATTCGTTACTCGCATGTTTCGTTACTAATGTTTCCGATCGCGCAAGTACCGTTGATACGAGTGTTGAATGCGATTTCCATTTCGTGTTTTACGCATGCGCGAGCATTCAGTGTATTTAAAAACATATGTTACAAATAACGATGCTTATTTACTTAAAACGGAGATTTTTGAAAATTCTTATGCAAAATTTTTCACTGTGTTTTTACTGCAATGATTGCGATATATTAGTGTGATAGGTATGTTGGTGTAGAATTTTATAGGTTTTATGTTGAGGTATTGGGCCTCCTTTCCTCCTCCTCCGCCTCCTCCAAGGGAGGAGGTGTTGGAGAAAATAATAATTTGAGAGGGGAGGTGAAGATGTTCAAGTTCGAGGAGTTGATGTTGAAGATAGAGATTTCTGAAGATAGCGTTGAATAATTTTATATAGAGTCGAAGATAAGTTAGGAGTAGGTGTTGAAGATAGTGTTGAATAATTTTATATAGAGTTGAAGAAGATAAGTTAGGAGTTTGTATTGAAGATAATGAGGTTTTTTGAAGATAGCGAAGAGTTAGTTTTATATAGAGTCGAAGAAGATAAGTTAGGAGTTTTATAAGTGATGAGTAATTTCTGTATGAACATGTGTGTTGAGTGATGGTCAGAGTATAAAATTCAGAGGGGATGATGGTGTAGAATTTTATAGGTTTCATGTTGAGGTATTGGGCCTCCTTTGCATAGCTGGCAGTTTAAAAATTATAGATGAGTAAGTTGGATGTCAAAATCTTATTAGAAAAAATGTGTGTGATCCAGTCAGTTTGGAATTGTATTGTGTTTTAGAAAGATGAAGGTTTTTATAGATGTAAATTTAATGTTTCGGTTTTGTTTTATAAGTGTTCTTAAAGAAAATAAAAGGATTGGTGCACCTAAGAATCCTGGATCATGGAAAATATACCCATTTAACAAGGTATATCATTCTCGAATAATATTAAAAAACACTCCCAAATACACTTCTGGACACATCTATTGGCCCACCTTGTATTTTCAGTTTCGTTTGGTCCTAGCTAAAATTTTATATTAGGTCGAGCAAAAAGTTTTTATGCAGTTTTGAACCTGGCACATTCACAATTTCATTCAATAGTCTTTTTTTGAATTTCGAACACAGAATTTAAAGAAACAAAAGACAATTTGGAGCCTGTTTGTTGATATCAAACAATCGAATACTAAGAAAACTTGGTTTTATTGGTTTACTTGGATTTAATTCTTGAAAAAGTGATTGATATCTTTGCTTTTGCAACAAACATTACTTATTCTTAACATTAAGGTGAGGTTCTATCAATAATCTATGGATACTTCACCTGAAGTCGCCGCCCAAGCTGTGGCACTTATTCAGGCCGGACACAGCCAAAGAAACGTGAGTGCTCAACTTAATTTAAGTCGATCTGCGGTCCGAAATGTTTATCGGAGGTACCTAGAGACTGGCGGCTTTGTTCGTCGCCAAGGAAGGCCACGATCTCGGGTCACAACTGAAAGGCAGGATCGATTCATCGTGACGACCAGCTTGAGAAATCGTCACCTTACCTCCATTGAGATACAAAACCAACTTCGCGACTTCCACGGAGTATCTGTGAGCGCTCGAACTGTTCGGAGAAGGTTAAAAGAACGCGATATGGTACCATACAAGCCAGCTAATGGGCCCAAACTAAAGCGAGCCCACCGAACAGCGCGCCTTCATTTCGCACGCAGTCATTTAAATTGGACACAGCAAGATTGGAGCCGTGTACTCTTTTCTGATGAGTCTAAAATTGTGTTACATGGCAATGATGGAAGGAAGAAGGTCTACCGGCGTAAGGGAGAGCGTTTCGCACAATGCTGCTTTGAAGAGAGGGTTGCTTATGGCGGTGGCTCATGGTCTGTCTGGGGCGGTATATCCGCGAGCGGCAAAACTCAACTTGAGGTTGTTACAGGACCACGGCTGCCAACATTAAATGCTGAAAGATACATTCGTGAGTGCTTAGAACCTCACGTGATACCATACGCGGACTATGTGGGCCCAAATTTCCTTTTTATGCATGATAATGCAAGAGCCCATGCGGCCGGCATCGTCAGGGAATATCTTCGGGATGTGAACATCACAGTTATGGACTGGCCAGCCAGAAGCCCAGACATGAACCCCATTGAGCACATGTGGGACGAGCTAAAAAGGCGTGTTAGGGCTCGTCAGCCAGTTGCCCAGACGATGCAGGAGTTGAAAACTGCCATAGAAGAAGAATGGGAGATGATCCCTCAAAATTTCATAGAGCGGTTGATAAACTCTATGCCTAATCGTATGAGAGCTGTGGTAGATGCCCATGGAGGCAACACGCGTTATTAAATTAAACCTTTATTTGATAAAACATGTTTTTTATTCAAAAATTAATTGCCTTTAACAAGGCGCATATCCGACTTGTTAGGCGTAGGTCCATGTCGTATGGTATTCTGAATTCAAATTTAAAACTATACGATCGAAAAAGATGGTAAAATGTATCAGGTTTAAAACTGCATCAACAGTTTTTGTTCAATCTAGCAATCATATTTCGGTAGGGGCCATCGAAACCTAAACTCTAAGGTGGGCCAATAGATGTGTCCAGAAGTGTATATATTTTTTTAATTATTTAATATCCATTGTAAATTCAGTTGATTTACTTGTAATTCAAACCTTTATCTATTAAATCAAACTAAAGGGAAATGTCCATTTGGTAAAGAAGTTTTGGCTAAATAACGCCCACGAAAGAAACAAATTGGAGGCATTAGGGTTAGCATCATAGATAAAGAAACAAACACTATTTTTCACATAGAACTCGGTTGGACTTCTATAAATCATAATATAAAAATTCAAGTTTAATAAAAACATATTTACATATTTTCGATTTTTATTCGTTCTGATTTAAATAAATGACAAGCACGTCATCTAGGAATTGGGCTGGGGGATTTATATTTGATTGAAACCTTGCCCAGCCCAAGAACCATACAATTGTCATCACGTGGGCACAACACCCTACTGTCCTCCGACCAGATATACAATTTCAACAATATTGTCGTATTGCTTCTAAACCAGTTTCGTTATTATTAACAATTATATAAACAAAGTACTTTTTCCTACTTATATGTCGGCTTTTAAGTCGCGCTCTAATTAAAATGCTGTTATTAGACAAAGGAAATCCTTCTAGACCACTGTTATTCCTTACTGGGCACACTTCAATACTATAAGAACCTTGAGCTCTTATATGCTCTCCATAATAAGAGCGTGCCTGTTTTAGCTGATATGTTCCACATGCAAATAGTATTAAATCATTGTAAGTGAGTTGGGGAAACTCAGTTATGTTTTCTGTATCTTGTGTATGCCTTCGATTTAAATGATTGGCTTCAGCTAAATGATTATTAACATAGAGAAATCGTCTAATATTTTCTAATATTAAACTGGCATCTGGTCTGTCTCTTATACGAAGATGAAAACTGTTAATTATTGAAGCGGCAATGGCAAAGTCAATCATTATGTGTTTTGAAGCATTATTAAAAAACTCTTGCCTAAATAATTTAAAAGAATGTTTGAAAATACCATTAACCGCCTCAACAACCCATCTACATATTGTTACACATCTTGTTTTATTAGGGCTTTTTGGAGGCGTAGAAAGAAAGAAGGCCTATTGTTATTTTAGATGGTACCTACATTTATATACAGAAAAATTCGAATTATTCATATCAGAAAAATACTTACTCACTTCACAAATATAGGAATCTTGTGAAGCCATTTTTAATTGTCTGTTGTGATGGTTATATTGTAGATGTGTTGGGCCCCTATCCAGCAACTACCTCAGATGCACAAATAATGTTAAATGAATTTAGTGACGAAAACAGTCCCATGAGACAGTATTTTCAGACTGATGATGTTTTTATCCTGGATAGGGGCTTTAGAGACTCGGTGCAATTATTAGAAGGAACATGTCATTATTCCGTTCACACACCTTCATCCCTTCAAGCGGGTGAAACCCAACTGTGTACATTAGAAGCTAATAAAACAAGATGTGTAACAATATGTAGATGGGTTGTTGAGGCGGTTAATGGTATTTTCAAACATTCTTTTAAATTATTTAGGCAAGATTTTTTTAATAATGCTTCAAAACACATAATGATTGACTTTGCCATTGCCGCTTCAATAAGTGGCACAAAATCTTGGTTTAAGAGTTCCCTCACTTTTCCCATAAGTCCAAACTAGGGTACACCTAGGTATGTTTAATAATGAAGAAATTCTTTTGTCACTGTCTCCAGTCCTCAATTTCATTAAATAAGCTGCAAGAGCAGTTTTGCCTCTGTGCATAGCCGATAATCTTGATACTCCTCTAATTATATTTAAGACTCTTGATACTCCTCTAATTATATTTAAGACTAGCTTTTGCCCGCGACTTCGTCCGCGTGGAATAGTTACTTTGGGCTAACGTTAAATTTAACCCCGATTTCGAAGCATTCTTCATTGGCGCTCCGCTCCAATTGGCCTTAGGGTAATGATATATAGCTGTTAGGGAGCACAGCAACCTAGGATAGATAGTAAGTAGATATAATCGTAGAATCGTATCGAAGATTGTACATGGTAGATTTAATATTCGTTGTTATGTAGAGTCGTTTTTATCATGTAGAATCATTTAGTTATTATATAGAATCCATATCGTTGTATCGTATAGAATTGTTTTGAAAATAGCATTTTTTGGAGAGCTAATGTATATAATTAATGTAGTATATGCATGTAAATGTCGGCCGTAGATTGGTGGACGCGGCATGAGTTAACATCGAGCACTCTCCACGCGCGCCACCTACGACCGCGCATATAAATATAGCCGCCCACTGCGTGGGCAGAGTACCCCCTGATCGTATCGGCCGCCCGAAACAGACCCTCCAAGATTTCTCGGGTTCGTCGCCCGCGTAACATCCTAGACGAGCCTGACGACCCCACCACCATCCGACAAGAGAGCAGTAGGGAAACCAGCACTCTTAGAAAACACAAATACAGAACGCGTTCCTTATTCCGGCCTCGCCGACGAGGCCCATCGCGACGTCCGCGTACTTGTAATGAAAATCCTCCCCGACCTTTGCCAAACGAGCCAGCCCGCGATGCTGAGCCAGTAGCAATAAATACTCCCGTAAATAATATGACCCAGCCTGTCCCTTTGCTGCCCTCCCAAAATGACCCCGCTATGCCGAGGCCCGTACTCCACAGGGAGTGCCCTTAGCGAGCGGTCATTAGCTTTAAGTAAACTTTAGTTTGTAAGCCCTGGCTGGGGGCCTTTAATTTATTAGAGGTCACCACAGGACAGACCGGTTAAGTAGTACATTAGCCGTATAGAGCTAAACTACGAGTGGCCCTACATAAAAAAAAAAAAAAAAAAAAAAAAAAAAGCGTGGGCAGCCAGTCTTGTTTCAATCGTCGCGGTGTACACATCAGTCTCGTTCCGATCGCCGCGCTGTACACACGCCTACGCTCTCGCTTGAACATTGTGCTACTGTGAAGATTGTGAAGTATTGTAAAGTGAATAAATAGTGTTTGCTCGTTTTCAAGATTTTTCCTTTTCAACCCTGTTATCCTGAATATCGAACAATTTTGGTCCTTCGTAAGCCGGATCTAGTGGAAAAATAGTGAAAATGAGCGAGAAGAGCACAGTGACTACAAGGAGCCGGCTGCGTCAGCTACAAGAAGATATGCGCAAACGGCGCATCTTAGAAACGGACTCCGGCGTGCCGTCTGAATTGCCACCAGGCTCACCATCGATATCACCTACGATGCTTTCGGATCCAGCACCAGTCATCCCACTGGCGGGCGGTCGTGTAGTGGACCAGCGGGATATATTTACGCCAGTGCGGTCGGTGACAACCAGAAGAGCTAGATCCGGGGCTAGTCACGCGTCATCAAGGAGCGGCCGGAAGAGTGCCGACTACTTACGACGGAGGGCCGAGTACGAGGCCGAACGACAGTTAGTGCAAATGAAGGAGAGACTAGTGCAAAAGAAGCTAGAAGCCGATCTAGCCGAGATAGACGCCGCCGAAGAGGACTCGGGTTCCGATGAAGAAGGAACATCACGTCGTGTTGAGGAATGGATTACGCACACGACGCCAGTCGCGACCGGTCAAGCACCCGTCATATCGAGTCGCGAACAACAGCCACCGCGGCCACCAACACAGATACCCGTGGCAGAAACAGTGTGTGATGTGCAAAATGACCACGTGCCCGCGCAATATACAAGTGCGAACGCGTCAGTGCCGCCCGAGCGAGCGCCCGTGTCTCAAACACCGTACGCGCCCGCGACCGTTCAGTCGAGTGAACCAATGTGCCAAGCCACGCCGATGGCGACTACGAGCACTGCGCACGCGCCAAACCGCGATCATATTAAGTGGGACAACGTATTCGTCGAAGACTCGGACAGAGCCAAGCTACCGCGAGACAGGAAAATAGAACAATTGGCCGACGCAATAGCAAGCATCGCACGACCACGGCCGGTACCTAGGCAGGCTTATGAGCTGCCATATTTCAGTGGTGACCCGGCGGAATGGCTATCGTATAAGAACATGTACTACGACACCACAACGATGTATCAGTTCAAACATCATGAAAACTTGGCGCGATTGAAAACGTCGTTACAAGGTGAAGCCAGGTTAACAGTGGAAGATTTACTGCATACATCAGCCGATCCAGCGGAGATAATAAGAACGCTTTTTTTTTTTTTTTAACGTGGTAAAATTATCAAATAAGTCCTCCCACTCCGGGCAGGGTGGGAGGGACTGTCAGACTTTTACTGACTAAAATCCACGGTGTTCCTTCAATAACCCTTTACATACCGGGGCCACGGTAACGGGATGAGTCCCACGACCCCGGCAGGCTTCGGCCCTCTGCAGAGGGGGCCTCGTCATGTTGCTGACGCTCTTTGAGGCGCGCGTGGAACACGACGCGCCGTCGACCCGGGCATGGTCCATGGTCGGACAGCGAGTTGCCCTTTACTCGCTGTCCGCATGCCCGCGCCTACGGTGGCCGGAGATCGTCGGCCGACGTCCGACGCCGTGGGCGTCTACCACTGCGGCTGGGCTGGAGGGAGGACGCCCTCCTCTCCCTCTCGCGGCCCGCCTCCTCCTTCGGAAGCATGACTGCTTCGCAGAAGGAGGCGACCGCTTCCCACTCCCTCTCGCCCCGCAGCATGGCCTCGACCAATGCCGGGCGCGAGAGGTCTCCGCCTATCGCCGCCGTGAGGACACGTCGGTGCTCTGCCCAGGCGGGGCAGTCTTGCACCGTGTGCTCTACGGTGTCCTCAGGGCGACCCTCGCAGTGGTGACACCCAGACGTTTCCTCCTTTCCCATCAGACACAGGTACCTCCCGAAACTTCCGTGTCCGGTGAGGACCTGCGTCATGCGGTAGGTCAGGACGCCGTGACGCCGATCTAGCCACTCCTCAAAGAGGGGTCTTACCGCCGCAATTGCGGCGTGCCCGTAATAAGAACGCTAGACGAAGAGTTCGGCCACCCGAACCTAGTACTTGAGTGCGCGTTAAAGAAAGTGCGCGCACTGCCAAAAGTAACAGAGTGGTCGCGAGTTGAGAAGATTCTCCACGACAGTGAGAAATTGTGTTTCGTTATTAAAAAGTGTGCGTGCGACTGGATACCTGAATAATCCTCAGCTGGTAAGTGATTTACTTAGTAAACTCACAACAGTGCAACGCGCTCAGTACGGAGACTTTGCCATGGGCATGGCGGCTAGTCAAGGGATCGACATGCGCGTCTCGCCGAGCCTAGAAATGTTCTCCGAGTTCTTGAGCCATTTAGCGCGCGCATCGTCCTATTATGTACAAATGGATATGAGTCAACCCGCATTGTCAACGGGCAAACCCTAGCTAGCGCGCCACCAGCTAAAGTAGTAAGAAATATACAACGCTTGCATGTACACTCGAGCAGCGGAGAAAACACACGGACGCAAGCCCCTGAGGATTCATGCAAAATGTGTGAAGAGAAACACATAATTTCGGATTGCAAAAAGTTCACGGACATGAACACTGACGAACGATGGAAATTCGTGAAAGAACACAAACTGTGTTTCAACTGCCTTAGCGAGAAACACTCAAAGAAGTTCTGCCGGAAGAAGAAATGTACCTCATGTAACTACGCGCATCATACACTTCTGCATATGGAGAAGAAATCGGAAAGTGTGACCAACGTCAACGATTACACCGGGAAAGCATTATTGAAGATATTACCGGTACGCGTCTCGGTCGGCGGGAAAGAAGAGCGCTGTTACGCTCTGCTCGACGACGGCGCAACAGTGTCGTTGATAGATAGTGCGTTGGCAGAAGGAGTTGTGGGCAAACGAGTGCCATTAGTGATACATAGTGCACGTGGACAGGAGATCACAGACAAAACCTCGCGAGTGATTAGTGTACGAGTGTGTGGCCCCAACGGACGTGAACACATAGTTAAGTGCCGTACGCTAGTGAACCTGGACTTACCAGCGCAGTCAGTGCCAGAAGCTGTAATGAGAGAACACGCCCACCTTCGCGACTTGGGTTGCGAAGGAATGAGCGGAGCCAGGCCCTTGTTGTTGCTGGGACAAGACAACTGGGAGCTGCTTGTGAGCCAGGAGACACGCCGAGGGAAATTTGGTAAGCCAGTCGCTTCTTTGACCTCGCTAGGATGGGTCGTTCACGGACCCTTAGGCAAAGTATATTCCAGTAACCAATCAGTTAATTGCATTGTTGAGCCCAATTTATTATATAATTTAGACTCTGACTTACATAACGTCGTTAAGAGACAATTTGAGTTAGAAGCCATAGGCATATCAGAAGTGCCACGCAAGCACTCAGACACAGAACGAGCTAATCAGATTTTAGAGGCCACCAGCCGTCAAACAGAGAGCGGTAAATGGGAGGTAGGTTTATTATGGAGTCGGGACAACCTTCAGTTGCCCGACAACTATGAACATGCACGCCAAAGGTTATGGGGAATCGAGCGTCGCCTTAGAAAAGACGCTAGCTACGCGGTAGCATACAAAGCTCAAATTGATAGATTATTAGCTGAAGGGTACGCCAGTAAGGTAGAAGGAGGTCTACAGACCGAGCCGATATGGTATTTACCCCATTTTGGAGTAACGAATCCAAACAAGCCCGGAAAACTACGCTTAGTGTTCGGCGCCGCCGCTAAGTATAATGGGACCTCGTTGAACGACCACCTATTAACTGGACCCGATTTATTGAATTCATTGTTAGGGGTTCTATTTAAGTTTAGATTAGGACCTGTCGCATTCACCGCAGACATAGCAGACATGTTTCTCAGGATTCAAATCCGAGAACAAGACCGAGGGGCACAATTGTTTTTATGGTCGTCGACCGGCGATGAGGAACCTGAAATATACAGGATGAACTCAATGATATTCGGAGCCGTGTCGTCGCCCACATCAGCCATATATATCTTAAATAAGAACGCGGCTAGGTATAGGGATAGTCATCCGGAGGCAGTATCAGCGATTCAATTTAAACACTACATGGATGACTATTTAGATAGTGCGTGGACGGTCGAGCAAGCAAATCAGCTGATCGAGGACGGGGGTATATACGGGGGTGGGTCACAAACTCTCAGGAGTTGCGCGACAGGCTACGACTAGAAATGCCCGATAAAGTATCTTTAGACAAAGGAGAAAACTCCACAGAGCGCACATTAGGTATGACGTGGTCACCTAGCACAGATACGCTAGCATTTGACCTGTCATTCAAAAGGCTACCCAAAGCCATCGTAGAGGGAAAGGCGGTACCTACTAAAAGGGAATTTCTTAGGTTTATTATGTCAATATTTGATCCCTTAGGTTTTTTGTATCCATGTATAATACAATCACGCATTCTTATGAAAAAGATTTGGCAATCAGGAATCCAATGGGATGAGCAAATCAAAGATAAAGAGGCTCAATCCTGGTTCAAATGGTTGCATAACTTACAGTACTTGTCAGACCTAACAGTGCCTAGATGGTACGGGCTGGACGCAGGCCATCTAGAACTGCACGTTTTCGGGGACGCTAGCGAGTCCGCATATGCAGCAGTAGCGTACATTGTAGGTACGAATGCTAACGGTGACAGGGACGTAGCGATAGTGATAGGAAAGGCTAGGGTCGCGCCTCAGAAAGTGATATCCGTACCCCGTTTAGAGCTGCAAGCAGCTGTGTTAGCATGTAGATTATCCGACACAGTTACTCAAGAGTTAGGTGCTATGATTAGAAATAAGTACTTCTGGACTGATAGTAGAACGGTCCTTAAATGGATAAATTCGGACGCGACTGAATTTCAGCGCTTTGTATCTCATAGGTTAGCAGAGATAGATAAGAGGTCAAACAGGTCAGACTGGCGCTGGATTCCGTCGGCGTTGAACCCGGCTGATAAAGCTACTCGGTTGGAGTGGCCCAACTGTAACAATGAGTGGCTCTCGGGTCCCTCTTTTCTTCGTTGCCCACAGGAGCAGTGGCCGGAGAACGACGACCTCAAAAATGTAAACGAGGCCGACTTAGAAAGGGTGCAGCGAGTACACACTGCGGCAGCACCGCCTGAGCCGGTGCTAAACTACGCACGGCTACCAACGTGGACACGTGCCCTGTACGTAGTGGCACGTATACTTATCTTCGCGGAACGCTGCCGCAGGCGGCGCCAATCAGCCGCCGTGACAGCAGAAGATCTCGACGAGGCCAGACTGCGCTTGTTGCGCCTGGCACAGGAAGAAAGTTACGCAACAGACATCGCAGCACTGCGGGAGGCCCGTCCTCTACCCGCCAACAGCAAGATACGAGCACTAGACCCTATACTGTTCGAAGACGGTCTAGTAAGAGTGCGCGGCAGGCTGGGCGCCTGTAACGAGCTCAGTTTCGGGGAGCGCCACCCGATTATACTGGACGGCAGGCATGCGCTCGCTCGCAAGCTGGTCTACCATCACCACGTGACCGCACTGCACGCCAACCAGGAGGCGGTCGTGAACCGAATCCGCGAGGCCTACTGGATCACCAATC
Organism: Tholera decimalis; assembly: GCA_943138885.2. Taxonomy (NCBI): domain Eukaryota; kingdom Metazoa; phylum Arthropoda; class Insecta; order Lepidoptera; family Noctuidae; genus Tholera; species Tholera decimalis. The sequence continues at coordinate 19,178,889 of OW964563.2, read as the reverse complement.
TGCGGTCCACAGTCAAGGCCGTAGCCGCCAGTTGTCAGCGGTGCCGCCTGGAAAAGGCGAGACCAGCAGCGCCGAAGATGGGTGACCTTCCGACCGCAAGACTAGAAATCACCAGACGAGCGTTCGTCCACTGTGGGGTCGACTACTTTGGCCCCATGGAGGTCGCTATTGGACGAAGAAGGGAAAAGAGGTGGGGCGTATTATTTACGTGCCTCACTACGCGCGCCGTCCACCTGGAGCTGGCGTCATCGCTAAGCGCCGACTCACCCATCATGGCCCTGCGGCGCCTCACTGCGCGCCGCGGGCGTCCCTCCGACTTATACTCGGATCGGGGAACGAACTTCGTCGGGGCGCACGCCGAGCTTCGCGCCGCCCTGCGCGACCTAGACCAGGCGCAGGTGGAGAGCGAGGCGACAGGCCGCGGTATCGCGTGGCACTTCAACCCCCCGGCATCCCCACACATGTGTGGTGTTGGGAGCGACTAGTGCGCTCTGTCAAGAATGCGCTCAAGGCAACTCTACGTGAGCGCGCACCGCGCGAGGAGGTGCTATATACCTTGCTCGCGGAGGCTGAGCTGGTTGTGAACAGCCGGCCTCTCACCTACATCAGCAGCGACGTCGAGCATCCGGTGGTGCTGACCCCCAATCATCTCCTGCTGGGCACTGCCGCAGGAGATGCTCCGTGTACGCGAGGCCACGCTATCGACGAGGACTCACGCCGCATGTGGCGACGAGCGAACGCGCTGGCCGACCTCTTTTGGAGGCGTTGGCTGCGTGAGTACCTGCCGACTCTTCAACGTCGTGACAAGTGGTCACAAAGTGTGCCGAACGTCAAAGTGGGTGACGTGGTTGTGGTAGCGGACCATAACAAACCGCGAAATCAGTGGACCAAAGGGGTCATTACAAGTGTATTTCCTGGTGCGGACTCTGTAATTCGTGTGGTAGATATAAGAACCAACAATGGCATTTTACGTAGGCCAGTTGTTAAGGTTGTTGTACTCCCGACAGATGGTAGTATGGTCGGTTGAACCCTCATACGGGGGGTGGGAATGTTAGGGAGCACAGCAACCTAGGATAGATAGTAAGTAGATATAATCGTAGAATCGTATCGAAGATTGTACATGGTAGATTTAATATTCGTTGTTATGTAGAGTCGTTTTTATCATGTAGAATCATTTAGTTATTATATAGAATCCATATCGTTGTATCGTCTAGAATTGTTTTGAAAATAGCATTTTTTGGAGAGCTAATGTATATAATTAATGTAGTATATGCATGTAAATGTCGGCCGTAGATTGGTGGACGCGGCATGAGTTAACATCGAGCACTCTCCACGCGCGCCACCTACGACCGCGCATATAAATATAGCCGCCCACTGCGTGGGCAGCCAGTGATTCCGCTTCCGACGCTCGCCCACGACGGTCGTACCGCTCCGCGCTCTCGATCGTTCCGTGCCTGTAGTCGCCAACTACGACGCCTGGTCCGGATACGCCTTTTTCGAGGCGGTGAAGGATATCCTGTTTCTATAACAGAGTATCGTCAAAAACAATTTGGTTTGGCCCCTTCAGGGTAAAACCACAGTTTCGTGGTCCTTGGTTGGAAACCTCACGGTGTCAACAATACCAAGGGGGTGCTGACCCGACGCACCCGCTGATCCCCTTCAGGGTGAAGCAGTCAATTGGAGTCGAGTGCTAGGTTTTGGCCTTGGGGGATCTCCTAGTCAAACCTAGTTACTGAGTTTCTTTTTCAGCTACACACCTAGTGTCGGTTGGGTGTGTCTACCCCTTCGCACTAGACCCAATAGGGCCCGGTTCGCACAATAAGACTGGCGACCGGTTACAAGCTTAGGGCTCACCATTAGGTACTCACCTCCCAGTCTCTACCCGACTGGGAGGGTTACACATCCCCGGACCCATCCATCCGGGGAGTTAGGCCAGTTAGGCTTTAAATAGGCCCCCCGCGGGAGAGAAATCTCCAAAATTTCCCAATTAAATTTTTAATCCATTCGCCAATCATGGCAAACTCCAATATTTTGGAGATACTGTTAGAAATCCTTAGGGAAAACCCTGCTATTTCCGCCAAATATGGCGGAAAAATCCAGCGTGAAATCGCTAATTGTCCCCCGGCTACCAAAGCCAACGTCGCTGATTTTAGTGACGCGTTTGACAGCCCATTATCTCCCCCGCTTGCTGATCAAGGCATTCCGGTTGGTCAATTCACGGAAGTATTTATTAACTCCGATCCCATTGTTCGTCAAACAACGAACGACTTCCGGGTAGATAGCCCTTTATTGCCCCCGCCCGCTGACAAAGTCGTGCCGGTCGCCCGATTCCCGAAATCACCCATTGTTTCCGGCCCACCTACTAATCCCATTGTTCATAGAACAATGGACGCCGCGCAGGTGTGCGCTGCACCTGAATTCCTTGAAATGGACACCACCGAACCTGTGTCCAATAACAACTCCGACAATGATTTGTCATCATGCCCCTCGTCCTCGGAAGACGACTTTCAAGTCGTCACCGGCGGCAAAAGGAAGAAAGGGAAAACCTCCCAGGCCAGCAAGGCCAAAAAGACCACCGCGTTGCCCCCGTCCCCAACTCAAACGCCCGTACGACCCGCTAGCCCCGTCCCAACTACCTCTACTCACGCGCAGAATAGTCGTCCCCCCAACCCGATAGCCCAAACTTCCTCAGCCCAAAGGAAGCAACGCCCTCCGCCCCCCTTTTACATCCAAGACAAGGGGAAATGGACTGATGTGTCCAAGATGTGTGTTGTTCGAAAGATCAACTACACAAACGCCCGTGCCTGCCAAAATGGCATTAAAGTCACCGTCCCTACGTCGAACGACTATAGGGAACTATATCGCGCCCTCCGTGAAAGGAATATTTCCTTTCACACTTTCTCCTTCCCCGAGGACACGCCCACTCGTGTTATTATTAAACGTGTCCCTAAAGAAATCCTAGTACAGGATATTAAAGACGACCTTGCCGATCAAGGTATACCAGTGATCGCCGTCCATCGCTTACATAAAGCGAGAGGCGGTGAATTGTACGACATGGTTCTTGTCATTTGTGAACCAACCGAAGGTCATCACCCGATTTTCAAGATTAAGTCCATTTGCTCCCTATCCGGTATCTCAATTGAAAAGCCCTACAAAACCGCAACAGTGGGACAATGCCACCGTTGCCAACTTAACAATAACAATTAACAATAGCAGTTGCTCTGCGCATGGCCATACGGCCATGCGCAGAGCAACTGCTATGCGACTCCCAGATGCGTCAAGTGTCTGGGCGAGCACAGCACTGCGGACTGCCCTCGGCCCAAAGACCAAACCCTCTGTTCGGAACCACCCAGCTGCGTTCTCTGCGGCCAGACCGGTCACCCGGCAAACTACCGCGGCTGTCCCAAAGCCCCCAAACTCGCTCCTAAATTAGCGAAGCGCGCCAACACCCGCCAACAAAGAGAGGCACCTTCCTCTCAAATTCCCCAACGTCTCGCTCCTCAGAGACCATCCCCGTGGAACAGGCTAAACCACGAAAAAGCCTTTCCCTCCTTGGCCCCTGCCAAACCTTTGCAGGCACTGATGGATATACCCATCGCAGCGCAGATCCTGCCTATAGACGTGGCTCCAGAGGCCACAACCAGTCCCAAACCCGCGCCTCAAACCACTGCTGCTCCTGCAGCCAAACAACCGCCCAAACCCTCACCCGTCGGGAACGGCGAGTCTTGCGCCCAGACTCTACTGCGCCACTATAAAATATTTATGACCCGCCAAGCCAGGTCTCTCCGCGATGCCCTTCTGGCTGCCGAGCAGCAGAATAACGGCAAAATTACAACGGAAATGTACAGCCAAATATTCAGCACACACAGTGATGTCGTGCTAGGCCTCGACTAGATGGATGCGATGGACTGATCCAATGGATTCCCAACGCACAAACCACACTAGGCCTCGATCCCTCAAATTAGGTTTTTTCAACGCCAATGGCATTTTCAACCAACGCGCCGAAATAACTAAATTCCTCCGCGACCACCAATTAGACATTCTCCTTATACAGGAGACCCTTTTGAAACCCCACCGCGCTGACCCCAAAATTGCGAATTACCGTCTAGTTCGCAATGACAGAACACGCTGCCACGGCGGCGGTACCCTTATTTATTATAGGAAGGAGTTATACTGCATCCCTCTGACCCCACCCGCGCCTCTCTCTCACCTAGAGTACTCTGCCTGTCGACTAGGCATGACTGGTCATCCTACGATAACCATCATCTCTGCCTACCATCCCCCACCATCGGTCGCGTCTCTTGCTTCAGACGATCCTATCGCGCTCACCAGCGATCTCACGACTCTCTTTGGCCTGAGTGACTCCGTCTTACTAGCGGGCGATCTCAACGCCAAACACCCCGCTTGGAACAGCAACACGACAAATGCCAGAGGCAGAATCGTGTATAACCTAGGCGCGACCCTAAACTATGACGTCATAGCTCCGATGAGTCCCACCCACTACCCACACGACACCAACCATAGGCCCGATGTTCTCGATGTGGCGCTCCTAAAGAATGTAAACCTCCGTTTACACTCCATAGAAGCGCTTCACGAGCTTAACTCGGATCACCGTCCCGTTATCCTACACCTAGGTTCCCGTTCGGGTAACCATGATCCTACCCAACCTCCTCCGACCCAATTGATCACCGACTGGAGGAAAGTAAGTGAAAAACTGAAATCCACCACGTCGCCACAATTGGACACCATTCCTGACCACATAGTCTCAGTCGCTGACACGACGGCGGCGATCGACTCGCTTACAGATCACGTACAATCCGTCCTGAACGATTGTTCAAGGGAAGTTCCTGTAGTGGAAGACCACCGCTGGAAACTCCCGGATGATGTACGGAATCTGATAACCGAGAAGAACGCAGCCATCCGCGCGTACAGCGCTTTTCCCTGCGCCGCAAACAAAGCTCACATGCGCAACTTACAGCGTGCTGTAAGGAAACGCATTACCGAGCAGCGTAATGCGAGCTGGGACAAGATGCTGAGCGAACTTGAGCCCACCCATCTTGCCTTCTGGCAGCTTCAGAGGAAGTTACGATCCACTGAAGAGGCCACAATGCCTCCTCTCATTCGTCCCGATAAGAGTATCGCCTTCGATAACTCTGAAAAAGCAGAATGCCTAGCCGACAGCCTAGAGTCCCAGTGTTCTCCCAGCTCTCAACCAGTAGACCAAGCCCACCTCGATATGGTGAACGCCGAAGTCGAACGTAGAACTTCCCTTCCGTCCATCGAAGATCCCGATAATCCACTGGCCCCCATCACTCCTGATGAGGTCCAGGATATCATTAAAAGTCTCCAACCGCGAAAAGCCCCTGGCTCCGACGGCATCACCAATAGGGTTTTCAAACTTTTCCCCGCCCAGCTTATAGTGCTAATGACTGCCATCTTCAATGGCGCATTGAGCAATAATATGTTCCCTACAACCTGGAAACAGGCCACCGTCATAGGTATTCCCAAACCAGGCAAGCCCAAGTCTGACCCGTCTAGCTACCGTCCCATTAGCTTACTCAACGTCCTCGGTAAAATCTATGAAAGACTTATATATAAGCGGCTCAAAGATTTTGCCGAAGCAAAGAGTCTAATACCCAATGAGCAGTTCGGATTTAGAACCGAACACTCATGTATCCAACAAGTCCACCGTATCGTAGAACACGTCAGCGCCGGCTTCCAACGGGGCGCAATAACGGGAGCCTTATTCTTCGACATAGCGAAAGCGTTCGACAAAGTCTGGCACAATGGCTTAATCTATAAGCTATACCAACTCGGCGTGCCTGACCGTCTCGTGCTCATCCTACGGGACTTTTTATCGAATCGCACCTTTCGTTATCGAATTGAGGGGGAGCTCTCCTCCCCCCATCCCATTCGCGCAGGAGTTCCTCAAGGCTCCGTACTATCCCCCCTCGTTTTCACGTTATTCACTAGTGATATTCCCAAGCATAAAAATACCCAGCTAGCCCTATTCGCCGACGATACGGCTATCTATTATACCGATCTTAAACCCGATGCCATCGCTCGCACTCTCCAAACTTCCGCAAACACTCTGGCCAAGTGGTTCCGGAAATGGAGAATCGAAGTCAACCCAGACAAAAGCCAGGCAGTCCTCTTTTCTAAACCGCGGATAAACCCACCCTCCCCCCGTCCGATTACCATGTACGGCAAGCCGATCCCTTGGGAAAAGCAAGCTAAATACTTAGGCGTGGTCCTCGATAGACACCTCTCCTTCGCTGAGCACATAAAGCAGGCACGTTCGCGCGCCGCTTTCGCTCTAGGTAGGCTCCACTTCATTCTTAGCTCTCGCAGCAAGTTATCACTCAGGTGCAAGCTGCGTATTTTCACCGCGGTCATCCGTCCCATTATGACCTACGCCTGCGTTGTTTTCGCACACGCAAAGCCCTACCTCCTCCATAAGATGCAGACCCTCCAAAACCGATTCCTCCGTAGAGTCACGGGAGCCCCCTTTTATGTTCGAAATGAGCTTCTTCACGTAGACCTCAAGATGCCCACCATCCAGCAGTTCATGAAAAGCGTCTCCAAGCGTTTCTTTGAAACTTCAATCCAACATAGGAATCCCCTTATCGTATCGGCCGCCCAATACGAACCCTCGCGTATCTCTAAGATTCGCCGACCAAGGCATACCCTAGTCACTCCCGATGACGCAATCACCCTGCTCCAAGAGAGCCGTAGGGAAACAAGTACAGTGGCACACAAACACAAAAACCGACCGTCCTTCCGTCCTCGCCGCCGAGGCCCGCCGCGACGTCCCCGTAATAGTCCACCCCGACCCTTGCCAGAGCCAGCCCGCGACGCTGAGCCAGTAGCTTTAAATTCCCTTATTAATAATAATAATTATATGATCCAGCCTGTCCCTAGCTGCCCTCCCCTGCGACGCCCTAAGCCGAGGTCCGTACCCCACAGGGGGTGCCCTTAGCGTGCAGTCGCCTAGTTTGTAAGTTTTTTAATAAGCCCTGGCTGGAGGCTTTAATTAATTTATTAATTAAGGCAACCACTGGCAAGCCCGGTTAAGCAGCCGACAACCTCAGAGGTTGACCTGCGAGATGCCACACACAAAAAAAAAAAAAAAAAACGTGGGCAGCCAGTCTTGTTTCAATCGTCGCGGTGTACACATCAGTCTCGTTCCGATCGCCGCGCTGTACACACGCCTACGCTCTCGCTTGAACATTGTGCTACTGTGAAGATTGTGAAGTATTGTAAAGTGAATAAATAGTGTTTGCTCGTTTTCAAGATTTTTCCTTTTCAACCCTGCTATCCTGAATATCGAACAATTTTGGTCCTTCGTAAGCCGGATCTAGTGGAAAAATAGTGAAAATGAGCGAGAAGAGCACAGTGACTACAAGGAGCCGGCTGCGTCAGCTACAAGAAGATATGCGCAAACGGCGCATCTTAGAAACGGACTCCGGCGTGCCGTCTGAATTGCCACCAGGCTCACCATCGATATCACCTACGATGCTTTCGGATCCAGCACCAGTCATCCCACTGGCGGGCGGTCGTGTAGTGGACCACCGGGATATATTTACGCCAGTGCGGTCGGTGACAACCAGAAGAGCTAGATCCGGGGCTAGTCACGCGTCATCAAGGAGCGGCCGGAAGAGTGCCGACTACTTACGACGGAGGGCCGAGTACGAGGCCGAACGACAGTTAGTGCAAATGAAGGAGAGACTAGTGCAAAAGAAGCTAGAAGCCGATCTAGCCGAGATAGACGCCGCCGAAGAGGACTCGGGTTCCGATGAAGAAGGAACATCACGTCGTGTTGAGGAATGGATTACGCACACGACGCCAGTCGCGACCGGTCAAGCACCCGTCATATCGAGTCGCGAACAACAGCCACCGCGGCCACCAACACAGATACCCGTGGCAGAAACAGTGTGTGATGTGCAAAATGACCACGTGCCCGCGCAATATACAAGTGCGAACGCGTCAGTGCCGCCCGAGCGAGCGCCCGTGTCTCAAACACCGTACGCGCCCGCGACCGTTCAGTCGAGTGAACCAATGTGCCAAGCCACGCCGATGGCGACTACGAGCACTGCGCACGCGCCAAACCGCGATCATATTAAGTGGGACAACGTATTCGTCGAAGACTCGGACAGAGCCAAGCTACCGCGAGACAGGAAAATAGAACAATTGGCCGACGCAATAGCAAGCATCGCACGACCACGGCCGGTACCTAGGCAGGCTTATGAGCTGCCATATTTCAGTGGTGACCCGGCGGAATGGCTATCGTATAAGAACATGTACTACGACACCACAACGATGTATCAGTTCAAACATCATGAAAACTTGGCGCGATTGAAAACGTCGTTACAAGGTGAAGCCAGGTTAACAGTGGAAGATTTACTGCGTACATCAGCCGATCCAGCGGAGATAATAAGAACGCTTTTTTTTTTTTAACGTGGTAAAATTATCAAATAAGTCCTCCCACTCCGGGCAGGGTGGGAGGGACTGTCAGACTTTTACTGACTAAAATCCACGGTGTTCCTTCAATAACCCTTTACATACCGGGGCCACGGTAACGGGATGAGTCCCACGACCCCGGCAGGCTTCGGCCCTCTGCAGAGGGGGCCTCGTCATGTTGCTGACGCTCTTTGAGGCGCGCGTAGAACACGACGCGCCGTCGACCCGGGCATGGTCCATGGTCGGACAGCGAGTTGCCCTTTACTCGCTGTCCGCATGCCCGCGCCTACGATGGCCGGAGATCGTCGGCCGACGTCCGACGCCGTGGGCGTCTACCACTGCGGCTGGGCTCTCCCTCTCGCGGCCTGCCTCCTCCTTCGGAAGCATGACTGCTTCGCAGAAGGAGGCGACCGCTTCCCACTCCCTCTCGCCCCGCAGCATGGCCTCGACCAATGCCGGGCGCGAGAGGTCTCCGCCTATCGCCGCCGTGAGGACACGTCGGTGCTCTGCCCAGGCGGGGCAGTCTTGCACCGTGTGCTCTACGGTGTCCTCAGGGCGACCCTCGCAGTGGTGACACCCAGACGTTTCCTCCTTTCCCATCAGACACAGGTACCTCCCGAAACTTCCGTGTCCGGTGAGGACCTACGTCATGCGGTAGGTCAGGACGCCGTGACGCCGATCTAGCCACTCCTCAAAGAGGGGTCTTACCGCCGCAATTGCGGCGTGCCCGTAATAAGAACGCTAGACGAAGAGTTCGGCCACCCGAACCTAGTACTTGAGTGCGCGTTAAAGAAAGTGCGCGCACTGCCAAAAGTAACAGAGAGTGGTCGCGAGTTGAGAAGATTCTCCACGACAGTGAGAAATTGTGTTTCGTTATTAAAAAGTGTACGTGCGAAGGGATTCGCCAGTAACCACCCAGCGCTCAAGTGTAATAGTGTCTTCGTTACCAAAGTGTTGTGATTTTCGCGTACGGACCGTTTTTCGGTGTTGTCTCTCTGCGAGTGAACGAGTGAACGCCGTTCGCTCGTACAGGCGCAGAGGGCGCCACCCGTCGTAGTTTCTCGACGTTTCGGGAACGTCGTCGGTCGCGCGACGGTTACGCCTACCCCCAACTTTTCGACGATTGTTGGAAAAAACTAATAACTGAATCCCAGTGAAAAGTAATAATACCCAAGTGCGGGATAGTGTTCTGCGATGCCTAAACCCGGCTCCCGCGGCTCTCCGGGCCGCGGTGACGCCATATCGTTAGGCGAAGGAGAAGCCGCCGATGAAGTAAGAAGCCACCAGAAGCTGGATCGGGCGTCGTCACTCCCGGATATCGGGAAAGCGACGTCGAGTTCAGCACGCATCTCTTCGGCACAGCCGAAACAAAAACTACAGGGGAAGAAGGCTGCGCGCGCTGCGCCCGTGACGGCGTCGAGCCGCCCGCAACCACCTAAAGCCCAGGCAAGTCCCGCGATGCAGCGCCCGGTCGTTACCGGGCCCGCCGCTGCCCCGCGCGCCCCCGTTGGCGCTGCCTCCGCGCCCGCCGCCGCTGGCACCTCGCGTGCCCCTGCCGCCGCCGCGCACCCATCCTTCGCGCGTGTATGCGCGACCCCGTCCCGGTACCCGCGCCTGCGTAAGTACGCAACCGGACCCGCGTCCCAAACGCCTCCACGCATCGCCGCGTACGATGCGCCCGCGACGTACTCGACCGCATCGTCGCGTGCAGGGTCGCCCACACCCACACCGATGTCGTCGGACACCGACTCCGACACCGTCCATCTACCTGAGCCACGCCTTCAGAGGCGCCGTCGCAGCCCAGAAGACTCGGCAGAAGAGGAAAGGAAGAGATACCGCCTCGACCAACAGCGCTCAAGAAGGGAGCGCCCATCACAGGGAAGAGAGGAAGAACGAGACTCCTACTCATCGGAGGAGGAAGTTGCGGCTACAGAGGAGGTAGGTGAAGTGCCAACACCTGCCCCCGCCACCACTTCTAATGTGGCCCTCGCCACCACTTCCGACGCGGCCCGCGCCACCACTTCTGGCGCGGCCCCCGCCACCCCTTCTAACGCAGCCAACACAAGTGCTCAGCGGCCCAAGAGACCTCGCTACCCTCCGCTGGTAGTGGAAAAGCTACCGAATTGGGCTCGGCATTTCCGAGCCATCGCGGCCAAGCTGGGTCGGCCACCCAATGCCCGTCCATACGGCTCCGGCGTACGATTTACTCCGGAGTCTGAGGGAGAGTATAGGCTGATCCAGCACTACCTCACCGAGCTAGAAAGAACTGAGGGTATTTCATGGTTCGCATACTCGCTGCCAGCGGAGAAGCTAATGAAAGTGGCCATCCGAGGCCTGCCCGCTGACACGGAACCCTCAGAAATTGAGGAAGAGCTCCGCGCGCAAGGGTATGAGCCGGAGTACGTGCGCCACATAAGGGCGCGCCAAGGAAGACCCGGCTGCGTTTTCTACGCCCTACTCAAGCGGACGCCAGATGTGCGCCGCATATATGATACCTCCGTGTTCCTCATGATGCGGGGGGTCAAGATAGAGGCGTGGCGTGGAAAACGCGGGCCCGCACAGTGTCACAGGTGCCAAAAGTTTAGGCACTCGTCGCACCAGTGCAACCGCCCGCTCGCCTGCGTAAGATGTGGAGAGGGGCACGCAGCGAGAGACTGCCCACGCCCTCGGGAGGAGCCGGCCACCTGCGCAAACTGCGGTGGCCCGCACCCGGCGTGCCACGTCAAGTGCCCCGTTTTCCAAAAGGAAATACAGAACAGGCGGGCGGGGACTGTCGCCTTGACAACGAACTCGCGCCGCCCAACACAGCCGGCTGGAGACAGCGTCAGGCAGGTGGAAGAAGGCCACGGCGGCGCGACCCTGATGGCGGCAGCCAATGGGCCCACAACGCGCGGAGAGGCCACCTCTTCCAGACGGAGGAGGAATAAGAAACGAGGGGGGAAAGGGAAGGAAAAGGCACAACCCCCCCCCCCTGCACAGAACCCAAACAGAACGACCAAGGCAGAGGTTTCGCAGGCCGCCCCCGCCCAGAGCAAGGCGCAGGTCAAACCAATCGAGAACGCGGCGACTAAAGGCGCCGGTGTTACAAAGAAGAAGAACCCGAAGGTACAAACAACGACCACCGAGGCTACCGGCGCCTCAGTGGCAGTTAATAAAGAATTCATGACCTGCGCCATAAAGATCATGATGGACCTAATCCAGGCCATCGGACGGGGGCAGGATCCACAACAAGTCATCCTAGATGGCCTAGCCACCTTACTAACGCTTACCCATGGCTAGGCCACTGCGGGTAATCAATTGGAATGCCCGCGGCCTGCGAAATAAGGTCGCCCTCCTCCGTCATCTTCTGAGGGACCAGGATATCGACGTGGCGTTGATAAACGAAACACACCTGGGACCCGAAGACAAGATGAAGTTCCCAGGTTACCACATATACCGTAAAGATGAACGGTCGGCATTCAATATCAGATATCGCGGTCTGGCAGTGCTGGTGAGGCGAAGAGTCGTCCATCAAGAGCTGCCCCCCTCGATGTCGCATAATTCATTGTACACGCTGGGCGTACAGATCCACGTGGCCGGCGAGGACCTGCGCGTATACGCCGCATACAAGCCACCCGCAACACAGTTAGACCTGGCTGAGTTGCGGGCCTTGCTCTTCACACAACACCCAACGATCCTCGCCGGGGACTTCAACTCGAAGCACCCAGCGTGGAACTCATACCACATGAATACTCAGGGGAGACGACTCTTCGCGGACGCGGAAGCCTTTGGCTACACAGTGTCCGGCCCAGAGACGCCTACCCGGTACCCGGACGACCCCAATCACATGCCGGACGTGCTGGACATTGTGATCCACAAAGGGCTAAGCTGCCAGATCGCACAGCACGTGATAGACGACGAGCTGCAGTCGGACCACCAACCTGTACTCGTCGTCATATCTGGAATGCCGACCCGACAGAAGCCACCAACGCCACGTCGACTCCTGGACTGGAAGAAGTACACAGAAAAGGTTGAGGCCACGACGCCAACTCGGCCCATCGCTACCGCCGCTGACGTCGATCAGTTTGCGGAAGAAGTCACTGCTTGCGTCCAACACGCGATAGAAGAGGCGGTCATACCACGACCGACGCAGGGGAGAGGGCTATTGCCGCCCCTGCCACCGCGACTACGTGCTATGATCGCCGAGAAGAGACGCTTACGCAAGCAGTGGCAACAAACAAGATGTCCGACCATGAGGACCCAACTGAATCGACTCGCGGAGAAGGTAAAGGCCGAGTTACAAGCGTCGGCCACCGCGAGCTGGGAGGAACACATTTACGCCACGGCTGACAGCTGGCCGTCAATACACAAACTGTGCAGAACATTTACAAATACCCCAGCCCCGGTGCGCCCACTAAGAGGCAACGACGGGGCTCTTAAGTACGTAGCGGAGGATCGCGCGGAGGTCTTCGCCGAGCACCTGGAGCGTCAGTTCCGACCGAACCCGACTGACCAGCACGCACACGTCGCGGCAGTCGAGCAACACCTTGGGGACTACTTCGCGACGCCGATAGCTCCCGAGGAAGACCCGATATTTTTCTCGCCGGGCGCAGTCAGACGCGCCATCCTAAGAACGAAGCTCAGAAAGGCTCCCGGGGCCGACGGCATCACAAACGCCGCGCTACGCCACCTGCCGCACCGTATGGTGGCGGCGCTGGCGCGCCTGTTTACGGCGGTGCTGCGCACGGGGGCCTTTCCCGCCGCGTGGCAGGAGGGGCGCGTCATAATGCTGCCCAAGGCGGGGAAAAATGTATCGAAGCCGGAGAGCTATCGGCCCATCACTCTGCTGTCCACCATCTCCAAGGTGTTCGAATCGCTCCTGCTGCGACACCTTACGCCACACATTACGCCGAGGCCTGAGCAGTTCGGTTTCAGGGCGGAGCACAGCACGACGCTCCAGCTGTCGAGAGTACTCTACCAGCTGTCCACGACAATGAACAAGAAAAAGTACGCGGTAGCAGTACTTCTCGACATGGAGAAGGCCTTCGACCGCGTATGGCATGAGGGCTTAGTTTACAAACTAGCCACCTCCGACACGCCCCGTCGCGTTGTCAAAGTGGTCCAATCTTTTCTGTCCCACAGGAGCTTCAGGGTGCTGGTCGACGGAGCACTCTCTGCACCCCGCCCCATCGAGGCGGGAGTACCACAAGGCAGCTGCGTATCGCCTGCGTGTTACTCACGCTACACCGACGACATCCCAACCACAGCTGACACGACGCTCGCGCTGTACGCCGACGACGCCGCGTACATCTCAACCTCACTGAGTCCCAAGTACGCGGCGAAGAAGATGCAGCGCGCGCTGAATATGCTCCCGGAGTGGCTCGTCAAATGGCGGCTATCCGTAAACGTGAGTAAAACGCAGGCTATGCTCACTGGCCAAAAACACCCTCCACCACCCCTGAAGCTCATGGGAGCTGAGGTCGCGTGGTCGTCGCAGGTCAAGTACCTCGGCGTCACCATCGACCGTCAGCTCTCGATGCGGCCGCACGTCGTGCAAGTCGTGGCGCGGACAAGGGTCGCCCGTGCACTGCTCTACCCAGTGCTCTCGTCCCGCCTCCCGGCGCGTGTCAAGCTGGGCGTGTACAAGCTGTACATACGCCCGCTTCTGACATACGCCGCCCCCGCCTGGTTCGCCCTCACTAGCGAGTCGTCACGCAAGAAGCTCAGTGCGCAGCAGAACCTGACGCTGCGCACCATATTCCACGCCCCTCGCTATGTGAGGAACGATGTTATCAGGCGGGACTCCGGGACTGAGAGCCTGGAAGAGTTAGTGCAGCGCCTCGCGAAGGCAATGTTCGCGCGTGCCGACGCCTCTGCTTGGCCCCACGTCAAGCACTTGGCGCCCTGGCATGCGCGCCCGCCTGACGCGAGGCGGCTCCCCAGAGATCTGCTCCCGACAGACGTCGCGGCCGCATCCCCCCCGGACTTGACTCCTGGGTAAGTCGCCCCACTTTACACGCAGCTTACTCAAACAGCTATACTACGCATAACAACACTTCACCTAGTACGTAACGTGTTCTAAGTTAATATAGGCACGTTACGTACTAAAACACTCATTCATGACTCTACATGCGCTATACATAACTAGCACCGGATAGCAGCGCACGCTATTCGGTGCAGACGCACTGAGCGGCGACACACAATACAATGCCGCTCACACATACATTCTCGGCTCTGCGGTTCGAAACGTAACCGGCTAGATCTGGAAGCGGGACGAACGAGAGCCCCGCACTCACTATAGGTGCGTCAGAGTCGACACCCTCGTCGCCGGTCGGCTCCCGCTGGGCTTCCCCCGTATGGAGATTTCACCTGGCGGGGTCAGACCGCCGGGGTGTCGTGAAGAAACGACGCCGAAAATCGGCGTCGCGGCGCGCCTATAGTCACACAATAGCAATGAATCACGCGGGTGTGCGTTGCCGTTCACTTTTGAACAGGCGCTTTCAACGCACACCCGAACATCTAAGCCGTAACTAGGCCACCCAATGACGGTCCCGTATTGACGGGACACGGTATTGCTCCTGCGACCTGGGGGCGAAGCCCTGAGGCCGCTCGCCGCGCCCCTCGCGGGGCGCAGCGACTGCCAAGGTTTTTGGGCAGCCAGTCTTGTTTCAATCGTCGCGGTGTACACATCAGTCTCGTTCCGATCGCCGCGCTGTACACACGCCTACGCTCTCGCTTGAACATTGTGCTACTGTGAAGATTGTGAAGTATTGTAAAGTGAATAAATAGTGTTTGCTCGTTTTCAAGATTTTTCCTTTTCAACCCTGCTATCCTGAATATCGAACAATAGCCTATAGCCTTTCTCTATAAATTGACTATTTAATTAAAAAATAATTTTTCAATTCGAACCAGTAGTTCCTGAAATTATCGCGTTCAAACAAACAAACAAACTCTTCAGCCTTATATTATTAGTATAGATAGCTGTTGCCCGCGACTTCGTCAACGTTTCCGTCGTTTTTCGTAAAAAAAAAGTAGCCTATGTCCTTCCTCACGGTTCAGAGATTTTGATGTAACAGACAGATTAACTTTCGTAATTTAGTAGGGAAATATAATATGTCAATCTATAATACTGTTGAAAAATATCGCAATACCGAACCGCACAATATTATTGTTAATAGCTGTGCCCGCGACTCCGTCAGCGTGTAACTCCTTGTGTGTTATTAAGTTAATGTATTGGTAATATTGTTTAGATCACGTTCACATGAGGCTTAAGTACCTATAGAACGAAAATACTTCAGCGCAAAGCTTCCGGGTAAACTATGTTGAAAGTTGACCCGTCCGGCACGTGAACATAAAAGATTCCTGGAACTGCTAAACCGGGAAAGAGCGACGTACAACTGACCATGCGAGAAACAACTGACACCGAGATCTACTCCAGCAACACGAAAAGTCTGCCCTTGAGCCTTATTAATTGTCATTGCATAACACACCGATACTGGGAATTGCGTTATTTTAAATTGGAATGGAAAATTATTTGGTATTATGGGAATTCTGGGAATAAAGACGATTTCTCCTGCACCGCAACCTGTTAAAATTTGAGCCTCGATTATATTTTGTTGCAACTGGGTTACTTTTAGCCGAGTTCCATTGCAAAGTTGTGGTGATTTTAAATTTCGGAGCAGAATAATAATCAGAAAGATTCGAACTGCTAAGCTATCGGGAGTTACACGTGTTATTGTGAGTCAACCATAAAAGATAGATATATGCTGTCGTGGGATAGTTTTTATATAATTTTAAGGAGAACATTTCTGTCATAAATGATTTCTGTGTAGCTTTAACCATTAAGGTTGGACTCGCGACGGAAGCTTAAAAAATGGAGTAACTTCTCCCGTTTTCCCAACATTTCCCTTCACTGCTCTGCTCCTATTGATTGTAGCGTGATGAAACGTATACTATAACCAGCTCAGGAGTATGAAAAATAATTGTACCAAGTTTCGTTAAAATCCGTCGAGTAGTTTTTGTTTCTATAACGGTTATACAGACAGACAGACAGACAAAAATTTTACTGATTGCATTTTTGGCATCAGTATCGATCCCTAATCACCCCCTGATAGTTATTTCGTAAATATATTTCATGTACAGAATTGACCTCTCTACAGATTTATTATAAGTATAGACTAGTACTCAAGCGGGGCTTCGCTCCCGTGGATTCTATCACGGTAAAAACATAACTCTCTTTTTTTGCAGTCGCGTAAAAAGTAGCCTATAACCTTCCGCAAGCTTCAAGCTACTTCCATACCAAATTGCATCCAAATCCACCCAGTACTTTCAAAGATTAGCGCGTTCAAGCAAACAAACAAACAAACTTTTCCGCTTTATAATATTAGTATAGATATCATCTATTGATAGGCCAAACCAGTAATGAACTATTGAACTGTCCATATTCTCTATATTTTCAAAGTCTAAATGAACTGACTGTGACTGTTTTAATAAATCGGTAAAGTCTTCTATTTGCCTTGCTGTGAATGTATGGATTGGGTTTTCCCCTTCAATTAGCTCATTTCCAAAAGTATTAAATTTATGGTAGCTACATATCCTATTTAATGAAGAAACATAATAATTAAAATCAATAAACAGTCTTCCGTAAATATGCAGGCACTGTAAGCCTCTCTGGTTGATTGCATCTAGGATAAAAGCAATACTGCTGGCTGATTGGAGCCCTGATATAATTTGGCATATATATAGTTGCTTCAGGAGCTGGTTCAGCTATGGTGCTAGGTTCTCCTGTATCTATTTCTTCATTGCTGACTGCTTCGGTATTGCCAGCTTCGTTATGGGATGGTTCTGTGGGTAGTGGTTGAGTTGAAGTAGATGCCTGTGTGAACTGGGGTATTGCACGTCTTGCTCGAGTCCAACAAGAATGGTAAACCAGATCTGTTGAGGTTAGCTGAAATTAAACAAAAAAAAAACATTCTTAACTATGAAATGATTTTTGATATGTTATACATACAATTCCATTTAGTGTTTGCATATTAAGAATCTAATATTTATTTAACTGCAGGCTAACAGAAGCCTTACTATTTAAAAGTAATTTGTTGTAATATTGTCGGCTGCGGCGACCTCTCGCGCCCTGCTCTGGTCCAGACCATGGTGCGAAGCGAGAGGGAATGGGATGCAGTCGCCTCCTTCTGCGAAGCAGTCATGCTAGCGAAGGAGGAGGCCGAACGCGTGAGGGAGGGGCAACACTCCTCCTCGCGCCCCAGCCGCCGCTGGAGACGCCCGGGGCGTTGGTTCGTTCGCGAACCAATTTCTGGCCACCGAAGGTGCTGGCCTGCGGACGACGAGCAGGGGTCGCTCACCATCCGGTAAGGACCAGGCCCGGGTCGGCGGCGCGTCGTGTTCCACGCGCGCCTCAAAGAGCTATCAACACCAGTGACAGGTTGCGGGAAAGTTCTATCGAGATACCGCTACCCCGGAACTTTAGGCCAGCCAAAGGAACAGGGTACGTTTTTAGTCAGTAGAAGTCTGACACACCCTTCCGCTTAACCCAGAGCGGAAGAAGTCATTCGAAGATTTTCCCACCCAGATAAAAAAGGATATCTCCTATGTCCAATCACAGGTAACACAGCACTTGAAAAGGTAGAACTTAAAATGTTAATAGCACTCACCTGCCGTGGTATAATCCATTCTGCAATTATAGTTCGTATTTGTATGTCTCTTGTGCCTGTATTACTGTGGTATAGATGATGAAAGCGCCTTCTTAATACAGATATACCACAGTTTACACATATTTGTCGATGCCCAACACTTTGTTCTTGTGGAGCAGAATGCTGTTGTGCATTCCTTGCCAAGAAAATCGCAGCAGAAAAAAAATCACGAGTCGCAAGGAAACAGCACCAAACAAAATGTTTAATGTCATTTGTCAATTATGAATTACGATTTACTTGACGTAAGGATTGACACTGAATTGGTTAAATGGATCGTAGTTAGAAGCCCGATAATGGACAAACCTTTTTTGTCTATAAATAAAATAATAAAAGCGAAACAACTACATAATAAAATAGAATTTCCAGAAATCAATTTTTTTTTCAGTAAAGTTGACATCCTTACTTTGACAGGATTGACCAGCGACCGGAAGTATTAAATAAGGCAATAAACGATTGAGTTTCGTAATTAAATCGGCTTTTAATTCCGGAGTTTTCATTACAAATAAGTAATAGCAATATTTTAGTTACTAAATGGGTATGTTTTTTGTATTTATCATATTGATGGGCAAAATATGGCCAAGAATGAACATTTCCATTTAGATTTAAAATGTAACGTATAGATATCTTTTCTACAAATTACGGTTGATGCGACGCCGTGATCTCATACCGTCCGAATACGCAATACGACTCGATGTGTTGGTCTATAATTCTATATTATATGACGTATCAAAGTAACGAGTAACGATACGATAGTAACGAGTACTAATGGCTATAGTAACGAATACATACGGGAACGCTTTTTTTCACCTCTTTTTCACACCTCTAGACAAAATGTCTCTTTGACTAAGGAATGACTAAGGAAAAAAGAATAGACATGAAATACCTACGAAAAAAGCGTGCATACCTATTGCCGATTGCGAGTCTGGCACAAAGATGGTGGCTTGCCGTAGAGCTGCGCGCATTATAATATCGATAGTTGAATTGCACGGTGCTTACAGAATTCAAAATTGTCGAAAATGAGTTTTACGTTTAAGAAATTCATGGCCCTTTGCTTTAAGTTTTTACTATTTTTAAATAATTTCCCTATAAGTCTTATTTCGTTTCGCAAGTATTAAAAAAATAGGCCCCCAATCCAGATGCACACGTTTCTTTTAGCTTTCTTCAGTTTTATTTACGTGGTAATGCGAGCTATTAAAACGCACACGCTCAGAATGTCATTTTCACAGAACACTATTACCCTAACGGTCATTTTACATGGCAGGCAGGCCACGTGGATACTGAATAGATGCTACTGCAATTAAATTAACGATCTATATTTTGTACTTGTACAGGTATGTTCATAATAAAACAAATTTTACTATGGTGTGGTATGTCTATCCCATTTATTCCCAGTTGCCACCGCGGCGATCACGAATAAAAAACTGTAGCCTTGTGATCGCTGTGTTCATTGCTCGCTTTTTCCTGTGAGCGTAGTATGCGACCGAAATTGCGGCCAGAACAACTGTGGCGACCACGCTCAACATAGTGGGTGCGAGTAAAAAACCTTCTACACACAGTGCCGCCGGCTGGGGAGGATGCCGCGCGCGGCTCAGGGTTACTTAGCGCTTGGAATTAAGATTGAGTTTCGTGCGGACTTCTAGTTTCTGCGACTTGTGCCGGGGCATATGTGTAGGAGCCTTATTAGAGTATCACTATTACTGATTAGCATACCACGACTGCAGTACCTGTACCTAAGGTCTATAATTACCAATGAAAAGAATAAATAAATACAAAATACGGTTTGTTTTCCTCGTTTGTCAGACTATACTTATTTTTATTAACTAATAATATAACGTAACATTTTTTTATTTTTTATTTAAGTACTACTTGGCTCGATCGTTCATAATAAAACAAAAATTATCATTTTACACAGATTTATTGAAAACTATAAAAGCCGTTGATCCCAGTCATACTCAAGTTCTAAAATACAAATATGTATACACAATAATCAAATAAGAGCACGTTGTGCAAATTTTATACAAATATACACATTAATAAAACATGAGCACTTGAACAAACAAAAGAAAAATACAAGCTACACAATCCTTACTTATTAATATTATTATAAGTGCGAAAGTTTGTTTGTAAGGATGGATGTTTGTTACTCAATCACAGCTGAACGGATTTTTATGAAATTTGGCACAGATGTAGATTATAGTCTGGATTTTCTTACTCTGTCTTCTCACTTTTTCATTTAATGTTTTATTTTTTTTCTTCTGATGTTCACATTTTGATTTTAATTTTTGAATCATTTCAAGCGCTTCATCCTGAAACCAAAAAAAACGCATTAACTTCTAATTTTCTGCAACTTCGTTCAAGTTTTTGCCGTAAATTAATTTGAAATTACCAGTTACGCTGCCCACAGTACATGCAGTAACATATTATAAAATAGAACACTTACATCTGCATAGCTAGAAGTGCTGCAGACAGGCTCCTCTTCCAGTGCTTTGTGAGAAAATTGGGCTGGTAACTGTAAAGAAATAACAACAATTTTTTATATTGAGTGAGTTTGTATTTAAAAGTCAAGCTTGCATATCACACTGGAATTTTGCTTCAAATGCGGACACCTATATTTTATCCCTTCAACCTATAGATCCCGCCAAGAACTAAAACTTCTGCAAAGGAACCATGACTTTTTTATCATTAGTTTTGAAGTTATTTGAAAACTCGAGAAAACTCCATATGTTTCGTCCAACGTGAAACAGAACGCACCTTTTTGGTTGGCAACATTATTATCTATTGTCTTTGACTTTTTTTCTCTTGACAGATAACCTTTTGCTCTGTTGAAAAAATGTCCATCGTTGGGACCCTTTGATTTAATTGTAATTGGAAATATCCGGTGGAATCGCCTGTTGTAACCGATAGTTTGGTCGCGATTAACGATAAGTTGAAATTGTAATCCCGAATTGACGAAAAACCTGGGATATTTTGAACCATAACGCCGTATTGACGCCAGACCGAATGGCACGCGAATTTGTTGAAAGTAATAGTGAATTGGTGATAAATAGCTGCTCCAATCTGGTGCGAAGTTTGTGCTACATCCCGGCCTGGACCACACATTGAAGCTTGCGTCCTTTGTGACCGCCGTGACACCACTTCACAACATTACACAATCATACACACTAATACATATCGCACGGTCGTGATCTACCAAGGTCGCACGCTGTCGTCAACCAGCCACAGGTAAGTGTGCATGTTGGAATATCTAATTGTGTAAAGTTTAATTATGTATTGGTAAGGCCGGAGAGCCTATTGTTTGTTTGCAAGCAACGGTAAGGCTCCACGTACCGTGGACTGTTCGACCATACCAGTTACCGTTGGCTGGCTTATTGTAGGACCGAATAAACTGGTAGCAGAGCGTGGTTCTGTGAATACTGCCGGGACCGCATTGTGAGGACCTGCATCTTTGGGAACCTTCGTCCATCAACACTTGTCCACATTACACGTTTCAATTACTCATTACCTACCTACACAATAGCACGGACGTGGCCTGAGGAAGGTCGTAGCTTGTCGTCTCTACAGCTCAGGTAAGTCTAGGCTATAAGTTTACCTATTTATTAGTAAAGCCTAAGAGGCTACCTATTGTTGGTAAAGCAACGTTTAGGGCTCCACGAACCGTGGACAGTACGGACCATCCAGTTACCGTTGGCTGGCTGATTGAAGGACCGAACAAACTGTTAGCAGAAGCGTGTCTTATAATATAAGATCCACTAAGTAAATTGGAAGTTTTGAACATTGTTAAAAATAACTTAATAAGTTTGAATATATTGTTTTGTCAGCCGGGCTCAAATAGTATTTGTAATTTGTACTGTAGTCCCTTGCTATTGTACTGACAAAGTAAGATTTATTTGTGAAATTAGGAATTATTAGGTTGTATTTGGTACATAATTTGGTATATTTGTTGTAATTAATAATTTAATGTCGCTGATCTGAATTTAAAAGTTTATCTAAATAATAATCACACATTTGTTAACATAACAAGACTTGAATTGTGTGTATTGGTTTATTGCTTATAGTATTTATTGGATTGTGTTATTGGAGATTGTCCGGCACAATATTATACATTCAATTGTTATATTTAATTGGTGTTGATCCCGCACAATATATACATTAAATTGTTATTTTTTCAGTAACTAGCCATCTGTAGCAAGCTAGATTCATACTTGGAATAAGTACAGGGTCGGATTTAGGCCTGAAATAAATTGAATTTCAGTTTTATTGTGGTGAAATTGTTCGGTTGGCTAACAAGTCATTGTTTGTTTGTTTGGTTAATTTTAGCCTGTTTGTATTGATATTTGATTGTTGCAATGGCCTCATTAAAGGCAGTCAGGGAGTCTGCTGCCGGATTGGCCTCACAGTTGAGATGGTTCACATCGGCAGCAGCAACGGTTGAGCGTTTGGACTTGGAAGAGCTCACCCTTGCTCGGTACGGGTGCTTGAATGAGAGGATCAAGTCAGCTGATGCTGCGCTCACACGCTTCAACGAGTACATCATGGACGTGGATTTGGGGGTGATGGACCAGGCAGCCCGCGATAGGGTTTTGGGTGACTATGACCAGATTGTCCACCTGGGGGATGTCATAAGTCAACGAGCCCGAGAAATTTTGAAGAGCCGGGTGCCTAATGCGGCCAAGCCGCAGACCCCCGTTGTTACAGGCCCTGGACTATTGGGTAGGCTGCCCACCCTGGAGCTGCCACATTTTGACGGTCGCTTGGACCACTGGCTGAGCTTCCTAAATCTTTTTGAAAGTCTTGTGGATGCACGCTCGGACCTCGGACCTGCCCAGAAGTTGGCCTACTTGTTGTCCGTTTTGGAGGGCGAAGCCAGAGCCTTGGTGCAGCACTTGCCGGTGACGGACTCCTCCTACCCGACCGCTTTGGAGCTTCTCTCCCGACGGTATCAGAACAAGCGCTGCCTGGCTGATGTGCACATCGGCCAGATTTTGGGGCTACCGGCCATTACCAGCACGTCGGCGTTGCGCACTGACTTGCTGAACCCGTTGGTCTCAGCGACCCACGCCCTGAGACGCTTGGAGTTACCGGTAGAACATTGGTCCTACTTGTTGGTGCACATAGTGCTGCAGTTGCTCCCCGCGGAGTTGAGGTCACGTTTTGAGCAGAAGTATGGTGGGGATAGTGCCACCCATCTTCCCCCCTTTGACGACCTCCTCAAATTTTTGGAAGACGAGTGTCGGTTTTTGGATAACACTCGTGGCGCCACGGGGTCACCCCCACTACCTTCTTGGCCTAGAGACCAGGGACGGACTAGGGCTAGGGGGCCTGTTGATGTTCGCCCCGCCCCCCGTTTTGCTGGCGCCCGGAGTCCTCATCATTGTGACTTTTGTAAGGCAACGGGGCATGTCATGGCGCGTTGCCCGGCCTTTTTGAATTTGCACGTAAGTGCCCGCCGCCGCATTGTCAACGCACGCCGCTTGTGCTTCTCGTGTTTGGGGGCCCACTTCCAACGGGACTGCCCCATCCCCCGCCCGTGTAGAATTTGTAAAGGGTCCCACCTTGAGATTTTGTGCGCCAACGCGAACCGCTCCAGCAGATCATCTTCTGAGGAGGGTTCGCGCAGGGGGGGGGTACCCCGGAGACGAGCACCGGGCTGAGGCCCGCAATTCTGTTCGCCGCCCTCCACCCCCCGCGCAAGTTGAACGGGAGCCCCGCGAGCGCCATTTGGTCTCCCCTCGTCAGGGAGAACGCGCGTTGGCTGCTAGGCAGCAGTGGCCGGATCGGCACCGCTGCCTTTCCCCTCCGTTGGCGGAACGTCCCCGGTTGGAGTCGCGCCCTCCGCCATTCAGGCATCCGGTGGGATATGCTCCTCCAGTGATGGCGAGCGGCTCGGGACACCGCGCGGGCGAATATTTTGAATGTTGGCCTCGTCGTGAACGAGGGCAGCCTGGATGCGGCGATCGGTCGCCGCCCAGGCATCGCTAAGAAATTGGCGCCTGCTCCGCTAAAGGACCCCCCCCCCCGATCAGGACGGTTTTGTTGCCAACGGCCTCGGTCAAGGTCTGGGGACCCTTGGGTGACTCGATTGTGGTCCGTGCCATTTTGGACACGGGAGCCCAGGGTTGCCTTTTGTCGTCTTGGTTAGCGGGACAGGTTGGCCTGAAGGTCGAACGGTGAACGTGAGGTGAACGACTTTTCAGGCAAGATTTGAGGAATTGGCGAAACGGCTGTCACCACTGTTGAGGGAAGGACCTGGTTTGAACTCACCCTTGTGAGTTGTCTTTACCCTAAAATTGGTGCTCCTGCCCTTGTTATAACAGAACTTGGTTGGGACGAGCCACTTCGGGAGGCCCTGTTGGAGGACTGGCTCCAGTTTGTATCCGCACTCCCTGCGGTGCTTCTTGTGCGTCTCTTAAACCACGTTGCGCACACCTTGGGCGGAACTGTCGACATTCGGGCTTCTTACGCCTGGACGGACAGTCAAATTGTTTTGTGTTGGTTGAAGACGTCCGTCCACTCTTTGGAGGTCTTTGTTGCGAACCGAGTGTCGCAGATTCAAGGTTCTGAAACGACTTTGATTTGGAGGTACGTGCCTGGTGACCTGAACCCGGGCGACGTGGCCTCACGCGGGTGCATGGCCCCCCACTTGATTGCTCACCCCCTCTGGTGGGGACCGGACTGGCTGACTCGCCCCGAGGACGATTGGCCTCGAACGCCAGTCTTGATGTCGGATCCCTTGCCCGGACTTAAGGTGTTCGCTGTTGGGACGAAGGATCCTCCGTTTGATCCTGATTTTTTGTTGAATCGATACCGCTCCCTCGACAAATTGTTGAACGTTTCCTCGTGGATCAGGCGTTTTGGCCATAATTCTAGGAATCCAGGGGACAAGCGCCTGTCACCAGTTCTCTCTCCTCAAGAGTGACAGGAGTCACTCCTCCTTTGGGTCCGCTCTGTGCAGCAGGCTGCACACTTTGAGAAGGAGATCGAGGTCTTGAAGTCTGGTAGGGTTAAGTTGTCGGGAGCCATTAGTAAGTTGAATCCCTTCTTGGACCAGACGGGTCTTTTGCGTGTTGGAGGACGGTTGAGGCACTCTAGCCTTCCTTATGGGGCCCGTCACCCCCTTTTGTTGCCCAAGGAGGGCCACTTGGTTCAATTGTTGGTGACTGATCGTCACATTAAGAACTCGCATGCCGGTTGTAATGCGCTGTTGGCCATTCTGCAGCGAGAAATTTGGATTTTGCTGGCTGATCGTGTCAATGAGGCGAGGCCCTTTGCCGGCGTCGGAACGGACTTTGCTGGTCCCCTTTTCTTGAAGACGTCCACACTTCGAAATAGTAAGATTGTTAAGGCTTATTTGTGTGTTTTTGTCTGCCTGTCAACCAAGGCAGTACATTTGGAGCTGGTAACCTCCCTCTCGACAGAGGCCTTTGTGGCGACTTTGGACAGATTTGTGTCTCGCCGTGGGTTACCTTCTTTGATTAGGTCTGATTGCGGTACGAATTACAAGGGTACAAGTAACTATTTGAAGGAGGTATACGCCTTCCTTAATGAGAGCCAGGTTGACATTGGTAATAGTTTGGCCCGCCGAGGGGTCACTTGGTTGTTTGACCCGCCAGCCTGACCCCATTGGGGGGGTATTTTTGAGGCCGCGGTGAAAGCGGCAAAGGGACACTGGCGGAGATTGTTGGGAGACACCATTCTCACCTTTGAGGAACTAGCTACGGTATTTTGCCGCATTGAAGCTGTGTTGAATTCGCACCCATTGTGCCCGCTCTCTTCGGACCCGAATGACTTGGAGGCTCTAACACCGGGCCATTTCTTAATTGGACAGCCACTTGTCGCCTTGCCGGAGTACCCTTTTGTTGATGTGAGCCAAAATCGGCTTACCATACAATCGGCCAACCTTAAGCCTTTGTATGGGCGCAGGGGGCGCTTTCTCAATTTGGTGGCTGGCACCGACGGGGTCCCTCGTTTTGTTGAGGTTTTAGTGGACGGATCTATCATAAAGAGAGCGGTCGCAACTTTGTCAAGGCTTCCAATTGATTAGCGGAGGGGTAAGCCCGTCTGGGGAGGTAGATGTTTCGTCCAACGTGAAACAGAATGCACCTTTTTGGTTGGCAACATTATTATCTATTGTCTTTGACTTTTTTTCACTTGACAGATAACCTTTTGCTCTGTTGAAAAAATGTCCGTCGTTGGGACTCTTTGATTTAATTGTAATTGGAAATATCCGGTGGAATCGCCTGTTGTAACCGATAGTTTGGTCGCGATTAACGATAAGTTGAAATTGTAATCCCGAATTGATGAAAAACCTGGGATATTTATCAAGTTTTAAAAAAAAATCTAATTTATTTTTTATTTGGTTAGTCTCATTGTATCCGCATTTTATTTTAACACGAACAGTTTTGTATTATAATATACTATATTATAAAAAAAAATCAGGTGTGGATAATGCGGGACTTCCGAGTTATTGAATTTTTATTTTTGAGGTTTATAGGGCCGTCACCTACTTTACTATAACTATTCTTGTATAATTTTGACTGCCAATTTACTATCTTTCTTGATGTAAAATTAAATACATGTGTTTTTATTTGGTGTCAAATTAAGTATTTCAAGTTAGATTCCTGACCACACTGTGGAATTTTGCTTCCATTGTGGACACCTATATTTTATCTCTTCATCCTATAGATTCAGCGAAGAACTAAAACTTCTGGGAAGGAAATATGATTTTATTATGTTCAGTTTTATATTATGCTATATAAAATTATGCTGACGTTAGCAAAAAACTGTTTTTATTTGAACATTTAAAAATAATGATGTTACATAGATCATTGTTTTACTACAGTAAAAGTACAATATCTAACTCCTTACAAAGTTTAGGCATTGATTGCACCTACGATGTAAAAAGAGTAATCATTTTTTTTGCTATTTTCACTAAATTATGGTTTTCTCCGTATTCCTATCGATTCCGTTTCTGATTTTAAAATTAAATTGTTAATGCTTAAGCCATTTCATTTTCTTTACTCTTCATCATCCGAAGATATTAAAACTTCTTCAGATGGTAAAATAACATTTTCATCATCTTTGGTTTCTTTAAGTAAGTCCTCGTGATTCAGAACATTTTCCGTTGATGATTTTAAAAGCCAAAGAACTTTTTCAGGAAGAACCAAACGCTTGTTATTTTTTTGGCGACTACCGAGTGACATCATGGGTAGAAATGGATCTGAAGATTCTAAAGCTCGGTGAAATAGGTCAAGTACAGTTGTCTTCCGGTTTAATTTTCTCGTATGGTGTTCCCTATCGTAACGCCAGAATTTGTTACGAGATTCTGAAGCTTGCTCACTCAGCATACCAATTGGTAGCAGACTAGACTTTATAATTTGACTCCCGTGAGCTAATATTTTGTGAAGTGTAACTGACATGTAGCACCTCTCGTATTTTTCTACATATTTAGAAGCGAAATTAACACAAAATTCGTGAAACTGTTCATGATCTATTTCAAAATTACTTGACAGCGCTACTAATATAACATGTAAATCATCTACAAGCCATTCTTCGACGCCTAGAATGTTCGCAAATGCAAATATAGAACAACAAAATAACAAACAAACAATTTCCGAAACCACTCAAATCATCGCAGAAGTGACAGAAATTAACATTGGACAAGTAAATGCTCCTTCTACATCCAGAGAGATGGAATGCATCATAGAACCACCAAACGCTACTCCTATTTTATAGGATCCTTCCACTTCTAAGCAATACGAGAGTCTGAGCAATCGTCACCAGCGCCGTGTATCGAAACGTCTTACAGATGAATTACAAGATCAGCCTGCAGCCAAAATATTAAAAGTTTTCGCCAAGATTGTAATAGATGAAGACGGAAATGAACTTAGTAGCAAATCTGCCGTTGATTTCGAGTTTATCATTAAAGAATGCCTAAAAACCCCTACTGGAGCAACAACAATGGCAAACATGATAAAATCTAATCGAAAAAGTGCACACCAACAACAGTATAGTCCTAACGAAGCTCTTTGTTTAATTATAGGCAGAAAGCTTACTGTTAAGGACTATATAACTCTCTATAATGGTGCAAAATCACGAGGACACAATATTTACCCAGCTTATTATAAAGTGCAATCAACGAAAAAAAGTGCTAACCCGATGACGAAGTTCTAGTGACAGAAAGAGAAGTAACAGTGTCTCTCCTTAGCCTGATTATGCACTCGTTTCGTCAACTCGTTGAATCATTAGATGAAATTATTAACGAGTACTGCAACCAAAAACAAATCGATACAATTCATTCCGTTTTTCAGGGTTCTTGTGGGTTTGACGGCAGTACGGGACAATCGGTATAAGCTAAGTTTTTCAGATGGCGAAACTGACGAACATAGTTTATTTTCAACAACTTTTATACCTTTAAGAATAAACACTAACGACGGTCTCGTACTGTGGTCAAACCCAAACCCTCAATCTTACAGATTTTGTCGCCCAAGCAAGATTCAATATCAATCTGAATCTAAAGAATTGACTTGAGGAGGAAATAAATGATCTCACATCTATTTATGCCGAAACTAGCGTCGGGCATAGTGTCATTGTGGATCCCAAATTATATTTGACCTTAATTGACGGCAAAGTATAATATTTAACGCAATTACGGATACTAAATCACAATTACGATGCGCGTGTTGCGATGCTACATGTACAGAATTTAATAAACTGGATAAGATTTCCGAGAGGCCAGTTAATTCGGAAGCGCTAAAATATGGTCTAAGCCCGTTGCACGCATGTATTAGAATTTTCGAGTTTCTTCTTCATTTAGAATACAAAAATGACCCAGCAGTGCGAAAGTGGAGAGTCTCAAAAAAATCGATAGAGGCCAAGATGGTTGAGGAGCGGCAAACAAGAATCCAAGCTGATGCTAAAATGTCTTTGGCATTCGATGTTGTAAGACCGAATTCAGGAACATCCAATGACGGAAACACAGCCCGCACTGCAGTATCGGACTTACATAGGAAAACATTTGCGAACATTCTAGGCGTCGAAGAATGGCTTGTAGAGATGATTTACATGTTATATTACTAGCGCTGTCAAGTAATTTTGAAATAGATCATGAAAAGTTTTACGAATTTTATGCGAATTTCGCTTCAAAATATGTAGAAAAATACGAGTGGTGCTACATTTCAGTTACACTTCACAAAATATTAGCTCACGGGAGTCAAATTATAAAGTCTAGTCTGCTACCAATTTGTATAGTATAGTAGCTTCAGAATCTCGTAACGAATTCTGGCGTTATGATAGGGAACACCATACGAGAAAATGAAACCGGAAGACAACTGTGCTTGAGGCAAATATCACCGAGCTTTAGAATCTTCAGATCCATTTCTATCCATGATGTCACTCGGTAGTTGTCAAAAAAATAACAAGCGTTTGGTTCTACCTGAAAAAGTTCTTTGGCTTTTAAAATCATCAACGGAAAATGTTCTGAATCACGAGGACTTACTTGAAGAAACAAAGATGATGAAAATGTAATTTTACCATCTAAAGAAGTTTCAATATCTTCGGATGTCGAAGAGTAAAGAAAATGAAACGGCTTAAGCCTTAAAATATTTATTTAATAATATATTTTTCCATTAGAATAAAATAAATAGATATATGCAATTTGACAACCCTATTTCCATAGAAATTCTATGGAAACTTTAGAAATTCAATATTTCTGAAGTCCCACTATTAACTTATTTGCTTTTTATTTTGTGTTGTTAATAACTATAATTTATTATGCATGATCAGAATTAAGATCAGATGCGGAATCGATAGAGTCTGGCAAACGAAAGTAGACACTCGAATTATTTGCAAACTTTTTATATGGCAATGCTATACTAATGTCAAACTCAATTTTCCAAAACAAGATGGCGTGTTGTAGGTGATTTGTTGTGATCTTGTTAATAGCGTTTATTCAGCGAAAAATGAACGAAACTATTAAAAGTGGAGTATGGGAGATGTTGTTTCGCATGATGTCTAAATATCAAGAAAAACAACAGGAGAAAGACGCTGAATTCAAACAAAAACAAGATTGTTTACGTGTTGTGTTCGATTTCATAAGTTAGTATGACGCTACTAAATTGATACTTTGTCGTAATTCATAATTTATATTTATCTTTTAGCGAGGAAAATATTTATCTATTTTGATTCACATTCATTTTATAGTACGTTAAACACCTTCATAATAATGCATTATAGTTATTTAACATACTATTAAATGTTGCATAGATTTTAACAATTTTTGTTTCTTTTATAGAAAATCTGGTGGATGTAGCAGGGGTTGATGAGATAGTGAAAACTATTGAAAAACTTACGGATTTAGAGCAGAAAGATAGGATAAGAACCTTCAATCACTGGTAAGTTTTTACTAGGAGTTTATAAATTTTATAAAGATGTAATTGAATTATAATATAATATTCCACAACTTTTTTGCACACATCGCTATCTAGTCCCAAACTAAGCAGAGCTTGTGGTATGGGTACTAGACAACTGATAAACATACATATATATTTCTAAATACATACATATTATAGATAAATTACACCCAGACAAAGAACAAATGACCGTGCTCATCACACAAACATTTGTCCTAGGTGGGAATCGAACCCACGATCTTGCGCATAGCAGTCAGGGCCACTGACCACTATACCAACGGACCTGTCATGTCAATTCATGATTTGCAGAACCTAATCATTCTTTTTTACCATTCTTTACAGAAGTGAGCGTTACTACAGTAAAAGAATTAAAAAGGAAGGTGCGCTTAAAGGCTATATAAATCCACAGTGTCCGACTTAGATAGTTTCGACATAGATGCTATTCGTAACAAAATTAACGAATTTTATATCGTTAGAAAACAAGTTTAAAACGAAACACCAGAAACAGTATATGAAGCTGATGAAATTCTGAAGCAGAATGGGCACGAGGTATTGCGCGGGTGTTGCGCGCCGACCTCCCTACAGGCGTCAGTGTAGTTTGCTACGCTGACGACACGCTGGTCCTGGCGCATGGGGGTTGCACGAGGCGGCGACCGAACTGGCGATGCGAGGGGTTGCGACAGTCGTAGAGAGGATCCGGCAACTGGGACTCGAGGTGGCCCTGCACAAGTCCGAGGCCATGTGTTTCCATGGCCGTCGGAACGCGCCACCTTCGGGTTCCCAAGTAACGGTAGGAGGAGTTCGCATCGGCGTCGAGACGACGATGAAGTACCTGGGACTCGTCCTCGACAGCCGGTGGATCTTCGTCGAGCACTTCCGACGTTTGGCTCCAAGACTGGACCGGGCGGGGGCTGCACTCAAGCGGCTCCTACCCAATCTAGGGGGGCCAAACGCCTCCTGCCGGAAGCTCTATGCGGAGATCGTGCGGTCGATGGCCCTCTATGGGGCCCCTGTGTGGGCGCTGAATTTGCAGCGGCGACCAGCTAGTCGGCTGGTCGCGTCTCAGAGGGTCATGGCTATCCGGATGATCCGGGGATACCGCACGATCTCTGGGGAGACGGCGAACCTCCTTGCCGGATTGCTGCCGTGGGATCTGGAGGCGGTAGCCCTCGCGCGCGTGCATAATTGGCGCGCAGAGGTGCTAAGCCGGGGTGAAACTCCGCTACCGCGGCAAGTCGCGGCTCAGCGGATAGAACTCCGGCGCGCGGCGCGATCTCACGGCAGCATGGAAAGAGCGGCTGTCGCAACCGAAGGCTGGGCACGCCGCAATCGCGGCGATAAGTCCCCTCTTTGAGGAGTGGCTGGAGAGAGGCCATGGCGTCCTCACCTTCCGCCTGACGCAGGTGCTGACCGGACATGGCTGTTTCGGGAGGTACCTGTTTCGGATTCAGCGGGAGGACACGCCCGGGTGTCATCATTGTGAGGACCACCTGGAGGACACGGTGGAGCATACGGTGGAGGTGTGCCCTGCTTGGGCGGAGCACCGTCGTGTCCTCGTAGAGGCGGTCGGCGGCGGCGACCTCTCGCACCCTGCTCTGGTTCAGACTATGGTGCGGAGCGAGAGGGAATGGGATGCGGTCGCCTCCTTCTGCGAAGCAGTCATGCTAGCGAAGGAGGAGGCCGAACGCGCGAGGGAGAGGCAACTCTCTTCCTCGCGCCCCAGCCAGGGCCGGATTAACCATTAGGCAGAGTAGGCAACTGCCTAGGAGCCCCGCGTCCACAAGGGGCCCACTGCACGCACCAACAAAAAAAAATGACTCATCGAACGAGAATTTAGAAGTGCGTGTGAACTGAGGGACCACACTGTTATCTCTCAAAATACAAATCCTTAGATTTAGTAGTAGAATTAAATGCGAGGTTCTTAAGTCCTTACTCCGGTAACCAGACCGCACTTAAGGGCCTATACTACCATCGCTTTTCACTATCTCGCTCGCACACTACTGGCCGCGGTCACGTGAGCAAGCGAGACAGGGTGGCAGGGAAAAGACTCCAAGACACCGATAATTTAGTTTATTTCTTTTTACGGTGAAAATAATGGTAATAAAAAAAAAGTAAATAACGTTAAGTTAAGAAAAGTTAGTTCAATTGATATGCAAAGTTTCATGATCTAATTTGAAGTTATTTTTGAATACCACAGCGGTTTATTGTTCGGTTTGGAGGTAACATTGGATTTTTTTTTCTATCAAGAAAATTTTATGGAATCGTGTTTTCGTCAAACATAGTACCTAAACTATGTATTTATTTCAAAATGATTGCTGCAGTATTTTCTACATAACGGACGATCATGCTAAGCCATTTGAGGTAGTAATCTAAAATCATAAAAAGAAATCGAGTTTAAATAATATTCACCTGTCGATATGTTTTATCGATAAATTTAAAATTCCGAACCGTAACTCTAACTCTCTGTTAACTAACAAATGATTTGCTTAAAAATCACATAATATCAACAGTAAAACAGTAAGTGATTACAGAAAAGCAAGTTTATCTTTATAAACTTTCCCAAAAATAGCAAAATCTTTCAAAATAATAGAAAAAACAAGATATTTTGAATGAATTCGGTTACTTACCTGTGCAACGTTCTATTGGGATGTTTTTGTTGCTTTTCATGCGGCAGCTTAACACACTGCACCTACCCATGATAAATGCAGTATTATGCAAGTTATTACACTATAAACAAGCACAATTTTCGCCTATTATCACTAAATTTTCTTCAAAACACTGAAACAAGCAAGTCGCGATGACAACTGATGTACTTGTTGTTGCTTGTTGGCTACTTAGAGTATAGAAATAATAGAAGGTCATTGGTTGGCTATGACAAAACATGGCGACCGGCCGCAGTGAGGTATTTTGTGACGTCACCAAAGTTATGTTGCCATTTTTGGCAATGATACAACTAATGTTGTCCTTTTTTACATATGATTACTCTCATAAGTTAAAAAGAGATGCCGATATATCAGTAACTATGCCGTCGAAATGCATCATATTCCTGTAACTACTTTTCGTATAGAATGTTTATGCCATGTCCTTCTTTTTTCCTTAGTCTGAGCAAAATGTACATTATAACTCAATGTTACAAACCTAACCTTTTACCTTTCAGTCAATCGACTCTTACAGGGTAACAGTACAAAATTACCTTACAAACATTTCCTTCAGCAGCTCGTTCCTAAAAGCGTTTCGTTTTGTAATGAGGACGCAATTCTTTCCAAACCTAACTTTTTACCTTTCAGTCAATCGACTCTTACAGGGTAACAGTACAAAATTGCCTAACAAAGATTTCCTTCAGCAGCTCGTTCCTAAAAGCGATTCCTTTTATAATGAGATCGCAATTCATTACAAACCTAACTTTTTTCCTTTCAGTCAATCAATCCTAACAGGGTTAGGTTACGTTATTGTTTGGTAATGCACTATTCGTGCTTATTGCCACTGACAATATTTTATTTTTTAGCGCTAGGTCGTAGCGCTACTTTAGTGCTATTGGTTGAGCACTATTATTAGAGATTATTTATAAGGTAGCGGAGATTTACTTTAGACATCACTTTGGAGAATAAGTTAGGGAGAGCAATGACAAGGCGTGAAGTCGCAGCAATGAATGTGGAATGAATGTTCTTTATTAAAATAGAATTGTGTATATATAATTGTAGTGTTTACATTAGTTAAACAGTGGTCACTGTGTGAGAGCACGGACCTCCGCCCGCGTCTCATATAACTGTTGATATTATATTTAATTTATAGCACTTAGAATAATATTCCTTTGTGCATTGTATGAGCGATTGGTTATCAAAGTGAAGGGTGGGCTGGTATGCTACAGGACTCCCCTTCAAGCGAAGCGTACCGGCAGTTTGATGATACGTCCTGAACGTGTCTGCTTGTTTTCAGCGGGATGTGACGTCAGGCTTGCTCTCGGTACTTCTGTTTTCTTGGTATCGCTGACTGTAACTGGTGTGGTAGATGGTAAAGTTTCTTCTGAGATAACGTATGCAGGTTTTAATCTATCTATCGATATGTTTGCTTGCCGATCGGGTAACTGTACTGTGTAAACTTTTTCTGTGCGGCTTATCACTCGGTAGGGTCCTTCGTATGGTGTTTGAAGTGGTTTCTTGACTGCGTCGGTTCTGATAAAAACGTGGGTGCACTTCAAAAGGTCTTGATGAATAAATACGGATTTTTTGTTGCTGTGGTGTTTGGTAACGGCTTGCGGCTTGTTTACTTGAATTATGTCACGTAGCTTATCGACGTAAGTATAATCCATAGTAGGTGTGCACGTATTTTCTGTGAAAAATTCGCCAGGTAATCGTAGATTGTAACCGTAGGTAAGTTCGGCTGCGCTTACTCCGGTATCAGTGTTTAGAGAGGCTCGTAAACCCATTAGGATTGTCGGGAGCTCGTCTATCCAGGAACTTGCATTTGTCAGTTTCGCGCGTAGTGCGGTCTTGAGGGTGCGATGCCATCTCTCGATTATGCCGTTGCTCTGTGGGTGATAAGCTGTTGTGCGAGTTTTCTTTATTCCCAATAGCTTCATTAAGTTTTGAAATAGTTGACTTTCGAATTGGCGGCTCTAATCCAATGTTGGTAAACAATTTGGGCTATGCGATCAGCTGATATTTCGTCGGTGGGAATTGCTTCGGGCCACTTAGTTAATCGGTCGATCATTGTAACTAAGTATCGATGTCCTTGAGATGTTGTAGGTAGAGGTCCTACGATGTCAACGTGTAAATGTTGAAAACGTTCGGTTGGCGGGAAAGATGCGATGTTTGAGTGTGTATGTCGTTGAACTTTGCTTTTTTGACAAGGTATGCACGTTCGAGTCCAACAGCTGATGTCTGCGTTCATTGATGGCCAGAAATATTTTTGTGTGATAAGTTTGCGAGTCGTGCGCGTACCAGGGTGACTGATATTGTGCACGCTGTTAAATACTTGTCTTCTATAATGTTCTGGTATGTACGGTCGTACATAAGCAGTAGAGGTTTCGCAGTATAACTGGATGTTGCTGTTGGGTATAAATATTTTCTTGAGACTAATGTTGTCTTGTGATAATAATTCTTTGATGTTAGTATCCTTTTCTTGCGCGCTGGCTATGTCGGTATAATTGATTGTAGGTGGGCATGAGATTGTTTCTATGCGGCTAAGTGTGTCGGCGACGACGTTTTGTTTACCGAATGTCGGTAGTAAATTCGCTGATAAACAAAAGTTGCCTTGTTCGCCTGTTTGTTTCTGAGTTTGAAGGAGTCTTTGACATTACGTATGTCAGCGGTTTGTGATCCGTAAATATGATGAGATTTCTTCCTTCAAATATCTTGCGGAAGTGTTTGACTGCCATGTAAATTGCAAGTAGTTCACGATCGAATGTAGAGTATTTCTTTTGCGCGTCGGTGAATTTCCTCGAAAAATATCCAAGCGGTTGCCATGTTTCATGTATGTATTGTTGAAGTACGGCTCCAGCTGATGTATCGGATGCGTCGCAGAATAAAGCGATTGTTGCATGGTGAGATGGATGAGCGAGTAAAGCTGCGTTTATTATGCTGGCTTTACACTGCTCGAAAGCTTGCGTTGCTTCATCAGTCCACGTGATTTGTGTTTTGTCCTTCTTCTTGACGTTATGTAGGTATGCGTTCAATAGTGCTTGTTGAGATGCGGCGTTTGGTATATGATCGCGATAGAAATTGATCATACCAAGAAATCTTCTCAGTTCTTCAATGGTAGTCGGCTTGGGATAGTCAGTGATAGCTTCGACTTTATGTTTTGGAGGTTTGATACCTTCTGCTGATACTGTGTAACCAAGGAACTGAACTTCTGATTGGCCTAAGTTGCATTTGGCAGGGTTGATAGTTATTCCGTTTTGTTCGAGTCTCTTGAGTACAATATGCAGGTGTTCTCGGTGTTGGGTTTCATTTTCCTACGCTAGAAGTAGATCGTCGATGAATGGGAAAACAAAATCTAATCCTCGTAGTACTTCATGGATATACCGTTGAAATGTTTGTCCCGCGTTCTTTAAACCAGGGCACATACGTGGGAATTCATATAATCCCATCGGTGTGATGATTGCGGTTTTTTCTATGTCTTCTTCTCGGACATTCAGTTGTTGGTAAGCACGGTTGAGATCTATCGTAGAGAAGATAGTCTTACCAGATAGATGATGCGTAAAATCTTTGATGCGTGGCACGGGATATCTGTCTGGTACGGTGATAGAGTTGAGTCGGCGATAGTCACCACAAACTCTGATATCGCCATTCTTTTTAGGCACGATATGAAGAGGTGATGCCCATGGACTCTTGCTAGGTCTGCATAATCCTTGTTCTATCATGTTTTCGAATTATTTCTTGACTATCTCGAAGCGATGCGGTGGAATAGGACGGGCGCGGCAGTGTACGGGTGGTCCGCGAGTTTCAATACAATGTTGCACATTGATGTTGCAGTTCAATTGCATTGATGTTAGTCGCGTTATTCCGGGATACTGAGCTAGGATGTCGTGGTATGACTGCGACATGTCAATACTGCGTACGGTAGGAACATCTGTTACACGTACCGGGACATTGACCTTTAAGCTCGTGACGCCGTCGATAAGTCTGCGGTTTTTCAAGTCGACGATAAGTTGATGGTACTTGAGAAAATCGGCTCCGAGTATTGGTTTAGAAACATCTGCTATTATGAACTTCCATTTGTACGGGCGTCGTAAGTTGAAGTTGAGAGTTAATGTTTTTTCGCCATACGTAGCTATTTTTGTGTTGTTCGCAGCGTAAAGTTGAAATGGTAGCGGCGTTGCGACTTGACCCTTTCTTCTCGGTAGCACGGATATGTTTGCTCCCGTGTCGACCAAGAAAGATAATTTAGAGTTTTTGTCGGTGATGTATAGGCGGTGTGAATTTTCTTGAACGCCGGTGTCCGCCTCTGCCAACGTTCTGGTTAGTTTTCCGACTGTTGTTTCTTGAAAGAGCAGGGTGACGTGCAGTGTCTAGCTTGATCCTTGAAACGTCGGTGATAATAGCAGTGTTTTGATGTTGATGCTTCTCGGCTTTGTGATCGTGATGCGCTACGGCGGTGAGATGGGTAGCTGCGGCGGCGATAGTTGTGATCATTGTGATCATAAGACGGTCTTGCTTTTAGATCGGCTATTTCTAGCGAGAGTTTTCTTATCTCGTTGACGAGGTACTGCGTAACCGACTGAGGTGCTGATGTAGGTGCTGCGACTTCGTTTGATGTGGTCTGCTCCATCATTTTGTTGGCAAGTAGAACGATTTCTTCGAGTATGTCTTACTGCTGAATGATTTACTGACCTCAGGTATGTCTGGTTCGAGGTTTCCTCCGCTTTAGGTGTGTCCGTCTCGGGGTTTTCTCCGTGTCAGGCGTTTCTCCGCTTCAGGCGTGTTAAGCTCGGGGTTTTTCTCCGCTTCAGGCGTGTATCTGGCGTGTTTAGCTCGGGGTCACCACTTTAGCGCTTATTTCGTAGCTCTTATGAGCGATTGGTTATCAAAGTGAAGGGTGTGCTGGTATGCTACAATTTGATCAAAATGTAGGAATCAAGTAGGTACTTACTCGCGAAATGATAAAATAATACAACAGGAAAGGAATGTTTCATTTTTATATGGGGCTCCGGCCATAAGGCCGTGCGCGCACTGCCTTGCGGTGACCGCAATTGCGGCAATTCTACCGCACCGGTAGAATAACCGCAATCTCAGGTGGGCGCACTGCGGCGAGAAAAACGCACCTTTTGTCTGACAATGTTGCCGTACATACAGATTTCTTCGGACATACAGATTTTTATACAAATTTCACACTGTATTGATAAAATTAACTGTTACAACTAAAGACAGAACTTGGCAAAATAAATTACCTAGATACCGCATTTATTACGTTACAAACTAACTAACAAAAAGTTTTTCTCAGGGAAAAACCGGCCTTATCTAGTTTACATTTACGAAAAATACCTATATACTAGCGGCCTGGCCTGCCTTTGCACGGGGTCCTTAACAATTGTTTTCTTCGACAGTGATAGTACGTCCTTACAAAAAGTGCGTTTAGCTATCATTTGATTTAATATATATGTATAAAAAAGTTTCATCTTGAATCAGTCTTGTGCCAGCCGTTTCGCTGCAATGAATTTCTTGGCTGCGTAATTTTAAATCTGTGATAACTTCTAACCATTTAAATGAAAAAAGTAAAAGGCAAGTTTTGATCTACATTAAATGACCAAGGTAAATAATATACTTATTTGGATAAAGAATAGTATTTATTAGGAGAAATTACCTTTTACAAATAGAGTAATATTTTAAATTAATTATTTAGAGATAAAAATGGTTACTGTGAGTCAACCATATGAGATAGATATATGCTATCGCGGACTTTTTTGTAAGCCTTTTTATGATATATACATTTCCGTAGTACATTATTTTAAAATAGGTATCTATTGACGTAGTACTTGCAATGTAAGAGCTTGAAAATAGTTTTTTTGGCAGCATCATCACAAAATATGGAATTTTCTCTATAATACAAATACTTAATTAGAATGTTTAAATTAACGTTGTTTATAAAAAAACAACCATAAAGAATAGATTCGTACAATGGTGTGTGTAACGTAATAAATGCGGTACCTAGGTAATTTATTTTGCTATGTTCTGTTTAAGTTGTAACAGTTATCTGCATGTGCTTAGATAATATTGTTACGCCAGTCGCTTAGTGAAGTACGTCGAGAAACTTCGACATAAATCTAGAATGTTCGAGGCACTAATGCCATCTAGCGGCGAATAGCGGTACTGTGTATATCTAGTCGAGACACTAGCGCCATCTAGCGTCGAATAGCGGTACTGTGTACCTCGAGTAGCTTCCTGGAATATTCTAGGTAGTATAAACTTAAAACTAAACTTAATAACAATCTAGGATTTGTATTACATTTCGTGGAAAAAAAGTGGTTGGGACAATCCAGGTTGTCCAGTTCTAACGGTCCCGCGCCTAGCCGGAAGTGTTGAAGATGACGTCCTACACACTTGAGGAATATGCTGATATGTTTATTTGTTACGGATACTGCGATTGTGTGTCTGCGCAAGCTCGCAACGAATACATAACTCGATTCCCCGGTCGTCGAGTGCCGGATGTGGCCGTTTTTGACAGAGTTTATCGAAGACTTCGAGAAACTGGCCCTGTTTTGAGACGAAATACAGACATGGGAAGACCAGGAATTGTTGACGACGAAGAAGAGGACAATGAGACAGTGCAACGTTTTCGAGCGGATCCGACTACTTCCACTAATATTGTTGCCCGTGATCTGGGAATTTCGCAATGGAGAGTGTGGTCTACAGTGCATACTGCTGGACTATACCCGTACCATTACACAGCGGTACACACTATTGAAGAAGGAGACCCCGCGAGAAGGTTGGATTTCTGCAGATTTATGCTAAATGCTGACGTAGAAAAGACCCAGATTTTCTAAGAAATATCTTGTGGACAGATGAATCCAAATTTGATAAAGATGGCATAACTAACTATCACAACGCCCATTACTGGGCCCCAAAAGAACTAAGGAATCCCAATAAGAAAAGAGTGGGACCCCCCCAACGAAGATTCAGCGTGAATGTGTGGATGGGCATTATCTCCAATCATTTTATTGGACCTTACTCTGGCCCCCAGTGGTCTTCCCAGTGGTAGAAGCGGTACACAGTGGAGCATACGAAGGAGCCAAGGAGGTGAGCCCCGTTTGGGCAGAGCACCGCCTGTTTTGTGGCGGCAACTTCTCGCACCTGGTGCTGGTTCAGACCACGGTGCGGGGCGAGGGGCAATGAGATGCAGTCGCCTCCTACTGCGAAGCAATCATAGCGAAGGAGGAGGCAAAAAACGACCACGACCCACCGCGGGAGACGCCTCGGGGAGTCGGGGATCGCGTGCCGATCTACGGCCACCGTAGGCGCGGGCTTGTGGATGCGAGCAGGGTTTACTCAGCGTCCGGTAAGGACCAGGCCCGGGCAGACCGCGCTGGTTGCGGGAATGTTCTAACGAGATACCGCGGCTCCGAAACACTAGGGTAGCTGAAGGAATGGTGTGGGTTTTTAGTCAGTAGAAGTCTAACCCTCCCTCCCGCTTCACCCTGAGTGGGAGCAGTCATTCGATGATTTTCCCAAACGAAAAATAAAATAAAAAAGTGGTAGAAGCGATAATCACCTATTGAAGTTTCGTTAACACTTAACGTATGAGACAAAATTTTTGACATGAAATAATATACCATGTAGCGCCTAGTGTCAATGAGAAGAATTTGAAAAGTGAATCATGTTTCCAAAAAAGTGGCCAAGTGCGCCCTTAAAGTGTTCCGACGATGCAAAATGCAAACGCTATAAAAGTTATTTATCTAGCGATAAATAACTTTGTTGTTATAGCGTTTGCATAAATGACAAAGGTATATAAGCAAATTAGCAAATGCTAAAGGTGTATGAAATTGCTGATTTGTACTGGAACATTAAAACTCGTTTTTTTTCTCAAACTCGTTTTTTTTAATCAAAGTATTTATCCTCATTATCTATACATTGTTGCCATTTAATCGGAAGGTTATTTATGTCTTTGCGGTAGAACTCTCGAGATCTAAGTTCAAAAAACTGTGTGAAAGCATTTAGTACTGCCTCTTGGGAAGAAATTTTTTACCTCGTTGAAAATTTACTAATTCACAAAAAAAGGACTTCCGTTGGAGCAAGGTCTGGTGAGTACAAAGGATGACGGTTTCTAATCGCAGCTCCTGCAGAGTTACAACGGTTTCTGGTGCAGTGTGCGATATCTTGCCTTATCATGGAGCAATAATGGTGAAGATCGATTCACAAGTCGGGTCTTTTTCTCTGCTAGTTTCACATCATTGTACAAAGTTCGGCACAGTAAACATCTGCTGTTAAAATGTGCAAAGCTATCCTACTAATATTTTAAATGCGAAAGTTTGTGAGGATGGATGGATGTTTGTTACTCTTTCACGCAAAAACTACTGAACGGATCTGAATGAAATTTGGTAAGTAGATAGTTGGCAGCCTGGAATAACACATAGGCTACTTTTTATCCCAAAATTCCCACGGGATCGGGATTTGCGCGGGAAAACCTTCCCACGCGTACGAAGTCGCGGGTAGAAGCTAGTAGTAAATAACACCATGAATAGACGACTAAACTGTTCAATCAATCAATCAAAGGCTGATTCTTCCTGAACTTTCCTGTTTGGTTAACTTTTAAGTTTATATTAATCTCTAAGTTCAGTGTGTCTCGTGGCCTCTTCTAACATCTTCCACTGCTTTCTATATCTGGCAACCCTCATCCAGTTGGGCGCGGCAGTTTGTCTTAACTCATCCTCCCATCTCTTCCCTTACCATCCTCTGTTTCTTTTGCTATCTCTTGGTCACCAGTTACATAGTCACGATCTTGCTTCACTCTCTAGCACATCAGTAACATTAGTCCTTTACCTTATAAGTGTGTTTTTTTGTCTGCCTTGCCTCTTGAAGCCACACACTAACAACAGAGAACACTAGACTGTCTATGATGCAACCACAGGTGAGGCAGGGGAGAACACATTATATCAAAAACTTTTTTGAATTGTTTAGTGGATTGTTTTTTCTGTGAAATGATCTGCCTTAGATGAACCTATTCTTCAACATACTCAAGAGAATGGCTATTCATTTTGATCTCTAGGTTTTCGTAATTGGATAATAGTTTGTTTTTGTTTGTGTTCATGTGTAAACCAATTTTATCGCGTTCATGGTTTAGGACTACAATCATTTGTCCTAAATTATATGGGTTTTATTAAAAAAGAAAAATGTCATCTTTCGCAGATGGCTTAGATAATATGATACCTAAGCCATATTGATCCCAATCCAGCTTTCAAAATACGTTTTCTAGCATCGCAGCACCAAACAGTCATCATTACCTTATTATTGCTAAGCTTTGCCTTAGGGCACTATTGCGGCGTTTGACCTGGGGTCAGCCATTGCATTTTTGCTTTCAGTTTTTGTAAAGAAGCTACTTTTCGTCATGTCACAATTTGATCCAATATTTCTTCATTTCTGTACCATTCAGCAAGGCAACGCAAGTTTCAACTCGCGTTTCTTTCTACAGATCAGTCAAATCACGAGGCACCCATTTTTTATATTTTTATATCTTATAGATTTGATGCAAATGCGTCAATATTGTAGGTAAGGTTTAACACCATGCCGCAAATATTTGCGGTTTTTTAAATGAGCTTTATCTCAGAAACTTCTGATTGTATCTCGTTTACACTTGTTTACGTTGCAAGTTTTGATTAAGATCATACATATTTTATCTTTTGTTTTGCACTCTTATTTAAAAAGTTACAAGGGGTGAATAATTGACTTGCAGAAAATATAATTTCAGAAACCTCAATGTAATTTTTAAAGACCTATCTATTGCTCCAATACGTATAGGTTTGATGAAAAATATTTCTTTAGTTTAATTTCCATGTATGGTAGCACCCTACTGATTTCTATTTTTTATTTTTTTCATAAATCGTAAAGCTGTTTACAGAGTACATCGACATAACAATTTTCAATTCTGTGGTCTTAACAGTTTCGGAATAAAGTAGCTGTGACAAACGAACGAGCAGACAGCCAAGACAAATCTAAACGGGGTTAGTTTTTTGCCATTCGGCTACGGAACCCTAAAAAGTGGCCAACTGCGAGTCGGACTCGCCCAGGAATGGTTCCGTATCAGCAAAAAATTACTTTGTTTTTCGAAATGTTTGTATAAATGACAAATACTCGCGGTTTTTGAAAATGTGCTATATCTCTCAAAAACTGCTGACTATAATTTGTTCACACTAATTTTTGTTCAAAGTTTTCATTGAGATCTACATCATATATTTTTTTAGATTTCACGCTTTCTTATTTTAAAATTAAGATCTATCTTTTATACACATTAAGCGATCATTTTAGGAATCTACCTTTCACACGATTGACTTTGAGAAAAAATCGTAGGGGAAAGGTGTACGAGATGATTCACATAAGGGAGAATGCTTGTAGTTTAAATGATATTCTACTTAACGCGAATGTAAATACGTATATCCATGGTAAATTTATGTATCTTATTGCTGTCATACTCAACATTTTAAATATTTAGATGTTTTATTATTATTAATCACATTTTTAAAACGTTGTCAAAGGATCATCTTGTACACCCCGGTCTCCAAGATGATCCTTGCGGTAAGGGCAAGATGATCATGTTGCCCCATCTCATGTCGGGATTATCATAGGTTCTGGTAGAATTACCTAAATAAAACCATAATCAGGGTTTACTATTATCTTTAATTAAATTAAATAAAAATATCCTATTACAGACCTAATGAGCTAGTCTTATTAAATAACATTCAGTCACAATTATAATTTAATTTCTAGAAAACAATTATCACAGAGATCAGTCGTAGACTCGTACAGTCGTAAGTAAAGTTTTAACAAAATTAAACATTCTTCTAAAGTAACTAAACTTATCTTCTAAAACTAATCTAGTAACATAAATCTCACTATCCAAAATCAACATTTAAGAAAAGTAACCATCTTTATCAAATAAATAAATCTAAATTAAACTAAAAAAAAACAAAATTATAGTTCTAAGCGTCTTTTTCCTGGCGTTCTACACCAATCACATGTACTTAATTTCATCAGGATCATCGCTATCTATCCCTGCACAAGCTTCTTGGCCCCATCTTTGGCATCCGCAACATTTAATCCATCCCTCGCCCCTATCATCTTTGGAAAACGTTTCCGTACAAAACAGACATTCTGCGTCTTCTTCTTCTTCGGACGACTCTGACGCAATATTCTTCCTTTTATTTGACATAGAAGATGATCCGTGGGGATCTTCTTGTACACCGGTTACATAATCATCTTGCCCCAACATAAACTTTTTTATTCAATGTTCGATAACATAACCTATGTGGTTTTAACTGTTACCATGCTGTTAAAAAAACAAAATAGAGCAATATCCAAAGCTAACTAATACAACAGCCTCAACAATAAAGCACCTAGAACACATTAGACATAAACTTAAAGTCAACCTTACCTTAGATCAAAGTCACGTAATATCTGTTTTCTTCCACAAAAAATTTGACTGTCACTCACAACGCCATTACGTTTGACTAAGGCGGGGGAATATCGGGGTCTACATTTTACCAATATAATCA
This sequence comes from Tholera decimalis, assembly GCA_943138885.2. Classification (NCBI taxonomy): domain Eukaryota; kingdom Metazoa; phylum Arthropoda; class Insecta; order Lepidoptera; family Noctuidae; genus Tholera; species Tholera decimalis. The sequence continues at coordinate 19,134,136 of OW964563.2, read as the reverse complement.
ACTAGATTGCGCTACTGGTTTCGTTGCAATCTAAAAGGATTATCTTCCCTCAACGGATCATCTCGTACACCTTTCCCCTATTTGGAAACTTATCTAAAGGCACCCCGCACGTATAGGATAGAAAATAGGTTCAGCTCCTTATAATGGGAGCCTTTTAATTTTGTATAAATTCGTAACTTGAAAGTTAGATGTATTCTGTGAACCGCTTTATCACAGAATACATCTAACTTTCAAGTTTCACATGTGTAGTCTTAATCGTTTCAGAATAAAGTGACTGTGACATACGACCGGACAGACAGGCAGACAGACATGATAAATCTATAGGGTATTGGTTCCGTTGTTTGCCTTTCGGTTACGGAACTCTCATAACCTTCGCACAAAATATCTGTATAAGCTAAAGTCGAGAAAGTTTGTCACTTTTTCGGCGTGCACCTTAAAACTGTATGCTCGCCGCGACGTCGTAACTCAGCGTCGATTCTTCACGATACCTCGGCGGTTCATCCCCACCAGATGAGACCTCTAGTAGCCTGGAGGAGGCCAAGCGGGGATAGACAAACGTAAAAACATGGGTGGAGGTCATTCGTTATGACGCTGTACGTCCTTATGTCACAGCCACTTTATTGAGAAACTATTAAGACTACAAAGTTGAAACTTGGTAGATGTGTTCTGTGAACCGGTTTACATTGTTTTTATACAAAAATAAATAAAATTAAAGAATAAAGGGGGCCTCCGCATACATGGAACTGATACTAAAAAAAATCTGCATGTGGTGACCTACATAGATATATTTTAAAAAAATACATCAAGGGGTTTCTAAAACAATTTCTGCTCAAAGTCAATCGTTTGACAGATATAGACTTCCAAAGCGGTAAAATGTATATAACCTCTTATTTTTAAAATAAGAGAGTGCAAAGAAGTATATGCTATATATGTTGATGAAAACTTACAACGAAAATTAGTTTGAACGAGATAGGTACTGCTAGCTCAGTATTTGTGTATATTTTTTTTAAAGATAAGTAGCAATGTGGGTAGATTTCACATTACTAGTAATCTTGTTAACCCCTCCAACTAAGCTAAATATGCTTGTGTCTGGAGTGGGTTCACGGCAATAGTGTAATGGGTGGGATTCGAACTCGGGACCTCTCGATCACAAGTCCGATATCTTATCCATTAGGCTATAAAAAAAAATATCTTGGTCATTTATACAAACGGTTGACGAACGTGGTAATTTATGAAAAAAAAATCGGTAATCTATGTTTAGATACAGAACCTTTCATGGGCGACTCCGACTCGCACTTGGCTAGTTGTTTTAATTTTGGAACCATAATTGTTTGTTAGTCAAAATTCTGGGGTGGGCCCAGGCGATTCTAGGGTGGGCACGGCCCACCCGACCCCCCGCTTCCTACGCCCATGCTCCACACAATACGGCATCATTAGCTAACTGGTTAGCTCTCTCATTACCCAGAATGCCACAATGTGAGGGTATCCTAGTAAAACACGTAAAAAGGAGTTCACGTGTTTCAAATAATCAAATATAATATACAATATGAGAATAGAAAGGAAATCTGACCAAAGATTGTAAGGCACTCCTTGCATCAGTTAAGATGAGTGAATTCCGTAAGCCCATCATAAGTATATACTCGACACCTTTGAATAGACCGTAACATTCTCCCGTAAATACAGATGATTCGGGGGGAAGCTTTATTTTTTGAATGATATTATATTGGGAGTGGTATACACCTACACCCACACATGAGTCTCTTCCATGCTTCGAAGCATCTGTAAACAAGAGCTGACAACCCTTCCAGTCTCTATCCATAGCGAAGTTAATGTTATGACATACGTCATAAATGTTAACAGGCCTGCGCAAGGAACTTGTATAGTAGGTAGAAGATCCTTGGGCCTGCGACAGTATAGTACCAAAATCTGCGTTATAGCGCTACTGTCGCCGGCAACCATGTTTTTGGCAGCCATTTTGTCAGTAAAACTGACCCATAGATGATACATATAAATACTGAGATAGATGCGCCACTCTATGATTCGAAAATTGAGTTTTTGACCCTGATCGCCAGGTAGCGTAACGGTAGTTTAATACCGAAAAAATCCGATAGGTGGCGTCTACCTGACATGTTAATAATATTTTCTTATTTTAAAGATTTTAGAAGTACTAGATTGATTGAAATAAATATTCTAATCGACAAAAGATTAAATCTTTGATTTTAGAATATTTATTTCAATCAATCTAGTACTTCCAAAATCTAAAGATTAGATTTTAGAGGCTGGCAAAAATTAAAACACGGTGAGGATGTATTTAATTACTTTTTATATTTGTGATTTTTTGGATTCATTATAAATCAACGAAACATTATTTTTTATAATAATTGCTCATTGTAGTTAATAAAGCATCAATATCATTATTCTCTTTATAATTAGATTTATTACCAAGCAGATTTACCATTGATTGAAATTATTTATTACAATCGTTCTCACAAGTCACAATTAGCTCTTACAGTATGTACAGAATTAAAATTATTAATCAGCAAAGTTTTATATGCACACATGAACTAATTACAATTGAGATTAATATTATTACTCCTAACAGCACTAAAAAAATTCTAAGGGATCCTGCTTAAAATTTCTAATTAATAGATTTTTCACACCATAATTTACATTTAAATATTGCCACAATTCAATAAATGTTTTTATATTATGTATCCAATTTTTTACCGATGGAATCGATTAATACTTAATCAACATGAAATAATTTTTTCGAACTACTGATTCAAACTTTATTGAGTCTAAAATAGGCAACAAATCATACCACAATTGGAAATGGAGCGAGTTATTTTTAAGCACTGCTTATATATTTTTGATGACCCCTTGTAAGAATGGCCATTAAATGATTCGAAGAGCTTATCAAATAATAACTGGACATCTCTGCACTCTTCGGGCAGAATGTTGTGTTCTGAAACAAAATATTAATGTTGGTTAATAACATTTGCAAAATTTGCTAGGTAACAATAATGATGCAAATATGTGAAATTATAAACATACTAACTCGATAAAAAACGTAAAGCGCTAGACACCCTCTGGCTGAATACTTGTGCTGCATATTTTACCTTCATTTTAGGGATTTTATTACTATTATCACATGTTTTTCTGTTAATTTATTAATTAATCGAAATTTGTCAAACTGTTTTTGACAGTTTTATATTTTTCTTTTTTCTTTGTTTTTCATAAACAAGCGAGGTGTATAGAGTCTATGATGCAGTAAAATTATAATGCCATTTAATTTAGTGATTTAGTGAATTAGGTGCCTAAATACATTAAATAATGTTTTATGAATTTTTCGATACAAATAATATTTTTTTATTAATTTTGATTATCATATATGTATAAATATATCGTAGCTGCTGCCATCTATTAAGCAAAACAAACGCATTACGTACAAAACTAAGTTGACCCCAGACATAAGATGTCACTAGTTTTTTTGGCAAATTTTGTGTCTGAAGTTTCTTCGGGAGTTTCACCCCCCTGAACTGACCAAAGAGAATTATTTTGTAATACACTATGTTTTAAAACTGACGAGTGACAGATAACAGATTGGATTTTGCGTCATTCGTGTCGAACATAGAGGAAAATAATATATCGGGTATAGAGAGCCCCCATGCAGAATTTGTTGAAGAGCGCTAATGTCAATTCATAAGACAAATAGCGCCATCTATTATCGCCATCCACAAACTTGTGATATGTATAGCTATAGCTACTATAATACCTATATCCAATAGTATTTAAACTTCAGCGTCTCACTATTTTACTTGTATTGAAGTTGATAAAGTTTTACTTAATTTTGTTTTCTCTTTATTAACAAAATCATAGCAAAACTTTATCAACTTCAATACAAGTAAAATAGTAAGAAGCTGAAGTTTAAAAAAGTGAATGGATACATAAATAAAAACAACTTGTATTTCATACAATATTATTTATTTATTATAATATGCTTATGATTACTTTTATAAATTTGAGCTGCTGTTTTTATTTCATCGTCACCATGATATGTGATTTTGCCAGACAAAATCCGGTTTATTGTACGGCACCAACTGTATATAAGTACACGAATTACTGTGTTTTCAAAATAATTTTTTAATGTTATTTTATGTTTTTCACAATTAAATGGATAGTCAAAAAACATGTCTGTGAACATTTTTATTTTTTGTTTCAATCCTTTTTTTGGAACATCTTTCTTTATTTTTCTATTGCTTTTAGAAGGATATATTAGAGATTTTTTATCTTTTTTATATTCTTTGGCCCTTATGTATTCATTTGATGTGCTCTCAGGGTCGTCATACATATCTTTTTTGCAAACTTTGCAGCTTTTTGATACATTTTTAATACATTTAGTCAGGACCCACCCACACACATAATTGCCCTGATCAACATCATTTACAGTGGTATTTAAATTAATGAAAGACACCACAATCTCGTCTTCTGTGCTTTCAGAAAATTGTGGTGCTCCCTCATCAATTGGACTGGGAATATCAGAAGTTGACGACGCAATATTTCCTCTTAGAAAAAAATCTAGATTCTAAAAGCAATTGTCTTCATCTTTCATTTTCACAGTTTGCATGCAGAGAATAGGGAGAGTTAAAATTATTTATTAAAAGGGACTTAAAGGCCCCTTCAAATGCAACCGTGTCTGGTGCCGTATTTTTCGCCCCATAACTTCTGATATTCCCAAAGAAATTCTCTAGTGAGTCCTGGTTAAAATTACGAGTTAGCATAGCATCAAATGAATATGTTTGAGACAACAATGTCCATATTTGTTGCATTCCTTCAATTGTGCGTATAAAGTATAAACTATTTCTTCGTACACACTCTTTATACATTTTACCATCAGGCACATGGAATGTGTTACAATTTAGGGAATCGAAAAGATTGTCCATTAATTTAGTAAACTTTACCAAATTTTGGCATTCTTCTGGAATTTCTCCTCTTGCCACCAGATGTCCTGCAGTCGCAGCCATTGTATGACTAAAAATATGGGCTGCTGGTTTCACCTTTATTTTTCTCATTTTGTCTCCATATATGTGCTCATCAGTGATTTTCAGCAGGCATTTCAACTCTCCATATGATTTGTCAGCTTCGTAAGTAAGCTTGTTAGTTATCTGTAATGTAAGAAAAATATTCATGAAAAATATTGTTATTGTTGTTTTTAGATTTAGTCAACTTTATGTAACTGTTCTGTTGGTCTAGTGGTCAGTGGCTCTGATTGTTATGCGCAAGGTCATGGGTTCGATTCCCACCCAGGACAAATGTTTGTGTGATGAGCACGATCATTTGTTCTTTGTCTGGGTGTAATATATATATAACTAGCTTTTGCCCGCGACTACGTTCGCGTGGGAAGGTTGTCCCGTGGGAATTCCGGGATAAAAAGTATCCTATGTCTGTATCCTGGTTCTAAACTATCTCCCTACCAATTTTCAGCCAAATCGGTTCAGCCGTTCTTGAGTTATAAATAGTGTAACTAACACGACTTTCTTTTATATATATAGATATGTATGTATTGTAAAGCATGATGCCATATTTTAGTTTATTTTTAGATGTATACAACGTGTATCAAAGCGGCCATACACATACTAAACGCACGGCCTCCCTGGGTGATATCAAACGATATTGGAAGGGTTTCAACTCAAAATAAAATACTCTAAAAATTGATACCAAATATTCGGTTTCGTATGTTTCTTAAATTGAAATCATAACAAACGTGTCACCGCACTACGTAGGTCAATAACTTTCCACGTCACTTGCAAATATCACGATAAATCTCTTCCGTAATTCTGTACGCCTAGTACTGAGTACCTAGTAGCCTACTTACTGTAGGTAGAGGCGGTGTTCTTTTGTCGGCGCGAACTGACGAAATAAAAGACGCCGCCGCGCCGCCGCGCCGCCAACGCGATGACGAGCGCGCGCAATAAACCATACCTACTACCTACTTTGTTTACCGTGATGTAAAAATTAATGCGTAATTATTGATTTACAGTTTACTCGTTAATATCAAGCCAGAAATTGCACGTAAACACTGAGATAACAAAACTTAAGTAAAAAATCGAATCAAAGTTTAGGTAGGTTAACTAGTTTCATCCCTTATTATTACTTATTACCGAGTAAACAGTAAAATCTTAAAGCTTTGCTTAATTTAGTAAACTGACTTACATTTTTAAAGATGGGGTTCGATGTGGTGACCTTGGTATTGTATGCACAAGGCCGCTCGTTTGATGACGGATACCTGAACATTGCGTAGCATTTCTGGTGTTATTGTCCTGATTTCCTGAAAGCGGCCTCAATCCGCACTTTCATTAGGGCCATCGTATCACACTGCACTGCACACACACACCCCTGTGACGACCCACTGACCCGACATTTTGCAAACACAACAAAAAAAAAAACAATTAGATGTAGGAACTGATATGCGTATCACAAGGATAAACACGAGTGCAATAGCTAAACGCGGAATGTCGACTGACTAGCAAACCAATAATGCTAAATAAATAAAGCTCTGCTATCCTGGTACCTAAATATTATTTCGTTGTAGGGTAGCTGTCCCAGTTGATGTCCATCCACTACTATTAAAAAATATTGTTCCAGAATTCAAGATTATTTTACATAATAACAGTAATTTCAACCAAACTCCGTTAAACTGTTAAGTAAATCTAACACACCAGAGCAAACTAATTACGCAATTCAAATTCAAAATTGAAAAATCATTCATTTTTTTTGGGGTGGGAAAATTATCAATGACTCTGCTCCCGTCCTGGGTGGGGCGGAAGGAAGTGTTAGACTCTTACTGACTAAAAACCACCCTATTTCTTTAGTTGCCCTTGCATTCCGGGGCTGCGGTATCTCGTTAGAAGTCTGAATTAGAAGTTGAATTTACCAGGAATAAATAATTGAAACTACATGGCCAGCAATTGTTTCACATACCCGAAGATCCTAACCCATTAGGTTTACACACACTATGATGTACATTGTGTGTGTAATAACGTAATCAGGGTTCTGTGAGCAAAGGATTTTCAATTCGGCATTAACAATTCCTGTTACTCATGCGGTCTTAGTACTTTTTATTAATTTCTTTTCACAGTTAGATGCAGTTTTGCGACATTTTTTATTGACTTAATTTTGAATTAAATAAAGACTAAACTAATGCTCAAACCAATAAAACCCATTTACCACTCAAATAGTACCGACAAAACGTGAACTTCCGATAATTATTTAGGTTAGTCCTACAGACAAAAATCGTGCGTGCTTGCTATTATTTTGTAATAAAAAAAAACTATTAACTTGTTGTTAATAATTTTCGTCATAATTATAAAAATAACTTTATTTTAAAAATTACGAACGGAACCCAGTGTAATTTTATTTGCCTACCAGGAGAGGAATAAATTCCGAAGAGGTGTATTGAAATGATGTTTTGGGTTCAGTTGAACTTTAATTGTTACTAAATCCTTTTTCTATTCTAAGTTCTAATGGCAAATAATAATGTTTATTTAAGCAATTTGTGGTAGGATGCACATAAGGATTCCATTTTTATTATCAATTTAATGGTACGAGCTGACGATTTTTCGAAACAATAAGCAACTCGATTCAATAGTAAGGTGAATCGAATCTCCTGGATCGTATGTGTAAAAATTATTATGATAAGGGCATATAAATAAGTTCATATTTGCCCAAAGTATTGTGCTGACAATCATAAACAGCGAATAGGTAGGTTTATCTATTTCAAACAAGATTAATTACATAATATGCCGACACTTTTTAACTTGTCCGCATTGTTTATGTTAACACTAAGCAAAAATTGAAACATTTTACGGTTTGATAGAAGTTCTTATTTCGAATGACATAGCTGTATTTAATAAATTAATCACTCGGCGTCGGTCGTATTCTGTATTAGTTTAGTTAGTATTGTTATGTTAACCGATTACATCTGTAGCTGTACCATCTGTATGAAAGTCATTGAATTACGCCGGAAAGGTTATCAATTATTATTTATTAAAAGTTTAGACGTGCCTACCTACCTGACTGGCAACTGTAAATATGTCATAAAATAAAGGTGTGTTAAATGTTATTTAAAATTTTGATTACGATTTTTAATGAATTTTTAGAAGATCGATTCAAGAGCACGGGATTCGATCTGTGAATTGAATAAATAGGGGGGTGGAAGATTACTTTGTAAATAATAATTATCTACAAAGTAATCTTCTACAAAAGGACAACTACGTAAAAAACCAACAAGTGTGTAAATGATACACGTGACAATGCAAGCAGGTTTATTTAGATAAATTTGATACCTAGACTAGTTAATTGTATTGTAGCTAGTTCCCAAAAATAATCAAAGTTTAGGAAAAGTCAGTAATAATATTTTGTAAACAAAAAATAAAACATGCAGAACCTTTTATTCAGAAATACCAGGAGTAAAAGGTTTATTTTTATTTACAAATAGTTCACTGACACCAATCAGCTGACTTAGTGCTAGTAATGTGCTTATTTCAATTTGAAAAGTTCGGTTTCTGGTATCAATGTATTAAAAATTCTCATTACTTCCGAACACTTAAAGATAGGATTTAAAAACCCTTCCAATATCGTTTGATATCACCCAGGGAGGCAGTGAGTTTATTATGTGTATGGCCGCTTCGTTACACGTTGTATATGTAGTTTAGGGTTTTTATTTAAGTCTATAAAGTGTTAAAAATTTATGTATGTATTTAGAAATATATATGTATGTTTATCAGTTGTCTTGTACGTTGTGTGAAAGTCGTGGAATATTATTATTTATTATTTACCAACAACATGAATGCAATAAATAATTGAAAGTAATATGTAGTACCTGTCAGTGTTGATTCTGAAACAGTAAGGCTGCTTTCTTCATGTGTGGAAGCAGGTACAAGTATAACTTTTCCTGAAGTACCAACATCATCAAACTTGCCTGAAAAATAAGAGAATATGTTTTAAGTATAACGCTGAGCACAGGTACAAATAGGAAGATTTTATTTACCATTGAAGTTATGTTTTAATAGAATCTAAATGGTCAATAATTGTATTGAGCCCAATAACTATAATATTTAATAATAACTATTACTAGGCCAAAAATTAATTATGTAAGATTTGTATTTGATTTGTTATAACAAATAACTAAATAACTGGTGAACCGTTTGAAGATTATGATGGCACCTAGACTACTAATCCACTTAATGTATATAACAATTATTTTGCTCTTCTTTAATAGCCTTCTTTGATAATTTGAATCAACATGTAACCTGTACATACCTGTTAGTGTCGGTTTTAGTGTAGCAAGGCTGCTTTCTTCAATCACAGGTTCAGGTGGAAGTAAAGCTTTTCCTCAAGTACCAACTTCATCAAAATTGCCTAAAAATAAGAGAATTTTTAATTATTTAAAAAATATATAAAAACTTATAATGTCAGAGAATTTTTAGTTTGAAGTGGGACTAAAATATATACTTAAATGTTTTATTTTTGTAACCACCATAATATGAGGAGGGATATAAAGCAGTTCCTGGAGGTGCGGTCAGACAAGGGGATCAGAGCGATCTTCGAGCTCAGCAGGCGCATCAAAACATTAGAAGCAGAGCCCCCCAGAACAAAGACGCCTGCAAAAGCTCTGTCGTCCGAGGGGCAAGACGACGTACTTAGGAGGCTGGAAGAGGTGGAGGCGGCGCTGACCGAGCGGCTGAATGGGGTGGAGCGAAGCCTGAAAACGGACTTCGCCGAACTGGACAGCCGAAACGACGACCGAGGCGCCAAAATCACCGACACCATCATCGACAGGATCGACGAGGTCAGGGCTACCGCAGACCTAAAGACCGAGGAGGTCGGCGGTCGACACTACGCCCTCCTCAAAGACCTTGTCGGCGGTGTTGCCGGGGATGTTGCCGCGGCCAAGGAGGAACTCGTGGAGGCCGCCAAGAGGCTGACTTCCGAGGCGGGCCTAGCTCCACCCCTCAGGACGTACGCCAGCGTCGCCGCGGCAGCCAAGCCCGTCCACCGCCCTGCACTTCACTCCATAGCGGTCACCCTCGAAGGCGGTCAGGAGACCGCTGACGAGGTGCTCGCCAGGGTGAGGAGGGTGGTGGACGCCAGAAGTACGGGCCTGAAAGTTAGTAGGGTCCGGAAGGCCAAGAACCAGACGGTGATACTGGGCTGTGACACAAAGCACGAAAGTGAGAGGGTGCGTGCAAGGATCGAGGGCAGTGGGACCGGACTGAAAGTAGCGCCTATGACCAACAAAAACCCACTCGTTGTCCTTAAGGACGTTTTCACGGACAGCGAGGACGAGGATGTCATCAAGGCGCTACATGCCCAGAACAAGGAGATGTTTGAGGGACTACCCGAGGAGGACAGGGAGATCATAATTAAATACAAAAAACGTACACGTAACTCCAACACCGCACACATCATCCTCCAGGTGAGGCCCATTATATGGCAAAGGATGACGGAGGCTGGAGCCCTCTATCTGGACCTGCAAAGGGTCAGAGTGGAGGACCAGTCTCCGTTAATCCAGTGCACAAAGTGCCTCACATTCGGGCATGGTCGGAAGTTCTGCACCGAGAGTGTGGACAGATGTAGTCACTGTGGAGGACCGCATCTGCGCGAGAAATGCGCAGACAACATCGCAGGGAATGAACCACAGTGCTGCAACTGTTCGCACTCTGGGTTGCAGAGGACCGACCACAACATAGGAAGGTATACTTTGTATACACTGAAAATATCAGCACTAAAATATTACACGAACAACAAACAAACACCCAGCTTAAGAAACAGACACAATAAATATATATAATAACTTATATATACATTATTGCCTAAATAAAAAACAGTATAGAAATAAAGAAAAAGATGAAAGTAAATACATAATTCAACCCTGCTGAATGCAAAATTATATATAAATAAAATACTTATCGTCATACATGTAAAAAATAGAATTAAGAAATAGAAATGTAAAAATGTTTAAAAATACAATAAGTTAAGTATGTACAGATATGACTTATAGATTTTTTTTTTTTTTTTTATTCTTTATTTATTTAGGGGTTTTTATCCACAAGGATACGTCAACCCCATTGTACCTTATAAACAGTATACACAAACTTCACAATACTTTTAACAATAAATAGATATTACATTAACTATGGATCTGATATTACTGTCAGCCTACAAAGGTTTTTTGCTAGATCAGACTTAGGGTATGCTAGGATCGTTTGTATCAAGCCAATGTCTAGCCTGTTTAAGCCATACTCTCTTATCAATTTTTCTCTGTCAATCTTATTTTTAACACAACCCATCAACAAATGTTGTACGTCCTCGATTTCATTACAAGTAACACAGTTTGGTGATTCGACTTTTTTCATCAAGAACGCAAACTTTGCCGATGGGTAGTGTCCCGATCGGAGTCTTAATGCTATTTTAACATGAAATCTGCTTAGTTGACCGTCATCAAACCAAAGATAACGAGGAGGCTCATGCTGAATAGTTTTATACCAAATTCCTTTTGTTTCAGATTTTTGATCAAAATGATTTTTCCAGAACTCGTAACACTTTATTTTAAATTTAGGTATCAAATCTGAGTAGTCCGGCAAAAAACTAATCTCATTTCCTCCAACTGCTGCTAATTTAGATATTCGATCAGCCTCCTCGTTACCCTTTACACCAATATGAGCTGGAACCCATTGCAACTTAAATTCAATGCCATTTTTATTAAATTTATGAATGATACTAATAATATCGTAGGCTATCGATACACCTCTGATAGCAGAGGCACATCGAGCCAAGTGTTGCAAAGCACTTTTGCTGTCGGAAAAAATAACAATTTTATTTAATCTTTGTTCATTTGCATATGACATGGCTTGAAAGATTGCAATAAGTTCCAGCGTCATGATTGATACACAAGCATTTATTTTGTAACCAATTTTAATATTAAAATTTTGATAGAAATACCCAACCCCCTGTCCAACCGCGCTTTTCGACCCATCCGTATAGAACTTATGCCAACCACTGTATTTTGTATTAAGTTCTTGTATAACATTATTCAATAGAACATTCGGTTCACATGAAGTTTTACTACCTATTACACATTCTAGATTACTTTTAATATGCTCCTCTAATTCAATGGCTGACATCCAGGTTTCTAAACTAAACATCTTAAGCGTATCTGATGAGGAAACTTGAAACGTTTTTATATCATTAACCGAATTGACGAGTAATGGCTTTTTTTTGTTCTTCCAGTATTCTTTATGGCACAGTTCGCTCAAATCAGATATCGTATCAACAGTTGTGTTGTTAGACCAGGACACACTTTTCAACATAAATTTATAGGCTAGGTACTGTCTTCTTAAAAATAAGGGCATTATATTTAACTCACACTCCATAACATGGATAGGGGTACTTTTAATAAATCCTCCCGTAATTCGCAAAGCTTGATTTTGAATTTTATCTAATTTGTTAGTGTGAATCTTAGCGCCACAATCATAAATGAAGCTACCGTAGTCGAGTCTACTTCTTACTAATGAGATATACAACCTACGTAAATGTTTAGTATGTACACCCCAACTACTACCAGCCAATACTTTCAAAATATTTAAAAATTTAGAACATTTATCTATAGTTTCTTTTACATGTTTTCCCCAGCGCAATTTACTATCCAACCAAATCCCCAAATATTTTACACAATTCGATCTTGCTAATAACTGGCCGTTTGCTTTTAGGGTAGGAAAAAATCTCCTTTGGCCCTTACTAAAGAGACAATAGTGAGATTTGCTTGCAGATAAGACTAAACCTAATTCCTGCAACAAAATAATTACTGAGTCGAGCGCTTCTTGAATACGTATTTCACAGCTTTGAATATCTTTATCACTAACAAATAAAACAAAATCGTCGGCATACTGCGATAGTAATATGTGTTGTGTTTGGATACATATTTTGTGTGTTATTAAATTAAAAAGCAGCGGGGATAAAGGGTCTCCTTGTGCAAGGCCTTTATTGGTACATCTGGAGAGTATAGTTTTGCCAGTGTCCGATTTGATATTCAGGTATCTTTCACTTAAAAAGGACCAAAGATATGTACAAATTTAAGTTCCTATTTGAATATTATCCAATATTTTCATAGCTACATCAATAGATACGTTATTGTAGGCGCTCTCAATATCTAGAAAACAAGCTAACGTCGGAATATTCTTAGAAAAACCTATTTGAATGTGTGAGACCAAACGAGCCAAGGAGTCTAAACAGGACTGTGATTTTCTAAAACCTACTGTATGCGGGGAGAGAACTTTAGTATTTTCAATGTACCACTCTACACGTCTAAATATTAATAAATGAAAAATTTTAGACAGACAAGATAGTAAGGATATAGGCCTTAATTTAGGTTCACCATGAGAAGCTGAATTAACCTTTGGAATGGGAATTACCTGTATGTTTCGCCACTGTCTAGGAATAATGCCATATTTAAAAATATTATTATATAATCTAAGCATGAAATCTTTAGCTGTGTCAGGTAAATGATAGATCATTGAATAAGTTATGCCATCCTCACCTGGCGCTGTATCCTTTTTTCTTAAACAGCTTTTAAGTTCTTGCATGGAGAAGTCCGCTTCTAAGGTTGAATTTCTAGATTCAAAAGACGGCATCACATTTCTGACGTAATCCGGAGTAAGTGAACAAAGCAACTCGCTTTGGTTTTCAAGAGAACAATACATTTTATTTTGCCTAAAACCCTTCATCCATCTCATGCGACGCCAAAGATCAGAGGCTGACGTTGATTCATCAATAGAGTTACAGAATTTCTGCCAGCTTAGAAATTTTTCTTTGCGTATTAGGTCTTGTGAATCTCGAGTTAGTTTCTCTAAAGTTGTTAAATTTTCTGGTGTGGGGTTACGACGAAAGATGGTCAAAGCTAGTCTACGCTGTGCCACTATTTTAGATAATTGGGGATTCCAATATTCCTTTGGGATAAAGTTTTCAGCCGGTTTATTACAATATTTAATGTAGGGGATATGTTTATCCGCCGCATTATTAATGTCATTAACAAAATCATCATACATATTTTGAATCTTATCCGACCCGTCACTATATACAATATGACTATCGGCGATAGTTTGAGAATATCCAGCCCAATCTGCTTTTTTTAGGTTTCGTTTTTTAATTAAACTAAAGTCGTTAACTATTTGAATCGACATTTTAATTATCAAGTGATCACTTCCCAAGTTTTCACTAGACACCTGCCATATAAACTTGATAGCTATGTCTGAAGAGGCAAAGGAAATGTCAGGCGAGGTTTGTTGTAACATTCCGTTCACTAACTTAACTCGAGTGGACACACCACTATTAAGTGAAATAAAATCATTGTCAAGCGCTGAGTTCATAATCTGACTGCCTCTCGTATCGGTTCTGACCGACCAATTAGCGTGGTGGCCATTGAAGTCGCCAGCAATTATTGTTTTCGAGGTGAAAGTTGAGAAAAGTGTATCCCAGTCAGCCAATTGTGTTCGTACGGAAGATGGACAGTATATAGACAGAACATATTCTAAATCTTTGCAGTTTAGCAGTTTAACACATAAAATTTCAATGCCAGAATTGTTAGTACTAAAAGAATAAATATGAGAATGAATAGATTTGTGTACTATTATAGCTACTCCTCCGTACGAATCAATTCTATCCTTTCGATATACATTGTAGCCACTTATATTTATCAAAGAATCGATGTTTAACCATGTCTCACTAATAATGGCAATGTGAATACATTCACGTATTAATAAATCCTTAAAACTAATTAGTTTCGGGCAAAAACTTTGAGCATTCCATTGGAATATGTTTAACCTTATATGTTTAGATAATTTATCCATTAAGAAATGTAATTAATCGCTCAATTAATCTCCCATTTAATAACATATTAGTCATAAACTTATTAAGTTCACCAGAAATAATTTTCAAAACAGAAACAATTTTTTCTTCAAAAGTACCCCCTGATAGTATAGTATTTTTAATTTTGAACCAGAGCTTCTTAAACTCAAATTTGTATGTCAACTCGCCATCCCTTTCACCACTTTCTCCTTCATTCTGCGGTTTCTCTATTACGGTTTCTATTGTTCCCGTGCTAAAGTTATAAAACTCCCTCTTTTTCTTACTATTCTTGCGTTTTGATTTAGGTGCTTGAAGAATAGTAGACATTTCGTCTGAACTTTTTTCTGATTCTTCTTCTATGTTCTGATCATCAGATAATGCATCTTGCCGGTACAATCCCATCATTAACTTATCTCGGTATGATTCACAATTATTGGGCTGGTTGGGAGGCGGCACGGTATGTTTATTTGAATGTTTTCTATTGACCTTTTCTATTCGTTTATTTTGATAGTATAACTGTAGGGCTCTGCGGTATGTTACTTGCTGTTTACTCATGATGCTCCGAATAGCCTTTTCTTTCACAAAAAAAGGACACTTTTTGTCTAAAACAAAGTGATCCCCCTTACAGTTAAGGCACTTATAATTTTGAATATTGCAATTAACGTGATCCCCTCCACATTTCAGACACATTATTTTTTTAATAGGACAATATTTTAAGAAGTGACCAAACTGCCAGCAACCATTACATTGTGTCACTGGGAACACATATGGCTCAACTTTGAAGCGGCAATCGTACGCATAAATAAAATCCGGCATGCTATTGCTTTTGAAACACACCCTTATCGACTCACTTTCCACCCATTTGCCGTCCGAATTTATACGATTTAATCTTTTAATCGATAAGATTTCAGCAGATGACTCAAAGATTTTAGTAAGTTCATCTTCTTGCAGGTCCATATCGACCCCTCTCACTAAACCATACGTCATAGTCAAATCTTGAGTCAGCTGACAACGTAGTCCTTTTTCTTTCATTTCGTGACACTCCAATAGTTTTACCGCGGATTCTTTATCCTTAAATTGGATTAAAACTTTAAAAGAGCTCTTATATTTGATCCTAATTATACCCGTGATGTTTTCTGATCGGAGTAACTTAGCCATAGCTATTTGCTTAGGTAAAACATCGACGGAGGTGACACATACTTCATGCTCAACTAAGTCTCGATATAAATCATTTTTTTCCTCATCTACCCTCACATTGCTTGTTAGTTCCACTAATTTACTGGTCAGCATACGTTTCGCTCTTCTTCTATTAACCGTTTTGAATCCGTCATCATTCCGTTCGTCACTAGTTCCATCTTCCATTTCTTTTCTCTTCTCTGCACTCCTTCTAATAATATCACTACTTTCTGTGCGTTGTAAATTATTCACTTCCAAATCCTTTTGATTATTTTCATAACTTGTTATTATCTCCATAACACTTGTATTATCCCCATCACTATGGTCCGACATTCTCACAAAGACACAAAGCGTCAATCGGCCTCAGGTCAGTCGTCACACAATAACAATAACAAGAAGCTCATTAACTAATGAGAATACACTGTACGCGACCGTTCAATACGAATACCGATACGACACTGTATTACAGAGATAATGATTATGTGTAATAGAGATAAGAAATAAAAGGTACAACACTTACTATATACCTATGCATTAATAAAAAACTATATAATAAGCTTTAATATAAAGCATAATTGTATAAGTTTGAAAGTTAAGGCATAGGTATATAAGCGTAAATATATAAGAATAAATGTACGAGCATAAAACATAAGCATACATACATAAGTATAAATATATAAGTATTAATTAAGAAAGTAATATAAGGAAATCATGTAAATAAAAGAAGATCAGACGTGTACGTTAATATCCCTAAATAAAGAAAACAAAAGAAAAGTAGATAGAATAGCGGGAGTCCCACCCGGCTTAGTATGTAAAGGATGAATGAAAGAAAGATCTAGTATAAAGAATAAAAGTGCGAGAGGAATACATGAGAGAACTTGAGTGAATGAGTAATATAGTTAAATAAGGTCCCGATGTACCCATGATCGGGGAAAAGCAGAAAAAAAAAACACCAAAAGCAAGTTTTCTTATTATTATACAATAAACAATATGTATAAAAATACTGAAATGCATAAAAATCAAACTATATTAGCAATGTAACCTACATATTATTATGCATTGTCCAATATTTATACCCAATATTGTTGTTGGGTGTAATATCATGTTTTTGGTTTTGCCTAATGTGTGTGTGTATGGGAAGGATTTCAGTTAAATTCAATATTAGCAAAATACTAACTTCAACTCAATAAGTTATAATAAATAGATTATGAAAATGGCATAACAGGAAAAGTTCCACTATGGCCATTGCAATTTATTCCAATAACCATTGAAATAGCCTAGTAATAAGTTAAAGTTTATTGCCTAATTTAAAAATTATGCAAATCTTACCAAGAAGATGAAGTGATGGCACAGCTAAAAAATTTAACCAGTTATTACGGTTCCTATCCCTGTCTGTAAAATGGATATCACAGATGACCTTTCTATACAGTCCATAATCAGCAGGAGTATCTAACTTCCCACCAGCTATATGAACCCAAGCCTTGAAACAGTCAGGATTATTTTCTGGATGTGGAAATTGATGGTAGTTATCTGAAAAAAAAAAAAGAAAGATCACTTTTATGGTGAACGCAGACCTAGCCGCGCCGCACGCGCCGCAGTCTTTGCATTCGAATTCTTTATATGAAGTTCTATGCAACCTCGCACACCTACCCGCGCCGCAGTCGCCGCAGTCCCTGAAACGACCGAACTCCCCTAGCCGCAGCTGATGACGTCACCCGCACGCAGCGCGGATGACGTCATTCGCATCCACGGTGCGCAGTGTTGCCAGAGTTATAAAGTAGACAGAGAATCTCTGTCAACGGTTTATAATGAAATTACTTATTGTCGTATAAATAATTACTTGCTTATTCCCTATTATAGCACCTACAGATAAAATTACACAAAAGAGCAAAATACCAATACCAAATACAGATTTTTTAAATCTTCGGATAGATAATGCTTTCAAAAATCTGGCAACACTGACAGGAACGACTGCAGCGACTGCGGCGCGGATAGATGTGCGAGGCCATTAACAAAAAGCGATGACTGCGGGGACTGTAGAGACTGCGGTGCGGCTAGGTCTGCGTTCACCATTAGTTTTAATCTCAATTGAAGTGGGGGGCTGCATGTAATCAACTCAAGTTATATGCCGTGTACTATAACAATATTGATATCTGGTCAGTGGGTCGTCTTAGGGGCGGAGTTCTTAGCCAATAATCCTACTAATAATATAAACAAGCAGCCAAGTTAGACTTAAACGCAAAAAGTTTCATATCACCATCTCAGACCAAATAAGAAGACAGAACTCTGCGAACAGCAAAGTGAGGCCGGCCAAATTACGTCTTGCCGTGTACATACACAACCACACGCACACACGTACAACGAAATTACGTCTTGACTTGTCAGTCTAGCTATCGCAGATTCGCAGCTCGTGGGTGTTTATCACTGAAAAATGCCGAATTGTGTAGTGAAAGGGTGTACGAATCACTCCGCAAAAGATAAAAAGCTGGATGGAATCACATATCACACGTAAGTTATTTTGGAAACCCATATTTTCAATAAATAAAAAAAAACTTTGAGGTTATTTCTTAAGACAAGTGTTGTCAGTATGAAATGTTTTCGTTTACCCTATTATTGAGTAATAATGTAAGACGTAACGTAATGTTACTCGTTTCTTATAGGATAGTTATCAGTGTACATATTTTAACTGACTACACAAAACGAGGAGGTCCTCTGTTCGACTGTATCTTTTTGATGTTTATGACTACGCGATATCTTCGCCATTTGTGAACCGATTTTTATGATTATTTTTTCTTTAAATAGGTCATATATGAAAAAAAATTATGGTGCCATACCACCATAATTTTTTTTTCCATATTAATAAGAGGTTTAAGAAATCTTTATTTCACTTAATATGAGAAATGTTAAACTATTGAATACAAAAACGCAAAATGTAAACATACACGGAACGCGCGCTACTAGATGTGGTAAATATTGTACTAAGGTGCGCTCACTTTATTTTTATTGTAGGTATGTAATTTTAGGTGATCTATGATAATATTAATATTATCATAGATTTTGCATTTTTTATGTTAATTGGCAGTTTATTTATAAGATTGTATTAATTATATTGTAAAGGCGTTTGTTGCCCTTTCATGCTTAATAGTACCTATTATTACTAGATGTGGTAAATATTGTACTAAGGTGCGCTCACTTTATTTTTATTTTAGGTATGTAATTTTAGGTTTCTTTAATATTGTCATAGATTTTGCATTTTTTATGTTAATTGGCAGTTTATTTATAAGATTTTATTAATTATATTGTAAAAGCGTTTGTTACCCTTTCATGCTTAATAGTACCTATAGCCAGTAATAATTACCGCTTTACATTATTTTTTTAAATTCACGAGATCACCAGGGCGCCGCGCGCCGGCAGTCTCGACATAGATATCGAAGATGACGCAAACTTTTAATCGCTAATTACTAACGATAAAATCGGTTGCATCCAGGATGTGTTTCTCGCGAGCATCGTTATTGCAACAGGATTTTCGCAAGATCGATCGAGAATGATCGAAAGTTAGCGACAACGCCGTTATCTATGTCGAGACTGCTGGCCCAGTACACTTCTTACATCATGTTATAACGTTTTTAATTTAAAAACTAATAACGTTAAAATAACGTTATTAATTAGTAACGTTATTTGGGGTAATTTGAATTATCATGGCAACACCAGCCCACGCACCACATGTTTAGAAAACCGGCCTCACTTTTATGTTCGCAGAGTTCCGTCTTCTTATTTATTTGGTCTGAGATCACCATGTGATATTCAACACTCCTTTTTTTAATACTTTCTTAACAAGAAATGGGGAATGGGGGGAATTCATTTTATTTGTTGTTACACCAACCATAGAAATTCACATTCTGTGAATAATTTCAAGTGTCAACCTATTTCGGTTTAAAAGATACAGTTCTACAATAGACAGACAGCAGAGACAGTAAGTAGAAATAAATGGTTTAAAAAAATAATTCCATTAGCAGTTGTTATTCCTGTTATTGGCATTAATTTTTGTACGAGTGCACAAGCGCTAAGTTCGCTGGCCTAACTTCAGGCTCGCCAAGTTAGAACGGCCGTACTGTATGTGAAGTATCTATGGCCTGACCAAATATAGATACTATAGTTATCTATGATGGTTGCTAGGATACTGTTAGGATTTTTTCACTACTTGAAGTTGTCACTTATAATGCGTACTTTTATTTCTTTATTTTCCACAATATTTAACAATATTTAACATGGTAGCAGAGCGTGTACGAAATAATAACTTTTGAGTATCCGAAATGTCGAGCACTAAAATAGACCCTCTAACTAGAGAGAACTATGACACTTGGGTGATACAGGCTGAAGCTGTTCTCGTACGACACAAATTGTGGAAATACATCGAGACTGATGCTGCAGTGGTTGATAAAGAAGGCGATAGACAGGCGAGATCTGAACTCATACTTATAATCGCTCCTTCTGAGCTTAAACAAATTAAAAATTGCACTACTGCTAAAGCATTATGGGAAAAATTGAAAGACACGTACGCCAGTAAGGGACCTGCAAGAAAAGCATCCCTTTTAAAGCAACTGATCCTAACAAAATTAGAAGGACACGATGTAAGAGCTCATCTAAACAAGTTCATGGATATCGTTGACAAATTGGCAGACATGGACGTAGCTATTAATGAGGACTTATTAACAATCATGATGTTGTGCAGTCTCTCAAATGAATTTGAGGACTTCAGAGTCGCTATAGAATCGAGAGACACTCTTCCGAAGCCAGAGGAGCTTCAAATTAAAATAATAGAAGAATGTGAAGCACGTCATAGCCAAAACATGATTCATAACGACGAACCTGAATCCTCTTTTCAAGAAGAAGCCCTATACTCATCCTGTAAAGTTTGCAAACGTAGTGGTAATATCTATAAACGCAAAACTCACAAAATTTGTACCAATTGCTGGATGAAAAACAGTAAGAAGCCTAATAAACATACAAATAGTATATCTCATAAGAACAATTTTGCTATACAGTGCTTACTTACACATATTGAAAAATCTGAAAACAGCATTTGGGTTTTGGATAGCGGTTGTACGTCTCACATGACTTATCAACGAGACTTACTTAAAACTATAGAGAGAACATCCGGAAAACTACACTTTGCAACTAAAGCACAAACTGCAAAAATTGAAGGAAGAGGTACAGTCTCCTTTGTAACAAAAAATGGTAATGGCATAGCCCTTACACAGCTAAAGGACACTCTGTATGTACCTAGCCTATGTACCAACTTGATGTCCGTCAGTAAGATGACAGATAATGGCTGTTCTGTCCTCTTCACAAAGAATAAAGCGACGGTCTACAATCCAAAAGTCGGAATAACCCTCACCGCATTTAAACAAGGAGATGGAGACTGTCGTTTGGCAGCGCGGTGCTTGTTTGTGCTTCTTCTCATCAAACATCTACGACTGGCACAGAAAACTTGGTCACATGAACGCCAAAGATCTGAAATATGCACTTAAAAACGAGAATTTGATTGGGTTGAACTTTGATGCTTCTGAAACCTTGGCAGAGTGTGAAATCTGTATCCAAGCAAAAATACATCGAGTACCTACCCTCCGTGAGAAAACAACTCAACGAACAACAGAACGCTTAGAAATCGTTCATAGCGATGTATGTGGACCAATCAGAATGCCCACAGTAAGCGGAAACAAGTACTTCGTTACTTTTATAGACGACTATAGCCGATACAGTCGAGTTTACATGATTAAAAGCAAGAACGAAGCCTTAGAAAAATTTAAAGAGTTCAAGGAGTTAGCGGAAACGTACACTGGGAACAAAATCAAGTTCTTACAATCATATAATGGTACTGAGTATGTGAACAAAGAGTTCAACGCTTATCTGAAACGTTGCGGGATACAGAGACGTCTCACCGCACCCTATACCCCAAACCAAAACGGAGTTGCTGAACGAAAGAATCGTACCCTTGTGGAGAAAGCGAGAGCAATGATGATTGACGCACAGGCACCATTAAAATTCTGGGGCGAAGCAGTATTCACTGCAAACTACCTATCAAACAGGAGTATAAACAGCGCCATTCAGAACCAAACGCCATTCGAGCGATGGGTTGGGAGAAAACCATGTATTAATCATTTATACGTGTTCGGTTGCAAGACCTACGTTCTTATGAAAGGCACTAACGGTCACAAATTTTCACCAAAGGCGATTCCTGGCATGTTTGCGGGTTACTCAGAAACATCAAAAGCTTTCAGGATCTTCATACCCACGAAGAACAGCATCATAACCACAAAAGATGTTAGGGTATTGAAGACTATGTTCTACGATGAACCGAATAAAAATGTGATCTCCAGACTTCTCACTGATTTAATTTTTATTAAATTTGTAATAAAACGCCATCGCAGCAAACAACGCGCAAGCAAGTGGATATTAAGCTTGACAATCATGAAGGAAATGATCAGCAGCATGACAGTGATAGTGACGCAGATGATCAAGATGAAACGCTGCAACAAAGTTTGGTCGATAGCACTGAAAACATTCGATAAGTGGAACCAGTAAATAATGAAAGTGAGTACGAATCTCTTTCTGGATCTTTTACCGCTGTCGATGATGATGAACCTGATACTGAAGCTGAAGAAAATGCAACCGGTCAAACGAGGTCTTTGAGAGACAGGTAAAAAATCACAGCTCCTAAGCGCTACGATGATTTTATTCTGGCAGCGGCTGAAGAAATCGAAAATCTTCACAAGCCTAAAGAGCCTGAGACCTTCAAAGAAGCCATGGAATCTCCTCACAAAACAAAATGGCTAGATGCTATGCAGAGTGAAATAACTTCACTGCATGATAACCAAACCTGGGATTTGGTTGATTTACCCAAAGGACGAAGAGCCCTCCCTTGCAAATGGGTGTATAAAGTAAAAATGAATCCTGATGGTACCGTCGATAGGTATAAAGCCAGAATGGTTATCAAAGGTTACTCACAGCAACCTGGAACTGATTATGACAAAACATTCAGTCCAGTGGTTCGTCTGAGCACCGTACGAGCTTTACTTGCTGTAGCTGCTCGAGATAATCTTAAACTACTTCAATTCGATGTTTCAACCGCCTTTCTAAACGGCACAGTAAATGAAGACATTTACTTGAAACAGCCTGATGGCTATCAGGATGGCACCAAACGAGTCTGCAAGCTAAAACGCAGCCTCTATGGACTGAAACAAGCACCGCGCTGCTGGAACACCTGCATTGCCGAATTCTTAAGGAATTCTGATTTCCAACAGAGTGAAGCGGATCCATGCTTGTATGTTCCAATCAGAGGACAATCTAAAGTGTTTATTGGTCTTTATGTTGATGACGGCCTTGTAGTATACAATACTACCAGAGCAGGAGACGAATCTCATCAAGGAATTGCAAACAAGGTTTAAGATAACTACGAAACCTGCGTCATACTTCCTTGGAATGGAAATTAATGTCTGCAAGGACAAGACCATCTCATTATGTCAAAAGGCCTACACAAAGAAAGTGTTAGAAAAATATAGAATGTCCAACTGCAAACCAGCACCAACGCCAATCATCAAAGAAAATGAGAAGGCAGAAGAAGAGGATATCAACACGAATTTCCCATATAGACAAGCCGTGGGTTCTTTGGCATATTTATCAGTAGGCACAAGGCCTGATATTTCATATGCCGTGGGTGTCGCATCTCGAAATCTTGCAGCACCTACTAAGATATCATGCTGGTAAAACGCATCTTCCGGTACTTGAAAGGTACCCAACAGAATGGGCTAACCTATACGAAAAAGTCCCCTCCACGCTTAGTCTGTTACAGCGACGCAGATCATGCAGGAGACCAAACTACTGGAAGGTCGACATCTGGAATGGTGTGCTTATTTTCTGGAGCTGCTATTAGCTGGAGAAGCCAGAAGCAAACGACAGTCTCCATCTCCTCAACTGAAGCGGAAATTATAGCAGCAAGCGAATCTGCTCAAGAGATTTTATGGTTGAATCAGCTTATTAACAACTTGATTAAAATTGAGAAACCAGTACTGAACCTGGACAATGAATCGGCTGTAAAACTTGCGCATAACCCAAAGTATGAATATCACAAGCGCACCAAACACATCAAGTTGAAACATTTTTTTGTAAGAGAATGTGTTAGCAATGGAGACTTTGACGTAATGCATGTTTCTTCGGAGCAGCAGTTGGCTGATATGTTAACCATACCACTGTTCGGCCCAAGGCTGCATAATTTAAGTTCAGCATTGGGATTAAAGAATATATTACCATAATATTCTTTAAAAAAAAGTTCCGAGGATGTGAAGTATCTATGGCCTGACCAAATATAGATACTATAGTTATCTATGATGGTTGCTAGGATACTGTTAGGATTTTTTCACTACTTGAAGTTGTCACTTATAATATAAAACACTGCGTACTTTTAAATCTTTATTTTCCACAATATTTAACATTAAGTCCCATGTATGATGTACGCCCAACCTGGGATATGTACATAAACACATGCTCAATCCATAATTTAAAATTTAAATCCTGTTTACTTATTATTTAGGACAAGCATGTAAGTTGAATTTCACCTGACTAATGGAAATCTATGGAGTAGGCAGAATGGCAGAGATACCTATATGATGACTATACTTACTGTTAGAACATCCTAATGCACAGCGTTTAGGCATGATAAAAACAAATCACGAGCGTCTATATCGCAAATAAACAGAACAAACGAAGAACAGCACAAACATGGAACGACACTACAAACAAGCGCAAACGCAAACAAAGAGTATGTAAAACCTAACGGAACGCAAAGAGCAGTAGCCATATTCATATTCTCTTTGGCCATATTTGTGAGCTGACAATTTGACAGTGTTGCCAACAGTTCAACTAGCTCTCCACCAGATCCAACTTCTAAAACCACCAGAAAACCACTAACAAAAACCGGCGCTACTCTAAAAATCGCTAAAATTCACACAATTTTTGTTTTTTTGTTTTTACGAAAGAAAACAGTATTTATTTATTATTGTATTAGTAAAAAATGTTCTTTAATATGACGTAATAAAATATTTTAAGTCAATAAATCAACATACAAGAACTTTTGTCTGCACCATCATCGTCGGTTTCACATTTATATGATGCTTTGCTACCAATTTGTTTTATTACTTTTATTGGAATTTCATAATCATTGCAGCATTTTCCTTCCAATCTTAAACCACAGCGTATTTTTAATACTGCAGTTAAAATATTCAACTTCATTATTTTCCTCTGCTGGTTTTTTATTACATTCATACTGCTAAATAGTCTCTCAACATTGGCATTAGAATTAGGTACTATTAAGAGAGTAATCGTAAAAGTCGCTAATTCCTCAAATCTAGATTCCCCTTGAGCATCTTTGAAATGCAATACTTCATTCCAAACTTTTTTTTGTATCTTTGCTCTCGGTCCGTTTCTGCAAATGAATTTGTCGCCATAGATCATCAACTCTTGCCATAAGTTCTGAACTTATTGTGCCTACGCAGTAAAAGTAAATTAGTTACATTAATGAAGTAAACATAGCATATTTCGTAAAGTTTTAGTGGCTTAGTAGTTGAGTAATAGCACTTTCAGTAACTGAAACTGAATTCTACTTGACCACTAGAAAAAACCACCAGCCACTAAAAGCAATATTTCGCCATTAAAAGGGGAACCCCCCTTCATCTAAAAGGGGGTTGAAACCACCAGTTTTAGTGGAAAATCCACTAAGTTGGTAACACTGCAATTTGACAATCAAAATGAATCTGTGCTGCTATCGCAATTATTACCCAGCTTGTGAGCTACACAAAATTTAAAAATAATTGTAATGCGAGTTAAATAAAATTATTAGGTAATGAAATTAATACTCAATGTATTTATTTTTAGTACTAAATTATTTTTGTGTCGATGGTAACGCCACCTGTGATGATATAAAGTAACTGTTTTCGGATGGCTATAGCAGATGTCGCATTTAAAAAAAAAAACCTCAAATCTGTCATTCTATGGAATTGTCCTACGGTAGGACCAAGGTAGGACTCCTACCCCTGGTGTCGAAGCTCGTGTGCTGCCGGATTACAGTTTGTTTACTAGTCGTTCTCCTCGCTGTATTGCTTAAGCTGAGATAGATTCTAAGTTCCTTGCTCAATACGAATTATACTGCAGTGCTCTGGTGCTTTGGTTCGCGGACATGGCTCCTATCAAATGCTGTGTTGTCGGTTGTATTTCAACCAACAAAACTCATCCATCGCCTTTATAATTTACCTAAGGACGATAAACTTAGGGCTTTGTGACTGTCGTTTTTGGTATCAGTGAATTCCGAACTCCTTGGTCTATCAAAGTATCAGTTAAAAAACAAACGTGTGTCCCAAAAACACTTCGACAAATACCAACTGGATGGTGAGGGTAATCGTCTCAAAGATGGTTATCCATGTCGTTTTTCCACTGAAGAAGTAGAACATGGGGTGCCTTTATCTGTATTAATGTGTTTGTAATTATTTACAAGTGTAACATCCAGTTGATCATTTATATTCAAGAACTGCAGATATGTATGCAGATCCTCTTGCATCTTCATCTCTCAATACAATACAGGTAATAATTTTTAACAACTTTTAATTTCTTATCAAGAATATTCTATCTATACTAATATTATAAAGCGGAAAAGTTTGTTTGTTTGCTTGAACGCGCTAATCTTCGAAAGTACTGGGTAGATTTGTATGCAATTTGGTATGGAAGTAGCATGAAGCTTGAGGAAGGTTATAGGCTACTCTTTACGCGACTGCAAAAAGGAGAGTTATGTTTTTACCGTGATAGAATCCACGGGAGCGAAGCCCCGCGTGAGTACTAGTTTATCATATAAATATGATCAGTTAAAAATCATAAAGTTAAATATCTGCATAAATATGTTACAATATGTATATTTGTATACTTAAGTAGGAATTGATTCTGATGAGAGCCGTTATGGTGTGCTTATTGTTATTGATTTTATTTTAGAGATGTTAAAAACGAAATTTTATAAGCAATACTGAAAAAACTATGCTTTTAAAAATAGTGTAATGGCAAATGTTAGAATGTTGCTCAGGATCCCGAAATAGTTACTTGATTCGTCTTTACTTAGAATTGATTTTTCTTCTATTTACAGATGTGATTCGGAAAAGAAAAAGGAGGTGTACAAGAAAAAATTGTGAAGCAGATGTGTGCACTACAACAATTGCCTTCAAGAAATACAAAGCCCATAGGATAAGAGGAAAAACAAATAAAAAGTAAAATCTGAAAACTCGTTTTATTTTTATATTTCTTTCGTTAAATTCGTATCTATTGGATTTAACGAAAGAAACAGTGAACCTTGCAAATAATAAAATTAACCCTATAAGAATTAATTTTTCATGGCACATCACTATGCTATCGATATTTCGATATCGATATCGATCGATGGTTATCGTGACGTTTATAGTACGCTGTGGGGCATCACTAGATGACATTACGACACTAGCGCTTGGCGCATATTTTTGGAACTAGACGTACCATATTACTGTGCTATCTCTCTCTGTCTCTGACTTATTTAAAGTTATCTGTGAATGTTAAGGTTATTTGCTTGGAATACAGGTTATTTGTATGTTTGGTGACATAATTAATGAACTGTAATTACAATGCAATATACACACATCAAAAGTGTCTAGGGATCAAGCATTTTTATGCGGATTTCTTGAGATTGAGATGTGGCTTTGTAATAAATTTATGATTTTATAAATTTATATGGATCCTTTTTGGTGCATTTCATAATTTGAAACAGGAACTGTTAATCAAATTCGAGTAAAAGATGAAAATCAGCTGTCAATATTTTCCCTATAAAAACATACAACGCATTGAAGACATTATTAGTGCTACTGTTTCCCTACTAATGATTAAAACCAACGTTATTATGGAGCGGCGACGTCATTTAAGCAGGGAAGAAATGCTCAGAGCCGTGGGAATGATAGAAGCTGGTTCCCGGCAACGTACTCTGGCTTTAGCTCTGAATACAAGTCAGAGTGTTATCAGTCGACTTTGGACACGTTACCGAAGCACTGGTACCGTGGCTGAGCGCCATGGAGGACGGTATCGCTGCACCACACGGAGACAAGACCGATACATTCAAATCTTAACTCGAAGAGCTCCAACAATAACCGCCATGATGTTAGCCGTGAGGCTTCATCACTCTTCAGGGAACTTAATTAGCGACCAAACAGTCAGAAACCGCTTGCATGAAGTGAACCTTCATTCCCGAAGACCGCTACGGGTACCACCTATAGCAATGCACAATCGTAGGATTCGATATCAATGGGCTCTTGAACACAGAAATTGGGCAGAAGAACAATGGCGTTTCGTGTGCTTTTCTGATGAGTCTCGTTTTGGTATGAGACCGGATACAAGACGTATACGACACTGGAGAACCCCTGGACGCCAACAGCGATTAAAATCCTGCCAGGAAGTCCATCCTTATAGTGGTGGAACCATCATGGTATGGGCGGGTATTTGGATCGGCGGAAGAACTGAGTTGATTTGGATCAGAGGCAACCTGAACGCTCAAATTTATGCTGAGACGATTGTATCTGACGTCATCGTTCCTCTACAAGTGCAAATCGGTTCCTTATTTCAGTTAATGCATGATAATGCACGACCGGACACCGCAAGAGTTGTAAGACAGACTCTCGCCGCAGCTAACATCAATGTCCTGCTCTGGCCTGCTCAGTCGCCAGACTTGAACCCGATTGAGCATGCATGGGATATGCTACAGAGAAGAGCTCTGCCGAATATGGAGGGTATCCAGTCGCAAGAAGACCTTTTTTTGTTGTTGCAACGAACATGGGCGGCCATTCAAAAGCGTGATTTGGATGAACTCATTTTGAGTATGCCAAACCGATGTTCTTGTGTTTTTAGTGTTCGCGGTAGAAACACGGATTATTAATTGTTTAAGTTACCCAATAAAATTTTAAAGAAAACTGTTATTTCAGTCTTTTTTTCGAACTTTAATGTTAGTGGTTCAAATGTCAAAAATCCCTTTATTAGGAAAATGGCAAATTTCTTTATTAATGCAAAGGTGACTTGGTTTATCGTTACTGTGACAAACGAAAACACTTTATTTGATGAATCCTTAAAGAAAATTTTAATTAATATCAATCAGGAGAAAAGTTATTGCAAAAATATATGTTGATCCCTAGACACTTTTGATGTGTGTAGGTAGAAATTAAGATTGATGACAGGGAGCTTCAATTACCCTTTGAACGCCAGAGCAAAAACGCATGCGCGAGCCCTCCACGCCAAGCCACAATTTCACCACAAATACCCAGTATATAAAAATGTACTCTGTGCAAATACCTACAAAAAAAAATAGGGATTCCAACATCTATTTATAATCGATAAGTTATCGATAACCAACTAATCACTGCTTTCCGTTCCATATTTTTTTAATAAAATATTACTCTTTGCATTATTCTTTTATTTCATCTGACCCTATTTGGTATTATACTATCATTAAACACCAGTTACAAAGTTCTAAATAACCTAAAAGCAGACATTAGAACTACAAACGAATAAATAAAATAATAATACGGCACATCACTAATCTCGTTTATGACGTCATCCGCTGTCGGGAAGACCCGATTCTGGCGTGGCTGGCACGACTTTTGACAACTTTCTCGCATGCGTGTAGGGATGTGATGTTGTGGGACATAATAAATAATAATCATAATTATAGTACCTATTTAAAATAATTTTATCAATGTACTTATAATTATCACTCCGATTCTTCGTAACTTGGCAAACATATGTCATCCAAGTCCTTTTTGCTGTCGTACTTTTCTAATAACGTTCAGTATATGAACATAAGTTACTGAACGTTTTTAATCTGGCACTCGATCCAGTTCAAAAGCGACCAGTCTTGCGGAAGAAGTTGTCAAAAAAAAGAAAATACAAAACCAATAACACCAACTACCGAAATTAAAGTTATTTTTGCCTTTGTAGTGTTTTGATAATTATGGAAGTTGGTTTTAATTTTTGTTAAAAAGTTTTTTATAGTCACGCGTCGGTAACAAGTAACAACTAGTGTAAACAAAAAGTTTCTAATGACTAATAACGAAGAAACTTTTCGGTTTATAGAGCTCTACCAAGCCGTAAATTGTTTGTGGAACCCAAGAAGCAGCAGTTAGCGCCTCAATATCCTTTTTAATAAATACCTTCGCACATTGGCCTGAACCAAAGCAAACTGAACGACCTCCCAACGTGTGGACGCCTCACGCCATCACGAACTCTTGGCCAATATCCTGGCCTCTACATCTACATTCGCCACTGTGTTGGCCAAGTAGGCGTGTGTAACTCTTTTCGGAACCGACTCACTGATTCGAATCATTGAAGTGATTCAAAAGATTGGTTCAGTAACAACGTTTCAAATGCATCATTTGGATCTGAAACATTACTTTGCTCTGGCTCATTACGAGCGACGCGTCGCTCGTGTGGCGACTGAGCAGTGTGCGAGCAAAAGAGAGAGATCGAGACACACTGCTATTGACTCTTGTATCCTATGCACGAAGATCGACTTTATTTATAATCTCACTTATTACAATAAATATGTAGACATAAAACATTTAGTATTGATGCCTCAAAACATTTCTGTCTCAATAGTAAACGTCCGCAACGCAACGTAAGAATGTTATGGTTCTATACATGACGTCGCGTCGCGGGCGTTTACTGAGTCTTTTGAGCCGATGATCCAAATGAGCCAAATGAAACATATCAGTGTTCCGGATCATTTCAGTGATCGAGATGCAAATGTTCCAATCTCAAAAATGATACACTTTGCCCACCTCTATGGCCAAGGCCAACGTGAAGAGCCGGCTTTAGCCCTGCCCCTGCTTCAAACATTTTATCATGATGACGTCGTAGACAGAGAATGCTATAGACAACGACAGAGCGTGTCGCAAAAAGAGACAAAAAATAAGTACGTCACCGTATTAAGGGTTACCATGTAAGGAACAATTTACCCCATAATTATTTATTTATGTACACACATGACACAACAGAAAAAATATAAATACAGACAAAAAAGCACAAACGTGCTGCTTATTTCCTAAGAAATTTCTTACAGCAGACCTGCGACAGGAGAATTGAAGAAGAGATGATAGACACAGTGTGTATAAATACTAATTACGATAAATAAAACATACATAGCTAATAAAGTAAAATATAATGATATAATAAACAAATATATACATACATAGAGTTAAAATACATATTCATATTAATGCTACACAAATATATACCTACCTATAATAAATATATAAAACTAGTACTCTCGCGGGGCTTCGCTCCCGTGGATTCTATCACGGTAAAAACATAACTCTCCTTTTTTACAGTCGGGTAAAAAGTTGCCTATAACCTTCCTCAAGCTTCAAGCTACTTCCATACCAAATTTCATCCAAATCCACCCAGTACTTTCGAAGATTAGCGCGTTCAAGCAAACAAACAAACAAACAAACAAACTAACAAACTTTTCCGCTTTATAATATTAGTATAGATTACGTGATGTTAGATAGGTAATGATCTTTGACCAGCTTTTTGAAAATACTAATGGCTTTAGCTTCACAGATTTTAGCGGGAAGTGAGTTCCCACAGTCTTACTGCATGAAAGGAGAAGGAGTGGGAATAGAAACGGGTTTTATCGGATGGGAAATTGAGATGGATGGATGAATTAGTGACAGAATTAAAAATAACAACATTAATCCTGGACAGGAACACTGCTTTATCGATTATAATAGGTATAGGCCGGTATAGTATAGACACGAGATGGGGAAGACATGCTGCCGAACTAAAATTATTTGCGATAAGAGTTCAAGTTCAAGTATTTATTTCAAATAGTGCTTACATAATTTTTTTATCTTTGACAAACACAGATAATTTCTTTCTTAACGTATTAATTAAGTACAGATAGAGTAAACGACGGTGTCTGAGCTAGTATTACCTGTGTGACAGACACCGGCGCCTTCCTCCTACACAATATAAGAACAAGTATCTACAGAACAATGTTTCTTAGTGTTAATCAATTATGTGCTTGAGATCTGTCGAAGTATCAACTATGTAAGTATGTACACTTAAAATTGTAATAATATAAAAAGAAAACGTGTATAAAATTGTAATAATATATGTGTGTGAGTGTGGGTGGGTGTGGTAGTGTGTGCGTATTATTATTGGAGTAGGAGAGTGATGACGATGTAGTTTAAACTGCTATTTTTTATATGATAGTATGCACTGGCTTTGTGAGCAAATAATACAACATATTTATGAATGTTTAAATTATCTTCAATTTCCATAATTGTTTCTTCATGTAAGCTGATCGAAGAAGATGATGGAATACAGGCCATGGTTTCCTGTAAAAGATAATTATCATTAAGACATTAATTCATACAAAACAGGTGTAGGAAAGTGATGTTTACAAAAAATATAATTTTAAGTTCTAAGTATTTTAATCTCAGAACGAGATTCAAGTTATATTGATTATTAAAGCTTGAATCGCGTTCAATCTAATAGAAGCTTGTCACAGACATTTATTGCTAATAAAATGCACCAAATAATGTTTGGTGCATTTTATTTGCAACTAACACGGTAATTATGCTAAACACTTTTAAAAACACTAAACATAAGTAAAAATCTTATAAAATTTGAATCGAAACTTAATATGTCATTGACTGAATATTTACCAGAATAGGTACAGCATTAGGTAAGAGCAGAGTCAGTTTCTTCTTTTTGATTAACATTTTGTTCTCAAAATGTCTGCTGCAAATTTTTGATGACGGTTTCGATGTCCAATCTGTTCACCTGTAGCTTCAATCCAATTGCGGCGTAAATTATCATGTTGAGGAAAACTGAAACAAGCCATAAATCTTTCAGATTACATATCACAAAATATTATTTCCTATAACGGAGGGTAATAATTTATAGAAAAGTTGGCAACACCAAAGATTTGCGGTTAGAATTTACAATAGTATTTTTCTCGTTTTTTAACAATAAATTAACATCTAGGGTACATTATACATAATTTGTGAACCTAATAAAATGTTACTGAATGCCTAGTAACTGATGAAGAGTGGTATACTTACAAATAAAAAGACAATCCTGGCATTTTCCTCCCACTATCACTTTTACACCGTATAACGCAACACCGCACCATTTTTTTTTAAACAATAGTCGAAACACTCAAGTCTAAAGAATTCACAATAAAATATAACACGAATTACTATACTGAAGCACGTAAAAACTGTATTTTTTATGAAGACGATAGCTAGCTACACGTTAGCTGTCAAACTTTGTTTAGCAAAGTAGTAGAGATGGGTAACTCAGGAGAGATAGATACAAAAGATATGAATCACTCCGTTTCCATCAATCACTCTTTATATCCGTTCACATCCGAATGTATCACTGTATCAGTGTATCTTTTCAACTCATTCACTCACGGCGTCTTGATGTTTATTATTTTTATTATATTTCGGCCGGACGGCCACTCCAAGCCAAATTTAAGGAAGATTTTGGAAAGTTCAGACGTCTCTTTCGCACCTCCCTATTTAGAATGTTCTGTCGTGCTTTCGCAAGACAGAGAGAGTCGTTTGACCATTATAAGCTGACATATGTCGGCACAAAACGATAAATTGATAACTCTATTACTGGTACGTAGGGATCAAAGTTGTTAAACGGTACGTGAACATTTAAGTATTATACTGGTTTTACCTTCACGTGTACTTTACTTTGCCTTTAAAAAGTTTTAGTAAACTATGCAAACAAATTTCAATCATAAAACCATCGTTTTAAGGATCAGGATAAAAAATAAATAAAAAGAAATTTGCGATTTACAAAATTAAACAAAATATCAGTTCAATCGGTAGACTATAGAATATATTTTTGCTACTAATAAGTAAAAACAATACCTACCCTAAGTACCAATGTTATATTCGGTAATCATTAATTTAATTATTTATTATTTTAATCATAAATTACAGTTAATTTTTCAAATACCTATTTAATACTTATCAATCAAAACAGATACCTAGAAAGAAACAGCAGCCCAATAAATTAGAAAGATACTTATATACTTATCTATCGCTCACTGTATTCTAAGATCGCTCATAATGATTCATTGGATCGAGTTGAGCGAAGCAAGCCACGCTGAGCAGCGTTTTGCGTGCGCGAGTGTGAGCTACTGATACATATCGATACAAAGATATGAAAGAGTGATACATATCCCTGTGATCGAATCTTTCGATGCCACGCTGAGCAGCGTGTTGCGTGCGCGAGTGTGAGCTACTGATACATATGGATACAAAGATATGAAAGAGTGATACATATCCCTGTGATCGAAAGATACATTTCAATCTTTTCTTTTTAGTGATACATTTTGCCCATGTCTACAAAGTAGTAGTATGCTAACCTTGAAAAAAGTGGCACGCTTCGTGAAACAAAAAATCATATCGTTCCGTTTCATTTCTTTACACTACATCGGCGTAAGTTGCTCTTTTTCTTGTGTGACTGCGATAAAAGATATCACTTTGTCTATAGGTTTCTCTGTCTACGGATGACGTGTACTTATAGATTCTATGGTATGTGATTACCCGTCACATGAAGTATTAGAACGTTCCGGTTTTAAACTTTTAAATAAATATAAAAATCTCTATTTAGTTGATATAAAAGTAAAACGTATTGATTTGTATATACAACATTTTTATTTATTTATGTAAGTTAATTAAAAAAAAAACATGAAATACCAAATTCTTGCTTACAAAACAAAACACGTTAAATGAAACGTGAAAGAGGAATTATTAGAGTTACCATATAATAAAAGTACCTAGACTTCGAGAAAACTAGTCATTTCCACGAACCAGTTTTACCTTTTATTTAATAGAAATCACTTTGTGGTTTACACCTTAAATTACTTCGTATTGACAAAATCACGTAGTAATTAGCTTACTACTAGTAAGCTTTGTTTTTTACATTTAGTAAAAATGCTTTTACTCGTCGATTGTAAGTTTTTATTTGCAAAGGCAAAAGCAAAGGCAAACTAGCAAGTGCACACAAACGCTGGAGAATTTAACTCACGGTTATGGTATCCCTTTCTTGTGCTGTCAGTAACAACAAGAGAGGTAGGTAGACTAAATAAAAGAGTTGGTTTGATACATTTCTCAGACATTAGTGATTGAGTGCTATACTTAAAATCATTACATATTTATGCATACCTATTGAAGTAATACTCATTGGTCTAAACAAAAATACAGTTTCATAAATTCAGTGACAGGCTTTATTTTTCCGGCGTTATTAACGGTAATATTTTTTATTACAAAGTTTTATTTACACTTTCTTTTTATTTTGTGATATCTCTCTCGTTCTACTAGGTCTCGTGTATATTTTATAATTGTCTAGTTTATTTATTATTTCGTATTATATTTGCGGGTTAAATTAGCCAATATTCTTCAGGTCTTTCAGATTTATAATAGGGATATGAATCCTTTACAATTTTCACAATGATTTCAAGTACTTGTAGTTTCTAGTAATTATTAATTCTAATTATTTCTCTTTCTATTTTTAAACGTAAAACTTAAAAGTATAGTAAAAGCGTCTTTGATGAATTGAATTGAGGCATTGGTTAATATTCCTTCAATTCACACAACAGTAAACTTCTTCAAAATTCCACAAATCATAGCACAAAATTAAATCAATTTAAATATTTTTCTCTGGGATTGGTTTTATATTTTAAATGAACGCCTCTAAGACGACCCACTGACCGAAAATCTACATATTTGCTTAAAATACACAAGTTTACTTTAATTTTTTCTATATATTCAGAATAGGCTTGCGTTTGACCACCATCTCACCTGAAGGTAAGTGATGACGTGGTTGAAGATAGAGCACGCTTACCTAGAAGAAACCTATTCACTCTTGACTTAAAAACCCCCAGGTTATAGCGAGTATTTAGTTAACTATATTGGTTATAAGTCCCCATATAAATCTGATTTATGCTTGATTAGAAAACAATATCAGTATGGATGAAGAGCAGATGCCGGATACAGATGCAGAGGACCAGTTCAAGGCAAGGCCTTATCAAGCTCAGCTAGAAGAAATTGCTACCGAAAATAACACAATCATATACTTACCAACAGGTTTGTGTGTTACTTGAACAACTTTTTTGACCACCAGTTCATCTGATAATGATG
Organism: Tholera decimalis; assembly: GCA_943138885.2. Taxonomy (NCBI): domain Eukaryota; kingdom Metazoa; phylum Arthropoda; class Insecta; order Lepidoptera; family Noctuidae; genus Tholera; species Tholera decimalis. The sequence goes on along the minus strand of OW964563.2, from coordinate 19,097,786 downwards.
TGATGATGGAAAGATGAAGCACACTTAACTAGAAGTAACCTATTCACTCTTGAGTTAAAGACCTCCAGGTTAAAGCTATCAGGAAATAGACTCCGGCAGGGGATTCCACTCTTTAGTTGTACACACAATGAAAGTGTTGCCAAAATGTTTTGTATGTATTTATTATTTGTAACTATTTAGCTATTTTATAAATCTTTCAATTATTAAACAATTACTTAATAGAATTTTGTAAGCTTAATAAGGCATATAATTTTGTACTCAATAAACATTTACTTACTCTTGTTTGGTATTGAGAACATTGGCTATTTACCATCCAAAATGTAAATTTTTCTTGTTACAAAGTTGAATTCTTCTCCATGGTTTTCAAGAAGTCTAATAAAAACTTTAAAAAGTAATTGAAGACATGAGTGGATGAAGGTGATATGTCGCAAAATTCTAACTTCGAGAAAATTGGGTTCAAAGTTTCACATAAACATTTTAGGATATTTCAAAATGCCTCTAATGTATTTATCCAATAAGTGTGTCTGACGGTGTCAACCATTTAATATTTTTAAAATACGGGAGAAATTAAAAAATAAAATGTATTTTTACTACTTTATTTTAAGAAAAACTGAACATAACTCCTTCCGCGAAGAAATATTTAAATCAATAATTTAAGAAAATGAAGTCTGAAGGAGACAAGTTACTTAAAAGAAGAAAAAAAGAAAAAATAAACTAAAAACGATCATTCTTCTCCAAGAATGAATTGATAATAATATTGATATTCCGGTTTATCAAATTTTAGTTGGTTCTTATTATTGTTTTTTTTTTGCAACTGACACAGTACCATATTTTTAAATAAATCAACTTTCTGGAAAGGTGTCATTTCGTCATATGACTCTTTGTATAAATATGAACCATTTGTATAATTCTGATCCATTTCACGCCATCCCTAAAACTAATTTTTCCATTAGTTGTAGTTTTTTCCTGTTAATCAAATTTAAATTCACTTGCAAATCGTTTATTTTCCTGAAATAAACGATTATTAGTCATATCTTTTCTTTTAAGTAATTTTTATTTTTATTTTTTCTAAATCTTTTATTCAAACAATAAATTTCTAAATAATGTTATGTTTTAGTTTTAAGTTCTAGTTTTCTATTTTATATTATTGCTGTTCCCTAACAGGGTCCATAATTGTTCCTTTTATCTTTAAGACTAAACATCTACTGTATATACATTGTGGAAAGCAAATAAATGAATATGAATATGAAATCAATAACTATATTGTTTCGTGAAGCTTTGCTTATAATGGTTCAGTATTGTACAGGTGCATAGATTGTATCATGTTTTCGAATCACTTTTTTTATTTTTATTGATAATAGGCTCACGTTTGACCATTATCTCACCTGATGGTAAGTGATGATGTGGTCGGATCTCGAAATCTCGATCCGAATCCAAATATGAATGTGCCTTTTCGGGAAATTTGTGGCCTATGATTTTAAAATATCCTCTTAATATCAAGTATTGGTAAAGACATATTAAATTGAAATTTTTGTTCTGTCCTGCACATGAATCCAACCAAATTATCAAATGATCTTTACCTTGGCAACTTGGATCTACCTCCACAAACCTCAAGAGTGCACTTGCGACTTCTGAACTTCCATGATCCGCTATATCTTCAGTCCATGTACAACAAACAGCTTATTCTTTGGATGTGCCATCTAAAAATGAACACCAAAGTTATAAAACCAGATTTGTCGTAGATAGAATGCCTTGGATGTAGTTAATTTTGGCAAAGGCATCGTTTGCTGTAGATCTACTGTATTGTAAAGCACATCATCAGCCGGTTTGGGTTTCTTTCGGGTCGGCCTGCATCGCTCCCATAGTCCCCAGCATCAGAAATTGCACAGGTATCACTCTTGGGTATCCAAAAGATAAATTAAATTCTGTGACAAATATTTTGTTGTATGTTGTCTTCTTGATTTTATATTTCTCAGTTAAATTTTCTGTTTTACACATTTCCAGATATAGACTATACATCTTGGTCACATTCAAAAGGGGAGAAAGATATAACTTGCGCATATTTTATTACGAGAATTCCCATTATTCTGTTCGGCGGGAAAGTTCGATATATGTGCTTTGATACGGTTCACAATTTGTGAGGACGATTCTGGTGCTTGCCTCTGCAGTCTAGATTTGGAGCAGAAATATCGCTTTTAATAGATTTTATTATGAGATCAATTTTTTTACGGCTTATTTGGTATAACCGACACAATCCCAAATTGCAAACTTGCTTTGTGACCCCTGCAAATTTAACATAATACTTGTACGATGCCGATTTATGAGTTTTGGCATTACGACGTTGTCTTTCGACAGGCTAAAGCTTTGGTTTCCTAGGATAGCGGTGCCGTCATATAGCGGCCGTAATTACAGCGGTGAATGACGTCACTAGAACGTTGTCTATGTAAACAAAATGGCGCGGTTTCCTAGAGAGCGGCAACTGACACCGTAACGTCAAAAAGCGGTGCCGCCATTTGCATGACGGCCGTCTTGTTGGTGTCAGATGGTTTCGTGAACGTTTCCAAAGAGAATGTAATACACTAGATAGCGATGAAGCAGACAGTGTGTTAAAACGGCCGTGGAACTTTCCACATGTCGTCACCGTAAAGACGGCCGCCTTTTTGCGTCCGTAATATTACGGCCGCTATATGACGGCACCGCTTTCCTAGGAAAACAAAGCTTTACGGACAATGCTATTAAAAAGTAAAACATTCTTGCTATTCACATCTAAAGAGTTAGTAGCTTTGTAAAATAGACTGCCTTTCGTCTATTGCAAAATTAGTGAAGCACTGAAGCCTACATTTTTCATTTTTAAATTCCTTCTTAGACTGATTTTTTTTGGAACGATCTTAGTTTGATACGATATGTACTCTTCTCCTTTCTCTCCTGCACTGGGTGCAGCTTTTTTTTCCAAGTCCTTTCCTTTCATTTTTAGATCGTTTTTTTTTATTCGTTGTCCCTAGATGGAAATATTTGTCGTTTTCTAGGTAAGATATCACATTCTTGAAATTCTCCATTTTCCTGGTTCCCACTGGTATATGGACGAGCAATGCCAAGGACATGTTGATTAGCATTGTCAGCATTTTCTTGGGATGTAACAGTATTTTCCTGAATCTACTGGTAAATGGATGAACAAGTTCTGGGTCTTGTTAATAAACTCTGCCACCTATCTCACTAGAAGTTTGAGAAGTGGAAGAGCTTGAAGAGCTTTCTGGTATGAAAACATCATGACTTCCTGAAGAAAAACCTTTGTCATTTTCGTCAGAAAAAGTTACATTATCAAGAACAGTATAGATTTGTTTATTTCGTAAAAGAAGTTTTGATGAGTTTATTAATTCAAATTTATTGGGAATCTTCTATTTCATCTGGATCTCTGACACCTAACGAACTGGATGTATGCGTTTCATTATTTCCGGAACTTATTTCATGATCTATAGAAAATTGAAAAATTGAGGGCTCATGGTCTTGATCGTGCTTAATGCATTGACACTGCTGAGACGCTTAACTCCGTGTTACATTTATCTAGAAGAGAAAAAGCAAAGCGATAAAGTATGCGTGCAAAGATGAAAAATTAATGGTGCAGGAAGAATATAGATGAATAAATATGGTATTCATCTATTCTTTATTAACGTTCTTTATATTTAATTTTAAAGTAAGTTATAAAACCAAGCGTGCTATCAGCTCATGCTCAACAACTCATCATGAGTCATGACCCCACTGACCCAACAAAAGCTTCTGTAAAAAACTTATGTCCATTACCACACCACACATTTATACCATAACGCATCAATGCATCACGATTAGTTACGTCATTATAGCATTAAATTAATTAAATGAGTTAGTATTATTATGACAACCTAACAATAAAAGAGAAAAAGACTTACCTTGACGAACATTTTTTAGGTTATAATTTTCGTAAACAATGTTTTTAGGGTTCCGTAGCCGAATGGCAAAAAACGGAACCCTTATAGTTTCGACATGTCTGTCCGTCTGTCTGTCTGTCTGTCTGTCCGTCCGTCCGTATGCCACAGCCATTTTATTCCGAAACTATTAGGACTATACAAGTAAAACTTGGTAGGTAGATGTATTCTGTGAACCGCTTTCCGATTTTAAGAGAAAATTTAAATAATATTTAAAATAAAGGGGGCTCCCGATACATGGAACTGAAACTGAAAATAATTTTTTTTCATGAAACCTATACGTGTGTGGTATCTATAGACAGGTTTTTAAAAATGAAATTAAGGTTTCTAAAATGGCTTTTTCATAAAGTTAATCGTTTAAAAGATATACGCTTCCAAAGTGGTAAAATGTGTGTCCCCCCCTCTAACTTCTATAATAACGAAGTGAAAAATCTATAAAAACCATATGTTGTAGATCTTAATGTAAACTTTCAACCAAAATTGGTTTGAACGAGATCGAGTCAGCAGTTTTTGAGATACAGTATATTTTCAAAAACCGCAAATATAACTTTGTAATTCATACAAATACTATGAAAAACAAAGTTATTTGGCGTAGTTGTAAAAATTGTAAATAAGCTCGTTTTAAGAAATTTGTAAGGTCTTTTTTTTTTTCATATAAATATATTAAGTATGTTATATTTATTATAGTTACTACGGAACCCTTCATGGGCGAGTCCGACTCGCACTTGGCCAATTTCTTACATGTGTTTCAACCAAATTACGGTTAATGGCAGCTTCCACTAATTCTTTTACTCTTAATTTTAAATATCGATTTATTAACACAGTTAAAGTATTTTGACAACAACAAGCGACTCGTGCGTCCAATTGCCAAAAGATCGGAAATGAACAGAACGGAATGTTGACGCGCGTCGTATTATGAATGAAAGTGATATAGTGCAGCCATAGTGCAGCACATTAACACCGTCATTCACTGAAAGTGCACTGCAATGCCACATATCTCCTTCATCCACTGCAGAAAAGTTAACTTTTTACTTTTTAGGCATCTATAAAAATGTTAGTGCCCATACCACATTCTTCCAATATTGATTAAAAATAATAGTGTACATGACACCTTCATCGAGTAGTGAATTTCTAAAATAGCCACAAACGTGGTTGTTTTAAGGTTTAAATTTATCTGTATGCACATAAAACCTTAATTCATGCATTGAACAGCGAAAATCTGAAAATGCGACATATCACCTTCATCCACTCATGTCTTCAATTATAAATTTGCAATAACACCAAGAATTTAGGCTTGTAAATCCTTTGCAGGGTCTGGGAAGACATTCATTGCTATATGTCTTATAAAGAGATTTCGGCAAGCACTCCAAAAGCCTTGGGGACAGGGCGGTAAACGAACCTTCTTCCTCGTTAACACTGTGCCTTTGGTCATTCAGCAGGTATGTTAACATTGATCATTCTTATTAATATGTTCACCATCAGAAATGAAACAGGAATTGCAGTGATCCATGCAGGAGACCTATATCTTGCTATAGGCTTTTATCATCTGGAATATTAAAGTTTAACTGTTTGTTAATTTTTTGATACTTAAATAACTGTTAAAATGCGGGTTGGGTTAGCAATGAAAATTCGGTTTAATGGCATAACATTGCAATATTGAGGGCTATACTATTAATACTAAAATTAATGTAAATAACTAAAATCTGTGTAAATTTTTCAAAATTATGGAGATAAGCTGATGGTTTTTTAATAGCTTTTAAGTTATATTAAGATTACATTAACCATCCCTGTTAATGTAATCTTAATATAACTTAAAAGCTATTTGTAAAATTATGAAATGAAAAATTTAACAAATTTTTTGGAAGTTGATTAAATTAATCAACTTCCAAAAAATAGAACAAAACAAGAAAGTAAATGGATACGTTGTATTTTCATATTGACATAAATTCGCCTGAAAGTAAAGAGGACACATGGAGCAAAAGCACAGAAGCCATTTCAAAATTATAAAAGACTAGCTTCTGCCCATGACTTCGTTCCGCGTGGGAGATTTTCGCGCGTAAATCCCGATCCCGTGGGAATTCGTGAAAGAGTAAGAAACATCCATCCACCCCACAAACTTTCGCATTTATAATATTAGTAAGAATAGTAACATAAGATATTAGTAAGATTAGTAAGATAAGATTTATTATTAGTAAGATTTATTTTTTTATTGATGACTAGTACTCACGCGGGGCTTCGCTCCCGTGGATTCTATCGCGGTACAAACATAACTCTCCTTTTTTGAAGTCGCGTAAAAAGTAGCCTATAACCTTCCTCAAGCTTCAAGCTACTTCCATACCAAATTGCATCCAAATCCACTCAGTACTTTCGAAGATTAGCGCGTTCAAGCAAACAAACAAACAAACTTTTCCGCTTTATAATATTAGTATAGATAGTATAGATATATAAAATAATAGACTAATATTTGCCATATTTCAAAAGGGAAGCCGTTAGGAATCGAGTTGTATGGAGCCTTCGCCACTGCTGTACATACTTAAACGAAAAAACGTTTATTGTTGCCATTTTTATGATTTTCAAAAAGCTGTGGATACTCTAGAAATCTCTACCACACATAATTTTATGCTATGTACCTAATGAGATTTTTCTTATAACATATTACGACATCATAAACACCTAACTACTTACAGGCACTTGAGAGAACACAGTTCTTTTGAAATCAACAGACGTACGTACACTTCGATTTTATTTATAACTAGCTGTGCCCCGCGGTTTCACCCGCGTATAATCCTACTACTATTATTCATGTGTAATTTTATGCGTTAATCTAATTCACACTGGATAGAGAATCGCGAAGTAAATATAGTTTAATTTAATAATATTGTCAAGAATATATTTAGAGTATTTTTAAACTGCTGACACGATCTCGTTCAAACCAATTTTAATTGAAATTTTTATTAAGATCTACAGCATATATTTTGTTTTGGTTTTTGACTCCATTATTATAAAAGTAAGAGGGAGTGGGGGGTGAAACACATTTTACCACTTTGGAAGCGTATATTTTTCGACTGACTCGCCCATGAAGAATTCCGTAGCTATGCTTGCTAGCATAGATTAACGTAAAAAAATGCTGTTATCATAATGTTTATATGACAAAGTTTTATTTGCGGATTTTGCAAATGTGAAAATGAAATCTCAAAAACTGTATCTCGTTCGAATCAATTTTAGTTAAAAGTTTTCATTAGAATCTACAGCATATTTTTTTATATTTTACACTTTATTATTTTAAAAGTTAGAGACACATTTTACTATTTTGGCACTTCCAAAGTAGTAAAATGTGTCCCCAAATATATCTTTCAAACGATTGACTTTGACAAAAATGATTACATGAACCTCAGTATCATTTTTAAAGATCTATTTATAGACGCCGACACCCGCATAGGCGTACAGGCTTGATGTAAAAAATTTTTTTAGTTCTAGTTCCATGTATGGGGAGCCTCCCCTTAATGTTTTTTTTTTACATTATTTTCGCATAAAAATCGGAAAGCGGTTTGCAGAATACATCTATATATCAAGTTTCAACTCTGTAGTCTTAATAGTTTCGGAATAAAATGACTGTGACATACGGAAAGACGGCCAGATAGACATGACGAATAGTATAAGGGTTCCGTTTTTTTGATATTCGGCTAAGGAATCCTAACAACATCGCTTTTAAACAATGCCAACGTTGAATGTCTGACCCGTTTTTTCGGGAGGGAAAATCATCGAATGACTTCTCTCGCTCTAAGTGGAGCGAGAAGGAGTGTAAAACTTCTACTGACTATAAGCCCACCCAGTTATTTCAGCTGCCCTTGCCTTCCGGGGCCGCGGTATCTCATTACAACATACCTTTAAACTGAACGATGACATAAAAAATGGGATGAACAAAACAACACCCTATCAAAATTACTTATTCAACTAAAGAGAAAGTAAAATATAAATATTTAAATGTATAAATACAAAAATACACATTTGACGTAAAAGAAGCTGAAACAATTTTACATAGGAAGTCTCTTAGCCAAGAAGTCGAAATGAAACCAAGATAAGGTTCACTATCAGTGCGGTATCTATCGCGGAGTGGTACAGTACGCGAGTCATGCTAGACGCGTCGTGCATCCCCGGGCCGCCGCGGCCGTTACGGTGAATAGCGTTGTGGAATAATTTTAATTTTACATTTTCTCCTAAACTATAAGTCCAAATTATATTCTGTAAAAGGCAAAGATAATCTTCATAAAATTGTCTTGATGATGAAATTACTTTCAAACGCAAATATTAATATAGCCGCATAATAATAATACTACAAAGTCATTCCTTATTTTTTAAATATTTTCTTAACATAATTTGCCTTATTGTGGATTATTTATAAAAGTTAGATATGCAGTACCGCGGACTTTTTGTTAGATCTACATAAACCCTACATTTTTGTAGTACATGATCTTTACGTATAATTCAGCATTTCGCCAGCTCACGCGATTATAGTAATTTAGCGGCATATTTTCTTCCGACTTACTTCACCAATACCTTTATTGTAGGAAAACTGAGAGGAGTAGCGTAATGCTAGATAGCCTATAGCCTTCCTCATGAAACTGCCTATCATAATCAGAAAGAATTTTTGAAATCCACCCAGTACTTTCGAAGATTAGCGCGTTCAAGCAAACAAACAAACAAACAAACTCTTCAGCTTTATAATATTAGTATAGATTTTAGGTTGCAACCGATGCAGTGTTGGTACACATGAGTTTTAACTTATTGCTGATGGAAAACCATAATACTGGGTTATTGGAAATACGTCCCCATCCTGTTAAGTGCGTGTAGATGAGGTCATTAACTAACAAATCAACCCTAAGTTTCTAGGCCTAAAGTATACCACTAACGAGATTTTTTTTTTTTAATATTAAAATAAAATAGGACTTTATCAGAAATAATATAAAAATAATCAGAAATAATATAAAAATAATAAAAAAAACATAAAACAATTAAAAACCTCCGTACTTTTGAAAAAAGAGATCCAATACTTATTTTATTTTTATGATTTTTGCAACGTCTTATGACATAAATATTTTTTTTTTCTCCTAAAAATCACTAATCTATTTTGACGGCGGAACATTTTATTTGTTAGTTAATGACTTCATCGACACGCCCTTAACAGGATCGGGACATATTACCAATAACCCTGTATATACCTACTTAAAAAAAGATATTCCAAACCGCTGCCTTTGCGAGATTTAGATGGCTCTCTTAGCGGTTTTAAAGGATCAACACGAACCATGTCGTACAGGGTTGACGATTTAAATTTTGTAAAAAAGTTTGATTCCCATAAAGCTTTGTTTTCCTGGGATAGCGGTGCCGTCATATAGCGGAAAACAAAGCTTTAGACTTCAGCATCGTCGACCACGAACATAATTATGCTGCGAGGTCTGAATCTTACCAGTTCCGGGCATAACAGTTAATAGCGTGACATTGCTAAGGTTAGGGTTTACCTAGTGTAGGACGATTTTGGCGGCCATCATTCCATTCCTCATACCTCCATTGGCTCTCCCACTGTGTTCAAGATGTCTGTGACAGAATTTTGGCAATTTTATGGTTTGTGCCTGTATTATTTATTTATTTTACACAATAAGTAACTATAAACTAATACATATTTTAGAATTACATAGTAAAACTAGTACTATTATTAATAAACTTATACATATAACATAAACACTACCCATTTCGCTCGAATAGTCTGTAACGGCGTCGTGTGTCGCGCGGTAACGGGTATCTGTCCACGGGAATCGCGGAACACAACAACTCTCAGCCAAAACTCTTCCTTCATGAAGAAACAGCTCCCTTCCGCTCCACCCAGAGCGGGAGAGAGGAGTTATTCGATTATTTTCCCACTCAAAAAAAAAATCCGTCCGACCCTCAGCGAGAACTTGGTCTTGATTCTGATGTACTCTACAATCTCCTCGGCTTTTCTAGAGTAATGCAGCCAAGACACGTATAGCGGCGTCACTGGTACTGCTGGACGCAGCAGATAGTTCAGTCCGGTCGGTGCTGTACCGTACTTATTACGTCAGAAAGACTTACTTTTCCTCGTTTTTCCTCTGTACTGTACGGTTCACGTACAGGCAAATTGATAAAGCCGGAAACTACTTTTTGCTACTCGATTTATTTACTTTTTAACCGACTTCCAAAAAAGGAGGTTCTCAATTCGTCTTGAACTTTTTTTCTGTATGTTACCTCATAACTCGGAGACGGCTGGACCGATTCGGAAAATTCTTTTTGCGTTTGAAAGGGTATATTTTCTAGTTGGTCCCATTGTTACAAAATCAGGATCTGATGATGGGATCCTGGAGAAATCGAGGGAACTCTTCAAATATTATAGGCGGCACACCTATAGCGTTTCGGGTATTTCTTATAGTACCTTGAGCAGTTGCTTTCGAAAAGTACCATTTGGGGAAGTTGAACTGATGATGAAGACCACAGATGGCCACTGAAACTACTCAATAATAAGTATTTCATGGATTGCGATTCGATTACTTGAGTACGGATGTTAAACACTTTATGATCGTTAGTATGGTGATGTAGAGCTGATGGTCAAGTACCAGGAGAAGTCTTCAAAAATTAACGGCTGTGCATCGGGAAAAGCAATATTTTGTAAAAGGTGATAAGTTGTTGACAATATGGCTTTTGTACTAGACAAACCGACCAACTAAAAAGCATGAAAAAAAATTTTAACTACAAAATAGAACCGACTTCCATATCAAAACACTACAAAGCCAAAAATAACTTTAATTTCGGAAATTTCGCTGTGTGAAAAAGAAAGAAAATCCAAAACCAATAACACCGACTACCGAAATTAAAGTTATTTTTGGCTTTGTAGTGTTTTGATATGGAAGTCGGTTCTATTTGTTTGTTATTATTTTTTATAATTATAATATTTAGTTAACCAATAGCTGCCGTAGCTCTGTAACCGCGGATTAGCATCCAACTAAACTCGTGCGTCCACAGTGAATGCGCGGTGGCTGGGGCCTGTGGCGGGCGCGACAAGCGGTGCGGTGCGGTGGCCACTAGAGGTTGCAATCGAATATTCGAATTTTCTTTCCAAATTTATATTCGAATAGTAAATAAATAAATATTCGAATAACTACCAAAAAAATGACTAGTCTAAAGTATATGTTGCTAGAACTTAAAAATTGTTGTTGGCAACAGCCAACAACAATTTTGAACTCAACAAAATGGCGTCAAGGCACTCAAGCCGTTATGCATTCACTGCCCTAATTTCAATGACAAGCCTTTCATAAACTTAGGATTGACAAAAATTACAGGTAGAGGAACATCGGAAAGATGTAATCATATTTTGCGGGTCAAATTAGGGTCCTACGATCTATCTTTAGAAGATGACGTAGTAGGTGTAGTGACAGACGGTGCTAGCGTTATGACTGCCATGGGTCGTCAAATACCTTCATTTCACCAATTATGCCTCGCACATGGAATTCAGTGTGCAGTGGTGAATGTCATATATAAGAACTTATATAGTCAGAGTGTAGAAACTATCAAAAATTCAGAAGAAATAGACACAGAGGAGACATTATCTACAACAGTAGATTCAGAGGCAGATGAATCAGAAGACGAAGAAAAAGATGAAAATGACAATGGACAAGGTTTTGTAGTTAGTAATGCAGAAACTAGAAGTGAATCCAGGCTTAATGTCGAATACAAGGATTTGATTGTTAAAGTACGAAAAATAGTGAAATTTTTCAAAAAGTCTCCAACTAGGACAGAAGTTTTAAATAAACATGTTCTTGAAGATAACAAAAGAGCGGGCCTGGTTTTAGATTTCAAAACGCGGTGGAGCAGCATGGCGGACATGGTTTCAAGATTTTTGCTATTAAAGGATGCAATATTAAAGGCACTGATTGACTTGAAAGAAAAAACTATATTCAGTACCTACGAGCTTGATCTTTTGCAGGATTTATCTACGACTCTCACTGTCGTAAAAAGTACTGTAGAAGCTATGTGCCAAGAAAATGCGAATTTATTAACTGCGGAAACAGCCCTGCAATTCATAGTCACTAAACTACAAGATAACAGTATCAGCAGGAGTTATCAGTAGTAGACTCCTTCAGGCTTTAAAATTAAGAATCGCTCAACGCCGACAAGCAGATCTTTTTTTTTTTTTTTTATAATAAAATCATTTATTCACAAAAACTTACAGATTGTTACAAAAAATTAAGTACAATTTTATTATTTTAGGTAGGTACAATTGGTTGAACTTAAATATTATAAAAACAGTCGGGTAAGAAGCCCATTGCAGAATCTGTACAAAATTAATATAACCCTGCCTCCTAAACTAGGGTAACCTGTGTCTTAGGAGACAGTGTTCGGCCAAGTGATTTTTGAGCTTGGTTACATTACACAAGTAGACGGTGCTTAGCTACCACTGGATGAATGTTCATTTTATACATGTACACATATTATACTGTATCAGTTTCTGTAATAATTGTGATTTGTTAGCGTGTGTGTATTCTTATGGCTTGTTGTGAATTTTAGTGTGTGTTTGTGCAGTGTGTGTGCGTTTGTGTGTGTGTGTGTGTGTGTGTATGCGTGTTTGTGTATGCATGTAGAGCGGGATGTGGGGCTCGAGTTTATGTTTGTAAACTGAGCGCATGTTTGTGTGCAATACTGAATGAAACTATGTGTAAGAGACTGAATATTGGTGTTATGTGAGGTAGGTAAGTAGAGACTCCGTGTACGCATAGTCTTTCTGGAGTAGCCATTCTGTTAACCTGGTTTTTACTGTGTATGTATTTAGCATACGGATATTTAATTGTTTATCTAATTTATGGTACATATGAGTGCTTAGTATGTAGAATTGGTGTTTTGCGAAGATGGTTTTATGTTGGATACTTGGTAGGAGATTTACTCGCTTTATTGGGTTAGGCAGTGGTAAGCCAGCGTGTGTCCTTAGAATCGATCGAAGCACATAGAGTTGCCGTACCGTTAGTATTTTACATTCAGAATAAAGATCAGTGGTTGGGTATCTAAATGGCTTTTTCGTCATAACTTTAAGTATGGCTCTTTGTGCCCTTTCGACTCTCAGAAAATTGGTTTTTACTGCACCTCCCCATGCAGTAATACAGTATCCAAGAACTGATTGGCAGATCGCATAATATACCATCTTCATAATATCGTGATTAGCTGACTGCCGGAGGGACCTAAATATGTGTATAAGACGCATTGTTCTTGCAGTTACGGCTTCAATTTGTTTGTCCCATCGAAGACCGTTATCTATCTGCACTCCGAGATATTTAATACTGTCAGCTCTAGTCAGTGCTGGACATCTACAGGATCTCGATATATTTGAGCACGACTGTGCTATTAGAGAAAAATTGTGTGAAGGTGTTTTGTCACGTCGAATTGCGAAAGGAATGTACGTTGTTTTGTCTAAATTGAGTGTCAGTAATCGGAATCTCGTATGTACACTGAAGTATTTACACAATCCTAACAAATACTACCAGGAACAATCTTCTAATGTCTTCCCTAAAGTAGGGAATGATGTTATCACCAAAGTCATAGCTGACATACAAAAAAAATATTTTAATCAAAGACCTTCAACGATAACTTATATTGGTGCTTGTGATGACGAAGATGACATGTTTCTAGCAGATCTACAGCATTGTCAAAATGAAGAAGCGTTTAGAATCACAAATATGTCAATAAAAGAATAGCTGCAGAAAAAAATAGATGATGAAATGTGTGCAAGGCCTTCTACATCCACAGCAACTTGCGAAGATGATCTAGACTCATCAATAAAAATGCAGATGGCTTTATATGATGCAGGAGCGTCAAGACAAATACACCTAACTCAGGCTTATGACGTGTTAATGTGCATTCCACCATCTAGTGTAGAGTGCGAAAGGGTATTTTCTTCTACGAAGTATATCTGCAATCATCTCAGATGTAAATTAAGCGATGATTCCTTAGACGCCTTAAGTTTCCTCTGGTCTCACTTTCAAAGAATACGTAAATAACAATAATTATTATGCGCTGTGGTGATTTTATATTATAATAGGTAAATCTGACTTAATTCTGAGTTATTATTGATGAATCTGATTCATTAGTATAATTAGTATAATATTGAATATGAAAATGATACTGCAATGCCTTTACAACACCTTTACTGTGATACCTTTTGTTTTTATTATTAACGAGTTTAAGACTTTAAATTGTTTGAGAATTTTATAATTGTTTTGATTAACATGTTCATGTATAATCGTGAGATTTATAAGAACATAAGTTTCCTACTATGTTTAAGAATTTGATAATACTTTTTATTTTAACAAACACCGAGTTTATATTGTTTAAAGATAAATGATGATTCTATTCGTGTTGGTATGTTAGATTATTTGCAATGTTAATTATTGTTCTGTTCCTAAAGCAATAAAAGATGATATTTGAAGTGTTTTATTTTTTGAAAATATTCGAATAATATTCGAACAGTACTGAAAAAATATTCGAATATTCGAAAATCAAAACTATCGAATATTTGCAACCTCTAGTGGCCACATTGACGCGCTAACTGTTGTAGCGTTTGGATGTGATTCAGGGATAACAGACTATGAACGAGGGTTTGATATTTTTACTAGACAGTCCGATCCTGAGGTGGGAGTTGTAGAACACTCGAGATGGTGTGCACTAAATAACTAGTGATTTTTTTACTTATACGAAGAATTATAATTGTACCCTACAAAATTTTTTGAGTACACTCGAATGTTCTTTTATGTCACTCCATAATTTTCTTGTTATTGTGCGATTATTGTGATGTGGATGCTTACTTTGCCATATAGCTTAGATTGAATTGCACTTATAAAAAATTCAGTATATACCGCCATTTTAATGCAAACGCCTAACGCCGAGCGACATGACCGAACTCATTTGATATCCCCGCTACCCGCGCATTAGGTCGCTTGTTGTTGTTGTTGCTTGTGCCATAACGCGCGGATAGGAACGTTGGAAAAATACGCGCGCTAACTCGCTCAAGCCCGTCGCGCTAGGCTCCCGCCCTAGTCACTGCACTATGGACACAAAGGCGCGTTTAATTTGTTTGATATTTCGCGCCCGTCATCGCATTCGCGCTAGGCTTGAAGTGTGGACGCACACTAACTTTTACGAAAACTTAAGTATCGCGAAGTCTATGGTTTTCGTCAACTCACATTCAATAACTCAACCGTAAGTAACTGGCTACCTCTGAGCCATAGTTACCTTTATGAAGTATTCTCTGTCTTTCTGATCCTTCTAAGGATCCTGGTTCTGCTTCACCCCTGCTACATTTTGCTGCTTAACTTGCGATGCCAGCTGCATCTTACTTACCCGTGATGACAACAGCAGCGCAGGCACGACTCGGGGTCAATGTTGATTTTAGTGACTCCTAAATGAGCACGTGCTCCGGGTTTTTCGGCGTTTCGGACCACGAGCCACCGTTTCTTCCGCCTCCATGCGTGCTCCATGCACTCGGGGCTGTCCGTTATCTTTATTGTGTCGAAGTTTTCATCTGGTGAATAGTGCCTGATGATTGTCCCAGCCACGGAATAATTGAAGATTTCTCTATTTAAGTACTTACCTATTCCGTGGTCACCATTAACAGGCTTCCTCTGTCCAACCGCAGAAGGTTAGCTTTTAAAACACTAGTCAAGGAACTTTGAATTAGTGAGAACCCATTAGAGGTCACTGTACTTGATTGAGTACAGCCATATCCCTAAGTGCAAATTACAAATTTCGTAAAGTTAATGAAGGTATTTTTGTTATTTTACTTATCATAACACTGTTCAAGTATATTGATAAATAATACGCGGGTAGTGTAACTTTTTTTGATAAAAAGTGTCAGTTGAAGTTTTGTTACCGAAACACTGTGGAGGTAAGTAAATGATTTTTTATTTTATAAAATAATTATTGCTTAGAAGTTGTTCTTTTCATTTTGCTTGTATAGAATAAATTTCAGAGTAAGTTATAATTATAAAGAACAATATAATTGATTGTTTATTACTAAAATAAAACTAAGGTAATTTAAATGTTCTGTACTCGGTTGAGTACAGTGACAACATACGTAAGTAATATAACTGTTTTTTTCTTTCAGATTCCTTGGAATGAAGAAGCAGCAATTTACTCCGCAATCGAGCTATAAGGGGCTTGGAGAAGCTATTGATGCCGTTTTATTAGATGGCGATGATGATGAATGTGACTTGGCTATCATACCACCTGATCCAAGTGCATTGATTGATGAAGAAGAAGGCGCCGATGAGGATGTGGCAGCCTGTTTCATACCACAAGATGTACCTGGTACTATTGAGGTATTTGTGAATCGAGAGGACAGTGGTAGCGAAGATAGTGAGTACGACGACAGTGATAATGAACCCCTGGAGTCAAAAAGAAGGCGACTAGATTATACCCGCCAATCCACTTCAGATTTGAGCCCAATCTGGCGAAAATGTTAATGGCCTCAAGGGTTGTACAAATATTTGAAAAATTGTTTGATAATGATATTGTTGATATGATTATAACCAACAGCAAACTGTACGCTAATCAACACAATAGACATGAGTTTTAACTGGATTCCTCTGATTTGAAAAAGTTTTTAGGGGTGTTGATATTACCTGGGTACCATAAACTCCTTCGAGAACCAATGTACAGGGGGCCTACCATAAACTTCTAAAATATTTGCCAAGTTGCAGGGCAGTTCAACTTAGCATGTTAACCTGACAGGTTTTGTGTTTGTACCATGAGTAATTCCTAGCATGTCAACTTTTGACCTGCTACATAGTCTCTGGTCGGTAAGCTGGCTGCACAGAATAAACAAGATTATTACAAACATACGTTCAAAAATACTTAAGCGGTTTTACGGTTTTTATGAAAATGAAATATATTTAAATGACAACAGTTTAAAAATAGAAAAGAATGATGAAAGAATTATTGTTCCGTGACAAAAAATATATTTGAGACCGAACACCTTCCTATCCACTTAGAAAACTTTCAAAACAAATAAGTTAACAAATCAGACACTTAAGTCGCATTTATTTTCGAACGAAGTACATGTCAAAGCACAAAAAGTATTATTTACGAGGTAAACTTTTTAATTCAAGTGGATTTGTTTTTATATAGTTTAAAGATTAGAGTATTAACTGAGACATTCGTTTGCCTTTGGTGGCCGTGTCTGTGAGTGGTGCATTTAATAAAGAGTGTGTATTGTGACTTAATATGACTTCAAGAAGAGTTTCTTACGAACAATTAGAAACTTTGTGGGATTTTCTAAATACACACAGAGATATAGCTACGGGTTTTAATAAAAGTGCTCAAGCTCGGGAAATGTCCCGAAGAATGTGGACTAAGGTGGCTGAAAACCTAAATTCGGTTGTTGGTGGTGCTAACAAACATTGGAAAGCTTGGGCAGCTGTAAGTTTTAGCTTTTTCAATAAATTATTAATAAACCACAATTTAACAAGGTAACTATTTATTTGTTTTTTTTTTTATATTTACAGTTTTGGATTGATTGCAAGGGGAAATTAAAAAGAAAATGTTTCACTATCCGAACATCACAAACACGCACAGGTGGGTGACCATGTGAAATACCTACCTTAACAGATATTGAAAAGGAAATATCTATCGATTCTTGGTGACGATTATAGTGTGGGTCTTCCAGGAACTCAAGTGAACCAATTTGACACAGAAAGTAAGTAATAATAAGAAGCAAGTAATATTTGTGTAAATAAAAATAGATTTAAATTTCCAACTATATTAAAGTAGTATATTATTATAATAGTGTCAGCAGATAGTACAATAAAAGCAGTTTTTAGTTCTCACATAATCGATCAAAATATTGAAACATAACTTATGTAATCATCATCTTCCTGCCTTGTTCCATGTTACTCAGGGTTGGCACACATGTTTCCTTCTTCCATTCCAAAGATACATACATAGGGTTTTGTAAGAAATAGCATGTAAATTATACAATAACTAACATAATTAACAATAATACCTTAACTATAATTAGACCTAGAGTTAATAGTATAATACAACAACTAAAACCAATCTTGTTCAACATAACATGCAATACAATAATAAGTACTCAACATCTAATTTATACAACACAATGCAAATTATATTAAATATGATTTAAATTCACTCTTATTACCTTATGATTTATTTTAAGTCAACCAACTTAATTATTTAGAATGAGAGACATAAGTACCTCCCTGGTTAGTGTTGTTATGACTGGATATATATATATTGTCTATGCTTGTTTCATAATAGTCACTAAGTTTGGTATTACATATTTTCAGGCATCAACATCAAGTGCTCCTCAAGATGTGTCAGAGACGGCGGCGGCAGTCAGCGCCTATATCTTCTGCCAAATAGAAGGAACCCGTGCAACTGTGCCATTGAACTGGTGCACATAATACAATATATACCTATCTAATAAGTAGCTGAAAGGTAATAATAATGTTTATAGTACAGATATTATAATATTGTTATGTATTTAACAGTGTACGCGTCTGTACCGAAATTTTAAGGTGTATTATCCTACATATTTTAGAAGATAGCATAATGTTCTACGTGGTCGCTTTTTTGTAACCACCTAAACTTGGTCGGATTACCACGGTCTTGAAGTTCCTAATGACTTTTATTTAATTATCTCGTTAATCGTCGTATGTAATACTCTGAAATTTTACAGGTATATAACTGAATTAAGCAACTAAATATTGATATAACATTCAGTTTATATAACCGTATACAGGTTTATCGGTGGCCAAATAACTCCGCGCGCATTGTAACCGTGAACGTGGAGAACTGAATATCATCATAATTTGTTAATTACCTACAGGATACTAATGAAACTCCATATACATTTGAAGGTAGTTAAAAGCTACAAAATAACGTTTAAAATAAGTCTTTAGAGCTCATATTCAGAGTGTTAGGACCTAAAGAAGTGTTTTTATATTTCATTAAATAACTTTTAAACGGTATATAATTTTGTTATTTTTATTGCGAAACAAATTAAAACTAATTCCTAAGAAGTCATGTACAAAAGATGATAAGAATCCGCTTAACCGTTTCAGAGATCCAGCAAAACCACAAACGTTACTCCAGCAAAATCTCGAATAACTTCGCAGCCGAAGAAAGAACAAAAACAAAATAACGTGTAACATTTACCTCGTCTAGACAACTAAATGTATAGCTAATATTTATTTCAATATTCCCATTATTTAAAAAAAAGTTTTGCTGCGGTAACGTTTCAAACGTTACCCCAGCAGAATATGTTTTCGTGTAATAACTAAAATACTATATGTGTAACAAATTTAAAAATGTCCTTAACAATTACAGAAGCTGGGCAACTAATTATCTATAAGATTTAAATGACTATTTTAGACATTATTTTGCTGGGGTAACGCACACGTTTTATTGCTACATGGGTTCCATCTATGCAACCTAAAACTTCAGGCATACCAAATTTATTCACAAACCTGAAATAATAAAAACAGAGTTGTGCTGTCACATTCAGAGTAAAAAAAGAAGAAGAGTATCAAAAGAAATTAGGTCTCTGTATGAAGACATCGACTAGAATTGGTCAGTAAAGCCATGTCGAGGCATAAGTTTAGAGGTATAAAAAGAAGCCCTCATCTTGTAAACAATGACTTAGCAGCAACGTCGAACGATAAAATGTTCAAAATAAGACCATTGGCAGACAAACTTATGCAGAAGTCTTTACAGTAGGGAGTGTTCCATGATAGTATTTCTGTAGACGAATCAATGGTAAACTATGGCCACCACCCTGCGCCTTACGCCAAGGTGAACATAGAAAATCGCGTCAGGCTGCATCTATAGTCGAAGGCCTGCCTCAAGATGGAGTTGGAAATTATCCTATAAAAATTGAAAAACAGCTGCGATGTGTCTTTTGTCATTAAAGAGTGCGCTGGCAACGTAAAAAATGCCTAAAAACACTGTGTCGAAAAAGCTTGTTTTGAAAATTTTCATACTTAGGCGGTCAGTGTACTCAATTAAGTACATCCCTGTAACTTCATGAAAACTGAAATTTTGTTTATTTTTCTCGTATTTTGCGTTTTTTTATTCTTATTTTAATACGAAAATAAAGAACATTAAAAAATAATTTGGTACTTTTTGTTTGACCTCTAATGGGTTACGAAATACGAAAAACGAAAAAAAACCTTTGGGACAAAAAAACTTTTTTTGCAAAAAATAAAACCAATAATAACTTTAATTTCGATAGTCGGTGTTATTGGCTTTGTATTTTCTTTTTTTAAACACCGCCTTCCGAACTTAAGTTATTTTTGGCTTTGTAGTGTTTTGATATGGAAGTCGGTTTTATTTTTTGCACAAAAGTTTTTCACGCTTTTTAGTGGGTCGGTTTGTAATTTATCTAGTTACAAAAGCCAAAATGTCAACTACTTATCACCTTTTGCAAAACATTGTTTTACGCGATGCAGTGCCGTTAATTTTGAGTTCTCTTGGTACTTCACCATCAGCTTTACTCCACCATATGCATTGTGACGAGCATAAAGTGCTTAACATCCATATTCAAGTAATCGAATCGCAATCCACGAAGTACATATTGAGTAGTTTCGGTGACTATCTGTGGTCTTCATCATCAGTTCCACTTCCCCAAATAGCGCTTTTCGAGAGCGACTGCACAAGTTACTATAAGAAATACCCAAAACGCTATAGGTGTGCCTATAATATTTGAAGAGTTCCCTCGATTTCTCCATGATTCTATCATCAGATCCTAACGTTATGACAATGGGACCAACTAAAGAGTATATACCCTTTCAAACCAAAAAGAATTTTCCAAATCGGTCCAGCCGTCTTCGATATGTGAGGTAACATACATATAAAAGAAACTGAGAACCTCCTTTTTTTGAAGTCGGTTAAAAAAAGAAATGATAGAAAGATAGAAATGATAGTTTAGTTTATACTGCCAAAGTAATGAGTCCGAGTGTGTGGTTTAAAATATTTCTACGTAAATAACATAATGCTCCGAAACTAGATAAGTTAGGTCCAAAGTCTCACTCCAATGTTGTCTTATAACTTATAAGAGCGTCTTGTATATATACATAATTATGGAACATGATCGCTTCCAATCACGAATACGTACCTATTAAATAGGTAGGTACTTACGAGATAAGCAATAGGCACAATAAAAAAGTCTGCTTATGGGAGTGTAGGAGCCAGGGTTGGATTTTGTACTATAATTATAGTATTTATACTATAATTAACCCTTTGTACTATATACTATCCACATCTAAGGATAGTACGCTAACATACTATAATTTAAAGTTTGCTCCCGAATGCTTAGTTTTACGCTGTTTTACGTCATAATTATGAATATTCCGACCGAATTCCGATCTTTCAATGTTTTCTGTGTTGATGGCAGGGGATTCCCTGATTATCATCCGAAGTACACTTCTCTCTTTCCCAGGGTTAGATTTTGTACTATAATAATTTGTATTTAAAATGCCATTTTATTGTCTTGTGACGCTATCAAAAGCGGTAGCAAAAGTGGGAATTTTACTGATTTTATTCCTACTGAGGATTTGTTGATGAGATTAATAGAACTAAATACTAATAGCAATATTCAAGAACTGATAAACTTGAAGGAAGAGTAAATTTTGCCTTAACGGGTGTTGATTTTAATGACTATTATATGTTAAATTAAAAATAATGAAAGTGTACTATATTTTTTTATAAATACTATCCTTTTCATTTGTTTGTACTATCTTTTTCAACATACATAAATCCAACCCTGGTAGGAGCTGTTCAATCTGTAAGTACCTACTTTATGCGCTTTAACGAGTCCCTACGTGTTTGTTTACGTTGTAACTACACTCTTTTGCAAAAAAAACGGGCACCTAAGGAAATTTACGTTCTAAGGTCGAATTGAGTTAATTAAATTAAATTTATTGCTTTGACGTAGTCTGTATACTTATAATCGTGTAAATTAATGCGCGAGAAGTGAATTCGGGCAATTAAAAGAAACAAAACGACGGATTCTTTAAAACCGATGTACACGCCCAAACAATAAGAAGTGGTCGGCAATAAAGACAAGATTTTTTTTTACTTTTTTTTTAATTAAATAAAGTTACTAATGTAAAAACCTTATAACGAGTGTGACCTCCTCTTGCCAAAATCACAGCTTGAATCCTTCTGGGCGTGCATTCCACGATGTTTTTAATAACGTTTTGAGGAATACGTTCCCACTCTTCTGCAATGACTCTTTTTAGCTCCCTGATGTTTTGTGGAGCAGGTTGCACTGATCTTACCCATCTCTTTAGAACATCCCAGACATGCTCAATTGGATTGAGGTCAGGACTTCGAGCTGGCCAATCTAAACGACGGATCCCAACTTCTTGCATGTACGCTTCCACGTCGCCAGAACGGTGCGGGCGAGCATTGTCGTCCATAAAAATGGAATCTTCCCCAAGTGCAGTCAATGTGCGTTGTGCATATGGAATTAGGACTTCCATTATGTACCGGTGTGCATTTAATGTTCCATTTTCTATGAAAACTAACTCCGTACGCTCCGTCGAATTAATTGCTGCCCAAAACATAATGGAGCCTCCGCCATAAGGAGTGATTTCTTCGAAACACACTTCCGCATAGCGTTTCCTTGGTCTTCGCAGCACTCGCCGGCGTCGGTCTTCTCCACACAAAGAGATTCTAGCTTCATCAGAAAACAATACTTTATTCCAGTCCTCCAGAGTCCATGAAGCACAGTTCCGAGCAAACTGAAGTCGAGCAACACGGTGCTCACGGAGTAATTTAGGGCTCCGAGCTGGGCGGTAACTCGTGATAATGGCAGCCAAAAGTCTCCTCCTGACCGTCCACAAGCTAACTTCTATTCCTCTTACTTCTTCAAGGCTCTTCTTCAGGTCCACACTTGACGCTTTACGATTCCGCAACGCCTGACTCACCAAAAAGCGGTCATCTCTTGGTTCTGTGCATCGTTTTCTTCCCGAACCGGGTCTTCTTTTGACCGAACCGGTCTCTTGATACCGTTGCCAAGTCCTCTGGACAGTTGAACGACTCACATTTAGCCGCTGAGACACGTAAGTTTGCGAACAACCTTCTTCAAGTAGGGCTATAATTTTACCGGCCCTTATCGCTTTATCACTCATATCAAAAAGTGGTATTTAATGTAAAAAGAAAGATTAAATTGTTTAATTTGCAGAAAATATCCAAAAAGTTTTAAAATATCGTAATCAGTTAAAAATCGTTTCAGCAATTCGCGCCATTAGTAAAGCAATTTTAGAATAATCCAAAGAGTATGTAAAACCTATAATCCACAATAATCATTATTTTTCTTTTATTAATTTCTTATTTTAAATTTGGAACGTAAAGAATCATGCCAGGATGCTTCAAATAACATGCCAATACATCGTCAAATTAATAAAACCTATTTCTTGTTTTTCTTCATTGAAGTAGAGAAAAAAATCTAAAGTGCCCGTTTTTTTTGCAAAAGGGTTTAGCTAGACATGACGTCTTATCCTGACCGCCTCGCGGCTCGCTTCGCATGGCGTTATTATTGCACAATGAATGATGTAGGACTGCATACTATTGCGTCATTATTTATGGTGATACAAAAATATTATTATTATTTATGAATTCCTTTTTTTCCAATACGGCTGTTTGTGGTTTATAGCTTCTAAAATTTATAGTCTCTGGTTATGTTTAAGCAACATGTCCATGTTAAATCACTCTAACTGCGTAACGTAGTACGATATATAAATTCCCAATCCTTTGACTTTGATTGTATGATTATTGATCATGGCGCTTGAAACAGTGCCGAAATATCGAAAACTCGAAACAATAAATACTTACACAATATATTAAATATCCCGTTTTATCCCCAAGTCGAGCAAAAAAGCGGCACGGCCGTACCATCCTTTTCTCGAAGCAGTTTAGGCCATTTTCGACCCCCTATAACTTCGTTTTGCATAAAACTAGAAGCCTGAATTTTCAGTAACCAAGCAGGCATTGTATATATACGGTATATTTCAAATTTTGTCACTCACTTACCGACTGACTGACCGATCATCAAAAGTCTAAGGCACTTCTAGCAGACATAGAAGCTTCAAATTTGGAATACAATTATTGTTTAGTGTATGATTCAAGGAAAAACTAAAACATCTTTCAATTTCGGTCCAGTTTTCTAGATACATCAACTGCATAAATAACTTTGTAATCCCATATAAGTATATAGGATTACAAAGTTACATTTATAGTTAATTAATCAGTGTACCTGTATATACATATGTATAATATAATGGAATAATAGGTGTAGATAGTATCTAGATATTTTTTTTTATTCATAATAGGTTCGCGTTTGACCATCTCACTCGATGGTAAGTGATAATGTGGTCGAAGATGGAGCACGCTTACCTAGATGTAACCTATTCACTCTTGACTTATGTTATAATTATGTTCAAAGATAACTTGTAAAATCGTCAACGGAATAAAAAAGCCACAGAGAGGGCTTTAAGAAAATTCGTTGTTGGTATACAAGAAGTAGAAGGTACCGGAAAGGAAAAAAGTAGAACTATCTACAAAAAGAAATGAGATCCCATAAAAAACAATACTTGTCAAAAAAACCAAGTCTCGCAACTCAGTTCTTCTACCGTAAAAAGTTGTGAGATCCATGTAATACCAACCAAGTCGGTTATTAATTTATTCAGTCCCTACTTAAGGGACCTTCTGTCTTAAGTTGTTATGTAATTATCTCATTATCTAACCTAACAACATCTTATAATGACCATATCAATATTAAAAATCTAACGTTTTAAATAAATAGATTGACTTGGCAATATACTATTGTGTCAAAAAAGGGAAACGCAATAATTCTGCATCCTTAAAGAATGCACATGAAGCGAGGTATAATCTAGGTAACACAAAATCATAGTACATCGAATGTCATTGACTGTCATCGACTTGATTTGTAGCTCGAAAAACTATTGCATTTTTTATTGCTTTTCAAATCTACGTGGATAATATTTCGAAGAAACGCGTTAAAAATGAAGAAAACGATCAGGAGTGGAGCTCGTGAAATTATTTTTAAAGTGTATCAGCGATGTTTGTTAGAACACCAAGCTGGAGATATTTTATCAAATTTGGATGATATTTATGCCCGAACAGCAGCTATGACAGGTATGTAATCGTATTACTGTTTGTTTTTATCTACCAGAAGTTACAAATTTACTAAATATACGATTTTAAGACTTTAATAAAGATTGTTTACATTGCGCATTAATAGGTTAGATTGCAAATATAAATAGGCTATATTGTAGTGCGATCAGAACTTTTGATACTTTCGGGTGATCAAATTTATCGCTGATTTTAAATATAAATGAGTTAAAACATGTTTGAAATAAAAAATAGTGCTATCTATTTTCTGTTAGATATTACATTTTTATAAATCTTTCTTTAAGGAAAATCTGAGAGTACAGTGAGGCGTATTGTAGATGAAGGCTACAAAAATTATGGCAAATTTGAAACCCCTGGCAAACACAGAACAGGCCGTCCTAAGAAAGAAATGGATGACTTTAACATATGTGCACTTCGACAAAAGATGAAGTTAAGAGGTACCAACCTTAGGAAACTTCAGATAGTTGCCAAAACTGATCTGGATTTTAAATGTATCCTAGAAGTCCTGCGTAAAATTTTGAAATCGATTGAGTTTTCTTACAAGAAGTGTGAACATAATAAAAAGGCTCTAATCGAACAAGCACATTTTGCAGCAAAACGAGAAAAGTACTTGGCAATTATTAAAAAAAGAAATAGAGATTTGCCAGAAGACTTGCAAAAAGATATAATTTATCTTATCGAAACCTACATTCACTCTTCATAGAAGGTAAAACTTTTTGTTTTTGTGTAATCAATAATTATAATTGAATATTTTTAATTTATAAATAAGTATAATTTTTTTTCACCAGGTTCGAAAATGTTGGCAATCTTTAAACGTGGAAGGCGTCACGGAAAATATATCGAAAGGAAAACGTTTCATAATGATTGTCCATGCTGGAAGCGAAAAGGGGTTTGTGCCAAACTACTTACTTATATTTAGTGGAAAAAACAAGCTCGAAGACTACCATTCCGAGATGAATGCCCACAATTTTACCAAGTGGATCACTGAGAAGCTTATCCCGAACCTGCATGAGCCATCGATAATTGTCATGGACAACGCCCCCTACCACTCCGTCGTGACAAATAAGGCACCTACCTCAAGCTCTCGCGTGGACGAAACTTTGACTTTTGGAAATAGTATGGACTTGGACCCTTCACTTAGGAAGCCAAACTTACTCAATTTGGTCAAAAAGAACCCCGCTCCATCTATGCTATTGATAAACTTTTGGAAGGGTATGGGCATACAGTGGTACGGCTTCCACCGTATCACTGTGATTTAAATCCTATAGGGCTCATTTGGGCTCAAGTAAAACAGAAAGTGGCAGAACACAATGTTGGGTGACGTGATGTGAAGCAACTAGCTGAAGAGGCCTTCAAAAGCATTACACCTGAAAAATGCAAAAACTGTTGCCGTCATGTTGCAAAAATAGAAAAAGAATATTATGAACGATGAAGAACCCAATATCAAGATATAGATGAATTAGTAGTGAAAAGGTAACAGACAGATAGACAGACAGACTTTCGCGTTTATAATATTAGTATGGATATAAGTCTGAAACCAAACCGCCTTGAGCAAGCTTGGTGATCAATGCTCATGCCATCTCTGTTGAGAAGAGGCCTTTGTCCTGCAGTGGGACAGTCATAGGGTGGTATTATTTATAATGAAAGTCGCATCTTTGTCTATGGTTTCTGTAGATTGTTTTAAATAAAATCTACGGATTTTACGACTTTACCTTATCTATCCAGTTTAAAAAAAAGCGTCTCGTCGTTTTCATTAAAATGTAATAATACAAAATAATGTGCTAGTATCAAAATCAATTTAGTCACACTATACAGGGTTACTACGTGCACGACCGCAGCGCCCTCATTTTTTTCATGACTTAATAAACAGACTGTTCATCTTTTTTAACCGACTTCAAAAAAGGAGGGGGTTCTCAGTTCGTCGGATTTTTTTCTTTTTTTATGTATTTACCCCGATTACTCGAAGACTGTTGGACCGATTTGAAAAAATCTTATTTGTTTGAAAGGGGGGTATTCTTTCTAGTTGGTCCCATTGTCATCACGTCAGGATCTAATGATGGAATCATGGAGAAATCGAGGGAATTCTTTAAACATTATACTCGTAGGCACACCTACAATAAGTATTTCGTGGGTAGCGATTCGATTACTTGAAATATAAAACAAAATTA
Organism: Tholera decimalis; assembly: GCA_943138885.2. Lineage (NCBI taxonomy): Eukaryota > Metazoa > Arthropoda > Insecta > Lepidoptera > Noctuidae > Tholera > Tholera decimalis. The sequence goes on along the minus strand of OW964563.2, from coordinate 19,070,434 downwards.
TTAAACACTATGCCCGTCACACTGCGTATGGTGAAGTGAAGCTGATGGTGAAGTACCAGGAGAACTACTCAACAATTTCCCTGCATCGGAAAAAGAAATATTTTGCAAAAGGTGATAAAAAGTTGACGTTTAGGCTTTTAAAGTAGGTAAATTACAAACCAACCCACTAAAAAGATAGAAGAGATATAAACAAACATACTTTAAAAAAAAGTTATTTAAAAAATCTAAAAAACCCGACTGCTCAACTGAAATGCAAGAAACAAGCAGATTTTTATTTTAAAAAGTGATAAGCAGGCGGGAGACCCAAATGATTCTTTTTTTAATTGGATGGGTACATACATACATACAAGATACGCGCGAAAAATATAACCCTTCCTTTGCAGTCGGGTAAAAAACACTGCAAAGTGAAAAATAACTTTAATTTCGTGAGTCAGGGTCTTTGGTTGTTTTTATTAATTTATTTATATCGGAAAAAAATCCATACAAAGTTTGTTAGTAAAACACCTTACATTCTATATCTATATTAGTAATAAAAAATTAAAATAATGAACTAAAAACTAATTCATATATTTTCCCGCAGCGTTAGCTTCACCGCCATGCGTGCGAGTCCAAAGCCGCAGGAAAACACAATCCTGTTTATCCTGTTTTGTAGTATCGTTTTTGACAACGAATTCCGAAATTAAAGTAATTTTTCTCATTGCAGTGTTTTTTTGGAAGTCGGGTTTATTTTTATTACCTAGTTTTTTTTTTTAAATTTCATTTTAGATAAAATATATTGTATTGCAATCGTATTAATCCTGTAGTTTTAGACCTTGGGCTTGAATCATCAAGCCCAAGGTCTAAAACTTTCGCAACGGAAATTTCGAACAAATATTTTTGAACTATTTATTTATGTAGTTAGTTCAAAAATAAATTGTATTGCAATCGTATTAATCCTGTAGCTTTAGACCTTGGGCTTGATGATGCAACGAACATTTCGAACAAATATTTTTGGACTATTTATTTATGTAGTTCAATTTAGGTGTTGAACCGAATCAAGCTTTGTCATTTCAGTAAACGCCATAATCACAGAAGGACAAAGTAGGTAGGAAGTTAAATATTTCTTCTCCTTGTATAAATATAATAAATATATAAATAACTTCGAATTACCCTCTTAATATTGAAATTTTGCTGCTCAACACTACTATCGCAATTGGTATAAGGCGTTTACAATATCGCCATAAAAGGTACCGGGTAAAAAAGCCGAAAAATTTAAGATATGTAAATAACGGCGATGGTCTGAAACTATATGTATGATTGTATAGATAAAAAAATTTGAAAATACAAAAATCTTCTGTCATGTAGACAATATTTGCCTCCATATATCTCGGCAACGTGCTACTTTAGGGTACTATATTTTTGAACATGTTATACAGGGTGTAACGGAATATACATAAACCCTTAAAAGAAGTAATTGTACTCATTATTATGAACGTGAAAAATAATCAGCTGTTTAGTACATTTTGTCCATTTATGCACACTTATAAATGCTCGTTCATTTCTTTTTCGCAATTTTAAGGTTGGTCCCACAGTAATTCATACTAATATTATAAATGCGAAAGTAACTCTGTCTGTCTGTATGTTACCTTTTCACGCCTAACTCGCTAAACCGATTTAGATGAAATTTGGCATGGGAAGTTTCCTCTGGGAATCTATTCCTCTCATCCTGGGAAGGACATAGGATAGTTTTTATCCCGGAATTCCCACGCGATCGGGAATTTGCGGGAAAAATCTCCCACGTGAACGAAGTCGCGGGCAAAAGCTAGTATAAATATATAAAGATGTTCATAATGATGACTACAATTACCTCTTTTCCAGTTACACTGTGTATCTATACTAGTTTATCGTGTAAACGAGGTTCAAATTTCTCAAATGCTTATTTATTGAATAATTATAAAGTGCATGGAAGGCGCATAATAGATTTTCAGTACTTTTAGAGTCAATTTATAAATGTAAGCAAACACAGTGAAAAATTCGGCTACAAAATGAGCTATAGAAAAAGAGAAACACATGTGTCTCGTATCCAAATTTTACTTGAAATATAAGATGTGTGTATCTAGCTTTATTCTGAAAACTTCAGACACCAAAGCAGCTGAAAAATCTAAACTCAATCTTAATCAAGGAGCGGTATCTGGTTCAATTATGACAGGAATTGGCATTTCAAACTAAAATGAGATCACTGCATCGATGGATTTACCGACAATGCCATTTATACTGTAGAGTAAAACGCCTGATGCTATTTCTGATAATTATGTGGAAAGCTGGTGCCGAAAAAACAATGACAAATACTGATAAACTAGAAATTGAAGCAGTAAGAGCACACGGTGATATTAATACATAATGAATATAATATAAAAACTACTTGGTTTTTATATTTATGATTTGACAAGGCTTAAAAAGATACCAACTGTAACATTTGATCTTGTTTCAATGTTTCTTTCAAAGTAATCAGCTAGGAAATACCGAGGTCAACTAATCTTAACTAAATATGATCAAAATAATGCGTAAAGGAGTTAAGTATTTTTTGTATAGACACACCAACACTTTTCTATTATATATATCTATACACTTGTAACCTATTTGTAAAAATGAATCCCATAATAATAAAAAACAATACTTGTCAAAAAACCAAGTCTCGCAACTCAGTTCTTCTACCGTAAAAAGTTGTGAGATCCATGTAATACCAAGTCGATTATTCGATTATTCAGTCCCTACTAAAGGGACCTTCTGTCTTTAGTTGTTACGTAATTATCCAACCTAACAACATCTTACAGTGACCATATCAATATTAAAAATCTTTAACGTTTTGAATAAATAGATTGACTCGGCCATCGCATGAAAAAACAACTGAATAAAAACAGACTGAATAATCGAATAATCGACTTGCCTTGGTATTACATGGATCTCACAACTTTTTACGGTAGAAGAACTGAGTTGCGAGACTTGGTTTTTTGACAAGTATTGTTTTTTATGGGATCTCATTTCTTTTTGTAGATAGTCCTACTTTTTTCCTTTCCGTCCGGCGCCTTCTACTTTTTGTATACCAATAACAAATTTTCTTAAAGCCCTCTCTCTGGTTTTTTTTATTCCGTTGACCATTTTACAAGTTACCTTTGAACATAATCATTGTAGATACCTATCTACACATATTATTCCATTATATTATACATAATTAATTAATTATATAGAAGTACACTGATTAATTAACTGTAAATGTAACTTTGTAATCCCATATAAATATATGGGATTACAAAGTTATTTATGCAGTTGATGTATCTAGAAAACTGGACCGAAATTGAAAAATATTTTAGTTTTTCCTTGATTCATACACTAAACACTAATTGTATTATATAAAGCTAAATTACCACTCACTGACTCACTCACTGACTCATTGACATAATTGTTCTCCCAGATGGTAGATGGGGAGGTGGGTATATTTTGACAGATTCGTAAACAAGTAACTCTCAAACCTACGGGAAAAGTGCCAAACCTCCCCTTTTCACCCCCCTTCTCCCCCCCCCCCTATCGTATCTCGGAAACTACGAGACCCGTATTTTTTTTTTACGAATTCTTATAGAGGAGGCTCGGTAAAGTAAAAACCAGTTTTCAGTCGCCCCCCCCCCCCCCCCCCGCCCCCCTTTGACCCCTTTTAGGCGGATCTCGGAAATTAAGAGACTTGGAACATTTTTTTTTTCAGATTCATTTAGAGGGGCAATGATTTAGTCAAAATACTTCTGCAACCCCCCCCTTTTTTTTTTTTCACAAGCACGCGAGGTGCTTGCACCTCGCGCAACACGCAAATACTAGTTATACTTAACGTGACCATCAATTCTTTGACTCAAAACGGGACGGTTTATTTAAGTCAATTAACAGTCAGTCAGTCAGGTAGTCAGTGAAAAAAGAACACTTTTTCACGATCACATCATCACTTAACATCAGGTGAGATAGTGGTCAAACGCGAACCTATTTTCAATAAAAAAAAAGTTATTTATTCAGAAAAGTCAGTCAGCTTAAAAATTACAAGTAATTAAAAAAAATATAAAAATATTTATCAGAAGAAAAAAATTGCTTTTACATAGGTGATTTTAACTAAGAATTAAACTCTTGGCACGTTTTCTTATATTCACCTTAATTGTCAACATCGCCTTTAGAACTGAAATTTGTGACTGGGTTTTCTCAGATGTCCACAATTTGTTCATCATAGAAAAAACAAGATCATTTTTAGCAGGCAAACATAAAACATATTCAATTAAAATATAAAAGTTTTCATGTTGAAGATTGTTGGCTTAAATGGGTTTGAATACTTCCACCCAACAAGTTTCTTTGGAAACATTTAGATTATTCTATTCGGTTACTTTCTGCGATTTAATGTAGTAAAAAAAATATGAATATTCGTCAAAAACTTTTGCATCTTTATTCCAGTCAATATTTCAATTATTTTATTATATTAATATTCGTCCGGCCAGCTCGACTATTTACATTTTCACACGGTTTCAGAAAACGGGACAATTTTGCGTCCCAGAGTTCGTTTCGGGGACACCGGGACTTGTAACTATAAAAAGGGACAGTCCCGTTCAAAACGGGACGTCTGGTCACGTTAGTTATACTATATAAAGCTAAATTACCACTCACTCACTCACTCACTCATTGACATAATTGTTCTCCCAGATGGTGGATGGGGAGGTGGGTATATTTTGACAGATTCGTAAACAAGTAACTCTCAAACCTACGGGAAAAGTGCCAAACCTCCCCTTTTCACCCCCCTTCTCCCCCCCCCCCCCCTATCGTATGTCGGAAACTACGAGACCCGTATTTTTTTTTTACGAATTCTTATAGAGGAGGCTCGGTAAAGTAAAAACCAGTTTTCAGTCGCCCCCCCCCCCGCCCCCCTTTTCACCCCCTTTAGGCGGATCTCGGAAATTAAGAGACTTGGAACATTTTTTTTCAGATTCATTTAGAGGGGCAATGATTTAGTCAAAATACTTCTGCAACCCCCCCACCATCACCCCCCCCCCCCTTTTTTTTTTTTTTTCACAAGCACGCGAGGTGCTTGCACCTCGCGCAACACGCAAATACTAAACCCCCCCCCATTTATGCAGTTGATGTATCTAGAAAACTGGACCGATATTGAAAAATATTTTAGTTTTTCCTTGATTCATACACTAAACACTAATTGTATTATATAAAGCTAAATTACCACTCACTGACTCACTCACTGACTCATTGACATAATTGTTCTCCCAGATGGTAGATGGGGAGGTGGGTATATTGTGACAGATTCGTAAACAAGGAACTCTCAAACCTACGGGAAAAGTGCCAAACCTCCCCTTTTCACCCCCCTTCTCCCCCCCCCCTATCGTATCTCGGAAACTACGAGACCCGTATTTTTTTTTTACGAATTCTTATAGAGGAGGCTCGGTAAAGTAAAAACCAGTTTTCAGTCGCCCCCCCCCCCCCCGCCCCCTTTTTCACCCCCTTTAGGCGGATCTCGGAAATTAAGAGACTTGGAACATTTTTTTTTCAGATTCATTTAGAGGGGCAATGATTTAGTCAAAATACTTCTGCAACCCCCCACCATCACCCCCCCCCCCTTTTTTTTTTTTTCTCACAAGCACGCGAGGTGCTTGCACCTCGCGCAACACGCAAATACTAAACCCCCCCTATCACCCCCCCACCCCATTTTTTTTTTTTCACAAGCACGCGAGGTGCTTGCACCTCGCGCAACACGCAAATACTAGTTATACTATATAAAGCTAAATTACCACTCACTCACTCACTCACTCACTCACTCACTCATTGACATAATTGTTCTCCCAGATGGTGGATGGGGAGGTGGGTATATTTTGACAGATTCGTAAACAAGTAACTCTCAAACCTACGGGAAAAGTGCCAAACCTCCCCTTCCCCCCCCCCCTTCTCCCCCCTCCCTATCGTATCTCGGAAACTACGAGACCCGTATTGTTTTTTTGTTACGGATTCGTATAGAGGAGGCTCGGTAAAGTAAAAACAATTTTTCAAAGTCGTCCCCCTTGCCCCCCTTCTCACCCCCTTTAGGCGGATCTCGGAAATTAAGAGACTTGGAACATTTTTTTTTCAGATTCATTAAGAGGGGCAATGCTTTAGTCGAAATAATTGTGCAACCCCCCCCCCCCCCGCCCCCCCCTTTTTTATTATGGAACACGCGAGGTGCTTGCACCTCGCGCAACACGCAAATACTAAACCCCGCCATCTCCCCCCCCCACTTTTTTTTTTCACAAGCACGCGGGGTGCTTGCACCTCGCGCAACACGCAAATACTAGTTGTATTCTAAATTTGAAGCTTCTATGTCTGCTAGAAGTGCCTTAGACTTTTGATGCGCGGTCAGTCAGTGAGTGACAAAATTAAGGAACTTTGACTCGTTATAATTCTTAAACTACTGGTTCAAATTGAATGAAATTTTAAATATACCGTGTTTATACAATGCCTGCTTGGTTACTGAAAATTCAGGCTTCTAGTTTTATCCACAACGAAGTTATACGGGGTCGAAAATGGCCTGAATTGCTTCGAGAAAAGTATGGTACGGCCGTGCCGCTTTTTGCTCGACTTGGCGGGGGCACTACCGTGCCCCCAGATATCATCGACACAAAAAGTGTAACCTTTCTTAGTTAAATAACACCGAATATTTTTCTTTTAAATATATACTTTGTACAATAAATACATGTGTTTAATTGTTTTTTATCTTAAGTATTTTAATTAATCAAATCAGATTCTATCATAAAGACGATTATAACAGCTCAAGATTGTTTAGTCCGACTCGACACTCGCTCCACACTATTTGTGTTGTGTATGTGTGCATCGCCACGCGCACATACCGATTTTTACCTAAACTCGAGCGTTAAAATTTTGAGAAATGGCTCTTAACGCAATTGAGATATTTTTGTCTGGCAATCATTATCTGTAATTCTGAATCTTACTCTTCAGTCATGAATTCATGATATCAAATATCGATCCATTGCTCTGTTTTGACGTGAAAAAAGAACAAACAAACGCATGTCGTATTTATAATATTATTTTTTTTTAAATTATACGCAAGGCATTTTAACGTTCTCAGTTTAAAATAATACGAAATTGTGCATTGTTCAATTCCCTGGTTGGGAAAGATTTTTTAGTTTTTTTTATCCAATGAGTGAGAGTGGCAGCTTAGTTTGGAAGTTAGTGATGGGGTTGTATACCATCTTAGAAAGCACGATAATTCGTTGGTCCTACTCTTGATCTTTGTGAGGTGGCTTAATTGCTGAAACAGGACTAAATCTAACTCAAATAGAAAGCAGAGCGTAGCGGTAGCTATTTCTGGTACTCAACTGCCTATACTTAATAGACGTCATTGAATGGAAACTACAGAGCCGTATTGTTTTGGTTAGCCAACAAATATAAATACAATTCAAAGTTTCGAAACGTGGTCCGGAACACAAACAATGCTATACATTCTGCGTGTATCTTATCAAGAAGTTGTATGGTTACTGTAACAAAGCTCTATAGTTTTCAATAAAAATGCAATGCGATAGCCCACAGGAAAACTTCAGTCGATTTTATAACTTATCCCAATGCAATTTGAGTCTATTTTGGAAAATCAGATCTGTGTCAACAAAATTCTTTCCCGACCGACTTCCATATCAAAACACTACAAAGCCAAAAATTTTTTTTTTTTTATGATCAATATCTCAGTATACATACATATCGTTCTTATACAAAAAAACCACAAAGCCCTTACTGGCTTATATATGGCTAGTGAGTTCGGATAAATTAGGTTATAAGTATTTTAGATAATAAGTGAATTTGTAAGTTTTACATTTAAAGATGTTAGTAAATAAGCTTAACTAAACTAATACATTCTGTTGCAAAAAATGCTTTTTTAATTTACATTTTGATTTTTAGGGTTCCGTAGCTGAATGGCAAAAAACGGAACCCTTATAGTTTCGACATGTCTGTCCGTCTGTCTGTCTGTCCGTCCGTCCGTATGTCACAGCCATTTTATTCCGAAACTATTAAGACTATACATGTAAAACTTGGTAGGTAGATGTATTCTGTGAACCGCTTTCCGATTTTAAGAGAAAATTTAAAAAATATTTAAAATAAAGGGGGCTCCCCATACATGGAACTGAAACTGAAAATATTTTTTTTTCATGAAACCTATACGTGTGTGGTATCTATAGACAGGTCTTTAAAAATGACATTATGGTTTCTAAAATGACTTTTTCATAAAGTTAATCCTTTAAAAGATATACGCTTCCAAAGTGGTAAAATGTGTGTCCCCCCCCTCTAACTTCTATAATAATGAAGTGAAAAATCTAAAAAACATATGTTGTAGATCTTTATGTAAACTTTCAACCAAAATTGGTTTAAACGAGATCGAGTCAGCAGTTTTTGAAATACAGTATATTTTCGAAAACCGCAAATATAACTTTGTAATTCATACAAATACTATGAAAAACAAAGTTATTTGGCGTAGTTGTGAAAATTTTAAATAAGCTAGTTTTAAGAAATTTGTAAGGTTTTTTTTTCAAATAAATATGTTAAGTATGTTATATTTATTATAGTTACTACGGAACCCTTCATGGGCGAGTCCGACTCGCACTTGGCCAATTTATTAGGGTTGCAGAGGTATTCATTTTGTATGTCCACAGGAAGTTCATTAATTATTTTTGGTAGTATGTAAGTGTATGTTCTCATACCATATGTATTGTTGAATCTAGGCAAGCTAAAGGTGTTCATGTTCGCTAACGTTCTTAGTTTTGGATGACGTGTATTTTTAATTAAGTTATTTATGTTATTAAATTCGTTTTTTAAAATAGAAAGTTTAGCCATGTTGTGAACTGGCAATATGTTGCAATAATGAAATAGTTCGGAGTAATCATTTTGGTATTTTGTTTTAATTTTAAGTGGTACTATATTTTTGAGAATTCGTTGTTGTAGTTTGTAGATTTTATCTAAATGTGTTTTATAAGTTCTCCCGTAGCTACTGAGACCATAGCCAATTATGGAGTCAGCTAGAGCTAGGTAGTCTTAGGGTTTTATATGGCATTTTATGTTTAAGTACGATTATTCGACCCAGGATAGATCTTAGTCTATCACATAGATAGTTAATGTGGGGGACCCAATTGAATTTGTTATCGATTATAAGACCAATATACTTGTGTTCCTCAACGAACTCTAATGTTTCACACCTACAACTACCGGCACATACTGCGTGCAGACAGTCATGGCTATGGGCTTTGATGGAAGGTGTGTAGGTTGTTTTATTTTGTGAAGAATGTATGTGCATGGCTTTGGTTTTGTCAGCATTTATGACGAGACCAACATCGTGCGACCACTTGCACAGTAAGTCAAAATTTGTTTGAAGAAGACGCTCGGCCCTTTCATCATCTTTATCAGCTATCACGATGCAAGTGTCATCGGCAAACTGGTATACAGAGCCTACCTCTATAGTATTGCACATATCATTGACATAGAGTAGGTATTCAGTAGGCCCGAATATTGACCCCTGTGCCGTGCTTTTAGTTGTTAATTTCATGTCGCTATACGAGTTTCCTAGCTTAACAGTCGTATATCTATTGCTGTGGTAGCTCATAAACCACTGAAGAAGGCGACCCCTTATACCACTGCTTTCTAATTTCTGTGAAAGTGTATTATAATTAAGTGTGTCGAAAGCTTTACTAAAATCAATAAAAATTATTAAAATATGTTTTTTTTTTTCATTAAGGTATGAGATAATTGCGTCACTAAATTGACACAATAGTTGTGCGGCGCTTCGTTCTTTTTGAAAGCCAAATTGCTTATTGTTTATTATATTGTTCTCACTTAACCCTAGCTCACTAAACATATTTTAGAGTTACACAGTCACTAAACAGTAGTCATTTGGACTAACAAAATGAAACGTCAATATTTTTATTGAACTTACATTTATTAATTTAAAAAAATAGGTAACATGAGAGGACATTTATTAAGACTTCTTAAAAACTATTAGTCAATTTAAAAATATTAATCCTGGTAGTCTGAGCAGACAAGAATGGTATGTTCGTCACAAATGGCCTTCCTGCAGGAGTGGCATGACACTTTGGTCATCCTGTGCTTCTGATATGGGCAAAATGCGCAAATTTTTCGTTTGTTTGGCTGTGTTTGAGAAGTACTAGCCACGACATCTTCAATTTGCAGGATATCTTTGAAACTGGCCTTGATATTCTTTCTCAAAGTTAGTGTTATACCGTTCCCGCAACCATGGCTCAATGAGATCGTCGGCCAATTTTTGTATGAATGTTCTGCGTTTCAGCGGTTTCTGTCGTTGCCGTACCATGTTAGATACATAAATGACATACGCATTGATCATACATAAGTTCAGCTTTTAAAAAATATGCACTGAGGCCATCTATTTGTTTTGCGATTGCAGCTCATACCAGAACAAATCTGGTCGACAGTATCAACGGCTCCTTTGGTACTGTTATAGAAATGTATTATTTCGGGTTTCTTCGTGCTGGAGTTAATGTCCGGCTGATCGTGCATTGTAATCAATAAAAAAACACTTTATTTATACCAGAAGTCAATATATAAACTAAATTTTTCATAGCTTACCTTGACTCACTTTACACGCGTAATAGAGATGAGTCGTATCTACTAGAACAGATCCGAAGAATAGGTAAATTTCGATTATAGGCGGCACCTATTCTCACTTTGACAACACCTAGTATCATGAAGTATTTCGAAATCCAACTGCTCTTAGGCTTCATAGCACTAACGCGTAATTGCATTCCATTCACTCAACACGTTATAAACCTGCTTTACCGCTCATTCATGTTTGTCAAAATCATTCGTTTGTCAGTCACTTGAATTTAAACCCTAATACAAAGTAAATAAAAGTAACACAACGCGCACGCGTGTTGTGCAAGAATATATATTCTGTCCTTTTTTAACTACGCTATTCCGTAGTCTTCCCATCTTTATCTTTCAATACTCGAGACTAGTCAGTAATCATTCGATCCGAGAATACTCGATCCGAATGAGTACCAACTAGTCTCGAAAAGACTAAGTAAATAGATACTTCGTAATACTTAGTCTTGTCGAGACTAGGTGGTACTCATTCGGATCGAGTATTCTCGGATCGAATGATTACTGACTAGTCTCGAGTATAAAGTCCAATTACTAGGTACCAACCTAGTCTTATCACTGATTGCTGGTGCTAACACCCTAAGTTCAATAGAAATATCAAGTACAGGAGAAGTGGCAACGAGGTGAGTCCGTGAAGCTTAAAGACCGTCATCGTAAAATTTAATCAAAATACCGTGTTCATTTGTTGTTTATCAGTTTCCTGCAAAATTAGTAGCCAAAAAAAAAATTACTTGGACTAAGTACGTGCACCATGACCACATTTGATAAGTAATAATTGATACTAGGTGGACTAGGGACTAGGTGGACTAGGTGGAATAGGTATCTGGATCACGTATTTTTAAATACTAAGAATAGGTGCACCTAGTCCCAAATTTACCTAGTACAACCCATCTCTAACGCGTAATCACTAAACATTAGTCCGTGAGACTAACAATGTGTCAAAACTCCGGAAGTAAAATACGTGTATGTAACGTATACGTAATGCATGCGCACGGGGCACTAAAACACTGAATTAGGAGGGTACTGAGCGTGGTGGGGTGGGGGAGTGTCGGGAACTTACTTAGGCCGTGCGCGCACTGCGTTGCGTTTTGGAAACGCAAAATCTGTGAAGTATGGAGCGTCATAGAAGTGCGCGCACTGCGGTGGAATAAACGCGTGCGGTAGAGTCACCGGTGGCCCCTCGCTGCAAAATTGCGGTGAGTCTACCGCAAACATTTTGTATCGCATAGGAATGTATGTAGTACCGCGCACTGCGGTGAAACAAACGCACGTTTTGTCTGATAATGTTGCCATACATACAGATTTCTTTGTATTTATACATATTTTTGATGTGTAATACAGATTAGCACTCGATACAGATTTCTATCTAAATTTCACACTGTATTGATAAATAGACAACCTTTGGAAGGACTTTAAAAACTTTAATTAAAGAGGGGAGGGCAAAATTAGTGTACTTACTACTCATAAAAACAGAGAAATAAATAATTATTAAAATATATATGCAGATAACTGTTACAACTAAAACAGAACTTAGCAAAATAAATTACCTAGATACCGCATTTATTACGTTACACACACCGTTGAACGAATCTATTCTTTATGGTTATTTTTTATTTTTTTATAAACAACGTTAATATAATATTCTAATTATTTAAATTTATTATTTTAATTAATTTCCGTAGTACATTATTTTAACATAGGCTGGTGTCTATTGACGTAGTACTTGCAATGTAAGAGCTTGAAATCGTTTTTTTGGCAGCATCATCACAAAATATATGGAATTTTCTCTGTAATACAAATACTTAATTAGAATATTTAAATTAACGCTGTTTATAAAAATATAAAAAATGACTATAAAGAATAGAATCATACAATGGTGTGTGTAACGTAATAAATGCGGTATCTAGGTAATTTATTTTGCCAAGTTCTGTCTTTAGTTGTACCAGTTAATTTTATCAATACCTACAGTGTGAAATTTGTATAAATTTCTGTATCGAGTGCTAATCTGAATCACACATCGAAAATATGTATAAATACGAAGAAATATGTATGTATGGCAACATTGTCAGACAAAAGGTGCGTTTTTCTCACCGCAGTGCGCGCACCTGAGATTGCGGTCATTCTACCGGTGCGGTACACGGTGGGCTGAAAATCGGCTTTCATAGACTTAGGCATTTTATTTTGCAAGTGCGAGTTTTTTTGCCGGATATCACTTCTATTAGTTATAACAATATACAAAAATGACACCAGAATTGATTCTGCACAGAAACGAAGGAATTATATTTTTTTTACGAAAATTTTGTATGGAGCTAGTATGAAAAATCGAAATATCTCTAAAACGGCAGCGATAACCGTAATATCCTTATAGGGGGTTATAGTACTAATTATTTATGATTTTTTGACATACGTTACATAATGGTTGTAGATGCCTTTTTTTTTTAAAAATCGTCAAAATATTTTTATTTATTTTTACATATTTAAACGTTCCTTTTAGTGTTTAAGTTGAAGAATTCAGAGCTTTAACAACTCTTTACATAAAATAGCATCACCCCTATAGACCTGAAGGACTAGACAGAGGTGTGTAGTGTCTTGTTGATCTTGTAAGATTTCCAACAATACCAAATAGTTGAATATCAGTGTGAATAAAGTGCCCATGCTGTCGCTTCTTTTAGAAAGATAGGGGAATGAAATTGTTAATTGATCATACCCTAAAAGTATGATTACAACATAACCGGACACATAATAATAATAATATCCTTATAGGGGATTATAGTACTAACATTATTTATTTTAACATATGAAACTGTTCAAAACGATCCATGAACTGTGTCAAAGTTAAGAACATCGTTAGGAAGCATGCTTTTTCCCCAAATATTAAGAATATGTGAAAAAAAAAAGACTGTATATAAACTTTTTATTGATAGGTAATTTAAATAAAACAGAAGTAACAAAAATAATATCTAATAAATTCAATTATACAAAATACATATTTGAAACTATAATTTATGAAATTATTAACTAAACATATTGGTACAATAAACTAACATAAATAACAAAAGAACATAAAGAAAAATAATTAAATTTTACAAATTTTCTTTACAACTTTCGTTGTCGGACTCCAATTCCGAGTCAGAATCCAGATCGGATATACCTACAAACTCGAACTCAGTTTCCGGAAACTGTATTAGGTCGAGAGTTTCAGCAAAAAAGGTTGTCTTCCTTTTGGCATCTAACTTCGGCCTTTGTGCACTTAGAAAAGGATCCGAAGAAACAACAAGCATATTTAGGATATCTTGATTAGAATCTTGCCTGCTTCTTTTCCGCGAATGATGTTCCCGGAACCTCCTAAAATCTTTGTTTCGAGACTCTGAGGCTTCTTCCGAGAGAGTCCCAATCGGGACAATATCATTTTTTTCGATTATGTCAGCTCCGTGTATTAATAGTTTATGTACGGTTGATGACATGTAGTACCAGTCGTATAATTCCACGTACTTTTCTGCTGTTTTGCGAGCAAAATCTTTAAATTTGATGACATCGATCTTCTCACCAGATGTTATTGCTTGCAAAATAACAGCAAATCTTTTTATCAGGTTTTGATCCAACCCAGTAATAGCTGCAGTTTTATTGGGAAACTCGAAAAACTTCCTTGCGGTATTCCCGTCATTGGTAGTTCCCGAGCCTTGTTTTACTATATCAATTAACAGATTGAGCTCCTCTTTAAATTTATTTTGAATGTTTTTTTTTCTGTTTTGTAACATATCTTTATGCTCATTACTTCTTGCTGCCCACTGTTTGAAGTCAAGTCTGTACGCAATGTGTAACAGACATTCCATGCAATTTATACGGGCATGTAGGGATGATAGGCCAAATTCATATATGTCAGAACACACAGTTTTTGATGTTACAGCATCTAAGTGGTTCATTTCTGTTGGTTTTGCTAAGCACAGGTAGCATGATGCATTTGATCTAGCTTCAGAAAGGTACGTGCAGACTTTTGCGTCGATCATTGTCATCATTAGTTTATGAGTCACCCTGTTACTATTAATGCACTCTGTGGGGTTAAGGGCCTCAATTTCCTCATCCATTTTTCTTTTGTTATCAATGACAACTGCATGGCTTTCTTTTACAAAAGTGAACTGAACCGGACGACAATAAAAAGTTGAGCATGGTTTCGGGTTTGTCCATATAGTATTATCTCCATCTGTCAGTTTCAGTGGCACCAAGGAGGTCATGAAAATGCTTGAATCATCATGCTCGCCGTCCATTTTCTGCTTGTATCGGCTTTGATTGGAAGCACCATCAAATCCCCACTTCGATATCAGCTTTAACTGCTTATTTTCCACATTATCAGAAAGACTGAAGAATCCGCTTCACCGTGATGTCAAGTAAAGCTTGAAGTGTAATTCTAGCTGATGAATCCGTAACTGATACTGATTGATTAGGAGGGTAGCATGCAAGCTTAGTTTGTTGCAGTTTATAGTAGGATGGGTAAATATCCTTAGCACCTTCCCGAATGGCAGTCTCTCGCAACGTAATATATTGCCACTTTGAAAGCTTAAGTGAAAGAAGCAATCCAAGTGCTTTCTCTGGTGTAAATATTACTGTTTTCTTAATGCTTTCCTTGATTTTAACGGCAGCTTCTGGATTTTTGATCATATAATTGATTACAGATGCGATATCTTCATAACCTTCTTCTTTTAAACGTGCTGCAGCTGCATATGCCAATTCACAGGAATCCTCGCCTATGTGCTCACTAGATCTTCTCTTTTTCTGTTTGCTTCCCAGATCTTTGAATGGTTTTCGGGACCTTTTTGTCATTGTTCCAACAGTCGATGATGTCGAAGGTTCTGGAGAGACTGAGCGTGCTCTTGGTATCTCATCAACAGTTGGTTCTTGATTTATTAAAGTTTGCACGCAACTCGGCCAATCAATATTTGCTTGCAACCACTCTCCGTACGTATTTCTAAACTTATCAAAGAATCGTTTAGATTTCTGCCACCTGTTTAAAGCAGCTCGCGTGAATCTCCGGCAAAATTCTTTGAGAGTTACTTGATCTTCGGCAGAAAGGCAATCGCCTATGCGGGACACAATTGCACTAAACAATACTTCATGATTAAATGAAGGACACTCACTTTTTAGAAGAACAAACAAATCTAAGTTGGTGATTAAACTTTCCATTCTAAGATTTTGTAGTCGCAAAGCAAATAGTTTTAGTGTTAGCAGTTACACGGTTGTGAACAATCTAAATTATGGAACAAAATTATAGCCCTTTTATTGTATAAAGTCAATAATTAGTTAACTACCCTCATTAAAGTTATAAAAGATATGATAATAAAAATTTATAATCGTCAAAAACATTTCGTAGAACTCATAGTAGAACTAATCAACATTAGCAAATCACATTAGCTCACTAATTATAAAAAGGTGAATGCAGTTCTTAGTTGGTATTGTTGCGAGATATTTCAAATCATTTAATCACTTAATAGGCTCATTAGAATCAGAAGACTACAACCATCATTCTAATTACTTAATTACTTGTCATCAGACTCATTAGATGACTACACAATATGTTATTTTGTATTTTGAACGTATGCAAGGTTTTAAAATTCCTTTTGTGTCGATATTATTATGTGTCCGGTTATGTTGTAATCATACTTTTAGGGTATGATCAATTAACAATTTCATTCCCCTATCTTTCTAAAAGAAGCGACAGCATGGGCACTTTGACACTGATATTCAACTATTTGGTATTGTTGGAAATCTTACAAGATCAACAAGACACTACACACCTCTGTCTAGTCCTTCAGGTCTATAGGGGTGATGCTATTTTATGTTAAGAGTTGTTAAAGCTCTGAATTCTTCAACTTAAACACTAAAAGGAACGTTTAAATATGTAAAAATAAATAAAAATATTTTGACGATTTAAAAAAAAAAAGGCATCTACAACCATTATGTAACGTATGTCAAAAAATCATAAATAATTAGTACTATAACCCCCTATAAGGATATTACGGTTATCGCTGCCGTTTTAGACATATTTCGATTTTTCATACTAGCTTCATACAAAATTTTCGTAAAAAAATTATAATTCCTTCGTTTCTGTGCAGAATCAATTCTGGTGTCATTTTTGTATATTGTTATAACTAATAGAAGTGATATCCGGCAAAAAAACTCGCACTTGCAAAATAAAATGCCTAAGTCTATGAAAGCCGATTTTCAGCCCACCGTGCGGTAGAACTACCGCAATTGCGGCCACCGCAAGGCAGTGCGCGCACGGCCTTAAACAGCGAATGCGTCGGGGCCGTGTCGCCTGTGAGACTAATATTTAGTGATCTAGGGTTAAAAAGTAGTTTATTTTATCACCAATACAACGCTCAACTATTTTGTCAATACTTGACAAAATTGTGATAGGTCTATAGTTATTGTAGTCTTTTAAGGATCCTTTCTTGTGAACTGGGCGAATAGTACCTATTATCAAATATTTTCGCCACCATTACTACGATTATCACAGAAAACGTTTATTTTTTCAATTCAATTACCATTAATACTTAAGCTTGTTCATGCCTACTATTACAACTACAAAAAGCAGCAATGAAATATTATAGTCATGCGCAATAAACAATATCGTCGTTTACGTACATTCCAGGAACACGCCGCACGAGTTGGTCGCGAATTAGTGACGTGCCACTACTATTTTGTATCGGTAATCTTTTACCTTTAGCTTAATAGTTAATACGTAGTTTTACCGAAATTCGAATGAAATATAATTTTTCGTTTAATATTTCAATACGTATTTTCATTAAGCATGTTTTTTCCTGTTTAAATAGTTTATAAAAGTCGTTTTTGAACGATTATATATGCTAAACTATGAATTTGCATCTAGGTTCCTTTTCGTAAAATTTTAATGGAGGGAATTTACTAATTTACCTACATAGCTTTAAATGGTATTGTAATTTAAATTCACATTTATTATCATTGTAAGCGATAAGTTATTAAAATAAAACAGGCGCGCGGCGGCACGTCACTTCACCGCGGCGGGCGGGTCATTCATAGAATATGGAGTACAGATTTTATGCAAAATGTCTCAAGCAGGTTTAAAATTATAATAATTACGTAAAATAAAAAAAACATTGATAAACATTTTTTTTTCGTGTTTATTGTTTCTTTACCATCTATAGGTATATCTCTTAAAATATTTCGTGTATGAATAGATACACCTTATATATCGCTATAAGCGATAAGACCGCCATCGTAACCATAGAATTTACGTAAAACAGTTATGTAACAATTTATTTTGATGAAAAATGTAACAAAACAAGTATATTCTTCACTGTTCCGTATTAAGTTGTGCCATTATTGCTCTATTTGATTTGGTCATTGTTTTTTTTCCATAAGTTGAAGTATTGGAGAGCCTTTAAGATTTGTATAACTAAATAATAAAAAAATATACTTACACTTAACGTTTTATTGTATTCCCTTTTCTCCTAAATAAATCGTCTAAAAGCGCGTCGAGGAATGAAAAACTCTCAATAAATTAATTATCTATTGTTACGAGACATCTAGGCTATTAACGCTCATCAGAAAATTATCGATAATAATGTGAGCATTACGAGCTTTGCACTGCACTATTCCTAAGTGAAACCGGGTCGACGGCGCGTTGTGGTCCACGCGCGCCTCAAAGAGCGTCAGCAACATGACGAGGCCCCCTCTGCAGAGGGCCGAAGCCTGCCGGGGTCGTGGGACTTATCCCATTACCGTGACCCCGGTACGTAAAGGGTTATTGAAGGAACACCGTGGATTTTAGTCAGTAAAAGTCTGACAGTCCCTCCCACCCTGCCCGGGGTGGGAGGACTTATTTGATGATTTTACCACGTTAAAAAAAAAAAAAAATCCTAAGTGAAAGTGAGCGCGCGATATCTTTCTCTGCTTTTCGCACACGTTACGCCACCTGAGATTATGCGTTTTTAGAAAATATTGCGTAATGTCATGGCTTAAAGTTTAATTTTGTTGTAATAATGCAAAATGCATGTGTAGGCGAAAGTGTGTATCTATTATTTGTATATGTGGTGGTAGTTGCGAACCGGCGACACGCGTCCCAGTATTAAATGACAGTAGATAGCATTTCTATTGCCTTATTATTAAGATTTCTGTGATCAAACAGGAATCCAATCCTGTGATAGCTGCGGTTTTCGCAGGATCACTAAAAAATTTCCTAGCTGTGATCCCATCATTTGTAGTTCCCGAACCTGAAACAGAACAAAAATTCTTGACTCTGTGCAGAAAAAAGATGTAAATGAATAATGTTACTTAAAAAAATGTAGATTTAGAAGTTATTTTATCTCACCTTGTTTGACGATATTCGATTATACCAGGGGGCCCATTTCATCACGGAACTTCTGCTGTATGATTTGTTTTCTAATCTTCAATGATTCTACTGCTTGCATCTCTGGCTTGCCATGTTTTAATGTCCAGTCTATTTGGAATATGGAGAAGGCACTCCATACACCTGATCCAAGCGTGAAGAGTAGATAACCCTTGAACATTTCTGTTGAAACCGGTTTTCTGAAAATAAAATGGTTAAATTAATTAAAAGAATATAAATATTGAAGTACTGCAGTAATATTAATTTATTAAATTATTGAAAACTCACTTTGAGATCTTCTCCAACTTATTCATTTCCGAAGGAGTAGCTTTACGTTTATATCACATGTCTGCGATGAGGTATGTGATAGCTGTGAAATGATTTTGCCATCTATCATGGTCATAAGCATTGAGTGCTTTACAACATGGCTTCCCATAATAGAAGGCTGCAGTGCTTCAATCTCAGCCTCAATCAAAGCCTGTTCTTCCACGATGTTTAACTTGTTTTTTCGTTTGAAAACTTAAAATAAAATAGGTCTGCAAAACATGGTGGAAGATGGCTTTGGATTCTCCCATACCTTTTCATCACCACAAACTAAGCGCAGAGGCACAAAAGAACACATAAAATACTGGAATCGTCTTCGTCTGCCATACTTTGCTTATACAAACTTTGCCCTGAAACACCATCAAAGCCCCACTTGCATATAAATGTCAACTCTTTGCCATCCAGCGAAGATTCCACACGTAAGAATTTTCCAAGCCTAGTCACAGTTTTGTCCAAAATTGCTTGGAGCTTTACTTTTACCTCTCTTTCCGTGATGTCTATGGTATCTTGGGGGGTAGCAGTCCTTCTTCGCCTCAAGGATGCCAGTATAAGGAGGATACAGTGGTATTCCTTCTTTTACACAAGATCTTAATGTTATATACTGCTACTTCGAAAGCTTCAATGAGGTCAAAATACCTAAAGCTTTGTCAGCGGAATATATAGGCATAGTTTTCTTTGTATTTAACAATTTCTTTATCTTTGTAGCCCGCTTCGGGATGCTCCGATACCAGTTTAATGATATCTGCTACATTCTTGTTTTGTTCTTTCAAACCAGTTGCATGAGCAAGGCTTTCAGTGCTATGCGTTAGGAGCTCTTCCACTCTCCTTCTCTTCTGTAGTGGGCTTAGCTCCACGAATGGTTTTCTCGGCGTCACAACTGATGTTGATGTTCCAACACTGCACTTCTCCGGTGTGTAGAATGTTGATGCACCCTCATTTACACCAAAGTCGGAACTGGAACATGGTTGCTGCTCTAGCGACACTACAGAAGTAGTCATTTTTTTCCTCACGACCTCAGGCCATTTGATGTTCACTTGCAGCCATGTCACATACTTTTTTATATATGTATGTCTCGTGCGATTACACGAGACCCATTTCTTCCTCAAGTTACTCACATAACTCTGACAGAATTGTTTCAATTCCTTCTTTTCATTTTCCGACAATTCAACAGTATTCTCAAAAGTTTCAAATAAAACATTGGGCTGTGAAAAACTACTGTTGTTTGCGACAAACATGAAAATGTCCAAATTGGTACCAAAACCTTCCATCACAACACATTACACAATAACAAATATAAGGTAATAAGTTAGCGCGCACAAGTACTGAGAGCTACTGATAAAATTAGAATCAAATGTCCTATTTTTATACAACTACTCTCATTATCGTTCGCTAATATAATAATAATAGCAATCGGTGAAGGAGCGCTTCTTTGGCCGCCTAAAGAAGGTATTTAAAAGCCTTCTATCGGGCGGGAACAAGGTGCGTGCCTTCAACGGTTGAGTCATGCCAATGTTGATATACTCTTTCGGCGTTCTCAAATGGACTCAAACTGAACTTGACGCCCTGGATAAGAGAGTTCGTACATTGCTGACTGCATATCGAATGCATCACCCACGCTCGTCGGTGATGAGGTTGTATATCCCGCGGAAATGTGGTGGTCGAGGCTTTTTGAATGCTAAAACTCTCCACAACCGCGAGGTATGCAGTCTCAGGGAACATTTCCTTGCTTCCGAAGTGGGTATGCATAGAGATGTAGTAGCGGTGGACAAGGGACTCACCCCGCTCTCCTTGGCTAATGAGAACTGGCGCAAACCTGCAGTGCTAGACACTAACGATCGAAGGGGGATATGGCAGAGTAAGGAGCTTCATGGACGTTTTAACCGGGCCCTACATGGGCGCGACGTAGACCAAGTGGCGTCCGTAGCTTGGTTGCGCTTCGGTAACCTCTTTGGGGAAACCGAAGATTTTGTCTGTGCAATTATGGATGAAGTTATCATGACGAACAACTACCGGAAATTTATTGTGAAAGATGGCACGGTTGACATATGTCGGGCATGTCACCGTCCGGGTGAATCAATCTGCCACAAAATCTCTGGTTGTTCTCGTCTTGCTAATGGAGAGTACTTCCCGTGTCAGTAAGACAAGCACAAACCCTTCCTTCTTTCAAAAAATGGTAAAAGATCTCTCTTTAATTTGTTACTATTTTTTTTTATATAACTCAGCTTTGGTCTTTTTATGTATGTATATGTGTATTGAGTATGTAGGTACTTATTTATTGTATATAAGTGAATGGTACACCATGAACTACCCGCGTATTTATTTTCTCCTGCTGTGTCAAATCCATCCAAAGGTTTTCTGTAAAAGATCGCTTTTAGCGATAAGACCGCCCATTGTAACACCTTTTGTAGTTTTTAAGTCCTTATTTATTTATGTTATGGTGTACAATAAAGAGTTTATCTATCTATCTTGCAGCCAAGATAATTCATCAGCAACTTGCTCTGAAATATTCTCTTCTGGAATCGGAAGTGCCGTACTACAGGTATGTGCCCGACTCAGTTCTCGATAACGCCCATGTCACATTATACTGGGATCGGTCCATCATCACTGACAGGACTATTGTAGCTAATAAACCTGATATAGTGTTGGTGGACCGAATGGAGAGGCGTGCCATGATTGTCGACGTAACCATCCCGCATGACGAGAACCTCGTGAAAGCTGAGAAAGATAAGTGAACTCTGCAATCATTGTACCGATAGTCATCTCAGCCAATGGCTTAATAGCCAAGAGCCTCGACCAACACCTCAGGAGGCTCTCGTTAGGCGGTTGGATCAAGGGCTTGTTTCAGAAAGCGGTACTCCTCGACACGGCGCGTAACTTCAGGAGGTTCCTCTCTTTGGAGCCCTGACCGCCGGTAGCTTGGACCCTGTTCCCGATACCGGTGGGCTACTATTTTTTATATTTTTAAATGTTTTTTTTTTTAAAGAATATTTAAAGTATGTATTGAAAATAAAGGATATAATAATAATATTCCGCAACTTTCACACAACGCCATCTAGTCATAAACTAAGCAGAGCTTATGGTATGAGTACTAGACAACTGATAAACATACATATATATTATTAAATACATACATACAGGGACCGATAGCGCTTTCCTTTTATAGGGTTTTACCCTGGGTTTTAAAGAGCTAGGATATTTTAATTCAATTAAAAACCCCCATGATTTTGCTGAATACTTTTTTAGCTAACCTTCTCAAGGGAAACACATTCATTGACTTTCCCAATAAATAACCTAGGTTTTTACAGTCGAATACAAAAAGCTTCAACAATCAACTATCCCATTCTAAAAGGGAAACCCTTTCGTAAGCGCTTACCAACATATTAATTCAAGCGAGTTTGGACCGTATTTTTATCTACATAAGAGCGATCTGAAGCCAGTAGCAGGACGTGCGGATGAATTCGGTAACTTCAAGGCTCACAAAGATAAGCCTCCCGATCACCGCGTCATGCTAAAATATAACTTATTGTCATTACTTTAAAAGCTAACGTGTGCGTCGTGTCAGTGAAGCGTTGGCGCAGCGCGTGATTGTGTGTATGACGTGTATTGTATAATTGTTTACTACTAAAACGTCACGGGCGCCGGCGGTGTACAGCCATTTTTGCGAGAGTCGAGACTTCGAGAGGCGAGAGCATTCGCCATTACCTACTGTTTACCGCATACGATGCGCTTGCTCTAATTTGTGCCGATAAGGTTAATTTATAGTGTTAGAGTTCTTATTAGTGCAGCGACTAATTAATAAATAATGCCTCAGCCAAAAAAATATGCAGTACATAGATATTTTCAATATGATGAGACAAATAATTGCAGCAAATGCCAAATTTGCGAAAAAAATATTAAGAGCCATTTCAAAAAATTTTTACGCTTGAGCTTAGGTAAAAATTGGTATGTGCGCGTGGCGATGCACACATAGTGTAGAGTGAATGTCGATTTGGACTAAACAATCTTGAGCTGTTATAGTCGTCTTTACGAGAAAAAGTGATTTGAATAATTGAATGAATTAAGATAAAAAGAAATTAAACATGTATTCATTATAGGGATAAAGTATATATTTAAAAGAAAAATATAAGTTATGTGACAGTCGAATTCAACGAAATTAAACTAAAAAGTGTATATTTCGGTGTTACTTAACTAAGAACGATTACACTTTTTGTTTCGATGATATTTATTTGTACAAATAGTTTACAAGTAAGAAAAAGTGTTAGTAGGTCTCTACAAAAAAATACGTTACACTTTTACTCATAAGTTATGACCATATTTAGTTAAGATTAGTTGACCTCGATATTTCCTAGCCGATTACTTTGAGAGAAACATTGAAATAAGATCAAATGTTACAGTATCTTTTTAAGCCCAGACACTTGTCAAATCATAAAATATGAAAACCAGGTAGTTTAAATATTATACTAATTATACGGGTATATAATATCGCCGTATGCTCTTACTGCTTTGATTTCTTGTTTATCAGCATTTGTCATTGTTCTTTCGGCACCAGCTTTCCACATAATTATCAGAAATAGCATCATGCGTTTTACTGTACAGTATGTATGGCATTGTCCATAAATCCATCGATGCAGTGATCTCATTTTTGTTTGAAATGCCAATTCCTGTCATAATTGAACCAGATACCAATCCTTGATTAAGATTGAGTTTAGATTTTTCAGCTGCTTTGGTGTCTGAAGTTTTCAGAATAAAGCTAGATACATACATCTTACATTTGAAGTAAAATTTGGATATGAGACCCATCTGTTTCTCTTTTTAGATAGCTCATTTTGTAGCCGAATTTTACACTGTGTTAGCTTATATTTATTAATCGACTCTAAATGTACTGAAAAGCTATTATTTTTATTACAATGGTGAATAAGTTACTTTTAGGTAGTGCGGTAGTAGGTAGTAGTAGGCGTGCTCTATCTTCGACCACATCATCACTTACCATCAGGTGAGATGGTGGTCAAACGCGAACCAATTAACAAAAAAACAAATACTAATGTTGATTTTGTTGATTTTATTACTTAATTATACTACAGAGATTTTTTTTGTTTATTTACACAAGATAGGTTTTTAATTTTGTAATTTTTTTTATAATTTTATTGAGAAAATAATAATGTGAAGTAGTTACATTATTTTGTTAATCAAACTAAGATCTTTAGTAAAAGTTTCGTTCTTATTACTTTTTTGGTTTTTTTTTTCATAAGTGTAGTTTTAAGGCTACTTTAATTTTTATTTCAATAAATGAATAAAACTATTGCGTGTTTTTTAATTATTGAAATGATCTAACTGAAAACTGAGTTAGTAGGTAAGCCGATTGTAAAACGTATAAGTATCAATGTGACATAAATGACTAAATATCTAAATAGCTTATATTCTAATTAATGAATTATCAACTACTTCAATTGTTACTTGATTTTATGAGTAAAAAATATAAAAATATATAACGTTTGCTAATTAACGTAATACGCGTATAATGGCCAATATGACACATTGGCCCTTTTAAAGTGTTTTTAGAGAAAAATAATTTTAACAAAAACTAACGTAGAAGGGCCAATGTGACGTAAAAAAACCGATATATGTATATATAAAATACTATAGTACAAATAATATAATATAATATTCCACAACTTTTCACACAACGCCATCTAGTCCCAAACTAAGCAGAGCTTGTGGTATGGGTACTAGACAACTGATAAACATACATATATATTTCTAAATACATACATATTATAGATAAATTACACCCAGACAAAGAACAAATGACCGTGCTCATCACAAAAACATTTGTCCTAGGTGGGAATCGAACCCACGACCTTGCGCATAGCAGTCAGGGCCACTGACCACTATACCAACGGGCCTGTCAAATGAGGAGGATAGTTGTCTTAGCAAACAAGCAAAGATTCGTAAACTTCGGTTTTATCAATCTGAAGTTATAGTAAATAGAAACTTTGGAAGCCTCTCCTGTAAAGTTGTAATTTTGCACTTTGGCCCATATACATAGGACCCATCGATGTCTAATGCAACGGGTGGTTTTTTCTATAACATTTAAGACAAGATATAATAATTTACCGCTGAATAGACTAGAAACTACACAGTCACTCTGAAGGATAACTGAAAAGACAGTGCTTGGTGACGGCAATTAAACTGAAGTAACAACATAAATAAATAGTCCAAAAAATATTTACGTTTGCGTTCGAAAGTTCCATTGCATCATCAAGCCTAAGGTCTAAAGCTACAGGATTAATGTGATTGCATCACAATTTATTTTATCTTTTATTTTGGGGTGGAAAAAGCAACAAATGTCTTCTCCCGCTCTGGATGGAGCGGAAGGGAGTGCCAAACTTCTACTGACTAAAAATCCACCCTGCTCCATCAATAGTCCTTAAGTTCCGGGGCCGCGGTAACTCGTTATTTATTTATTTTATCTAAAATGAAATAAAAACTAAACTTTGTGTTAAAAAAAAAACCCGACTTACAAAAAAGCACTGCAAAGAGAAAAATAACTTTAATTTCGGAATTCGTTGTCAAAAACGATACTACAAAGCCAAAGAACACGAAAGAGCACGAAATAAAAATTATTTTTCACTTTGCAGTGTTTTTTTTTTAAGTATGATTATATCTCGCTTTTTAGTGGGTTGGTTTGTAATTTACCTAGTTTAAAAGTCTAAACGTCAACATTTTATCACCTTTTGCAAAATGTTTCTTTTTCCTATGCAGGGACGATAATTGGTGAGGAGTTTTCTTGGTACTTCACAATCAGCTCCACTTCACCGTGTATGCAGTGAGACGGTTATAAAGTGTTTAAAAATTTTATTCAAGTAATCGAATCGCAACCCACGAAATACTTTTTATAGGTGTGATATTATAATATTTGAAGAGTTCCCTCGATTTCTCCATGATTCCGTCATCAGACCCTGACGTGATGACATTGGGACCAACTAGAAAGTATACCCTTTCAAACAAAAGATAAATTTATAAATCGGTCCAGTCGTCTTCGAGTAATCGGGGAACATACATAAAAAAATCCGACGAACTGAAAACCTCCTCCTTCTTTTTGAAGTCGGTTAAAAAAGTTTTACTTCGCTTCATGTGCATTCTTTAAGGGTGCATAATTATTGCGTTTATCTTTTTTGACACAATGGTATACACCGTGCGTGTTCTCCATAGCTAAAACAATACAAAGAACAAAAAATATTTCTTGCAAAAAAAAATACTTGTAACAAAACCCGCGTAGTCGTAGTATAGTAATGCGTTCTCGATACGTGCGGGTGCGTTTGACTTTCGGGACGCGGAAAAAATTGTTATTACAAAACTTTTTAGCAAAAAAGAGAACCGACTTCCATATCAAAACCCTACAAAGACAAAAATAACTTCAATTTTGGTAGTCGGTGTCATTTGTTTTTTTTTTTTTTTTTTGACACCGCCTTCCGAAATCAAAGTTATTTTTGGCTTTGTAGTGTTTTGATATGGAAGTCGGTTCCATATTTTGCTAAAAAGCTTTTTTTTCACGTTTTTAGTGGGTCGGTTTGTAATAATTTATCTAGTTATCAAAGCATTCTAAGAAAATGTCAACTGCTTATCAACTTTTACAAAATATTGCTTTTCTCGATGCAGAGCCGTTAATGTTTGAGGAGTTCTCCTGGTACTTCGCCATCAGCTCTACATCACCATATGCATTGTGCCGAGCATAAAGTGCTTAACATCCATATTCAAGTAATCGAATCGCAATCCACGAAATACTTATTGAGTAGTCTCGGTTAGGGCATGCATTCCGGAATTCCGGAATTTCGTAATTCCGGAATTCCGTAACAATTTTTCTGGTATTTCAATTCCGGAATTGAGAGGAGTAATATCGGAATTTCGATATTCATAAATTTTTGATATTTCGATTTTTATTTTTCTGAACGCAACCAAACTAGTCTGTGGAACTTTCCACAAGCCACTATCTCCGACCTCCGACTAGTAAATAGTTATCTGTGGCGTTATAGCACTAGTGCAGTAACGTAAAGTAAAAAGCATGCGTTTCTAATACACTGCATTATGGACCTAATAGCGGTTCATAAAGAGCCACTTTTTATAGTTGATAGGCTTTCGTTTGACCATAATCTCACCTGATGTTAAGCGATGATGTGGTCGAAGATGAAGCATGCTTGCCTAGAAGTAACCTATTTACTCTTGACTTAAAGACTCCCAGGTTGTAACTATCAGGAAACACAGACTCCGGCAGGGAATTCCACTCCTTAGCCGTACGCAAAAGGAAAGTATTCCCAAAACGTTTCTTGCGTATGGGTGGGATGTCCACCATGTAACGATGGCCAATTGCCGTTTGTCTTGTAGTCTGATGATGGAACGGGCTTGGTGGAATAAGACTGTGCACTTTACGAGCAAATGTGTTGAAAGCACATTAAATTGATTGTTCTTTCAAAGAAACTTACATTTTATTACTTGACACTGTTGAAAGTACAAAACAATAAGAATAAATATTTCGATATTATTAATAAGTATCGGTGTCGCACCTCTAGAGCAGAAGCGAGCAATGTCAAGAAATCCGTGCCGGCTATGCCACTGTCGTCATAGAGTGACAAAAAATTACGTCATGATGGACAATAGTGCTGTGATGGTATTGACTTGGTTTTATCGATTATTGATTCTATTTATGGATTTAAATAATAATAGAAGCCGTAAATATGACACAGATTATTACATTTATGTCATAAAGGACAAAGCGGGTTGAAATAAAACTCAACACAAGGATGGTATAATAATATTTATTCAAATTAAAGCCTATGTTAAAAAATATTGTCAGTATTCCATGAGCTTTATAGATATAATTTCGACCTCACTACTATTTGTGGGTTTAAAGGATGAATTCGAAGCTTGGCGCCGAGGGCACGCTTTTGCTTTTTTGACGTGGCGGTCAAAATGTTAAAAGACTGATTTAATTATAAATCTTGTTTGATTTGAAACAAACTTTAAGTTTCTGAACTGGTTCCGGAATTCCGGAATCAGATTTTCAGTATTGGAAATCAGTTCCGGAATTGAGAACCTTGCGATATTGCATGCCCTAGTCTCGGTGGCAATCTGTGGTCTTCATCATCAGTTCCACTTCCCCATATGGTGCTTTTCGAGAGCTACTACACAAGCTACTATAAGAAATACCTAAAACGCCATAGGTGTGCCTATAATATTTGAAGAGTTCTCTAGATTACTCCAGGATCCCATCATCAGATCCTTATTTCATAACAATCGAACCAACTAGAAAGTATACCCTTTCTAACGAAAAAAGAATTTTCTAAATCAGCCCAGCCGTCTTCGAGTTATGAGGATATGATACATAAAAAAAAACAAAAAAAAAGTTTAAGACTAATTGAGAACCTCCTCCTTTTTTTTAAGTCGGTTAAAAATAACATGATCGCATTGTCATAAAAACTATTTATTTGAATTCTTCATAGAACAAAGTTTTTTTTTTAATAATATATTTAGATTATAAAATAGTGAGCATTTTATTTATAGGGTATTTATCCAAGAACGTAAATCCCACCCATACGCACAAAACGTTTTGGGAATACATACTTTCATTGTGCGTACTGCTAAGGATTGGAATTCCCTGCTGGAGTCTGTGTTTCCTGATCGCTATAACCTGGGGTCTTTAAGTCAAGAGTGAATAGGTTACTTCTAGGCAAGCGTGCTCCATCTTCGACCACATCATCACTTACCATCAGGTGAGATTATGGTCAAACGAAAATCAACTATAAAAAAGTGGCTCTTTATGAAGCGCTATTAGGTCCATAATGCAGTGTATTAGAAACGCGTGCTTTTTACTTTACGTTACTGCACTAGTGCTATAACGCCACAGATAACTATTTACTAGTCGGAGGTTGGAGATAGCGGCTTGTGGAAAGTTCCACAGACTAGTTTCGTTGCGTTCAGAAAAATTGATAATCAAAATATCAAAAATTTATGAATATCGGAATTCCGATATTACTCCTCTCAATTCCGGAATTGAAATACCAGAAAAATTGTTACGGAATTCCGGAATTAAGAAATTCCGGAATGCATGCCCTAACGCCAACCGAATCCGGAATCAGTACGTCGACTGATATCTTTCGGTGAAGAAGTCCTTTTTCGTGGTTCCTGGTTTGTGTACTGTATAATCATAAAATGGTTAGAAAATAAAAATATCCCAAATAAATGACTGATAAACCATTAACCAACCATTAACCATAAACCTCACCACCATTTTAGTTATTGTAGTTGGTTGCGCCAACATTCAAAATATGATTGACATCCGCTATTTCCTATATCCATCTCCTTCCCGCACATACCTCGCGAGTGAGTAAGAAGATTCGCCCGCCATTTGTCGAAAAAACTGCTTCCGAATCGCTCCGCAAGAAGTTAACAATGGCGTCGACGCGCTCCGCTTAAAAATATTAATAACTTTGGAATCACCGCATTTTCGCATGTAATAAGACTTATAATCCATAGTTTGTGCTTGTGTTTAACGTGTGAGGACAATAACTGGAAGCTCAACTGCCCTGAACCTGGAAAAGTGAACCGGTGAACCGGCGACGACGCGAGCACGTGGCTCCCGTAAAGGTTTGTGCTTTCCTTCCCTATTTATTTCGGGTTGTATTCCATTGTCCCACACCCACTGCAACTCGAAGTACCTAACGCCAAGCGTTTGTCAATCGTTTAGCTCCGCACCGCAAATACAGTCCACTAAATTGGCCTTTCGCGCCAACATTTTCTTTGGTCCCTCTCACCGGATAGTTAGGTACTTATTTGTATTAGGTACATATTTGTTGTAGTTATCGCATTGGTATTTATTCCATAAGGAATAAACGCACCGCACCGCAGTCTTGTACCTAACCCAATTCGTTGTTTGTTCATCTATTACCTACGTACGTGCGTAATACCTACATACCTACGTAGCCATAGATCGCTCGTATTAGTTATTCATTCGGAAGTCTAAAATTATTTGTATATCAGAAACAGAGACACAACCTAGTGGGTAAATTAAGATTGTTTAAAAACTACCTACAGTGCTTTTATTTCACCCGCAGTTCGTTATAACTACCTACCCACTTTAGGTATTTAATATTGTCCGCGTCGCTGTTCTCCATCGCTTATTTGTTAAAATAACTTTATTTGCTTGTTTACCGCATTGATTGTTTGTAATAAATAATTATTATTCACGATGTCTCATAAGGACATCAAAGTTCAATTGAAACTTTTATATGCTAAAAGAGACATGATATTTTCTCGCGTGCAATCTATTTGTGATAATGCACTTAAAACACTTGATCTAGCTATTAGAGATTCGTTCTTATGTTCTATAGAAAACTTGGATAGTTTGCGCACGGAATTTGAATCCGTAATTCATAATATTAACGTTTTAGAGTTAGAATTAAATCCAGAATACGCTGTGAGTTATCAGGCTTTGGCGTCATTTGATGATTTATTCTGTCGCATCAAACGCGTCGCGAGGAGCTTGGAGAAGCCGTCTGTCCATCAGAGCCAGGCAAATCACACTCGCGATCGACCCAAATTACCGCCCATTCAGATACCTGAATTTAATGGTGATATTCGCAATTGGAATCTATTTATAGATAGTTTTGAAAACACTATAAATGGGAACGTCTCTTTGACAGATCATGAAAAGTTACACTATCTGGTTGAAAAGTTAACTGGTAAAGCTAAAACTGTTTGTGCCGGCATTACTTTTAGTGCCGAAAATTATTCATTAATTTTAAAAACTTTAAAGTCGAAATATGAAGACAAAAGATTAGTTGCTACCGCATATTTAGATCAGCTATTCGAGTTGAAAAATATTACAGTTTGTAATGAACATAATTTAGAGAAGTTTTTAGATACTTTTGCATCATCTGTTCGCGCAGTAAAGAACCTGAAGGTCGATGACCTCTGCGACTTTTTGTTTTTATATTTGGGTTTAAAAAAATTAGATGGTGAAACTGTTCGTTTATTTGAAATAGACCATCGCAGTAGTAAACTGCCAAAATTCAATGATTTGGAATGTTTTGTTCGCGATCATATTAAAATATTGCAACGCACTTCGTCAACCCATGAAGTTACGAAGAAGTCCGACCGTCGAACAGATGCGGCTTCGAAGTCACAAAAGTCGACACATACGTATGTGAATACAGCACCTGCTCCTGTACAATTGAGTTGTTCTTTGTGTAATAGTCAACATTCGCAATTGTACAAGTGTTCTGGTTTCTTAAAATTTACGCCCTATGAACGTTATAAGTTTGTTCGCGAAAAAAATTTGTGCTTTAACTGCCTTAGTGACAAGCATCGGGTTACGTCTTGTAATAGTAGTCAAAGTTGTCGTAAGTGTTCTTCGAAGCACCACACTTTACTTCACTTGGAGAAAAGTTGTAATAATGCCGCATCCAATGTGAGCACAGTTAGTTTACCAAGCGGTGACACGTCGTCGCAGTTAGTCGGTGCGAACTCTGCGTCCGCTTCGCAGCCGCAGCCGCAATCAACGCGCGACGTTGCCCGCTCGCAGGCCGCCGTGACTGACGTCACGTTGTGTTCGATGTCCGCCGCAAGCAATACGTGCACTACCGTGGTGCTCGCGACCGCTCACGTTGTTGTTGATGATGCTTTTGGTAATCCGTGTCTTGTTCGAGCGTTGTTAGATTGCGCTTCGCAGAGTAATTTTTTAACTCAAAATTGTTGTCAACGCCTTGGTTTTAGTATTAATAACCGACCAGCCCGCTCAGTAGTTAAGGGGTTCGGTGGTTTAAAATCAACCATTCATGGTTCGATTAAAATTAAATTTGCATCGCGTTTTAATTCTAATATTTGTTTTGATATGGATTCGCTTGTCGTAGATAAAATTACGGAACAATTGCCTACTGTCCCGGTTGACACGTCTTTATTGACCAAATTTAAAGACCTACCGTTGGCAGATGAATCTTATGGTGTCCCTGGAGACGTCGATATGTTGATCGGCGCATCGATTCTCCCGCACCTTCAGTTATCTCGTAAGATTCAAGGTCATTCGTCGTTTCCCGCACCGCACGCCCTAGAAACAGTTCTAGGTTTTGTTATTGTTGGTTCCGCACCCGCACATTTAGATAATTACTCGACTGTGTCACATTGCTGCACTGTTGAGCCGCCGCTGGAGTCTACCATCCGCAGGTTCTGGGAAATTGAAGAGATCAATGTCCCGCCTATCCTAAGCCCTGATGATAAGGTGGCTGAGGAGATTTATTGTGGCACGACTACCCGTGATAATGATGGTCGTTATATTGTCGGGCTTCCATTCAAGGGAGATATTTTTTCGCTCGGTGACTCCTACGCTTCCGCGGAAAAACGCTTTTCTTGTTTAGAACGTAAGATGCAAGCGTCTCCGAAGTTGAAGCAAGCCTATGATGAGGTGGTTACCGAATACTTAGATAAAGGGTACATCTCACCTGCATCCACCGCCGAGACTGACGAGACTCTTGATCATCCATCTTACATCATCCCACACCACGGAGTTGTTAGAGAAGACAAGCTTACTACTAAGCTCCGCGTGGTTTTGGACGGCAGTGCTAAGACTAGCACTTCCGTATCGCTCAATGATATTTTGTATTGTGGTCAAAACCTTCAAGGTAACTTATTTGACATTATTGTGAATTTCCGCTTGTTTGCTGTCGCGCTTTCCGCCGATATAAGGCAAATGTTTCTTTCTATTGGTATTCGCGAATGCGACCGCAAATTTCAACGTTTTTTGTATAGATTTTCGCCTCAAGAACCTTTGAGAGTTTACGAGTTTAACCGTGTTTGTTTTGGGCTTAAGTCGAGTCCTTTCCATGCGCTTCGCACTATCAAGCAATTAGCCACTGATGAGGGTGAAAGATTCCCGAAAGCGAAAGACACTATTGAGACTGGGCTATACATGGATGACTTTGTTTATAGTGTAGCCAGCGAGGCGGATGCCGTTGAGACCGCCGCTCAAGTAATAAGTCTTATGAAGGCCGGTCAGTTTGATCTGGTGAAGTGGACTAGTAATTCGCAGACCGCTCTAGATTCGATTCCACTATCGCATCAATTATCTTCGGTGAAGGAATTTGATGGTGATGATACGCACAAGGTTCTAGGTTTAAGTTGGTCAGCCGCGTCTGACATGTTCAGTCTTAAAGTTAGTTCGACTCCGCAAATTTGTACTAAGCGCATTATCCTGTCGTGTGTAGCACGTATATGGGATGTTATGGGATTTGTAGCTCCCGTCGTTTTATATGCCAAGTTGCTTATAAAAGAACTTTGGCTTTCCAATAGTGATTGGGACGACCCCGCGCCCGAAAATATTGTTAAATTGTGGGCTCGCTTCCGGAAAGAACTTCCATTGCTCAATCAAATAAAAATTCCTCGCCATGTTGGTATATTGTCGAACAGTATAGTTACTGTTGTAGGCTTCGCCGACGCCAGTGCAAAGGCTTACGGGGGGGTAGTTTATTTTCACGTTTTGGATGCTGACAAGGTTTCGGTTAGTCTTATAAGCGCTAAATCCAAAGTCTCCCCTCGCAAGGTCGTTTCTCTGGCGCGCCTGGAGCTGTGCGCTATACTTTTGTTAGTGCAATTAATCAGCTCGATTGTCAATGCTTGTAGGCACCGCATTATTATTGATAGAATTATGGCTTTTTCTGACTCTACTGTAGCTTTGTGTTGGGCACATTCTTCGCCCTATCGCTGGGACACATTCGTCGCCAATAGGGTGGCCAAAATCCAGTCCGAATTACCACCACAAAATCTCTTTCACGTTGCTGGCACAGATAATCCCGCCGATTGTCTCTCCCGTGGGTTGCTCCCTTCGCAAATTTTAGATCATCCGCTGTGGTTCTGCGCTCCGTCTTGGATTCATAGCGTGCTCGAGGAATGGCCGGTTAAGCCCTTTAATCCAGCTGCCGTTTCAGAACCACCCGAGGAGAAGAAGCATTCGCTTGTAGTTTCGGTTCCACGTGAAGAGTCGATTATTTTATCGTTATCTAATCGCGTCTCGTCTTGGTCGAGACTTTTGCGTTGTGTGGTGTATGTATGTCGTTTTCTTAAACTGTTACCCACGCGCGGTGTTATAACCGCCGCTGATCTGGATAAAGCTGAGTCAGTCGTGCTACGTGAATTGCAGAGATTTTATTTCGCATCCGAAATTAGTAACTTGAAGCCCAACTGCCCTGAACCTGGAAAAGTGAACCGGTGCACCGGCGACGACGCGAGCACGTGGCTCCCGTAAAGGTTTGTGTTTCCTTCCCTATTTATTTCGGGTTGTATTCCATTGTCCCACACCCACTGCAACTCGAATTACCTAACGCCAAGCGTTTGTCAATCGTTTAGCTCCGCACCGCAAATACAGTCCACTAAATTAGCCTTTCGCGCCAACAGTAGTACTTACTTAAATATGTATGTAATCTAAGTGTAAAATACTGTATAGATATAAGTAAGCAAATAAACAAATAAATAAACAAATATACATACCTACCGAAATAACTGATAAAGAATTAAAAAAAAACTAAGTATATAAAAAATCTAATTACCAAAAATCAATGTAAATAGCTGATTGAAAATTTTTAAATAGGCCAGATTAGTTTTAAATTGCACATTTATTGTTGAAAGATAGATGATTAAAATGAAGTCTAATCTAACAGTCCGAAGCCTGAAAACCATGAAGGGAAATTTTCAATCACTAAAATAACATTAACAGCAGGGTTATCATCCATAATTGGCTATTAATGGCTATTAACTGCTTTTAATCGATTATTAGCCAAATGATATTAACCGGATTATTATCATTGCCCAACACTAGAAACCCTAGAAACTTACCAATTCCGTCCGTCCGTCCGTATGTTTTAAAACCACCACAACTTTGCAATGGAACTATATAGCGTACTATATAGCGACCTAAAAAGTCTGTCGTTTCATGTAATGATATCCATAGTTTCTCATTTTTATAATTTTGCCGAATCGAATTGATTTTATTCTTAAAAAACTTGTCCAAGTAAACTTTCCGTAACTGTGATTCATCTGGCAGAGTACGATTAGTACACGTACAACAACAGGTACTACACATATATTTTTTAAAGAAATCTTGAAAAGTAGTATTTTTCATCTGAGACCACGGAATATTGCACAAAATGAGAAATTTTATAAGATCGAAATAAAATTACTCTTCGGGCCGCTCAAACTTTCCCTGGTGTACTGCTCCTTTGATATGTCTTTTAACGTTTCCTTTATTTATGGTTTTCAAATGGCTTTCACATTTTGAACAGTATATTGTACCACTAGCGTGATCGTAAAGTAGTTCGGGATGACCGAATATCCAGTTTTCTACAGTTTCAGCCTTGACGTTTGCCATATCTGAACTCTGTTGTAGAGATGGAACCTCGTATATATCACCTAAAACAAAGACATGAAAAAAATACATTTTATTTAGTTTATTTAGCTTACTCCGTTTGATTTATTTTTCGTGGATCAAATTTAGTCATTGAAATTTCACCCTCTTCCTGTCAACCGATTGATCTAAAATTTGGTATTCGCCTTTTGATTCTGGTGACAATACAATTATGTATATTCAATATTATTGTCAATCCAAAATGGCTGCCGCTACAAGATGGCGGACAACTTAGTTTTTTTTTCAATCCCATCAATATGGGTATCAAATGAAAGGGCTTGTTACGTAGAATATTTTGTAGAGAAGTAGATAAGGCCTATAGTAATTTATTTTACCAATACATTGCAAGAGGACACAGCACACAGGGCATTCAAATTATATACGGATTCCAGTAAAATGTCGGTTAATAGTGGAGTTAGCTGAATTGCGACTACATTACTAGAATATCATAATTTTGTTTCGCACTAAGCTCACTGGTTCATACTCTATTAAAGATTTAACAATATTAAGACTCATGGTATGTTCAGCAGGTTAAGCGAACAAACACAATACTAAAAATATTCTTATAGTACATCCAAACATGCTTTATACTCCTTGTAACTAGTAAAATATTACTTACCAAAGCTTGGTTTAAATATGTAGATCCAATTCAATAGTGAAAAATCTGAGTCCGTATATTCGAGCCAAATCGTGGTTTAGAGCAGATTCCAGAAGTCAGTATGTACACAAGCCAGGGTCAAGTAACGTTTTCACAACACAGTAACAAACAAAGATGCGCACTCTACGAACCGAAGTAAACGAGTGAGCTACCTGGCATGTCGTCGGCGGGCGTACGCATTGTTCTGATAACCGGTTATTGTACCACCCATGATCCTTTGTTCTGATTGGTCGTTGGGTTTTGTCAAATCGTGACTGTGTGCCGTTAAAAAAAATATGAAGAATAATCTATACTAATATTATAAAGCGGAAAAGTTTGTTAGTTTGTTTGTTTGTTTGTTTGTTTGTTTGTTTGTTTGTTTGTTTGTTTGTTTGTTTGTTTGTTTGCTTGAACGCGCTAATCTTCGAAAGTACTGGGTGGATTTGGATGAAATTTGGTATGGAAGTAGCTTGAAGCTTGAGGAAGGTTATAGGCTACTTTTTACCCGACTGCAAAAAAGGAGAGTTATGTTTTTACCGTGATAGAATCCACGGGAGCGAAGCCCCGCGAGAGTACTAGTAAAGAATAATATTGCTCATTTTATTACAATTCCTACCTTTTTTTTGAGGATGGCAAATCATCAAATGACTCCTTCCACTCTGGCAGAATAAAATTCCTACATAAGTTCCGGTTTTTTTTTAATAATCCACCAATTCCGGAGGAATGTCCATATTAATATATACGTTTCGGATCAATGACCCCATTTCAATCTACCTACTCCGATCACTGATCATTACGCTAAGGCCAATAGGAGCGGAGCGCCAATGAAGAATGCTTCAAAATCGGGGTTAAATTTAACGTTAGCCCAAGGTAACTATTCCACGCGGACGAAGTCGCGGGCAAAAGCTAGTCATTATTATACTATATAAAGCTAGATTACCACTCACTGACTGACTGACTCACTCATTGACAGAATTGTTCTCCCAGATGGTGGATGGGGAGGTGGGTATATTTTGACAGATTCGTAAACAAGTAACTCTCAAACCTACGGGAAAAGTGCCAAACCCCCCTTTTCCCCCCCTTCTCCCCCCCCCCCCTATCGTATCTCAGAAACTACGAGACCCGTATTTTTTTGTTTTTACGGATTCGTATAGAGGAGGCTTGGTAAAGTAAAAACCATTTTTCAAAGTCCCCCCCCCGCCCCCCTTCTCCCCCCTTTAGGCGGATCTCGGAAATTAAGAGACTTGGAAAATTTTTTTTTTCAGATTCGTTTAGAGGGGCAATGCTTTAGTCGAAATACTTCTGCAACCCCCCCCCTATCACCCCCCCCTTTTTTTTTTTTTTTTTTCACAAGCACGCGAGGTGCTTGCACCTCGCGCAACACGCAAATACTAAACCCCCCCCATCTCCCCCCATCACACCCCCCCCCCAATTTTTTTTTATCACAAGCACGCGAGGTGCTTGCACCTCGCGCAACACGCAAATACTGAACCCCCCCAGCACCCCCCCCACTTTTTTTTTTTTTTTTTTCACAATCACGCGAGGTGCTTGCACCTCGCGCAACACGCTAATACTATACCCCCCCCCATCACCCCCCACTTTTTTTTTCACAAGCACGCGAGGTGCTTGCACCTCGCGGTACACGCAAATACTAGTTATACTATATAAAGCTAAATTACCACTGACTGACTGACTGACTGACTGACTCACTCATTGACATAATTGTTCTCCCAGATGGTGGATGGGGAGGTGGGTATATTTTGACAGATTCGTAAACAAGTAACTCTCAAACCTACGGGAAAAGTGCCAAACCTCCCCTTTTCCCCCCCCTTCTCACCCCCCCCTATCGTATCTCGGAAACTACGAGACCCGTATTTTTATCTTTTTACGGATTCGTATAGAGGAGGCTCGGTAAAGTAAAAACCATTTTCACAGTCCCCCCCCCCCCCCCCCCGCCCCCCTTCTGCCCCCCTTTAGGCGGATCTCGGAATCTAAGAGACTTGGAACATTTTTTTTTTCAGATTCATTTAGAGGGGCAATGCTTTAGTCGAAATATTTCTGCAACCCCCCCCACCATCCCCCCCCCTTTTTTTTTTTTTTTCATAAGCACGCGAGGTGCTTGCACCTCGCGCAACACGCAAATACTTGATTTAGAGGGGCATTGCTTTAGTTTTTTTCACAAGCACGCGAAGTGCTTGCACCTCGCGGAGCACGCAAATACTAAACCCCCCCCATCTCCCCCCATCACCCCCCATCTTTTCTTTTTCTTTTTTTTTTTTCACAAGCACGCGAGGTGCTCGCACCTCGCGCAACACGCAAATACTAAACCCCCCCCATCTCGCCCCATCACCCCCCCCCCACTTTTTTTTATTTCACAAGCACGCGAGGTGCTTGCACCTCGCGCAACACGCAAATACTAGTTATATTATACTATATAAAGCTAAATTACCACTCACTGACTCACTGACATAATTGTTCTCCCAGATGGTGGATGGGGAGGTGGGTATATTTTGACAGATTCGTAACAAGTAACTCTGAAACCTACGGGAAAAGTGCCAAACCTCCCCTTTTCCCCCCCCTTCTCCCCCCTCCCTATCGTATCTCGGAAACTACGAGACCCGTATTTTTTTTTTTTACGGATTCGTATAGAGGAGGCTCGGTAAAGTAAAAACCATTTTTCAAAGTCCCCCCCCCCCGTCCCCCTTCTCCCCCCCTTTAGGCGGATCTCGGAATCTAAGAGACTTGGAACATTTTTTTTTTCAGATTCATTTAGAGGGGCAATGCTTTAGTCGAAATACTTGTGCAACCCCCCCCCCATCACCCCCCCCCCCTCTTTTTTTTTTTTTTTTTCACAAGCTCGCGAGGTGCTTGCACCTCGCGCAACACGCAAATACTTGATTTAGAGGGGCAATGCTTTAGTTTTTTTCACAAGCACGCGAGGTGCTTGCACCTCGCGCAACACGCAAATACTAGTTATATTATATAAAGCTAAATTACCACTCACTGACTGACTCACTGACTGACTCACTCATTGACATAATTGTTCTCCCAGATGGTGGATGGGGAGGTGGGTATATTTTGACAGATTCGTAAACAAGTAACTCTCAAACCTACGGGAAAAGTGCCAAACCTCCCCTTTTCCCCCCCCTTCTCCCCCCCCCCCTATCGTATCTCGGAAACTACGAGACCCGTATTTTTTTCTTTTTACGGATTCGTATAGAGGAGGCTCGGTAAAGTAAAAACCATTTTTCAAAGTCCCCCCCCGCCCCCCTTCTCCCCCCCTTTAGGCGGATCTCGGAATCTAAGAGACTTGGAACATTTTTTTTTTCAGATTCATTTAGAGGGGCAATGCTTTAGTCGAAATAATTGTGCAAACCCCCCCATTTCCCCCCCCCCTTTTTTTTTTTTTTTTTTTTCACAAGCACGCGAGGTGCTTGCACCTCGCGCAACACGCAAATACCAATTTCTTTTTTCACAAGCACGCGAGGTGCTTGCACCTCGCAACACGCAAATACTAAACCCCCCCATCACACCCCCCCCTTTTTTTTTTCACAAGCACGCGAGGTGCTTGCACCTCGCGCAACACGCAAATACTAAACCCCCCCCATCTCCCCCCATCACCCCCCCCTTCCACTTTTTTTTATTCACAAGCACGCGAGGTGCTTGCACCTCGCGCAACACGCAAATACTAGTTATACTATATAAAGCTAGATTACCACTCACTGACTGACTCACTCATTGACATAATTGTTCTCTCAGATGGTGGATGGGGAGGTGGGTATATTTTGACAGATTCGTAAACAAGTAACTCTCAAACCTACGGGAAAAGTGCCAAACCTCCCCTTTTCCCCCCCTTCTCACCCCTCCCTATCGTATCTCGGAAACTACGAGACCCGTATTTTTTTCTTTTTACGGATTCGTATAGAGGAGGCTCGGTAAAGTAAAAACCATTTTTCAAAGTCCCCCCCCGCCCCCCTTCTCCCCCCCCCCCTTTAGGCGGATCTCGGAATCTAAGAGACTTGGAACATTTTTTTTTTCAGATTCATTTAGAGGGGCAATGCTTTAGTCGAAATACTTGTGCAACCGCCCCCCCCCCCCCCATCACCCCCCCCCCCTTTTTTTATCACAAGCACGCGAGGTGCTTGCACGTCGCGCAACACCCAAATACTAAACCCCCCCCATTTTTATTTTTTATTTTTTTATAAAAAGCACGCGAGGTGCTTGCACCTCGCGCAACACGCAAATACTTGATTTAGAGGGGCAATGCTTTAGTTTTTTTCACCAGCACGCGAGGTGCTTGCACCTCGCGCAACACGCAAATACTAGTTATATTATATAAAGCTAAATTACCACTCACTGACTGACTGACTGACTCACTCATTGACATAAATGTTCTCCCAGATGGTGGATGGGGAGGTGGGTATATTTTGACAGATTCGTAAACAAGTAACTCTCAAACCTACGGGAAAAGTGCCAAACCTCCCCTTTTCCCCCCCCTTCTCCCCCCTCCCTATCGTATCTCGGAAACTACGAGACCCGTATTTTTTTCTTTTTACGGATTCGTGTAGAGGAGGCTCGGTAAAGTAAAAACCATTTTTCAAAGTCCCCCCCCCCCCGCCCCCCTTTAGGCGGATCTCGGAAATTAAGAGACTTGGAATTTTTTTTTTTTTCAGATTCATTTAGAGGGGCAATGCTTTAGTCGAAAAACTTGTGCAACCTCCCCCCCCATTTTAATTTTTTATTTTTTTATAAAAAGCACCACCTCTTTTTTTTTTTTTTTTCACAAGCTCGCGAGGTGCTTGCACCTCGCGCAACACCCAAATACTAAACCCCCCATCACACCCCCCATTTTTTTTTTTTATAAAAAGCACGCGAGGTGCTTGCACCTCGCGCAACACGCAAATACTTGATTTAGAGGGGCAATGCTTTAGTTTTTTTCACAAGCACGCGAGGTGCTTGCACCTCGCGCAACACGCAAATACTAGTTATAATATTATTATACTATATAAAGCTAAATTACCACTGACTGACTCACTCATTGACATAATTGTTCTCCCAGATGGTGGATGGGGAGGTGGGTATATTTTGACAGATTCGTAAACAAGTAACTCTCAAACCTACGGGAAAAGTGCCAAACCTCCCCTTTTCACCCCCCTTCTCCCCCCTCCCTATCGTATCTCGGAAACTAAGAGACCCGTATTTTTTGTATTTTACGGATTCGTATAGAGGAGGCTCGGTAAAGTAAAAACCATTTTTCAAAGTCCCCCCCCCCGCCCCCCTTCTCCCCCCCTTTAGGCGGATCTCAGAATCTAAGAGACTTGGAACATTTTATTTTTTCAGATTCATTTAGAGGGGCAATGCTTTAGTCGAAATACTTGTGCAACCCCCCCCCCCATCACCCCCCCGCCCCTTTTTTTTTTTTTTTTTTTCACAAGCACGCGAGGTGCTTGCACCTCGCGCAACACGCAAATACTAGACCCCCCCCATCACCCCCCCCC
The DNA here is from genome assembly GCA_943138885.2 of Tholera decimalis. Taxonomy (NCBI): domain Eukaryota; kingdom Metazoa; phylum Arthropoda; class Insecta; order Lepidoptera; family Noctuidae; genus Tholera; species Tholera decimalis. The sequence goes on along the minus strand of OW964563.2, from coordinate 19,028,492 downwards.
CCCTTTTTTTTTCACAAGCACGCGGGGTGCTTGCACCTCGCGCAACACGCAAATACTTTTTTTTTTCACAAGCACGCGAGGTGCTTGCACCTCGCGCAACACGCAAACACTAGTTATATTATATAAAGCTAAATTACCACTCACTGACTGACTGACTGACTGACTCACTCATTGACATAATTGTTCTCCCAGATGGTGGATGGGGAGGTGGGTATATTTTGACAGATTCGTAAACAAGTAACTCTCAAACCTACGGGAAAAGTGCCAAACCTCCCCTTTTCCCCCCCCTTCTCCCCCCCCCCTATCGTATCTCGGAAACTACGAGACCCGTATTTTTTCTTTTTACGGATTCGTATAGAGGAGGCTCGGTAAAGTAAAAACCAGTTTTCAAAGTCCCCCCCCTCGCCCCCTTCTCCCCCCCTTTAGGCGGATCTCGGAATCTAAGAGACTTGGAACATTTTTTTTTTTCAGATTCATTTAGAGGGGCAATGCTTTAGTCGAAATACTTGTGCAACCCCCCCCCCCCTATCACCCCCGCCCCTCTTTTTTTTTTTTTTTTTCACAAGCACGCGAGGTGCTTGCACCTCGCGCAACACGCAAATACCATTTTCTTTTTTCACAAGCACGCGAGGTGCTTGCACCTCGCGCAACACGGAAATACTAAACCCCCCCATCACACCCCCCCCTTTTTTTTTTTTTTTTTCACAAGCACGCGAGGTGCTTGCACCTCGCGCAACACGCAAATACTTGATTTAGAGGGGCAATGCTTTAGTTTTTTTCACAAGCACGCGAGGTGCTTGCACCTCGCGCAACACGCAAATACTAGTTATATTATATAAAGCTAAATTACCACTCACTCACTCACTCACTGACTGACTGACTCATTGACATAATTGTTCTCCCAGATGGTGGATGGGGAGGTGGGTATATTTTGACAGATTCGTAAACAAGTAACTCTCAAACCTACGGGAAAAGTGCCAAACCTCCCCTTTTCACCCCCCTTCTCCCCCCTCCCTATCGTATCTCGGAAACTACGAGACCCGTATTTTTTGTTTTTTACGGATTCGTATAGAGGAAGCTCGGTAAAGTAAAAACCATTTTTCAGTCAACCCCCCCCCCCGCCCCCCTTTTCACCCCCTTTAGGCGGATCTCGGAAATTAAGAGACTTGGAACATTTTTTTTTCTGATTCACTTAGAGGGGCAATGTTTTAGTCGAAATACTTGTGCAACCCCCCCCTCCCCCATCACCCCCACCCTTTTTTTTTTTTCACAAGCACGCGAGGTGCTAGCACCTCGCGCAACACGCAAATACTTGATTTAGAGGGGCATTGCTTTAGTTTTTTTCACAAGCACGCGAGGTGCTTGCACCTCGCGCAACACGCAAATACTAGTTATATTATATAAAGCTAAATTACCACTCACTCACTCACTGACTGACTGACTCATTGACATAATTGTTCTCCCAGATGGTGGATGGGGAGGTGGGTATATTTTGACAGATTCGTAAACAAGTAACTCTCAAACCTACGGGAAAAGTGCCAAACCTCCCCTTTTCACCCCCCTTCTCCCCCCTCCCTATCGTATCTCGGAAACTACGAGACCCGTATTTTTTGTTTTTTACGGATTCGTATAGAGGAGGCTCGGTAAAGTAAAAACCATTTTTCAAAGTCCCCCCCCCCCGCCCCCCTTCTCCCCCCCTTTAGGCGGATCTCGGAATCTAAGAGACTTGGAACATTTTTTTTTTCAGATTCATTTAGAGGGGCAATGCTTTAGTCGAAATACTTGTGCAACACCCCCCCCCATCACCCCCCCCCTCTTTTTTTTTTTTTTTTTCACAAGCTCGCGAGGTGCTTGCACCTCGCGCAACACGCAAATACCAATTTCTTTTTTCACAAGCACGCGAGGTGCTTCACCTCGCGCAACACGCAAATACTATCACCACCCCCTTTTTTTTTTTCACAAGCACGCGATGTGCTTGCACCTCGCGCAACACGCAAATACTAAACCCCCCCATCACCCCCCTTTTTTTTTTTCACAAGCACGCGAGGTGCTTGCACCTCGCGCAACACGCAAATACTAGACCCCCCCATCACCCCGCCCCAATTTTTTTTTGTTTCACTAGCACGCGAGGTGCTTGCACCTCGCGCAACACGCAAATACTAGTTATACTATATAAAGCTAAATTACCACTCACTCACTGACTGACTCATTGACATAATTGTTCACCCAGATGGTGGATGGGGAGGTGGGTATATTTTGACAGATTCGTAAACAAGTAACTCTCAAACCTACGGGAAAAGTGCCAAACCTCCCCTTTTCCACCCCCCTTCTCCCCCCTCCCTATCGTATCTCGGAAACTACGAGCCCCGTATTTTTTTTTACGGATTCGTATAGAGGAGGCTCGATAAAGTAAAAACCATTTTTCAAAGTCGCCCCCCTTGCCCCCCTTCTCACCACCTTTAGGCGGATCTCGGAAATTAAGAGACTTGGTACATTTTTTTTTTCAGTTTCATTTAGAGGAGCAATGCTTTAGTCAAAATAATTGTGCAAACCCCCCCCATCACCCCCCCCCCATTTTGATTTTTACTACTGAAAAAACTGTTGATTCTTACTTTTAACTATAAACGGGCCTTCAAATTTTTTATGCCATGCCCTCCCCTCCCCAACCTCCCCTAAAATTGAAAAGGCTGTTACTTCATAACGGTTAGAGATAGCCATTAGGTGTTTGAACAAATATTATAGTAGGCGTCGAAACCTGTCCGGCGTGCGGCAACACGCAAATACTAGTCTAAATATATATAACTCAAAGGTGACGGACTGACTGACTGACTGGCATAGTGATCTATCAACGCACAGCCCAAACCACTGGACCGATCGGGCTGAAAATTGGCATTCAGGTAGATGTTATGACATAGGCATCCGCTAAGAAAGGATTTTGCGAAATTCCCACGGGATCGGGATTTACACGGGAAAAACTTCCCACGCGGGCGAAGCCGCTGGCACAAGTTAGTTATAAGTCTTATGAGGCGATCGGAATATTAGGGATATGTCATTGTCTTAATTACAGTTTACTGCTAAAATTGCAGGATTTCTAGTTTTGAGGCCTATAAAATACTTGACTTTTCAGTTTAAAGTGCGGACCCCCTTCCCTTGAAATACGACTCGCATTTGACTGTTTTTTAGTACGCAAGCAATGTTATTATGTCTGAGTTTAATAAGAAATCTAAAAAGATATTTCAGCTTAATTATACGTAAACCTAATTCAACTACTCATTTGGCCACTAATACTTGAATTTATTGAATCTCTGCATAAATTCTATTTATTTGTTGTAGAAGAAAGTCATAGAAAAGCTGTGTGCAGTATCTGGTGTCGGCGCGTACAGCAGTGAAGACGGAGTTGATTACTGGGACAAAGGCAAATGGGACAATGAACTGGAAAACAATCAGGTAATACAGTATTTAGCTTTATATAACCTTAACCTATATATGTTTATTCATGTTAAAGACTATGTAAGACTAGCTTCTACCCGCGACTTCGTACGCGTGGGAAGATTTCCCGCGAAAATCCCGATCCCGTGGGAATTTCGGGATAAATAGTAGCCTATGTGTTATTCCAGGCTGCCAATTCCAGGCTGCTAACTATATACTTACCAAATTTCATTCAGATTCATTCAGTAGTTTTTGCGTGAAAGAGTAACAAACATCCATCCATCCTCACAAACTTTCGCATTTATAATATTAGTAGGATAGGAAGTAGGAAGTAGGATAGTAGGATAGGATAGGATAGTAGGATTAGTAGGAAGTAGGATATTCTAGCTATATTTTTCTTTGTAGCCGATTTCACATACGCAGTAATATCGAAAGTAACAGAGTGGCTACTACAGAAGGACTCAGACCACGTCAATACTCAGCCAACGCACTATGCGTTGGCTGAGTCTTTATTTACCTTCATCGCCTAGCGCCAATACAGTTTCACATACACCTTCATTTTAGGAATTGTACTTTGTCTTTTAATTGCCCTTTACATACACACACATTGTCGGACAAAAGTTTAAGACCACCTTTGTTAAAGTAAGAAAAAGAAATATATCTCCATAAAAATAAGAAGTTTAATACTGATAATCTGACTTATATTTTATCAATGCGAAAGTTTGTGAGGATGTGCTTTTACGCAAAATCTACTGAACGGATATGCAATTGACCACACACTGCCTATCAGATTTACTGGCTTCTGACTTCCGTAACGACTGTCAAACATGTCCAAATGACTACCGGCACCATATGCTTAACGTGCTTTCCGAGGCACGGAGGTTTCACACTGACAACTTCCGAACTCCGGGCTATTGCTGAATTCTTTACAGAAAAACCCAATAGCACTTGACGACCCGGGAATCAAACCCGAGACCTCGTGCTCAGCAGTCGCGCTTGCGACCACTCGACCAACGAGGCAATTCGAATTAAAAATTAGTATTATATAAAAATAATTGTAAGTTATGTAAATTGTTAGTTAATTACTGAAAAAAGCCTCTAAGTAAATTTCTAATGTTAGGCTTAATATCTGTTGATACTTATTGAGCAAATAATTTATACTGATTCAGGATAACCGAAATTCTATTTTGTATTTTTTTTTCAGGTTGTCGTGATGACAAGTCAGATTCTATGTGACATGTTGACCCACCAGTTCATCAAAATTGAAGATATTAACCTGCTGATATTCGACGAGTGCCACCACGCTGTTGAAGCTCATCCCATGCGTATTATCATGAAACATTTCGAGAACTGCCCGAAGTCTAAACAGCCGCGAGTTCTCGGTAAACATAAGCACATAGTTTCTTGGAATTATTTGTGTATTTTTATTATTATTTCCTGTGTTATTCATAGTGGTCAATATTAGGTTTCGGACATGACAACAGAATCAGGTAAAGTGGTGTCTGACGTCTGGCGAGTAACGAAATCTTTAGGGTCCTGTGTTCGAGCGCTGGCCAGCACTTCATTTTATGCAATTTGTGTAACAGGCTTAAAACCATCCTTTAATGAGGGCACATGGAAAACGTTTTATATTTATTATTATTTTATTTATTTAAGTATTACATTGACTGACTCTTGGTCGCGGCAAACCACGAAGGAGATGGGCGGCGGGACGACTTGGATGGCTTACTTAACCCATTACTTCCCAAGCATCGAAAAAGTTGAAATTTTTCGATCAAATCTTTAAATTAAGTTTTTAATACGTTAAGGAAAAATAATATAACTTTTTTTTTTCAAAAATATCGAACATGGTTTCGTGGCAATTTGTATAGACATGCTCCCAGTGTCATATTTATAGTACGGCTTATTTTGAACGTATCTCATAAGTTCCCAAATTCTATTTTGTTTTTGTTTTTATTTATTATATATCTGGTAAAGGTTTTAGAATCAGTTTTATGTACTTTGAAGTTGCTATTTTTTTTCTTTTACGGTATATAGAATCAGAACATAATGCTCTTCTTGATGCATCAAAAATGATCAATTTGAAAAAATTATATTAAAATTACGGAAACAGTTTTTACAGCGAAAAAAAAACATTTAATTAGAAAAATAGTGTGAAAATACGAATATTATCAGAAAACATTAAAATAAAAAACCTAACATTAAAAAAAAAATGTTGAATATAGTGTCTTAAAAATAGGACAGTGGGGAGGAATGGGTTAAGAATGGAAGGATGAGACGCAGAACCGTGACCGCTGGAAGAAATGGAGGCCTTTGCCCAGCAGCGGGACACTACAGACTAACATAATAATAATAATTGACATTGACAAGAAGATTGGGCAAAAAGTGCTATTAGGTTTTCCTGTAAGGAATTTTTGAGCAGTAGTACGTAGTTTGGAAGTTTATTTATTTAGGGACAAATAACAGTTACATAATAAAAAAAAAACTTATTTAAAAAAATCTAAAAAACCCGACTGCTCAACTGAAGTATAAGAAACAAGCACATTTTTATTTTTAAAAGTGACAAGCAGGCGGGACCCAATTGAACATATTTTTTTTAAATGGGATGGCTCCGCCTGCTTGTCACTTTTAAAAATAAAAATGTGCTTGTTTCTTATACTTCAGTTGAGCAGTCGGGTTTTTTAGATTTTTTTTAATAAGTTTTTTTTTACAACTTTTTAGTTAAAATATTAATTAACAATTTTTTAGTTTTCCCGGTCGTGTCACATTGGCACTCCACCGGATTCAGAAAGTGAGTCCATATTTTTAAACTTTCTCATTGTGTTATTCTTATTTTGCTAGTATTACACTAATGATAAACATGATATACCTTTTTGAAATTCTTATGTTAAGCCCTTTAATTTGATACCCATATTGTAGTATTTGAAAAAAAAAAATTTTTTTTCACCATGTATAATGGCTTCGCACAGCCGCCATGTTTAATTTTTTTAAATGTCACCTATCTAAGAACACTTGGGCTGTTAAGAAAATCTAACGATACCTCAATTGTGTGAATCCGTTCAGGGGTTCTGGAGATATGAGGTAATAAAGAATATTACAAACATACATACATACATACAAGATACGCGCGAAAAACATAACCCTTCCTTTGCAGTCGGGTAAACATATTAACTAAAATTCGTATAACTAATTAAACAATTATGCAACCCACACCATTGTCCACAGGTTAACAAAAGAAATGAAAGTTACAATGACACATTATAGCTAAAAACGAAATAGTTAAAATAACATTAATAAATCCGTAACTGATTAACATATTATTAAATTAAATAGTTAAATTTCAGACAAGAGTTTACAAGCTTCTACTTTAAATTGCTTATTAGATAGACAAAATATATCAAGCCGTGTGAAGTGCGAGTTATATATGTCCACAATACGACGCAGAGGCACGCGCACTCCGGCATTAGTTTTACAGGACTCTGTATGAAACAGACGAGGCACGCGCACTCCGCGTTGGATAACAGTTCTGGGTACTGTATAACATAATTTATTTGTTAAATTATGTTATACAGTAGTTGATGGTGTGTAAAGCTTTGGTTTCCTAGGATAGCGGTGCCGTCAAATAGCGGCCGTAATATAGCGGTGAATGACGTCACTAGAACGTTGTCTTTGTAAACAAAATGGCGCGGTTTCCTAGAGAGCGGTGACTGACACCGTAACGTCCAAAAGCGGTGCCGCCATTTGCATGACGGCCGTCTTGTCGGTGTCAGATGGTTTCGTGAACGTTTCCAAAGAGAATGTAATACACTAGATAGCGATGAAGCAGACAGTGTGATAAAACGGCCGTGGAACTTTCCACATGTCGTCACCGTAAAGACGGCCGCCTTTTTGCGTCCGTAATATTACGGCCGCTATATGACGGCACCGCTTTCCTAGGAAAACAAAGCTTTACCTCCGTCTCCCGGATAGCAGGTTAAGTCGTTGTTCCCGGCTGTCATTTGGACATCTTTGACAGTCGTTACGGGTAGTCAGAAGCCAAAAAATTTGGCACTTGTCCAACCAAAGAGTTTTTGTGCATGTTACTGCTGCTGGAGGTCAGATAGGCAGTTGGTCCATGTAAAACACTAATACTCAGCTGCATCCGGTTAGACTGGATGCCGACACCAACATAGCTGGGATTGAAAGGCTCAGTAGATGATGATAAGATAATATAATAATAATAATAGCCAAGAGCCTCGACCAACACCTTAGGAGGCTCTCGTTAGGCGGCTGGATCAAGGGCTTGCTTCAGAAAGCGGTACTCCTGGACACGGCGCGTATCGTTAGGAGGTTCCTCTCTCTAGAGCCCTGACCACCGGTAGCTTGGACCCTGTTCCCGATACCGGTGGGCTACTGCTTTTTATATTTTTAAATGTTTTTTTTGTGTTTTATTTATTATTATTATTATTTATTTATAAAAGGTAGCTTCACAGCTTGCAGGTACAGATATCAAAACAGTTACTTAAAAGTTACGCCAATTACGAAGTACACAGATATTAGAGGTAGATTAAATACAAAGTAGACATGTCTCTAATTACAATTTACAGTGTATGTGTAAGTGTATCTGAATAGTGTGGATGTTTGTGAGTGGGTGAAGTGTTTATGAATGAGTGTATCTTACTGGCACTACTGGTATGACTGAGCAGCCTGTGTTTCCAAAAAGAAGATCATCCGGATCCTTGACCAAGGATACTGACTATCTCCTTCTTAAGACGGTTTCGTGTGGTACAGAAGGGGTCAAGTGTTGAGAACTTGTCATTGAATAATGCGGGTAGACGCAACAACGGTGACATCTTTAGGTAATTTGTGGAGGACGAAGGGACAGCAAACAGAGTTGTATGTCTAGTACGTCTGAGTGGTACGTTAAAGTGAACATTGCTGAGCAATTGTGGGCAGTCAAATTTATTATTAATTATGTCGTATAATAAAACCATATCATTTAATTGTCGTCTCTCTTCCAAGGTATTAAATTTGTGATATCGACAGGAGTCCAGGTAGCTTGGCATGACGGTTTTAGTTTTATAATTTAAATGTTTAATAAATTTACGTTGAATGGATTCTATGAGATCAATATATTTTTTATAAAACGGACACCATATAACGCTTGCGGATTCAAGTATGCTCCTTACATAACAGTTGTATAGAGTTTTTAAGCATAATGGACTATTAAATTGCCCGCTGTTACGAATAACGAACCCTAGTGACTTGTATGCTTTACTGGTTATGTGGTTAATGTGTTCCTCGAACATTAATTTTTGGTCTAGAATAACTCCTAAATCTCTAACCTGTGATGCTCGCGGAACAATATCGTTACTGATAGAGTAATTGTAATTTATGTGGTTGCGTTTTTTAGTAAAGGATATTATTTGGCATTTCTTGGTATTTACCTTTATATTGTTTAGTTTGTAGTATTGACTAAGTCTATCTAAGTCAGATTGAATCAATTGACAGTCGTTAGGGTTATTTACAATGCTAAATATTTTTTTGTCGTCGGCGTACAGAAGATGTTGCGAGTGAGAAAAACATTGCGTTATGTCAAATAAATAAATATTATAAAGCAGGGGGGATATCAGGGAGCCCTGGGGCACACCGGAAGTTACTTCGACATAATTTGAACGATAGCTGCCGATAATAACGGCCTGCCGCCGATTTCTAAGGTAAGATTCTATCCACCTAAGCAAGTTTCCCTTAATACCTACTGCGTTTAGCTTTTTTATCAATATGCAGAAATCCACACGGTCGAATGCTTTTTCGAAATCGGTGTATATTATGTCCACTTGGGCCCCGCCACTCATACCAGATACAACGTAGTCGGTAAATTCTAGAAGATTGGTGTTGACTGTACGAGATTTTACGAAACCGTGTTGAGAATCGGGTATGCAGTGCTTAGTTGCGTTGTAAATGTGATCATATACAATTTTCTCGGACATCTTCCCAAAGTTGTTTAATAGCGATACACCACGGTAATTAGATACTTCCCGTTTGGAACCTTTCTTGTGGATTGGTACAATTTGGGCCTCGCGCCATTGACGCGGGAACGTGCCCTCGTCGAGAGATCGCTGGTAAATGATCATGAGCGGAGAAGTTAAACCTAACTCACATTTTTTTATAAAAATCGTCGGTATTCCGTCAGTACCGGCTCCCTTCTTGGTGTCTAGTAATTTGAAAACGGTTTTAAGTGATTCGGGTGTAATGGCGATATGGTGAGTACTGCTCGACAGGGGGGTATCCTCGCAACACAGGGGGCTATGACTGCTGGTAGGAATGAAGACGCTTTGAAAAAAATTATTAAATGCATTACATATGTCGTCACCGTTCGAGTATGTTACACCTTGATAAACCATATTGCCATATTTTTATAGAAATATTTAAAAATGTAATTTATATGTGTATAATTAGAAATAAAGGAAATATTAATAATAATATTCCGCAACTTTCACACAACGCCATCTAGTCCCAAACTAAGCAGAGCTTGTGATATGAGTACTAGACAACTGATAAACATACATATATATTTCTAAATACATACATATTATAGATAAATTACACCCAGACAAAGAACAAATGATCGTACTCATCACACAAACACTTGTCCTAGGTGGGAATCGAACCCACGACGTTGGGCATGGTAGTCAGGGCCACTGACCACTATACCATCGGGCCTGTCTAATAAAATGAAAATAAAAGATGAAGTATTACATTAGATTTATTGATCTGCAATAACTGTAAAGTGGTCTGTTATATTTTGTTACACTAAAAGCTGAACTAATATTATTTATTTATTTTTTAGGTTTAACGGCGACTCTACTCAATGCGAACGTGAAGATCAGTAAGGTGGAAGAGACGCTACATGAGTTAGAGATAACATTCCATGCAACTATTGCTACTGTTAATGAGCTGTGCCAAGTATTGCAGTAAGTATTTTTACTACCACTAACAAAGTTGGTAGAAGGCTAGGCAGATTCAACCGGGTGTTCACAAGCTATAACCTCTATAGAACCAATAAAACCTGGTTCTCCATACTAATATTATAAATGCGAAAGTAACTGTCTATCTGTCTGTCTGTTAGGTACCTTTTCACGCCTAAACCGCTGAACCGATTTAGATGAAATTTGGCATGGGAATAGTTTAGGAGCCTGGTAAGGACATAGGATAGTTTTTATCCCGGAATTACCACGGGATCGGGAGTTACGCGGGAAAATCCTCCCACGCGGACGAAGTCGCAGGCAAAAGCTATTTTGGCATTATCTTCTTTTAAGCGTAAAATTGGAAACCACTGCTTTAGGGACTGTTAATCTTATTTGGTCTTCTTCATAATTATTATGAGATCTCTTAGTCAGAAAGATGATTATAAAGCACATAATGTATTTTATTAGTGTTCAGGACTACAAGAAGCCAGCGCAACGATAACTGGGGTGTCCGAAACTTGTCCACGGTTCGTGGAGCCCTACCGTTGCTTTCAACAACAATAAACAAAACTACAGGCTCTTCGGCCTACAAACCATATATATAAATAACAGTTCTAACCACTTACCTTCTGCACTGGGTACACCAACTTCGACCTTCCTAGGTCACGCCCAAGTGTGGTATGTATGTAAATATGAGGTGAGTAATTGAAAGTGTGATGTAAGTCAAGTGTTCTGAACGGTCACAAGGCGTCAGTCTCCAGATGGCGCGGTTCAGATCAGCATCACAGCCCAAACTCACACCGGATTGAAGCTATTTATCACTACTTATTTCCAACAAATGCGTGTGCCACACGGTGGCATCAACCCGGCGATAAATCCAAAAATATCCCAGGGTTTTCGTCAAATGGGGATTACAACTTCAAACAATAGTTAATCGCGACCCAATTATCGGTTGCAAACGGCGATTCCAAACGATATTTTATCAATTACAATTAAATCAAAGTCCCAAGAACGGACATTTTCCAACAAGGAAGCAAAATCTATCTGTCAAGTGGAAAAAATTATGTCAAGTGTCAACATCAAAAATTCAATAGAATGTTGCCACACCAAAAAATCGTTCAAAAATACATTTGGGACGCAACATCTACCCCCCCCGGACGGGCCTACCCGTCCGCTAATCAATTGGAAGTCTTGACCAGGTTGCGAATTTAACACAGCTTCAATGCGGCCAAATACCGTAGCTAGTTCCTTAAAGGTGAGAACGGTGTCTCCTAACAATCTCCGCCAGCGTCCCTTTGCCGCTTTCACCGCGGCCCCAAAAATACCCCCCCAATGGGTGCAGGCTGGCGGGTCAAACAACCAAGTGACCCCTCGGCGGGCCAAACTATTACCAATGTCAACCTGGCTCTCATTAAGGAAGGCGTATACCTCCTTCAAATAGTTACTTGTACCCTTGTAATTCGTACCGCAATCAGACCTAATCAAAGAAGGTAACCCACGGCGAGACATAAATCTTTCCAAAGTCGCCTCGAAGGCCTCTGTCGAGAGGGAGGTTACCAGCTCCAAATGTTCTGCCTTGGTTGACAGGCAGACAAACACACAAATAAGCCTTAACAATCTTACTATTACGAAGGGTGGACGTCTTCAACAAAAGGGGACCAACAAATCCGTTACGACGCCAGCAAAGGGCCTCGCCTCATTGACGCGATCAGCCGACAAAATCCAAATTTCTCGCTGCAGAATGGCCAACAGCGCATTGCAACCGGCATGCGAGTTCTTAGTGTGACGATCAGTCACCAACAATTGAACCAAGTGGCCCTCCTTGGGCAACAAAAAGGGGGTGACGGGCCCCATAAGGAAGGCTAGAGTGCCTCAACCGTCCTCCAACAGGGTTTCCCGAAGTGCCTCGTCCCAACCAAGTTCAGTTATAACAAGGGCAGGAGCACCAATTTTAGGGTACGGACAACTCAAGGGTGATTTCAAACCAGGTCCTTCCCTCAACAGTGTGTCAGCCGGTTCGCCAAATCCCCAAATCTTGCCTGAAAGGTCATTCACCTTCAGGCCAACCTGTCCCGCTAACCAAGACGATAAAAGGCAACCCTGGACTCCTGTGTCCAAAATGGCACAGACCACAATCGAGTCACCCAAGGGTCCCCAGACCTTGACCGAGGCCGTTGGCAACAAAACCGTCTTGATCGGGGGGGTCCTTTAGCGGGGCAGGCGTCAATCTCTTAGTGATGCCTGGGCGGCGACCGATCGCCGCATCCAGGCTGCCTTCGTTCACGACGAGGCCAACAATCAAAATATTCGTCTGCGCGGTGTCCCGAGCCGCTCGCCATCACTGGAGGGGCATATCCCACCGGATGCCCGAATGGCGGAGGGCGCGACTCCAGCCGGGGACGTTCCGCCAACGGAGGGGAAAGGCAGCGGCGCCGACCCGGCCACTGCTGCCTAGCAGCCAATGCGCGTTCTCCCTGACGAGGGGAGACCAAATGGCGCTCGCGGGGCTCCCGTTCAACTTGCGCGGGGGGTGGAGTGCGGCGTACAAAATTGCGGGTCTCAGCCCGGTGCTCGTCTCCGGGGTACCCCCTCTGCCCAAACCCCCTCAGAAGCTGGTCTGCTGGAGCGGTTCGCGTTGGCGCACAAAATCTCCAAGTGGGACCCTTCACAAATTCTACACGGGCGGGGGTCGGGGCAGTCCCGATGGAAGTGGGCCCCCAAGCACGAGAAGCACAAACGGCGTGCGTTGACAATGCGGCGGCGGGCACTTACGTGCAAATTCAAAAAAGCCGGGCAACGCGCCATGACATGCCCCGTGGCCTTACAAAAGTCGCAATGATAATGACTCCGGGCGCCAGCAAAACGGGGGGCGGGGCGAACATCAACAGGCCCCCTAGCCCGAGGACTCCGGGCGCCAGCAAAACGGGGGGCGGGGCGATCATCAACAGGCCTCCGAGCCCTAGTCCGTCCCTGGTCTCTAGGCCGAGAAGGTAGTGGGGGTGACCCCGTGGCGCCACGAGTGTTATCCGAAAACCGACACTCTTCCAAAATTTTGAGGAGGTCGTCAAAGGGGGGAAGATGGGTGGCACTATCCCCACCTTACTTCTGCTCAAAACGTGACCTCAACTCCGCGGGGAGCAACTGCAGCACTATGTGCACCAACAAGTAGGACCAATGTTCCACCGGTAACTCCAAGCGTCTCAAGGCGTTGGTCGCTGAGACCAACGGGTTCAGCAAGTCAGTGCGCAACGTCGACGTGCTGACAATGGCCGGTAGCCCCAAAATCTGGTCGATGTGCACATCAGCCAGGCAGCGCTTGTTCTGATACCGTCGGGAGAGAAGCTCCAGAGCGCTCGGGTAGGAGGAATCCGTCACCGGCAAGTGCTGCACCAAGGCTCTGGCTTCGCCCTCCAGGACAGACAATAAATAGGCCAGCTTCTGGGCAGGTCCGAGGTCCGAGCGTGCATCGACAAGACTCTTAAAGAGATTTAGGAAGCCCAGCCAGTGGTCCAAGCGACCATCAAAATGTGGCAGCTCCAGGGTGGGCAGCCTACTCAATAGTCCAGGGCCTGCAACAACGGGGGTCTGCGGCTTGGCCGCATCAGGCACCCGACTCTTCAAAATTTCCCGCGCTCGTAGACATATGACATCCCCCAGGTGGACAATCTGGTCATAGTCACCCAAAATCTTATCGCGGGCTGTCTGATCCATCACCCCCAAATCCACGTCCATGATGTACTCGTTGAAGCGTGTGAGCGCAGCATCAGCTGACTTGATCCTCTCAATCACTTGCCCGTACCGATCAAGGGTGAGCTCTTCCAAATCTACACGCTCAACCGTTGCAGCTGCCGATGTGAACCATCTCAACTGTGAGGTCAATCCGGCAGCAGCCTCCCTGACTGCCCTTAATGAGGCCATTGCAACAATCAAATATTAATACAACAGGCTAAAATTAACTAAACAAACAACAATGACTTGTTAGCCGACCAAATAATTTCACCAAAATAAAAACTCAAATTCAATTATTTCAAGTCCAAATCCGACCCTGTACTTATTCCAAGTATGAATCTAGCTTGGTACAGATGGCTAGTTACAAAATAAATAACAATTCAATGTATATATTGTGCAGGATCAACTCCAATAAACATCAATAAACACAACAATTGACTGTATAATATTGAGCCGGACAATCTCTATCAACACAGTCCAATAAGTACCACAAATGCAATAACCAATACACACAATTCAAGTCCTATTATGTTAGACTATGTGTAATTATTATTTAGATAACCTTTTAAATTCAGATCAGTGACATTCAATTATTAATTGCAACAAATACCAAACTATGCACCAAATACAACCAATAATTCCTAATTTCACAAATAAATCCTACTTGTCTGTACAATACCAAGGGGCTAGCACTACAAATTACAGTACAAACTACAAGTACTATTTGAGCCCGGCTGACAAAGCAATATATTCAAAACTTATTACGTTATAAGTTATGTTAAGTAATTAAACTAAAGTTATTTTCAACAATATTCAAAACTTCCAATTAAACCAGTGGATCTTATAAGACCACGCTTCTGCTACCAAAATGATCAGGACTACAAGAAGCCAGCGCAACGATAACTGGGGTGTCCGAAACTTGTCCACGGTTCGTGGAGCCCTACCGTTGCTTTCAACAACAATAAACAAAACTACAGGCTCTTCGGCCTACAAACCATATATATAAATAACAGTTCTAACCACTTACCTTCTGCACTGGGTACACCAACTTCGACCTTCCTAGGTCACGCCCAAGTGTGGTATGTATGTAAATATGAGGTGAGTAATTGAAAGTGTGATGTAAGTCAAGTGTTCTGAACGGTCACAAGGCGTCAGTCTCCAGATGGCGCGGTTCAGATCAGCATCACAGCCCAAACTCACACCGGATTGAAGCTATTTATCACTACTTATTTCCAACAAATGCGCGTGCCACACGGTGGCATCAACCCGGCGATAAATCCAAAAATATCCCAGGGCTTTCGTCAAATGGAGATTACAACTTCAAACAATAGTTAATCGCGACCCAATTATCGGTTGCAAACGGCGATTCCAAACGATATTTTATCAATTACAATTAAATCAAAGTCCCAAGAACGGACATTTTCCAACAAGGAAGCAAAATCTATCTGTCAAGTGGAAAAAATTATGTCAAGTGTCAACATCAAAAAGACAATAGAATGTTGCCACACCAAAAAGATCGTTCAAAAATACATTTGGGACGCCACAATTAGTATTATATACAGCGTGGCGATTAGGTTATCATATTAAATTGTACAGCAGGTATTACAAATTGTTATCAGTCCGTTAAAATAATAAAATAAATTATTTTACTAAAATTAAGAAAGTGCATTTTTTAAATAAAATAAATGGCGTTATGATTGGTAAAAAATAAATCATCTTTTATAATATTAGTTTTCGCCCCGGCTTCGGCGCCGCCGGTGGAGCACGCGCCGTACCTACTCGAGGAACGAATACCTACTTGTGGATATAGGCACGCGCGCGTGGTGCGACAGTAAATCAACAGTTTTACAACATACTTATGATATTGTTTAATGAAATAATCACCAATTAACTTTAAAAATCTCCACTTAAATGTTGAATTATTATACACTAGCTTCTGCCCGCGACTTCGTACGCGTAGAAAGGTTTTCCCGCGCAAATTCCGATCCCGTGGGAATTTTGGGATAAAAAGTAGCCTATGTGTTATTCCAGAATGTCAACTATCTACTTACCAAATTTCATTCAGATCCGATCAGTAGTTTTTGCGTGAAAGAGTAACAAACATCCATCCATCCTTACAAACTTTCGCATTTATAATAATAGCTTTTGCCCGCGACTTCGTTCGCGTGGGAGGTTTTTCCCGCGTATATCCCGATTCCGTGGGAATTCCGGGATAAAAAGTAACGTATGTGTTATTCCAGGCAGTCAACTATCCACTCACCAAATTTCATTCAGATCCGTTTAGTAGTTTTTGCGTGAAAGAGTAACAAACATCCATCCATCCTCACAAACTTTCGCATTTATAATATTAGTAATTAGTATTAGTACGATATTAGTACGATTAGTACGATAGTACGATTTATAATATTAGTACGATTTAAAATTTTTAAATTTTTTAAAATGTCCACCGTGCTTTTGTACACACAAATGACATCGTCTTAAGCCCGATTTACACTTCAATAAGTACAGTAGCGAGTTAAGAACTCAGACAATTAAGTAATAAGTTGTAAGTAGCGTCCAAACGTAGGCGAGTGAGTAGTCATAAGTTGCCCGAGAAGAAGAAAAGAAAATAACACGTGTTCGCGGCCGCAACCTACAAATTTATGAACTGTACTAAACTCGCCCGCCTACATGCCAGCCAGTTAAGTTGGAGGGGTGCGGTGCGGGAGACGCGAGAGAGGGGGCTACTTCGCACTGGACTCGCCGAAAAATAGGATCGCGATCTATTTAACTCAACTTAATCAACAACTTACTACTTAACTCGCTTTTGCCGTTCAAACCAGGGATGTTGAGGATGCCGATTTTTTCACATCCGCGGATATAGTAACGATATAGTAATCATATTTTTTTTATTAATTAGAATTAGTATGTGAAGTTAAAAATAGGAGCATTATACTTAATAAAAAGTAATATTGTCGCTCTGATTCAAGCCGGTTACGCAGAGGTTCGTAAATTAAACCCGCGCTACTAAATAATTGTTCGCTAGGAACACTGCCTGGTGGAGTGGATAAAAATCTTCGTGCTATCGATGATAATATGTTGATTGTTGTATGTGAGAATTGTTAATACATAATAGTAGTGTTTACAAAAGTTTAACAGTGGTCATTGTGTGAGCGCCCTCTCAGGGCACGCGTGTCGTATGTCTGTTTACATAATATTTAATTTATAGTATTTATAATAATATTCCTTTGTGCATTGTATGTACGGTTCTAGGTGCGCGTGTCTCAGACAAGATATTTGGAACATTTACAATCTCAAGGGTCCTAAGCAAATATTCTCGTGTATGGCTTGTTCCAATACACCTTTTAATCTTTTTTAATTTTATTTGAGTTAAACATGATTGTCTGGCAGTTTGAGTACTTTTTGCGGCCTACCCAAACGTCCCTACTTTGGTATTGTTCGACAAATCGTTAAGCTCTTTGTTCTAAGTTGAGCTATACGTCATCTGACAAATGCTGGCACTGTATGGACAGGCCCACTCAAATCTGTGAGCATCTTTCCTCAAAAGTTCGCCTTAGACAGTAACCTACAAGGTTCCCATATAATTTAAACAACTGTATAGACTTTAAAAAAAAATTAAACCGACTCCCAAAAAACACTGCAAGTGAAAAATAACGTTAATTTCGGTAGTCGGTGTCTTTAGTTTTGTATTTTCGTTTTTGACACCGACTTCCGAAATTAACGTTATTTTTCACTTTGCAGTGTTTTTCAACCGACGACAAAAAGAGGAGGTTATCAATTCGACGCGTATATTTTTTTTTTTAATGTATGATCATCGATTACTCGAAGACGGCTGAACCGATTTGGAAAATTCTTTTTTTGATTGAAAGGGTATACTTCTAAATTGGTCCCATTTTTATAAAAGTCAGGATCTGATGATGGGATCTTGGAGAAATCGAGGGAACTCTTCAAATATTATAGGCACACCTATGACGTTTTGGGTATTTATTATAGTAACTTGTGCAGTTGCTCTCAAAAGGTACCATTTGAGGAAGTGGAACTGATGATGAAGACCACAGATGGCTGCCGAAACTACTCAATAATAAGTATTGAGTGGATTGCGATTCGATAACTTGAATATGGATGTTAAGCACTTTATGCTCGTCACAATGCATATGGTGATGTAGAGCTGATGGTGAAGTACCAGGAGAACTCCTCAACAATTAATGGCCCAGCATTGGGAAAAGCAATATTTTGTAAAAGGTTATAAGTAGTTGACATTTAGACTCTTGTAACTAGGTAAATTTAAAATAGACCAACTAAAAAGAGTGAAATAAAAACTTTTTACCAAAAAATTAAACCGACTCCCAAAAAACACTGCAAAGTGAAAAATAACTTTAATTTCGGAAGTCGGTGCCAAAAATAAAAAATACAAAACTAAAGACACCGACTACCGAAATTAAAGTTATTTTTCACTTTGCAGTGTTTTTTGGGAGTCTGTTTAATTTTTTGGTAAAAAGTTTTTTTGGGAGTCGGTTTAATTTTTTGGTAAAAAGTTTTTATTTCACTCTTTTTAGTTGGTTGATTTTTAATTTACCTAGTTACAAGAGCCTAAATGTCAACTACTTATAACCTTTTACAAAATATTGCTTTTCCCAATGCTGGGCCATTAATTTTTGAGGAGTTCTCCTGGTACTTCACCATTAGCTATACATCACCGTATACATTGTGACGAGCATAAAGTGCTTAACATCCATATTCAAGTAATCGAATCGCAATCCACGAAATACTTATTATTGAGTAGTTTCGGCGGCCATCTGTGGTCTTCATCATCAGTTCTACTTCCCCAAATTGTACTTTTTGAGAGCAACTGCAGAAGTTACTATAAGAAATACCGAAAACGCCATAGGTGTGCCTATAATATTTGAAGAGTTCCCTCGATTTCTCCAGGATCACCACACCACCACATCATCACTTCCCATCAGGTGAGATGGTGGTCAAACGCGAACCTATTTTTAATAAAAAAAAGGATCCCATCATCAGATCCCGACTTGGTGACAAATGGTACCAATTTCAAAGTATACCCTATCAAACAAAAAAAGAATTTTCCAAATCGATTCAGCCGTCTTCGATTAATCGGTGATCATACATTAAAAAAAAATCGCGTCGAATTGATAACCTCCTCCTTTTTTTGTCGTCGGTTGAAAAGACGGACCTCTGAGTTCGTTTCGGTGTTTCTTCTCAGGGTAGTCAGTTAGGAAACCCCGAACTCATCTTGTTTAAATTTATGAAAAAATGTTGTGTAAAAGCTTTGATCAACAATTGTACTATAATTGATCGAAGTGTAAAAGTGTTATTTAATAACCAATTTGCAAAATAAAGATCATCTATCATTTACCATATTATTTTCAAGACAGTAAAAAAATTCATCCCATAATTTTTTTTTTTCAGTTATTCGACGAATCCAAACGAGATGGTTCAGTTCTACAAAACTTTGGCACCCTCTGATGTCTCTAAGAATGTTGTGAAGATGCTTATGAATGTTCATGATATGATCATGGACATAACACTACCTAATAATGCACCGAAACACAATATTCAACTAAAGCGGTGTCAAAAAGATATCAGCACGGATCCTAAGAAGGTACACAGTAATAAAATGGCTTGCATATAGTATCTTGCATAGATAACTTTGCTTTTCATGGTTTGTATAAATGACAAAGTTATATTTGCGTATTTTGAAAATGTGCTATATCTCTGCTGACTGTCTCGATTAAACCAATTTTCGTTGAAAGTTTTTATTAGTTCTCTTATTTAAAAAATAACTTAATTTATTTAAGAAGTATGGAGGACTAACAGCTATTGAATACACAAGATATATAGTATAGTAGACAGTGAGCCAATTAAAAGTCCTCACGTTTAGGGGCCGGAAAATCTTACAGTGAACACTTAGTTGGTACTTATAAAATCTTAATATAACCATATCATACATACAATATTCAAAATGACTAAGTAGATAGCAGATTAAACAACACATACAACACAGTAACTACAGATATTAATAATTTTTGAAATAATCAAGGCTTAGGCGTCTTCTGGCTACAATCACACTTGTTGTAAACGGGTCAAAATCATGCCTCACCAATTATTAAAGCTTCTGCTTGCACGCACTATAAATGAATTCTACCTATACTTAGTTGAGCTTAATGGTACCCGTAAAGGTGGATTATACCGAGTTTTAGTCGGAATGATTAAATTAACTTATCGGGCTATCAATATTATTGTTTAAAATTTTTAACAGTAGAATGCAATCAGAGATCTCGCGACGAGTACTTAATAGAAGATAATGAGAGGGGATACGTTTACATTTGATTTTTTTTGTTTTAGTTCCGTGTATGGGTAGCCCTCTGTAATTTTTTACTTTTTTATAAAAATCGTAAAGCGGTTCACAGAATACCTACGAAGTTTCAACTCTGTAGTCCTAATAGTTTCACATACGGACGTACAGACAGACAGATAGACATGACGAATCTACACGGTCACCGTTTTTTTGTCATTCGGCTACGGAACCCTAACGTCGCACAGTGGGTCGAAACGATGACTTAGGGATCAACTTTGTTTTTTTTTACTTTATTCTTTATGCGGATCGATAGAACTCATTAACCTCAATAATAATTGTTCTGATGCTTTTTTTCCTAAACTTGCTCCTTTAGGTGGAAAAATGCATTTTGTGATATTTTTGTATGGAGCGGATCAAATTAAATTAAATTCCTGCTAAGTGGCGAGTGATCCCGCTTTGAAACTATATTTTTCTTAAAGCTTGCCCAGTCTACTATCATTTGATGCTATGAACATTTGCATAAATTTGCAACACTGCCAATTAAATGAATCGAAAAAAATGAAAAAATACATTGATTAATTTTTATTTTCTCAAGTTCTTTTAAGTTAAAATTGATGTGGAATAGTAAGTAATAATTCACATAATTAATTAACAACTAACGACAATATATTAAGGTTCGTTATTAGCTTAAATTTACTAATTACGTATTACAGGCAGTCCTCGACTTACGTCGTTTCGATTTACGTCGTCTCAAGTTAGGCCAGCCGCTCATTGCAACTTTTTGTCACCGTGACTTATTGTTACTGTCACCTGCTGTCACCCACGTTGCGCTCACTGAGGTGACTTCTTGGGTAACAAATCACGTTGAACGTGATTTGTTACAAAAATTACATTACAAAAATGAACGCGACGCGTTCATTTTTGTAATGGACTTCAATGAGGTTGTCAAACTAATCTGCTTATACGCTTATTTTAAATAACATGTTTTAATATATGCTTTTCGTTTAAACGCCCATCTTTACGGCTGAGTGACAAAAAGTCACCAGTGAGCGGACTCCCATAGTAATGTACAGGGCGAGTGACATTCACGTCACTCCGGTACTGCCTGTCGCTGCAACTATTTGTCTTATCAAGTCACCATAATGAGCGCACTCAGTATAGTTTTTATAGCACTTGACTAAGTGACAAAAAGTCACGGTGACAAAAAGTTGCAATGAGCGGCGGGTCTTACGTCGAACAATGTTTTGACACTATTCCTCAAGTATACGTCATTTGTTTTGATTTCCGGCATAGGAGAATTCACTTGTCGCGATGTCAATGACATTCTGGTTTTGTTTAGTTACTTCAGGAACAACGGACAATCAAGACGTAATACATTAGTTTTTTTTTTTGCATCTTTGACAGTTTTTGTTTTTACATACATATTTAAGTGGATTGTAAACTATGCCACCTAAATAAGACAGTAATAGTAAAGTGAAGAAGAGAGTAAGAAAGACGATTACAATGGAGGTTAAATCTAAGATTTTAGAAACTCAAAGATCGCGGTTTATTCGCGGTAATTTCGAGTCCGTGTGGATCCTAACCCTTGAGTTTTACATGTAAACATACGAAAAAATATGTCTCGACTTACGTCGTTTCGATTTACGTCGCGTATTTCGAGAACCTAACATGCCGTAAGTACGAGGACTGCCTGTACTTTAAAATGTGGATATCATTTATCTATAAATTTCTATTGACTGTAATTAGCTTGACTTTTTACTTTATAAAAAACAATGTTTTCTACTTTTAGTCATTACTTTAATGTTAATGAGGGTAGTAGAAATATTAGTAAACATTTGATTGTCACTGGAAGTATAAAATTACCATATTTATTATATATTTACTAGTGTTCGTTTATTCGTAGATACTACTATTAACATCTATTGTGATTGTTATGATTTTAAAAGAGCAGCTTAAGTCGCTGTCAGATAGTAAAAAACTCTTCCAATATGTAGGTATTAAATAATTTAAATAAAATAAACGTGACGCAAGAGAACAGTGCTAAGCTCCAAAAATTCTGTACGCGCTTTTGTTCAAATTTAAGTGCAAGATGGGAACGAAGTAGTCGCACGTTAGCACCGTTTTAAGAAGAAATGGTGATTGGTTAGAAAGTGCGATAAACTGGCCCGAAGGAGTAATACCTGAAACTGTGAACACTGAACAGGAAAAGCTCGAGATTTGTGATATTGAAGATGTTGAAAATCTACCACCATCTGCTACAGAAGCTTCAACATCTACATTTACACCTCGAAAACCTTTCGAAGAATTGGGCTCCAGGCAAAAACGAAGACGCGTTGATCAAATAAACCAATCGCTTTCGTTATCTCCGGATGAACTGAAAGCTACTACAATTGCTAGTTTAAAAAACACTGGAAATGAGGATGTAGGAAAAATAATGAACCATTTGCTAAATCACCCCGAAGATCTAGAAAAAGTTAAGCAGTGTTTAAGTGCAAATAAAGCAAACAGTAGTACATATTCACCCGATAAGGCACTGGCTTTATTAGTTTCACTTAAATTAAGTAAGTGGCAATATATAAGCTAAGAGGAGCAGCCAGTGAAAATGGGTCTGATTTATACCCTTCTTATTATAAAATTAAGCAAGCAAAGTCAAAATGTTATCCAGGGAAAGAAGACATAACCATAACTGAAGAAGGAGCTGCTATTAAACTGCAAGCATTACTCAACTTGACGGTTTCTAGGCTTTTAGATGTAATTGTATACAACAAAGATTTGGATTTGGACTCGGCGACAGAGTTACTACTTATAAGCAAATGGGGCTTTGATGGAGCCTCAGGTCAAAGCAATTACAAACAAAAGACTGAGAAAGAGTTTGATGACTCTACTATATTGATGGCCAGTCTAGTTCCTATAAGGCTTCAACAATCTGATGGAACAATTGTTTGGGAAAACGACCGACCATCATCGACTTTCTATTGTCGTCCGATAATGTTTAAATTTACCAAAGAAACCCAGACAACAGTGGCAACTATAAAGGGTAACATAACAGAAGAAATAGAAAGACGTCTGCCAACAAGAATCCACCAAGTAGAAGTTAAGCATCAATTGTACCTGACGATGATAAACGGCAAAATAACATCATATTTGTCGGTTACATCTGCAGCTGTCTGTGATATTTGCAAGGCAAAACCGTCAGAGATGAACAATTTAGAGGCATTTTCTCAAAGAGAAAAAAACGAGGAAATGTACCAGTATGGTAGGTCATCTTTACATGCCTGGATAAGATGCATGGAGTGCTTACTTCATATCGGTAAATATAATTTTATTACTTCATATTTTTTCATGTTTGTAGTTTCCTGTGAGATTATTTTCAAGTGACATTTCTTTTTTTTGCAGCTTATCGTTTGGACTTAAAAAAATGGAGTTGCAGAGGCGACGACAAAGAAAAACTGTCCCTTAGAAAGAGTGCTATACAGCAAGCAGTTAAGAGGGAATGCGGTTTACTCATCGACATAGTCAAACAAGGAGTAGGCACAACCAATGATGGCAATACTGCCAGAAGATTTTTCAGTGATGCAGCAACAACAGCCCGCATAACTGGGATTCGTGAAGATTTGATAGAAAGGTTTCACGTGATTCTTCAAACCGTTGCATATGGAGAGCGCGTGGACCTTTCTAAATTTTCCGAATTTTGTAAAGATACGGCAGAATTGTATGTTACCTTGTATCCCTGGTATTATATGCCTTCCAGTGTATATAAATTGTTGGTACATGGGAGTGACATAATAAAGAACTTTAGTGTCATACCTATAGGGAAACTGTCGGAAGAGGCAGCGGAAGCTCGTAATAAAGATTTTAGGAAATATAGAGAGAGTCATTCTAGAAAGGTAAGTAGAACGGCGAGAAATGAGGATGTTTTACACAATCTTCTTTTGTCGTCTGATTCAAAGATCACAAGTCTACGGCCTCGATTGGCGAAACAAAATAGAATGGTTCTCTCTCCAAAAGTCAAAGAGCTTCTGCTGAGTTTTTCTTCAGATTCCGATTTAGATTTTATTGATGTAGATAATTTACAAGATAGTGAATAACATTATTGATAGATTGTAAGTTTATTGATTTTTTTATTAGTTTGTATGTCATGACTGAAAGGAAATAGTAAATTTGTTGTTGTATATAGTTAGTTTTAAGTTTTTACCTTTAGTAAATTTGTATTTGCTTGTATCTTTACTTACTATTCAGTATTAAATCTAATTTAAAAGATTTTATAAGTTCATTAAATAAACAAATAGAAATGAATAGATTCACATTTTTAAATAATACGTACTTAGTAAATTCAAGCAAATCAGGGACCTTTAAATGTATTGTCGTTAGTCTTTAAGTAATTATGTGAATTATTAAGTGCTTTTACTTACTATTCCATATCAATTATAACTTAAAAGAACATCCGAAAATAAAAAATGAAGCTTTTTATTCAAAGTATTTTTTTTTCGATCCATTTATTTAGCAGTGTTGCAACTTTATGCAAATGTTCAAATCATAAAATGATAGTAGACTGGACAACCCCTAAGAAAAATATAGTTTCAAAGCGGGATCACACGCCACTTGGCAGAAATTTAATTTAATTTGGTCCGCTCCATACAAAAAAATATCATAATCCATTTATCCACCCAAAGGAGCAAGTTTAGGAAAAAAATTATCAGAACAATTATGATTGAAGTTAATGAGCTCTATCGATCCGCATAAAGAAAAAATTAAAAAAACAAAGTTGATCCCTAAGTCACTAAAATCATCGTTTCGACCCACTGTGCGTCGTTACGTTTTACGTGACAGGTATAGAACTTCAAAAATATGTAAATCTTCTATTTTTGCACTGATTTTATTTATTTCTAAGCAGTCTGTACCATTTCAGTAACTTGTTTCACATAAAAATTATACCTGTAGTGTTTTGATAGCATACAAATATTCTATTAGCTACTGGTCGCGCCAACGAAATATGAAAGAGTTCCTTCGAATAATTATAATTTATTTGAAACTTGTACTAAAGATTTATATTCATTTAACCATGAAGTAAAATTTCCATTATAATTATAATCATAGCAAGGGCAGTTAAAGGAGCAGGGTGAGGTTTTAGTCATTAGAAGTTTTCTTTTGCAGACATGTATATACCTACATATGCGGCGGTCAAGTACGGTATAGTTAACATTAACTTTTATTTTACAGATCGTGAAAGCTGTTAAAAACATGATAGCTTCTATGATAATGTTCTTAGAAGAATTAGGCTTATACGGCGGCGCTTTGGGTATACTTGCCTACATCATACTACTGGAACGCTTGAAACGTAAGGCTATTACTAAAGAGGAGGAAACTCTTTATAAAATTGCTATTGGACATTCCGTTGAGTAAGTATCTATACTCATATAATATTATGAAGCGGAAAAGTTTGTTTGTTTGCTTAAACGCGCTAATTTTCGAAAGTACTGGGTGGATTTATGTATGAAATTTGGTATGAAAGTACATAGTTTGAACCTTGAAGGCTACTTACTTTACCTGACTGCAGCAGGAGAGTTATGTTTTTGTCGTGATAAAGTCCATGGTAGCGAAGCGCCGCGTGACAGCTAGTAATAAATAATTCCGTTATACAACATCTGGGCAAGCTTTGTACAATGTACATGGTGTAGCGTGATTTAGTTTAATTTGGTCCTTATGGTTTAAATCAAAGGCCTCAGTCAGTGGCTAATAATGGCATAATAAAAATAAAATTTTATGTGCGCCATAATTGTCACGTCCATCAGACCAATTGTATGTAATTAATTGATGCAAAATGTCCGTGACGTGGCAGTGCTTTTCTAATAAATAAATATACAGGGTGTATCAACCATAGCGGGCGCACTTGCTGCACCCCTATCTATGACCACACACTTGTAACTACCCATGTAGAAATGACCCTGAATTGTTCGATTGGACTGTGTGCATTAATATTTTTTTTAGATAAAATGGAAGGTTGAATATATTCATGGCGTAAAAGCAAAAAACTTCAATAATTCGTGTATTATTTTTTACTTTATAAACATTTTACATTGCAGCGCGCGCGCCGTTTTACTACGAGCAATGGAGAACGAGTCTGGATACCAAAAAATTATAAAATATTCATCAGAAAAAATACGTCTCGTGTTGAACATTTTGAAAGAATACAATCCAACTGTATTGGACACTCCTGGAGGTATGCACGAATCTTTTATATTGTTCATATCTCACTGTATGTCTGGTGAGTACACCTGACTAAGATAAGTGATGCGAGCCCAGAAGATACCTGCTTACTCTCTTTGGAGCTAAGCAGCTGAGTATTTGTTTTACAAGGAGCGACAGCCATGGTAACACAATCACTCTTGGTAACTATATGGTCAGATTTACTGGTATCTGACTACTGGTGACGACAAATGCTTTTGACTACGAATGACAGCTGAATCTCAATGTGTTCATACATAGGCGTAGGAAGGGGGGGAGCCGGGTGGGCCGTGCCCACCCCAGAATGGTCTGGTGCCCACCCGAGAATTTTTACTAACAAACCATTATGGCTGAAAAATTAAAAAATCTGGCCAAGTGCGAGTCGGACTCACTCATGCAAGGGTCCGTTATGCGATACATGTTAAATTAATTTATGTGCAAATTTTCATTTCGTACGTCAAGAGTTGACGCAACTTTGATAAGCGATCATCGCTTCTACTACTGGGGGCCAGGCCCCCCCTGCGAAATATCTCTAGATACGCCAATGTGTTCATATGGTCACACACACGGACTGACCTCGGCAAATGTTGCTTAACCTTCAAAAGATCGAATTTTTCTTTTTTTTTGTGTGACATCTAGTAGGTCAACCTCTGAGGTGGTCGGCTGCTTAACCGGAATTGCCTGTGGTTGCCTGAATTAATAAACTAATTAAAGCCTTCAGCCGTTCACTGAAGTTAACCTTCAAGCGGGCGCGCGGAGTTCAAACGACTGCACTCGGTATATTTTAGTACCTAATATCGTTATTTCTTAATGTATACGTTTCCTATCCCTAGTAGCCTGTCATTGTTTCACTATGCACAGTATAAACAAATTGACCCCATTTCCCGCGTCTCAAGCTTCGTGTAGATCGTATTTGTTTTATATACGGTGCACACGCCCGTCGTCGAAAAGGTTACGCGCGACGCACAGTGGTCTGTAAATCGAGCTCCATGCTCATAGAACTTAAAGTCAGGGATTTAAAAATAAAAATTGTAATGTGTCTGGTATACATCCCTGTATGTGATATAAACGTATGGAAGGTAACTCCACGCGTGAGAAAAAAAAAGATTACGTTCTTTTTGTATGGGAGAAAACACTTAAGTTACTTTATTTGAAACTGAATGGAACTGAAGGGCTGGTGCTCACACGAGGTATTGTACCAACCACGGCAATCAAGATGACATCAAATTCATATACCTTTCGGTGCCACTTTGAGCGTAGCAAATTTTTAAATTTTCGAATTTTCTATAGGTGATTTTTGAAATCTTTGTAATGGTCTAAGGCAGTTGACCATCGATTTACTTATACAATCGTTAATTAATAGCCTACTAATGCCTTTTTGATGAGAATAATTAAAAATGTCATTGATTAAATACTTATTTTTTACAAAATTGCATAATCAGCCATAATCACGGTGATTAACAAGTTACTGAAAACCAATGTTACTAAGTAACTCATTTGTTAATCGCCCTCACATGTTTTCTTCGTCCACTTTGCATATTAGTATCAATTTTTTATCATCCAGCGGAGATTCTACACGCAGGAATTTTCCAAGTCTAGCAACAGTTTTGTCCAAAATTGCTTGGAGTTTTACTTTAACAGGGGTTAAAGTAAAACTCCAAGCTTTCCGTGACTTCTATGGCATCTTTTTGGTGGATAGCAGTTCTTTGCTTCAAGGACAGCTGTATAAGAAAGATACAATGGTATTCCTTCATCTTTTGCACAAGATCCTAAAGTTATACATACTGCCAGCCACTTCGAAAGCTTCAATGAGGTCAAATTTCCTAAAGCTTTATCAGCAGAATATATTGGCATAGTTTTCTTTGGCTTTAACAATTCCTTTATCTTTGTAGCTTCTTCGGGATGCTCCGAGACTAGTTTAATAATAACTGCCACATTTTTGTTCTGTACTTTTAAACCAGATAGATAGATAGATAAGTAGATATATTCTTTATTGTACACCATAACAGTAAAACAAAATTATGGACTCAATAATTAAAAAGGGTGATACAATGGGCGGTCTTATCGCTAAAAGCGATCTTTTACAGAAAATCTTTGGATGGATTTGACACAGGAGAAAATAAATACGCGGGTAGTCCACGATGTACTATTTATCTATATAAAAAAAAAAGTTCAAGACGAATTGTAAACCTCCTTTTTTTCAAGTCGGTTAAAAATACAAAACAATAAATAACGTTCTCAAAACATATATATATACATATAAGTATATAAAAAATTGGCCAAGTGCGAGTCGGACTCGCCCATGAAGGGTTCCGTAGTCACTATGATAATTATAATATACTTAACATATTTATTTGAAAAAAAAAAAAAAAAAAACCTTACAAATTTCTTCAAACTAGCCTATTTACAATTTTTACAACTACGCCAAATAAATTTGTTTTTCATAGTATTTGTATGAATTACAAAGTTATATTTGCGGTTTTAGAAAATATACTGTATCTCAAAAACTGCTGACTCGATCTCGTTCAAACCAATTTTGGTTGAAAGTTTACATTAAACTCTACAACACATGGTTTTTTTAGATTTTTCACTTCATTATTATAGAAGTTAGAAGGGGAGGACACACATTTTACCACTTTGGAAGCGTATATCTTTTAAACGATTAACTTTATGAAAAAGTCATTTTAGAAACCTTAATGTCATTTTTAAAGACCTGTCTATAGATACCACACACGTATAGGTTTCATGAAAGAAAATATTTTCAGTTTCAGTTCCATCTATGGGGAGCCCCCTTTATTTTAAATATTTTTTAAATTTTCTCTTAAAATCGGAAAGCGGTTCACAGAATACATCTTCCTACCAAGTTTTATATGTATAGTCCTAACAGTTTCGGAATAAAATGGCTGTGACATACGGACGGACGGACAGACAGACAGACGGACAGACATGTCGAAACTATAAGGGTTCCGTTTTTTGCCATTCGGCTACGGAACCCTAAAAAGAAAGAAACAAAGACATACATAATAACAACAATTTAAGGAGAGAGAGTTGCATGAGCGAGACTTTCAGTACTGTACGTTAGGAGCTCTTCCAGGGTGGAAGAGCTCTTTCTCTTCTGTAGCGGCCTTAGATCCACGAAAGGTTTTCTTGGACTCACAACTGATGTTGATGTCCCGAGACTGCATGTCTCCGGTCCACAGGATGTTGATGCACCCTCATTTATTGCGTAGTCAGAACTAGAACATGGTTGCTGTTCTACTGACAATACAGAAGGGGTCATCTTTTCCCTCACGAGCTCAGGATTTTTTATGTCCTCTTGCAGCGATGTCTCATACTTTTTTATGAATTTACGTCTCGTGTGATTACACGAGATCTATTTGTTCCTCAACGAGCACACATAAGTCTGACAGAATTGTCTTAATTCCTTCTTTTCTTTTTCCGACCAAACAACAATATTTTCAAAAACTTCAAATAACATTTTAGGCTGTGACAAACAACTGTTGTTTACCACAAAAATGAAAATGTCCAAACTGGTACCAAAACCTTCCATCGCAACACAATAACAAATAGAACGTAATAAATTAGCGCGCACAAGTGCATAGACCTACTGATAAAATTAAAATCAAGCGTCCTACTTTTATACAACTGCCCTCATTAACGTTCGTTTTTCTCTAATTATGTAGAATATTACAGACAATAGATTTTAATTGTGACTAGGGCTCATTTGGCCCTGCCCTGCCCCTCATCTTAACTAGTTAATGCTCATAACATTAGTATCTAATTATAACTCATCCATAATCACGGTGATTAACAAATGAATTACTTAGTAACATTAGTTTTCAGTCACATGTTAATCACCGTGATTATGGCTGATTATACAATTTTGTAAAAAAAAGTATTTGATCAATGACATATTTAATTATTCTCATCAAAAAAGGCATTAGTAGGTTATTACTAACGAATGTATAAGTAAATCGATGGTCAACTGCCTTAGACCATGTCAAAGATTTAAAAAATCACCTATTGAAAATTCGAAAATTTAAAAATTTGCTACGCGCCAAGCGGCACCGAAAGGTATATGAATTTGATGTCATCATGATTACCGTAGTTGGTACAATACCTCGTATGAGCACTAGCCCTTCAGTTCCATTCAGTTTCAAATAAAGTAACTTTAAGTGTTTTCTCCCATACAAAAAAAAGTGAATCTTTTTTTTTCTCACGTGTGGGGTTACTAATACCTTCCATATTATGTTAATGTCACATACAGGGATGTATACCAGACACATTACAATTTTACTTTTTTAAATCCCTGACTTTAAGTTTCTATGAGTATGGAGCTCGATTTTCAGACCACTGTGCGACGCTCAACGCGAGATATTACGTTTTGAAATATCAATAAATTACAGTGGTGGTCATATAATTAAGAACGACTATTTAAAAACAAGCTTGTTTTCAAACTTACGAGATTACACTTTCTGCGTGTCTTTTTCATCTCTCTTGGTATTGCAAAATTGTTCCACATTGTTGTAGCTCACAGTTATAACATGATTAATTCAATAATAAATAGATAAATGTTTTACATTAAGCCTTAACATATTATTGCATACTTACTGGCTAGCCACATAATTAAGAACGCTGCATTGTTTATTTTTTTATTCAAATTTAAATAGAGAACACTATAACTATTAATCCACACTTGGTTGATATTTTCTCTGCCGGCATCTGTGTTCCCTGCCACTTATGACCTTTCAGCCTTTAAAGCAAGAGTAAATAGGCATCTCGGCATCTAGGCTTGCTCGTCAACAGGCGAGATCGAGGTCAAGAACGGGCTCATCCGTAATAAATAAAAATGAATACTGTAAAAATTTGTACCTATAATATATAAAATTACGGAATGGTGGACAGGTAGTGTTCTTTGACTTTGTTTTTTGAAAATATGTTACGTTTGAACTTTGTTATTCACACAAACGCTATGAAAAACGAAAGTTATTTGGCGTAGCTACTACAGAACCCATCATGGGCGAGTCTGACTCGCACTTGGTCATTTGGACGCAGGGAAAACCAATGCATACTCATGCCATAAGTAAATAGAACTAAAATATTGTATTGTTTATAATACCGAAATACTCTAAATCTATTCATATGAATAGGTATAATTAACAACTATCTTTACTTTGCGATTCTCTATCCAGTGGGAATTAGAATGGTATATTTAAATTTTAACATCTATTCATCGATATTCAGACTTTTTCGCGGTAATAATAGTAGTAGGATTGGATTGACAGGTCCGTTGGTATAGTGGTCAGTGGCCCTGACTGCTATGCGCAAGGTCGTGGGTTCGATTCCCACCTAGGACAAATGTTTGTGTGATGAGCACCGTCATTTGTTCTTTGTCTGGGTGTAATTTATCTATAATATGTATGTATTTAGAAATATATATGTATGTTGTCTAGTACCCATACCACAAGCTCTGCTTAGTTTGGGACAAGATGGCGTTGTGTGAAAAAAAAGTTGTGGAATATTATACGCGGGTGAAACCGCGGGGCACAGCTAGTAAAATGATAAGATGACTAGGGCCCATCGATTGACATAGATTTTAAAGTGCTACAAAGGTGGGGACGGTGTCCATACATTTCTGGGCATTGTCCTTTGATTGATTTATTCCATAGGTCCGCGCCCGCTGCCGTTACAAACTGCCGCGCGCCCGCTTGAAGGTTAAGTAACTTCGGCTGCGGTTAGTAGTTGGATGGGTGTCAAAATATCGATCCGTGCGGCTGGTTTTGTTTAGCCACGACCTCTTTACTTCCGCCAAATTGTTTTGATTCTTTCTTAAACAATGAAGTATTACTAATACTATAACCGTAGCTAAGAAACTATTTATTTTATAGTTGCACTAAAAGTAAATAAAGCAAGGAAACCACTTTCGGCGATCATATTCACAAAACAAAGGTTCACGGCGAAAGTTTTGTACAACCTGCTTAAAGATGTAAAGAACAGTAATCCAGAAGAATTTGGGTTCCTCAAACATGATTTTGTAGTCGGATTCAACGTAAACCCGCTGAAACAAACAAGGGAGGAATACTACGTGAAAAAGTCAAGCCAACAAGCTTTACTGAAGTTCAGGAACAAGTAAGTTCTTTTTGTATGATACTAATTTCTGTCTGTGATTTTGTCCCCAAGTAAAGTGCTTCATTAACCCAAGAGAATAGTATAATTTACTGTTTGTAAATGATTACTGTATTTGGTCCGTTAGTTAGATATTCAAAAAATATTATAGACGTATTTCTTGCTTTTACAAATCAATAAAAAAATTATAATAATAAAAAGCTTGAAAATCCAAGAGTGGGGGCTATTGATGTCACATAGTGCTAAAAAGTATAAAACTGCTTGACGTTACGTATAATGTCAACTTTATGTAACATCCTCATTTTTTAATTAGGTACGTGAAAAAAGAAAATTGTCCAATATTTTTCGGTCATTTAAGTGACGGACTAAATAAAAGATATTAGAAAACTACTCTAATTATTGACCTAAACTGCGACATCTATTTACCTCTGAGGATTGCAGTCACATTGGAGGAATCCCTATGACGATGCAGGCAACCCCTCGGTACATACTGCCTCTAAGGCGGTATACATAAAGAAAGTTGGTAGCCGGCGTCGATCTACCAGCGCTTATCGGCGCTGGTCCAGTCTGGTAACAGTTACATAAAGCAAGCAGATTGAAGCAGATCGAGCAAAATGTACTCATCGGACGATGCTTTGGTTTTGTTAGAAATTGGGCGGTGCCAGTGCTGACCGGCACGTGTCGAATATTGTCGGCGACATTCGGCGCTTGTTTATATAAATGCGTGGGCCGGTTCCTATAAGCGCTGGTAGGCTGCCAGCTTTCTTTCTGTATACGGCTTCATAGCTGTCCGCTTTGTATCTGGCCATTCATCCCGATAGCGCCTTTTGCCTGCCGGGGTTACGTAGCGAGATGTCGTGGCCCCGGACTGTAAGGGAGATTGAAGTAACAGGGTGTAGTTTTGTCAGTAGAAGTCTGGCACACCCTTCCGGTCAATCAAGAAAAACAAGATTATTTTAAAATTTGATGACACAATTTATGATCAAGCCATTTAGGTGTATCCATTATTAATGTCATATTGTGAGTAAGCTCAGGATAATCCACCGTTAGGCTTGAAGACTAACTCTTCGTCACATTATTGAAAAGACCATTTGCGTAGCATAGGCCTTACACACTTAAACAACTCTCCTAACCTCCCGCTCAACTAGTAGGTAGTAAAACAACTGGATAAATATTTTTGTAAATTTTTCATAAACTCGTAGATAGATCGATTTTTTTGGCCGCCTTATACATTTTTTGTTTTACAGTGACCTGAACTGCCTAATATCAACGAGTGTAATAGAAGAAGGGATAGACATACCGCAATGCTTACTTGTGCTGCGATACGACCCACCACTGGAGTACCGATCGTACATTCAGAGTAAAGGTGAGTGCAATATTTAGACACATAGTAACGTATTAACAGAGTTGACTTAGTAAGAGGGCTACACATTGGCCCTGGACGTTGAAACATTGAGGGACTTTCGACCCCCACCCCCTCTCAACCTTAAATGTATATTCTATGTCGCGTCTGACTTCCATGTTTTAAAATTGAATTATTTTTAGGACGAGCTAGGAGTTCCGAATCCAGCTATGTGATATTAGTTGATGGAGTAGATCAAAAGAAATTCATGAACAATTATAAAGAGTTCCAGCATACTGAACAACTTATACAGAGGGTAAGAAACTAGATATAGTTTAAAGGGCCGTCCATACGTTCTCGGGTCAGGGTAGACAAGATCTAAAGAAACGTATGCTTTGTTAGTTCTGTCCGATTACTGACACCACATGCACTCGAAGATATACATATACCAGGACTTTTAATTCGATTCAGTAAACTAACAGTTTCAGTTTGGTACATAATTATGACTTTGAAATTGTGATCTAACTAAATTAATCGATTCGGGAATAAAATCGAATAACGATTTAAACATTTTTTTTAAAATAATATTGTGTGAAATTAACAAAAAGTGAAATGTGATTATGAAGGGACATGAAAAATAAAATCTCAAATATCATGATATTTTTTTTATTTTCTGCATGTACTTGTACACATTCCAACGGTGCAGGGCGCAGTTTTATAGTAATCCCGCGTAATTTATTATAATATTCATCACATGAAATAATTTGCAAGAGTGGCGTTTATCATGTTAGATATAAATGTTTTTAATAAAAATGGATTTATTTATAATAAAAAACAAATAGTAACAGTGTAAATTTTATCATTTATTTACATTTCTCTCGATTAACATTCGCTAATTTATCCTTATTTAAAAAAAATACATTAGCTTATGTCAGTTTACTGAATCGAATAAAAAGTCCTGGTATAGTTAGATACAAATAACGGACGCTGCGGACACATCCCGGCAGGGCCTCGGTCGATTAACTGTATGCACGATAGAAAAATGAGTCAATAGCATAATGGCTACGGTGTCGGATCTATAAAACCGTGTAAATCCATGTAAAATGCTAATACACATCTGCAGCCGGTTAGACTGCTGATAGACTGGAAGCCGACCCCAACATAGTTTGAAGGGTCAATAGCAGAGGAATGGCCGAGGTGTCGGACTTGTGATCGAGAGGACGCGGGTTCAAACCCGGGTGGGGTTTGAACCCGCGACCTACTACACCCTATTACACTACTACACTATTGCCAAGAACCTACTCAAGACACAAGCATATTTAGCTTAGTTGGAGGGGTTAACAAGATTGCTAGTAATGTGATTCTACACATATGGTAGTTCTCTTTACTAGGCTGGGCCCGTCAGTGTCGTCTATTAGTCCTGAGGCTGGATGTGTCGCAGGTGAGTCGTCTGTAAATTTTACAGCTTCTCAAGTAAGGTATGTTTTAAAGAAAATGTCGGAGGGTAAGTCTCCGGGTCACGACGGATTTAGTGTCGAGCACTTGCGGCATGCTGGAGTTCACCTGCCGAGGGTCTTGGCCATGTTTTTCACAATGTGCATGAATCACTCGTATTTACCTCACGATTTAATGAAAACCATCGTAGTGCCTATTGTGAAGAACAGGTCTGGGGATATTTCGGATTTGGGGAACTGCTGCCCTATATCCCTAGATATTCTGATTGCTAAGGTGCTGGACGGTGTGCTTGATACCTGCTTGGATAAATATATACATCTACATGACGCTCAGTTCGGGTTTCGGCCCAGGCTATCCACTGAAAGCGCAATAGTGAGTCTCAAGCATACCGTCCAATACTACACGGATTATAGGACACCGGTATATGCCTGTTTTGTTGACCTCTCCAGGGCTTTTGACCTCGTATCGTATGATGTGCTCTGGAGAAAGTTGAGGGACAGGGGTGTACCTGTGGTCATGCTCAATATATTGAAATATTGGACATTAAACGGATTTTGTGAGGTGGGCTAATACACTCTCAGAGGCATATAGGTTTAAGAGCGGGCTGAGGCAGGGGGGACTGACATCTCCCAAGCTCTTCAACCTATATGTAAATGACCTCATTGTCGAGCTCAGCAGCAGGCGTGTCGGGTGCTCAATAGACGGCGTCAGTATCAATAACATAAGCTACACGGATGATATGGCGCTGCTGAGCTCGACGGCGAGGGGTCTCGGAGAGTTGTTAAAAGTGTGTGAAGTCTATGCCAATGTCCATGTCCTATTATATAATGTGAAGAAGAGTGAATACATGGTTTTCAGGGCCAACGGTAGATGTCCTGAGTATCCTCAAAATATTACCCTAAATGACTTGTGCATGAATCGTGTGGTCAAATTTAAATACCTAGGACATTTCCTTAGCGACGGCCTTGTAGATATTGAGAGGGAGCGCAGGGCTCTCGTAGTCAGAGGTAACATGCTGGCCCGCAGAATCTACCGATGCTCTGATGATGTGAAGATCACCATTTTCAAGGCATATTGTCAGAGCTTTTACACGGTGAGCCTGTGGGTTAGTCACACCAAAAGGTCGCTGCATTCCCTGCGCATCCAATATAATAATATTTTCAGGATGTTGTTGGGGCTGCCACGTTTCATCAGTGCATCGGGGATGTTCACGCTATTTCACACTGATGGTTTAATGCCATCAGTCGAAAGAAAGCGGCATCCCTGATCTGCAGATTGCGTGGCGGCCGCAACACAATCCTGAAGACCGTGGCGGACAGGATATCATCCCCACTGTGGAAGTCCCTTATTATGAGGGTTATATAATAACTTTTAGTAATTATAATCTGTGTTTAATTTTTTATTATAATCGTCACTATGTGTATGGATCTTTGGATATCTGAATTAAATGATTTTTATTTTATTATTAAAAAAAAAAATTAATTAAATGTAATTTTTAGATACTTATCGGTAACACTGGAGATCGCAACGAACCAGTTCCGACCGAGATCGATAATCAACTGTACAAAGATGAAGATACACCTCCATATATATCACCACATGGAAGTAAGTCAAACAACGCAATTACTTCGAAAGTTTCCGGCGTCGATACTACAAATTAAAATTTCTCTAAAATATGTATTAATTTCTCACTTTATACATGTTCGTCACTGCGTATATCAGATAGCTCTCAATATTCTAATCGTTACTAAATGCATTATTTTTATTAACCGTCACAAAGTGTACGGTAATAAATAAATAGTTATGAATCGTTAATAAATAAATAATTACTTATTAACGATTTATAGATGAAAATTAAACGAAAGTCATTTCTGTCACTATTTAATTTTTCCTGGTTTCTGGAACGCAATTGTCTTAGCCAAACAAACTTTAATAAGTGCAAATCAGGTTCATTCAACCAATCACAAAAGGTAACGCAAGTTCGACATAATTTGTTACAATCATTTCTTTCCATCTTTCATGTTTGTTCCCGAAAATGGCTAATACATAAATTAATGTTAACCCATTTTCAGGTCGCTTGTCATCAATATCAGCCATAAGTCTGCTTAACCGATACTGTTCCATATTACCACACGATCAGTTTACAGTTATAACGCCAATGTGGATCCAGGAAAAGGAAGTGGACAAAAAAGGAGACGAGCGCAGGCTTGTAACCATTATTATGCCCTTGGCATGCCCTATTAAAGAACAGATTGTGGTAAGTTATTACATATAGATAATTCTACTATATATATTATAATCCTAAAACTATTAAAAGATCATACTATATTATAGTAGAATTTTTTAAAGAAATACACAATAAAATTCAGAATTATAATTAGAATGGGATCAGCTCAGGAAATATACAAATTAATTTACTCAATACTATCCACGTTTAGGGTTTCGTGCCCAAAGGGTAAAAACGGGACTTATTACTAAGACTCCGCTGTCCGTCTGTCAACGGGCTCATGAACCGTGATAGCCAGACAGTTGATGATGTTTTTTTGTTGCCGCTATAACAACAAATAGTAAAAACAGAATAAAATAAATATTTAAAGGGGCTCCCACAACAACAAACGCGTTATTTAGCCGTTTTTTATTTTCATAGATAATGGTACGGAACCCTTAGTGCGCGAGTCCGACTCGCACTTGGCCGGTTTTGGTCGTTACAATTTGCATTTTTTTAAGTTAACTCACTTTCATTCGGAGGATGTGTTTAGTTCCACGATATACACCGGAAATAATCTTGAGCAACAATTGCTCTAAGTTTTTTTTAACAATATATTGTTTGCCATGACTTCCGTAACACATGTTGACATTGACCTACAGACGTAGACGTAAAGAACTGGACTGAGAATATCACACACAAAAGTTACTTAAATAGACAGAGACATCGCGAATGTTCCGCCAGTATCTCTCTCTTTCTGCTAATATGTCCCCGCACCCCAGAAAAATACCATGTAGTTTCAGTCAGTAGGAGTCTGACAGACCTCTCCCTCTACCCCAAGGCAGACGACATTAATAAGGATTTCAACACGCAAAAGAAAAATTGTCTCTTCTTCAGGTTATCATGTGTCACAATGCAGGCCTGTGACGTAACGTAATCACAATTTTGCACGATTGATCCATCTCTCTCACACTTTCCTGAACTCAGCCAGAAAGGGAACGCTTAGTACAATCCTCCATATCTATTTGCATAACACAAACCCAATTATGTTCTACCAATGCTAAAATGTTTAATTTCATTACAGGGGACTCCTAAATTCAGTTTGAAGTCAGCCAAGCGATCGGCAGCGCTTAACGCTTGTATCAAACTTTACGAAGCTGGAGAATTGGATCCGATTACAATGCTGCCTATCCGCTACACGTATGTATAGTTGAAACGTTTTTAATGTTTTTTAAAATGAAATTTGGTATAGAAGTAGCTTGAGGTAGTTTATTATCTTATTTTTACTCAACTACAGAAAGGAGGCTTATGTTTTGACTGTGATAAAGTCAACGGGAATCAAGCCCCACTTGACAGCTAGATAATTATAATTAGGTATTAAGGATACCTTAAAGTTGCAACCTATTCTCATTATGGCTGAACTTCAGACTTGGTCCAGAGCAAACACGCAATAAATAATGTCACGAATTGTACCGGGCATTAAAAGTTACACAAATGTTTCCTCAACGTAAACACAGTAGATTGCTCATTGGCAAAGCCAGACCTCCATGCAACCTCCTAACGCCGCCGTCGGGGTCTAGCGCTTAATCTACGTGGTTGCATATACAGAATCCATTCTGCCGTTGGGGTAGATTTGTCTGAAATTTCTTGTCCAAATTGAGTTAGTTTGCGCCTGAATACTTGAACAGTACTAGGTTACGTAAGGCCACATCAGAGCGTATTCTACAATGTGTCAAAGGGAATTGAAACAACCATAAAGCATTAATATGACAGATTTGAATTATCTTTCAGTAACGAATACCCCGCCAAAACATCCTATAAAAACCTAGCCAAGTCTCGCTGGAGCTGCTTGTTTCTCCATAAAAAGTAATGAAATCTCTAAGAAAAGGCAAGCCAAGTCTAAGGTTCTTTACTGCGATTCCTTAATAATATAGTTAGATTTTATGTGACTTATTTATTTTAGTTTCTTTATTTGGCTAACCAACAACTGTTTACACTTATACATTTAAATAAATTAATTAAATGTTCTACAACTATCTTAGGTTAGTGTAACAATTTCTTAAATGATAGTAGTTGCGCCACAGACACTGTAACAAATTACAAAAAAAAAACGAAATAACATTACTAACATGATAATCTTAAAACTAACATAAAAATGAAACTGAGTTAAACGAAACGGAGAGTTATAATAATAAATTGGATTGATAAAATACTGTAAAATATAAAAAATGATTGGCCGTTGAATTAATATAATAATATTCCACAAATTTTTCGCACAACGCCATCTAGTCCCAAACTAAGCAGAGCTTGTGATATGGATACTAGACAACTGATAAACATACATATATATTTCTAAATACATACATATTATAGATAAATTACACCCAGACAAAGAACAAATGACCGTGCTCATCACACAAACATTTGTCCTAGGTGGGAATCGAACCCACGACCTTGCGCATAGCAGTCAGGACCACTGACCACTATACCAACGGGCCTGGATGTGTCAACAAGTGAATTTGCATAAAGAATGTTCATTGTAGAGAAACAAGCAGCTTCAGCGAGACTAGATGTAGGCGGGAAAAATTCCGAATCATTCCCGTCGAATACTTCAGAAGTATTCCGAAATATTCAGAAACTTTGGGAATATTTCAACTGTCAAAAAAACCAGAAAAATCGACGTTTGAAGTCGGTTAATATACCAAAACTTGCTCCTAAGTATAACAAATACTTTTCTGAAAACCGCATCAAAACGTGTTTGCGTGCAAGGTTTGCCTTTATTTGTTTTTATTGACTGGGCTATTATAAGCGTTAAGTAGGCAGGAAATAATTAATACCTACCAATGCGACTCGTGAATACTCGCGATGCGTACAGAGCTACATACAAACTAACCAAAAACATAGGTAACCCTTTTTCAAAAAATAAATAAAATATGCTAGGCCTGGTTTTTTATTCCACAACTGACATTTATAAAAATCCTACCTATAAAAATATCCACCTATAAAAATATCAACATATACTTAACCAATCCCATTTATCATAAAATAAACATTTATATTTTACTCTCGTATCGTACGTACTCTCGCACTGAACAATAATTAAATCACCCACCACACAACAAACAAACACGTTAATTCCCATTGAATTATTCGGACGAAACATTCGGAAACATTCGATTGCGGGGTACGAATCTTTCTCGCGGGGGGGAAAACTTCTCCGGGGAGCATCTCCCCTCTTACCGCACCCCGCACCGCCATCGCCTGCACGCACGACTCGTAGCAGTCGGGCGCGAGCGGCGCCAGCGCGGCCGGCGATCGACGATCGATGCAAAATACGATTTTTCAGCAAAAAAAAATTGAAATTTTAATTAAATTCATTTTGAATAATTCTGATTTAAAGAAACTTTCCCAGAAGTATTCCAGAATTATTCGGAATATTTCAGAAGTTTTGCAACTATAAGCGAGACTTGGCTAGGTTTTTAAAGGATGTTTTGATGGGATTTCACTTCTTTTTGCAGAAAGTCTATTTTTTACTTGATTAGTTTCTTAGTTAAACACTCCAGACCTTACATTATTATGTTTTCTTGTTAGACATTTTTTTTCTAATACTTTAAATACTTTAGACTCCAGTTTCATATACATCAATAGAAGGGGCGCGTGACACTTAATAACTTTTGTCAAGGCGCATTTCCATATCTCCCATAGTTTAGCTGAGCTCTTAGAGTTCTTCATCAGATACAGTGATCTCTCTTCTGTTGTGTTCTTCATTACTGAAGGCCGTGTCCGTCTTGAAAACTCTTAGTAGCCTCGCTCGTAATTCTTCTCCATCTATTTCTATCTTCGGCTTTCTTCAATGCCGACGTGACTGGAAGGCCCGTGAGTGTCAGTCCATCGGATGGGAGAGCGACCTCGAGATCGAAAGAGAGATTCGACGAAGAACCCAAATGGTGAAATCTGCTATGAACAAACTCACAAGAATTTGGCAAAGTCGAAAGGTTTCCAGTCACACCAAAATGAGATTGGTAAGATCCTTGATCTTCCTGATTTTTCTCTACGGCTCTGAGTCTCGGATTATTCGTTCCGTGGAACGCAAGAAAATAGATGCGTTTGAGATGTGATGCTGAAGACATATGCTGCGCATTCCGTTAACGGTCAAATGAACAAACGTTTATCCTAAAACAGTTTGGAGTCAAAACCAGACTCCACCATATCTGCTACCAAAAAGTCCTAAGCTACTTTGGCCATATTGCACGCAGGGAACCAGACGACAACCTTAAAAAGCTAGTTGTCACCGGTAAAGTTAACGGTAAACGATCTCGTCAGTGATACAGATATTAAAAAAAAAATCATATTAATATTCTTCTAACACTTATTTAAAAATCTCGTGTAACAGTGGTTGTTATCGAAATTCTCTAGTAGTTCTGGGAATAAATAGGTCGTAGGCAATTTTTTTCTCTAGTAATAATTTATATGACAAAACAACGATTGCCGGGTCTGCTAGTAATTTATAATAAGTAAATACAAATACGTTTATTGTTTCACTATGAAAAACAATCTAAATATATATAACTCAAAGGTGACTGACTGACTGACATAGTGATCTATCAACGCACAACCCAAACCACTGGACGGATCGGGCTGAAATTTGGCATGCAGGTAGATGTAATGACGTAGGCATCCGCTAAGAAAGAATTTTGCGAAATTCCCACGGGATCGGGATTTAAACGGGAGAAACTTCCTACGCGGGCGGAGCCGCTGGCACAAGTTAGTACAATATAAAAACACTGTCGCCAAAAATAGGATTCCCTGTGCTATAGGTGACAGTAGGAATTGCGGTTAACCTACTTACAAATAATTGCTTATCATCACGTTTCATTTTATATGGAAATAAAAAATTATCACCTTTTTTATAATAGAAAAAAAAAGACAAGATATTGAAAACAGTATTAAAAGATATAATTATGAATCATTAAATTAAATATGTATCAAATGTGTGCGACTGTGATGTCAGAGCGCGCGCGTGTGTGTGTGTGTGTGTGTGTGTGTGTGTGTGTGTGATGCATGTAAAATATTACATGCATATTCCCTATTACCTCAGACCATGGATAATGCGCTCCGGCGCGAACCATGTCTGTAGTAATCATCCATAAATATCTCAAAAACACTATACTTTCAATCTTATAATATTTTACGTTACAGTGCTGTAAACTTTGACGACACCGATGTACAATCTTGCTTCCCTAACTGGCGTAGCGATGACGTAGGCGACGCGGGTTCCGATCTTCCACAAGCAGGCACTAAGAAAAGGATCCGGAAGCATAGATTACAGGTTTGTTTAAGATAGCAATACTCTTTATTGTACACCACCATAACAGAAAACAAATTACGACTAAAAGTTTCATTAAGTTAGTTTAAAGTAGCAAAATGAATATCTAATCATTTATCTAGGGGCCTTTTTCACACGTAATTACACAAAAAGAAACAGCAATTTAAAACGGCGAATGATATTAATTGTCCTCGAAACCGACGAGACCCTTTTATGTATAGACGCCAGCACATGAAGCTACCCGAAACTCAAATTTCCCAATCAATCTTGAACCTAATTTCTTTAACAATAAAGTTGAAAATCTATTAAAGAAATTTGACAGATTATTGTAGCTTGATGTGCTGGCGTCTGTACGTAGACGTACTAAGTAATGCTTCTAGGCTTGCAAAATACAGT
Source organism: Tholera decimalis (assembly GCA_943138885.2). Lineage (NCBI taxonomy): Eukaryota > Metazoa > Arthropoda > Insecta > Lepidoptera > Noctuidae > Tholera > Tholera decimalis. Next base: position 18,984,992 of record OW964563.2, on the reverse strand, counting down.
TAACAAAATTTGCTTAGCTATGTGTGTACATATTTATAACTAGCTTTTGCCCGCGACTTCGTTCGCGTGGGAGGTTTTCCCGCGTAATTCCCGATCCCTTGGGAATTCCGGGATAAAAACTATCTTATGTCCTTCCCAAGGTCCTAAACTATTCCCATGCTATATTTCAGCTCAATCGGTTCAGCGGTTTAGGCGTGAAAAGGTAACAGACAGACAGACAGAGTTACTTTCGCATTTATAATATTAGTATGGATAGCAGGAAATTGAGTTCATGGCTAAGAGAAAATAACTTTTATTGTCCGAAACAGCTATTTAACACGAAATATTAATTTCTTATTATCATGCAGATAATATTTTCAAATGAGCATGCTAAGTCTAATCCCGGCAAAATAGGTCTGTACTATTTTTAACTGTAAGGGCTGTTATACCATGTTTTGAGCATTAATATTTAGACTATCAGAGAATTAATGTTATTAATATCTACTTTTCAGTTCCCAGCAGTCCTCGACAGTGTACCAGAAGAAGATATTTACTATTTACACATAATAAAGTCGGCGACTGCGTTCGAAGAACCGAAGGATTCTCGCGAGAAAGCGTTGTATGACCTTCTTCAGCAGGGCGAAGGTTATGGATTCTTGACGCAGCAACCTTTACCAAAATTGTGCGAGTTTCCTATGTTCATGACTGTTGGGGAAGTTTCTACTTCTATCGAAGTAAACTATGCCGTTATTAAGCTCAATGCGAAAATGATGCAGGTGGTAAAAGAGTAAGTTTTGTGAAAAATAAGATTAATATATTTTATTTTATACCATACTAGCTGCTGCCGGCAACTTCGTTCGCGTGGGAGGATTTCCCGCGTAAATTCCGATCCCGTGCGAATTCCGGGATAAAAAGTAGCCTATGTGTTATTACAGGATGTCAACTATCTACTTACCAAATTCCATTAAAACCCATCAAGTAAATCTGGAGATTAGCGTGTACAAACAGACAGACAGACTTTTTTTTACCGTACTACCTTTTATGAACCCACCTCAATTATTATTTTTGTATAAAATTTAAATGTACAGACACATTTTTTTTTACTGTTTTATTATATTTACCATAATTATGTGAACTTTGTATATGAGGAGCTTGTGGCTAAATAATGACAGCCCCCGGAACAATCTTCATGGTTAAGCAACGCTTGCTGAAGTCGAGCTCTGGATTTACATATCGTCGCCTTAGAGTGAAAACCTCGGGAGTACATTTTTGTCCAAATTTTTTTTATTGCGTTTCCAAAAAGCTATCCTAGCAACACACATCCTGATCTCACTAATATGTTCATTCGATACTCGAAACGCTATCTATGAAAGTAAGTGAGAACCTCGTAAACGCTCGCATCGCGTCGTCAGTTTAGCGTAATCAGGCCATGGATTATGCATTTCTGAACTGTTCGATATTATGTATAATATTTTTCATATTATACATAACTAGCTTTTGCCCGCGACTTCGTTCGCGTAGGAGGGTTTTCCCGCGTAAAATCCCGATCCCGTGGGAATTTCGGGATAAAAAGTAGCCTATGTGTTATTCCAGGATGTAAACTGTCTACTTGCCAAATTTCACTCAGATCCGTTCAGTAGTTTTTGCGTGAAAGAGTAACAAACATCCATCCATCCTCACAAACTTTCGCATTTATAATATTAAGTAAGAAAGATATCGAACAGTTCTGGATATAAATAAATTAATAAAAAAAAAGAAACCGTACAAAAATTGTATAGCACGCCGATTTTTCTTCCTCCTGAAAAGTTACTCCTTTTTCACTTACGAGGTTTTCACTCTAAGGCGTCGATATCGAGATTCCTCTGTGATTTTTGTAAATCTTTGACAGTAGGTATACGGTTAGTCAAAAGCCTGAAAATCTGACAGTGGTGTCAAAGCTCGTACTACCCTGCTGAGTTGTGGAGGTCAGATAGGCAGTCGCTCCATGTAAAACACTAATACTCAGCTGCGTCCGGTTATACTGGAAGCCGAGACCAACTTAGTTGAAAAAGGCTAAGCAGATAATTTTTTTTTTTTTTTAAATGATGAACTTAGCTATTTAAATCAGTCTATACAGAAAAGCGACAAAGTAAACTTTAAAGTTTTAAATCCTTATGATATTAACACATAAAAATATGTTCCAGGTTCCACTACTTCCTATTCGAGCAAGTACTGGCTATTGCTAAAAAGTTTCTAGTTTTCGAGGGCAAAGTTAACTGTATGTACGTGGTACCCGTGAAAGAAAACAGAGGATACGATATCGACTGGAACATTATGACCACTCATGACTGCATACAACCAGTTGAACCTACTTCTTATGAGGTAAATATACAATTTCACCGATTCTAAGCTCGTTTAAAGGGTCTAGAAAACCAGTTTTAATCTTAAATGTTTGGAAATGCATGAATACGCGTTCCCCATTTTGATGCTTGACGCAATTTTTTTTTGACAAGCCCATATTTGAAAATTATCTCAGTGTCCTACTTACTACATAAAGGAAGTTTCGTTTTTAACTAAATGCTCAAGCGGGTGAGGGTGGGCTGAAAGAAGCTACACGTAATAAAAAAGCTTTCAAAAACGACTTACAACTGTTCAAACTGACACCAATTCCGTGAGATTACGCGTCAGTTTACTGAAATTCACCTCCTTGCTGTTTAGTTGTCAACTTATATAAAGTATTTTAACAATTTTATGTCGCCTAAATTTTTCCAAAACTCACTAAAGTATAATTTGATGTTTCCTTAATATTTTTTTTTTCATTCCCTAGGAGAGACTCTTCATAGAAGTAACTCCAGAGAAATTCAAGAATTGCGTGGTCACGCCCTGGTACAGAGTACTACCGGACAGGTGAGATAATCTAGGCCCCAATCACACTTTATGGTAAATGATAGATGAGGTCTACGATGAAACGAGTGCTTGCTTTAAACGCTGACGGGTCATATGACACCTCTGTTTTGTTTTCTTTGACATATATGACGTGATGAAATAATGTTGGTTGTGCTAAAGCTCGTTACAAAAAATGCTTGTTTTATTAGTAAACATAGGCAGTGAGTCTGCTACGGAGATTTTTGATATGGCAATGAGGAGATAGTTCACACAAACGTTTATTGGAATCTGAATCTTATACTAGCTTGTTGTAGCTTTTTTCTAAGGGACAGGAACTGTTATTCCTTAATACTATATACAATACATAATTATGCTATAACCTAGGTAGGAAAGTAGGATTTCACCCACCAGATTGTGAATTACATTGGGCAAACTATCTTTTTATCTTACTAATATTATAAATGCGAAAGTTTATGAGCATCGATGTTTGTTACTCTTTCACGCAAAAACGACTGAACGGTTCTGAATGAAATTTGGTAAGGACAGCACCCAAAAAAAAAAGGATATCAACTCATACTTTTTTGGTTGCTGCCCTTAAGTTCCGGGGCCGCGGTATCTCGTTAGAACATTCCCGCAACCCCGGCAGATAGTTGACATCCTGGAATCGGGATTTACGCGTGAATCTACTAGCTTCTGCCCGCGACTTCGTTCGCGACTAGCGACTACTTGCCAAATTTTATTCAGATCCGTTCTATCACATCCATACATCCATCTTCACAAACTTCAGCATTTATAATATTAGTAAGAAGTAAGATTAATACTGTAAACAGCTTATGATGCCGCTGACAAGAATTAGAGTTCCTTTGAAAAAATAAGAATAAAACTGCATTTTGAACATGTTTTTACCGTAACATAGTACTTAATAGCTAGCAACGCATGTGGACCAAGACATTTCTGATTAATAAGAAGACCGTTATATACACACATATATTATGAAGTGAAGCATTTATCTTTTTAAGCTCCAGTAATATTATTAAGGACACACACAAGTCGTTCTACTATTGAAAATATGTATTGATTTTGTTACAGGTACATAGTGTCCAATGTTCTAGAATATATGACACCACAATCTCAATTCGACTCAGATTCGTATTTGACATACGCTGATTATTATGCGGATAAATATAAATTGGAGGTTATTGGAGAGAAAACCCAGCCATTGTTAGAGGTGAGTCTTTTGAATGCGTAAGGAGACTAGTGAAGTGGCCTCGAAAAGTGAACCTGGAAGGAATTGGGGGAGGCCTCAGGCCCAGCAGTAGGACATCAATGGCTAAATAAAAATATGGGTACCCGGGAAAGATAGCCATAATACGAACTCTCCACAGAAGCTGACAAAACAACATCGTTTTTAGGCGACCGTCCGACATTACTTTATTTAGTACATTAGTATGTGCGTAGGTTCAATAATTGCACTATTCAGTTCTTTCTTTTCTCTTTCTCATTCAAAGGTTGTCTGTAAAAGATCGCTTTAATCACCCTTTTTAGGGTTCCGTAGCCGAATGGCAAAAAACGGAACACTTATAGTTTCGATATGTCTGTCCGTCTGTCTGTCTGTCCGTCCGTCCGTATGTCACAGCCATTTTATTCCGGAACTATTAAGACTATACATTTGAAACTTAGTAGGTAGATGTATTTTGTGAACCACTTTCCGATTTTAAGAAATACATTAATAAATATTTCAAATAAAGGGAGGTCCCCATACATGGAACTAGAACTGAAAATATTTTTTTTCATGGAACCTATGCGTGTGTGGTATCTATAGAAAGGTCTTTAAAAATGATATAAGGGTTTCTAAAACCACTTTTACATAAAGTGAATCATTTAAAAGATATAAGCTCCCAAAGTGGTAAAATGTGTGTGTCCCCCCTCTAACTTCTATAATAATGGAGCGAAAAATCTAAAAAAATATATATCTGTAGATCTTGATATAAACTTTCAATCAAAATTGGTTTGAACGAAATCGGCTCAGCAGTTTTTGAGATACAGCATATTTTCTAAAACCGCAAATATAACTTTGTAATTCATACAAACACTATGAAAAACAAAGTTATTTAGCGTAGTTGTAAATGTAAATGAGCTAGTTTTAAGAAATTTTTAAGGTTGTTTTTTATTCGTCAAATAAATATACATATTATATTATTATAGTTACTACGGAACCCTTCATGGGCGAGTCTGACTCGCACTTGGCCAATTATTTTTGTTAAGTCCATAATTTTGTTTTACTGTTATGGTGTACAATAAAGAATATATCTATCTATCTATCACTCTCTGTTATTTTAATCTCGCAATCCGATGGGACGGAAATCCGACAACCGAAAAAGGGTTCTCATGCAAGACCAATGGATTAACGTGATTTTCGAAGCCAACTTCCAAACTCTGGGCTATTACTGTGTAATTGCTATTAGAAAAGCCCAATAACACTTTACCTGAGCCGGGATTGGAACCCGAGGCAGTTGTCTAGTACTAAAGCAGTGTCTGAATAAGTATGCCAAGTCTAAGCTTAATCGAACGCTAGAATAACTTGAAATACGCACTACTGATTTATTATGGGATACAAAAAGACGCTTAACAATGTGAGGAACGTGATACATTCTGTTTCAAAGCAGGCTTTGTCTTTACAGTAAAGAATCTTAACAAACCTAAATGAATAAAAGATATATTTATATTTAACAGAATGCCTAATTATTGTTTTCTGACAAGCTATTTAAAGTTTTTTTTTTTTAAATATTGATATTATGTTAACTTCATTAAATTTTATCGCGTCTGATGATAAAACTTAGCTAGAGAGCTCGAAAAAAGAAGAGGTTTGTAAAAGATAGGGGGAGGCCAGTAGTGGAACATAAATTAGACCCCTCCCTATCTTAATTAAAGCTTGTATAGTCCTTCCTAAGGTTGTCTGGAAGATATCGCTCTCAACGATAAGACCGCCATTGTAACCGAAGTTTAAGCAATATTGTTATTTAGGTGTGTTTCAATTAAGTATATTCTGTCTATTTATTAGACAAGTAAAAAAAAAAAATGTGTGCAATTCACACGTGGTAGAAGTGAAACCTTCAAAAATTTACGATATTTCTAAGGTATACGTTTGCCCATATAAAATTTCCACGACATAAGAAACACTGTATAATGCTTCCTATCTCATTTTCTCCCACGTTAAATCTTATGAATTTATGTGTCTGTCTCTTTTTACTGTCGCTTTTTCGTTTCATAAAATTTCAAATCACAACGATGCTAAAGTTATCACTTCAATAAAAAAAACGATATTTTCAGGTCCGTAACATCAGCTCAAGGATGAACTGCCTGCTACCCAGAGCAGCAACGATAAACACACTTACGGAAAAACAAAAAAAGCTAGTCTCAGCTTCTCAAGGTGACGACAAAACAAATCGAGGATTCGCCGAGATTTTTGTGGCAGAATTTTGTGTAAGATACGACTACCCCGGTGTGTTGTGGTACAAGGCCATAATGCTGCCTAGCATCATACACAGGTAAATTTTCGATTCGTATTTTTAATTTGTATTAAATTAATTTGGATTTTCTACTCCAAAAGATACGCCATCCGTACACATACTTAATACAAAACAATGTTTTCTTAAATTAAATGGAAAATCTTAATCAATATAGTACACCAACTCACTTAATCTTTTTGCTACATCTGACTTTGGTTGAGCTAAGATTGATTGGATTAAACCTACCTGTAATATATTTAAATTAAACTCATTGATTAGTATTCTCCTTTCTTCTTGGTTCTTGACTTGTTCACTCCATCCACAAATTATTATTATTTTATTATAAATTAGACATAAAATCCATAAAGTATGATGACGTACATCCTCTAGTAAGCATACATTGCAGTTGGGAAAACTTACTTTCTTCATGAGAAATGCAAACCTTGCTGATGAATAGTGTCCAGACCTTAATCATACAGCTATTACGCACATTGCGCAATTTCCTGCCGACTGCCACTTAAATTGCGCTTGCCCAATCCCTTCTCTCTGTTCTCGACTATTCTGATGTAAGTTATCCAGATCTCACTGAAGTGCAGCTAGATAAGCTTGAACGCCTCCAAAATTTTTGTATTAGATTCAAATTTGATTTGCGCAAATATGATCATGTTTCTGAGTTTCGCATTAAACTCAAGTGGCTGCCGATCCGCCTTCGCCGGAATGCACATATTTTATCATTACTTTACAGTATTCTCTTCAATCCTACAACTTCGTTTTATCTCAAAGAACGCTTTAAGTTCCTTCATGACACACATGTTAGAGATTCGAGATCATCGGAGAACTTTAGACTTTCAATGCTTGCACATTTCACTAAATTCTATGGCTCATCCTTTACGGTGCAAGCTATTCGTTTGTGGAATGCATTGCCGGTGTCAGTAAGACAAGCTCAGTCACTCACTGGCTACTTTTAAAAGCTCGGTTGCTAATTATTTTCTTTTTAATTTATGATTATTCATTTCTTTTCTCTCCACATGATGTTAAAGAACACATTATATCTATTGTATTATTTAATTACCTATGTATTGTATTATATATATATATATTTGCATATATTTATTTATTTTAATATTTAATTATTTTTTTCTCTGTTTTTATGAGTAATGTAGTAAGTACACTAATTTAGGCCTCCCCACTTTAATTAAAGTTTCTGAAGTCCTTTCAAAGGTTGTCTAGAAAATATCGCTTTCAGCGATGAGACCGCCATTGTTACCATAGAATAAGCAATATTGTTAAATAGGTGTGTTTAAATTTTGGTGTACAATAAATTATATTCTACCTATCTATCTATCTAACTAACTTTACATAACTTCTACTTAACCTGTTACTGTCAAACCAGGGTAATTGAGGAAGCTCATTTTGAACAGTTTTGTACCATATATCTTTGTCTACTGTTTTACTGTTAAAATGTATGGATTCGTATGTGTAGATTCGTTTGGATGAATAAGAATGACTTTTACACTATGCTTTTTAAGTTGGTTTTGTAATGACGTGATTTGATATATTTTCCAATCCATTCTTAATTCTTATACCAGCTCTGGTGATTGCTTAAGGCTAGCATTATTAGAGAAAATTTAAAGATATAAGATTTTTTATTTGTTTAAACATGGTGTACATGATACATTGCATGCAAGATACAGGAAAGTTCTAACATGTTTAGCCGCATATCGTGGCGTACAAATTGGTAGGAAGAGATGAGATATAAGTCTAAAGAAGCACGTATTTTGCCAAAAATTACATGTTTAAAAAAAAATGCTTTAGCAAGTTATTTTTCATTTCAATTGTGAATATAACTAAATTTCAGGAGTAAGAAAGCCTGAAATGGAATATTTGTTAAGAAAAGATATTCTCTTACAGAGTATTCATGCTGTTGGTGGCGCATGAATTGCTTACTGAAATTACAGAAGACGAACCAAGAAGAAAAAGAGGCAAGTATTCCAATAATCCCGATATTTCACGTGAGTTTCGAATTTGTTTTTTTTTGTAGCATATAGCATCTCACTGCAGTATGGCTAGACACAACGCCATTGCAAGCTTTCTTGTGACCATTATTTTAAAGTTAATAAGTGTCATTATTTGACTTCAAAACAATTTACTAACTAAAGACCACACAACGCATGTATTAACTTGTTCATGTGCATTAGAAAGTATTGGTTGGATTGTCTAAAAATATAAAGGGAAACTTAAGAGAAAGGGAGATTATTAATTTCTGTGGAAATAAGCAGCACATTTGTGCTCTTTTATCTGTATTTGTCTTTTTTAAGTGTGTACATAAATTAATTAATTCATCTGTCGCAAGCTTCCCGTTATCACGGTTATTCAAATACGTCAGTGAAAGAGTGATCTAATAGACATCCACACAAATAGCCGGTCTGAACTTATATGTAAGGCTAATCAATAAAATTTGTCACAATAGAACAAGTAAAAGCACATAGTAATAAGTACTAACATTTAGTCTAAGCTACTAACACTTATAATTAGCAAACTGTTCACCTCTCTTTGTTACCCGTGAAACACGAAGCATGCATTGTTTACCTCTAATTTACTAACAATAACTTACAAAAAATTTACAAGTTTGGCTGCAACATCTGTTGGTGAGTTATAAATTAATTAATCAATTAAATACAGATATGGAAAAGGAGACATGTTGCATCAAACTCGTGTAGTATGGGATCTAAACGGGAGAGTAAAGATTCACTTTGTATGCACAAGTCACAATTTAACATTACTAACCTGCCCTAAACCTACAGTCTCATCTCTCAATCTCAATCAATTCAAATGTCGATTAAAAGAGCATTACCTTTCCTCTTAACTGTGTTAATTATTTATGTATATATTTATATTATATGTTTATATATTCTAACATTATGTATTTATTTAAGTATATGTTATTTTTATTGCATTGTAAGTATGTGTAAGTATATTTAATATTTTAGTTTTAGTTTTAGATTTCACATATTCATATTTATTTCTCTTCTCTCTCACACACTATTGTCTACATTTCTTTTTCACTTCTCCTTTCGCAGGTCTGCTGGAAGAAATTTCTTAAGAAATAAGCAGTACCTTTGTACTCAGATATTATAATTATGTTTATCTTAATTTATTTTACTGTGTGTACATAAATAATAAAATAAATAAATAAATCTTCAAGGTTAAATAACGTTTGCCGAAGTCAGCCTATGGATGGTTGACCATCTTAAAATACCTAGATTAATCCGTACCCCGGAAATCACGATCAGTCGTTTATCTTAGTAAGCCAGAAAATGCCACCAGACTTGCCAAGAGGCCAAACCCAGCATAGATCTGAAGTCTTGGTAGATGGTGATGAAAGATTTCTTATAGTATTATTGAAATTTAAAATAAAAGATCTTCTCTAAGAAATATTGCGAACAGTGACATTGGCGATAAGATGGTGTATGAAATAAACTAAGTTAGTAACATATTTAAAATAAAAGGTTTTAATTAGTGATGCAACGAATACGAATACGAATATTCGTATTCGCCGAATAGTAGACATTTACCGAATATTCGTATTCGGCGAATACTAATACGAATATTTATAAACTAATATTTTTGTACGCAAATCTATTTACTGCAGATTTTAAAAATTTCCAAGTCTGAAAAAACTCGCCCAAAAATATTTTTCACTGAAGCCATGTACAGTCGCCTCGGAAATACTTTTTTCAATGGCTGGGAACACCCAGACTTAAAAAAGAAATCGCCTAAAACCAGAAAATCTACAAATTTTATGTTTTTAAATAAAAGTTTGCTTGTTGTAAATTTTTGTTATTAGAAGACATCAAATAAATAAGTCTTTTATTACCATGGCGAGAAATTCGTATTCGTATTCGCCGAATAGTAGGTTTGATATTCGTATTCGTAAAAGTAGTATTCGTTGCATCACTAGTTTTAATTAAAATAAACTCAAGTACATAAATATTTACCATAATGCAAATCAATGTATAAATGTAATAAAAAGTTATACAAAAGGTTTATGAAAAATGATTGATGCTCACTATTTGTTTAGAAAATGGGTTTAATATTTGATTCCTTAATTTTATTCATTATGCTAGATTATATTGTGCATTATGTTTTCATTATTATGATGTGGTTATTTCCTCAAAAGAGTACCACAGACATGAACTTGCTTTTCATATTTTGACCTCTGAGTTTGTTTCGTCGTTTTTTCTCAGAGTAGTCAGTTAGGAAACACCGGCTGTTCTGAAATAGTACCTAAGATTATCTGTGGTAAGATTAATTCTCTATGATATCATGGAGAGCCCGAGACACGTGAGTGTGTAACAAATATTAAAGTTTATTTAATCCATAGATATAGAATTCCGTAGATTGGTAATGTCAACAATAAAACGTGACCAAAAACCATTGATCTATGTATGTGTATTTTTTTTTTTGGCATTTTATGACCTGGTAACTGGACCTTTAGGCCAAATCTTATTTTAATTGATGTGTAAAATGTGAGTGTGTGCACAGACAGTGTTGTGACTTGTCCATTCCTGTGTTGGTCTTTATCGATAATTTAAAATAAAATTTTTAAAATAAAAATATTCATTACGAACCAGATATGGTTAAAGCTACGCTTTTAGAACTGATTCCACATAACGAGTCTTTTAATAAGTACGCTGTAGACGAAATGGCAGCACAACATGTGATCACGGTTTTAAGACTGCCCCCTTACCATTGCGAGCTAAACCCTATCGAATTGATATGGGCGCAGGTAAAGGGGCATGTAGCTCAAAATAATAAAACCTTCAAATTGACAGACGTGAGAAATTTATTTCAGGAAGGCATTCAAAAAAAATACAGCTACCAAATGGTCTAAATGCGTATCCCATGTTGTCAAAGAAGAGGAAAAAATGATTAGGCTAGATATGTTAATTGACAATATCACAGACACATTTATAATAAATGTTACAGAAAGTGACAGCGATAGCGATAGCGATGACGGCGACAATTTATAAAATAAATTATTACCATAATACATCTATCTGTTTTATTTGTCATGTTCATTCATGATCACATTTTTTTATTTATTTCACACACAATTATAAAAGAAAGGTCTCAGATCGTTAATTAATCGTCAAAACTAAATTATCGGTTCAGAAATATTTAATTTCCTGATATACTTAGTTTACTAGAGTAAAATTATAAACGAGAAGAATCGACCCGGAAATATTCCATTTCCATATCGAATAATTTCGCAACGTCACTATTTAGTACTTGTCATAACTTTGCAACACTGAAATTGTCAAATCTGGAATCGAATTAAAATTTCGAGTATATGTAACGTCATGAGTCATTCTATTAAATGTCTTATGCTGCCGCCCTGAGGAAGAGTACAATAACTCGATTTTGGACGATTTTGAGTTATATATATATTCGGAATCAGCGAATCGAGATCTATTAATCTCTGTAAGTAACTTTTTATAATTCTTTCAGGAAATCAATTTTTCAGTAAGCAAGAATACAATAACTAAAACTTCATTACAATTGCACTATTCATAAATACAACAATCATTCTTGTGGTGACATCAGGTTTGAACTACGCTTAAATTACTAGTCATAAGTACAATAACTGTTAGTTGTTCCAGTTATGTTATGTAGGACTCAGAATTTTAATATTTTGCTTGCTAGTCATAAATACAATATCTTTAAGTTATTTTGCTTTTGCTTTTAGTTTTTAGTATAACTAAACTATTTACTGAGATAATACTGAGACTAATTGCGTTTATTATTAGTAAGACTATGCAACGCCGGGCTCAGCGGCAGTGATACAGGGTGCAAAGGGGTCAACCGGATCAATAAACCGGTCAACTGACGATCTTCTAGCGTATGCCATTCATATCTGGAGTGAGGCCATTGAGAAGCAAGGGGAAGCACTTGCTGTATCCCTAGACATCTCCAAGACTTGACAGGGTCTGGCACGATAGCCTTATTGCTAAGCTTCCTTCTTTCGGTTTACCCCCTCAACTTTGCGTTTGGATTGAAGACTTCCTGAGGGATAGGTCCATTCGAGTGGTCATTGATGGCTGCTCGTCTGGCCAATTGACAATTAATGCCGGGGTCCCTCAGGGGTTTGTTCTCTCAGCAACTTTATTATTGCTGCACATTAACGATCTGCTAATGCCCGGTACCTTTGGGTATGCAGACGACAGCACAGTTTCTGAGAGATATGTGTCCAGCGCGCCAGCTGGTGGGTCACAGATCCAGTCTCTCCGTGAGGACATGGTTGGGCGCTTGAACTTGACCTTGAAGGCTGTCTCCGAATGGGGCGATGCCAACCTGGTCAAGTAAATGCAGCTAAGACCCAGGCGTGTCTCTTCTCCGCAAAAAGAAGCCAATTCGAACCGGCTCCTACTTTCCGTGGTGTAACCGTGCCGATAACCGATCATAGTGAGCTTCTTGGTGTGGCTTTAACTTCCACACTCAATTTGGGCCTGTTTATCGAGGCTAAGGCTCAGTTAGCATCCAAAAAGTTGGAAATCCTAGCCAAGGTGAGACGGTACTTCACACCGGAACAGCTGCTCAATTTGTATCAAGCCCAGGTTCGGTCGTGTATGGAATACTGTTGTCATCTTTGGGATGGATCTGCGAAATACCAACTGGACGCGCTTGAGTCTATCGAGAAGCGGGCCAAGAGACTCATTGGCAACGATGCACTGGTCGAGTCAAAGCTCCAGAGCCTTGAACACCGACGACGAGTTGCAAGTCTATCGGTTTTCTATCGGTTACATTTCGGGGAGTGTGCGATGGAATTACACAATCTAATTCCGCCAAGCCCGTTCCATCATCGAACTACGAGACAAACGGCGAAGCGCCATCGTTACATGGTGGACATCCCACCCATACGCACAAAACGTTTTGGGAATACCTTCATTGTGCGTACGGCTAAGGAGTGGAATTCCCTGCCGGAGTCTGTGTTTCCCGATAGCTATAACCTAGGAGTCGAGTGAATAGGTTACTTTTAGGTAAGCGTGCTCCATCTTCGATCACATCATCACTTACCATCAGGTGAGATGGTGGTCAAACACGAACCTATTTTCAATAAAAAAAAAGTGAAACACGACAGTTTTGCCAGTTGCTTCGCTACCATCGAGCCAGGCCCAAGTCCATAGAGTACTATAATACTACGGATACCCAAGTCGCTTTTGTGTTTGCGGCGGACGTGATTTATGCAGTAAGTAAGCTTTCCTTTGACATCATTTTATTATGAAGACAAAAAGTGCACTGCATATTAGGGTTACTGCTTATTAGTGACTGATACTGAAACAAGTGATTGTACTCATGATAATAAACAATTTTCCGAAAGAACCATATAAGTAGTAAGACAAAATGGCGTCACATGGCTAACAGTTAATAGATAGATAGATAGATAAAACATTTATTTGGTACAACAACAGGAGACAAAATACAATTGACATAAAACACGTAAAAAAAAAAACAAAAAATTAAACGTACAGTTAGTAAATAAGGTAATAGTCTACGGACCTTATTATTTTAAGACTTTGCAAGTACTTTACTGATTATCTAATTTAAATGTTAATGAAAAACTTTATGAAGATTTTTTGGACAAATAACGTTATTTGTTATGTTAAAAATATATATGATAATAACTCTTATTACGTTCGGCCTCCTGGGCGCGATTCATAGTCTGATTTTATCTTTATAGGTAAAAAATATCTATTAAATATTGTCCAAGAATATTGCTATGATTAACTTTAAGTAGTTAAGTGTCTAAAAACCAAGTTTAATTAAATTTAATTATAAGAAGTAGTTTTTAAAAAACTTTGGAAAAAGTTTCTTAGTTAAATAGACTTATATTATGAAAAATTTTGGTTTGATTTTAAGCACTTATTAACGTAAAATGGTGATTTATTTCATTGGGATTACCGACTGTTACATAGATGTTTCTAAAGATTAATGCAATAACTATTTCAGTTATTGTATTTATCATTAGAAATTATCGAAATTATTTATGTAAGTGTTTACTTAGATCTGCAACGAGTAGGTTTGCTAAAGATAAATACAATAAGTATTGTAGTTATTGTATTTATGACTAGTGATGATAGGTTAATCTAATAATTTTAACATTCCTAATTATAAGCATTATATTCACGATTTCAGGCCAAAAGCTTTACATTGTTCACATAATATGTATTTGAATCCATTCTTTATTCATTTTCCTTTCATTTGGTATAAGTTTCATTTAGATGCCTTCACTAGTTCATGAGATACAAGAAAAATTAAGTTCAAAACTTTGAGCCCGTTTTTCTCGAAAGCAGCAAAATCGAGTTATTGTATTCTTCGTTAGCGCGGCAGTATAGGTCTGATGCAATAAATGCTGTCGGCATGCGACTAGCCTCATTTAGCGGTAAAACGTGAGATGGACGGATGAGGATTTATTTATAAAAAATGATTTATTAAAGAAAATAACAGTTCACATTTTTAAGTACCCTTAAAAATAACTAGTTTGTTATAGAATTGTCGAATAGGTCTTTATTTACATTTCGTAACTTGTGTTCATATCCAATTCTAATATACCTTTACCTACTTTGTTCTGTCTCGGTATGGTTGGCTACTACAAATGAAATTAGACGTGAAGTGACACTGGCGACTTATCTTTTTAAAGTTTTAAGAGGTAGTATACAAAACTCAGGCATACTATCAGAAATAGGATTCTGTATACCGGACGGGTACGCAGCGCGGCGGCGCAGACCGCAGATGCTGGTGGTGCCGCGTGCGCGCACTAACCTGCTGGGGCGCGCACCGCTGACTCACTCTCAACATGGTGGCGCATGTAATAGACATATTCACCTGTACACTGAGTTAGTTCACAAGGGCCACGTACTGTGTGTGTAGCATGTAAGGTATAATAGTTAAGTATAATTTATTTTAAGTTACTTTGTCGCATTTAAGATTTGTAATGGCAAAGGAAACATGTGTGTGTGATAAATAAAAATAATAATTAAAAAAAAAAATTGCATGGTGTCCAATTTGGTCTATGTAGCATTTGTAACCACTTTTCTTATCACCGGATTTGTAGGAAATCTGTAAGTAATGAATGTGTCTTGTTAAGTGAACTCAATGGAAACATAATTCATAATTTTTCAATTCTGTTATCAAGTCTATCAATATTATTTAACTAGCTGTCCCCCACGAATTCACCCATATCTTTTTGGTTACTAGTCCACTCCCGTGGGTCGAAGCGCGATATTATATAGCCTATAATTTTACTCGATAAATGGACTATCCAACACTAAAATAATTTTTCAATTTGAACCATCAGGTAGTTACTCATCAGCTTTATAATATTAGTATAGATACGATTGTAATCTATCATTTATATTTTATTTTGTTTGTTACAATAAGTACCTACATATATAATTACATTACATTAGGTACATTCAGTTTCAGTACATTTACCTATGAGTTCAGAAAAAAAAATCAGTTTCGATTAGCTACTAGTAAAGACAGAATTTTGTCGGAGATTACAAAATATTACTTTAATGAATGGCCTGATGAATCTAGGGTTTCCTCGGAATGTAAACCATATTAAAAACTTAAGGATGATATTTATGTTGAGGCAGGATTAGTGTTTGTTGGTTCTAAAATAATGGTACAAGAATCTTTGAGGTCTTATGTACTAAATTTAATTCACCAAGGATGCCCTGGAGTAAATAAAAGTATTAATAGAACTAGACAGCTATTTTATTGGACAGGTATGTCTGATGTCTGATATATATATATCCATTACCGCCCATTGTACACTAGTTTAATTTTTTTGTATCCATAGAAATATTGTAAGGTGTACAATGAAGTATATAATAAATAAATAAAATAAATATATATATATGTCTGAAAATATTAAGAATTGTTAAATGTAGAACATGTGAAAAATTTAGTGTTATGTTATCCCATAAGATACCTAAGCAGAGATTTAGTAAAGTAGGCAGATATATGAGAGTTTGCTAGTAAATCATATTTAGTGATAGTTGATTACGTGTCACATTGGCTGGAAATAATTCCTTTGTTAGACAAGAGTTCTAAATCCGTAATTAATGCAATGCAATGCAAGAAGTATTTACTAGATTTGGTTACCCGGAGACTAGTTTTTTTCATACGATTGCAAACAGTATTATACAAATTGTAACTAGTAGTCTACATTACCATAGAAGTAATGGGTTAGCGAAGAAGTCTGTACATATTGCTAAGACTTTGTTAAAGAAATCTAATGATAAAACATTGATTATAGAGATTCCATTTTGCATTATAATAATACGCCTTTAACTGGCTTACAGGTTTCACCATCACAAATTTTAACTAACTTACCTACTAGCAGTATAGCTCTAGAACCAATGATAGAGAAAAATGTTGATATTTTGTTGAATATGAGAAAGTCTATAACTAAAAACTTTCATGATAGGAAAGCTAGAAGAAAAGAACAGCTTTTTGAGATAGGGGAACAAATAGTATATAAAACTGATAAGGAAAATATTTGGAAAAAGAGAATAATATTAAATAAAGCTAAAGAACCTAGAAGTTACATAGTAAGCGGTAATTCTAAACCAGTAAGACGAAATATGTAGTTATCACATGAAAAAGTCACAAACTAATGTAAGCTATGGTCCTAGAGATATGTTTATAGATGTAAGCGATCATGATTGTCGAGGTTAGGTTTACCTAGATGTTCACAAAGTGTTTCACCTGATGTAACAAATAAAAATAGTTTATGTTTGCATCAGACTAGATCTGGCAGAATTATTAAGCCTAGACAGATTTTAGATTTGTAATGGCCAATGTTGAATTGTTGATTTGATAAAAGTATACTATTGTAAGGGGAAGGTGTTCTGAAATAGTACCTAAGATTATCTATGGTAAGATTAATTCTCTATGATATCATGGAGAGCCCGAGACACGTGAGTGTGTAACAAATATTAAAGTTTATTTAATCAATCTATCTTTAATTGTAAAACAACGGCCTCATCTCGCTAAACTTGATACGCAAAAAAACATGACGTGTAAAAGTGTTATTTATAACCAATGTACAGACGCCAGCAAATGAAGCTACCCGAAACTGTCAAATTTTCCCAATCAACCTTGAACCTAATTTCTTTAACAATAAAGTTGAAAATCTATTAAAGTAATTTGACAGATTGTTGTAGGTTGATGTGCTGTCGTCTGTACAAAAAAAAATCATTTCATTTCATCTTAATAAATCGTACTATTAGTATGGGTAGTATAACACTTAATAGAACAGTAGTAATATGCGACTCAAATTAGAATAGAAACGTCAGTGACCTCCATCTGTCAAATGACACTTGAAAACGAACAGTTTGCAAAGAAAACTCATTTGCAATTTAATGACGGTTTATTTAACTTTGTTTAACCGAGTCACATACGTTAAATTTAAATGTAATATTTAATTATTTATAGTCATAAAAAGATTTTTTTAAACCATCTTTTTCTCTCTTATTTTGATTGACCAATTCGCCTGAAAGTAAAGATAACGCATGGCGCATAGGCCCAGAAGCCATGGCAAAATTATTCAAGACTTAATTTTTATTTTATTGATAATAACCTCGCGATTGACCACCAAAATAAAGAAAGAGTTATTTTTTTTTTCTAAAGTAAATATTTGAATAATCTCTTGTTTTGCTTACTCTACCCCAATGGCTCGTTTGACAGATATGACGCCACAATATGGCGCTAAGTGGATCCTATTCTTAGTTGAATCGCACTATACAACATGCTTGTCTAAAGTTATATTGATGTTAACAAGGTTATATGTATTTTTTTTTTCTCTCATTTACCTTTAATTTCATACTCAACCTCGAAATTATATTTCTTTCTTTGTCCACTTATTTTAATCCTTACTCAATTAATATTTTTAGTCATATTTATCTAAAATACAAATAAATATAATTCTAAATAAAAGCTAAATAAAATTCCTTACCTGTAAAAATATTTTTACAATACTATATTTCATTATATAACAAGACACAAAAAACTTGAGAATTTCTATTTTGCAGAGGTGGACTGGCAGCCAATAGAGGGAAATATTCAAATCTCTACTAAGTCGCTACTTGCACAAGTTGAAGAACCGACCCAAATTATATCTGTGGACAGGTAAGATTAAATTTAAAAAATTGGCCAACTGCGAGTCGGACTCGCCCATGAAGGGCTCCGTAGTAACTATAATAAATATAACAAAAAACAACAAAAAAACCTTAAAAATTTATTAAAACTAGCTTATTTACAATTTTTACAACTACGCCAAATAACTTTCTTTTTCATAGTATTTGTATGAATTACAAAGTTATATTTGCGGTTTTAGAAAATATACTGTATCTCAAAAACTGCTGACTCGATCTCGTTCAAACCAATTTTGGTTGAAAGTTTACATTAAGATCTACAACATGTTTTTTTTAGATTTTTCACTTCATTATTATAGCAGTTAGAGGGGGGGGACACACATTTTACCACTTTGGAAGCGTATATGACCAAGTATGAAAAGCCTCACGGGCATTTGCATGTAGTGATTTAATATGATTATTCCAGCCTACCACAGGTTTACCTTTTTTTGAGAACTTAACATGCGAATTACTAGCTGCCTTTGTAATGGCCTCTATTATGTCAGAATAGTATTTTTCAATTAAATAATAACATTTTTGTTCACTACATGTCAGCCTCTCACAATAATTACAATGTGTGTTAATGTCAACATAGTTCAAATATTCGTCACATAATCGGCTATACTTAGCAAGTTGTGCCTTATTTCTATTATTAAGTGATATTTTAGTATCAATTGGGTTTTGAGTCATGATCTTTTAAACGATTAACTTTATGAAAAAGTCATTTTAGAAACCATAATGTCATTTTTAAAGACCTGTCTATAGATACCACACACGTATAGGTTTCATGAAGAAAAATATTTTCAGTTTCAGCTCCATGTATGGGGAGCGCCCTTTATTTTAAATATTTTTAATATTTCTCTTAAAATCGGTAAGCGGTTCACAGAATACATCTACCTACCAAGTTTTACATGTCAAGTCCTAATAGTTTCGGAATAAAATGGCTGTGACATACGGACGGACGGACGGACAGACAGACAGACGGACAGACATGTCGAAACTATAAGGGTTCCGTTTTTTGCCATTCGGCTACGGAACCCTAAAAGTAACTATGCTCTGCAATTTAGGTACCTATTATAAAGCAGAAAAGTTTGATCGCGCTAATCTTCGAAAATATTGGGTGGATTTGGCATGACATGTGGTGTGCAAGTAGCTTGAAACTTGAGAAATGTTATTGGCTACTTTTTATCCGACTGTAAAAAAAAACGAGGGTTATGTTTTATCGTGATCGAAAAGACTTTTAGTAGTCTATACAATCTTTACACTAGTATTGGGCTTTTTGTCAAATCATACTGCTATTCAAGATTTTACGTTTGTAATAAAAAAAAAACAAACTGTCTAGCTTATTGACATCCATTTGTACGTAATTGTGTATCGATTATGCAACTATGGATAATGTGATAAAGTTGAAATATTAAAACTTGTTCTTAGATTATAATATTATTTATTATTACTACTTTTCACGCCAAACGCATAGTCAGACGGCATACAGATTTCCAAGAGCAAAATTAACGTGAAAAATGATAATAAATGATATATATAATAAATACGCTGTCTTAGAATTAGTAGTTCCATACCTACTACAAGTATGAGCGAAAATCAGTTTTCTGTAGTCGTAATATCACATTTTACTGGGATCCAAACAAGGGCAAGGGCGGATCCAGCGGGGGTCATGGGGTCATGACCCCCCCCTGGGCTGGGTCCAGGACCTAGGTGGACCACTAATTAAAATTTTTAAACATTGTTACTAGATAATACTCGTTTCTGTCGTTGTAAACGAACATCGGCAGTGGATGGCCAAGTGGCAGCGGAGTCAGGAAATACAAATTATAACTTCTTGTGACTTGACCACGATTATGTGACCCCCCTGGCACCAAAACTGGATCCGCCCTTGGATAGATGCATCATCACACCACATAGTGGTGATGGAGTGTGCAATAATTGTCAAAATATATGTGACAGGAACCTTGTGAAAGTCGAGAAAATAAGGAAAATCTTATCTTTTCCCACAATTGCATTGCAATTACATTGTACTGATAATGATGTCGGCCAATTATCTCCGCATTATTTAAAGCACTTTATTTTTGGTTCTGCACCTGTTATCTCTTGGCTTGTATCGGTGTCGTCTCATCGCATGAAGTAAAGGAAAGGAGAGATAGATAGATATATTCTTTATTGGACACCATAACAGTAAAACAATAAGGACTTTACAACTAAAAAGAGTGATACAATAGGCGGTCTTATCGCTAAAAGCGATCTTTTACAGACAACCTTTGGATGGATTTGACATATAGGAGAAAATAAATACGCGGGTGCACACCAGCTGTAGCCCCCGTGGCCGAAATCGGTCAGGAGGACAATTATTATTAATTAGCGACCCGGCCGTGCTTCGCGCGGGTGGAATGTACTAATAATATCCATGTATTATACATATAAATCATCCTTTTGAATGACTCTGTCTATTGCTAAAAACTGCTTGCTTTAAAAGATCTAAGCGTACAGACACCGGGTGCGACTTTGCTTTTAAATATATCTCTGTGAGGGATATAAATACATACACTATATGTGGCTCTCGTTAAGCCAGTCAGATCGAGGGCTATTCTCAGAAAGCTTATGGCCGCTTAGTTGAAGTTAGATTTATGTCTTCGAAATTACGTAGATTGGACCCTATCTATACTGGCGGGTATCTTTTATTTATACTTGGTTTTTCTTTTATTGTAAATACTCTGTTTCATGCACTATCACGTAGTGTGAATACAAAGTAATTCGTTTCTTTTTTTTTTAGGATTAATAACCAGGTTGACGATGATGGTGTTAAACGACCAAATATACTTTCGATGAAAGAAAGTCTGTACAAATTACAGCAGAAAAAACTGAGCAAAGATTTCCCGTGGGACGTAAGTATTTGTATTCGATTGATGAACTTATTTGGACTCGACTACAATCTAGCGGTGTTGCGGGAATATTTTAAAGAGACTTATCAGTCTCGGAATTAAAGGCAAGTGAAGGAAAAGGGTTAGATTTTTAGTTGATAGAAGTCTGACACTTTCATCCGTCCACCCAAAGCGTGAGAAATTGAAGGAAAAAATTTACATAATGAAGGACAGTTTCATGAACATCTCACTGATAAAGAACCCGTCGTACCCTATTTACGCATACAGCCCAAGCATTTATCATCATCAGATCTATATAAATATATTCAAAGATATTAAGATCTATGATGTTAGTAATACAATAAAAAAGTTTCAGTTTTAGTGTCACTCGGAATAAAAATATAAAGTTCTCTTAAGTCGTATAAAAAATACATTTACACAAATTACCGCCGGCGCGTGCTGCCCTACGGTCTATTCCTAATTTAAAATAGTATTTTTTTTTTCTGACACCTCCGGCTGCCCCACCCAGACCGGGACTTAATGTATAAATAGCACGAAAACTCTTTTTTGTAAAACAAATATTGAATTCATATCGGTGGCATTCCACCATAACAAAATGCCGTATGACATCACAATGAAAATGATTGAAAACGGGCCGTCTCTTAATCAGTTGGGCCACGTATTTTTCTAATGGCATATACTGCAGAGCTAAGATTTTTGGATAATCTAAATAAATATAAAGCAGAAAAAATCGTTTGTTTGTTTGATCTAATCTTCGTGAGTATTGGGTGGATTTGGATTTATCCGACTGTAAAAGGAGGTTATGTTGTTATCATGATAAAGACCACGGAAGCTGACCAGTGATTGTTTGTTGTACTCTTGTTAAGCAAAAGATTATCGACATTCTAATCATATTCATATTTTAACAGGAGAAAATGGAGCCCATCGACATAGAGCGAAACCTGTCCACAGTAACAGTGATGGATATAGAATGTTATGATGAGTTTGTGTCTGCCCTAGTAAATCCATCGCCAATAGCATCAAGTAGCGCGATGTCGCCGAAATCTGTCTATGGGCATTCCGCGGCTGCCATATCTGCGCCACCCGCCAAGTATGTACCTACAACATCTCTTATAATAAATATATTTATTATAATTATATACAGGGTTATTTGTAAAACACCGAAAACCTCTCAGGACTATGTTACTAACATCATAATCAACAACTTTTGTTCTATGACTTTTAAAAATTCGTCATATTTTAGTTCACCAGATTTGCATACAAAAATAAAAATATTTAAATGAAACGCCCTAAATGTTACGAGAGGTCTATGCGAAGCAAAAGAAAACGATGTATACTATCACTTTCTTTTGCTTCGAATAGACTTCGTAACATTTAGGGCGTTCAATTTAATTATTTTTATTTTTGTATGAAAATCTGGTGAACTAAAATATGACGAATTTTTAAAAGTCATAGAACAAAAGTTGTTGATTATGATGTTAGTAACATCGTCCTGAAAGGTTTTCGGTGTTTTACAAATAACTCTGTATATTATAAAAGCCGTGAAGAACTGCCTCGTTGGTCGAGTGGTTGCAAACGCGACTGCTGAGCACGAGGTCTTCTCGGGTTCGATTCCCGCGTCTGACAAAACATGCTATTGGGTTTTTCTGTAATACATTTCTCAGTAATAGCCCGGAGCTTGAAAGTTGGCGGTGTGATACCCCCGTGCCTCGAAAAGCACGTTAAGCCGTTGGTCCCGGCTGTCACTTGGACACCTGTGACAGTCGTTACAGGTAGTCAGAAGCCAGTAAGGCTGCGTTTCCACCAGAGATGTGCGAGGATGCGTAGCGAGGGATGTGTTTGTAAAGAACCAATAGAATCGCTTCATTTACCTCGCCTCGGTCAGCACAGCTCTGGTGGAAACGGCTCAGCGGAGCTAGATTTTTGCGCATACAAAACGAGCGAGGGATGTGTGCGAGAGATGTGTTGCGAGGGATGTGTTTCGAAGAATGTGTGTTGAGAAGGATGTGTTGCGAGGTTTGCGCATCCTCGCACCACACATTAATGCGCTAATTCACAGCTCCGCTACACATCCTCGTAGGCACATTTTCATCGCACAGCTTTGGTGGAAACCCCCACACATTTTCACAACACAGCTAGACATCCTCGCACGACACATTTCCATCGCACATCTCTGGTGGAAACGCACCCTAAATCTGACACTGGTCTAGCCAATGGGTATCGTGTTACCCAGCTACTGTGTCAGAACCGTATACTCAGCTGCCTCCGGTTAGACCGGTAGCCAACCCCAATATAGTTGGGACAAAGCTAAGCAGACGACGGTAAAAAGCCGTGAAGAAATATATGGCTAGAATGGCCTGTTGGTCTAGTGGTCAGTGGCCCTGACTGCTATACTCAAGGTCGTGGGTTCGATTCCCACCCAGGACAAATGTTTGTGTGATAAGCACGATCATTTGTTCTTTGTCTGGGTGTAATTTATCTATAATATGTATGTATTTAGAAATATATATGTATGTTTATCAGTTGTCTAGTACTCATAGCACAAGCTCTGCTTAGTTTGGGACTAGATGGCGTTGTGTGAAAGTTGTAGAATAGTATTATTATTAGATTACTTTTTATTAACCGACTTCAAAAAAATGAGGTTTACAATTCGTCTTGAACTTATTTCGTTGATTGCGATTAGATCGCGATTTAGCGATTAGATAAATCGAGGGAACTCTTCAAGCATTATAGGCACACCTATAGTGATTTGAGTATTTTTTATAGTAACTTGTGTAGTTGCATTCGAAAAGCACCGTTTGTGAAGTGGACCTGATGATAAAGACCACAGATGGCCACTGGAACTACTCAATATATAAGTAGGAATAATAAGTATTTCATGTGTTCCGCTTCGATTACTTGAATGTGGTTATTAAGTACAATATGCTCGTCACAATGTATATGGAGAAGTGAAGCTAATGGTGAAGCACCAGGAGAACTCCTCAACAATATTAACGGCCCAACATTGGGAAAAGCAAAATTTTCTAAATGAATATAAGTAGTTGACATTTTGGCTTTTGTAACTAGATAAATTACAAACCGACCCACTAAAACGCGTGAAAAAAAACTTTTTAGCAAAAAATAGAACCGACTTCCATATAAAACACTACAAAGGCAAAAATGACTTTAATTTCGGAAGGCGGTGTCTTTAGTTTTGTATATATTTTCGTTTTTGACACCGCCTTCCGAAATTAAAGTTATTTTTGCCTTTGTAGTGTTTTTATATGGAAGTCGGTTCTATTTTTTGCTAAAAAGTTTTTATTTATAGGCTCGCGTTTGACCACCATTTCACCTGATGTTAAGCGATGATGTGGTTGAAGATGAAACACGCTTACCTAGAAGTAACCTATTCACTCTTGACTTAAAAACCCCCAGGTTATAGCTATCAGGAAGCACAGACTCCGGTAGAGCATTAACTACTGAGAAAGTAACGATTAGAGTAGTATAAAGACGAGGTAAAATAACTTGCTTTAGAGTGTCACTTTTAGTGTCTTTGGTGTTCTCCAAATTTACCTTAACTAATAATTTTGATTCCGTTTTTTAAACGCATCCGGGAGATGTTTGGTGTATAATAGGAACAATTAATCATAATCTTCCTAATTATTATTTTTTTTTTTTTTTAGAGGGGGAACTGAGAGTAAATTTATTTAACAATTAGGCAACATAACAAAAGATTAGGATTATAAATGAACTTGTATAGAGGAACTTAAATTTGTTTTAAAATGAGGTTTTGTACGACAGCTTCATGGTTCGTCGGCCACATCTGCATTAGTTTTGCCCAGGTAGGGCTGCTCCATCGCCGAAGCCAAATAACTTGGCTAATGGTTTAAATTTATGTCTTGTGCCGCGAATGCACATGCTAGTGGCACGTATTATTGAGATGATGATTCTTGATCCTAATTATTATTGTTGCATAGTTATAATTATGTAGGTTTTACTGGTTCGTAAACAGAGGCGAGTTACGCGCGAATGAAACATAGAGATTGTGTTAAAAAAAGTTAAAGGTTAGTCGTCAGTACTGTGTTGACGCCTCGTAACGTAACACAACGTCGTCACATCATGTGAAAAAGTTTTATAGTTATCCAAGTAATATGAAATAAATATGTTTTATTTTATAACTATTGAAATTATAAACACATACAACTATCACTTCGGCCCGCAACTTCACACTCGCCAATAATGTATCTTGCTAACAGCGATCTATTTTATTGGAGCAATAGTCCCGGAGATTACCCCTACATACAATCAAATTTTACCTTTTTGTATTATAAATAAAAAAACAAGATAAATGAATGTTTTCCCTACAGGTACATCGACCAAATAAAGATTCTAAGTACGACAGAGACAGGGAAGGGCCCAGAACTGAGAGATATTCTAGCTGCTTTAACTACTATTAAGTCCCACGATACCTTCAATTTGGAACGAGCAGAATGTCTGGGAGACTCCTTCTTAAAGTTTGCAGCAAGTCTTTATCTTTACCATAAGTTCCCAACTCTCAACGAAGGCCAACTTACTAACATCAAATGCAGGCTCATCAGTAACAGGTAATAATATTTAAGTGTTATATAAGATGTCAGAACTAGCCTCTGCCCGCGTCTCGGCGTGGGAGGGGTTTCCCGCGTAAATCTTGATCCCGTGGGAATTCCGGAATAAAAAGTAGCTTATGTGTTAATCCAGGATGGCAACTATCTACTTAATTTCATTCAGATCTGTTCAGTAGTTTCTACATGACAGAGTAACAAACATCCATATATCCATAAATCCATACATCTTTACATCCATCCTCACAAACTTTCGCATTTATAATATTAGTAAGATAGATTATTTTGTTAAGTTTTGTATGGGTATAATCTATATCTTCTAATATATAAAAAATTGGTGTTACAGTGTTTGCTGCGATCTTTGTTTTTTTTTGTGTATATTTGGTAGGTCTAAAAATAGGTCGTAGGCTACGTTTTTTATCAATTTTTCAATACAAATAATTAATTTGTCAAACAACGTTTGCTGCAGGTCAGGTAGTCTAACATAAATCAATTGTTGTTCGTTTGTCTCGCTGAAACTCGAGAACGGCTTGACTGATTTCCTTAATTATGTTTGTATTAAGTTGCCTTTTTAAAAACCTTTCTTGTATGACACAGAAAGATAACGTGTGTCGGGTCATCTAGTTCGATAGATAGAATATCATTTATTGTACACCGATAATTGAATCACATTTAAATAACAATATTGTAAAAAAATTGGTTACAATGGCGGTCTTATCGCCGAGAGCGATATCTTCCAGACAACCTTTGGAAGGACTTTACGAGCTTTAATTAAAATGGGGAGGGCTATATTAGTGTACTACTGTACAAATATTCATCAATAAGGGAAGAACTAATAAAAATACAACAAATATATATATAAATACAATACAATACATAAGTACATAAAATAAACAACTATATAATGTGTTCTTTAACATCGTGTGAAAGCGAAACTCAGAAACATGATCATATTTGCGCAAACCAAATATGAATCTGATACAAAAATTTAGTAAAATGTAAGTAAGTAGAAGCGTTTCATTAGTACTATTATGGCGAATGAGTTACCAAAACAAACCAAACTTCGCTTAATGGTATTTTCAAAATCAAACTGTACAAATTGTATGTAAGAAAAAATTGTAAACAATTAAGTAAGTATTTCAACCTCGAGCGCGCGCTTATACAAAGTGGCAGCGGTCGCGCGGACATATTTATACTTTTAAAGCCCTACGCGGAATTTCAGGGTTTAAAAACACCAATTAATAATCATAATAAAATCAATACATTTTAGATTCACACATTATTTATTTGTGCAAGGCATCTATTTAACAAAATCGGCTATTTAACCGTGAACCCGAAACAGATAGGCAGACAGACTTTCGCATGTATAATATTATAGTCTAGATTTCATCGAGCATAACGCGGTCTGCTGATTGACAAAACCTTAATGTCGCAATAATAGCCGGTTCTTTTCCTATGTATCGTGTTTAAAAGATTGATAAACAATAAAAAACGACCCTATAAAAAATAAAATAATTGACAGACCTACTTAAACGTCTGTACTACGTACTTTCCGAAGCACGGATGACTCCTGAAATGTAAGGCTTGTCACACATCAACGGATAGACCTCGGCAAGCCTTGTTCATTGAGGTGCCATGAGCTCCTTCTAATGAAATGAATGTACCAACAAGTTTGTAACCGCATGTGGCCCGTCAGTAACAGTAAAAGTGTTATTTTTTAAAGAAAACTAGCAATGTGGGTAGAATTCACATTACTAACAATCTTGTTAACCCCTCAACTAAGCTAAATATGCTTGTGTCTAGAGTGGGTTCACGGCAATAGTCATTAAACTTTCCCTGTTTATCTGGTGTTTTACACACCCTCATTTCCATTTCTTACACACAATAGCTAAGTTTATATGTACTAATAAAATCTTATGTATGTAGTTCTTGTGTATGTATCTACAATTTTTAAAGAGGCAGTTATTCACGTCCTTAAACAATCGTGAAGGGATGCACACGCAATGATTTCAATCTTCGATTTGTTTCATAGGAATTTGTACTACGCTGGGGAGCGGTTCAACCTGGGTGGCAGGATGAAAATAGAGCAATTTAGCCCCAGAAAGGATTTTATGCTGCCAGGATTCTTTGCACCACGCGAGGTTGAGGATTTCCTCGATGAAAAACAGGTAAGTTTTACCATTTTTATAGAGTTCTATACTAGTGAATGCAATCTCGTTCTCGCGAGATCTCGGATTTTTTTTAGCAAAATTAATCTCGGCCGAAAAATGGGCGAGATCTCGCGAGTTTAACGAGATGGCTTATAAACGTCTTATTTGAAGTGTGAAGAAGAGATCGGTGGTTTCAACTCGTGTTGAACCCGAAAAGGGCTTCTCAGAGGCTGGTTATCTGTTTCTCAGCGGCTTGTTATCTGGCCAGCAAAATAAAAAGCCGTTTCGCAGACGATTCTTTAGACATTTTGTGCTTCTTAAGGAGTTAATTAATTTCTTATTTCTAATAGTTCTCTGAGTACCTAGGTCAACTCAAACCCAAAAATCGAATTCTTAATTTCATAACAATGTTAATCTCTTATTTTAATTACGTTTACCTTACCTATTATATTAGGACTTACCTGAGGCACTCATATTTTTAAATTTGACATGCTTTATCGTTCTTCCATAAACATTAAATTTAAAAGAAAATATTTAAATAATTTGAATTACTAGTGAAATGTTGACTACCCCTGAATTGTCACTTGACAATGAAATTTCTTTGTTAACAGTTTTTATCTCGAATTCGATTTCTAGGTATAGTTAATGAGCATCATTGTATTTTTTTGATGTTATGTTGTTTTATTTTTTTATAAAATAATTGTTTTATTTTTAAGACTTGGTTGACATTACAAAAGAAGACTGGTTGTTTATTTCATTTATTATATGATTACATACGTTAAAGTTAACTTCAAATCTTGTTAGGTGGCCTTTGTGGAGAGTAAAAATAAATGATTATTTCATACTACCTATAATACTTATTATTTTATTCCTAATTTATTTAAATATTATGATTATTGCAATGACTGTATAAATGCAAGAATTAACACACACAAAACTGCCAATCATGGCAGATCTCGTAATTGACGAGATCTCGCAGTATTCGCAGTGATCTCGCGAGATCTTGCCTGAGCCCTGTAAAAAAACGCATATTTCGACACTCCCAACGGAATCAAAATTGATAGGGTGCTTTCCGTTTACGACGAAATATGCTATGAAAATTGGCAAGAAGCATCATTTTATAGTACAACTTCATGGAAAAATCAGACAAATATACATCTTCTTCCTAACATAGTATAAAGCAAAGTCGCTTCCCTGTGTCTGTCCCTATGTATGCTTAAATCTTTAAAACTACGCAACGGATTTTGATGCAGTTTCTTTCAATAGAAAGAGTGATTCAATAGGAAGGTTTTTAAGTATATAACATGCGTAATATAGTAGAGGAACACTGATAATTTTTGAGGTTTCTAATGTGATGTCGCAAATAAACAACATTTTTTTGCGCTTGCTTTGCAAACGCTGGCTGAACCCTACGAGATAGATCAAAATAATGTACTACAGTATTGTACGCCTTAAAAAGGTCAACAAAATGTCCTCGATGGCATCTGTCTATCTCTTATAGATAACCCACAACAACCATTTTTTATCTTTTACTTTTTACGAGAAATACGAGCATATTTTACGAAGCGATTTTAAGCAATACAGCATTAATCCTTATCCAATTAAGTACCATAAATACATTGTGCATTTGATATAAATCAATATTGCCCTTTACAGAATATAATTTAAATAGTTTCGAAGATATTACAGATTTAAAATGCAAGGACATAGCGGTTGCGGCGCGGTGCCGGCGGAAGCACGGCGCGCGTGCCTATGTTGCTTAGATTTGAGCGTTGAATGTTTTTCCCATGGTAAATTATGTGTCGCACTTTCAAGAGTAATTACTAAAGAGAACATATATGTCGAATGACAAAAAGGCTGTCAACGACTCAATGGTCAACGATGTATATAAAGACATTCTATAGTATATTTAATATAAACATTGCACCCGTGCGAAGCCGGAGCGGGTCGCTAGTTTGTAATAAATCATAAAAAATAATAGCCTTATCGTATTTTCAAATTGAATGTACTAGTTCAAGTGAGGTACCATAATTATGAAAGGTCTTGATTTGGTGTGCATATTCTAAAACGTATCTTTTTTACGACTTAAAATCTTACTATATATAAAAATTTTGGAAAAGCTCGAGATTCGAATCCAGGACTATTTGTAACCTACAAATTGGTACGGAAGCCTAGGTGGGCGAGTCCGGCTCGCACTTGTCCGGCTTTTTTATTCAGATTCTCTGTACGTTTAGTTCTTCCGCTGTTAATGTTATTCCGAATATTATTTTAATTGTTCGTGCCTCTGCAGCTGCACAGGTTTTTTTTTAATGTGTTAGAACTTGGTTAGACAAAGGAGTTCCCTTTACACTGTAGCCTCAAGTATCGACTTATTTTCCAGTCAGATGAGCGAGTTTACAAAAGCCCATGTATTTTGTGCTATGTTACCATGATTTGTAAATATAGTAAGGAAATTGAAAGAATACAGTGTTTGTAAATATATCTAATTTAATTATCGCATTGGGTGCAACCTGTAATGATAGATTTAAGTTTGTAATATATAAATTTAAGATATTTTTCGATTCGGAAGTGGTCGAAGCAGCCGTCATTACATTATAAAACACTTATATACTAATATTATAACGCGAAAAGTTTCTTTGATTAGAGTTTGGATCATAGTTTGAAGGTTAATCCTGCGAAGACTCAAGTCATTATTGTTGGCAGCCCTAGGCTAGGTTCCAAAATTGACTGGACGACTTTTCCCCAAATCGTTTTTGATGGAGCTGTTATACCTTACTGTGACTCAGTAAGAGACCTTGATATTTATATTGATAAGGATTTGTCTTGGGGTCCCCAGTTGCAGGAAGTGAGCCGCAAACTGTTTGCCTCTACGGGGTCTTTACGCAGAATGCGCAATTTCCTGCCGACTGCCACTAAAACTGCGCTTGCCCAATCTCTTCTTCTCCCTATCCTCGACTATGCTGATGCAGGTTATCCAGATCTAACTAAAGTGCAGCTAGATAAGCTTGATCGACCTCAAAATTGAGCGACTCAGCGATTCATATTTGGTTTGCGCAAATATGATCATGTTTCTGAGTTTCGCATTAAATAAACTCAAGTGGCTGCCTATCCGCCTTCGCCGGAATGCACATATTTTATCATTACTCTACAGTATTTTTTTCAATCCAACGACTCCCTTTTATCTCAAAGTACGTTTCAAGTTCCTTCATGACACACTTGTTAGAGATTTGAGATCATCAGAGAATTTGAGATTTTTGATGCCTACACATTCCACAAAATATTACGACCAGTCGTTTACGGTGCATGCTATTCGGTTGTGGAATGCATTGCCGGTGTCAGTAAGACAAGCTCAGTCACTCGCTGTTTTTAAAACCTCGGTTGCCAATCATTTTCTTTCAAACTTATGATTATTCCTTTGTTTTTCTCCACACGATGTTAAAGAACACATTATATATTTATTTTATGTACTTATGTAATGTATTTATGTATATATATACAACGTGTAATTTAAAGCCTATATACATACCAAGTGCATGGCTTCTTTGGATGATAACAAACGATATGGCAAGGGTTTTGTAATCCTAAGTCTACGTGTGTAGAACTTATTACAAATTCCAATACACTAATACCAGAGACCGAAGTTTCCAAATTAAGAAGAACGAAAAGAATTATCGTGTTATTGGCAAGTGACATGGAAAGTTATTGACCCTCGTAGTGCTGTGACGCGTTTGTTATGATTGGTATTCAAAAACTATATGAAACCAATAATTTGGTATCAATTCTTTTAGTCAGTTATTTTGTGTTGAAACTGTGCATAGAGACTCCATACCAGATGTTGTCTCCAGCCCTTTTGGATAGATATGGGGTTTCCGTTACACGTTGTATATATATTTGTATATTTTTATTAGTTTTCCGTTTTGATGAATATTTGTACAGTAGTACGCTAGTATAGCCCTCCCCATTTTAATTAAAGCTCGTAAAGTCCTTCCAAAGGTTGTCTGGAAGATATCGCTCTCAGAGATAAGACCGCCATTGTAACCAATTTCATTTACAATATCGTAATCAGGGACCATTTTGGTTACCCATTGAAAGGGTTTTCGACAGGGTTTTTCTAAGCGGTTAATCAAAAACCCATAAGATATAGGTAACCCTTTTGAATGGCTTAAAGGACCATTTTGGTTATTCATAGGAAGGGTTTTCGATAGGGTTTTTTTAAGCAGTTAATCTAAAACCCATATGATGTAGGTAACCTTTTACATGGCTTAATGGACCATTTTGGTTATTCAAAAACCCATACGACGTGGGTAACACTTTTGAACAGCTAAATTAAGTCGTTCAAAAGGGTTCCTTACACTTTCAACTCTTTTGAAAACGATAACAGCGTAACATTCCAACTCGAAGCAATGGAATATGATATCTCGATGGTAGGCATACGTTTTAAAATGGCATAGCACGCGTTAAGCGTCAGCGGTGGTGGGGCTCCTTTGGGGTTACTTACCGAGAGCCTTGCAAACAGGGATCTATGATATGATCATTATTGCATGTAGTAGGTATAGTTCTTTTTAGCTTTGCTAGGCGGATATCGAAATTACTTATTATTATGATTTTTTCATGTCTGTACTTGTTTACTACTTTATTGTCATTTTTGTTGTTTGAGTTTTTGAAGCCGGACGTCTTTTGCGATATTATTTTTATTATTTTGAATTTTGAACAATTAATATTGAAAAAATGCTAAAAACGAAACGAGACGCTGTATATCGCTATTATTTAGGTACCTATATGATGCATCAAATAATACAAGTAAAGGTACTTTATGTGGAAATTTCTTAAAGGTAAAGTTACATTCTAATATTTAGTTATCCTGACAACTTACTTATTTAAATGTTAAACCTTACAATAGGTAGGTACTTATGTTACGTAATTCATCAATCTAAATCCAAAAGAGCAATATATGGTAAACTTATCAATAAGAAAGGCAATATAATGATAATGTAGCTATTAGTACGAAATTCGAAACGAACATTCAGATAATGGTTTTTAGTAGGTACCTAGTAGTAGTTTAGTAAATTGGCAATAATGTGGGTTATAGTTACACCGTATAATGGGCAACGATGTAAGTAGGTACTTGATTATTGATTGATTGATCATTAATTTGTGATTTGTGTCACAGATAGAACATTGGTCACTAAACGTAAAATTTGCAAAAATTTTAATATTATTGTTTTAGTTTAATAAAATCCCTTTTAATTGTTTAAAAATATTGCAAAATTGAAGTAGAGAATCGCTAATTCTCGACAAAAAAAAAGAAAAAGTAAAGTAATAACATTTCTTTTCGTACAGTAAGGCCGTGCACGCACTGCCTTGCGGTGGCTGCAATTCCGGTAGTTCTACCGCACCGCAAAATTTGTGAAGTATGGAGCGTCATAGAAGTGCGCGCACTGCGGTCAGTCTACCGGTGCGGTAGAACTACCGGAATTGCGGCCACCGCAAGGCAGTGCGCGCACGGCCTAAACGCACCGGCAAGAACCTACGCGGCAAATAAGTTGAACCAAAATGGCCGTCGTTGCTATAGTTACGCGCAGTCCCCCGCTATATATACAGGGTGGGCAAAAAATCGTGGATCAAACGAAACAGGGTGATAGTTGGGGTTATTTGCAGTAAAAAATATGTCTATGGCAGAGTACTCATTTGATCTCCTTAAAAGTTATGAAGATTTGAGTGTTTTTTGAAAAAAATACCAAAATTTGTGATAAATAGGCAATTAAAGTAAAATGGGTACCTATTTAAAAACTATAAATGGTGTTTAGTAGCTTCTAGGAAATGTATCATCACTACAAAAGTATAGATATTAGGTACCATGATTTATGAGTATTGACATTTTTTTCAATATCTTTTAAATCTCACGTAAAGTTACTTGTAACTTTAAAACCCTAGGTACTTTGAAAAAAAGTACTACCACAAAATGACCCATTGTGTTGTCTGATGATTTCAACCACGTAGTTAGGTATAAGTACCTACCAACTTTAGTGACTGCTACTGGAACTTCTGGATGACTAGAGCTAGATGTGCCAAGTATGGGCTAATTTTGTTAGTTTTGATGAGATCTTACCTTCGGATTGGGTGGTGTAACCAGATGGTCTACTTCGGTGACTGCTACTGGAACTTCTGGATGACTAGAGCTAGATGTGCCAAGTATGGGCTCATTTTGTTAGTTATGATGAGATCTTACCTTCGGACTGGGTGGTGTAACCTGATGGTCTACTTCGGTGACTGCTACTGGAACTTCTAGATGACTAGTGTTCCGCTGTTTTCTACAGTTATGTTATCTTTGATTTAGTGTACGTATGTGATTGAAAGTCTCTTCGTTAACTAAGCCTGTTAAAGTATGAAGGAAAATCAATTAAATATGTACACCTTTTTTCATAGTCACACCATACGACCAAAATCCGCCAATTCTCATTTCATAACTTAATAGAAACACTAGTAATAGTGAGTTTTTTATACGATAATGGCTACATTTTTGTGTACTATTAGGTACTAATATACCTACTAATAAGGTTTACTAGTGCATTATTCGGACTGTACTAGTACAGCGCGAACCCGTGTCCGTAAGAGGTCTTTCAACAAGGACGGGTCGATGTTGAAATTAAATAAAACAAGGTGTAGGTATGTGAGATGTGCCGTCTTGTTAGAACCACATGTTGCCCACGTCCATATAGTTTTAATTCAGGCAAAAAGGAATTGTTAATAATTGATCTGTAGCGCCCGCCGTTGACAGTAATGGCCTCGCCATCATCGTTTTCGAAGAAGTACGGACCAATGACGCCGCTGGACCAAGATCCGCACCAAACGGTAACTTTTTGTGGATGCATTACCACCTGGTGAACCTCATGTGGGTTGTCGTCGTCCCATATACGGCAATTTTGCTTATTAACAAAACCATTCATCCAAAAATGCGCCTCGTCGCTAAAGATATTTTTTCGGCCAAAATCAGGGTCCTCTTCCAAACGTTCTGTAGCCCAGTCAGCGAACAAACAGCGTTGTCTATGGTCATTCACTTTGAGCTCCTGGGTCAGTCGGATCTTGTACGGGTGTAGGCCTAAGTCCCGACGCAAAATTCACCAAGTTGAAGTCTGCGAAAAGCCGAGTTCTTGTGCACGGCGAGAAATCGACAGTCTAGGAGTCTCCTGCACACTCTCACGGACAGCAACGATGTTCTCGGCCGATCTGGCATTCCTTTGACGTAAGGGTGTTGGTTGGTTGTTTACCGAACCAGTCATCTCAAATTTGGTCACCAAACGTTGGAGAGTCGACTTTAAAGGGCCACCGCGTCTGCCGTAAAATGGACGCAATGCGCGCAACGTTTGCACTAACAAACACTCATTTTGATAATAAAGTTTTATCATTTGGACGTGCTGCTCAATCGTGTAACTTACCATGGTGATTTGGCATCTGTAACTGAAGAAATTACAACGCTTTTCTCAGATGCCGCCAAAACAACATGGCCGCCACAAACTGTCAACATCGACCCGCCCTATTTATAAAAAAAAATTACCAAAAAAATTAAACCGGCTCCCAAAAACACTGCAAAATAAAAAATAACTTTGATTTCGAGAGTCGGTTTAATTTTTTGGTAAAAAGTTTTTATTTCATAGTTTTTAGTTGGTCGATTTTTAATTTACCTAGTTACAAGAGCCTAAATGTCAACTACTTATATTCATTTAGAAAATTTTGCTTTTCCCAATGTTGGGCCGTTAATATTGTTGAGGAGTTCTCCTGGTGCTTCACCATTAGCTTCACTTCTCCATATACATTGTGACGAGCATATTGTACTTAATAACCACATTCAAGTAATCGAAGCGGAACACATGAAATACTTATTATTCCTACTTATATATTGAGTAGTTCCAGTGGCCATCTGTGGTCTTTATCATCAGGTCCACTTCACAAACGGTGCTTTTCGAATGCAACTACACAAGTTACTATAAAAAATACTCAAATCACTATAGGTGTGCCTATAATGCTTGAAGAGTTCCCTCGATTTCTCCAGGATCCCATCATCAGATCCTGACTTGGTGATAATCGGACCAATTTCGAAGTATAGCTCTTTCAAACAAAAAAAGAATTTTCCAAATCGGTTCAGCCGTCTTCGAGTAATCGGTGATCATTATAAATATATATATATATATACGCGTCGAATTGATAACCTCCTCCTTTTTTTGTCGTCGGTTGAAAAGGCCTTTTATATTCAAACTAATGTCTCAAATTGATGTTAATTCAAGTTACACAAATATCAACTTTATTTTAATGGAGATTAAGTTGATTTTAGAGTGACTAGCACTATAAAAAGTTATAGAAATGTCTGACATTGTAGCGTAAATTGAACTTTAATATGTAGGAATTAAAGTTATTTTAACTCATATTTGTTTAAATTTTTGGCAAATAAATCGCGAATGTATTTATTCTCTTTGTTATTGTTTTCATTATGAAGCAATTTTATATTTAGTTTCCGTAATTTTAGTTCTCTAGTTATCTTTTAACGTAGTTATCGTTTTTTATTTTTTTTGTTAATTTTTTCTCGAATGTTTACTGTACGTAGGTATTTACAACGCGTTAAAAAACATTATTTGCGTTACTTTACAGGACATCAGTCTACATCTATATGTAGGTAATTGTTGTCTTGTATGACTCATACAAGTTAACACTTGTCGCAAATGCGGGAGTTCAGGACACACACCTTAATATGAGAGTATCTAAAATCTAAATATTATAGGTAACACGTGTTTCGGCTACATGTCTGCAATGTCTAGTGTAATAAAGTCAGTGCGCTAGCGATGGTGTGTGTGGTGCTCCATCCAGCACCTACTTAGCACAAGTCTATTGAATAACCATAATAATATGGTAACCCGAAAAAAACCCTTACCTATACTTTATAGGTTATCTTAATGTAGGGTTTTAGGTATAGAACCATCCAAACCACCAACCAATGGGTTATCATAATGTAGGTGTAACCCTTTCACTGGGGTGCTTGTATAAAACCCATTCAATGGGTTATCCATATTGAAGAGATAACCCTTTTAATGGGTTCAAGCCTAAAACCCATTCATAGAGTTACATCACGATAAAGGTAACCTTATAAATGGCTTACCCTTTCAAAGACTTAACTCTTAATCGGGGTTGTACGGTCCCTGATCGTAATTTAACTGTGATTCAATTATTGGTGTACAATAAAGTATATTTTATTTATATTTTATATAAACGCGCTAATTTTCGAAGGTGCTGGTGGATTTGGATGAAATATGGTGTATGGAAGTAACTTGAAGCTTGAGAAAGGTTATAGAATTTTTACCCGACTGCAAAAGAAGGAGCGTCATGTTTTAATCGTGATAAAGACCACGGAAGTGCCCCGCGCGACTGTTAGTTATACATTAAATAATATCACTCCAATATAACGTCGTTTTTTTTTAATACCGTCCGATTTTTCCAAGCTCTGAAGTATTAATTACTATCAATCAAAGACACCATCCATTAAAACGAAATTACTTAATTAAAATAAACTTTGTTCTCTTTTACATCCCAAGTTTCAAAAATCCTAGCGAGTGATGAATATATATTCATCATTTCGCGCCTGATTTGACGAGGACAACGCGTACATGTGTCACCTAGGCTTTGACCAACCTTGGTCCAATATTCCAAATTTTGCTATTTCCTGAAATGTAATAATGCTTTGAATTTAGGGCCATAGCTCGATATAAGCTGATACTCTTATGCGCATGATGCATAGAAATAGTAAAAAAATATATCCCTTGTTCTTATGATGTGAAAATAACGAGCTTGCTTCGATCACTTTTTCGTCTTCGTTCCTGGGTTTTTTGGATCAAGAAACTTCCAAAGAAGGATCACGCTGAAATCAATCTAATCAAGACCTGAGGGAAGTGCTAAAATTATCGAGCTCTCATTTTCCGCAAGCCCGCGCCCCGGGGCGGCCGGAGATCGGCTCGCGATCCCGAATGAATGCACCTTAAATATTTTTTATAGGGGCTTGCGTTTGATTTCCATCTCACCTGCGATAAGCGATGATTTCGTCAAAGATGAAACGTACTTAGCTATGGCAACTTATCACTCTTGACTTAAAGATCCCTAGGTTATAGCTATCAGCAAGTACAGACTCGGCAGGGAATTCCACTCCTTAGTTGTACGCATAATGAAAGTATTCTCTAAACATTTTATGCGCATGGGTGGGATATTCACCATGTAACGATGGCGCATCGCTGTTCGTCTTGTAGTCCGATGATGGGAACGGGCTTATAGGAGTTAGATTGTGTAATTCCATCGCATTTTTCACATCCCTTCAATTCTATTTCATAATTCTGTCAATTACTGCTATACTGTTTAGTGTTCCAAAGAAAATATTTACATGTTGATCAGTGACGAGTAAGATAAAATTTAATTTTATAGTTGTTCATTCATTATAATCCTCAAAGCATGTTTACAAAAGGGCTTTATAGTGGTTGGCATGTGAAAGTATAAAATATGATTTATTACTTCATTTATATGAAGACTCTATGTAGGCATTTCTTTGATAACATTTAAAGTTTGTTTAATTTTTACCCATTTGTACTTATTTATAATTTTTTTTCACTGTCTCTGTATCTTAACTAACCTGTCTGTTTTAATTATTACATTGTATATCTATTTATTAGTGAAAACTTGTAATTGGCCATATTGTATTCATTATTCGTAATCCTTTCTCTGTCTAGCTGTAAGTTTTCCAGACATAATAAAATAAATAAACAGTGAATCCTTGCAAACTCAGTTTTGAAAAGATTTGAACCGCAGGATTCTTAATGAGTTTTAGATTTAAACTGTAGTAAATTATTAATTGTTTAATAATCTAACCGAAACAGTTTTTTTGATAGGTGTTAAATAAAATAATACGTTTATTTTCCGCCACAATTTTATGAAAAAATTTAACAATATGTTATAATTACTAAGGTACTAATTACAATGTTACAATATTCGCTATTACAATATTCTAAGGGTGGACTGGAGCCTAAATTAGGGAAACCCTTTATTTCAGGACTCCAGGTCACTCAACCGAAACAGTATTTAAGTAGCAGTCTTCTTTTTCAAACACCATCATGTTTATTTATAGCTAAAATTTTGACGTCTTTATTTAATCAACTCAACACAATTATGTCGTGTATGGATCTGACACACTTAGTAGTAAACCTAGAAAATTCAATATTGAATATAAAATTATAATTCTACTTAAGTTAGGCAATAACTCTGAGATCTTCTTCTTCGTGAAAACCTGTTCTGTACTTCTTGAGCTAAGCGCAAATAGATAGACAGACGCAGCTAGAGACTTTTTTAATAATATGTAAGGATATTTTTACAGGGTCTTAGGATCTGTCAGAAATTTAATAACTCATTTTAAAGAAAATATAAATTTTAATTTTTTAGGTATAATATGACTAATACTGGCTAGCTAGACAAAGTACGAGGGCTAGTCAATAAGTCCGTGACTTTTTGAATGAAAGGTTTTTGGATTAATTTATATTTTATTTTTCAACGTACTCTCCTTTGAGCGACGCGAGCACTTTGTCCAACGTTTCTCCAATTTTTTTATCCCTTCCAAAAAATAAGATTTGTCGAGGTCATCAAAATAGATATTTGTTTGTGAGATGATTTCGTCATTGGAGTCAAATCTCTTTCCACCAAGCCATTTCTTCAAGTTTGGGAACAAGAAATAGTCACTCGGGGCTAAATCCGGAGAATAGGGTGGATGAGGGAGCAATTCGTAGCCCAATTCATGATTTTTTGACATGGAAACTGCACATGTGTGCACCCTTGCATTGTCCTGATGGAAAAGAACTTTCATCTTGGTCAAATGCGGTCGTTTTTTTATTAAATTCGCATTAAATTGACCCAATAAGTTGGCATAATATTCACCATTGATTGTTTTACCCTTTTGAAGGTAGTCAATATGGATAATACCGCGTGCATCCCAAAAAACAGTCGCCATGATTTTATTGGCAGACAAACCCACCTTGGTCTTCTTTGGCGCCGATTCACCCCGAGAAACCCACTGTTTTGACTGCTATTTGGTCTCTGGTGTGTTGTGGTGGATCCATGTTTCGTCCACGGTTACAAAACGGCGCAAAAAGTCGTCCTTATTGCGGTTGAACAACGCCAAAGACTTGCGAAGTTGTCACACGATTGCGTTTGTGGTCGATTGTGAGCAACCGCGGCACCCATCTTGCGGAAAGCTTTCTCATACCCAAGTGATCATTTAAAATTGTAACCACTGAGCCATGTGAGATGCCTATGGCTTCCATAATCTCTCTCACTTACAATCTCCGATCGGCCAACACCATATCGTGAATTTTTTCAATTGTTTCGGGTGTAGAGACCTCAACTGGGCGTCCAGAACGTTCGGCATCTTCCGTGCTTGTACGGCCACAACGAAATTCTGTGAACCACTTATTTACCATTGAAATTGATGGTACAGAGTCCCCATATTATTTATCAAGCTTAGCCTTGGTTTGAGTGATGGTTTTTTTTTCTCAAAAAATAATGCTTAATGAGCACACGAAATACACTTTTTTCCATTTTAACACGCTTTTATTAGGTCGACCTGTATGTAACTAACTATGTAAAGAAATCTAAGGTAACTAATTTAACCATCTTCCAAAGGTCGTAGCGTAATGAAAATTGGCAGCTGTAGGTAGTTCTGATGACAATACAATAATATGGTACTGTTGAACTGATCTGATGATGGAGCCGGAAGATATGAACTGGAACTTCATGATGGAAAATCGTATCATAGCTGTTTTGGTTTTCTTAGAAAAGTCATGTAATGAACTTTGACCGTGATTAGGTTTCAAGGTCTGATGATGAAGCCGGAAGATAGGCACTGGCATTCCATGAAGGAATATCGTATCATAGTCGTGTTTTTACTTGAAAGAAAGGCCACGTAATGGACTTTGAACACGATCAGATTTCAAGGTTATATTTTCCTTGATTTTTTTATTTTTACCTGCATTTATAAAAGCGTGTTTTTCTAGTGTTTTTTAAACTATTAATTTATTTATTCTTCTCAAAATACGCGGCAGTCTGCTATCAATAGCTGTCAAAGACAAATCTAAAGACGCATCTTGTTCAAATTTTGATAGAAGTCAACTGATAGTCTGTTGCCTGTTGACAGGAGCAGTGTTGCCCTTTCAGTTAAAAGACAAGAAATTAAACAAGTCACGGACTTATTGACCCGCCCTCGTATTGTAATATGTACAGTCAACAAAAGAGATATATCGACACAATGTTAAATAATTTTATGACTTGTTTTCACAACAAATTAATAAAAATACATTATCGTTAAACATGATTTTCGACATATTTTGTTTTACTTAAAACAGTTGAGAGAAATGAAACGTTATTTTAATTTCCATTAGTGTTAAATGCCCTTAATGTAATTAGTGATTCTATGTGCAAGCTAGTTTCTGAAACCATCTGCATGTGGTTAGGTTTCAAGGCGTGTATTCAAATTATATCAATTAATATTGGCAGTATGCAATAATGCACTCTGCACTCTCACGGTTACTTCGTTTCTTTGTTTTTATTATGGAATTTGATGAATTCTTCTGTAGAAGCAAATACGTCATCTGCCAACACTTTAGGTGTGTGTAGTGC
The DNA here is from genome assembly GCA_943138885.2 of Tholera decimalis. Classification (NCBI taxonomy): domain Eukaryota; kingdom Metazoa; phylum Arthropoda; class Insecta; order Lepidoptera; family Noctuidae; genus Tholera; species Tholera decimalis. The sequence continues at coordinate 18,943,120 of OW964563.2, read as the reverse complement.
GGCGAAATGTCCCCCGAAATCGTAAGAAGTAGATCTTACTAGATTCAAGAACTTGTCTTTGAGTATCCAGTCTGGTTGATAGGTGACCTCGTAGAGGAATTTAATTGCTGCCGTTGGTACTTCCGTGGGTATACTGAAATAGAAATTACGAAATGGATAAGTAAACATTAAGTGTCAAACTGTCAATAGCCTAACGGTTAAGGTTGTCGGACTTGTTATCGAGAGGTTAACCCACTCCATACACAAGCATATTTAGCTTAGTTGGAGGAGATAACAAAATTGCTAGTAATTTGAATGCCACCCACATTGCTAGTTCTTTTTTTTAATAAATTAGGTAATAAAACAGAAAGTTTATGATATGACGGATTTTTTAAAGAAGGCAAAGACTAAGACAGTCTGCGTTTAGAGATCTTCATTTCAAAGCTGAAGCCGTGTAAATATAAACCGGACACGGAAATAACATTTCATATTGTTTCGAATCGAAATCGAATCGTCACTATTCATATATTTATAAATATATGAATAGGGACGATTCAATTTTAGAATATTTAAGTTAGTTTCCAAAACTTAAAACTCCAACTTACTTTTGAAAAATCTTAATTTCTGGATGATAGAATCCTTCCGCGTAAAGTCTCATAGAAGTGACAATACACTCGTTAATCCACGTTATGGTCACTGTGTCCAATACATCATCTATGTCGAGGTTTTCCAACCCTCCGTGGGGTGTGTCCAATTGGTCTCTGTTACTGCAAATGGCCATTTTCTCCATCATATACGCAGCTAAACCCGCTGGCGAATCTGTGAGGGCGACTCCTGAAAAAAAAAAATCATAATATACATATTACATAATAGAATAAGCAGTCGCGCGGGGAGGCCCCCCGGCTTCGCTCCCGTCGACTTTATCACGATACTTCAAGCTTATTTGGTACTAATACACCCAGTAGTTTCGAAGATTAGCGCATTCAAACAAACAAACTTTTCCGCTTTATTTTATTTCTATGGATACATATAATAGAAGTTCCATTATTGCCAAGAACTATATACTTACAAGGTGTTTTAATATCCAATAACTCTAGGGTATGAATGAGACCATATCAAAGAATCAACTGGCAGAATTAGTTTTCTATTACCATTTTTTTGCTTTCATTTTTCATAAAAAATAGTTGGACAAAGTCACAATTATTCATGTGAAAACACCCTTATGTGAAATATGACAACGTCGCAGTTTCTTAACTTTAAATATGTATGAATGATTGATAAGAATGATTTGAATGAAAATGAATTACTCGTATTTATTAATGAAACTTAGATACCTACACGCATCGAGAGGTTAGTATTTTGATGATTTATGATATCTTAAAATTTATGCATTTTTACAAGAATAAAACCCCAGTGTTATGGGATAAAAAAACAGAGAGGATTGACTCTAATTTAAAAGTATCTTAAAATATATGCATAATAAATGCACGGTATTATGTTTGTTTATATGTTTACATTGGGTAATCTCTGAAACTATCTATGTAATTAATTATATTACAGTTGCTAAGATGTTGCTCAAACTAAGTTGGTACAAACTATTCTTCAGGAATTTGATTACCCTCGCCCTTTTGAATAAAATGTAATTGGATCAAAGTATCATTTTTTTTTTACTTAATCGTGGTTTTTAGGCCAGGTATTTGGACATCGGGCACGCCGCAATTGCGGCGGTAAGACCCCTCTTTGAGGAGTGGCTAGATCGGCGTCATGGCGTCCTGACCTACCGCATGACGCAGGTCCTCACCGGACACGGAAGTTTCGGGAGGTACCTGTGTCTGATGGGAAAGGAGGAAACGCCTGGGTGTCACCACTGCGAGGGTCGCCCTGAGGACACCGTAGAGCACACGGTGCAAGACTGCCCCGCCTGGGCAGAGCACCGACGTGTCCTCACGGCGACAATAGGCGGAGACCTCTCGCGCCCGGCCTTGGTCGAGGCCATGCTGCGGGGCGAGAGGGAGTGGAAAGCCGTCGCCTCCTTCTGCGAAGCAGTCATGCTTCCGAAGGAGGAGGCGGGCCGCGTGAGGGAGAGGATGGCGTCCTCCCTCCAGCCCAGCCGCAGTGGTAGACGCCCACGGCGTCTGACGTCGGCCGACGATCTCCGGCCACCGTAGGCGCGGGCATGCGGACAGCGAGTAAAGGGCAACTCGCTGCCCGACCATGGACCATGCCCGGGTCGACGGCGCGTCGTGTTCCACGCGCGCCTCAAAGAGCGTCAGCAACATGACGAGGCCCCCTCTGCAGAGGGCCGAAGCCCGCCGGGGTCGTGGGACTCATCCCGTTACCGTGGCCCCGGTATGTAAAGGCTTATTGAAGGAACACCGTGGATTTTAGTCAGTAAAAGTCTGACAGTCCCTCCCACCCTGCCCGGAGTGGGAGGACTTATTTGATAATTTTAAAAAGGTATTTGGACACTAGTATTTGTTATGTTTGCTATTGTTTCTTTTGCTTTAGATAACTGAAAACCTATAAGATGGATTATATATAACATTTTAGTTATTATTCTTTCGAGTTCTGTTTGACTGGTTTTTATAGGTACTTAGGTAGTTATTTTGGGTCTGATAGTTTAGGTGCAAGCAGATTTGTGTCTCCAAAATATTCATTATAAGTACAAGATACCTGACATAAGTACCTTGTGCAATAGATTGTTTCTATCATAATTTAATTATCATATTTTCTTACTTACCAATAGTATCAGGCTTCGTAGATTGAATATGGAAATATCCACTTTCTCTTATTAGGTAACTTATATGATTTTTCAATGGGTAAACTCTTTCAGGGCGATCTGAATCTATTAAACTTGGAAACAGAGATCCGATCAGTAACTTAAAGTGACTAATTGGTCTTGAAGATATTGGCATGTTACAGTGATATCTGAAAAATAATACAAATATTAGTAAGAATAAAATAAATAACATAATTATTATAAGGAAGATCTCGTAATATCAGCGATAAGGCTGCCATTGTAACCATAGGTTAAACAAGAACGCAAAAATGGCGATAAAAGTGTTTTATAACTAATTTTCCAAATAAATATAATTATTTAAATGTTTTTAAGCATGTCTTTTTGAATTATTGGTGTGCAACAAAGTCTATGTTGCATCTATGTATCTATAAATCCAACAAAGGTCCAAAGGTTGACTGGTAAGAGAAGTTCGCCTATGTTCCATTACACCACATAAAAATGATGTTAATAAATGAAGCATGGTTTTGTGCCGGTTAGGGAATCCAGACTAGGCGTTTTATCTTGAACATTCCTCAGTCGAGTCTGTTCTAATTTAGGGTCTGAAATAACCCTCAGAATTACAGCACTTTCTCGAATCGCTTCTGTATTTGCATTTGAATATAATTTGTAGCCAAACATTTTTGACATATATTTATATAAGATTATGGTTACCACGGTAAGATAAGATACGAAATTTATACAGCAATTTCAGTTATCAACTAATCTCATACTGGAAAGTTTGGCTATCAGATAATGAAAAAAATATATAAAATAGGTACTTTACCCCAAAATATTTTCGGGAAATAGGGTTGCCATATGCGTAGCGCTCTGCGAGCCCCAGTCTCCGGCTTGAATGTAGAACTTTTTGTGACCAAGTCGCAACATTAAGTTACGCATTATTATTCCAATCTGCAATGGGTTTAAACCTGGCTTGTTTGTTCCCTGGAAAAACATAAGCATAGGTACTTGAATGGCCGATTGTGAACATTAAGCATTTTTTTTGGAGATAATAAATTAATAGAACAACCTTATATAAAAGTAAATTTTATTGAATCAACCAAAGTTTATTTTAAGCCTTGTTGTGTAGAAAAACAAAAAATTTGGTTCTCTTTAGAAGGGGGCAAACAGTAAATATCTTGTATTTGTTGTTGTAATGACATCTTCTCTTGTTGATGAGTTGTTGGATACATGTTTGCGATATTCGGGTGGGGCAGAGTAAAATTGATATCATTTTCAGTGTAAAATACGCTTAAACTAGTATTGTTCAGTTGGTATTAGTTCTTAATTTTAAATGTAAATTAATGGTCAGATTTCTGAATGAAACAATATGTTTATATTTTAATAATATAATCATTTACATTATATCAAGTTGTAATAATATCAGATAAATTCGTAACAGATATATCCCTATCTATCAATGAAGTACGATATTAGCGTCATTGCCTTCTACCTACAAACAAAATAGGTATGCTTTAAAACGACACGTGTAACGAACGCCCAATGTATTTGGGATGACCAGCAATATAGAATTCAAGGATTTATGTGATGGCGTTTTCTTTTTAAGGCTACCAGGGACCACTTTAATACTTACCATCTTGAAATATGGAAATGCCTGTAGGTATTGTAATTTCAAATTTGTGTACATATTTGGTCATTCTATATTAAGGAAAGAGGACCATTATGTTTTACTACAGTTGTGTTGACAAAGTAAAAAAAAATCTTTTATATTTGTAACATTTACGTTGTATTGAAGATGTCGGTCGAGATAGTCACATTTACACATTTCTATAAATACGTCGGTGTTTACTCTACTCGATTTTATTATAATTAAAATAAACTTTTCTTACCTCGGAAAACCCGTAGCCGGGTAAGTCTGCAGCCACAACTTCGAAGACGAATTTATATCCTTCTTTCGGTGTGGTCAACATTGGAATAACTTTGTCGAACTCTTTGGACGAACTAGGCCATCCATGTAACATGAGCAGTGGGAGGACTTCAATACCTTTATTCGCTTTAGGCTTTACGTGTATGTAATGTAGGTCCAATCCCTGTATTCTCGTTTTGTAATGAGGAAATCTATTCAACAGTTCTGCTCTCTTTTTAAAATCATACTTATCGACCCAGTAGACCAAAATCTTTTCTAAGTAGTCGGTGTTCATTCCGTACTCGGATTGAATGCCTTCTAGGGGTTTTGTCAACCTCCGCCTGTTCTTTATTCTTTGTTTCAAGTCTGAGATCATCTGTAATCGTAAGATTGGAGCTTTATAGTAAGATATATACTGGCTATGTTGGTAACACGAGAAAATGGGCTCAGTAATCGGCTTTAAAAATTAAAGTCATTATGTTTTTATCAACTAAATACTTTAGCTGAGTCTGCAAAAAAGTCAGACATTTTTTGTTGAATGTCTGACTGATCTGACTGTTTTATTGTTTGTTTAATAATATTTTCTATCACGTACGGATTTTGTGTGGTCAGTGTTAATATGGTTTCTATATTTACCGTATCATTAAAGTCGATCTTGAAAGGCCTTATAGACTCGTCTTGCTTCTCGGATCTGACGCCGGTTCCCCACCATTTCTGAAGATCTAGCTCTGGCCGGTCAGGTACTTTATTTATCATGAACTTAACACCTATAAAAATGGCCACCACGACTACAAGCGCTGATGAAAGTAATAACTTCATCTGAAAAATAAATTAAAAGTAATATAAGTGCGCCATTCATGACCTCGAAGTAATATGAATTACAAGGAAAAACAGTGATTTTTTGATGCACGTCAATATATTTCAAGGTAGTCTCCGCTACCTAAGGGTACCTATACAATAAAAGATATGACAGCTAATAGTTTAGAAAAATATGTATTGTTAATTCCGCCTAGAACTTCTTATTCTTGGCGGAATTAACACTAGATATTTTTCTAAAGTATTACTTTGGTATGGATTCCCGAAAAGTGGTTCCCGCTGATTTCATTCCGGACATGAGAGCTTTAAAACGTTTTTGATTTTTTAGGCTAGCCGAGCCTAAACGGTTATGTCTGTTGTTCACAACTAGCTTTTTGGAGACGACACTGGATGTAGTGAGCGCCTTAAATTCAGCTAGATTTGGTCTGGGTGAGGCCTTAGCGTTTTCTAAGAAAAACAGACAAATGATAGTACCTACTTCCAATCTATTTTCGTAACCAAACTATAGGAAAATCATCATAACTTAAAACTATTATGAAGTGCCAGGATTTTAATGTATTCTATGGACTTTTTACACAAATGACTTGTGCTGCCTGCAAATGTTAAGACTCTCGAGTTTATAATGTATCTAGTTGTAGCTTCTGCAAAGTTGCCTATACTAAATAAATAGCCATAGCCTTTGTTTTGATAAAAGAAACAAGTGAACTCTTTCTTTGCTGAATGCTGATTTAAGAGTGAGTATGTAATACCTATAGATCTACTATGTATACAATGGTTATTTGTTATACAAGATTGCAAAGTTGCTTTTTAACCGCGTGCTCAATTTTTATGACCGAGCAAGCGAAGGATACTAAAATTTAGAATCCTGAGCGTTAGCGAGGGAATCAAAAGAGCATGAGGTGAAAAATCTTTGCACTCGAGTGCAACACGTAACTTTTCATCCCACCTCAGCGAGGAAAAGACTAAATGCAAAAAAAAATGGCGCGCAAAGCAAATTAAGAAAAGTAAGTACACCAAGAAGGTTCCAGAGTCTGAGGTTTTAACAAATTAAAAAAATTGTATGATAAATTCGGCCTCATGGAGGTAGAAGTAAATAGGTTTAATGATGTTTTGAATTCACAAACTTTTATCCTCTAGCGGATAAAAACGGCTTTTGCACTCACATATCGAAGAGCAAAAATACTCTTTCCGAGATGGGGGGATGAAAATAGTTTATTTTTTTGTAAGTATATAGCCGTAATATTTAATACTCGCTTCTGCCCGCGATTCGTTTGCATGTGAGGGTTTTCATAGTAACCTATGTAGTATATTCCAAGATTCGAACTGAATGATCCGTTCAGTAGTTTTTGCGTAAGAGTGACAAACGTCCATCATCACAAACTTTCGCATTTATAATATTAGTAAGAGTAAGAAGTAAAACTAGCTGTGCCCGTGACTTCGTTTGCGTAGAAGTCAATATTATATAAGCGATTTTCCCCAATAAATCCCGAACCCGTTGGAATTCCGGAAAAGTATTCTATATGTTGCCCTATTACCTCCTCTATATTGTAGTGAAAGTCGCATTAAAATCTGTTCAGACGTCCCCGAGATTAGTCCGGACAAACACAAAGGGAGATAGACAACAATTCATAACTATAAGCACTTGAGAAAACACATTTTAAATCACATTGAGACACAATTTTATTTTTATGTTAGTATAAATAAACTAATTGTTGTACCTATCTGATACTAGCATTTAGCCCGCGACTTCTTCCGCTTTGATTTCGAAATAATTTATAGTCTAAGTATACATATTATATAACACTAACTAAATAATGCACGCACCAATGAAAAAAATGTAGAATTGGATTATTAGTTCCGGAGATTACCCCTACATACAAAGTAACATTTTTTTTTTAAATTTTAGGTAGTGTAGATAAAATAAAGACACCATTAAATAAATAAAAACTATTAAAACTTATAGATCTCAGTAAATATATGTATCATCTATGCTTATAGATGCTGTCAATTAATGACAAATCTGTAATTGATTTTTGCAATCTTCTATAATATAATAAATTAATAGTTTAAAAATCACTAGAAAAACACGCTTTTATAAATGCACGTAATGCACAAAACAAAAAAATTGTTCGCGCTTTTCCTTTTTTTTGGTAGTCTCCTGTGTTGCTGTTTCTTTTTTGTAGTTTTTGCCATATTATTCCCACTAGTAGTGAACAATTAAACGGTCGATCACCCCAGAGGATTTGAAAGTGACATCTATAAAAAAATAAATCTATGGATTACGAGGTAATTCAAAAAAGGTAAGAAAACCGATAACGGATTTTCTTTAGGTTTGTTATAACCTTGAAACCTGATCGTGTCCAAAGTCCATTACGTGGCTTTTTTCACAAGTGCAAACACGACTATGATACGATATTCCATCATAAAATGCCAGTGCCTATCTTCCGGCTTTATCATCAGACCTTGAAACCTAATCGTGGTCAAAGTTCATTACAAGACTTTTCTAAGAAATCCAAAACAGCTATGATACGATTTTCCATCATGAAGTTCCAATTCATATCTTCCGGCTCCATCATCAGATCAGTTCGACAGTACCATATTATTGTATTGTCATCAATACTACATACAGCTGCCAATTTTCATTACGGTACGAGCCTTGGAAGATGGTTAAATTAGTTACCTTAGATTTCATTACATAGTTAGTTACATACAGGTCGACCTAATAAAAGCGTGTTAAATAAAAATGAATCGCTAAATGTGTTGAAAAGCGCAAAACACGAAAATGGCTGGACCGATTTGGCTGATTCTTTTTTTTTTTTTTGGTTTTGCCTGGAGAAGGTTCTTATGAAAAAAAAGTAAGAAGGTCTCTAGGGTAGGGATAGGGGTAGGTTAGGGTAGGGGTAGAGTAAGGTATGGGTAGAGTATCGGTAGGATAGAGGTAGTGGTATCGGTTGGGTAGAAGTAGGATACCACGCGAACGATGTCTTGGCGGGTCAGCTAGTCGGTTATATATATATAATAACACGTTTTTTTTTCTTTTCTAAAATTTATTTGTTGTCATGCCGATGGTTCTTAACTGAGAACTTCTTTAGAAATAAGTACCGAAGTACAAAAGTCTTTGTCGTTTTAGGGTTCCGTAGCTGAATGGCAAAAAACGCATCCCTTATAGTTTCGATGTCTGTCCGTCTGTCTGTCCGTCCGTCCGTATCTCACAGCCATTTTATTCCGAAACTATTAAGACTATACATGTGAAACTTAGTGGGTAGATGTACCGCGTGAACCGCTTTCCGATTTTAAGAAAAAAAATAAAAAATATTTAAAATAAAGGAGGGTCCCCATACATGGAACTAAAACTGAAAATCTTTTTTTTTTCATGAAACCTATGCGTGTGTGGTATCTATAGACAGGTCTTTAAAAATGATATAAGGGTTTCTAAAACCACTTTTTCATAAATTCAATCTTTTAATTTTTAATAAGCTTCCAAAGTGGTAAAATGTGTCCACCCCCTCTAACTTCTATAATAATGGAGTGAAAAATCTAAAAAAATATATGTCTGTAGATCTTAATGTACACTTTCAAACAAAATTGGTTTGAACGAAATCGGGTCAGCAGTTTTTGAGATACAGCATATTTTCTAAAACCGCAAATATAACTTTGTAATTCATACAAACACTATGAAAAACAAAGTTATTTAGCGTAGTTGTAAAAATGTAAATAAGCTAGTTTTAAGAAATACTTTAAGGTTTTTTTTTATGCATCAAATAAATATACATATTATATTATTATAGTTACTACGGAACCCTTCATGGGCGAATCTGACTCGCACTTTGCCAATTTTTTTAAATCCGTACTGGTCATGTGAGAATTATGTAGGTTAATGACTGAGATTATTTTTTGAAAAAAGGACTACACAAATTTGTGAGTACAGATAGAAGTACCTATTGTATCAGACGGTTTCTTTACCACTCATCTCATCAGATACGGATCTCTTAAATATACCTACTAAAAAATATAATAATTTAAATCTTATCTCGATACGTAGATATTTTGCCACTTCGTTGATTTAAAATAAAAAAAAGATCATTTTGTGCCGTCTTTTTTGTTACATTTCAACTCTCCTTTTTCAACAACAAATTTCTTCCAGCAGACCTGCGACTGCTGGAAGAAATTTCTTAGGAAATAAGCAGCACCTTTGTGCCCTTTTGTCTGTATTTATATGTTCTTTTTCTTTTGTAAGTGTCACGTGTGTACATAAATAAATAAATAAAGTGATACAATTTCACCTACTTAAAATTAAAGCATTAAGTTATGACCTTGTCAAATTGACCAGAGTACCTTCAAACATATAATATACTAGTACTCACGCGGGGCTTCGCTCCCGTGGATTCTATCACGGTAAAAACATAACTCTCCTTTTTTGCAGTCGGGTAAAAAGTAGCCTATAACCTTCCTCAAGCTTCAAGCTACTTCCATACCAAATTTCATCCAAATCCACCCAGTACTTTCCAAGATTAGCGCGTTCAAGCAAACAAACAAACAAACAAACAAACTAACAAACTTTTCCGCTTTATAATATTAGTATAGATAGGTATGTCATAAAGACATCAACGAAATGGAAAGAGAACTTGAATTGGTTTTACATTGTTATTTTTATGATACGCTAAGTAATGTAACGATTACTATATTAGTTGAAATTTGAAAGATTAAAATACGTGTTCATAAAATGTTTTAAACATGTGCAAAACAACTTAAATTTATGTAAAATTTTTAAGTGTCGAATAAGTGAAAATTTACTTATTTTACCGATAATACAGGTACGAGGATGAGTACATATTATCTTTTTTGGGTGAATTATGACCGCACTACTTTTACTTTAATTTCAGCGTCAGACCAAAATGTAAGTCAATTACTTATTGAAGCTCTACAAAACACTTTCACTCATTACATTGCATAACAATACGTTTATCAATCGAAATATTATGACTCACTTTTATGTTATTCGGAACACTACTCGCTTAAACATTACCACTTGAAGATCACATAAGAAAAAAAAAAGTATACTAATCAATCATTAAACTTAAAAAAATACGTGTTTTAATTGTTTGCACATCGCACGTGCGGTGTCGGCGATCACCGAAATCATATTGTGAATCTGTTATAAGTGCTCGCGGCGTTTTTAGTTCGCCGTACCGACCGGCGATCGGCGACCGGTAAACCCTCGGCCTTGACATTATTAAGCCCTTATTGAGTGTTAAATTTACGTAGGTACTGGTAAATGAATAAATTGTCTAACCCCTTAGGAACTGAGTGTCTATAGAAACAAATTAAGTGATTAGATTAACATACGCCTGGATCAGGAGCGAATCACTGTTTTTGTTTTCAACTTTTCTGTAGACAAGCACCTCGTTTGCTTGTAGGTTACTTTGTGACATTACATCAATTATTTCAAGCGTATGCAGCTATGGATTAACAATAAACAGGATATTATATTATAATACGCTTAAAATAAGGGTAGATGTTGTACCAGTTCGTTTCTCGATGTCATGATAGTGTTATTGTTTAGTTTTGGGTGTTTGGAATATTTCTGTTAAACGTATAATAACAACCTCCTTATTTTTCTATATTTTGTCTATTGATGCCTATTAATTACAATCACATGTTTACATATTTCTCATTTGCTAAGAAATGCGATAAAAAATCGACACGAGATTGAGCGTTTCCTTTACCCATGATAAATTCACTGCCGCTATAATCTAAATTATTTCATAATGTATTGTTGATTTATTTGGAATGTCAATTGTAGTGTTAACGCGAAAATTTGTACCTATACACATGTCACGCTCTGCAACTGTTTGCTTTGCCGTCGATCGTCTGCATATCACGATATCAAACGGATTATATTTAGGATATTCTGATTATAAAAAAAAATATAAAAATTAGCTTCGTAGGTACTCTAATAATTCTTTACTTATCTCTCTCGAGATACCTATACGTAATTATGGGAAATAAAATATGTACTTTTGTATGTTGACACAAGTCGGTTATCTAAATTTGATTGTTTGATTATAAAACTATTTTTAATTCTGAATACATATTGCATTCAATTGACATTGTTTTGCAAATATAACATCACGCCTGCATTCTGCGAAGGCTTAGGCAGTAGGTATATAGTACATACCTATAGTCCACTCACAATTCACTAGTTACCCGACTAGAAAAATACCCTTACAAACAAAAGCTTGTAAAAATTATGGTTTCATAAAGGTTTATATGTGTTCTGATTAAGCCAGAAACTCTAATAGTGTTATTTTATAAGTCTATTTAAGTTTTAAGAGCATTCATACTTGTAACATTATTCTTATAGACGTATATAAGAAAACGTTATATAATATTAATAAGAGCAGTGGCATTATAAGCGCCTTTTACAAGTCTAATGGCCTTTGATTCTTAATTAAAACTTATAAATACATTTTATAAGTACATTCAATCTTAGAAGTGACTATACTGAGTGTTTTATTAGACTTTTGTAACACGAATGTTTTAAAAGTGTGATTTATCTCACCTAAGACATATTAAAGATAGAAGCACTTTAAAAGTCCTACATGTGTCTTAAACAATTCTCTATTAAGAGTTATTTATTTTACTTGTTGTGAGTGACATTAGAAATTGTTATAAAATCAGGTACATTGAATTAACGTTGTGGATTAACTATTTACTTGTACAGTCGGCCAAGAAAGTGGTGTACCACCCTAAGGTTGAATATCGCTTGCAGATTCATAGGTGATAAAGATTAGTTTCGCTTGCAGATCGATCTGACAACTTCTATTGCTGTCTTTATCTGATTATTGATAACGACTATTACTGTTTGTAACGTGACAGCTGTTCTTAGTTTCAACTTGATGGAACCAATGACGTCGTAAAATCAACGGCGGGGGGCTGTAGATTTTGATGACAAAATTGTATCTACAATTTCAGAATTGTAATCAACAAGTTACATAAAATTGTAAAGGCACAAGGCGAGTCCACAAACCTACAATTTCTGTAAACTTGTAATTACAATATCAATAAAAAACAAGCTAAAAATAGATTTATCCTTTTATTAAATTTCTACAATCAATTTTAAAATACTTATAACAAACAAAAACATAGCATATATAGTAATATTTAGAAGATATTGAAAATTTTTAAAAATTAGAAACGGGTGTAACCGCCGTTGGCCTCTATAACCTCTAAAAGACGAGACCTCATTGAACCAACAAGCCGTGAGCAAATATCGGTTCCCCGCATTTCCTCCCAGATATAATTACAGTGACTAATAAGAGCTTGTTTGGTTCTTTCATTTTGATGGGACCATCGTTGGACCATAAGGCCCCAAAGATTTTCTATCGGGTTGAGGTCCGGCGATCTTGAGGGCCACTGAATTACCCTTACGTCAGTGTGTGAACGAAACCAGGCTCTTACGATCCTCGCATTATGAATTGAACAATTATCTTGAACAAAATCAAATTGTGGCACTTCGTTCTCCGGGTAAACATTACGGACTGTCGGTAGCATTGCATTCTGAAGCACGTCGATATAATTTACAGCCGTCGCTCGAGGAGGTAGAGAACACAATTCTCCTACACCATCCGTACTCATCCAGCCCCAAATATTTACGGAAATTCGACCTGATTCTCTATTTGGGATTACATGATCATCTTTATACCGTGTTGAATTATATCGCCAAAGGTGAAGACGTCCATGCTGACTGGATTTAAACGTTTTTTCATCACAAAACACTGTATTAGACCAATCAAACTCTAAGTGCTCTCTGGCGAAGTTCAGACGAGCAAGTCTGTGAGCATCCGTCAAATATATTTTCTTGGCGTAATGCCTGTGGTGCAACCCCATGTAATGTAGATGATTCCTTATTGTTTGGGCACTCACATCGAACATCTCCGCAAAATGTTTTGTGGGCTTAAAACCATTGATTTCATATTCCCGTCTCATGAATTCTCTATCGTTATTGGAGAGTGCAGGCCGGCGACCACTTCTTCTGTGATCCAACAAACTTCCCTCCTCTCCTTCACGACGAATCCAAAAGCGGACAGAACGCCTCGATATATTCAAATTCCGGGATATCGCACTGATACTGCTTCCCTCATTAAATTGGGCAATTATTTGTGCTCTTTCGGCAATGGTCAAGTTGGCAGGCATTGAGATGATTTTATATGCAGTTGATTGAAAAATAACACGGAAAATATATCGATTTTTTGCATATATTTGACAAAATGTCAATTGTCAGTTTTCTTTTTCAAATGGAATTCGGTTGTCTAAATAGTTTTTATTACTTTTGTTTGGAAACATTTCAATTGCTTTGTAGAAACTAATGTCCTTTTCATTTATACTAAAGGTTAAAATGTCATGTACTTATATGTGACATATGACGTATGAATACTAAATACATAGGTTTACGTCATGATAATGTTGTCTCTTTCAGTAATATCTTTTTATAACGAACCTTGTTGTAATTTTCGATGACCGGGAAACTAAATCAAAACTGGTACACCACTTTCTTGGCCGACCGTACCTATAACGACTTCGTTGTTTGGTTTGCTTTTACTTATTAAGGAACCCTAAAATTATGAGAAGTATGGCCAGGGGCGGATCGAAAATTTGTGGGGCCCTGGACTAAAACTGCTCGGAGGCCTCTTAATTATTCAACTAATTGTCATTTTGTCCAAATAAGTGGTATACCGTATTTTCTTCAAATAGAAAAAAGTATTAGGTAGTAGGACTAAAAATGGATTAAATTGAATTTATTTAATAAGAGTTCGTGTTTACCTCGATCACGTGTGATGATGGTGATGGACCGATCCCGGTATATTGTAACATGGCCATTATCAAAAACTCAGTCGGGCACATACCTATAGAGCCTTATAGTACGGCACTTCCGATTCCACAAGAGAATATTTCAGAGCGAGTTGCTGATATATTATCTTGGCTGCAAGGTTGTGCCTGTGCGAGTACTCTCCATTAGCAATCGTTCCATCCTTCACAATAAATTTCCGGTAGTTATTCGTCATGATAACTTCGTCCATAATTGCAAAGATAAAACCTTCGGTTTCCTACTTGATCTGCGTCGGGCTCATGTAGGGCCCGGAAAAAACGTCCATGAAGCTCCTTACTCTGCCATATCCTGCGATCGTTAGTGTCTAGCACTGCAGGTTTGTGCCAGTTCTCATTAGCCGAGGAGAGCGGGGTGAGTCCCTTATCCACCGTTACTATATCTCGATGCATACCCACTTCGGAAGCAAGGAAATATTATTATTATTCCATTTAATACGATTAGACGAGCGAGCCCAGAAGGTGCCCTTTCACTCTTGCTTTAAGGGTGGCAGACGGGTCATATGTGGAAGGGACTACAGAAGCTGGCGGGGAGTTCCAAACCTTGGACGTGCGGGCAATAAATTTAGAGGAGAATCGCTTTATATTGACCAAGTGAGGATGGTACCCTGCAGTACGTCTGGTATCTGGTAGTGATTTACTGATGTAGTGTAAGGGAGATGGAAGAATCAGGTCTTTATTTAGTACTCTGTACTAGTATCGTAATTTATATAAGTACACACAATATTTATTGGATATTGGATACAACAGTTATTGGACGACCTTTCTGAAAATTACTTGTGCTAATCATAATAAATGATAAGAATTATTGACAAAAGATTTAAACAATCACTTGTTCGAATTTTTTGTCGTATATTTCTATTCGATATACGCCATCTTGGTGAAAAAGCTCTCCGCTTCACAGCTAGTGATTGGTAATGTCAAAATAATAAATACTTATGATGGTATAGCATAATAGCAATTAGTGAAAATATAAACAACTTTATTTTCAAAAATGAGATGATTTCATCTGAGTACATTAGATCTTTACTATTTTTATTTCTATTAATCAAAGTAATCACATATGCAATCGATGCATCTTTGCCAACGCTATGGTAGCTTATTGATGCCCTTCTCGAAGAAATCAGCTGGACGGGAGGCAACAAATTCCTCAATGGCATTTTGTACTGCCCCTTGGGTATTTAATTTTTTTCTCGCCAAGAAGTAATCCAAATTCTGGAAAAAGTAGGAGTCTGTTGGCGCAAAGTCTAGCGAGCACAGCGGCGCATGGCGGAGAACTTCCAACCCCAGCTCTTGTAACTTGTAGACCGTCTGCTGTGTAGTATGAGGTCGCATGTTGTCGGGCAGGAGCAGCGGAGCCGAGCGATTGACCAAAGCTGGTTGGAGATGTGCGAGTTTCTGCATCATTGTGTTCAGTTCTTCACAGTAAACTTCTGCACCCTGTTTGGTAAGAAGCTGTGATGAGTTACCCTGGCGTTAGACCACCAAACAGGGACCTTCACATTTCAAGGATTCAGTTTTCGTTTAGGGAATTGTTTAGGCGCTGAACCAGGATCCAACCAATTTGCTGAGCGCTTGCGATTGTCGAACAAGATCCATTTTTCGCCGCAGGCAATAAAATTCTTTCGTTTCTGTGCCTGTGGAGCAGTGCAAGTCACGTCTCGATGCATACTTCGCGCTGACGATCATTGAGTTCGTGGGGCACCCATTTGTCAAGCTTTTTGACCTTGCCAATTTGACGCAAATGGACCATTGTTTTAATGCTAGCGTCGAAAGCTGCTGCTAATTCAGCTGTACATACATATGTACAGCTGAATTAGCAGCGTATTTAAAGGCGAATGTGGGAGCTGATGATACTCAATCTATGTAGATTGTCATTATCGGCCAAAGTTTTTGGACGACCACGGTATTCATTTTTCAGGTCGAAATTTCCAGTACGGAACCGAGTAAATTAAAAAGAGTGACGCATTCGTTTGTAGTGTTCGTTTCGTAAACGTTAAATTTGTATTTAGACGACAAGAACAAAATTGCGGCGGTACCACACGACGCGAGGCATTGCGCTGCGGGTAGTTCCTTGTAACAAAACGCCCTCTCTAGCTAAAAATACTGAATACCCGATTCTTGACAAGCGACAAGGTAATTCCCTGCTTCGTTCTCGATAGTCGCGCATACAGATTGATCGATTACGGCACTGCCAATATTACGTTTTAATTTTACATATTTTCGATATTTGTTAATCTATATATATTATATAGATTAACAAGTTATTGTTTTAATGAGCACTAAAGGCCCCCCCCCTTTATATCCACGGGACCCTGGGCTGCAGCCCAAATAGCCCATAGGTAGTTCCGCCCCTGTATGGCCGTGTAGACAATGATTTTAGTTTTAATTTGACTTTTACGAGTACGATATAAACCTAACACAAGAATAGTAGACTTATATTGTTCTGAAAAAGCACTTATGAGTCGTGGTTGATCGTAATGGTGATATTTGATATTATTTCACAAATAATCAAAATAATATATAATAAAAAAACACATTTTTGAAAAGGCCCGTGAAAATACTGTTATTCAAATTTCAAAATAATCGAGAAAAACTACTTTGCAACCTAATAATCGCATAAATGGTCTGTTGGTCTAGTGGTCAGTGGCCCTGACTGCTATGCTCAAGGTCGTGGGTTCGATTCCCACCCAGGACAAATGTTTGTGTGATGAGCACGATGATTTGTTCTTTGTCTGGGTGTAATTTATCTATAATATGTATGTATTTAAAAATATATATGTATGTTTATCAGTTGTCTAGTACTCATAGCACAAGCTCTGCTTAGTTTGGGACTAGACGGCGTTGTGTAAGAGTTGTGGAATATTATTATTATTTCATTTATTCAATCTATATACATATTAATTACATTTTTAAATATTAATAAAAAAATATATAAACATTTAAAAATATAATAAATAGTAGTCCACCGGTATCGGGAACAGAATCCAAGCTACCGGTGGTCAGGGCTCCATAGAGAGGAACCTCCTCACAATACGCGCCGTTTCCAGAAGTACTGCTCTCTGGATCAAGCCCTTGATCCAGCAGCCTAACGATAGCCTCCTTAGATGTTGGTCGAGGCTCTTGGCTATTATACCATTGGCTGTGACGACTATCGGCACAATGATTGCTGTCTCCACATCCCACATGTCGACGACCTCGCGCGCCAGGTCAAGATACTTATTTTTTTTATCTATCTCAGCTTTCACGAGGTTCTCGTCATGGGGGACTGCTATATCAACAATCATTGTGCGACGCTCTAATCGGTCTATCACCACTATGTCAGGCTTATTGGCAACAATAGTCCTTTCAGTAATGATAGACCGATCCCAATACAGTGTAATATTGCCATTTTCGAGAACTGGGTCGGGCACATACCTATAGTATGGTACTTCTGATTCCACAAGATTGTATTTAAGAGCAAGTTGCTGGGGAATAATCCCGGCTACGAGGTTGTGTCTATGCAAATAGTCTCCGTTAGCCAGACGAGAACAACCGGAGATAATGTGACGAATGGATTCTCCCGGTTTGTGACATGCCCGACATATGTCTACGGTACCATCCTTCACAATATATATTTCCGATAGTTATTCGTCATCATAACTTCGTCCATAATCGCACAGACAAAACTTCGGTTTCCCCGAAGAGGTCACCAAAACGTAGCCAGGCTACGGACGCTAATAAATCTACTTCAGACCCATGAAGGGCTCGGTAATAGCGTCTGTGAAGCTCCTTGCTCTGCCATACTTCTCTGCGGTCATTAGTATCTAATACTACAGGTTTGCGCCAATTCTCGTTACCTAAGGAGAGCGGAGTGAGGCCTTTGTTCACCGCTACCACATCCCGATGCATACGCACGTCAGCTTTTAGGAAATATTCCCTTAGGCTGCATACCTCGCGATTATGCAGGGTCTTTGTATTTAAAAAACCACGACCACTGCTTTTCCGGGGGATATACAGCCTCATCACCGATGAACGTGGGTGATGCATCCGATTTGCAGTCAGCGTTTTGCGGACCCGCCTGTCCAAGGCGTCAAGTTCAGTCTGAGTCCATTTGAGTATGCCAAAAGAATACATCAATACTGGCATAACCCATCCATTGAAGGCACGCACCTTGTTTCCGCCTGATAGAAGACTATTCAGTACTTTATTCAGACGGCCAAAGAAGCGTTCTTTCAATGACTGTTTAACATAAGCAATATTGATGCCTAGTGCTTCTGACATACCCAAATACTTGTAAGTTTCAGTTGATCCGAGGGATCTTAGGTGCATGGAATCCGAGAGTTGAGTTCCCACGGATTCCATAATCTCTCCTCGCTTTACATACATGACCGCACACTTGTCCACCCCAAATTCCATTCCGATGGCGCTACTGAAAGTTTCTGTTACATTCAGTAGCTCCATCAGTTGCAATTTGCTGGTGGCAAAGATTTTCAAATCATCCATGTAAAGCAAGTGTGATATGACCTGACCACCTCTTCTCAACTGGTAGCCTAGCCCTGAACCCTCCAGCAATGTACTGAGAGGGTTGAGAGCCAGGCAAAACCACAGAGGGCTCAGACTGTCGCCTTGAAATATGCCACGCTCAATCCTAATCGGTTCGCTGTTTTCCTGGATCTGTCGACATCCTGGGTAGCAGAGGACCGTCTTCCATTGCCCCATACATGACTCAAGAAAATTGCGTAGCATTGGATCTATTTTATACAACTCCAACACTTTCTTGAGCCATGTATGTGGAACAGAGTCATAGGCCTTCTTATTATAATCTATCCAACATGTCGACAAATCTCTTCGGAAACGACGAACCTGTTGGTTTATGGCTATATCAATGAGGAGCAGCTCCTTGGTACCACGGGACCCGTTCCTACATCCATTCTGAGAAACAGACATGATTGAATTTACATCAATATGATTATTAATTTTAGTTCTCAGGATGGACGTAAGAACTTTATAGACCGTAGGAAGGCACGTGATCGGTCTGTAATTTTTAGGTTCCGTAGTACTACCTGATTTATGGAGCAGGTGGGTTATTCCTGTAGTTAGGAATTGAGGTAGCGATCCTGACTCTAGGGCAGACTGGAACTGAAATGCCAAGCGAGCGTGCGATCTTTGGAACCATTTAAGCCAAAAATTGTGCAGCCCGTCCGGCCCTGGGGATTTCCAGTTAGATAACGGACGGACTGCGCGGGTTACATCTTGGGGGCTGATCGTGATTGCCCCCATTTCTGGTAAAAGATCGCACGTGCCTGATCTCCCGCATCCAGTCACTCTCAGTGTGACTGACAGGAGCCGACCAGATGCTGCGCCAGAACGAACACATGGCGTCATCATCCAGTAAGCACGTATCAGTCACACCTTGGTCAGGTCGCTCCCAGGCTCTATAAACCCACCTTTCATTGCTTTGGAATGTGCGATTCTGAGTGTATCGCTCCACCCGCCGCTTATATCTGCGAATTCTATTTGCCAACGCATAGATTTTCTGCTTCAGGAAGTCGATGCGCTCTGTGACGCAGGTGAGATAATCCTGAGGACTACTATCAGTCCCCGCGAACGCCCGCCTCACAAAGCGCATCACTCTAGGGCGAGTGTTGCCCTGTCTGAAGCAGATAAGTTTGCCAATGAGTGCTCTAGCCCCAGCGATACGACGTTCGATCCTGCACTGCCAAGCTGGTACAGCTGGTCGAATAGCTCTGTCAGTCTTTGGAAACTTGACATGAGCTACCCGACATGCTGCAACAGCGGCACAGTACAGGATCGAATAGGTATCGGTGAGGTCTTCGCTATTGTCAAAATAATTTGACAACAGTGAATCTAGAGCACACACTAGTGCCCTATTTTTCTTATGCATGGGCAAACGAGGTCTCAGTTCAGGTGGTGTGGAGCGATACTCCCGTAATGCACACTCCAAAGCACTTCTCAATTGTTTACTACACTGGGTACTCACGGATGTAGCCCGGTCCTCATCATCTTCACCGACGTGGTCGGGTCGCGGTGAGATACTAGGTTGTAGTTGCACCGCAGCCTGTGGTGAAGCAGATGAGACACGACTGCACCGTGATTCGAGGCGTAGTCTATCAAGTACGGCGTCATCCAACATATGGTTACGCTGGATGACCCGCACCTGATCCGACAGTCGTTGGGCCGAAACGTTGACAGCTGGTTCAAGTACCTGAAACAGAGAGAGCATCCGACTACGGTACGCAGTCAGGTTAGTTTCCCCCTCTGTAGCCCCAAAGTATGAGCGCATGACATTTTCATTGATGGAATTTGTCCATCGCATGCGCTGCACACTTCCACCGGCAGCGGGGACCCTATCAGAGGTTGGTGGGCCTCGAAGTCCGAAGCTGGCCGGAGGGCGGCCTTTTCCTCGCCGACGCGCAGGTGGTGGTGTCGTCGGCGGCGAGAAGTATTCGTCGCTCGAGCTCGACGCAACTGCAGCGGCCGGAGTCTCTTTACTCACGGCTGGAGCTGGTCCCGGCGGCTGCGAGGCGGAGCTGAGCGACGATTCCGCAGGTCTTGGGCGTGTGTTCAGAATCAGTCATGCCCGGTTTCTTGTCAACATTTTGGTTTTTAACTTTTATTGTTCTGTCTATTTATGCTTCTGTCCATTCATTATTATTGTTAAATTGCGTGACAAACTAAGCTTACACCACTAGCGTTTTGTAGGAAAATAAAATAAAATAAAATACTTAAGTTTTTACGCGACTTTTTATTATTTTCGCTAAGGTTATCTTTAGCTCACGGCGGTTTGTGATTACACTCTTATTAGTAGATCACAAAGAGGACTACTAGCGATATTACACTTAAAATAACATTAGTAAGAAGACTAAGGTTGCCCTTAAAGTATGCCCTACAAGGGCATGCTTTAAGGGCAACCTTAACCAAGTTACTTGTAAGTTTGTTTTTCATTAGAAAAGTATCAGCAAGAGTTTTGTAAGTTTTCAAATACACTTCACGAGACCATTACAAGGCAATTGTTAGGATGAATATACTTAGAAAGTGCGCCCAAATCCACGCTTACATATGTCTATAAGTGTGATATAAGACTGAAAATAATTATCCAAGTGCGAGTCAGACTCGCCCATGAAGGGTTCCGAAGTAACTATAATAATATAATATGTATTTTTATTTGACAAAAAAAAAACCTTAAAATTTTCTTAAAACTAGCTTATTTACATTTTTCATAACTATGCCCAATAACTTTGCTTTTCATAGTGTTTGTATGAATTACAAAGTTATATTTGCGGTTTTAGAAAATATGCTGTATCTCAAAAACTGCTGACCCGATCTCGTTCAAACCAATTTTGGTTGAAAGTTTACATTAAGATCTACAGGCATATATTTACCTAGATTTTTCACTCCATTATTATAGAAGCGTATATCTATTAAACGGAAAAGTGGTTCTAGAAACCTCAATATCTTTTTTAAAGACCTGTCTATATATACCAAACACGCATAGGTTTCAAGAAAAAAAAAATCAGTTTTAGTTCCATGTATGGAGAGCCCCCTTTATTTTAAATATTTTTTTTAAATCGAAAAGCGATTCACAGAATACATCTACCTACCAAGTTTTACATGTATAGTCCTAATAGTTTCGGAATAAAATGGCTGTGACATACGGACGGACGAACAGACAGACAGACAGACAGACAGACGGACAGACATGACGAAACTATTGAGACATGGGTTCCGTTTTTTGCCATTTGGCTACGGAAACCTAAAAATATGGTCTTGGGAAGATAATTTTTTGCTAGTTGGGTATTTTTTTATATTTACTTGTAATTGGGAGCTCATAGATGGAAGGAGGGAATGGAGCTCGTGGCTAAATAATACAGCGGTACGGATGGTGTTCAATGTTTAGCAACGCTCGCTGAGGTCGGTCTATGGATGGGTGGGATATTAATATATCGAGATTCCTCCGTGCCTCGGAAACCTCGTTTAGGCCGTGCGCGCACTGCCTTGCGGTGGCCGCAATTACGGTAGTTCTACCGCACCGGTAGAATGACCGGGGCCACCGGTGACTCTACCGCACGCGTTTATTCCACCGCAGTGCGCGCACTTGTATGACACTCCATACTTCACAGATTTTGCGTTTCCAAAACGCAACGCAGTGCGGGCACGGCCTTAGCCATTTCATCATTTGAAAATCTTTGAGATTTGATAAAAGCCAGAAAATCTCAGTGGTCTTTCCCGGGGGTATTGTTGTTACCCAGCTACTGGGTTGTGAAGGTCAGATAGGCAGTCGCTCCATGTAAAACACTAATACTCGGCTGCATTAGGTTAGACTAAAAGCCGACCGCAACATAATCAGGTAAAAGGCTTAGCAGATGATGATTTAATAAGGAGCTTATTGCAGGCAGTTACCGTAAAACGGGGTTACTTTAACAGTAAGGGTAATTTTGACAGTTTATGCGGCTACTTTAACAGCGCGCCAAATAATGATTTAAACGTGTGCGAAACGAACGCTAGTGACCTTGATTGGTGGCGCGGGACCGCTCCCGAAACAAGGGGCTACAACTCTTGAAAGAATTCGACACAAAAGCGGAAAGAAAGTGATTCATGAACCAGGTACACAGATATCTATAACACGCAAAGATATCCCACGCCCAACAACAAATGATGTTCCGGAAATGGAAAACGATGACACAGTTGATGATACTGTCTCGGCTGTCATGGAAGTCCCGATCTTCGAACCTATACCTTCAACTTCTTCTTTGCCGCCTACGACAGGCCAGACTTCTTCTGATGACGATGTTCCTTTGAATGATTTTTCTCGTAAAAAGAGATTAAGGGGCAAGCAGAAGAATAAGGAGAAGGGCAATAAGAACAGCAACCTCTGTTACATTTGTAAATGTGATTTCCAGTTCTACTATCATCCTGCTGACTGGATTTGTTGCATCACTTGCAAAAATTGGATTTGTGGCATGCAGGGCCGTAGCTAGGGGGGTCATTGTGGGGCAATGCCCTACCTTGAAATCGCAATGCCCTACCTTAAAAATACCAATAACTAAGATAAATTATTATAATTAAATTGTTAGTTCATAGTTTGAGATAAAAAAATTGTAGCGATAGGTATCTAAACTTTTCCGAACATACCACAGTTTGTGACATTCATTTCATATTATAATAATTCTTTGTTCTGTGTATAGATCACATTTGAAGCGCCATCACATGAAGCGATGGGTCTATTTAATTGTAATATCTGTGATGCAGAGGGGATTCCTCGTATCTGGAATAAATTTGGAAGTGTAAAAAGAAATCTGGAAGTTCAACCATCTTGTTTGCTTGTTCTTCATCATTGAGGATTTAATAGTTCTTATATCCATGCTCATGCTCTATCACAGAAACTATCTGTCTACGAATAGCTATTGAATATACATCACTGACCTAGAGGTCAGTGATATACATGGTGATTGATTTAGGAGCCCGTGCTTTGAGGGCCGATCAATTATGATACATTTTTTACTTCCGCCCTACCTGCAACCAATGCTGCCCTACCTCAAATTCGACTCTAGCTACAGCCCTGGTGGCATGTGTAACAAAGGCTCAACCAATCCGTCCTATGAATGTATGGTGTGCGAGGATACAAATTAATAATTATTTTTAGATTTTCTATTGTTGTTAAAAAATGTTACGATTTTTGAAAGATGATTGTTATAATGTCAATTTGTGTTGATTCCAAAGATAATGATTACAAGACTGATTAACTGCCTATATTTTTGTAACTTAAGTGATAATAAAAATTACTGATTGATCTGAATAACTCGTTGTTTTTATTTCTATTTCCCCTAAAATACATAAAATATTTTTTTTTTATCAAAATGATCCTTACACTTTAGATCTTTGACGTTGATTGCATTTTAATGCCTTGTCAAAGAAACCCCACTTAGGGGTTACTTTGACACATGAAAAATAAAAATATATATAATTGTGGGGGGCCTGTAGGGCTTGATATTGGTATGGGATTGATAGTTAAAGGACACATTGTTCTGTTGGAACAAAAACATAATTAATTTTGGTTGTTAAAAAAAAGTAATTCCCAAAAAACTATCGAAATATGTGCAAAGTAGCCCCGTTTTATGGTACTACTATTACTAGTATCGAACCTAGGTCCTCACGGCAGTAGCGCTTGTGGCCGCTAGACCATTGATGCTTTTAAATCGGCGCAACTTACGATCCAATTTATAAATAAAAACCATTATAATTTATATGTGAGCTCTCATAGGGTTTAATTTATTTCTAAATCCACGCGAACGAAGTCGCAGGTGAAGTGCTAGTAAATAATAAATGTGCAATACAAAAGAAACTTAAGTTGGTACGTATGTTTTTTAAATTCGCGGAATGGGAGTCAAGGTCGGAACGGAATGTGTTAATTAACTCATTATTACCTACCAATTTTTATCTTAATCGGTTCATTAGTCTTTGAACTATCGTCAATCAAACTATTCATCGGGAGAAAAGTCTGAATTATGAATAATCGAGTAACGCGCTGTTATTGTTAAGTTCCTTACCTACCGAGAAAGGAGGTTCAAATCATACTGGAAGAGATGGTATCCATTTGCTTGATCTCTTGCCAGAGAAATTGGATTTAATAAGACTATTGTTTACTAGTG
Organism: Tholera decimalis; assembly: GCA_943138885.2. NCBI lineage: Eukaryota > Metazoa > Arthropoda > Insecta > Lepidoptera > Noctuidae > Tholera > Tholera decimalis. The sequence continues at coordinate 18,918,144 of OW964563.2, read as the reverse complement.
GCAGAGTCTCTTTAACTTTTGAACGCCAGAGTATAAACGTATCGCCGTACCCCTGACGCCAGGCCTCTTTTTCTGTCAAATGACCTTCATAAAAATAGGGATTCCAAAACTTATATCGATATACAACTGAGTTTTTATTTTCGTCTTTAATTTTCTAATAAACCGTACTCACGACACTGAAATTTTATTTAACCTGCCGCTATATTCCAATATAGTAATCTTTACACAGCATTTAACAGAGACTTTATCAATGAAAAAGCAGATATTAGAAAACTAAAAATATATATTTATTACATAATGGTTACAACACTATTCAACATGACTTGTCTTGGTATTGTGACAATGGCGTTGCTTGCCAGACAATTTTATGACATTCTCGCATCTGAATTAGGGATGTAGCAGTGTACACGTTTGTTATCGATTCTAATAAGTATTCTTATCTAATATAATACCTATCCATATCTAAAAATACACAAGGATTTTAATGTAGTTATAAAAAGAAATTGAAATCAGTATTTTAATTATGGTTTCTTTTACATGTAAAAAATTACGCAGAAATAATTTAAAAATCAACAGTTACATATACCTAATAATTATTACTACGAATCAGTCTTACAATATCACAAATCTTTAACAAAATGTACCTAATAATATACTAGGAAGAACATCAGTTTAGTACCTAACATAAACAAAACATCAGGAACAACAGGAATAGAAGTAACAAAAGGATTATAATAAGGATAATATCACAAGCTTTCAACAAAAAGTATTATTAGCAAAAAGGTTAAGAAAAGATATGTAAAATCAACAATGTTACCAACTTACAAACAATGGAATGTCATAAATCTCAAAAATAGGAACAATAAAAGTATATCACACATTAGCAAATCATATCTTAAAAGTAAAAAAGAGGATGTGGTAATAACCTAGTCAAATAAAAAAAAATATAAATGGTATTTTTCAAAGCATGGCGCAAATCGGCCCGTAGTGGCGGCAGCGCTAGTATCGGTGTCCACGCATTGAAGACAGCGTTGAACTCTACCGCTAAGGTCTGCAAACGGGTGTTACGGAAGGCCTCCCATGGTTAAACCGGATGGAACACTGGTTTATACCGCGCAAGAGAAAGCAAATTTATTTGCCTCCCTTTGCGGAAAATTCGCGTCTTGACACAGGGTCTAATTTACCGCGTAACTTACCTCACTGTGACTCTGTAATGCGGGAAATTGTAATTCACAATAAAGAGGTCCGTAAAGCCCTTTGTAGTCTAGACGTGAACAAGGCCAGTGGACCGGATGGAATACCTGCCCGAGTGTCCTGGAAGCTTGCTAATGTACAACCAGTACCCGAAAAGGGAAGCCGTGCCGATCCTGCCAATTATAGAACAATCGCCTTTACCTCCATACTTTGTAAAGTGATGGAAAGGGTACTCAACAACAAGTTGCTGGCATACCTTGAAGACAATAAGCTCCTCAGTGACCACCAGTATGGGTTTCATCGTGGTCGGTCCACCGGAGATCTTCTTGTGTATGTCACGCATTGTTGGGGCGAGGCCATTGAGAAACACGGTGAAGCCCTTGCGGTGTCCCTCGATATCTCAAAGGCCTTTGACAGGGTTTGGCACGCTAGTGTAATGAGGATAATGTCGTACCTAACGACATTTTTCTCATTCGTAAGTTGTATAAAAAAAAAAACAAGAACAATAAGGTCAGATAATATTTTCAACGATGTTTCATATCATAAGTAAATCTAATAAAAGAAAAATATTTCAGGTGCTTATCAAAGCCTGTATCGTTCTTCTATAATAGTGTGGGTTACTTGTTGAAAAATTTCGTTAAAGAAATTACTGACCTGTTTTTGTCCCTAATAAATAAATTAAAATATTAATATAACATTTTTAATCATAGTTTTTAAAATAACTCGCCTCTAAATAAGTATTGATTCCGCTTCCGAGAACTCTTCGTCATCTCCAATTCCTTCTAATATTCGAAGAAGTTCTTCGGTAGTCATTACACTCATGATCGCAGTTTATAATATAACTAACTTGCACGATAGATAGATAGATAGATAGATAGATATACTCTTTATTGTACACCATAACAGAATTAAATAAGGACTTAAAAACTACAAAGGGTGTTACAATGGGCGGTCTTATCGCTAAAAGCGATCTTTTACAGACAACCTTTAGATGGATTTGACACAGCAGGAGAAAATAAATTCGCGGGTAGTCCATGATGTACTATTTACTTATATACAATAAATAAGTAATAACCTACATACTCAATACACATATACATATACATACATAAAAATAACAAAGCTGAGTTATATAAAAAATAAAATAAAAATAGTAACCTATTAAAGAGAGAGATAGAGATCTTTTACCATGTTTTTGAAAGAAGGAAGGGTTTGTGCTTGTCTTACTGACACGGGAAGAGTATTCCACAGTCGTACTGCTTGAGCTACGAACGACTTACCAAAGAAATTGGTGGAGTGACTCGGTACCTCTAGCCTCAAGTTTTCCGATGACCTCAGAAATTTGGCATGTGTGTCACGGAGGAACTTAAAACGTTCTTTAAGATAAAAGGGGGTCTTAGGATTGAACAGAATACTGTAAAGCAGAGACAATATGTGTAAGTTCCGGCGAAGACGTATAGGAAGCCACTTGAGTTTCGTACGAAATTCAGATACGTGATCATATTTGCGCAAACCAAATATAAATCTTATGCAAAAATTTTGAAGTCGCTCAAGTTTATCAAGTTGTGCCTCTGTGAGATCAAGATAACTGACATCAGCGTAGTCTAGGATGGGATGCAAAAGAGACTGTGCTAGCGCAATTTTAGTGGCAGTTGGCAGAAAGTTACGCAACCGTCTTAGGGAACTGGCAGAAGCAAATAATTTGCGATTCACCTCTTGTAATTGGGGACCCCACGAAAGATATTTGTCCAACCAGACCCCAAGGTTCTTAACTTTCTCGCTTAGTGGAATAGCTGTGCCGTTGAAAATAACCTGAGGAAGCTGAGACCAGTTTACCTTAGATGCTAACCTAGAGCTGCCGACTACAATGACCTGAGTCTTTAACGGGTTAACCTGCAAACCATGTGCCTCACTCCATTCGCAAACTGAAGCCAAGTCCTGGTTTATCATATTTATTGTAGCATCTAAATCAGTATGAGGCGCTTGTCTGTAAATTTGCAAGTCATCAGCATAAAGGTGGTAGGAGGATTGAAGTTTTTTGGAAATGGAATTTATGAAAATTGCGAAAAGTAAAGGAGATAACACGCCACCCTGAGGAACACCGGCTACAGTACTACACCAAGAAGAGCAGGACTCATCTATGCAAATACGTTGCCGGCGGCCATACAGGTAACTACGAAACCAGTCAATCGCTGTTGGAGATATGTTAATAGAGTGAAGTATGCTGAGCAGAATATCGAAATCGACGGTATTAAAAGCGTTACTAAAATCAAGCAAGCAGAGAACCGTCATATTTCCTTTATCCATGCCCATCCGTATGTCATCAGTTACATTAACTAACGCGGTAGTAGTACTGTGTCCAGGACGAAATCCGGATTGGAAAGGATTCAGCAGACTATTCTTGCAAAGAAAAGCACTTAGCTGATTGTGGACAAGGCGTTCAAGGACTTTAGAGAGAAAAGGTAGGATGGAAATAGGTCGATATTCTGAAAAAGGCAGGATTTGATTTTTTGGGTAAAGGAGTAATTTTGGCCTCTTTCCATACCGATGGAAAGACACCATTGGAAATAGAATAGTTAAGGATATAGGTCAGGATAGGAAGGATTTCATTGAGGACAGGAAGTATCATCTTCCGACTGACACAGTCGCTGCCAACCGCGTTAGATGTAATTGAAAGTAAGCTCTTCTTAACATCACAATTTTAATAATAAATAAATACAAAAAAATTAAAGCACTTCACTAAACGTAATCGCCTGCGCTTATGACGTCACCGTTGTGTCATAGATTTATGACAATGGCGTACAAGGGACTGATAATATTGGTTTGCGCTAGGGATGCGCAAGAGATGAGGTTAACAAGTTTCGATATTAGACATTTGCATATTTTATTTTTGATTGTGTAGTTAGAGGCATGGTTGTATAAGGCTGAGTTGTTTTAAAAATACGTTTTATTTCTTCTGATACCAACTGATACACAAATAATATACTCTGGACCAAAATTTCATATTCATCTTCTTAAGTTTTTAGTGATTTTACAATCATACGTCACAACACTAGCTGTCACATATAGCAGACTACGGCGTGTGAGACACTCCTTTTATACGCGTTTAACATCTGCTTTTAAAACTACAAATTTCTCGATATTGGTGGTTTATTTATATTAGTTTCATGCAATACAATATAGACGGAAGCTTAAACTTTTAAATTATATAAATAAAAACACATAAAAGTAATGGTTAAATTGTTTATTTCATAATATGGTGCGACGTGTATTTTGTCATATATTTGTGACGTTGGCGTTCAGGGTAAGATTTCGTTTGTCACATATATGTGACAATGGCGTTCAAAAGGTTAAATAGGGCAGAAATTCATTTGAAGACGACTATTGCTCCGGCCGGCGGCCGGCCAATCGAGGAGCCTCTACGAAATAATGCAGTTTTTTTTTGGAACCTATCAATTAAAAAAAAAATATTATAGATGCTAAACTAAAGAAGAACAGCTTGCAGAAATAGTTCGTTAATGTCTGATAACAACTTTATGCAACACAAAATGTACAATGTCGGACTTAAGAGGAGGCTCCCTAAATTGTATGTAATTTTGTATTAATATTCTGAAACAATCACGCATACAATCAAAATGGAACTTTAGTATATGATTTATTGGATCTTTTTCTTTCCATGTCTAGACCAGTTTCGTAATTGGAACATTTTCGCTCGGTTAATTTTTTAATCGAAAATCATATCTTTTTTAAAGATTATTCAAAATTTAATCAAGATTACTCGGCTTTTATGTCTAAAATTAGTATTGACAGTAAGAAAATATAGTTTATTATCCAAATATAAGACATTTTTTCTCTAGATCAATTATCACTTTAGTTATAAACGAAATAAGAATTGAGACTTACGACATTTAGTTTCAAACCAGAATATGGTAAAAGAGCGCACGCGATATTCAACTTTATTACTGCTGCGTTAGCGTTTAGCACACAACGGCAGTTTCGAAACCGAACATGGTGAAAGAGCGCACGCGATATTCAACTTAATTACTGCTGCGTTAGCGTTTAGTATGCAACGGCCTAACCGGGGTGGATGGGGGCGGAGCTTGTGTGAAAATGATTTTGCACTACCTGGTCTTAATACCTTAGGTATTCTCAACCGTGAGTGGTAAAGAGATAAAAGGGCAGGTGGATTGAAAAATAAACTAAGTAGATAATATATTCCAAGTAACCGTTTTACTTTGAAGATAATTGTATACAGAAGTAAAATACCATGCCAAAATAATCTGTAAAAAGTAAAATAAACAGACATGTTGGCATGGTAAAGGTCAGCTTAAGATGGAAGTAGAGAATGCCTATACTGCTGTACCACCGCCTCAAAAACGCCTGGAGTGTTCACACACGGTTTTAGATATCTGCAGTGATAATAAGTGTAGTTAATAGTCTCGAATTTTTACTTGAAACAAAATTTGGGTTCAACATCATGAACAAAATGGCACCCACGAATTTTAAGATGTTACAGTCTGCTGAAAACAAATATGGAGACAGTCTTTTAAGATTCAGAAGGATCCTATTAACGGATTACGAAGATAAAAAGTCTCCATAACCGAAGAATACCTACCTGCGTCAATCCCTGCCCTTCACTTTTCAATGTTTTGCACAACCAACCTAGTACTTGAGATTCCTGTAGACATTGCTCCCAGTGATTATTATCTGTTCCCTAAGCTCAAAAATAACTTACAAGGAGAGTGCACGGGTTTGGGGAAACGGATTTTAATAATTTTTAGCGTAGTGATAGTATACTATGTGGGTATATTACCTATAAAATATTAAAGCGCAGCTCTCAAAAATAACGGAGAAAAATGGAACTAAAGTTCCTCGAGTACTTTATATATAAGTTACTAGTACTCACGCGGGGCTTCGCTCCCGTGGATTCTATCACGGTAAAAACATAACTCTCCCTTTTGAAGTCGCGTAAAAAGTAGCCTATAACCTTCCTCAAGCTTCAAGCTACTTCCATACCAAATTGCATCCAAATCCACCCAGTACTTTCGAAGATTAGCGCGTTCAAGCAAACAAACAAACTTTTCCGCTTTATAATATTATTATATAAGTTATATAAAATTCCGGTTGAGCGTGCGATGGCGTAGTGGCAACGCTCTAGACTCGTACTCCTGCTGAGTATTCATAGCGGGTTCGGTTTGATTGTTTGAAAATACCTTGCAAATGTAGAAAAGCGGCATTTCCATAGTCCATATATTAACAGCAGTATTTTTTCCAGATTCGGCCGATATTTTTGATAGGCGTGCAGTTCCCGAAGTCGGAGGTTCTCGATGGAAAGCTGTCAAAAGAAAGCATGGAAATGGTGCGGGAACGCTTCACAGACTACGGCATTGCAGAGATCGAGCCGCCGGGTCGCGCGCAAAACGCTATGCAGTTATACGTCCATTCACAGGCCGTTTCTGATAAGGTATTTTAATTTTATTATTTAGTACCTAACCCAACAGACATCCTTTTTTTGGGTGGAAAAATCAGAATTATATCTCCTTCCGCTGTGTGTGGGGCGGAAGGCAGTTTCAGACTTCTACTGACTAAAAACCCACCCTGCTCCTTTAGTTGCCCTTGCGGCCGCGGTATCTCGTTAGAAAACTCCCGCGACTCCGGCAAGAACGGACATTATCCTGCATTCTTAAAAAGTAACAGTAAAATCTTCCAGAATTTCTTCAACATTTAAATGTTTTATTTTTATATACTTGTTTAGCGATATTTTCACCAAAATGAATTGTGAAGTTTTCTTCGAAGAAACACCAAGAATCTAATTGGCAATGTGTGATTGAGATAAAGATATTGTTCGGTTTATGTCAATTAAAGTTAATTCCTAAGGTACTTTAGAAAACCTTAAAAATTACTTACTTTAGTTATGAATAACATACTACCTTTTTTTTTCTCTGGGTGGGAAAATCATCGTATGACTTCTCCCGCTCTGGGTGGAGCGGAAGGAAGTGTCAGACTTCTACTGACTAAAAACCCACCCTGTTCCTTCGGCTGCCCTTAAGTTCCAGGGCCGCGGTATCTCGTTAGAACATTCCCGCAACCCCGGCAGGCAATGGCCCTATAGGATCTCGTCACTATTGCTGACAGCTCTTTGAGGCGCGCGTGGAACACAACGCGCCGCCGACCCGGGCTTGGTCCTTACCGGACGGTGAGCTACCCCTGCTCGCCGTCCGCAAGCCCGCTCCTACGGTGGCCGGAGATCTGCACGCGATCCCCTACGCCCGTGGGGTCTCCCGCGGCGGCTGGAGCGTGAGGAAGAGAGATGCCACTCCCTCACGCATTCGGCCTCCTCCTTTACTAGCATGACTAATAACATACTACCTACTTCCAAGTAAAGAATAGTAGGTACAAAATACAGAATCGCTTTAAAGTAGGTAGTACCTAAAGGATTTTGCATAGAATAAAGAGCACAGTAAAACGTTTCCTAAAAATAACATAAATAACAAAATAAAAACATTATATAGTCAATGTATAGTAATATTATAAAGCGGAAAAGTTAGTTTGTTTGTTTTAACGCGGTAATCTTAGAAAGCACCTACAAAGTGGATTTCAAATATTCTTTCTGATGATAGGCCGTTTACTGAAGAAGGCTATAGGCTATCTAGCATTACGCTACTGCTCTCGGTTTTCCTAAAATAAGGGTATTAGTGAAATAACTCGGAAGAAAATACGCCGCGAAATGCTGAGATATACGTAAAAATCATGTACTACAAAAATGTAGGGTTTATTTAGATCTAAAAAAAACTTTTATAGATAATCCACATTATGGCAAAAATGTAAAGAAAATTTTTTTTTTTCTTTTTTTTTAAACATAAGGAATGAGTTTGTAGTATTATTATTATGCGGCCATATTAATATTTACGTTCGAAAACAATTTCATCATCAAGACGATTTTATGAAGATAAACTTTGTCTTTTAGAGTACTTAAGTAATTTGGACTTATAGTTTAGGAGAAAATGTAAAATTAAAATTATTCAACAACGCTATTCACCGAAACGGTGTGCGGATGCACAGCGTGTTGAGCATACATAACACACGCATGTACCACTCCGCGATATACCGCACTGATAGTGTACCTAAACTTGGTTTCATTTCGACTTTGCTAAGAGACTTCCTATGTAAAATTGTTTCAGCTTTTTTTACGTCAGATGTGTATTTTTGTATCTATACATTTGAATATTTTTATTTTACTTTCTGTTTAGTTGAATAAGTCATTTTGATAGGTTGTTGTTTCGTTTATCCCATTTTTTTTATATCATCGTTTAGTTTAAAGTTTATAGTTAGTTTATTCATTTTGTTTTATTTTAGTTCCATTGATGTATACAGTTTAAAAAATGCGTATTTGTAGTCTATATTTTTACGATTCTTAATTTCGTGTGCACCTATAATAGGGATACCTTTGAAACAATGTCATAGTTGCTATAGTTTTCACTGGACCAGCGGCTAGACAAACGGCACTAATACCTCGGATCTCCATGGTACCTACAGATTTACCTTTTAGTTTTAAAAAGATAAAATTTCCTGCAAAGGTATTTTTCAAAGTCACCATAAATAAAGCGCCGGGGTTGCGGGAATGTGCTAACAAGATACCGCGGCCCCGGAACGCAAGGGCAGCTGAAGGAACAGGGTGGGTTTTTTGTCAGCAGAAGTCTGACACTCCTTTCTACTCCACTTAGAGCGAGAGAAGTTATTCGATGATTGCAATGTTGTTAGGGTTCCATAGCCGAATGGCAAAAACAGAACCCTTATAGATTCGTCATTTCTGTCTGTCTGTTTGTCTGTCTGTCCTTCCGCATGTTAGGATTACCGAGTTGAAACTTGGTATATTATAGATGTAATCTGCAAACCGCTCTCCAATTTCAATAAAAAAATATATTAAACATTTTGCGGGTGTCTATAGATAGATCTTTAAAAATGAAATTAAGGTTCCTAAAATAATTTTTCCTCAAATCCAATCATTTGGAACATACCTATACACTTCCAAAGTAGTAAAATGTGTCCTCACTAACTTTTGAAACAATAAAGTGTAAAATCAAAATAAAATGTATAAGTACTGTAGATTTTAATGAAATCTTTTAACTAAAATTGGTTTGAACGAGATACAGTCAATACTTTTTAGATATAGCACATTTTCACAAACCGCAAATATATGTATTTCTTTATGTACACACATGTCACTTAAAAGAGAAAAACAAATATAGAAGAAGAAAGAAAAGAAGAAAGAAAATACGTTTATTGGCTACATGCCACAAGTACACACGAACACAAATAAAAAATAAAAAAAAACAAAGACTACACAAAAGAGCACAAAGGTGCTGCTTATTTCATAAAAAAATTCATCCAGCAGACCTGCAACAGGAGTGTTGAATAAGAGATGATGGACATAGTGTGAATGAATATTAATTACGTAAATTACTAAAAAACATACTTAACTAATAAAATAACACATAGAACTTTACAGCTCCTCTACTGCGTGTTTGAGGTACCTTAACTGCTGCACAACTAGTGCATTTGCGACACCAGTCTTCTACGTTGTCTCGGCAGTGGTTCCAGTAAAATCGCTCTCGTATCTTTAACAGAGTCCTTTTTACTCCCATATGACCTCCTGAACATCCGTCGTGGTAAAGCTGTAGAACTTCAGGTACCTTCGCCTTTGGGACGACCATTTGTAGATGACAACGATCTCCTTGTGGATTACCAAACTGTCCCACTGTGCCCAATAACTTTTTGTTGTTGTACTCATTCCAGCAACGTCATGCCAACTAGGCTTTGGAGCAGCGGCCTTCTTCCATTCAAGAATGGGTTTGAGCGCTTCTTTCCACTCATCGCTAAGGTCTGTTCTCAGCATCTTGACGGGTACTTTTTCTTTTTCTTCTTGCCTGACACAGTGCTTACATTCTTCAGGGCAAGGTCTTCCTGATAGCGCGTCCGCGTTGCCGTGACATCTTCCGCTACGGTGCTCAGTTTCATACTGAAACTCCTGCAGTTGCTCAATCCACCTTGCCACTTGCACTTCAGGGTTCTTAAATTGCAAAAGCCACTTTAATGTAACATGGTCGGTCCGCAGATAAAATTTCCGACCAAGCAGATATTTACTGAAATGCTGCAATGTTTCTACTACTGCTAGTAGCTCCCTTCTTGTGACACAATAATTTCTTTCCGGTTTTGATAACGCTTTGCTGAAGTAGGCCAACAACAACCTCTTTATCCCCTTTTCGCTGAGATAACAGTCCACCAATTCCGGTATTACTTGCATCTATGTCTACGATAAACTTATTCTCAGTGTCGGGAAATCCAAGTATAGGTGTATCGCATAGACGCTTCTTTAATTCGCGGAAAGCAGCGTCGCAGTCTTCTTCCCAGCAGAATGTTCGCTTCTCTTCAGTGAGCTTGTGTAATGGCTTAGCAATATCAGCGAAATTCTTGACAAACTGGCGGTAATATGAGCACAACCCCAAAAACGCTCTGACCTGTGTCTTGTCTTTTGGTACTGGCCAATCCTCAACAGCGACTATTTTCCCCGGATCAGTTTGCACACCTTCCTTCGAAACTACATGGCCCAGAAAAGTCACTTGACGTTTGAAAAATGAGCACTTTTTAGGATTTAGTAGCTTCAGATTGACTGCACGGATTTTTGCTAGCACACGTTCCAGGTTCTTAAGATGGTCTTAAAATGAATGTCCGACGATAATAATATGATCTAAATATACCAGACACGCGTCTCCAATAAGCCCAGTGAGTACTAGCTCCGTTAGCCTTTCAAAAGTTGCTGGCGCATTGCACAAACCAAACGGCATTACTTTGAATTGCCACAGACCTTTTCCCGTAGAAAATGCTGTCTTTTCCTTATCCTTAGAATCTAGTTCCACTTGCCAGTAGCCACTTTTTAAATATAGTGTTGTAAACCACTTCATTCCTGTCAGCGTATCTAACGTGTCGTCAATTCATGGTAGTGGATAACTGTCCTTCTTTGTTGCATCGTTCAACCTCCGATAATCGACACAAAAACGTAAGTTGCCGTCCTTCTTGACTAGCACTACAGGAGAACAGCATGAACTGGATGAAGGTTCTATCACACCATCCTTTACCATCCCTTCAATCACGGCCTCTACCTCTTTCTCTCGTGCAACTGGCAATCTTCTTGGCTGGGATTGGTAATTGGTTACCAGTATTTATCGTGTGCTGAACCAGTCCGGTCCTTCCAATATCAGCATCACTGGAAGAGAAAATATCGACGTACCGAAGTAACACTTTCTTAGCCAATGCAACTTCCTCTTCAGACAGATCCTTGTGACAACCTTCTAGAAGGGATCACACATTATATGTGCTATTAAGTTTATTGCTACTGGATATTTCTTGGCATCTGCGTATCCAGGCAACTTCCTCACAGGTGCCCATCAATGTTCCCTTTTTAATTATATGCTCTTCATTACTTCGGTTCAAAATCCTCACTACTGAAGTAGTTGTAGGCCTCACCAGAGTGCGAGCCATTATCCATGGATGATCATTATCCGTTTTTTCAATAAACAAGCATCGACATTTTTGTCCCAAATTTTGTGATAAACTTACTGGCACAATGATTTCCGATCTAGGACGAAGGGTAATTTTCTTCAGGCAGTAGATTTTTCCTGATGATCCACCTTCCATACAAATTTTCATCTGTGCCACATTTTAATATTCCTTGGTTAATATCGATCTCACAATGATGGTCTCTCATGAAATCCAAACCTAGGATGCAATCATCCACCATGTCGGCCACGATGACTATGCCAAAAAGTCCTTTTTCCCAGTTTCATCTCCACCTTCTTCTCACCTCGGACGGGTATGTGCTGGCCGGTTGCTGTCAGGAGTTGGATTTCGTGGTTCCGGAAGAAGTCCCCAATAGACCGATTTGCAAGTTGAGTACTGACTACTGTACGAGAAGCACCAGTATCTATCGTCAGCTTGCATTTTTTGTCAAATTGTAGAGCTCCTTAAGTTCTTTAAGTTGAGCTACATGATAACTGACAAATGCTTGCACTGTCTGGACAGGTCCGCTCAAATTTGCGTGGTTATTTCCTCAAAAAAATACCACAGACATGAACCTACATGCTTCTCATATACAAATACAAATTGTCTGGACTTTAAAAGAGACTATGACCTCTGAGTTTGTTTCGGTGTTTCATCTCAGAGTAGTCAGTTAGGAAATACCGGCCTCATCTAGCTAAACTTGACACGCAAAAAACATGACGTGTAAAAGTGTTATTTATAACCAATTTACAAAATAAATATTTCATTTCATTTCAAGGTGTTCTATTGATTTCGCCTTTGGATTAAGCTGTTTCCATCATGAGCTTGTGTGATCGAAATTCTTGGGGCTTTTTCAAAACCAGCCACCACCCGCCCCGCGGTCCTGGCGTTTACTCTTTTCCCTGCTGCTGGAAGATGGTAGGGTTAGCCACTTGACCCTCCTAAGATCTCTCTTCCCTTCCACTATTTCGCTTCGGGCAACTGGATCTCAGATGGTCCTTTTCTCCACACTCGTAGCACCTCGGGCTAAACTTTGGTCGAATGGCACGGGTAGGTGATGACACCACTTTCCTTATACGGTGTGCTCGATGGTCCTGTCGTACGGCTTCCGCTTCCAAAGCATGGGCCAAGGCGTCCTTCAGAGACTCATGGTGCCCGAGTCTCACAGCAACCCTCACTTCTAAGTCCCGAATCCCATCGAAAAACGCCTGTAGTCACTGGAGCAACTCCGGCAGTACTCGCAGACGCCTTCATCGTCTGGTGATTTTCCACCCTGTGCTGGCGATGGTGAGCCTTCAAACTGCCTCTGGTCGATCTGTTGCTGTCGTTGATTTCTTGTTCTTACACGCTCCCTATCGTCTTTCGGTAAAACTGGCATTTTTCTATCCCACTTCTGACACCATATTGTTACGAGCTGGGGTTCGGGATAGAAATAGTTTACACCAGTTAGACCAAAATTAACACTTTAATTTAATAAACACAAAATAAAAATTAACACAATTATTCGCACCACAATACTTGTCACTTAACACTCTCACACAAATTCACTTGTAGAGTTTTGGTTATATTGCCTCGTATCTTGTAATAAGACTACCGTCTGCGTTTCTCTGCGATCTATTTATACCCCGGTCTATGAGTTCTAGAACATTCTTGTAAAATCGACTCACTGCCTAGTGCCTATACTGCCAAGAATGTTCCAAAAGCTACTTGAGATACTCAGTACTGCTACTCGCCGCCAGATGGCGATAGTGTCTCGAACGTATTAGAAGTCGGTTGAAGTTTCTCGACGTACTTAGCTTAGCGACTGGCGTAACAGTATTCAGAAATCGTCATCATCATAACGTGTTAATAATAGTAGTAGGATTCTATGCGGGTGAAACCGCGGGACACAGCTAGTTATATTTATAAACTGAGATTTTTGTGGGTCGTTTTTCCAATTTAATTGAGTATTATTTCCAAAAGAGACATATTGAAACACGTGTAGCATTTAAATTTATTACATTATTTCAAGGATTCAAAAGGTCATTCAAAGTTGTAGGTCTAGTTCAATTCAACACATCCAATAAAACATTTGTTACATTTGTTAGACGCTTATAAATGTTTACTAAAATAGCAATTTAGGTATACAATCTCGCGAGATTATTAAATTTTATGTGTCATCTTCGCATGATTTCCAAGTTCACAGAACTCTCGTTGATACTGTTATTCTACATTTAAATTAGTATTATTATTTAGTCCTCTGATTCATGCTTAGTCACACGTACTTAAACTAACCATAGATCTACGCTTGGGTAGGTACCTACCGTATCCGAAATTACAGCAAATAAATCAGTAAAAATAAACGTGTTCCGATGGGTAGTAGAATTATTATGTCTTTTAATCCATTATACACAGAAATCAAGACTGGTTTTACATTGTAAATGCAAGTATTCGATTTTCAGTTATTAAAGTTTAATCAACAGTGTTTTATACATATCTGTATGCTATGTAAATGGCTCTTTAACCTTACCAGCCTGAAAAGCATCCTGTAGTTCAGGAAATGCATAATTATATTGTACTAATTGGGTATAGTTTTCAAACCGACTTGTTATTCCACGTATTATTCTTTGTCTAAAGAATTTTTTGAAATTCTACGAATTCGCTGTTTACCAAAAATATAATTATTCAAATGATACTTTAGAACATTTCGTGATCTGCTGCGGAACTATAAAGCTTACACGTGCCTTTTTCTGACAGGGCGCTGACATTCATTGGATTGTCCGTTCAACGGATTTTGATTAAATTAAGAATACAGTTAGATCATGGCATCGTGGGATATACGGGATATTGACCTTTATGACGCGTGGTGGAATCCGCTAGGATAACAGTATGGAATATAATTCGAAATACAGTGATTATTCTCGTTTAAAAACAACCTTTAAGTTAAAAAAAAAGTATTATTAATAACCCAGGCTCAGTAGACAAGGCATATTTAAAAGTTAATTTTTCAAAATATATGTTTTAGGAAAGTACTAGAGACAAGTGTTTCTCTTCTTAACGTCAAGACATCATAATAGCACTGTTTTATTTTAGGAATCTCGTAGAAATGTAGGAAAAAAGCTCGTGTATGTAAAATGTTGACTTGCCTCAAGAAGTTGTTGACATGAAATGTACACAAGTTATTGCATTCAAACGAGTCCAGGACGTATAAAAACTTTTTTGCAAAAAAATAAAACCGACTTCCATATCAAAACACTACAAAGCGAAAAATAATTTTAATTTCGGTAGTCGGTGTTATTGGTTTTGTATTTTCTTTTTTTTCACACCGCCTTCCGAAATTAAAATTATTTTTCGCTTTGTAGTGTTTTGATATGGAAGTCGGTTTTATTTTTTTGCAAAAAAGTTTTTATTTTCGCGCTTTTTAGTGGGTCAATTTGTAATTAATCTAGTTATAAAAGCCAAAATGTCAACTACAAAAAACTAAAAACGCGCGAACAAAAAACACAATATAGAGTAACCGAAAAGGTCATCAATGTAAATATTTTTTTTAGACTTTTGTTGATTTTTCAGAAACGGCTTGTTCGATGTCGATAAAATTTTCATGGGACCATTTGGGAAGTATACCCTTTCCAACAAAAAAAGAATTTTTCAAATCGGTTGGCGAGCGACGGAGCTATGCCCGAACAAACATAAAAAAAAAAAAAAAAAAAAAAAAAAAAAAACAAACAAACATCCGAATTGAGAACCTCCTCCTTTTTCAGAAGTCGGTTAAAAACAAGATGTAGTTGAGTGACTAACAGTAATATAAAAAGATCTATGCGAGGTCAAAAAGGCTGCTATCTCAACATGTGCTCTGACATTTATAAATAATAACGATAACGTACCGCTGCGCTCGTTTGGTAGTAGGGCCCATTGAAATAGGGGGTCTTTAAGTCAAGAGTCAGAAGGTTACTTCTGGGCAAACGATACCTGATTGTGAGACGGTGGTCAGACATGGGTCTATGAGAAAACAAAAATGCTCCAAGCACACTCAATAATAAAATAAGTAGGTGAAATTAAATAAGGCAAATTATTTTTGAGGCAACTAAGAACTTATTGGGCGACTAACTACTTGGTTACAAAAAATAATGACTTGGCAGCTAATATTAACAGACGGATATCAAAGATTGTATTATTAGCAACTATTGGTTAACACCCCGACTCGGAGTACCCCGACTCGGATAGGTTAGGTTAGAACTGGTTATTTTTTTTAAACCGGAGTCCATTTTGCGTAAAAACTGTTGTCGCCTAACAATAAATTCAGTTGCTACACCATAAAATCACCGCCAACTTAAATTTAAACAAAGCTTGGAACTCAATATGCTACTTTATGCTTAAAATGCTACTTCACTGTAGCTGCCAACCTATTATTTTTCCTACTCATTTTAATTATTTTTAAAACCCTAAATCAGATTAGTTTGTCGCCGCGTTAAATACATGCCATTAAATAATACTTAATTAAAATATATATGTAAAGTGCGCGAGTTTATTTACATAATACTAGTTGTTACCCGCGACTTCCTTCGTAGAATTTCTATGTGTACATTTAACCTTCGGGAATTATTTGATATTGCAGACTATAATCAATCTCTGTGCCTGAATTCGTCCGTCAGATCCGTTTAGCCATTTTGCCGTGATCGATTAACACATATCCATAAATAAATCCCAAACGATCGCATTTGAAATATTAGTATAAATCAGAGTAGGAACAAACACCGAGTTCAAATCTGCATGCTTAGGAGGAATATTACGCTACTAAGTTTAGAGGAGCTATTGATTACCTAGACCCGTAACAGGACACGAAATTCGAACATTGTTATTTCTTTTTCTTTACTATAAAAAAAGATAACTAGCAATTTGAAATTCCTTTTTGCGAATGTCATTTTTCGCGTTGGTAAATCATCTATTGACTTCTCCCACTCTAGGTGGAGCGGAAGGGAGTGTCAGACTTCTTCTGACTAAAAACCCACCCTGTTCCTTAATAACGCTTTTAATATCCTGTTTCAAACCCTGTAACTGAAAAAAATTGTAACTTTTTCAGTCAGTTGCCGACTGCGTGGAGGCCCTTATAGGTACCTACCTGTTAAGTGGCGGGATTGCCGGTGCCATTAAAGTCATCGAGTGGATGAAGATCATACCGCCAGAGGTACGTTCTAAACAAATATACTAGGCTAAAATACTTTTTGGTACCTAAAAACCGGGTACGGTACTTTTTGACCCCAGTTTTCAAAAACCTCGAGTAATATTCAGACTTACAATTAGTCAAAAATGTGTAATATTCTTACAAGTAGTATGGTTAAAATAATACTGAAGTCTATTCTAAGTAACGCATTTGTTTTTCGATCATCTGTCACATGAAGTGCTATATTGTATACAGGTGTAACAGACAGAAAAATCGAAATAACATTGAAACAAATATTTTATAATAAAATAGATTTTATTACAAAATTAAACAATAACTTTTCAAGCAGTCTAATGCTGTTGGTGAAATAACAATTTTTGTAAGTCTAACGTAAATATGCAATTTAAACAACTTAGGTATTTATAGGTATTAGTTTGAAAGATAGACATAATAAAGATGCTATTTATAATTATGTTTAATAAGAATATAATTTATTATGTTATTATTAGGTACAAACAAAACTTACCCACGGTACGTAGCTTAATCATTTCGTTCGTTAAAAACGTTATTTGCATAAGTATGTATGTAAACAGATTATACTTACGTTCATTTTGAATAATGATAAGTTTTAAAGCGTCAATAGCCTAATGGCGGGTTCGAACCCCACCCATTACACTCACACACTTATTTGGAGGATTTAACAACATTGCAAGTGATATGAATTCTACTCACATTGCTATTTCTTTTAAATTATTTTATTGATTTTATTATGTGAAGTCATGTTGTTTCAGGATGATTTTCAGGAATATCTGCACAAACAGGTGCCAACGGTGATATCCCAAGGGAAAGCGACCGCGGCGAGCGTCGATTTCTTAATGACTTATATCAGGCCGGATTTAGAGTCAGTGATTAAATATAAATTTCAGGATCCGTCCTTCTTGCTTGAAGTAAGTCAAATTATACGTTATGTATCTATTACTCATAAAGAAAATAACATTTCACCTAAATGAAACTATGGGGTACTAACCATTGTGCTTTGACATTCGGACTTAAAAGGCAAAAACATAAGATTTTCACACTTATGTGTGATAGTTTTCCTTTAAATTTCGTTATATATAGGTACTACTGCCGTGACATTTGAATTTCTAACTACAACCGTTTAGTTGATACAGGGGGGGGACACTTGACTCTAACGAAAATTGGTAATTTAAAGCTTGATAAGTCACGAACGGTTTACTTAATCAAAAAACGGTCTTAGCAAACCCCTAATATTTTTGAAAGACCTATCCAACGATATCCCACATTATGGGAAGAACGAAAAAATAAAATAATCATCCCACTTTACATGTATGGGGAGGTACCCTAAATAATTGTTTTTTTTTTCCAAATTTTATTTTACCACTTTTTCGGCGTCATTAACGTGTATACTCATGCCAAAGTACAACTTTCTAGTACCAATAGTTTTTAAAGCTAAACCGCGGACAGACGGACAGACAGACGGACATGGCGAAACTATAAGGGTTCCTTGTTGACTACGGAACCCTAAAAATGAATCGGTAAATGTATTGCTAAGTGCAAAACTCGAGAACGGCTGGACCGATTTGGCTGATTTCTTTTTGTTGTCTTTGGTGAAGTCTGAGGAAGGTTCTTAGTAAAATAGTAAAAACAACAATTTTATTTTCCCATACAAACCACTCTGTCCCCAGCTCTCAAACATTCGACGTCAATCACAGCAAAACAAAGGCGCGAATGTCATGAATGGAAATAATATAACGAGTTCCCTCAAATTTGTTTTATAGTCATTTTTATTGTGTAAAAAAGTGTGTTATTTTACTTAATGATGATCAGTAATCGTGAATAATATTAAGGAAAATAAGTGATAATAACATAAGCGTTGATGCAGTAATTTGAATGGAAAGAGGCTGCATGGACTTAAATTATCACTACATTAGATATTACTAAAGTCTTTCAATGTTATTTTATTTCGACAGGTCAATCACTTTTGACAGAACGAAATCTGTCGAGGCAGCTATTAACATAAAAAAGAAACAATATTACTTTGTTTTAGAGAAATAAGGCACAACAAGGTCTGCCGGGACAGCTAGTTGAAAATAGTTTTAATGAATAACGCTCTGGCTTGAACGAAAGTTGTCACAATTCGCAAGATTCTCAAGTTCATGGCAGCATATAGACTACTTTTATCCCGGAATTCCCACGAGATCATGATTTATGCAAGAAAAACCTTCCATGCAACGCAACAAGAAACTATAAACTCAATTTTATGTAACAAACTTTAAATAATAAGGCTGCCAAAAAGTTGGGAATCCTATAGCAAAGGTGAGACGGTACTTCACACCGGAACAGCTGCTCAATCTTTATCAAGCGCAAGTTCGGTCGTGTATGGAGTACTGCTCTCATCTCTGGGATGGATGTGCCAAATACCAGCTGATGATGCACTTGAGTCTATCAAGAAACGGGCCAAGTGGCTCATTGTCAAGGAGAAACAGGTCGAGACTAAGCTCCAGAGCCTTGAACATCGGCGACGCGTTGCAAGCCTATCAGTTTTCTACCGGTTACATTTCGGGGCATGTGCGATGGAATTGCGGAGTCTGTTTCCTAGTGATAGCTATAACCTGGGAGTCTTTAAGTCGAGAGTGAATAGGTTAGGTAGGTCGATGATGAAGCACGCTTGCCTAGAAGTCTAGGCAAGCGTGCTTCATCTTCGACCACATCATAGCTTAACATCAGGTAAAAAAAACGTAGCATAAAAAAAAAACGATTCTGAACAAGCGATACCACGCTGCGACTTTAATCACTCTTACTTGAAAAACAAATATTCGTTAAATTGAGTATACATAATTATATGTAGTTTATTGTTCAGTTCCATCAGAAAATATAGTGTTTAGAGATGGCTTGTTAAATATTTTTCAACTCACATTTCAATAAACATTTGTTTCTTTGGTTTCTAACGACTGATAAAGGATATTTTTTTTTACTTTTTATTGTTTGTTTCATAAATTACTTATACGTATTTATTGCGTAGCAGGATATTTAAATGATAATTATTATTTTTTTAAGACTAACTTCCTTTAAATGAGTTTAATTTTTACTTAATTTGTATTGAATGATGAGATTTATATACAACTGCATTTAAAAAAGTTATTACTTTGATTTAGGGTCCATTTTGGCTTGGTTGGATTATACAGCGATAGTATAATTGTAATTTGCGTAGATATCGTTATTTTTGGGGTACAATATGCTAAAAACAGATTATAAAAATAGTTTAATATATAATAATAAATTTCAAGATGTGCATTAATTATTTTGTATATTTTTTGTTCAGGCTCTCTCCCATCCCTCGTACATTCGCAACAGACTGACGCGTTCCTACGAACGTTTGGAGTTCCTTGGCGACGCCATATTGGATTTCTTAATAACTTCGCATATATATGAGAACTGTGGAGAATTGAAGCCTGGTGAAATGACTGATCTAAGATCGGCACTAGTCAACAACGTCACGTTTGCATCATATGTTGTGAAACTTGGACTGCACAAGTAAGCAATAAAACATAATATCATATTTGAGTAAATTTATTCACTTAAAAAAGATATATCATATTTTAAATGTAATATTAAATAAGCTTATAATTAATATATATATAATATTATTAATGCGAAAGTTTGTGAGGATGGAAGTATGGATGTTTGTTACTCCCTCACGCAAAAACTACTAAATGAATCAGAATGAAATTTGGTATGAAGGTAGCTAACGTCCTGGAATAACACATAGAGTACTTTTTATGCCGGAATTCTCCCGGGGCCCGACCCCGTTTACATTTACGCGGGAAAACCCTCCCACGCGAACGAAGTCGCGAGCAGATGTTAGTATTTGCGAAAGTTTGTGAGGATGGATGTGTAGATCTACATCTACACATCCATCCTCACAAACTTTCGCAAATACCAACATACAAGTTCGAAATTGGTTGAAAGAGTACGAAACATCTACATGTTTCGTACTCTTTCAACCAATTTCGAACTTCTGATGTTTTATAAGTGCCCATGTAGTAGGCCTATGTGAAATAAAATATTTTTGATTGATTGATTTTGACCACAATATATATATATATATACATCGTTAAACCGTATCAGTTGGGTACTACCGTACATATGTAAGGTAAGCTAGGTTTAGGTCAGACTGAAAACCATATGAACTTTCAGATTCCTTTGCTCGGAGCTAAATCCAACTCTTGACGGCGCTATCATAATGTTCCTGGAACATCAAGAACAAAGGGATCATGAGATCGTAGAGGACGTACTCTATCTCATTGACGAAGAAGAGTGCCACATTGCGGAGTACGTGGAAGTTCCCAAGGTTGGTACTAAAACGATTCTATCATTAGAACCTAAAACTTTTTATTTACCATCTGTATCTTTTGTTTCGAGTTTCCGATATTTCGGCACTGTTGCAAGCGCTAAGATCACGGCTGAACTGAAGTAATTGCGGGTGGACGTTTATTAGCAGACGAATCGGTCTACCCTCTTTCTCGTTCGTTTATTGTGATCGACACCGCTACCACTGTCATATATGTCCCTCAAAACTCGATTCTGTTCCCGACACACAAAACTCACCGTGACGACTCGCGAACTTATACTGTCAGTGACCATGTTTGCTTAAAAACTTCTAAAACGATTCTGTTTTCTTTACTCCGTGGCATACCTTACCTATTACGAAATATTACCATCCTCTCGAATAACAAATAATAATTTATTGTTGTCTCTTTAGCGCATAATCTTGAAAAACTAAAGGCTAAGTATTTCTCGACCTCTTCAAGATCAGGTCACCTTAAAAAACATATTTAAAACCTCCTTTTACATTGTAATGATAAAAACAACAGACAGAAAGCCTTTATAGGGGTAAAGGTCTGTTTCACCGCCAATTATATGGCAGTTAGTTTCATACTAAATGAGGTCCATTTTCGAATTCATTCGTCGAGAAGTGGTTATTCAGAGATCGTGATGCAGGCCCTTAGGGAATGAGTCGCGTGTTTGTGATCAGAACAACTGATCTTAGCTAATAGCTAAGATCTAGGCACATGCGGTGGGTTTTACTACTAGATAAAACTGGTGTGGGTTTACTGAGCGTACGCCAAAATCTCCTTTTTAACCCTTTAAAAATAACAGGCTCAATTAATATCAAAAACATAAAGCTGCATCCAATCAATTAACTTGACCTGTAAATGCTAAGTAACTGGTAATGCATAAACAGTTGTCAAATTGTGTGCTTGGTTCAAGCCTAAGCATACAAATTATAAATAAATTAATGAATATTTAACCCGCGGCCGACAACACTTTAACTAATGTCGGTCAATTGGCGTGGTTGGTTTTGGTATGTCATGAACAGGGTAGATAATGTCATCTGGCGGGCACACTAAACGGGTCCAGGTATAGCGGACTTAGAGAGGTCTGCGACACCTATAACACGAGACCTGAGGTGGGAGTAGCCGCGACGCTCTTATACGTTGCTTGGGGAGTCTTAACACCATACTCTAACACCATATAATTTGTATTATTTATATTTGTATATTCATTATAGTTAGTGAGTTACATTTATATAAATATTTGGCTACGTGTTATAAACGTTGCACGTAACGCTACCTAGCGATTAGATACTCAATTTTTTACTAAGCTCTTATGTTTATCTGTGGACAGCGTAGTGGGTTCCAGTATAGTCAAAACTTATTTTTTAATACTCCCCCCGCTTTCCCAGACAGCACCGGTCGGGGCCGGCTTAAAGAGTTTTTAAGTCATACAAGGACTAAGTTTTAGTCAGAATTGTCCAGTTCAGCCTGTCTCTAGCTTCCCTCCCCAAGCGTCGCCTTAAGCCGAGGTCCGTACCTCACAGGGTTGCCTTACCGTTTAGTCGCCTAATTTGTAAATTAAATATAAGCCCTGCCTGGAGGCTTAAGTCACTATAATTGAGGCACCCACAGGCAAGTCTGGCACCTAGAAAGACTATGTGGTTGTCGGCTGCTTACCGACAACCACATGGTCTTCTAGGGGCACTGACAGAAAAAAAACAATTTTTAGTTAGAGTGCTTGCATCGCCTCAAATGGAAGCGATGGAAGCCAGCCATTTCCGCCTCGACGAAAAAATTGGTATATCAGTAACTGTTAATCCATGTCCATTGGTCCTACTAACATCGAACAACCTTATCTATATACTTATAATAAATCTCTAGACAGGTCAATTCTGTACATGAAATATATTTACAAAATAACTATCAGGGGGTGATTAGGGATTGATACTGATGCCAAAAATGCAATCAGTAAAATTTTTGTCTGTCTGTCTGTCTGTATAACCGTTATTGAAACAAAAACTACTCGACGGATTTTAACGAAACTTGGTACAATTATTTTTCATACTCCTGAGCTGGTTATAGTATACTTTTCATCACGCTACAATCAATAGGAGCAGAGCAGTGAAGGGAAATGTTGGCAAAACGGGAGAAGTTACTCCATTTTTTAAGGTTCCGTCGCGAGTGCGACCTTAATGGTTAAAGCTACACAGAAATCATTTAAGACGGAAATGTTCTCCTTAAAATTATATAAAAAATATCCCACGACAGCATATATCTATCTTTTATGGTTGAGTCACAATAACACGTGTAACTCCCGATAGCTTAGCAGTTCGAAGCTTTCTGATTATTATTCTGCTCCGAAATTTAAAACCACCACAACTTTGCAATGGAACTCGGCTAAAAGTAACCCAGTTGCAACAAAATATAATCGAGGCTCAAATTTTAACAGGTTGCGGTGCAGGAGAAACCGTCTTTATTCCCAGAATTCCCATAATACCAAATAATTTTCCATTCCAATTTAAAAGAACGCAATTCCCAGTATCGTTGTGTTATGCAATGACAATTAATAAGGCTCAAGGGCAGACTTTTCGTGTTGCTGGAGTAGATCTCGGTGTCAGTTGTTTCTCGCATGGTCAGTTGTACGTCGCTCTTTCCCGGGTTAGCAGTTCTAGATATCTTTATGTTCACGTGCCGGACGGGTCAATTTTCAACATAGTTTACCCGGAAGCTTTGCGCTGAAGTATTTTCGTTCTATAGGTACTTAAGCCTCATGTGAACGTGATCTAAACAATATTACCAATACATTACCTTAATAACACACAAGGAGTTACACACTAACGGAGTCGCGGGCACAGCTATTAACAATAATATTGTGCGGTTCGGTATTGCGATATTTTTCAACAGTATTATAGATTGACATATTATATTTCCCTACTAAATTACGAAAGTTAATCTGTCTGTTACATCAAAATCACTGAACCGTGAGGAAGGACATAGGCTACTTTTTTTTTACGAAAAACGACGGAAACGTGGACGAAGTCGCGGGCAACAGCTATCTATACTAATAATATAAGGCTGAAGAGTTTGTTTCTTTGTTTGAACGCGATAATCTCAGGAACTACTGGTTCGAATTGAAAAATATTTTTTTAATTAAATAGTCAATTTATAGAGAAAGGCTATATATCATTACGCTAAGGCCAATAAGAGCAGAGCGCCAATAAAGAATGCTTCAAAATCGGGGTTAAATTTAACGTTAGCCCAAAGTAACTATTCTACGCGGACGAAGTCGCGGGCAAAAGCTAGTTATTAGATAAATTCATAATACCCTCAAATTGTTTCAATATTTATATGCAGTATGTTTTAGGCACCAAATTCATGAAATATTAACCATTTCACATTTAAAGAGGTTCCAAATTGAAAACAACTATTCGAGTTATTACCATAGTTTAGCTACAGTTGTAAAATAAATCACGACATTCTGCCGTCCAAATCTACGATGCACGCAAAATCACGACCAAATGTTTTTAATAATTAAATTTGTATATTTCAGGTTCTCAGTGATATCTTCGAAGCGTTGGTCGGCGCAATATTCTTGGACAGCGGCGGTGATCTTCAAGTCGTATGGAAGGTGGTGTACAGCATCATGCATAAGGAAATACACCAGTTTTCCACTCGCATACCGCAGCAACCCGTCAAGATACTGTACGAAAAGATTCACGCTTGTCCTGTATTTGGGTGAGTTCATTATATTACGCAACGGCTTGGTGCTTTGGTTCAAAGGTATTCAGTGTGATGTAACAGTGCAACTGAAATGAGGAAAAGAGAGTGCTCCTGCACGCGGGTGGATTTACAATATCGTCGAGAAATCACGGTGAGGGCATAAATAAAATTATATTGCCAAAATATCTTTACTTTTCTATATTTACAGGCTTTATATATACTTATTTTATCCAGCACTTTAACCCAAATATCCTCAAAGTCAATAGCTGTTTAATAATAAAATTAATACATACATCAAAATCATCACCACCTGTCAAAAATATGCGACTCCTATTATTTGCGGGCAAAAAAATGGACTACCCAATGTAATAAGCAGATTTTAATTTACGATTTACGTTTATCCATATTGTATATATCTTTTAAAAAAAAGTAAATAATAATTTCTTCGTTAAATAAATAATCCATAAATATATAAAAAATTAGCACCGAATTTCGTCAACACCGTCACGGAAATATCAAAGTGGAAGTATTTCCGTATGTGTAGCATTTGCGCGGCCCGCCCGGTTCCTCAGTTCTGAGCAAACCGTGAAAGGAGCCGCACGTCTGCAGAAACGCGCTCCGGCACCAAAAATTTTGAGTGAGCGTCCAAAACAGTTGTGTTTAGATATAGTTACGTCATTTCCGTCAAGCTTTTCATTCAAGGTAAGTACGTAAAATAACTTTACGATACATTTTATAAAAACTTAGTTACAAGTGAAGATGCTAAAGAAAATAGCGGTATCTTACTATTATTGTTACTTTTCTAGAAAAATCTATGTAAAGTCCTAATCGTCATCACCATACACATCATTACCGTATACAATTAATGAGCGGTGATGACGACAGGCGTATGGTGATGATGATTTTCTTAATTTGTGCTATAATTTGCTTAAAAGTTACACTGGGAGATCAAATGTTATTAATTTTCTCTCTTAAATTGTTATTATAAAGAATTAAACTAGGTATCATTAGTGTTACTTATAGCGTTCAAGGTTTTCTTTATTATTATGTTGGACTTAATTACCAACGGTGTATGTATCTGAGTCCTTTTTCTATTTCAAACCGAGAATAGAGTTCAGCATATGTTTATTATACATAAGAAACTAATTTATTAGTAATAGACACCAGTCGTAACAGTCCCTTCATGTTGTACCCTACCCTTAGCATTGTACGGTCTATTATTATAACTGTTTATTTTCAGTTCACAACTATGAGTAAAAGAAAACGAAGCATAGAAGTTCAGTTAGCAAGACAGAATATAGCTATTAAAAAACGTGCATAATATAAAGCCGCCATAAAGCAGGATCCTGAATTATACAAAATTATTAAAGAAAAGAAAAGGTATAAATATAGAAAAGAGATATTAGGTCAGTTCGTATCAATAAATGAAAAAAGTCCAAGAGAGTACAGCGCAAGAAATGGCATGAAGCAGCTAAAAGATATCGGGAAAAGAAAAAAAATTAAGCAAAAGATAATACCATTGAACTAAAACTAATATTAGTAAATACCGATAATAGTAATGAGACGACTACAAACGATCTTTTAGAACAGGATAATCAAGACCCATTAACAACACCCACCAACTCACAATGTAACTGCTCAGTAAAAATATAACAGTATATTACACAATTCAAAACACAGATGCAGAGAAGGTATCTCAAAAGTTCGATAAAAGATTTACACGAGAAGTTTTTAAAGATTCATAAAATAAGAGTGAGCTACTGTATGTTTTGGAAATGTCGTCCATTCTGGGTATTGCCAGCCACAGCGGCGCAAAGAGACACATGCATGTGTGAAGTACATGTTAATACTGATTTCAAGCTGGAATCTTTATTTACGGCGGGAATCATTAGAGAGAAGAATCATCAAGAATTGCTGGAAAGTTTTTGTTGCTCAAGATATGCAGAGAAATGTCTTAAAAGGGAATGCGGTGCCTGGATAGGCCATTTAATTTAATGAGTTCTCGAATAATGATGAGATAGTGTTCTATAAATGGATACCATCCCGAGAATCAATCTCAACAAAAAAAGGGTCCTAACACTATCTATCACTGTCACTAAGAAAGACGAAATCAAAGCAAAACCCCTCGAAATTATCAGTGAATTGGATACAGACATGAAGTATTTTTTTGAACATTGTTACCTAATCTATGCACAATATAGCGAATTGAAAGAATAAAAAAATTCGATGACTATTAACTCTGCTGTCAAACATGTCGACTTTTCAGAAAATTATGGAATGAAAGCCGCTAGTGAAGTTCAGTCATTACATTTTGGTGGGAGCCGCAAAGAACTTACCCTACATACTGCCGTTATTTATGCCTTTAAAGCAGTGATATAAAACCAACATCAATCTCCACCGTAAGCGAATATCTGAAACATGATGCTCCAGCAATTTGGGTTCATCTTATAAGATGTGCCCAAATTGCTGGAGCATTATGTTTGCATGCATTTATCAGAGGTATACCTCTGATAAATGAAGCTATCAAAATTAATCCATTCCTCGATACTTTTCATTTTCAATCAGACTCGCCTACATCTCAATACAGGAATAAGTACGTTTTATATAGTAACACAATTGTCCCAAGATTTCCCACAAATTACTGGAATAACTTGGAACTACACTGAAGCTGGCCACGGAAAAGGAGCAGCAGATGGAGTGGGGGCTGTAATCAAGAGGACATCTGATTTTTAAGTACATCATGGCAGAGACATTACTAGTATAGATAAATGTATGGCTGTCTTGCAAGCACAGTGACAGTTATGGCTGTAAACGAAACTGACGTGCGGATAAGAGAACAGAAAATACCCAGTAAACTTGACACATTTAAGGGTACTCTTAAGGTACATCAGGTCCTGTGGGAACGTCACTGTAATAGGTTAACTTTGAGAACATCTAGCTGTTTCAAATTCACATGTGGGCTGATATGTGATTATAGAAAACATTTAGGTTTTATAAAAATACCACGTTCAGCCACAATAACCATGAATCAGGACAAAAACAAAGATCATGTCACTGTATTAGCAGAAACGAAGCATCCAACTCTTTGTGATGTTACAAATTCACCAACTAATCACAAAGTAGGTACTTGTAGTTGTAGCTGGGCTTTCAAACATAAAAATCCTCTCCAACAAATTAATCCTAATCAACGAATTAGGAATGATATAGAAACATAACTCTCTAACGAAGCCCGCTAAAACATGGTTCCAAACTCATACCACTAAACTGATAATACGAATGCAACACGCGCACAAACAAAACAAAATACTTTGCTAAATTTATTTTCTGCGCATGGATCCGTCAATTCATTCATTTGGGGCGCTATTTTATTTAGTAAGATAATGTTAGAGTGAAACTGAAATATCGAATCAAGCGAGTGCAAACGAGATGGATTGTTTTGTGACATCGAGCAGCGAGGATGGTGTTATGCAGTATGCAGTAGGAGTCAGTCATTTATTATGAACTCAAATATTAAAAATTAATATTAAACCTCTTTACATTAAGTTTACAAAAAGTGTAAAGCTTCATAAAAGGGAATGCCCGTCGGCCATATAAAAAAAATCCTGAAATGAACAAGAGTGAAATATACGCCAAATGTTACTACAAATCGTAGGTAACCCATTACAATTTCAATAATTATAAAAAAAAAACTAGGTATAAGTCAGTTACAAACCTTTTTCTGAAATATTGGTCGTAATAAGTCAAGGGTTAAGGATGCCAAGTCGTCGTTTAGGCGGGTCCAACCGCAAGCGCTATTGTAGAATCAAGTAAACAAACAATCGAAAATGCAGTGATGTCAAACTGTCAGTCTGTCAGTACGTAAGGCAAAGGAGATGTGATTCATACAGCCTACGATACGTTTTCTATTCAAAAAATATTTGATTTTAATTAATATTGACATGCATATATTATTTTTTAGATTTATGGTACACATAGGTCGACTTATATTAAATTAATAATTACTGTGCACTAAATCTGCCAACTAATTCGTTAGAAATTATTTTACGATTCCTGTTTGGCTGAATGCCACTTACTAGTGTCAAATAAACACTGACCTCTAATAAAAATAAGAATGAATTAAACGGATATCAGGTTAAATATTTTAATGATTTTCATATTTTTATATCCTACTTAAACAAACTTGAAAATTCTTTCAATATACATATTTTACGTTAAAAAGAATTAAGGACTATTCGCAGTTTCTGTCAATTTCAAGAATTTGGACAATACCCTTTGGAAACGAATAAGTTATTTTATTACTTACCTGATACCTATTTTAAATGGAAATCATAATTTCCTCAGGATCTACCGAATTTCATATTTATTAATTTCTTAAAGTACATAAATAAGGTAAGAACTCATTAACTAACCCCCCATCAGAAGAGCGTTAGGCTTATAAGCTCTGAAACTAGATTTATATAATATATATATATATATATATAATGTGTGAGTAGAGTAAATTTAATATACAAGGTGGTTTTTAAAAGTACGAGCCAAATTTTAAGGGTACTCGAGGTACTCAAAACAAAATTTTGTTGTTTAGTAAAATGGAAAGAAATATCTCCTAAATATTGGCGCGCTCTATTTATCAGCTCATATACGGAGTGCCGATTTAATGACCTACATTGTTTCAACGTGGTGTAATACCTACTGATAACATAAAACACATTAGATGTGATTTAAAATTTGTATTCTTAAGCAATCCTTAAATTAAGTTATTAGGATTTACCCGAATTTTTCACGAAATGCTGTGCCGTAACTAACCGTACAAATACGTACAGCTGATTTTTTAGCATACGATAGCCAGTGCGTGACGAATATATGTCTTCGTTACCAAAATGTATGGAGCAAACCCTACTGGCATTAGTTGGTAACCAGTGATCCTCTCTTTTTTCTAAGCGGACTGCTGCAATCCACTGTAGTCGTCGAACCTCTTTTTTGGGGAAACTAAAATAAGAAACACACAGGCAAACCAATCCATCCAATTTATAAAACTCTGTACTTAATATAAAATATATAATAGTTAGGTATTAAAAACTGGCTGGCTACCTGTTGCATAATACTGACAACTCGTGGTTGTCTATACGAAAATAAAACACGAAATTATTTTATTTACGAGTGATAAGCTATCCCAGTTAGTTTTTTACTTCCTTCTTTCCGTCTTTTACACCACCTTACTACGCAGGAGGTCACTTTTATCCCTCAGAAACGAGTTTTTCTTGGATTTTTCACTAATCAACACGATTCTGGCGTCTGTCACTGAGCGCACGTCAGACTGAGAGGCGCTCTGATTGTATTTTTTTCACCCCGCCTACTTGATTGTGTTTTGCGTGGAACCATTTTTGAGCGGAGTTCGTGTTCTATATCATTCCTAATTCGTTGATCCTAATACAAAAAAAAATCTGAAATTTTGTAGCTACCTACAGGTAGATAGTTACCTCTTCGATTATAAAATAATAGATTCAAAAATTTGATGATTAAATGTGAGAAGTTTGTCAAATTATGAAAAAAAAATTAGGAGAATTAATGAGTAGTTATTACTAAAACTGACCAAATTTTGAAATAACTTTGAAATAATCATCACGATTACGTGATAATTGCCTGATTATGGAAAGCTAAAACACAAAAATTACTCAATTTATGTGACTGATTACCAAAAAAAAACCTAACTAAATCTCAATTAATATAAGAATATGATAAGTTTATGTAAGAAAAATGTCTAAGGCTATTATTATATTACTTTATATATTTTATAGACTGTTGATTTGTTTGTTGTTGATTAATCATTAATAAAGTTGATTTTCTTAAATTTGTCGTATTTTATTGGAAATTAATGTATAAAGTGGCATTACCATACACTCTAAATCATCACCATCCATGTATAAATCATCGCCATACCACAGCCGTCATCACCATCTCACCTCTTTTTATTTAAATGCTGATATCTTCCGATTTACGCTTAAATTTTTAGTCTAAACACATTTTATGAGCATTATAGTTATCCTACGATTATTTTATCTAGTTTTCCTAGCATTCCAACGTGATTTCAATTTTTGAATTTTTTAATTGATGAATTTTTTCTTGTGTAAATCCACCCACGCGTGTTTGTGTACATTCCTGTGCACTATAATATCTCCCGTATCGATGGCATATCCGGTAGACATGGCCTCCGTAATCGAAATCGAATCCACACATACTCTTATTCTAGAAACAATTGTTTAATAAAATTTCGTATACAGAATGGACACACGTGCAATAAATGAAAATAACTTAACATGACCAACCCTGAAATCGCGAAAAATAATCAGCTGTTCCGTACTTTTGTCGACTTATGCACACAAAAGTATAGGGCAGTCGGTTGTGCATTATAATGAGTTTTGCAAGGGCTTATATTTATTACAAATATGTCGTACCCATACGGTTTTATGTATGCTCATTATTTATGTATTTTAGTAAGCAATAATGACAGAATCACCAGGATTTTACCGATGCCAATTTTCTAATCGTAAAATCGTAAAGGAATTCTACCAGAGATTAATGAGACTTCTCAAGTATTTATTTAAACACATTTGTGTTGTAATATGAACAATAAAACAAAAAAAACAAATGATGGCTGTGAACTCGTTTAAAATAAGAAATATACTATATTGTTTTACGAGTGGTGGTATTCTAAAATAAGTTTTTAAGCTAACATGGTCACCAGCACTATCATTAGAACTTAAAACAGCATATTTACCACTAGCTTTTGCCCGCGTTTTCGTTCGCGTGGTTCATCGGGATAAAAAAAATTCTTATGTCCTTCCCAGGGTCCTAAACTATTCCTATGCCAAATTTCATCTAAATCGGTTCAGCGGTTTAGGATTGAAAAGGTAACAGACAGACAGTCAGACAAAGTTACTTTCGCATTTATAATATTAGTATGGATGTGTATTTATTGTTTCGAGTTTCCAATATTTCTAAAGTTATTGTATTTTATTTACAGGAAAGCAGAAGTTGTCAATCCTGATATACCCAAGATACGGGTGGGAGTGACGATCACGAAGAACGATCGTCAGCACACAGTTTTCGGAATTGGCCGCAACAAGTCCCAAGCGAAACGAGCTGCTGCAAAAATGGCGCTCAAAGTGTTGAGCTTGTAGATAAAAAAAAGCTTTGTAACAAAAACTAAAACCGACTTCCAAAAACAACACAACAAAATGAAAGATAACTTTAATTTTGGTAGTCGGGATTTAGTTTTTGTTACAGTTTTCTTTTTCTCGCTTTTTAGGGGGTCGGTTTGTAATGTACCTACAAAAGCCTAAATGTCAACTTCTTATCAGCTTTTGCAAAACATATCTTTTCCCGGTGCAGGGCCGTTAATTTTTTAGAAGTTCCTCTGGTACTTCACCATCAGCTCCCATTGTGACGAGCGTAAAGTAAAACAACCATATTCAAGTAAACGAATCACAACCAAAGAAATACTTATTATTGATTAGTTTCAATAGCCATCTGTGGTCTTCATCATCAGTTCCACTTCACCAAATGGTGCTTTTCGAGAGCAACTGCACAAGTTACTATAAAAAATACCCAAATCCTATAGATGTGCCTATAATATTCGAAGATTTCCTTTGATTTTCTAGGATTTCATCATCAGATCCTGACTTGATGAAAATGGGACCAAATGGAAAGTATACCCTTTCAAACAAAAAAGAATTTACCAATTCGGTCCAGCCATCTAGGAGTTATGAGATAACACATAAAAACAGTCGAATTGAGAACCTCCTCCTTTATTTAAAGTCGGTTAAAAACAAATAAAATAAAAGACAGAGTCACGAAAGTGGAGGTGTTAATAGACTTTAATCGATAACTCAATTATAAATAGCCAGGGAAGCCAGCCAAGTAATACTGGAATATTTTGAATTCTTTTGATATATTTTTAGAAATATATATATGTTTCATTTACCATATGAGGCTGTTTCTAGGTAAAAAAAAAACTCAAGAGGTCAAAGTATCTTTTTAAGGTTTACAATTAAGGTCTTTTAAATAAAACACTACTCGTAATATGTATTCTTCTATCATTATAGTACATGTATTTGACAGTCATGGCAAAACTTGGGGTGGTATGCTTATTAATACATTTCTAAACACGTTAACTCTGAAATATGAACATTGATGTTATACATTTATTAAAGTGCTAATTTTCAGCTGACTCAACTGCCCTCTACTGACTAAGTGGTTATAGGTAGGAATTCAAACGTTACGATAGTAGTACCTAAATATAACGAAGTTAAAAGGAAAACTATGACACCTAAGTTGGATTCACAAATTTACGAGTAATACTCGACTTTAGGACAAGTTCCATTGCAAAATATTTAGATAAAGTTCTTATTTGTGTAAAACAGTTTGTTTTTGTTAGAGCATGGTACGGAACTCTCGGTCAGCAAATGCAACTCGCCAAGTCCGAGTTGTAGTAAACTACGGAACCGTGCACTGCTCGTGGGCCAACATGCACTTGGCCGGTTTCTTTTAAATAATATATTTAACGTATATAAAACAAAAGAATTTATTTTTTAAACTATTATGATTCTCTTTTCGCTACATTGATATACTATAATATTAAGGTGTATAGTACAGTCAATCACACCTGGTAACTGTTTGACTTTTACAGCATCTCGATTATGTAGTACTTCAAATGTTTTTGTTGTTGTGCCGTTGACTGTACCATACAATTATCGTTTGTAATTAATTCCTTCTAAGTCTGAGAATAGTATAGTATAGCTATATCGCAAACAATAGGTATGCGAAAATTTTATAAAATTATTTTAGAAAACTAAAACATTTTGGAGAGTTGGTATTCAAGTAAAATTTATCCGTCTCCGAAATATATCCTATTTCGAAATTTTAAATTCGATCTTAGTTCTATATCTAGTATAGAATAGTAAACCTAAGGAACAAAAATCCTGCGTTTTTCGCCATGCGCTTCAAAATGAGCGTCATGCAATGAATACTAAATTAATTAAAAGAGAATGCCAGGTACTCTATAGACTTTTGCCCCACTCAATAAAAGTCATTAACAAGCATGCAATATGCAGCATTTTATTGTATATTTATTACTGATAACTAAACATTTGTTTTGAAACCTGTAAAACTTGCGGTTTTCGTTTAAAAATAAAAACAATAATGACATTGATTTATAGGTTAGATGCTGCTGTAGCTACATAATTGTTAAAATAAATTATTATACATATGATTATACACGTACATACCTGTTGCAACAACCCACGAAGTAAGAAGAGTTTGTAATAATAAATAAAAATCATTTATTGCTGGCACGCAGGCCCATATAAAAGATTTTTTTTTCAATTATATTAATAATAAAAAATTAATAATTTGATTCAATACGATTCAATGATATCTATTAATTAATCCTTTAATCTAATTTATAATTGATAAACAGCATAAAAAAAGAAGTTAAAACATCATTAATTAAATAAAATACATTATCGACAAAAAAAAATAAAAAATAAAAAGATAATAATAATTAAATAACTAATTAGCGGACATGTCCGGGTGGAATCTCCGATGATGGTGACAAATGATTATACGACTACGTGCAACCGTATCCAGCGAGCCAGCATCGGGGAGTCCCCCCAGTCCACCAGCGCTCGCAGGATGGTGTTGCTTGCGCATAATGGCCGCAAAGCTGTCTGTGCCAAACGTCGCAAACATCGCGGAGGCGCTGCACTAGCGCGGCAGCCCCATCAGCACCCAGAACGCGTTATTGTATTGAACGCGCAGATCGCTGTATGTCCGCTGCGTATAGTTAACCCACAGACTGCAGCTGTAAAAAAAAGGATTGACAACATGCTTTAAAAAGCGTAACTTTGACAGTCCTCGTACACTGTGAAAATCTGCGGGCCAACATGTTGCATCGGACAGAAAACGCTCTGCGCTCCCTTTCAATGTCTCTACTGTCCTTGAGGTCCTCAGTGACCCAGTGGCCCAAATACTTGAATTGCTCGACTACTTTTAGAGCTATGCCACATAAGGTGAAATTCGGGTCGAATGTGTATCGCTGTCCGGTTTAAAAATCATTATTTCACTCTTTTTTTAATTGTATTTGAGCCCATGTGTCACTGCGTAAGACTCACAAATTCTCAGGAGCCTACGTAACGCACCGATCGACGGGCTCAGCAGCACCATATCGTCAGCGTAGCTGATGTTATTCACACAAACTCCATCGACATGACATCCGATGCCGGTGCTGCTGAGCTCGTCGATCAGACGATTGATGTACAGGGTTGTTTTACAGTTACATGCTTATTTTTTTTTAGTTTTGTACATGCGTTTAATGTAACGCAGATGGTTATCAGAAAATAGGATTTTAGAGCATTTCGTCCCTAAATTTAGACATCGTAATTTCATTTATCTACTCCATTTGTCAAAAATATCATGTTTCCGACAATACTAGACTATTGGTAGTCATAATTATATGCTAATATTTTTAACCTTTCAATGCATATAGACTGTTTATGTTTCTTTATTAGGACATAAGTCTGTTATTAGGATAGTTTTAATAAGTATGTATTAATATTGTAATGAAATCTTCTATATACCAATTTAGATTACGTCACTATTAACCCTTCGCACACCACGTCCACACGAATTGTCTTGCAGTCGAGTTGACGTGGTGTTTATACGGTTTTATAAGAACTTATCACGGTCATAATGTACTGGATTTTATTAGTATAAACTTAGCTATTGTGTGTAAGAAATGGTACTGAGGAAACTGTGTAAAAAGACAGGTATACAGGGAAAGTTTGATGACTGGGATTATATGGAGAAGAAATAAATTTAATAGCATTAATTGAATTGTACGTGTCTGTTCGCAAAGGTATGATATTAATTGATTTTGTGTCACGAAAATCTAGTTATTTAATATTGATATTTGTAGTCAAAATTTTTTAAGTTCAGTTTGTAAAAAAAAAAGAAATTATTGACGTTTGAGAACAATCAGAAGATGCTTTATAGTTTTCGTTTGCCCTATCCTGTATCTTCTTGTGAAAGTCCCAATAGAATAGGTACAGCCGTTCCAGATATTAACCCGATCAGACAGAAAAGTAGATGAAAGTCAGACAATTTTATTAAGTTTGTCTAAGTATGTAACTATAAAGGCCTGCGCAGACGAGCACAACAGGTCCCTTATAAAATGTTTTGAATAACACACATAAAGGAGAAACAGTGCCGCGTTCTAAAAGTTCCTCGAACATACGAGGACACCAAGAGACTCAACTGGACAAAAGTACTTTTTATCTGCGTTGTGCGCTCAAGAGTGACAAACGCACGCCTTATCGGCGTATGATGACGTATTGAAATTGAATTATGGATAAGCATCTTCATGTCAGTTAGTAATTACACGATGAAATTTATGAATAGGTACTTGTTTTCTCCCATACAACAAATTTCCTCGCACCGAGGGAGGGATTTTCGTCTGCGCAGGCCTTAGCCTTAACTTGAGAAAAGTTTTATTTCGAAATCACAGACACACTTAAATTTTCATCAAATGTAGGTATATTGTATGTAGATACCTATTCATGTTCTCTTCCATGTTCGTATTCGGTTGAACCTACATTCGGCGCAACTTTAGTAGATAGGTATATATTATTTTCAGATCTTGTGTACTTTTATTATATGTCTATTTATATGTAATAAAAAAAGTTAAAACAAAGCTGTGTTTTCTTTATTATTAGTAGTTGTAAGAATAAATCCCTACAAGGCAATTTCCAGTCTACCTGCAATGTAGATGTAAACTCTAATTAGCAACGATGCACCATGATTAAATGGACGTCCTCATCTTCTGCCTGATGCAGGTGCTTACCGGACACGGGTGTGTCGGGAGGTACCTGTTTCGGATACAGCGGGAAGATATGCCAGGTGTCGTCATTGTGAGGATCACCCCCAACCAACCAACCAACCAACTTGCTGCATTGGACTCGATCGAGCGCAGAGCTAAAAGGCTTATAGGCGACGAGGTGCTGGTGGACAAGCTTCATAGCCTGGCTCATCGGCGAACCGTTGCTTGCCTGT
The DNA here is from genome assembly GCA_943138885.2 of Tholera decimalis. Taxonomy (NCBI): domain Eukaryota; kingdom Metazoa; phylum Arthropoda; class Insecta; order Lepidoptera; family Noctuidae; genus Tholera; species Tholera decimalis. Next base: position 18,881,070 of record OW964563.2, on the reverse strand, counting down.
AGGTTTTCTATAGGTTGTACTTCGGGGAGTGTGCCTGTATATTACTTTACTCTTTGGTGTGCGCAGAAGCTCCATGACCTGATTCCTCTCTCTGCCTTTCACTACCGGTCTACCAGACGCACGGCTGGGTACCACCCACACTTGGTTAATATAATATACCGTCTTGTCGTAAGGTAAACGCACCAGCAATGGACAAGGAACCAGTAATGGACAAAAATAAAAAAAATATCTAGAATAAGGATATGGACCAGATTTTTTACATACCTAAGCAAAACTGTAACATAGGCTATACATACTAAGCTCTCAAAGTTTAACATTTTATTTAATTCGGTCCAATAAATATTAAACTGCGTGAGTATGTACAAAGTGTTCCTGTGATTGTAAATTTTTACTAGCGGCTCTTTCGGAAATTGTTAGTGCGGTGAGTAACAAGATTCACCTATATACTGGTATTGCTTTATTTTATTCAGGTGTTTTGTTTGTCGGATTAACCATGAAATAAAGACAACAACGCAGTGTTGTTACTCCAAAGATGTTACTTTTTTGTTGATATTGATGTTTATAACTGGTGCGCTGTAATTCAATAGTTCCAATAATGGACAAATGTCGAAATTTAATTTCACTTTTGTGTATTCAGATTTTTAACTAATTTGACTCTAATTCTTATTCTTTACCATAAGCTAGTTGCAAATTATAAAAATGTTGATGTGTACCAGTAATGGACGTATGTGTCCATTATTGGGTATTTCATACGAATCCAGTTACGGACATTGATATAAAATGATACTGATTCTTTGTTTTAGAAATAGCTCCTAAAAAGATTATACGTCTCAACAAATAGGCTGGGCTACCGACTAACAGTAAAAAACATTTATAACAAAAAATTTAATCGACTTCAAAACAAAAAACAACGGTACTGCACAACAGAGCGAAAAATATATAATTTCACTACCTACAAAGTGAAAAATAATCAGATTCTTTCATTGGATGTCTAATTCCGTTTAATATATGGGTAGGGACCTGCTCACATAGCTGAAGTCGGTGCTAAGATAAATGAATAGGTTTGATCACCTCGGGCGTGCCCAAGAATACGGCGTAGGTAGCCTAACAAAACTATTAATTGGCTTGGCATGAGACATCTAGAAATGGTTTCCGGAAGTAGAAATTGATCTGAAATACAGAGGTCTGGTTTGCATAGTGAAACATCCACAGTGATTTTTCCTTTCTCTGAAACCAGGACACTTTCGGAACATAAAAAAAAATTGACCGTTTTGGTTACAGAAAATGCTGGGAGTCGGCACATACTCGCGGAGGCCATCGAGAGGCACGAGGAAGCACTTGCTGTTTCCCTTGACATCTCCAAGGCCTTTGAAAGGGGCTGGCACGATAGCCTTATAGCTAAGCTTCCTTCTTTCGGTTTACCCACTCAACTGTGCGTTTGGATTGACAATTAATGCCGGGGTCCCTCAGGTGACGGTTCTCTCAGTAACTTTATTCTTGCTGCATATTAACGATCTGCTAATGCCCGGTACCTTTGGGTATGCAGATAACAGCACAGTTGCTGAGAGATGTGTCCAGCGCGCGTGCTGGTGGGTCACAGATTCGGTCTCTCCCTGAGGACATGGTTGGGCGCTTGAACTTGTCCTTGAAGACAGTCTCCGAATGGGGCGATGCCAACTTGATCAAGTTTAATGCAGCTAAGACCCAGGCGTGTCTCTTCTCCGCAAAAAGGAGCCAATTCGAACCGGCTCCTACTTTCCGAGGTGTAACCGTGTCGATAACCGATCGTATTGAGCTTCTTGGGGTCACTATAACTTCCACCCTCAATTTTGGTCCCTTTATAGAGGCTAAGACTCGAATAGCATAAAAAAAGTTGGGAATCCTAGCAAAGGTGAGACAATACTTCACACCGGAACAGCTGCTCAACTTGTATCAAGCCCAGGTTCGGTCGTGTATGGAGTACTGCTCTCATCTTAGGGATGGATCTGCCAAGTCCCAACTGGACGCGCTTGAGTCCATCGAGAAACGGGACACTCATTGGCAACGATACACTGGTCGAGTCAAAGCTCCAGAGTCTTGTACATCGACGACTAGTTGCTAGTCTATCAGTTTTCTATCGGATACATTTCGGGGAGTGTGCGATGGAATTACACAATCTAATTCCGTAACCCCGTTCCATCATCGGACTACAAGACAAACGGCGATGCACCATCGACACATGGTGGACAGTCCATCCATACGCACAAAACGTTTTAGGAATACCTTCATTGTGCGTACGGCTAAGGAGTGGAATTCCCTGCCGGAGTCTAAAATTTCACGTGACGTCACACCTCGGTATAATTCTTAGCAATGTGTGACGTCACCAGCCCCCACTCTTGTACTTTGCTGCTTTCCAATTTTGTATGTTTCCCGATAGCTATAACCTAGGTCCCTTTAAGTCAAGAGTGAATAGGTTACTTCTAGGCAAGCGTGCTCCACCTTCAAACACATCTTCACTTAGCATCAGGTGAGATGGTGGTCAAACGCGAGCCTATCATCAATAAAAAATAAATAAAATAATACTCTGGTTTTATTTAACAATTAGTTTTATGGAGCACAACAGTGATGTAATCCGGCTACGAAGGAACAATATGGAGCACGACACTGATGTGTAGCGGACTTCTGGTAATATAAATGAAGTCTTTCAAACGTTACTACCAGATTTATTGTTAGATTCCACAGGTTTAAACTATTACATCTACTGGATTAAGGCAAGCATGTCTCGGTTTGATATTTACGCGGTTAAAACATTACGAGACTAGTTTACACTACTGTCATGGAAGCGAACTTAAGAACTACTGAACTGAGAAACAAAATGTGGGCGGAAAAGGCATACAAACATTCTAACTTCCGGCTTCCAGAAACTTCGAGATTAATCTAGGTTGTACTACGGTGCTTCCTCTGGTGTCGAGAGGCGACATCTTCAATATTCATTCATAATTCATATAACTTCCATTCATAAATCCACCCCCTGGCGTCGCAAAGCGGAATCATATTCGAATTGTTATTGACAACTAGCAAATGTTTCATAGAAACTGTTGCCATCTTTTAGCCAGTGGCGCAAACAGAAAGTTAGCATATTCTCGCTATGCGACGACAGAGGGCGCTACTATGCACATCAGTCACATTTCTCCCGCCGTGTACATAAAATGTACATAATAGTACCATTCGTGTGACTGGTGTACCCTTTACAGAGAACAGTTACAACAATATAAGTTACTCTAAACCTTAATCTAACAAATGTTAAGCACTTGTAATGAAATTTATAAATAACAGCCTAGATACATATATATACAAGTTAAGGGTAGTCACTGCAAGGTCCCTGCTCTGCTATATATTATTAGTGAATAAAAAATCCTCCTTACAGCATGACCCTGCAGCGACGCCAAGAAAAATTACAATAATTTGGTCTATACTACTGGTTACAAATACAATACTTGAGAGGTCAGCTAAGTTTATTCTACTGGTATGACGACGAGACGTTTAACAGGACGACGTATTACACCACTCTTGGTTTTGACGTAGACGTCTCTTACAACACCATCCGCGCCTGGGTACATGCGTTCGACTCTCCCCTTTGGCCATATGTTCCTTGGTAAGTTCGAGTCTACTATAACAACCAAGTCGCCTATCTTAACTGTGTCACCGCATCCATGCGGCTCCCGCCGGTTTTGAAGTGTAGGTAGCACCTCACGCACCCATCGTTGCCAAAACAGGTCTGCCAGTCTTTGCGATGCTCTCCAGTGTGAATGGCGTAGTTCATCCGGTCTTGTGAAAATCCCTGGCAGCGGGACTTTAGAGGGCGCGCCAAGCAAAAAGTGGTTAGGCGTCAAAGCTTCCTCGTCGTCTGGGTTAACTGACACATGGGTCAAAGGTCGTGAATTAACCGTGTGTTCTACCTCTGTCAGAAGTGTGTGAAGTACGTCTTCATACGGATGCCGATCGATGAGCGTGGCATTCAATGCGGTCTTTACTGAGCGTACCAACCTCTCCCATGCTCCGCCCATGAATAGCGCTCCCGGTGGAATGTAACGCCAGTCGATGTGACGAATCTCTGCTTCGTGTTGTAGCAACTCTAGGGCGGCTTTGCGGAGCTCAGCGTCCGCCCCGTGGAAATTGGTACCGTTATCACTCCAAATGACTTCAGGACACCCGCGGCGCGCCATCATGCGCCTCAACACGAGTATAGCAGCATCCGTTGACAGCGAGGCGGCCACTTCTAAATGGACGGCACGCGTAGTGAGGCATGTGAACAATGCTACGTAGCGCTTCTCGTGATGTCTCGCTACTGTGACGGAAAGCGGCCCGAAGTAATCCAGTCCGGTGTGTGTGAACGGACGTTGGTGGTGTGCCAGTCGACAAGGCGGTAAGTCACCGGTCAGCGGCTCTGGCGGCACTGCACGACGTAGTTTACAGGGCTGGCAGTGCTTGATTACTGCACGAACGGAGGGCCTCAAGCGCAGTATCCAGTAGCGTTGGCGGACTTCATTCACGACGCACTCCACGCCACTGTGGTGTAACTTTCGATGAATCCAGTCTATGTATAAGTGACAGTAGCGGTGGTCGCCGTCTAGTACTGCTGGTGACTGTGTTTCTCGTGATATGTCAGTTGCCGCTGTGATGCGTGAGCGTATTCTTATTATGTTGTGTTCGTCGACTGTCAAAGATAGTCGATTCAAGCTGCTGTCAGATGGTACCGCCCTCCCGCCGACCACGTGACGCAATTCCTTCGCAAACCTTTCTTCTTGTATAGCGCGCGTCCACAGGATCTCGGCTCGACGTGTGTACTGTGTACCGAGGGGTATGTAGACCGTAGTCGATGTTATGCTGAGGTCGCGACTCCGCGCTCCGGATCGTGTTCTCGTAGCCTCCTGTTTCTTCGCCGTCCAGTTCGGATCTTCAGCAGTAACGCGTCTATTGCGTTTGCGGGTGGCGGTTGTGGTGTGGACTCGACATCGGTCTATAAATTGAAGAACACGAGCCGTTGCTCGTATGAGTCGTAGCCAGGAAGAGAAACGTGTGACATCGGGTAGCGCCTCTCTTATGGTTGACCGTTCGGCAGCCGAGCTCATGGTAACACGCTCTTCTCCCGTGTCTATGTGTGGGCTCGAATCTGTCTCCTGCGGCCATCAGTTTTCGTCTTCGTACAGAAATGAGGGGCCTATGTACCAGCGGCTGCGGTGGTTCGCAGTGAAATGAGTAGGTACCTCGCGAGTAGAGTCGTCGGCGACATTGTGAGCGGTGGGAACCCAGCGCCATTCGCTTCGTTCGGTGGTTTCTTCTAGTTCTGCTACTCGGTGCGCGACGAACGGCTTGAAGGCGCGCGCACCGGCACGCAACCAAGCCAGTACTGTGCGCGAGTCGGTCCAGAAGACTCGGCGGTCGGCGCGACGGTCGTGTTCTTGCTCCACGCAACGCGCCAGTCGCCCACCAAGGACGGCAGCCTGTTATTCAAGTCTAGGTACAGATGTGATCTTAAGGGGCGCAACGCGCCCTTTCGCTGACGCGAGTGACACATTAACTTCACCTATGCCATTCACTGAACGCCAATATGCTGCTGCGGCATAGGCCCGTTCGCTCGCGTCCACGAACACGTGCAATTCTACTCTCGTCGAGTCATTATATCCCGGATAACAACGTGGGATTCGAACGCCTTTCAAAATGTGCAGAGCAGTTAACCAGTCGTGCCATTTACGCTCTAGTTCTTTAGGTAGGCGCTCATCCCAACCAATATTTAAACGCCAGGCGTCTTGTAATATGCACTTTGCTTGTGTCGTAACCGGCGCGGCTAGTCCCAGCGGGTCATACAAGGACATTGCTGTTTTTAATAACTGACGCTTTGTAACCTGCTTGTCTAAATAAGAAGGGTCTACTTTCCTGAAGTTAAATCCTAAAGTGTCATTGTGGTGTCGCCAGACAAGGCCGAGAATTTTCTCTTCCTTGTTTAGCGGAGTATCTTCCTCTGCTGGCTCGGTCGCTAGATCTGCTATGGCGGTCGCTTCGTTAGACGCCCACTTCTGCAGCACAAAGTTACCTCGCCGATGCACGGCGTCAACTGCTTTGGACACTCGATTCGCTTCTTCCGCGTCGTCAAAACTCTGTAAATAATCGTCCATATAGTGATTTCGAACTATAGAGTCCACCGCTTCAGGGTAGTCGGGCTCCTGCACATGTGCGTTATGATTTTTAACGTAAATCGCGGTACTCGGGGAAGAGGTCGCACCAAACAACAGCGCTTTCATTCTATATTCGATGGGCGGTAAAGTCGGGTCATCACGCCATAGAAAACGAAGTGCGTCTCTGTCTTCCACTCTCACTGATATACGTAAAAACATATCCTTTATGTCTGCCGACACTGCGACGGGTTTTTGTCTGAATCGCATTAACACGCCCAGAAGTGACTGGAGAAGATCTGGGCCCGTCAAAAGATAATCATTGAGGCACACTCCCTGCGTGCGTGCCGCTGCGTCATACACAATTCTGACTTTCCCTGGCTTAGATGGATTAATTACCGGAAAATGAGGTAAGTACCACTTACGTCCGCCAGATGGCGTCGGTGGGGCTAGTTCTGCATACCCATTTATTATCAGTGACTTCATCTGCTCCAAATACTTTTGCTTCAGAGTATAGTCTTTGCGTAAGCGGTTTTCAGTGTTTTGTAGCCGACTGAGTGCGGAGGCACGGCTATCTGGAAAACACCTACCTTCATTTTTCCATAGTAAGCCTGTTTCGTAACCACCTTCAGGCAGAGCGCGCGTAGTTTCTTTTAATATTTTCAATGCTCTCATCTCAGGGTCTGCTTGCGGGCGATGTGGCTCCACTCCTAGGGATTCTAGACTAAAATACTCTTTTAAAAGCTTATCAATAGATTCGTCTATACTTACATGACTGCAGCTTTCTCTGATCTGTGGCAGTACATGTACTTTCGTCATACTGCAGGTTTGACCATGTAAAACCCAGCCGAGCGGTGTACGTGACGCTACCGGTTGACCCTTTGAACCGACTCGCACTTCAGAGGCGAGCAGGAGCGCCCAGTTGTCCTGGCCTATCAAGACAGTTGGCACACCTGCGTTATATGAAATCTGCTCGACTATAGGTGTCAGGTGCTCACAGCCAGTCAGGTCATTTGCGTGTATCGACTGGCTTGATAGGTCGAGCTTGTCGATGGTTCTGGCTTCGATGTCTATGCCTTCGGTTGCGTATTTGCCTCGTATATTTACCTTGACTCGGCATGAGCTCGTAGCGTCAATGCTTGTGCCCGCTACGGCTTCGATGTAGAATGGCTCGTTTGGGCCTTCTGCTCCGATCCGCTGCGCGACGTCAGTAGTAAGTAAGGTTATTGTCGATCCATCGTCCAACAAAGCAAATGAATCTACTTTACCGTTTGGGCCCGATAGTGTGACAGGTACTACTTTCAGCAAAGCTCGGGCGTAGGCGCGCGGCGTGCTCGTGCTGCTAATAACGGCGTGCGGCGCGCTGTCAGCACGTGGCGCTGTCTCGGCGCGCGACGTGACGTGCTCGGCCGCTGCGACACGAGGACGCTCTCCGGAGTCGTGTGCGGTGCGCAGCCCGCGTCTGCTGTCACTGTGCAGTAGACCGTGATGATAATGCTCGCAGTCTTGCACTTCACACTGCTTACTTTTACATCTGTGATTCCAGGTCCGTCGTTTTAGGCACCTGAAACATAATTTATTTTTACGTGCAGTTTCCCATCTATTATTTACTGTCATTTTCCTAAAGTTTGTACAGACAGCCACACTAATACAATTGCCATTACATATTACACACGGTGTTTTATCATTTTCGGTCATTTTAAATGTCTTGTGTGCCGATCTTTGTGAACGTTCTCGTTTATAGTCCACCTCTGCCGGGGCGTGACGCGCATTGAGGTCGGCTTCTCTGTCGAGAAATCGTCCCAACACTACTAGGCCGGGCTCTGCATCACCAGCAGCCATCTCATAATCATACCATCGGCTCCTAAGCGTAACAGATAACTTTTCTGTTATTACTGAAATCATTTCCGGGCTATATAAAAATTCAGTTCTTTTCAACGCTTGCACCGCGGCAATAGCATTCGTGACCTTTGATGCAAACACACATATATCTGTAGGGTTGTCTGTTAGTTTAGGTAATTGACGTAATTTATTCAATTCGTAAGTTATTAATGCGTTCGGTCGGCCAAATCGAGATTCTAACCTTTGCATAATTTGAGAGGCCGAGGCTCCTAAGAATAGGCATTTGACTGCCTCCATCGCGGGCCCTCTCAATGATTTTCTGAGGCGGGCCAAATTCCCTGCCTCTGTATGAGCCGATGCAGACTCATCATATGCTGCTTTAAAATGCAACCATTCGCCTGAGTGGCCACTAAAAATAGGTAACTCAAATTCATACCTGGTGGCAGCGGGGTTACCCCGAGCTACCTCTAACAATGCCTGAGTAAGTCCTTTCAGCAGGTTTCCTTCGTCGCAGCGTAGCGGCGAGGGCGGCGCCGCTTCGTCGGGCGCCGTCGTCCGTGTGTCGTCGCGTGGCGGCGGGGTTGGCGGCCCCTGATGAGGCGATATGGGTCGCGACTGCGGCGAGCGGGTGTGGTCGCGGTGTTCGTCGAGCATGTCCGCGGCGTCCCTCTGACGTGTCGACGTCGCAGTCGAGCTTCCCGCCAATAACTCTTCGTCTGCTGACTCTGCTTCCAAGAGCGCTAGCCTAGCCGCGGCGAGCTCCAACCTCGCCCGGGCCAACGCCTTCCTCTTACTGACTGTCTCGTCCAGTGGTTGTCGTCGGTGTGGCGGTGTCGTCGCCCCAGGGCTGTGAGGCTGGGTCTGGCCCGCATCTGTGACGGAATCGTTGGATGCGCCAGTCGGGGCACCCCCGGTCGCCGATTCCGTGGAGACGGGCTCGTCCCCCACCATTGCCTCTGTGACGGGTTCTTGCATACCGCGTGTCTTCACCATGTCGCTGGTACACTATCCTACCACACTACCACTCACGCGTAGGTATTCGACAAACCGAAAACTATACCTGCCCAATCCGGTTCCGAAGGACCAATATGGAGCACAACAGTGATGTAATCCGGCTACGAAGGAACAATATGGAGCACAACACTGATGTGTAGCGGACTTCTGGTAATATAAATGAAAAGTCTTTCAAACGTTACTACCAGATTTATTGTTAGATTCCACAGGTTTAAACTATTACATCTACTGGATTAAGGCAAGCATGTCTTCGGTTTGATATTTACGCGGTTAAAACATTACGAGACTAGTTTACACTACTCTCATGGAAGCGAACTTAAGGACTACTGAACTGAGAAACAAAATGTGGGCGGAAAAGGCATACAAACATTCTAACTTCCGGCTTCCAGAAACTTCGAGATTAATCTAGGTTGTACTACGGTGCTTCCTCTGGTGTCGAGAGGCGACATCTTCAATATTCATTCATAATTCATATAACTTCCATTCATAAATCCACCCCCTGGCGTCGCAAAGCGGAATCATATTCGAATTGTTATTGACAACTAGCAAATGTTTCATAGAAACTGTTGCCATCTTTTAGCCAGTGGCGCAAACAGAAAGTTAGCATATTCTCGCTATGCGACGACAGAGGGCGCTACTATGCACATCAGTCACAAGTTTTATGCAACACTACCGTCATTTATTAGTTTCAGAAGAAATCTCAGATGCCTGGGTCGCTCAGAAAGTGGATGGATATGCTCAGAGACATTCTAGGAATATTTATGACAAACGTTTTTCACGGGGACTGTACAATCAGAGTACGTTGACATTACAATGTTATTTTAAATAAACATTTTCAATTTAGATAAAAATAATTAATAAATCATTATTATATTACATTTAATTTTCGTTTCAATAATTAAAATCATTTACAGCTTGACATTGATCATAGATTCTTCAATTGGGTACTAGGCGTATACGACTAGGTTCATGTTATTACTGGATGTCAATAATTAGGTTATGTTCATTAATGGATGTCCATGACTAGGTTATATTCATTACTGGATGTCCATAACTGGTTTTTTGCTGTCCATAACTGGAGAAAAAAGTATGTTTTTAATATGTTAAATAAATTGATACCAGCTTTGCAGTATCTCACGCGTAACACTGTAGAAATATTGAATAAGGATAGGACTTTACCCTTTTAGTAAGTTTAGTACTGTAACTATGACCATATTGGTGAGATTTCAGAAATACCATATTTTTTCTTAAACTGTCCATAATTGGGATGTTTACCTGTAAACGCACCGGCAATGGACAAGGAACCAGTAATGGACAAAAAAATAAAAATAAAAACATCTAGAATAAGGATATAAACCAGATTTTTTACATAAACAAAACTGTGACAGGCTATAGATACTGATATTAAATGCACAATGTATTTGTGGTACTTAATTGGATAAGGATTAATGTTGTATTGCTTAAGAGCCATTAGACGTTTTTTCGCAAATTTCTAAAATTTCAATCGCCTGCTTTACCATCTTACGTCATACTTTGAAATTTTAAAATACATGTCTAAAATAGATCAATTATTAATGAAGTGTTTCTTCGTTTCACATTTACTTAAAACATGTGCATCGCTTTGTGGTGAGTAATCTCCCAAAAGTAGTTTACTGAAAAATCATCATAGAGTCAACTTCAGATTCCGGAATCTATGACTAATGTTCACAAATTCAGGTGAAAAAAATATGGATAGTATAAGACATATACTTGATTTATAAACTAATGTTCAATATTCAGGATTATTTATTGCATTATTTAGAAAAAAAATAAAAACTATTGTCTATTTTTAGGGGCTGTAGCGCAAATTTGTCGCGATTATTCGCATTTAATAAGGCGTAATTTCGATAAAAAAAATTACGTCAAAATAAACTTTGTTCTGTGAAGAATTCAAATAAATAGTTTTTATGACAATGCGATCATGTAATTTTGTAATAACATGATTTTAAGAACGCTCTAATTTACTATATATTACGTTGCCCAAGCTAGCTGCATTCAGTACGGCGCGAGCGCCCTTCGAGGTAGGACCTATGTCAATTTTTCCCGCGTCCCGACAGTCGAGCGCACGTATTGAGAACGCTAACTATACTACGATTACGCGGGTTTTGATACTCGTATTTTTTTTTTGTAAGAAATATTTTTAGTGCTTTATAAGTAATTGTTTTAGCTATGGAGAACAGGCACGGTGTATACCATTGTGTCAAAAAAGGGAAACGTAATAATTATGCATCATTAAAGAATGCACATGAAGCAAGGTACATCTTTTCTAACCGACTTCAAAAAAAAGGAGAAGGTTCTCAGTTCGTCGGATTTTTGTATGTATGCTCCCCGATTACTTGAAGACGGTTAGACAGATTTTAAAATTTTATTTTTTTGTTTGATAGGGTATACTTTCTTATTGTTTCCATTGTCATCACGTCAGAATCTGATGATCGAATCATGGAGAAATCGAGGGAACTCTTCAAATATTATAGGCATACCTATAGCGATTTGGTTATTTTTTGTAGTAACTTGTGCAGTTGCTCTTGAAAAACACCATTTAGTGAAGTGGAACTGATGATGAAGACCACAGATGGCCACCGGAACTACTCAATAATAATTATTTCGTGGGTTGCGATTCGATTACTTGAATATGGCTAAGCACTTTATGCTCGTTACAATGCATAATTATGGTGAAGTAAAGCTGATGGTGAAGTACCAGGAGAACTCCTCAAAAATTAACGGCTCTGCATCGGGAAAAGCTATATTTTGTATAAGGTGATAAGTAGTTGACATTTTGGCTTTTGTAACTTGATAAATTACAAATTAATAAGCGTTAAAAACACTTTTTAACTAACTTTTTGGAAGTCGGTGTCCAAACACGAAAATACGAAAAATAAAACCGACGAACGAAAGCAAAGTCGGTTTTATTTTATTTTTTTAAGTTTTTTGCATTTATAATATAAAGTAATACTTTGATGTCGTCTAAATTTAGGGCTACCAACGTTTTGAGAAAAAAAAATCACATATTCACAAAAGATAGAAGCACTTAAGAAATTAAACCCTAACTGTTGTTCAGTACTGTAGAACTATAAATACAATTTAACGAATGTCATATTTCTTTATTGATTTATTTTTAAACCTACTTAAAAAAAAGGAGGAGGTTCTCAATTCGACTGTATTTTTGTAGTAGTTTTAGTAGATGGCTAGACCGATTTAGAAAATTCTTTTTTATTTGAATGGATTTACTTCAAGGTGAGTTCCATTATCATCAAGTTAGGCTCTGATGATGGAATCATGGAGAAATCGAGGGAACTCTTCAAATATTATAGGCACACCTATAATAAGTATTTCGTGGATTGCGATTCGATAACTTGAATAAAATTTCTAAACAATTTATGCCCGTCACACTGCATATCGTGAAGTAGAGCTGATTTTGAAGTACCAAGAGAACTAAACGCTATCGTCCCTGCATTAGAAAAAAAAAAAATTTTCAAAAGGTGATACAAAGTTGACTTTTAAGCTTTTAAACTGGGTAAACTACAAACCAACCCACTAAAAAGCGACATATAATCAAACTTTAAAAATAAAACACTGCAAAGTGAAAAATTACTTTAATTTCGTGAGTTGTCTTTGGTTTTGTAGTATCGTTTTTGATAATGAATTCCGAAATTAAAGTTATTTTTCTCTTTGCAGTGTTTTTATGTAAGTCGGGTTTATTTTTTAATACAAAGTTTAGTTTATTTGAGATAAAATAAATAAATAACAAGATACCACGGCCACGGAACTTAAGGGCTGCTGATGGCACAGGCTGGATTTTTAGTCAGTAGAAGTCTAACACTCCCATCCTCCACCTAGAGCGGGAAAACTCATTTATTGCATTTTCCACCCCAAAATAAAAGATAAAATAAATTTTATTGCATTCGTATTAATCCTGTAGCTTTAGACCTTGGGCTTGATGATGCAATGGAACTTTCGAACGCAAACGTAAATGTTATTTGGACTATTTATTTATGTAGTTACTTCAATTTAGGTGTTGAACCGAATGGTCGTCATCAAGCATTGTCTTTTCAGTTCCCCTTCAGAGTGACTGTATAGTTTCTAGTCTATTCAGTGGTAAATTATTATATCTTATCTTAAATTTTATAGGAATAACCTCCCGTTGCATTAGACATCAGACTTGACGCTTTAGCGGAAGTTTAGAACTCAATAGTAAATACTTTTTGAACTTTCTATATTTCTTTAGTTCTGAATTTAGTTAATACGAAACAGCATTACTTATATAAATAGGGTCTTCTACAGCGTGCCTTTTGTTTGGGACCCGGTATTTTGGTAATATTGAAAACGCCATAATCACAGAAAGATAAAGTAGGTAGGAAGTTATCAGAGCTCGAATAAAAGGTACCTGGTAAAAAAGCCGAAAAATTTAAGATAATATATGTAAATAACGGCGATAGTCTAAACTATATATATGAAACAGCACCAGTGTATAATCATATATACCACGTGTAATTTAAAGGGTATATACATACCGAGTGCACGGCTTCTTTGGATGATAACAAACGATATAACAAGGGTTTTATAATCTTTATGTCTACATGTGTGGAGCTTATTAGAAATTTCAATACATTGATACCAGAGACCGAATTTTTCAAATTAAGAAGAACGAAAAGAATTATCGTGTTATTGGCTAGTGACGTGGAAAGTGATGACCCTCATAGTGATATGACACGTTTGTTATTATTGGTATTCAAGAAACATATGAAACCGATAATTTGGGGTCAATTCTGTGAGTCACTTATTTTGAGCTGAAACTTTGCATAGAGACTCCATACCAGATGTTGTCTTCAGTCCTTTTGGATAGATATGGGGTTTTCGTTACACGTTGTATATGATTGCATAGGTAGAAAATTTTGAACGTACAAAAATCTTCAGATATGTAGTGCAACAACTACTTGTCTGAAGATAAACTAACTAACTAACTTTAGGGTAATATATTTTAAACATTTTATACAGGGTATAATGGAATATACATAAACCCTTAAATGGGGTAATTGTACTCATTATTATGAACGTGAAAATCATCATCAGCTGTTTAGTAATTTTTGTCCAGTTATGCACACTTATAAATGAACGAGGTCGTCTATTCTTTTTCGCAATTTTATGGTTGGTCCCATAGTAAAAGATATTCATAATGATGATTACAATTACCTCTTTTCCAGTTTTACGTATGTATATTTCATTACAAAGTTAAAATTCTGAAATGCAAATTTTTATTTTTTAGAATAATTATAAAGTGCATGGAAGGCGAATAATAGATTGTCAGTACTTTTGGAGTCAATCGATCAATATAAGCAAACACAGTGGAAAGTTTGGCTAAAAAAAAAAAATATGAGCTATCTAAAAATAGAAAAAGAGAAACGGATGGGTCTCATATCCAAATTTTACTTGAAATGTATGATGTGTGTATCTAGCTTTATTGTGAAAACTTCAGACCCCAACACAACTGAAAAATCTAAACTCAATCAAGGCGCGGTATATGGTTCAATTATGACAGGAATATATATATTTTTGTATAGACACAGCAACACTTTTTCTTACTTGTAACCTATTTGTAGAAAAAAATATCATTTAAAATTTAACGTAAAAAATAACCTTCCTTCTGAAACAGTTTATTAAAAAATAAATATCTGAAACTACAACTCATAACTTACGTGCGTACGTACACAAAAAGTGTGATTTTGTTGAAGTTGGTTGTCACATAACTTCCATTTTTCTTTTAAATATATACTTTATACATGTCTTTCATTTTTTAAATCTTAAGTCATTTAAGTAATCAAATCTCTTTCTTATAAAGACGATTATAACAGCTCAAGATTGTTTAGTCCGACTCGACACTCTCTCTACACTATTAGTGTTGTTTATGTGTGCATCGCCACGCATACATGCCGATTTTTACCTAAACTCGAGCGTTCAAATTTTGAAAAATGGCTCTTAAAATGGCTTCGTAAAATATGCTCGTATTTCTCGTAAAAAGTAAAGGATAAAAAATGGTTGTTGTGGGTTATCTATAAGAGATAGACAGATGCCATCAAGGACATTTTTGTTGACTTTTTTAAGGTGTACAATACTGTAGTACATTATTTTGATCTATCTCGTAGGGTTCAGCCAGCGTTTGCAAAGCAAGCGCAAAAAAAAATGTGTTTATTTGCGACATCACATTAGAAACCTCAAAAATTATCTTGTTCCTCTTCTATATTATGCATGTTATATACTTATAAACCTTCCTATTGAATCACTATTTCTATTGAAAGAAACTGCATCAAAATCCGTTGCGTAGTTTTAAAGATTTAAGCATACATAGGGACAGACACAGGGAAGCGACTTTGCTTTATACTATGTTAAGATTAGATGTGTTTTGTTTGTCGGATTAACCATGAAATTAAGATAACAACGCAGTGTTGTTACTCCAAAGAGGTTACTTGTTTGTTGATATTTTATTGATGTTTATAACTGGTGCGTTGTAATTCAATAGTTCCAATAATGGACAAATGTCGAAACTTAATTTTACTTGTGTGTATTCAGATTTTTAACTAATTTTACTCAGCCTTTAACCTTATAGCTAAGCTTCATTCTTTCAGTTTACCCACTCAATTGTGCGTTTGGATTAAAGACTTCCTGAGAGATCGGTCCATTCGAGTGGTCATTGATGGCTGCTCGTCTGGCAAATTGGCAATTAATGCCGGGGTCCCTCAGGGGTCGGTTCTTTTAGCAACTTTATTCTTGCTACACATTAATGATCTGCTTATGCCCGGTACCTTTGGGTATGCAGATACCAGAACAGTTGCTGAGAGATATGTGTCCAGCGCGCGTGCTGGTGGGTCACAGATCCAGTCTCTCCGTGAGGACATGGTTGGGCGCTTGAACTTGTCCTTGAACGGTCTCCGGATGGGGTGATGCCAACTTGGTCAAATTTAATGTAGCTAAGACCCCGTGTCTCTTCTCCGAAAAAAGGAGCTAATTCGAACCGGCTCCTACTTTCCGAGGTGTAACCATGTCGATAACCGATCGTATTGAGCTTCTTGGGGTCACACTAACTTCCACCCTTAATTTTGGTCTGTTTATCGAGGCTTAGGACTCAACTAGCATAAAAAAATTTGGGAATCCTAGCAAAGGTGAAAGAATACTTCACACCGGAACAGCTGCTCAACCTGTATCAAGCCCAGGTTCAATCGTGTCTCATCTCATCATCTCTCATCTTTGGAATGGATCTGCCATGTACCAACTGGACGCGCTTGAGTCCATCGAGAAACGGGCCAAAAGACTCATTGGCAATGATACACTAGTCGAGTCAAAGCTCCAGGGCCTTAGACATTGACGACAAGTTGCTAGTCTATCGGTTTTCTATCGGTTACATTTCGGGGAGCGTGCGATGGAATTACACAATCTAATTCCTCCAAGCCCGTCGCGTTCTATCATTGGAATACAAGACAAACGGCGATGCGCCATTGATATACGGTGGTCATTCCACCCATTCGCACAAAACATTTTGGGAATACTTTCATTGTGCGTACGGCTAAGGAGTGGAATTCCCTGCCGGAGTCTGTGTTTCCTGATCGCTATAACCTAGGTGTCTTTAAGTCAAGAGTGAATAAGTTACTTCTAGGCAAGCGTGCTCCACCTTCGACCACATCATCACTTACCATCAGGTGAGACGGTGGTCAAACGCGAGACTGACTATCAGCAATAAAAAATATACTCTTTAACGATTAGTTTTATGCAAGACTACTGTCATTAGTTTCAGAAGAAATCACAGATGACTGGGTCGCTCAGAAAGTGGAGGGATATGCTCATAGACATTCTAGGAATATTTATGACAAACTTTTTTCACAGGGACTGTACGATGCAGAGTACGTTGACATTACAGTGTTATTTTAAATAAATATTTTCAATTTAGATAAAAATAATTAAAAATAATTAATAAATCATTATTATATTACATTTAATTTTCGTTTCAATAATTAAAATCATTTACAGCTTGACATTGATCATAGATTCTTCAATTGGGTACTAGGTGTATACGACTAGGTTCATGTTATTACTGGATATCAATAACTAGGTTTTGTTCATTGATGGATGTCCATGACTAGGTTATGTTCATTACTGGATGTCCATAACTGGTTTTTTGCTGTCCATAACTGGAGAAAAATCTATGTTTTTTATATGTTAAATAAATTGATACCAGCGTTGCAGTATCTCACGCGTAACACTGTAGAAATATTGAATAAGGATAGGACTTTACCCTTCCAGTAAGTTTAGTGCTGAAATTATCACCACATTGGTGAGATTTCAGAAATACCATATTTATTTCTTAAACTGTCTATAATTGGGGTGTTTACCTTATGCACTTCTAGTCAAAAGTTTGATAAACATCTTGTTTTATAGGTGTCAGATGTAAAGGACCAACAAACCTATTGCTACTTTTTTGGCATGAGGCTATGGGAGGTAGAGGCGCAGTTGAAATTGGTTCCTGTATCTTTAAGTACCTGCAACGTGTAGCTAACAATTAGCCTGGTTATAACGTTACATTTTTTAGTGACAATTGTGGCGGGCAACAAAAAAATAGGTTCGTTTGATTTGTTAAGAACTGTTTTTGTAGTTTTGTGTCGTGTTAATTTTTTTTTCAGATTTATATTTTCCTTGTATGTAATAATAATAACACACAAATTTTTAGGGTCATTCTACATTTAGGGAAAAATAATTTAAAAAAAATAAAACATCGATTTTCATATGCTTATTAGATTTACTGTGTTTAGTAACATAAATAATCAACAAAATAATTAGTAACAGAGGTCATTTATGTTTTAATTACGAGAAAATTGACATAAAATAAAAAAAGACGATAACAGATGTGACGCAATACGTAACAGAAATGATGATATTCTAAATAATTCTGGTTTACAAGTAACCAAGAATTTGTTATGAACGATAATGGTAAAACTAGATTGTTATCAATTAAACCAAAATATAATTATTCTTGAACACAACAAGAAGACACAGAAAAAAAATCTTAATATATGATCACAGAAGTGACGTCTTCTTCGTCACCTTCTAACAAATAACTAGCTAATTTGATATCCATAAATATAAAGGCATACTAATAAAGTATAACTTTTTAATACTTAAATAATTATATAATCAGACTTAGCTCTCACTTTAATGATTTTAAAATATGTCTTCATCAGACGAATCAGATGCTAGAATATTAAAACGACTTGTTTTTGTAAAGTCCGAAGCTTCACTAAATACCTGATCAATTAATTGTTTCTTCTTAATTTCTTCGTTTGAATTCTCTTTATATGAAGAACCATTGATAGATTTGAAATAGAAGTTACGGCTTCGTTTTGTTGGAATTGAGGCCGTAACCAAATATTCATCGTCAGTATTTACGCAGCGTGCTGGAGATTCATTTTCAGTATGTAAAAAAAGTCCCGATGGACCGGGCTCCTCGGATAATTCTTGATCAGATTGATGGTGTGATGGGGGAATAGCAAGGACATGGCTTCGATCAGAAGAGATTCGATTGTACTCTGTATTAATCACACCCATTTCATAATGAGTCGAATCTGCTACATGCATCATTTTCTAAAAATTCTATAATCTGTTGTTTCACCTTATTTACTCTACGTTATTTGTTACATGTGTTTGACCCACTTTTTGTCTTTCAATACATTTTATATGCATTTTATACTTTTTTACTCTTTTTTCTAATAGACGCAATTTTTCTTTTATTAGATTGTTCTCCAGCTTTAGATACCTTCTATTCTTTTTAGCTATTTTCCTACCAGATTCGGCTCTTGATCTAGATGTGGACGTAATGGGACTGCCGGGTGGGGTATCATTCTCAATGAGATTTTCAGTCTGTTGATGCATTCATCAACAGACTGAAATTTGAAAATATATCGAGACAATAAAAAAAGCACTGGAACGCATTAGTTGCAGTGCTTTTTTATTGTCTCGATATATTTTAGACCTTTCTTTCCACTGTTTTCTAATTATTTTCTGAGTACGTGGAGTAAATTGACTAATAGTTTTTACCTGCCCATCTTCCTTTTTCCGTTGGTACGTTTCTCTATCTTTCCTTCTTCTTTCTTGTAGCTGTTATTCTGTTAAGTTTTGTCGATGTCGTCTCATTGCAATTTTCACTTGCACCCTACGTTTTTGAAGTTTTTTTACCTCTAACCTGTTGTCCTTTTTGGATGCTCGGCGTGTACACGGTGCCATGTTGTAGATATTCAGAGTGGCATATTATTTAATCTAAATACAGACGCCAGCATATGAAGCTACACGAAACTGTCAAATTTTCCCAATCAACCTAGCATCTAATGTTTATAACAATAAAGTTGAAAATCTATTAAAGAAATTTGACAGATTGTTGTAGCTTGATGTGCTGGCGTCTGTACATAGTATGACATTATTAAAGTATCCTGGTTAATTTTGTTTTTAATTTAGTTAATTAGTGAGTGTTATTGATATTTAAAGAAATTAAATCACAATAAAACTAAAATTTCGTCACTTCGGTGATCTTACATCACATGTGTTATCACACTGATAACAGATGTGATGATCACAGAAATGACAAACTTTAATATTTGCGGCCTTATTTTTTTACTGTTCAAGTTCAGGCTTGGTTCTGCACTCATTCACAATACTGACATGATAATACATTCATGCTAAGCAGTTTTATTATTTCATTAATATGTCTTACCTTATTACAGCTAAAACAGATGTGAGGTGCGAAGTTTTACACGACGAAAACACCAATCAAAACAATTTTTCACAAAAAACAAAGACGAACTTATTCTAATTTGAAGCCAGCATGCGAATGGCAGCTATGTGGTTTTGCAATATTATAAAAATTAACTGAGCTAAATGAATATTGCTAGATACTTCTTTCTAATTTCTACTAGGTAACAGAAGTGGCGATGATTTTGTAACAAAAGTAGAATCAAGAGCGGTGACGAATACACTTTACTGAATTTAATTTGCTTTATGCAACAGAAATAGGACTATATTTGAAAGCTACTAAAGGATAGATGAGTAATTTTCGTCTACTAATTGTATTTTTTTAGTACGTCTTAAGTCAACGGTGTGTAAATTACACAGATAACAGAACATGACGGAAGCCGTTGAAAATAAGTTTTTTAATATTTATTTATTATTGTATTACATACATTATTTACACAGTTAGCTCTTTTGCTCGGAAGTGTGAAGACGTGTTGCCAGTCGCGCTGTGTTTTGTGTGAAGTGATTGCCTATCAGTGTTGTGATTGGCTTATGTCCATATTTTCGATTCCTTGTTACTCTTGCGGTGACTTTGCCTAAGGTCTACGCCCAGTGGGTGGAGTCTGAGAGGGATAGACGATTTTTGTGAGTCCGTACCTCGAATTACATTCGAAAACTTTTTTTTAAAAAACTTCTAAAAGTTTTTGCGGCTGCCCGGTAGCGAACTCGAACCTTCGCCATTTGGGGCGAAGTGTGTTTGCACTCGACCGTATATACAGTTGCGATCACTTGCGAAATATCAGTATATTTTTATTCGCCTGCATCGCTTGCATATTTTGGCTTTTTGACTAGTTGCTATTTACACAAATAACCAACATGCCTCGCATGATGCGCTCGCCTCCGCAATGTTCACCCAGCAACTGTGCGCTTTTGGAAACGCGATCGGAACCAGATCTCTCTCCGGCATCTCAATCCAGCGCCCGTGAATTGAGCAACATTACTACAAGACCTAGTAACAAACGTTTTCGAGAGGATGACAGCTTTGCAGAACCGGACAAGTTTGAAGAATTGAAAAATATGCTGTTGTCGTGGAAAACCGACCAAGATATTATTCTCAATAAATTAGTAACTGAAGTTTCCGAGCTTAAACAACAGAACCTTAGTATCCAAAAAACCAATCTAGAGATCGAGAAAACTATTCAATTCTTCAATAATAGTTATGAAGACATGAGAAAACGTCTTGAGAGTTTGGAAAAGGAATGCAAGGGTTACGAAAAGCGCTTAAACGAGGTGGTCAGCATCAGTAACCAACAAATGATTACTAAACTTGAGGCAAAGATCGACTCGATGGAACAACATGCACGACTATGTAACATCGAAATCTGTAACGTGCCCGAAAAACGAACTGAAAACTTGTTTGCAATTGCAGAGGCAATAGGCAATTCAGTAAAATGTTCACTGTCACAAAATGACATTATCACTATTCACCGTGTCCCGCATGCACATCAAAACGATAACAAGCCCAAGAATATTATAGTAAAATTTAAATCGCTATTGATTCGTGACAACTTATTGAGCGCCTATCGTAAAAGTAAGAGCATTAAGACCGACCAAATAGGAATCTCAGGCACTTCGTCAACAATTTATTTAAATGAACACCTCACGTTAAAAAATAAAGCTTTATTTCGTGAAGCCAGAAAGTTCGCCAATAAATATAGTTATAAATACGTTTGGGTACGAAATGCTACGATACTTGTGCGCAAGCAAGATGGAACTTCTTCATTCGCAATACGTTCTGATGCTGATCTCAGCAAAATTATTAGTAGTCAGAAGACTCCTACTGATACTACAGAACCTTAAATATGCTGGTTGTTTTTGGACGAATGGTTTTGTAACGTATCTTTACCTGTTGTTCTCACCTGTTGCAAATGTATTAATCCGCGGCTATATATTAAGATTTTACTTTTGTTTAATGATTTTTATATTATCATATTGTATATATTGTGAAACTTTCTATCTGATGTTAGTAAGCGATTTTATAGTTTCTATAAATATATACTCGTATTTACAAAGGATAAAACAGTACTGTATCAAGGTTCTATTGTGTTTATGTTTATATAATAAGGTTCACTACTTCATAATAATTATAATAAGTACATCGTCTCAGTGTATAAAAATGTCAAATGTTATACAGATTTATTGTTTCATATTTTCCAATGGCTGCAAATAATATCGTGATATATTACCAGAACTGTAGAGGGATCCGTACAAAGTTACATACGCTTTACATGAACATATTATCGTGCTCGTATGACGTTATTGTGTTGACGGAAACTTGGCTTATTCCTACCATCCTGGACAGTGAATTTATTGACAACCGATACACCGTCTTCAGATTCGATCGTGACCGTCTAGCGACTAAGAAACGCGAGGGGGGAGGCATTCTTGTGGCTGTCCTTCGAGAACTACGTCCTTCTAAGATATCGACACACATTTTCCACCCAGAGGTAGAACATATTGCGGTACAGTTACCTTCATCACGACAAAACACACGCCACATTATTTGTGCCGCATATATACCACCACGAACACATGAGGCCGCATATTCACAGTATTTCGATATGCTACAAGACTTGGCTAATGACTCTACTTGTGACTCATATTTCTTTCTTGGAGATTTTAATATCCCAGGTATCGAATGGTCAGACCAAGGTGGCCATGCTCATGTATCAAGCTCGGCTGGGCGTAGCTTGTTAAATTTTATGGAATTTGTTAATGGCACTCAATATAACACCACCAAAAACAAATTAGGACGAATACTGGATTTAGTTATTTCTAACGTGGATTGCCAGACAATATCTTGTAATATTCTTCTAGAACCTGACATGCACCATCCTCCGTTCTCCATATTAACTACTCTGGGTATGCAATTTGCTTCCATGAAACCTCGCTCGGTCCAAAGACATAATTTTCATAAAGCTAATTTCGATGAAATAAAACTTGAACTAGGTAAAGTTAACTGGGATAAGGCTCTCTCTCACCTCTCTTCAGAGGAAGCTGTCAATACTTTCTATGAAAAATTATACGGCATTATTAGATTGCACGTTCCGTTATCTCGCATTAAAAATGGAAAGTATCCAGTATGGTTTTCCCCATCCTTGATACGTATTTTAAAGAATAAAGAACGTGCATGGATCAAATGGAAGAATTATAATAATATCTCCGACTACTTAACCTTTTCCAAATATCGCAATCTGTTTCATCATGAATCTGCTAGATGTTATCGAAACTACATGGAATCTGTTGAGAATAACATCCCCAAAAACATTAAGTACTTCTGGTCTTATATATCAGCTCGAAAATGCAAGGCTAAACTACCTGCCAGCATGTATTTCAAGGATATTACCTCCGATGACCCCAAAAATATCTGCAACTTATTCTCAACTTACTTCTGTTCCGTCTACGAACCTTCTTCTTTTAATCCAAATACATGGCAACCACCTACTACCTGCAGTGAAAATTTAATATGTATATCAGACATTTACTTGACTGAAGATGTTATAAGTACGTCATTAAAGTTGCTTGATCCTTCTAAAGGAGCTGGACCGGATGGATTGCCACCTAGTTTCTTCACAAGATTGTATGAAATCCTCTGTACTCCCCTGCAAATAATATTTAATAAATGCCTACGAGAAGGCGTTTTTCCCGCAGTTTGGAAAAATGCCTTTATTACTCCAGTCTATAAAAGTGGTGACAAAAACAATGTAGAGAATTACCGCCCCATCTCAATACTTTCCACCTTGTCCAAGGTCTTCGAGAGACTGGTACATGAATCAATATATTCTCGTCTTCACCGCCATATTATCCCGGAACAACATGGATTTGTAAAACGTCGTTCCACCACAACAAATCTTATGGTTTTCACTAACTATTTATTCGAAAATATGGATCAACGATTACAAGTAGACGCTGTATACACAGACTTTCAGAAGGCTTTCGACAAGGTGGATCATAAATTACTCATGGATAAAATAGCCTATAACGGTATACGCGGAAACTTATTGCGTTGGTTTATGTCATATATTTTTAACAGAACCCAGAAAGTCGTTGTTAATGGTTATGAATCTGACACTGTAATTGTTACGTCTGGAGTTCCACAAGGTTCCATCTTAGGTCCTCTTCTCTATGTCATATTCATAAACGATATTAAACAATGTTTCGTTAACTCTCGGTTTCTAATGTACGCAGATGACATCAAAATCTATAAACCTTGCAAAACGATAGAGGATTGTCAACTTCTTCAAGATGATCTAGACAGGTTACATACTTACTGCATTGTTAATAAGCTCATTCTTAGCCTTCCAAAATGCCACACTATCTCTTTTACTAAGAACAAAAAGAAACACATATATACCTATTCCATTGACAACGTTCCCCTAAATACTGTTCGTTCAGTACGTGATTTGGGAGTAATACTTGATTCCTGTCTACACTTTGACTTACACTATGATACAGTAGTAAATAAAGCTTTTCAAATGTTCGGTTTCGTCATGAGATCGTCCCGTGACTTTGTGCGTCCCTCTACCTTCTTAATGCTATACAAAACATTGATTAGATCACAATTAGAATATGCTTCACCTATCTGGAATCCTTTGTACAAAAAGTACGGTGCTGGCTTAGAAATGGTACAGAAAAAGTTTTTGCGTTCTATGAACTACAGGTGTTATCACTCTAAAGTTCCCTACACACATTTATTAAATAAATATCATGTTTTAAGTCTAGAGTACAGACGATTGCTTCTGTCAGTAATGATGTTGCATGGTTTGTGCAACAACAGATTTGACTGCACAGATTTAACAAATAAATTATGTTATACAGTACCCAGAACTGTTATCCAGCGCGGAGTGCGCGTGCCTCGTCTGTTTCATACAGAGTCCTGTAAAACTAATGCCGGAGTGCGCGTGCCTCTGCGTCGTATTGTGGACATATATAACTCGCACTTCACACGGCTTGATATATTTTGTTTATCTAATAAGCAATTTAAAGTAGAAGCTTGTAAACTATTGTCTGAGATTTAATTTAATAATATGTTAATCAGTTACGGATTTATTAGATAATGTTATTTTAACTATTTCGTTTTTAGCTTTAATGTGTCATTGTAACTTTCATTTCTTTTGTTAACCTGTGGACAATGGTGTGGGTTGCATAATTGTTTAATTAGTTATACGAATTTTAGTTAATATGTTTTTATTATGTAACTGTTATTTGTCCCTAAATAAATAAATAAATAAATAAATAAATTATTATAGTCTATTATACTTGAGGTAGATTTCTATCAAAAGAGCTATGAATGAAACTCTGAATATTCCATTCGATTAATTAATATACTCATTGCACACTTTTTTGACTGTAGAATAGAATGACCCTTTAATAAGGGGACAAATTTTTAAAGGTAACAAATTTCATGTTAAAGAAATGAATTTCGATGATTTTTATTATTTGAAAAAATTATCTGACGAAAGCGAACTTAACACTGTCAAAGATGTTGACGGGAATTCCATACAAACTTCTGATATCAAAGCAATAGAATTTACAAAAGACAACGATGCAGTATACAAGTACAGACTCAAATTCGGTAATAACTGGAGTGAAGTTGAAATATAAAAAAAGAAACAAAGATCTACTACTCAACGCATAACTAAGGCTATAGAAGATATCAATGTGGTTCCAGCGTATACTTCAAAAAGAGAAATTTCTGCAAACAAGAAAAATGATTTAAAAGAACTGTTACAAAAGAGTATTATTCCACGATATTACCACAGTATTACGATATTTCCTACAGTAGCGCGACGAATGTATTTAATTTATAGGTACCTACTTACTTTCCAGGCGCGAGTTGTGGATAGAAGCTTGTCAAAGACCGGACTTGAAAAGTAAAACAGTTGAACAATTATATGATATGTACGTATGTGGTTTACACTTTGAAAGATGGATGTATATGAAAACAAAATTAAAAAGCACTGCTATTCCCGTATCAAACTTACCGTCTGCTTCACTAAATCCTATACCAACAGGTACCTCCAGATGATTTAGTTGAACACTGTACTAAACTGCAAGCCTATTTTAGACAAAATTTCCACTCGTTTGTTGGAAACAATATTTTAGATAGATTATTTGAAATACTAAGTACTGTAGAATTTAAATCACAGCCATGTTCATGTTTTCTTCATTTTTTTCTTATCAGATTGTTCACCCGAATGCGAATACATTACGTAGTTAAATTTTATAATAGACAATAATTAAGAACATCCAAAAATAAAGTGTCACGCTTAGAGTAATTAGACTTAGAGTGATAGTTTCATTCAAAATTCCGTTCAAAATTGAAGCAACAACACGATGAATGTGTGCCTAAGCGGCATGTAATTACGTTCGACGACACGCACACAAGCAAATAATAATGTTGCAAGTAAAGGACATTTTTCCCAGCATGTGGGTAAAATGGAACTGTTCCAATTTTGCCAACCTTGCCGGTAGGTATAAGCGTAGAATTATTATTTAAGTTGCGTTTTATAAGAATTATTCATATTATTACTTTATTTTATTTAAGGCGCCAGGTTAGCCCGCGAAATTTTTTGTTACGTTTTTTGTAATTTGCTGGTCAGCATTAAGTTGTAAGTTGATTAAAATATGATTCGCCATCGTAACAAATGTTTATTTACAGAATTATAATCATTAAAGTCATCAACACAACTCCCTAAGACCAAGTAATCCTACTGAATGACTATTTCATGAAATCTTGACATTTTAGGATTATACTAACTTGACAAGAAATGAATTAGATAATGATTAATATGTTTTTTATTTATTGAATAAGTAACTTTTTATGTACCTAAATAAACGCGAGCCGCGCTAGCGATTCGCGTGCAGGTGTAGGTAAACCTGCACGCGCACGCTAGCTAGGCGCGCGAAAAAACAAATCCAGCGCGCCATTTTCCATACAAGTTAATATTTAACAATACAAGTCTGTTTTTTTACTCGCAAGTGTGTTGAAAAACGTCGTATGAAACGCATGTGCATTGGTCATTATACTCTCGGCTTTCTTATCGCGCTCGCTTGCGGTTTGCGCGAATAATACCACCTCGGGTATAGTGATCAACATAGCACACATGTATCATAATGTACTATATCCTAAAACACATACCAAAAAAATGGTACATGTTCACTTCATCAAAATAAAATAAAATAAAATCAACACTTTTTTTCGTGGCGAGTGGGAACCGTAATAATATTTGGCAATAAAAATACCTACATAGATGTGGATAGGGATTATAGGCACTACATAATTATAATAACAAAAAATGGGGTAAAATATTTTCCCAAGCCTAGCAATACTTTCATTCTAATGGCGGCTGTCAAATTTACGATTTATTATTTTGTTTTGATGAATGTTTTATACAAAAATATAAGATGCTAGGCTGTGTGCATCCGTGAACTGGTATCTTTAAACGTTTTTCATGATTATGTGATGAGTTGTGACACCCTTTCACTGCACAGTACGTCATTTTTTTGCGAAAATGCGCGAGCTCTTTACAGTAATACTTAGTCTTGAGTACTGACACGCCGAAAGTCGTACGTAGCCTTAAAAGGCTAACTTGAAATGGCTTCACTTTGCGTGCGACTACTGCGGTTCTAAGCCTATTAATTCTATGGTGTCACGTATTTAGCAGTGCAACATATGTAAATATATATTTATGAACAAATAATTTCATTAGATTTAATAATCACAATTATTTTAAATGTGCATATGAATAAATGATTACATCATAATAGTAATAATCACAATTGTTTTATTTGCCATTTGATGACAACCCTAGCATATTTGCATGTTTTTATTTTTTTATTTTATTTTATTTATTTGGGACAAAAAACAGTTATACATTAAAGTATTTTACAAAAAGTGGTTATCATAAAAGGTAAAAAAACGTATAACCCACACTATTGTCCACGAAATGACATTATGAGTAAAGATGCGGAGTGCGGACGCGTACAGGTATGTTTAAATACATATATGAAAAATAAAATTGACTGAGAAATAAAGAAAACTATAACAAATTAATCTGGTGCGGTGGACAAGTAATTAATGATAAGAAGCTAATAATTGCAATGCCTTTTTCTTAAATTTGGAATGTGACAGCGCGAAAATGTCTAGGTCCATGAAATGAGTGTTGTACGTTTCCAACAGCCTTCGGAGAGGGGCCCGTACTCCAGCATGTGACAGCGTAAGTACCTACACTGGCGGCGGCATCGCGCGACATCAAAGGCGTTGCGCTACTGTAGGAAATATCGTAATACTGTGATATTACTCTGCTTTTTATGAAAGTATTTTTTTAAAGGTTTTCTTTCTGACTTTTTTTTCTAACTTTGCTTTTAATTAAAGTATGTTCTATAGGATTTTTTCTATTGTATAAGTATTTTTCACACTTACGCGCATACCGGCGCATAGTCTATGATTTTGTGCCAATAAGACTTACAAATTGTGATCATAGTGTAAGATGTTTCCACTTTTAATCTTAAGTATCTAGTGAACACACTAGGATATAAATACAAAGATATATAATAAACTATAGATACGTTGTCCGCGCTGTAAAATGGCAAGTTAAAATCAAGGTAAGTGCCTCGTGTCTGTTTAGTTACGCACGAACCTGTGTCGAAAATGAGTTTTAAAAGAAAATTAGGAAAAAAACATGCCTTTGTGTGTTTTCAGACGTTGCACTAATTATACTGCTTCCGTGAGAGGTCAAAATGTGTCATTTCATAGGTAGATATCAACAGAAATACATTTTTTGTTTTAATTTTTCAACACGGCTAATGGCGGCTAGCGTATGAATGAAGTCAGTCACATGACGTTAGGGGAGGTTGGGGAACTATTATACCAGCTTTTTGTGTTGTTAATTATTGTATTGAATGAATATAATATTTTTATTATATTCCATGTAACTATTGTGTTTATTTACAATTTAGATTGCCGACACAGTCCACCCCATTTTTAGTTAATCTATAATTTAAGATTAAGGTTTTTAATGTTTGTTTTATAATAATTGTTTAAAGGCGCTACCACACCGCAATTATATAATGGTTTATAACCTTGTGTAACACAATAACATTTCATAACAGTTTGTAACATTGTCCTACAACATGTTAATTGTAAAATAAAAAAAACAAATTTTTTGTTACAATCTATAAAAAAAAAATCCATACAGTAGTTATATAATATACAACATGCACTGCACCTTAACAATAACTACTGTTGTGAAATATTACATTAATATTTTTAAATTAAAAATACTATTATATTCAAAAATCAAGTATCCTTCTTTCCCCACATGCCTCTGATTGTTACGTCATACATGCGCTTGACCAATAAGCATGCAGCGTTTCATCGGAACGTAACTAAAGATGTATATTCATCTCTCTCTAACATCAGGTGTACCTAAAGATGGCATTTATTTTCTGTCCCTTTCTTTACACGTATTAGATAGTAATTCTACATGTGTGTGTTTCGTGCCGTTTTTGAGAAGTGTTTTGTGAGAGTATAACGCGTCTATATTATAATACGTCATTGTATAAATATGGTTGTTTTTTCTTAAGTTTAGTTTATTAAACTTTTATAAATAAATGTTTACGTTGATTAATTCAATTATTTAGTTTTATTTTGTCACAAATGCAAAATTTTCTAGCGAGTGCATTAATTTTTAATATTGAATTACGAAGCAACAGTGACGTATTTACGGCTACCTTCTTTTATTTTAGTCTTTAATCTATGTTATATACAATGTACCGAGTAGGTTGTTACTATAATAGAAACTGCACATATTGAAATTAGGTACTTTTAAAATCACTACAACTGTAATAAGTCCTGCGGGTAATTGCGGGTGGAAGTTTATGAGCAGACAAATCGCTCTACCCTCTTTCTCGTTCGTTTTCTATTAGCGACACCGCTACCACTGTCACATGTATCACTAATAATAATAATAAACTCATTTATTTCAGAATTTGTGACATTCCATATAATATTGTTACTAACATTGTGCCTTTAAACTATGTTAGTAAATGCAACTGACTTAGACAATACATTACAGGACAATCCTGTTTGCAAGCGATTACGTTTAGGAGACTGTTGGTGCTGGCACGCACTCTGTGCATTATGGACGCGTCGCGCTTGCGTCTGATGGCCGCGATACCATCAGTGTGCGCGTCAGCGAACATACCGGATGCGCTACAGAAGCGTGGCAGCCCCAACAGCATTCTAAACGCATTGTTGTACTGGATACGAAGAGCATTGATGTCTTTTAGAGTAAAGCTAGTCCACAGGCTACACGTGTAAAATACTTGGCAATAGGCCTTAAAAAGCGATATTTTTACTGCACCAGTACCTACAGCGTGAAAACCTACGAACAAGCATGTTACTCCTCACCGCCAATGCTCTCCGTTCCCGTTCTACATCAGAATCATCCCTCATAGCATCCGTGACGATATGACCTAAATATTTGAACTGATGCACACGGTTCAAGATACCACCACTTAAAGTGATAGATGAATACTCTTTAGTGCATTTATTCCGCGCCTTAAAGATAAGCAATTCACTCTTTTTCGTGTTGTATCTTAACCCGTGTTCATCAGCGTAGCACATACAAACTTTAATTAATTTTTTAAGCCCCGCCATTGACGGACTGAGCAGCGCCATATCATCAGCGTAGCTTATATTATTAAATGCAACACCGTCTATATAGCATCCAGCATGCTTAGCTCACCAATCAGATCATTAATATAAATATTGAACAAGGTAGGAGAGGTTAACCCCCCCTGTCTCACACCACATTCCATAATATATTCATTTGAAAATACATTAGCCTACTTTACAAAATTTACTTGATGTTTGTACCAATACTTAAAAATATATGAATTAATTCAGAGGGAATATTTGCTGCAGATAGTTTTGACCACAACTTGTCATAAGAAACCATGTCAAAAGCTTTTGACATGTCTAGAAAACAAGCAGCTACAGGAGTTCGATTGTCTGTATAGTATTTAACAGCCTTCTTTAAGCATAAAATTGCAGTTTTAGTTGATAGACGCTCTCTAAAGCCATGCTGAGCATCATGCAAGTTGACATTAGTTTTCAAGTAATTATTTAATAAGCAATCAAATACTTTAGCTACAATAGTGGCTAAAGAGATGGGCCTATAATTTGTCTTATCAGATATATCACTAGTTTTATTTTTCAGAATTGGCACTACTATAGTTTTCATCATATCCTTAGGTAAATAACCATGTGACACACAACAATTAAAGAGCAGTGCAAGAACCCTGGGCAGGTGACTACCAGCATGTTTTAAGTGCTCTACACTCAGCCCGTCCGTATGTCACAGCCATTTTATTCCGAAAAAAATAAAAAGATATTTAAAATACAAAAAATACATGTGTGTAGATCTTAATGTAAACTTTCAACCAAAATTAGTTTGACCGAGATCGGGTTAGCAGTTTTTGTGATATAGCATATTTTCTAAAACCGCAAATATAACTTTGTAATTCATACAAACACTATGAAAAACAAAGTTATTTGGCGTAGTTGTAAAAAAAATGTAAATAAGCTAGTATTAAGAAATTTTTAAGGTTTTATTTGTCAAATAAATATACATAATATACTTATTATATTATTATACGGAACCCTTCATGGGCGAGTCTGACTCGCACTTGGCCAATGTTTTACTTCTTATATTGGTATAAATTCAATGTGATAATGATGTATTAATTTTTAACCGACTTCAAAAAAAGGAGGTTCTCAATTCGTCTTGAACTTTTTTTTTTATGTATGTTACCTCGATAACTCGGAGACGGCTGGACCGATTTGAAAAATTCTTTTTGCGTTTGAATGGGTATACTTTCTAGTTGGTCCCATTGTTACGAAATCAGGATCTGATGATGGGATCCTGGAGAAATCGAGGGAACTCTTCAAATATTATAGGCACACCTATAGCGTTTTGGGTATTTCTTATAGTACCTACCTTAAGCAGTTGCTTCCGAAAAGTACCATTTGGGGAAGTTGAACTGATGATGAAGACCACAGATGGCCACTGAAACTCCTCAATAATAAGTATTTCGTGGATTGCGATTCGATTGCTTGAGTACGGATGTTAAACACTTTATGCTCGTCACAATACATATGGTGATGTAGAGCTGATGGTCAAGTACCAGGAGAACTCAAAAATTAACGGCTATGCATCGGGAAAAGCAATATTTTGTAAAAGGTGATAAGTTGTTGACATTATGGCTTTTGTAACTAGATAAATTGCAAACCGACCCACTATAAAAACTTATTACCAAAAAATTAAACCGACTCCCAAAAAACACTGCAAAGTGAAAAATAACTTTAATTTCGGAAGTCGGTGCCAAAAACGAAAATACAAAACTAAAGACACACAGGAGAGGCGTCCTCCCTCCAGCCCAGCCGCAGTGGTAGACGCCCACGGCGTCGGACGTCGGCCGACGATCTCCGGCCACCGTAGGCGCGGGCATGCGGACAGCGAGTAAAGGGCAACTCGCTGTCCGACCATGGACCATGCCCGGGTCGACGGCGCGTCGTGTTCCACGCGCGCCTCAAAGAGCGTCAGCAACATGACGAGGCCCCCTCTGCAGAGGGCCGAAGCCCGCCGGGGTCGTGGGACTCATCCCGTTACCGTGGCCCCGGTATGTAAAGGGTTATTGAAGGAACACCGTGGATTTTAGTCAGTAAAAGTCTGACAATCCCTCCCACCCTGCCCGGAGTGGGAGGACTTATTTGATAATTTTACCACGTTAAAAAAAAAAAAAAGTTTATCCTAAAATCGGCAAAAACAGAAACTCCGAATTTTGTTACTTTCCTCAGAACGCCAATCACTTCATATCAAGTTGGCCAGTGATGTGCCGTGAAAGGTTGATTTCACCATTGAAATATTTATAAATACAGAAAGTTACGAATATCGAAAACAATTTGAGGTCAATAAAATATGAACTTAGTTATCTACTTCATTACAAAGGATAGTAGATGAATTTCGACCTTCAGGTAGATGCCGATACGTAATTATAAAGTTGTTACCAATTCTTGTCGATAGTTATTTTCCCATCTCTACAAAACAATTGGTCGTCTATGCCTCTGTGCGCCACCGAGTGCCACGAACTACTATAGAAGTTGGTCAGTGACGTCATAGGCGTGCGGCTGTCAAGGTCACTTTGGCATAGTGCAGCACAAAATCGGATTCGCGCGCACGCATCTTTCTTTCTTTCACTTGATAACAAATTGAAAAATGAGCGAAGAACTTGATTCGGACGAACTTCTTAAAATTTTGCAAGGTGTGGAATCGGACTCGGAGTTTTTTGTGGAGAACATTGAACCAGAAGATAATTCTGAGGTATGTCTAACTGGATGATAATAATAATGTTTATTCATCAAAAAGTAGGAATTCAATAAGTATGTAAAATGTTCGGTGAGCCCAGTATCTCCAGATGCACACACAGGAATAAACAAAAATAGAACAAAGAAAGACCATAGACCCCATCCCTGATCAGAATCGAATTCAACGTGACCTCAGTGCCAATAACTTGATATAAAGTTAAAGAATGAGATCATGAAACAAATAGAGATGTACCCCATTCCTTATAGTTCTAATTGAGTTATGTATTAGTTTCTTTGATACTCATAATTTATACTGTTTTTTCTTATTAAGGATACTGTGAAATAAAACAAATCTGGAAATATTTAATCAGTTTTTATTTATATTCGTAAAATCAACTTTAAATCTTAACTTTACGCGTACAAATCTTATTCATCGATATGACGATATCCCCATCACTACTGTTTACTATATATTTAGTTATACATTTACAGCTTGGCGCACGGCGAGGCATTGCGTTTTGTGTACGTTGGCGGCGAAAAGGTTAATGTGTGGTGCGAGGATGCCCAAACCTCTCAACATATCCTTCTCAACACACATTCCTCGCAAACATCCCTCGCTTGTTTTGTATGCGCAAAAATATAGCTCCGCTGAGCCGTTTCCACCAGAGCTGTGCTGACCGAGGCGAGGTAAATGAAGCGATTCTATTGGTTCTTTACAAACACATCCCTCGCTACGCATCCTCGCACATCTCTGGTGGAAACGCAGCCTTATACCTGGAATAGAACAAGTGAGTCCAACAAGCGAGGGTGTGGCAGGGATGGAATAATTAATCTTGTTAATAACTAAGCTATAAAACTACAAATTTTGGCATTTGAGACTATTTATGACTAAATCAAAAATTTCTGCTAGGTGCCTGATCTTGACAGAGAGAAAGCATGCATTCTGACTTGGCCACCAATGTACCCACATATTTTATAATTACAGTCAAACCTGGATAAGCGAAAGTTCAAGGGAGCACAATCTCATTCTCGCTTATAGAGGTTTCTCACTAACCCGAGTTTCTCGCTAATGCAGGTACATGGGTAGCGTTTCTCTCTTATAGGGGTGCGCAGCAATAACAAGTCACAGCAAGTACGAATGTAGTAAATACATATGTATATAAGGTGTATCTATTCATACACGAAATATTTTAAGAGATATACCTATAGCTTGTAAAGAAACAATAAACACGACAAAAAAATGTTTATCAATGTTTTTTTTATTTTACGTAATTATTATAATTTTAAAACTGCTTGAGACATTTTGCATAAAATCTTTACTCCATACTCTATGAATGACCCGCCCGCCCGCGCCGCGGTGAAGTGACGTGCCCCCGCGCGCCTGTGTCGAGCAGCCGCGTGTTGGTGAGATTGTGCGAATATTCGCTTCGCATGCATGTCTCCACGTGACGGCGCTACATGGTAGTTATTTCGCGTCCTGAAGGTTACCGCACTCCAGTCTGTGTTCTGCCGGATTCAAACACCTGCCCCCACCTCATTTTACATGAGACCTAACAATATCACTGGTGAACTGTAGTGGACTTACGAAAATACACCTCTGCCTATCTCTACCGAGAAATCAGGCGTGATGATGTTAAAAATAAACCAATGTAGCTAGACTTCGTATCTCATTCTAGTGTCATTTTAATAACGTATCGCTTACAATGGATAATAAATGTGAATTTAAATTACAATACCATTTAAAGCTACTTAGCTTTAATAATTTGCCTACTTAGGCAAATGATTAAATTCACTCCATTAAAGTTTTACGAAAAGGAACCTAGATGCGATTAAAATATTTTTTCAATTATAATCCTAACCTACAATTATTATTATTACCCATCTACATTTACATCTATCCTACCTACATCACATACGATGATACGAATTGAATGGACTTTAAGAGACGTTGACCTCTGAGTTCGTTGTTTCGGTGTTTCTTTTCAGAGTAGTCAGGAAACACCGGCCTCTTCAAGCTTTACTAAAAACACAAAAAAAATGACGTGTAAAAGTGTACTATTTAGAACCAATTTACAAAATAAATAATTATTTCATTTCATCTGTAAGCTAGGTAAATACAAATAAACAGCTGATAGGTTCAACTCGAATTCGCATGTTAATGACCTCTGTGAGATTATTAAGATGTGTCGAGCGAGTCGTATCCGTCAGCTGATTGTTCAAGCTTTACTCAAAACACAAAAAAAATTACGTGTAAAAGTGTACTATTTAGAACCAATTTACAAAATAAATAATTATTTCATTTCATCTCTAAGCTAGTTAAATACCAATAAACAGCTGATAGGTTCAACTCGAATTCGCATGTTAATGACCTGATGTGTCGAGCGAGTCGTATCCGTCAGCTGATTGTTATAAAAATACACATGTGAACTTTAAGAATAACGTCAATAATGAAATAATAGGTACTTATTATTCTACATTATTATTGTTTTGGCTTTATGTCGCAGTGAAGTTAAACCTGTCTATTTTACAAGAAATTCGTAATTGTGACGCTTTTTACGAATTACAGTAACAATAATTTGGCGTGTCTAAAAATTAGAATCAACTTATTTACAATAATTTAAAATGTACATACCTAGTACCTTCTTCCTTGCACTTTTAATTATGTGTCTCTATCACTAACCATCACAGCGAAAGCGTTCACAATTCGCGTTTTTAATTGTTCCACACTTGATATCGTATGGCCGTCATTACCATAAACCAGGTCTTTAGCCCTACCCCACATTTACACTGAACCGCGTCGGCCTAACAATATGTGGATTTTCTGATGCCCACCAGTGTGCGTTGTAGATGTTAAACATCCCAACGCGCGTAAAGGTGGACTTGTCCGTCCAGAGTATGCGCCGCGTCGGGTCTTCAAGTAACCAATGGCAAAATTCCACGCGTGGATTTAAGTCTATCGGCTTTAATTCTTCCACCCTAGTGAAGTGGAACGGGTGCTTCCCCTCATCCCGCAGAAGGCGCCAAACGGTCATTTTGCTCACGTTAAAAACATGAGCGGCGTCTGATGTGCTGGCCATTGGGTGCTGCAAAAAGAAGTCGACGATGTCGTCCTCGATTCTTACTGGCACTCGTTGCTTTCCTCCGTCTGCAGCTGGTGGCATGTAGATCCTATAGTCCATATGCCGCTGTACAGTTCCAAGGATGGTCTGCAGTGATGGTCTTCTCCCAAATCGCTTCAAGAAGAGGGCTTGTGCTGTGAGCAAAATATTTCCACCCTCATTGTAGCCACCATGTTCTGGTACTCCTGTAGTCAGTAGTTAGGCATTGTTTAATATGTTCCCCGAGCGAGCCCGACGCGTGTCAGCTGTCTGAAAAGGCGCGCGCGAGCGACACGACACGCGGATTAAGCGGGACGACTGGGACTGGCCTAGCAAGACGCCGCGACTGAGACGCGAGCGCCGAGAAGGGTAGCAGGCGCCCCCGCCGCCCGCTGCGCGCGCATGTTTTTTCTTTGATCATATTCACAAAAGCTGCGCGCCGTTTCAAATACCGCCGCCCGCGTAAACTAGCGTACCGTAAACGCGGGTTACTTTAGCTACTTTTTTGGTCTTTGTTTAGAAATTATTTTATAGTAGGGATTATGGTGAATTTCTTAGCATTTTAATGGATTTGGTTCATAGGTGTGGATGGTAGCTAATAAGTAACAATGCTATCTTCCCCAATTTGTATGTGTAATTATTATTTTTATTTTTTTTAGTTTTGAGCCAATGTTGTTCTTTGAAGAGGGTTACTTTGTCCTGCAGATTTTATTGACCCAAAAACGATATTTATGACAGCATTGAGCCAATGAAAGCCCTATACAATGATAGATAATAGAAATACCAATGTTGTACCAAAAAATCAGAGTTTAATTTTCAGAAAAATAAAAGTTATAATATATTTTTTTGGAAAATAACAAAACTTTTACAAAAATTAAGAAATGGTTCAATATAATATTAAGAAATAACCTCGGATAAATCAACAGTCTAAAACTAATCATACCAGTCTTAAAATTGAGAATCATTGTTTTCTTATTTTACTAAAAAAATATAAAGTTATTATTATACGATAGGAACTTTCTTAGACCAAAATTACAAGATGTCTCTTGTTATTCTTGCAACTTAGCCATCTAATTCAGGAACAGAAAAACATCCTTTATTTTCATATTTGGGAATATTTATCTTGCAAATAATATCCTTCCAACTATAGAGTTGTAACAGGCCATCGCCAGAATAATTTGCCTCTTTTCATACAGCTCACATACAGTTCAGTAAACGAAGAGGGAGCCCCCTCTTTCGCTTACGAAAGCGGTAATCTGGCCAGGATATTTTTGTGAGTTCCATGTAACCAGAACATGGTCTCCTTTCATAAGATTGAGCCTAATCTTGTCTTGGATATCTGTAGCTATCAATCGGTTCTTCGATGGCACTTCAAGCTGAATGGAATCAGACAACTCTGGAACTTGAGGGGAAAGCCAGTCTTGAGAAGATGCAGCGTTTTTCAGCTCAATGTATTGTTCAATCTGAATAAAAGGTGAGCGTCGGCCATCTGTAGCATCGCTCAGCATGGAAACTGAATAACATGTGATTTCCGTAAGTTTTGGCTCATGAGCCAAAGTTACCCAAAATTATGAGACAAAGTAAAGCCACAATTTATTTTTAAGATTTTGGTACTAAGGATCGTAAAAAAGTATAATTTTTACAGTGACTTTACTTGCTAACACATTTCTGACACAAACAATTTCATATAATAAAGGAAACTTACCGAAACTCACGGTAACACTACAAAGTTTGCAGCCGTAAAATATGCACGTTTTTAA
Source organism: Tholera decimalis (assembly GCA_943138885.2). Taxonomy (NCBI): domain Eukaryota; kingdom Metazoa; phylum Arthropoda; class Insecta; order Lepidoptera; family Noctuidae; genus Tholera; species Tholera decimalis. The sequence continues at coordinate 18,842,969 of OW964563.2, read as the reverse complement.
GCAGGTAGTTCCGAATTCAACTGACAGGTTGAAACTTGCTTGAAGTTTGCTTGACCAATCAGAAACAGTTACCTCTATTGCCATCTAGTATTTGTGACTCGAAATAGACCGTTTACTGTCATTTGACCGACAGGCGGGAAGTTCTAACTTTTTTCCGTTTTGAGCCAAAGTTCCCCCCCAGAGCTAAAGTAACCCGCGTTTACGGTAGTGGATGTTTAAAAATAAGAAAGAACCAGTATTTATTATGTGTGTCAAGTAATATTAAATTATTTAATTTTATTAATAATATACCTAGATATTTTTTTTATTTTTGGTTGCTATGGTTTCCTTACCACCTATAGGTATATCTCTTAAAATATTTCGTGTATGAATAGATACACCTTATATATTTTTAAATGCTTACGAAAACAAAACAAAAATTCATGTACATACTATGTATGTAATTTTATTTTATTTGGAAGGAACTTATTTGCACTCAAAAAAATCCGTCAATTTCCTTTGGGTTTCTGTTTTTGTATTTTGAATGTTTTTCTCTAACTCGTACATTTTGTCGAATATTGTTTGATCAAGAACCGCCGCGTATTCAAAGTACTGATGCACCGTCTCCAACGTATTTAAAGCTAGCTTCATTGGAATGATCTTTATTTCTGTTTCCGGAATCTGTGCCGCAATTGATAAACTATAAACTGAGTAAATCCGACAAACAGGACGGTACACAGGCACACGTGTCCATTTGAAAAGAATGCGATAAAATAACATTATTTAGTTCCACGAAATAGAATAGGTACAATATTGACGAGAATACAAAAACAATGGTAGGAAGTTCCACGAAAGTTAAGAATGAGTCATAAAATAGCACATGTTAAATTTGTAAAAAAAGCTCGACTGTCGCTTTTAGAGGTATAGAGAAGTAGCAGTCTCACTTACGGAGGTCTATGAGGGAAAAACGACTCTCTCTTACAGAGGTTTCTGTTTCGCGTGATGGATTATTCAAATAATTTCAGTTGGTTTATTACATTAACTCAAGTTTGTTTCTTTAATTGAACACAAATTAAAATATCACTATAATAATTATAACCTTTTATTATCAAAACATTGTAAACACTATTACGAAACCTATTTATAAGATAGTTTAAACTGTTCTTTCATTGTTGTCTTGTATAACAACATACTTGAACGTTATTTAAAAAATAACGTTGTTTGTTTACTAATTCTGTCATCGTAAGACTAATATGTAATTGAACTAATTAATTTCAACATATTTACTGTATTTTTATAATCATAGTTTAATGTTAAAATACAAAGGTTAACAAATCTGTTTTAAAATCGTACGATATGACGTCACTTGTTTACCACTGTGTATAAAAGCCGCCGCTCAGTCGTTCTAGACACAGTCACTCACAGTCGCTCTGGAGCAGTCACACCGAACGGACCTAAGTTAAGTGAACTTGTGTTGTTTCTTACTTTTATTAATATTTTCTAATATTTTTATGTGTAGAATTGGTATAAAAATCCTATCGTATTGCTATTGTATTTGAATATAAATTAATTATTTTGTATTTGTTACTTTAATGTGACAGTGTTATTAATTGATAATTGTGTGATAATTTAATGAACATTTGGTATTAATTCTATAAATAACTTGACTTATATAATATGTAATGGAGTAATGAAATAGTAGATACACAAGTAAATAAAGCTAAAGTTATAACGATAGTAATCACATTGTGGTAATATTGTAAAGTACATATAGTGAATTGATGTTTATGTGAAAATGAATTATGTTTTGAAAAGAGTAACTGTGGAGTTTCTTGCCGGCTCTTCTCCATAGATAACTACCTTCCGAACCGGTGGTAAATTAATAAACTGATATTGCTATACAGACTACTAATTATTTCTATAAAACGCCTAGTAATCATGGTAATACCGATTAATAGGTAATTAATCGGTAAATACGTAATAAATAGATATTGATAATTAATTAATTCTAGAAATAACAACATTCTCTATATATCTTTATATCTATATATCTTCCATTTCTGACATCAGAAGTGGGATTGTTCACAGCCCACTTATTTTGTTTCGGTTTATTGAGTCTTGGTTCATAGTCCATGTGATTTTATTTTAAGAATAAAATATTCAAGTACCCTCGTACTTGAATATAGGTCACGATTGTCCGATTGTTTTCTAGTTACTCTTTTCAGTTCTAGTTTTGGTTAACTGTACATTTGTTTTAGGCCTTGATGTTATTTCAAGTAGAGGGTACATGTATGTCACTATTGCCCTAATTCTAATGCATTATGTGAAAAGTTTCAGAATGGATCCCGCAATATTGGAAGGCCTCTTCATCCGTGATGCTGTCTCGGGCTATCGCCGCCGTTCAGATGATGATTTGGTGCTTCCGGACCTTGATCCAGTAGCCAGTGACAGCAATTCAGCCTGATGGTGCCATAACATCAAGGAACCTTGTGAATAACCTTGATGGACCAGCATGAAAACAGTTACAAAAGCCGATGATAACGGGAGTCAAGTAAGAAAAAAAAAAAAAAACAATTAAGTTTGGACCAATTTTAGCAGTAGTCAAATTAGGTTATTTTTAAGCGTATCACAAGTAGAACGATATGTATTCACTGTAACTAAATGCCTTAGTATGTTTTGTAGTATGTTTGCTGAATAGTCAGATTGGCCGAACGGTCTATGTATATATAATTCAAGGATTGGTTATCACAATGATACAAACATTTACCGTTTTCTCTCCTTTGCGTATACCAAATCATATTAAATAATAAGTAACCTTTATTTTGCTACTACCAAGTTTCTGTTCTAAAACATGTTAAAAAAAAAAATTTACTTAATAACGTCACTTTTTTTTTTCTCTCGATAATTTGATTTGGATGAGGCAGTTGTGTATTAAAGCAGGTACCTGCTGTCCAGATCCGTTAATAAAAATGAAATTCATTTCATTATGACAAACTGAATTTGAAATTGAACTGAATTTGAAAATGAACTGAATTTGAAATTGAACTGAATTTGGAATTGAACTAAATTTGGAATTGAACTGAATTTGGAATTGAACTGAATTTGGAATTGAACTGAATTTGGAATTGAACTGAATTTGGAATTGAACTGAATTTGGAATTGAACTGAATTTGGAATTGAACTGAATTTGGAATTGAACTGAATTTGGAATTGAACTGAATTTGGAATTGAACTGAATTTGGAATTGAACTGAATTTGGAATTGAACTGAATTTGGAATTGAACTGAATTTGGAATTGAACTGAATTTGGAATTGAACTGAATTTGGAATTGAACTGAATTTGGAATTGAACTGAATTTGGAATTGAACTGAATTTGGAATTGAACTGAATTTGGAATTGAACTGAATTAACATGAATTAAATTAAATCTAAATAAATTAAATTAACATGAATTAAATTAAATCTAAATAAATTAAATTAAATCTAAATAAATTAAATGAACATGAATTAAATTAAATCTAAATAAATTAAATTAAATCTAAATAAATTAAATTAAATCTAAATAAATTAAATTAAATCTAAATAAATTAAATTAAATCTAAATAAATTAAATCTAAATAAATTAAATTTATTTATTAGGGAATAACAAAATGTTTCTCTTTTTTTCTAACTAAAGTGTGCTATATTATACAAAACAATATTACTTACTTAATAATGCATATTATTTTGTCATCATTATTATTTGTTTATCACTTATTACCGGAGAAACGATAAGCTTTACGAATTAGTAAAGTTAGCAAAAGTAAATAAATTCAATAATAACAATAAAATCAATAAAATTAGGGTTAATATTAATTAAATTATTTCTTATAATTCTATCATAATATTAAAAAATAAAATAAAGTAATATAAAATATAATAACATAAAATTGAATTGGATTGTAGTTAAATAATTAAATATAAATGGTTACTATGGTTTCCTGGGAAATAAAAATATCTATATAAACAAAAAGAGAAGTCCTTACTGACTGACTCATCAACGCCTAGCCCAAACCCTTGGACCTAACAGCTGCGATTTTGCACAGAGGTTCCCTTTTTATTGTAAACAAGGAATAGGGAAGGAATTTTTTTTTTTGAAATTCATAATTTACCCAGAGGTTACGTGAAAATTAATTTAAACAGAGGATCAAAGTTTGTATTGTTGAGGTAACCATGATTTTTGTTTTTAAATCTTTATTATAATCATAAGTCATTATAGTTTGTTTGTAATGTTGAATGTGATTATTAATATATTTCTAATAACCATAATTGGAACACAATGAGTTAAATGATAGTTAGATATATTTCCGCTGGTCGCTCTTTTGTTCGGTGCTTGCCTATCCCACTAGCAGCGGGTGGAGGGGGCATGACACATCTATGCAATTGGCAAAACATAAACAAACTCATAGTTAAAACATAGAAAATAAGAATGAAATGAAAAGACGTTGAGGTAAGAAAATATTATAAATCACATTTGACAATTCTTTGTACTTCAAGACCAAAATCGTTAATGACGTATAATGAAATAAGTGTTGAAACTATATACCTTGTTTCTAATTTGTGTTCAATTAACGATGTTTGTTTGAAATTATTGAATATAATCTTATAAAAAATATAGAGGTTATTATAGACTGCTTAGGCCCTGCCCTGATACCTTTCTGAAATTCATGCACAGCAGGTGATAGGACTGGTATCTCAAGGCCAGAGGCTGTTGTAGACTGCTGAGGCCCCGCCCTGATACCTTTCTGAAATCCATGCGCAGCAGGTGGTAGGACTGGTATGTCAAGGCCGGCGGCCATATGTAGACTGCTTGGCAGCCCTGCCCTGATACCTTTCTGAAAGTCATGCGCCGCAGGTGATAGGACTGGTATGTCAAGGCCAGAGGCTATTGTATTGATTATAATTAGTTGGTACTTCGAGAGCGAAGTACAGGTCCGTTTGGCCGTGATGGATTATTCAAATAATTTCAGTTGGTTTATTACATTAGCTCAAGTTTGTTTCTTTAATTGAACACAAATTAAAATATCACTATAATAATTATAACCTTTTTAACATGTGATACACAAAATTTAACTATTTATTATCAAAACATTGTAAACACTATTACGAAACCTATTTATAAGATAGTTTAAACTGTTCTTTCATTGTTGTCTTGTATAACAACATACTTGAACGTTATTTAAAAAATAACGTTGTTTGTTTACTAATTCTGTCATCGTAAGACTAATATGTAATTGAACTGATTAATTTCAACATATTTACTGGATTTTTATAATCATAGTTTAATGTTAAAATACAAAGGTTAACAAATCTGTTTTAAAATCGTACGATATGACGTCACTTGTTTACCACTGTGTATAAAAGCCGCCGCTCAGTCGTTCTAGACACAGTCACTCACAGTCGCTCTGGAGCAGTCACACCGAACGGACCTAAGTTAAGTGAACTTGTGTTGTTTCTTACTTTTATTAATATTTTCTAATATTTTTATGTGTAGAATTGGTATAAAAATCCTATCGTATTGCTATTGTATTTGAATATAAATTAATTATTTTGTATTTGTTACTTTAATGTGACAGTGTTATTAATTGATAATCCGCGAGTTGACAGTATGTATAAAAATTTAAAATAACTATTTAATTATGTAAATCTATTGATATGAAGCACAAAATAGTACAAATGAAGAAAAGATTATTATTAATTTATTTTATTTTCCCTTGTGAAAAATGAGATTTTTTATCAGTGAGTCACGTGATTAGAAACACCAATCAGAAAACGAGACGTCATCGTTCAATATTTTGTCAGCTGACTGGTTATCTTTGGTTGGTGCGTAAGACAAAATAAGAAAAGAATAACTAATAGCTTGCTATTAATATAGTAATCTGTATAACTAACTAACTGCTTGCACTGTCTGGACAGGTCCGCTCAAATTTGCGTGGTTTTTTCCTCAAAAGAATACCAAAGACCATTGGCGTATGTAGAGATATTTCCCAGGGGGCCTGGCCCCCAGTAGTAGAAGCGATGATCGCTTATCAAAGTTGCGTCAACTCTTAACGTACGAAATGAAATTTTTCACATAAATTAATTTAACATGTAACGCATAACGGAGCCTTGCATGAGTGAGTGTGACTCGCACTTGGCCAGATTTTTTAATTTTTCAGCCATAATTGTTTGTTAGTCAAAATTCTCGGGTGGGCACCAGACCATTCTTGGGTGGGCTCGGCCCAGCCGGCTCCCCCCCATCCTACGCCTATGCCAAAGACATGAACCTACACTACATGCCTCTCATATACAAATACAAATTGTCTGGACTTTAAAGAGACGTTGACGACAAACTCAGAAGCAGTTTGTTTCGGTGTTTCTTCTCAGAGTAGTCAGTTAGGAAATACCGGCCTCATCTAGCTAAACTAAACACGCAAAAAAACATGACGTGTAAAAGTGTTATTTATAACCAATTTACAAATAAATATTTCATTTCATTTCATAACTAACTCTCTCTCTCTTTTGGTTCATTTGTCTTATCGTCCTGTAATAGTTGTTCGATGAGTTCCTTTTTTTGTCTTTTTAAAACAGCAGATAGATAGATATATTCTTTATTGTACACCATAACAGTAAAACAAATATGGACTTAACAACTAAAAAGGGTAGGTCCACTTCTTGCGAATATCTCTTTTTAAAGGGACATGAATAAATAGTTTCGCTGGCGTTTTTATAGTAGTATTCCCACAACAAGGTACTGCACAGCACTAATAATAATTTTTCACGTTCATAATAGAGTAAAATATCATAAAATACCCGAAGTACATTTATGCGCCAAATGCCAGGAAAGTTGTTTTTTGAACGATGACGTCATACGTAGTCACGTGACCACAATGCCACGATTTAGGCCATAGTTTTTTAATAAATTAAAAAATTACTTATATTTTAATTGAAAGGTTAAGTGATGAATAAAATATTATTTTACGAGTACACATGAAGCGTTTCGAAGCGTTTCAAACAATTTTTACATAGTTGTCAACTCGCGGATTGTGTGATAATTTAATGAACATTTGGTATTAATTCTATAAATAACTTGACTTATATAATATGTAATGGAGTAATGAAATAGTAGATACACAAGTAAATAAAGCTAAAGTTATAACGATAGTAATCACATTCTGGTAATATTGTAAAGTACATATAGTGAATTGATGTTTATGTGAAAATGAATTATGTTTTGAAAAGAGTAACTGTGGAGTTTCTTGCCGGCTCTTCTCCATAGATAACTACCTTCCGAACCGGTGGTAAATTAATAAACTGATATTGCTATACAGACTACTAATTATTTCTATAAAACGCCTAGTAATCATGGTAATACCGATTAATAGGTAATTAATCGGTAAATACGTAATAAATAGATATTGATAATTAATTAATTCTAGAAATAACAACATTCTCTATATATCTTTATATCTTCCATTTCTGACACGCGCTAATAGAGGTTTTGGGAGCTTAAAATGATGGGTCCTGGATAACTCTCACTTATAGAGTTTTCTCACTTATCCAGTTCTCACTTATCCAGGTTTGACTGTATATCTTTTACCCTACGAACCGACTAAATCTAATATTTGTGGCGATTCATTTCTACTATATCTGGGTGTGATTAGATTTCAAATCCATGACCATGGCCAAGCTAGGAAGTGCCACACGATCATGGGTTATCTAGGGCGCATGGTTTTTTTTTTCCGTCGTGGCGGGGTCGCGTGGAAAATAAAATATTCAAGTTTGTTCCCACATCAGGATGTGAATTTTAATGTTATTATTATTGCATACATAATAAAATTAGAGGAAGTAGGTGCTGGGCCTCTTGTATGCGAAGGTGTTGAGGCGTTTGTGGTGGTGCACGCGCTTGGGCAGCGGGAATCTGATGTGGCTGTTGTGGAACTGCTTCACCTGCGGCCGGCGGCATGCAGACGCCTTGATTACTTCCACTTTGATGATCTGCGGCAAGGATAAATACATTTAAATGAATTATAACAACATTTCCTTTGATTATTTTAATGAGTAGATCAGACATAGGTAACCTTTATATCTATGATTTGTTTGATAAGTATCAAGTATTCTGCACTTTTACAGTTTTCTGCTATGAACCAATGTTTTCTATTCAAACTATACAATGATAATCCGGTAAAAGAGGCTTACAGCGTCAGCTACAACTGTTTAGGATTGGATTAAGATTGGACTGTTTAGATTGAAAAACTAGAGTAACTATATTATGTAAAATATGCCAATTGTAAAGTGATAGCAGTGAAATCCATTCATAATAAAATTAACTATTAGTGGCAAATTGGCAACAGTAATATACATAGATAAGCAGTAGTAGTCAGGGATGTTATGTCCATATGAAATTTCGGATACGGATTGGATACGGATATAGGAATGAATATTATACCGGATACGGATATGAAATTATTTCGGATTATCCGTTAGTTTCGGATAATTTCGGTTACGAATATTAGATTTTTAAGGAATTTGAAAAGTAAAGTACAAATAGATACATCATATCATAACGCGCTATCTCATCTCATGTAATGATGTATTACATTTTATAACGCGAGAATTTCATTACAATAACCATCGTGTGGAGCTTCATTACGCGTCATGTTTGGAGTCATGGTGTAATGCAACATTCCCCGGTACTAAATGTAATGTCATATAACATCACTTTCTAACGCACTGTTTTGCGCATTTCTACTTGTGTTTCGCCGCCGCCCGACCGTTCAAAACAACTTGTGATAACGTGTCTCAATAAGGCTCCGCCCTTATCCGATATTATCCGAAACTTTTATTTCGGATTCGGTTACGGTTCCGGATAATTTTTTATTTCAGATATCCGAAAGTTTCGGTTACGGTTACGGAGCTCCCTAACATCCCTAGTAGTAGTCAAATATAGTTAAGTAGTAGGATCTAATAGACCACTATTTTCATTTTCACAAGCAAAAGGCATAGTACAGACGCCAGCACATAAAGTTACCCGAAACTGACATTTTTTCCCAATCAACCTTGAACCTAATTTCTTCAACAATAAAGTTGAAAATCTATTATAGAAATTTGACAGATTGTTGTAGCCTGATGTGCTGGCGTCTGTACCTATTTTGCATTGTCTTGCCACATCAGCAGGAAACATCGCCCTAATATAGAAAAGTTTCAGTGCTTTCTTTCATTTTGTTGAGTGGCAGATTATTCAAAATGCAACAATCAAACAAATTGTTACACAAGTCATAAAAACAAATAAAACTTTAATCAGGGCATTGCATTGAACCTAAACAAAACATATGTGGAATATAGATGTTTTAATCTTTGATGTTTTTCCCATAGTCGGGTGTTATTGGTTTTGTATTTTCTTTTTTTTGACACCGCACTCCAAAATTAAAGTTATTTTTGGCTTTGTAGTGTTTTGATATGGAAGTCAGTATATTTTTTTTTTAATTGATAATAGGTTCGCGTCTCAAACGCGAACCTACCTACCCACTATCTCACCTGATGGTAAGTGATGATGTGACCGAAGATGGAGCACGCTTACTTAAAAGTAACCTATTCACTCTGGACTTAAAGACTCCTAGGTTGTAGCTGTCGGGAAACACAGACTCCGGCAGGGAATTCCACTCCTTAGCCGTACGCACAATGAAGGTATTCCCAAAACGTTTTGTGCGAATGGGTGGGATGTCCACCATGTAACGATGGCTACTTTAACATCAGCTCTACTTCACCATATGCATTGTGTCGAGCATAAAGTGCTTCATATCCATATTCAAGTAATCTCATCGCAATCTACAAAATACTTATTATTGAGTAGTTTTGGTGGCCATCTGTGGTCTTCATCATCAGTTCCACTTCCCCAAATGGTGCTTTTCGAGAGCAATGGCACGAGGTACTATAAGAAATACCCAAAACGCTATAGGTTTGCCTATAATATTTGAGTTTCCTCGATTTCTCCATGATTCCATCATCAGATTCTAACGTGATAAAAAATAGTCCTGAGACGGCTATTAAGAATTTGGTCAATATATCTCTCGACTCAAAGAGGATAATGTACTAACACCTTCAACCCCGGTCGCACACGCATGTGCGACGTTGAAGTTAGGGATGAGGTTCGTTGTCTTCATGGTGCAATACTACTGCTGGCGTACCACAGGGGGGGGGGGTTCTCTCTCCTCTTTTTGCCATATTTATAAATTCTATTTCAAATGAACTTCTCTCATCCTACCACCTTTATGCTGACGATCTGCAAATTTATTCGCAAGCTCCCGTTGAAGAATTGTCTGAGGCGATAAAGATAATAAAGATTTAGCGCGTTGTTCTGATTGGAGTTTGGATCATGGTTTGAGGGTTCATCCTGCGAAAACTCAAGTGATTGTTGGCAGCCCTAGGCTAGGTTCCATAATTGACTGGACGACCCTTCCCCAAATCGTTTTTGATCGAGCTGTTATACCTTTACTGTGACTAAGTAAGAGACGTTGGTATTTATATTGATAAGGATTTGTCTTGGGGTCCCCAGTTGCAGGAAGTGAGCCGCAAACTGTTTGCCTCTGCGGGGTCTTTACGCAGATTGCGCAATTTCCTGCCGACTGCCACTAAAACTGCGCTTGCCCAATCTCTTCTTCTCCCTATCCTTGACTATGCCGATGCAAATTATCCAGATCTAACTGAAGTGCAGCTAGATAAGCTTAAGCAACTCCAAAATGTTCGTATCAGATCCATATTTGGTTTGCGCAAATATGATCATGTTTCTGAGTTTCGCATTAAACTCAAGTGGCTGCCTATCCGCCTTCGCCGGAATGCACATATTTTATCATTACTCGACAGTATTCTTCAATCCAATGACTCCCTTTTATGTCAAAGAATGTTTTAAGTTCCTTCATGACACACATGTTAGAGATTTGGGATCATCAGAGAATTTGAGACTTGATGACTACACATTCCACATAATTTTACGACTATTCGTTTATGGTGCAGGCTATTCGGTTGTGGAATGGATTGCCGGTATCAGTAAGACAAGCTCAGTCACTCGATGGTTTTAAAAGCTCGGTTGCCAATCATTTTCTTTCTAGCTTATAATTATTCCTTTGTTTTTCTCCACACAATGTTAGAGAACACATTATATATTTTATTTATATATATATATAAAAGAAAGTCGTGTTAGTTACACTATTAATAACTCAAGAATGGCTGAACTGATTTGGCTGAAAATTGGTAGGGAGGTAGCTTAAAACCAGGAGACGGACATATGAATTTTTATCCCGGAATTCCCACGGGATCGGGATTTACGTTGGAAATCTTCAACGCGAACAAAGTCACGGGCAAAAACTAGTATATATATATATATATATATTGTTAGTTTTTCTGTTTTTAATGAGAATTTGTACAGTAGTACACTAATATAGCCCTCCCCATTTTAATTAAAGCTCGTAAAGTCCTTCCAAAGGTTGTCTGGAAGATATCGCTCTCAGCGATAAGCCTGCCATTGTAACCAATTTTTTTTAGAATATTGTTATTTATGTGTGATTCAATTATTGGTGTACAATAAAGAATATTCTATCTATCTACACACACCGGCAAATTAGAGTAACACAAAAAAAAGATGACTTTTTTTACAAAGTTGTGGGTAATTTCGACAAGTGGTTATGTTATTTGAATGATTACCCTTTTTTCGTACGTTTTTATGGGGATTTTTGACCGTTTTCAACATTCTAACATAAATTATACCCTCTTAAGTGTTTGTTGACAATTAACGCTTCTAAGTGTTTTTGATAAGAAGTTCGTTTAATCAGTCAATGGTGGCCCTAGCTTATTTTGTTTGTTTTATTCCGAGAGTTAACATGGCATTGCATACAGAATGAGTGATTTTCCTGCAACTGAAGTCACCAGGGCTGTAACAATGATCGAGGAAGGTCACACCTACCGTTCAGTCAGTCGAACGTTGGGTGTATCAGTATGTGATCCACCGTAATGTGCAACGATACAGACAGACGGGATCTTACGTGCGCGGCGGGGCCAAGGCAGAAAATGTGCAACCAGTGCCGTAGATGACCGTTTTATAAGGGTGCAAAATTTGTGAAATCGTCGTCAAACGGCTGTTCAGACCTAAAATCTTTTGGAAGAAGTGAATGAACAGTGAGGAGAAGACTCAATCAAGTTGGTTTGAAGTCGTACGTCCCAGCAAAAGCGCCAAAACTTGAGGTGAGCCATCGAGTAGCCAGATTAGCGTTCTCACGTCAGCATCAAAATTGGTCCGATGAGTGGAGTCGAGTTTTATTCTCTGACGAAAGCCGATATTGTGTGAATTTTATCGACGGAAGGGAGAAGATGTGGAGATATCGGGGAGAACGTTACCATCAAGCAAATTTTCCGGAAACAACGTCTTACGGTGGAGGGTCTGTTATGGTGTGGGGTGGTATAATTTTGAAGGCACGCACCGCCCTGATCATCATTGATGGCGGTTCTCTGACTGCACACAGGTACATAACTGAGATCCTAGAGCCCCATGTTATGCCTTTTGCTCCATTCGTAGGCTCAGATTTTGTGTTTATGCACTATAACGCACGGCCCCACACTGCGTACATAGTGCGTGATTACCTTAATGAGATCGGTATAACCCAAATGGACTGGCCAGCACGATCGCCGGATATGAATCAAGTCGAACATGTCTGGGACATGATTGGACGAAGGATCCGAGCAAGAAATCCAGCCCCTAGGAATGTTGAAGTGCTGAAACTGGATGTACGTCAGAACCGCGGGTGTACTTTTCAGATGTGCCTTAATTTATTGCAATTATTTGGTACCTTCTGTGTACCGTACCGTACAATGATATTTTAAAAAGGGGACTATATTTCTTGTCACCAAAATTTATATTTGTCATCAAGTTGTATCACGTAATAAATAGATCTATCGCCACGAAATATTTTCGTTCTCAGATAAACAAAGTGTTCCCAGATATGAATTATCAAATTAATGTTAACTATGTGTAAAATAAGAGATGGATTACCAATAAAATTGAAGTGCATTAGATGAATATAAACTTTGTTCCTATAATAATAGTTTTATTACTTAAATAATAGCTTTGTGCTCAGAATGGTAGATCTGTCACCAAATAAATAAATTAACTAACTAATTAGTTAACACCCCGACTCAGAGTACCCTGATTCGGATAGGTTAGGTTAGAAAGCTATGGCGGGAGCGAAGCGGAGGCGGAGCTCCCGCCTTAGCCTTCGTGGTTATTTTTTTTAAACCACCCAGAAATAGGAGCCCCGCAAATTCCTTTCGGTCAAACAAGAGAGACCCGACTTATTGGTGATCTCTTGAAATTAGTTTGCTTAAATACTTATTAGGACAAACCTATTATAATACCTTTAAATACTTGGGCCATATTGTGACGTCCGATTTGAAGGACGACGCTGACATTGAGCGAGAAAGGAGGGCGCTGTCGGTGCGGGCGAATATGATAGCCCGTAGGTTTGCTCGTTGCTCCAAGGAAGTCAAAATCACCTTGTTTCGAGCCTACTGCACATCATTTTATACGGGAAGCCTATGGGTGTCATACACGCAAAAATCGTATACCGCTCTCTGCGTTCAGTACAACAATGCGTTGAGGGCACTGTTGCGTCTGCCTCGCTTCTGCAGCGCGTCGGGAATGTTCGCAAACATGCGCGTGAATTGTTTCTTACAACAATGCGGAATAGGGCGACCTCGATAGCGGGTAGAGTGCGGAACAGCGGTAATAGTCTCCTTACCGTCGTTGCCAACAGGTTGGACGGGCCATTTTTGCGGCATTGGCGGGCCCTACATGCCCCCGTGTATAAGTTATGAAGCAGATAGGGTACGAATTAATATGTTCATTGTGTAGTATGCGTATTATGTGTAATTTGTGTTTGTTTGTATGTCATTTGTATTGTGTTTAATTATGTGTATGTGGATAATTTTTGTCTGAAATAAATGTATATAATAAAAACATTTAGTACTAGACCCTATATCTCCATGATTTTAGGTGATTTATTGTGGAATTGATTTTATATTGTTTGGCGACTACATTTTGGTGACAAATCTATTTTGCGGGCAAATTCTATTATTTAAGATAAGATAAGATAAGATAAGATTTCTTTATTTGCTCCAAACATGTGTACACATACAGAATAAAAATGCATGTGAGATAACATAAAAATGAAAATAAAGTTCAGACATGTTTGCCTATACGATGGCGTGCAAATGTTTTAAATAATTAATATGACAATTTTAATTTAAACCCAATAATATAAATTGATACAGATTAGCAATAATTAAAAAAAATAAATTTCAAAACTATACATCACAAAAATAAAAATATTAAATGTCAAATTATACATAACAAAACGAAACAAAAGTAAAAAAAATATCATATGTCAAAAGTAAAAAATAAAATAAAGTCAAATTGTACATGTCAAAACTAAAAATAAAAATTTTAATATCAGAAGTATACATGTCAAGATTAATAACATACAATATTGATTCAATAAATCTATGTCACAGTAAATTGTTCTGCAAGATATTCATTAATATGATAATAAGCTTTATCGGTTAGGAATGTTTTAAGTTGTTTTTTCAGTTCATTATTATTAAGCTCCCTCCAACTTTTAGGTAACTTATTATAAATCACGGGAGCCATGCAGAAAACACTTTTGCGCATAAGTGCAGTCCTACTCCTATGCTGACAGAGCTGATTTTGATCCCGCCTATTTCTGGGAAATTTTTCTGCCATTCGCGAAAATAAGGCGTTATTATTTCTGATGAACATGACTGTTTCCAGAATGTACAGGGAAGTTAGTGTCAGTATTTTATATTGTATGAAATAAGGCTTACAACTAGTAGTGGTACTCAAATTAAACATGGCTCTGAGACATCTCTTCTGTGCCTTAAAAGCATCCTCTTTGTTAGTTAAGAAACACTAAACTAATTAAATTGGCGATAGCTTAAATGATACCCTTTTAAAAATTAGATACACCCGCCATCCTGATGTCAAAACCGCGGGTGTACATCAGGATGGCGGGTGTACCTAATTTTTAAAATATCAGTGTAGGGGTGTAGGTACACAGATTTTCAAGAGGTACGTAAAGGTACCAAATAATTGCAATAAATTTAGGCAGATCTGAAAGTACACCCGCGGTTCTGACGTACATGATATTGGCCCTGGTTGAAGAATGAAACACTGCCTCAGGAAATGATTGACGGTGTCATTAGAAGCATGGGTAGACATATCCAAGCCCTAATAAGAGCTCGAGGAGGCAACACGCGCTATTAATTCTTTATATTTCTTTTTTTTTAATTTTACTTTATTCTTACACTTTTTCATTTAAGACCATTTTTATTGTGCGTTTTTTATATAAACCCCTAATAAAATCTAAAATTTGTGTTTTTCTTACATAAAATAGATAAACAAAATTAAATAAAGCTAAAATAATAATTAAAAGACATTAAATCTCAAAAAAGAATGTATTTTTTTTGTTTCTCTAATTTTGCCGGTGTCTGTGTATTTGGTTTCAACAAGACAGTGCCACAAGTCAAGTTTAATTTTACTTTATTCTTACACTTTTTCATTTAAGACCATTTTTATTGTTCGTTTTTTTATATAAACCCCTAATAAAATCTAAAATTTGTGTTTTTCTTACATAAAATAGATAAACAAAATTAAATAAAGCTAAAATAATAATTAAAAGACATTAAATCTCAAAAACTAATGTATTTTTTTTGTTTCTCTAATTTTGCCGGTGTCTGTGTATTTGGTTTCAACAAGCCAGTGCCACAAGTCAAGTGCTGCCAAAATAATGAATGTATTGCAAACCAAATCTCCCAATCACATAATTTCACAAAAATCAAGTGATTTAACACCGCTGGTTTTATTACAATGGGTTTTGGTATAACTAAATATTAATGAAGCAATTCATGAAATAGACCCACCATTTTATCAAAAAGTGATTAAAAACTTTGATGAACGAATCAACATCTGTAACCATGGTTGTTTGTGGTGGACATTTATTTATTAAACATAATTTTTCTTTCATAATTGCCAAACCTTACTTTATTATAAAATTAATATTTGAATAATTGTCCTCTAAATCTGTAAATAAAGTCTAAATTTGTTGTTTTATTTTGATATACAAAACATTCTTATTGAAAAACCCTTTATAATAACTACTAGCTGTGTTGGTGACTTCACTCACATGGGTTTCAATATTTTTTAGGGGTTTCTGCTGGCGAAAATCCCGATACCATAGAAATTTGTACAGATTAAAAGAATTTTGCAAGAACTAGGATCACTGTTTGTAGTTGTAACACATACAGAATGATTCACTATCAAGTAGATGGTAAGATTAATTAGTATTAAGGTATATTAAGAACTAGCCAGGACAGATTGATTACTGACTTAAAACAGTAAGTTACCTGGATGGAATGAGCACGGGCTCTGTGCCTGGCTCCCATGTCACGGTAGCACTGAGTGACGGCGCCGCCAACGCTGAGGTCGCGGTACTCGCGGTACATGTTGTGTACTCCCGAGCGAGACTCGTAACGCAGCCAGATACCAAAGTTCTTGATCTTCACTGGGCTCCTTTCGGGGATTTCCTGGAATATGTAATATTTAGATTAGAATACAAATTGAGCTGTTAACTTACTAAGGATCTGTTGCTTAGCCTTTTCCCAACTATGTTGTGGTCTGCTCCCAGTTTAACACTTTCGCGGACGCTACCACTTGAGTCTGTGTTCTAGAATGACACAGTAAATGGCCATACAAAGTTATATGACGTATGAGTACGTAGAGTCCCATTTATTTATTTATTTATTTATTTAATTTAATTACAACGGTTATGTTTACAACCAATGACAGTAACTAAAATTAAAAGAGACAATTCTAAAATATACAAAATAAACAAAGTAAAAAGTAGGTTAACGTTTTAACAACACTTTCATGAATTCTTCTCACAGTACATCTGACATACCAATAAAATCTTCATCCATCCATCCGCAAACAGATCGCTTGTTGGATTAGAATCCAAGAGATCATTAAGCGCGGCCAGAGTGCGAGGAATTGGCGACTTAGCACGTGCAACAGTACGACATGGAGGCACGGCAAACAGCCTGTGCTTTTTGCCCCGGCAGTAATTGTCTGGGACAAAGAAGCGCGCCAGCACATGTAACACATCAGGAGCGTCAAGAGTACCACGGAGCATCTTACAGGCTACTGTGAGCTGATCTCGAGCTCGCCTTACCTCTAGGGAGTTGTATCCGAGGCAACCCAGTAAGAACTTTGTTGGATAGAGGTAAGGATAGTAGCCATGTTTCTGCTTATATAGGTACCTAAGGAACGCTTTTTGAACCTTTTCTAATAAAAGTGCGTAGGTACTTTCATGTGGATTCCACACGCAAGAGCTGGTTTCCAGCTTAGTACGCACGAGCGCATTAAATATTATTTTGATGGCATGAGCGGAGCGAAAATCGCGGCAATTACGCAGAACAAAACCTAACCTTTGGTAGGATTGTTTAGCTACCATGGCCATATGGTCGTGAAAGGTGAGCTTTCGGTCGAATGTGACTCCCAGGTCTTTCATGGCTGTTGACTTTGTGATGGTATTATTATTTAAATTATATTCAAAATTAACTGGGTGCCGCATGCGACCGAATGTCATAGCGAAGCATTTGGACGAATTAAACTCCATCTTGTTGTCTACACTCCACTTGTAAATGGCGTCTATATCTTGCTGCAGTGCCAAACTGTCACGCTCGGAGTTTATTTCCAGGTATAGTTTCAAGTCGTCAGCATACAAGAGACATCTAGCATGAAGCAGAACTTGAGGAAGATCGTTGACCATGATGAGAAATAATAAAGGCCCCAAAATTGAGCCTTGACTCACGCCGGAACGCATGTGATAGGTACCTGACACGTACATACCAAGCCTAACAAACTGCTGTCGATCACGTAGGTAGTCTGCAAAGAAACGGAGGAGAGATGGTGCGAACCCTATTTTGCTGAGCTTCATTAGCAGCACGTCATTGTTGACCCTATCAAACGCCTTCCGGAAGTCGAAGTAAAGTACGTCTACCTGACGCCCGCGGTCCAAACTAGACGAGATATAATCTACTAGCGTCAGGAGATTTGTGTCAACTGACCTTTTGCTTCTGAAACCGTGCTGTTCATTACAAAGATATTTGTTTATTTGCTCATAGATAGCGTTATGGAGGATGTTTTCGAAGACCTTCGCCGGGGAAGATAGGATTGCGATAGGGCGGTATTCTTCAACGGAACTTTTGTTTTGGGTCTTAGGAATAGGTGCAATTCTAGAAACTTTCCACTGAGAGGGATATGTACCAGTCTGCAAGGCTAAATTAAAAATGTGGCAAAGAGGATCAATGAAAATATTTCTTAAGTCTTTAACTATGAAGGGGGGGATATTGTCGGGACCAATAGAACTGTTAGGTTTAAGTTTTTTTATACCTTTAACAACGTCTACATGGCACATGGGGGGTATATTTATGTAATTGCTGTTACAAGAATGGTCAGACGTACCGACATGATCAGCATTAAGCTGCGGAACGTCAGGATGAAAAACAGCCGAGAAAAAATCTGCAAAAGCACCAGCCGCCTTAGTACCCGAAAAAGTAGAGCCCTTGTATGTTATGTTCGGTTCAAATCCACCTCTGGACCGCAGGCTAGAAATGTGCGACCAGAATTGACGAGGGTTAAGTTTAATTTTATTCTCTATATTCCTCATGTATAAGGAATATGCATCTGCAATACGGGTTTTAAGGCTTGACCTGAGGCCAGAAAATAGCAAATATGCGTCATCGTATTTGGTTAGTTTCCAATTTTTATGGAGTTTTAACTTGAGCATGATATTATAGTGTCGGTATTTCACATGTTGTGACACAAGGTACATCCAATAGGATTTTAACTTGAAAGTTCATCGGAAATAAACGTACTGTCGTAAATAATATTTTTTATTTGAACGTCATTATATGTTGTGCCATATCAAAATCTTAAATTATGACATACAATCACGTTCTGTCCTGGAACGTGTTAACTGGATGCAGCTGTGTATTTTATTTTACACAGAGCGACTGTCTATCTGACCTCTACAATCCCTCAGTAACACAATACTCAATATAATATATGAGGCCATGAGAGCCAGAGTGGCCTAACTGAATTTTTGTTAATACTGATTTTAATTGATAAAACTACTCTAAATGGTAAAAGTCATAGCACCACAGTGGCCTAAAATTTAGTTCAACATTTTAACCTTATTTAGACAGTTGAAATTTTTGAGGCCATGAGAGGCAGAGTGATCTAGCTGTCATTTTTTCTATAAGTCGATTTTACGGTTAGGCCACTCTGGCTCTCATGGCCTCATATAACAACTGTCAAAGATAAACAAATTACAGCAGACGCCAATGGCTTAATGTGCTTTCTGAGGCACTGAGGAAACCTCCATAGCTCAAGATGGGCCCCCATCCACAAGCTAACCTCACAGCAAGTGTTATTGCCCATGCGACTGTTATTATTTAACCTCAAGCTCCTCTTATAACTTAAAGCTCTTCTTATAATAAGAATTAACTTGAACACTTAAAACTAAATGAAATCTTGACCCATAATGAAAGGTCTGAACGTCCAGAGCAGCCAATCTCATCAGAGATTGAACCAGTAGTGCAGGAAATATTTTAGCGCATGTATGTGTGCGCTAAAGGTATAATCTTTGTTCCTTTACTGTCGTAGTCTGATGTTATGGCAATCAAAAGCCACTGGAGGGATCAGGCACAGAACCAATGTCTTATCATGCATATCAAACTGCCAACTTCAAAAATCCAGGCTAATACTTAGAAACAGAAAAATTCAATAGCACTTCTTGCCCAAACTGGATATCAAGTCATTAGAGTTTTTTTCTCAAAGAGTCAGTTACATTATAATTAACTAGTACTCACGCGGGGCTTCGCTCCCGTGGATTCTATCATGGTAAAAACATAACTCTCCTTTTTTGCAGTCTAGTAAAAAGTAGCCTATAACCTTCCTCAAGCCTCAAGCTACTTACATACCAAATTTCATCCAAATCCACCCAGTACTTTCGAAGATTAGCGCGTTCAAGCAAGCAAACAAACAAACAAACAAACAAACAAACAAACTTTTCCGCTTTATAATATTAGTATAGATAACTAGATCCAGTATTAAGGCAAGTTTCTGATTTGAATGTACTCTAGGAAGCTTCTACACAAATAATGTTTCATGATAACTTAAAAGATGAGAAAGGCAGACCAAAGAATCCACGAATAGGTTAAGATAAGGAACTCAATCATTTATTTTAATTAGTACCATCAACTGGAGGTCATTGATACACAAGGAAGTCTATCAATATCCTCTCATGAACATAATTGTTAACTGAATTGTATACCACATAGAAAATAAACTCTATATAATAAAAAAAAGCAATTATATACACAGCATTATTATTTTTAAATTAAAACTAGACTTTGTAAGTTAAAACTTAATTTCAAGTTGCAAAATTTAAGTAATATCATAATGCTTATCTATACTAATATTACAAAAGAGGTAACATTTGTTAGTAAGTTTGTTTGTAAGGGCTAATCTTCGAAAGTACTAGGTGGATTTGGATGAAATTTGGTATGGAAGTAACATGAAGCTTGGGGAAGGTTATAGGCTACTTTTTACCCGACTGCAAAAGAAGGGGGTTATGTTTTTATCGTGATAATGTCGACGGGAGCAAAGCCCCGCGCGATTGCTAGTATGCTATAACCAGAGAGTACGAAAATAATACTGACCCTAATGGAGACAATTTCACCAGTGGTCTTCTTGAACTTCTTCAGTTGACGCAAGAAGTACCAGAAACGAGACTTAGCCACTATCTGGTCTGGGGAGAAGATCCTCATCTTGTATAGAGGAGGCTTGGGCTCGCTCTCCGAAGGGAGCTTGCGGCCGATGACCTCATACTCCTTCAACTGAAACAGACGTTTATATTTACACTAAAACGCATGCTTACCTTAGAAATTAAAAATATCACGCAAATATGTTATATTAGCACTTAACAACCCCTCTTAACATCGTATAACATTTTAAAGTAATATACCTAGTTTGAAGAATTTTGAATGAAACACGAAATTATCAGCGTACGGCATCACAACATGACATAACCTAAAAGCACCCCTAATTGTGTCAATAAATCGGCCCCATGAAGTGTTTGACACAAAATTATATCGCATATCGTATTGATTCTTCAAGACAAAAACGAATTTATTCACTTAAATTATACTGAATGAAGTATTCCGGACAAATAGTTAAACTGAAAGCACCGACAACGTGTACGACTCACTTATATCGGAATTATCACTTTTAAACCACTGATTTTCATGTTTGTAGTATTGATTTGTATGTCTGGGTTAAATTGATTTTATTCTGTATTCATTTTTCACTTCTTTTACACAAAATTACGAGACTTACCTCTCCTTTAGCCTTCATTTTCGGAGGTTTTAGTCTGAAAAGAACCTGTCAACGGAAGCGGAACACTGACGCGAAAGAAAGATGGCGTCGGTGTTGCCAACAGTTCAACTAGCTCTCCACTAGATCCAACTTCTAAAACCACCAGAAAACCACTAACAAAAATAGGCCCTACTCTAAAAATCGCTAAAATTCACACAATTTTTATTTTTTAGTTTTTACGAAAGAAAACAGTATTTATTTATTATTGTATTAGTAAAAAATGTTCTTTAATATGACGTAATAAAATATTTTAAGTCAGTAAATCAACATACAAGAACTTTTGTATGCACCATCATCGTCGGTTTCACATTTATATGATGCTTTGCTAGCAATTTGTTTTATAACTTTTATTGGAATTTCATAATCATTACAGCATTTTTCTTCCAATCTTAAACGACAGAGTGTTTTTAATATTGCAGTTAAAGTATTCACCTTCATTCTGTTCCTCTGCTTGTTTTTTATTACATTCATACTGCTAAAGAGTCTCTCAACATCGGCATTAGAATTAGGTAGTATTAAGAGAGTAATCGCGAAAGTCGCTAATTCCTCAAATCTAGATTCCCCTTGGACATCTTTGAAATGCAATACTTCATTCCAATTTTTTTTGTATCTTTGCTCTCGTTTCATTTCTGCAAATGAATTTGTCGCCATAGATCATCAGCTCTTGCCATAAGTTCTGCACTTTTATTGTGCCTACGCAGTAAAAGTAAATTAAGTACATTAATGAAGTAAAAATAATATATTTCGTAAAGTTTTAGTGGCTTAGTAGTTGAGTAATAGCACTTTCAGTAATTGAAACTGAATTCTACTTGACCACTAGAAAAAACCACCAGCCACTAAAAGCAATATTTCGTCACTAAAAGGGGGTCGAAACCACCAGTTTTAGTGGAAAATCCACTAAGTTGGCAACACTGGATGACGTACTAAAGTTACCATATAAAAAAATAAAAATAAATCTACTCACGTAAACATTACAAAATGTAAATAAAAATAATAAAATAGTTGCAACATTCCTGAGTATCTGCAGATTGCAGATAAACGTTTCATGAGACGAACGAGAGAGCTGTATAAATGTTTTTTACTTGTTCATATTATGATGTTCTCTACCATCATCAGGATCTTGGCCAGACAACCAACCAGCAGAAACGACTAATTAAACATTGTCACAAGAAACTAAACACGATCTACAATAAAAATTATAATAGCTGCATAGCTATTATAATAATTATTGTTATTCATAAAAGAAAAAAATGCTTATTGTGGATTATCCTTGGGAGATAGACATTTATGCCATCAATTTTTTTGTAGATCTATAAAAGTGAAACAAGCCCACCATACATTGATTTGATATAACTCAAAAGGTTTTGGCAGCGTTTTCGATTAAAGCTCCCGATCGGCTTATTTTTTTTCGATTTGTTGAACTTTACCCTGTTTTTTAATCTCAGAGACAAAGTTGATATTACGACCAGTGTTGTCAGCTGGGTTTTGTCAAAAGTTACCTGAAATAGATAAAAAAGTAACCTTTTAGTATCAAAATTAACCTTTCATATTTTTTCTAGTAGTAACATTAAAAGTTGATAGTAGACATGCGAAATGTAGCTCATTGAAAAGAAAAGTATCAAGCTAGCTATCTAGTCAAACACACACATACCTACACGCAAAGTTTGTACTAAGGTAAGTATGTTGATAGGAATTAGACCACTTTTTAGGGTTCCGTAGCCGAATGGCAAAAAACGGAACCCTTATAGTTTCGTCATGTCTGTCTGTCTGTCCATAGAGTACTATAATACTACGGATAGTCTGCCTGTCTGTTCGACCGTCCGTATGTCACAGCCATTTTATTCCGAAACTATTAGGACTATACATGTGAAACTTGGTAGGTTTTACTACACCACTATTTTACTTGAAAAACTCAAATAAAAGTTTATAGAGTACAAGTATGAGGGAACGACTGAAACAACGAATGAACTCGAACAAGAACAAAATACAAATTCAATACATCCACATTGAAATTCAAACGAGCGAGTAATCGAGAAGACAAGACACTGGATTGCTCGTTTCGTTTGTGATTTGGATACAAATCATAGACTAATTTAAATAGAATGAGACTATTATCGCAGACATTTTCCAGCTCGTGGTTCGTAGGATCAACTGCCGTATAGAAAGGAAGTTTTGCGTTACGTTTCATGTAAGAAATTAAAAATAAATTCTACAAGTTCTCAAAATCACCTAAAAATTACCTTTTGAGTCGTGTAACCTAGAAGTAACCTGAAGGAGCTAAAAATCACCTAAAAGGTTACAAAATTAACCTTCTGACAACGCTGATTACGACGGTTGCCAGTTTTTTGCAATTCTTCAATAGTGAGGTGCCACTATCGAAACTTAACGTTGGTAAAATTTAGTATCGATTTCTTTTTTATAGTAAGCTATCTTGAAATACATGTGTGATTGTGCTTATTTAAAACGTAATAATACAAATAGGTAAAATTAATCATGCGAAACATTTATATTTTAATTACATAAATAATTTCAGGTATTCATTAATCAGACTCAGATAATGATTCCATATATGAAGAATATTCTGAATTATCAGAATCGCCACCTACTTCTATGACAAACCTATCAGTAATGTCGTCAACTATATGGCCAAGATGAGACATTTCATCTTCAATTTTAATTACATGGCCTATACAGTCTTTCCACCGCTGCGGTATCACTAGACGAAGCCCTTTTTCAAAAAGGCTTCGTACTTCATTTATTTTTAATGTTTTATTATTTTTAGAGAGTTGCCCCTTTACTTGAGCCCAGACCACCTCAATTGGGCTTAGATCACAGTGCTATCGCGGAATTTTTGTAGAACTTTTTAAGATATACATTACCGTAGTATATTATTTTGATGTATCTCATAGCCAGCGCTTGCAATGTAGGCGCTCGAAAATAAATTTTTGACGACTTCATCACAAAATATAGAATTTTCTCTATTATACAAATAATTAATTAAAATATTTTGTATATATAAATCTTTAGGAATAAATTATCTACACACAGTGAAAACTGCATCAAAATCCGTTGCGCGGTTTAAAAGAAGAAAGCTTAGAAACAGACAGCCAGAGGCTGAGGGCGATTTTGTTTTATACTATGTAGTGATGTAGTGATTACGAATATATAGATTTGACCCTAAGAAAACAACTCTTGTTGAAGGACTAAATTATCAGTATTTATATGTATCATCTATGGACTAAATACTAATTTAAGGTAAACAAAATGGTGTGATTCAGATTCAGATTCAGATTCATTTATTTGCATAAACATGTGTATACATACAAGAATAAAAAAACGTGCATGCCCTTGCATGCACGTTTTTTAACATAATAAAAATTAGATTCAATCATGTTTGCCAAATATGGCGTGCAAATATATTATTATGAATTTAAGTTATGCATTAATTATAATATTATGATGTGACAATAGTATACAATGCAAAATAAATTAATTAAAAAAAAAATAGTTAAGTTACATAAATTGTCAACTCTAAGTTCTACATTTTTCTTTGTTTAATTTAAAGGCATCGAAAAAAACAAAGCGTGCAGTGATATACAAAAAACAATCAATGGACGCGTAGTCAGATTTCTATAACGCGTCGTACGACCGTGTGTAAATATGTGAATTTTAATGATACGCTTTGGACTAAAAAAATTTGAAGAGAAGCGAATCGTCAAAATAATGATAACAAGTTACGATTCAACAAACCAGTATCGTAGTACAACACTGCACAAAAGAGCTGGCAACATTTGTTGACATTAGACATGTGTCAATTCTGTATCTGAGACTCAGACTAAAGAAACTCTATGGACTTGATATACCTACAAAATAAACGTGCCATACCTACAATAACTGGTATTTCAAAATGGCGGATTGAACTAGTGACGCTACTCAAGAATCAAAAGAATTTTATCGATATATTTAAAATATCTACTTACCACCTACGTTGACGACGACGACGTTTACTGAATTTCTCTTAAGATTGAGTAATAAAATTGTAACTTTCAGCGTCTTTTTGGATTACGTATTTTAAAAGGATTCGAACTTTTCGATGAAAACTGGCTTTTTTTCGTAATCGTGGTTTGTTCCATACAAACACACTTTTACGCTTCGGCGTACCATGTTACTGGACATTTTTTGTTCATCTGTGAGTTCTCTCCTCATAAATATCAATTTCATCGTGCCCCACGATTTCGAAAAAACATCAATGTGTTGGCGGGTCAATATGCCACATTGGTTCTATTCCCTTTACGTGCAGCTGTAAATCCTGTATACATACTATGCTTATGGCATAACCGATTAGCTGTCAACATTTATTTTTATTTTATTTATTTTCGCATTTTAAATTGGTTGTTGCCCTGCACTGGTTGATCACCGGGGTGATTTTGGTGAGGTACGAATCTCACACTCCCTGTTCTTTTCCCGAAAGGTTCAGGTGCCTTTTGAAGGTCCCCCCCCCCCCCCCCCCCCGATAACAAAAAAAAAGATATCCCAGTGCAGAGTAAAAGCCTCCCTCGCTTTTTTCCAAACAATCGTATCTGCTGTTAGAGCATCCAACCAGGAAATTAAAAAGCAAAATACACGGAATGCTAAACTAAGTTGGTATCCATTGGTTATTTCTTAGCTATCTATTCGGATTGCTCATGACCATGAGTACATTTACATCTATTCTATGCTCAAGTACCTAAACCTTGCTGCAACGAGATATAAGACTGGGCTAGTTATTTTGCATACCCTGCTGGCCTTCTACCGTATGTAGATTTTAACTTTCAACAGTTTAGTAGTAATCATGCTGGAGTGCTTAGGTAACGGCCTTGTCATCATAAAACAACTAAACCCGCCCTTAGGCTTCTGAATGGCTTCACTCAAAATGTTTACCATCACCGTCTTACAGATTTCGGGCGGTACAAAAACCCAATAACACTTCAGCCGACCTGGGAATCGAACCCAGAACCTCATGCTGAGCAGTTGAGCTTGCAACCACTAGACCAACGAGGCTTTCTTGTAAAGGTGAACGGAACGTTGCTAGGTGGTATTATAGTATGAAAATAATAAAAAAAACGCAAGATTATGATTAAATTATCTCTTTGTAAAGCACTCACAATTTACATTTTTAATATTTTCTACAAAACTAAAACTAAAATATATAATAAAAACACTTAAAACTATAAAAATGGCAGTTCACGAGTATCGGGAGCGAGATCCAAGCTACTAGTGGTTAACTCCCCAGAAAAAAAAACCTCTTCGCAATAAGAGCTGTTTCGAGTACTGCCTTCTGTATCAAGCACTTTATCCAGCCATGCAACGCCAGCTTCGACAGATGGTCGACGAAGTTTTTCGCTATCAGCCCATTGCCGAATACGATAATGACAGTCGAGTGCACATTCCACATGTCAACGACCTCATGGACTAAGTCGAGACACTTTATATGTTTCTCTTTCTCAGCTTTCACAAGGTTCTCGTCATGTGGGATGGTAACATCGATTATTATTGTGTGGCGCACTGATTTACATTTTTCTTAAAAAAATTTAGTAATCTAAATTGTGTGAGCCTGGAACAAATAAAAATAATATATTTAAAATTAAAAGCTTATCAATTTATATTTAAGAGATACCTATGCATTGAGAATTAGGTATTGTAACGAAACACATCATACCCGTATATATGTAACTCCATGTTTCGAGACGACTCCAGTTCATGATCCAGATTTATTTTCATTATCAGGCAAATGAAGAGTCTAAAAAATAATAAATATGTGAGTGAACAAATACCTCTAATAATAATATAGTAAACTACTTTTTTATGAAAAACAGCTGTTCTAAATGTTGATTTACTTAACTTAGTTTTACTTAACTAAATTTAATAAATAAATAAGTTTAATTTGATTAATAAAATTTTATTTCATTAATGTGTTAAAAATTTTAAATCTTTTACTACTATGGTTTATTCAGTAGGTAAGCCTGGAGAGAGATTTTTTTAATTTGTGATTTAATAAAATACAAATATTGTCGATTATTGCATTAAGAAATCCTGGAATGCTTACCAGTGCACCTGGGGTAGAGGAAGTACTCGGGGCAGGGAAGATAATTTTGTGCTCCAGTGGCATGTCTCCAATTGTTGCACTTGCAACCTCATTTTGATCTCTGTCAGTCAATATCCCCGAAACACTTTTTCTGGTCAAAGCCTGCAACAAGTATGTGGTTGATACATATAAGTAATTAACTTCTGAACTACAGATGTAGGTACTACATGAATAAATGGCACTTCATTTCAAAATTGTATAAATTTGAAACAATTGAATAAATACTTTATACGAACATTATTATATGAATGTTAACATTAACTGCCATATATTAAATAAATAATATTAAAATATTGCTTATCTGACTTCCACAACCCAGTAGCTGGGTAACATTTCAAACCCCAGGCTACTTACTACTGAGAAATTTCTTACAGAAACACCCAATAGCACTTTTTGCCCGACCCGGGAATCGAACCCAAGATCTCGTGATCAGCAGCCGCGCTTGCGACCACTCGACCAACAAGGTAGTTTTAAATTAAAACAAAGTTACTGAACTTACATTATAATAATATGTACTATACTGGATTGAAAAATTAATAAAATAATTTGCACTATTCTTACCCATAAAGTCTGTGATGGAAGGGCTTCATCACGTAATTTGACTACATTCATAGTTCTGTTAAAACATGAATTTTCAAAATGCAGTGAACATACAAAGACATATTTCCTTGCAGTGTTTATATTTTCCACACCAATTATCTTGAGCCAAGCATTTCGCCTTTCTTCAATCTTAGGCAATCTAAAAGTAATATGTTCATTTTATTTATACATTGTGCAATCAATAGTTTGATTTTCTAGATAAAATTAGTGTTAAATTTATCGACACGTAAATCACCATTGCTACAAGTACACACTAATTCTCAAACAAACAAAAATGCTTTTACGATATTTGAGTGAAATAACAGCAAATATATGAAAATAAATAGGGATTTTGATAGAATTTTTCATCTTATACCGTTTACAGAAAGCACACGTGTTTAACTATACAAATAACATGGAAAATCTTTTAATTATGTAGTACGTACCGATGTAATGTTATATTTGCCGGTTTTGTCCTTGTTTTGTTTGTGCAACCAATAATACTGCACCGCGGCATCTTCCTACATACCGATTATCACCTCTGAATACAGTTATTCACATAAAACCACTGATTCGCAACGAAAATTATCAAAATACATCCACAAACAACGCTGATTGACAGATCACCTACCACTAAAGATGGGCGTTTAAACGAAAAGCATATAATATAACATGTTATTTAAAATAAGCGAATAAGCAGATTCGTTTATAAAAGCACTTAACGTTATCTGCTTTTTGTTAAAATTAAAACGTAACCGATTTTTTTTAAATGGGTTTTCGTTAACTGCTTTAATTACTTATTTTGCTTTTTACGTTTAGTAGCGTTTTCTCCGCCCGGTAATAAGCGTCATGTTTTGTGTATTTCCGAAACAATTTGTTTTAGAAGTTGTGACTTGGACTTGTTTACGTAAACATAAATAGTGTAAAACATTTTTTCATGTGGTGAATTGTTTCGTAACAAGAAAATCATTCTGAGACTTTTGGACTTGTATATAATATAGTTTTTAGGTGTAGTTAATTGTGTTAATAATAGTGTAAATAGTTTATAGTGTAAGTAATTGTGTTAATTTTGGCGTCTTTTTTCTATAAAAACAAATTGGTGAGCTAATAAAACTGATCTGCAAAGTACGAAGGAAAGTTCATTGATTTCGTTTAAAAACCAATAGGTACTTAAACTTAACCAACTAAAAAAGCAAACAATATAATTTCGTTGTTTTTAATGTAAGCGATTAAATAAGCAGATAAGCAATTAAGCAGTTAACGTAAGTGACTTTTGATAAAAAATAAACGAATAAGTTCGTTAAAAGTTTTAAGTCGTTTATCACATCTCTACCTACCACACGACAGGGTATTCAGTAATGGCGAACTTGCCGCAAATAGGTATTTTGAGGACGACTACGAAAAGAGTTGCCAGAATGATAATCATGAAAACTAGTGTTATCTCTTTTTGCTCATATAAACAACCATAAGCAAAAAGAATATGACAGTATGTTTAAGTCTGGGTTATAGAAATACAACATATTTGTGTAACTATTTTTCCTATAGACAATCATTTCAGGCCTGTGATCTGAGATTAAAAAAAAACAGGGTATAATATCGTCGTATTTCAACCAATTTACACAAAACCTTAACAATTAATATTACAAAGATTCTGGCACACCTATAACATTCTTCATTGTTATCAAAATAATTGTCGAAAATCGTTTGTAGACATGGTAGTTTGCGTAGTTTGCTGGGTAAATGCTCTAAGGCTGCGCCCAAAGAAAATAATACTCTCTAACGAGGCTGCGCCTATGCAGTCGATATGGTACTAACCAAAGTAAACTTTGGATAAATGGTTGTGGTATCATCTTTATTGCCTATGGTTCGTAGTCTTCTAAACTTGCTGGCAACTCCGTTGCCAAGTAAGACAACTTTAGAATTTCAATACCAATGAAGTTAGGCAGTGTTGCCAACAGTTGAACTAGGGAATTCGGGCCCCACTTCCGGCGGCTGGTGCCCAAGTTGATGGGCGCAGCGGGCGCGCTTTCAACGTTGCTTCCCAACTTGGGGGGCCCGAGCGCCGCCTGTAGGCGGTTGTACGTGGGAATCGTGCGGTCCATGGCCCTGTATGCGGCCCCTGTGTGGGCGCTGGACATGACGGCCGGCACTCTCGCCATTCTGCGCAAACCGCAGAGGGTGATGGCCGTCAGAGTCGTCCGCGGGTACCGCACGATTTCCTACGAGGCGGCTTGCGTCCTGGCCGGATCCCCGCCCTGGGACCTAGAGGCGAAAGTACTCGCGTCGTTGTATCGATGGCGCGAGGAAGAGCGGGCACGGGGCTCGAGGCCGGTGCAGCGGCAGATCGCGCTGCGCCGAGAGGAGCTCCGTCAGGTCTCGGTGGCGGAATGGCGGCAGAGGCTTCTGCGCCCTACCGCCGGCCTCGCTACCGTCGAGGCGATCCGGCCAGTACTCGACGACTGGCTCGGGAGAAGGCACGGCTCCCTGTCGTTTAGAGTGACACAGGTGCTGTCGGGGCACGGCTGCTTCGGCAAGTACCTGTGCCGCATAGACAGGGAGCCGGACGCTCGGTGCCACCACTGCGTCCATTGCGGGGAGGATACGGCGCAACACACGCTCACCGAGTGTGTAGCTTGGGAGGAGCAGCGCCGTGTCCTCACAAATGAAGTAGGAGGCGATCTGTCGCTGCCGGCCGTAGTGCAGAGTATGGTCGGCAGCGCAGAGTCGTGGGACGCGGTGGTGTCCTTCTGCGAGGACGTGATGTCGCAGAAGGAAACTGCGGAGAGGGAGAGGGAGATCTCCACTCCCTTCCCTGGCCGCAGAAGGCGCACCGGGCGCAGGGGAAGGGCGGACAACGCCCTTTTCCAGCCCCCATGAACGGGTCCAGGGGCGAGGGACTTGGGGAAGTCCCCCGCCCCCTATTCGATGGACCCGAGTCGCAGGCGCGCGTGGGTGTCGGCGCGCGCCTCTGTGGCGATGCACGGGGTAGTTCAACACCTCACTACCCCGTGCAGGAGGCGAGGCCGGGACAGACCCGGCCAGCACTAGTGCGGGGCTGCGAAAGAATTAGGTTACCCGCGGCCCCCCGCGCACGTGTGAGAAGACACCGGGGTGGTTTTAGCCGGTAAGAATCCGGCACGCCCCTCCGCCATTCCCCAGGCGGAGGTAGTCCATGAGGATTTCCCCCCCTAAAAAAAAAAACAAAAGCTCTCCACCAGATCCAACTTCTAAAACCACCAGAAAACCACTAACAAAAATCGGCCCTACTCTAAAAATCGCTAAAATTCACACAATTTTTATTTTTTAGTTTTTACGAAAGAAAACAGTATTTATTTATTATTGTATTAGTAAAAAATGTTCTTTAATATGACGTAATAAAATATTTTAATCCTTTACCGCATACTGTGACGAATTTGGAACACTCACAATAATTCGCTTTAGAAAACTAGTTACGCCGTCTTTGCCGAAACTTTTGCACTAAAAACTTTGTTTGCAGTGTGTGTCACAAAATAACATAGAGATGTCGCTAGTATAGGACTGCATAATGACAGCAACCGGTAGGTAAAACAGTCACCAGGGCCATTTTGACTGAGTTCGAATTTGCAGTTAGTCAAAGAAGTTTTTATTAGTGTTTTCACGAGTTGTTGTGAGATAGTTGTAATTAATATTGGAGAAAAATGGATCCCCAGCGTTTTAATGGCAAAACACGTAAGTATTGACACAAGCATCATTTTACTATCGTCAATTGAAGTGGTGTTCCAAATTTGGAACTTCATGCACTAACGTACTTAATTACTTTCCAAATATGGAACTTCATGCAGCTTGGTGATATATGGTTTCTGGTCATATTTGGAACTGCATGCAGTGTAGCTGAACATTTTATTACAGATAATATGGATACTCGGGCTCGACATTTAAACATCATCCCAGATAGCATTGACGTCGAAAATATATCAGATGATGATGAATATGGAGTCCCAACACCATTAGAAAGAGTGTATATCCCAGAAAGCGACGAGGACTGCAGTGTTGATACCATGTCAATTAATGATGAACAAGAATATGAAATGGTAGAGGAAGATCAGCCTTCTTCATAAAAATATTCAAGAGAAAAAAAAGGCTAGAATCGACGTTACGCGCCCTAAGGCGGTTGAAATTTACAATCAATATATGGGAGGGGTGGACATTTTGGATTCCATGCTCGGATTTTATAGAATCCAAATAAGAAGTAAGAAATGGTATCACCGCATTTTCTTTCATATGCTCGATTTAGTATGTGTGAACAGCTGGTTGTTATTTCAACGACGAAATAAACCAAAAGGCATTGAAACCTATATGCCACTTCTTGACTTCGAATTATATATTGCAGACGTGCTTATGAGAGAAGCGACAGGCGTTTTCACGCCAACCACACGTGGAAGAGGGAGACCCGTTTTGGACCAAAACATTGAAAACGTTAAAAAACCAAAAAGAAGGCGCATAGATTTGCCACCTCGAGAAGTGGCTGAAGACAGGATTGGGCATATTGGCCTAGTTGGGAAAATGATTGTCAGCGTTGTAAAAACTGTGGACAAAAATCTCACGTATGCTGCAGTAAATGTGGTTGCTACCTTTGTTTTAACAAAGACCGAAATTGTTTTAAGAGTTTTCATGTTTTCACAAATGAATAAACCTTTTAATGTACTATAAATGTTTGATTATAAATCCTTATTAAAAAATATACACATTGCCTAAAATATACACAGTACCTGAAAACTATTTATATATTTATTTACTAAACCCTACCAACTTTACCGTACCTGCATGTTGTTCCAAATGTGGAACGTCTTTCAAAATAACCATGTATGCATGTTGTTCCAAATATGGAACAGGGGGTTTTTCTCGATTTTTATACGATTTTTTATGCATATATTTTTTTCATTATTTTTCTAGGGGGTTTTCTCGGGTAAGAAATATCATAAATTAATTTGAGCGAATTTTAAAAATCCATGCGGTAAAGGGTTGAGTCAGTAAATCAACATACAAGAACTTTTGTCTGCACCATCATCGTCGGTTTCACATTTATATGATGCTTTGCTACCAATTTGCTTTATAACTTTTATTAGAATTTCATAATCATTGCAACATTTTCCTTCCAATCTTAAACCACAGCGTATTTTTTAATATTGCAGTTAAAATATTCAACTTCATTCTGTTCCTCTGCTTGTTTTTTATTACATTCATACTGCTAAATAGTCTCTCAACATCGGCATTAGAATTAGGTACTATTAAGAGAGTAATCGCAAAAGTCGCTAATTCCTCAAATCTAGATTCCTTGAGCATCTTTGAAATGCAATACTCCATTCCAAATTTTTTTGTATCTTTGCTCTCGTTCCATTTCTGCAAATGAATTTGTCGCCATAGATCATCAACTCTTGCCATAAGTTCTGCACTTTTATTGTGCCTACGCAGTAAAAGTAAATTAGTTACATTAATGAAGTAAAATGATATATTTCGAAAAGTTTTAGTGGCTTAGTAGTTGAGTAATAGCACTTTCAGTAACTGAAACTGAATTCTACTTGACCACTAGAAAAAACCACCAGCCACTAAAAGCAATATTTCGCCACTCAAAGGGGGGTTGAAACCACCAGTTTTAGTGGAAAATCCACTAAGTTGGTAACTAGGCCAACCTTGTGTAAAAAACCGTCAATTTGACAGAAAGCACTACCTATGAAACAAGGAACTTGTACCTAAACCTACCTGTTAGTAGGTAGAAGATCCTTGCTATGAAATCATGAAATGACACTTCCGTGACAGTGACTGAGAGATAATCAGTGTTGCCAACGTAGGCGATTTTTCGCCATTTAGGCTACTCACGAAGAGAATTAGCGACAAAAAAAGATGAAAGGTTACCGGTCGCCTTTTAGGCCACGCTACGGCTCATGGACTCCTGTACAATGTCAGAAAGAGTGAGGTCATGGTGTTTCGTGCTGGTTCCAGAAAACCTAAGTCTGTTCCTACAGTTTACCTATATGGGGTAGCACTTAAGAGGGTGTCTCAATTTGGCACCTTGGGCACGTTTTGAATGAGGCTCTGAATGATAACGGTGATTTGGAGAGAGAGAGAAGAGCGTTGTCGGTCCAATTTAATATGTTGGCCTGTAGGTTTGCTAGGTTTGCTAAAGAAGTGAAAATTACACTGTTTAAGACCTACTGCCGGACTTTTTTCACCTGCAGCCAAGGGCGGATCCAGGGGGAGGGGGGGGTTATGACCCCCCTGGGCTGGGTCCAAGACCTAGGTGGACCACTAATTAAAATTTGTAAACATTGTTACTAGATAATACTCCAGTTTCTGTCGTTGTAAACGAATATCGGCAGTGGATGGCCAAGTGGCAGCGGAGTCAGGAAATACAAATTATAACTACTTGTGACTTGACCACGAATGTGACCTTATGTGAAGGGCATCAAAGCTGGATCCGTTCTTGCCTGCAGCCTGTGGGTCACGTATACGTAGAGGGCCTAAAACGCTCTTCGAGTTCAGTACAATAATG
Source organism: Tholera decimalis (assembly GCA_943138885.2). Classification (NCBI taxonomy): domain Eukaryota; kingdom Metazoa; phylum Arthropoda; class Insecta; order Lepidoptera; family Noctuidae; genus Tholera; species Tholera decimalis. The sequence continues at coordinate 18,808,178 of OW964563.2, read as the reverse complement.
CTTTCCGGGTGTTGTTCAGGTTTCCGCGGTTCTGTAGCGCATCAGGCATGTTTACTGAGGTAGGCACAGATAGTTTTGAGACTATCATGCGCAAGAGAATGGCATCCTTGATGCGTAGGATATGTGGAAGCTCCAATAACATCCTGAAGGTAATTGTTGAGAAACCAGACTGTCCATTCCTGATGCACTGGTCCCGCAGGCATGCCTGCGGGCCTTGTGCTGAGGGAACATATATGAATTAAGATGGACGATATTTTAAAGTTAATTTATTTTGTTTAATTCATTTTGGTATGGATTTTCTATATCCGAAATAAAAGTAAATATTATATAAAGTACATATTATTATAAACGAGCTTAAGAAAAAAAAACATCATCCACGCAAATTAATGTTAAAGGATTGCGATACTTGGTAAGAATTTATTAGAAAGCATGTTATATTTACGTATAAACTGAGGACTTTTAAGATTAGAAGCGATCTTCACACAATAAATATACTCAAGAAGCGTGAAATTTGTCTAGCTTTTGCCCGCGACTTCGTTAATGTGCAATTCTAAAACTATTCCATGGGAACATTATATCGATACAAAAACTATCCTACATCCTTTCCAGGATCCTAAACTATTCCCATGCCAAATTTCATCTAAATCAGTTCAGCGGTTTAGGCGTGAAAAGGTAACAAACAGACAGACAGAGTTACTTTCGCATTTATAATAATAGTATAGTATGGATAAGTATGGATAACATTGTGCTATGTGAATTGCTATCTCTCATACCTTTTAAACGAGTGTTATGGATACATTATAAAAATGAATGATATTTTGAAAAGAATAACTGTAGAGTTTCTTGACGGTTTTTCTCCATAGGAATCGACCAATTTCGTACTGTGCATTAGCTTCTGTCGTTTTGTAATTGCCCATGTGAAATAAATGTTGAGTTGAGTTGAGGCCACCTTTTAGTATAAATGGTTGTTCAGCTTCGGGGAATACCCTGAATATATGTTTGTATGTAACCAAATTCAGGATGAAATGACGTGATAGGTATTAATTTTTGTGCAAACGCAATAAAATTATTAAACTGAGTGAATGTTCGAGCCAATCTTAGTTATTATTTGTCATTTTCATTTCGGTTCATACAACATTTGTGTCAAAGTATTTGTTTAACGAAAAATTATTGGCGCATGCATTATGCGCAATGCCCAGCATTTAAAGCAAGTAGAGTAGGTAAAAATTAATTGATTTAAACTACATATTTACTGATATCTTAGGCTACATACTTAGGCTACGACTGCCTGAAATTCGGCTATATTAGGCTACTGAAGTTTGAAAACCGGGCGACATCGGCCCCCATGTTGTTGGCAACACTGGTGATAATGACATTGATCGTTCACGTTCTGTTTGCATGCTTCGTCGAGTGCCTTTACGTAGAATATAGTGGTTTAAACAGTAATATGGGACTATTACGGAGCAAGTAGTAGTTATTAATCATGTTCTCGAGGAAACTAACACGGGTAGTTAAGTATGGACTTTACGGGAGTGTTGCTATCGGCGGCACAGTTACGGCTGCTGTAAAACTTAATGATGGTGATTACGACTCTTTGGCGATCGTCAGGCTCTCCAGGACAGCATTCACTGCTGTGGAAATCGGAAGAACGTATAAATCTTTGCTGTACAGCAAAGATTGGGATAGAAGCTCCAAAGAATATTTGGAGGTCAAGAGTCAAGCTCACCAAATTGGGGCAGAGAAATTGCTCGAGCTATGTAAAGCTAACAAAGGTGTGTACATTAAAGTTGGCCAGCACGTAGGTGCGTTGGATTACTTACTTCCTAATGAGTATGTGAAGACCATGAGAATATTGCATAAAGATGCACCACGAAATACTGTGGAGGAGTTGTATAATGTTATGAGAGAAGACTTGAAACAGGATGTAAGTAGAATAAGTAAATTAATTTTTCTTATCCTATAAATATAAATATTTTTATCACTGAATTTTTTTAAATGATTACACAATGTTTTCACATTTCAGCCCAAAGACTTATTTGATGAGTTTGACCCAGAACCTTTAGGTACTGCATCACTAGCCCAAGTACACAGAGCTAAGCTGAAAGATGGTACAGAGGTAGCGGTCAAAGTTCAACATTACTTTGTAAGAGACAATGTAAAGATTGATCTTAAATGGATGGAATTCATAATCACAACAATGACAAAAGTCTTCCCTGACTTTGAAATGCAATGGCTGATTGATGAAACTAAAAAGAATATTGCAAAGGAATTGGATTTTGTACAAGAAGGTCATAATGCTGAAAAAGTGTCTGAATTATTTAAGAATTATAAATGGTTAAAGGTGCCAAAGATTTTCTGGGACTATAGTACATCAAGGGTACTTGTTATGGAATATGTGAGTGGTGGTCAAGTGAATGATGTAAATTATATTGATGTAAGTATGAACACTGTGTTTCAACATATTGTACTGTAAAATGGGGTGAATAGGGATCCAGGGGTAAATAAGGATAAAACCAGGAATCACTTTTGATGCTCAATATTAGTTGCCAAATCGTTACAACTTTTACCATTTTTTGTGGGATAATATTAGATTATTTAAACTTTTATGACAACATTGCACTTGCATAAAATTAGCAGCAAACTGCCAAAAATTTCATTTAAAAATAACCTAAACAAGACTCCGATTATTATAGTGTTTGAAACTTTGCTTTGTAAGGTTTATTGTGTAGAAAAAGAATACGTATGTTTATTTAATACGTCATTTAGTGTTTGGGCCATCATATAAATAAAACATAAGGTTTGGTTATTAATTTATATAAATGTAATTTTAATTTTAAAAGAAAGATGTGAATAATCTGTTTTTGGGCTGAATGGGGATGTCTCAGGTATGAATCACAACGAAAGCGGGGTTAATCGGGATGAGACTGAGGTGAATGGGAACAACTAGTGGTGGTTAATAAAGCATGTAGCAAAATAAAGCACCGTGCTTATCATACATAACATTTAGCAAATGCTATTGTGGCACTCACTTGTTGTTATATCATCGCACATATCATCACTGTCCGTCACACATCGCATGATCGCAAACGCAAGTAGTAACAAGCAAATTAAGCAATAGGAGTGCAGTGGGTGCGCTGTGGCCAGTGTTCAGATGCTAGCGATTGCTATTGGTCGCGTGCTTAATCATTTACATATATCATTTTACGCACCGCGTGCGATATTGCGATCTCGGGCGGCTCACGTAACGTAATATTATAAACAATGTTGTTATGCTTCGTGCTTTTTAGTGTAAATAAGCAGTGATAGGACAAGCAATATTGATTAAAAATACAATCAATGAACTTTTAAATACGCCTATAATTGTTTTAAATACTAAAATACTTTATTTCATATTAACACTTAACCAATTATAGACGGTCCTAAGCCTGGAAAGTATGAAGCCTGAAGGAAAGTTCATTGTGTTTTTTTACCGTTCCGTAATAAATTCATAAACGCGATATAATATTCCGCTCTGACAACACCGCGCTTGTTTTATTCGCACCCGCCCGTTTGGACGTAACAGGTACCTACGCGTAAAATAAAGCATATAAAACAGCTTGCTTAAAATATAAAACGTAAAGCATTAACTATTAAGCAAGAGATTGCCATAAAGCAACTTTGAAGTTTGAACACTACTTGGAACGACTATTATATGAATAGGTACAGCTTTATAGGGTTGACACTAAGCAGTTAAAAATTTTATTTATTTATTTATTCTAGGTAAGAATTTAGTTTATTTATTTATGTTTTTGTATAGTTATTTTTTATTTAATAAATAAGCGAGTATTAGACTGTGTCGTTGATTTAGTGATCGCAGGCGCGACTGCTGAGTGAGTTGTACCGGGATTTACGATTTCCGAAATTCTCAGTCTGGAATTGTGTTTGGTCTTTCGATTAACCGAAAAGTGGATGTCATATTTAATATGTGCACCTTTGTCTATCCCTTCGGGAAATAAAAAGCATAATGTATAATGTATGTTTATGTGAGTATTATAAGCTAGATATCATATCTAGCTGTATTTATACTAGTGTATTTAACCTGTAGAGTGTAGAACCATATCTAAGATATGGTTCATGTTATATGATATGTTATATATGGTTAGGTTAAATATATTGATCATGTTATTTTAGTGTTGATATATTGAGCGGAAATATAAGCAGTAATGCAATGCAGGGCTCTGAACCGGTTTAAAAAGAACGGTTAATTTCGATTAAATACCGGTAAATATATCGTTCCTTCATTAACCGGTTTAACAAGTGAACTGTTCTTATGTAACCCAAATGATAAAGGTTACCGGTTACATAAGCACAAACGGTTTTGACACCCAAATTAACCGGTTAATTGCGTAATTCGTAAATATTTTCAACAAGTTATAGTGACATTAGTACCCCAGAAAACATTAGGAAAAAAGATGTTAGGTGCGCGTAGATTCGTGTTTCGACTTACTTAGTTCGAGCTTAGTTCTTTGCGCGCCCGCAAACAAAGCGTCAAGCATACCTACGCCAGTCGCTACTTACTTTTTTTTTATTTGTTTTTAACCGGTTAATTTTCACATAAAACCGGTTTCCCGTAAAAACCGGTTTTGCAACCTTAACCTAAATCGATTTCGGTTTGGGGTCAATGACCGTAACCGGTTAAGAATTTTAACCGGTTTCCGAGCCCTGATGCAATGTATTTATTTCGTCAGATTTGCCTCGCATGTATATCTCAAAAAGTACAAAACCTTATAGGAGGTATGATCCCTTAATAATAAAAACTGCAATAGAATCTCATGAAACTTAAAATAATATCTAGTTGAAAAACCTAAACGAAGTCATAAATGCATTTTATTTTAGTGAACATATATGTATATTATGTATATGTACATAAATATTGCATAGTAATCAGATACTAGTAATGATCAAACAAAATAAATAGGTAGATAAAAATTATTATTTATGTATGACACAAGTGCCAGTCCTAGTGAATTTCTCTATTCACCTTATTTTCGTCCCTATTAACACCAATTTCCGGGTGAATAGGGATAGTATATATTTTAACTCTTATTGCTTAAATTCAAATTCTTATTGCATAATTTTATATTTGACTAGCATTTGCCCGCGACTTCGTCCGCGTGGAATAGTTACTTTGGGCTAACGTTAAATTTAACCCCGATTTTGAAGCATTCTTCATTGGCGCTCCGCTCCTATTGGCCTTAGCGTAATGACATATAGCCTATAGCCTTTCTCTATAAATTGACTATTTAATTAAAAAATATTTTTTCAATTCGAATCAGTAGTTCCTGAGATTATCGCGTTCAAACAAACAAACAAACTCTTCAACCTTATATTATTAGTATAGATAGCTGTTGCCCGCGACTTCGTCCGCGTTTCTTATCCTTCCTCACGGTTCAGTGATTTTGATGTAAAAGACAGATTAACTTTCGTAATTTAGTAGGGAAATATAAGATGTCAATCTATAATACTGTTGAAAAATATCGCAATACGGAACCGCACAATATTATTGTTAATAGTTGTGCTCGCGACTCCGTCAGCGTAAGTTAATGTATTGTTTAGATCACGTTCACATGAGGTTTAAGTACCTATAGAACGAAATTTTATACCTTCGGCGTCGAGCGCGGAACCGATTCTCAAAAATAATCCTTATAGCATGATTCGATATTCACGCGCGATGGCTTATTATTAGCGTATTTCATGTATAACTTTGGTGTTTCTGTACCGATTTATATGATTCTTTTTTATGGAATAGTTAATAATGTTAACTTTTTCAATTAGGGGTGACTGAGAGTGTTATAAACGTAAGAGTAGACAAATATTATGATCAGAAAGCTTCGAACTGCTAAGCTATCGGGAGTTACACGTGTTATTGTGAGTCAACCATAAAGATAGACATATGCTGTCGTGGGATATTTTTTATATAATTTATAAGGAGCACATTTCCGTCATGAAATGATTTCTGTGTAGCTTTAACCATTAAAGTTGCACACGTGACGGAAGCTTAAAAAATGGAGTAACTTCTCCCGCTTTCCCAACATTTCCCTTCACTGCTCTGCTCCTATTGATTGTAGCGTGATAAAAAGTATACTATAACCAGCTCAGGAGTATGAAAAATAATTGTACAAAGTTTCGTTAAAATCTGTCGAGCAGTTTTTGTTTCTATAACGGTTATACAGACAGACAGACAGACAAAAATTTTTCTGATTGCATTTTTGGCATCAGTATCGATCCCTAATCACCCCCTGATAGTTATTTTAGAAATATATTTCATGTACAGAATTGACCTCTCTACAGATTTATTATAAGTATAGATGTCAAAGATACCATAAAAACTCAATTATTTCGATCGCCACACAGCGAATATTCTGTAAAAAAGAACATTTTAATTTTCTTAATGAAGTTTGGATTTGTCCCTATTCACCCCATTTTACGGTACCTTTGTATTGCACATGATTGAACATAGGAAGTTACTGTGTGTTATGAAATCTTCTATATATATAAAAGAAAGTGGTGTTAGTTACACTATTTATAACTCAAGAACGGCTGAACCGATTTGGCTGAAAATTGGTAGGAAGGTAGCTTAGAACCAGGAAACGGACATAGGATACTTTATATCCCGAAATTCTAACGGGATCGGGATTTACGCGGGTAAACCTCCCACGCGAACGATGTTGCGGGCAAAAGCTAGTGATAATATAATTGCTCCCTGTATATGTTTGACCTACTTTTGGCTACTGTGTGCATTAGTGATAATTTCTCCATTTTCACTTCTTGAAAAGCTTCTGTATTGTGTAACCTTGAAGTCTATTGGTATTTTCATAAGTACCAAAAATAATATTGCTCATAAGAATATTAAGTATTACATCATACCCGGTAGAAAAATCAAATGATGAAATGGCATAAATTTTGAGTGTTTTTCTATGACAATTGTATTGCAAAATTATGTAAATAATCTTTCTTTGTCAACAAAATTTTACTATTTATTTTTCTGATTTGTCATGTCATTAATATACAAAATTGTTTGCAATCAGTCATCAATTTTATTTTTATTTTTTAGCAAAGAATGCCTGTATTAGGCTCTTCCATAACAAAACAGTAGAAATACCTAGTAAAATTTTTTTTTTACTAATTTTCAAATATTTTGTTTAATAAACTACCTATATCTTTTTAGGAGCACAAAATCAACAGATTTGACCTATGCAAAAAGCTAGGTGACCTGTACTCGCACATGATCTTTATCAGTGGCTTTGTGCACAGTGATCCACATCCTGGGAATATACTTGTTAAGAAGGATCCGAAGGACAAGGATGTTACCGTCTACTTGCTGGACCACGGTTTGTATGCTGTAAGTTGTAGTGAAGTATTACATTCAGGTATTTATTGGTTAGCTATATTTAGTATTGCTTTACCAATAAGGTACCTGGTGGGCAATGCTTTTACCAAGATCCTCTTCAGCTTAACACATAATCAATTATCTTTCCATTTACTGACAACTGACAAAAATATATAATGTTAATTAACATTATATATTTTTTCTAAGGTATTAGTTGTCCAGTATTAGTTTGGTATGGATTTCCGTAAAGGACCCCCTGTTAATTTGAACAAATTATGGAATTTATATATAATGTTCTTTACCATTAAAAATATGGGTGACGTTGCGTATGGAAGGAACCTTTTTTTGTCTTTGGCAAAGTACCAACCAAGCCTATTGACGTAGATCATGGCGTACGTACGTACATACCTATGAATAAAAAATAATTAGTCTGTAACTCGTGATTCACCAGATCGAGAACTTCGTGCCCTGAATTAAAAATTAAAAACAAGGTTACGTTCAGATATGATTCACGGATAAAATATTCTTAGCAGAAACGGTGCGGCCCTTTTGTTGCGTTAATGCCGAAAAGTAGGTAGCTCTAGACTTGCATTGCGAATTCGCGGCTATTTTATGCGAATAATAAACGTCCACCTCTTAATAGCTTTCTTCCTAAAGCATGAGATTATTGCCAAACTCGAAGCAGTCGATAAAAAAAAATGTATTAAATGCGGCAGTACTTTGCGGGGTTCAATTTCCTCATACATACCTATACGAAGTATCTGAGCGAACCCGCATGCACCATACATTGATTACACAATTCATGTGATCCGAATCCGAGACTATCTTGTTTGAATTAGCCGCAACAACGAATGAAAGAAACGGCTTTTATTTTCGAAATAAAACACTGAAAATATAAAATACTAACCATTACTAGTAACGCACTATATCTGACCACCGTCCCTCCAGATTCGGTGCATTTCGGGACTCGAATTCCAGTCCAATGATACAAAGTGTCTGAGCGAACCCGCGTGCACCATACATTGATTACACAATTCATGTGATCCGAATCCGAGACTATTTTGTTTGAATTAGCCGCAACAAAGGATGAAAGACGGCTTTTTTCGAAATAAAACACTGAAAATATAAAATACTAACCATTACTAGTAACGCACTATATCTGACCACCGTCTCTCCAGATTCGGTGCATTTCGGGACTCGAATTCCAGTCCAATGCAACACCGAGCCGCACTTTTTCGGTGCCATATTCATCCCAAATCTATCTTTTTTACTTCCAGCAATTGTCAGACAAGTTTAGGTATCATTATTCAAAACTATGGCTATCAATAATTGATCGGAACCGAGATGAAATGAAGGTTCACGCGGAAGAGTTGGGGATACGCAATGAGCTGTATGGTTTGTTTGCATGTATGGTCACTGGGAGGCCATGGGACTCTATTATGAAAGGCATTGGTCGGACTAGACCAACGTCAGATGAGGCAAGTATTAGAAATATAAAATTATAGTATTGATCAGGCAAAGTTAGTTGCTTAGCCTTTTCACAACTATGTTAAGGTCGGCATCCATCTAACCGGATGCAGGAGTACTAGTGTTTTACATGGACCGACTGCCCATCTGACTTCCACAACCCAGCAGTGGCGAAGGCTCCATACAACGCGATTCCTACCGGCTTCCCTTTTGAAATATGGAAAATATTTGTCTATTATTTTATATATGATTATATAAATAGTAATCTATTATTTTCAATTAAACAATTATTTACGAAGTTACAAGATTTCGAAGTCACAGGGCCACAGTTACTGGAATTCACGCATCACACTTGAGCAAGGTAAGCATTTTTTGGTCCGGCTTCCCTTTTATGAAAATTCACCCTTCGCCACTGCAACCTAGTAGCTAGATAACATGATATCCCTTGGCAAGACTGATGTTAGACTTTCCAGCTTCTGACGACTATATGAAGATGGTTATCTATCCACGGACTTGAAAATCGACCTGTGCCTCTGTCGATCTTCAAGGTAAAGATGAAAACAGAAACACTTTTGTAAAGCACATAAAGCATAAGGCAGTTCTTAGCCCTTCAAGTGAAGAAAACTTGTAATAACTAAGCTGTCTTTTATTTTACAGAAATCAACATTCCAAAATGAGTTACCAAACATTTTGCACTATGTTACGCAATGTCTAGAGCACGTCGACAGACAGGCGCTGCTGGTATTGAAAACGAACGATCTTATTCGTAGCATAGAGTACGCGCTCGGTATGCAAGACCGTATGTGCGGGTTTGTTGTCATGAGCCAATGTTGCGTACAAAGTGTATACAACCTCGAGTATCAGGTAAGTTCATTTTTAATCAGGTTGTGGAACTGCCAAAATGTTATTTACTTAAAATGGATTGTGAAATTGTCAAAAGGTCTGAGATTCTGAGACAGGTCTGAGACAGGTCTGATCTGTGAATTTTTTAAGTTGTTTACGCACTGTGAAGGTTACTATGACATAATGTTCGTCGTTTCGCAACTAGGTACATAGGCTTAAATCTTATTCATAGTAAAAATATTGTTTGGTAGATTCTTTATTCAAATTTCCAGATAAATTTTGTTTTATTTATAACGAGAACTAGCAATGTGGGTACAACAATTGAACTAAAATTTAATTCCAAATTATTTTTTTAAATTAAACCTGAACTAAGCACAATATGGCAAAATTTCTTTAAATACATTGTTTTCTTTGAGTATGTAATTTAGAATAATAATAATATTATATTTGTTTCAGAATGCGTCGAACCTCTTCAAGAGATCATTTTTAAATCTTAAGTTTGGCTGGTCGTTAGTTCTATTATATTTCTACAGTTTATACCAAAACATACATTTTAAACTTTCGTTTAAATAGCGAGTATTCGTTTATTTTTAAAACGGTAAAGGGATCTGTAAGTCTGAAGAAAGTCATTAGAAGCTTGGAATAGTATTTACTTATTTGGAATTTAAAGCTTTACCTAACCTACAAGACATAGGAATAATACACAAGAAACAAGAATTGATGGAGGCATTGTAAGGCATATTTTAACATGGGCTTTAAATTCGCACAGACATATATTTGATAAAATTTTGTATGCTCTGTATCCACCTGTATACCTACATAATAACGCGCAACAATGTTCTTTAACCAATATCTTCCTACATAGTGTCACTTCGGTTTGTGTTAAGAGTAATATCAATAAGGTTACGGCAAGAATAGTAAGGTATAATAATCGGTATGGTTCACAAAGGTGACGTTGCTCACTATAACTAGTAACTAATTAAAAATAGTTACACTAGTCCTAATAATACCTCCTACGGCAGAGTATTATTTTTGTACATAGCCAGTGTCATACTGCTGTAAATAATAGTAAATCAACTAGCGCAATTTTATACCATGTATAATACTGTTACATTGTTAAATATTATTTTTGAAATACAGACTTATTTATTGAAAATTTTGTTTTATTCATATTAACTTCTGCCCGCGGCTTCGTTCGCGTGGGAGGGTTATCCCGCATAAATCCTAATCCCGTGGGAATTCCGGGATAAAAAATAGCCTGTGTGTTATTTACTTACATTACATTTAGATCCGTAGGTTTAGCTGTAGCTTGTGCGTGAAAGAGTAACACACATCCATCCATCCCAAACTTTCGCAGTTAGAAGTAAGATTTGTTCTAGTCGAGCAAACATTTAGAGGATACATACAGCATATAGTCGATTTCTAAACTACTTAAATTGAAGAACTAAGAGATTGTTTTAGTGTTATATTCATTCAAAATCTGGAACCAGTTCACGACGGTAGCTTCTTTTCTAAGACCGACAACTTAGTGCTGAGTGTAGACAGATCACCTTGTAATTTTAACAGAACATTAGCAAAGTTGTCGCGACTTTTCCTGCCATTTATTTTGAAAAAAGATGTACTGGAAATACGGCACGTTAAGTCAGACTGCCTGAAGCCTGATAGCATGGCGTGCTTCGCTTGCATTTCATTTTCTGGAATGTGGAGTTTATTCAATGCCATTGTTTCGTTTGACAGTGTGGATTGAGCTGAAAAATACAACGATATAGTTAGATTACACTGGTCAATATAATTTCTATTACTTACAACTAAAACTATGATAATTTCGTAAAGAAATATGCCTAGGGTGCATAATCCTTACAGAAACTATAACTTCTAGATTTTGAGTTATCTGTTGGTAAAGTCCTAGAGTTTCATAGTTTTCGCATACTTCATGACTGTGTAATGACTTGTATAGTATAAGTCCGGCCCTGTTCATTGAAATATGGAAGTTTGAGAATAGCTGTGTTTTTGACTCCACTAAGTACCTACATATTTGTCAATGGCGGCATGACTAAGTTGAAAGAGCCTTCTCAGTTCCGCTCGTCATTATACCTACTACTTCCCAACTCCAGGACTGATACTGGGAAATTTCTAATTGGCAATTAGTTAAGTATTTAATTGTCAGTCAAATCATGACCTTACATACATATTCGAACATATTATAATGACGATCGTGTCTTCGAATAGAAATGCCCGTTTTAGTATGTATGCAGACTTATTGGTCCGTTGGAAAGCGTATATTTTAACTGGCTGACTGCAAACTAAAACTTTTCACTTTCTATGTATCAATATTTAGAGGTCAAGGTGTCAGAAGGCAAGTACAGTAAGGTATGTCTCGAACTAACACGCGATGCGAATCTGCAGGATAGTAGATAGTGCATATAGGTACCTACCTAGATTTTTGTTAAAACGTGCAATACGTCTGAAGGTAAGTATAGTGATAGTTCACAATTATCTGCATGGTTATTTTGTCGCTGGTTTTTGTACTTTGTTAATACTAAGTATATGAATATTTATACAATACACGTAGGGTTTGAGAAAATAAACTGGTTCAACCCAAGATGACTAATTATTACGGTAAGAGGACATTAAGTATTTGGTACCTCAAGTATTTAACAAAATAGAATTATTAAGAGAAAAAATAAAAATATGTAAAGGAACACTTTTTTTTACGTGGTAAAATATGTAAAGGAACACTTAAGAAAAAAGTAAAAATATATTGGAATGCTAATCATATAGGCAATTAACACATTTTTACTATGAGATTATAAATTATAGATATAGGATTATATTGCAACATATTGTGTGAATGGATCATTAATGTTAAAAAAGACAATTTAATATAAAATTTAAATTGTTTTTTTTTTTATGTATTATTTAAGAAAGTTGTTTAAGATTTAGTTTTTAAATTTTGTCTTTTCTTTTAAATTTAGCTTCCACTTTTGCTTGCTGCGAAATTTTAAACACTTTGTAGCATACTAGCCGCGGGAGGGTCCTGCTGGTGACCTGTACTACAGGTTGTTGTATACATACCTACATCAGGCACCAGTCCCTCACAAAGTTAGCTCTAAATTGTAAGTATTGTTAAAAGCTATAAGCATATGAAAACTTTGTGAAGGAAAAATAAATAAAAAAAGTTAATGTATAAAGAGCGTCTCTCGCCATCAAACGTAAAAGTTTGGCGAGTTTAGATTTAAACATAACTTACCTATGGGATAAAAACAGGAACACGATGGTCGGTGATAAAGAGATTCTAATAGTAGGGTAAAGTGGGGGACAGTGTAACAAGGGGCACAGTATAACATCAAGACTATCTCTGTCCTTTTCTATTTTCCCTTTAATGTCTCTTTGCGTGTTTTGTCAATCTTATGCGCCTCCATCTTAAACACCTATCATCGGACGTAAAAAAGTCGAGTAAAACGAAAAATGCTAGAATTTATGTTTTAGGCAATATAATTGTGCAGATTTAAGTGAGTGAAGTTTTGTTATTGTTCAAAAAGTAATAATTTCTGGTGAGTAAATATATGTTCCCTTTAATCTTCAATTAGTTAGTCTCTAAATGGAAAACAAAGTTTATTGAAATTTCTAACCTATAACATTTTTAACAAATTTTCTTTTAAACATTATGGTATGGGGTACAGTGTAACGGGGTACAATGTAACATATTATAATATACCTTTTGACTATATTTTTGTTTTCTAGGTTTGTTACATCGAAAATGGTGCGTAATTAAAAAAGGAAAACGGAGATTGGGTTACACGATCCTATTAAAATGAAAGAAGCATTACAACTGGTTGAGCTGGCTGGTTACCATAGTTTTATTTTCAAGTTCTGGAGAAGGCTCTGAAAATTCAGATGAAGATTCAGATATTTTATCTAACGGTTCAGATGACAATGAAATGACTGATGACTGAGACGTCCAAAAATCGATGATTTTGTCATTGTATTTTTTTCTGGAAAATAGACAGTTATATTGGATAAATTTTGACCCATGAAAAGTGGTAAAGCTGATAACGTTTTTTTATTTTCCTTCAGAACCGAATCTTGCTATTGTCGTACAAAATGATATAGAGCTTATAATTATTGCCATTACCTAAAACGGAAAATAATAAAAAAAAACAGGCTGATTGCTATTCATTCCTACAAAAAATACTAAGGAACTTTAATCTAGGTTAAGAAAAGATATGTATTTTCGTATCACAAATTTATTCATGTTTGATTTTGTTTACGAAAAAATTATTATGTCTCATAATTCAGGTGTTATGCTTGTTATTATTCATATTTTATTTCGTTTGATGTATGTTTAGTCTACTGTTATAGTGTGCCCTATCTTGTTATACTGTACCCCTATGGCTGTTAAACTGTACCCCACCCCTGGGGCACACTATAACAAATTTGTGATCTCGGAAAACCAAAAAAATAAGTAGTTTCTAAGTATAATTTTGATAATACTTCAAGCCTAATATGAAGGTTAAAGACTGTTAAATTTATGGTCAATAATAATAAGACGATATAATAGACGGTTTTTTTTCTAAAAATTGTAATGACTTTTTTGTTACACTGTCCCCCACTTGTCCCTACGCGTTGCATCGCGTGGCGTGTCGACTTAAGTTTTTGTTTTATTGATAACAGGCTCGAGTTTGACCACCATCTCACCTGATGGTACCTAAGTGATGATGTGATCGAAGATGGAGCACGCTTACAGTTTTACCAAAAAGCGAATGTACAGAATGATTGCTGTCATAAATTAAGGGCCCTGCTAATAAATATATTATTCGAATTAAGAATAGATCATGTTATTGTTGTGGTAAGCTACTAAGATGCACAGAAACTATGAACGATTTGGGAATACCTACTTTCATAGTGCGTGCAGCTAAGGAGTGGAATTCCCTGCCAGAGTCTATGTTTCTCGATAGCTATAACCTAGGAGTAAGCCAAGAGCGAATTGGTTACTTTTAGGTAAGCGTGCTGCGTGCTCCATCTTCGACCACATCATCACTTACCATCAGGTGAGATGGTGGTCAAACACGAACATATTATCAATAAAAAATACCTAGGTTTAAAAATATCTCTTATAGAAAGGTATTATGTTTATGAGTAAGTATAGGTACCTATGTACCACTAGTTGTCTATGTAATAGGTAGTTAGGTAGGTAGGTACTTGGTTGGCCATTTAAATACTAAATAAGAACTTACAGAAACAAGTACAGCCAGTATGCTTTTCGTCATTATTGTCAGGCCGTATGTTTTCATACACTATTTCTGTGTCCTTGGCTCGATTTGCATACATTGATTTCTCGTCACCATTGCCAATGGTTAGCATATTGTTATGTACCACCGTCGAGGCTGCAAGTACGTACAAAATTTGGTTATAGGTACTCTTTGTTAATATTCAAGGTGATAATTTGCATATTAAATAATGTGCGTCATACGCAATATGGTGGATTGCTGTGGTCAAAAAAACATAGTGATGATGATATAACTATATGTACATGTAAGATAAGATTTCTGATTTTAAAAGTTATAAATTTTTGTGTTTTTTTTTCGGGGTTAACATCAAAATGACTTCCCATTCAGGGTGGAGCAGAAGGAAATGTCAGGATTCTACTAACTAAAAACCTAGCCTGTTCCTGCCCTAGCGTTCCAGGGTCACGGTATCTCAATTGGACATTCCCCATATTCCCGCAATCCTAGGCGGGATAAGTTTTTGTCCTGATTTGGGAATTGAACCCGGTGATAAAATGTTGTGGCTCGTTTCCAAAAGGTTGCACGCCATTTTGTGGTTCATCTTATGTCTCTTGTGGTCAACTTGCGGCGTGCCGAATGAAGTTGAAAACGGTCGTGTTGCGCAATGCCGAATTTAGTCGGCATCGGCAGCGATTTGTGAGTCGCAACAATAATTAAGCTACCCATTAAAAAGGGACTCCACTTGCCTTGCATTCGATTAGCCGGCGGATATACTTCAAGAATATAGGGGTGTTGTGGGTCATTGCCCTTCCGCAGTTCGACCAGAGGTACCACAGCATCTTGGCTTGACTTGAGCACTATGATTTCCTCGCAGAAATCGGGTAGTTCCAGCAAATGCCATACCTTTTGACGAAGTACTGATATCGAAGCATTCGGCTTTACCGCTATGTACCGCAGTCTCTCTTCAAGGACTAGAATATAATATAAGCAAGTCAGATTAATGAAGAAATAATTTGTTGATTTTTGAAAACGGATATTTGTATAGGCTACTTCATTATAATTATGTAATTTCCTTTTAAAACACCTCGCAAGTCTCAAATCTAACAATCCACTTAAACTAAGAATACAAGCAATGAATTAACCGGGGTTGCGGGAATATTCTAACGAGAACCCGGAACGCAAGGGCTATTGAAGGAACAAGGTGGGCTTTTCCAGGAAAAAGTCATTGCACCACACAAAATATTTTAAGTACCAACATTCTCTATGCGGGAATGGAACACACGACCCGAAAGCACCGAAGTCAACGTTCAGTTACTGCGCAGGGGTCAATTTTATAATGACTTTTATTTAACCACATAAAGTGTCAAAGTAAGAGTTAGTCTAGTGGTCGCAATACCCACTGCTGAGATTTTAGGTTCGAATCACAAGGGTGAATGCAGGTTCGAGCGCAAGGTTTTATTGTATTTTCTGTTTCTCCTCAGCAATAGACCGGACTCTAGACTCGCCAGTCGCACCAACTTAGGCCCTAAAACACAACTTGTGAAGTGTGGGTGACTTTAGGTAGAACTCTGCTGTACCAATTGGTTAATAGTAATGTTCTTTTAACTGTTTTGTGTGATACATAGTCATTGGCATATCTAGAGATATTTTCCAGGGGGGGCCTGGCCCCCAGTGGTCTTCCCAGTGGTAGAAGCGATACACGGTGGAGCCTACGAAGGAGGTGAGCTCCGTTTGGGCGGAGCACCGCCTGTTTCGTGGAGGTGGCGGTGAACTCTCGCACCCGGTGCTGGTTCAGACCACTGTGCGGGGCGAGGGGGAATGAGATGCAGTCGCCTCCTACTGCGAGGCAGTCATGCTAGCGAAGGAGGAGGCAGAAAACGTGAGGGAGAGACGACTCTCGTCTTCACGCCCCGCCGCGGGAGACTCTTCGGGGAGTCGGGGATCGCGTGCCTATCTACGGCCACCGTAGGCGCGGGCTTGTGGATGCGAGCAGGGTTTACTCAGCGTCCTGTAAGGACCAGGCCCGGGTAGACGGCGCGTCATGTTCAACGCGTATCTCAAAGAGTTATCAGCAGCATTAACGGAGCCCCATAGATAGGGTCACTGAATGCCGGGGTTGCGGGAATGTTCTAAAGAGATACCGCGGCCCCGAAACACAAGGGCAGCTGAAGGGATAGGGTGGGTTTTTACTCAGTAGAAGTCTGACCCTCTCTCCCGCTTCACCCCGAGTGGGAGCAGTCATTCGATGATTTTCCCAAACGAAAAATAAAATAAAAAAGTGGGAGAAGCGATAATCACCTACCTATTGAAGTTTCGTTAACACTTAACGTATGAGACAA
Organism: Tholera decimalis; assembly: GCA_943138885.2. Classification (NCBI taxonomy): domain Eukaryota; kingdom Metazoa; phylum Arthropoda; class Insecta; order Lepidoptera; family Noctuidae; genus Tholera; species Tholera decimalis. The sequence continues at coordinate 18,790,932 of OW964563.2, read as the reverse complement.
AATTTTTCACATGAAATAATATACCATGTAGCGCCTAGTGTCAATGAGAAGAATTTGAAAAGTGAATCATGTTTCCAAAAGAAGTGGCCAAGTGCGAATCGGACTCGCCCTTAAAGGGTTCCGCCGATGCAAAATGACAACGCTATAAAAGTTATTATTTTATCTAGCGATAAATAACTTTGTTCTTATAGCGTTTGCATAAATGACTAAGTTACCTACTTATATAGGCAAATTAGCAAATGCTAAAAGTTAAAGTATGAAATTGCTGATTTGTACTGAAACATTAAAAATCGTTTTTTTTCTAAAATGTTATATACTTATTGTAATTACCCTCAAAGTATTTACGCTCATTATCTATACATTGTTGCCATTTAATCAAAAGGTTATTTATGCCATTGCGATAAGAACTCTCGGGATCTAGATTCAAAAAACTGTGTGAAAGCATTTAGTACTGCCTCTTGGGAAGAAATTTTTTACCTCGTTGAAAATTTACCAATTCACAAAAAAGGACTTCCGTTGGAGCAAGGTCTGGCGAGTACAAAGGAATGTTTCTAATCGCAGCTCCTGCAGAGTTACAACGGTTTCTGGTGCAGTGTGCGATATCTTGCCTTAAAATGGAGCAATAATGGTGAAGATCCATTCACAAGTCGGGTCTTTTTCTCTGCTAGTTTCACCATCATTGTACAAAGTTCGGCACAGTAAACATCTGCTGTTAAAATGTGCATAGCTATAGTAAATAACACCATGAATAGACGACTAAACAGTTCAATCAATCAATCAGCATTTTCTTCTTGAACTTTCCTGTTCGGTTAACTTTTAAGTTTGTATTATGTCTCTAAGTTCAGTGTGTCTCTTGGCATAGGCCTCTTCTAACATCTTCTACTGCTGTCTATATCTGGCAACCCTCCTCCAGTTGGGCGCGGCAGTTTGTCTTAACTCATCCTCCCATCTCTTACCTGACCATTCTCTGTTTCTTTTCTATCTCTTGGCCACAGGGCCGAGCCGTCCCTGTGTGCGAAGTGTGCGGCGCACACAGGCGCCAAGGTAGAAGGGGCTCCGGATGTAATGCCAGCGTATTTTTTTTTTGTAAAACTGTAACATATTCTTTATAATTGAGTAAGAAAGTAAGTACAAGTTTCCCAAGACAATACTCACGCCTGTGGTTTAACTTTACACTACTCGAATTTTGACCCCAATGTTTTAACGCAAAGCTCATTAAGCTTTGCGTTCAAAATCAAAAGAACCGCCCGCAGCGGTCACTTTAGTTGCCGACTACATATGTTATTACAAACGCCATCTGTGAGTTTTTTGAACGCAACCCGATGTGCCGCGACGCGATGGGTGAGTCTATAATCGGAGAATCCTCGATTTCCCTCATTTTAACGAGGGAAATAGTCAACACAAACATATTGTTGAAAATAGGTGCTGCTGATACTTAGTTTGTGTGTTACTGATTCTGTTTTCACGATGTGTGATAGTGATCAGAACAAAAAAAAATCTAGTTACCAGAATTTAATAAGAAAAAGAACACGAGAAGAATAACGTGTTAAAAGTTTAACTTAAATAAGTAAATATTTTGCGGCACTACCATCCACTTCCAAGGAATCTTTTGAGTGTTTGGAGACAGAAATCAGTCAATTTATTGACGAAGATCACAAAACTGATTCAAAAAACGCTTTATGCAGTGGTATAGTGCATAGTGCTCGGCACGTAACTTGGCAAGAGTCGTTAGATGCGCAGAAGTCACAGAGTACTTTCATAGAAGTCGATTTTTAGGTTTCAGCGGTTGTCAAGAGGGACGCGGGGTATGAAGTAGCGCCCGCGCCGCCCCGAGCGCGCGATTGGTGCGTGTCTAGGTCCCGTTCGCTCCCAAATACACTTGCGCACACGAAAGTTGTACCCTTTGTTTTTGTTACGAGTTGTTATTTTAAATTTAGTTTTTGTTACGTTGATTACAATGCCAGGACCAAATACCGTTTTACGCAAACTATTAAAACTTCAGAAAGAAGAGACTATAGTTAAGGAAGGTTGATATTCCGAATTCGTCACTGTCTTTAGGACACCGGAAAAAAAAGAGGAATAAAAGGAGTAGCAGTTTTATTAACTAATTGTGACGACGAGAACATATCATTTTTAATGTTTTTTAATGCATTTTTTTCACTTTTAAATGTATTTATGTATTAAATTTATTTTATTTATGATACCTTATTAACTAATGAATTCCTCTTTTTTCTTTAACTTTCTTCTGAACAGACATGATTCGAAATAAATGGTGACAATAACCATAGAATAATGGCAAGCAGTAAAAGTGACCACTTTTTTGTTCCACTAAGTGCACGATGCGCGAACTTACCCCCACTACGCCAAAACCTTGCCAACTTACGTGCCGGGGACTGTATGTGTTTTTCATATAATTTCCTTTATAAATAACTAGCGTTTGCCCGCAACTTCATTCGCGTGGGAGGTTTTTCCCGCGTGAATCCCGATCACGTGGGAATTTCGGGATAAAATGTATTCTATGTCCATTTCCTGGTTCTAAACTAACCCCCTACCAATTTTTAGCCAAATCGGTTCTGCTGTTCTGAGTTATATATACATATAATAGTGTAACTAACACGACTTTCTTTTATATATAGATTAAAAGCATCTTTTTGTAATTTAATGCCTTCCCCTTATACCTTCATTATGAAGATATATAAGGTACGTAGATACTCGTGGATGACAGAAAATCATTTCATTATTATTTTTGTCTGTCTGTTTCTTAAGAGGGTGTCGAGCCTACGAGACGCGCGGAAAATAGGTATTTACTGCAGCGGGCTAGTCGTGTGCGTTGTCACACACACAATGACAAGTTCGCTCGAGGCCCGCTTGCCGTTGCATGACGAAGTTTGCTAACTGTGCATTTTTTAATTTTTTGTCGTTATGTTGAATAAACTTGAAAAACGAATATTAATTATTTAGATGGTTTTATTTATCACACTAATATTATAAAGGCGAAAGTTTGTGAATGAATGTGTCTGTTTGCATGTTTGTTACTTCTTCACGCTCAAACGGCTGGATGGATCTAAATGAAGCAAGTAGGTACGTAAATAAGTCACAAAAATAAATTTAATAAATTATACCTATTATATAAAAATTAACGTTTTTTTTTACTGTAGTAATACATTATCCGTTTCCTCACTATTCATCCTATTGCAATAAAACTTTGATTTTATATATTAAACTCCTCAGATTTTTTTTTTAAAGAATACCAGCAATGTGGGTACATTTCACATTACTAGCAATCTTGTTAACCCCTCCAACTAAGCTAAATATGCTTGTGTCTGGAGTGGGTTCACGTCAATAGTGTTATGGGTGGGGTTCGAACCTGCGACCTCTCGATCACAAGTCCGACACCTTATCCATTAGGCTATTGACGCTTCGAAACTGGGTAAGTAGCAAGTTAGGGTAGATGGGTATGCAGTACTTATTTGAATAATAAAACCAGTATGAAATAAAAAAATATATTATGTAATGTCATAATAAAACCAGACTGAAATAAGTTTTGTTTATTAAAATTTCATTTAGTGCTCGTTTAAATTCTGATGTACTGTCATATTTTTAATAACATTCGGTACTGTATTATATATACATATGTGGGGCCATACCAAAAAAACATTTTTTCATTAATGCTGTCTAGCGAACTTACTTCGCAGAAAATATAAGCGTAATTTATTTCATAACAATATATGTATCAAGTGTAACTTAATTTAAAAGAAAAAAAAATAAAAGAAATCTATAAATCTAATGTTATATTGCTTATCATAACATGTTACAAAAATTGGCCAAGTGCGAGTCAGACTCGCCCATGAAGGGTTCCGTAGTAACTATAATAATATAATATAATATGTATATTTACTTGACAAAAAACTAAAACTTACAAATTTCTTAAAACTAGCTTATTTACATTTTTTGCAACTACGCCAAATAACTTTGTTTTTCATAGTATTTGTATGAATTACAAAGTTATATTTGCGGTTTTAGAAAATATGCTGTATCTCAAAAACTGCAGACTCGATCTCTTTAAAACTAATTTTGATTGAAAGTTTACATTAAGATCTATAGATATATATATATATATACATATATACAACGTGTAATTTAAAGGGTATATACATACCAAGTGCATGGCTTCTTTGGATGATAACAAACGATATGGCAAGGGTTTTGTAATCCTAAGTCTACATGTGTAGAACTTATTTCAAATTCCAGTACACTGATACCAGAGACCGAATTTTTCAAATTAAGAAGAACGAAAAAATTATCGTGTTATTGGCAAGTGACGTGGAAAGTTATTGACCCTCGTAGTGCTGTGACACGTTTGTTATGATTGGTATTCAAAAAATATGTGAAACCAATAATTTGGTATCAATTCTTTAAGTCAGTTATTTTGTGCTGAAACTGTGCATAGTGACTCCATACCAAATTTTGTCTTCAGCCCTTTTGGTTAGATATGGGGTTTCCGTTACACGTTGTATATATATATTTATATTTTTCACTCCACTATTATAGAAGTTAGAGGGAGGGATACACATTTGACCACTTGGAAGCTTATATCTTTTAAACGATTGACTTTATGAAAAAGTGGTTTCAGAAACCCCCATGTCATTTTTAAAGACCTGTCTATAAATACCACACACGCATAAGTTTCATGAAAAAAAAATATATTTTCAGTTTTAGTTCCATGTATGGGGTAGTAGTATGTTCCTTTATTTTAAATGATTTTTAATTTTTTTCTCAATATCGGAAAGCGTTTCATAGAATACATCTACTTACCAAGTTTCACATGTATAGTCTTAATAGTTTTGGAATAAAATAGCTGTGACATACGGACGGACGGACAGACAGACAGACAGACAGACAGACAGACAGACGGATAGACATGACGAAACTATAAGGGTTCCGTTTTTTGCCATTCGGCAACTGAACTCTAAAAAACGAGTAATTTCTTTAAATATATATTTTTAATTTTGGTATACTACACATATCACAGTATAGTAAGAAAAGAAAAAATGACAAAAAGATACTATACTTTGTAAGAAATAAAAAGACAATAAAACTTATTTCAAATTTTGAAAATACAATCGTAGAAATATCAATGCATCCAAGGTTTGACTTCCAAGCCTGCTTCGTTTATTACCAACATAAGCAGCAGCTGAAAACGCTCGTTTAGGTTTTACACTGGTTGGAGGAATAGACAATAGATACTTATATGCTGTTTCTAAGTGATATCCACTAATTCCTCCATTTTCAAACAGGCTTATTTCACGTCTATTTTGCCAACCCCGATTAATTTTGTATTTGTACTTCACGATCTTGGGATTTCATACTCTTATCAATTTCCAGCTATAACTTTTCCTTTAGTGTCAATTGGGGTTGGGATTGGGAGGTTTGTGGCATTAACTCATCATCTGTTTGTGATCCTGATCTTCCTTCTTCTTCTTCCGTGTCATCTCGACTTTTATGTTTTTTAACAATATACTTTTTAACAATAATGTAACAGACTCTGTTACATTGTTCTGAGATCTCAACTACCGTTTAATAAATAGCAATAGGATAATCGCTAATTGCAAGACTCTTGCGAGACTCTCGTTTGGGCAACACTATATGGTTTATTGGATGTTGAAGTCCACTTGTCGAAAGAAAGACTAAATCTTTCACCTGCACTTTTCAAATGTTTCAATTCTGCAGTTACTTGCTTTCTGATTTTTTCACTGTAATTCATGACACGTTTTTGAATGGTGACGGCTGACTTTGGTAAATCCGTGTATTTTGCAAAGACAAATTTTCTTGAATCATCTGAAGTTATGAATATACTGAATGGAAATCCATCTAATGCAATCATTCTTGCCAAAACATCATCGAGGCTATCGTCGGCACTTTTAGTAAAATAATCATTTAACTTTCGCTTGGCTGGCGGCGGTGCTGTGTTCAGATTATCAGAATCTAGACTTGTTGAAGCTGATATAAGCTTTATGTTATGTTTTGATGAAAAATGTGTATGTAATCCCTTAGTCGATCCATCCAAAGTCTTGAGAATGGCTGAGCATCGGTTACATTTGGCACTATTCCTATCCTTCGCAACTAAAAAATAGCTCCACATTGACGTCGTATCACTGTGTATTTTTATGTTTAACAAAGTCTCCCGCCATTTGAAATACTTAATTTCAGATAATTGACTTTTAAATTTAAATGACGTAGGTCGTGGGTTTAAATTTAGAAAATATCTTGTAATGACCAAAGTTTTCAATATAATTAAGCATATCTTAAAACTGGAAACATATCTTACAACTATACAATAATATAGGTTATCCATCAGAATTCAGACAGGCTTTAATGTCCTCTCATAGGTATAATACAGGTTAATTAGGTAATTAACCTGTATTATAGATACATTGTAAGAATGATATTTTAAAAGAGTAACTGTGGAGTTTCTTGCCGGATCTTCTCCATAGAAAACGACCAATTTCGAACCGTGGCCTGCGCCAAACTGCTGACGTTTTATAAGTGCCCATGTAGGCCTATGTGAAATAAAACATTTTGAGTTTGAAAAAATCACAAGAAACAGTAGTAGGAATCTCTACTACTAAGTAGAGGTACCTACTACTGTTTCTTGTGATTTTTTTTTTATTTTTGGCTCGCGTTTGAATTTTAAGAAAAAAATTAATTCATTTCAAATTAATTCAATTAAATAATTAAATTTCAATTTGAAATTAATTTTTAAACTGGCATGATTGCTCTATGTTATCTCTTAAAAAATAGTCTTTTTAAGAGATAACATAGAGCAATCATGCCAGTAGCGTGCAACCAGCGCACCACGCACCATGAGACCATAAGTCTAGTTTAAGCATATACTAACGGGAACCCGTGTGAAATTAGTACTTCCCACAATATGATTATAAATTAAAGCCTGTCTGAATTCTGATGGATAACCTATATTATTATATAGTTGTAAGATATGTTTCCAGTTCTAAGATATGCTTAATTATATTTAAAACTTTGGTCTATACTGTCGTATAGACCAATTAATACAGCACAATGGGATTACAAATAAAAAATATCCGATAAGTTGGTCATCATGTATGTCATTGATATACACTATAAAAAGGAAAGGGCCAAGAATTGAACCTTGCGGAGCACTCATCTTGGCTAGGGATCCTGCAGATGTCGCTCCATTAACAATAACTTTTTGTTGCCTGTTTGATAAATATGAAAGAACAAGGTCAGCAGAACACGAATCCACGAACTCCGTAATGGTGTAATTTACAGATCAGTGTTTTGTGGTCAACGCAATCAAAAGCTTTGGAGAGGTCACAAAATATGCCAATTGCATCCTGAGATTTTTCCCAAGATTCCAGAATGTGACGGATGAGCGCTACTCCTGCGTCTGTTGTTGACCTACCTTTCGTGAAACCAAACTGCCGACTATGCAGAATTCCATTTGAGTTAAAATATGATAGCATCTGGTCCAGCATGATTTTTTCGTATATTTTGCTTAATGCTGGAAGCACGTATATCGGTCTTTAGTTAGAGGGATCACTCTTACAACCCGACTTAAAAATTAGTACTACTTTACTATGTTTCATTAAATCGGGAAAATTACCGCTGTCTATACATTAATTAAATGTGCCTGTTAGGATAGCAGCAATTGAGTCAATAATATTACCAAGAACCCTAACAGATGCACTCTATGGAGTGACAAACACTGATGACTTATGAGTCATCAGTGTTTGTTATGTTAAGACTTTGGAATGCTTTTTAATTACATCAATAGAAATGGGCTTAAATGAAAATGTTGGTATATCCTTATTGAAGTTTTCCTTTAAAAAAGATTCTGCTGATAATGGCGAAGAATGTAGAGATTTAGTAACCTTTACTGGAATATTGGTAAAGTTATTTTCCAACTTCTCAGCCACTTTTGACTTATCTGAGATGACCTGATCATCGATGTTCAAATTCAAATCATTCTAACCCTGTTGGTTTGTGTTTCCAGTTTCTTTGTTTATCACCTTCAACACAGTTTTTATTTTATTGTTAGAAATGCTAATTTTATTACTTTCTGATTTAGATTTAGCTTAGGGCGCATACTCTTTTAAATATCTTTGAGTAGTTTCTTACATAATTATGGAAGGCTTCATCGGAAGTCAATGATTTTTCATGGTATAAGTTGTATAAATTGTCTCAGCTTATTCTTATTCCAGCAGTGGCCCATTCATTAAATTTAGATTTATTACTCATTTGAAATTTTTTAACTGGACATGCCTTACTAAATTCGTGGCATGGTGAAGAAAAAATATCCTGTAATTTTCATTGGGGTCATGGGAGTCAAAATTGGCCATTGAAAGATTAAGAGTCCCTAACAGTTTTACTGCCGAAAAAGAGAAATTACCTACTTTTGTAGAACAAATATCTCAATAACGTTATAAAATATCATATTTCTTTTAAAACAGCGTTTAACATTGTATATTTATCTAATATGTGGTCAAATTAATCTACTCAAAATAAATCGAGCAAGCGCATCGATTTATAAGGCATACTTTGAAAATGTTATTACAATAAAATGTGAGCTCAGAATTAAAATAAAAAATAATAATTTGGTAGATAAATACCTGTATTATTCAGAATTAGTTTTTAATTTTCTATTCAATAACGAATTCTTACTCAAAAGTGACGGTTTTGCAAAGGATTTTATTGAGTTTTTTCTGAGTTTACTAATTTTTTTTTAAGTACATCGCCCCATTATTTTTCAAAAAATAATTTGTTAACTTACTAGTGCACTATATGCCCAATGGTCAAGAATTTTTTTTAGATTGTTATTCACCCCCATTAAGCTAAAAAAACAGTTGTAAAACCTGGTATTACGTGATTTCGTAAAAACACGTGTTTATATTTTATTTTTTTTAATTTATTTTGAGTAGATATTTAAATTATAATTTGACCACATACTAGATAAATATACAATGTTTAACGCTGTTTTAAAAGAAAAAAAATATTTTATGCCATTATTGAGATATTTGTTCTACAAAAGTAGGTAATTTCTCTTTTTTGGCAGTAAAATTGTTAGGGACTCTTAATTTACATGTTATCATTAAAAACATTAATTTCTTTTTAGTTAGTGGCCTAAACTTAATAGTCTTATTTAATTGCCGCTTTTTAACTAACTCAAAGGATACTAGTTGACCTGTATGGTCAGACCTAACTCCACTAATTTGAGACGAGTATTTTATGGCACAATTAGTATAAATATTATCTATGCATTGAGCTGATGTTGCTGTTATTCTTGTTGCTTCCTTGTATGTGCATTTTAAGTTAAATGAACCAAACAATGAAGTAAGCTTGCAGTGTTCAGGTGAATTTACTAACAAATCAATATTTAGGTGACCACAAATGAAAACTAATTTATTATCTCTTATAAGCTTAGGTACTTAAAATTTCTCCCATTATCATTAAGAATGATGACAAGTTTGATGCTGGTGGTCTATAAACACTTAAGAAAGTTTGGCCTTCAACTTCTGTACATGCTACCTCACACAAGCAATCAACAGAGCAAGCGGTGATATATTTTTGTTCCTTATATCTAAGAGAATTATTACGTAATATTAAAGTACCACCTCCTACTGAGGACCTGTTGTATGCACTAGTAACAGAAAAATATTAATTTTAAACAACATTCTATCTGGTTTTAGCCAGGTTTCACAAAAACATAAGATATCTATATCATATTTATCTATTAACATTTCCTCATCTAATATTTTGCCGGAGAAACGATTTATATTCTGATGATATAGTAAAATTTTGTTATTATAACTCTCCTTTGTCACATCTAAGGGTTTAAACAATTAATTTCAGTATTATTAGATACCTTAGATAATACTGAATAGTCACTTAACCTAGGATCAGTTAAATTGTCAATAACCCAGTGTAAATTGTAAGCTAACAAAGTAGCCAATGAACTTTCGTCGTAAATTCTAAAATGAATGTAAGGATTGCAATCGGTATGCCCAAAAACCTATTACACGATGTTTGATGCAATATTTTGCAATCGACCACGTTTGCTGAGCAAGCGATATAATGCGGTCGCACTAAGTTCGCCGCTAGCTTAGTGTATTTCGAACAGCAACCGGGTGCACTCATTTTCATCATTTAGCGATAATTTTAGCCCTTACGTTACTTTGTTAATTATTTAGTATGTGTTTTAAATTGGATTTCAAAATGAAAGCCAGATTTGCAATCACCACCCCCAAAAACCCATTACACGATACCAATATCGAATGTGTGAGAAAAAGTTGCATCCGCCATCTTGGATTTTAAAATGAATGCCAGATTTGCAATCACCACCCCCAAAAACCCATTACACGGTACCCATATCAAATGTTTGAGAAAAAGTTGCATCCGCCATCTTGGATTTTAAAATGAATGCCAGATTTGCAATCACCACCCCCAAAAACCCATTACACGATACCTATATCGAATGTTTGAGAAAAAGTTGCATCCGCCATCTTGGATTTTAAAATGAATGCCAGATTTGCAATCACCACCCCCAAAAACCCATTACACGATACCCATATCGAATGTTTGAGAAAAAGTTGCATCCGCCATCTTGGATTTTAAAATGAATGCCAGATTTGCAATCACCACCCCAAAAACCCACTACACGATACCTATATCGAATGTTTGAGAAAAAGTTGCATCCGCCATCTTGGATTTTAAAATGAATGCCAGATTTGCAATCACCACCCCCAAAAACCCATTACACGATACCTATATCGAATGTTTGAGAAAAAGTTGCATCCGCCATCTTGGATTTTAAAATGAATGCCAGATTTGCAATCACCACCTCCAAAAACCCATTACACGATACCTATATCGAATGTTTGAGAAAAAGTTGCATCCGCCATCTTGGATTTTAAAATGAATGCCAGATTTGCAATCACCACCTCCAAAAACCCATTACACGATACCTATATCGAATGTTTGAGAAAAAGTTGCATCCGCCATCTTGGATTTTAAAATGAATGCCAGTTTTGCAATTACCACCCCCAAAAACCCATTACACGGTACCCATATCGAATGTTTGAGAAAAAGTTGCATCCGCCATCTTGGATTTTAAAATGAATGCCAGATTTGCAATCACCACCCCCAAAAACCCATTACACGATACTTATATCGAATGTTTGAGAAAAAGTTGCATCCGCCACCTTGGATTTTAAAATGAATGCCAGATTTGCAATTACCACCCCCAAAAACCCATTACACGATACCCATATCGAATGTTTGAAAAAAGTCTTCATCATCACTTTCACTTCCTCAAATGGTGCTTTTCGGGAGCAACTGCACAAGGTACTATTAGAAATACCCAAAACGCTATAGGTGTGCCTATAATATTTAAAGAGTTCCCTCGCTTTCTCTAGGATCCCATCATCAGATCCTGATTTCATAACAATGGAACCAACTAGAAAGTATACCCTTTCAAACGAAAAAAAAATTCCAAATCGGTCCAGCCGTCTTCGAGTTTGAGGTTACATACATAAAAAAAAAGTTTGAGACGAACTGAGAACCTTCTCCTTTTTTTTGAAGTCGGTTAAAAAGCAATAATAACATCACAAAATAGAAATACGTACTTTTTATGAGAATGGCGTTTTTTTCGAAAATTTGCGCCAACTTTCTTCTAATAATATTTTTTTTTTACATTTTCCCATAATAAAACAAATATTGAAAAAAAAAATGTTAAAGAAATATATATTGAACAATAAAAAGTAATTGTTGGGTATGCATAATAAATCGTACTCAAAAAACAAAAAATTAGACTTATGTTATTCAACGGATTGCTGCAATACATACGTACACAATAGATCGCGAATTATCGTTACCGGCGAAACGCTCCACGATGAGACGTGACCCCTCTCTGAGCTCCCGTGGACGACTGAATTTTCGACCGGTGTACGTTGCGTATGGTTCAAAATAGCGCGCAAATTAGAAGAAAAAATTAAAATTAAAACAACCAAGCGACATTTTTGAAATGTTAAAGCTGTAAATGATAGTATGATAATTAGAGAATAATATGAATTGAAGTTTATGAAAAAATTCAACAGTTTACTATCAAAATTCAGCGACGCACGAGCATGTTTTGTAAGGATTTTTGTCCAACTTTATGTATTTTTGTTTAATAAACTATAAAATATTTTTAAATTTTGCCAACTATGTTTGCTAACACATTTATTCTAGTGTTCATTACATATTTTTGTATGGTAATTAAAGTACTATTATAGGTTATATTCCTTTAGTAGTGAAGACCGTTTTGAGTTATTTTACTCGGCGCAGCCTTAATTAGTTATCGAAACGATTGCGCCGATTTTACGGGGCTTAGACTGGCGAAAAACTGACATGATGAAGAGAACGGCAACCCCATATCTATCCAAAAGGACTGAAGACAACATCTGGTATGGATTTTTTTTTTTTTTTTTTTTTTTTTTTAGGTAGGGCCACTTGTAGATCAGCACACTAAGGCTGTGAGTCTACTTAACCGGACTTTACTGTGAGTCTACTTAACCGGACTTTAGACAACATCTGGTATGGAGTCTCTATGCAAAGTTTCAGCTCAAAATAAGTGACTCACAGAATTGACCCCAAATTATCGGTTTCATATCTTTCTTGAATACCAATAATAACAAACGTGTCACAGTACTATGAGGGTCATCACTTTCCACGTCACTAGCCAATAAAATGATAATTCTCTTCGTTCTTCTTAATTTGAAAAATTCGGTTTCTGGTATCAATGTATTGAAATTTCTAATAAGCTCCACACATGTAGACATAGGATTACAAAACCCTTGCCATATCGTTTGTTATCATCCAAAGAAGCCGTGCACTCGGTATGTATATTATACCCTTTAAATTACACGTTGTATAATATATGTATATATGAGCGAAAATATGATCATTGTCATCATAGAGGTTTTTAGGGTTCCGTTGCCGAATGGTAAAAAACGGAACCCTTATTTATAGTTTCGTTATGTCTGTCCGTCCGTATGTCACAGCCATATTATTCCGAAACTATGACTACACATAATTATGAAACTTGGTAGGTACCTATATGTATTCTGTGACCTAGGAAAATTCGACCCTTCAATCGCAGAACACATACGGCGCGTAACGAATGATTCTGATTTCAATAAGATGCCGACTTATCTTGGAGATAAAATCCAAAACGGCATAATTAATATACTAAGCAACCAAATTCAAAATTATATTTTGAATTTATGTAGAATAAATAAATATTTTTCAATAATACTGGATTGTACCTACTCCGGACGTTTCGCACGTAGAGCAAATTAGTATAATTATAAGATTTGTTAATTTTGACTCAGAAACTAGAAAGTTGGAAATAAGAGGGCATTTTCTGGCTTTTTCTAGCTTTCTGTCCAATTATAGTTACAACTGGCGCTGGCTTAACTTCATTTATAATAATACAAGAACTACACAAAATTAATTTAGACATTAACAATTTAAGGGGACAGGGCTATGATAATGGATCAAACATGCGTGGTAAGAACAATGGTCTTCAAAAAAGATTGCTGGATCTAAATACCCGTGCTTTCTTTGTACCGTGCGCTAGCCATAGTTTAAATTTAATAGTAAACGATGCTGCCAGCCTCAATTATAACATGACTGGATTTTTTAGTTTTGGGTAAGAATTATATAAACATTTTTCATCATCTACCAAAAGATGGTTTTTTTTTAAATATCATAAATCTAACTTTAAAACCATTGCCTAAAACAAGATGGTCCAGCAGAATAGATGCTATAAAACCGCTGTATACTAATTTACCAGAAATGTATCATGCTTTATATGAGATATCAAATGGTACCTCATTCGATCAGAAGGCAAAGTATGATGCTATTAATGTCCAGCTGAAAAATTATGTACCTTTTCATCTATTTGTTCACTGAATATATGGCATCTAGTATTAGCAAAAGTTAATTTTGTGAGCAAAATACTACAGTCCACCGATATGAATATGCTTTAACTGGATTAAAGGAGTTTTTAAGAAAAATTAGAACCGACGAAAATTTTGAGCAAATTGTGAATAATGCCATGAAAATTTGCCGAAAAAATAGATATCCAGACTGAATTTGTAACTTCCAGATTCAGACCCCTAAGATGTCGTAAAATTCGAAAGAGTTTTGATTATGAACACGAAGATGACACTGTAAATGATCCAAAAACCTCTTTTAAAGTCAATGTATATTTTTACATATTGGATCAAGCTTTATCGCCCGTAGATGAAAGATTTAATTTATTGAATAATCACAACGACGTGTTTAATTTTTTATTTAAACTGAGTGATGACCAAGATCCAGGTCGGTTAAAAACCCGCTGTAATCGTTTGCAACAAAAACTTCCAGCAAATGACTCAATGGATATTAGGTATGGCGATGATCTGTTTGATGAAATTATTTCATGTCAGTTTTTTTTTTTCAAAAAATTAAACGATGATGTGATGCAAATTCTTGCATTTATATATTTAAAGAATTTGACAGCTGTATGTCCTAACATCACCATAGCATAACGACTTTTGCTAAGCTAGTGACAGTAGCGAGCGCAGAAAGGTCATTTTCTAAATTAAAACTTATAAAAAAAATCTGCGCTCCACAATAAGCCAAAAAAGGTTAACACATTTAGCAACAATATGTATTATGTAGAGGAGGCCATATTAGACCATATAGATATACAATAAACTATTAACGATTTCGCAAATAGAAAAGCGAGAAGAGTGGAAATAATATAATTATAATAGTTATTTACTTATTTACAAAATCCACAGATCTTTAAAATCATTCATTTGTGTATGAAATTATATATGCTAGTAATAACGGATTTAGTTTATTTATTTATGTTTATATTCTTCCACATTCTCGTTTACGATACTTGTTTTTTTTTTACCTTTCACACAGCGCCATCTAGTCCCAAACTAAGCAGAACTTGTGCTATGAGTACTAGACAACTGATAAACATACAAATAGATTTCTAAATACATACATATTATAGATAAATTACACCCAGACAAAGAACAAATGATGGTGCTCATCACACAAACATTTTTCCTGAGTGGGAATCGAACCCACGACCTTACCAGGCCACTGACCACTAGACCAACAGGCCTGTCATATTAGTTACGTAATAGTTTAGTATGTTAAGTGTGAAAAGTCAACTATTTTGTTTACTCAAATAAAGTATGTACAAATTTTATTCGCTTTATTTGCCAAACGAAAAAAATTATATAAACTGAAAATATTATATAAAACTAGAGAACATATTTCAGTTAAACTTAGAATATTAAAAAAAATATGTCGAATCAGGACGACAAAATCATAGGCGCTTCATAGATTTTGCACACAGGCGCTGTCTTAGGTCGGCTCGGCCCTGCTTGGCCACCAGTTACATAGTCACGATCTTGCTTCACTCTCTAGCACATCAGTGACTTTAGTCCTTTACCTTGTATATGTGTTTTTTGTCTGCCTTGCCTCTTGAAGCCAATCATGCTCCTCTCCATTGCTCTTTGGCAGTACACTAGACTGTCTATAATGCAGCCATAGATGAGACAGGGGAGAACACACTGTATCAAAAACTTTTTTGATTTGTTTAGTGGGTTGTTTTTTCTGTGAAATGATCTGCCTTAGATGAACATATTCTTCAACATACTCAAGAGAATGGTTATTCATTTTGATCTCTAGGTTTTCGCAATTGGATAATAGTTTGATTTTGTTTGTGTTCACAGAATACATATAACTTTCAAGTTTCACATGACTACACGTTTTTCAGTGTAGTCTTAATCGTTTCAGAATAAAGTGGCCGTGACATACGACCGGACAAACAGGCAGACAGACATGATAAATCTATAGGATATTGGTTCCGTTTATTGCCATTCGGTTACGGAACTTTCAAAACCTTCGCACAAAATATCTGTATAAGCTAAAGTCGAGAAAGTATGGCATTTTTTCGGCGCGCACCCAATTGTGTGGTTACTTGAAATTAAAACTGTATACTCGCCGCGACGTCGTAACTCAGCGTCGGTTCTTCACGTTACCTCGGCGGTTCATCCCCATCAGATGAGACCTCCAGTAGCTTGAAGGAGGCCCAGCGGGGTCAGACAAACGCAAAAACATGGGCGGAGGTCATTCTGTACGGCTGTACTATGTCACAGCCACTTTATTGAGAAACTATTAAGACTACAAAGTTGAAACTTGGTAGATGTGTTCTGTGAACCGGTTTACATGTTTTTATAAAAAATAAATAAAATGAAAGAATAAAGGGGGCCCCGCATAGATGGTACTAAAACTAAAAAAAAACCTATGCATGTGGTGACCTACATAGATAGATTAAAAAAAATTACATTGAGGTTTCTGAAACCCTTTCTGCTCAAAGTCAATCATTTAACAGATATAGACTTCCAAAGCGGTAAAATGTATAACCTCTTAAAATAAGAGAGTGCAAAGAAGTATATGTATACTTATGTTGATGAAAACTTACAACGAAAATTAATTTGAACGAGATAGGTACTGCTTGCTCAGTATTTGTGTATAGCACATTTAAAAAATATATCTTGGTAATTTATACAAACGGTTGACGAATGAACTTGGTAATTTATGAAAAAAAAATCGGTAATCTATGTTTGGATACAGAATCTTTCATGGGCGACTCCGACTACTATTATTATAATCAAGAATTATATACAAATAAATAAACAGTAGCATCAATTGGGAATTTTGTATTTCGTTTGTCACCAGTGGCAACATCTGGGATTATTTAATACCATTTATCCCCACTGGCAACGACTGGCACTATTTTTGTCCCATATATTACCATTGCAACAAATGAGAAAATAATTTCCATTTGTCACTAGTGGGGACAAGATGAGTGGTGACGACTGGGAATAAGCGACTATAGACAATGAGAGATGTTCATCAGACACACAAGTTTGCGAGCCGGTTCCCGTTAGCCAGAGATTGGAGTAAGGCAACACTACCACGCCTCTATGGCTGCCCACGGTTTCTAGGAAGATTTCCCTAAGATATTTATGTTAATCGTAGTTGTGCGGGGTATTAGCATAAGAAGCTAGGACCCCTGCACCTCCGCGTGATATATAGTCTCACCACCAATTTCCGTAAGTGGTCCGATTTGCGGTAAGTATTATTTGGACTACCCTATCTACCGGTCCTGTCTGAGTACATTTGAGTATGCCATCTGAGTACTTACACCAAAACTGGCATGAACTGGTATTGAAGGACCGTGCGTTATCGTTTGCGTCATGCCAAATCCTAAATACCCTGTATAAATACCTTGTTTCCACCTGTAAATAACCAGTGCCTAAGCACTGGTTATTTACAGGTGGAAACTACTACTAATTCAGGCAATCAAAAAGCTTTCCCTCAATGATTGTTTCACATCAGCAGCATTGATATGTTACGATTCCACTATTCCCAAATTCGTGTTATTTTCAGGTCATAAGATCTACTTTACATGCATAGCCGCACATTTGTCCAAACCTGACTCCACCAGTTACGCTACTAAGGTTATTGTCACCTCCAGTAACTTCATCAGCAGTATACATACTGAGCGTGTTATTTATTTTTAAACATATATCAATGAACTTTTGGAATATTTCTTTTAAATAGCATAATAAAATTATATTCAGTATGTTACAGTATGTTGCTAACAGTGGGCGTTCCCGTTAACCCGCAATAGTATAAGCACATCAATTAGATCGCCGCACACGCAGCCCGTCATTCATAAATAAGTTGCGACGTTGCCGTCCTTCAAGTACGCGTGTACAGAGTGTTTCTTTTACGTATCAATTTAACATTTTTAGTGAATATTTTAATATAAAAAAAAAACATTTTGTTTTCGAATGGTAATATTTTTTTAGCATGTATGGATGCTATACTATTGCGAACACCCTCTGTTAGTTAACATAATGTATACCTAGTCCTCTTGACCGATGTCGGCCACGGTTTCCAATCTCAGCAGAAATTAGCCATCTGCGTAGGAGATATTATACAGGTACACTGTCTGTTCCTTTACTGTCATAGCCCGAACCCCGATGGGACGGAAATCCGAGACGACCTGATAGAGATCAAGCGCAGGACCAACGGCTTAACATACGTGCTTTCCGAAACACGGGGATACCACACTATATTATAATATTAATCTATAAAATGCGAGGGGAATGGTATCAGATAGCCGAAATACAGGCTATGCCTAGTTCGGCTACAGCAGGGCTGTAGCTAGAGTCGAATTTGAGGTAGGGCAGCATTGGTTGCAGGTAGGGCGGAAGTAAAAATTTATCATAATTGATCGGCCCTCAAAGCGCGGGCTCCTAAATCAATCACCATGTACATATATCACTGACCTCTAGGTCAGTGATGTATATTCAATAGCTATTTGTAGACAGATAGTTTCTATGACAGAGCATGAGCATGGATATAAGAACTATTAAATCCTCAATGATGAAGAACAAGCGAACAAGATTGTTGAACTTCCAGATTTCTTTTTATACTTTCAGATTTATTCCAGATACGAGGAATCCCCTCTGCATCACAGATATTATAATTAAATAGACCCATCGCTTCATGTGATGCCGCTTCAAATGCGATCTATACACAGAACAAAGAATTATTATAATATGAAATGAATGTCACAAACTGTGGTATGTTCGGAAAAGTTTAGATACCTATCGCTACAATTTTTTATCTCAAACTATGAACTAACAATTTAATTATAATAATTTATCGTAGTTTTGGTATTTTTAAGGTAGGGCATTGCGATTTCAAGGTAGGGCATTGACCCACAATGCCCTCCTTAGCTACGGCC
The DNA here is from genome assembly GCA_943138885.2 of Tholera decimalis. Lineage (NCBI taxonomy): Eukaryota > Metazoa > Arthropoda > Insecta > Lepidoptera > Noctuidae > Tholera > Tholera decimalis. Next base: position 18,772,022 of record OW964563.2, on the reverse strand, counting down.
CTGGGCTACAGACGCTAAACTCAATGCCTTAACAGAAATTGTTGCCACAATGCGATTGTTAAGTACTTATAAGTTGTTTTGGAAATAAACATATTATTATTATATTATTATCACACCGTCAACTTTCGAACTCTATTAGAGAGAAAATTCTATTAGACAAATCCAATAGCACTTTTTGCAATCGAACTCGAGACCCCTTGCTCAGAAGTCGCGCTTGCAACCACTAGACCCCGAGGCAGTTAAAGTAAAATAGTAGTCCCCGTTTCCAACGTGGCCTTACCACAAGTAGCTTTAGAATAACGATCCACCATGCTATAAGAGCCGTATCAAGGAGTAATGCCATATATATCAGGCCCTCTATCCAACAATAATATTATCATTACTTACCGCCCAGGTCATATCGACGAATGATCAAAAATGTAATGACTTCCTTCCAGAAAAGTTTAATCGGAGCTTTTAAGAGCTTAGTTAGTGACATGGCTTTAATGTATAACTAGAACTGCCCTTAAAAGCTATATTCTACGTCGAATCTCATGTAATTCACAGCATTTTTTAAATTTTGTGTATTCTTCAGTAATATTCTTTGATTTATTTATATAAAAGTCATAGTCACTGACAGCTCCTGACAGAAGATTTATGATAAAAAAAAAAACTTTTTAAATGATTTTTTCGGGTCTATGATAAGACCCTGCAATTGTACACAAAAAGTATTACATTGATTTACAGTACATTAATTAGGGAAGCCATAAGTCTGTCCACTAACTGACTAAACATTTAATAGACTTCAAAAATGGTAGTGAGCTTACAGTATATAATAAAGTAAATATATCTAATTTTAAGTCACCTAATCTATTTATACAGACTGTGTTTACATCTTTTATCCAACTCTATGTTGCGTGTGCTTTGGAAAAAAAATAGTTTGAAATAAGCAGCATCTTTTCTTTTCAGTTATATCAATCATCGATAATATTGCATCCCAACAATTTGCAAATAACAACAAAAAGTACTGTATTGATTTTATAAACTAGTAGTGCACTAGTGGTACGACTTCCGCTAGTTAAATCAACCTTTTTTTTCTTGTTTCTTGTTATCTTCTTGGATTTGTTTCTTATATTTGGATTCTAGAACAGAACTCCTGAGTAAAGCTCTCTCCACATTCCATTCACATCTTTCGATTTGTGTCTCATGTCGACAATTCCCGAGGAAAGCGTCAAAGTCCGACCCGCCATTTTCTTCTCGGTCTGCCACGACCCCGTCTAGCTGCCTCAGGGCTCCACTCCAGTGATCTGAAATCCATTCCAGATAGCCGGGTCCACAACTGTAACGGAATCCGGCAGACATGGCCTGCCTAGTCCCACTAAAACCTTACTGCTTTGTAATAAAGGCTTACTAACGATAACATTTTATGAGAAAAGACAGACAAAAAAAAAAAACAAACAAATTATAACGAAATAGTTCTATTGAACACTTAACAACACTATAAGCATAAAAACACAACAGTTCTCACAGTAACTTAGTTTTTGTTAAATAACTTTTCATTTTGCACATAAATTAACTTAATTTCGCAGCCTGTATGGCATACATTAAATTTTGGTAAGACGAGAAGGCCCATTTGCCAGTAATTGGGTTATAAGTCATACCGTAAGTCAGTTCCACGTGACAATTATCTGTAAAAACAAAGAATGTCACATGAAAAAATGGAAATCATTACAGAATTCAAATATGGTAAAAGATGTCTATGTCTCTATTTAAATTGTTACCATTAGTATTCGCTCCTGTGAACTTTATATAACATAACTCTCCTTCTTTTGCAGTTAGGTAAAAAGTAGCCACTTCCATACCAAAATTTCATCCAAATCCACCTATTACTTACTTATTTAAAGATTAGCGCGTTTAAACAAACAAACAAACTTTTCCACTTTATAATATTAGTATATGTAAATGTCTTAGCTTTTTATTGGTATTCATATTTAAATAGTATACCATGGACTACCTGATTATTTATTTTCTACTTCTGTGTCAAATCCATCCAAAGGTTGTCTGTAAAATTTGCTTTTAGCGATAAGACCACGGGCACGCCGCAATTGCGGCGGTAAGACCCCTCTTTGAGGAGTGGCTAGATCGGCGTCACGGCGTCCTGACCTACCGCATGACGCAGGTCCTCACCGGACACGGAAGTTTCGGGAGGTACCTGTGTCTGATGGGAAAGGAGGAAACGCCTGGGTGTCACCACTGCGAGGGTCGCCCTGAGGACACCGTAGAGCACACGGTGCAAGACTGCCCCGCCTGGGCAGAGCACCGACGTGTCCTCACGGCGGCGATAGGCGGAGACCTCTCGCGCCCGGCATTGGTCGAGGCCATGCTGCGGGGCGAGAGGGAGTGGGAAGCGGTCGCCTCCTTCTGCGAAGCAGTCATGCTTCCGAAGGAGGAGGCGGGCCGCGTGAGGGAGAGGATGGCGTCCTCCCTCCAGCCCAGCCGCAGTGGTAGACGCCCACGGCGTCGGACGTCGGCCGACGATCTCCGGCCACCGTAGGCGCGGGCATGCGGACAGCGAGTAAAGGGCAACTCGCTGTCCGACCATGGACCATGCCCGGGTCGACGGCGCGTCGTGTTCCACGCGCGCCTCAAAGAGCGTCAGCAACATGACGAGGCCCCCTCTGCAGAGGGCCGAAGCCTGCCGGGGTCGTGGGACTCATCCCGTTACCGTGGCCCCGGTACGTAAAGGGTTATTGAAGGAACACCGTGGATTTTAGTCAGTAAAAGTCTGACAGTCCCTCCCACCCTGCCCGGAGTGGGAGGACTTATTTGATAATTTTACCACGTTAAAAAAAAAAAAAAAGCGATAAGACCACCCATTGTATCACCCTTATATTTCAATAAACGACTTAAAAAAAATATTTTTAATTAAATAAAGAGAATATCTGTCTATATTTAGATATTTTAATGATATTTATAAATTCACTAGTAGGCGTGGAGAGTTAGTTTTTCACTCCCCGGGAGGGAGAGTAGTATTTCAGAAGTGCGTGGTCATATTTTGGAGCGGGCCGAACCCTCCGTGTCTACTAACTATGCTATTCCAGACCAACGGCAGCAAAAATGTTTCAAGACTCAATTCAAGCCTGCCATACTATTTCGGAGCTGGTGGCTGAATAATAACAGCCGCAAGGGTCTTCTAAGTTAAGCCACGCTTGCCGACTTCGGTCTTTGGATGAGTGACTATTGGAATCAATAATGAGATTCATCCGTGCCTCCGTTAAACCCCGTTTGTCATTTGTACATCTTTGTCAGTAGTCAGAAAACCTGACACTGGTCATGTTACCCAGCTACTGAGCTGTGGGGTCAGATATGCAGTTGGTCCATGTAAAACACTAATACTCAGCTGGACCCGGTTAGACTGGAGCCGACCCCAACATAGGAAAAGGCTAAGCAGATGGTGAACAGGACTATATTTCATACTTACTTCGTTCTAAAAGGAAGGTCAGCTCATTAGGCGTAATAAATTTCTCGAACTGATGGGCGCCTTGTGGTATAGCTTTTAAAACATTTTCACCCAAAAATATCACTATAAACTGAGACAGTCTAGTTCTGTTAGGGGTCGTAAAGAATAACTTTCCTTTTGGCTTGACTGCCTTTATGCAAGATTTGACAAATATCTCCTGGTTGTTTACGTGTTCTATGACTTCAGAAGCTACTAAGCCGTCATAGTAGTTTTCAAACTTCTGTGAGTGCTCCTGAAACAGAAGAAATATACATTAAGTAAAGATCTAGGTAACATCATAGATATATTTTTTTATTCTGCCTTTGTTTTAGTACATTAAGGTTCTTTTAAGTGTACTGAAATTGCAAGATAATATTTCTCAGCCATGTATGACCTTTCTAAGGTATCGATGTACTGCGTGAGACAAAGACAAAATATTTCAGTGCATTCAACTTTCTATCCATTGACAAAACCATAATGCTACCAGGCAATATATAGTTAAGAATAGTTTTTTTTAATCTACTATACTGTATTAATACTTGGTTACAATTCCTGTTTTTGTTTTGTTATTGATTTCATGAAATAGTCATTCAATTAGATAATACTCCTTTTGAGAAAAAAACTTAGAATAGAAAAAAACAATCAATTTTAATGACAATACTTAGGTACATTTAAACTTATTGGGGTGTCCAGGTATAAATAAAAGATGCTAACAGCTACAGCAAAACATATAATAAATGGGGGGGGGGGGGCATGATTTACCACTTTGCAAGTGTCTATCTTTCAAAAACGATTGACTTTAAGAGAAATATATTTTAGTGAACATCAATGTCAAATGTCCATATAGGTCTAATGTTTTTTTTTATGTTTTTATTACTTTAAAAGTTTCAAGTAACAAATGTCTAGCTGAACTATGTGGATTGGTCTATATATAAAAACCGGTCAAGTCAGTTTAGGGTTCCGTAGTTTTTATAACAGCCAAGTGCGTGTCGTATTCGCTGACTGATCGTTTCGTACCATGCTCTAACTAAAAGCCAAACATGACTACCTAACTAATTTGACTTCCTATACAAATTCTCACCTGATCCGACAATTTTGCACGGAAAGTTTTAATTTTTTTTAAAGATTTGTATAAAACTTGTCATAGCCGTGTTTTGAATTTAAATACAGGACACAGAGCTACACTACTCAATCGTCACAAAACAATTAAATTGAGGAAGTAGTTTGCTGGGGGAGCTTTGTGTTTGATATTATATAGCAAAATAATAAATAAATAAAACATATTAATTTGTATTCACTCTAAAAACGGGCCCACATAGGGGATTATAAAATCAAACTTCACAAGGGAAGTTTGAAAAAATATGATCTATTTGAGTACCACCGCGTGTAGAGGGAAGTGGTTGTAATAAAGACTGGTAACCAGCGTCACGTATTAATTTGACAACTGCAGTGTTGTCGTTACGGTGATAGTCTTCATTAAAATCTCCAAATATTATGCAAGGACTGTTATGCGATAGTAAATTACTTACAAAACCTTCTGCGCGACTGTTGACACATTTGCATGATCTATAAAAAGCTATAATCTTCACTGCATTTATTTCGAAAATTACTGCTTCACAGTAGTCACCTCCAGCAATGTCAATGTAATACCGTGGGTTGCTATATTCAATATAATTTTTTGCCCATGCACACACACCAAAACCTGGGTTTGAACTAGACTGTTTAGGGCCATTTGTTCTAATTATTTCCTTAAAATTAGTTATACAAAAAGAATCTTGAGAACAGCTCCACGTTTCTACTGCTAAGTAGATATCTGAAGCCATTAGTTGAGGATCGCTTACAGTATCTTGCAAGTGAACACGTAAGGATTGAACATTATGGAACATAATTTGGTATGAACTGTGGGACTCCCTCAAAAATCGATACATAGGTATTAGAGGATTTCGACGCAGCTTTTCCATTTCCATTACGACTGAATCTTGGTCGGAGGGTGGACGTGGAGGATGAAAACATTCATTAACGATAAATAAACCTTCAGCACATGTGGCACGTGAGCAAGCAACTTATAACATTGACCTTGAAATACCGGGCTTCACATGTACAACAACTTTTTCTAATGTGGAACCCTGGCTTTTGTGAATTGTAACAGCCTCAGCTGGAACCAATGGGAATTGAAAAAAAAACCGACTCTCAAAAAACACTACAATGTGAAAAATAACTTTAATTTCGGAAGTCGGTGGCAAAAACTAAAATACAGATCCAAAGACACCATCTTCTGAAATTAAAGTTATTTTTCACATTGTACCTAGTGGTTTTTTCAGAGAGTATTTAACCTAGAGAGCTTATAGGCCGATTTCTTTGAAGAACACAACTCACCAATACGGGTTGGGAGGCGAGGAAAAAATGCGCCACTGCAATTGGTCAGTTCAAGGTCAAGCTTCATAGATATGCCGAGTTAGGGATTGCTCTACTTGATCGAAGGAAAGTTATCGATATCGATAAAATGAAGTTTAACATTATAAAAATACTCAATAAAATCACATAATAATATTAAATCATTATCAGTCTCAATTACAAAAAGAAAAACAAGTATGCTGTTATTATTGATTTTTAAAATGAATTAATTTGGTAAATGTTTTTAAAATTAAAGTTTTAGGGTCCTGATTGTTTTAGCTAAAAAATGATAACCGAGCATCTATATATTTCTGAATTATGCATCTTGCTAATTCAATCAAATGATTGGTAGTTTCTATTTACCTAATCAGTGATTTTAAAACCGATCTCATAAAATAATTGGAATTATATTTCTGAGACAGCACTTTCGAACCACTCTCGTTGATCGCCTTTTTAATATAAATTTCACAACGACGACAAATTTCTATTACTGTGGTAGATCCGTACAATAACTTGTTTTAGTGTCTTTTTGAAATTGTAAGGCGTTTTGATTTGTAACACCAATCAACGCTGGAGCGTTGATTGGTGTTACAAATAAAATGCCTAACTTGTATTGGAATACAAGTTAGGCATTTTATTTGCTTTATCAGAGCATGGACAATGTAGCCGGCCATATATTATTTTTATATTTTATTTTTTTATATTTATTTTATATTCCATAATAAATATATTTTCATTAAAATCAGTTGTGTCAACAACTGTAGCTTCAGCAGGCACTCGGTAATAATTATTTTTTTGGTGGTGAGTCATTAGATGATTTATCTAATGACTCCTCCCTCCTACATACACTTAACTCGTGGACTCGACATCGAAACAAAGTAACCTGTTTCTTTTTCCTGGGTGGGAAAATCATCAAATGACTTCTCCCGCTCTGGGTAAAGTGGAAGGGAGTGTCAGACTTCTACTGACTAAAAACCCATCCTGTTCCTTCAGCTGCCCTTAAGTTCCGGGGCCGCGGTATCTCATTAGAACATTACCGCAACCCCGGAACCAAAGTAACTTACGAGGGCGATATTGTAATGCAAAGGTCCAAGTTAATTAATATTAGACTCCGTCATACTATTTGAAGCCTAGAAAGATTGGATATAGGTGTCTTATATTATTTTGACTTTTCTCAACATTATATCAATAAAAACCAAACTAGAAACCAATATTCCCTAGTAACCTTATCCATCCACTTTTCGTTTAAATCTGGAATCTTGGAAAATCTAAAATGAAAACATGCATGTCACACAGAAGAAAAAATAGCAGAACTTTCTCATTTTTTTAAAGTCGGTTAATGTAAATAGGTATTTTATGACAACTACATATATGAATTGAATTAAAAAAGAAATAATTTTAATTTTATAATTATCGATATCGTATTCAGCCGTTATAGGTAACAGCACAGATTTTTACGATAAAAATACGAAAGAAAAGACAGGGATAAAAGAATTAGAATTTCTTCATGTAAGAAAGAGACATTTCCAAAAGACACCAACGCGTGACACAATTTTGTCCTTGACCACCCAAACCACCACTTTAAATGGACCTCTACGGTAGCTTATAATCTGATTAAATGATAAATAATTTTCATATTATTTCATTACTGATGAATAGTTATGTCATCCATTTGGTATCTAGATGTCTTGGAATGTTTTCCACACCAATTCAACGTGCATGAAAGCATTATTATGCGTTATAAATTGGATACAAAAATTTAAAATTTGTAATTGTTTAGCATGCACACAGGTCTAATACTTGGTCACAACTAAAATGGTTCGTGTATCGTAGCCAATATATAGGAGCAAAAACTCGCATAGTTTTCGTGCGTCGGGGCAACGTATGTGCGATCAAGTGGTTTTCAAATCAGTGGGTTTTTTGGAAGTCGGTTTTTTTTTGTTAAAAAGCTTTTTATTTTATAAAACTTATTTAAATATGAAACTAGCGCGATACAACTGACGCTTAGCGCCATCTATCGACATTTCTATGGAGTTGTTCGAAATTTTTGAGTCAAATACAATTGGTCGACTATTACTCGTAAACTTATAAAGCCCACTTATATGTGATAGTTTTCCTTTAAACTTCGTTATATATAGGTACTACTGCCGTGACATTTGAATTTCTAACTACAACCGTTTAGTTGGTAGAGGGGGGACACTTGACTCTAACGAAAATTGGTACTTTAAAGCTTTATAAGTCAGGAACGGTTTACTTAATCAAAAAACGGTCTCCCCAAACCCCTAATATTTTTGAAAGACCTATCCAACGATATCGCACACTATGGGAAGGACGAAAAAAAATGATGAACCCTAAATAAATGTTTTTTTTTTTCAAAATTTTATTTTACCACTTTTTCGGCGTCATTAACGTGTATATTCATGCCAAATTACAACTTTCTAGCACCAATAGTTTTTGAGCTAAACCGCGGACAGACAGACAGACAGACGGACAGACGGACATGGCGAAACTATAAGGGTTCCTTGTTGACTACGGAACCCTAAAAAAGACAAATAAGATATTAAATAATTAAAGAGATTTAGTCGGTTGTACTTGTAGTAAGAATTTAGTTGTCAAACAATCATCATACTGAATATTAGCTTCTGTCAGTGCGTTCGATTGCGAGAAAAGATTTTTTTGCAGCAAAAAAAAGCAGTCTCCAACCCTTATTACTACTGTCCACACTACAAATCTCAGCGATCTGTTGCTCAGATTTGACGTGAAAGAAGGACAAACAAACATACTTTTGCATTTATAGTAGGTACAAGCATGGATAATTTTACACATTTTTGTTACTTTTGCAAGCTGATACACCCCACTTTTTCGGCGTCATTAACGTGTATACTCATGCCAAATTACAACTTTCTAGTACCAATAGTTTTTGAGCTAAACCGCGGACAGACAGACAGACAGATAGACGGACATGGCGAAACTATAAGGGTTCCTTGTTGACTACGGAACCCTAAAAACGGTATTATGCAAAGATTGTGAAAATCAATTATTTTTTAAAAGAGTAACTGTGGAGTTTCTAACTAGTTCTTTTCCAAAGGAAACGACCAATTTCGAACCGCGCAAGTTTCTGACGTTTTAAAGTGCCCATGTAGGCCTATGTGAAATAAAAATATTTTTCATTTGATTTGATTCAAATTCATAAGTTAAAATTGAAAAATGTATGGATTTCTGCCTTGACATGTCATTTAAGCGGTTTCTTTCTTTGGTCCATATATCAAATAAAATATTGAAAACACACTGCTGACGTCACGTCAAGAGCGCCTTCCTCTAGTATTTGCAATTGTGGGAGCGACCAGAGAGGTTAAATTCATGACATGTAAAGGTCTGCTTAGGGAACTACTCGAGAAGACCGAAGCAGCCGTATACGACAACGTCAAATCTAAATTCACAGTAGGAGAAATGACAGGTCGTACAGTAGTACCTAACTGATAAGGCACGTCGTGAATCTTCGTTCGTACAGAACAGAAAGAAAGGTCCCGAAGATTAACGAAACAACGCTTAAAACTTACAATCAACCTTAGATCACTACCATAAGGTTCATAATGCACTGCAGCTGTTAGTTCCGTCTCACTCACGTATCACGCGTCGCGTGCTAACATGGCGGCAGCTGCCGACCAATAGCGGTAAAGGAAAAGAAGTACGGTGCGATAATTCATTTTCTGCGCAGGTACATCGGTACGACGGAGAGCAATGGCGCACGCACTTGTCAGCAGACACCTGCCACGCTCGCTCTTATGATTTTCACAGTCTCAAGTATTCCGCCAGCACGCGTGAATTATTTGAATTTCCTTCCGAGAGCCAAGAGATTTAATTAAATTATCATTGCTGAATCCGGGGAGACTCCCGGAGCTCACCCAGAGCGGATTAAGCAAGGGAGTGTTTCTCACCATAAGACAATGAGGCACCTATGATTATGATTTATATATTATGCAGATGTTTCTTTTGAGACTTGCCAACAAAGGTTTGTTATTTCACACATAGTGGTACAAGCGAGAGATGTGAAGTCTATTTGCAGTGACCACAGAGATGGTGGTAACATTCCAACTATTAATTAAATAAGTGATAAAGGGTCTTTCGAAATAGGGCGGGTCGAAGTTGACAGTTTGTGGCGACCATGTTGTTTTGACGGCATCTGTCAAATGCGTTGTTATTTCTTCAGTTACTGATGCCAAATCACTATGGCAGGTCACGCTATTGAGCAGCACGTCCAAATGATAAAACTTTATCAAAATGAGTGTTCGTTAGTGCAAACGTTGCGCGCATTACGTCCATTTTATGGCAGACGCGGTGGCCCTTCAAATAAATGATAAATGATCTTTATTTTGCAAATTGGTTATTAAATAACACTTTTACACGTGATTTTTCTCGTAAATATTAACTAGATGAGGCCGGTGTTTCCTAACTGACTACCCTGAGAAGTAACACCGAATCAAACTCAGGGGTCCGTCTCTTTTAAAATCCATACAATCTATACTGGTTTAATTACACACATCAAAAGTGTCTAGGGATCAACATATATTTTTGCAATAACTTTTCTCCTGATTGATATTAATTAAAATTTTCTTTAAGGATTCATCAAATAAAGTGTTTTCGTTTGTCACAGTAACGATAAACCAAGTCACCTTTGCATTAATAAAGAAATTTGCCATTTTCCTAATAAAGGGATTTTTGACATTTGAACCACTAACATTAAAGTTCGAAAAAAAGACTGAAATAACAGTTTTCTTTAAAATTTTATTGGGTAACTTAAACAATTAATAATCCGTGTTTCTACCGCGAACACTAACAACACAAGAACATCGGTTTGGCATACTCAAAATGAGTTCATCCAAATCACGCTGTGGAATGGCCGCCCATGTTCGTTGCAACAACAAAAAAAGGTCTTCTTGCGACTGGATACCCTCCATATTCGGCAGAGCTCTTCTCTGTAGCATATCCCATGCATGCTCAATCGGGTTCAAGTCTGGCGACTGAGCAGGCCAGAGCAGGACATTGATGTTAGCTGCGGCGAGAGTCTGTCTTACAACTCTTGCGGTGTGCGGTCGTGCATTATCATGCATTAACTGAAATAAGGGACCGATTTGCACTTGTAGAGGAACGATGACGTCAGATACAATCGTCTCAGCATAAATTTGAGCGTTGAGGTTGCCTCTGATCCAAATCAACTCAGTTCTTCCGCCGATCCAAATACCCGCCCATACCATGATGGTTCCACCACTATAAGGATGGACTTCCTGGCAGGATTTTAATCGCTGTTGGCGTCCAGGGGTTCTCCAGTGTCGTATACGTCTTGTATCCGGTCTCATACCAAAACGAGACTCATCAGAAAAGCACACGAAACGCCATTGTTCTTCTGCCCAATTTCTGTGTTCAAGAGCCCATTGATATCGAATCCTACGATTGTGCATTGCTATAGGTGGTACCCGTAGCGGTCTTCGGGAATGAAGGTTCACTTCATGCAAGCGGTTTCTGACTGTTTGGTCGCTAATTAAGTTCCCTGAAGAGTGATGAAGCCTCACGGCTAACATCATGGCGGTTATTGTTGGAGCTCTTCGAGTTAAGATTTGAATGTATCGGTCTTGTCTCCGTGTGGTGCAGCGATACCGTCCTCCATGGCGCTCAGCCACGGTACCAGTGCTTCGGTAACGTGTCCAAAGTCGACTGATAACACTCTGACTTGTATTCAGAGCTAAAGCCACAGTACGTTGCCGGGAACCAGCTTCTATCATTCCCACGGCTCTGAGCATTTCTTCCCTGCTTAAATGACGTCGCCGCTCCATAATAACGTTGGTTTTAATCAGTAGTAGGGAAACAGATACACTAATAATGTCTTCAATGCGTTGTATGTTTTTATAGGGAAAATATTGACAGCTGATTTGCATCTTTTACTCGAATTTGATTAACAGTTCCTGTTTCAAATTATGAAATGCACCAAAAAGGATCCATATAAATTTATAAAATCATAAATTTATTACAAAGCCACATCTCAATCTCAAGAAATCCGCATAAAAATGCTTGATCCCTAGACACTTTTGATGTGTGTATATGGGAACCTTGTAGGTTTTAGTCTGAGGCGATCTTTTGAAGAAAGATGCTCACCAGTGGCATCTCGATTCCTACCAGCTTCCCTTTTGAAATATGGCAAATATTAGTCTATTATTTTATAGATGAATATATAAATAGCAATCTATTATTTTCAATTAAACAAATAATTATTTACGAAGTTACAAGATTTCGAAGTCAGCCACAGAGCCACAGTTACTGGAATTCACGCATCACACTTGAGCAAGGTAAGCATTTTTTGGTGCGGCTTCCCTTTTATGAAAATTCACCCTTCGCCACTGATGCTCACAGATTTGAGTGGGCCTGTCCATACAGTGCAAGCATTTGTCAAAAGACGTATAGCTCAACTTAGAACAAAGAGCTTAACGATTTGACGAACAATACCAAGGTAAGGACGTTTGGGTAGGCCGCAAAAGCACTCAAACTGCCAGACAATCATGTTTAACTGGAATAAAATAACCAACATAGTTCACATATTCACAATCGTTTAAGAAGATTATGTAGATGAGTCGAACCTTCAACGTTTGGTGACTAAATTCGAGACGACTGGTTCGGTAAACAACCAACCAACACCCTTACGTCAAATGAACGCCAGATCGGCCGAGAACATCGCTGCTGTTCGTGAGAGTGTGCAGGAGACTCCGAGGCAGTCGATTTCTCGCCGTGTACAAGAACTCGGCCTTTCGCAGACTTCAACTTGGCGAATTTTGCGTCGGGACTTGGACCCGTACAAGATTGTATGCTGACTGGGCTACAGAACGTTTGGAAGAGGACCCCGATTTTGGCCGAAAACTCATATTTAGCGACGAGGCGCATTTTTGGATGAATGGTATTGTTAATAAACAAAATTGCCGTATATGGGACGACCAAAATCCACATGAGGTTCACAAGGTGGTAATGCATCCACAAAAAAATACTGTTTGGTGCGGATTTTGGTCCGGCGGCGTCATTGGTCCGTACTTCTTCGAAGATGATGATGGCGAGGTCATTACTGTCCACGACGAGCGCTACAGATCAATGATTAAAAATTTATTTTGGCCTGACTTGAACGATATGGACGTGGACATGTGGTTCCAACAAGACGGTGCTATATGCCACACAGTAAGCGACACAATGGACATTCTGCATGAACGGTTCGAGGGTAGGGGTTATCTCTTGCAGACGTGACGTGAATTGGCCAACAAGATCGTGCGATTTGACCCCGCTAGACTTTCTTGTGGGGTTTTCTCAAGTAGCAGGTCTATGCCAATAATCCGCAATCAACCGATGCCTTGAAAGTCAACATAACGCAGGCCATCACTCATATTCAGCCGGATCTGTGCAGTAGAGTAATTGAAAATTTGACCTTTCGGATCCGTGCCACCGTTCGAAGCCGCGGTGGACATTTAAACGATGTCATATTTCATAAATAATGGCATAAATGGGTCTTTAAAATAAAAAAAATAATTTCCTTAATATCTCACATACAGCTTGTTCTATTTAATTTCAACATCGACCCGTCCTTGTTGAAAGACCCTTTATAACAATCCTAAAAAAGATCTCAACTATTCTGCATAGTTCAATAGGTTGTTTTTTTTTTAATATGCAATATAAAGGCTTACCTCTATAGTACAATAAATGTATTCAGGTTTGTTGTTTGCTATCTTAGGGTCCATATTTTTGTGGTTTTCGGCAACAGTTATGAGTTCTTCACTGGCATCTATACCGGTCACAGATGCTCCAAGTCTTGCTAACCCCTGAAATATTTTATATTTATACATAAAATCATGCCTGTAATATCTGAAGTTAGACAGTGGTGCAGTTTCAAATTGCCCCAGTAATGGTTAAAACCTAAGTTATAGATGGCAAGTGCATCCCCACTTACTCACAAAGCCAGACAGAGCAACTTTAAACAAATTTACTCATTTGTTTGATGATATAGGCGAAGAAGTCACCTCTGCTAGCCAGTTTATTATTTATTTATTTTATTTTATTTATTTATTATAAAAAAAATGATAGATATATTCTTTATTGTACACCATAACAGAAAAATAATAAGGACTTAACAACTAAAAAACTTTTTTGCAAAAAATAAAACTGTCTTCCATATGAAAACACTACAAAGCCAAAAATAATTTTAATTTCGGTAGTCGGTGTTATTGGTTTTGTATTTTCTTTTTTTTTTCACACCGACTTCCGAAATTAAAATTATTTTTGGTTTTGTAGCCAAAAATAATTTTGTTTTGATATGGAAGTCGGTTTTATTTTTTGCTTTTATTTTTATTTTCGCGCTTTTTAGTGGATCAGTTTGTAATTAATCTAGTTACAAAAGCCAAAATGTCAACTACTTATCACCTTCACCAGCAGAGTAAACGAAAAGATTGTCAATGTAAATATTTTTTTCAGAATTTTGTCTATTTTTCAGAAACGGCTTATCCGATTTCAATAAAATTTTCATGGGACCCTTTGGAAAGTATACCCTTTCCAACAAAAAAGAATTTTCCAAATCGGTTGGCAAGTGACGGAGCTATGCCCGAACAAACATAAAAAAAAACAAAGAAATATCCGAATTGAGAACCTCCTCCTGTTTAGAAGTCGGTAAAAGCGATCATTTACAAACAACCAAAATTATTAAATAAAACAAAGAAGAATGATAGACAATTAGATAGATAGATAGAATACTCTTTATTGTACACCAATAGTTTAAACACACACTTGATTTACAATACTGTAAAATATGGTTACAATGGCGGTCTTATCGCAGATGGCGATATCTTCCAGACAAACTTTGGATGGACTTTAAGAACATAAAACAAAGAGGAGAGAAGAGGAACAAAGAGATTGTCAGTTTTAGATTATATTTAAGTTCCTTTTTATTTTATATATCTTATTAAATCCTACTTCCTACTATCCTACTAATTCCTACTTTCCTATTAATTAATATTATAAATGCGAAAGTTTGTGAGGATGGATGGATGTTTGTTACTCTTTCACGCAAAAACTACTGAACGGATCTGAATGAAATTTGGTAAGTAGATAGTTGACATTCTGGAATAACACATAGGCTAGGGGAGGGTCTGTATATATGCTTTTGCGGTTGCACAACGACACGCTTTGCTTTGCTTTGCTTGGTAGTATAGATGCAGGCCTACCCTCCCCCCTCCTTCAGAGAGGGGAGGGTGGCGTGGTCCTGAGGGAGAGCGCATCAGTCGTGTAGATCCTCAGGGCAAGTCCGGCGGATTTACCTTCACGAGGTTGCCACCCCGTTTTTGGTCTAATTCCTTAAGAAATAGACGTAACCGAAACCACCGGGCGACCCGTTAGAGTGGCGGGTTTTCTACTCTACCTCCCTTACTGTGACCCCTCTGTGACGAGGTGGTTGCGGGCTCAGCTGTCACAACATGCTGATGGCGAGTAGGAGAAGTTAGTCACCTGCGCTAGGACCTGCGCAGTTGATCGCCGTGAGCAGGGATGAAGGAGTCCTGGGGGGTTGAGCCGATCGGCGCTGGCAGTAATGTGTCCGTGAGGCAACACGCCCTCTTTGGTCTGGATTTCAGGCAAAACGGTGGCCCTACCCCCTAGCCAAGGGTAGGGAAATGGCCATTGTGTCCCGTCAGAGGGCCACAGGCGAGGTGCGTGGGGTCTGCGGAGGTCGCCCTCGGGTGGCCGAAGCAGTAGGTAAAGGTCATGCTGACGGTGTAAGTGACGGTTGATCAGTTCGTGGGGGGAGGCCTTTTCAACCCCCTACGCCGACCTGATCAAGCACCCGATGTCGCACTGTAAACCAGCCTTGCGCACCTATATCTATCTGGTAGTCCTAACGTCAAACTCTTTTAGTGCGACGTTCCCAGGTGCGGGCTCCATGGAGGGTGGGAGCCAGATAGACGAAACTTTTCTTCAAATTTTCATGGATTTAAGGCCAGAAAATACTGCAGGAGTGGAGTCGGCGGAAGCTGACAATACTCCGAAGCGAGGTGCCTTTGACACTTCGCTCGCCCCTGGTAATCCTGCGGCATCTGCTGCGGGCCCCAGCGCGGGTGTCGGTCCTGCCGTGGCGAAAACCGCAGCAAGGACCAAATCTAAGTCCCTACGTAAACAAAGGACTTCGGAGCTGCAAGGGACCAGTACCGAACCTTTTTACGCCAAGGCGAAAACGGTGTCGACTAACGTCACAGCCGGAACTAGCCTTGCCAAACAACCTTCACCTCCCAATGTGGCTCCTCAAGCCACAGCCTCTGAGGCGGTCACATCCGGTCAAACGGGGACGGCCGCCAGCGCTAGTGACGACTTCAGCTGCAACTGGCGGATAGCTACGCGCAAAGGCAAGGGCAAGGGTAAATCTACTCAACAAACCCTTCGCCCAGGCATAGGCCCTTCAGGCCAGAAAGCTCCCATCGACGAGGGCAAGAGGAGGGAAAGGCTGACGCGTAAGGAGCGGCGTCAGGAACGCAGGAGGGCACACAAGAGTAAAATCACCCCTCCCAATAAACAGGTAGCATCTACTAGCTCGGCCAATACGACCAAGCCAGGTAAGCTCAGCTTCTCTGCGGGGAAGCGGTCTCAGGATGAAGCCGGCAATAGCCGACCCAAGCCCACCCAACCGCAACTTAATTCCGCAGGAGGTTCAGGCGAGGTAGCTACCAAAAAACACCAATCCGCAGGGAACGATCAGGTAGCGGCTAAGCGAGCTCTCAACGAGAGTTTAACACCTCGGGGTAAGCATAAGCGGCCGTGTCTTGATCAGTCCAAACGGATTGACACCAAAAGCTACGCCCAGGCTGCTAGCGAGTCTCTTAACGTCGCGATTACCTGTGGACGGACGGGATTCATCAGCCAGGAAGTATCCAAACAGGTTTTAGCGGCGATTCACGAGCAGTTAATGCTTGCGGCCTTCGCCTCTTCACAGGGCGCTCCAGGGCTTACCTTTCACGCTAAGCCCGTCTTCGCCGGAGGTGTCCTCAAACTGTGGTGCGGCAACGACCACACCTTGGAATGGCTGAGGAAGACAGTCTCGGGGCTGACTCTCCCGGCTAGCACCTCGCTAGTCGTCAAGAGTCAATCGGAGATCGAGAAACGCGTGCGTTGCGGTATTGCAATCCCTGACGACATGGATCTGTACAAGGACCCGACCTACATCGGGCGAGCCCTCTGGTTCCAGAACCAGTGGGTCGACGTCAGGAGGTGGGTTCTTCTGCACGCCGAAAAACAAGCAGCATGCTGGTTCGTGGTGCTGGCCATTCCGGAGGAGCAGGTACCGATCCTGATGGTGCATGATCGCCGACTCTCAATTGGTCTAGGGTCGGTATACATCAAGTATCAGGGCGCAAATGGTAGGTATACCGACATCCCTCCAGGATGGGACCAAACCGCACCACCACTAGGTGCGCAAGACAACCCGGCTACAACCACGGCGGACCCAGCTACTAAAGCAGAACCAGCCAATGTGGACGCCGTCCTTGCATCGGGAGGGGAGTTGGATGACATCACACTGTCGCCAGCCTCTCTCCCGGGTGGGGGTGACTTCGACGACTTGCTAGCCGGGCTACGACTGGGGGTGGACGACGAGGGTTCCGTCAAAGATGGCTCCCAATTCGTCCAACTGTAAAGTCGTGCAGGCGAACCTCCACCACAGCCAGACCGCGACGGCTCAACTTCGCAAGTGGCTGGAGGTTCAACATACGGCCATTGCCCTGATCCAGGAGCCGTGGGTCAGAGGAGGCCACGTACAAGGACTCTCCAATCTCGGAGGTAAGCTTCTTGTTAACACGAACCATGACAAACCGAGGGCGTGCATCTACGTCACAGGTAATGTTAAAACACAGTTCTTATACGACTTTTGTTGCAGAGATGTCTCTGCAGCAAAGATGACCATACAGCAGGGGCAAGCGGAGAAAGCGATCGTCTTTGTCTCGGCTTACATGCCTGAGGCGGAGGCACCGCCCCCTCGGGAACTGGCCCGCCTCGTGACCCACTGTGAATGCAGGGGGGATGAGGTCGTCATCGGGACTGACGCTAATGCACATCACCCCTTATGGGGCATGGATACACAAAACGAACGGGGTAAGGCTTTAGTAGAATTTTTGTTCACAACTAACCTATCCCTTCTGAATACAGGCTCCGAACCAACTTTCGTAACCAAACGCAGTCGAACAATCATTGACCTAACACTGGCAACGGAGGGTGCAGCGGAACTCATCAATGGGTGGCAGGTATCTGACGAGGCTTCTTGTTCTGACCATAGGTGGATCCGTTTCGACATCCAGGTCTGTGTTACTCCTAGACTTCCACGACGTAACCCGCGAAATACGGATAGAGTGGCATACACACGCAGCCTTGTTACAAGGCTTGTACACACAAGCGACCTGGTGACACTGGTTGACGCGAATCAAATAGACGCGTATGTAGGCCAGCTCACCGAATCACTGATCAGCAGCTACCACTCTGCATGCCCAGAAACCATACCGCACGACACACCGGGTAAACGGCCCTGGTGGGGCGCGGATCTGGAGCGCAAACGCAAGAAGGTAAGAAAGGCATTTAATAGAGCCATGAATACATGTAGGGAGGATGACTGGGAAGTTTACTATGCCGCCAAATCCGCCTACAAAAAAAGCATCAGATTCAGACGAACCACTGGGTGGCGAAAATTCTGTGGTGAAATTGAATCATGCCAACAAGCAAACAGGGTAAGGAAGATACTGGCACAGCAGACCACTTCTGGGCCAGATTCACTTCGTAAACCGGACAACACACTGTCCACATCACCGGAAGAAACGAGGCGCATCCTAATCGAAACACACTTCCCAGGTAGCGTCCTCGCACAGGTAACCGAATGGACGGACGTAACCCGAACGCCATCGGACGAAGATTGGCAATACGCTCGCAAGATGATCACGCTGGAGAAACTCCAGTGGGCCATCCGAAGCTTCCAACCTTTTAAGGCGCCAGGTCCCGACGGAGTCTTCCCGGCCTTACTTCAATGGGGGGGCAACTCTGTTGTGACGAGACTGGTGCCCCTAATGAGAGCGTGCCTGGCATTTAGATACGTTCCAAAGGTATGGAGGGAAGTGAAAGTCATATTTATCCCAAAGCCAGGTAAGAGTGACTACACGAACGCAAGATCATACCGCCCAATCAGCTTGACCTCCTTTTTGTTGAAAACAATGGAGAGAGTGTGTGAAAGGGAGCTACGAGACGGCGCTCTAAAAACAGTACCACTGCATGGCAACCAACACGCGTACAGCGCTGGTAAGTCGACCGAATCCGCTCTTCACCAGGTAGTCACCGTGATTGAAGAATCGATTAACCAAAAGGGTTCCTGCCTGGGTACGTTCATAGACATCGAAGGAGCCTTCGACAAAACAAACTTCTCCAGCATAAGCGCCGCACTCTCCAGACATGGGGTACAGCAGGTACTTATTGATTGGATTACAAATATGCTAAGCAAACGTGTGGTTCGCCTTGAGGAAGACCAGCAGGTAGCCTTAATAGCCAGAGGCTGTCCACAGGGCGGCGTGCTATCACCTCTCCTCTGGAATTTAGTGATCAATGACCTCATCACACAACTCAACGCTCACCGTTATTACACAATAGGCTATGCAGACGACCTCGCAATCCTCGTGCCTGGGAAGGTAACAGGAACCATCTGTAACCTCACCCAGCAAGCGCTACGCATCGTGGAGCGATGGTGCAGGGAGTATGATTTGTCGGTAAACCCCACTAAAACCGAATTAATCTTATTCACCCATAAACGAACTCTAGGCCTTCATCGCCTACCTAAGCTGTTCAATACAGAACTCCAGTTGTCTAGTGAGGTTAAATACCTGGGGGTCATTCTGGACTGTAAACTAAACTGGAGCAACCATCTAGACTACAAATTAAACAGGGCATGCATCACCTTCTGGCAATGCAAGAAAATGATAGGTAAGAAGTGGGGCTTATCCCCAAAAAACACAATGTGGTTGTACAATGCTGTAATTCGGCCGATGATTACCTACGGGGCCGTGGTGTGGTGGCCCCGCACCAAGCTTGTCACAGCCGTAAACAAACTGCAACGCATGCAAAGGCTGGCCTGCGTGGCGATAACGGGCTGCATGAGAACTACCCCGACAGCAGCTGTGGAGGCGATGCTGGGGCTCCCGCCGCTCCATCTGTTCATACAACAGGAAGCGACGATGGCAGCAGTGCGTCTTAAAACACTGGACCTCTGGGGTAAGAAAGAAACACAGCACACTGCTCTGCTTGAGGAACTCAACAACGAGCTCCCCATAACGAAGGCAGTTAATGACAGGGTGCCCAAACAAATCGTCTTTGACAAAAAATACAGAATCCAACTGTACGAGGATCACCGCTGTGAGGGGTTGTGTCCCTCTGAGGTGCGTGTCTTCACTGATGGTTCCAAAACAGGTACTGGTACGGGTGCAGGAGTCTTTTCGGAGGATCTCAACATTCGTATAGCCAGACCTTTGGGGGTCTACAACACAGTGTTCCAGGCCGAATGCCTGGGCATCTCACTGGCAGCTTCGGCCATCATAAACAGGGAAGTTAAGGACCACTCAATACGTATACTTTCGGACAGCATGGCGGTCCTGCAAGCACTGAACAGCCACATAGTTAACTCCGGGCTGATCTTGGAGTGTCACAATCTCCTTAACCAGGTTGGTAGACACAACAATATAACCATTCAATGGATCAAAGGACACAGCGACTCCCGAGGCAACGATGCAGCGGACGAACTCGCTAGAAGGGCGTCGAGTATGGCGATTATGGGACCCGAACCCATTGCACCACTCCCCTTCGGTTATCTGCGTCACCTGGTAAGGAAACGCACCAGAGACCTACACCACAAACTATGGGTGGACCATGGTGAGTGCAGGCAGGCCAAAGAGGCTCTCCCGACCCTTGATGGCCGCTTGTCGAAACAGGTCCTTAGACTATCTAAACCGCAAATGCGGCTGGTGACAGCCGCCCTAACCGGTCATGGATCATTTAATAAACACCTCTATTTAATAGGAGTCACAGACAGCCCACTCTGCAGAGCCTGCATGGAGGAGGACGAAACAGCAGCACACCTGCTACTAAGCTGCCCTGTAGTAGCGGATTACAGGACTAAATACTTCGGCAACCCAGGTACCCTCCGAGAAATGGTAAGCAAAACAAGGGCGTTGCTCGCCTTCCTGGAGGAACTGGCATGGATTGAGTGAAGAGAAATCTTACCCCTCACGCAAAATACGCGCATGGTCGTGGAGTTGCGGACACCTGCCCGACATACATACATACATACATAGGCTACATTTTATCCCGAAATTCCCACGGCATCGGGATTTGCGCGGGAAAACCTTCCCACGCGTACGAAGTCGCGGGCAAAAGCTAGTATTAAATATTTGTATGCTACTGCAAACAATGATTTATAGCTGCTGTTATTTTTAATTACAACACACCTAAATAACAATTGTTTAGGTGATTCTCATGATTGTTTAGAAAAATATTTTATAACCTTTCTCATCATTAATTGCTCAGATAATGTTGCATTGTTACAACCAATTTGACCTTCCGATTTACCCTTCTATTTCAAGTATTATGTTAGGTAATCTAGTATGAGGCGTCTGAGATGGATGCAGAAAATAGAGAATGGAAAGCAATGGCACATTCTGGGGAGAGGCAGAGTTAATGATGGTATCCTATCCTACTAATCCTACTAATATCCTACTTCCTACTAATATTATAAATGCGAAAGTTTGTGAGGATGGATGGATGTTTGTTACTCTTTCACGCAAAAACTACTGAACGGATCTCAATGAAATTTGGTAAGTAGATAGTTGACATTCTGGAATAACACATGGGCTACTTTTCATCCCAGAATTCCCACGGGATCAGGATTTTACGCGGGAAAACCCTCCCACGCGAACGAAGTCGCGGGTAGAAGCTAGTATATAATATACCTCACAATCTTGACTGCAATTTTGGTGTATAAAGTATATTGTACATTCTAATCTTTTATATGTATTCGGCCATAATGAAATAATTTAATTGGCATTATAAAAAAATATAGCTTTCTGCACTCTTTCCCCATGTAACTTTACCTGTGCCAAATTTTATACTGTATAACTAATAACTTATAACTATAACTAATATTATAAATGCGAAAGTTTGTGAGAATGGATGGATGTTTGTTACTCTTTCAGGCAAAAACTACTGAACGGATCTGAATCAAATTTGGTAAGTAGACAGTTGACAACCTGGAATAACATATAGGCTACTTTTTATCCTGGAATTCCCACGGGATCGGGATTTACGCGGGAAAAACCTCCCACGCGGAACGAAGTCGCGGGCAAAAGCTAGTACTGTATAATTTTCGTAAAAGAGGTACAATATATATATTTTAGATACTTCTAAATATGGACATTTAAAACTAGTGGTCGAAATTCAACCATAATTTATACAAATTTAAAGTTTGAATGTTAATTTATAAAATATGCTTTCTGCAACACAACATACCAGAACCATTCTGAAAAGAGCAATACAACTAAGATGGATTCCCTATGTTGGGGTCAACTTCCCATCAAGATGGATGCAGTTGAGTACCAGTGTTATACAAGGAGTGACGGTCTGATTTTGTGGTTTTCCATAATGCGGAGGACCAACAGCTTAGAGAGCTAACCAAAACAATCTTGTGAAATCTAAGAGAAGGAATCAGGAAAGAATCAGGCCTTCACTTAGGTAGATAGAATATACTTTATTGCACACCAAAATTTAAACACACCTATTTAACAATATTGCTTAATTCTATGGTACCAATGGCAGTCTTATTGCTAAAAGCGATATCTTCCAGACAACCTTTGGAAGGACTTTCAAAACTTTAATAATAAATAAATTATTTGAGACAATTTGGTTTGATATGTGAAGACGGTTTCCCATCCACATACCAACTTTGGTAAGCATTTTAAACTATGAAGATCAACTCAAATGATAGTTACTATTTAACCACTACTCCTGTCTATTAATAAATGGGCTTTTAGAGCTAAATAAACTATACACTTATTTTATCTATCTTAAGAAAAATAATGGTTTCATTTTGATACCTCCACTTGACACTATGCTAGCTAATATTTTGATATCATAGGGTCAATTGGAGGTATTGATTTGTAGTTCTTACCTCTGACAGTAGTCCTCCACCACAACCAACATCCAATATTTTTTTGCCTTTGAGTGGGTACAATTCCTTTCGAGCAGTGGATATCAGACCATCTCTGACAAAAGGGACTCTGTGAATACAAACCCACCCCAGACCCATTTGAATTTGTCGATTTCCTTATAGTTACTTCACATTCTATTTAACTGAGATTTTTTAAGTAAAATGAGATTGGTAGTTATTAATCCAGTTTTCACGTTCTGGGCGAACGTACCTTATCATATTCATTCTGTGCAGCGTTGCCAATTTTCCATTAGGATCCCACCACTCATTCAATTGTTTTGAAAAGAACTCCACATCAGCAGAATCGACAGTGGAAGGAGACTCTGTTGTAACAACGCCACTTGTGGTCGTCTGTGTAGTATTTTCTTTATTTTTCAGGAATCGCGAAGAAACTAGAAAGCCCCGTTGAGGCAATTTTGATGTAGTATTTCTGTAATGTTAGTAAATTTTCAATGAACAACAATCAATACAAACTTTTACAGTACCAATTCAAAAGAGCTACATCTCCGGGATTAATACATACACAGCCTTTTCTAATACATATCTAGTTAATTTCGAAGACCACATTTTTGTGCTTTTAAATGATTTGTAAATAAACACCGGATTCAATTTTCGATTCTTTGACAATTTGACATTAGTGACAAAACCATAACCTCTAATATTTTATACCGAGCGGTGTTGTCTAATGTCTAAGAGCAAGCGAACAATTCGACTAAAGGTAAAAATTAAATCACAATTTTTTTTTATTACGCAAAAAATGTGCTAACAAACATGTTTTCACTGTAGAGTACAAACTATATCTATTACTGTGATAATGCTACGTACGAATATAAAGGCGGTGCGCCAGGTGCGGAAAACATTGTTCAAGTTTTCTCAAATTGGTCTTTCCATTTCAAACTGATAATATCAGTTCAGTCTAGATTTATTTTTGATTGTTGTAATATAATAGAGTCCAAACCTAGATAGGTTTGGCTTTATATAGTTAGGAATCTAATTGGTACATGGGACATGGCAGAGGCGAATCGTGAATTTGTGGGGCCTTGAGCTGAAACTGCTCGGGGGCCCCTTAAATATTCAAATAATTTGTCATTTTGTCCAGAAACTGTTTTCTATACTATATACGCAAACAATTGACAAATGATTTAGACAGTCACTCGTTGGACTTTTTTTGTTGTATATTTGATTTAGATATATTACACACCTTGGTGAAAGAGCGCTCTGCTTCACAGCTTAGTGAAAATATAAAAAACTTTATTGACAAAAATGAGATCACTTCTTGTTTATGTCACGTGTTCATCTGAATATATTAGATCTTTACCAATGAAATTTCCGTTTTTCACGAAATAAGTTAATGTATTTTTTTTATTTGTTAATCAAAGTAATCATCCATACAATCAATGCATCTTTTTCAACGCAGTGGTAGCCTATTGATGCCCTTCTTGAAGAAATCAGCTGGACGGGAGGCAACAAATTCTTTAAAGGCATTTTGTACTGCCTCTCGGACATTGAGTTTTTTTCTGCCAAGAAGTTATCCAAATTCTGGAAAAAGTAGAAGTCTGTAGGCGCATGTCATGATTTCAAAATAATCTTGTTAAACTTCATCATTGTAGTATGTATTGAAGATTTAAAAATGGCAACACTGCCATGACGCTTAATAAAAAAAAATGGCGGAAGAGACGCTCCCATAAAGAATTGTAAAATATTCTGTAAATAGCTAACTTAAACTAAGAAACGAAGTTATTGGATTGTTGTATGAGTTGCGGTATCCATTCGCATGTAATGTAAACGGACAACCTTGAATAAACAAGTTATTGGAGATAACATGGTTTTCTTTACACGCAAGATCTAGTGAGTTACGGATGGCGCAAAACTTCCAACCCCAGCTCTTTTAACTTGTAGACCGTCTGCTGTGTAAAATGTTCAAATGCGTTTTAAAATAAAGTTAATTTAAATTTAAGCCAAAAAAAGATTATTATTTGAAATGGCCAGTACGGCAAAATAGCAATGTCATAGGTAAAGCCCTGTTATTAATATCAAATATTTAAAAATGATTCATAACTAGCAGTCGCGCCGGACTTTTTTCTCGTAAATATTATCTCGTTAAAAACATAACCTTCGTTCTGATGCAGTCGGGTAAAAAGCCTGTTACCGTCCTCAAGCTTCTAAATACTTCCATATCAAATTTTATCTTAATCCACTCAGTACTTTCGAAGAATAGCGCGTTCAAACAAATATTTATTATTATAAGTAAGATAATTCTCTTATTTTCAAGGCTCAAGTCCGCTATTTATAATTTTAAATTATCACTTAATAGCACACTAAATACCCATACCTACTTGTTGGGGTATGTATGTATGTAATTGCGTGGCAGCCAAGGAAAAACTGGATTCTATTTACACTTTATTTCAAGATTACATTTTTGCATGTCGTCGGAACTGCGGTGGCAGAAAAAGGAACAGAGACATTCATATATATTCATTTATTATATTCATTATTTATTATTATACATATTATTATATATATTATTATATTCATTCATATAGACTGTCATATATAAATCGATCACAGAGTATAATTAAATGCTGGACACACCATAACAGATTCCTCCCTTTTTGAAGACAATTCTTAACTTACATACTAACATTACAAATTTAATCTTTGAACAGGTTTAATAACTCTGCTGCTCTTACGTATGGCAACAGCAGATGAATTAGTACTAGGTACAACCTCCTTAGAAGGTACACCATCAACAACAGTAGCACTAGGATTATTTTGAATGGACAAATCAGGTGTAACATTTGGTATATTATTATTATTATTACTTGATGTAGAAATTAAATCATTAACATCAGACGAAACACAAGTACTTGCTTGCGGAAGTAAGTCAGGGGAAGTTAACGTATCCGCAGCAATTGGCACAGAATCCTCCTCATTTTGAAGCTCTATTCTGTCGCCCACTCTTTTTACTTGGTCAATATGTCTCTTCCAAACCAGACCATTATCCATTTTTATAAGATAATGCAGTTTGCCTAACTGTTTTTGAATAATTCCAAATTTCCACTTCTCAGAACCCATACAGTTTCTGGCAATTACCCGTTCACCAACAGACAATGTTCTCACTCCACTTATTCCCTCAGAAAAAGAAGTACTATCCGGTACGAGCGAAGAAAAATTACTGACTAGTTCGGATGGAGCTTTGGATGTAGATGGATGAGGTGTAATTCTGTACATGAATAAAATTTGATTCAAAACTTGTTGCACATTACCCTTACTTGCATTACAACATTTTAGTTTATTTTTAATTGTCTGAACATAACGTTCTACCTGGCCATTAGTAGCAGGATTGTAAGGAGCAGAGCGCCTATGTAGAATGCTATGTTTTTTAAAAACTCCTGTAATTTATAATTTGTGAACTGAGGACCATTGTCACTCGTTAAAATCGTAGGATAACCAAAAGTAGTGAATATTTTCTCTAAAGTATCAATAGTATTCTCAGTAGTAATCCGATCAAGCATGTACACTTCAGGCCACTTTGAAAAAGCATCTACCAATATTAAGAAATAAGTTCCCATGAACTTACCAGCAAAATCAATGTGGACCCGTTCAAAAGGTTTTGAAGGATATTCCCAACAATGCTTTTTAGAAACTGAAATTGGATTTCTTAGTTGTAAACAACATTGTACACAGTTTGCCACTAAATCACGCACATCTCTGTCAATACCAGGCCACCAGCAATAATACTTAGCTAAGGCTAACATTCTATTAATCCCAAAATGGGCAGTATGTAAATCTTTTAATATAGTGGACCTCAAGTTTGTAGGAATGACCACACGTGATCCTCTCATAATACAACCATATTGTAAAGAAAATTCAGATTGATCAATACCAAATCTATCTTGGTTTGTAATAATTCTACCAGAACGTAAACCTGTTAATAAAGGTTGCAAACTTAAATCTTGGTTAGTAGAATTGCAAATCTGATCTATGGTAATAGGTAATTTTTCAATTAATTCAATTTAGCAAACATCAACTTCTTCCCGTAATTTTGGTTCTTCCAACTCAAGTGGTAACCTTGATAATGCGTCAGCATTAGCATTTGCTTTAGGAGTTTTGTATTTAATTTCATAATTAAAACCCTGTAAATATACAGCATAATGTTGCATGGGAACTGCAGAAAGTTGAGGTAATGCTTTAGAAGGTGAAAATATTTGTAACAAAGGCTTATAGTCTGTATATAGAATGAATTTCCTACCATACAGATACTGAAAAAACTTTTTAACCCCAAAAATAATTGCATAAGCTTCCTTGTCTATCTGCGCTCATTTCCTTTGAGAACAATTCAAAGTTTGAGATGCATAGTGAATGGGACGTTCCGAACCATAGGGCATAATGTGGGAAAGAATTGCACCAACTCCGGTTGGAGAAGCATCCGTGGCCGGGATTGATACTTAAGATCAACAGCCATAATATCAGCAGTTAAAACATCAACACCGTAAGACCAACGATTCAAAATCTCCACACATTCATAATGTCAACTGCTTAGTATGTTAACAGTTCACCAGATCAAAGTTTAAAATCGCCAATACCAAAGGTAAGTCAGGTGCATAATGAGCTAACACTGTATCTGAAATTAATTGTTTTTTTAGCTTTTGGAAAACAACCTCACAATCCCTTGACCAATGCCACTTTGTATCTTTCCTCAATAATCTATGTAAAGGTTCTAAGGCATCACTCAAATTATGGAAAAATCGACCATAATAATTAATAAGTCCTAAGAAACTTTGTAACTCAGTTAGGTTTTCAGGCCTAGGTGCATCTCTAATAGCTTTAATCTTATCATTGGTCCCAGATATACCCTCCTTGCTAATAATATAACCACAATATTCAATCTTATCTTTCAAAAATTCAGACTTGTTTAAATTTACTTTCAAGCCATATTCAGCCAAACGATTCCTTCTTAGATTTCTCACCATCTCACCTGATGGTGAAACGATGATGTGGTTGAAGACTAAGCACGCTTATCTAGAAGAAACCTATTGACTCTTAACTTAAAGAGCCCTAGTATAGCTATAATAGATATTTAATACAGTCCCACTCCATAGCTATAAAATGAAATATCTCAAAGTCAAAGATTTATTTGCAAATAAATATGGTTACAACGTTCTTATAATGGTATAGTAGTAGCTTAACATATTTAATCATAATATTATGACATGCAAATTTTTGTTGATATTATTTTAATTAGTTAAATGTAAAATAAATTAGATATTAAATTAATTAAATTTGAACTGGAGGAATTCTTGTATTGTATAAAAGGGATTCTCAATCAACCATCTGCGTAAAGCCCTTTTGAAGCGGACCATAGGAAGTTCCTTAATTTGGTCTGGAACCTTGTTATAAATTTTAATGCACATAGGGTAACAACTTCGCCTGTACAGTTCCGTTTTAATTTTAGGATTAATCAACCTATTAGGAAATCTAGTTTTGAATTTGCATTTATCTCCCAGTTTTTCAAACATCTCAGGATGAGATTTGGTAAATTTACATAATTCCTCAATATAAATACCAGTTAATGTAAGTATTCTAAGTTTCTTAAACAGTGGTTTACAGGATGTGAGTGGGTCTACATTACAAATCGCACGTATACACCTCTTCTGTGCGATGAAGGCTCTTCCGAGATGCACCGAGTTTCCCCGTACTAGTATACCATAACGCAGTATTGAACCAACATATGCATGATAAGCCTGTAATGTGGCTTGTCTACTTGATAGGTTAGATAAACGCCATAGAACATAAGCAAACTTACTGAGTTTTCCACATATCATATCAATATGACCAATCCAGGAACACTTCATAAAAAGTCATACTATCTGATTGTTGTATTTGTTTATCTTTATAAGTCATGTTTAAATTAATTTTATTCCAGTTTTTGTTAAGAAATTGTACATATTTGGTTTAAACGTTTTGCGCGTATGGGTGGGATGTCCACCATGTAACAATGGCTGACCGTTCGTCTTGTAGTTCGATAATGGAACGGGCTTGATGGAATTAGAT
Source organism: Tholera decimalis (assembly GCA_943138885.2). Taxonomy (NCBI): domain Eukaryota; kingdom Metazoa; phylum Arthropoda; class Insecta; order Lepidoptera; family Noctuidae; genus Tholera; species Tholera decimalis. Next base: position 18,742,809 of record OW964563.2, on the reverse strand, counting down.
TGTGCGAGTCCATGGCACACTCCCTAAAATTTAACCGATAGAATTGCATCGTGTCGCCGATGTTCAAGTCTCTAAAGCTTTGACTCGACCAGTCCCTCGTTGCTAATGAGATGAGACGTTTGGTCGTTTCTCGAATGAGTCAAGTGCATCAAGATATTCCGATATAAAATACTGTCTCCTTTGCTAGGATTCCCAATTATTGCCAACCAGTTGAGTTTTAGCCGCGACGAACAGACCAAAAGTAAGGGTCAACGTTACCCCAAGAAGCTCGCTATGATCGCTTATCGGCTCGTTTTCACCACGGAATGATGGAGCCGGTCGGAAACGCCTGGGTCCAAGCGGCAATAAACTTAACTAAGTTAGCATCAACCCATTCGGGACAACCTTTAAGGACATATTAAGCGGCCCATCATGACTTCACGTAGACCGAATCTAAAACCCACTAGCAAGGGCGCAGGATATATATCCTTCAGCAACTGTGCTGTCGACTGCATAACCTTAAGTACCGTGCATTAAATAGCTATTGAATGTCCGTATATAGTTATTGAACGTCCATATATAGCTATGGAACGTCCGTATATGGCTATTGAACGTCCATATATAGCTATCGAACATCCATGTTTCGGGCACTCTAATAGATAGGACATGGTTTTACCAGGCAAGAGTGCCCGAGTGCGAGATTCGCAGTCGAGAGATTGTTTTCCAAACTGACTTCTGTAGGTCACGTCCGGGAGGTAGATGCTCCGAGAGCTGAACGATATTAGGCAGACGCGGAAGCAGTATTAATTCCACAACAATTTTCTTACATGGTGGAGGTTCATCTCGGATGGACCGAGTGCAGCGAAAAAATTAATAATAATGTGATTAAATTAATAATAATGTGAATAAATTAATCATAGTGAGATTAAATTAATTAAAATGTAATGAAATTTATAATTTAAAATTAATAATAATAATTTAATATTTGCATGCTGAATGGCGAAATATGGCTGAGCTGATGTATAAACACTTTCAACTTGTGTTCAGTCCCAAGCCAGCGCAACGATACTGGTATGCTGAACGGTCCACGGTACGTGGAGCTATAAACGTTGCTTACAATAAACAAAACTACACAATAGCCTCTTAGGCTTTATCAATACCTAATATGTTACCACTTACCTTCTGTGCTGGGGACGCCAAGCTTCGACCTTCCTGAGGCCACGCCCAAAGTGTGTGTATAAGTATGAAATGAGTAATTGAAAAGTGTAGTGAAAGTCAAGTGTTCATGGACGTTCACAAGGCGCCGGTCTCCAGATGGCGCGGTCCAGATAGCATCACAGCACAATCACTTTTAGCAATCTCGCGTGTCAGACAGGCTGACGACAATACGGCGATATGTTCCAAAATATCCCAGGTTTCCACTCAATTCGGGATTCTAGAGTTCAATTAATCACTGATCACGATTAATCTGTCTTTAACTGCGCGGATTGCACAGGATTTTTAATTTCAATCAATGAATCGATCTCAACAAGCAGGCAGTTAGTTTTTACAAGGAGCGGAAACGTCAAAGTGAAAAAAGTTATAGACAATAGAATAATGTTGCCATACCAAAAATATGCGGGCAGATATTCTCTTCGGACGGAACATCTACCCCCCCCCCGGACGGGCCTACCCGTCCGCTAATCAATTGGAAGTCTTGACAAGGTTGCGAATTTAACACAGCTTCAATGCGGCAAAATACCGTAGCTAGTTCCTCAAAGGTGAGAACGGTGTCTCCCAACAATCTCCGCCAGTGTCCCTTTGCCGCTTTCACCGCGGCCTCAAAAAATACCCCCCCAATGGGGGCAGGCTGGCGGGTCAAACAACCAAGTGACCCCTCGGCGGGCCAAACTATTACCAATGTCAACCTGGCTCTCATTAAGGAAGGCGTATACCTCCTTCAAATAGTTACTTGTACCCTTGTAGTTCGTACCGCAATCAGACCTAATCAAAGAAGGTAACCCACGGCGAGACACAAATCTTTCCAAAGTCGCTACAAAGGCCTCTGTCGAGAGGGAGGTTACCAGCTCCAAGTGTACTGCCTTGGTTGACAGGCAGACAAAAACACACAAACAAGCCTTAACAATCTTACTATTACGAAGGGTGGACGTCTTCACCGAAAAGGGACCAGCAAAGTCCGTTCCGACGCCAGCAAAGGGCCTCGCCTCATTGACGCGATCAGCCGGCAAAATCCAAAATTCTCGCTGCAGAATGGCCAACAGCACATTGCAACCGGCATGCGAGTTCTTAACGTGACGATCAGTCACCAACAATTGAACCAAGTGGCCCTCCTTGGGCAACAAAAGGGGGTGACGGGCCCCATAAGGAAGGCTAGAGTGCCTCAACCGTCCTCCAACACCCAAAAGACCCGTCTTATCCAAGAAGGGATTCAGCTTACTAACAGCTCCCGACAACTTAACCCTACCAGACTTCAAGACCTCGATCTCCTTCTCAAAGTGTGCAGCCTGCACAGAGCGGACCCAAAGGAGGAGTGACTCCTGTCGCTCTTGAGGAGAGAGAACTGGTGACAGGCGCTTGTCCCCTGGATTCCTAGAATTATGGCCAAAACGCCTGATCCACGAGGTAACGTTCAACAATTTGTCGAGGGAGCTGTATCGATTCAACAAAAAATCAGGATCAAACGGAGGATCCTTCGTCCCAACAGCGAACACCTTAAGTCCAGGCAAAGGATCCGACATCAAGACTGGCGTTCGAGGCCAATCGTCCTCAGGGCGAGTCAGCCTGTCCGGTCCCCACCAGAGGGGGTGAGCAATCAAGCGGGGGCCATACACCCGCGTGAGGCTACGTCGCCCGGGTTCAGGTCACCAGGCACGTGCCTCCAAATCAAAGGCGTTTCAGAACCTTGAATCTGCGACACTCGGTTCGCAACAAAGACCTCCAAAGAGTGGACGGACGTCTTCAACCAACACAAAACAATTTGACTGTCCGTCCAGGCGTAAGAAGCCCGAATGTCGACAGTTCCACCCAAAGTGCGCGCAACGTGGCTTAAGAGACGCACAAGAAGCACTGCAGGGAGTGCGGATATAAATTGGAGCCAGTCTTCCAACAGGGTTTTCCGAAGTGGCTCGTCCCAAACAAGTTCAGTTATAACAAGGGCAGGAGCACCAATTTTAGGGTAAAGACAACTCACAAGGGTGAGTTCAAACCAGGTCCTTCCCTCAACAGTGGTCACAGCCGGTTCGCCAATTCCCAAAATCTTGCCTGAAAAGTCGTTCACCTTCAGGCCAACCTGTCCCGCTAACCAAGACGACAAAAGGCAACCCTGGGCTCCCGTGTCCAAAATGGCACGGACCACAATCGAGTCACCCAAGGGTCCCCAGACCTTGACCGAGGCCGTTGGCAACAAAACCGTCTTGATCGGGGGGGGGGGTCCTTTAGCGGGGCAGGCGCCAATTTCTTAGCAATGCCTGGGCGGCGACCGATCGCCGCATCCAGGCTGCCCTCGTTCAAGTCGAGGCCAACAATCAAAATATTCGTCCGCGCGGTGTCCCGAGCCGCTCGCCATCACTGGAGGGGCATATCCCACCGGATGCCCGAATGGCGGAGGGCGCGACTCCAACCGGGGACGTTCCGCCAACGGAGGGGAAAGGCAGCGGCGCCGACCCGGCCACTGCTGCCTAGCAGCCAATGCGCGTTCTCCCTGACGAGGGGAGACCAAATGGCGCTCGCGGGGCTCCCGTTCAACTTGCGCGGGGGGTGGAGTGCGGCGTACAGAATTGCGGGCCTCAGCCCGGTGCTCGTCTCCGGGGTACCCCCCCCTGCGCGAACCCTCCTCAGGAGATGGTCTGCTGGAGCGGTTCGCGTTGGCGCACAAAATCTCCAAGTGGGACCCTATACAAATTCTACACGGGCGGGGGTTGGGGCAGTCCCGATGGAAGTGGGCCCCCAAACACGAGAAGCATAAACGGCGTGCGTTGACAATGCGGCGGCGGGCACTTACGTGCAAATTCAAAAAGGCCGGGCAACGCGCCATGATATGCCCCGTTGCCTTACAAAAGTCACAATGATGAGGACTCCGGGCGCCAGCAAAACGGGGGGCGGGGCGAACATCAACAGGCCCCCTAGCCCGAGGACTCCGGGCGCCAGCAAAACGGGGGGTGGGGCGAACATCAACAGGCCCCCGAGCCCTAGTCCGTCCCTGGTCTCTAGGCCGAGAATGTAGTGGGGGTGACCCCGTGGCGCCACGAGTGTTATCCGAAAACCGACACTCGTCTTCCAAACATTTGAGGAAGTCGTCAAAGGAGGGAAGATGGGTGGCACTATCCCCACCATACTTCTGCTCAAAACTTGACCTCAGCTCCGCGGGGAGCAACTGCAGCACTATGTGCACCAACAAGTAGGACCAATGTTCTACCGGTAACTCCAAGCGTCTCAAGGCGTTGGTCGCTGAGACCAACGGGTTCAGCAAGTCAGTGCGCAACGTCGACGCGCTGGCAATGGCCGGTAGTCCCAAAATCTGGCCGATGTGCACATCAGCCAGGCAGCGCTTGTTCTGATACCGTCGGGAGAGAAGTTCCAGAGCGGTCGGGTAGGAGGAATCCGTCACCGGCAAGTGCTGCACCAAGGCTCTGGCTTCGCCCTCCAGGACAGACAATAAGTAGGCCAGTTTCTGGGCAGGTCCGAGGTCCGAACGTGCATCGACAAGACTCTCAAAGAGATTTAGGAAGCCCAGCCAGTGGTCCAAGCGACCGTCAAAATGTGGCAGCTCCAGGGTGGGCAGCCTACCCAATAGTCCAGGGCCTGCAACAATGGGGGTCTGCAGCTTGGCCGCATCAGGCACCCGGCTCTTCAAAATTTCCCGAGCTCGTAGACTTATGACATCCCCCAGGTGGACAACCTGGTCATAGTCACCCAAAATCTTATCGCGGGCTGCCTGGTCCATCACCCCCAAATCCACGTCCATGATGAACTCGCAGAAGCGTGTGAGCGCAGCATCAGCTGCCTTGATCCTCTCATTCAAGCACCCATACCGAGCAAGGGTGAGCTCTTCCAATTCCAAACGCTCAACCGTTGCCGCTGCCGATGTGAACCATCTCAACTGTGAGGTCAATCCGGCAGCAGACTCCCTGACTGCCCTTAATGAGGCCATTGCAACAATCAAATATTATACCAGTAGGTTAAAATTCACTAAACAAACAACCAATGACTTGTTAGCCAACCGAGCAATTTCACCAAAATAAAACTTAAATTCAATTATTTCAAGTCCAAATCCGACCCTGTACTTATTCCAAGTATGAATCTAGCTTGGTACAGATGGCTAGTTACAGAATAAATAACAATTTAATGTATATATTGTGCAGGATCAACACCAATTAAATACAACAATTGACTGTATAATATTGAGCCGGACAATCTCTAACGCACAATCCAATAAATACTATAAGCAACAAGTCAATCCACACATTCAAGTCTTGTTATGTTAACAAATGTGTGATTAATATTTAGATAAACTTTTAAATTCAGATCAGTGACATTCAATCATTAATTACAACAAATATACCAAACAACTTTTACAACAAATATACCAAATTATGTACCAAAATACAACCTAATAATTCCTAATTTCACAAATAAATCTCACTTGTCAATACAACAACAGGGGCTACAGTACAAATTACAACTTTGAGAGCCCGGCTGACAAGACAATATATTCAAAACTTATTACGTTATAAGTTATGTTAAGTAATTAAACTAAAGTTATTTTCAACAATGTTCAAAACTTCCAATTTACTATGTGGATTTTATATTATAAAAACCACGCTCTGCTACCAATATTGTTCAGTCCCAAGCCAGCGCAACGATACTGGTATGCTGAACGGTCCACGGTACGTGGAGCTATAAACGTTGCTTACAATAAACAAAACTACACAATAGCCTCTTAGGCTTTATCAATACCTAATATGTTACCACTTACCTTCTGTGCTGGGGACGCCAAGCTTCGACCTTCCTGAGGCCACGCCCAAAGTGTGTGTATAAGTATGAAATGAGTAATTGAAAAGTGTAGTGAAAGTCAAGTGTTCATGGACGTTCACAAGGCGCCGGTCTCCAGATGGCGCGGTCCAGATAGCATCACAGCACAATCACTTTTAGCAATCTCGCGTGTCAGACAGGCTGACGACAATACGGCGATATGTTCCAAAATATCCCAGGTTTCCACTCAATTCGGGATTCTAGAGTTCAATTAATCACTGATCACGATTAATCTGTCTTTAACTGCGCGGATTGCACAGGATTTTTAATTTCAATCAATGAATCGATCTCAACAAGCAGGCAGTTAGTTTTTACAAGGAGCGGAAACGTCAAAGTGAAAAAAGTTATAGACAATAGAATAATGTTGCCATACCAAAAATATGCGGGCAGATATTCTCTTCGGACGGAACAACTTCTATATGTACTACCCATATTTGCAATATAAAATTATATATACTATTCTATTCTATTCCTATCCAAACATACTAAGCAGTTCGGCAATACAACACTCATTTGGGAGGTTTGGCTCTTGCGCACATGCTGATGGCGCTTTACCGTGGGGAAATGTGAGCCCATAGACATAGCTCTGTTCTCGCAAATGGTGGGCTTAAAATGTCCGAAACCTAGGAAGACTTCAGATACGCTATATATTTGGGAAGTGTGTATTTTTGTGTCGGAATGAGCATAAAAAAAACGGGTAAGTGCGTGTCAGGCCACGCGCAGTGTATGGTTCCGTAGTGTTTATATGATAAAAAAAACAACTTCCAAAAACACTACAATGTGAAAAATAACTTTAATTTCGGAAGTCGGTGTCAAAAAACTAAAATACAGATCCAAAGACACCATCTTCTGAAATTAATGTTATTTTTCAGATTCTTTTTTGTTAAAAAGTTTTTTTTTATAAAACTTATTTAAATATATGAAACTAGCGCGATACAACTAACGCTTAGCGATATCTATCGACATTTCTATGGAATTGTTCGAAATTTTCGAGTCAAATACAATTGGTCGACTATTACTCGTAAACTTGTAAAGCCCACTTATGTGTGATAGTTTTCCTTTAAACTTCGTTATATATAGGTACTACTGCCGTGACATTTGAATTTCTAACTACAACCGTTTAGTTGGTAGAGGGGGTGGACACTTGACTCTAACGAAAATTGGTACTTTAAAGCTTGATAAGTCACGAACAGTTTACTTAATCAAAAAAACGGTCTTCGCAAACTCCTAATATTTTTGAATGACCTATCCAACGATATCCCACACTATGGGAAGGACGAAAAAAAAATTGTCATCCCAGTTTACATGTAGGGGAGGTACCCTAAATAATTATTTTATTTTTATTTTATTTTTCCACTTTTTCGGCGTCATTAACGTGTATAGTATATAATAATAATAATAATAAGCCTTCTTTATTTCATATCTTCCTTAATTTTACAATTCAAATCCAAATGTTGTTAGTATTGTTAGTAATTTCACTAAAATTATTTATTGTTAGTACAGTTAGCTTTTTTTTTTTTCTTTTTGTGATATGAATCTCGTTTGAGTAAAGGCCTCCTCCAGCTGCTTCCATAATTCTTTGTCTTCGCTTATGCTCATCCAGTCTTTTCCTGCGATGTCAACTATATCATCAGCCCACCGTTTGTTGGGTCTTCCAACTTTTCTTTGTCCAAGTATTGGTCCTCGCCAGCGAGTACTCCGTTTAGTCCATCTGTTGTCTGTGTAACGTGACACGTGTCCTGCCCATTTCCATTTTAACCTTAGAGCTTTTGTAAGTGCATCTGTCACTTTTGTTTTTTCTCGTATTTTGACATTCTTGATCTTCTGTGTTTTGTGGATCTTTAGGATGCTCCTTTCCATGGCTCGTTGTGTTACATTTATTTTCTGTTTTATATTGTTTGTGTAAGTCCATGTTTGGCAACCGTATAGTAAACTAGGCAAGAGACAGGTATCCATAACAGTTTTCTTTAAATGCATACTGTATTTTCCTTTTAGAATTTCCTTTAGCAACCAAAACTTGTTCCATGTGATGTTTTTTCTTCTGTCTACTTCATCATTGTTGTTGGTTTTTATAAAAGAGATTTGTTTACCCAAGTAGATGTATTTATTCACATATTCTATGTTGTTTCCTTTTATGTTGATGGGTATGTTGTAGCTGTTAGTCATTATCTTAGTCTTGCTTGCGTTCATTTCCAAGCCCACTTTTGAGCTTTCTTGGTCAAGTGAGTAGAGCATATTCTTGAGTTCTTCAGCTGTTTCAGCAAATATGGCTATGTCATCTGCGAACCTAAGATGATTCAGACGATGCCCATCGATATTAATGCCATAATTTGTCCATTTTAGACTTTTGAATATATTTTCCAGAACAGCAATGAAAAGTTTCGGTGACAAGGGATCGCCTTGCCTGACTCCTCTTTCTATTTTAATTGGGTCGCCTCTCCTTTCAAGTTTAACAGTGCTTATAGAATTTGTGTATATGTATTTTATGATATTTATGTATTTATCATCTATATTTGCAGCTTTCAGTGCTTTCCAGATTGAGGTGTGGCTAATACTGTCAAAGGCTTTGCTGTAGTCGACAAAGGCGATATAAAGATGTTTGTTGAACTCGTTGTACTTTTCTATTAGTTGTTCTACTGTGTGTATATGGTCAGTTGTGCTAAATCCTGAGCGAAAGCCTGCTTGTTCTACTGGCTGGAACTTTTCAATATTACCCGATATTCTGCTTAGTATGATAGATGTAAAAAGTTTATATAGGCTGGCCAGTAGACTGATTGGTCTGTAGTTGCCTATGTCTAACGGGTTCCCTTTTTTATAAAGTAGTATTATGTCTGATGTACACCATTGTTTCGGTACCATTTCGGTGTTTAATATCATATTAAAAAGTTGTGTCAAGTGGTAAACTAGGATGGGGGCACCTAATTTTATGACTTCGTTCGTTAGCCCATCTGGCCCAGGACTTTTTTCGTTTTTAAGTGTCTTTATGTGTGTGTATACTTCTACTTCTTGTATCGGTTCGACTGGATTTGCTCTTGGTTGGTTGCAGCTTTGCTCGTATAGTTCATTATTATCATCTTCTCTCTGTTTGTATAGTTCTTTATAAAATTTAGTGGCATGGCTTATAACATCTTTCCTGGTCTTCGTTTCTTCAGAGTTATTTTTCAGTTTTTGTATCCATTTCTTGTGATGTGACAATTCCTTGTAGGCTCTTTTAGTGCTTCTAAAGTTATTTAGATTTCGTGATATTACTTGTTCACGGTGTTTACTATAGTCAGATTTGATTGATTTGTTGGTTAATTTGAAGAGTTTAGCAAGTTCATTTTTCATTTCTGTACTTTTATTTTTTGTATGTATTAATTCTGTTCGTTTTTTTATTAGGTGTTTAGTATGTTCGCTAAGTATTGAATGTTGTTTTTTAGGAATATTATTGTAATTTTTTAAACTGGATAGTATGTTTTCTTCAAGCAAATCATAGTAGGTTTGAACATTCTCAGGTGTGGTAGTTATGTTATTTTCAATGTTATACTTCAGACAGTTGTTGTACTTTTTAACTTCATCATCTGTTCTTGGGTTTTTTGGAATTATTTTAAAGTTTTTCCTGTTTTTCTTTGGTTGATGTAAGATGAATGTTGCCCGTACTAATCTGTGATCTGAAGCGAATTTGACTTGGTTTAGGACTTCAATGTTGTTTACCATGTATGGTTTATTTGTCATTATATAATCTATTTCATTTTTGATTTTCTGGTTAGGTGATATCCAGGTCCATCTTTTTGTCGCTTTTTTCTTGAAGAATGTGTTAATTATTGATAATTTATGTTCCAGAGCATAGTCTATTAGTCTTTCACCCCTTTTGTTACGTTCTTCATAACCGTAACTACCCATGCACAAACTTTCTACTGTCTTGGGCCACCCTATTTTTGCGTTAAAGTCGCCCATAACTATTAGTTTATCATCAGCTAGAGAGTGTGCTTTCTCCATATCGTTGTAATCGTGTATAGTATACTCATGCCAAATTACAAATTTGTAGTACCAATAGTTTTTAAGCTAAACCGCGGACAGACAGACAGACAGACGGACATGGCGAAACTATAAGGGTTCCTTGTTGACTACGGAACCCTAAAAACGTATTGAATGGTAAACGTATGTTTCTCTTTCACACAAAACATATTTTTCTAGTAGTCCTTTTCTCTCTCTATAGAGTTAGTTAGTAGTCAAGTTCTTCTGGTCATCGATCCATCGTTATGAAGGCCTAGTCTCTCCCTAGTGGGAACATGTGAAGATAGTAAAACTGGTCGAATCGCAAACTGGACTTCCCTGAAGACAAATGTGCAAGCAGTGTGTGATTTTTCGTTCAAATCTGGCGCAGCCGGACTGGTTAAAGTGCTTCCAGCTTACAGTAATTTGCAGCCAAATAGGATTACCTTAAATAGTATCGTATTCCTGCAATTAAAGCCGCTAGGCTATTGAACGTCCGTATAAAGCTATAAGACGCCCGTATATAGCTATCAATAAAATAAAATGAGGTTTAGATCTTGCGCACGTACTGATTGCGTTTTGTCGTGCGAAAGTATGAGATAGATGGTACATACCTCTATTCTTCCAAAATTGCATTTATCGACGCGAAAGTAAATGTCCGAAGCTTATGAGGATTATAGATGCACTATAGGAAGAAGTCTCATAACTGTGGTTTGGAAAGTGGGGAAGTAAGTCTGAGTAACTATGTGTTACTAATAATATTAAAAATTTTAACTGTTTTTCAGAGTTAGAGTTAGTGGTCATTAAAGGAAGGAAGCTGCAATAATGTTTATTTATAATTAAAAGTTAATTTTATGTTCCTTCTTTTAATATTGCTGATTGAAAATGTGTCACACATAAATCCAATATATTAAAATACAAATCAGAAACTCTGTCAAGCATGAGGTGAGCGAGCTGGCAACGTCGCAAGTGCGGACGCCAAATACGCAGATTTGCAGTCAGAAAGTTCCCGAGATATACGACTGTGAATATACGCGCTACAGCAGCGCCTCGCCTGCGCTGAGATTTCTTCGGGAACGTTTTACTATATTTTTGCAGCCATTTATCAAACTTTTTCGCTTCTACCGATTTTTGTCCTACGGCTAACCAGGACCAATAGGACCTAAGTGCCACCGACCAAAAAAGTGGCGTCCGGTATGCGGACGCCACTTTTTGGTGGTTATAACCGGTGGGCGTACCTACTGCCTGTACATGTATAGTCAATCTTTCGAGAACTCTTCAGATATTTATTTGTCTCATTTGCAATAAACGGATGAATATATTATATCTACATAGTACCCATGAGATAAGAAGGTGAGTGTATTCTTGTTCGGATCGCTTGGACGGGCAAAAGATGGTATTGCATTACATTAGTAGTTATTAAGTACTTAAGCCTAGAAACCCAGGCAGAAATGATACGGTCAACTGTCCACCTGTTCGTCCATTTATTAGCTTATCAACGGTGTCTGGTCAGGAATCGGCCCAGAATCCAAAACTAAGCTAGTTATCCAGCTAAGTACCTATTCGTCCACTCTTGATAAACGAAACTGTGTATTGGTGAGAAGTGCGTTTAGCTTGTGCACTAATCGAAATTTCCTACAGGTGTGTAGAATAAAAAGAACATGTATATATGAACCATAACGTGAGGCGCTCGTGGTTAAATAATAACAGCTAAATCTTCAGTGTTAAGCAACGCGTAGTGACGCCGGTCTGTGGGTGGGTCTTAAAGTTTTAACAAATCGAGATACCTCTGTGCTGCGTTGGTCCCGCCTGCCATTTGTATATCATTGACAGTCGTTACAGGTAGTCAGAAGCCACAAAATCTGAAATTGGTCTTGCGAAGGGGTATCGTGATACTCAGTTACTGGGTTATGGAGGATAGATAGGCAGATGCTCCATGTAAAACACTAGGTACTCAGCTGCATCCGGTTCCATCTAAAGCCGACCTGAATATAGTAAGGAAAAGGCTAGGCAGATGATGATGATATGAACGATATCAATCATAGTTCTTTTCTTGAAAATCCAATGTTGATGCGATTCAATAAAGTTAAGGCGACCTTAGTAACCTGCTGTCAGTCGAAAATTCTCCACAAGACTTCGCTCCGCTCAATCTTTGCTGATATCATCCTTTTTGCTGATATTTTATGCTGAAGTCTCTCCAAAGCAATCCAAGATCCGATTTCCATTCTTAATATAATTGTTTTAAATTAGGACAAAACTGTGGTGGTGCGATAGGCGCTTGACTTTTTTAGGGTTCCGAAAGAAAAAATAAAAAACGGTGCCTTTGTAGGATCAGTCGTGTGTCTGTCTATCCGTTTGCCACAGCCAATTTGCCCCGAAACAACTGGACCAAATGAGTTGAAATTTGGTACTCATATGCTTTTTTTATGCAAAATACCTGATTCTTTCTAAAACCTGATCTTGCGAATTTAAATGCTAAAATTATCAAGGTTACATATACACGCATTTCTAGTTTTTGTTTTTGTTTATACAACGTGTAACGAAAAGGTTATATACATACCAAGGGCACGGCTTCTTTGAATGATATCAAACGATATTGGAAGGATTTCAACTCAAAATAAAATACTCTAAAAATTGATACCAAATTTTCGGTTTCGTAAGTTTCTTAAATTGTGAAATCATAACAATCGTGTCACCGCACTACGTAGGTCAATAACTTTCCACGTTACTTGCAAATATCACGATAAATCTCTTCCGTAATTCTGTGCGCCTAGTACTGTAGTAGCCTAGCGTAAAGGCGGTTTTCTTTTGTCGGCGCGAGAAAGGAGATAGGATTAAAAAACCCTTCCAGTATCGTTTGATATCACTCAAAGAAGCCGTGCCCTTGGTATGTATATACCCTTTCCGTTACACGTTGTATATACCTACCATTAGAAACTAATCTTACAATAATAAGTAGGTAATGGTGATTCATGTGGCTAAATAATAACAGCCTCACAGCACAGGACGATCTTAAGGTTATGCAATGCTTGCCGAGATCGATCTATGGATGAGTGTGACCATCTTAAAATATCTAGATTACTTCATGGCTCGGAAAGCATATAAACTGTTGGTCCTGGCTGTCATTTAAACATCTTTGACAGTCGTTGGTAGTAGACAGTGACAGTAGTGTGGCTTTTGTTAGCCACATAATCTGACACTGGTCTTGCCAAGAAGTTTCGTGTTACCCAGGTACTGGTTGTGGAGGTCAGCTAAGCAGTACCTTTATGTAAAACACTAGTAATCAGCTGTCTCCGGTGGGGCAGGAAGCCGACTCCAATGTAGTTAGGAAAAGGAAATAATCTTTTGAATTAGGAACTAATTAAAAAAACCGTATCGTGTAGATTAACAAATGAAAGGGCTTGTTGTAAGGGATCCCAAATTATTGTAGGTAGGTAGTTTTACAATAGATAGTTTTGAAGTTATTCTGGAGAGATGAAGATAATTGATAATTGTTCGGAGAGAAATAAAAATACAGACCAAGAAGTTCTTTCTTTAAATATTACAGAAAACCTGTATGAAGTCAATGGTTTTAAAAGAAAACGGTAAATCCGTTGATTGCAGTGTTATGCGAATAAACTTAAATTTTCCGTTGGTAAGCATATTTTTCATACATTAAGTATGGTAGAATATGTTATTCCTTTACAGTATTCAATTTGTAGATGATTTGATTTGGTTAATAAGTTTGTGCAGAATCCTCAGTGCACGAGTCCAACTCGCACTTGACTAGGTTTTACCATTTTTAGGGTTCCGTAGTCAACAAGGAACCCTTATAGTTTCGCCATGTCCGTCTGTCTGCCTGTCTGTCCGCGGTTTAGCTCAAAAACTATTGGTACTAGAAAGTTGTAATTTGGCATGAGTATACACGGTAATAACGCCGAAAAAGTGGTAAAATAAAATTTTGAAAAAAACAATTGTTTAGGGTACCTCCCCTACATGTAAAGTGGGATGATAATTTTTTTTCGTCTTTCCCATAGTGTGGGATATGGGAAGACCGTTTTTTGATTAAGTAAACCGTTCGTGACTTATCAAGCTTTAAAGTACCAATTTTCGTTAGAGTCAAGTGTCCTCCCCCGTCTACTAAACAACTAAACTCAACTAAACGGTTGTAGTTAGAAATTCATATGTTACGGCAGTAGTACCTATATATAACGAAGTTTAAAGGAAAACTATCATACATAAGTGGGCTTTACAAGTTTACGAGTAATAGTCGACCAATAGGGTAGTTTCCTGTGTTACAAAATAATTATTTTATTTCGTCCATTAGGTAGATTTTCAAAAAAATATTGGTCATGTATTTTTTGCTTTTTCAAGTCAAGAAAAATTCACAAAGATGGAAAGCTTCCAAGAACAGAAGTGGGGGCTGCTGACGTCACACTTTGCTAAGAATTATACCGAGGTGTGACGTCACGCGAAATTTCCACTCACTGTATCGTCTTAATTAATATCCAGAAATTTAAGGAATGCTTACGAAACGTGTCATGGTCGGAGGTCTATGGTGAGAAAGACTTAAATATAGCATTCAATACTTTTCACGAATTGTTAGGCTTGTTCTATAATTTATGTTTCCCAAATATAAAGGTGAAAGTAAATGCTAATAGTACAAAGAAACAGAACTGGATAACCAAAGGTCTAAAACAAAGTTGCAAACAAAAAGATCTCTGCGCTATCAATATTATAAGAGCAAAAATTTACGAAATAAAACTAAATATTTACAATATTCAAAGATCTTACAGAAATGCGTTTACATTTCAAAAAAGAAAGCAAACATCAAATATATAAACAATAGTGAAAACAAATGTAAAGCTGTCTGGAGAGTAATAAAGGATGAAATCGGGAACAATAACGATAGGGACAACATAGAAAATATTCTACTTGATAACACGGTACTTTCAGATCCTGTAGAAATAGCAACAGCTTTCAATAACCACTATACTAATATGGCACAATCTTCGAGTAAAGGAGCAAAAATAAACAGTAACGAATGTTCAATAGTCCATTCGATGTTCCTCAAACCTGTGTCCAAAAACGAAGTTAGAGCAGAGATTATGTCACTGAATAACACAAACTCCGAAGGTTATGACGAAATTAACACTAAAATCATTAAAGCATGTACTAATGAACTAATTGAAATTTTGACATATTTAATTAATTTATCATTCTCACTTGGCATTTTTCCTGAAGCACTAAAGCTGTCAATTGTTAAACCGCTTTATAAAACCGGTGAAAAATCAGACGTTATCAACTATCGCCCAATAACTTTGATACCTATTCTATCTAAAATCTTCGAAAAGTGTATGTATAAAAGACTGATTGAATTTTGTAATAAATTTAACATTATTAGGAAAGAACAGTTAAAAAAATAATAATAGTACATAAAACTAACATAAAAATAGTATTAACGAATATTAACCAGAACTATCTTACCACAGGGTTGTTCTTCGACCTATCTAAGGCCTTTGATCTAGTCTCTCATGACATGTTATTACAGAAATTGGAGGCAACTGGGATTAGAGGCATTACCCTTCAATGGTTAACATCATATCTAAGTAATAGACAACAACGCGTTACTATTACTAAAAAGGATACAAGAAATAATATGACATCTCACTATTCTGCATTCAAATTCAATAAACAAGGTGTCCCACAAGGAAGTATATTAGGACCCATTTTATCCTAATGTACATAAATTCTATCACTACTATAACTAATCATAAATGTATACTATTCGCTGATGATATTTCTATTATTGTGACATCTGATAAAAAAAGTAATACAATTAAAGACCACGAGACAGAAATTAATAATATTATTGAAAGACTGATTTAATGGCTTAAGGAAAATAACTTATCCATAAATCTAAAAAAGTCCGTTTGTATACAATTTAATAAATCAAATAATGCAAAACATAATATTAAAATGAATATACATAAAATTCACGAAGTAACGCAAACGAAGTTTTTAGGAGTAACCTTAGATCAAGACATCAACTGGAAAGCACATGTTGATACAGTATCCAAACGAATTAATAAGTTTGTATATGCACTGAAACAGATTAGGAAAATAACAAACATTAAAACGTCTATAACAACATATCATGCATATGTTGAATCAGTGCTACGCTATGGCTTAATTATGTGGGGAAACAGCACTGATCAAAATAGAGCATTTGTCTCACAAAAGAGATGCATAAGGGCATTATGTGGCCTTAAGCCCGACGAATCTTGCAGGCCGATGTTTAAAAAACTTGATTTGTTACCACTACCGTCCCTTTATATTTTTGAATTTTGTTTATTTGTGTGGAGGCATAGGGAATTGTTTGCGAAAGCAAGCGAGGTGTATTCTCGCAGCAGGCGCGACCCCTACAGGCTCGTGTTAGATGTCCTTCCAAGGCTTGCGAAATATAATAAAAGCTGTATGTTTATGTGTGTCCAGGTTTACAATAGAATACCAAATGAATTAAAAACATTAAATACAAGAATGTTCAAAAATAAATTATACAAATGGCTCTCTGCTAATAGTTTTTACAGTGTTAAGGAGTTCCTGGAACATAAAATCGCATGATGAGTGATAGTTTCATTATGCATGTATTTGCACGCTTATATCTATTAAGCAAAACATGTTTGTACACATTATTAACATTACCATGTTTTTAGCAAATAAATTATTATGATTATGATGATTAATATTTCAATTACGTGAAAAAATAAAAAATACGTGTCTAATGTTTTTTGTTAAACTACGCGACGGACTAAATAAAATATTTTAGGAAACTACCCTATTGTAATTGACTCGAAAATTTGGAACAACTCCATAGAAATGTCGATAGATGGCGCTAAGCGTCAGTTGTATTGCGCTAGTTTCATATTTAAATAAGTATTATAAAAAAAAACTATTTAACATAAAAAAACCGACTTCCAAAAAAACACTAGGTACAATGTGAAAAATAACTTTAATTTCAAAAGATGGTGTCTTTGGATCTGTATTTTAGTTTTTTGCCACCGACTTCCGAAATTAAAGTTATTTTTCATATTGTAGTGTTTTTTTGGAAGTCGGTTTTTTTTGTTAAAAAGTTTTTATTTCTCGTTTTTTAGTGGGTCTGTTTATAATTTATCTAAGTTACAATAGCCTAATGTCAACTTGCTCATCGCCTTTTACAAAATATTGCTTTTCCCGATGCAGTGGCGTTAATTGTTGAGGAGTTCTCCTGGTATTTTACCATCAGCTCCATTTCACAATTCGCATTGTGACGACCATAAATTGCTTAGCAACCATTTTAAAGTAATCGAATCGCAACCCGTGAAATACTTATTATTAATATGTTTTTATTTATTTATTATTTTGCTATATAATATCAAACACAAAGCTCCCCCAGCAAACTACTTCCTCAATTTTATTTTTTGTGACGATTGAGTAGTGTAGCTCTGTGTCCTGTATTTAAATTCAAAACAACGGCTATGACAAGTTTTATACAAATCTCTAAAAAAAATTAAAACTTTCAGTGCATAATTGTCGGATCAGGTGAGGATTTGTATAGGAAGTCAAATTAGTTAGGTAGTCATGTTTGGCTTTTAGTTAGAGCATGGTACGAAACGATCAGTCAGCGAATACGACACGTACGTGGCTGTTATATTTGTTTTTTAATTTAGTGTTTTTTTAAGTTTATGAAAACATTCGTGTTTAGCTTCAGTTTTTAGCCAGTTACTTTGTATGAGTGTTGTGGTATGAAATTGAATATAATGTTAGTTTCCAAAAACAATTCGACATACTTAGAATTCATTCTTTTATTTTTAAATAAATACAATAGAAAATAAATGTACTAAGTAGGTAAATAATTAACAATTAATGTGATGATTCAACATAAAACAATAGTCTTATAAATAAAATCTTAAAAATACCTATTTGTTCAGATTTTGACAAGCCAAGGATAGCTAGCTAGAATGAACATGATGACTTTGTTGGAGATTTCATAGACAAATCAGTTGTTAATTATTTCGTATACACTGAATACTTCAACCATGCATCTATACGTGCTAACGAAACACGTCTATATTGCTGAAGCCTCCTTGGTCATGGAACTCTTTGGAATGGATATTTAGTCCGAGGCGTTAAGGAACCTTTCGAATGTTTCGTTGTACTGTCCAGTGGGGTCCTCTTTCTTAACCAGCTTTTGCCAGAGGTCTGGAGTTTTTGTCTGGAAGCCCTTGACTACAACGCGGATCAGATGACGCTGCTTCGGAGAGCATTTGCCGCATCCAGATTTAAGAGCATCGGGTATGGTTTCTGTAAATTATTATAAAATTTTACATATTTGGGCATACAAAATGTTGACTTTGCTAATGCATTAATATGCTTTATAGTGTGTTTTTACTTTAATTAAAAAAACTGAGTCTCTGAGTGTATTTCGGTGGTGACACTAATCGCCCCCGACTTTCTCTTTTTGGGATTCCGTTCCATTGTTAAAGGAACTCCCTTTTGGTATGTCTGTGTATGGTATTCTTACAATTTTAATTTTCATGTAGGTAACTACCTACAGACCAGCAGTAGATAGTAGTATCGCAATGAACACTGCTATCTTGAATACTTATTATATGTTGATAAACAATTCGGTTGGCAACAGGGTTGGTGCAGTGTGTAATTTATTGGTTGCTGCCCTGAGTGTCGCGGCCTCGATTCTCAGACGGGTCAAGTGATATTGTGATCTACATGAACAGAACCCTCGTTGGGTACTGACAACATGCTCTTTGCCGATTTCTTTAGAGATCTTTTCATCAAAATAATTT
Organism: Tholera decimalis; assembly: GCA_943138885.2. Taxonomy (NCBI): domain Eukaryota; kingdom Metazoa; phylum Arthropoda; class Insecta; order Lepidoptera; family Noctuidae; genus Tholera; species Tholera decimalis. Next base: position 18,724,003 of record OW964563.2, on the reverse strand, counting down.
CGTAAAGAAAACATTTTAGTTACTCACTTTTGAAGTCAGATCCTTCAGGGGTGCAAGGCCCGGTGCTGAGGAAGCAGTGACCGTAGGCCTTCAGCAGACGAACGTTTTCCACCAGGGATTCGACGTCAAAGTCGTCGTACCGGGTGCTGTATGTCGCCTCGGGTCTGGCGCACACAGCCGCGATCAATAAGCACAGCACTAGTATGGTCTTCATGGTTCACTGGAATGGTAAGAAAAATAATATTTCTTATTCTTGACAGTCTTGCGGTTGAGCACAATCTCACCTAATGGTAAGCGATGATGTTGTCGAAGATAAAGCATGCTTATCTTAAAGACACTCTTGACTTAAAGATCATACGCAAGAAAACAGCTTCACTTCTGAGAAGAGTGAGGGACAGTAGCAACAGCATCCTCAGAACGCTGAGTGAGGGTACTAACACTAGATAATAAGCTATTAGGTACCTATAAGTTACTAACATTTTATAGATTGAAATAAAAAGATTTGTTGATTTATTCAAAAATCCCCAGTGTATACCTAACTGAAAACAAAGATTCCGGACTTTGACTTTAACTAAACGCGCAATTAACTTGAAAAGGAGCACTGTTTTACTCTAAAAGTCTAAGTCCATTTAGGGTAAAACAGGTGCTTCTTTAAAAATTCTTTAGAAGCATATGTATAGACCTATGCTTCTAAAGAATTTAGAGCACTAAAATATCATGATGACGGCGAAAGGTTTGTCCACATTCTTGGCCTAGGTTTGGCCACATCCATTTTGGTAACAATCTACCTATTTTTAATTTTTATGGTCCCTACAAGTGTCGTTAGGTCCAATGTGTAAAATATTGTTGCGAGGTAAAAATAATAGGGAATTGAGTGTTTAATACAGGTAGAATAGCTACAAATAAAATATATGGTTTTAGTTACTCATTACTTCTTAGCTTTTCTAACTATGTTTGGGTTATACGTTTTTAAGCTAACATAGTCACTAACGTTAGAACTTAAAACGGAATATTTTCCGATATTTCGGCACTGTTGCAAGCGCCAAGATCACGGATGAACTGAAGTAATTGCGGGTGGAAGTTGTGAAGTGCAGACAAATCAGAAGTTAGTTTATGAGAAGACAAATGTGTAAAAACCGAAAAAGTTCCGTAGAAAGTTCGCGAGTCGACACAGTGAGTTTTGTGTGTCGGGAACAGAATCGAGTGTTTAGTGATACATGTGACAGCGGTAGCGGTGTCGCTAACAGAAAACGAACAAGAAAGAGGGTAGACCGATTTGTCTGCTCATAAACTTCCAACCGCAATTACTTCAGTTCATCCGTGATCATGGCGCTTGCAACAGTGCCGAAATATCGGAAACTCAAAACAAAACACACACATGGTAAATATCCCGTTTTATGTTCGGGTTGGATACCGGTCTAATCCGATACAGCTGGGTATCATCCAATAATGAGAAATCTCAATATGTAGAAATCATCCATCCACGGAATTACCTCGGTAAGAGCTGCTTAACCTAGTTTATTACTCACTAGCTCCTAGACTCACCATTAGTTAATATTGCAAGGTCAGTTTCTAACGGAGATATATAAACAAAAAGAAATGCAAAGTATGCGAGCTGAGTAAGAATAAATATCTAACCTTGAAAATTTTAGCACTTAAATCCGCAATAGCCGGTTTTAGAAAAAAACTGGTCTTTTGTATTGTCAGAAGAATTATTCGAGCCTGGAACAAATGTACTCTAAATTTTAAAGTTCATTTCAGAAAGTCTAAGTTCTCTTTGGGTTATCTTATGTATAACAGGCTTATAGGATACTTTTTATCAATTAATGCAGTAGAAACGGAAACAAGAATGCTGAAGGGAAGAAAGTGAGCTGGAAAATATATTCAATCCGTCTTAGGTTTATTTTGTATTTATTTACAAGAATTTCTTCACCTATGTGCTGAGAACATTAGCTCCCTTGACCTTAGATATATAAGGATTCCTTTTGACTTCACACAAAAACAGACACTTTATAGTTTCACACATAAATATGTAAGAAACATATTATGAGTAAATACATCACAAGTGCGAGCGCAGTGTACCCAAAATTTTCTGCAGCGTATAACTTCAAACTTAAAATGTAGAGATTTTCCAAGGTCCACTAAAAGTATCAGTCGAAATATAAACATACGAAGCGCAAATTGGTACCATTGGGATCTCTAATTCCAAAATTTTAAGGACAACTTAGACCAATTTTATACGCCTCTAAATTTTCAAATTAATATAATGAGTATTTATGTATGCTAATTTCTTACTCAAACCTGTTTTGTAGTATTTATTCTGTAGGTATTTAAATCGAAATAACATTAGCTACTCCTATAAAATATTCAACGATTCATTTTATAAATAAAACCTAATCAGAATTTAAATACACTTCCGTATCATAAAATCACACGATAGATCAAAAATATAAAGAACAACTTACATTTGATATATCAAGTTCCTTGGTTCGGACAACACTGTGCTATTTGTGACACTGAGCCTCTTTATATACCAATCAGGATTTTAACTGAGGAACTCCTAACAAATTGAATGCAAACACCCAGTCAGCAGAGGCAATTATATCACCTTTGCTGACGTTGTTGAATGTAAACGCAGCGGCCCGTAAACCGACGGCAATGGTACGTGTAAACATCCATTTTAGAACATTTTGTCACCTATGCATCATTCTCGTAAACGTGATAATTATATAGTTTAACAATTGGCATATCCTGTTTACCCGAAACATCTATCAATAGATTCCAATCAAAAACGTGTCACTTCTTAGCAGACAGAATTATCACTTAAACAACAGATAATGGAGACACACAAGATATTTTCGTTTCATCCCAAAAATTGGAAAGTAAAACTAATTAACAACTTTCACTTTACGTGACATAAAGGTACATACCTAATTAGATCAATCAAGTCTGATTAATGTGTAACGACATAGACAATTAAGAAATGTGGCGGTTTCCAGAAACTATGCGAGGTGCTGGTATATTTCGAAATATTAAAAATAAATATGTAGGTAAAATAATAAATATAGGGCAAAAGCAAATGTTTATAGTTAGCAAAGAATATTTAGCTTAGTGTAGCAATGTGGGCAGAATTCACATAACTAGCAATCTTCTTAACCCTTCCATTAACAAGATTGCTAATATTATTTATTATTTTAATAATAATGTGAATTTTACCCACTTTACTAGTTCTCTTTTTAACCGACTTCAAAAAAAGGAGGTTTACAATTCGTCTTGAATTTTTTTTTTTATTTTTTTTTTTTTTATGTATGTTACCTCATAACTCGGAGACGGCTGGACCGATTTGAAAAATTCTTTTTGCTTTTGAATGGGTATACTTTCCAGTTGGTCCCATTGTTACAAAATCAGGATCTGATGATGGAATCCTGGAGAAATCGAGGGAACTCTTCAAATATTATAGGCACACCTATGACGTTTTGGGTATTTCTTATAGTACCTTGAGCAGTTGCTTCCGAAAAGTACCATTTGGGGAAGCTGAACTGATGATGAAGACCACAGATGGCCACTGAAACTCCTCAATAATAAGTATTTCGTGGATTGCGATTCGATTACTTGAGTACGGATGTTAAACACTGTATGCTCGTCACAATACATATGGCGATGTAGAGCTGATGGTCAAATACAAGGAGAACTCCTCAAAAATTAACGGCTATGCACAGGGAAAAGCAATATTTTGTAAAAGGTGATAAGTTGTTGACATTATGGCTTTTGTAACCAGATAAATTACAAACCAACCCACTAAAAAGCGTGAAAAAAATTTTTTTTCCAAAGAATAGAACCGACTTCCATATCAAAACACTACAAAGCCAAAAATAACTTTAATTTCGGAAGGCGGTGTGAAAAAAAAGGAAAATCCAAAACCAATAACACCGACTTCCGAAATTAAAGTTATTTTTGGCTTTGTAGTGTTTTGATATGGAAGTCGGTTCTATTTTTTGCAAAAAAAAATTTTTGAAAAGAAAAAATATCATTGCCTGTTTGCCTGTACATAAAAAAACTACTGTGAACTGCGTAGGTACCTACTCTAATTACATAACATATCATAATCAGACTATAACATTTTTTTAAGTTAAATTATAACTATTTTTATACTATAACGATCCCACTGTGGGTTCACAGGCTTCGTCTCTATGAAATGGAATGACCGTATTCCACATCACGGCCTCAGTGCGAATTGGTGGATATTTTACGGACAAAGTTCTACATTATACTCAAACCCTTGAATGCCTTGTACAAAGTATTACTTTACGCAGATTTATTGTGGCTTTATGCTTATGTGTTTTGTTTGATGCCACCAACTGCAGCAGACTTCCTGATATGTATATTTGGGACATCTTAATCGTAGTTTATTTGCTATATGTCTCATGTAAAACATCACTTTTGTTACACCATATATTTACAAATAAAGCAATCGTAGACTTATAATATGTAGCAGTCAAAAATACTCATACAATGAATCATCATGCAAGTTATAGTCAAAGTATTCCAGTTGATTAGTTAAAATTAATAGATTAACAATTACTTAATTGCCTAATTTGAACAAATCAATAAGTTTCAAGTTTAAAAAAAAACAGTCAAGTCATTATTTTATATGGCAGTCGCTCTGCCTATCTGACCTCCACAGCCTAGTAGCTGGGTATCTGATTACTCGGACCGCTGGCAAATATGTACAAATGACAGCCAGGAGTCCAGGACCAATCGCTTAATGTGCTTTGCGAAGCACGGAGAAATAGATAAATTATATATACCTAAAGATTGTCAACTATTGATTCTTATTAAGACGCGAGCTCATTCAAAAAAAGAATAGTCGAGTATCTATTAGATATTGTTCATACTCTGCCATTCTAATTTTAACTTGCTTTTGCCCGCTGCTACGCTCGCGCGTAATGTTCTGCATGGGGTGTTCCATTTTCCAAAATCAATTATAGCCTTTATGTTCCCCAGACTTAATAGCTGTATAACAAAAGTTTCATTCGCATCCGTCTCGTAGTTTCGGAGATCTCTCACTATTACTATTTCTAAGGCCCACTTGCAGCAACACTTTATTCATATTAATATAATAACACTTCATTAATATATTTTTAAATATATATACTTAACACACTTTTTTACTGTTTTAGTTTATGCATTAATTTTTACATACAGAAACAAAGTAGCGTCCAGCAAGTTTTCAAACTCTTTCTTATTATTAGTAGCTTTGCCCGCGACTTCGTTCGCGTGGGAGGTTTTTCCCGTGTAATTCCCGACCCCGTGGGAATTCCGGGATAAAAACTATCCTATGTGCTTCCCGGGGTCCTAAACTATCCCATGCCAAATTTCATGTAAATCGGTTCAGCAGCTTAGACGTGAAAAGGTAACAGACAGACAGACATACAGAGTTACTTTCGCATTTATATTATTAAGTATGGATAAATAACCAGCGGTTCCGGCAGACGTCTAAGAGGACAATGATTCAATGAGCCTGACAAAAATTCATTGTAAGAAAATTATCTGCACTCCGATTGCAACAACACCTGCGGACTCAATTCCCACCCAAACACAATTTTTTAACATATAAAAACTTTTTTGCAAAAAATAAAACTGACTTCCATATCAAAACACTACAAAGCCAAAAATAATTTTAATTTCGGTAGTCGGTGTTATTCGTTTTGTATTTTCTTTTTTTTTTTCACACCGCCTTCCGAAATTAAAATTATTTTTGGCTTTGTAGTGTTTTGATATGGAAGTCGGTTTTATTTTTTGCAAAAAAGTTTTTATTTTCGTGTTTTTTTGTGGGTTAGTGAATTTTCCAAATCGGTTCGTAAATGACGGAGTTATGCGCGAACAAAAAAACGCAATGCAGAGTAAACGAAAAGATCATCAACGTAAATATTTTTTTTAGACTTTTGTTGATTTTTCAGAAACGGCTTGTCCGATTTCGATAAAATTTTCATGGGACTATTTAGGAAGTATATCCTTACTAACAAGATAAGAATTTTTCAAATCGGTTGGCAAGCCACGGAGTTATGCGCGGACAAACATTAAAAAAAATAATATAAACATCCGAATTGAGAACCTCCTCCTTTTTTAGAAGTCGGTTAAAAATCAGTCCAGCCGTTTAGTTGGAGTTGAGTGACATACATACTTCGTTCATTAGCCTATAATTCATCATTTATTTATTTATTTGTCGGAATATTGTAACAGAGTTGTTAAATTTTTCATAAAGGTCCATAATATTCTGCTGTTACCGGTGTACACAATGTTATTTAGGGAAATTAATAAACAATATATTTTTTCAATCAATAACATAATTAGTCAATACACAACACCACATTTTAGTCAATTAATGTACTTACTACAATGTCATGTTAGTTGAAAGTGGCACGGCTGAGTATTAGGTTCTGGGTTCGAGTTTGGAATTGTACCTGATTTTGGACGAGCACTCGATCCAATAAATATATTTAGTATTTCAGGATTTAAAGCAAAGGACAGCCACAGCTGGACAAAGAGCAGACACGAGTAGACAACTTATTCTGATATGGAACTTAAAACTAAATGTGTTTGTACTGGACAGGCCTCGTTGGTTAAGTGGTCACGAACGGGATTCGGCCGTGGTCCACCTACATGATGAGAGAAATGTAAATCAAAAATTTCTATAGGCCATGGTCCAACTCAAATTAATTCAAAGGAAATAAATCCTTCCCCTGATCGTGATCCTGTCATTTTACTACAGTTGAAAAATGAATGCCAAAAGAACAGTGAAAATCGAAAAAAAAAAACAATTGAATGCGGAACAAAACGGAAAAAATCTGATGAAATATACATTAAATATACAAACAAAAAAAAATATTTATCATAGAGACAATTAGCGAAACTTTTCCAAAGCGAGTCCTACAAAAATTTTAACTATTCTAATTGTATTTCTATTATATCATCGTTATCACTTATAATAAAATTATATTCGGTTTTCCTTTTGTTGGAAGATCAAGATCTAAGACTCTTCAGTTCACATAGAAGGCGCAGAATGTATCTACTAAACTAAACAAAGATCAAAAGGAAAGACATTGCAAATTATTATAAAGGTGGACCACGGCCGAATCCCGAAAATTTTCCCGTGGTCCACCTAGGTGGACAGAGGTGCACCACGACCGAATCCCGGTCGCGAGCACGACTGCTAAGCATGAGATCTCGGGTTTGATACCTTGGGTTGGGCAGCAAGTGCTATTGGATTTTTTATTTTTTATTTTAAAATTGGTTCGCGTTTGACCACCATCTCACCTGATGGTAAGTGATGATGTGGTCGAAGATGGAGCACGCTTACCTAAAAGTAACCTATTCACTCTTGACTTAAAGACTCCTAGGTTATAGCTATCGGGAAACACAGACTCCGGCAGGGAATTCCACTCCTTACCCGTACGCATAATGAAGGTATTCCCAAAACGTTTTGTGCGTATGGGTGGGATGTCCACCATGTAACGATGGCGCTTCGCCGTTTGTCTCGTAGTCCGATGATGGAACGGGCTTGGTGGAATTAGATTGTGTAATTCCATCGCACACTCCCCGAAATGTAACCGATAGAAAACCGATAGACTTGCAACTCGTCGTCGATGTTCAAGGCTCTAGAGCTTTGACTCGACCAGTGCATCGTTGCCAATGAGTCTCTTGACTCGCTTCTCGATTGACTCAAGCGCGTCCAGTTGGTATTTAGCAGATCCATCCCAAAGATGAGAGCAGTACTCCATACACGACTGAACCTGGACTTGGTAGAGATTGAGCAACTGTTCTGGTGTGAAGTGCCGTCTCACCTCTCTATAAGAAATTTCTCAATAGTAGCCCGGAGTTTGATTTGGTTTGGAAGTTGGCGGTGTGAAACCTGACCGAAAAGGTCCCGGCCGTCATCAGAAGCGAGAAAATCTGGCACTGATTTGCTGAGGTCAGTCTGTAGATGGGTCTTAACATATCGAGATTCCTCTGTGCCTCGGGAAGGACGCTAGGCCGTTGGTCCCGGCTGTCGTTTCTACATCTTTGGTCATCAGGAGCCACAAAATCTGACACCATTCTAGCCAAGGAGTATCGTGCTACCCAGTTACTGGGTTCTGGAGGTTAGGTAGGCAGTCGCTCCATGTAAAACAGTAATACTCAGCTGCATCCGGTAAAGCTTTGTTTTCCTAGGATAGCGGTGCCGTCATGTAGCTTCCGTAATACAGCGGTGAATGACGTCACTAGAACGTTGTCTATGTAAACAAAATGGCGCGGTTTCCTAGAGAGCGGTAACTGACACCGTAACGTCAAAAAGCGGTGCCGCCATTTGCATGACGGCTGTCTTCTCGGTGACAGATGGTTTCGTGAACGTTTCATTGATAGCGATGAAACAGACTGTTAAAACGGCCGTGGAACATTCCACATGTCGTCACCGTATGGACGGCCGCCTTTTTGCGTCCGTAATATTACGGCCGCCATATGACGGCACCGCTTTCCTAGGAAACCAAAGCTTTAGTACTAAAATAGACAGTCCTCGTAAATACTTTTTGGAAAAAACGCGTGTCGTAATGTTGATTATGTAATAATATTTACAACACTCCTGTCTGATGCTCCACTGACCATCTTTTCGAAGGTTAATGCAGCTATTTGCTATCCAAACTAAAGTGTATATTTATCAGTAAATATTATTTGCACTTATCTTTAGCTTAGTTTGTGCATCATAAATCGTAGGTACCTAACTAATATGTGACGAATGTAGAGTGTAAATTAATATAAGTATTAGATTTGACATTGCACGACATTGTCGATTTATTCCTTTAATTTTTATGCTGGGCTATTGGGATGCCTTCTTATTCTGTCTGCTTATTCCTATATTCTATTGTTACTTCTCAAACTGTCGGTTTTATCGACTATTTGGTTTGCCATCAAATTATTCCTCTTCATAAATTCTTGGAAATGTAAAAAATAGCTATATTTTTCTTTATTAAAGATCTTGACATTTTTACTTTCAAGAAAAACACATTTACTAAATTCTTATCAAAATAATTTACGTAAAGACGAATGTTAGGGAGTACAGCAACCTAGAATAGATAATAAGTAAATATAATCGTAGAATAGTATCGAAGATTGTACATGGTAGATATAATATTTGTGTTTATGTAGAGTCATTTTTTATCATGTAGAATCATTTAGTTTGATTGTATCATTTAGTTATTATCTAGAATCATTTCGTTTGTAAATAGCATTTTGAGAGGCAATGTACATAAGATAGTATAGTATATGCATGTAAATGCCGGCCGTAGATTGGTGGACGCGGCATAAGTAAAAATCGAACGCTCTCCACGCGCGCCGCCTACGACCGCGCATATAAATATGGCCGCCCACTGCGTGGGACGGCAACCCCCTGATCGTATCGGCCGCCCGATACAGACCCTCCAAGATTTCTCGGGTTCGTCGCCCGCGTAACGTCCTAGACGAACCCGACGACCCCACCACCATCCGACAAGAGAGCAGTAGGGAAACCAGCACTCTCAGAAAATACAGATACAAAACGCGTTCCGTATTCCGGCCTCGCCGACGAGGCCCATCGCGACGTCCGCGTACTTGTAATGGAAATCCTCCCCGACCTTTGCCAAACGAGCCAGCCCGCGATGCTGAGCCAGTAGCAATAAATACTCCCGTAAATAATATGACCCAGCCTGTCCCTTTGCTGCCCTCCCAAAATGACCCCGCTATGCCGAGGCCCGTACTCCACAGGGAGTGCCCTTAGCGTGCGGTCATTAGTTTATTAGTATATTTTAGTTTGTAAGCCCTGGCTGGGGGCCTTTAATTTACTAGAGGTCACCACAGGACAGACCGGTTAAGTAGACTCACAGCCTTAGTGTGCTGATCTACGAGTGGCCCTTCTAAAAAAAAAAAAAAAAAAGCGTGGGACGGCAGTCTTGTTTCAATCGTCGCGGTGTACACATCAGTCTCGTTCCGATCGCCGCGCTGTACACACGCCTACGCTCTCGCTTGAACATTGTGCTACTGTTGAAGATTGTGAAGTATTGTAAAGTGAATAAATAGTGTTTGCTCGTTTTCAAGACTTTTCCTTTCAACCCTGCTATCCTGAATATCGAATAACGAATATAAAAAGTGTTACAGAAAGAAAGAATTCATTGGGCATCCAAGAATTCGTCTACTTACATCGCTAATGGGAAAAATGCCCAGAACATTGGCTTTTCTATATTTTTAGGTGAAGTTGTTTATGTTTAATTATATAATGAGCCAAATGACTTATTCCGATATATCTATAAGGTAATGAGTTAAAAGATTAGTTACCTATTAAGTACGTAACTTAAATAAAGCTGAACTCAATAATAGGTACCTTAGAATACAGAAAGAACTAGAAACCGCGTTCAATTGTAATTGTAAGCCGCGCTCTGTGTCCAATTACAAGATAAGCCCCCTCCCGCTAGCCTCCTTTCCCACCCGCGTAATGTTGCTAGCTCAGACATTATTTGTCCGCTTTAGGGGTAAATTCTTCAGCAGGGAAGCAAATTTTTTAGATAGTTATAATGTTACATAGAAACAATTTCATATACCCCTCCCCTTCCTCTCTCACATACACCACACACACACACACACTACAAATTTGTAAATTTGTTTCGTAATCTTAATAGGTACTATGTTAGTCACATAGTACCTGTTATGAATGTAATGCAATTCTAACAATATCATATACATAATTACATATACAAGGTGTAACAGATTAAGTGCAATGCCTCAGACAACCCAATTAGAATATTAAATTATAAGTCTAAAACAACATCCGTAACTAAATATATTGAAACTAAACCTAGACATTTTTTATAAAATAGTTATCCTTACCAAACGCAAAATGTATGTGCGTCATAAAATATCCTTACGCAGACGACACTCATGCAATATTAGCGGCCGACATGCACACGAGCGCATTTTCTTGAATTAAGGATTGTATTTATTTTTCATGATACTTTGTTTCCATTTTGAGTTAAATGAAAGATTTTGCCGTCAAAATTTAACACCTATTTTTTATGACGGAATTTGATTCTGAACCAACTACTTTCAGGAATTGCGTTTATTCTGTTACACGTTCTATACGGGTCGCACTGATAACCTTTCTTTTCTCAAGTTAGTTAAAACATTTTTTAATTAAAGTAGTTACTAATCTACCTACCTCATATATATTTACGTTATAATAGCCCTCAGTAGGTAATAATAAGAAGGGAAAATCAAAACTCTTATATTGGCAACACTAACAAGATGGATGCATTATTCTCTTTGACAATTACAAACTAAACAATTTATTCAATAATTAAATAAAACGATCAGTGAATGCGCTAGTTACACGTGAAATGTGATCTCATCCTGTGTTTTTTTAGCCCCACTGCATTTTTACAGGTAGAAACGACACAAGACGTTATAATTTAAATAAATTGGACACTGGTAAAACACGTCACGCGATATGACGTTCATAGTACAACTGATCGGCTGCGCGTCAAACTACTCTATTTAAAGTGCCCTGTAAACGATCAAATTGTTTGTCAAATTTTACGTGTTTGTCAAATTATTTGATAGTGTACTTGTGTGTTTTATAGTGTGTTTGAGGCGTTTGTCAAACAATCTACGTGTTTGTCGTGTTTGATGAAAATCTGGATTGATGTCGAGTTTGACAAACAGGTTTGAACGTGAACGGCGGTGTTTGTCAAACAAGATCTCACTCGTTGTATCGACATCATGGAGGACGCTACGCTCAGTGACGATATGAGTGGCAATATTACGAACAAAGAATTTACGTTGCATTTCATATCTGTTAATCGTGATACATGTTATGGAAAATAAAATCAAAAGATTATATGGACAAGAACAAGAGAAGCACAGCAATAAGAAAAATTACAAATTTACTGAAGATGTGTCTCCGGAACATTACGGAGGAAGACGTGAAGAAAAAAATTAATATTCTACGTACGAGTTTCAAGCGTGAAAACAACAAAGTCAAAAAGTCTATGCTTTCTGGTTCTGGTACAGATGATCTATATGTACCATCATTATGGTACTACAAAGATTTAGAATTTCTGCAAGATCAAATGGAGGGAGAATCAGGAATTAGCACAATAATAGAACAAGAGGTAAATAGTAGTACTGTTTATTGTATTGTATTTTTTACACGTACACACAGCTACACATCAAGCTATACTTAACCAGTATAAGCTGACTTCTGATTGTACGAAAAGCATATCCAATGCGAGGTCAGCTAAAACTGGTTTTGTATAGCTTGATGTATAGCCGTGTGGATAACATAAAAAATTACTCTAAGCATTTGTTTTGCCATGGAACAGCGCCCGTTGTATTAAAATATTCACAAAAATCATCTCTTACTTGTTTTGCTAGAGTAGCACTATTTCCAGCTCGAGTATGCTCAATACCTAACAACATTGACTCATTTCTCCAAGTACCTGGAATAACAGCCCCCGTAACAAAATCTTCCACATCTATTTCTCCATGTCGAATGTATTTTTTTTGTTTCATAAGTAAATTGTGTAGATGGCAACACGCCATTACTACTATTTTTGCTTTTCTTGGAGATAATTTAATAGGTTTTTGGAAAATCTTAAAACGACTTGCAAGAATGCCAAATACATTTTCAATTATTCCTCGAGCATGAGATAATCTATAATTGAAGATCCTTCTGTTATCATTTAACACTTGTTTATTGTAAGGTTTCATAAAGTTTGGAAGTAGTTGGAAAGCTTCATCGCCTACAAACACAAAAGGCATTTTTTTATTAGTGTTTGGCAATTCTTCTGGCTCTGGAATCTGTAATTGATTGTTCTCAAAGCAATGCCAAAATTTTGTGTTTTTAATTACCCCTCCATCTGACACTCTGCCATTTGTACCGACATCAACCATAATGAATTCATAATTTGCATTTGCTATACCCATAAGTACTATGCTGTATGTTCCTTTATAGTTATAATAGTAGGAACCAGAATGCTCAGGTTTTTGCAAAGTGATATGTTTTCCATCTACAGCTCCAATGCAATTATTAAAATTCCATGCATTTCCAAATCGTCGCGCCAATATCTTCCAATTTTCTTTTGTTCTGGGTACCTGAAATAGAAAAATGTTTATTATATTGTTCTTTTTATTTGCAGGAATCATCATCATCACAATCTTTAAACTCAACACCTTCGCAACCTTTGGCATCCACAAATCCAGTGCAATCAAAAAGGAAGAAAAGTGAGGACTTGCAGCGTGACTTATTGACATTAGCCAGGAATCATTTCAAAAAACCTGAAAATGAATATCAAGCAATAGCAAGAAACTGGGCTTTTAAACTGGAGAGGATGTCTGCAGAACAAAGACGACTGGCAGAAAAGTTCATCAACGAAATACTCTTTGAAGGTGAAGAAGGAAATCTTCGTAGACATTCAGTAATAATTAATCCGAGCAATCAATATTCCATTCCCTCATCTCCATCTTCTTTTCTGTACATTCAATCTCCTACCTCTCACACTCAATCTACTGTTCCGCAATCTCTATCTCCCGTTCCATACATTCAATCTCCTACCTCTCACACTCAATCTACTGTTCCGCGACCTCCATCTCCCGTTCCATACATTCAATCTTCTATCTCTCACACTCAATCTACTGTTCCGCAATCTACATCTCCCGTTCCATACATTCAATCTCCTACCTCTCACACTCAATCTACTGTTCCGCGATCTCCATCTCCCGTTCCGTACATTCAATCTCCTACCTCTCACACTCAATCTACTGTTCCACAATCTCCATCTCCCGTTCCATACATTCAATCTTCTATCTCTCACACTCAATCTACTGTTCCGCAATCTCCATCTCCCGTTCCATACATTCAATCTCCTACCTCTCACACTCAATCTACTGTTCCACAATCTCCATCTCCCGTTCCATACATTCAATCTTCTATCTCTCACACTCAATCTACTGTTCCGCAATCTCCATCTCCCGTTCCATACATTCAATCTTCTATCTCTCGCACTCAATCTACTGTTCCGCAATCTCCATCTCCCGTTTCGTACATTCAATCTCCCATCTCTCATACTCAAAATCAAGCTCAAACTTTGTCGAATACAGAGCAGCCTGTGTTAATTCATATTCCAGACTCGCAAACAAACGAAACTGAAGCTGAGACAGCAGCAAAATCAGCAAAATACTTGACACATTTTTATTCATTTTAATTAGAATATTGTTGCATAGTGTTTCATTTATTGCTTCACAAGTTTCAATGATAATGTTGCTCAATGTTCGAGGTGCAACGCAGGCTTGAAATTTTAAGTCTTCGAAATCGGCACCGCTAGCCAGGTACCTCAAAGTTATTGATAACCTTTGAGAAGCTGGTATAGATTTGCGCATAACTGTGTCCTTTTTTCAATACGAGGACGGAGTATAGTCAGTAAATCTTCAAAAGTTTTATGGTCCATGCGCAGGAAGTTTCCGTAGTCTTCAGGTTCTGTGCGCAATATTTCCCGTAGCAAATTCTCGTGGGTATATTTATCTCTTAATTTCAACCATTCTCGACTCCATCGTCTTCTTTTTTTTGTCTTGATACACAGTGCTAGAGTCAATGCCAAAAATGCGTCATCTGAATTACTCATTGTAAGCGCTCGGCACGGCGACGTCACGTCATGAAAGCAGAAACACGAATCTACTAAAAAGTTAACAAATTTGTTTGATATTTGGTTTGATCGTTTAAGCTATTGTTTGATGAAAACGTGAAGTATGACAAACAAATTTGTCAAGCAAATTTGATCGTTTACAGGGCACTTAAGAGTAGTTTTTGTTGCTTCAGTATTAGGCGCGCTCACGGCTTCTAGTTCTTGCTGTATTCTAAGGTAGGTACCTACTTTGCAAACCCAGATTATTCGGCTGGTCTGGATCGAAATAAGATAAGTATGTGCACATACATACTGTTAGGGTTTCATAACCGAAGAGTTCTCAACGGAACCCCATTAATAAGCCTCTCTTATTTGTCCGTCTGGCGGCGCAACTCTTACAATCAGCTGATGGTTAAAAATATCCCTACAATGTGTAAAAATAGAAACAACAAATAAAATTTTCCAGCCAATTAACGTTTTTTGTTGTTTTCTCGTAAAAATGGTAATACAATCATTAATTATGCATGAAATTTTATAAGAAGGGTTATCCTACTTGTTTTTCTCACGGTGATCAATTTCAACACAGACTAGTCAAGTAGGAAGAGGAGTACGCACGAGGCCGCGTGTATTTTTGTTCTCAAAACCTGTCGTATGAGCGTCCGACAAGCATTTTACCGCATATTGAACGGTCATTTTAAATTTCTGCGCAAGTTTCTGCGGCTCCACATTAGTTTGAAATTCTAATAATTATAATGTGTGCCTACACTAAGCACGTAAAAATAATTATGTACGTGGATTTTACTCTAGATTTATTTATTTATTTATGCAAGGCACACCAACGATATATTTACAAATACAATATAATATCTACAATCAGGTTAAGGTTTCAGATTCAGTGCAAATATATCACTTACATGCACATCGTTTTAAGTGAAAGATAACTTAAAAAGAAAAATAATCAAAACTAAATAATCATGTCGAAAGAATGAAAAAAAAAAACGGACAATACAATGTATTTTTTTTTTTAATTTTAGATTTAAGACCTAAAATACCATGTTTTGAGCAAATTCGTAAATATATTACTATTTGTATAAAAAAAGTTAATTTAAAAAATCGTAAAAACCCGATTGCTCAACTGAAACGCAAGAAACAAGCACATTTTCATTTAAATAAGTGATAAGCAGGCGGGACCTATCCCATTTTTAGGGTACCATAGCCGAATGGCAAAAAACGGAACCCTTATAGTTTCGACATGTCTGTCCGTCTGTCTGTCAGACCGTCCGTCCGTATGTCACAGCCATTTTATTCTGAAACTATTAGGACTATACATGTAAAACTTGGTAGATAGATGTATTCTGTGAACCGCTTTCCGATTTTAAGAGAAAATTTAAAAAACATTTAAAATAAAGGGAACATACATGGAACTGAAACTGAAAATATTTTTTTTCATGAATCCTATACGTGTGTGGTATCTATAGACATGTCTTTAAAAATGCCATTTAGGTTTCTATAATGACTTTTTCATAAAGTTAATAGTTTAAAAGATATACGCTTCCAAAGTGGTAAAACGTGTCCTCCCCCTCTAACTTCTATAATAAGAAGTGAAAAATCTAAAAAAAACCATATTTTGTAGATCTTAATGTAAACTTTCAACCAAAATTGGTTTGAACGAGATCGAGTTGGCAGTTTTTGAGATACAGTATATTTTCTAAAACCGCAAATATAATTTTTTAATTCATACAAATACTATGAAAAACAAAGTTATTTGGCGTAGTTGTAAAAATTGTAAATAAGCTCGCTTTAAGAAATTTTTAAGTTTTTTTTTTTTTTTTTTCAATTAAATATATTAAGTATATTATATTTATTATAGTTACCACGGAACCCTTCATGGGCGAGTCCGACTCGCACTTGGCCAATTTTTTATTTAATTTAAATTATATTAGGGTCATTAGGGTCCCGCCTGCTAAAAAGTAGCCTATCTCAAGCTTCAATCTACTTCCTTTTTCTTTTTTTTTATTGATTGAGGCTCGCGTTTGACCACCATCTCACCTGATGGTAAGTGATGATGTGGTCGAAGATGGAGCACGCTTGTCTAGAAGTCACCTATTCAACGGAAACACAGACACCGGAAGTGAATTCCACTCCTTAGCCGTACGCACAATGAAAGTATTCCGAAAACATTTTGTGAATATATGGGTGGGATGTCCACCATGTAACGATGGCGCATCGCTGTTTATCTTGTAGTCCGATGATGGAACGGGCTTGGCGGAATTAGATTGTGTAATTCCATCGCACACTCCCCGACGTGTAACCGATAGGAAACCGATAGACTTGCTCCAGAGATTTGGAGAGCTCCGGAGATTTGGACATCGACGACGCGTTCGTCGTCGATGTCCAAATCTCTGGAGCTTACCAAATTTCATCCAAATCCACACAGTAATATCGAAGATTAGCGCGTTTAAACAAACAAATGAACTTTTCCGCTTTATAATTTTAGTATAGATTTTATTGGCAATGGCATAATATAAATATCTCAGCATGCACACAAGACTATTTCTTGGGATACAATGATGCCTAAATTTTGTTTATTGTAGTCGACATTATTATCTATTTGTATGCGTATTAAAGGCGATCACAAAGCGGTATTGTGATATATTTGACCCGATATTGACCGCCAGTTATCGTCATTACTAGGTAATCGTAAAATCGTGCACGAGACATATCATAAAGTTCGATTTTTTCCTCAACCTCGTCTAGGGTTGCTAGGTAAGCGACATGTGTCGAAGTCTGTTATTAATATCGATACTGAGGATTCTAATAAAAAACTTTTTAGCAAAAAATAGAACCGACTTCCATATAAAAACACTACAAAGGCAAAAATAACTTTAATTTCGGAAGGCGGTGTCAAAAACGAAATACAAAACTATAGACACCGCCATCGGTCCAGCCGTCTCCGAGTTATGAGGTAACATACATACATTAAAAAAAAAGTTTAAGACGAATTGTAAACCTCCTTTTTTTGAAGTCGGTTAAAAAGAGGATTTAATAAACATAAATATGGATAAGTGATTAGTGAGTTTTCGGTGTGTAATTCATCTAATGTTCCTCCCACTCTGGGACCAGTGGAAGGGAGTGTCAGACCTCTACTGATTAGAAGACCACCTGTTCCTTCACAGCCCTTACGTTTCGGGGCCGCGGTATCTCGTTAGAACGTCCCGCAGCCCCGGCAGGAAGGAACTGATAGCGTGACGTTTTCTTGATTAATGTTTTCTGAAGAAATAGCATCAAAATTGTATTTTTTTTTGTAGTTTGTGCGTGTATAAATGTTTCTAAAGGCAGTAAGGGTACAGGAATGGTACAGGAAAAAGCCTAAAGTGCGGAGCATGATTCAAAAAGTACAATGTTAGCAGGCTAGTCAAAGCTAGATCAGACAGTGTGCCGTCAAATTTTACCACACACGTGAGTAAAAACCTGGCTACGTTCGTGCCTCTGGCAACCCTAACTGGTTTCAAAGCCACAAATATATTATTAACCTTCACTTCTTTACTTAAGTCAATAAACTTTTCTCAGTAGCACTTTTATCAGTACCTAGAACTTTGTTTTTGGTTTTTGCTTAGGTAAATGTTTTTGTGGGGTTCTGTACACAGTTTTACAAAGAATCTTAATTGTGAAAAAGCATAAAACACGCCGTGCTGCTATAGTAGTAATTTTTGTGCTATCTTAAAATTGGAAGTCAAATATAAATTAAGCTCTGTAAATAGGTACTCATGAATCCTATTGGGTAATACCCAACCATAAAAACAATACTTGTCAAAAAACCAAGTCTCGCAACTCAGTTCTTCTACCGTAAAAAGTTGTGAGATCCATGTAATACCAAGTTATTCGATTATTCAGTCCCTACTTAAGGGACCTTCTGTCTTAAGTTGTTACGTAATTATCTAACCTAACAACATCTTATAGTGACCATATCAATATTAAAAATCTTTAACGTTTTAAATAAATAGATTGACTCGGCCATCGCATGAAAACACAATATATCTCACAAGTAATACATACATATATAAATTAGATTGTTTTTGCGATTGCCAAGTCAATCTTAATCGATTTTTTAGACTACGTCTTTCGATCGTTATGAGTTAAAGTAAACATTTTGGTTTCCAAAGTTCCAAGAGCTAGGTCAGGGGTTATCACCTTGTACTCTAAATAAACGTCAATATTTGTAATGTCCGCATATAAAACGAACTGAAATATAATATGGTAGGCAGTTTTTTCTTACTAAGTCAACAGTAAAGAGGAAAAATATTTAACATGAGCAAGTTCACGGTGCGTAGTTTTTATTACTTGTTAGTCCATTGTGATAGTGGGAAAATTGTGGTCAGACTATCTTTCGATATAGAAATTCCTAGTCCCTCGTGAAGTACACTGAGCCTAGGTACTGGTCTCGGCTGTTCTTTGTAAATATTTCACGATAGTTAAGAGGAGCCTGAAAATCTTATAGCAGTATTGCCAAGGTGACCCAGTAACTAGGTTTTATAGTTCAGATAGGCAGTCTCTTCATGAAAAACATCGTACTCAGTGCATCTGCTAAGACTGTGAGCCAACCCAAACATAGTTGGGGAAATGCTACGCTGATAATGATAGATTCTCTAAAACGTATTCTTTTCAAAAGTTTATCTTGTTCTATTGTTGTTTTTCAGATTGTTCTTCTGGTGGTAGCTTTGATCACCATGACCATCGCCAGACCTCAAGGTAAGTTGGTCTTCATTTTCTACGACCAAAAAATGACATCTAATTTGTTGGAAATCTTCAATCTTGGTTTTCGTTAAAATTTCTCACGAATAGGATCATTTTTCACATCAGCAATCGCAAAATTGATCTTATGACAGAGGTTATCCTATTATAATCGTTGTTTTAATTTATTAGTATTTTCTGCACCCAAATCTGTAATTCATTGGAAACTTAATCATAGTTTTTTATGTGAGAATTTTTTTTCGCCTACAACATGTATCTTCTTATCTCTAAGTAATTTATTTATTTAGTTTATGGAAGACTTACAGCTAATAAAATTGCAGACAGAGGAATACATAGTCGCTTTTTAATGATTTTTATGGATATTTGCTTTGGTGAAGTTTCAAATAAGAGAACCCACTTATTTTACTATGATAATAAAAGTATGTTTTATTCATATAATTATGTAACTCTTATTAAACATATCATTATAGATTTTATCTTTTTCTAGTTTGGTTGGAACACAAAACCAGCTTAAAACTATAATTGATAAACATAAGTTTACATTGGCGGTCTTATCGCTGATAGCAATATAGAAAGACAGCCTTTGGAAGGACTTTATGAAGATATAAGCATTTACAGATAGATGGAATGTGTAAATGAGGGATTAAACTTTTTTATCATTACTTTTGATTGCATAAATATTGCTGAAAGCATGTGTCAGATTTTTATGTCTTGTTACCTGGGCCCCAAGTCTGCTATTTTTATAAATTTGTCATTCCATCACGATCCCATTGTCATTTTGCTAATAGTTCGTAATCTACTAAATTCATAATGGTTGGTCAGTAGTCTCGTATTAGAATGACATTGCCGTATTGCCATTATTATAAAACCCGTTAGTAGTAATTATTTTCGAAAAACGACCCCTAAATTTGAACATTTATTCATGCCAGATTTTATTTCTATTTAATTTTACATATTATTTCGTTCAATGAAGTGTCAGTGGTTGACCATTGGAAAGCCATTATATTAGTAGATTACCAAACTTGTCAAAATCAACTATTTTGAAATCAATGATAGACTATTTTGACACTATTGTAATAGCAGGCCCTGTTTAGAAGAGCCTCTAGATTTCAATTTCATTTACACAATATGTTTACCTAATCTCCAAGCCCTTTCTGGCACTAGAAGTTATTGTTTTTGTAATATGATGTGTGTGGGAGATAAAAGTTGAAATGTCTCTATTGTTTTAACAAATTGAAATAATTCTATATTTTCTTTGCAGATGAGGCCGTCGATGGTGAGAGTCGAGGTAATTAATATTATTATACAATGTGGAATAAATGTGTGATAAAACCAATCTTTGATAATTTAAAGTAGTACAATATTTTTTATACTATACCAAATCTGTCTTACTATTATGTTAATTCTTAAAAAAAATATTACTTATCTGAATTTAGCAGAAAAAAGCCCCTAATAAATAAATAGATATAAAGTAGAAATTTTACTTTATATTCATAGAGCTGGGCTCGCTCCGTTTTCTAAATTCTATGTCAGTGGTTAATTCAGCAATCTATTAATTAATATTTTGTGTAACTTTTATGATAGCTTTATCAATTATTGTCGCATAATGTAGCATGTGGGAAAGTTTTAGTTGATTAAAAAAAAAACTAAATAAATGTTTAAAAAAAGTAGAAGTGGGTTACGACTTTTTCAATCTAAATTTAGCAATCAATTAATACATAATTGCAGATTAGGTACATGAAGTTAGGTATACCAGGTTATTTTTAGAATCGAGTTTTAATAACTTCGTTTATACTTGTTTGCAGTGGACGTCGTCGATGATGCTGCCAGCTCAGGTAATTATAAAAAGACTATTAAGTATATTAATCTGAAAAGATAAGAAAGTGAAAACTTAATAGGAATAACTCCTAGTAGATAATGTCTAGTTCATACATATTTTTACAAATATTTGTTTGATTAAGGTGTTACAAATTACACACTCACTGCCATGAGAGTCCGACCCGACCAATTTTCGTCCTTATATCCATAAGGTTGAAAAGAGGTCGATCAAGAACTCAATTATAAAATTTCAACTGTCAACGCCGTTACAAAATGTATTAATTTCTTTTTTAATTTTTTTCAGTAATCATTGATGGCTCGGAAGGTAATTATTAAAATATTTTTTTGTTATTTCTTACAGAACCTATTTTAGTTAGGGCTGCCGCCAAGTAAAAATCATTGCACACTTTTGTATATTAATAAGCTCTATAATTTGTGTAAATAAGAAATCCATTGATAGACCACACACAACATGAACAACTGTGTATCTTTGAGTGAACTCGTTGATTTTTAAAGTAATAGCAATATTTATTTCCCATAAACGTGGTATGAGAGGTGGTAAAAAGTAAAAATAGGTCCAAACATGTTTGTTTTTTGTGCCAAAAATTTTGTGTACATGTGTACTCAATGTAGTCTGTATTCTGTAACACTATATAAAGAGTACATAAACATTTATATAATCTAATCAAATCTAATCTATTTCAAAATAATCTTATAATGAAACTAATGTGGTTTGTATTTATTTTCCAGTTAACGTCGTCGACCCGGTTGATGTCAGTGAGTATCTATAAAATAATTTAATGGCCTTATGTCTACTTATTTTGTTACAATCACTAAATTGAAATTAAAACGGAACCCTTAGATACATTAATTACTTTAGCACGATATGCATTCCAGCAAACAAGTGATTATTACATTGGTATACAGTTTTGCAACACTTTCAATAACACAATATGTTTCTTTGTTCACAGTTAATCCCCGTGGACCCGAAAGCAAATAACACATAGTATAATTATCTACCAAAATGTTTATACAATTTTACGTAAGCAAATATACAGTGTAAAGCACCAACCACACGCTAATTTTGTATATTAAACTTAATTTTAAACAATTCTGTGCCTTATTTGTACAATCAACTACGTATTGCGGCTTATTTTGGTATGATAAGTTGATAAGCAGTGTATTGTGAAAGACTGAGCTCGATTGGCCAATGTGGGTCAAGTGCGGGCCAAGGTTCCTTTAATAGCAGTGGCTAGTTTAGTCATTAAACATAACTTGAACAACCTGTGTCCTCTAAGGAGGACACAGGTTGTTGTGTTGAACATTAACTTAAGAAAAGTAGCTACCTAAGGGTAGCTACTTTTCTTTCTCGTGTTGTAAATTCCTTGTGAATGTTTTCCGCCCTGGGGGGCTGTCAGACTCTGGCTAAAACCACCCCGTGTTGCCTTGCACACTTGCGCTGGGGGCTGCGGGAGCACTTCAATACTCTTCAACGCATCTTATAGCCTGGCCACGGGAAATTCGCTGCAGATAATTTTCACGCGGTGTGAACGGTGACGCGTTTAGCGATTAAAACAGCGAAAAAAACGGTTTCTGGATGATTTGAAAACAAATTTGGAACTACCGGGTTAGTTGGCGCTGCAGCTGGTGTTGAGTTAACAGCAAAAGTTGTCCACATTGACTACTTTTGTAAATTTGATGGTTTCTATTATACTATGTATTTAATAGCTATGCTATTGAGGTGAAATTTACGATACTGGTACATGGTAAAGCATGAGAGGTCATATCGGCTTGAACAGCTTTCCTCGTAATGTCTCTCATTGTACTCTTATTGTTTATTAAATCGGACCCAGTTTAAACCTTTTTTCCGTGGGTATGATATGATTCCGCCCGCTCTGGAGTGGAAGGAAGTATCAGAATGTACTGACCCACCCTGTTGCTTTAGTTGACCTTGCATTCTGAGGCCGCGGTATCTCGTAAGAACTGGTTAGAACATTTCCCCAAGGTCTGTCAACTTAATCTTCCTTCCATGTTTGGATAATTATACATTTATGTCAAGGATCTTCTACCTACTAACATTTATGTCAAGTACCTGTCTTCTTTTTCCGACTGAATGTTAACCCATTAAGTACTAGAAATCTAAAATCGAGACAGCTATAATGTCGACTATTATAGCTGTCTCGATTTCAAAATCAAAACACCGATTTTTGTGTTGGCGTACAACTATATTCCTAAAAAGTGATGGAATAGGTTATGTACTAAAGGTAAAGTAGATAGGTAAAATCTATAGGAGTAAGCAAGGAGACTTACAGCAAAAACAGTCAGTATATTATTATTTGTGCTTCAGCATAGACAAAAGTTTTTGATTAGCCAATCTTATGACGTCAATGTCAAAATATAAAAAATCTTGTGATAAACGTTTTATTTTTGTACAAAATATGCATTTTTAAAGGTATATACATAATGAATAAGAAGGCGCTGTCAAAAGTAGGACAAAAATCATCGCTCTTGTATGAAACCAGCAATACTCCCAAGAACTGTCCAAGTGCCTTCACGTTAACTTATGTGTTAGAAGTGGTGGGCATCGATGTCTGGCATGACTGTACTGAGGGATTGGTTGACCTTGGACCGCCGATTCAAGGGGTCAAGCTATCATACCAATTGTATACAGGACAGAACTTTGATGTGGACGTGGTGATATGGCCTCACGTTGCAAAGGTTGCGGAAAATGTTTTATTTGATAAATTGATGATTTAAAAGAATGCAATTTGATCAGTTCACGTCATGGTATTTTGTCGTTCCGAAGTAGGCTACAATTGACTGCTCTATATAAAATCCTACTATAAAACAATAGCCCAACTTTGGAGTGTTGATGCTCCATTAAACTTACAGGGGGTTTTTGGAGGGTTCCTCATAAACGGGCTATGTGGGACATAGTTAATATAACGAGTAAATTGAGGAACAGTCTGGCAGTTTGAATAACTTATGCAGTCAGTTCAAATCCACTCAAATCTCTGTTTCTCTCCTTAAAAGAGCACCTCAGACATGAACCACATAATTGGACCAGTACCGATTGAATGGAGTTTAAAAGACTGATCTCTCAGTTTGTTACGATATTTTTCTCAGCAAGAAATGTTGACTTTATCTATGTAGTTTAAATATACGAAAAATTGATTTCTTAAAGTGTAATTTATAACCAATTTCATCGTTTACTCATAAAAGTTCCATCCAAAAGAAAAATAAACAGGTTTTTCACTCCCCTCTTCAGTGAATCAAAATGACTTGGGCGGTGTTGTTCGATAAGCGATGATTTGAAAAATAAATATAATTTATCACTGTTGGACTCGCTGATAAATTGTTTAGCTGAATATAATATTATGGCAGTCGCAGGGGCTTCGTCCCTGTGGACTTTATTATGCTAAAAGGATAATGTCCTTCTTTTGCAGTCGAGTAAAAAGTAGCCTATAGCCTTCTTCAAGCTTCAAGCTACTTCTATATATACCAAATTTCATCTAAATCCATCCATTGCTTTCGAAGATTAGCGCGTTCAAACAAACTTTTCAGCTTTATCTATACTTTTCTATACTAATATTATAAAGCGGAAAAGTTTGTTTGAACGCGCTAATCATCGAAAGTACTGGGTAGATTTGGATGAAATTTGGTATGATAGTGGTTTGAAGTTTGAGAAAGATTATAGGCTGCTTTTTGCCCGACGGCAAAAAGGAGGGTTATGTTTTTATCATGATAAAGTCTACGGAAGCGAAGGCCCGCCGGACTCACTAAAACTTAAGAACGGCTGGATCGATTTCATCAATTCTTTTTGTATTACGTTCCTTCTAATAGAGAAGTTTAAAGGGAGAGGGGAAAATATTTAATATTCTTTACGATCCTTCAGGTGGTCTGCGGAAATAACTACGGTTGGGTTCGAACTTGGCTGTTTTTAGAAAGAAGATGGCTATGTTTTTCTATTCGTCACTTATTTCCTGTTAATGTAATGGACCTGCGCAACTTCGTGGCTACAGTGACCCCAAACACGGGAGTGGGGACCCTAAGCGCAAAGTATGGAAGCACTTTTGTCATGATGTAGAATAGGAAGTACGCCAGCTATCTCTTTGGCAGAAAATAACTAGCTAATATCGTATTATGATGGATGGATGAAAGTGTCAATCTGGTTTTACCAAGATTTAAACCCAAAATTATTTGGATGATTGGATAGTAGATATAGATTCCTAGCTCAGATTCGATATTATTAATGATCTCTTAACTTTTTTGATCATGGAATTGTCACTTTCATCATAAGTTCAGCACCATGAGATGATGACAATCAGATCCAAATATCAATATTGTTTTAGAAAGTACATAAAAGACGTAACTGCCCGTACGTACCCGTAGTACACGAGGACACGACTTGATTTATCTGCGATCTCATCATAGTTTCTGACTTGGTGAGAATGGAACAACCCGACGAAAAGAATAAGCTTTCAAATGAAACAATATTTTGATAGTAATCAGTGCAATCAACAACTCGTGGCACAAAAATACAAAACAAGTACATTAAAATTGATAACGTATTCCTTTTGGAAAACAGTTTTACAATCCGAGATGCAGTGTGCATGTATTAGTGTAATGGTTTCTTCGGTGAGTATCAGTAAAACATTAGACGTCCAATAGACGTACGTTTATTTAACGACTCAAATCGATACTGCCTATATTTGGAGGTACATGATTAACCCTTAACAACCCACAAGTGTCTCGCGGACACAATTTTTTGTTCATAAAAATTTAAGTATTTATTTCTACGAAAAACCACTTTATCTATTCTATCTGCAAGGTTTCAAGATTCTAAATCTGTAATAATAATGTTTATAATATGAATTGTATAGCATTTATTAACAATAAACTAAAATAGTAACTTATCGACCCACAAGTGTCCGATGGACACATTAGGTAACTCTTTGTTGCACTCGAGTATGAAGGTAGACTGTTTTTTACATTCTACTCAGAATTATATCGCAGTAAGTGGGTAATTATAATAAATCACGTCGTAATCATTAAAGAATTTGTTTATAATAGAAATAGTTGTCACTATATGGCATACCATATCTTGGAAAAGAAGGAAGTAACAGAGCGGAAAATTTGGCGTACAATGATGTCAACCAGTTATGTGAACCATATTTTCGAACAAACAGAAACATTACTTTCGACAATTATTTTACGAGCATTGAAGTTGCTAAAACCTTGGCTGAAAATGGACTTACAATAGTTGGAACAATAAGAAAAAATAAAACTCGTATTCCTTCAAATTTTCAACCTCACAGAAACCGTGACGGGGAATCAAATGTCTTCGGTTTTTCAAAAAAATATGAAGTTGGTGTCTGATGTGCCAAAAAAGAACCGTGCTGTTATTTTGTTGTCTACGATGCATCATAGTAATGAAGTAAATGTGAGCAATAAGAACAAATCTTAAATAAATTTGTATTACAACTCCACCAAGGGACAGTTGACACGCTTGATCAGATGGTCCATGAGTACACAGTTCGACGTAAAACAAAACAGATGACCTGTTGAATTTTTCCAAACTATTATAGATGTGGTTGGCATCGCATCGCTAATTATATGGAAAAATTTATATCCTACTTGGAACCAACGGAAGAAGTGTGTACTAAGAAAAGTTTTTTTGCGTAAAGTTGTAACTGAGTTCGTTACACCGCACATAAGGAGACGTAACAGGAAGGGCCTGACAAATTATCATTTAGCAGCTATTGCAAATGTAGTAGGATTCAATCAAGAAGCAGCTCAATCTTCTGAACCAGCTACCAAAAAAACGCTGTCACATTTGTCCTGCAAAAATATCCAGAACATCTAAACAGTGCTGCGATAAATGCAACCGTAATGTATGCTCTGAGCACTCAGTAAAAAAAATCATTTGTAATGTTTGTAAATAAATAAGTATATAATTAAAAAAAGTTATATGTATGTAAATAAATAAATATAAATGTTTAACACCACATGAAAGTCTATAATTATGGTACGCCTCGTATTTTTTCCCTAGACGTACTCTAAGCTTCATACATGTTGTCCGTTGGACACTTCTGGTCAGTAACGTTTGAAAAGCTTACTGGGTTGTTAAGGGTTTATTTATTTATTTATTTATTTATTCTCAAGGCAATTACAACAGGTTACAATCCACTTATTATAACAAATACACATAATATGTTTTGGGCTGATTGTGACCCAGAGCGTAATCGCACAACATGACAACAACAACAAAAAAGAAATATAAATTTAACTACTAGCAATAGGTTACAGAAAAAGTGTTTAAAAACGAAATTAGTGTAAAACAGTGTTAAGCATATATATTAAAACATTAACATTAACAGAGAGTAAGAGCACTTACAAGTCTTTTAAAAGCTGTGGTACGAGCATCGAAGATGTCAATACTAATTCTGGTACCTTTCGATATTTCATTATAAAGGCGACACATTCTAACGATAGGGTTATAATAAAAGGTGTTATTTCTATATACCAGAAGTGAAAAAGTTCTTGGCATTCTGGAGGTATACCTAGTATTAATATTAATAGAGGACAGCAGGGTGGATGAGTCCAGGGTGGAGTGTAGGATCTTATGAAGGCTTATTAAATCTTGCTGCTTGCGACGAACATGCAAAGGCATCCGATTAAACTTACTAAGGCGATCCGTATAAGTTTGTAGTGTTCTTCCGAAGCCAAACCGGTACGAGACCCATTTTAAACACTTTCTTTGAACGCTCTCGATTCTGTCAGAGTGCACTGCATAGTACGGTGACCAAATTACCGAACAACATTCCAATATGCTTCTTACAAGACTTTTGTAAAGTAATAGGAAATGGTAACGCCATCTCATTTTAAAATTTGGTTAAATAGTTTGTTCCCACATTTTGACGTTTACTGTCAGAACGGACGACCATTCCCTCTCCCTACCCCAAAAAAGCATGTCTGCCACGAATCTACGGCAAGCAATGACACCGCAATGACAGAACGTGTTAAGTACGCCTCTCCACGCGGACGTATTGTCGATGTCTTACCGTACTCCGCCGTCCGTGTGTTATACCGCTAAAACTCCGCTTATTTATCTATATAAATCGTGATTGAACTAAGATGAACCGCCCGCGGGTGTGATTGAGTGGTTTGGTGCATTCTGATATCAACACGTCGTGTACTTCGAAGCTAGAAGCAGGCAGGCGCCAGCAGGCGCCATCTTGAAGACTTCAGGTAAGACGTGCTTTTCCCTCATAATCCCTGAAACTCGGTCGCCCGTTCATCATCCTGTTCTTTCTAGGCGAAACCAGCCATCCTCAAAATACAGTCCACTTAAAATCAAACATTTTCAATTCGCCTACATAATTTGGTACATCTCCGTACCATTTTTTTGGTCCTTCGAGCCGGATCCATTGCTTGATCCTATTCAAGTGGATTCATAGCTCGCCCCCGCAAGAGAAGGATTCATAATCCATATTCTCTATATACCGCGTAGGTACATTATAAAAGTACCTACCTAGGAAGTTATAGCACCTAGCTATACGCCTTAGTCCATATCCATACCCATTACGTGGTTAAATCTCGCCCCCCTGTAGGTAATATACTTAAAGTAGCTACCTACATTCCTAAATATCATTATACAAACTATCATAGTTGCCTTGTAAATTCCATATTTCAAGCATCTTTTAGTTTTACCGCCAATTATAATTATCATAGTTCTTGCCTAGCTAGGAATAACTACCGCATAAACATATTTACGAATCTTATTTCAGTTGCAAAAATAGTGGCTACTTGGTCATTCTTAGTTAGTTTGTTCCTAACAACTTATTTACTTATACCCACACAACATGTCGAAACAAAATAAGCCGTGTATTTCGGAAAAAAAAGAGCTGACAATCTTGGAAGCTAAACGTAATGTTTTATTTGAGCGGATTCAAAATATTTACGAGCGCTCAAAAACCGCCGCTTCTTCCGAAATTAGTACCGAATCATTTCTTAGTTATTGTGTAACAGTAGATAATATTCGATCAGACTTTCATAATTTGTTGGACACATATAACGATAAACTACTTTCTTTTGATCCTGATTCAAAACCGAATTACCAAGCGTACACATCCTTCGAGGATCTTTATTGCATCATCAAGCGCATACAATTACAGTTAGAGGGTAGATACTCCACGAGCGCCGCACCGGTTGTCCGAGCGCCGCCTAGACTACCTCCGATTGAACTTATGTCGTTTGATGGCGATATACGGAACTGGCCGTTATTTCATGCAAGTTTTAAATCAACGGTGCACGATAATTGCTCTCTGACAGACGCTGACAGGTTGTACTATTTAATAGGGAAGCTGTCGGCGAAAGCGCAGTCCGTATTCGCGGGTGTCACACCCAGTGCTGAGAATTATCAGGTCATATTCCAGTCACTCCTTGATAGGTATCAGAATACTCGTATCCTCGCGTCTACTTACTTTGATCAGGCTTTAAACCTTAAATTGTCCGGTCCCGCGTCTGAATCGAATTTCCAGCTGTTTATAGATAACTTTGTTACCGCAGTTAATTCACTTAAAAATTTAAAATTGAAAGATCTTTCCGACTCATATTGTTACAACTCGCTTTAAAGAAGTTCGACACTGAAACCATTCGTGCTTACGAGATGTCGGAACGTAATCATAAAATACCTACTCTAGATAGTTTTATTACCTTCATCAAAGATCAGTGCCGAATATATCATAATACGCAGCCTAGTTCATCCAGCTCGTCGAATGATAACAATAGTAGACAAAGTTCGAATAAATCGCGAAATAGTAACAATAGGTCAGTCCCTAATCCGCAGTCTTATGTAGCATGTTCGGAACCTAATAAAAATAATTCGTCTAAGTGTCTGTGCAGTAATATTGTGCACGACCACTATTTTAAATGTCCCGCTTTTAGTAATTTAAATCCGACTGCTCGTTTCAAATGTGTGAAAGACAACAAAGCTTGCGTTAATTGTTTAAGCATAAAACATAAAACAAGTGATTGTTCTAGTAAGACAAGGTGCCGCTCATGCAATCAGCGTCATCAGACATTATTACATTTCGATAAAAAATCTACGCTAACGGATGAGTCACCGTCACAGCCACAAACCGCCAATACCACGGCGGCGGCCGCTTCCGCGTCTCAGCCCGAGGTGTCGCTGTGTACGACATCCATTGCGTGTGCGCGCGGTCAGCGCTCGCGCACTTGTCATGTTCAGCGCGATGCAGAGCCGCAATGTATGGCGTCCACAACGGTACTGTTAGCGACAGCGCAAGTTATTGTTTACGATGTCAATAACTCACCGCACATAATTCGTTGTTTACTAGATAGTGCTTCACAAAGTAATTTTATTACTTCTGATTGTTTTAAACGCCTCGGACTGTGGAATAACTTTAAAAATACTAACTTAGTAGTTAAGGGGATCGGTGGGTCGGAAAAATCTTGTAAGGGTTCCGTAGATGTTAGAATACATTCCCGTTTCAATAAGAATATTAATTTTAATATTTCCTCGCTTATCGTGGAACGTATTACGGACACACTGCCGAACGCTCAGGTGGACGTGTCCTTACTTAAGCATCTCGAGTATTTATCGCTCGCAGACTCTGACTTCTCGCAACCGGGAAATATCGACGCTTTGCTCGGCGCATCTATCTTTCCACATTTGTTCCTACCTAACGTGATACGTAGTGAACAACATAATTTGCCACCCGCTATTGAGACTGTATTTGGATATGTGATTATGGGTACCGTACCTACGTCACATATTTCTCAATATACTACGTCTTGTTGTGCTGTTCTTCAAGAAAATAATATTGATTCTCTTCTCAAGCGATTTTGGGAGCTTGAAGAGATCTCCGCCCCGCCCTCGATGAGCCTTAAGGATCTCGAGTGTGAAGAACACTTCCGCACTACCACTGTTCGCGACGACAGTGGTAGATATGTTGTGGCGTTACCCTTTTGTGGTGACCCGTATTCGCTAGGTGACTCGTACGCTGCGGCGCTCAGACGCTTTCATTGTTTGGAACGCAAACTGGATGCATTGATCAAGTTGCGCGGCGCCTATAATGACGTCATGCGCGACTACATAGATAAAGGTTTTTTGAGTCCGGTTGTTAACAACGAGGACAATTCTCTTCCCGCGTATTATATTCCGCATCACGGCGTAGTTCGCGAAGATAAAACCTCCACGAAACTTCGCGTGGTTTTAGATGCTAGTTGCAGGACTACATCGGGTAAGTCGATCAATGACATTTTGCATGCCGGCCCTAATCTACAGGGTGACTTATTTAATATATTAATAAAATTTCGACTTTTCCAAGTTGCTCTGTCAGCTGATTGCCGCCAAATGTTTCTCAATATCGGCGTTCGTGAATCTGACCGTAGATTTCAACGGATTTTTTATCGTTTTAACAAAAATGAACCTTTATCTGTGTATCAGTTTAATCGTGTTTGTTTTGGACTCAAGTCCAGTCCATATCACGCGTTACGAGTTGTCCGCCAGTTGATCGCTGATGAAGGCGACAACTTTCCCGCCGCAGCGGCTGCCGCTACTTCCGCTTTATATATGGATGACATCGCTTGTAGTGTCACATACGCTCCGCAAGCAATTTCGCTTTGTGAAGAGCTTATTCAGCTTTTCAAGCGAGGCCAGTTTGATCTTGTCAAATGGACAAGCAACTATAAACAGGTTCTCGAGCACTTACCTAATTCTCATAAGGCTTCTCCAGACATTGAGTTTGAGAGATCTGTACCGCATAAAGTTCTCGGTTTACGTTGGTATAAATCCAGTGATAGTTTTCTGTTTGATGTCGCACCACCTGATGATAAGTGCACCAAACGCACTATGCTGTCCACAGTGGCACGACTATGGGACATCATGGGTTTTGTGGCTCCCACAATTTTGTACGCCAAGCTCTTGATCAAAGAACTTTGGTTATCAAAGTGTGAGTGGGATGACGCACCTCCCGACCATATTGTCGCCGCTTGGAAACAATTTTGCATTGAGCTTTCCGCGCTCAATCAAATAACTATACCGCGGCATCTTGGGTTGGTCGATGGATGTACTATCAACTTAATAGGGTTTGCTGACGCCAGCGAACGCGCTTACGGCGGAGTCGTATATTTGCAAGTCCGCATTGGTTCTAACTACTCGGTGCAGTTAGTTTGTGCCAAGTCCAAGGTCTCGCCTGTCAAAACCATTTCGGTTGCGAGACTGGAGTTGTGCGCGGCCCTTCTGCTGTCTCAGTTGCTCCGTAAGGTTCAAGACACAGTTTCGCCCCACTACCCCATCAATAAAATATACGCATTTTCTGACTCCAAGGTAGTGCTCGCCTGGATTTAGTCCTCTCCTCACCGCTGGCAGACTTTTGTCGCCAATCGCGTTACTAAATTAATAGAACTTGTTCCTGCTACTTGTTTTAATCACATCGCGGGCGTTGAGAATCCTGCTGATTGCCTTTCTCGTGGTGTTACTCCACTTAAACTTCTGCAACATCCTTTGTGGTACCGTGGACCTTCTTGGATTTCTCATGATCCGTCAGAGTGGCCCATACAACATTGTGACCACAGTGCAGAAGCCGAGGATGCACCCGAACGGAAATCTGTTTCTCACCCCGTGATTGTTGAGGTAGCACAATCTCCGATCTATGCACTCGCGCTGCGCATGTCGTCGTGGTCTAAGTTACTACGCGCCATCGTTTATGTCTGTAGGTTTCTTAGGCAACTACCTAATGGGGCTTCTGTTTCAAGCTCTGATCTTGAATTCGCAGAGTATAAATTATTGCGAGTTGTACAGGCTGTTCACTTTAGTAACGACATTCAAAATTTAAAAAATAATGTATCTTGTTCTCCCGCGCTTCTTAAGCTCAAGCCGTTTCTCGATGAGCACGGCATTATACGCGTTGGCGGTCGTCTGTCAAATTCGGACGAACCATACAACTACAAGCATCCTTGCGTCTTACCGCGTCATGACCACGTTGTCGACCTTCTTGTTGATTTTTATCACAAGAAACATCTCCATGCCGGTCCAGAGTTGCTTATGTCCTTACTCAGGCATAACAGTGAATTTATTGACAACCGATACACCGTCTTCAGATTCGATCGTGACCGTCTAGCGACTAAGAAACGCGAGGGGGGAGGCATTCTTGTGGCTGTCCTTCGAGAACTACGTCCTTCTAAGATATCGACACACATTTTCCACCCAGAGGTAGAACATATTGCGGTACAGTTGCCTTCATCACGACAAAACACACGCCATATTATTTGTGCCGCATATATACCACCACGAACACATGAGGCCGCATATTCACAGTATTTCGATATGCTACAAGACTTGGCTAATGACTCTACTTGTGACTCATATTTCTTTTTTGGAGATTTTAATATCCCAGGTATCGAATGGTCAGACCAAGGTGGCCATGCTCATGTATCAAGCTCGGCTGGGCGTAGCTTGTTAAATTTTATGGAATTTGTTAATGGCACTCAATATAACACCACCAAAAACAAATTAGGACGAATACTGGATTTAGTTATTTCTAACGTGGATTGCCAGACAATATCTTGTAATATTCTTCTAGAACCTGACATGCACCATCCTCCGTTCTCCATATTAACTACTCTGGGTATGCAATTTGCTTCCATGAAACCTCGCTCGGTCCAAAGACATAATTTTCATAAAGCTAATTTCGATGAAATAAAACTTGAACTAGGTAAAGTTAACTGGGATAAGGCTCTCTCTCACCTCTCTTCAGAGGAAGCTGTCAATACTTTCTATGAAAAATTATACGGCATTATTAGATTGCACGTTCCGTTATCTCGCATTAAAAATGGAAAGTATCCAGTATGGTTTTCCCCATCCTTGATACGTATTTTAAAGAATAAAGAACGTGCATGGATCAAATGGAAGAATTATAATAATATCTCCGACTACTTAACCTTTTCCAAATATCGCAATCTGTTTCATCATGAATCTGCTAGATGTTATCGAAACTACATGGAATCTGTTGAGAATAACATCCCCAAAAACATTAAGTACTTCTGGTCTTATATATCAGCTCGAAAATGCAAGGCTAAACTACCTGCCAGCATGTATTTCAAGGATATTACCTCCGATGACCCCAAAAATATCTGCAACTTATTCTCAACTTACTTCTGTTCCGTCTACGAACCTTCTTCTTTTAATCCAAATACATGGCAACCACCTACTACCTGCAGTGAAAATTTAATATGTATATCAGACATTTACTTGACTGAAGATGTTATAAGTACGTCATTAAAGTTGCTTGATCCTTCTAAAGGAGCTGGACCGGATGGATTGCCACCTAGCTTCTTCACAAGATTGTATGAAATCCTCTGTACTCCCCTGCAAATAATATTTAATAAATGCCTACGAGAAGGCGTTTTTCCCGCAGTTTGGAAAAATGCCTTTATTACTCCAGTCTATAAAAGTGGTGACAAAAACAATGTAGAGAATTACCGCCCCATCTCAATACTTTCTACCTTGTCCAAGGTCTTCGAGAGACTGGTACATGAATCAATATATTCTCGTCTTCACCGCCATATTATCCCGGAACAACATGGATTTGTAAAACGTCGTTCCACCACAACAAATCTTATGGTTTTCACTAACTATTTATTCGAAAATATGGATCAACGGTTACAAGTAGACGCTGTATACACAGACTTTCAGAAGGCTTTCGACAAGGTGGATCATAAATTACTCATGGATAAAATAGCCTATAACGGTATACGCGGAAACTTATTGCGTTGGTTTATGTCATATATTTTTAACAGAACCCAGAAAGTCGTTGTTAATGGTTATGAATCTGACACTGTAATTGTTACGTCTGGAGTTCCACAAGGTTCCATCTTAGGTCCTCTTCTCTATGTCATATTCATAAACGATATTAAACAATGTTTCGTTAACTCTCAGTTTCTAATGTACGCAGATGACATCAAAATCTATAAACCTTGCAAAACGATAGAGGATTGTCAACTTCTTCAAGATGATCTAGACAGGTTACATACTTACTGCATTGTTAATAAGCTCATTCTTAGCCTTCCAAAATGCCACACTATCTCTTTTACTAAGAACAAAAAGAAACACATATATACCTATTCCATTGACAACGTTCCCCTAAATACTGTTCGTTCAGTACGTGATTTGGGAGTAATACTTGATTCCTGTCTACACTTTGACTTACACTATGATACAGTAGTAAATAAAGCTTTTCAAATGTTCGGTTTCGTCATGAGATCGTCCCGTGACTTTGTGCGTCCCTCTACCTTCTTAATGCTATACAAAACATTGATTAGATCACAATTAGAATATGCTTCACCTATCTGGAATCCTTTGTACAAAAAGTACGGTGCTGGCTTAGAAATGGTACAGAAAAAGTTTTTGCGTTCTATGAACTACAGGTGTTATCACTCTAAAGTTCCCTACACACATTTATTAAATAAATATCATGTTTTAAGTCTAGAGTACAGACGATTGCTTCTGTCAGTAATGATGTTGCATGGTTTGTGCAACAACAGATTTGACTGCACAGATTTAACAAATAAATTATGTTATACAGTACCCAGAACTGTTATCCAGCGCGGAGTGCGCGTGCCTCGTCTGTTTCATACAGAGTCCTGTAAAACTAATGCCGGAGTGCGCGTGCCTCTGCGTCGTATTGTGGACATATATAACTCGCACTTCACACGGCTTGATATATTTTGTCTATCTAATAAGCAATTTAAATTAGAAGCTTGTAAACTCTTGTCTGAGATTTAATTTAATAATATGTTAATCAGTTACGGATTTATTAGATAATGTTATTTTAACTATTTCGTTTTTAGCTATAATGTGTCATTGTAACTTTCATTTCTTTTGTTAACCTGTGGACAATGGTGTGGGTTGCATAATTGTTTAATTAGTTATACGAATTTTAGTTAATATGTTTTTATTATGTAACTGTTATTTGTCCCTAAATAAATAAATAAAAAAAAAAAAAAAAAAACATTGGGTTTTAGCTGCACGGCGAATAATTCGCCACAGAATACACAAATGTAACGCGTGTTTTAAATTTCGTCCTCGCCCGGTCTTTCCTCTCATGGCTGACCTTCCTAGCCAGCGCGTCAATCAAGTAGATAAGGCGTTCACACATACCGGTTGTGATTACGCAGGACCGCTGCAGTACACGCCAGTGCGTGGTCGAGGTGTTAAAAGCCGTAAAGCCTGGCTGTGCATTTTTACATGTTTAACGACGCGCGCCACGCACATTGAAGTTGCGACGGATTTAAGCACGGTGTCATTCTGGCAGCCCTAAAACGATTTCTTTCGCGACGCGGCCCTATACAATGTTTGTACACGGACAACGGCACTTGTTTCGTGGGTGCAAACTCTTATTTACGCGATCTTTATAAGTTTCTTAATAAAGAATATCGTACAAGTCTACAGGAAGAACTTTCCGTAAATCACATTGATTGGAAGTTTATTCCGCCTGCTTCACCACATTTCGGTGGATGTTGGGAGAGCATGGTCAAAGTAATTAAAACGCATCTCTTCAAAATCGTAGGTCAACAGATCCTCTCTTATGAAGAGCTTTTAACTGTCCTTGCTCAAGTCGAGGCACTGGTTAACTCGCGGCCGCTCACAGCACTGAGTAGCGACCGCTTGAACACAGCGCCATTATCGTCACTTCCCGCTCCTAAAGCAGACTCTTCTAGCTTGCTTCAGAGACATACTCTGCTCGATAATATCGTACAGTCGTTCTGGCGGCGCTGGCGGTCGGAATACCTTCACCAGCTTCAGGCTAGATCCAAATTGAATAGTCCTGCATCCCCTATACAGGAGGGTACGTTGGTTATTGTCATAAATGACAATTCTCCGCCGCTTTCATGGCCCTTAGCCATCGTTGAGAAATTGCATACATCTAAAGACGGTACAACCCGCGTTGTTACTGTAAAAACCGCGAAGGGTAGTTACGTGCGCCCTGTTGTACGTCTCTGTCCGCTACCGACTCAGTGAGATCTAGCCTGAAGTTGGATCTCCCTCTTAGTTTAGGTATTTAGTTAATAGTTTTCGCTATAATTGTTCCGCTAAAGGTAATTTAGATTAATTTAATATCATAACGCTGTTTTAGCTCGTGGATAGGTTATGCGGTAGTATACCTAACGTAGCTTATTTTATTTGTTTCCTTTTAAAGGCAACCCTTTAAAGCCGGGGGGAAATGGTAACGCCATCTCATTTTGAAATTTGGTTAAATAGTTTGTTCCCACATTTTGACGTTTACTGTCAGAACGGACGACCATTCCCTCTCCCTATCCCAAAAAAGCATGTCTGCCACGAATCTATGGCAAGCAATGACACCGCAATGACAGAACGTGTTAAGTACGCCTCTCCACGCGGACGTATTGTCGATGTCTTACCGTACTCCGCCGTCCGTGTGTTATACCGCTAAAACTCCGCTTATTTATCTATATAAATCGTGATTGAACTAAGATGAACCGCCCGCGGGTGTGATTGAGTGGTTTGGTGCATTCTGATATCAACACGTCGTGTACTTCGAAGCTAGAAGCAGGCAGGCGCCAGCAGGCGCCATCTTGAAGACTTCAGGTAAGACGTGCTTTTCCCTCATAATCCCTGAAACTCGGTCGCCCGTTCATCATCCTGTTCTTTCTAGGCGAAACCAGCCATCCTCAAAATACAGTCCACTTAAAATCAAACATTTTCAATTCGCCTACATAATTTGGTACATCTCCGTACCAGAAGCTATGAAGGTTTTTAAATCCTTTGGTAGTCCTGTATATAAAACCGAGAAGCTTAAATGCTCTATTCGTGATGCTTTCGTAATGTTCTCTGAAAGAAAGTTTCTCATCGAACAACACGCCGAGATCTCTGGCTACATGCTTTCGCTCTAATGATTGACTTTCGAGTTTGTAGTCATATATATTCTTAATCATTTTTTTTTGTGAAAGTTATCGCTGTGGTAGGCGTTTATTTCTCCCCGAAGCGAACTCTCGCCGAGTTCCAGAACTCCCTAACGGAGCTGGGAGACGTCGTCGTCGCCCTCGGTTCCCACCCCGCCCTCGTCCTCGGGGACTTCAACGCCAAGAGTCCGGCTTGGGGTTCCCGGTCCACGGACTATAGGCGGGGCAGGATGCTCGAGCACTGGGCCCGTGCGCAGGGCCTGGTGATCGAGAACCGGGGTTCTGTCCCCACGTGCGTGCGGTTTACGGGCGAGTCGGTGGTGGACGTTACGTTCGCCACCCCCAGCCTGTCACCGCGCGTCACCGACTGGCGCGTTGTGGAGGAGGTGGAGACCTATTCCGACCACCGGTATATCCGGTTCGACGTCTCCGCCCAGACCCCAGACGCGCCGGTCCGACGGGACCTGAGTGGTCCGCGATGGGCGCTGAAGCAGATGGACCGGGAGCTATTCCTGGAAGCCTCGATCGCGCAGGCCTGGGGGTCACCCCCGGACAGGCCTGCCGACATAAACGACGAGGCGGAGTGGTTTCGGGAGGCCATGTCGGAGATCTGCGACGTGGCCATGCCCCGGGTCCGGCAAGGACGCGCCCGGCGTCAGCTGTACTGGTGGTCGAGCGAGCTAGCAGCGCTGCGCGAAGCGTGCGTTGCGGCGCGACGCCGGTACACCAGGTTCCGCAGGCGCCGCACCCGACCTCCGGATGCGGCGACTGTAGAGGCGGAGCTGTACGAGGGTTACAGGGCAGCGAAGGCCGTCCTCCGAGACGAGATCTGGCGGGCCAAGGAACTGGCCCGGGAGGAGATGCTGGCGACTCTGGACGGGGACCCATGGGGCCGCCCCTACAAGTGGGTGCGAGAAAAGCTCCGCCCCTGGGCTCCCCCGTTGACGCAGAGTCTCCAGCCTCAGTTCTTGGAGGACGTGGTGAGCGCCCTGTTCCCATCGCGAGGGGAGCACGCTCCCCCGCCCATGGCTCCGTCTCCGACGGAACCTGAAGCTGGCGCAAACGCGGACCACAGCGACGACGACGTCTACGACGCTCCAGAGGTGACCGAGGTAGACTTGAGAGTGGCGGTACAACGGCTCAAGGCCAAAAATACCACCCCAGGACCCGACGGCTTGCCAGGGAAAGCGTGGGTCCTGGCCTCGGAGACTCTCGGGCCTCGACTAGGGGGGCTCTTTAGCGCATGCCTGGAGAGGGGCCAGTTTCCGCTTCGCTGGAAGACGGGAAAGCTGGTCCTGATCCAGAAAGCCGGGCGCCCTGCGGACTCTCCTTCCGCATTCCGGCCCATCGTGCTGCTCGACGAGGTGGGCAAGCTCTTGGAAAGAGTGATTGCAGACCGCCTCTTCGGGCACCTGAATCGGGTGGGCCCGGATCTTGCGGAGTGCCAGTTTGGCTTCCGCAGGGGGCGCTCGACGGTGGATGCTGTCATGTGCGTGAGAGCCCTCACGACGGGGGACGCGGTATCCCGGGGCAGGGTCGTCTTGGCGGTGTCTTTGGACATCACCAATGCCTTCAACACCCTGCCCTGGAGTTGCATCAGGGAGGCACTCCGGTATCACCGGGTGCCGACCTACCTCCGTCGCATAGTTGAGGACTACCTGACGGACAGAGCCGTCATCTACCCCAGTCACCGGGGAGAGTGGAACCGGCGAGAGATGTCATGCGGTGTCCCACAGGGTTCGGTCTTGGGGCCGCCCCTGTGGAACATCGGATACGACTGGGTGCTGCGCGGCGACCTCCCTGACGGCGTCAGCGTAGTATGTTACGCTGACGACACGCTCGTTCGCAGGGAGAGTCGCACCAGGCGGCGGCCGACCTGGCGACGCAAGCGGTTGCGACAGTCGTTCGTAGGATTTGCAGCAGCGGCAGTTGGGACTCGACGTGGCGCTGCACAAGACCGAGGCCATGTGCTTCCATGGCGGTCGGAACGCGCCACGGTCCGAGTCCTACATAACGGTGGAGGGGGTTCGCATCGGCGTCGGGAGGACGATGAAGTACCTGGGACTCGTCCTCGACAGCCGGTGGAACTTCAGGGAGCACTTCCTGAGTTTGGCCCCAAAGCTGAACCGGGCAGCAGCCGCCTTCAGGCGACTCCTGCCTAATCTCAGCGGGCCAAACGCCTCCTGCCGAAGGCTGTACGCCGGCGTCGTGCGGTCCATGGCCCTCTACGGGTCCCCAGTGTGGGCCCTGTGCATCCGGACGCGACCACTAAAGTTGGTCGCATGCCAGAGGGTCATGGCTATCCGAATGATCCGGGGATACCGCACGATCGCCGGCGAATCGGCCAACCTCCTTGCCGGATTGCTGCCCTGGGATCTGGAGGCAACTGCCCTCCAGCGCGTCTATGAATGGCGCGTGGAGGCGCAGCGCCGGGGCGTATCCCCGCTGCCTCGAGAAGTCGAGGCGCGGCGGGAAGAGCTCCGGCGCGATCTCAGGGCAGTATGGAGGGAACGACTGTCGCAACCGACGGCCGGGCACGCCGCAATTGCGGCGGTAAGACCCCTCTTTGAGGAGTGGCTAGATCGGCGTCACGGCGTCCTGACCTACCGCATGACGCAGGTCCTCACCGGACACGGAAGTTTCGGGAGGTACCTGTGTCTGATGGGAAAGGAGGAAACGCCTGGGTGTCACCACTGCGAGGGTCGCCCTGAGGATACCGTAGAGCACACGGTGCAAGACTGCCCCGCCTGGGCAGAGCACCGACGTGTCCTCACGGCGGCGATAGGCGGAAACCTCTCGCGCCCGGCATTGGTCGAGGCCATGCTGCGGGGCGAGAGGGAGTGGGAAGCGGTCGCCTCCTTCTGCGAAGCAGTCATGCTTCCGAAGGAGGAGGCGGGCCACGTGAGGTAGAGGATGGCGTCCTCCCTCCAGCCCAGCCGCAGTGGTAGACGCCCACGGCGTCGGACGTCGGCCGACGATCTCCGGCCACCGTAGGCGCGGGCATGCGGACAGCGAGTAAAGGGCAACTCGCTGTCCGACCATGGACCATGCCCGGGTCGACGGCGCGTCGTGTTCCACGCGCGCCTCAAAGAGCGTTAGCAACATGACGAGGCCCCCTCTGCAGAGGGCCGAAGCCCGCCGGGGTCGTGGGACTCATCCCGTTACCGTGGCCCCGGTATGTAAAGGGTTATTGAAGGAACACCGTGGATTTTAGTCAGTAAAAGTCTGACAATCCCTCCCACCCTGCCCGGAGTGGGAGGACTTATTTGATAATTTTACCACGATAAAAAAAAAAAAAAAACCACATAGTAAACTTATGGGTCTGTAATTTGCGCAATCAGACTTGTCACCCTCCTTATAAATGGGCACTACGTGCGCATTTTCCAAAAATTAGGAAACACACCCAGCTGTAGTGATCGATTAAACAAGTAAGGCAATGACAGTTCATTAGCACAATTGACTAGAAAAAGAGAAGGGATTCCGTCCGGTCCAGCACATTTATTGCGATCCAAACATTTTAATGAACGTAAAACAGAATCGTGCTCAATATAAATCTCCGATAGTGAAGAGTTACATTCTACACCGGCGCATACTTCAGTATTAGGGGGAGATCTAGAGGTGTCATCAAATACGGAGCTAAAGAATTTCGAGAATAATTCGCTGATATCTTGACTATCCAAAGAAACTACTCCACGAAACTGCATCGTTTGAGGTAAACCATTCGCATTTTTCCTGCTGTTGACAAACTTCCAAAACGATTTGATATTGTCAGACAAGCAGTCCTCAGTGGATTTTATAAAGGAACTATAGCATTCCTTTGTAAGAGTTTTGCACCTACTACGCAACATTGAAAAAGTGTCATAATCACGAGGGTTGTTATACTTTTTGAAGCGCCTATGATATTTATTTTTCTCCTTGAGACATTTTTTAAGAGATAGCGAGTACCATAGTGGCTGTGCAGACTCACTCAGCTTGGTTGTAGGAGTATGCTTGCTGATTATAGTGTTCAGAGCCCTGTAAAATTCTTCTAGTGCATGGTCGATATCAGTCGACAACTTTAACCAAGACCAGTCAACCTCTGCGAGATCCGCCCTTACCTTAACATAGTCGCACTTTCGGAAATTTAACCGTTTAATGTTATTCGGTTTCATTTGTGTGGTAGGAACACTGCTTTTCATAATTATACTCAAAGGTGGGTGATGATCGTCAACTCTACTGAGCGGATCATCATTAAGAAAAACTTGGATACTTTCTGAACTACAGAGGACAAGATCTAAATACCGATTGTTTTTGTTAGATATGTGATTAAATTGTGACAATTGACAAAATGACAATAGATCCAGTAAGAGAGAAGACTTCCTATCATTAGCTATAGCAGCATTCACTAATCCGCTGCCCGATGGCGTTTGAGTCCATAGCAAACCCGGAACATTAAAATCCCCAATAATTAAATTTGAGCAATCGTTATGAGAATCTGTAACAATCTTCTGTGTATTCGCATAAAAAGCATCGAGATCATTAATAGGTAAATCTGGGGGAAGGTAACATACACAAAGATTGTACTGACACTCACGCGAGTTGCTAGGCAAAACACTCACCCAAATATCCTCCACTCTGCTGTCCCATGAGGAATGCCTTACCACTTTGTATTGTTTTTTAATAGCTATTAAAACACCTCCTCCATCAACCTTATTTACACATGTACTTTCGCGATCTCTTCGAAACACGTTATACCAATTATCAAAAAGTTCATTATCAAAAATACCCGAGTTCAAATTCGTCTCAGTTAAACAAATTATGTCATAACTACAATTAAGTGAATTAACATAAAAATCCTCTAGTTTTGATCTTATTCTATTTACATTCTGATAATAAATTAACATAAGAGATTACAGAAAACAGATCCAAATAGTAAACAATACACGTGTCCGTTTAAGTGAGTTTAGCTAAACAACTGATGTGTTTTATCTGTATAGCCTGGTCCTGCTCAGTTTTCCTAACGTAAATACGACCATATTTAACCCATACAAATTTATAAGACCGTTCCTTAGCTGCCAATTTAGTTGCGGCATGAAGTTTCTTACATTCCGGTGAAAGATGTTCCGCCAAGTAAATAGTACGTTTTTCTCCAGGTACACCTAGGTGCGACGAGTTCAAGACGCTATTTTTATTGCTCTTATTATATTGAGTGATGGCTGAGAGAAGATTATCACGGTGTCTTTCAGATGGTAATGTAGCCAGTATATTTCTGGGACGATCCGATTCGTTGTTCATCTTAGCAACCCGGCGAATCGCTTGTAAATCTGTGTCAGGAATTGATACTTTAATTTCGTTACACAAGTTCTTAAAAATCGTGATCAGGTTTTCATTCTTTCTTTCTGGCACACAGTGAATTTCAATATTGCGGCTTCGTGATATTCTGTAATATCTGAACGAAGTTTAATATTCTCTGACTCAAGCGATTGAATAGTGTCCTTAACCGAAACAAGACGGACATTGAGGTCTTTTTGCTCAGCCGCTAAAAAATCAGTAGTGCGGGTGAAATCGTCCCTCAAACTATCGATCGCAGATGCTATTTCCTTCTTTATGTCAGCAGTTAGGGCAGCTCTAATGCTTTCAAGCTTAGAATCCAGAAGCAGGCTGAACTGTTCATATGAAATAGAACCAGAGGTACCTGATGGATTAACAAGCGATCCAGTATTATTTTGAGGCGTTTGAAGTGGAGACTGTGACGTTGACGCCTTAGAATCGCCGTCGGGAATGTCCGATAAATAGTCACAAGACATATTAGCATCTTCGCGTAGAATATCAAATTGATTCCGCACCGGTGTATTGTCGTGTTTACGACGAGTTATGTTGCTACATACAGGGCAGGTCCAGTTACGTCTAAGTTCATGTGCATGACTTGTGTAGTAATCTTGGGTCATATTCAGACATTTATAATCATAAAAACCCCTACATGAAGTGCAGACCAATAACTCTCCGCGATCAATAACTTTGTTGCATGCTGCACACTGCATCGTACCAATCAGCCGACTATTTAACTAGGTATATATTCTTAAATAATAACGCGCCGTGTAGGTAAATGT
This sequence comes from Tholera decimalis, assembly GCA_943138885.2. Taxonomy (NCBI): domain Eukaryota; kingdom Metazoa; phylum Arthropoda; class Insecta; order Lepidoptera; family Noctuidae; genus Tholera; species Tholera decimalis. The sequence continues at coordinate 18,679,713 of OW964563.2, read as the reverse complement.
GTTTAAAGTAACAATGGTAAGTGAGTCACTTGTCACAGCGAGCACTAAGCGAGCGATATGCGTGTTGCCCTAGGTCAGGGACACCGCCGTTGAAGAAATTATTTAAAAAGTTTTTGCTGTGTTTCTCAGGTGTTTGTGGATCGATTTAAATCAAATAAACTTCACTGCACACACATTATCTCTAGTCACATAATCCAGTACGGCCGTTCCGTTTTTTTAAACCTTTATTTTTGTACGAGTGCACAAGCGTTAAAGTTCGCAGAGCCTAACTTCACGTTCGCCAAGTTAGAACGGCCGCATTGTACAACGATTAGACATCATACAATGTAGGCACAGCAGTGAGAAATTATTTTCTTAAATTTTTTTTTTAATTGATCTAGCAATAACAAGATACCCCTTAGGTATCTTGTTACCCAGCTACTGAGTTGTGGAGGTCAGATATGTAGTTCCTCTATGTTATACACAGCTGCATCCAGTTAGACTAGAAGCGAACCCCAATATAGTTCGAAAAGGCTAAGCACATAGAGATGATTTTTTAATTTTTCGATTTCTTCGCAGTTCCAAAATTGTGAACATTACCGATGTATATCTGCCTCCTTTGCGATTTGGAGATCGTCGACAATTCTCCAAAATTGTAGACGCGGAGAGTCCTTTAAAAAAGTATATCGAAGATATGATATGGGTACTGGTTGTGAATCATATTCCGATCTCATTTATGGACGGACCATTCGATACGCCATATCCAGTTCAAGGTAATCTTACTAATATTATAAACGAGAAAGTAACTCTGTCTGTATCCTTGTTGTTGCCCTTTTCACGCCTAAACCGCTGAACCGATTTAGATGAAATTTGGCATGGGAATAGTTTAGGACCCTGGGAAGGACATAGGATAGTTTTTATTCCGGAATTCCCACGGGATCGGGAATTACGCGAGAAAAACCTTCCACGCGAACGAAGTCGCGGGCAAAAGCTAGTTCAGAATAATTGTGGACTAATTATTTAATTATAATTTTTATCTTCAATTTACGGTAATAAAGAATTTTGTAGGCGGGATGTAATGAACAAGGATTGAGGTTCCGTGTCCACTTGAAGAACTATAACAGTAATAAAATATTGTTGTTTACCTATACGTATATAATACTAGCGTTTCGCCCACAATTTCATTCGTGTGGATTTCGAAATAATTAATAGTTATAGCACTCACAAATAATTTGCCTACAACCAACGATTTAAAAAAAAAATTGGATTTATAATTCCGGAGATTACTCCCTACATAGAAACTTACAAACAAATTTTACTTTTTTATAATAATAAAGTATAGATATAGATTGCAAATGTGAGTATACTAAAGTTTCAGTGTTAACTAGACATAAAATAGCTTTTCGTTTCGTAATGAAACGGAACCGATTTTATTACAGACGTAAGGCATCAAGATGCAGTACTGTACCAAGTACAAAACGTGATACTGGATGGACGAAAAAGAGAAGTAGTGGAAACCGAAGAAAAGCTACAAGAAGTATACGGTTCACACGCCCAAAAGGCGAAACCACCATTGAAAGAAATCAAGAAACTACCACCCGTAGAAAAAGTTAAATACGAAATTAAATTGTCTGGTGACTGGATTTTAGCTGGTAAGAATGGAGATAGTAGGTTGATCTACGGTTGTTTAATTACGTCAATAGCTTAATAGCTGGGTTCGAACCCACCCATTATACTATTGCAGAACCCACTCCAGACATAAGCATATTTAGCTTAGTTGGAGGGGTTAAGATTGCTAATAATGTGAATTCTTCCCACATTGCTAGTTTTCTTTTTTTTTATCTAATAACAATAATCTTAACAGGAAGTATGCATGCAATAATGTATGTAATGTAACGAATTTATTAATATAATGAATTTTATATTATTATCTTTATCACAAACAATAATAATCTAAATATAATTATAGGTATTGGTCGAGTTACACCATTTAACGTTACGGGGGACCGCCTATCCGAGCAAGGAGAAGTAATAGCATTAATAAGCAGTATGAATCTGCCAGCACAAGACGACTCCCCGGTTTTCTTTGTAAATGTTCGCAACCTCACAGATATTCCAATACAACATTTGAAGCAGAATAGGTAATTTCATGGTATCAACCCGATATTCAGTGGGCAGTAGTAATAGTATATACATGTACTCTGTATTTTTTTTCTTGATGTCTAAATCCTTATGGATGTCCACCGCCCTGGGGTGAGCCATTGTCAGAATCTAACTGACTTAAACCACCCCGTGTTCTCTCTCACCCCAGCGTCGCGGGCTTCGACAAAACTTGAGAGTAAACTTTATAAGAATCATTTAACACGGTTCCCGATTGGTGACGGACCCTCGCTACGGGCCTCGTCTGGGCAAACGTTGGTAGTGTTTTGTTTGGCCCTGCCTCCCGCGAATGCATGTACGCTCATAGTTCATATTTATTTATTACTAGCTTTTGCCCGCGACTTCGTCCGCGTGGAATAGTTACTTTGGGCTAACGTTAAATTTAACCCCGATTTTGAAGCATTCTTCATTGGCGCTCCGCTCCTATTGGCCTTAGCGTAATGATACAATATAGCTGTGCCCGCGACACCGTCAGCGTAAGTTAATGTATTGGTAATATTGTTCAGATCACGTTCACATGAGGCTTAAGTACCTAGAGAACGCTTCGACCGCGAGACGCGTCGAGCGCGGCGACCGATTCTCAAAAATAATCCTTATAGCATGATTCAGTATTCACGCGCGATGGCTTATTATTATAAGCGTATTTCATGTATAACTTTGGTGTTTCTATACCGATTTATATGATTCTTTTTACGGTTTCGTAGCCGAATGGCAAAAAACGGAATCTTTATAGTTTCGACATGTCTGTCTGTCTGTCTGTCCGTCCGTCCGTCTGTCACAGCAATTTTATTCCGAAACTATTAGGACTATACATGTGAAACTTGATAGGTAGATGTATTCTGTGAACCGCTTTCCGATTTTGAGAAAAAAATTAAAAAATATTTAAAACAAAGGGCCCCCTTTGTTTTAAATATTTTTTAATTTTTCCCCCATACATGGAACTAAACCTGAAATTTTTTTTTTTCATGAAATCGATGCATGTTCTTTCTTCTTCTTCTTCTTCTAGTTCTTTAAAAACGACATCGGGGTTTCTAAAACCACTTTTCCATAAAGTCAATCGTTTAAAAGATATAAGCTTCCAAAGTGGTAAAATGTGTGTGTGGCGGACACAACCTCTAACTTCTATAATAATGGAGTGAAAAATCTAAAAAAAATATATGTCTGTAGATCTTAATATAAACTTTCAACCAAAATTAGTTTGAACGAAATCAGTTCAGCAGTTTTTGAGATACAGCATATTTTCTAAAACCGCAAATATAACTTTGTAATTCATACAAACACTATGAAAAACAAATTTATTCGGTGCAGTTGTAAAAAATGTAAAAAAACCAGTTTTAAGAAATTTGTAAGGTTTTTTTTCAAAACAAATTTATTTGGCGCAGTTGTAAAAAATGTAAATAAGCTAGTTTTAAGAAATTTGTAAGGTTTTTTTTTCGTCAAATAAATTTGCATATTATATTATAGTTACTACGGAACCCTTCATGGGCGAGTCTGACTCGCACTTGGCCAATTTTTTTATGGAATAGTTAATAATGTTAACTTTTTCAATTAGGGGTGACTGAGAGTGTTATAAACGTAAGAGTAGACAAATATTATAATCAGAAAGCTTCGAACTGCTAAGCTATCGGGAGTTACACGTGTTATTGTGAGTCAACCATAAAAGTTAGACATATGCTGTCGTGGGATATTTTTTATATAATTTTAAGGAGAACATTTCCGTCATGAAATGATTTGTGTAGCTTTAACCATTAAGGTTGACACGCGACGGAAGCTTAAAAAATGGAGTAACTTCTCCCGTTTTCCCAACATTTCCCTTCACTGCTCTGCTCCTATTGATTGTAGCGTGATGAAAAGTATACTATAACCCGCTCAGGAGTATGAAAAATAATTGTACCAAGTTTCGTTAAAATCCGTCGAGTAGTTTTTGTTTCTATAACGGTTATACAGACAGACAGACAGACAGACAGACAGACAGACAGACAGACAGACAAAAATTTAACTGATTGCATTTTTGGCATGAGTATCGATCCTTAATCACCCCCTGATAGTTATTTTGGAAATATATTTCATGTACAGAATTGACCTCTCTACAGATTTATTATAAGTATAGACTAGCTGTTGTGTAGCCTACGATTTCCATCGCCTGAAAATTACCATATTTTCCCGGGTTAAGAAGTAGCTTATGTACTCATTCAAGGTTATAAAAGACAGACTAGTGAGATAGGTAAGTTTCGCCCAATTTGCTTAAACCATGTTGCAGTGATAAAAACACAATAAACACAATCTTTCATATTTACGTAGTCGGGCCATAAGTTCTGTCACATAGGTAAAATTTAGAATTTAGAATGCAAGCCAAGGAAAATATTATGGACATTCGAAATTTGAATATTTAAAGAAAATAAAAGCAAAGTGTTTCTCGAATTTTGTTCATTTTCTAAAATGGAGTCATAGATGATACATATAAATACTGAGATAGATGCGCCACTCTATGATTCGAAAATTGAGTTTTTTACCCTGATCGCCAGGTAGCGTAACGGTAGTTTAATACCGAAAAAATCCGATAGGTGGCGTTAATAATATTTTCTTATTTTAAAGATTTTAGAAGTACTAGATTGATTGAAATAAATATTCTAATCGACAAAAGATTAAATCTTTGATTTTAGAATATTTATTTCAATCAATCTAGTACTTCCAAAATCTAAAGATTAGATTTTAGAGGCTGGCAAAAATTAAAACACGGTGAAGATGGATTTAATTATTTTTTATATTTGTGATTTTTTGGATTCATTATAAATCAACGAAACATAACAAATGAACGAACTACTGATTCAAATTTAATTGAGTCTAAAATAGGCAACAAATCATACCACAATTGGAAATGGAGCGAGTTATTTTTTAAGCACTGCTTATATATTTTTGATGACCCCTTGTAAGAATGACCATTAAATGATTCGAAGAGCTTATCAAATAATAAATCTCTGCACTCTTCGGGCAGAATGTTGTGTTCTGAAACAAAATATTAATGTTGGTTAATAACATTTTGCAAAATTTGCTAGGTAACAATAATGATCCAAATATGTGAAATTATAAACATACTAACTCGATAAAAAACGTAAAGCGCTAGACACCCTCTGGCTGAACACTTGTGCTGCATATTTTACCTTCATTTTAGGTATTTTATACTCATCACATGTTTTTCTGATAATTTATTAATTAATCGAAATTTGTCAAACTGTTTTTGACAGTTTTATATTTTTCTTTTTTCTTTGTTTTTCATAAACAAGCGAGGTGTATAGAGTCTATGATGCAGTAAAATTATAATGCCATTTAATTTAGTAAATTAGGTAGGTTAGGTTAGTTAATTTAGTAATTTAGTAATTAATTATTAGTGAATTAGGTGCCTATATACATTAAATAATGCTTTATGAATTTTTCGATACAAATAATATTTTTTTATTAATTTTGATTATCATATATGTATAAATATATCGTAGCGGCTGCCATCTATTATCAAAACATACGCATTACGTACAAAACTAAGTTGACCCCAGACATAAGATGTCACTAGTTTTTTTGGCAAATTTTGTGTCTGAAGTTTCTTCGGGAGTTTCACCCCCCTGAATGGAGTGGACGCGCAAAGAAGACAGAGTCACAGTAATTGCATTGCATCGTTGCGGTCACGCGCCAACTGAAAGTTTTGAACTTTTGAAAATTCCACCGAGATTTATTTATCGTACTATCAAACGATTCAGGGAAGATTCAAGATTAGAAGATAAACAAAGGAGCGGTCGACCTCGTACTGTTAGGACTCCAGCGGTCATCAAAGCAATAAAGGCGCGAATCCAACGTAATCCTGTCCGCAAGCAAAAAATGTTGGCTCTGCAGATGGGACTAAGCAGAACTACTATTAAAAGGGTGTTAAATGAAGACCTAGGACTGCGTGCTTATAGAAAAATAAACAGCACATCTTAACGCACGGCTGAAGAAAATCAGCCTCGAAAGAAGCCGGGTTTTGTTAAGGCGGTACGCGGGAAAAAAATACCGCGAGATACTTTTTTCGGATGAAAAAATTTTTAATGTTGAGGAGATTTTCAACAAACAAAATGATAAAGTGTATGCACACTCTAGTGAAGAAGCGAGCAGACGTGTGCCACGTGTTCAGCGTGGTCATCATCCTTCGGCATTCATGGTTTGGCTTGGGGTGTCTTATTTGGGTCCAACGGAGGTGTTTTTTTGTGAAAAAAGAGTGAAAACCAGTGCCCTCCTATCAAAATACAATCCTAACAAACATTGTGAAACCTCTTTCACAAACAATGTTCGAAAACAGGCACTGGGTATTCCAGCAGGATTCTGCGCCGGCTCATAAGGCGAAAGGTACCCAAAACTGGCTCAAGACCCGTGGAATCGACTTTATCAGGCATGAGGATTGGCCCTCATCCAGTCCAGACTTGAATCCTTTGGATTACAAAATATGGCAGCACTTAGAGGAGAAGGTCTGCGCTAAACCCCATCGCAACTTGAAGTCACTTAAAGCATCCCTAATTAAAGCAGTCGCCGATATTGACCTGAACGTCGTGCGTGCTTCGATTGATGACTGGCCTTGCAGATTGAAGGTTTGTATCGAAGCAAAAGGACGACATTTCGAATAATTTTAATGTGGTTTAAATCTGTTTTTTATACCCTTTCATTTGATATATAAATAGTTGTAGTGCATAACTCATTGTGTCATTTATTTAACTTTCCATATGTGACAAAACTTATGACCAGACTACGTATAGTTTACTTGTAGAATATATTTTATTGTACACTTCATAATAAACACAAGATAAGGTATAAAACACGAATGTACAATGGACGATCTAATCGCACAGAACAATAATATAGTAATATAAAATACGAAAATAAGTGCTAATATAACACCCATATAACTATTCCTTTACATGGAGGGTCTTATTTGTAGGTTAGATTATAATACCTAATTAAAAAGGTACGTTGTTCTTATTCGTTGCAAGCTATTAGTGAACTAGGTAGTTCAAATAATTAAGAAGATGGAGTAAAAAAACTTTTTACCAAAAAATTAAACCGACTCCCAAAAAACACTACAAAGTGAAAAATAGTTAACTTTAATTTCGGAAGTCGGTGCCTCAAACGAAAATACAAAACTAAAGACACCGACTACCGAAATTAAAGTTAAATTTCACTTTGCAGTGTTTTTTGGGAGTCGGTTTAATTTTTTGGTAAAAAGTTTTTATTTGAAAGCAACTGCACAAGTTACTATAAGAAATACCCAAAACGCCATAGGTGTGCCTATAATATTTGAAGAGTTCCCTCGATTTCTCCAGGATCCCATCATCAAATCCTGACCTGGTGACAATGGGACCAATTTGAAAGTATACCCTTTCAAACAAAAAAAGAATTTTCCAAATCGGTTCAGCCGTCTTCGAGTAATCGGTGATCATATATATATATAAAAAAAAAAACAAGAAATTTACGCGTCGAATTGATAACCTCCTCTTTTGGTCGTCGGTTGAAAAAAGTAGATCATATTTTACATTGTTAGATATAGCCTGGCTCCTGAGTCCTCATGTTCCACGCGCGTCTCAACGAGCAGTTAGCACCATCGACAGGACCCGATAAGGCCATTGCCTGCCGGGGTAGCGGGTATATTGTAACGAGTTACCGAGGCCCCGGCCCGCAAGTGCAGCTGAAAAAAACAGGATGGGTTTTCAGTCAGTAGAAGGTTGACACTCCCTTCCGATCTACCCAGAGTGTAGAAGAATTTTCAATGTGACACTGGATCCTGCACTAGGATACCCTGTGTCGCAGGATCCGGTCCCTATCAATATAAATGGTTTTGAGCTAAGGATACAAATGTAACGGTCACCAACAACCGGACATGTTCGATCACGGACAAGTCAAGTTGTCGTGGGTAGGGCTTCCAATCCCGCAGCCTGAATTCAATCTCGGTTTTTTGGGACTACGAATTTACGATCCCGCGGGTTCTCGATATTTGCGGGATCCCGCATATTGAAAATATTCACATGTATATAAAGCAAATAAACAATCAATTACTCAACTAATACCACATTTATTTACGTATTACTATAAGTATGAGATCAATAAAATTACACCGTTAATTTATCACAAAAAAAAAATGAATTAATCAACTAACTCCACATTTATTTAAGTATTACTACTGGCATGAGATCAATCAAATTACACCGTTTATTTATCACAAAAAAACATTGAATTAATCAACTGGGTGCGGGATCCGCGGGATTTGCGGAACCATAATCCCGCATCCCACGGGATTGTAAAATGACGCGGGATCCTGCAATACCGAGATCTCGGTATACCGGAATTGGAAGCCCTAGTCGTGGGGCACGGGACCAATGTATGTGTGCGAGGGAACAGAGTGGTTTTAGTCAGTCAGAATCTAGGAGGAGTTAATTGATGATTTTCCCCCGAAGAAACTTATATATAGTCTGGCCCAGCACCGTCTAAATATGGGCATTAGTTTGAGAACGCTTTTGTTATTTGGTACCACTTCAGCGACCAACTATTACTCTGAACTGGTATTGCTGTAATTTATGTAGTCCTGCGACTTGCCTCTTGTAGGGTATGGTATAACTATATACATAATATGTATATGTGGAAATGATATGTTATTTAATACTAGCTGCTGTCCGCAACTTCGTTCGTGTCGCACCAAATTTCATTAAAATCGATCCAGTAAGTCTGGAGATTAGCGTGTACAGACAAACGGACAGACTTTTTTTTAATCCCCTAAGACGACCCACTGACCTTTTGCCGTGTTACCGTTTCTTAACCCATCTCAATTATTATTTTTGTATAAAAACACACTTTTTTATCGTTTTATTATATGTATATAGATTTGAGTATTTACTTGAATTCTTAGTGGCAAAAGTTTAATTTTTGACAGTGTCTAAAAATAACTTTTTTTTACAGATTTACACACGTTTATACAAGATGGAAGATAAACGAAGAGGAACATAATTCAGAGCGGCAACCCATACAATCAAAACAAAACAGAACTGAGGTAGATTTCAATGAACATCATTCAGTACCACTTTCCCGTGCAGTGGCATCGGATGTCATGGCTACTTTTTTGGATATACCATTTAGAGTTGAGGTATCTTTGTATTTTACTTACAATTAATTATTATCTATGTATGTATATCAATTGTTGGTATCATTATTAGATACTTAGGAATTTAAAAATATATATATATATATATTATGTAAAATAAACTTTTTTTTTAATGCAAAATTTCGCCAAATAGTAAATATTTTGTTCTCGTGTTTGAAAACGGCTATTACGAGTGATTTAATCTAATTATTAGAAACTTAAATTACCTATTGTGCTAGGCAGTTCAAGTAATTAAGTTGTTCGGAGTAAAAAAAGTGGATCATATTTACCTCTAAGTTAAGCCTGGCTCCTGAATAGACGGCGCGTCAAGTTCCACGCGCGTCTCAGCGAGCAGTCAGCACCAATGATGGGGCCATGGCCTGCCCGGTGTTGCGGGATTGTTCTAACGAGATACCGAGACCCCGGTCCACAAGTGCACCTGAAAAATATGATGGGTTTTCAGTCAGTAGAAGGCTGACACTTCATCCCGCCGTTAAAACAATACCAGCAACCCGACATGTTAGATCGCGGACGAGTCAAGTTGGAGTGGGGTACGGGGCCGACGCATGTGTGCGAGGGAACACGGATTTTTGTCAGTCAGAGTCTGCAAGGAGTCAATTGATGATTTCCCCCGAAAAAAAATTAAATTACTGAACTTATACTGAAGGTACTGCCGATGGAGTACTGAGTGGGAAACTTATTAGTAAGACACCTGTCTTACTAATAAGTTTTTAAGCTAACATGGTCACTAACAGATGACTTTAGTTCACTCGTGATCATGACGCTTGCAACTGTCCCGAAATATCGGAAACATGAAACAATGTAAAAATCCCGTTTTAAGTTTTAATGGTATCCTACTTATATTCTAAAAGTGAAAGTTTGAATGATTGTAAGTTTATACAAGGTGCAGCCGGTGGTAGGGGTCGATTAACGGTGTCCCACGAGTGTCCACTTCCAATTTAATCCCATGAATGTTCATTGTTCATCATTATTCAATAGTTCCGCTGATATTTTTGCATCGGTGATTTGAATAAACTTGAAAATATACATAGCTTGACTGTTAGGTTACGCTCTTGTTTGTTTCCTTCACTAGCTCAATCAAAGTAACATTTAAAATACAAGTAGAATGTTATAAACAACTTTCTTAATGTAGGTAATCCCTTTCTCAGGAGCCATATTCGATGTGGCTAAAATTGATGGCATCATAAAATTGGCTACTATGCATTAAGTATACACACAGCCATACACACTCAGTAGAATTAAGCTTCTTTTATTTAATTCTATTTACTTTTTGTGAATTGTTTACTTGTGGGTAGATCGATACTTATATAACCTCATGGCCGTCCACTGCCTCTTAAGTTACCCTAGTTTAAGAGACAGGGCAGTATAATATTGTGAACAGATACTAAGTTCTCAGTAACAAGTACAACTGTACCAAGTTCTTACATACACATTTATTGCGATAAAATATAGTTAAGTACATGACTTTGTGTACCATAGCGATTAGTCTAATGTTATCTCTTCGTCTGTACTTTTCATCCATAATCATTTATTATTATAACTAAGCGTTGGCTTCGGTATTTATTCCTGCATAGAGAATGTATGAAATATTTCTTGTAGTTAATTGCAGTGAGTTGTTCTGAGTTCAAGTAAATTATCACAATTGCGGTTTGTGAGGTGTATAAACAGTAAACCGTAATCAGGCAACGCCTACACAAATATTCGTTTCTACATTTGCATATGAGTGTTTAAGAAGCTTTAATGTAGTTTTTAACTTGACAAAATGTGCGAGATTCCTACGAAAACGAAATCGTAGGACAGATTTTTTGAGTTTCAAGTTTATTGTTACCCGAAAATGGTATGAGTTTGTATATTTACATGATTTTTATTACTATGATTATAGCTCCGTGGAATTAGGATACCCCCACCGATAACTAAGAAGCCGAAATTTTTTGGATACGAAAAAGCTGATCGTGATTATGGCGTCGGCGTGCCACCTCCAATACCTAATCAAGATGAAGATATACTGATTGGACAGACCAAAATTGATGCAAGAGCATTAACAAAAATCAACGGATCCATAAAAGGAGAGTTTCCGTTATATCCCCCTGAACCATCTGTGATGTCTTTGGAACGTGAAGAAGTTTGTACAAACGATATTAATGCAGTGAGAGCGAAAGTTAAACCGGATATAATTATTCAATCAGGCGTCATTTTACAGGCACAAATGATGATAGAAGTATCTCTGGGTCTCGTTGGGTGCAAACCTAAGTCCAGCACTGTAAGATACTCTAGGTTATACTGTCTCGTAAGTGATCGCGACGCTATAATGGTACTATTACGACAAATAACTGAAATAAACGAGACAATAATGCAAACGGAGAATAAATCGAGTTTGTTGACAGGGTTTGGATTGGATACAGGGGATACGGTGGTGCTTTATGTTGAAGGTCCGAGAGACGGACACATTTTGCGAGTTTGGGAAAAGACGGAAGCCTTTTATCCTTCAGTGAAACCTATTTTCTCTACTTCTGCTAAGTATAGTTGCAGATTATACCCTGGTTAGTGAAAATGAATATCAGTTGTATGTACGAGAAGCAGCATCTTATTACGATGCTTTTTTACTATTTCAGAATTACTTCTAGCTGCTATGCCTTTCAATATTATGAAGATGTTCGTACCGTTATCAGTGTTGTTGGGTGTGACACCAATTTACGCTCGCCCGGCAATGCCGCTACCTACTCGTTCTGTAAGTATTCGTATCTAGAAGTAGCAGTTCTGGGGTATCTCGTTGTGTACATGGCTGCCTAAACTCATCATCTGCTCCTTCTCAACTATGATAGGATCAGCTTCCAGTTTAACTGGATGCAACCGACTGCCCAGTAATGATAACTCTGGGCAAGACTGATGGTGTTAGATTTTCTGGCTCCTCACTACCCTTAATGACTATCAAAGATGTACAAATGACCAACGGCTTAACCTCTCAAGGACCGCCATTATTTACGTTAACCATCCGTCAAGCACCGCGGGCGGGCTCTTATCGTAAGCGTAATCTGACCCCGGTCGCAAACGATTTTAAGACAAAGGCTGCCCGTCCACGTGCGATAATCGGTGACCGATTTTTTGTAGGAGAAAAATAGAACACACTAATAGCAATAGTGCAACGCACACGTCCTACAAAAAGTTGGTCAGAAATAAAAACTAAAAATAAGAATAAAAAAATCGGCCCGATTATCTGTCCTACAAAAAGTATGACGTGGGCGGGAACCCTTATCTTTACTACAAATACAGTTTTAAATCGGTCGGGGTTTGGTGGCACAAATTTGTGCCAGCGGGGCTCAACTAATACTTGTTTACTGGCACGTTTTGTGCCGCTCGGGCTCTAGAGGTTAAAGTTCTCCATGTCTCAGACACGTAGTAATCTCGATATGTTAAGATGGTCTCTTATCCACAGACCGTCCTCGAAAACGTTGCTTAACTTTGAAGATCGGCCCGTGCAGCTGTTATAATTTAGCCACAAGCTTGACATAGCAATGACATATACATATGCTCATGGCCGCCCTAACTACTAGCAATTCATTCTTCTATAGGTTACATTTCGGGAAGTTCGAGCGATGGAATTACACAAACTCATTCTTCCTAGCCCGTTCCATCATCGGACTACAAGACGAACGGCAATGCGCCATCGTTACATGGAGGACACCCAGACGCACAAAATGTTTTTGGGAGTACTACCATTGTGCGTCCCTACTGCTTAAGAGTGGAATTCTCAGCCGGAGTCTGTGTTTCCTGGTAGCTATAACCTGGGGATGTTTTAAAGTCAAGATTACTTCTAAGCAAGTGTGCTTCATCTTTGACCATATCATCGCTTACCATCAGGCGAGATGATCAAGCGTGAGCCATTCAGCAATAAAAAACATAAAACTAACATCATAAATGATTGCAGGCGATTCTCAAGATTGGACGCTTGGTAGCTGGTAACTTCAAAAGCGTTCCTTGCTGCCGTACGATGCCAACCGCTATGGAGCTCAAAAGCTTTAAGCTGGAACTCTGCGTAGCACCTCGACCCCCTCCACCGGTTACCATTAAAGAAACACCCAGAATAATACCAGGTTTCTGAATGGCTTATAAGTGAAAAACTACCATAATTTGGATTTAGGTATTCAGCGTCCGTCCTTCAATCCGTGCTCCATGGCTCGATGGCAAACCATGAGCAAGTATGCTATAATGCGATACTGCTACTAACCAAGCCGTTACCTAGAAAGCGGTTAAGCTTGGTGGGAGTATTCGGTAGCTGGTATATCAGACTACTCTATACAGATCTCTATCAGATTATGGACTGATGTAGTGCAGATACCTTATTGTAACCTATTTAAAAAGACTACATAAATAATAACATCCACGAATTTTATTGAGGAGCGATATCAGGTGCCTCGGATTTTGATCCCTTTTTAGGGTTCCGTAGTGAACATATAGGAACTTTTAGAAGTTTCGCCATGTCCGTCTGTCCGCGGCTTACCTCGGAAACTATTGGTTGAAGAACTAACTATTGGTAGAACGCTGAAATTTTACATGAATATAGTATATTAATTATCCGACGAAATTGTACAACAAAAAAACTTGTAAAGTGAAAAAAACTAAAATAAAGTCGGTGCCAAAAACGAAAATACAAAACTAAAGGCACCGACTACCGAAATTAAAGTTATTTTTCACTTTGCAGTGATTTTTGGAAGTCGGTTAATTTTTTTGGTAAAAGGTTTTTTTTTTCACTCTTTTTAGTTGGTCGATTTATAATTTACCTAGTTACAAAAGCCTAAATCTCAACTACTTATAACCTTTAACAAAATATTGCTTTTCCCAATGCTGGGCCGTTAATTGTTGAGGAGTTCTCCTGGTACTTCACCATCAGCTTCACTTCACCATATGCATTGTGACGAGCATATTGTGCTTAATAACCATATTCAAGTAATCGAAGCGGAACCCATGAAATACTTATTATTCCTACTTATATATTGAGTAGTTCCAGTGGTCATCTGTGGTCTTCATCATCAGGTCCACTTCAAAAGTAGTGCTTTTCGAATGCAACTACACAAATTACTATAAAAAATACTGAAATCACTATAGGTGTGCCTATAATATTTCAAGAGTTTCCTCGCTTTCTCCAGAATTCCATCATCAAATCCAGACTTGATGGCAATGGAACCAATTTCAAAGTATACCCTTTCAAACAAAAAAAGAACTTTCCAAATCGGTTCAGCCGTCTTCGAATAAACGGTGATCATACATAAAAAAATACGCTTCGAATTGACAACCTCCTCCTTTTTTTGTCGTCGGTTGAAAATCATTAAAATAATTTTTTTAGGGTACTCTTCCTGCACGTAAAGAGGCGATGTATTTTTATCTCATCTAACCCATAGTGTGGGGATTGGATAGTTCCTTTAAAACTAATGGGAGTGTGAGAAGACCAATTTTCGATTCAATGATCCGTTTGCGAAATATTAAGCTTTAAAGTGCTCATTTTCGTTAGAGTCAAGTATCCTCCCCCTACAAACTAAGTGGTTGAAGGAAAATGTCACGATAGTAGTACCTACATAAAACGGAGTTAAAAACTATCAGACTTAATTTGGTCTCACAAATTTACGAGTAATAGTCGATCAACTGTACTCGCTTTTGGACATATTCCATTAAAAAATATTTAGATCAAGTTCTTATTTGTGTAAAACAGAGTACTTTGATCCAACTTGCACTTGGCATTGTAGTTAACCTCGGAACTCTACACTGCACGTGGCTCAACACGCACTCGGTCGGTCTTTTTGTCAGTATTTTTTTGAATATAAAACTACTACTAATAATATTGAAAGTTTGTGTTTTAGTATTAATAGTGTAATCATGGAAAATTTTGCTAATTGCAGTTGGTTCCTGGGATCAAAAAGCCACTGCAAGATCATCCGCGCAAAGCGCATCGAGGATCTATTGGAAACAGAAAGAAGAACCTTAATATGGTTTACCTAAAATGTCTTATATGTATATTAGTTTAGAAGTTTTTGTATTACCTGCTTTGTTTTAAATTGTTAAGTTGGGTTTTTATTATAATTATTAATTACACAGGCCTACATTCAAAATAAAATGGAAAAGTGTTTTAAGTCTGGTTGGTGTCTTTCAGTACCTAGTTAGGGTGTGTTGATCACGAATCTGAGCTTAATTTTTATCGAGCATGTCAGAATTTCAAGAAAAGTGTGTTTGCGTATTTTCATATAAACTACCAAAAATACTGCAAAAATATTTATAAAAACAGTGCTTATATCGAAAATTCCACTATAAAAATTTGTTACTGAATTCATAAGAAACAATGTGTATTTTACGTTACACGGGTTGATTTTTTTTTAATGAAAGCGTGCTCTTTTTCCCTGTAAACTACATTTTGTATTTTTCTTTTCAAGAATTTTTGTAATGAAGTCCTTCTTCAAAATTCAGCAGTAATCTGCCACCATTCTAACATCTTTTCTATGTCTATGTCAATTTCCTCTAAGTCTTGATGGAATCTCTCTCCTTGTTCCTCGCCGACAGCTTCAAGATTTTCGGAGAAGTATTCAACGAGTCCAGAAATGGTGTCCGCACATGTTGTATCCCAGTTTTTCAACCATATTGGCTACGAAATCTTTGTAGTCTGAAGACTTGTTGTTTCCAAGGAAACCGTCTATGACTTCTACAAAAGAAATCCACGCTGCAGATTAATCCTGGGTCATCGTATTCTGGAACAATCTATCCGAATTTAAGGTTTCAATTGTAGGGCCTACAAAAATGGTTTCCTCCATACTATAGGAATGCAAAAAGGTAAAAAAAGCTACGAGTACTTTTTGTCCATTTTCTCAGGAGCTCGGCACATAAAAAGCATACTTTTGTGGAGCTCAGGATTTGTCCTGATCACCTAGCTTCACACCGAAGTAAGCGTAATAAACTTTTTTGACAAACTCTGTTATGTGTCGTCTATGCTTTGTTAGTTTTAATTCACCATACACATAACAAAATATATCAGGACCGTTTTTTTTACAATTTCTTTATAACTTTATGACTTACTAGCTTTTGCCCGCGACTTCGTCCGCGTGGAATAGTTACTTTGGGCTAACGTTAAATTTAACCCCGATTTTGAAGCATTCTTCATTGGCGCTCCGCTCCTATTGGCCTTAACGTAATGATACAATATAGCTGTGCCCGCGACTCCGTCAGCGTAAGTTAATGTATTGGTAATATTGTTTAGATCACGTTCACATGAGGCTTAAGTACCTAGAGAAAGCTTC
Source organism: Tholera decimalis (assembly GCA_943138885.2). Taxonomy (NCBI): domain Eukaryota; kingdom Metazoa; phylum Arthropoda; class Insecta; order Lepidoptera; family Noctuidae; genus Tholera; species Tholera decimalis. Next base: position 18,663,126 of record OW964563.2, on the reverse strand, counting down.
GACCGCGAGACGCGTCAAGCGCGGCGACCGATTCTCAAAAATAATCCTTATAGCATGATTCAGTATTCACGCGCGATGGCTTATTATTATACGCGTATTTCATGTATAACTTTGGTGTTTCTATATCGATTTATATGATTCTTTTTAAGGTTTCGTAGCCGAATAGCAAAAAACGGAATCTTTATAGTTTCGACATGTCTGTCCGTCTGTCTGTCTGTCTGTCTGTCCGTCCGTCCGTCTGTCACAGCAATTTTATTCCGAAACTATTAGGACTATACATGTGAAACTTGATAGGTAGATGTATTCTGTGAACCGCTTTCCGATTTTGAGAAAAAAATTAAAAAATATTTAAAATAAAGGGGGGCTCCCCATACATGGAACTAAACCTGAAAATATTTTTTTTCATGAAATCGATGCATGTGTGGTATTTATAGACAGTTATTTAAAAATGACATCGGGGTTTCTAAAACCACTTTTCCATAAAGTCAATCGTTTAAAAGATATAAGCTTCCAAAGTGGTAAAATGTGTGTGTGGCGGACACAACCTCTAACTTCTATAATAATGGAGTGAAAAATCTAAAAAAAAAAAATGTCTGTAGATCTTAATATAAACTTTCAACCAAAATTAGTTTGAACGAAATCAGTTCAGCAGTTTTTGAGATACAGCATATTTTCTAAAACCGCAAATATAACTTTGTAATTCATACAAACACTATGAAAAACAAATTTATTCGGCGCAGTTGTAAAAAATGTAAAAAAACCAGTATTAAGAAATTTGTAAGGATTTTTTTTTACAAAACAAATTTATTTGGCGCAGTTGTAAAAATTATAAATAAGCTAGTTTTAAGAAATTTGTAAGGTTTTTTTTCGTCAAATAAATTTGCATATTATATTATAGTTACTACGGAACCCTTCATGGGCGAGTCTGACTCGCACTTGGCCAATTTTTTTATGGAATAGTTAATAATGTTAACTTTTTCAATTAGGGGTGACTGAGAGTGTTATAAACGTAAGAGTAGACAAATATTATAATCAGAAAGCTTCGAACTGCTAAGCTATCGGGAGTTACACGTGTTATTGTGAGTCAACCATAAAAGTTAGACATATGCTGTCGTCGGATATTTTTTATATAATTTTAAGGAGAACATTTCCGTCATGAAATGATTTGTGTAGCTTTAACCATTAAGGTTGCACATGCGACGGAAGCTTAAAAAATGGAGTAACTTCTCCCGTTTTCCCAACATTTCCCTTCACTGCTCTGCTAGGCAGCAATCTAATAGGCAGCAAATAACTGTAGTCAGAAGGATTTGTAAAAAAACTGAAATAATTTTTAAATCTGACCAGAGAACTGTAACGTTTGGAGTGCCGCAAGGAAGTGTACTCGGGCCTCCCCTATTTATTATTTATATTAATGACTTTCCAACAGCTTCAATTTATCCAATGACTATGTTTGCAGACGATAGTACTTTACTTTTTAATAGTGATGAATTAACTACACTAGAGACAGATATTAATTCTAGCATAAAATCGTTTGTGAATTGGCTACAGAATAATAATTTGGTTATAAATCTAGACAAAACAGTTATAATGAATTTCCATCAAAGGCTTAACCACATTCTGAACTTAAATATTAGTTATGATAACAAAACTATTAATGAGACCAAAGTGACGAAATTTCTCGGATTAAATATAGAAAGCACATTAAAATGGCATACACACATTGACAATGTGTGTACTAAATTAAACAAATATTCCTATGCCTTGCATATGTTAAGTAAAACCACAAATCGAACAACAGTCTTAACAGCATATCACGGCCTGGTTGCCTCAACATTGAGATACGGAATTATATTTTGGGGTAATGCAACAGGTAAAGATAAGGTATTTAAGTGCCAAAAAAGATGCATTAGAGCGATTTGCAATTTAAAGAGTACAGACAGTTGCAGAATACTCTTTAAAGATATGAAAATATTAACAGTTCCTTCATTATATATATACGAAACATCCATGTTCGTCAAAACTAATTTACATAAATTTTCTAGAGTAAGTAGTCAACGTCGTTGTGACCAGTTACAAACAGTTGGATCTAAAACCTCACTATATAGGAACAGTATTTTCGTAATGGCTCCAAAAATATATAATAAATTGCCAAAAGGTATCAGAAGTGAGGAAAATGTCGGCCATTTTAAGCGTAAATTACTTCTATTTCTAGTTGATAAGACATACTACTCCATTGAAGACTTTTTAAATGACAAGTATTAATGAATTTTATGATCGACAGTTTATTATTTCCTGATATCTGATGTAAATACATAATTTTAATATTGACATAGCTGACATTTGATTATAATATTTTTTATTTTAATTTTTGATATCTTGATGTAATCTAATTTAATTTCATATGATGTAATTCAATTTAATACAATATGATGTGATTTAGTTTAATTTATTATGATGTGATTTAATTTAAATTAATGTAAGCTTAATATTTTTGTATGCTTTTACAGCAGAACATAGATAGTTACTAATGACATATATTTTACCACCTATTTTACTTATGTTCACAAAAATAAATGATTGATTGATTGATTGATTGATTGCTCCTATTGATTGTAGCGCGATGAAAAGTATACTATAACCCGCTCAGGAGTATGAAAAATAATTGTACCAAGTTTAGTTAAAATCCGTCGAGTAGTTTTTGTTTCTATAACGGTTATACAGACAGACAGACAGACAAAAATTTAACTGATTGCATTTTTGGCATGAGTATCGATCCTTAATCACCCCCTGATAGTTATTTTGGAAATATATTTCATGTACAGAATTGACCTCTCTACAGATTTATTATAAGTATAGATTAAACAGAAAACAGAACATATAACTTGATGCTACGAATTAACAACGCTAACACGCTATTTCGTAAACAACTACCGCTTTGCTTTTGCGATATGCGAAAATTTTAAAATATTGTCATGTATTGCATTTCGCTCGAGTACAAAAGTTTCAAAAAGTTTTATTTTTATTTTACCAAAAACCCTGACGTGATGGACTTAAGCTGAATTCATATTCGGAGTCAGCGTACTCAAATTAGGTAAGAATACATATCAAAATCAGAATACCAAAAAAGTCATGTCGCCTTGTGTTATTGATATGCACGTTGTTATTAAAAGAAAAACCACATTTGTAATTTTCTTGTATCAAAGTCAATCGAAGTTAAAGGAAATGTCAGCGTTACCGTTAAAATTATATGACTTGACAACTAATAGGTAGCAAGAGGTAAATTTGACCTAATTTAATTTAATAAGTATTTTTGTATCTTTTTAATTTTAGGTTTTATTAAATAAACAATAAATAAGATTTAGGGAAACTAGAGTTTAGGGTGTTTATTCCACAGCAGCAAAAGAAACAATCCTCACGCATTACATCGATTTTTATATACAGAAAATGACAGGTCTGAAGTTAAGGCGGAAAAACTTAAAAGTAATTTAATAAAATTAGTGTCCGACCGAAAGTTCGGTTTCGGTTTCGGTTTCGGCCAAGTTTCGGCCAAAAATCAAGTTTCGGCGGCAGTTTCGGTTTCGGCCAAAATTGGCCGAAACTTTTACCGAAACCGAAACTGATTTCGGAAGTTGTCGTGCACGCTCACCTAACTTCGTTTCTCGCGGCAACGCTTTGGCGGACGCTGGCGGCCCTGTTCGGGAATTGTCGTGCGCCGTTCGGATAGCTCTGTAGCAACACAACTTAGTGCGTTATCACCCGACGCAAACATACTTTAGAGGTTATGTTTTGATGGAACATGTAAGTTTTTGTTTCGTTTCTACTTGAATGATTTATATAGTTAAATATTGAGTCAGTAACTTTGTTTTGTTGTTATTAACAAATCAAGTCACATGTAAAAAAGAGATTGTAAGATTGTAATAAGATTTCAAAATACCAATACTTTTTTTTTCTGGTTGGGAAAATCATCGAATGACTTCTCCCGCTCTGGGTTAAGCGGAAGGGTGTGTCAGACTTGTACTGACTAAAAACCCCACCCTGTTCCTTCAGCTGCCCTTAAGTTCCGGGGCTGCGGCATCCTGTTAGAAAATTTCCGCAACCTAGGCGGGCAATGGCCTGCTGAAGCCCCGTCACTATTGCTGACAGCTCTTTGAGGCGCGCGTGGAACACGACGCGCCACCGACCCGGGCCTTGTCCTTACCGGACGGTGAGCTACCCCTGCTCGCCGTCCGAAAGCCCGTGCCTACGGTGGCCGGAGATCGGCTCGCGATCCCCGACGCCCGGGGCGTCTGGGGTGTAAGGAAGAAAGTTGCCTCTCCCTCACGCGTTCGGCCTCCTCCTTAGCTAGCATGACTGCTTCGCAGAAGGAGGCGATTGCACCCCATTCCCTCTCGCTCCACACCATGGTCCGAACCAATGACTGGCGCGAGAGGTCGCCGCGGTCGATCGCCTGTACGAGGACACGGCGGTGCTCCGCCCAAGAAAATACCAATACTTAGTATTTAGTGAAACAGTAACAATTAGTGATTTGATTATTGATAACTGATAAACATTTTGCTATGAGAACTTCATTTGAAAAAATAATAAAAATATAATTCATATTTTTTTTATATTATATTAAATAAATGATTACAAAAAAATTAATATACTGTGTTTCCATTTCATGTCCTAATGCAGAATAATGGGTAAAATGCACCAAACTTCAGTATTTTAAGGAATTTTATACTTGACCACGTGAGTTTCGGTTTCGGTTTCGGTTTCGGCCGAAACTGAAGCCGCGGCCGAATATTCGGTTTCGGTTTCGGTTTCGGCCGGAAAACCAGTTTCGGTCGGACACTAAATAAAATAAATCAATACAATATGAACAGGGACATAGAAATATTTTAAAAATATAATATAAAAATATAATATAATATATAAGCAGACTGAAGTTGTTACGTTAATTCCTATTCAAATATGACCGGATATTCTAATATTTATAAAAAAAAAAGTAATTTTAAAATAGCCGACTGCTTAACTGAAATGCAAGAACTAAGTACATTTTCATTTAATAAAGTGACAAGCAGGCGGGCCACATCCATCACCGTATGCTCCATCGTGTCCTCCTGGTGGTCCACGCAATGTTGACACCCGGGCGTGTCCTCCCGCTGAATCCGAAACAGGTACCTCCCGAAACAGGGCAAGTAAACTTGGCTTTGTTTTTCAACCGACGACCAAAAGAGGAGGTTATCAATTCGACGCGTAAATATATATATATATATATTTTTTTTTTAATGTATGGTCATCGAGTACTCGAAGACGGCTGAACCGATTTGGAAAATTATTTTTTTGTTTGATAGGGTTATACTTCGAAATTGGTACCATTTGTCACCAAGTCAGGATCTGATGATGGAATCCTGGAGAAATTGAGGGAACTCTTCATATATTATAGGCACATCTATGGCGTTTTGGGTATTTCTTAGAGTAACTTGTGCAGTTGCTCTCAAAAAGTACCATTTGGGGAAGTGGAACTGATGATGAAGACTACAGATGGCCGCCGAAACTACTCAATAATAAGTATTTCGTGGATTGCGATTCGATTACTTGAATATAGATATTAAGCATTTTATGCTCGTCACAATGCATATGGTGACGTATAGCTGATGGTGAAGTACCAGGAGAACTCCTCAAAAATTAACGGCCCAGCATTGGGAAAAGCAATATTTTATAAAATGTTATAAGTAGTTGACATTTAGGCTCTTGTAACTAGGTAAATTAAACAACAACCAACTAAAAAGAGTGAAATAAAAACTTTTTACCAAAAAATTAAACCGACTCCCAAAAAGCACTGCAAAGTGAAAAATAACTTTAATTTCGGAAGTCGGTGCCAAAAACGAAAATACAAAACTAAAGACACCGACTACCGAAATTAAAGTTATTTTTCACTTTGCAGTGCTTTTTGGGAGTCGGTTTAATTTTTTGGTAAAAAGTTTTCTTTAATATGTTTTCTTTTCTTAGCACTTTAACATCATCTCACCTGAATATTAAAACAATCGGACACAAAGCCTTGCTCCCACAAGACGTTGTAGGAAACTGCCTGTAGTGTCCATCCATCACGTAGTGTCACTCCATCGCACTGGTAAAAAAATAATTCACGGAGACAGTTTGAATAACTTACATTAATACAGCAGTATAAATATAATGAGAAAATAGTAGTCTATAGTACTAGAGAATTACTTAAAAATAGATCTCACATGTTTACCGTACACTATAATATTATGCCAACAATAAAACAAGAAGAAAAAATAATAAAAAGGTTAAATGTGCAACGAACGCACAAGTGATAATCTCGTAAACAGTATCTAACAAATTACGGCTAGCACGACGTCGACAAGTCACCAGAAGTAGCACCAGCGTTACTGGCGTAACACAAAGATCAGCCAGGCCATTAGACCTCACTCCATATTTGAGGAGATAGCTCGTGGCATAATAATAAAAAAAGTAAATAAATAATAGTTGTAAATCAATTATATTATACCTAAGCATTAGTTTTATTTAACATTTATGTAATCTTTTGATTTATTGACCATTGTATATTAATTGTAAATTTTGGATGAAATAAATATTTTTATTTCATTTATTCAATCTATATACATATTAATTACATTTTTAAATATTAATAAAAAAATATAAACATTTAAAAATATAAAAAATAGTAGCCCACCGGTATCGGGAACAGGGTCCAAGCTACCGGTGGTCAGGGCTCTTGAGAGAGGAACCTCCTCACAATACGCGCCGTTTCCAGAAGTACTGCTTTCTGGATCAAGCCCTTGATCCAGCTGCCCAACGAGCGCCTCCTTAGATGTTTGTCGAGGCTCTTGGCAATTATGCCATTGGCTGAGACGGCTATCGGCACAATGATTGCTATATCCACATCCCACATGTCAACAATCTCGTGAGCCAAGTCAAGATACCTAATTTGCTTATCTTTCTCGGCTTTCACGAGGTTCTCGTCATGAGGGACCGCTATATCAACAATCACTGTGCGCCGCTCTAATCGGTCTATTACTACTATATCAGGCTTATTGGCAACAATAGTCCTGTCAGTGACGATAGATCGATCCCAGTACAGTGTAATATTGCCATTTTCGAGAACTGGGTCGGGCACATAGGCACATACCTATAGTTAAGAGCAAGTTGCTGGTGAACAATCCTAGCTACAAGGTTGTGTCTATGCAAATAGTCTCCGTTAGCCAGTCGAGAACAACCGGAAATAATGTGACGAATGGATTCTCCCTGTTTGTGACATGCCCGACATATGTCTACCGTACCATCCTTCACAATATATTTCCGATAGTTATTCGTCATCATAACTTCATCCATAGTTGCGCAGACAAAACCTTCGGTTTCCCCGAAGAGGTCACCAAAACGTAGCCAGGCTACGGACGCTAATATATCTACGTCAGATCCATGAAGGGCCCGGTAATAGCGTCCGTGAAGCTCCTTACTCTGCCATACTTCTCTGCGCAATTATCGCGTCATTATTATCTATTATTATTATTATAATAATAATAGCCGTACGGGTCGATCTTCAAGGTTAAGCAGCGCTTGCCAAGGCCAGTCCATAGATGGGAGACTATCTTAACATATCGAGATTCCTCCGTGCCTCGAAGAGCACGCAAGGCCGTTGGTCCCGGCTGTAATTTCTTTGACATTCATTAATGGCGGTCAGTGAGGAGCCAGAAAATCTAACACTGGTCTTGCCAAGGCGTATCGTGTTATCCAGATACTGAGCTGTGGAGGTCAGGTAGGCAGTCACTCCATGTAAAACATTAGTACTCAGTTGCTTTAGGACCTACAACCTATTTGGAAAAAAGGCTAAGCGGATGATGAAGAGGTAACCCGTTGGGTTATGAGGAATTTGCGACGTTACCGCAAGCAGCAACATTTTATGGAGCAAAACGAACTTACTACTGGTGGCTCAGGCAAGATTAATATTACTCATACTGTCGGGGTCACTAAGTCGCCATAGGAATATTTTTATTAAAATCATAGCATAACTAGGTAGGTATGTTATCAATATGTATAAAAGAAAGTCGTGTTAGTTACACTATTTATAACTCAAGAACGGCTGAACCGATTTGGCTGAAAATTGGTAGGGAGGTAGCTTAGGACCAGAAGACGGACATAGAATATTTTTATCCCAGAATTCCCACGGGATCGGGATTTACGCAGGAAATACCTCCCACGCAAACGAAGTCGCGGGCAAAAGCTAGTATTTTAACACGTTCAGACCCGCGCCACTCTCGTGAAGTGCGCACGTTATGACACATTATTTTCTCATACAAAACAGGCATACGTTCACAAACGTTCTGCTCTTCGAGTATCCTAGAGTGTAATAAGATAAAACACAACGTCAAAAGACGACGACGTCAGATAACGTTGTTCCGTATACGGTCAATACAACTGCATACAATTTGGACACAACGTTTGTTCCCGTCAACGTCTCTGGATCATAATCGCGATCTGCTCCGTACTCTCTGTAGTTTCTCGCGACGAAACATCTTCGAAAAACTTCAAGGACGCCTTGCTACACTGCCGTTTTTTATCCATCTAAAACAATACAATTTGGATGGTTGAATAAATTGTTTTTGTGATAAATTCTATACAGCAATAATTTATATTGACAACTGAGATTGACTGACTATCTATGGCGTACCCTCATAGGTATGCGCATTCAAAATACATTGTTTTTATAAAAATGAGTATGAAATACTTACGTTTTATCTTAAAAATTGTCCATCTAAGATACGCGCGGATGATATGCGGCGCACAGCGACTGAAGTGGGGAGCGTTGTTGCTCCTCGCGACGTGTTCGGACGTTGCGTGTGTGCGTACGCGCTTGCAAGTGTGTAGTAGACGATACAGCAATAAGCCGCCAAAATTCGATTTGTTGTGGCTCAAGGTGTTTGACACTCGCAAGTGTTGCGGCGCAAAAGTTCAATAAATGGAATTTACTATGGCTTCCGGGCGTTGTGAGACGTAGTGCAAATTATGTCAGATTTTTATGAGACGTGCTCAGACGTTGTGTTCATAATAAATTGTACAAATTTGACGTTATAAGACGTTGCGGGTCCGAACGTGTTAATATAGCTTAGATAATTTGTATAAAAATAAACTTTAAAGTCGTAACAAAACAAGGTAGGTAATGAGTAGACTACGTCAATAAATACAATTATCAAAATAACATGTTTGGAGCAAATAAAGGAATCTTATCTTATCTTAAAAAAAAAGTAAATTCCAAGACAGATGTCAAACAATACTAAAGAAATACTTAATCTACTAACTTATGAAAAATAATTAACATTGTATTGTGTTATTCTAATTTTGTAAGTAGTCATTGCGCAAAGATTCGATTTATTTATCTATACTAATATTATAAAGCTGAAGAGTTTGTTTATTTGTTTGTTTGCTTGAACGCGCTAATCTCAGGAACTACAGTTCTGATTTGAAAAATTCTTTCAGCGTCTATACATCATCACATTAAAACCAATAGGAGCGGAGCACTAATGAAGAATGTTTCAAAATCGGGTGATTTTTTTTCCACGCGGACGAAGTCGTGGGCGGAAGCTAGTTTATTTATATTTATTAAGCGTGCTCCATCTTCGATCACATCATCACTTACCATCAGGTGAGATAGTAGTCAAAGGCGAACATATTTTCAATAAACAAAAATACTTCGATCTTTGCTCTAAACGCATTAAAAGGTATATGTGCAGAAAAGAAAGGAGTAACTTATTTTTAAAGCGTATACACAATTGAGGAATGGACCTTACGTAGACGATAGGAAAGGGCATGTCTTGTTTCTGGTGTTAAAGATGTGGATAACACTGGCATACAAAAAAAAAACATCTTAATTACTTGCCAGTATATGCCATATGTGGGCAAGTTACAATCTACAGTCATATTTTACCGAGGAAAGTTTTTGATTGTTTTTAATGGATAAACTGAAAAACTACAGGACTGACAAAAATCACCAATATAAAGCTACATTATTAGCGAGTGACAGACTATTTTAATTTGGAATTATTTGATATGGACGGTCACCCATCCATAAACCGAGCTCGGCAAGCATTATTTAACCTTGAAGATCAACCCATACGGCTGTTATTTGTTAAGCCTGCAATACATGTTGGCCGATCGTAGGCCAACACGAGCGTTGGCAAATAGGTACAAGGCAAGAAATAATGTCCACAGGTTCGGCAAATTTGTCGAACGCCAATGCAGACGACCAATGTAAAAGAGGATCTGTAGAGCTGCCCAAACGTTGGCCGAGCGCAGGCGAGCGCCTTGTTTTGTGGCCAAAAACCGACACCGATCCGAAGTGAGCCAAGTGATCACGAGCAACGGCAAGCGAAGACAAGTTGCACCAAATGAGCTCTATACATGTTGGCGCTGGTCTCCACTCGGCTAAATAGGCAAGTGACACCGAGCGATAGCAAGACAAGGCAAATATACCGTCTACATGTTGGTATTGGCCTTCACTCGACAACGCTCGGCCAACATGTATTGCAGGCTTTAGCTACAAACTCCTCACGTCATTACAAATATACAGTAAAAGTTAAATATTCGTGTATTGTTATTTGTTGAAACACACTGTCTAGCTTCTTTTTATAAATGTATGACAAAACATAAAAAGTAAATGACAACAACGCATAATATATTTCATGTACAGAATTGACCTCTCTACAGATTTATTATAAGTATAGATTAAACAGAAAACAGAACATATAACTTGATGCTACGAATTAACAACGCTAACACGCTATTTCGTAAACAACTACCGCTTTGCTTTTGCGATATGCGAAAATTTTAAAATATTGTCATGTATTGCATTTCGCTCGAGTACAAAAGTTTCAAAAAGTTTTATTTTTATTTTACCAAAAACCCTGACGTGATGGACTTAAGCTGAATTCATATTCGGAGTCAGCGTACTCAAATTAGGTAAGAATACATATCAAAATCAGAATACCAAAAAAGTCATGTCGCCTTGTGTTATTGATATGCACGTTGTTATTAAAAGAAAAACCACATTTGTAATTTTCTTGTATCAAAGTCAATCGAAGTTAAAGGAAATGTCAGCGTTACCGTTAAAATTATATGACTTGACAACTAATAGGTAGCAAGAGGTAAATTTGACCTAATTTAATTTAATAAGTATTTTTGTATCTTTTTAATTTTAGGTTTTATTAAATAAACAATAAATAAGATTTAGGGAAACTAGAGTTTAGGGTGTTTATTCCACAGCAGCAAAAGAAACAATCCTCACGCATTACATCGATTTTTATATACAGAAAATGACAGGTCTGAAGTTAAGGCGGAAAAACTTAAAAGTAATTTAATAAAATAAATCAATACAATATGAACAGGGACATAGAAATATTTTAAAAATATAATATAAAAATATAATATAATATATAAGCAGACTGAAGTTGTTACGTTAATTCCTATTCAAATATGACCGGATATTCTAATATTTATAAAAAAAAAAGTAATTTTAAAATAGCCGACTGCTTAACTGAAATGCAAGAACTAAGTACATTTTCATTTAATAAAGTGACAAGCAGGCGGGCCACATCCATCACCGTATGCTCCATCGTGTCCTCCTGGTGGTCCACGCAATGTTGACACCCGGGCGTGTCCTCCCGCTGAATCCGAAACAGGTACCTCCCGAAACAGGGCAAGTAAACTTGGCTTTGTTTTTCAACCGACGACCAAAAGAGGAGGTTATCAATTCGACGCGTAAATATATATATATATATATTTTTTTTTTAATGTATGGTCATCGAGTACTCGAAGACGGCTGAACCGATTTGGAAAATTATTTTTTTGTTTGATAGGGTTATACTTCGAAATTGGTACCATTTGTCACCAAGTCAGGATCTGATGATGGAATCCTGGAGAAATTGAGGGAACTCTTCATATATTATAGGCACATCTATGGCGTTTTGGGTATTTCTTAGAGTAACTTGTGCAGTTGCTCTCAAAAAGTACCATTTGGGGAAGTGGAACTGATGATGAAGACTACAGATGGCCGCCGAAACTACTCAATAATAAGTATTTCGTGGATTGCGATTCGATTACTTGAATATAGATATTAAGCATTTTATGCTCGTCACAATGCATATGGTGACGTATAGCTGATGGTGAAGTACCAGGAGAACTCCTCAAAAATTAACGGCCCAGCATTGGGAAAAGCAATATTTTATAAAATGTTATAAGTAGTTGACATTTAGGCTCTTGTAACTAGGTAAATTAAACAACAACCAACTAAAAAGAGTGAAATAAAAACTTTTTACCAAAAAATTAAACCGACTCCCAAAAAGCACTGCAAAGTGAAAAATAACTTTAATTTCGGAAGTCGGTGCCAAAAACGAAAATACAAAACTAAAGACACCGACTACCGAAATTAAAGTTATTTTTCACTTTGCAGTGCTTTTTGGGAGTCGGTTTAATTTTTTGGTAAAAAGTTTTCTTTAATATGTTTTCTTTTCTTAGCACTTTAACATCATCTCACCTGAATATTAAAACAATCGGACACAAAGCCTTGCTCCCACAAGACGTTGTAGGAAACTGCCTGTAGTGTCCATCCATCACGTAGTGTCACTCCATCGCACTGGTAAAAAAATAATTCACGGAGACAGTTTGAATAACTTACATTAATACAGCAGTATAAATATAATGAGAAAATAGTAGTCTATAGTACTAGAGAATTACTTAAAAATAGATCTCACATGTTTACCGTACACTATAATATTATGCCAACAATAAAACAAGAAGAAAAAATAATAAAAAGGTTAAATGTGCAACGAACGCACAAGTGATAATCTCGTAAACAGTATCTAACAAATTACGGCTAGCACGACGTCGACAAGTCACCAGAAGTAGCACCAGCGTTACTGGCGTAACACAAAGATCAGCCAGGCCATTAGACCTCACTCCATATTTGAGGAGATAGCTCGTGGCATAATAATAAAAAAAGTAAATAAATAATAGTTGTAAATCAATTATATTATACCTAAGCATTAGTTTTATTTAACATTTATGTAATCTTTTGATTTATTGACCATTGTATATTAATTGTAAATTTTGGATGAAATAAATATTTTTATTTCATTTATTCAATCTATATACATATTAATTACATTTTTAAATATTAATAAAAAAATATAAACATTTAAAAATATAAAAAATAGTAGCCCACCGGTATCGGGAACAGGGTCCAAGCTACCGGTGGTCAGGGCTCTTGAGAGAGGAACCTCCTCACAATACGCGCCGTTTCCAGAAGTACTGCTTTCTGGATCAAGCCCTTGATCCAGCTGCCCAACGAGCGCCTCCTTAGATGTTTGTCGAGGCTCTTGGCAATTATGCCATTGGCTGAGACGGCTATCGGCACAATGATTGCTATATCCACATCCCACATGTCAACAATCTCGTGAGCCAAGTCAAGATACCTAATTTGCTTATCTTTCTCGGCTTTCACGAGGTTCTCGTCATGAGGGACCGCTATATCAACAATCACTGTGCGCCGCTCTAATCGGTCTATTACTACTATATCAGGCTTATTGGCAACAATAGTCCTGTCAGTGACGATAGATCGATCCCAGTACAGTGTAATATTGCCATTTTCGAGAACTGGGTCGGGCACATAGGCACATACCTATAGTTAAGAGCAAGTTGCTGGTGAACAATCCTAGCTACAAGGTTGTGTCTATGCAAATAGTCTCCGTTAGCCAGTCGAGAACAACCGGAAATAATGTGACGAATGGATTCTCCCTGTTTGTGACATGCCCGACATATGTCTACCGTACCATCCTTCACAATATATTTCCGATAGTTATTCGTCATCATAACTTCATCCATAGTTGCGCAGACAAAACCTTCGGTTTCCCCGAAGAGGTCACCAAAACGTAGCCAGGCTACGGACGCTAATATATCTACGTCAGATCCATGAAGGGCCCGGTAATAGCGTCCGTGAAGCTCCTTACTCTGCCATACTTCTCTGCGCAATTATCGCGTCATTATTATCTATTATTATTATTATAATAATAATAGCCGTACGGGTCGATCTTCAAGGTTAAGCAGCGCTTGCCAAGGCCAGTCCATAGATGGGAGACTATCTTAACATATCGAGATTCCTCCGTGCCTCGAAGAGCACGCAAGGCCGTTGGTCCCGGCTGTAATTTCTTTGACATTCATTAATGGCGGTCAGTGAGGAGCCAGAAAATCTAACACTGGTCTTGCCAAGGCGTATCGTGTTATCCAGATACTGAGCTGTGGAGGTCAGGTAGGCAGTCACTCCATGTAAAACATTAGTACTCAGTTGCTTTAGGACCTACAACCTATTTGGAAAAAAGGCTAAGCGGATGATGAAGAGGTAACCCGTTGGGTTATGAGGAATTTGCGACGTTACCGCAAGCAGCAACATTTTATGGAGCAAAACGAACTTACTACTGGTGGCTCAGGCAAGATTAATATTACTCATACTGTCGGGGTCACTAAGTCGCCATAGGAATATTTTTATTAAAATCATAGCATAACTAGGTAGGTATGTTATCAATATGTATAAAAGAAAGTCGTGTTAGTTACACTATTTATAACTCAAGAACGGCTGAACCGATTTGGCTGAAAATTGGTAGGGAGGTAGCTTAGGACCAGAAGACGGACATAGAATATTTTTATCTCAGAATTCCCACGGGATCGGGATTTACGCAGGAAATACCTCCCACGCAAACGAAGTCGCGGGCAAAAGCTAGTATTTTAACACGTTCAGACCCGCGCCACTCTCGTGAAGTGCGCACGTTATGACACATTATTTTCTCATACAAAACAGGCATACGTTCACAAACGTTCTGCTCTTCGAGTATCCTAGAGTGTAATAAGATAAAACACAACGTCAAAAGACGACGACGTCAGATAACGTTGTTCCGTATACGGTCAATACAACTGCATACAATTTGGACACAACGTTTGTTCCCGTCAACGTCTCTGGATCATAATCGCGATCTGCTCCGTACTCTCTGTAGTTTCTCGCGACGAAACATCTTCGAAAAACTTCAAGGACGCCTTGCTACACTGCCGTTTTTTATCCATCTAAAACAATACAATTTGGATGGTTGAATAAATTGTTTTTGTGATAAATTCTATACAGCAATAATTTATATTGACAACTGAGATTGACTGACTATCTATGGCGTACCCTCATAGGTATGCGCATTCAAAATACATTGTTTTTATAAAAATGAGTATGAAATACTTACGTTTTATCTTAAAAATTGTCCATCTAAGATACGCGCGGATGATATGCGGCGCACAGCGACTGAAGTGGGGAGCGTTGTTGCTCCTCGCGACGTGTTCGGACGTTGCGTGTGTGCGTACGCGCTTGCAAGTGTGTAGTAGACGATACAGCAATAAGCCGCCAAAATTCGATTTGTTGTGGCTCAAGGTGTTTGACACTCGCAAGTGTTGCGGCGCAAAAGTTCAATAAATGGAATTTACTATGGCTTCCGGGCGTTGTGAGACGTAGTGCAAATTATGTCAGATTTTTATGAGACGTGCTCAGACGTTGTGTTCATAATAAATTGTACAAATTTGACGTTATAAGACGTTGCGGGTCCGAACGTGTTAATATAGCTTAGATAATTTGTATAAAAATAAACTTTAAAGTCGTAACAAAACAAGGTAGGTAATGAGTAGACTACGTCAATAAATACAATTATCAAAATAACATGTTTGGAGCAAATAAAGGAATCTTATCTTATCTTAAAAAAAAAAGTAAATTCCAAGACAGATGTCAAACAATACTAAAGAAATACTTAATCTACTAACTTATGAAAAATAATTAACATTGTATTGTGTTATTCTAATTTTGTAAGTAGTCATTGCGCAAAGATTCGATTTATTTATCTATACTAATATTATAAAGCTGAAGAGTTTGTTTATTTGTTTGTTTGCTTGAACGCGCTAATCTCAGGAACTACAGTTCTGATTTGAAAAATTCTTTCAGCGTCTATACATCATCACATTAAAACCAATAGGAGCGGAGCACTAATGAAGAATGTTTCAAAATCGGGTGATTTTTTTTCCACGCGGACGAAGTCGTGGGCGGAAGCTAGTTTATTTATATTTATTAAGCGTGCTCCATCTTCGATCACATCATCACTTACCATCAGGTGAGATAGTAGTCAAAGGCGAACATATTTTCAATAAACAAAAATACTTCGATCTTTGCTCTAAACGCATTAAAAGGTATATGTGCAGAAAAGAAAGGAGTAACTTATTTTTAAAGCGTATACACAATTGAGGAATGGACCTTACGTAGACGATAGGAAAGGGCATGTCTTGTTTCTGGTGTTAAAGATGTGGATAACACTGGCATACAAAAAAAAAACATCTTAATTACTTGCCAGTATATGCCATATGTGGGCAAGTTACAATCTACAGTCATATTTTACCGAGGAAAGTTTTTGATTGTTTTTAATGGATAAACTGAAAAACTACAGGACTGACAAAAATCACCAATATAAAGCTACATTATTAGCGAGTGACAGACTATTTTAATTTGGAATTATTTGATATGGACGGTCACCCATCCATAAACCGAGCTCGGCAAGCATTATTTAACCTTGAAGATCAACCCATACGGCTGTTATTTGTTAAGCCTGCAATACATGTTGGCCGATCGTAGGCCAACACGAGCGTTGGCAAATAGGTACAAGGCAAGAAATAATGTCCACAGGTTCGGCAAATTTGTCGAACGCCAATGCAGACGACCAATGTAAAAGAGGATCTGTAGAGCTGCCCAAACGTTGGCCGAGCGCAGGCGAGCGCCTTGTTTTGTGGCCAAAAACCGACACCGATCCGAAGTGAGCCAAGTGATCACGAGCAACGGCAAGCGAAGACAAGTTGCACCAAATGAGCTCTATACATGTTGGCGCTGGTCTCCACTCGGCTAAATAGGCAAGTGACACCGAGCGATAGCAAGACAAGGCAAATATACCGTCTACATGTTGGTATTGGCCTTCACTCGACAACGCTCGGCCAACATGTATTGCAGGCTTTAGCTACAAACTCCTCACGTCATTACAAATATACAGTAAAAGTTAAATATTCGTGTATTGTTATTTGTTGAAACACACTGTCTAGCTTCTTTTTATAAATGTATGACAAAACATAAAAAGTAAATGACAACAACGCATAATAAAGTTATGTAATTAGATGCTGAGATCCTACTAATATTATTTTAAAAGTATGTTGTAGGTTTGAGGAGAATAAAAGTATTGATGTGTATTTACCAATAATTTATTATTTTGACCACTGCTTAAGTCTAGTTTTAACTTTGGCACTTAGTATCAGGGAGCGCTCGTACTCGAGGCGTTTGACCAATCAGCGAGCAGCGCCAGATTGTTCAGTGCACGCGGTTTGGATCGTCTCGCCACTGTGTGTTAGAGAGGAGCGCGCACGTAAATACGGCGAGGGTCTTCAACGCGCCTCAGTCATTCCGCTTCCGACGCTCGCCCGCGACGGTCGTACCGCTCCGCGCTCTCGATCGTTCCGTGCCTGAGTCATCGCTACGCTTCGTCACGCCCGCCGTGACGTCACTCGTAGTCGCCGACTACGACGCCTGGTCCGGATCCGCCTTTTTCGAGGCGGTGAAGGATATCCTGTTTCTATAACAGAGTATCG
This sequence comes from Tholera decimalis, assembly GCA_943138885.2. Lineage (NCBI taxonomy): Eukaryota > Metazoa > Arthropoda > Insecta > Lepidoptera > Noctuidae > Tholera > Tholera decimalis. The sequence continues at coordinate 18,645,405 of OW964563.2, read as the reverse complement.
TCAAAAACAATTTGGTTTGGCCCCTTCAGGGTAAAACCACAGTTTCGTGGTCCTTGGTTGGAAACCTCACGGTGTCAACAATACCAAGGGGGTGCTGACCCGACGCACCCGCTGATCCCCTTCAGGGTGAAGCAGTCAATTGGAGTCGAGTGCTAGGTTTTGGCCTTGGGGGATCTCCTAGTCAAACCTAGTTACTGAGTTTCCTTTTCAGCTACACACCTAGTGTCGGTTGGGTGTGTCTACCCCTTCGCACTAGACCCAATAGGGCCCGGTTCGCACAATAAGACTGGCGACCGGTTACAAGCTTAGGGCTCACCATTAGGTACTCACCTCCCAGTCTCTACCCGACTGGGAGGGTTACACATCCCCGGACCCATCCATCCGGGGAGTTAGGCCAGTTAGGCTTTAAATAGGTCCCCCGCGGGAGAGAAATCTCCAAAATTTCCCCATTATATTTTTGATTCATTCGCCAATCATGGCAAACTCCAATATTTTGGAGATATTGCTAGAAATACTTAAGGAAAACCCTGCTATTTCAGCCAAATATGGCGGAAAAATCCAGCGCGAAATCGCTAACTGTCCTCCGGCTACCGAAGCCAACGTCGCTGATTTTAGTGACGCGCTTGACAGCCCATTATCTCCCCCGCTTGCTGATCAAGGCATTCCGGTTGGTCAATTCACGGAAGTGTTTATCAACTCCGATCCCATTGTTCATCGAACAACGAACGACTTCCAGGTAGATAGCCCTCTATCGCTCCCGCCCGCCGACAATGTCGTGCCGACCGCCCAATTCCCGAAATCATCCATTGTTTCCGACCCACCTACTAATCCCATTGTTCATAAAACAATGGACGCCGCGCAGGTGTGCGCTGCAGTTGAATTCCGTGAAATGGACACCACCGAACCTGTGTCCAATAACAACTCCGACAATGATTTGTCATCATGCCCCTCGTCCTCGGAAGACGACTTTCAAGTCGTCACCGGTGGCAAGAGGAAGAAAGGGAAGACCTCCCAGGCCAGCAAGGCCAAAAAGACCACCGCGTCGCCCCCGTCCCCAACTCAAACACCCGTTCGCCCCGCTAGCCCCGTCCCAACTACCTCTGCTCGCGCGCAGAATAGTCGTCCCCCCAGCCCGATAGCCCAAACTTCCTCAGCCCAAAGGAAGCAACGCCCTCCGCCCCCCTTTTACATCCAGGACAAGGGTAAATGGACTGATGTGTCCAAGATGTGTGTTGATCGAAAGATCAACTACACAAACGCCCGTGCCTGCCAAAATGGCATTAAAGTCACCGTCCCTACATCGAACGACTATAGGGAACTATATCGCGCCCTCCGTGAAAGGAATATTTCCTTTCACACTTTCTCCTTCCCCGAGGACACGCCCACTCGTGTTATTATTAAACGTGTCCCTAAAGAAATCCTAGTACAGGATATTAAAGACGACCTTGCCGATCAAGGTATACCAGTGATCGCCGTCCATCGCTTACATAAAGCGAGAGGCGGTAAATTGTACGACATGGTTCTTGTCATTTGTGAACCAACAGAAGGTCATCATCCGATTTTCAAGATTAAGTCCATTTGCTCCCTATCCGGTATCTCAATTGAAAAGCCCTACAAAACCGCAACAGTGGGACAATGCCACCGTTGCCAACTGTATGGCCATGCGCAGAGCAACTGCTATGCGACTCCCAGATGCGTCAAGTGTCTGGGCGAGCACAGCACTGCGGACTGCCCTCGGCCCAAAGACCGAACCCTCTGTTCGGAACCACCCAGCTGCGTTCTCTGCGGCCAGACCGGTCACCCGGCAAACTACCGCGGCTGTCCCAAAGCCCCCAAATTCGCTCCTAAATTAGCGAAGCGCGCCAACGCCCGCCAACAAAGAGAGGCACCTTCCTCTCAAATTCCCCAACGTCTCGCTCCTCAGAGACCATCCCCGTGGAACAGGCTAAACCACGAAAAAGCCTTTCCCTCCTTGGCCACTGCCAAACCTTTGCAGGCACTGATGGATATACCCATCGCAGCGCAGATCCTGCCTATAGCCGTGGCTCCAGAGGCCACAGCCAGTCCCCAACCCGAGCCTCAAACCACTGCTGCTCCTGCAGCCAAACAACCGCACAATCCCTCACCCGTCGCGCACGGCGAGTCTTGCGGCCAGACTCTACTGCGCCACTATAGAACATTTATGACCCGCCAAGCCAGGTCTCTCCGAGATGCCCTTCTGACTGCCGAGCAGCAGAATAACGGCAAAATTACGACGGCAATGTACAGCCAAATATTCAGCACACACAGTGATGTCGTGCTAGGCCTCGACCAGATGGATGCGATGGACTGATCCAATGGATTCCCAACGCACAAACCACACTAGGCCTCGATCCCTCAAATTAGGTTTTTTCAACGCCAATGGCATTTTCAACCAACGCGCCGAAATAACTAAATTCCTCCGCGACCACCAATTAGACGTCCTCCTTATACAGGAGACCCTTTTGAAACCCCACCGCGCTGACCCCAAAATTGCGAATTACCGTCTAGTTCGCAATGACAGAACACGCTGCCACGGCGGCGGTACCCTTATTTATTATAGGAAGGAGTTATACTGCATCCCTCTGACCCCACCCGCGCCTCTCTCTCACCTAGAGTACTCTGCCTGTCGACTAGGCATGACTGGTCATCCTCCGATAACCATCATCTCTGCCTACCATCCCCCACCATCAGTCGCGTCTCTTGCTTCAGACGATCCTATCGCGCTCACCAGCGATCTCACGACTCTCTTTGGCCTGAGTGACTCCGTCTTACTAGCGGGCGATTTCAACGCCAAACACCCCGCTTGGAACAGCAACACGACAAATGCCAGAGGCAGAATCGTGTATAACCTAGGCGCGACCCTAAACTATGACGTCATCGCTCCGATCACTCCCACCCACTACCCACACGACCCCAACCATAACCCCGATGTCCTCGATGTGGCGCTCCTAAAGAATGTAAACCTCCATTTACACTCTATAGAAGCGCTTCACGAGCTCAACTCGGATCACCGTCCCGTTATCCTACACCTGGGTTCCCGCTCGGATAACCATGATCCTACCCAACCTCCTCCGACCCAATTGATCACCGACTGGAGGAAAGTAAGTGAAAAACTGAAATCCACCACGTCGCCTCAATTGGACACCATTCCTGACCACATAGTCTCAGTCGCTGACACGACGGCGGCGATCGACTCGCTTACAGATCACGTACAATCCGTCCTGAACGATTGTTCAAGGGAAGTTCCTGTAGTGGAAGACCACCGCTGGAAACTCCCGGACGATGTACGGAATCTGATAACCGAGAAGAACGCAGCCATCCGTGCGTACAGCGCTTTTCCCTGCGCCGCAAACAAAGCTCACATGCGCAACTTACAGCGTACTATAAGGAAATGCATTGCCGAGCAGCGTAATGCGAGTTGGGACAAGATGCTGAGCGAACTTGAGCCCACCCATCTTGCCTTCTGGCAGCTTCAGAGGAAGTTACGATCCACTGAAGAGGCCACAATGCCTCCTCTCATTCGTCCCGATAAGAGTGTCGCCTTCGATAACTCTGAAAAAGCAGAATGCCTAGCCGACAGCCTAGAGTCCCAATGTTCTCCCAGCTCTCAACCAGTAGACCAAGCCCACCTCGATATGGTGAACGCCGAAGTCGAACGTAGAACTTCCCTTCCGCCCGTCGAAGATCCCGATAATCCACTGGCCCCCATCACTCCTGATGAGGTCCAGGATATCATTAAAAGGATATCATTAATCTGATAACCGAGAAGAACGCAGCCATCCGTGCGTACAGCGCTTTTCCCTGCGCCGCAAACAAAGCTCACATGCGCAACTTACAGCGTACTGTAAGGAAATGCATTGCCGAGCAGCGTAATGCGAGTTGGGACAAGATGCTGAGCGAACTTGAGCCCACCCATCTTGCCTTCTGGCAGCTTCAGAGGAAGTTACGATCCACTGAAGAGGCCACAATGCCTCCTCTCATTCGTCCCGATAAGAGTGTCGCCTTCGATAACTCTGAAAAAGCAGAATGCCTAGCCGACAGCCTAGAGTCCCAATGTTCTCCCAGCTCTCAACCAGTAGACCAAGCCCACCTCGATATGGTGAACGCCGAAGTCGAACGTAGAACTTCCCTTCCGCCCGTCGAAGATCCCGATAATCCACTGGCCCCCATCACTCCTGATGAGGTCCAGGATATCATTAAAAGTCTCCAACCGCGAAAAGCCCCTGGCTCCGACGGCATCACCAATAGGGTTTTCAAACTTTTCCCCGCCCAGCTTATAGTGCTAATGACTGCCATCTTCAATGGCGCATTGAGCAATAATATGTTCCCTACAACCTGGAAACAGGCCACCGTCATAGTTATTCCCAAACCAGGCAAGCCCAAGTCTGACCCGTCTAGCTACCGTCCCATTAGCTTACTCAACGTCCTCGGTAAAATCTATGAAAGGCTTATATATAAGCGGCTCAAAGATTTTGCCGAAACAAAGAGTCTAATACCCAATGAGCAGTTCGGATTTAGAACCGAACACTCATGTATCCAACAAGTCCACCGCATCGTAGAACACGTCAGCGCCGGCTTCCAACGGGGCGCAATAACGGGAGCCTTATTCTTCGACATAGCGAAAGCGTTCGACAAAGTCTGGCACAATGGCTTAATCTATAAGCTATACCAACTCGGCGTGCCTGACCGTCTCGTGCTCATCCTACGGGACTTTTTATCGAATCGCACCTTTCGTTATCGAATTGAGGGGGTGCTTTCCTCCCCCCATCCCATTCGCGCAGGAGTTCCTCAAGGCTCCGTACTATCCCCCCTCGTTTTCACGCTATTCACTAGTGATATTCCCAAGCATAAAAATACCCAGCTAGCCCTATTCGCCGACGATACGGCTATCTATTATACCGGTCTCAAACCCGATGCCATCGCTCGCACTCTCCAAACTTCCGCAAACACTCTGGCCAAGTGGTTCCGGAAATGGAGAATCGAAGTCAATCCAGATAAAAGCCAGTCAGTCCTCTTTTCTAAACCGCGGATAAACCCACCCTCCCCCCGTCCGATTACCATGTACGGCAAGCCGATCCCTTGGGAAAAGCAAGCCAAATACTTAGGCGTGGTCCTCGATAGACACCTCTCCTTCGCTGAGCACATAAAGCAGGCACGTTCGCGCGCCGCTTTCGCTCTAGATAGGCTCCACTTCATTCTTAGTTCTCGCAGCAAGTTATCACTCAGGCGCAAGCTGCGTATTTTCACCTCGGTCATCCGTCCCATCATGACCTACGCCTGCGTTGTTTTCGCACACGCAAAGCCCTACCTCCTCCACAAGATGCAGACCCTCCAAAACCGATTCCTCCGTAGAGTCACGGGAGCCCCCTTATATGTTCGAAATGAGCTTCTTCACGTAGATCTCAAGATGCCCACCATCCAGCAGTTCATGAAACGTGTCTCCAAGCGTTTCTTTGAAACTTCAATCCAACATAGGAATCCCCTTATCGTATCGGCCGCCCAATACGAACCCTCGCGTATCTCTAAGATTCGCCGACCAAGGCATACCCTAGTCATTCCCGATGACGCAATCACCCTGCTCCAAGAGAGCCGTAGGGAAACAAGTACAGTGGCACACAAACACAAAAACCGACCGTCCTTCCGTCCTCGCCGCCGAGGCCCGCCGCGACGTCCCCGTAATAGTCCACCCCGACCCTTGCCAGAGCCAGCCCGCGACGCTGAGCCAGTAGCTTTAAATTCCCTTATTAATAATAATAATGATATGATCCAGCCTGTCCCTAGCTGCCCTCCCCTGCGACGCCCTAAGCCGAGGTCCGTACCCCACAGGGGGTGCCCTTAGCGTGTAGTCGCCTAGTTTGTAAGTTTTTTAATAAGCCCTGGCTGGAGGCTTTAATTAATTTATTAATTAAGGCAACCACAGGTAAGTCCGGTTAAGCAGCCGACAACCTCAGAGGTTGACCTGCGAGATGCCACACACAAAAAAAAAAAAAAAACGCGCCTCAGTGTTGTGGCCGGCACGGTCGGTGCCGCTTGTATGTGTAGCCGCCACATAACTCCTCCCGAGCGAAGCGCTCGTAATCGTATGTCGGCGCAGGCGCACGCAGCTAGGTCCTCGCTGTTGTCGCCGAGTCATCCGCTGTGCGAGTGTGAGTGTGCGTTAGTGCGCGGTCGACCGCCGCTGCGGCTGCACGTTGATGTTACGCATGAATATCAAAACGTACAGTAGGTTTCGATGTCCGTCCGGAACGTGTAATGTATGGTTGGAGTACAGAAGGTGCATCGTTGTGATTTGTGCTGTCTTCTGTGTTGGCCAGAAATGCAGGTTTTAGTCGGTCTACGGTAATGTTCATCGGGCGATCCTTGACTAGTACTGTGTAGACTTTATCTTGTCTGTTCAACACTCGATATGGCCCTTCATACGTTGGGGTTAGCGGTCGCCGGTAAGCGTCGATGCGAATGAATACATGCGAACTTTTATGTAGCTCGTCATGTATAAACATAGCACGGCGATCGGTGTTACGTCGGACGGCTTAAAGATAAATATCAGAAGGTTGCGTGTTCAATCACGTCGGGGTCACCACTTTACAAGTATGTTGTAGGTTTGAGGAGAATAAAAGTATTGATGTGTATTTACCAATAATTTATTATTTTGACCACTGCTTAAGTCTAGTTTTAACTTTGGCACTTAGTATCAGGGAGCGCTCGTACTCGAGGCGTTTGACCAATCAGCGAGCAGCGCCAGATTGTTCAGTGCGCGCGGTTTGGATCGTCTCGCCACTGTGTGTTAGAGAGGAGCGCGCACGTAAATACGGCGAGGGTCTTCAACGCGCCTCAGTGTTGTAGCCGGCACGGTCGGTGCCGCTTGTATGTCCACCTACTAATCCCATTGTTCATAGAACAATGGACGCCGCGCAGGTGTGCGCTGCATCTGAATTCCTTGAAATGGACACCACCGAACCTGTGTCCAATAACAACTCCGACAATGATTTGTCATCATGCCCCTCGTCCTCGGAAGACGACTTTCAAGTTGTCACCGGCGGCAAAAGGAAGAAAGGGAAAACCTCCCAGGCCAGCAAGGCCAAAAAGACCACCGCGTTGCCCCCGTCCCCAACTCAAACGCCCGTACGACCCGCTAGCCCCGTCCCAACTACCTCTACTCACGCGCAGAATAGTCGTCCCCCCAGCCCGATAGCCCAAACTTCCTCAGCCCAAAGGAAGCAACGCCCTCCGCCCCCCTTTTACATCCAAGACAAGGGGAAATGGACTGATGTGTCCAAGATGTGTGTTGTTCGAAAGATCAACTACACAAACGCCCGTGCCTGCCAAAATGGCATTAAAGTCACCGTCCCTACGTCGAACGACTATAGGGAACTATATCGCACCCTCCGTGAAAGGAATATTTCCTTTCACACTTTCTCCTTCCCCGAGGACACGCCCACTCGTGTTATTATTAAACGTGTCCCTAAAGAAATCCTAGTACAGGATATTAAAGACGACCTTGCCGATCAAGGTATACCAGTGATCGCCGTCCATCGCTTACATAAAGCGAGAGGCGGTGAATTGTACGACATGGTTCTTGTCATTTGTGAACCAACCGAAGGTCATCACCCGATTTTCAAGATTAAGTCCATTTGCTCCCTATCCGGTATCTCAATTGAAAAGCCCTACAAAACCGCAACAGTGGGACAATGCCACCGTTGCCAACTGTATGGCCATGCGCAGAGCAACTGCTATGCGACTCCCAGATGCGTCAAGTGTCTGGGCGAGCACAGCACTGCGGACTGCCCTCGGCCCAAAGACCGAACCCTCTGTTCGGAACCACCCAGCTGCGTTCTCTGCGGCCAGACCGGTCACCCGGCAAACTACCGCGGCTGTCCCAAAGCCCCCAAACTCGCTCCTAAATTAGCGAAGCGCGCCAACACCCGCCAACAAAGAGAGGCACCTTCCTCTCAAATTCCCCAACGTCTCGCTCCTCAGAGACCATCCCCGTGGAACAGGCTAAACCACGAAAAAGCCTTTCCCCCCTTGGCCCCTGCCAAACCATTGCAGGCACTGATGGATATACCCATCGCAGCGCAGATCCTGCCTATAGACGTGGCTCCTGAGGCCAAAACCAGTCCCAAACCCGCGCCTCAAACCACTGCTGCTCCTGCAGCCAAACAACCGCCCAAACCCTCACCCATCGGGAACGGCGAGTCTTGCGCCCAGACTCTACTGCGCCACTATAAAATATTTATGACCCGCCAAGCCAGGTCTCTCCGCGATGCCCTTCTGGCTGCCGAGCAGCAGAATAACGGCAAAATTACAACGGAAATGTACAGCCAAATATTCAGCACACACAGTGATGTCGTGCTAGGCCTCGACCAGATGGATGCGATGGACTGATCCAATGGATTCCCAACGCACAAACCACACTAGGCCTCGATCCCTCAAATTAGGTTTTTTCAACGCCAATGGCATTTTCAACCAACGCGCCGAAATAACTAAATTCCTCCGCGACCACCAATTAGACATCCTCCTTATACAGGAGACCCTTTTGAAACCCCACCGCGCTGACCCCAAAATTGCGAATTACCGTCTAGTTCGCAATGACAGAACACGCTGCCACGGCGGCGGTACCCTTATTTATTATAGGAAGGAGTTATACTGCATCCCTCTGACCCCACCCGCGCCTCTCTCTCACCTAGAGTACTCTGCCTGTCGACTAGGCATGACTGGTCATCCTCCGATAACCATCATCTCTGCCTACCATCCCCCACCATCGGTCGCGTCTCTTGCTTCAGACGATCCTATCGCGCTCACCAGCGATCTCACGACTCTCTTCGGCCTAAGTGACTCCGTCTTACTAGCGGGCGATCTCAACGCCAAACACCCCGCTTGGAACAGCAACACGACAAATGCCAGAGGCAGAATCGTGTATAACCTAGGCGTGACCCTAAACTATGACGTCATCGCTCCGATGACTCCCACCCACTACCCACACGACACCAACCATAGGCCAGATGTCCTCGATGTGGCGCTCCTAAAGAATGTAAACCTCCGTTTACACTCCATAGAAGCGCTTCACGAGCTTAACTCGGATCACCGTCCCGTTATCCTACACCTAGGTTCCCGTTCGGGTAACCATGATCCTACCCAACCTCCTCCGACCCAATTGATCACCGACTGGAGGAAAGTAAGTGAAAAACTGAAATCCACCACGTCGCTTCAATTGGACACCATTCCTGACCACATAGTCTCAGTCGCTGACACGACGGCGGCGATCGACTCGCTTACAGATCACGTACAATCCGTCCTGAACGATTGTTCAAGGGAAGTTCCTGTAGTGGAAGACCACCGCTGGAAACTCCCGGACGATGTACGGAATCTGATAACCGAGAAGAACGCAGCCATTCGCGCGTACAGCGCTTTTCCCTGCGCCGCAAACAAAGCTCACATGCGCAACTTACAGCGTGCTGTAAGGAAATGCATTACCGAGCAGCGTAATGCGAGCTGGGACAAGATGCTGAGCGAACTTGAGCCCACCCATCTTGCCTTCTGGCAGCTTCAGAGGAAGTTACGATCCACTGAAGAGGCCACAATGCCTCCTCTCATTCGTCCCGATAAGAGTATCGCCTTCGATAACTCTGAAAAAGCAGAATGCCTAGCCGACAGCCTAGAGTCCCAGTGTTCTCCCAGCTCTCAACCAGTAGACCAAGCCCACCTCGATATGGTGAACGCCGAAGTCGAACGTAGAACTTCCCTTCCGCCCATCGAAGATCCCGATAATCCACTGGCCCCCATCACTCCTGATGAGGTCCAGGATATCATTAAAAGTCTCCAACCGCGAAAAGCCCCTGGCTCCGACGGCATCACCAATAGGGTTTTCAAACTTTTCCCCGCCCAGCTTATAGTGCTAATGACTGCCATCTTCAATGGCGCATTGAGCAATAATATGTTCCCTACAACCTGGAAACAGGCCACCGTCATAGGTATTCCCAAACCAGGCAAGCCCAAGTCTGACCCGTCTAGCTATCGTCCCATTAGCTTACTCAACGTCCTCGGTAAAATCTATGAAAGGCTTATATATAAGCGGCTCAAAGATTTTGCCGAAGCAAAGAGTCTAATACTCAATGAGCAGTTCGGATTTAGAACCGAACACTCATGTATCCAACAAGTCCACCGCATCGTAGAACACGTCAGCGCCGGCTTCCAACGGGGCGCAATAACGGGAGCCTTATTCTTCGACATAGCGAAAGCGTTCGACAAAGTCTGGCACAATGGCTTAATCTATAAGCTATACCAACTCGGCGTGCCTGACCGTCTCGTGCTCATCCTACGGGACTTTTTATCGAATCGCACCTTTCGTTATCGAATTGAGGGGGAGCTCTCCTCCCCCCATCCCATTCGCGCAGGAGTTCCTCAAGGCTCCGTACTATCCCCCCTCGTTTTCACGCTATTCACTAGTGATATTCCCAAGCATAAAAATACCCAGCTAGCCCTATTCGCCGACGATACGGCTATCTATTATACCGGTCTTAAACCCGATGCCATCGCTCGCACTCTCCAAACTTCCGCAAACACTCTGGCCAAGTGGTTCCGGAAATGGAGAATCGAAGTCAACCCAGACAAAAGCCAGGCAGTCCTCTTTTCTAAACCGCGGATAAACCCACCCTCCCCCCGTCCGATTACCATGTACGGCAAGCCGATCCCTTGGGAAAAGCAAGCCAAATACTTAGGCGTGGTCCTCGATAGACACCTCTCCTTCGCTGAGCACATAAAGCAGGCACGTTCGCGCGCCGCTTTCGCTCTAGGTAGGCTCCACTTCATTCTTAGCTCTCGCAGCAAGTTATCACTCATGTGCAAGCTGCGTATTTTCACCGCGGTCATCCGTCCCATCATGACCTACGCCTGCGTTGTTTTCGCACACGCAAAGGCCTACCTCCTCCATAAGATGCAGACCCTCCAAAACCGATTCCTCCGTAGAGTCACGGGAGCCCCCTTTTATGTTCGAAATGAGCTTCTTCACGTAGACCTCAAGATGCCCACCATCCAGCAGTTCATGAAACGCGTCTCCAAGCGTTTCTTTGAAACTTCAATCCAACATAGGAATCCCCTTATCGTATCGGCCGCCCAATACGACCCCTCGCGTATCTCTAAGATTCGCCGACCAAGGCATACCCTAGTCACTCCCGATGACGCAATCACCCTTCTCCAAGGAAGCCGTAGGGAAACAAGTACAGTGGCACACAAACACAAAAACCGACCGTCCTTCCGTCCTCGCCGCCGAGGCCCGCCGCGACGTCCCCGTAATAGTCCACCCCGACCCTTGCCAGAGCCAGCCCGCAACGCTGAGCCAGTAGCTTTAAATTCCCTTATTAATAATAATAATGATATGATCCAGCCTGTCCCTAGCTGCCCTCCCCTGCGACGCCCTAAGCCGAGGTCCGTACCCCACAGGGGGTGCCCTTAGCGTGTAGTCGCCTAGTTTGTAAGTTTTTTAATAAGCCCTGGCTGGAGGCTTTAATTAATTTATTAATTAAGGCAACCACAGGCAAGCCCGGTTAAGCAGCCGACAACCTCAGAGGTTGACCTGCGAGATGCCACACACAAAAAAAAAAAAAAAGCCGCTTGTATGTGTAGCCGCCACATTATAAATGCGAAAGTTTGTGAGGATGTTTGTATTTTGCCCTTTCACGCAAAACCTACACGGATTCTTTTAAGGATGGGAAATCATCCAATGACTGCCTCTCGATCTGGGCGAAGTGGGAGGGTGTGTCAGACTTTTACTAACTAAAACTCATCCGTGTTCCATCATATCCGGCGAAGCGCCTCCACACGCTCCTCGTGCAGGAGCGCGAGGTCTCTCGATTCTAGGTCCCATGGTGGCAATCCGGCAAGGAGGTTCGCCGCCTCGCCGGAGACCGTGCGGTATCACCGGATTATCCCGATGGCTATCATCCTTTCGGGTTTGGTTAGCCACCGGACTTGGCGCCTCCGTAATGTAGGCACCCAGACCGGGGACCCATAAAGGGCCATCGACTGCACGACCCCTGCGTAGTCTCTGACAGGAGGCGTTTGGCCCCCTCAGATTGGGCAGGAGTCGATTAAGAGCGCGTATAAAGCAAAATTACCAATTTTCTATTTGATTTTACATGAAAAATTCCAGACCAAATCTTAAAATAAAAATATATGAATAACTACATCATATTTTCAAGGGCTCTCTCTGATCAAAAACATAAAATAATAACATTTCCTTGGTAGAAAAAAATCACGAAATAACCTCGAATTCTCATGTTTTTCCGTTTTGTACTCGATATGGTAATGCCTATTGCGACAAAAATTTGATAAATAATTATATTTAAACAAGAGTAAAGGCTTTGCTTAGGCATTTTATGTAATTCCTTTTAGTTTTGGATTTATTACGATAAAACACTTTTGGCGCATACTACGTTTTTATTCCGCGCAAGAAGTCATCTTCCGTCGCTCGTTGCGGGAGCTTCAAGCATATTTCTATTTCACACATCAGTCGCCACAGAGTACATTTTTATATACTGAGATAGAGCCGTCACTCGAAGATTTCAGGGCGCCCTCTGAGAATAAGTAAGAACAACAATGGATGAAGCATATATATATATATACATATAGCTACCTACAAATCAGGGTACCACTGCATAGACCATCGTATTTAATTCCTTTTTATTTAGTACTTAGTAATTTACGTTGATTTACAATAAAATAATATAATTACACCACCAAATACTTCATTAAAATCTTCTGTTACAATATTTGATGGCCATCTGAATTTTATCTTCCATATTAAGTCTATAATCGTTTTGTGATCCACACAATAACTTAGAAGTATCCTTAGGTACACACCAATTACATAAGAATATATTATATCTTAAATTTCTTGAATTATTTGCACTTATTGACTTATTATTTGACAAATTATTTGACTTTTTAATCCTTTGACATTTACGCAGTGTTGCCAGGTGACCGTCTCGCGTTCTCCCCAAACCTTCCCCGAAATCCCCCTAAAATTCAAGATTGAAAAAAAAAACCCCACAAATGGCCATTCTTTTTTATTAATGATACAATTTTATACAATTTCAGCAATAGCGTCCATGACTAAATTAGCCTCTTCACTCGCGTTGGTTGCAGGCCGTACATTTTTTCTGAGTTAAACCTGTTTAGCATCTTTGAACTGGGTTGAAAATGAACACATCCTTCTAGCAATGTATATCTTGTTCTCAAGATGGATTCGGCAGTGTTAATGGCCAATCTCTTTCGACGTTTGTCTTTAATAATAGCTACTTGAGAGAAGGCTCTTCCCGCAACTGCGATGGAAAAAAGTAACGACAAAATTCCTAGTGCCAATTTGCTAACGTTTCCACGGGTATGTTCTATCACGAACTGCATTTTTAACCGACTTCTGAAAAAGGAGGAGGTTCTCAATTCGGATGTTTGTTTGTTTTTTTTTATGTTTGTTCGGGCATAGCTCCGTCGCTTGCCAACCGATTTGAAAAAATCTTTTTTTGTTAATTTTATTGAAATCGGCCAAGCCGTTTCTGAAAAATCAACAAAAGTCTAAAGAAATATTTACATTGATAATCTTTTCGTTTACTCTGCATTGTGTTTTTTGTTCGCGCGTTTTTAGTTTTTTGTAGTTGACGTTTTGGCTTTTATAACTAGATTAATTACAAATTGGCCCACTAAAAAGCGCGAAAATAAAAACTTTTTTGCAAAAAAATAATACCGACTTCCATATCAAAACACTACAAAGCCCAAAATAATTTTAATTTCGGAAGGCGGTGTGAAAAAAAAGAACATACAAAACCAATAACACCGACTACCGAAATTAAAATTATTTTGGGCTTTGTAGTGTTTTGATAAGGAAGTCGGTTTTATTTTTTTGCAAAAAAGTTTTTTTGAAATTATAAACTTCAATCCAGAACTCTTCGGTATGTTGCATGGACTTCCAAGTTGTACGATGCAAATCATTCCATTCTTGCACCACTAAGTCGACATCATTCACGCCCCCCGCGCGGCGACTTCGGAGCCACTCGGCTATCATCGTGCGCAGCATTTTGTTTTCGTGTGTGTGCTTTCACAGATTAGTTAGTGGTTTGATCGCGTTCAGACATCGATCTATTAGTGATTGATGCGTTCAGATAATATATTTTATAATCACTACGGCTAGCCGCGGCTTTTCCCAGATTGTGTTAAAAAAATCCCCCAATTCCCTCCACACCCTGTTTTCGTTTGCCAAATATTCCCCCAAAAATATTGCCTCCAATTCTCCCCTCATTACATTAAAAACTCCCCAAATTTGGGGGGATTCCCTCCAATCTGGCATCACTGCATTTACGCAAGTTTCATTACCATTTTAGTTTAAAATTAAATATTGTTAAAGAAAAAATAGGATTGCGTAATTAGAGGATTTTATTAATTTGAAGATACATGTGTTAATATATTATAAAAGGTGTAAAATTTAAAAGGTGTCCTAATATCCCTAATATTTTAATTTATATAAAATAAAATGGTTATTAGTTAAAGATAATTTAGAATATCTGAGTAAAACGGAGAACAAGTTTAAGCTAAATGTGTAAATAATTTGAGAAAAGTGCCATCTATAAATACGTAACTTAAACGTTGCATATTGCTATACGAATAAATTAAAAATCAATTGAATTGAGTAGGATATCTCCAAAAGCAGAAGCCTACCTAAACTAGTCGGTTATCATTTTGTCACTTTTGTTCTAAGTTATAGCACCGTGTCAGTCGCTACCGCTCTGTTGAGACGAGAGGACTACGCTCAAGTGTTTTAGCTGCGCCGAGTTATAATCATTTCAATCGTAATTGTTGTTGTTGTTCGAACTAAATAGTGAAATGGGAAGCAAAAAAAAACATTGAAAAGAGAACTAAAAAAGTTACAAATTGGCAGGATGGCTAATTGTCGAAGGTAAGTTTGTGAGTTACTTGTTTGTTATATACTGAAAAAATAAAAATACATTTTATACTTTCGAGAAAGTTTATGCAGGTGATTTTAGATTTTATTTTGAGAGACACAAGATCTAAATTCGTTTACCTACGCACTTTCGTGGGCCGAGTAGGTAACTAGACATAATAATATGTGGGGACATTTCACACACGGCTATCTGACCCCAAACTAGGAAGACCCTGAAATATGGGTGTCAGACAGCTGATATACATAGACAAATACATTTTTAAATACATACATATATAGATAAACAACACCCAGACACGACGATATCAAAAATTCGTGGTAGGTACTTTATTAGATTATTAGGATAATAGGCATTGATGTATTAAAAAGAGGAAGATATGTTACTCTCTAACATCGCAATCAGTAAACCTGGGCTCGGCGCACGAATACATGCACAGTAACTCACACATCTGTGTTCAGTGTCGTCATCAGTCCCAAACCTACAGTTACCGATAGACAAGGATAGAGATAGGAGACGGCGCTGTAGTGCGAGCGAAATCGCCTCAGCTGCCGAATGTTTGCGCTAATGAATGAAATAAGATTGCATGTATTAGGTAAGTACGTAATAAGTGATTCCATGACCCATGTCACTTATTTTTCTTCCTGGTGTAATTAAAACACTGTCTAGCTATACAAGAAGTCATTTTGATGCGTATTTATTCCAAAAAAATCCTTAAAAACACGAAGAGACGAGAATTTCTTGAGCTGTGTGATCAACAACGTTCCGTACGCGACTGAGAGTGAGCGCTCGCCAACTACGGGCAATCACTTAGTTTTGTAGGACCAAACGCTGTGTCTAGTACCGTATCTTCCTCCTTTTAATATATCAATGATAATAGGTAATAAATTACATTCATAATAGGTAGCTATTTACTTTTGCTATTTTGTTATGTTATTCTTCACGATACAATTTTATGATCATTTTCCCATAATGTAGTTATGAGATCTTCCAAAAATCTAGATACACGGATGGACAACAATAATGATCTTGCGAGTATCCTATATAAAAAAAAAATTATCTACCTATACCACTTCTTATTTAATATTTCTATGGTCACTCGTAGTCGTAGGTAACGCGGGCAGAATAGTATATGCAAAATAAACACAAGCTTTTAGTTGGTATCCGTGTTTGTTCGATGAAATATATTTATATCGATTACGAACCTATTTAATATTAGGTATTAGGTATTAGGCCCATTAGGTATTTAAACCCTATTTTTGTAGATCAATTTATTGTGGACGTGATTGTATAACAAGGAATTTGTTTTGAAATAATATTTTATTTTCAGAATGTGGCCACCTCGCTCGCCAGATTTAAACCCATTGGACTTTTTTACTGGGGCTGTTTAAAGGAGGTAGTTTATAAAGAAGAAATCACTTCAGTTGAACAGCTGCGACAACGCATACGTTCGGCTGCTGACGAAATATCGTCGGCAGGATTTGCGCGCCGATTGAGACGGTCCTTCATAAGAAGGTGTAGACCGTGTATAGCAGCTGAAGGAGCCCACTTCGAACATCTTGTATATTTTCTTTTTCAATAAATTTGTTTAATTACTAATGTCTTTGATGGTGTCAACAAACCCATAGTGATTAAATTTTAAGGAAATTCTCATTCTCTTTGAGTCTAAAATTAGTTACAGCAGTGTTAAAGTAATTTAATTTTGAAATCAAATTTGTATAAAAATTCTCCTTTAAGATTCGAACAGCAATAACTTTGTACTTTATCAAGATACTGGTTATTATTATACCATTTTAGAATTTGCATTAAATAGGCAATTATCTTCTATACTTATAATAAATCTGTAGAGAGGTCAATTCTGTACATGAAATATATTTACAAAATAACTATCAGGGGGTGATTAGGGATCGATACTGATGCCAAAAATGCAATCAGTAAATTTTTTGTCTGTCTGTCTGTC
Organism: Tholera decimalis; assembly: GCA_943138885.2. Classification (NCBI taxonomy): domain Eukaryota; kingdom Metazoa; phylum Arthropoda; class Insecta; order Lepidoptera; family Noctuidae; genus Tholera; species Tholera decimalis. The sequence continues at coordinate 18,628,476 of OW964563.2, read as the reverse complement.
TGTCTGTCTGTCTGTATAACCGTTATAGAAACAAAAACTACTCGACGGATTTTAACGAAACTTGGTACAAATATTTTTCATACTCCTGAGCTGGTTATAGTATACTTTTCATCACGCTACAATCAATAGGAGCAGAGCAGTGAAGGGAAATGTTGGGAAAACGGGAGAAGTTACTCCATTTTTAAGCTTCCGTCACGTGTGCAACCTTAATGGTTAAAGCTACACAGAAATCATTTATGACGGAAATGTTCTCCATAAAATTATATAAAAAATATCTCACGACAACATATATCTATCTTTTATGGTTGACTCACAATAACACGTGTAACTCCCGATAGCTTAGCAGTTCGAAGCTTTCTGATTATTATTCTGCTCCGAAATTTAAAACCACCACAACTTTGCAATGGAACTCGGCTAAAAGTAACCTAGTTGCAACAAAATATAATCGAGGCTCAAATTTTAACAGGTTGCGGTGCAGGAGAAACCGTCTTTATTCCCAGAATTCCCATAATACCAAATAATTTTCCATTCTAATATAAAAGAACGCGATTCCCAGTATCGGTGTGTTATGCAATGACAATTAATAAGACTCAAGGGCAGACTTTTAGTGTTGCTGGAGTTGATCTCGGTGTCAGTTGTTTCTCGCATGGTCAGTTGTACGTCGCGCTTTCCCGGGTTAGCAGTTCTAGAAATCTTTATGTTCACGTGCCGGACGGGTCAACTTTCAACATAGTTTACCCGGAAGCTTTGCGCTGAAGTATTTTCGTTCTATACGTACTTAAGCCTCATGTGAACGTGATCTAAACAATATTACCAATACATTAACTTAATAACACACAAGGAGTTACACGCTGACGGAGTCGCGGGCACAGCTATTAACAATAATATTGTGCGGTTCGGTATTGCGATATTTTTCAACAGTATTATAGATTGACATATTATATTTCCCTACTAAATTACGAAAGTTAATCTGTGTGTTACATCTAAATCACTGAACCGTGAGGAAGGACTTAGGCTACTTTTTTTTTACGAAAAACGACGGAAACGTGGACGAAGTCGCGGGCAACAGCTATCTATGCTAATATATAAGGCTGAAGAGTTTGTTTGTTTGTTTGAACGCGATAATCTCAGAAACTACTGGTTCGAATTGAAAAAAATATTTTTAATTAAATTGTCAATTTATAGAAAAAGGCTATAGGCTATATATATCATTACGCTAAGGCCAATAGGAGCGGAGCACCAATGAAGAATGCTTCAAAATCGGGCTTAAATTTAACGTTAGCCCAAAGTAACTATTCCACGTTTACGAAGTCGCGGGCAAAAGCTGGTCTAAAATAATGAGCCACCACAGTGTAGTACATTTTTTTCGATATAGTCTGGCGGGAATAATTCCGAATCATTCCTGTCGTATACTTCGGAAGTATTCCGAAATATTCCGAAACTTTGGGAATATTTCAACTGCCAAAAGAAACCAGGAAAATCGACCTTTGAAGTCGGTTAATATACCAAAACCTGCTCCTACCTAAGTATAACAAATACTTTTCTGAAAACCGCATCAAAACGTGTTTGCTTGCAAGGTTTGCCTTTAATTGTTTTTATTGGCTGGGCTATTATACGCGTTAAGTAGGTAGGTAATGATTAATACCTACCTATGCGACTCGCGAATACTCGCGATGCGTACAGAGCTACATACAAACTAACCAAAAACATAGGTAACCCTTTTTCAAAAAACAAATAAAATATGCTAGGCCTGGTTTTTTATTCAACTACTGACATTTATAAAAATAGCATTCAATTTCGAAATAAGTAGAGTACCTACCTAGAAACAAAAGAATAAAAATCCTGTTAATCGCAGGCTAACATATCTACCTATAAAAATATCAACATATACTTAATTAATCCCATTTATAATAAAACTAGTACTCACGCGGGGCTTCGCTCCCGTGGATTCTATCACGGTAAAAACATAACTCTCCTTTTTTGCAGTCGCGTAAAAAGTAGCCTATAACCTTCCTCAAGTTTCAAGCTATTTCCATACCAAATTTCATCCAAATCCACCCAGTACTTTCGAAGATTAGCGCGTTCAAGCAAACAAACAAACAAACTTTTCCGCTTTATAATATTAGTATAGATAAACATTTATATTTTACTCTTGTATCGTACGTAGTCTCGCACTGAACAATAATTAACCCACCCACCACACAACAAACAAACACGTTAATTTCGATTGAATTATTCGGGCGAAATATTCGGAAACATTCGATTGCGGGGTACGAATCTTTCTCGCGGGGGGAAAACTTCTCCGGGGAGCATCTCCCCTCTTACCGCACCCCGCACCGCCATCGCAGCGCGGCGGCAGCGGCCGGTGCACAGAGGGCTTTATTTAAATTCATTTTGAATAATTCTGATTTAAAGAAACTTTCCCAGAAGTATTCCGGAATTATTCCGAATTTTCCAGAAGTTTTGCAACTATAGATACAGGGGCCCAAAATTGCGTAATTCCGTAGACAAAAATGTTAAAATTTAAGAATAAGTATTTTTTGCAATATTGATTTAGAATGTAATAAAAAATCTTGATACTGATCTGATAATACAAATATTCAGGACTGATATAAAAAAAAAACAAAATGAAAAAAATATCACCAATTTTAGAAATGGTACCTAATTTTGTAAGAGTAAGTACGATTTTTATTTAAAATATTAAAAATATCAATAATTTGGTCATCCATGGGCATATGACGATATAAGTGGGGTAAATGATAGATGATAATCTGGCCAATCGACAGTTTCAGAGTTATCCATTATTTACGCCACACCAAAATCACGCACCAAAATAATATTATATTATACATAATATAATATTACCTTTTGGTATTGATTTTATATTGATTCGTGTTCAGTATCAGTGGTATAGTCACCTCCTACTAACTTACTATTTACGTATTATTCGCGTACACATAATAACATTTCGTAATATTGTATAACGCAGTCATACTTTGAATACAGTTGTTTCATCTGAATATTATACGTATACTTACTACAGAAGATACGCGTCGAGCGAGCGCGTAGGTACACGCGCGATCGTATTCGATGTGAGGAGCGGGTAGGACAGTGCGGGTGAATTCTAAAATTTTGCTGGCTTTAGACGCGCTCTTAAAGGCAGCCCCAGCCCTCTCTAGGTTCGGGGCCAAATGGCGCAAGTGTTCCGCGAAATTCTACCGGCTATCGAGGACGAGTCTCAGGTACTTCATCGTCGACCCGACGCCGATGTGAACCCCTCCCACCGTTATTTGGGATCCCGACGGTGGCGCGTTCCAAGAGCCATGGAAACACATGGCCTCGGATTTATGCAGGGCTACCTCGAGACCCAACTGCCGGATCCTCTCGACCACTATCGCAACCCGGCGTGTCGTTAAATCGGCCGCTGCTTGATGCGACCCCCCTGCACTAAGACCAGCGTGTCGTCAAAACCTACACGGATGGGAATTAATTTTGGTAAGTAGGTATTTGACATCCTGGAATAACACATAGGCTACATTTTATCCCGGAATTTCCAAGGGATCGGTATTTACGCGGGAAACCCCTCCCATACGAACGAAGTCGCGGGCAGAAGCTAGTTCATAAAATCTTAGACGATAATCTTAAAATGCATGCGTATTATTAATATTATAAGCAAATGCACACTATTTCGTATTTTTAACACGCTTTTTACGCACTATGTAATGGAATCTAAGGTAACTAATTTAACCATCTTCCAAGGATCGTAGCGTAATGAAAATTGGCAACTGTATGTAGTTCTGATGACAATACAATAATATGGTACTGTCGAACTGATCTGATGATGGAGCCGGATGATTTGAGCTGGAACTTCATGATGGAAAATCGTATCATAGCTGTTTTGGATTTCTTAGAAAATTCTTGTAATTAACTTTGACCACGATTAGGTTTCAAGGTCTGATGAACCCGGAAGATAGGCACTGGCATTCCATGATGGAATATCGTATCATAGTCGTGTTTGCACTTTTGAGAAAGGCCACATAATGGACTTTTAACACGATCAGGTTTCAAGGTTATAACAAACCTAAAGAAAATCTGTTATCGGTTTTCTTAACCTTTTTGAATTACCGCGTAATCCATAAATTTATTTTTTTGTAGATGTCACTTTCAAATCCTCTGGGGGAATCGACCGTATAATTGTTCACTACTCGTGGGAATAATGTGGCAAAAACTACAAAAAAAGAAACGGCAACATTTTTTTTACGTGCATTTATAAAAGCGTATTTTTCTAGTGTTTTTTAAACTATTAATTTATTCATACTTTTTTTCGCAAAATAGTGTTTGCTTTTCCGGCTTTCACGTATGGAACACAAAGTGGAGCACAGGTTTGAAGTGGTTTTTGGTGTGGGAATACAAAGTTGAAAGACTGGAGAGAGCAATACGCTACACCTGAAAGAAAAAATCACCCTAGCGAAGCCGCGGGCAGAAGCTAGTACACAGTAAATGAGGCGCCTTATAAGGAAAATTAAGTACCTATTGCATGTAAGCAAGGAGATAACAAACAACACAATATTTTATACAGAACTTTCAGGAGAACAACACAATATTTTATACAGAACTTTCAGGAGTGCAAAGACAATCATTCTTGATCTGTCAATTGAATTGTCAATGGTCAACCTACATATATGTGTAAAAAGAGAAACGTAATATAACGAAAAAGTACGAGTTTTTTTATAGAAAAAAATCCAAAAAGTGCAAATGAGTAAAAAGTCGAAAGGAGAATTACCCTTACAAGAATCTAATAACTGCCCAAGTGCCTTTACGCTTACTTTTGTGATAGAAGTGTTGGACACAATTGTTTGGGAGGATTGTAAGGCAGGATGGCTTGACCTCGGGTCACCAGCGAATGGTGTCAAACTATCGTACAATTTATATCCTGGACAAACCTTTAATGTGGATGTGGTTATATGTCCACATGTTGCTAAGGTGGCGGTACATATTAAAATCTTATAGTGTTCCAAATAGGCAGTATGCAGCAGCGAGTAGATATATTTTATTGTATACCATAACAGAAAAAACAAATAAGGACTTAACAACTAAAAAGGGTGATACATGAAGGAGAAAATAAATCCGTGGGTAGTCAACGGTGTACTATTTAACTATACAACGTGTAACGGAAACCCCATATCTATCCAAAAGCGCTGAAGACAACATCTGGTATGGAGTCTCTATGCACAGTTTCAGCACAAAATAACTGACTCAAAGAATTGATACCAAATTATTGGTTTCATATATTTCTCGAATACCAATCATAACAAACATGTCACAGCACTACGAGGGTTAATAACTTTCCATGTCACTTGCCAATAACACGATAATTCTTCTCGTTCTTCTTAATTTGAAAAATTCGGTCTCTGGTATCAGTGTATTGGAATTTGTAATAATTTCTACACACGTAGACTTAGGATTACAAAACCCTTGCCATATCGTTTGTTATCATCCAAAGAAGCCATGCACTTGGTATGTATATAATACCCTTTAAATTACACGTTGTATACAATACAAATAGAGCAGTTTTAGATCAGAGGCCAAACCCAGGTACTCACATTACTTAGTGTAATTTTCATCATCACCACTGCACTCAAAACGGTGAAGCAAAAGATCGTGAAGAAATCGGCATATGACTCATTATAACTTAAAATTGGAACACATATTGTAACGGCCATCGATCCACACTGGGCCCGCGTATCGGATTACGCCCATTCCTCTTATAGATAATAGGCCTGTGTTTCAGCAATAGGAACGCCATAGGCTGATTATGTTATGTTACGAATATCATTTTTGGGTTTTCTTTAGATAGGTTTTCTTTCTTTAGTTGTCGTAGAATTTATTTTAGCGCACATGATCTCAAGCTCAATGCCATTTTAGTTATTTCAACTACACCATTAAATTACTTTTGAACAGCTATATATAAAAAGTATATTTATATTAATCGGACCACTACCGTTCATTCTTTATTCATATCAACGACAAGAAGCTGCACGGTTACTCTTTTCAAATTAAAGTTTTACAATTAGTGTTAGTTACTTTTATATTTAGTGGGGTATCAGGACGATGTAAATATGTTCGTATAATAACATCACTATGTTACTCATAAGTACAAGTAGTATAAAGTAAGTAAAGTAAAAGAGTTCATAAATTAATTGGCTTAATATAGATATTGGACATGGTCGTTACCATTGGGTTATTTTTGTAAGCAAACATTGGTAAAAATACCATAGACCAGTCCTGACCTACCCAGCTCACGTAAAACTTTCTTGGTCATAAAAACTGTTGTTTCATTCTGGATTTTACATTCCAAAATTGTAATGACTGATTATTTTTCAATGAGTCTTCAGGTGTTTTGCGGAACGAATTACGCTTGGGTACGAACTTGGCAGTTTTTAGAAAGAAGATGGCTGACCTTCTCGATACGTCACTCATTTCCTGTAAGGGTGGCGGACTTGCGCAAATACGAGATGAAACTGATCCCAAATTTTGGAATAGGAGCACTTAGCGCTAAGTATGAAATCAGTTCATGATAAAAATACTTCTACAACGTAATTTTTTCCTTTGCTTACCGAATATCCACGTATTTGAAAGTTATCACTGCCAGATATTGTTTAGACCAAAAATTATTTTTCTTTCCATTACCTTTCAGTTCCAAAAATATGAATATATTTAAAGTTTATCTACCTCCTCCGCAATTCGGTGAGCGACGTCAGTTCGCTGAAGTTGTGGAGGCGGAGACTACTCTGAAAAAGTACATTGGAGACATATTATGGGCTCTCGTTGTGGATTATATACCAGCCTCGAATTTGGATGGACCGTTCGATACGCCGTATGCAGTTCAAGGTACATTATTTTGATTGTGCTCTATTCATCATCATCTGCCGCATCTGTATTCGCAAGACGTTTTCTTCTTCTCTATCCTGTCAGACGTCAAAGCATTTACTCCTATTTCTTTCATATACATACCTACACACACAATTCATCCATCTTTTCTTTGGCCTTCTACTTCTGCATCCATCAACATTCAAACCCATCACACTTTTAGTTACATGCGTCTCATCCCTCCTCATCATATGGACATGTTCCATATCAATATAGGCGACTTTCTTTAAATTTTTCGGTAATAGGCGTCACTTTGAAACTTCCTCTTATATAGTTATTTCTTACTTACTCTATCCATTCTTGTTACTCCACACATCCATTTGAGTGTGCTTTACGCAGTCTCTAACTACTGCCGGCCCACCTATGCGGGCCCCGTTTGCTCAAGCGGTTGTATGACCCTTACCATAGATTAACTTCAGTAAGAGAATTCTATTCAATGAAGAAATAGTATCAGTCTTCGTACAGTTCATATTCCAAGTGTTACATGAAATTGGTATATTACAGATATAAGGCATCAAGATGCTGCACTTTACCAAGTACAAAATGTGATACTAAATTGTCGAGAAAAAGTGGAAGGAGGAGACAAAGAAAACATAGAAGCAGTACCCTCTGTACACCAAAAAGGAAAACGGACCAGTAAAGAAATCACCAAGAACCAAACTGTTGAAAAAGTAAACTACGAAATTAAGTTGTCTGGTGATTGGGTCTTGGCAGGTAGGAATCTTCTATTGTCTTCGTTTTAGTCAGACTTTTAGATTTATTTTATAATTTTTTTCAGAACATATTTTATTGTTTTCTGCTAGCAACTCTCAAAGCGATAGTACATCGTTACAAAAAGTGCGTCATTTAATTTAAAATATAAATGTCTTTATAAAAATGTTTACAGCAGATTTTTCATTGAACAGCACAAACCGATTACACGTGAAAGGGCTACATATAGTTGGTGGTCCATGTGAAAAACACTGAACGCTTAAATCTAAACCTGTAATATTGAATGTTTGGCCCTTTTTTGCGTGGTGGGTAAATCGTCAAATGACTCCTCCCGCTGTGGGTGGAGCGGAAGGGAGCGTCAGACTTCTACTGACTAAAACCGCCCTACTTCTTTGGTTGCCCTTGCGTTCCGGGGCCGCGGTATCTCGTTAGAACATACCGGCTACCACGGAATGGTATCACCCTGGTCTTCTTCTATTTTCTTTTGATTTTAACGTTATAGTTACATCAACGAGTTATAGCATAAATTAGTTCCAACCTAAGATCTTATTAAGATCTCCTTTTCGATAAGGCTGGTTGACATTTCCCAAGACCAAAGGGCAAGAGCTGGCTTTTGCTATCGCCAAATGCTAAGCATTCACACACTCTTTGAGGCTGAATGTTTGACCCTGTGACTTATTGATGGTCATTGAAACAGACAGTTTCACTGAAAATTGCAGTCTTTTAATTTGGAACGGTAAATCAATAGGTATTAAAGGTATCCGGGGAATTAAAGCAACTTCTCCAGTTCCTCGTCCGGTCAGTAATGTGCACTTTATTATGTAGGTGTTTAAAGATTTTACCTACAAATGTGCACCTTTGCACAGTAAGTATGGCTGGATAAAGGCAATAAAATAATAGGACACACTACTTTCAACACCAGCTTATGTGGGGGGAGTCCAGAGGGCTGCAAGGAATTGAGAATTTCTCTAGCAAAGTGAACAACCTCTTCAAGATCGGTACAGTGTACAGTACCCGCGATACGCATTTTATAAGTAACGTGCCGCGTGCCGTTTCATGCAAGGAATTTTTTGGTTGCGTGTAATTTTAAACCTGTGATAACTTCTAAAGTACTCATTTAAATGAAAAAAAGTAAGTAATTTTGATCTACATTAAATGGCCAAGGTAACTAATATACTTATTTGGATACGGATTTATACTGATTAGGAGCAATTACCTTTTGCAAATAAAGTGATATTCGAAATTAATTAATTAGAGATAAAAATGGTTACTGTGAGTATTGACTCACAGTAACCATTTTTGAACAATAGGAGATTAATAGGACTTTTTTATAGGCTTTTGATATATCTCATACGGGTTAGCCAGCGCTTGCAATGAAAATCGTTATTATTACGGCTTCATCACAAAATATGGAATTTTCTCTTCTATTATACAAATACTTAATTAGAATGTTTTGTATGTATAAACCTTCGGGAATAAATTGTCGTAGTAACAGTGAAAACTGTATCAAAATCCGTTGCGTGGTTTAAAAGAAGAAAGCTTAGAAACAGACAGACAGAGGCGTAGGACAACTTTGTTTTATAGTATGTAGTTTTGTAGTTTGTAGTATGTAGTATTACATTACATTTGTACAATACATTTGTAGAATTGAAACATTGTGAAAATTAATTATGTTTTGAAAAGAGTGGAGTTTCTTGCCGATTCATGTCCATAGCAATCTGAACCGTGTACTGGCTTCTGACGTTTTATAAGTGCTCGTGTGGGCCTGAGTGAGATAAAATATTTTTGAGTATTTTTATTTTTGATTTCTTTTCAATTTATTTTTAGTCAAGTTACGCTTTGAAGACTTTTTTACTATAACTGTTTTATCTACATATTTGGCATACAGATCACAATATCAGCGCTGCGTTGTTTTTTTTAAATATCACATGGAATGTAAGAGGCGGTCAGGATAGATAGGCCAAAAAAGTAACATAATGGGAAGAGTGGACGATTATAGGAGAGATAATTTTGGTGAAATAAAAGTCCAGTGCAGAATGAGTTAGGACCCTTGGTTACCTTACCGCGCACCGGTCTATGCTTTTAATGATTAATTAAAAACGCGTTCCTGCCGGAGGCTGAGTATTTGTTAAAAGGTTTTTTCAGCAAAAAAAGTAGCCTATATCCCTTTCTAAAGGCTAATTTAATTGTGTACGAAATTTCATCAAAGTCGATTAAGTTATTTTGACGTGAATGTGTAACAGACAGATAATATTAGTAGGGATTGTTATCTTCTTCATATCGAGATTCTCGAATAACTGACAAAGACTTGCACTGACTGGACAGCTCTACTTAAACTGTGAAGTTATTTCCTCAAAACACCATCTCAGGCAGTAACAACTGCATAATATTTATAATTATGTAACTAAGAATAAGTGTCCGGAACATGTATCCCCCAGAGAACCTTTATGGTTCTTCAATGATTTGACTATTTCCGATGACCTCTAATTTTGTTTCGGAAACACCGGCCGGTGTCATCTAGTTATAAGTGACCAAAAAGAGTGAATGTGTGTAAATGTATTATTGACCTCATTGCAAACTCTTTATTTACTATATCTCAGTATTTGATGAGCACACAATAGGAATAAAAATAAAAGAAAACAATATAAAATAAAATCATGCCAGTTCCCTATTGGAGTTGCCAAATGCCACAGTAACAATCCACCTAGATATTAATATTTGAGAATTTAGTTTCGAGGATAATTCGTGAAACAAGAATGAGCTAAAAATGTTTTAAATAATTATGTCAGGACGGGCGACGAGAAGCGTGTAGAAAACTTCCAAATTATTATTTTGCACTAGCTGACCGGAACTTCATACCGACATTTTTCTTTTCCATATTTTCTCAACATTTAAACTTCCCTGGCCATCCACAAACATTTGAAAACCAAAATTAGCCAAATCAGTCCAGTTGTTCTCGATACGAACAGCAATCGATTTCTGTAAATAGTATGTAATATTCTATAAAGATCGTAAATTGATTGATTACCTACTTACTCGGTTTTGATAATCATTTCACGATCGAGGTTGCGTACTTAAATAATATTTTAATTTTAGGAATTGGAAGAATCACACCATTTGTAGAAATAGGAAACCACCCCACAGGTCAAGAGGAAGTGATAGCACTGATCAGCAGCATAAATCTGCCGGCACAAGATGATTTTTCAATATTTTTTGCAAATGTTTGCAATCTCTATAATGTTCCAATAGAACATTTGAAGCAAAACAGGTAATATTTGAGGAGCTAGTGGCTAAATAATAACAACCCCTCTGGTCAATTGTCGAGGTTAAGCAACGCTTGCCGAGGTCGGTCTGTAGATGAGTGTGTGAATGGGTGCGTTTCAGCTAAGGAGTGGAATTCCCTACTGGAGTCCATGTTTCCTGATAGCTATAACTCTTTAAGTCGAGAGTGAAAAGGTTACTTCTAGGCAAGTGTGCTTCATCTTAGATCACATCATTGCTTACCATCATGTGAGATGGTGATCAAAAAGTTTATTGCCAGAAATAGGTTTACAGAATTATAGTATGATACTGGATCTCGCACTCGGATACCCTGTGTCGCAGGATCCAGTCTCTCTCGACATAATTAATAATTAAAGAACTAATTCAATTAACTAAGGTAGGTTTGAGGGCGTGTGCGTGGTGTGAGGGTGAGTGCATTTGAGTAATAATCTTAGGACTTGATCATTAAAAGGTTTTCAGTTTTAGAGTAGTTAAGACCCAGCAGTCGACTGGGTCATAGAGAGGATTTTCAGTTGATTATTGCCTTTCTCATATAAATATGGCCCTGTACGGGATAATGCTTTTTATTGTCCAATTTTAGTTTGCAGTAAGCTGTGTTCCACTTAGGATTTTTATGCATTCAGTAGGCAGTTAATTCTGTTATAATTGCAATTTTATGGAGCTTTAGTAACACTGTCAAAATGTACAGTTTGTGTGTCGCAAGAATTCTAGTCCTTCAGTAAGTAGTACAGCATAACTGTGGGATATCGGAGACTATTTAAAAGATACTTTTAAGATAGCTTTTTCAGCACGTTCAACAGCTAAAAGATAACTTTTACTAGAGTGACCTCAAAATAATATGATACAGTAACTGAGTATTGACTGACATAAGGCCTGATAGGTCATCTTATTGTATCAGTGTCAGCTATCGATCGTAATCTCTGAAATGTGTACAGAAGTTTCCTTACACGTTTTTGCAGATTTAGTAAGTTTAGCAACAAACGTTATATTCCTTATTGCGTCCTCCAAATATAGCGTGTTACAGATTTACTCACATTTATACAAGATGGACGATAAGCGATGAAGAATATAATTCGGAGCAGAAATCCTTACAATCAAAACAACACAGATCTGACATTAATTTCAATGATCACCACTCGGTTCCACTGCATAGTGCTGTGGTATCTGATGTTATGGCTACATTTTTGGATGATCCATTTCAACTGGAGGTATGTACTTTTTTATCTATCTCAAGATTCCAAATTCTTTCGGTATAACCTCAACGATACAAGATTCTTTCTCTTATTTATTTACTACAAATAGACCAACCTAGTTTTTTATGAATTTCAATTATTTTACTAATATGCTTGTCATTAAAACAGTGTAAGTGTTATTTTAGCTCCGTGGAATAAGAGTATCTCCATTGGTTAGTAAGAAGCGGATATTTTTCGGTTACAATAAAGCTGATCATGTTTATGACAAACGCATTCCTCGTGATATGACCAATCAAGACGTAGACATTCTGATCGCACAGACAAGAATCGATGCAAGAACATTAACAAAAATTAATGGATTCATAAAAGGAGAATTCCCGTTATATCCCCCTGAGACATCGGTGACGTCTTTGAACCGTGAAGGAATTTGCACTAACGATATAAATGCAGTGAGAGCAAAAGTTAAACCTAACCTGATTCAAGCAGGCGTGGTCCTTCAGGCACAAATGATGATAGAAGTATCTTTGGGTCTCGTTGGATGTCAACCTAAGTCAGGTGCTGAAAGATATTCTAGATTATTCTGTCTTGTAAGTAATCGCGACGCTATAAAGGCACTATTATTTGAAATAATTGAAATAAACGAGTCAGTTATGCAATCAGGAAGTAAAGCGGGTTTGCTGACGGGATTTGGATTAGATTTAGGCGACACAGTTATGCTATACATAGAAGGGCCAAGAAAGGGACAGATTTTGCGTTTTTGGGAAAAGACGGCGGACCTTTATCCTTCCGTAAAACCCGTTTTCTCGACTTCTGCTTTCTACAGTTGCCGATTATACCCTGGTAAGTGAAATTGTGTCTTGATTTTAGTTGGGTACATGAGACTTTGTTTTCACACGATAAGTTCAACTCTTATATATTTCAGATTTACTGCAGGCTACCATGCCGTTCATCATCATGAAAATGGTTGTGCCACTATCAGTGTTGTTGGGTGTTACGCCAGTTTACACCCGGCCGACATTACCTCTACCTGCTCGTTCTGTAAGTATTTTCGCCTGACATACGAACACATAGACCACAACGATATCAAGCCTAAAATACCGGTCTATGTTTTTTTTTGTATGGTCTTCAAAAGAATCTTTCACCTCTAGAGTTTGTTTCGGTGTTTCTTTCCGAGATCTTTGTTAGCAAGGGAAACACCAGGTTTAGTAGTTTTCACCTAGTTTAAAGTTACTGAAATGATTGATCAGTAAAATTGTTATTATTATTTAAATTACAAAAAATAATAATTTATCATTAAATCTTTTCAGGCATTATTAAAGATAGGACGTTTGATAGCAAGCAAGCTGGAAGGCGCTTTATACCGTCGTGCGATGCCAACGGCTATGGAACTAAAGAGTTTTAGACTAGAACTCTGTGCGCCACCTCGTCCACCACCCGTTAACGATCAGGTTTCTCGAAACTTCTTAATATTTTTAACTTTATACCAATATTATCTAGACGGGACGGCACGTGTGTGATTACCTTCCATACATTACGATTGTGTTTCACTTCAGTAATCATCCCTGCTAGTCATAATTATGTAATATGCTGCCTTTTGAGGGGGCGGGGGGTCATCAAACGACTCCTCCGACCTGGGGGGTCTTTAAGTCAAGAGCGAATAAGTTACTTGCAAATATGATTCATTTCCGACCACAATCATTATCGCTTACCATCAGGTGAAATTGTGGACAAACGTGAGTCTATTAAAAAATGTTTTATAGGCGTTTTTTTTTTCAGTCAGTACCAGAGGGAAATATGAATTCCGAAAAGAAAATCTGAAATAAAGTTCCTAAGAAGTTTCCCCAACGTTAGTATGTATGAGATTTTTATGGATACGTTCTTATTAGATCTTAATATTATGTTAGAAACTAGTAAGTCCAAGTAAAACCCTCTAAAATACCTATTTGTATTTTTTCTTGTATATTGAGCATTGTATACCTACTTTCATTGTGCACGTGTTTCCTGATAGCTATAACCTGAGGGTCATTACGTCAAGAGTGAATTGAATAGGTTACAAAGGTGAGCCTATCAACATTTAAAAAAAATGCTGAAGAATGTTGGTAAACGTCACATGTCCAAGTCACATGTCGATTTTTCTTATCTTATTTCTTACTAATATTATAAATGCGAAAAATTGTGAGGATAACTGTTTCTTACTCTTTCACGCATAAATTACTGAACGGATTTGAATGTTAAGTAAGTAGGTAGTTAACATCCTAGAATAACACATAGGCTACTTTTTACCCCGGTATTCCCAGGGGATCGCGATTTACGCCGGAAAACTCTCCCACGCGGACGAAGTCTCAGGCAGAAGCTAGTATTACATAAATCTTAGTGACATACAGATAAATACAATATTATAAACACTGCAATTACACAACTTCACTCCGACTCCACTCAAATTGTAATGAAACCTTACGTTGCGGTGTATTCCCGTTGTCCCTGTAGTCCGTGTCCCCGTTAAAGGGGACAAAGGGAATTTAATAAAATAATTAAAATTACTTCCCGTTGTCCCCGTACGCTGTCTCCGTTAATTTCTTGTAATATATGCTTTTCAAATTATGCCCGTTGTCCCCGTTGAGTTAAAATTAGAAGTGAGAGTGCCTTAATAGAGATAATATTGTACCTATACAAATGAAATGGAACTAAGGATGACATATAAAATTTAAAAAAAGCACATAATATCTAAGCCATACGCCGCAATTGCGGCGGTAAGACCCCTCTTTGAGGAGTGGCTAGATCGGCGTCACGGCGTCCTGACCTACCGCATGACGCAGGTCCTCACCGGACACGGAAGTTTCGGGAGGTACCTGTGTCTGATGGGAAAAGAGGAAACGCCTGGGTGTCACCACTGCGAGGGTCGCCCTGAGGACACCATAGAGCACACGGTGCAAGACTGCCCCGCCTGGGCAGAGCACCGACGTGTCCTCACGGCGGCGATAGGCGGAGACCTCTCGCGCCCGGCCTTGGTCGAGGCCATGCTGCGGGGCGAGAGGGAGTGGGAAGCGGTCGCCTCCTTCTGCGAAGCAGTCATGCTTTCGAAGGAGGAGGCGGGCCGCGTGAGGGAGAGGATGGCGTCCTCCCTCCAGCCCAGCCGCAGTGGTAGACGCCCACGGCGTCGGACGTCGGCCGACGATCTCCGGCCACCGTAGGCGCGGGCATGCGGACAGCGAGTAAAGGGCAACTCGCTGTCCGACCATGGACCATGCCCGGGTCGACGACGCGTCGTGTTCCACGCGCGCCTCAAAGAGCGTCAGCAACATGACGAGGCCCCCTCTGCAGAGGGCCGAAGCCTGCCGGGGTCGTGGGACTCATCCCGTTACCGTGGCCCCGGTATGTAAAGGGTTATTGAAGGAACACCGTGGATTTTAGTCAGTAAAAGTCTGACAGTCCCTCCCACCCTGCCCGGAGTGGGAGGACTTATTTGATAATTTTACAACGTTAAAAAAAAAAAAAAAGCCATAGCTACACATGTGATTGCGACACAAGTATTTATAATTTACGAATGTATTATAATCATAATCATAATCATTTATTTGCTAAAAACATGGTATAAAAGATGGTTATGTTAATAATGTGAACAAACATGTTTTGCTTAATAGATATAAGCGTGCAAATACATGCATAATGAAACTATTAGTCATCATGCGATTTTATGCTCCAGGAACTCTTTAACACTGTAAAAACTATTAGCAGAGAGCCATTTGTATAATTTATTTTTGAACATTCTTGTATTTAATGTTTTTAATTCATTTGGTATTCTATTGTAAACCTGGACACACATAAACATACAGCTTTTATTATATTCTGTAATCTAAATATACTCCATTGTCTGGTACCCGGTACATAATATCCACATTCAGCGCATCGAAAGAGTTCAAATAAAGTTTATAAAAAGACTCTCCTATAGAGCAGGTATAAGGAATACAGTTAAAACGTATGAAGATAGACTGAATTATTTTAAAATGAAATCTTTACATTGGCGTCGAGATTTTGCAGGTCTAACATTCCTATTTAGGGTATTAAATCAAGGTGTGGATTGCTCGCAACTTCTGTCATCAATCAATATTAATGTACCCCGGTCATCAGCTAGACCTCATAATTATAAGCCTTTTGCTCCTGGTGGGCGGAGAACCAAGTACGGAAAAAATGCCCCCCTTTCCTATATTCTCAGAAAGTGCAATGACATTTTTCACGATTGTGACTTAGACATATTTTCAGGCAGCATTACCAAGTTTAAAAGAGCTGTGCTCAATATTATGTAATTTTGTTCAATAATGTTTAATTTTTTATTCTTTGTTTGATGTTGTCATTACTTATTCTTTGTTTATAAATGCTTAATTCAATCTCATTTATTAAAACTAGTAATTTTCTTCAATTTTATTAAAAAATCATATTTCATTGCATTTAATTCAATTTAATTTAAGTTATTTCATGTTTGATATTACCCACATTGTTATTTTATTCTAACTTTATGTATATTTTAATTGTACTGAGATAAATATTAAATGCTGTGCTAACCTTTAATTTAGATGCATGCAATACTAACGAATCTGAACTTAATCATATGTTAAATGTCTTTGTGTGCATTTAGTTGGTTTGCCAACAAAAAAAAAAATAAAAATAAAATAAATGTGATATTATTAATAAGTATAACATCAAAGTTCTGTTTGTAGTCAATTTTATTTTAATTGTATTTTTTTTCATTATTTTTGTTTAAGTTTTAAGTTCAATCCTATTTTTGTTTTTATTATCTAAATTGTTTTTATGCAATGTTAATTCTGTGACGTCATAGTTAAATAGGTATATTAAAGGGGTATGTTTTTGTGAGTATAACATTTAAATACTTTGTGTTTCATTCCACCCTTTCATTTAAAACTAAATCAAAATAAATAAGGTATTTAGTAAATAAATAAAAATTTAAAGGGGACAACGATACGTGAAATCTTAACTTCCCGTTGTCCCCGTTATCAACGGGGACAACGGGAAGTAATTTTAATTATTTTATTAAATTCCTTTTGTCCCCTTTAACGGGGACACGGACTACGGGGACAACGGGAATACACCTACGTTGCGTGTCAACAACACACATACGCCTTAACTTCTAAACTTATAACAAATCCCCTCAAACTTGAAATTTATTGTGTCTACAACTAATATTAACTGTAGGAAACTAGCTACTTAGCATTATTAGAATCTTAGCGCTAAGAGCGTTATCACATTAGCCGCAGAAGTTCGCACCGAATATGTGCGCAGTAGCAAGACGGTTCGTTGGGAATATATTACCAATAATGGAATCATTCAATTTCCTAACAGAAACACTTTATTCACAAATGCATGCAGCCTTTTCTACGCATCGTCTTCGTGAAAACTACTCTCTAATAGTAAAGCACCTACAAAACTGTGAGGCTCATCGGCAACGAGAAACTGGTCGAGACAAGGCTCCAGAGCCTAGAACATCGGCGACGTGTTGCAAGCCTATCAGTTTTCTATCGATTACATTTCGGGGAGTGTGCGATGGAATTGCACAGTCTTATTCCACCAAGCCCGTTCCATCATCGAACTACAAGACAAACGGCGATGCGCCATCGTTACATGGTAGACATCCCACCCATATGCACGAAACGTTTTGGGAATACTTTCATTGTGCGTACAGCTAAGGAGTGGAATTCCCTGCCGGAGTCTGTGTTTCCTGATAGTTATAACCTGGGAGTCTTTAAGTCAAGAGTGAATAGGTTACTTCTAGGCAAGCGTACTTTATCTTCGACCACATCATCGCTTAACATCAGGTGAGATTATGGTCAAACGCAAGCCTGTCAACTATACAACGTGTAATTTAAAGGCTATATACATACCAAGTGCATGGCTTCTTTGGATGATAACAAACGATATGGCAAGGGTTTTGTAATCCTAAGTCTACGTGTGTAGAACTTATTACAAATTCCAATACACTGATACCAGAGACCGAATTTTTCAAATTAAGAAGAACGAAAAGAATTATCGTGTTATTGGCAAGTGACGTGGAAAGTTATTGACCCTCGTAGTGCTGTGACACGTTTGTTATGATTGGTATTCAAGAAATATATGAAACCAATAATTTGGTATCAATTTTTTGAGTCAGTTATTTTGAGCTGAAACTGTGCATACAGACTCCATACCAGATGTTGTCTTCAGCCCTTTTGGATAGATTTGGGGTTTCCGTTACACGTTGTATAAAAAAAAATAAAAAAGACCTACACAACCCAGTAGCTGGGTAATACGATACCCATTGTCAAGACCAGTATCAGTTTTTCTGGCTTACATGTAACGTAACCGTAACGACTGTCATAGATTTACAAAATACAGCCCGAACCAACGTGCTTTCCGAGGTAGGGAAGAATCACGATTTGTTAACAAATAGTCAACCATCTACAGAAGGACATCGTCAAGTAACCTGGAAGACCCGTGCGGTTGTTATTATTTAGCTACGAGCTCCTCTCCTCAATGTGAAAGTGCTCTAAGCTAAATTATTTCACTACGATACCTACGGGTATTTAAGGCAGTAGGTTGTTTAAACTTTGAAGTTAACGCGGCTTGTTGGCTTCTAAGTCAGGTAAGGAGCTTACTAAAGCGTTGGTCTGGCTTTCTGTGTTAACACTTTGTGATAGGTTGGCGAAATTGACGTGATTGGAGTTTCAGATTCAGTAATGTGTTGGCGTTATTAGAGACCTCTCTAATAACGCGAGGGCGCTAAATAGGGCGCGAAATAAACGATGTACCGAGTATTCCATATATACTACATCGTTTGTATAGGTTGGGGTTTTAGACACTTTCTGTCAGCAGCAGCATGACCAAGGCGATTTTCAAAACGTCTAAAATTTACGTGAATGATAAATACCTATGTCGAAAAAAAAGATTTCATCAAAAACATTTTTCAGTAAAATGTTGCTAAGACGAGACCATATGACTCACACTGATTGATTTGATTTCGTTTCTCCAAGTTGCTTCTGGCAACATGTTTTATTTTGCGTATTTCTTATATATATATAACAAAAAGTATGTATACTTATTTTCTGGCCTCAAACATGAAAATTGACGAGATTTCCTTATAAAATACACACCCCCATTTTTAAGTGTTATAATAGGAGGTGACTGTCAAAAATCATTAAAATATTTTTTTTTTGTAAAAAGACGCGGTATCAATTTTCAGATTACTAGTATGAAAATTAACGAAAGTCCCACACTAAATTTCACCCCCAGTTTAGGAGTTGAGGGATGAAAGTTCCAAGTTTTGGATTTTTTGTTCTTTGTTTAATAACACTAGCAGAATTTCAGGAACACACATGTCAACTCGGAAAGGGATCGTCACCGTATCAACTCGAGCCGTTCAGTATTATTCGTATGAAACTCCCTACTGCAACGCACACTAATCAGAATCGTAACGTAATCGCCTCGCCTCGGGACAAGCTCACAAACCGCGGTGCAGTGCGCTTACGGTTCTCCGTACCCTAGCTTACGGCTCTCCGTAGCCTAGCTTACGGCTCTCCGTATCCTCCTATATATCTCCGTATACATCACCTCATCTAGCTAAACTTAACACGCAAAAAACATGACGTGTAAAAGTGTTATTTATAACCAATTTACAAAATAAATATTTAAGCTCTAGCCGAGTCGATGTGTCGGAGCTTCTGATCCGCTTACGTTACGTAGTTATGTTACGTGGACGCCTGTTTGACGCCAAGGGGAAAGGCGAGGCGGTGACGATCCGCTCCTGAGTTGTCCTGTGACCCTTAGATGCCTCAAGATACCTTTGATGATCATCAGTGAGTGATGAAATCAGTTCGTTTTAGGTTTCATTAAAATCTAAAGTATAAGAACTATGCTATTGAAACTTTATGTATTTATAAAATCTACTAATGGACATTATACACCGAGAATTTTGTTTGTCTGGTACAATCAAACCCAAAAGAGGGCTCAAAAAACGACGAAGCGCTTCGAGAAAAGGCAGGTATAGTGGCCATTGGGTTTCGCTTGGCTTGTCTTGGCGGGTCCACTACGGTACCCCTTTTTGGGCAACAACTTTGAGTATATCATTTCAACAATCGCGTTCGCAGATAGAATGGTCAATTGTCTTGAGCCTTTGGATTTTCGTAAGTATCTTGTTAACGTCTTCGCTATAATACATACAATGATAAATTACGAGTACATTTCATGGCTTGGTAACAGGCGTCTAACTACGATTCCGTTGGTTGTTTAGTGACAATATGGTTCACGACACTACCTATTGACAGATAGCCGTTTCAGTAACAACTCCCATGAACTGTAAAAGAATTAATGGTACGAGTTTAGTGTTTTTTTAGTTTGTAGATCTTATATTATAGATCAGATGGAATGTTTAAAAAGTAACTTGCATGGAAATTTTATACTATATAAAATTTTTGGTTGCTTCTTGCGGTAGGGTTTTTTTTTATGAACCAACTAATTCTGATTTGTGCCACACTGAAGCCAATTATGACGTCACAGAACAACTTCTGTAAAAGTCCGTGCCGCCTGGCAATTACAATTAATCTTTTTGTATGGGAATATAATTAATCGACATTTAATTCTAGGGCATTCTTCTGAAGATCGAAATTCTCGAAGTCGAAGTTTTGTTAAAATAATTTAAAAAATCCTATTGCCAATTTTTTTAAATATTCCTGTCTTTTAGGTACCTATGATTAGGATTATATTCTGAACATTATATTTACTGCTATAAGGTAATGTTTAAAAGTGAAATATAACTGTGTAAAATCTAAAAAGCGAGATCATATTTCACCAAAAATAAATCATCAGACCATATCTACCTAATAAGCTTTCAGGACATTGTGCGAATAATAAATCGGTGTGTCATAAAAATGAAAAGGAGATAGCAATAAAATCTGTCATCTCAAGTAATATCGTCGTGTTTTAGGCTTATCTGTTAACGACGACAGAAATCTTCGCCTCCGTGAAATTGGTAAGATGGTAAAGTAAAATTTATCGTGCCACTTGTCACTGCTATAACCTTTTCTTGTTACCTAAATGAAGCATGATGCTATAAATATAGGTCGAAATTGATGAGTATTTTTTAATACTTTACTAATATGCGTTATAAAGTACTTATCTGATGATTGTACCTATTATACTATTTACATATTATATTTATATTGTAAATATAGTAAGCTACGTTCTGATACATGCTCGGCCTAGCTCAGGGGCAGTTGCTCATTTTATTATTGTTATTGAAATACTGTGCTTTAAGTAATACTACAGTATGGTGAAATGAATAAATATTATTATCTAATTAAAATAATGAATTAATCAACGAATTCCTAATTCGTTGGAATTAATAGTAAATAGTATAATTGAAGATTAGGCATCTATAAAAAAAGGAAAGGTTGTCTGTAAAAGATCGCTTTTAGCGATAAGACCGCCCATTGTAACACCCTTTGTAGTTTTTAAGTCCTTATTTAATTCTGTTATGGTGTAAAATAAAGAGTATATCTATCTATCTATAATAATATTTGAATTTATAATTAACTAGGACTCCGTCCGCGACTTCAGCACTCAGAAATAGTGCACCGTTCTGTCAATGAAAACATTTTTAGAATTGGATAATTCGTTTCAAACATTAGATACTGTTTAGTACCGAGCGTTTCCGAACGCACCCTTTTGACATAAAGAAATTTGATCTTGACATTACTTTGACTTGACAGATAGACTTGCTTGCTTGGAAAAAATGTCCGCATTTTGGGACCTGTTGAGTTAATTATAATTGGTAAAATATCGTTGGATTCGCCTGTTGAAACCGATAATTGGGTCGCGAATTATCTATTGGTTGAAGTGTAATCCCGGATTGACGAGAATCCAGGGATATTTCTCGGAATATATCGCCTTATTGCGTCACCGCGTGGCACGCGCACTTGCTGGAAACGAGTTTGGGTGTGATGCTGATCTGGACCGCGCCACCTGGAGACTGGCGCCTTGTGAACGTTCTAGAACACGTAACTTGCATCATTTCAGTACTCATCTCATATTACATACAAACCACACTTTGGACGTGATCAAACAGATCCGGGTTGCCGTCTACAGCTCAGGTGAGTGTTATTTGTAACTATTTATGTATATGGTTGTAGGCCGAAGCCTAGTAGAAGTAGGCCTTTGTAAGAACTTTGTTTGAAAAGCAACGGTAGGCTCCACGTATCGTGGACAGTTCCGGACACCCCAGTTATCGTTGCACTGGGCTTCTTGCAGGTCTGAACAGATACCTCTTACATAATTATCTAAACATACGAACAAAGGACTCCGGCAACGGCCCATACTTCGTCCGGCCCACTTTTTTAACTCAACAGACAATAATAATATGAATACTAAATTGACTGGTAATAAACACTATCCTTACTAATAAGTATTATAAATGCGAAAGTAACTCTGTCTGTCTGTGTGTTACGCAGTCATGCTTAAACTACTGAACCAATTTTAATGAAATTTGATACGGACATAGTCTAGAGCCTGAGAAAGGACATAGGCTACTTTTTAATGCGAAAAAAGGGCTGTAAGGGGTTGAAATAGGGGATGAAAGTTTGTATGGAAATTACGTCATTTTTAAAGCTCGAAACTTATTTTTTAGACTTTTGATTAGATATTAATAAATACGAAAAATTAAAAACGCTGCCGAAAGTCACTACTCCGCGCGGACGAAGTCGCGGGCTCAGCTAGTTTACTATAAAAACATCAATATTTTTATTGATTTTATTATAATTATATTATTGATCATGGGAATACCGAGATAACAGAGAAATAACAAAAACGTTTTTTAGGTTCTGAAAAGTAAAAACATTTAAAGTCACTGACAAATAAAACCGAAAATGAATAAAAAAGAAATTAATTCAAACCAAAATTAGTTTGAATTAAGTTCTTTTTTATTGATTTTCATAAATAATTAATAAATCATCTAAAATCTGAGCTGGTGGGAATATATTTGGCTCATGTCGGGCCCATTACAAGTACCATATAATAGATATGACATGAGCACAGCACCCTACAGTGTCTACCAGTGCGTCTGCCCACCAAACAGTTGCAACAATATTGCTGAATAGCATCACGCCTACTAAGATTAATATTTATAACAATATATACAAAGTATATTCTTCTGCTAACGTGACGACTTTGAATTTTCCCACTGAGCAACCATTTGTTGTCATTTTGTGAAAACAAGCCTCGTAAATTGCTGTTGCTCTCTCTGTAAATTTCAATAACATATTGTCCTCCTCTTCGTATATGCTCACCATAATATGATCTGACTTGTTTGATTTGATAAGGCCCTAACGATATTAAAATATGTTCTTCCAAAGAGTATGTAAATACACTATGTTTTAAGAGACGGGACTTAGTACTAAAAAAATAAAAACAGGTAACAGTTCACTTCAATACCAACTGAACGAACATACACGGGGAACAAGACGTCATACAACAGTACTACCAACCTATCAGACTAAATAGTGCTGAACAATGGTAGTAACTTCTTTATCGATATCGATAAAGTATACAGGTCGGTAACGGGCATTCTTTTAACTTTTTTAATTAAAGGATTTGTGTTGAAATAAAGCAAGTATTGTAGTTTTTAAGAAATCCAGTATATTCTTAATTATAAAACTACTACAGATTATTAGACTAAATAATATAATTATGTCAAGGATTGCAGTAATTTAATCCCGATCTTCTTCTGGACGCAATCCCATAGCGGTCATAAAAATTTCATATTTCATTCGATGGATCTCCGTCGTCAGAACGTCAGTGACCATGTCCTCTTTATTCTTGTATTTGATAATCATTAACTGCAACATTATTGAAATGAAAATATACCAAATAACTTTATATGATATGAGACGCACCCTGTATAGTCAGGTGCTCGGGAAGATACTTTGTGTTTTAACTAAGCAAAAACTTCAAAAATGTCCTGTGACTAAACTAGTGATCTGATTTTTGGTGTGTTGCCTGAAAATTATACATAACGCAAATGCGGTTTCATTTAAAATTCGCAAAAGCGAGAGGCATTAATCAATTATCGATAAATGGTGTGTCGGTTTGTAATTGTTTATAAACAATGTTAATAAAAATTAACATTGTTTATAAACAATTACAAACAAACACACCATTTATCGATAATTGATAAGAGCCATTTGCGTTACAGCACATCACTATCACAAAATAAAATTGAAAATTAAAAGATCGATTAAGCCTTGTAGTACCATGTTTTAATTAAAATATAGAATCAAATATCTAATTCAATACTTACCGAGCCTCATCTAATGGAAATTTTGCTATAAACTTCCTTTTTTCATTACATTTACGACTTCACAAGTACGATACTTCACAAGTTATAAATCGGCTATTAGGTGGCATTATGGTACAATTATGTTTACTGAACAAGATCACACTTTTTACAAATTAAGATAAAAAGTAACTAACTGCCAGAAAATAATAAGCACAAACTTACAAAATACTACAAGACACACGACAAGTAAACATAATATATGGCTGACTGTCATGAAAGAAAGAGAAAGCGCACGGAACAGGTGAGACAGCAAAATCTACCATTATTTACCCCTCAAAGTCCATACATTTTTTTTCGCCTTGAAGTTGCATGTATATTACTTTACTCTTTGAAGTTGCAGTAGCCTGTGTTCTTCTAAGAGTGAATGACATGCTTTTTTCAGTTCATTTGACGTTTCTTGAGTTTTTATAATTTGACTTCTAGCATTTTTATCCACTATCGAAATCAACACAATGCCTTATTATGGACCAAAAACGTTCTAATTAACAAAAATATTTACGTAATGCGTTAACTGATATATTTAGACTTTAAAAATGGATCTATTTTTAATAATAATATACAAAATAATGAGAAATCATGACCCCTCTACATACAATATTATACTATTTAACCCCCTGGCAACCCTGGAATTAAGAAATGCAGATGTCATGGCTGACAGATAATGAAATCACAATGACTTCCGCTATATCTTCTTTTTATTGTGTTTTTCATTACCCTATGATTAAAAGTCGTGTTAAAATTACGGTAAATACCTATTAAATAAAAGTTTTTTTAAAATATATATTTCATTTGTGTCCGTTATTACACTGCTAGTGGGCCTAATTTCGCCGACCTCCTTTTACCTCTTCTTCTTTATGTTAGTAAAGATAAACACCAAACAGAAATAAATAAAAAGTAGGTGTTTAGAAATCAACACGCCTTAAACAATAATAACATAAATCGAGGCATCAAAATTGTAACAGGTGGTCTTTATGTGGGTATATTTTTTTGTCTACTCGTACCTACGATACCCATTATTATTCGTACTTCACTTTTTGCTTTGTGTGAATACGTTATGCTCAGTCTAGATTTATTTTTCTTGCTAAGCATTCATCATAACGGTAGGTATACTATAGTCGGATAGACGGATATAAACTATACGCTCACACATAGAATTAGCAACGTGTACCTACGGTTAACGTGAACGCACACACGTGGAAGTCAAGAGCTGTGGCGTGGAGTGGACATCATGGTCATGCCACTACCGTCATGGCATACGAGTTATTTTTATTGCCAAGATACGCCTATATGTTTCACATCAAAAATTGTCAGACATGAAAAATTTCATCTGCTTAAACTTTTCCCAACTCTACAGCAGTCTACCTCCACAACCCAGAAGCCGGGTAATATGATATCCTTGGTCAGACCAGTCTCAGATTCTCTGGCTTCTGACTTCCCCTACCTAATGACTGTTAAAGATTTGCAGACAGCCGGGCCCAAAGGATCTCGATTAACGTACTTTTCAAGGCACTGTGGAATCTCGTTATATTAAGATGATTACCCATCCACAGACCTAACTCGACAAGAATTGCTTAACCTTGCTTGTCTTAATTAATACTTGGTCGACTTTATTTTAACGTGTCTGGAATTTAACTACATGTAAATAGGAATTTTAAAAATACGTAACGTTAATAAATATCTTAAAAAACTATAAGAGTCATCCCGTTTCTTTTATGTAGTTCGCCTAAGCAACATTTGTGTATCCATTTTTTTAAATATGAGATATCCAATGACTGCCTGCCGATCTGGGCGAACCGGGAGTGTGTGTCAGACTTTTACTGACTAAAACCCATCCGTGTTCCATCATTTGCCCTTCGTGTTCCGAGGCCAGTAACTCTTTTGACCAATTTCGCAACCCCGGTAGGCAACGGTCCCCTAGTCCCCAGCGGCCGATAATTTTGCTGACATCTGAGGCGCGCGTAGAACACGACGCGCCGTCTATACGAGTCTGGTTTCAGTCGGGTGGGGAGCTACCCATTGCTTGCAGCCCGCAGGCCCGCGCGTGGCCGGGAGTCAACCGCGACTCCCTTCGACCTGAGCGTCTCTTCCGGTGGCTGGGGCGTAAGGGCTGTGAGGGTCTTGAGACCCGCCTCTCCCTCGCGTGTCCCGCCACCTCCTTCGCTTACATATCTGCTTCGTAGAAAGAGGTGACTGCTTCCCATGCCCCCTCGCTCCGGACCATGGATTGAACCAGGGCCAGGAGTGAGAGGTCGCTGACTATCGCCCCTACGAGGATACGGTGAGGCTCTGCCCAACTGGGCAAACCTCCACCGTGTTTTCCAGCGTGGTCTCAGGGCGATCCTCGCAGTGATGACACCCGGGCATTTCCTCCCGCCGAATCCAAGGTCAACTCGTGCGGATGTTATTATTTAGCTACGAGCTCCTCTATATATCTGCATAAATACATATAAACCTTTCCATAAGTCATGACTTAAACAAGGAAGAAAGAACTCGAGAAATATGTCGAGGAAATCTGACTCGTATACTGCCCGATAGATACATGATGTATTTGCCAATGGAACGTACAAGACCAAAGAAATTAATTTAACCACAATGTTAATACCGACCACAGTGGCTCGGTAAATCTATGTAGTAAAAAAGTGCTCTTAACATTCCCACAATGAAAAATAGTCGCCATGAAATATGTATAAATGAAAATGCATTATTCATTTGGATCTTTTCCAGTGGACATAAAACATTCGAGTCTTTTATTGCTGTCACTAACATAGTAGTTACAAGTCGAGTCTTATCTTGAATATTTTTGAAGAAATAGAAGTTCATAAAAATTAAAATTATTTATTTGGTTTATGGTATAATAAATATACACATCTATTCTATGCATAAAATGAATTATATATATGAATATTTGAAGTATCTTTCTGTGATTTCAAAACAACTGTGCTTTCTTCATAAAAGTGCTTACGTGATGGACGTATATTTACGCGATAGGTACTAAATCACAAACATACTTTTTATTGTCTGTCTGTCTTTTCATGTGACTAAGCTAATCTCTAGAACTGCTGAACCAATTCTATCGGGACTTTTCTATCTTGTAGTGAAGGTCTGCAACATACAGGCTAATATTTTCCCCAAAGTTTAGATTTAAGTGAGTAAAAACCTCCCACTCGTAGGAAGTCGAGGGCATATCTAAAATATAATAATAAAATGATATGGCATATTAATAAAAATATGGATATGGACAAAATAGGAGCTCAATTTATTAGCTTTAATGATGATGTACTATGTTCTACTATTAGTTTTGATGGAATATGGTATCCGAATGAATTTGATCAGTTCATTTAATTATTATTGATCGAACGATGATGCTGCCTAACCTTGTTACACAAGGTTGTCTTAAATCGAGGTCATCCATAGTTTAATTTATACCGAGTAACGGAGGCAAATTAATGGATTCGGCCTATTATTTGCCAAGAATCATAAAATAAGTAGGTTGAAGTTTAATCCATCCCTACAAACTTTTGCTCTGATATCAAGTCATAATTATATAAATTAATTTGCAAAACGGGGTAAGTATTTCTTGAATTAGCCCGATGAAGTTTATGTTACAAACTCAGTGAGAACGTAGTTGACGACAATACAGTATCACTTATTCATCATAACACGCTAGGCACTCCGGACGATAACCGTAGCTTAAAACAAAGTGTGACGTTAAAACTTCAGTGTTCCCAGTTACTTAATACAACATTTTACACACCTAAGCGGAATGAAGTTGGTAATTATACATAATTTACTTTTACAACTTTATGAAAGTTTACTCGAACCACCCGGTAAAGTGTTGTAAACTTTGGCCCATGTCATAAGTTTGTAACTTTGACATTATCACTGTATTGTGTTCACACTTAAGTTATTGTGAAGTCTACATTATATTACTTGCAAGTGTTTCCAAATTTTGAAACATTTGTTTCTGAGTATAATATGCAGAAGTTTTGGTAACGTCTGTCTTGGATGTGTGTTTTAATTTCGAACTCTATAGCATCGTTTTTAGAAGTTTGTCACCATTCAAAACATTTTGTTGATTTGGCATGTGGCCTTACAAATGATTTAATAGTTTCTAAAGAGCCCACTGCATCTATTTAGGAATTCAAACTAAAGTAGGCTCTAAACAGATAATGAGACATTTTTCAATTTCATTCAATAAATCCCCCCCGTCAGAGGCTCGAACGGTGACTTTAAGGGCCGCGGAATCTTAGAGTGATAGCTAAACATCCCCTTGTAAGATTAATTTGAGTTTTTCGAAGTAGATTTATGGGGAAGGTTGGATCCCGTAAGCATGGGCGCGGGCGACGACCGTTCCGTTCGGTTGATCATTTGTCAGTGTCTCGGCTTTATCTGATACGAAAACTGAATGAATTTTGGCAAAGGCTTCCAGAATGCCTTGATTGGATCAATGTAGGCAGATGCTTGGGCTAGTTTCGGCTAGTTTATATTTACTGAACTGATTTAGAGAATTACTTGTTGGGTAAAAACAATAAAGAGCAACCCGGAGACTACGGTCTTTAAAAGTATTGTAACTTAATTAATTATTGCAGATACGTATTTTTTCTATTAATGTAGGTAGGGGTAGGTAAAGTAGGGGTTTCTGAAATAATATCGAGGAAGTGTTTTGGGACATAGGGACCCTAAAGTACCCTACTCAACCCTCACGCGACGTGCTACCAGACTATTTGATTTTTATAACAATTAATCTAGCTTTACAGCTCCAAATGTTCTTAGTAAAATATATGTTGCCGATTTTTTTTTAAATCTTGATATCTCTTTTTGCCGTATGCTTGAAGTTATGGGTTTAGATTGCGGAAAAAAAGCTTACCATTTCAAGTTATTCACTAAAATATAAAGATCCTACAGAGAAAGATACGATGAATCACAACTCTTTAGTTATTCATCGTATCTCTCTCTGCTTTCAGAGTGCGTGTCGCCCAGCACTATCTGAGTTGTTTACGTTTATAGTAATGGTTTCAATTAAAGTTTTTATATACGTATATTGTTCAGTCCTACAATTGGCCAGTGCAACGATAACTGGGTGTCCGAAACTGTTCACGGTACGTGCAGCTTAACGTTGCTTACAATAATCAAAAGTACTTACACAATAGTCTACAGGCTCTCCGGCCGACAACAATCCATAGCCTCTGAGGCTTTATAAATACCACTAACCTTCTGTGCTGGGTTCGCCAACTTCGACCCTCCCAGGTCACGCCCAAGTGTAGCATGTATGTAATATGAGGTGAGTAATTGAAAGTGTGATGTAAGTCAAGTGTTCTGAACGTTCACAAGGCGTCAGTCTCCAGATGGCGCGGTTCAAACAGCATCACAGCCCAAACTCACACCGGATTCAAGCTATTTATCACTACTTATTCCAACAAATGCGCGTGCCACGCGATGGCATCAACCCGGCGATAAATCCAAAAATATCCCGGGGTTTTCGTCAAATGGGGATTACAACTTCAAACAATAGTTAACTCGCGACCCAATTATCGGTTTCAACAGGCGATTCCAAACGATATTTTACCAATTATAATTAACTCAACAGGGTCCCATGACCGACATTTTCAACAAGCAAGCAAAGTCTATCTGTCAAGTGAAAAGGTTATGTCAAGCCCACAGATAATTGATGTTGCCAACCAAAAGGTGCGTTCTGTTTCACGTCGGACCGAACATCTACCCCCCCCGGACGGACCTACCCGTCCGCTAATCAATTGGGGGTCTTGACAAGGTTGCAAATTTAACACAGCTTCAATGCGGCCAAATACCGTAGCTAGTTCCTCAAAGGTGAGAACGGTGTCTCCCAACAATCTCCGCCAGCGTCCCTTTGCCGCTTTCACCGCGGCCCCAAAAATACCCCCCCAATGGGGGCAGGCTGGCGGGTCAAACAACCAAGTGACCCCTCGGCGGGCCAAACTATTACCAATATCAACCTGGCTCTCATTAAGGAAGGCGTATACCTCCTTCAAATAGTTACTTGTACCCTTGTAATTTGTACCGCAATTAGAACTAATCAAAGGTAACCCACGGCGAGACACAAATCTTTCCAAAGTCGCCTCAAAGGCCTCTGTCGAGAGGGAGGTTACCAGCTCCAAATGTACTGCTTTGGTTGACAGGCAGACAAACACACAAATAAGTCTTAACAATCTTACTATTACGAAGGGTGGACGTCTTCAACAAAAGGGGACCAACAAGTCCGTTACGACGCCAGCAAAGGGCCTCGCCTCATTGACGCGATCAGCCGACAAAATCCAAAATTCTCGCTGCAGAATGGCCAACAGCGCATTGCAACCGGCATGCGAGTTCTTAACGTGACGATCAGTCACCAACAATTAAACCAAGTGGCCCTCCTTGGGCAACAAAAGGGGGTGACGGGCCCCATAAGGAAGGCTAGAGTGCCTCAACCGTCCTCCAACAGGGTTTCCCGAAGTGGCTCGTCCCAACCAAGTTCAGTTATAACAAGGGCAGGAGCACCAATTTTAGGGTAAGGAGAACTCACAAGGGTGATTTCAAACCAGGTCCGTCCCTCAACAGTGGTGTCAGCCGGTTCGCCAATTCCCCAAATCTTGCCTGAAAGGTCATTCACCTTCAGGCCAACCTGTCCCGCTAACCAAGACGACAAAAGGCAACCCTGGACTCCCGTGTCCAAAATGGCACAGACCACAATCGAGTCACCCAAGGGTCCCCGGACCTTGACCGAGGCCGTTGGCAACAAAACCGTCTTGATCTGGGGGGTCCTTTAGCGGGGCAGGCGTCAATCTCCTAGTGATGCCTGGGCGGCGACCGATCGCCGCATTCAGGCTGCCTTCGTTCACGACGAGGCCAACAATCCAAACATTCGTCCGCGCGGTGTCCCGAGCCGCTCGCCATCACTGGAGGGGCATATCCCATCGAATGCCCGAATGGCGGAGGGCGCGACTCCAGCCGGGACGTTCCGCCAACGGAGGGGAAAGGCAGCGGCGCCGACCCGGCCACTGCTGCCTAGCAGCCAATGCGCGTTCTCCCTGACGAGGGGAGACCAAATGGCGCTCGTGGGGCTCCCGTTCAACTTGCGCGGGGGGTGGAGTGCGGCGTACAGAATTGCGGGTCTCAGCCCGGTGCTCGTCTCCGGGGTACCCCCCTCCTGCGCGAACCCCCCTCAGAAGCTGGTCTGCTGGAGCGGTTCGCGTTGGCGCACAAAATCTCAACGTGGGACCCTTCACAAATTCTACACGGGCGGGGGTCGGGGCAGTCCCGATGAAAGTGGGCCCCCAAGCACGAGAAGCACAAACGGCGTGCGTTGACAATGCGGCGGCGGGCACTTACGTGCAAATTCAAAAAGTCCGGGCAACGCGCCATGACATGCCCCGTTGCCTTACAAAAGTCACAATGATGCGGACTCCGGGCGCCAGCAAAACGGAGGGCGGGGCGAACATCAACAGGCCCCCTAGCCCGAGGACTCCGGGCGCCAGCAAAACGGGGGGCGGGGCGATCATCAACAGGCCCCCTAGCCCGAGGACTCCGGGCGCCAGCAAAACGGGGGGCGGGGCGAACATCAACAGGCCCCATAGCCTGAGGACTCCGGGCGCCAACAAAACGGGGGGCGGGGCGATCATCAACAGGCCCCCTAGCCTGAGGACTTCGGGCGCCAGCAAAACGGGGGGCGGAACGAACATCAACAGGCCCCCTAGCCCGAGGACTCCGGGCGCCAGCAAAACGGGGGGCGGGGTGAACATCAACAGGCCCCCGAGCCCTAGTCCGTCCCTGGTCTCTAGGCCGAAAAGGTAGTGGGGGTGACCCCGTGGCGCCACGAGTGTTATCCGAAAAACGACACTCGTCTTCCAAAAATTTGAGGAGGTCGTCAAAGGGGGGAAGATGGGTGGCACTATCCCCACCATACTTCTGCTCAAAACGTGACCTCAACTCCGCGGGGAGCAACTGCAGCACTATGTGCACCAACAAGTAGGACCAATGTTCTACCGGTAACTCCAAGCGTCTCAAGGCGTTGGTCGCTGAGACCAACGGGTTCAGCAAGTCAGTGCGCAACGTCGACGTGCTGACAATGGCCGGTAGCCCCAAAATCTCGTCGATGTGCACATCAGCCAGGCAGCGCTTGTTCTGATATCGTCGGGAGAGAAGCTCCAGAGCGGTAGGGGAGGAGCAATCCGTCACCGGCAAGTGCTGCACCAAGGCTCTGGCTTCGCCCTCCAGGACAGACAATAAATAGGCCAGCTTCTGGGCAGGTCCGAGGTCCGAGCGTGCATCGACAAGACTCTCAAAGAGATTTAGGAAGCCCAGCCAGTGGTCCAAGCGACCGTCAAAATGTGGCAGCTCCAGGGCGGGCAGCCTACTCAATAGTCCAGGGCCTGCAACAACGGGGGTCTGCGGCTTGGCTGCATCAGGCACCCGACTCTTCAAAATTTCCCGCGCTCGTAGACATATGACATCCCCCAGGTGGACAATCTGGTCATAGTCACCCAAAATCTTATCGCGGGCTGTCTGATCCATCACCCCCAAATCCACGTCCATGATGTACTCGTTGAAGCATATGAGCGCAGCATCAGCTGACTTGATCCTCTCAATCACTTGCCCATACCGAGCAAGGGTGAGCTCTTCCAATTCTACACGCTCAACCGTTGCAGCTGCCGATGTGAACCATCTCAACTGTGAGGTCAATCCGGCAGCAGCCTCCCTGACTGCCCTTAATGAGGTCATTGCAACAACAAATATTAATACAACAGGCTAAAATTAACTAAACAAACAACAATAACTTGTTAGCCGACCAAATAATTTCACCAAAATAAAAACTCAAATTCAATTATTTCAAGTCCAAATCCGACCCTGTACTTATTCCAAGTATGAATATAGCTTGGTACAGATGACTAGTTACAAAATAAATAACAATTCAATGTATATATTGTGCAGGATCACACCAATTATATACAACAATTGCCTGTATAATATTGCTCCGGACAATCTCTAACAACAATCCAATAAACAAATAAATGCAATAAGTCAATCCACACCATTCAATTCTTGTTATGCTAACAAATGTGTGATTATTATTTAGATAACCTTTTAAACTCAGATCAATGACATTCAATTATTAATTGCAACAAATATACCAAATTATGTCAAAATACAACCAATAATTCCTAATTTCACAAACAATCTTACTTGTCAATTCAATACCAAGGGGCTAGCACTACAAATTACAGTACAAACTACAAGTACTATTTGAGCCCGGCTGACAAAGCAATATATTCAAACTTATTAAGTTATATAAGTTATGTTAAGTAATTAAACTAAAGTTATTTTCAAAACTTCCAATTAAACCAGTGGATCTTATATTATAAGAACCACGCTCTGCTACCAGAATGTTCAGTCCTACAATTGGCCAGTGCAACGATAACTGGGTGTCCGAAACTGTCCACGGTACGTGGAGCTTAACGTTGCTTACAATAATCAAAAGTACTTACACAATAGTCTACAGGCTCTCCGGCCGACAACAATCCATAGCCTCTGAGGCTTTATAAATACCACTAACCTTCTGTGCTGGGTTCGCCAACTTCGACCCTCCCAGGTCACGCCCAAGTGTAGCATGTATGTAATATGAGGTGAGTAATTGAAAGTGCGCGAAAACAAATGCACGTGCCACGCGATGGCATCAACCCGGCGATAAATCCAAAAATATCCCGGGGTTTTCGTCAAATGGGGATTACAACTTCAAACAATAGTTAACTCGCGACCCAATTATCGGTTTCAACAGGCGATTCCAAACGATATTTTACCAATTATAATTAACTCAACAGGGTCCCATGACCGACATTTTCAACAAGCAAGCAAAGTCTATCTGTCAAGTGAAAAGGTTATGTCAAGCCCACAGATAATTGATGTTGCCAGCCAAAAGGTGCGTTCTGTTTCACGTCGGACCGAACATATATATATTTTTTTTTAAATACCACACTTTCCTCAACCCTCTTAAAGTAATATTAAAAGAACATGATTGAAGGAACCATTGCAAATTCCGCAATTGCCCGTTTTTAGGGTTCCGTAGTCAACAAGAACCCCTTATAGTTTCGCCATGCCTGTCCGTCTATCCGCGATTCAGCTCAGGAACAATAACTAGTATATACATATTGATCACGCCGACAATGCGGTAAAATAAAATCATGATAATTTTTTTTTAGGTTACTCCCCCTACATGTAAAGAGGGGATGATTTTTGTTATCCCTTCTACCCTATTGTGTGGGGTATCATTGGAATGAAATGTTTAAAATGTAATATTTAGATTTAAAGTGCTAATTTTCGTTAGAATCAAGTGTCCCCTACCCCCTACCAACTTAGTGGTTGTAAATTTAATGAAGTTAAAAGTAAAACTATCAGACCTAACTTGGCTTCACTTTACGAGTAATAGTCGACCAACTGTATTCTATTCGCTTTTCGACAAATTTCATTCAAAATATTTAGATCAAGTTCTTAATTGTGTATCGACTCCTTTCAACTAATGAAGTTGCTAATGCTTCCATCACGATGGTAAGTTTTATATTCTTATTCACGCTAAGAAGAATTGTGTAAAACAGTAGTTTGTTTTTGATAGAGCATGGTACCTACGGAACTCTCGGTTAGCTAA
Organism: Tholera decimalis; assembly: GCA_943138885.2. Lineage (NCBI taxonomy): Eukaryota > Metazoa > Arthropoda > Insecta > Lepidoptera > Noctuidae > Tholera > Tholera decimalis. The sequence continues at coordinate 18,593,336 of OW964563.2, read as the reverse complement.
TCTGACTCGCACTTGGCATTGTAGTAAACTCCGGAATCCCCCTATACTGCGCGTGGCCCGACACGCACTTGGTCGGTTTTTCTTTTTGATTTTTCTTTTTTATTCTGTTTCATTAAAATCATAAAACTTCACAGAAAATAATGCAACCGCAAATGGCTTCACAAATTGAAAAACATTGTTTAATAACAGATTTTAAATTAAAATTCCATTTTTCAGTTCCAAATGAATAAAAATCACGTATCAAAAGAAGATAAATTTATCGTTCGTAGTTGTTGTATAAGCTTAGACTCGGAGATGAACTATACTATTTTCAACCGACGACAAAAAGAGGAGGTTATCAATTCGACGCGTATATATATATATTTTTTATATTTATGATAACCTATTACTCGAAGATGGCTGAACCGATTTGGAAAATTATTTTTTTGTTTGAACGTGTATACTTCGAAATTGGTCCCATTGTCACCAGGTCAGGATCTGATGATGGGATCCTGGAGAAATCGAGGGAACTCTTCAAATATTATAGGCACACCAATGGCGTTTTGGGTATTTCTTATAGTAATTTGTGCAGTTGCTCTCAAAAAATACCATTTGGCGAAGTGAAACTGATGATGAAGACCACAGATGGCCGCCGAACCTACTCAATAATAAGTATTTCGTGGATTGCGATTCGATTACTTGAATATGGATATTAAGCACTTTATAATCGTCACACGGTCACAATGCATATGGTGATGTAGAGCTGATGGTGAAGTACCAGGAGAACTCCTCAACAATTAAAGGCCCAGCATTGGGAAAAGCAATATTTTGTAAAAGGTTATAAGTAGTTGACATTTAGGCTCTTTTATAACTAGGTAAATTAAAAATCGACCAACTAAAAAGAGTGAAATAAAAACTTTTTACCAAAAAATTAAACCGACTCCCAAAAACACTCCAAAGTGAAAAATAACTTTAATTTCGGAAGTCGGTGCCAAAACCGAAAATACAAAACTAAAGACACCGACTACCGAAATTAAAGTTATCTAATTCCATCGCACACTCACGGAAATGTAACCGATAGAAAACCGATAGACTTGCAACTCGTCGTCGATGTTCAAGGCTCTGGTTACACCGCGGAAACTAGGAGCCGGTTCGAATTGACTCCTTTTTACGTAGAAGAGACACGCCTGGGTCTTAGCTGCATTAAACTTGACCAAGCAAATAATAATAAATAATAAAGCGAGATATAAGTTTCACCCTTTTAAATAAATGATTTGAGAACTAACGATTGTTTTCCGGCTCTACATGTGCCAAGGTTTGTTTTATAATTTCAATCAATTAATAATTTTAAATAATTCATAGAATAATGTTGCCCGCAACTTCATTCGTGTGGAAACGCACATTTTCCCAAATTAAAAAGTTTTAAACTATATATGTGTGCCAAAAAAAGCTTATTCCAAATCCCTATAAAACAAACGTGATCGAAACACAAACATACAAATACATAAACATCAAAACTTTTACATTCACACATAATATTACATATACAGCGTGAAATTTAAATGGTTGTTGTCCCACTGCATGACGGTTACCCATCAGTAGTAGCATCGAAACATACAGTTAAACTTAAAAAAAACGAATGATTTTTTTTCAAATTATTAAAAAAATATTCATAAACTCGAAAGCGCGACAATCATTAGTAGTTCAGTAGACGTAACGTAGGTACCTACATGAAACACGCACCGCCGCGCGCTGTGAAAAAAGGAAAAAGTGATTAATAAACGTTCAGAGAAAAATAAGCTCTCACGCATGGTGATACTGATAATGCATTACACTGCGCCATTTTTTGTTTCTAATATTTTATTTGTTTATAAAACGATTGTGTTGGCGCGAAAGGCCAATTTAGTGGACTGTATTTGCGGTGCGGAGCTAAACGATTGACAAACGCTTGGCGTTAGGTACTTCGAGTTGCAGTGGGTGTGGGACAATGGAATACAACCCGAAATAAATAGGGAAGGAAAGCACAAACCTTTACGGGAGCCACGTGCTCGCGTCGTCGCCGGTGCACCGGTTCACTTTTCCAGGTTCAGGGCAGTTGAGCTTCAAGTTATTGTCCTCACACGTTAAACACAAGCACAAACTATGGATTATAAGTCTTATTACATGCGAAAATGCGGTGATTCCAAAGTTATTAATATTTTTAAGCGGAGCGCGTCGACACCATTGTTAACTTCTTGCGGAGCGATTCGGAAGCCAATTTTTTCGACAAATGGCGGGCGAATCTTCTTACTCACTCGCGAGGTATGTGCGGGAAGGAGATGGATATAGGAAATAGCGGATGTCAATCATATTTTGAATGTTGGCGCAACCATTCCCCCCGGTTTGAAGGGTTACCTTCAAAAACTATAAGCGAAACTAATCAAAGAACTAAACTCTGGAGTAACATCTAACTTCTAACCTTATTCCTAAACTATAATATAAAGCGTTACCATAACTACTAAACTAATTTGAAGCCTGCTGCTGATTGGGCAGAGGACAGAGGCGAATAACCGGACGTAAAACTTTGCGTACTTAAATCACCGGTCAATTCTATGTGAACTGCACGAGTTGTCATACAAATAAATAGACAAACGTAAGCTTTTGTGGAGCGTACTCCGCGACCACGGGCAACAGTTACCCTAAACGGGCCGGCGAAGTCTGTACCGGTGTGAACGAAAGGTTTAGCGGATTGAACAACACGACAAGAGCGATGATCGGCCATTTCAGGCGCGATAAAACGCGGGCGAAGCTTAAAACAGGGCACACATTTGTGTACTCTAGCACGAATCAAATTGCGAGCGGAAAGTATCCAATACTTCTGTCTAAGGATAGACATCAACAAGTCTGGACCTGCGTGGCAATTCAACCTATGATGATAATCTACAATCAAATCTAAAATATGGTCCTTGCGGGGTAAAACTACTGGATGCTTTTGCTCAAATCCTAAATCGGAATTTCTCAAACGACCACCTACTCGAATAAGACCATTCTGCAAAAAAGGTTTCAAATGTTGAAAGGCGCGGCTACAAGGTTTGTTGGACTCCAAACTACTAATTTCGGATGCGAAATAAAATCTCTGCAATTCACGTAGCACGACTGACTCAGCTTTATCCAGATCAGCGGCGGTTATGACACCGCGCGTGGGTAACAGTTTAAGAAAACGACATACATACACCACACAACGCAAAAGTCTCGACCAAGACGAGACGCGATTAGATAACGATAAAATAATCGACTCTTCACGTGGAACCGAAACTACAAGCGAATGCTTCTTCTCCTCGGGTGGTTCTGAAACGGCAGCTGGATTAAAGGGCTTAACCGGCCATTCCTCGAGCACGCTATGAATCCAAGACGGAGCGCAGAACCACAGCGGATGATCTAAAATTTGCGAAGGGAGCAACCCACGGGAGAGACAATCGGCGGGATTATCTGTGCCAGCAACGTGAAAGAGATTTTGTGGTGGTAATTCGGACTGGATTTTGGCCACCCTATTGGCGACGAATGTGTCCCAGCGATGGGGCGAAGAATGTGCCCAACACAAAGCTACAGTAGAGTCAGAAAACGCCATAATTCTATCAATAATAATGCGGTGCCTACAAGCATTGACAATCGAGCTGATTAATTGCACTAACAAAAGTATAGCGCACAGCTCCAGGCGCGCCAGAGAAACGACCTTGCGAGGGGAGACCTTGGATTTAGCGCTTATAAGACTAACCGAAACCTTGTCAGCATCCAAAACGTGAAAATAAACTACCCCCCCGTAAGCCTTTGCACTGGCGTCGGCGAAGCCTACAACAGTAACTATACTGTTCGACAATATACCAACATGGCGAGGAATTTTTATTTGATTGAGCAATGGAAGTTCTTTCCGGAAGCGAGCCCACAATTTAACAATATTTTCGGGCGCGGGGTCGTCCCAATCACTATTGGAAAGCCAAAGTTCTTTTATAAGCAACTTGGCATATAAAACGACGGGAGCTACAAATCCCATAACATCCCATATACGTGCTACACACGACAGGATAATGCGCTTAGTACAAATTTGCGGAGTCGAACTAACTTTAAGACTGAACATGTCAGACGCGGGTGACCAACTTAAACCTAGAACCTTGTGCGTATCATCACCATCAAATTCCTTCACCGAAGATAATTGATGCGATAGTGGAATCGAATCTAGAGCGGTCTGCGAATTACTAGAAAGAAACATTTGCTTTATGTCGGCGGAAAGCGCGACAGCAAACAAGCGGAAATTCACAATAATGTCAAATAAGTTACCTTGAAGGTTTTGACCACAATACAAAATATCATTGAGCGATACGGAAGTGCTAGTCTTAGCACTGCCGTCCAAAACCACGCGGAGCTTAGTAGTAAGCTTGTCTTCTCTAACAACTCCGTGGTGTGGGATGATGTAAGATGGATGATCAAGAGTCTCGTCAGTCTCGGCGGTGGATGCAGGTGAGATGTACCCTTTATCTAGGTATTCGGTAACCACCTCATCATAGGCTTGCTTCAACTTCGGAGATGCTTGCATCTTACGTTCTAAACAAGAAAAGCGTTTTTCCGCGGAAGCGTAGGAGTCACCGAGCGAAAAAATATCTCCCTTGAATGGAAGCGCGACAATATAACGACCATCATTATCACGGGTAGTCGTGCCACAATAAATCTCCTCAGCCACCTTATCATCAGGGCTTAGGATAGGCGGGACATTGACCTCTTCAATTTCCCAGAACCTGCGGATGGTAGACTCCAGCGGCGGCTCAACAGTGCAGCAATGTGACACAGTCGAGTAATTATCTAAATGTGCGGGTGCGGAACCAACAATAACAAAACCTAGAACTGTTTCTAGGGCGTGCGGTGCGGGAAACGACGAATGACCTTGAATCTTACGAGATAACTGAAGGTGCGGGAGAATCGATGCGCCGATCAACATATCGACGTCTCCAGGGACACCATAAGATTCATCTGCCAACGGTAGGTCTTTAAATTTGGTCAATAAAGACGTGTCAACCGGGACAGTAGGCAATTGTTCCGTAATTTTATCTACGACAAGCGAATCCATATCAAAACAAATATTAGAATTAAAACGCGATGCAAATTTAATTTTAATCGAACCATGAATGGTTGATTTTAAACCACCGAACCCCTTAACTACTGAGCGGGCTGGTCGGTTATTAATACTAAAACCAAGGCGTTGACAACAATTTTGAGTTAAAAAATTACTCTGCGAAGCGCAATCTAACAACGCTCGAACAAGACGCGGATTACCAAAAGCATCATCAACAACAACGTGAGCGGTCGCGAGCACCACGGTAGTGCACGTATTGCTTGCGGCGGACATCGAACACAACGTGACGTCAGTCACGGCGGCCTGCGAGCGGGCAACGTCGCGCGTTGATTGCGGCTGCGGCTGCGAAGCGGACGCAGAGTTCGCACCGACTGACTGCGACGACGTGTCACCGCTTGGTAAACTAACTGTGCTCACATTGGATGCGGCATTATTACCACTTTTCTCCATGTGAAGTAAAGTGTGGTGCTTCGAAGGACACTTACGACAACTTTGACTACTATTACAAGACGTAACCCGATGCTTGTCACTAAGGCAGTTAAAGCACAAATTTTTTTCGCGAACAAACTTATAACGTTCATAGGGCGTAAATTTTAAGAAACCAGAACACTTGTACAATTGCGAATGTTGACTATTACACAAAGAACAACTCGATTGTACAGGAGCAGGTGCTGTATTCACATACGTATGTGTCGACTTTTGTGACTTCGAAGCCGCATCCGTTCGACGGTCGGACTTCTTCGTAACTTCATGGGTTGACGAAGTGCGTTGCAATATTTTAATATGATCGCGAACAAAACATTCTAAATCATTGAATTTTGGCAGTTTACTACTGCGATGGTCTATTTCAAATAAACGAACAGTTTCACTATCTAATTTCTTTAAACCCAAATATAAAAACAAAAAGTCGCAGAGGTCATCGACCTTCAGGTTCTTTACTGCGCGAACAGATGATGCAAAAGTATCTAAAAACTTCTCTAAATTATGTTCATTACAAACTGTAATATTTTTCAACTCGAATAGCTGATCTAAATATGCGGTAGCAACTAATCTTTTGTCTTCATATTTCGACTTTAAAGTTTTTAAAATTAATGAATAATTTTCGGCACTAAAAGTAATGCCGGCACAAACAGTTTTAGCTTTACCAGTTAACTTTTCAACCAGACAGTGTAACTTTTCATGATCTGTCAAAGAGACGTTCCCATTTATAGTGTTTTCAAAACTATCTATAAATAGATTCCAATTGCGAATATCACCATTAAATTCAGGTATCTGAATGGGCGGTAATTTGGGTCGATCGCGAGTGTGATTTGCCTGGCTCTGATGGACAGACGGCTTCTCCAAGCTCCTCGCGACGCGTTTGATGCGACAGAATAAATCATCAAATGACGCCAAAGCCTGATAACTCACAGCGTATTCTGGATTTAATTCTAACTCTAAAACGTTAATATTATGAATTACGGATTCAAATTCCGTGCGCAAACTATCCAAGTTTTCTATAGAACATAAGAACGAATCTCTAATAACTAGATCAAGTGTTTTAAGTGCATTATCACAAATAGATTGCACGCGAGAAAATATCATGTCTCTTTTAGCATATAAAAGTTTCAATTGAACTTTGACGTCCTTATGAGACATCGTGAATAATAATTATTTATTACAAACAATCAATGCGGTAAACAAGCAAATAAAGTTATTTTAACAAATAAGCGATGGAGAACAGCGACGCGGACAATATTAAATACCTAAAGTGGGTAGGTAGTTATAACGAACTGCGGGTGAAATAAAAGCACTGTAGGTAGTTTTTAAACAATCTTAATTTACCCACTAGGTTGTGTCTCTGTTTCTGATATACAAATAATTTTAGACTTCCGAATGAATAACTAATACGAGCGATCTATGGTTACGTAGGTATGTAGGTATTACGCACGTACGTAGGTAATAGATGAACAAACAACGAATTGGGTTAGGTACAAGACTGCGGTGCGGTGCGTTTATTCCTTATGGAATAAATACCAATGCGATAACTACAACAAATATGTACCTAATACAAATAAGTACCTAACTATCCGGTGAGAGGGACCACAGAAAATGTTGGCGCGAAAGGCCAATTTAGTGGACTGTATTTGCGGTGCGGAGCTAAACGATTGACAAACGCTTGGCGTTAGGTACTTCGAGTTGCAGTGGGTGTGGGACAATGGAATACAACCCGAAATAAATAGGGAAGGAAAGCACAAACCTTTACGGGAGCCACGTGCTCGCGTCGTCGCCGGTGCACCGGTTCACTTTTCCAGGTTCAGGGCAGTTGAGCTTCAAGTTATTGTCCTCACACGTTAAACACAAGCACAAACTATGGATTATAAGTCTTATTACATGCGAAAATGCGGTGATTCCAAAGTTATTAATATTTTTAAGCGGAGCGCGTCGACGCCATTGTTAACTTCTTGCGGAGCGATTCGGAAGCCAATTTTTTCGACAAATGGCGGGCGAATCTTCTTACTCACTCGCGAGGTATGTGCGGGAAGGAGATGGATATAGGAAATAGCGGATGTCAATCATATTTTGAATGTTGGCGCAACCAGATTGTATTACCAAGACAAAGCCATTTCGCTTCGGGAAAACAACCATTAGAATGTCACAGTGATTTTGTTTTTTTTTTTTTACACAATATTACACATTTACACATATATTACACCCTTATGGATTAATCATACATAAGGACAAACGATTAGGATGTGAAGACATCTTAAATCACATACTATTTTCACACACACTTAAAAATATATACCTACTTCAAATGAGCTCATTTTCACATTAAGGCTGAAAGTATTTTTTCGACTGAGAGATAAGCTAATAATAGACGTTAAGTTAATCATAGTTTAGTTAAACCAGATTTAAGGTTCTTAAGAAAAATGTCCAGTCATTTGCTAGGCTATCCATTGTACCTGTAGCTATACATGATTATTCTGTAAAAACATTGCCATTTGCATTGCTTAATAACTGATAAGCATATTCGAAATTCAAATACACTATTGGGAATTCGAATATAGCAAATGGTTTAAAAGCGTTTATGTAGAGAGCTCTTAAACAATGCTTTTCCCCACTATGACACTGCAGTGACACAGTGGCATAGAAACCCAAACCTGTGTTTGATGTTCAATTATTTCCATGCCTCCTATTTTCTGAATCACAGAACAACGAGGTCAAGTACTGGCAACCAAAAATCTGTGGATCAGCGTTTATACGAATTTCAAATGTTAAAAGTAGGCAGTTTGCCAACTGCACTGTTTGATCGAGACAATTGCACAGCCACGGCATTTCATACTACGACCTTATAAAACCGGAGCACTAAGTCATTTTCACAAGTTTTTACGTTGAAATGTCAGGAGGCTATTTGTGAGACTTGTTTTGTGTGCGTCCTGATGCTCACGGCATGCGATTTATGAAACTGCACGTTAAAAACTACTGGCTTTCAGTTGCATTGGACTTGCACCTTATCTCAACGTATCAGAACTCATTTTCCATTGTTTTAAAATACGTAGCTCTATTCCACAGGCAATATACCGGCGGCTGAATAACGGTCGGGTTGTCTGCGATTTATGCTCGGCGAAATCTGTTATTGGGATCCGGCATAATATGCACTATTTATTACTTTAAGTAGGTGTTTAAGTCAATAGATGTTTGTTTGTTTTGCAAAGGTGGGTAGGTACGTATTTCGGGATGATTCAGTTTTTGAATTGAAAACCGGTTCGTAATACATATTAAAATTTAAGAAAGTACTTCATGAGGGGACGGCAATTTTTAGTTGTTTTCTTGAATGATTATGCAGACATCGTCTTTTCTTTGGCCTACCTCACCCTCTCTAATCAGAAAAAAGTGTTGCACCGTCACTAAGTAAGGGGGAATAAGGGTGGAAGATGATGACTTGACTATCTAGTAATAGTTTACCTTCTGATATATTGGTTGTGCTAATAGCATTATCCTTAACATAAGCTGATACGTATTAACAGCTTAAGTTAAAGATGAATTTAGCCACGCACACATTTTTTGACTAAACTATACTTTTTACTAGAAGAATGTCACTCTTAGGGATTCTTATTGGCTTATTTGCTAATAAAGAGCATATTTTCATAAGTTTTACCACCACCGTGCGTGGGTTTGAAACTGTTTAGTACGTAGATATATGTGCGTACTACTAGTATATACATTAAGAGCAATTCAGGGTAAAAATTAAGTAAATAAATTATAGACATTATTTAAGCTAAATTAAATAATAAAAATAATATGTAATAATAAATGCACCTTATTTTACCAAGATAAAAAAAAAAAAAAAAAAAAAAAGTGACTGCAAATCTTTGAAATTTTATTTGATGGACTAATTACGTTAACTAAATATTCTGAAACTTTTTATGTTCATTCAAGTTTTACTTACGAAATTTGTTGTGATTATTGAAAGACATGTCTTATAAAAGTTGTGTTTTTGTCCGTTCTGTTTGCTTCTTGAGTATTATATTAAAGGATATCGCTGGATCCCGCGTAGTACTAATTAACCCCGCTAATAGCTATCCCGAAGGATTGGTTAAGCTGCAGTATTGCAATCCCTATTTACTCTTTGAAAATAAACCGATGGCACAATGTTGATCGTTGATCGTTGTTGATTTTTCTAACTATTAGAGTAGAATTGTCAAACCATTAAACAATCAGGAGATATTTTCTAGTTTCAACCTGTAGTGTAACGAATTTAAACATCAATCCATCTATTCCCACTCGCATTTATGATATTAGAAGAACTGGATAAAACCGATCTCGAAATCTTTCTGCTGTGCTTAAAGTAAAACATAAAACGCATTGAAGATGTCGCAAATAAATCACAACATTTTTTTTTTATTTGATGCTGCTGTATCTGATCTAGAAGAGACAGTTACTGTTACCTACTTTTAGCCTGCATTATCAGTTTATCGTGTGATAAACTGATAATGATAATGATAAGGCCTCTTCCTATAACTTTCAAGTTCTTCAGTCTAAGGCAAAAGTGAGCCACTGGTTGATAGTTTGGTACACTGTAAACACCCTCTGCCCCACTTAGGGAACTTAGGACATTAAGTCATGCTACCATCTTTTACAAGATCTGCTGCGACGCCTTTGGCTGTGTAAGTGCTACAGAAAGTGAGTGTTTTTTATCCGACTACGGCGAATCATAGGAAGGCTTATGATTTTGACCGGTATACATACATATTTATGTTTGTAACTATGTGCATCTATTCCCTCATAACTTCTAATCGTAATTTGACTTTGGTATCATTGGAAGCATCTGATTATAAGCTAAGTGACGTTAAATGAAATTTAATATGGTACCCATTAGAGGACATAAAGTCAAGAACAAGAAAAATCTTGTAATAATGCTGTGTTGGGTATCAAATGAAAGGGCTTAATTAGCACAATTCAGAAATACTTACAGGATTTTTTTATTTTATTTTTATTGATAATAGTCTCGCGTTTGACCACCATCTCACCTGATGGTAAGTGAGGATATGGTCAAAGATGGAGCACGCTTGCCTAGAAGTAACCTATTCACTCTTGACTTAAAGACTCCCAGGTTATAGCGATCAGGAAACACAGACACCGGCAGGGAATTCCACTCCTTAGCCGTAAGCACAATGAAAGTATTCCCAAAACGTTTTGTGCGTATGGGTGGGATATCCACCATGTAACGATGGTGCATCGCCGTTTGTCTTGTGGTCCGATGATGGAACGGGCTTGGCGGAATTAGATTGTGTAATTCCAACGCACACTCCCCGAAATGTAACCGATAACAACCTCTCAGGATTATGTTAGTAACATCATACATAGAACAAAAGTTGTTGTTTGTGATGTTAGTAATATAGTCCTGCGAGGTCGTAAGTGTTTTACCAATAGCCCTGCATACATACTCTTAGCTATTGCTCGGGTCTTTTCTTGCACCCGATAATTTCTGAAATGTTAAACGGTTCTGCAGGTATTTTATTAAAAAAACCGGTCAAGTGCGTGTCGGGCCACGCGCAGTGAAGGGTTCCGTAGTTTTTATAACAGCCAAGTGCGTGTCGTATTCGCTGACTGATCGTTTCGTACCATGCTCTAACTAAAAGCCAAACATGACTACCTAACTAATTTGATTTCCTATATAAATCCTCACCTGATCCGACAATTTTGCACGGAAAGTTTTAATTTTTTTTAGAGATTTGTATAAATAAAACTTGTCATAGCCGGTGTTTTGAATTTAAATATATTCTATTATTACTATTTCAATCTCCAAATTTCTACACTCAACGAGACTTGATTATGAATTTCACAATTCAACTATTTCAATTTCATCTCTAGCCTCTATACACCGGGCACGCCGCAATTGCGGCGGTAAGACCCCTCTTTGAGGAGTGGCTAGATCGGCGTCACGGCGTGCTGACCTACCGCATGACGCAGGTCCTCACCGGACACGGAAGTTTCGGGAGGTACCTGTGTCTGATGGGAAAGGAGGAAACGCCTGGGTGTCACCACTGCGAGGGTCGCCCTGAGGACACCGTAGAGCACACGGTGCAAGACTGCCCCGCCTGGGCAGAACACCGACGTGTCCTCACGGCGGTGATAGACGGAGACCTCTCGTGTCCGGCATTGGTCGAGGCCATGCTGCGGGGCGAGAGGGAGTGGGAAGCGGTCGCCTCCTTCTGCGAAGCAGTCATGCTTCCGAAGGAGGAGGCGGGCCGCGTGAGGGAGAGGATGGCGTCCTCCCTCCAGCCCAGCCGCAGTGGTAGACGCCCACGGCGTCGAACGTCGGCCGACGATCTCCGGCCACCGTAGGCGCGGGCATGCGGACAGCGAGTAAAGGGCAACTCGCTGTCCGACCATGGACCATGCCCGGGTTGACGGCGCGTTGTGTTCCACGCGCGCCTCAAAGAGCGTCAGCAACATGACTAGGCCCCCTCTGCAGAGGGCCGAAGCCTGCCGGGGTTGTGGCGTGGGGGTTTAGGTGGTAGAATTAAATGAAGATGACCACAGAAGTTTACAGCATTTATTCGGTAGAGGGGTGGATTCAGTTCACCAAGGTGTTCCTCCACTGGTTGTAGGTTTGTGGAAGGTACCGCCCTGGGCTTAGGCCGCGACGCACGCAGACCGGCGGGCCGACCCCGAAGCCGGCAGCGACCACGTGTCAGACGCAGAGGTTATGCAGGGCAGGCCACGCGAGAGGATGTCTCTCCTGCGGTTAGCCGTGGAGGCAGCGTTGACACCCAACTCGCACGTGGCAGGCGCAGAGATTATGCAGGCAGACCACGCGAGAGGATGTCTCTCTTGCGGTTATACGCGGAGGCAGCGGTGACACCCGTCGCGTGGCAGACGTTGAGGTAGTTGATATTAGAGATGAAGGCAGTAAAAAAACCCTGGAATCAACACGAAGGGTGCTTCCGTAAGCGTGGTGCCAGGATTCGTGAGCGCCAGCGATGCGTGTGTCTCCCAGCCGTAAGCCCAAGGAACAGCTTCAGGGAAACGAAGGGAAACTCACCATCGTGGCGGTTCACAAAGGTTAAAGATAAGCGTGCGCATGCCGCGTGCAACAATATAGAAGGTAACCGCGTGGCAAGGCGTTTAAGCTCGTAGCTGCTATGACACAGCAGGAAAGGAATGCTGCGACCTGCGGACGCTTCACAAATTTAGAATCACTAGTGGAAAACAGATGACAATGAAATAGCACAGTCATGTTCTAGACGGAAGCCATCTTGACAACCGGGCAATTATATAAATTTACAAACGCTGCAGATTATGGCGAAATAAGAGGATTGCGATTGGCAAGATGGAGAAAAAATGGCAGATACGTTTGAGCACTTATCCTTGGGCACAGAGGGTTTCAATATTAGTTACTTGTAGTAGTAGGTGGTGTAAAAAGAACTCAGCAGACCGGGGATTAGAATTTATAGCCGGCACCACATAAGTGTTGTCACTCAGTGAAACCATAGACATTAGGGATGAGTGTAGTAATCGATTCTAGTTTAATTGACTACCATGCTACAGGGTCGTGGTACTTATCCCATTACCGTGACCCCGGTACGTAAAGGGTTATTGAAGGAACACCGTGGATTTTAGTCAGTAAAAGTCTGACAGTCCCTCCCACCCTGCCCGGGGTGGGAGGACTTATTTGATAATTTTACCAAGTTAAAAAAAAAAAAAGCCTCTACACACAATCTCAAGAACTTATTTTTTTTTCTACACACAATCTCAAAAACTTAATTTTTTTAGGTAGGGCCACTCGTAGTTCAGCACACTAAGGCTGGTCACTACTTGACCGGGCGATCAACAAAAACTCAATTTTTTTTTTTTGATAGGGCCACTCGTATTTCAGCACACTAAGGCTGGTCACTACTCAACCGGGCGATCCTGTGGTGACCTCTAAAATTAAAGGCCCCCAGCCAGGGCTTACAAACTAGAATTACATTTTAAACAACCGTACGCTAAGGGCACTCCCTGTGGAGTACGGGCCTCGGCATAGCGTGGTCGTTGGTGGAGGGCAGCAAAGGGACAGGCTGGGTCCATATTATTCAAGGGGTTATTTATCGCTACTGGCTCAGCATCGCGGGCTGGCTCATTTGGCAAAGGTCGGAGAGAGTTTCCGTTACAAGTACGCGGACGTCGCGATCGGCCTCGTCGGCGAGGCCGGAATACGGAACGCGTTTTATTTCTGTATTTTCTAAGAGTGCTAGTTTCCCTTCTGCTCTCTGACGGCTCCTTGCGATTCGGCCCATATGACATGATGTCGGTGGGCCATGGGTGGTTGGCGGGATTGCTCTCTTGTCGGATGGTGGTGGGGTCGTCGGGCTCGTCTAGGACGTTACGCGGGCGACGAATCCGAGAAATATTGGAGGGTCTGTATCGGGCGGCCGATACGATCAGGGGGTTTGTATGGTTTTCAGCAGAGGTGAAGTAACGCACTGAATGGCGTTTCAGCACTTGCTTTATGGTCGGGGCAAAAACTTAATAAATTTCATAACTACCTACTTATAGTTTTGGCGGTAACGAAACCATTGTGAGATATAATTCGACGATAACGCCATCTAGTTAGAAAAGAAGTACTAATTGTTATACAAAACTGAAAAATGAGACTGGTTTGACACAATTCTCAACTAATTTAATTACTTAAACACAACTAACTATAATTTTACTGGACAGAAACTGTTTTATAACCGACTTCTAAAGAAGGAGTAGGTTATCAATTCGTCACGTGTATATAATATATATTTTTTTATGTATGTGCACCGATTTCTCCGTCAATTGTGGACCGATTTTGAAAATTATTTTTTCGTTTGAAATGGTATGCTCTCGAGGTAGTACCATTGTCACTAAATTAGAATTTGATGAAGGGATCTCATGGAAATCGAAGGAATCAAAGGAATCCTCAAATTTTAAAGGCAATTGTATAGCGATTTTGGTATTTTTTATAGTAACTTGTGCATTTGCTCTCAGAAAGCACCATTTGGTGAAGCGGAACTGATGAAGAAGATCACAGATGGCCACCGGAACTACTCAATAATAAGTATTTCACGAGTTGCGGTTCGATTACTTTAAAATGGTTGCTAAGCAATTTATGGTCGTCACAATGTGAATGGTGAAATTGAGCTGATGGTGAAATACCAGGAGAACTCCTCAACAATTAACGCCCCTGCATCGGGAAAAGCAATATTTTGTAAAAGGTGATGAGCAAGTTGACATTAGGCTATTGTAACTTTGATAAATTATAAACAGATCCAAAGACACCATCTTCTGAAATTAAAGTTATTTTCACATTGTACCTAGTGGTTTTTGGAAGTCGATATTTTTTTGTTAAAAAGTTTTTTTTTTAATAAAACTTATTTAAATATGAAACTAGCGCGATACAACGGACGCTTAGCGCCATCTATCGACATTTCTATGGAGTTGTTCGAAATTTTCGAGTCAAATACAATTGGTCGACTATTACTCGTAAACTTGTAAAGCCCACTCATGTGTGATAGTTTTCCTTTAAACTTCGTTATATATAGGTACTACTGCCATGACATTTGAATTTCTAACTACAACCGTTTAGTTGATAGAGGGGGCGGACACTTGACTCTAACGAAAATTGGTACTTTAAAGCTTGATAAGTCACGAGCGGTTTACTTAATCAGAAAACAGTCTTCCTAAACCCCTAATATTTTTAAAAGACCTATCCAACGATATCCCACATTATGGGAAGGACGAAAAAAAAAATTATCATCTCACTTTACATGTAGGGGAGGTACCCTAAATAATTGTTTTTTTCAAAAACTTATTTTACCACTTTTTTGGCGTCATTAACGTGTATACTCATGCCAAATTACAAATTTCTAGTACCAATAGTTTTTGAGCTAAACCGCGGACAGACGGACAGACAGACGGACATGGCGAAACTATAAGGGTTCCTTGTTGACTACGGAACCCTAAAAATGATTACCCTAAAATAATTTTAATAAAAATAAGTTCAACAACTAAAAACTGACCATTGAAAAGTATGCAACTTGTCTTGTTTCGTTATTAGGTTATGTGTAGGTTTCAGATAATAATATTTTCTTGTTTCATACTTTTTAAAGCGTGACTTTTCATTAATAGGGTTTTAGTTTCTGAACTTATTTTATACTCAGTAGGCACACGGCTTACGTGCCCTGCCCAGGCACACTTCAAATTGGCGGCCTCTTCAGCAAATTTAAAGAGACAGTAAAAAAAAAGTAACACGTGTTTCAGCGAGATTTAAATCTTAACTGATATTTCCAAGAGGATTAAGTGGGATTAAGTAGTGCTTATGTTACAGGCATGAATTGGCCAGGCATTCAAACCAGCCTAAAACAAAGATTCCGAATTTCACACTAACTTCGAGTAATTGATCACAACACTACAATCAACTACAATAAACATTTGTTTTATTAATATAATTTTTTTTATAATATGATTTTTCTTTTTAAATAAAATTGTATATGAAACGCTGTAGTATAAAAACTTTTTACCAAAAAATTAAACCGACTCCCAAAAAACACTGCAAAGTGAAAAATAACTTTAATTTCGGTAGTCGGTGTCTTTAGTTTTGTATTTTCGTTTTTGGCACCGACTTCCGAAATTAAAGTTATTTTTCACTTTGCAGTGTTTTTTGGGAGTCGGTTTAATTTTTTGGTAAAAAGTTTTTATTTCACTCTTTTTAGTTGGTCTATTTTCAATTTACCTAGTTATAAGAGCCTAATTATCAACTACTTATAACCTTTTACAAAATATTGCTTTTCCCAATGCTGGGCCGTTAATTGTTGAGGAGTTCTCCTGGTACTTCACCATCAGCTCTACATCACCATATGCATTGTGACGAGCATAAAGTGCGTAACATCCATATTCAAGTAATCGAATCGCAATCCACTCAATACTTATTATTGAGTAGTTTCGGCGGCCATCTGTGGTCTTCATCATCAGTTCCACTTCCTCAAATGATACTTTTTGAGAGCAACTGCACAAGTTACTATAATAAATACCCAAAATGACATAGGTGTGCCTATAATATTTGAAGAGTTCCCTCGATTTCTCCAGGATCCCATCATCAGATCCTGACGTTTATGAAAATGGGACCAATATCGAAGTATACCCTTTCAATCAAAAATGAATTTTCCAAATCGGTTCAGCCGTCTTCGAGTAATCGATGACCATACATTAAAAAAAAAATATATATATATATACGCGTCGAATTGATAACCTCCTCTTTTTGTCGTCGGTTGAAAATAGATGAGTGCCTGAAATAGGTCAAGAATTAATATCAATAATGTTTTAATCATTTTTATCGTAACGTTACGAAAGATGAAAAATCACTACCATAAAAAATAACGACCTTTCTAAATCTTGGATTATTATGAATGGCTCCCATCTCACCTTGTGACAAGCGATATAAATTAAAAACTGCTACTGTGAAAAGACCCTTCGGCCGTTTGCAGATTATTCATATTTTGGACTGCGTTTCAAACGATGCTATTATGAGATGAGAAAATATCTGGAATATGAAGATTAGTCTAGCCTCCCACACTTTGACAGAATTAAGACAAAGGTACGACCTACCTTAGTTTATTTTTGTTATCTAGACTAGACCAAAAATATGCACTATTTTTATTTACGATGGCTACCAGGCTACCACATAGTATGACCTAATCAACTATGATTTATAGTACCCATGAGGAGGTATCAAATTAGCCCAATTACGAGCTTTTGCAAAAATAACTTTTCTTCAATAATAATAAACTCGTTTAAAGGAATACTCAAGGCTATACGTTTATGCTTGAAACAAAACAATGACTATTTTTAATTGACTTAAAAAAACGAGGCTATCTGATTGACTTATATGTATGTAATATTGTTGGAATTAGATAATATTTTTATAATACTAAAATCAGAATTAGATTACCTTTATAAGGTCTGCGGCTATCGTAGGTTCTTCGAGTACATATGCATTCATATTTAGTGCAGATTAATTAAGAAAAATCTCGCATAGCTAGCCAGTTGCATTTTTTTAGACTAGTGTAATATGTCGCACGTAGCACTGTGTTACGTCCACGCTGGTAATTCGTGAGTAGTCCATAATTTTGTTGCTGTGCTCACTGCATGTAAGTGGCTATTAACTTGAACGGACGCGACCGTCGACGTGTTGTGTGCATCTGTAGTTAAATTACTAAAAGTCTCGGTTGCACACTTTCGGATACATTCATGATTTTTATTTGTGTTTAGCATAGTTAGATGGGTTAACAAGATTGCTAGTAATGTGAATTCTACCCACATTTTGAAAATTAATTACTAAAATGTTTTATTTTTATTTTCTAAAAGGCAATCTGTCGACGTAGAGATTTACTTAAACCAGTTTTGAGAGCTTTTATTTTTTTATATTAAATAATTAAATTATATTTATATTTAATCTTAATAATTTTTCAGAATTTACTTAACATAAAAAAATCTCAACATAAAACGTTCATAGCTAGCTATACACGCGGTTGACATTATTAAAGATGACCATAGTTTGTTTGAATCGACTTCAAAGACTGTACTCTTTTTGTACACGAACTGGCAAACAGTGCTGTAGTTTACTCATAAAAGTCGTTCACTGGCAGAGATAAGTGAATGAAGGGTGTGAGTGCATTCCAATACTTGGGGTCGAACCAGGTACCACGTACAGGTTTAAATAGGTAATATATTTTACTAGATTCTGCCCACAACTTCGTTCTAATGGGAGGGTTTTTCCAAATAAATCCCGATTCCGTGGGAATTCTGGGATAAAAAGTTGCCTATAGATGTGTTGTTCCAGGATATCTTTGTACTAAATTTCATTCAAATCCGTTTTAGTTTTTGCGTGAGGATTAACAGACATCCATACATCTATACATCCATCCTCACAAATTTACGTATTTACAGGGTGGCCCGTTTACAGTAGTTCAAAGATTTTTTCAGCTTGAGAGCATCATAAGTGATCATTTAAAACATACTTTAGTTAAGCGAAAACTTATGGTTGAGAAATTATGTTTTTTTTTTTAAATTATCCGAAATTTCAATATTTTTGACACAAAACCACTCTGTTATGAAAAGTACTGGACCGAATCGAATAAAATTTGGTATAAGCATAGTGCAATAATCTACCTATCGCGCTATAGGCTCATCTAGTATAAATAACTAGGCTAGGTTATTAAAAAAAAAAACATAATTTCGAAACCATAAGTTTTCGCTTAACTAAAGTATGTTTTAAATAATCACTTGCGATGCTCTCAAGGTGAAAAAAATCTTTGGATCACTGTAAACGGGCCCTGTATAATCTATACTATAATAATAAAATTATAAAGCGGAAAAGTTTGTTTGTTTGTTTGTTTCTTTGTTTGTTTGCTTGAACGCGCTAATCTTCGAAAGTACAGGGTGGATTTGGATGAAATTTGGTATGGAAGTAGCTTGAAGCTTGAGGAAGGTTATGGGCTACTTTTTACGCGACTGCAAAAAGGGAGAGCTATGTTTTTACCGTGATAGAATCCACGGGAGCGAAGCCCCGCGTGAGTACTAGTGTTAGTATAATTGGTAAGATTTCTCGTGCTTGGTGCAATAACTTATTCAAATATTTCTCGAATAGGAAAAAAAAAGAGTTCGCAATGACCGACACTCAGATGGAAGTTCCAGTATAATTATCCATAACCGTACAAAACCCTCATTATTGAAGACCTAGCACAAACAGTTTGTGGTTATCGGAGTATTATGGAGTAAATTAAATTATTCAGCTTCAGTTATTGAAAGTATTGAAAAGATTTAGCCAAACGACAAAAAGGGTTGCGCAATAGTTCATAATCACAAAGACAATGTAGAAACCTTGAAAGGTTTCTGTATATGTTTGAATACATACTATTAAATAAATGGGTTTATCTTGACCAACATTACTTTGTTACTTGCTAGCCTCTCGTTTTATCGGGCCATAAAATGTGTACTGCTTTATTGCTTTACAAAGACTAAAGTACTCATAAAATATTGTGGTGGCTATATATTTTCTACGTCATGTTTCTTTTTTCGTAAAAGGCTAAAAAATTAATGATCTTTTCTTACTTCTTTCTTACTAATAGGTATCCGTATATTTAGTATATTATTAGTAATTTGAATGTTTTTTTAGGATTTTTTTAAGGATGTGAAATCATCCTATGACTGTCTCCCTATCAGGGCAAAGCGGGAGGGTGTGTCAGACTTTTACTGACTAAAACCCATCCGTGTTCCATCATGTGCCCTTCGTGTTCCGAGGCCGCGGTAACTCTTTCGAACAATTCCGCAACCCCGGCAGGCAACGGCCCCCTTATGGGCCCCGACAATTTTGCTGACACCCTTTGAGGCGTGCATGGAACACGACGCGCCGTCTACACGGGCCTGGTTTCAGTCGTGCGGCGAGCTACCCATTGCTCGCAGCCGCAGCCCGCAGGCGGATTTATAGAATTAGAACAAATGAAGGTTTTTTAACTCTCACGCAATAACTACTGAACGGATCGGAATGAAACTATAGATAGTTGACATCCTGGAATAGCACATAAGCTACTATTTATCCCGGAATTCTAGGGGAATCGGGATTTACGCGGGAAACCCCTCTCACGTGAACGAAGTCTCGGGTTGAAGCTAGTTATCTATATAATATTTTTTTTTTTTTTTTTTGCGTCACGTAGAATTAATGTTATACGTGACGCAAAATCCTAGCTACCTGCGCGATCGTTTTTCATTCACTCGTCCTACTGATGCCCTTTGTAGATCCCACCTTAAACTCCATCTCAATTTCCCATCCCAAAAAACCTGTTTCTATTCCCACTCCTTCTCCTTTCATGCAGTACGACTGTGGAACTCACTTCCCGCTAAAATTCGCGAAGCTAAATCCATTACTATTTTCAAAAAGCAGGTCAAAGATCATTACCTATCTAACATCCCGTAATTTTATATATTTATTATAGGTATATATTTTTATAGCATGTATTTTAATTCTATGTATGTATATATTTATTAAATATGTCATTTTAGTTTAATTTTATAGCTAAGTATGTTTTATATCGTAATTAGTATTTATACACACTGTGTCTGTCTATCATCTCCTCTTCAACTCTCCTGTCGCAGGTCTGCTGGAAGAAATTTCTTAGGAAATAAGCAGCACCTTTGTGCTCTTTTGTCTGTATTTAATTTTTTCCTTTATAAGTGTCATGTGTGTACATAAATAAATAAATAAATAAAAACTTAGTAACTCTTCACAAAATAAATACGCGGACGGAGGAGTATGAATTTTTGGCACAGTTAACGTTTATGTGTAGAAGGAGTGTAGACACTGTAAACAGCTAACATTTTTTTAATAACATTACTGGGCGACCGATTTATTATAATTATGTATCCCTGTTAGTTGCTATGATTGTGAAAAGGCAACTAAAAAATAAATATATTTGTAAATATGTTAAAATACTCTGTGTATTATCAATCTTTGTTGGACAAACACACTTATAATGAACTAGATGTATTGCTGTCTTTAAATACTTGCACTATAATGATATGTGGTCAAACTTATTGTCAGGGAAGAAATGTTTCTCGAGTCGATAGCAAATGTGATGGGGCCCTATAGGGCCATTGCTTGCCCGGGCTGGAATGTTCTAACGAGATACCGCGGCCCCGGTACGAGACGACACGGCAGCTGGAAGAAGAGGGTGAGTTTCTAGTCAGTAAAAATCTGACACTCCCTTCCGCTCCACCTAGAAGGAGTCATTTAAAGATTTTCCACTAGAAAAAAATACCGTAGAAAATTTTAATAAACTTGAAACGAATACTCAATGAACTAGGCACTCTGAGAATACTCCTACCCGTAAATATTCAGAGTATAGGTCCTACCTACTTCTATTTGACCTACTTTATTTTGTTTCATGGAAGCTTTTTACTTTCCCAAGTTAATAATTATATGAGAACAGATTGCGGGGCGTGCAAATTAGGGTAAGGTGTATGGAACTGCATTGTAACAGCTATTTCAATATTAGGTACTGCTTTTTCTGGTATGAAATCTCATTCGGTGCCAGCCTTGAAGCCATAGCGCTACCACAACCGATTTAACTCAGGATGGATGTGTACTGTGAATATTACTTAAATAAGAAAAACAGTGTTAGTTGGAAGTAAGCTTTAATTTTCAAAGGATTTGACTTTTTATACAACTGCCCAAAAAAGGAATGTTATATTTTCAGGGTTCATGTATGTATGTATGCTTATGAGTTTCTTTATTCCACCATAACTTCTAAATGGCTAAACCGATTGTAATGTGTGTGGTATGGTTAGAAGCGTTAAGTTATTTAAGTTAACATAGGCTAGTAAAAAATTTAAAAATATAAAGTATAAAAATATAAAAAACGGCTTTTTATAAGGAC
This sequence comes from Tholera decimalis, assembly GCA_943138885.2. Taxonomy (NCBI): domain Eukaryota; kingdom Metazoa; phylum Arthropoda; class Insecta; order Lepidoptera; family Noctuidae; genus Tholera; species Tholera decimalis. Next base: position 18,571,328 of record OW964563.2, on the reverse strand, counting down.
CATGACTACCTTGCTTTTTCATGAAAATTTAGCTACGTATAGTCCCAACAAACAAAAATTGCTCTTGTAGTGGCTTATATTGCCAAAAGTAATATTCTTATAAGAGCAGTATTATCGCTAATAAGGGTGCGTTTGGGCAAAAATTATAAAAGTTTTTTAAATAATTCAATTTCAAAGTTAGACACATACGTTTTCGTAATATGTAAGCTTAGTTATATGAAAGTTCCATGAGGCTCGCACATTTAAATTGTTCCCTTCTTGTTTTTCCGATATGAAAATACTTAGAGCATTTCCCATTACACAGACTATTGCACCACTTCATCATGAGGCTCCTCGAAATTGCATCGTGCACAGAATTAATGCAAGATAGCATAGCAGAATACCTAACGAGCTTATTACGGTTTTTGTATGAAATTGGCGCGAAATTCTTAGCATTTATTGCATGTTACAAAGGCCTTTTGTTCAAAATATATAATTAATCAGAAAAATGTTACATTCATCATCGTTTATAGCGGAATCTTGCATAACATCACATAAAATTAAGATTATGTAATTAGATGCCACTATGTTATAGAACATTCAGTTATATGTTTTCCCCCTTTATAGGGCAAAGTTACACTGATGCGCCTAATAAAACCAATCGCTTGCAAATTATACACGAAACTAATAATCGCTCCCTTTATACAGAAAGTTGAAGTCTGTATATTGTTACTGTTCTAACAAACTGTTATCTACAATGTTTCGCCCTTATGTTCGCCACAAGTTGTTATCGGCACTCGCAGTTCGACTACTACTGCGGATCTGCTACCAAACAGAATTCGAATAATGTTCCGTGTTTACATAAAACTCCATATTCCTATCTGATAAAATGTTATCAAATGCCACTGGAAACATCTTATAAAATTTGGGCTGCTCTGCAAAGCCTGGAATGTTCATGCGAATAAATTTGATTTAGTTATCACATCCTAACCTGCTTTACAAAGGACGTGACCTGCATACACTTAAAAGAGATTGAAGCGGAAACGATTTCTCGAGTTCCGTATAAAAATATAGAAATGAGCCTTCGGATTGTGACCGGATTTTCCATTTAACACTTCCATAGAAACGTACACTTCTGTCTGAATGGAATAGCAAATATAAATGGTAAGTGTTGGGGGTCTCAATCAAAACACTACTTATCATATTTTTGCGGATCCCTCATCGAATATTTCAGACTCATTTCCACTTGACGTGGTAATTTTTTTAGCTTGTTTTGGAGACAAAACCTCTGCAATCTCTGTACAAATCAAGTGACTGATTTATTCGTACGAATCTTCTGGGACCGGCTTCGGAATTCATGTTGGCGTACACGAACGTCGGATGTCAGCTGTGTAGATGCTGACGTGGAGATTATACCGGGCTTGTGTAGTGGAATAATAAGATCAGTATTACAATGTAACAGGAAAAGATTTACGAAATTGTTACAGAATGAATATCTGTTTTCTGTGTGTCGTTGAACTCTTTATAGTTCGCTGAACCAAATAGGTAATTATGATTAATTTGCGGTTAATTGGAAAGTTCATTCGCAAATGAAATTGTATAAATTACTGGAAGTAGTCAGTTGTAGGTATGTATTGAGTGTACATTTCATGATTAATGTTATGATTAAGGAACCCCTTATGATTGAAAAAAATATGAAACACAGTCATATAACTTCTTTAAAATGGTTTCGTGGTTCTCATAACTCAAAACTGACTTTATATTATTCTTTTAAAGCGCTAACAGGTAAAATTATCTCTGCAATCTGAACAAAAGATCAGCTGGGCTTTTTTTAAAAGAAACTTTGCTAAGTAACACGTACCTACCGTTTTAGGCCTTAACCTTATGTGTAGTCCTGAAATACCATAGATAAAATAAATAACTAGATATGGTCAACAGACGAAATTATATCGGAACCGTGTGTCTCCAGTTAGGCGCTGGGCGGGGCAACAACTACACATGCAGTTTAATAAAATCAATAGATACGCACTCGCACACACACCCGCATTTCTTGAATCAGAACGTACTATACAATCAATAATAAACCTTATTCCGTCAAACACAGCGTGTATTTACCATGCACCGTAGAACTTACCCACACAAAAATATCGGTCGCTATCGTTGTGCTGTGCAAAAGCAATTTATTTTACATATACGCTAGTGATTGACTAAATCGGAAAGTTATCGATTCTTCCATTTATTATTGTACAATTTTTTTTGGGCACCTGAAAATGAACCAAATAAAAAATGGCATGTCCAGAAAATATTACAATAACAATAAACATATTATTAAGAACATAACATTACATAATTATTATTAAGTACTACCTACTAAGTATTAAGGGCTACCCTGGCGCTTTCGACTTAAATCTTAATATTTAATTATCATAGTGATAGGTCAAATAGAAGTCGATGTTAACTTACATTACGCTCTTGATCGGAACATACCAGCCGTATAGGTTGTATAGAATCCTGAAAAGTTGAATGACTGATTTTATGAATACCCTAAATCATGAGAATAGCTTTCAGTAATAAAATAAAATTTAACACACTTCTGCAAATATCAGTTGTACTCTTAATTTTGGAATTGTCCATTCAAAAAGCCTGCGACTTTTCTTTAGAGGCAGGAACATTTCTGCGCTGAAGTGAACCGAGCATATGGTGCTATTTTTTGTAGGGTACCAGTTAGGTGGCATGCCTGTGGCATCAATCCATTCCTTTTTTATGTTACCATCTTTTGGGAAGCTGAAAAGTACGAAAAGCACTTATTTATCATTTACATACATTGTTCGGTCCGATATGCGTTTCCGAACGCACCCTTTTGACATAAAGAAATTTGATCTTGACATTACTCTGACTTGACAGATAGACTTTGCTTGTTGAAAAATGTCCGTGGCGGACCTGTTGAGTTGATTATAATTGGTAAAATATCGTTTGGAATCGCGTGTTGAAACCGATAATTGGGTCGCGAATTATCAATTGTTTGAATTTGTAATCCCCGTTTGACGAAAACCCCGGGATATTTTTGGACTTATCGCCGGTTGGTGGCCACCTCGTGGCTCGCGCATTTGGTGGAAATAAGTAGTGATAATTAACTTCAATCCGGTGTGAGTTGGGTGTGATGCTGAGCTGGACCGCGCCATTTGGAGATTGACGCCTTGTGAACGTCCTAGAACACGTAACTTACATCACACGTTTCAATTACTCACCTCATATTACATACATATCACACCTGGGCGTGACCTAGGAAGGTCGAAGTTGGCGAACCCAGCACAGAAGGTTAGTGGTATTTATAAAGCCTCAGGGGCTATTATGAAACCGTGTTTTTTTTTTTTTTTTTTTTTTTTTTTTTTTTTTTTTTTTTTATTCTGTAAATTGGTTATAAATAACACTTTTACACGTCATATTTTTTTGCGTGTTTAGTTTAGCTAGATGAGGCCGGTATTTCCTAACTGACTACTCTGAGAAGAAACACCGAAACAAACTCAGAGGTCAAAGTCTCTTTTAAAGTCCAGACAATTTGTATTTGTATATGAGAAGCATGTAGGTTCATGTCTGTGGTATTCTTTTGAGGAAATAACCACGCAAATTTGAGCGGACCTGTCCAGACAGTGCAAGCATTTGTCAGTTATCGTGTAGCTCAACTTAGAACTTAAGGAGCTCAACAATTTGACGAACAATACCAAAGTAAGGACCTTTGGGTAGGCCACACAAGTACTCAAACTGCTTGACATCATTAAATAAATTATAGTGAAAGCAAAAACAATGAAGAAAGAATAACCTACATCGTCCTCACATTTACAATAATGAAATAATTATATATATATAAAAAAAAACAACAATATAAAAAAAAAACAACAAACAAAAAACAAAAAATAATAGGTATATACAATACTTGAGAAAGCAAAATTTTAATTAATCAAAAATAAATCATCAATCATAATTTTAAAAAGAAAGAAATAAAAAAAGGCACACGTATATCACTGGAGCATCTCATTCCCAAGCCTTCTTGTCCTCAATATAATCTTTAACACTGTAAAAAGCTTTCTGACATAGCTTACGTTTTATCAATAATTTGAATTTATTAATACTTAGTTTTTGAATATGGCTAGGAATTTTATTATAAAAACGTATACATTGGCATCTAAACGAACCACCTATTTTTTTTAACCTTGTTTTAGGAATGACATATGTGTCTTTGTTCCTTGTATTTACACTATGAATATCACTGTATTTTTTAAACAGATTAATATTTTTGTGTGCATACAAGAGGTTGTCATAAATATACTGAGATGGCACAGTCATAATATTAATCTCCTTAAATTTGTCTCTTATGGAGTGCTTAGGACTTAATTTATAAATTGCACGAATGGCCCTTTTTTGTAATACAAATATTGTGTGAATGTCGGCGGCATTTCCCCAAAGTAAAATGCCGTATGACATCACACTGTGAAAGTAACTAAAGTAGACTAAACGTGCTGTTTCGATATCAGTTAATCCACGTATTTTTCTAACGGCATATGCTGCAGAACTTAGCTTTTTTGACAATTTATCTATATGCGGGCCCCACTGAAGCTTCGCATCCAAAGTTATGCCCAAGAATACTGTGGTATCTTCGGGTTTCAATATTTCGCCCTTTATTGATACACTAGTATTCACTTGTCTAACATGAGGTAACGTAAATTTTAGGAATTTGGATTTTTTCTCATTAAGAAGAAGATTATTAACATTGAACCAGCTAACTACAGTTGCAAGGGCTCTGTTAACTTCTTCAGTAACCTGCTGTTGACGTTTGATTTTAAATAAAAGAGAAGTATCGTCAGCAAATAGCACTATGTCATGATTTTTGATCAGGTACGGCAAATCATTTATATAAATAAGAAACAAAAAGGGACCTAAAATTGAGCCTTGGGGGACCCCCATTTTGACCACAGATCCCGGCGATCTTTTGCCGTTCACATCGACTCTCTGAATCCTTTCACTCAAGTAAGAGGACAAAAGATTCAGAGAGGTGTCCCGGAATCCGTAGTAGTGCAGTTTCCTGATTAATGTCTCATGGGGAACACAGTCAAATGCCTTGGACAAATCACAAAAAATGCCCAACGCATCGCACTTATCTTCCCATGCATTATAAATGTGTCCTAAAAGTTCAACACCGGCATCAGTTGTTGAACGACCCTTTGTAAAACCAAATTGTTTATTATGTAGCAATTTGTGTTTATTAAAATATCTTTGCATCTGCATTAAAATAATTTTCTCAAAAATTTTACTGAAAGTGGGCAGTACAGAAATAGGTCTATAATTAGTAGGGTCAGATGTACTACCCGATTTAAATAGTGGGATTATTTTACTATATTTCATTAAATCAGGAAACTCACCGCAATCAATACAATTATTAAATATAACAGCTAATGTAGGAGCAATAATGTGTATAATGGACTTAGTAACATCAACAGAATTACCCCACAGGTCTGCAGTCTTTTTAACATTCAAAGAATTAAAAGTTTTAATGATGTCATTAGAAGTAACATATTGGAATTTAAACTCTGAACTACAAACTGGAACATTTTTTTTAAGTAGTGTTTCTGCAGCAATGGTAGATGATTTTAGCGACTTGGTTGTCGATACAGGAATGTCAGTGAAAAAATTTTCAAATTCTGTGGCGACTTGTGAATCTAATGTTATTATATTATCATTAATAGTGAGGGTGTAATCACTATTTCGGTTGCAAGACCTTCCCGTTTCGCTTTTTATAATATCCCAAGTCGTTTTAATTACATTACTACTATTTTTAATTTTAGAACTCAAGTAGCGAGACTTGGCAATATAACAGACCTTTTTAAATAATTTAGAATAGTTCTTAACATATAAATGAAATTCTGCCGAGTTAGTGTAAGACCGCTCCTCATAGAGTTCATAAAGCCGATTTCTACTTTTATAAATACCAGTGGTGGCCCAGTCACTGAAAGAAGTGTTAGTATTTACTGAAGCAATTTTGGGAATAAATGTGTTATCGAATTGTTGGCAATATATTTTGAAAAAATCATTATAATGTTTATTAGGGTCCTCATTAGTTAACAAACAGGGCATTTTATTTAAGAGTTTAGTTTTGAATGCTTCCAGGCGATATTTAGTTTTTGGATTTACAGTGATATTCTTTTTTAACATTTTATTGACTTTTTTTGGTAAAGTAATTAATTGCCCACAATGATCAGAGTCTATTAAATTAATGATTTTTTTGTGAGTCGGTACAACATCCGTAAAAATATTATCTAAACAAGTGGCACTAGTAGGAGTTATTCTAGTGGGCTCCATAAATAGGTTTACAAGATTGTATGATTGGAATAAACTAATAATGTTAGTACTCAAACCAGAATTTTCTAATAAATTAATATTAAAATCACCACAAACAATGACATATTTACTCGAGTTACAGATTTTATGCAAAACTTCATCCATTACTTTTTCAAAGCAATCGTACAATCCTGAAGGTGGTCTGTACACACTTAATATAATAAACTGCTCCAATTCAATACACGCTATTTCAATAGATCGTTCAACAGAGAGGCTCACAATATCCATTCGGTTCCTGAATTTAAGATTATTACTTTTTAAAATTAAAGAGCCACCATGTATAGCATTCACTCTGCTGAAAGAACTACCAACCTGGTAATTATTATAATTGAAAATAAATTGATGGCTTTGAAGCCAATGTTCAGTTAGGCAAAGAATATCAATATTGTTAAAATTAAGAAAAAACTCTACTTCTAAGTCTTTGTTTAAAAATCCTTGAATATTTTGATGTACCAGGTTAATAGTATTTCTTGATTTTAAAACTATATTTGTGTCCTCTTTGCAGTTTAAAAGTTCATTACTGCTAGAGATTCCCTCTGTTGTCAAAATTTCTAATTTAAATTCTCAGTAGTAAAATTATTTGCAACCAAGCAATTGGTTGAGTTATGTAAACTGTCAATGCAATAATTAATTTCAGTATTATTAGATACCCTAGATAATACTGAATATTCACTTAACCTAGGATCAGTAAAATTATCAATAAATGAGTGTATATTGTACGCTAACAAAGTAGCCAATAAATGTCGACTTTTTTTGGGAAGATACATATATTCCCGAATCAAAACAAAATCTCTAACAAAATTGTTAGTATCAAAATACAATAAATGGTCACTATGACGGCATACTAACATATGCATCAAATTATTAAGGCTATAAATATATTCATTTTCTATACATGTCAAATTATTAGAATAAGGCAATGCACATAAAATTAATTTGCCTAATTTTAATTTAAGGAGGGTGCCAATACCATTAACAATGTCCTTTTTTGTCACATTAAGGCTGTTTCCAAATAAAAGAATGACTGTGGTCTGCTCATTCAATTTTGATTGTTTGATTTTATGAATGAGCTCAGTGAAATGCAGGTTATGGTAACAATGACTTACTACGGTATGATCACAATAATTATTTAATAGTGAGCCAAAACCTGTGCCTAATCTATCTGAATACACTAAAATGTTACTTTGAGCTGGGTTTGTGGTTTCCAAAGTATGAGGCAAAATGGGTGAGGATGCAGGAGTAATCTGTGGTAACATGATGGCCGGGTGGTTTGAAGGACAACTACAAGTGAGGTCATTTGTCAATGACTCATACCTCTCCGCATTAAACTTTACCAAGTCCATCAAGTCACAGGCCTCCTGCATGCGCTCACTTAACATTTTCTGGCTCGACTCATACTTACAAAAAATATCCCTAAGTGTATTTTCCTTACTAAATAATTCCTGCTCTAGATTTTGTATATCAAAATCATACACCTTTCTCTGATCATCTAACTTTAAATTACATTCTTTTAATTGCCTATTTAGGATAACACGTTGCTTTCTAAGTTCAGTATTATATTTATAAACACATTTTGATTTTAAAAGTTTCTTGTACTTTTGAATGTTTCTATTAATTTTAATGTATTTCTTTATTTTATTGTGGCTACCTAAAACAGGACAGTTTGTTAATGTATCGTCCCCAGTTAAGTCTATGGTATAGGTGGGCTTCTTACATACTAGTCCGGATCCACTACCCACCAGCTCGTCAAAAAGACTGTTTGTATTGGCCACTTGTTCACTGGCTCTCAAGGTTTCTATAGTAGAGATTGTGTTATGAGCCTTGTTTAATTCCGCTTCCAGTCCCGATATACGTTTGAGTGCTTGGTCATGTGTGTTGCTGCATTCTTGAAACCCAGACACCAGATTGCGGAGATGGTGATGCTGGTCGAGTATGTCCATGTGCTGGGTGTGCAGTTCCACAAGCTGTCTCTTGAGTTCTGTGTTTTTGTCAACTAAGTTCCTGACTTCCACCTCGCTTTCTTCTCTTTCTCGCAGCAGGTCACTGCAGGTCTTCTTTGAGACCTCCAGCTCCTTCAGTGCGGCATTCAGTTTGATATTCATGTCACGTACAGTAACTCCACGGGTCATCATATTGAAAAAGTTGATGAAACTGCTCCTGGAATATGACAAGAATCAACTGAGTATTTGGGGAAGAGTACTAAGGAAGTTTAGAACAGTAGTAGGTAGAAGGAAAATATATAAATATTAGAATTAAATGAAAAAATTAAAGAATAACAGACAAAATTTTTAAAATTACAATAAATGAGAAAGTAGGTAGCAGAAAAAGAGAAAAAGATTCTACTATTAACTTCTAATTTATGTGTATCATGTATCTAACACAATACTTATTGATTTTCTAATATCAGAAATTCGTTTGCTCAAAGTTTTTCTAGCCTAGCTTAGTTGATAAATAGTATGTAATGTTAAATTGTATGGGTTTCTTGCTTTTACAATAAACAGTTAGCTACTAGTTTAAATGAAGTTAATAGATGATTAAGAAGAATTTAACAGTAATAATGTATGTGTATTGTAAATATGCAGTGTAACTTTTGTCTGGGGCGAATGTTTTCGTCATCGATTTTGCTTCCACAGTTTGTCAAGCAAAAGGAGACATAAACGGTGCCAATGTGTGCTGGACGTGGCTCAGAAAACTGAGCAGTATTTGTAGGTGTTCTGAAGTGTGTAATAGGCAATAATATGAAAAAATATACTCCCCGGGTTTGGTGTTTTCAAATCCGCAGTCCAAACTGACAGCCGGTCCAAAACTATAGTAGTTATTGGACTGTGTTGATAGAGATTCTCCGGCTCAATATTATACAGAAAATTGTTGTGCTTATTGATGTTTATTGGTGTGATCCTGCACAATATATACATTGAATTGTTATTTATTTTGTAACTAGCCATCTGTACCAAGCTAGATTCATACTTGGAATAAGTACAGGGTCGGATTTGGATTTGAAATAATTGAATTTGAATTTTTATTTTGTTGAGATTATTTGGTCGGCTAACAAGTCATTGCTGTTTGTTTAATATTTGATTGTTGGTTGTTGATTGGTGTTTTGTATTAATATTTGTTGTTGCAATGGCCTCATTGAGGGCACTCAGGGAGGCTGCTGCCGGATTGACCTCACAGTTGAGATGGTTCACATCGGCAGCTGCAACGGTTGAGCGTGTGGAATTGGAAGAGCTCACCCTTGCTCGGTATGGGCAAGTGATTGAGAGGATCAAGTCAGCTGATGCTGCGCTCACGCGCTTCAACGAGTACATCATGGACGTGGATTTGGGGGTGATGGATCAGACAGCCCGCGATAAGATTTTGGGTGACTATGACCAGATTGTCCACCTGGGGGATGTCATATGTCTACGAGCGCGGGAAATTTTGAAGAGTCGGGTGCCTGATGCGGCCAAGCTGAAGACCCCTGTTGTTGCAGGCCCTGGACTATTGAGTAGGCTGCCCACCCTGGAGCTGCCACATTTTGACGGTCGCTTGGACCACTGGCTGGGCTTCCTAAATCTTTTTAAAAGTCTTGTGGATGCACGCTCGGACCTCGGACCTGCCCAGAAGCTGGCCTATTTATTGTCTGTCCTGGAGGGCGAAGCCAGAGCCTTGGTGCAGCACTTGCCGGTGACGGATTCCTCTTACCCGACCGCTCTGGAGCTTCTCTGCCGACGGTATCAGAACAAGCGCTGCCTGGCTGATGTGCACATCGACCAGATTTTGGGACTACTGGCCATTGCCAGCACGTCGACGTTGCGCACTGACTTGCTGAACCCGTTGGTCTCAGCGACCAACGCTTTGAGACGCCTGGAGTTACCGGTAGAACATTGGTCCTACTTGTTGGTGCACATAGTGCTGCAGTTGCTCCCCGCGGAGTTGAGGTCACGTTTTGAGCAGAAGTATGGTGGGGATAGTGCCACCCATCTTCCCCCCTTTGACGACCTCCTCAAATTTTTGGAGGACGAGTGTCGGTTTTCGGATAATACTCGTGGCGCCACGGGGTCACCCCCACTACCTTCTCACCCTAGAGACCAGGGACGGACTAGGGCTCGGGGGCCTGTTGATGTTCGCCCCGCCCCCCGTTTTGCTGGCGCCCGGAGTCCTCGGGCTAGGGGGCCTGTTGATGATCGCCCCGCCCCCCGTTTGGCTGGCGCCCGGAGTCCTCGGGCTAGGGGGCCTGTTAATGATCGCCCCGCCCCCCGTTTTGCTGGTGCCCGGAGTCCTCATCATTGTGACTTTTGTAAGGCAACGGGGCATGTCATGGCGCGTTGCCCGGACTTTTTGAATTTGCACGTAAGTGCCCGCCGCCGTATTGTCAACGCACGCCGTTTGTGCTTTTCGTGCTTGGGGGCCCACTTCCATCGGGACTGCCCCGACCCCCGCCCGTGTAGAATTTGTGAAGGGTCCCACCTTGAGATTTTGTGCGCCAACGCGAACCGCTCCAGCAGACCAGCTTCTGAGGGGGGTTCGCGCAGGGTGGGGGGACCCCGGAGACGAGCACCGGGCTGAGACCCGCGATTCTGTACGCCGCACTCCACCCCCCGCGCAAGTTGAACGGGAGCCCCACGAGCGCCATTTGATCTCCCCTCGTCAGGGAGAACGCGCATTGGCTGCTAGGCAGCAGTGGCCGGGTCGGCGCCGCTGCCTTTCCCCTCCGTTGGCGGAACGTCCCCGGCTGGAGTCGCGCCCTCCGCCATTCGGGCATTCGGTGGGATATGCCCCTCCAGTGATGGCGAGCGGCTCAGGACACCGCGCAGACGAATATTTTGATTGTTGGCCTCGTCGGGAACGAAGGCAGCCTGGATGCGGCGATCGGTCGCCGCCCAGGCATCGCTAAGAGATTGACGCTTGCCCGCTAAAGGACCCCCCGATCAAGACGGTTTTGTTGCCAACGGCCTCGGTCAAGGTCTGGGGACCCTTGGGTGACTCAATTGTGGTCCGTGCCATTTTGGGCACGGAAGTCCGGGGTTGCCTTTTGTCGTCTTGGTTAGCGGGACAGGTTGGCCTGAAGGTGAACGACCTTTCAGGCAAGATTTGGGGAATTGGTGAACCGGCTGACACCACTGTTGAGGGAAGGACCTGGTTTGAAATCACCCTTGTGAGTTGTCCGTACCCTAAAATTGGTGCTCCTGCCCTTGTTATAACTGAACTTGGTTGGGACGAGCCACTTCGGGAAACCCTGTTGGAGGACGGTTGAGGCACTCTAGCCTTCCTTATGGGGCCCGTCACCCCCTTTTGTTGCCCAAGGAGGGCCACTTGGTTCAATTGTTGGTGACTGATCGTCACACTAAGAACTCGCATGCCGGTTGCAATGCGCTGTTGGCCATTCTGCAGCGAGAAATTTGGATTTTGTCGGCTGATCGCGTCAATGAGGCGAGGCCCTTTGCTGGCGTCGTAACGGACTTGTTGGTCCCCTTTTGTTGAAGACGTCCACCCTTCGTAATAGTAACATTGTTAAGGCTTGTTGTGTGTTTCTGTCTGCCTGTCAACCAAGGCAGTACACTTGGAGCTGGTAACCTCCCTCTCGACAGAGGCCTTTGAGGCGACTTGGAAAGATTTGTGTCTCGCCGTGGGTTACCTTTGATTAGGTCTGATTGCGGTACGAATTACAAGGGTACAAGTAACTATTTGAAGGAGGTATACGCCTTCCTTAATGAGAGCCAGGTTGACATTGGTAATAGTTTGGCCCGCCGAGGGGTCACTTGGTTGTTTGACCCGCCAGCCTGCCCCCATTGGGGGGGTATTTTTGGGACCGCGGTGAAAGCGGCAAAGGGACGCTGGCGGAGATTGTTGGGAGACACCGTTCTCACCTTTGAGGAACTAGCTACGGTATTTAGCCGCATTGAAGCTGTGTTAAATTTGCAACCTTGTCAAGACTTCCAATTGATTAGCGGATGGGTAGGCCCGTCCGGGGGGGGGGGGTAGATATTCGGTCCGATATGCGTTTCCGAACGCACCCTTTTGACATAAAGAAATTTGATCTTGACATTACTCTGACTTGACAGATAGACTTTGCTTGTTGAAAAATGTCCGCGGCGGACCTGTTGAGTTGATTATAATTGGTAAAATCTCGTTTGGAATCGCGTGTTGAAACCGATAATTGGGTCGTGAATTATCAATTGTTTGAATTTGTAATCCCCGTTTGACGAAAACCCCGGGATATTTTTGGACTTATCGCCGGTTGGTGGCCACCTCGTGGCACGCGCATTTGGTGGAAATAAGTAGTGATAATTAACTTCAATCCGGTGTGAGTTGGGTGTGATGCTGAGCTGGACCGCGCCATTTGGAGATTGACGCCTTATGAACGTCCTAGAACACGTAACTTACATCACACGTTTCAATTACTCACCTCATATTACATACATATCATACCTGGGCGTGACCTAGGAAGGTCGAAGTTGGCGAACCCAGCACAGAAGGTTAGTGGTATTTATAAAGCCTCAGGGGCTATTATGTAACCGTGTTTATTGTATTTGAGAAGCAACGTTTATAGCTCCACGTATCGTGGACAGTTCCGGACACCCCAGTTATCGTTGCACTGGGCCTATTGTAGTCCTGACCATACATCCTAAGCTACTTCTAAACGTCACCATATAATAAGCATCGCAATAGTTACGTAACACACTATAAATCAAGATCTGAATGATTTTGACGTATATTGCTAATCCATTTCTTCATAGGTATGTTCGAAATATTGGTCTGCTCAACAACGTAAATACCGCAGTGAGTGTTGTTGATTTAGCATAATGAAACCGATTCCTACTGTAAGTGTGTTACGCAATTACCCCGCAGGTAATAGTTTAGTAGGTTATAATAGGTTTTTGTTATAAGAAAAATCCTAGTTAGTAGAGAAATTGTTAAATATATGAAAACAAACACAAATCCATGCATAACAAATAAATAGCATGAATATATTGACTTATTTTAAGCTCAATTCACAAATACATTATCTGAACCATGCCGATTATTATAACGCATTCAAAGCTTCAACGGAAGCAAAATACAAAAACCATAAAAAATAAAGAAACAGCATGAGGATAAGGCATAACATACGATAATTCTAAACCGAAAAACACCACCGATTATTAACCTAAAATTAAAGTAACTTACTTTACGAATATTGGTTACGCATTTCTCTACTACTCTGTAAAAAAATCAAAATAAATAAAACAACATTATTTACATCGATCTTCCAACCAGGCTAAAACGGTTGATAGATTGAAAAATAAACTATTGTAGCGACGGCGACGTCGGAACTCCTTACGCATGCTGCGGGCGTAAAATAAATTGTTTTTTTTTTTACTTTTTTGTACACTTGACTTTTCAACGTATTTTTATTTCTGTCACCTCATGTAAAATAAAAGTTAAACATATTTTCTTAGAGGTATCCGTATGTTATAAAAAACTTTTTACCAAAAAATTAAACAGACTCCCAAATAACACTGCAAAGTGAAAAATAACTTTAATTTCGGTAGTCGGTGTCTTTAGTTTTGTATTTTCGTTTTTGGCACCGACTTCCGAAATTAAAGTTATTTTTCACTTTGCAGTGTTTTTTGGGAGTCGGTATAATTTTTTGGTAAAAAGTTTTTATTTCACTCTTTTTAGTTGGTCGATTTTTAATTTACCTAGTTACAAGAGCCTAAATGTCAACTACTTATATTCATTTACAAAATATTGCTTTTCCCAATGTTGGGCTGTTATTTGTTGAGGAGTTCTCCTGGTAGTTCACCATCAGCTTCACTTCACCATATGCATTGTGACGAGCATATTGTGCTTAATAACCACATTTAAGTAATCGAAGCGGAACACATGAAATACTTATATATTGAGTAGTTCCAGTGGCCATCTGTGGTCTTCATCATCAGGTCCACTTCACAAATGGTGCTTTTCGAATGCAACTATACAAGTTACTTTAAAAATACTCAAATCACTATAGGTGTGCCTATAATATTTGAAGAGTTCCCTCGATTTCTCCAGGATCCCATCATCAGATCCTGACTTGGTGACAATGGGACCAATTTCAAAGTATACCCTTTCAAACAAAAAAAAGATTTTCCAAATCGGTTTAGCTGTCTCCGAGTAATCGGTGATCATACATAAAAAAAAATAATAATATACGCGTCGAATTGATAACCTCCTCTTTTTTTGTCGTCGGTTGGAAAACCCCTAAACTATAATAGCAATATTTCATTAGTCAATCGACATTGCTGTCGATAGCCTACGTTAGTGGATCTGCACAAGCACATCACTAATTCGTCGCAAGAAGTGGCGGCCTCACTACGCGATGAATCCGCGTAATACAGTTTCGTATGTTATGTTTACATTGCTTGTCCAGTTACTTAGTGACGAACTCAGGTAGTGGTTAAGGAGCAATGTATTTATAGCAAAAGGAGTAGAGTCGCTCTGATATTTGAAAACAAAAATAACATAGTAAAACCAAGAAATATTTTACGATTTATTGTTTTTCATGATTTTAAAGACAAATATTGTAAAATACTTGTACTTACATAAATGGTAAGTGATTCCATGATTCACATAGATTTGATTTTGGCTTCGGTTTTTACAAGATACCACAGAACAACTCGGCATTCATATATGTTATCACGATCGCCGTCGAAAGCGCACTAGTTCGCGGAGACGGCCATTTGCCTGTGACATGAGCCCTGTGGCCATGTCGCGCGGACACCGATACGCCCCCTTACCACTTCTCCTGTATTTTTGATTTCTGTGTGAAATATACAAAGATCGTCGCGATAACGGGATCGTCATGTTCATTTGTATGGTAAACACGATCCTGTTTTCGCGTATTCGATCAATATTTTTTATTGTGCATATAGTGTCTCAAAGTCATACATTAAAACTTTTGTTGGGTATATATACGTATACCCAACAAAAGTTTTAATGTATGACCCGTGACACTATATGCGCAATAAAAAATATTGATCGTGTCACGGGTTCGATTTCCGCACTTGGACAAATGTATAATATGGCCTACAAATATTTGTCGCGGATCCGGATGGTTGTAAAAAGGCACTCATGATACAGGATTTTCAAAATTCCAAGTGTGGGGCAATGTTTTTATAAAAAGATGGTTTAATTAAAATATTTGAAATAGGTTTGGAAATAATATTAACGGTTGGCTTGCATGCACTCGATAATTGGGAAACATTTCTTAAATCATGCGGCGTGTGTGAGCTAAATAAATTCTCCCTAAAACCTACCTAAAAACAAATAAATTAATATTAAAATATGTTTCCTTTCCTGTCTTTATCCTCTGGTTTCGTAGTATGCAACTTACCCTAACAAAATAATACATCATAACAAAAGTAAGCTATCAAAAGCTTGAGCCCGGCAAAGTGGCATACGACCATGGCTATTCTTTCATTTTAGATGAATGTTCTCTACATAAAATCCTATTAGATATACTTTGGAGGTATTATTGCTGTGGATGTTACCAAGATATATTTATAAAAATCAATCGATGAATAATGATCGAACATCAATTGAGACTTAAGAGTCTCGCTAAAACTCGAGAACGGCTGGGTCGATTGCATTCATTCTTTTTGTATTATGTCCCTCTTAGGCTGCGTTTCCACCAGAGATGTGCGAAGATGCGTAGCGAGGGATGTGTTTGTAAAGAACCAATAGAATCGCTTCATTTACCTCGCCTCGGTTAGCACAGCTCTGGTGTAAACGGCTCAGCGGAGCTAGATTTTTGCGCATACAAAACAAGCGAGGGATGTGTGCGAGGGATGTGTGCGAGAGATGTGTTGCGAGGGATGTGTTGCGAGGAATATGTGTTGAGAAGGATGTGTTGCGAGGTTTCCGCATCCTCGCACCACACATTAATGCGCATTTTCACAGCTCCGCTACACATCCTCGTAGGCACATTTTCATCGCACAGCTTTGGTGGAAACCCCACACATTTTCACAGCACAGCTAGACAGCCTCGCACGACACATTTCCATCGCACATCTCTGGTGGAAACGCAGCCTTATAATGGGAAGATTTTTGTCAGAAACCTGTATGTCAGATCAGCTAGTTAACAAATAAATAGCTGCATAAGCCTCATATATAATAAAATATTGTTTTAACCGATTTAGATGAATGAGGTATCAATAGATTCATTATTACGAATCTTTAAGCCTGCGCCGAGTAAAATAACTCAAAACGGTCTTCACAACTAAAGGAATATAACCTATAATAGTACTTTAATTACCATACAAAAATATGTAATGAACACTAGAATAAATGTGTTAGCCAACATAGTTGGCAAAATTTAAAAATATTTTATAGTTTATTAAATAAAAATACATAAAGTTGGACAAAAATCCTTACAAAACATGCTCGTGCGTCGCTGAATTTTGATAGTAAACTGTTGATTTTTTTCATAAACTTCAATTCATATTATTCTCTAATTATCATACTATCATTCACAGCTTTAACATTTCAAAAATGTCACTTGGTTGTTTTAATTTTAATTTTTTCTTCTAATTTGCGCGCTATTTTGAACCATACGCAACGTACACCGGTCGAAAATTCAGTCGTCCACGGGAGCTCAGAGAGGGGTCACGTCTCATCGTGGAGCGTTTCGCCGGTAACGATAATTCGCGATCTATTGTGTACGTATGTATTGCAGCAATCCGTTGAATAACATAAGTCATATTTTTTGTTTTTTTGAGTACGATTTATTATGCATACCCAACAATTACTTTTTATTGTTCAATATATATTTCTTTAACATTTTTTTTTTCAATATTTGTTTTATTATGGGAAAATGTAAAAAAAAATATTATTAGAAGAAAGTTGGCGCAAATTTTCGAAAAAAAAAGCTATTCTCATAAAAAGTACGTATTTCTATTTTGTGATGTTATTATTGCTTTTTAACCGACTTCAAAAAAAAGGAGAAGGTTCTCAGTTCGTCTTAAACTTTTTTTTATGTATGTAACCTCAAACTCGAAGACGGCTGGACCGATTTGGAATTTTTTTTTTGTTTGAAAGGGTATAGTTTCTAGTTGGTTCCATTGTTATGAAATCAGGATCTGATGATGGGATCCTGGAGAAAGCGAGGGAACTCTTTAAATATTATAGGCACACCTATAGCGTTTTGGGTATTTCTAATAGTACCTTGTGCAGTTGCTCCCGAAAAGCACCATTTGAGGAAGTGAAAGTGATGATGAAGACTTTTTTCAAACATTCGATATGGGTATCGTGTAATGGGTTTTTGGGTGTGGTGATTGCAAATCTGGAATTTATTTTTAAATTCAAGATGGCGTATGCAACTTTTTCTCACAAATTCGATATGGGTACCGTGTAATGGGTTTTTGGGGGTGGTGATTGCAAATCTGACATTCATTTTAAAATCCAAGATGGCGGATGCAACTTTTTCTCAAACATTCGATATGGGTATCGTGTAATGGGTTTTTGGGGGTGGTGATTGCAAATCTGGCATTCATTTTAAAATCCAAGATGGCGGATGCAACTTTTTCTCAAACATTCGATATAGGTATCGTGTAATGGGTTTTTGGGGGTGGTGATTACAAATCTGGCATTCATTTTAAAATCCAAGATGGCGGATGCAACTTTTTCTCAAACATTCGATATGGGTATCGTGTAATGGGTTTTTGGGTGTGGTGATTGCAAATCTGGCATTCATTTTAAAATCCAAGATGGCGGATGCAACTTTTTCTCAAACATGTGATATGGGTACCGTGTAATGGGTTTTTGGGGGTGGTGATTGCAAATCTGGCATTCATTGTAAAATCCAAGATGGCGGATGCAACTTTTTCTCAAACATGTGATATGGGTACCGTGTAATGGGTTTTTGGGGGTGGTGATTGCAAATCTGGCATTCATTGTAAAATCCAATATGGCGGATGCAACTTTTTCTCACACATTCGATATGGGTATCGTGTAATGGGTTTTTGGGGGTGGTGATTGCAAATCTGGCTTTCATTTTGAAATCCAATTTAAAACACATACGAGATCCATATTGAATGTTGGAGAAAAAGTTGCATCCTTGGTGGATGCAACTTTTTCTCCAACATTCAATATGGATATCGTGTGTGTCTACTAAGTTAAATACACTGATAACCTTCAAGGGTTTATTGCTAAGTATAATTAGCAAAGTAACGTAAGGGCTAAAATTATCGCTAAATGATGAAAATGAGTGCACCCGGTTGCTGTTCAAAATACACTAAGCTCGCGGCGAACTTAGTGCGACCGCATTATATCGCTTGCTCAGCAAACGTGGTCGATTGCAAAATATTGCATCAAACATCGTGTAATAGGTTTTTGGGCATACCGATTGCAATCCTGACATTTATTTTAGAATTTACGACGAAAGTTCATTGGCTACTTTGTTAGCTTACAATTTACACTGGGTTATTGACAATTTAACTGATCCTAGGTTAAGTGACTATTCAGTATTATCTAGGGTATCTAATAATACTGAAATTAATTGTTTAAATCCTTAGATGTGACAAAGGAGAGTTATAATAACACAATTTTACTATATCATCAGAATATAAATCGTTTCTCCGGCAAACTATTAGATGAGGAAATGTTAATAGATAAATATGATATAGATATCTTATGTTTTTGTGAAACCTGGCTAAAACCAGATAGAATGTTGTTTAAAATTAATATTTTTCTGTTACTAGTGCATACAACAGGTCCTCAGTAGGAGGTGGTACTTTAATATTACGTAGTAATTCTCTTAGATATAAGGAACAAATATATATCACCGCTTGCTCTGTTGATTGCTTGTGTGAGGTAGCATGTACAGAAGTTGAAGGCCAAACTTTCTTAAGTGTTTATAGACCACCAGCATCAAAGTTGGCATCATTCTTAATGATAATGGGAGAAATTTTAAGTACCTAAGCTTATAAAAGATAATAAATTAGTGTTCGTTTGTGGTGACCTAAATATTGATTTGTTAGTAAATTCACCTGAACACTGCAAGCTTACTTCATTGTTTGGTTCATTTAACTTAAAATGCACATACAAGGAAGCAACAAGAATAACAGCAACATCAGCTCAATGCATAGATAATATTTATACTAATTGTGCCATAAAATACTCGTCTCAAATTAGTGGAGTTAGGTCTGACCATACAGGTCAACCCGTATCCTTTGATTTGGTTAAAAAGCGGCAATTATAACATGTTAAGTAATCTTTCAATGGCCAATTTTGACTCCCATGACCCCAATGAAAATTACAGGATATTATTTTCTTCACTATGCCACGAATTTAGTAAGGCATGTCCAGTTAAAAATTTTCAAATGAGTAATAAATCTAAATTTAATGAATGGGCCACTGCTGGAATAAGAATAAGCTGAGACAATTTATACAACATATACCATGAAAAATCATTGACTTCCGATGAAGCCTTCCATAATTATGTAAGAAACTACTCAAAGATATTTAAAAGAGTATGCGCCCTAAGCTAAATCTAAATCAGAAAGTAATAAAATTAGCATTTCTAACAATAAAATAAAAACTGTGTTGAAAGTGATAAACAAAGAAACTGGAAACACAAACCAACAGGGTTAGAATGATTTGACTTTGAACATCGATGATCAGGTCATCTCAGATAAGTCAAAAGTGGCTGAGAAGTTGGAAAATTACTTTACCAATATTCCAGTAGAGGTTACTAAATCTCTACATTCTTCGCCATTATTAGCAGAATCTTTTTTAAAGGAAAACTTCAATAAGGATATACCAACATTTTCATTTAAGCCCATTTCTATTGATGTAATTAAAAAGCATTCCAAAGTCTTAACATAACAAACACTGATGACTTATGGAGTGCATCTGTTAGGGTTCTTGGTAATATTATTGACTCAATTGCTGCTATCCTAACAGGCACATTTAATTAATGTATAGACAGCGGTAATTTTCCCGATTTAATGAAACATAGTAAAGTAGTACTAATTTTTAAGTCGGGTTGTAAGAGTGATCCCTCTAACTATAGACCGATATATGTGCTTCCAGCATTAAGCAAAATATACGAAAAAATCATGCTGGACCAGATGCTATCATATTTTAACTCAAATGGAATTCTGCATAGTCGGCAGTTTGGTTTCACGAAAGGTAGGTCAACAACAGACGCAGGAGTAGCGCTCATCCGTCACATTCTGGAATCTTGGGAGAAATCTCAGGATGCAATTGGCATATTTTGTGACCTCTCCAAAGCTTTTGATTGCGTTGACCACAAAACACTGATCTGTAAATTACACCATTACGGAGTTCGTGGATTCGTGTTCTGCTGACCTTGTTCTTTCATATTTATCAAACAGGCAACAAAAAGTTATTGTTAATGGAGCGACATCTGCAGGATCCCTAGCCAAGATGAGTGCTCCGCAAGGTTCAATTCTTGGCTCTTTCCTTTTTATAGTGTATATCAATGACATACATGATGACCAACTTATCGGATATTTTTTATTTGTAATTCCATTGTGCTGTATTAATTGGTCTATACGACAGTATAGACCAAAGTTTTAAATATAATTAAGCATATCTTAGAACTGGAAACATATCTTACAACTATATAATAATATAGGTTATTCAAAAACGTGTCATGAATTACAGTGAAAAAATCAGAAAGCAAGTAACTGCAGAATTGAAACATTTGAAAAGTGCAGGTGAAAGATTTAGTCTTTCTTTCGACAAGTGGACTTCAACATCCAATAAACCATACATGGCTGTCAACGTTCATTCATATAAAAAAAATTGGAATTTAGGACTTGTTCCTATTTATGGAAGTATGAAAGTATGGCTGAAAATTGTCTTCGTATATTGAAAGAGTGTCTAAGTATATTTGATATTTCCCTGGATACTGGCTTTATGAAAAACATAATTATTTGCAAGACAGCTCTACCTCAGATGATACTATAAATGAACCACCTGTGGCTGTTGATCATATGGACGACATCCATGATGATGAACATTTAGAAGACTTAGACAGTCCAGAATCAGACTTAAACTTAATGTCACAAAATAACCTTGCGCTATAACACATACCAGAGTTAACACAAGATGAAAACATTAATGAGCTGATAAAGAAAATCCGCAAAGTTGTAGAGTGTATTTCAAAAGATCACCTTGAGATCACCATTGAAAAATGAAACAGTACTTCAAAAATAAATGAAAATTGAACATGGAAAAGAGCTGTCACTTCTTTTGGACTGTAAAACCAGGTGGAATAGTCTTTTAACAATGCTGGAGCGATTTTATCTTTTAAAAACCTTCATTCAAAAAGCTCTTATAGATCTCAATCATCCAATTCGTTTGGAAGAAGTTGATTTTGAATTGGTAAATAAAATTGTTGACGTGCTGACCCCAATTAAATTGACAGTAGAAGCAATCTGTCGGCGAGATGTTAATTTATGCACAGCTGATTCCGCTTTGAAATTTCTTATAAAACAGCTATCTAGCATAATCATTTTTTGGAAAACATCCTTAGTGGAACGTATGAAGCAACGACGAAGTGATGATTTGACTGGTGTGTTGAATTATTTACAAAATCCATGAAAAGATGATGAAAATCAGTTATTATCGGATTTGGAATGACATGACTTATTTCCAGTTTCTAAACAGGCTTTAGTTTAGAAGCAAATAAAATGTATTGTTAAAAAACTTAAAAGTCGAGATGACACGGAAGAAGAAGAAGGAAGATCAGGATCACAAACAGATGATGAGTTGAGGCCACAGACCTCCCAATCCCAACCCCAATTGACACTAAAGGAAAAGTTATAGCTGGAAATTGATAAAAGTATGAAATCCCCAGATCGTGAAGTACAAATACAAAATTAATCGGTGTTGGCAAAATATAGTATTAGACGTGAAATAAGCCTATTTGAAAATGGAGGAATTAGTGGATATCACTTAGAAACAGCATATAAATATCTATTGTCTATTCCTCCAACCAGTGTTAAACCTAAACGAGCGTTTTCAGCTGCTGCTTATGTTGGTAATAAACGAAGCAGGCTTGGAAATCAAACCTTGGATGCATTGATATTTCTACGATTGTATTTTCAAAATTCGTAATAAGTTTTATTGTCTTTTTATTTCTTACAAAGTATAGTATCTTTTTGTAATTTTTTCTTTTCTTACTATACTGTGATATGTGTAGTGTACCAAAATTAAAAATATATATTTTAAGAAATTACTCGTTTTTTAGAGTTCAGTTGCCGAATGGCAAAAAACGGAACCCTTATAGTTTCGTCATGTCTGTCCGTCTGTCTGTCTGTCTGTCTGTCTGTCTGTCCGTCCGTCCGTATGTCACAGCTATTTTATTCCAAAACTATTAAGACTATACATGTGAAACTTGGTAAGTAGATGTATTCTATGAAACGCTTTCCGATATTGAGAAAAAAATTAAAAATCATTTAAAATAAAGGAACATACTACTACCCCATACATGGAACTAAAACGGAAAATATTTTTTTTTTTTCATGAAACCTATGCGTGTGTGGTATTTATAGACAGGTCTTTAAAAATGACATGGGGGTTTCTGAAACCCCTTTTTCATAAAGTCAATCGTTTAAAAGATATAAGCTTCCAAAGTGGTCAAATGTGTATCCCTCCCTCTAACTTCTATAATAGTGGAGTGAAAAATCTAAAAAAATACGTATCTGTAGATCTTAATGTAAACTTTCAACCAAAATTGGTTTGAATGATATCGAGTTAACAGTTTTTGAGATATGGCATATTTTCTAAAACCGCAAATATAACTTTGTAATTCATATAAACACTATGAAAAACAAAGTTATCTAGCGTAGTTGTAAAAAATGTAAGTAAGCTAGTTTTAAGAAATTTGTAAGGTTTTTTTCGTCAAATAAATATACATATTATATTATATTATTATAGTTACACACGGAACCCTTCATGCGCGAGTCTGACTCGCACTTGGCCAATTTTTTACATTTGAGACCAATTAGAAACCACATAGTCTAATCCGGGGATAGCCCCAGGGTCCCAGGATTCAGCATCAAGAATCACGTAATCCCGGGATTGGAAAACAGGCTCGGGATTGTATTCTCTAGTTGCAACTAAGAAAGGATTTCTATCGAAATTCTATTTTAGTTGCCAAATGTGTCGAAAAAAATAGAATTAATAAATTGTAAAGAACCAGATAGATAGCCCTACAGACCTCAATCTGAACGATAATTCTGTAAGCAGTTTTATGGCGATAGGAGCCGGGTTTTCTGGTTTAGAACAAGTTTCAGCTTCCTTTGACATTCCCTCTATGTCCGACAAATTATACGCCAAGTGCCATAACAAGGTCTGTCTACTACGGGAATTAGCCAAAGAAAAATTGGCCAAGTGCGAGTCAGACTCGCCAATGAAGGGTTCCGTAGTAACTATAATAATATAATATGTATAACTACTACAACTACTAGTCTGTCTGTCTGTCCATCCGTCCGTCCGTATGTTACAGCCATTTTATTCCGAAACTATTAGGACTATACATATAAAACTTGGTAGATTGATGTATTCTGTGAACCGCTTTCCGATTTTAAGAAAAAATTAAAATATATTTAAATTAAATTAAAAATAATATTTTCAGTTTTAGTTCCATGTATGGGGGGGCTCCCCATACATGGAACTAAAACTGAAAATATTATTTTTTTCATGAAACCTATGCATGTGTGGTATCTATACACAGGTCTTTAAAATGAGATTGAGGTTTCTAAAACCACTTTTTCATAAAATTAATCGTTTAAAAGATATACGCTTCCAAAGTGGTAAAATGTGTGCCCCCCTCTAATTTCTATAATAATGGAGTGAAAAATATAAATATATATATACAACGTGTAACGGAAACCCCATATCTAACCAAAAGGGCTGAAGACAACATTTGGTATGGAGTCTCTATGCACAGTTTCAGCACAAAATAACTGACTTAACGAATTGATATCAAATTATTGGTTTCACATATTTTTTGAATACCAATCATAACAAACGTGTCACAGCACTACGAGGGTCAATAACTTTCCACGTCACTTGCCAATAATACGATAATTCTTTTCGTTCTTCTTAATTTGAAAAATTCGGTCTCTGGTATCAGTGTACTGGAATTTGTAATAAGTTCTACACATGTAGACTTAGGATTACAAAACCCTTGCCATATCGTTTGTTATCATCCAAAGAAGCCATGCACTTGGTATGTATATACCCTTTAAATTACACGTTATATATATATATATGTATCTATAGATCTTAATGTAAACTTTCAATCAAAATTGGTTTTAAAGAGATCGAGTCAGCAGTTTTTGAGATACAGCATATTTTCTAAAACCGCAAATATAACTTTGTAATTCATACAAATACGATGAAAAACAAAGTTATTTGGCGTAGTTACAAAAAATGTAAATAAGCTAGTTTTAAGAAATTTGTAAGTTTTAGTTTTTTGTCAAGTAAATATACATATTATATTATATTATTATAGTTACTACGGAACCCTTCATGGGCGAGTCTGACTCGCACTTGGCCAATTTTTGTAAAATGTGATAATAAGCAATATAACATTAGATTTATAGATTTCATTTTTTTTTCTTTTAAATTAAGTTACACTTGATACATATATTGTTATGAAATAAATTACGCTTATATTTTCTAGTAAGTAAGTTCGCTAGACAGCATTAATGAAAAAATGTTTTTTTGGTATGGCCCCACGTATATATAATAAAGTACCAAATGTTATTAAAAATATGACAGTACATCAGAATTTAAACGAGCACTAAATGAAATTTTAATAAACAAAACTTATTTCAGTCTGGTTTTATTATGACATTACATAATTATATTTTTTTTTTATTTCAAACTGGTTTTATTATTCAAATAAGTACTGCATACCCATCTACCCTAACTTGCTACTTACCCAGTTTCGAAGCGTCAATAGCCTAATGGTAAGGTGTCGGACTTGTGATCGAGAGGCCGCAGGTTCGAATTCGAACCCCACCCATTACACTATTGACGTGAACCTACTCCAGACACAAGCATATTTAGCTTAGTTGGAGGGGTTAACAAGATTGCTAGTAATGTGAAATGTACCCACATTGCTAGTATTCTTTTAAAAAAAATCTGAGGAGTTTAATATATAAAATCAAAGTTTTATTGCAATAGGATGAATAGTGAGGGAACGGATAATGTATTACTACAGTAAAAACAAACGTTAATTTTTATATAATAGGTATAATTTATTAAATTTATTTTTGTGATTTATTTACGGACCTACTTGCTTCATTTAGATCCATCCAGCCGTTTGAGCGTGAAGATGTAACAAACATGCAAACAGACACATTCATTCACAAACTTTCGCCTGTATAATATTAGTGTGATAAATAAAACCATCTAAATAATTAATATTCGTTTTTCAAGTTTATTCAACATAGCGACAAAAAATTAAAAATGAAAAGTTAGCAAACTTCGTCGTGCAACGGCAAGCGGGCCTCGAGCGAACTTGTCATTGTGTGTGTGACAACGCACACGACTAGCCCGCTGCAGTAAATACCTATTTTCCGCGCGTCTCGTAGGCTCGACACCCTCTTAATATATTGATAATAATGATTCAGGCGTCATAGCAATATTTATTATCTCTAAATTTAATGTGATGGGAATGACGCCTACATTAATTCTTACCCTTTAAATAAAATTGAGACATTTATGACCAGTTTGGTATTAGTACTTACAAAAATCGTCAAGGTTAGGTGGTCGTATGTCATTATAATTTTCATGGTGTTATGTGTATCACTTTAGTAGCGACCTTGATTTATGACTATAAAATATTTTATTGCTCGCTATAAGCGTAACAGACAGACAGGCGATCATATTTTTAATATTCGTTTCGTTATTCGTTATTTTTACGTCTCCGAAGCTTACAGTTTCATAAACTATTTTTTATGAAACCATATTAATGAAAGAACGTTTGTTAATATAGGTTCAAAACATTGAAACTAGGCAATATTATCATCCTCCTTCCTTTTACAAAATGAAATCTAAGCCATAAAGTTCCCGCTTTATTCGTCCCCAACTGTCACACTATTTATGAAATGGCGACACGTTACAAATTTGTATTGGTCCCAAGACAAACATTTCTTGTCTAGGATCTGAACTTAATTACGGGTGAGCTTAATAGACTCGTTCATAAATTACTGGCCACTTTGACGAACAAGATCGGAATTCCATTGTGTATTAAGGGTTGCCAATAAGAGAGTAAGGTTTAGATAAAAAATAAAGATTATCTTCATTATTTTATTATAGAACCGCATACTGCTGGATTTAACATTCCTTTTTTCTATCATTACTCATCGTTTCGGGTATTGTTCTATCATCTCTCACCTGGTAGGTGCTTTCCCCGATAAATATAGTACATTGTTCATCGAGGGGGAGAAAGTGACCGACTACCAACGAGGGTGTAGTTTGAGGCCCGAAAGTGCAGCTGAGGGCTTTAATACACGCGAGTTGGGAATCGCACTTTCTACCGAGTGATACATACTGCTTTATACTCACTCTACCTTTTTTTTTTTAGCGTGGTAAAATTATCAATTAAGTCCTCCCACCCCGGGCAGGGTGGGAGGGACTGTCAGACTTTTACTGACTAAAATCCACGGTGTTCCTTTAATAACCCTTTACGTACCGGGGTCACGGTAATGGGATAAGTCCCACGACCCCGGCAGGCTTCAGCCCTCTGCAGGGGGGGCCTCGTCACGTTGCTGACGCTCTTTGAGGCGCGCGTGGAACACAACGCGCCGTCGACCCGGGCATGGTCCATGGTCGGACAGCGAGTTGCCCTTTACTCGCTGTCCGCATGCCCACGCCTACGGTGGCCGGAGATCGTCGGCCGACGTCCGACGCCGTGGGCGTCTACCACTGCGGCTGGGCTGGAGGGAGGACGCCATCCTCTCCCTCACGCGGCCCGCCTCCTCCTTCGGAAGCATGACTGCTTCGCAGAAGGAGGCGACCGCTTCCCACTCCCTCTCGCCCCACAGCATGGCCTCGACCAATGCCGGGCGCGAGAGGTCTCCGCCTATCGCCGCCGTGAGGACACGTCGGTGCTCTGCCCAAGCGGGGCAGTCCTGCATCGTGTGCTCTACCGTGTCCTCAGGGCGACCCTCGCAGTGGTGACAGCCAGGCGTTTCCCCCTTTCCCATCAGACACAGGTACCTCCCGAAACTTCCGTGTCCGGTGAGGACCTGCGTCAATAATAATCTGTCTCTCGTCTTTTGGCATTATAAGTACTTTTAAGTTAGCTACTGAATTGGTCTAAATAAAAAAAAAACAGCGCATTAGTAATGGATTTTCAAACACTTTTCCCGTCCCTCTCCAGTGTCTCCGGTACGTTAGACATGAATTCTCATACACTTTTGCGACCTGCACATTACTACAAATGTAATGACGTAATTTCTATCAAACTTAATAAGTAATAAGACACTTTCCGAGCAGGTATATTATAAAATATTATTATAATAAACCTGAACTGTTTTAGCATGAGCCTGGTAACTTAAATCAAATTGGCGAAAGTGTGGCTATGAAACCAGTCCCATCGATTTACTTAAAAGCTTTATTCGATGGGGCATCAACACGATTAATGGCGGCAAAATCGGACATCTGTGAACAACTTTATGCTGAATTTTATATTTATTTCTACCAGCCTTTTCACTGTCTACGCTTAACATGGTCTGACCATTACCACTTCAGCTTTATTTTATTCTATTATATAGGTTAATTCTTGTTGGATGGGTTAACTCCTTTGCATTTTACTCATTGTACAAGAATACTTTACGTATTTTATTTCCAGTTTTCTTTTACTAAGTTAGCCGGACATGTACCTATCTCCTGTTGAATCCAGTTGGTTGGTGACCCTAGTTTTGTTGGTTCTGTCTCCAAGGGACGGCCTGCAAAGTCACACTACCGAGATTATCTGTTGTTCGTATATTTTGGACAGAATTAAGTTTTGAGGCGGTTTATACTAGATAATAGAACTTTGTATACTGTTGCCATATTATATAAGATGTATGGTCGAAACTGTCGAAGTTGATTGATTTATATTTATCTTGAGATAGTTTTGTTTAGATCAAGGAATTGGCACGAGGATAAACTGGATTAACAGAACAGATGTATAGGGTAGCTTAGAAAGTTAATCAATTTTAATGTCTTTATAACAACTATGCTAAAATGAGCTATCAGTCAAACTGGATGCAGCTGAGCACAAGTGGTTCTCATTTTACTATCTATTTAAATACTATTATTAGTTTTACTGGCTTCTAATTACCGTAACCACTGATAGAGCTCTATAAACGACAGCTGGGACCAGCGGCTTAGAGTATTCTTCGAGGCATGTAAGTATCATTACCTACGTTTCTAATGGTCATTCAACCCTAGACTTGAAAATCCTGAAGACATGTGGTTAGACATGAGCTCTAGGTATATGATTGAAAGATCAAGTAAATTGATAACTGATTCTACACATGAAAGATGAATCGCAAAACAATTTAAAAAACGAATTTTCAATTTAGTGGACAAACAAACAAATCTGTTTTATTTATCAGTTTGATGTTAGTATTTTACAAAAGATTAATTTCGTTCGTGTTCCTCACTGTACACTATCCAAGTACGAAATAGCCCGGAAATCGACACTGAACGTGAAAAATGTGGCGGACCGTAGCAATAGTCCTGTTTCCTGTAGTTTTTATATAAACTGTTGTTGTTGCTGTCAGTTCATTGCTATTTTTACCGCTTCCTAAAAAAAAAAAAAACATTTTTCTATGTACCTGTTACAGTTAAAGTGGAAATTAAAAGATTACCTTGAGCACTTAAGGCTTTAAACAATTTTCTTGTGATGTAGTTTGGGTTTGCATGATATGGGTGCTGATGGAGCGTTGGGGTCACGAACGCTACATTTTAGTTTTGTCGAAAAGTTTGGTAACGCATGGAAGTTTTCCTCGTTCAAAACCTCATTAATGAGGTAATGAGGTTCGGAACAAGGAGAGTATTTTAGGTAATAGTGTCTCAGCTCACAATTGACTGTAATCAGTTTATTTATTTATTTATTTTATTATTTATGTACACACAGTAAAATACATTAAGATAAACATAATTATAATATCTGAGTACAAAGGTACTGCTTATTTCTTAAGAAATTTCTTCCAGCAGACCTGCGAAAGGAGAAGTGAAAAAGAAATGTAGACAATAGTGTGTGAGAACAAGACGAGAAATAAATATGAATATGTGAAGTCTAAAACTAAAACTAAAATATTAAATATACTTACACATACTTACAATGCAATAAAAATAACATATACTTAAATAAATACATAATGTTAGAATATATAAACATATAATATAAATATATATATAAATAATTAACACAGTTAATCGCAGTAAAACGCTTTAATCATACATATAATAGTGCGTCTGCTTTGTTCGTATGTTTACTGAGATGCCTCCAAGAAATATGTTTTCGAACGCCCCAATTCCGTTTCGATGGTAAGTTAGGGTATACTCAGTTACGGATCATTTACTTTTACGTGTTTAGTAAACTTTTTTATGGCATCGGAGTTGTTCGTAAAGTAGTAATTCTTGACGTTACCTTGCCCGTAGAACATGAACGAAAATGAGCATTTTCTCCCCGTATTGTTTTTTATTTTATTTCTAACCGTTTGATGATTCTTATCTCCAGCTGATCCTTATCTGTTTAGCCTTTTTCCAACTATTTGTGGTCGGTTTCCGGTCTAACCAGAGCAACTGAGTAGAAACTACTATTTTACAGACGAATAAATTAAAAATCAATTTAGATAAATCAAATTTAATACAATTTAATAAATCTAAACATTCTAAATATAATTTTCAACTTAATATTAATAGATTGAAAGAAGTAACACAAATTAAATTCTTGGGTGTACTCATTGATCAAGACTTAAATTGGAAAGGACATTTAGATAATCTGTACAACTGGATTAAAAAGTTTGTGTATGCTCTCAATCAAGTAAAGAATGTAACAAATAGAAAAACAGCAATAATAACATACCACGCATACATATAATCCATTTTACGCTACGGGTTTATTATATGGGGAAACAGCACGGACAAAAACAGAGCATTTATTGCACAAAAGAAATGCATCAGAGCCATTTGTGGAATCCGTCCTGACGAGTCCTCCAAATCAATTTTTAAAAAGCTAGGCTTATTACCGCTCCCATCCCTTTACATCTATGAAATTTGTAATTTTGTCTACAATAATAAGGGATTGTTCCAAAAAGCATGGGAAGTAATCCCCCAACCCAGAAAGGATCCACATAGACTTGTGTTAAAGGATACTCCTAAATCTAGTAAATATGCTAAAAGCTGTCTTGTGATGTGTGTGCGCATATACAACAAAATCCCAGATGAATTAAAACTATTGAATAATATTAATTAATTTAAAACAAAATTATATAAATGGTTGAATGGACATAATTTTTATGATATTAATGATTTTTTTTAGTATTAAGACATAATTTGATGATATTAATGATTTTTGGATTATGTTAATGATTTTTTTGTATTTAGTCAATATTTGATTTATTAATGATTTTTTTAAGTATTAAGACATAATTTGATGATGTTAATGACTTTTTTAGTATTAAGACATAGTTTGAATATGGTTTTAATAGTTATTAACAAAAACATAATCTGTGACATTTCTTTGACATTTTTTTGCATGCAATTTATAGATATTATCTATACAGCTAAACATGTGCACTTTTTATAACCATTTTGTAACACCTTTATACTATGTTTAATGCAAATAAAGACTTATCTTATCTTATCTTACATGTGGCGACCGCCTATCTGACCTCTGCAACAAGATGTTGATATGAAAGAACTCCATACATGAAAACGAACCTGCTTATCAAAGTATCTTACGAAGGTTCTTTTGCAGGAATTTAGATTGAAACTTAAACTAAACACATGACAAGGATTTGTTATACGTAGAGCTGTAAATGTCTATACAAAACAGAAAATAATTGAAGACAACTGCCAAAGCAAATAAATCTAATTAATTTTTTTTATTCAAATTAGTTCTTTAGCAAAAACTAACCCAGCGTGATTACGGACTTAATAGGTACTAAGAGACGTGAAAATTTTCCTAAAAATTATGCACGAAAATGTTTAAAGAGTACGAAGGCTTAGACTTATTTAAATAAGGTAAAAAGTAAGTCTACGTGAGCCCTTTGGGGCTATTAGGGTGATTTTCTATGTCTACATAAAGTGAATAGAATTACTGAAATGTTCACAAAGGGTGAAGTCAGAACATTATTCTGACTTCACCCGTTCACGACTGAAAGTTGAAAAACTATTGGGAAGTGTAGAATTTTAATGTTTAGGGAGAATAGTACTTTTCATACTTTATCGTTCTGCTAGCAATTAGAATAAGAAATGTTTTTTCCTAAATAGGTGACAGCTCTAATTGGACCTAATTTTATGGCATATATTCTACCACTTTACGTTATTAGTTGTAACTGTCAGTGAGTCCCGTTCGGTCTAAAATGTAACCTAGTGGTATAATCTATGTTTGAGATAGACTTTGGAGAGTCAACATCATCATCGTTTTAACTAATACACCTCCTCGGCTGGCTTCGTAAAAAATATAAGGCACATTGCTCACAAATCAGGTGACAGAATGGACACTGATTATCTCTCTCGTAAGATTCATCATTTGCTTAGCATTTACCTACCATTTTTTTTTCTGGGTGGTAAAATCATCGAATAACTTCTCCCGCTCTGGGTTAAGCGGAAGGGAGTGTCAGACTTCTACTGACTAAAAACCCACCCTGTCCCTTCAGCTGCCCGTAAGTTCCGGGGCCGCGGTATCTTGTTAGTGCATTTCCACAACCCCGGCGGGCAATGGCTTTATGAGGCCCCGTCACTAATGCTGACAGCTCCTTGAGGCGCGCGTGGAACACGACGTGCCGCCGATCCGGGCCTGTTCCTTACCGGACGGTGAGCTACCCCTGTTCACCGTCCGTAAGCCCGCACCTACGGTGGTCAGAGATCGGACCGCGATCCCCGACGCCCAGGGCGTCTACCACGGTGGCAGCCTTTTCCTACGGACGTCTACAACCCAGTAGCTGGGTAACACGATATCCCTTGGCATGACCAAAGTCAGATATCCTGGCTTCTAACTACCCGTAACTGTCAAAGATGTACAAATGACATTCGGGACCAATGACTTAGCTTGCTTTACGAGGCACGAAACGATCTCGACTAATTAGGACTACTTCACGACTTCGTTCGCGTGGTATCCTACCCCTACCCAACCGATACCACTACCCCTACCCTATCCCTATCCTACTCCTACCCTACCCCTACCCTACCCCTACCCTACCCCTACACTACTCCTACCTACCCCTATCCTACACCAACCCTACCCCTACCCTTATCACTTAGGGGTATGAAAAATAGATAGTAGCCGATTCTCAGACCTACTGAATATGCATATAAAATTTGGTAAAAATCACTAAAGCCGTTTCAGAGGTGTAAAGTAACTAACATTGTGACACGAGAATTTTATATATTAGATTTAGCCAAGGACACCTCTTATCTGTAAGAGTAAGGGTGATATAATTTGTGTATCCAATTTCAGTGTGTATGTGGCTCTCTCCACACAAAATCCAAACCAAAAAATTAAAATCATAAAACAACATCGTTTTGAAAGTACTTTAACTAATACGAGCTTTAGCATTTATAAGTAAATTAAAGAAACCCGTCTCAGTAACTGTAGCAGATTATTATCTCAATTTGTGAATGCTAATGTTGGTTTTGTGTTGTTGTACTAAGCCTACCGGACACCGGATGGCCATTGTGGCGAAGGGTATTTTGACTTGTTTGTCCCATTGTTGCCTAGTAAAGTCGGGACTGTTTGAGCTTAGCTTTGTACCGTATTCAACTTGTTTAGTTCAGTCGCCTTTCCTTTAAATGGATAATAAATGTTTAATCTACTACCCGAGTAGTGCCCGTCTTGAAGTTTTACAATGTTATTATATGGAATTCAGAAATTTGTAATTGGATCAAATAGAAATGGTAAAAACAATATTTAAAGATGCATTATCAAGTCAATGGAGTCGCTACATAATAATATGACATTCAAAACGACTTTAATTAAAAATGTCGTGTGTTTAACAATTCATATTGTTAGACTGAAAATACACATGTCTCGCATTCTCAATTCTCTTCATAACTCTACTAAAAACCGTATTCCGTCAAACAAAGAACAACACTTTTAAAGCAATCCAATTCCGCGAAACAAATATAAAATACACACTCAAAGAAAACCAAGTTAATATCGTTACTCGAGCGATATATTATATACAGTCAACAACGCACGAGCATCGAGCCATTTCATTAGCTCCTTCCGGATCCCTCAAGCCCCCATGTACCCCAACAGATTACACAAAGAGAGACGAATAAAAAACATATTTTTCACCTTTCCCAGTTATCTTTGTTGTCCGTAACGTATTGTTGCGAATTAGGTGATAATACAAATGGTGGATATAATAATACTTATTTCGTGTTTATTTATTGCATTTTTGTAATTTTCTGTTTCTTTTATTTGTGGATTGGATGTGTTTTTTGTTGTTATTGGCCGTATGAAAAGATTAGGCTAATCAAATTATTGTTTTTATTTGTCCTGTATCGTGCGTGCATTTCTACAAGCAACCAGACCCAGACTATGGAATAACTATTTGGTTTTTTTTTTTATACCCTAGATCGGCTTGCGTTTGACCACCACCTCACCTGGTGGTAAGTGATGATACCAGTATGGTAAAAACATAAAGCACGCTTGCCAAGAAGACCCTTTGGTTATAGCTATCAGGAAACATAGACTCCGGCAGGCAATTCCTTAGCTGTACGCACAATGAAAGTAAGGTGAGATGGTGGTCAAACGCGAACCTATAATAAATAAAATAAAATCATAATGTTACAAATAAAAGTTAATACATAGTTACATAATAAATCTGCTATTTTACGTACCTACTGTTGAACCAACATTGTCCATTATTCCAAATACATTTCTTATGTTACAAAATAATGAAATGAGAAGCTAATGTTACAAATAAAAGTTAATACATAGTTACTATCATTCCTAATTCGTTGATAGTTACATAATAAATCTGTTATTCTACGTAGGTACCTACTGTTGAACCAACATCGATCATTATTCCAAATACATTTCTTATGTTACAAAATAAGGAAATCACAAGCTCTTGGCCAAATAAGAATAATATCCGCACGGCTAGATTTGCAAGGTAATGTTTAGCAAGGTCGATGGGTGGATGGGTTACTATCTTAACATATAGATATTTTAGCGAGACTCAGAAAGGATGATTAGCCAGATTTTTTGTCATTTCTTGTTTATCATGTTACCCAGTTACTGGGTCGAGTTGGCCAGATAGGTAATCAATTGATATTACAGAATATCAGCCGACTTAGTTAAGAAATAAGCCATTCAGTCAGCTTGATTACTTATGGTTGTGGATTTTCTAAGCAAAAATGTTATATCATCTGTTAAAAACAATATTTTCAGCGACAGAGATTGCAATTTTTAGCCTTTCAGTCTTTGCCAAGCTTTTCCGTCCGTTCTTTCTCGACGTAGATAATATGTCGGGATTAGCCTTTTCTACACTGGTACGTAACACAGCGATATCACGGACTATATATTTTTATTCCCTACATTTAAGCGATATAGCACTGTGATTTCCAACATTTTCAACACAAAAGTTCAACAGGATTCTCTGGCAATAACAGGGAAGTCAAGAAAGTCTTATAAATTTTATGGCAACAAGAAGATCGGAGAAGTCGACAGATAAAATTACTGAAAATTTCATGATCCTTTAGATGTTGAAGAATTCCGGACGAAACATTTCTTAATACGCTTTTTATGTTCGTTTATCAGTAAGTTGAGTATACGCCTAAGCAAAAAAGAGTATTTTCTTATCGAAACCACATAAGGAAGCAATAAAATAGAGGTCAATTTAAAGGTCTCCGCTTTTAAGGATCCTTTTATACGTACATTAATGGTACGTTTTAATTTATTTAATCGTATTATGGGTTACTAAGGGATACTAGGCATTCAAACGAAGTTCGAGTTCTGCTTTCCCCGAAAAACATGTTCATCTTTCATTTGAATAAAAGTGTGTAATCCCCTTTTTACACGTATCTTTTTATCATTTTATACGTAATGCTGTGTTCAACATAACATATGGGTCACGTAATTGGAATAATATAGATGTCTGCTTGAGTCTGATAAAGCCTTCATTAGATTACAGCGCAGTTCTTATGATTATAAACTTGAATATAGGCAGGGATTTTCGTGTGCACTAGCACACGAACAATCACCTAGAAATAAAATACAAAAGCAGAGAGAGGAGAGTACACACTAAGGCTAAATTGAATGCAATAAAGAATTGAGTACTGAATTTATACAGATTTTTCATCGTGTGATGAAGAATCAGTTTATGTCGTTGTAGTGATTTTCTCGATTAACACTTAGTCTCGATTAAAACTTTATATTTATTACTAGAAGGCGCGTTAAAAACATAACCTTCTTTCTTTGCGATTAGGTAAAAAGATTTTGAGAAAAAAATCGAAGTTTTTCGATTTATAATATTTGTAAAGACTAGTATAGATAAAGCGGAAAAGTTTGTTTAAACGCGCTAATATTCGATAGTACTGGGTGGGTTTGGATGAAATTTGGTATGGAAGTAGATTGAAGATTGAGGAAGGCTACTTAGGCTTTTTTACCGACAGCAAAAGAAAGAGGGTTATATTTTTATCGTGATAAAATCCACGGGGGCTGAACTCTGAGCGACTGGTTGTCACAAAATAAATCAAGTGATACCAACGCATCGACTGGCAATCCCTTTTATCTCCCTTCCTACACTAACCACTACTTGGGCCACTCAAGGGGATCAACTTTTCGCACCATTCATATTCCGATCGCGCTCGCGAACATATCTCGAACAAAACTAGGAATATCGAAGATTACAAGTGGTAGGTCTCGAGGGAGTGACTAACTATAAATGTCACAACGACACAACCCCTGCAGCTTGTTGAAACGTTTTATGGACTATAAATCGGAACCGAGCACCCCCGTTAAGTCCTCTGCTTGGTCAGATGTTGAAATGTTTTATTCTCGACATTAAAAGGGTGAAAACCTTTGGTGTAACGAATTATACGTTTTATTGAATCTTAAATTCTCGTACTTAGTTAGCAGAGGCGGGTTTTAGGGACCGGAATTGGTTTAATTCTTCTTAAGCACATGCTTTAAATTATCTAAAGGATTTCTTCTTCGTCTACATATACTTATAAAGTGGAACGAGGTGTCAAATCCATCCATAGGTGGTCTGTAAAAGATCGCTTTTAGCGAAAAGACCGTCCATTGTATCACCTTATTTAGTTATTAAGTCCTTTTTGTTTCTGTTATGGTATGCAATGAAGAGTATATCTCATATCTATCTATATTACAAAGAGGAAGTATTTGTAATTTTGTATTTTTATGTTTGCAACGAATAAACTCCAAAACTGGACAGATTTCAAAAAATCCTTCACTCATAGAAAGCTTTATTATTCTTGAGTGATATAATGGCTAGACAGGCTAGGCGTGAAAACACTTTTCACGCAAGTGAAACCGCGGGCAGAAGTGTTATATAAATAAGGTTTTTTTCGAAAACACGCTGGTTCTCACAGCGCTGTCTCGTATGAATTTTACGACAAAAAATATGATCATACGTTAAGATCTCATTGTTAATTCGGTGAAAAATAAAGACTGAATATAATTGTGATCTCCGTTGTGGTAAATTAAATATTGCACTTCATTGTAGAACTTGTATTTTCCTAGTGTGAGACTGTGAGTTTAGGGAGGTCGTGGTCCGCCTTTGTAGGTACCATGTGTTGCATAAAGTTTTGATCACAGGCTACTTATCTTATAGTAAAGTCGTATCTAAACGTTACTCACATATTAACATGTAATTCAGAGACCAAGTTTAGAAATAGGTTCTACTTAGGCCTAATAATACAACAAAGATCCAGCTCTTGATGTTGGAAAATTTATAATATGAGATGACTTATCAATATCACTACTAATTTTATGATAATATGAACATGTAGGTAGTAGTACCTATCATGAATTTCAAATCTTAGTCAATTACTACTAATTGTGAAGTTGCGTCAATATTTTGATAACAAGAATTAATCTTAAAAGAATTATAATTTAGACGAGTTGTTCAGAATTATGAATAAAATGCACTCGGTAATCACTACGCATGAATTAATTTAAAATTTTGTAAATGTTCTAGTTCTTCCTATCAAATTATTATTTGGCACTTGCACACAAAACAAATAAATAACTTTTTTAAACCTAGCAAGTACATGAAATCCTCACAGTTATTATTCCAAATTCTATACCTATTTATAAA
Organism: Tholera decimalis; assembly: GCA_943138885.2. Taxonomy (NCBI): domain Eukaryota; kingdom Metazoa; phylum Arthropoda; class Insecta; order Lepidoptera; family Noctuidae; genus Tholera; species Tholera decimalis. Next base: position 18,533,454 of record OW964563.2, on the reverse strand, counting down.
TTTGGTTCGGTGTTTCTTAAAACATTTCCTATCCTTATTGTTCTCAAGATCAGGTACAAAAGAATATTAGGAATGTTTGACATTACACTGCTTGGGTCTCTGAATGTTGGCAAGACCATACCTTACCGTCGTATTGATGACAATAACAGAGGGGCCTTTGCTAGACAGACCGGAAGTAATCTTCTAGTGTTATATTCCAACTATGTAGACTAAGGGATAAAGGACGAAATAAGTAATGTGAATAGGACGAAATAAATTCACGTTTCGTAAGGGCTACAATGGAATTTGAAAGTGTCGCTTTCAAATCAACTGTCTTATTTCAGTCACTCAAGTTAATTTTATACATAGAAATCAGTATACATGTTAACGGAAACATATGTAATCCGTCATTGGATACAATTCTTAGGAAATGTATATAATTCCTAAAATCGTACGGAAATGTGTGAAATAAATTATATTAGACACATTTCCTAGGAAATCTATAAGTTTCCTAAATAGCAATCGGAAATATAATACATTCAAGATAACAATGGGTACGCAGAGATAGCGGAAGGTTAATTACTCTAAAATATTTTATATTGTACGATGTGACTATTATCTGGACGGCCTTCTTTACATAAATATAGTTTAATAAAAAAGTAGATAAACTTTTATATTATGGCGGCGGTAAGTCCCGTCTTTGAGGAGTGGCTTTAAAGACGCCACGGCGTCCTCACCTTCTACCTGACGCAGGTTGTTACCGGACATGACTGTTTCGGGAGGACCTGTTTCGGATTCAGTAGGATGACACGCCCGGATGTCTTCATTGTGGGGATCACCTGGAGGACACGGTACAGCATACAGTGGAGGTCTGTCCCGCTTGGGCGGAGCACCGCCATGTCCTCATGGAAGCGATCAGCGGCGGTGACCTTTCGCATCCAGCCTTGGTTCAGGCCATGGTGCGGGGCGAGGGGGAATGGAATGCAGTCGCCTCTTTGGAAAGCAGTCATGCTAGCGAAGAAGGAGGCGAATCGCCTGCGGACAGCGAGCAGTGGTAGCTAACCGTCCGGTATACGGTCGTGGTCCGCGCGCGCCTCAATGAGCAGTCATCAGCATTGACGGGGTCCGATAGGGCCATTGCCTTGCAGAGTTGTTGAAATGTTTTAACGAGATACTGCGGTCCCGGAACGCAAGCACACCTGAAGGAGCAGGGTTTTTAGTCAGTAGAAGTCTAACATTCCCTTCCGCTCCATCCACAGCGAGAGACTCCTCTCAACCATTTGATGATTTTCCCACTTATTAATTTTTGAAGCTTAATTAGTAAGAAGTTATATATTTTACTGTTTTATGAAATGATTGTTACCTGTTTGTCTCAACGAAAGTCTTAATAAAATATATCGATATCGGAATTTTATACAAATCCTAGGAAATGTATACATTTCCTACGATATGTGTGTATTCGATAATCTTTGAAACAATATTTTATACATTTCCTAAATAGTTTCGGAATTGTATACAATTCCTAAGTTTTATACATTTCCGGTAACATATATATAAACTCGTGAGTGTTTAATATTTGTTATGAATGGTATCGATTGTGAAGCGGTCAAGGGTCAAGACTTGTCGATACTCATCTTTATGAATCGTTTTAGTATTTCATTAATATAATGTGTATTGAGGAGCTCGTGGCTACGTGGCTAAATACATAATGTCAGCCGCACGGGCCGATCAACAAGTCCGTCCGTGGATGGTTAACCATCGTAAAGTTTTGAAATTCCTTCCAAAGGTTGTCTGGAAGATATCGCTATCAGCGATAAGACCGCCCTTGTAACCATAGAATTGAGTAATATTGTTAAATAGGTATGTTTAAATCTTGGTGTACAATAAAGTATCTATCTATCTATCTTAACATATCGAGTTCCTTCGTGCCTCAAAAAGCACACTAAAGCGCCTACCACACGCACAAACTTCACCACAGTTTTGCCTGCGCAAGCTTCTCGCATCAAAAAACTGTACACGGACGGCATTACCACACGGCACAGTTAAGTACGCGCAGTCCACATTCTAGTCGAAATCGTCGGCGTGGAAACAACAGTGCTTCCCAGTGAAGAACTATTTTTTCTGCTACAATTTTTCAAGTGTTTGCTAGTGAAAAAAAAAGACAATGCAAAAGTCAATGCGTAAACGATCAACGTGGACAAAAAATGGTTGTTGAAGAGAAAAATTCATTCACATATAAATCTACTCAAGGATTTAAGAGATGATCCAAGCGACAACTAGCCTCGACTGTGGCTTGAACACTGAACGCCCAACCACACAACAGGCAAGTACGCGCAGGCCGGGCTTCATGCGCAGGCAAAATTTCAAGCAAGTCGAAAAATGCGCAGGCCGCGCTGTGGGGTTGGCACGTGATTCAGTTTTACCAACCGCACGCACGGTGTTCCGTGTACAAACCGGCTTGCGCAGGCAGAACTGTGGTGAAGCTTGTGCGTGTGGTAGGCCCATAAGCAGATGATCCCGGTTGTCAATGCCGGCAGAAATTTTAACCAATAAAAGACTTGCCAAGGGGTGTCGTGTTACCCAGACACTGGGTTGTGGTGGTCAAATAGGCAGTCACTCTATGTAAAATACTGTTACCTACTCAGCTGCATCTGGTAAAACTATAAGCTACATGGCGGGTATAAATTGGAACACGGCTCTTTTTGTCTAAAACGACTGCGAATCAGAAACATGCGAATAATAACTAAAAAAAAAAAAAAAATACCGGGTAGTTGGTAACTATCATTCCTTCAAGCTGGACAGATGACTTGGTTTTTTTGTCTGTTGATTGCCTCGCAGCAAATATTACGCAGCGTTCACTGGTGTGTGGTGTGCGTCTAAACGCACATGACCGCTCGTTATGGTGACACTTGGGCGAACCCAAGTCTTACGTCCAACAGTGAACGTCTTTCAGCCACAATGATGAACGATTTTAGTTATCTACCAGTCGGCATCGAGTAATTAATATTCACAGACCGATTGCCAAGACTAAAGGCCTAAGTATCGACAGGCATCATTTGATTCGGTGCTGACAGGGGATAGTAGTGTTCAGAATAATTGATGGCATTATAGTAGACATTTAGCCAGCTATGTTCTGCTGGTTCTAACTACTTACTCATTCCTTTCTAGATTAAGATTATAAATCATTGGTTAAGTAACAGTTCTAATTGCGGTTTCTTTTTATTTGGAACTAGCTTTTGCCCGCAGCTTCGCCCGCGTTAATTTACACTTTTTCAATAATTCTCCGTAAGCTTTTTTGCCAGCGTCATGACAAAAATCTTTCATCGCCTTTTTTACCTGGGTAACATTTTTACAAACTTTGAATGTCGCATTTATTAATATCTGATCAAAAGTCTAAAAAATAAGTTTCAAGCTTCTAGCTTTAAAAATGACGTAATTTCTATACAAACTTTCATCCTCTATTTCAACCTCTTACAGCCCTTTTTTCGCATTAAAAAGTAGCCTATGTCCTTTCTCAGGCTCTAGACTATGTCCTTACCAAAATGTATTTAAATCGGTTCAGTAGTTTAGCCGTGATTGCGTAACACACAGACAGACAAAGTTACTTTCACATTTATAATATTAGTAAGGATATTAATAAGGATAATGGGGTCGCCCTGACAGAAACTGACTCTGTTAAGTTTCTTGGAATAAATTTAGATAAAATTGCTCATGGAAAAATCATATAAATGACATGTGCATTAAATTAAATTATTTTATATACCCTTTGAGACGTATTAGCTACGAGGTATCAAGAAATGCCGCATTAACGGTCTTCCATGCTTACGTAACCTCCACTATAAGGCAGGCGCGTGCATAGGATTATGACAGGGCATGCGGCGGAGTAAAAACACACAAAAACTTCTTCTTTTATAGATTTTTAGCATAGCCACAGCCACGCATCGCCACCATGCTACGATGCGTGGCTGTAGCTATGCTAAAAATCTATAAAAGAAGAAGTTTTTGTGTGTTTTACTCCGCCGCATGCCCTGTCATAATCCTATGCACGCCCCTGCTATAAGGTATGGGATTATCCTGTGGGGTCGTTGTGTGGAGATTGACTAAATATTTGTAATGCAAAAAAGTGTCTAAGAGCTATATTTGGGTTGAAGCAAATAGAGTCATGTCGTCCATTCTTTAGGAAATATAAAATACTAACTCTATAATCTATTTATATATTAGAATCCTGTATATTTGTTTTCAAACACAAGAGACTTTTCCAGGAAGCGACTAGCTACTATGCCCCACGATCTATGTATACTAATAAGTTACTTTAACCGAGGACGAATCTCACACTGACTGGCAAAAACAGCTATATAATGTGCATAAAATTGTATAACTAAATACCAAATCGCATAAAAACGCTACCATTTTCTAGATTTAAAAATAATTAGAGGAGGTTTTTAATTGAAAAATGCTTTTATAATGTACATGAATTCTTAGATTATAAATTATAAGTTTTTGTAAACTGCACGGTCATTTTAATTATTATTGTATGGCAAATCGTCCCATTATTGACATAATTGTTTTTAACACTCAGGATTATTATTGACTAACATTTTGAAATTTTTATATAATTTAATACTGTAATTTTAATTGAATTATTTGTTTAATGACTGTGTGGGTAAGATCAAGAATTATCCTTTTATATTATTACTAGCGACCCGCCCCGGCTTCGCACGGGTGCAATGTTTATATTAAATACTAGCTTTTGCCCGCGACTTCGTCCGCGTGGAATAGTTACTTTAGGCTAACGTTAAATTTAACCCCGATTTTGAAGCATTCTTCATTGGTGCTCCGCTCCTATTGGCCTTAGCGTAATGATATATAGCCTATAGCCTTTCTCTATAAATTTACTATTTAATTAAAAATATTTTTTCAATTCGAACCAATAGTTCCTGAGATTATCGCGGTCAAACAAACAAACAAACAAACTCTTCAGCCTTATATTATTAGCATAGATAGCTGTTGGCCGCGACTTCGTCCACGTTTCCGTCGTTTTTCGTAAAAAAAAAGTAGCCTATGTCCTTCCTCACGGTTCAGTGATTTTGATGTAACACACAGATTAACTTTCGTAATTTAGTAGGGAAATATAATATGTCAATCTATAATGCTGTTGAAAAATATCGCAATACCGAACCGCACAATATTATTGTTAATAGCTGTGCCCGCGACTGCGTCAGCGTGTAACTCCTTGTGTGTTATTAAGTTAATGTATTGGTAATATTGTTTAGATCACGTTCACATGAGGCTTAAGTACCTATAGAACGACAATACTTCAGCGCAAAGCTTCCGGGTAAACTATGTTGAAAGTTGACCCGTCCGGCACGTGAACATAAAGATTTCTAGAACTGCTAACCCGGGAAAGAGCGACGTACAACTGACCATGCTAGAAACAACTGACACCGAGATCTACTCCAGCAACACGAAAAGTCTGCCCTTGAGCCTTATTAATTGTCATTGCATAACACACCGGTACTGGGAATCACGTTCTTTTAAATTGGAATGGAAAATTATTTGGTATTATGGGAATTCTGGGAATAAAGACGGTTTCTCCTGCACCGCAACCTGTTAAAATTTGAGCCTCGATTATATTTTGTTGCAACTGGGTTACTTTTGGCCGAGTTCCATTGCAAAGTTGTGGTGGTTTTAAATTTCGGAGCAGAATAATAATCAGAAAGCTTCGAACTGCTAAGCTATCGGGAGTTACACGTGTTATTGTGAGTCAACCATAAAAGATAGATATATGCTGTCGTGGGATATTTTTTATATAATTTTAAGGAGAACATTTCCGTCATAAATGATTTCTGTGTAGCTTTAATCATTAAGGTTGCACACGCGACGGAAGCTTAAAAAATGGAGTAACTTCTCCCGTTTTCCCGACATTTCCCTTCACTGCTCTGCTCCTATTGATTGTAGCGTGATGAAAAGTATACTATAACCTGCTCAGGAGTATGAATATTAATTGTACCAAGTTTCGTTAAAATCCGTCGAGTAGTTTTTATTTCTATAACGGTTATACAGACAGACAGACAGACAGACAGACAGACAGACAAAAATTTTACTAATTGCATTTTTGGTATCAGTATCGATCCCTAATCACCCCCTGATAGTTATTTTGTAAATATATTTCATGTACAGAATTGACCTCTCTACAGATTTATTATAAGTATAGATTATTTTGATGGGTTACGATTTTCTAAGTATATTCTGAGAGATGTAAATACTATATTTTAGGCAGAGAATTATTGTAATAGGAGTTCGAATTGTATTAGGCTTATTTGCATACCACTGTTGTTATTTTTCTGATTTATTTTGCTTCTAGAAAGAATCGATTCTGAGAAATCGTCATGCGTCTTAGCATTTTCTATATATAAGTACTAAATAATGATATATTTTGTACTTAAAAAAAGGTAGGTTATATCTAAGTTTTTGGTAATTTGGTGTCGAAATACAGAGGTAGATAATTAAGTAGATATAGACTTGAACTTACAGATAATCTTAAATGTTGGTAGTCAGCGCTAAAAAACGTGGATAACATGAAACCCTGATTATTAAAGTTTTTTTTGAATAAATGGTATCATTTTGCGTTTGTCTTTACAATGTCATCTGACGGTGAGCGATGATATGGTCCACGTAGGTGCAAGTTTGTCTAAAAGTAACCCTTAGTCAACCCTTAATTAGGTACTTTAAGTCAAAAGTGATTTAAAATACCATACATTCTTTATTTCAGAATAAAAACACTTAACATCAATAGTCTTAGAAGTAAAACGCTAGCTAATTATCACTTTGCCTAAAACATGTTGGCACGTGCCTTCATGCCCAATGCTAAGCAAAAGGGCCGTCAACCTTGTCAGTTAATGTTCATAAGATGCTGTTGGGGCTTCAGCGCAACTTACCCATACTTAACGCGGATCTTTTCCTCATAATGGCAAGAAATTAGTCAACATTAATGAATTTGTGATTTGTAGTAAATAACATGAAGTTAGTCAAACTTTATAACACAAACAGAGACTAAATACTTCTAAAGAACGTGCATACACAGATTACTTACACACCACACACAATATTATGCTCTACTCTCAGACAACACTCATAAATACATATACATAACGTGTACTTTTATGTTTTTATTTTTAGCTTTTTTATAGTAAATTTTTCATTGTTATTTTTTTTTACTTTTTACTACAGAAAGCATCATACGGGTCCAGAAAATATTTTAATACTAACTAGCTTTCGCCTGCAGCTTCGTCCTCGTTTTTATAATATGTACGGATATGGATACAATTCGACCAAATAGTTACAGACTAATGTCAACCCTAATTACATCATATCCATGAAAAACTATACGAGCTTGGCAATTGAAAATTTATTAGTACAAAAAATTAAGCTGTGAATTTAATACGCCGCATTAAAACCCCAAAGTGAATTCCAGCCAATGAGCATTGATTTTGCTATAGATGTTATCATTGTAATTTATTACACTGTTAATGAGATCGTTTGGTCTAATCTCGATATTGGATGGAATTACTGATGCAGGTATCTGGTTGGATACATGGATGCATTAAGAGCTATTTTCTGTAAAGAATTACGTTCAAGTGAATAATAATAATAATAACAACAACCTACATCCTAAATCTGCTGTTGAAAGACTGACCATTAAACGTCAATACGGAGGGAGAGGCATAATTGACATCCATCAACTATGGCAAAAATAAATATCCCGACTAAACTTATTCTTCCACACTAAATCAAACACTAGTCACATCCATGAAGCCATAGTCGTAAACGATCTTAATTACACCCCACTTAACCATAAAGACAAAATCGAGACAACGAATACTATCAATGATGACCCACAGAAACGAAAATTAGAAGACTGGAAACCTTATTGCCGGAAACTGAGGGATTTATTATTGCGATACAGGAGCAGATTATAAGCACCATAAATTATAGAAAGTTCATTATTAAAGACCCCACGGTAACGAATGATAAATGCGGCAAATGCCATAGTCAGCCAAAGACCATTCAACATATTACTGGAACATGCATCACACTTACACAAACAGATTATACACATAGACATAACGAAGTACCGAACGCCGTACATCAAAATCTAGCACTCATAAGCTCTTACAAGACACAAACACTCCTTACTACAAATATGTACCACAAACAGTTTTAGAAAATACAACCCACAAACTCTACTATGACCGCGTCATACTGACTGACAAAACCATTCACTATGATAGACCAGATATTACTCTCCAAGACAAAGTTAGTAAAGTCACTTACCTTATTGATATCGCAGTCCCTAATACACATAATTTACAAAACACAATCAGTGAAAAAAGAAGTAAATATGCTGAACTGAAAGACGAAGTAGCCAGAATTTGGAGACAGGAAAAAGGGTATGTTGTGCCCATTGTTATCTTCACCACGGGGGTAATACCTAATTACCTTCACCATAGCCTAAAACTACTAGATTTAAAAGACTCAGTTTATATTACCCTCCAAAAAACCGCAATTTTAAACACCTGCAGAATAATAGTAAGGAAGTTCATGCAAATCGACGAAAATGAAATCTACTCACATAACACACTTACGCTACATTGACTTGGCTTGACCCGTTAATGTAGCTTAAAACTAGCCTAGAGCTAAGAAAACATCATGTTTGTCCTAAATAATAATAATAATTTATTTCAAAAGAAGACATTTGTAATACATTAATGGGTACTAAATCTAAAATGTGAACTAGTAGTACTTATATACTATAATATTTCAGCTACAGTTCCAGTTTCAGCTTCAGTTTTGGTTTCAGCATCAGTTTCAGTTAAAACTTCAGTTTGGTTTTAGCGTCAGTTTCAGCTACAGTTCCAGTTTCAGCTTCAGTTTCAGTTTCAGCATAAGCTTCAGTTTTGGTTTCAGCATCAGCTTCAGTTTTGGTTTCAGCATCAGTTTCAGTTTCAGCTTCAGTTTGATTTCAGCGTCAGTCTCAGCTACAGTTCCAGTTTCAGCTTCAGTTTTGGTTTCAGTTTCAGATTCAGTTTCTGCCTCAGCTTCAGTTTTGGTTTCAGTTTCAGATTCAGCTACAGTTTCATCTTCAGTTTCAGCTTCAGTTTCAGCTTCAGTTTCAGTTTCAGATTCAGTTCTAAAACTATCTCCATAGCAAATTTCATCCAAATCGGTTTAGCGGTCAAGTGAGTTATGTGGGTGGGTAGGGCGGGGACATTATTGAATCCCTATACGAAATTCTAACACCCCTTTTACATCCTTTAGGAATGATTTCCGGGACGAAACCTATGCTATGACTTTCCCAGGGTCCTAAACTATTCCCATGCCAAATTTCATCTAAATCGGTTCAGCGGTTTAGGCGTGAAAATGGAACAGACAGACAGACAATTACTTTCATATTATTATAATATTAGCTTGGAAGTATTGATGGATTTGGAAGTATGGATAGTATGGATATGGATATAGAAGTATGGAGTTATATAATTAGTATTAAAGTATGGATAGCTTTTGTCCGCGACTTCGTTCGAGTGGGAGGTTTTCCCCGCGTAAATCCCAAACCCGTGGGAATTCCGGGATAAAATGTAGCTTATGTGTTTTTACAGGATGTCAACTGTCTCCTTACCAAATTTTATTGAGATCCGTTCAGTAGTTTTTGCGTGAAAGAGCAACAAAGATACAATTCGAAAACTATCCTGCGGGAACCTTACATCGGGATAAAAACTATCCTATGTCCTTCCCAGGATCCTCAACTATTCCCATGCCAAATTTCATGTAAATCGGTTCAGCGGTTAAGGCGTGATAAGGTAACAGACAGACAGACGGACAGACAGACAGACAGACAGACAGAGTTACTTTCGCATTTATAATATTAGTATGGAAGTATGGATTAGTATGGAAGTATGGATATGGATGAATAAGTTTTTATTGTGTAACTTTAAAATAGCATAAATAGCATCAGTTCAACGGATAATAAGATGAGAGCTAACTTCATATACCTACATTGTAGGTATATCTCTACACTTCAACCAGTTCTTTAGGGTGACTCAATTTCAATAATCGCCCGGTAGCTCACTTCACCTAAAACAGGGCTAGTATTCTATTCTGGGCATGCGGACAGCGAGTAAAGGGCAACTCGCTGTCCGACCATGGACCATGCCCGGGTCGACGGCGCGTTGTGTTCCACGCGCGCCTCAAAGAGCGTCAGCAATATGACGAGGCCCCCCTGTAGAGGGCCGAAGCCTGCCGGGGTCGTGGGACTTATCCCATTACCGTGACCCCGGAACGTAAAGGGCTATTGAAGGAACACCGTGGATTTTAGTCAGTACAAGTTTGACAGTCCCTCCGGACCTGCCCGGGGTGAGAGGACTTATTTGATGATTTTACCACATAAAAAAAAAAGTATTCTATTCTACAGAAAAGGACACCTTACGAAGATATTGTCCCCTTCTGAAACGCGATACAATGTCTCGGGTAAATTAAATTAACACACGTACCTAGTATCAAGATTACCTAAGAGCGAGGTGTAACTTGCTTCGCTATACGTGACTGCATGACTTGAGATTTTGTTTGCGACAAACTTCGTAGGGAGAAATAAACCATGTTTGTAGGCATGTAATTTCTCTGAAGTACTAACTAGCATCGTAGTGTCTAATGAATGTTATTTGCTAAGGTAAATTTATTTATAGGGAGCGACATATACACACGCTAAGTAAGAGTGGATTTAACAATATCCTTACTTCAAAACTCAAGCAGAATGTCCTTTGAATTCATTTTTTTCTCTAGTTTCAGAATCTTGTAGTTTAAGAACTTTATTTTTCCTCATAAAGAATAACAATAATTCAGTTACTGCGAAAACATGTTTCTTATATTTGAAGTGTAGGTACCACCCGGAAAAAAGGTATACACAGATAACTTATTGTTAAAACTACTTTGACACAAATGACGTCTTTGTCGTTCTTATGTCATCTGTTCCTATAAATACCAAGTGTCAAATCAACGAATTTAGATCAAATTTCCTATTATTAGTCGAACTGTGGCCAAAATGGTCGGCCTCATTGATTTCAGGACGACTCAATTAATAATGGCGGGAGTTTGAATGCCCCAACAAATTGGCGTAAATTACTACCATTCAGTGAATGTCGCTTATGACCTATTCTACAGTGATAGGTGACGTATAGATTACTGGCGTATTTGGGATGTGGTTTTTAGAAAGTGATTTATATTGGTTGAATGGAAATTTTAACTGCATTGTTTTAGTTTATAAATAATAGAATACGTATAATCAGGCTGTAACATTCCAACGCTGGGATGAAGGCCTTTTATATGGGAGAGAGCGGATTGTAATCCATATCCATCCTGCGAGCCTATTCAGGATTGGTAGATGTCTTAAGTTTTGTTCTAAAATATACCCGTTTCATTACTGAAATAATAATAATAAATCTTTTATTTTTAGGCATGTGTAGCTCACATAGATAACCCTACAATCTCACATATCTAGGTAGATATTTTAATAATAGAAATTGAGTCAGTAAATACAAAAAAAAAATAAGAAAAAAGTAATGCTGAGTTGTGCTGTTACCCTTTCGGTTTAGACAAGTTCAGCGAAATTTTTAGTGTTATTTTTTTATGTTTGTAATTTTCTATTGTATGTTGTTGTGTGTATTTATCTCCGAATAAATGTTTTTTAATTTCATTTTAAAACCTATGTTTGTAACATTCCAAAAAGTATTTTTTGTAATGTTACTGTGCACTCGTGTGGCACTTGTAGGCGAAAGCGACGGAATACCACGCCCAGGGGCCATACCATGAAGTGTTAAAGCGAGAGTCGTTCGAGCGAGAAAGAGAGATGGAGCTATATAGCGTGCATAGCTTCATCCCTCTTTCTCGCTCGAACGACTCTCGCTTTAACACGTCATGGTATGGCCCCTGTGGTCAGAAGTCGTCTGCCATGACGAGTTCTAGGAGACAATTTGGAGCTCACACCATAAACGCCTTGAAGTCGTCGTTGTGGTGTGACTCCAACAGCTGCATTTCTGCGACTCCAAAGCAGCACTCTCAATGAAAATGAGAATGCAATGCAATGAGAACAGTAGTAAGAAAGTACACAAAGTAATACCTGTTAACCTTTTCGCCGACAACGTACACAAAACGCAATGCCTCGCCGAGCGCCAAGCTATAAATGTATAACTAAATATACAGTAAACAGTAGTGATGGGGATATCGTCATATCGATGAATAAGATTTGTACGCGTAAAGTTAAGATTTAAAGTTGATTTTACGAATATAAATAAAAACTGATTAAATATTTCCAGATTTGTTTTATTTCACAGTATCATTAATAAGAAAAAACAGTATAAATTATGAGTATTAAAGAAACTAATACATAACTCAATTAGAACTATAAGGAATGGGGTACATCTCTATTTGTTTCATGATCTCATTCTTTAACTTCATATCAAGTTATTGGCACTGAGGGCACGTTGAATTCGATTCTGATCAGGGATGGGATCTATGGTCTTTCTTTCTTCTATTTTTGTTTATTCCTGTGTTTTTTTAAATAACTTCAGTCAACGTTTTTTACCGTAGGTATCTAAGTGGCAGAATTTTTAATTGTTTTTAAAGTGTTTTTTGAAATGGAAAGTAAGTATATATTTAAATTCTATCACGCTTGTAGCCGTGTACTTATCAAAGCATTGTTTTTTAAGTGTTGTTTCTCCACAAAATACTCCGAGTCCTTTTCCACACCTTGCAAAATTTTAAGAAGTTCGTCCGAATCAAGTTCTTCACTCGTTTTTCTATTTGTTATCTAGTGAAAGAAAGAAAGATGCGTGCGTGCCAATCCGATTTTGTGCTGCACTATGCCAAAGTGACCTTGACAGCCGCACGCCTATGAAGTCACTGACCAACTTCTATAGTAGTTCGTGGCACTCGGTGGCGCACAGGGGCGTAGACGACCAGTTGTTTTGTAGAGATGGGAAAATAACTATCGACAAGAATTGGTAACAACTTTATAATTACGTATCGGCATCTACCTGAAGGTCAAAATTCATCTAGCTACTATCCTTTGTAATGAAGTAGATAACTAAGTTCATATTTTATTGACCTCAAATTGTTTTCGATATTCGTAACTTTGTGTATTTATAAATATTTCAATGGTGAAATCAACGTTTCACGGCACATCACTGGCCAACTTGATATAAAGTGATTGGCGTTCTGAGGAAAGTAACAAAATTCGGAGTTTCTGTTTTTGCCGATTTTAGGGCAAACTAGGGCTTATTTTGTGTAGAAAAATAAAAAACAGGTTAGTAGACAGTGCTATCTTAAATAATAAAATGAAACAAATCTTTTAATCATAGTAAATTTATTTTAATAAGATAGTTAAAATGAACAACTTCTATAGAAGTTGTGGCGCTGGTGGCACGAAAATCCCGAACTTCTATAGAAGTGCTTGGCGGTGAAAAGGTTAATGTGAGGCCGTAGGTAGGTACAGTTGAAGTGAATGCGCAATAAAATCGTACTAAGAATCGCATTTATAAATTAAGTGGCCTAGTACAATGTCACGTTTCTACGAACTTAATTCAAAGAAAAAGTCACCTGGCACCCCAGGCGATATTACCAAAACGTTTAGTCTGCCAAAAAATTGTACATCAAAAGAAATCCTTCCACTCAATTCCCAAGATCTGAACGGAATTCGGTATTATTGATACGAGAATTTGCAAATATACGAAAAATATTCTCTTGGGGACGGGATCGCTCGTAATGTACGAATACGGTCGAGGTACTTTTACGACGTGCCAGCGGTTTGCGAGATACGGAATAAGGATATTATGTCTATTCAATCCGCACACCGAATAGTGTTTTCTTATAAACAGCTCACGGAGTACATTTGATTTCATAAAAATATTTGCTCAAACCTTAGCGAGAATGTTTTCAATATTAACTCAAATAAATATGTAGGTAGCATCTACCACGTTCTTTTGTACTATTTTAGAACATCGAACGGATTAGGAAACTATTTTTAATTGAAAACAAAAAGAGAGTTTATAACTGTCTCTTTGCTGCTTAACATACAAGTGATCGTTTAAAAACAAAATGTCTACCATTAAAACACGAACAAGAAAATTTAGATAAGCTATTTCGACGTGCATTAAACAGCTACTCGCATCTATTTCACGTAATTGGCTCTCTTAACATTTGCAAAATACGGTACTTTACATTTTCGTTTAAATACGGCGCAAGTAGGTACCTACCTATAGGTACGTAATGTAGTTTTAAATTAGCTAAGTTTAATTCACAAAACAAAGTGCATAGTTTAAATCTAACTTAAGATGGCTTGTGAGACATATTCAGCTTCGGAATTAAGTTTTTCAGATGTACGTAAGTTTACCAGAAGCGGTGGTCACACGATCACAGATTTGCCTTCGTAAGTGCCACCAAATAAAATCGAAGCACCGTTTTTTACTAACCGAGGTTAAGAACCAACTAATATCAATTTAGCAGACGGTTTATCAGTACCTAAGCTAAGGCGTGGAAAAGCTAAGGCCTGAGTCTGTATTTCCTGATAGCCACAACATAGGAGATTTATGTCAAGAGTGAGGTTACTTCTAGGCAAGCGTGCGTCATCTTCGACGACATCATCACTTACCATCATACGAGATGGCGGTAAAACGCGAGCCTATCTACCTGTGCTATCTACAATAAAAAAATGCATAATTTAGTGTATTATCCAAACGCTATAAACAAAGTAGTGTTGCACGTAGCACACGCTCAAAATGGCAGGCAGTCAGACAAACCGCGTACAAACGACGCGTAATGCGGTGTATTACGACACACTCATTCTGATATATTGCGTGAGTACCTGACAAGATTAATTTATTCAACCGCGACGAATTTTGGTTGGAAACTCTTTATTTGTTTAACGCCGTTCACTTTATTCGCATTAAAGGGCGCGTTCCCACTATGTCGTGACGATTAATTTGGCGCTGGACGATCGTCGTCTTTAGCTGTACCCATCTCCTGAATCTATCGTCACTGCAAAAAGAAGTTGTGGACAATAGTTGTGTCGTCCTATACGTGACCACCTCCATTTATATAGGTACACAAGCCACGACGCTTTTAACGACACGATAATCTGTCGCCACGATATAGTTGGAACCCGCTCAAAGATGGTTGAAAATCTTTTGCAAGAAAAAAAATCTTGGAAATTTATATTTTTGTGTTAACAAACACAATATTTATAAGAAGCAGATAATAAAAACAAAGTTAATTTCAACAACTGAGGCATAACCATTTTCAATAAGTACTTTTAAGTAGCTGATAATAATAGGTGACTTCATTGTTTGTGTCACGTCTACCGCCAAACAATGTTAAAAGTAATCTGTGGAAAATGTCGCAGTTATTACATTTAATCATTTATGTGTTAAAATGTACCGTGTTAAGTACAGTGTTACATACTCAATACTCAATACTCAATACTTTTATTGCATTCCATATGTAGGTATTCTTAGATGGTAAACTTATAATTAGATCATATGGACCCTGACGGGCACAGCAAGAATAAGTGATTTAGGAGAGGAAGCATTTGTTAATTATATAATATTAATTTAACTTACTTACTAACTTAACTTAAACATTACATTACATATCTATCACTTAAAAATTCGTTTACTGAGTAATAACACTTCTGCAGTAAAAATTGTTTTAGTTTTTTTAAAAATAGGTTAATTTTCTCTTCGTTTTTTACAGGTTCGGGAAGTTTATTATATAATTTAATGGACATTACATAAGGACTTTTAGAGTGCATTACTAATCGAGAACTTGGTATGTTTAGCCTAGATCGGTGTCTGAGTGGATAGCGTGACTGAATGTCTTCTCGTTTTGAATAAAACTCTTGATGTTTTCGTACAAATTTGCATGTTTCAAAAATGTATATGCACGGAAGGGTTAAAATATTATGTTTTTGAAAGAAAGGTTTGCAACTGTCTGTTTGTTCAATGTTTACGAGGATTCTAACTAATTTCTTTTGCAGAGTAAAGAGTGTGTGTGCATCTGTGCTGTTACCCCAAAGGGTGACACCATAGCTAAGCCATGCATAGGCATAGGCATAATAGGTGGTGAGTGCTGTATGTAAATTGGTGGTCTTTTTTATTTCACGGAGGGCGTATGAAAATTTAGATAATTTTGAATGAGTTTTTTGAATGTGTGACTTCCAGTTTATATTTGTGTCTATAACTAGTCCGAGTGATGTAATTTCATTGACGATTTCTAATTTTGTGTTGTTGAAATTAAAGTCTAAAGCTAAAGGTGTTTTTTGGTGAGGGTGGAAGGTTATTAATTTTGTTTTAGAGTAGTTTATCTCAAGGTTATGTTCGTTGTAATATCGCTTGTTTTCCCTAATAAAGTAAAATAAAATAAAATAAAGACCCTCATGGTAGCGGTATTACGTAAGCGGACCCGTGACCCAGATAGCTTAGGATTGTCTAGACCCAACAAAGGCTCTCAGGAATTACTTAGAACTGTTTATATGGTACTAGTTTCTGACCGCGACTTCGTTCGCATGAAAGAGTTTCCCGCGTAAATCCCGATCCCGTGAGAATTTCGGGTCTTCTTTTAAGTGAGTCGATGTTAAAATTTATTTTATGAACTCTGCTCGTTGATGCAGACTTACCTAAAAACATCATTCGTGGTGAAAAAGCCTTACCAAATATCATTCATATTCGTTCAGTCGTTTTTGCGTGAAAGAGTATCAGACATTTATCCTAAATGCGAAAGTTTGTGAGGATCCTCAAAAACTTTCGCATTTATAATATTACTAGCTTTAGCACGCGACTTAGTTCAAGTGGGAGGTTTTCCCGAGAAAACTCCGATCCCGTGGGAATTTCGGGATTAAAAAAGCCATGTGTCAATTCAGGATTTCAGATATCTACGTAGCAATTTCATTTCGTTTAGTATTTTTTGCGTGAAAGAGTAACAGACATCCAAACATCCATCCTCACAAACTTACGCGTTTATAATATTATTAAGAAAGATAGCAAGTAAAAAGTAAGATGTCATTGTTTTTCCTAGCCGAATTAAAATATTTTTCAGTGCCTCCGCAGCCCCTGACACAAGTGTGCGAGGGAACTCTCAAACGAGGGCACTCCGCCCCTTAGGATACTCACTGACAGAACAAGTATGAGTCTGACAGAAGCCTCCACCCGCTTTAGGATCTAGTTGACTTCAAAACAGATTGACCTCTGAGTTTGTTTCGGTGTTTCTACTCAGGGTAGTTAGTTAGGAAACACGGCTACATCTAGTTTAAATTTATGAAAAAATTACACGTAAAAGTGTTATTTAATAGCTAATTTGCAAAATAATGATCATTTAGCATTTAGAAAATATCCATATGGATTTTCACCTCGAGAAAAAATTCTTTTTCAAAAAGAGAACATATTTGCATTGAAACATTGATGATAACGCTACGCTATAATGATAGTCTTAATACCGCGTAAATGACAAAGCATTTCGTAAAACGAGATTGTGCTAGTAATATAATCTGCAGGATGTAACTATTTATTAAAAAGATTTAACTTGATTGAAGAATAACTTATTATAGTAGCATTTGCTTAGTACTTATGAGCATGTTAGTATCCGTGCATCGTATTGCAACTGTTATCAATTATTTAATTAACGCTTCCTTATTTTTTTAATATACAAAATCAAAAGTTCAAAAACAAGAAAAAAGTTCAAGGTACAGAGTAAGTAGCTCGCATGCAAAAAAGAAATATCACTTGAAATTACCCAGGTTCTGCACGCAGTAAGCATTGGTGTCCGTAAATACCATATTGTTCACCGAGCGACACAATAATTAGGTTTACTATCTATAATATAATTTTGCCAGCCTCTTTATTAATTTTTTGGTATAATTAAATAAAGTAGCTGGCTGGTAAATCTAAATGCTATTTTGAAACTTATTGTACTTTTTTATTTACTCTTTATTGACAGCTGACAACAGACTATAACTTTGCCTCCGGCCTCGCGCCCCATTTTTTATCTATGTCAACTACAAAATAGTTGCCATAGACAACCAATGGAAAAATAGTTTAGTTCCTAAACATAATTTATATTAAAATTATTATGCAGTTATAGTTATACATATATTTATACTCACATTTTGTGATGTTTTTAATATAATTTAAATTGAATTTAGTAGGTATAATTTGTATATTATTGAATGGAGTTATTATATTTAATAGAATTTTAATTTATTTCTATTATATATTATATTATATATATATTTATATATATCTATATATATATATTTATATTATATATGGGCCTGCGTGCCTGCAATAAATGATTTTCATTTTATTAATTTAAATTCAAGTAATTTTTACATTTATCTTACTATTATTTTGTTTTAGTTAGTTTATTTGCCATTATGCGTCACAGACAGCCCTTATATAATATTCCGCGCTATTTCTTTTTTAAAATATTGATAGGATTATTTTTAGCATTTAATGACAACTCTATATTGATGTTCTTGGTGTAAGTTCCACATAAATATTTTTGCGTACTTTCAATGGCTTATAAAGTTTCTAAAAGAGTTTTAGCGTTCATTCGCCTTCAACGACTTAGCTGTGGGACCGATAATCTGCTGTGCGAGGTCTCCTTAATCACACAGTATGCAGTTCCTCGGGCCACAAGAACAATATATTGTCCCGGTTGACACATTGGTAAGTGCATGGTTTTAAATGTGTGGAAACGTTTTGGAGAACGAAATTTAGTGATCTAGTTTATGTTCGTCGGCTAAAGGTTTGTATGAGCTCGCTAAAGCATCACATGATAACATTCATGTTGGAATTATTTACAAAACTGGATAAAGACTTTAGCACGTTTGTTAACTTATCGTAGCTTCCAGTCTTGCTGATTGGATAATATTTTCACCATAGCTTGAGCGTATCTTAGGGGAGAAAAGAACAAGCCAAAACTCTATTCATATCATTTATCTTTACAGACAGCTTTGGAATAACATCTAGTAAATGGCTTGCCAATCGCAAAGTTCTTAACAAAGCTATACAAGTTTGATTTGAATAAACATGTGAAGTCAAATCTTAACAATTTGAAATGTTATTAATAATCCAGTGTATGCGGCCCGTTCACCCTATATTACCTTAGTATTCTCACGAGAAAAGATGCCGTGACCCTCTTTCATCTAATATTCATATGAACAAAGTACCTGGAGAATACATGGTAATAATTCATTGTAACGAATTTTTCACTTTCACACTATTATACGATCAAAAGAAAATTAGGAAGAGACATATAAAATTGTTATTAAATGTGAATGAGAGTTGTGCCATTGCTGTGTGTCGCTAGAATCATTGAATACTTTGTAGAGCTGTGTCCACTTTAAGGGGAGCTTGTGGCTAAATTGTGAGCCGCAGAAAACGCTGTCCGAGGCCAGTCTATGAATGTGTTTACGTCTTACCATATCTAAATATCTCCATGCATATGAAAGCACTTTAGGCCGTAGGTTGAAGCTGTCCCGGTGTGTTGCTAATATTGAGGCAACACTCACACACGGACACGCATTGGCGGTATCGAGCTCGCATAGTTCATAACAATGTAATTTATGTAATCCATAGCGCGCTACTGGAGTTTGAGCGTATACTATAGGTACTACATTTTGGATAGCCGTTAAGTGTCAGACACCAGTCTTGTTACTCCTCGTTTAATTCGTACTGGTACCGAATACCGGTTAGACTGGAAGGCTACCTTATCATAGTTGAAACTTATTTCTATAAAACAAATTCATATTACAAGCGTACGGTGTCTGATAATTGTTTCATAGTTTTCTATTGCTTCATTTGCTTTGCTTTTTTGCCGTTATATTGTGTGAGTGTCAAATAAATATGTTTTGTTATATTACTGGTTGTGCCCCACGACTATGTTCACGGGTTCGTTATTACTTACACAGATTTTCTCGCGAAAATCTCGAACCCGTGGGAATTCCGAGATAAATCTCATATAATGCCCTCGTATATCTTGCATTACCATTAAAATCGTAATGCAAGATATAGGAGGGACAAACAAAAAGATAGGTAATGCTCGTGCGGAAATAAAAAAAAATCCAGTCAAGATTTAAGAAAGTTTGTTTGTGTTTTTGGTATCATGTAAGTTTATACACACTTCAGAAAGCAGTATTGTGGGATCACGGATAGACACTTAATTTTTTTATATCTATGTACGTACTATGTAATTATATAAGGGGTTTTAAAGTAAGGTCATAAATATCATAGTTCTGTGTTAGAAAGTCTATTTCTTTTTCACTATGCAAACCAATAAGTAATAAAATTAGCATTTCTAACAATAAAATAAAAACTGTGTGGAAGGTGATAAACAAAGAAACTGGAAACACAAACCAACAGGGTCAGAATGAATTGACTTTGAACATCGATGATCAGGTCATTTCAGATGAGTCAAAAGTGGCTGAGAAGTTGGAAAATTACTTTACCAATATTCCAATAGAGGTTACTAAATCTCTGCATTTTTCGCCATCATTAGCAGAATATTTTTTAAAGGAAAACTTCAATAAGGATATACCAACATTTTAATTTAGGCCCATTTCTATTGACGTAATAAAAAAAAAAAAACATTCCAAAGTCTTAACATAAAAAATACTGAAGACTTATGGGGTATATCTGTTAGGGTTCTTGGTAATATTATTGACTCGATTGCTCCTATCCTAACAGGCATATTTAATGAATGCATAGACAGTGGTACTTTTCCCGATTTAATGAAAAATAGTAAAGTAGTACCAATTTTTAAGTCAGGTTGTAAGAGTGAGTCCTCTAACTATGTACCGGTATCTGTGCTTTCAGCATTAAGCAAAATCTACGAAAAAATCATGCTGGACCAGATGCTGTCACGTTTTAACTCAAATGGGATTCTGCATAGTCGGCAGTTTAGTTTCACTAAAGGTAGGTAGACAACAGACGCAGGAGTAGCGCTCATCCGTCACATTCTGGAATCTCGGGAGAAATCTCAGGATGCAATTGGCATATTTTGTGATCTTTCCAAAGCTTTTGATTGCGTTGACCACAAAACACTGATCTATAAATTACACCATTACGGAATTCGTGGACAAGCCACTGACCTTATTTTTTCCTATTTATCAAACAGGCAATAAAAAGTTATTGTTAATGGAGCGACATCTGCAGGATCCCTATTCAAGATAGGCATTCCGCAAGGTTCAATTCTTGGCCCTTTCCTTTTTTTAGTGTGCATCAGTGACCTACCATACGTAATGACCAACTTATCTGATATGATTCTATTCGCTGATGAAACTTCTCTCATTTTTAAATAGTTAGAAAATATGTGGATGTCTTACATGCAAATGAAGGTCTGGCACTTCTTCCGAAATGGTTTGCTGCTAAAAATCTCGTACTTAATGCGAAAAAAATGAAACGTCTCAAGTTTTCATTGCCTAATGTACCACAAGCTAGAGTCAATTTAATCCTTGATGGCAAAAAACTCGATGTTATTATAGATACTGTATTTTTGGGTATAACTATTTTCTATTTTTATATACTTTTTATTTAGATTCAAAGTTACAGTGGGATTATCATATTAGGACTATTTCTAGTATATTAAGCTCAGCTGCATATGCAGTAAGAAATGCAATTAACTGATGTAGCGACAGCTCGGTTAGTTTATTATGCTTATATCCACAGTATCATGTCTTATGGTATATTACTGTAGGGATCCGCAGCTGATGTAGATTCAATTTTTCCGGGCAATATATAAAATGAGTTCTCGCGAGTCCCTCCGAAATGTTTTTAAAGAGGTCGATGTACTGACTCCGCCTTCACTTTACATATTAGAAAGCATATTATATGTACGCAAAAACTTAGCATTTTATAAAATTAGAAGCGATATTCACACAATAAATACACGCAACAAACATAAAATTGTTATACCTAAATGGAGATTAGCCAAGACCTTGCAAACAAGTCATTCCTCATAAATAGCATATGCTTTTATAACAAGTTGCCAAAGTCTGTTACACAACATATCAAAGGAAAATTTAAAACCCACGTCAAACGTGTCCTTATAAAAAAATCCCTAAAAAAGCGTATTATAAGATTCGGGACTATGTTAAAGACATGACTGCCTGGCGATGATTCCTTCCTTCTGCACATGTGGCTTCCATGGCTTATTATAATTGCTTTATCGACTAGTGTATTAACAACTCCACATTTATGAGTGTGCCTTTTTATTTTTCCCTAGGTACGATAATCCATCCGATTTGTCAGAGTTTCGTTTTGTTTAATTCTTATTATTAATTTATCCTTCATTATTGAAGTCTAATGTTGTCACTTCTCAAGTATATTTTAATCTAATATAAAGCTTTTTTGTGAATGGGAGAACACTGTAAACTCTTAGATTTGTTTTTCAATTTTTTATTTCTAATAGGGTAGTTTCTTAAAATATTTTATTTAGTCCATCACGTAGTTTAACAAAAAACATTGGACACCTATTTTTTATTTTTTCACGTAATTGAAAAATGAAGATGATACAGTAAGTTGAAATTTCGTGTGACGTCACACTCTGGTATAATTCTTAGCACTGTGTGACGTCAGCAGCCCCCCACTCCTGTACTTAGAAGCTTTCTATCCTTGTGAATTTTTCTTGACTTGAAAAGGCAAAAAATACGTGACGAATATTTTTTGAAAATCTAGCTAATGGGCCAAATAAAATAATTATTAATTAATTATTTTGTAACACAGGAAACTACCCTATTCCATTGTGCTGTGTTAATTGGTCTATACTGTCCTCTCATAACTAATTAACCTGTATTATGGATACATTGCAAAAATGATATTTTTATTTGAAAAGAGTAACTGTGGAGTTTCTTGCCGGTTCTTCTCCATAGAGAATGACCAATTTCGAAACGTGCCCTAACTACTGACGTTTTGTAAGTGCCAATGTACGACCTCAGACCAAATAAATAAGAAGACGGAACTCTGCGAACATGAAAGTGAGGCCGGTTTTCTAAACATGTGGTGCGTGGGCCGGTGTTGCCATGATATTTCAAATTACCCCAAAATAACGTTACTAATTAATAACGTTATCTTAACGTTATTAGTTAGTAAATTAAAAACGTTATAACATGATGTAAGAAATGTACTGAACCAGCAGTCTCGACGTAGATAACGACGCTGTCGCAAACTTTCGATCATTCGCGATCGATCTTGCGAAAATTCGGTTGCAAGAACGATGCTCGCGAGAAACACATCCTGGATGCAACCGATTTTATCGTTAGTAATTAGCGATTAAAAGTTTGCGTCATCGTCGATATCTATGTCGAGACTGCCGGCGCCCTGGTGATCTCGTGAATCTAAAAAAATAATGTAAAGCGGTAATTATTACTGGCTATAGGTATTATTAAGCATGAAAGGGTAACAAACGCTTTTACAATATAATTAATACAATCTTATAAATAAACTGCCAATTAACATAAAAAATGCAAAATCTATGACAATATTAAAGAAACATAAAATTACATACCAACAATAAAAATAAAGTGAGCGCACCTTAGTACAATATTTACCACATCCTGTAATAATAGCTACTATTAAGCATGAAAGGGTAACAAACGCCTTTACAATATAATTAATACAATCTTATAAATAAACTGCCAATTAACATAAAAAATGCAAAATCTATGACAATATTAAAGAAACACCTAAAATTACATACCTACAATAAAAATAAAGTGAGCGCACCTTAGTACAATATTTACCACATCTAGTAGCGCGCGTTCCGTGTATTCAATAGTATTCAATAGTTTAACATTTCTCATATTAAGTGAAATAAAGATTTCTTAAACCTCTTATTAATATGGAAAAATTTTATGGTGGTATATAATATAATTTTCTTACATAATTTTCTTTCATATATGACCTATTTAAAGAAAAAATAATCATAAAAATCGGTTCACAAACGGCGAAGATATCGCGTAGTCATAAACATAAAAAAAATACAGTCGAACAGAGGACCTCCTCGTTTTGTGTAGTCAGTTAAAATATGTACACTGATAACTATCCTATAAGAAACGAGTAACATTACGTTACGTCTTACATTATTACTCAATAATAGGGTAAACGAAAACATTTCATACTGACAACACTTGTCGTAAGCAATAACCTCAAAGTTTTATTTTGATTTATTGAAAATATGGGTTTCCAAAATAACTTACGTGTGATATGTGATTCCATCCAGCTTTTTATCTTTTGCAGAGTGATTCGTACACCCTTTCACTACACAATTCGGCATTTTTCAGTGATAAACACCCACTAGCTGCGATAGCTAGACTGACAAGTCAAGACGTAATTTCGTTGTACGTGTGTGCGTGTGGTTGTGTATGTACACGGCAAGACGTAATTTGGCCGGCCTCACTTTGCTGTTCGCAGAGTTCTGTCTTCTTATTTATTTGGTCTGAGTGTACGACTAAGTGAAATAAAACAGTTTGAGTTTGAAACAAAAACAAATAGGGTCGGTCATGTCTCCGGCTAGCACCAAAACATGCAAAATCAATCTAAAACCTTCCAAATTAGCAACTAACTCAAACGCCACGACAGTAAGTTATGCATAAACTCCAACTAGACCGTTAAATTATCCACGAAACAAATTTAAAATCACATTTTCCGCCGCAGTCACAATTGGCTGGCACTGTGTAGATTACGAGCAAGTTTTTGACTGGTGTTATTAATCAAGTACCTATAGTATCTTGTGTATATCACCGTAGAATTGCAAAACCGTTAGATTATAATTTAGCTCTTGAGATTGTAATTTATGGATAAAATGTCATCTGTACTTGCTCTGCTTTGAATTTACTTAACGCATAATTTTTCGATAGATTATTATAGGTAATCTATAGAACTCAAACTGTGGTATGTTTTAATTCTTATTTTAGTTCAATCATAGACATATGACGTCATAAACAGCATCAGACAGCTCGGTAAGTGATTTGTTTGAAGTTTTTCAGCCATTCAATTGGGTCGAGTTTACAAAAAAAGTTGTCTGTTATTCGCATACTTACTTAGTTGTTTCTTAACCTTGTACCTCTGGTTTGCTTCGGAAGGAGTAAAGTGTGAGGTTAAATTGTGACTTACAATATTAGATAAATGATTTTATATTTTGTTGTCTTTTTGACAAAATTGAATAATTACAATTATTACTTTTCAGTTTGGGTCTACGTAATGATTATTTAATAAATCTTTAAGGCCTATCTAATCTAAAAATGTAAAACGTAGTTTCCAACAAACATTTCCCTATTCAAAAGAACTAACTTTACTAATGAACCCTACCGCCACCGCCCATCGTGTAGGTCCCTATTTATAATTTATGACGAACGGTTTCACTCGCAGCGCTTTAGTTCAGAACTGAAAAGCGCGTACGATGAAAAACTTTGCCATTTAATTAGAGGCTCTGCAATCTCGCAGTTTTTGAGCTAGTTCTAGTAACTAGTAGTTGATTAATTTTGCGTTAAGTATAGCTTTTGTACATGTATTTAAAAGTGGCAATAATGGGTAGGTCTGAATTTTTAGTTCGCTATATTCGGTTCCTGCATCGCATTTCTGATAACAGGCACCGCGGCATAGAGTGAGGATTATCCAACGTTTTGGAAGACTTGGATTACGCTGATGACCTATGCATGCTGAGTCACACGCACGCCGACATGCAAGTAAAATTGGACGACTTACGACAGGAGGCGTCAAAGACAGGTCTGAAAATTAACACCCGAAAGACCAAGGTGATGCGTACTGCAGTTGTGAAGAACACCGCATCGTTTTTGATTGGAGCAGAGGCTGTGGAACGGATCCACAACTTTACTTACCTTGGAAGCGTCGTTTCAGAGACTGGAGTGAGCGGAGAAGACGTCAGTTCGCGGGTCGCCAAGGCCCGAGCTAGCTTCGCGCAGCTGAGCTGTCTGGCAGTCGCGGAAGCTGACTCGGAGGGTAAAACTAAAAATCTTCGGGTCCAATGTAAAATCTGTACTGCTCTATAGGTCCAAAACGTGGAAGGTAACAAAGGACATCTCATGTCAACTCCAAGTCTTCGTCAACCGCTGTCTCCGTCGCATTCTCGGAATATACTGGCCCGAGACCATTTCCAACGAGGAACTGCTGGGAAGATGCCACGAGAGTCCGATCGACCGACAGATCAGGCGTCACAAGTGGAAATAGATCGGCCACACGCTTCGAAGGGATACTGTTGGCAAATAAGAACGCAACCATATTTATAAGTTGGCAATATTTTATACTCTGTGTCTATACTCGGTGTGTAATCTCTCATCTCTCTATGGCGTATAAGCTTGTTCCTTTTTACCTTGTGTTAACTAAACAATAAACGTTCGTTGCATTTTCCTAATACCTAATCGTTTACTTATTTCCACTTAATAATCAACATGGTAGCAGAGCGTGGTTGATTGCTACTTGTGGAAATAAAAGAAAAAGTAAACGCAGTGAAATTAAGAAAACCGGCCGGCGTGTTTTGTCCGTCATACATTTTGAGGTTAACCGGGGCGGCGTGCTCGGTGAAAAATCACGTAAAATCACAAATACGCATAGAAGATGTCGAATTCAGGTAATAATCCATTCCATATCGACAGATTAGTTGGAAGAGATAACTATGCCAGTTGGAAGTTTGCAATCCAAGCATATTTCGAACTCGACGATTTATGGAGTTGTGTCACCGGCACTAATACAGACCAAAAGAAAGAAACTAAGGCGAAATCTAAGTTGATTTTATTACTGGACCCTATCATTTACGTCCATGTACAGAATGCAACTACTTGTAAAGAAGTCTGGGAGAATTTGGAACAGGCTTTTGATGACAGCGGGTTGTACAGGAGAGTAGCCTTGTTGAGAAACTTGATCACAACTACACTGGAATCTTCTCGAAGCGTAGATGAGTATGTG
Source organism: Tholera decimalis (assembly GCA_943138885.2). Classification (NCBI taxonomy): domain Eukaryota; kingdom Metazoa; phylum Arthropoda; class Insecta; order Lepidoptera; family Noctuidae; genus Tholera; species Tholera decimalis. Next base: position 18,506,455 of record OW964563.2, on the reverse strand, counting down.
AATAAAATAATGTCGACCGCCCACAAGCTTAGGAATATTAAGTTTAACATTGATGATGAATGGCTCGGTACACTGATGTTAGCCGGCCTCCCTGAAGCATATAAGCCCATGATCATGGGACTGGAGAGCTCTGGCATCAAGATAAGTGCTGATTCTATTAAATCTAAACTCCTGCAGGAAGTTCAATGCTCAGATAATTCAGCATTCTTCACAAGGAAAAAGGTCATTCATAGAAAACAACATGATTCAACAAAGGTCTACAAAGGACCCCGATGTTATAATTGTAACAAGCATGGACATTTTGCTAAGAATTGTCGTGCTCCGAGAAAGAAGAATGTAGAAAATACAGAAGAAGATAAAGGTTTTGTTGCAGCTTTTTCAGCATCTCCTCAGACAATTAATGCAGACCTGTGGTATGTGGACTCTGGTGCCTCCATGCATATGACAAATAGACGAGATTGGATGTATGATGTTACAAGTCCACCGATACCCACCATAACTGTTGCCAGTAATACACCGCTACCTGTGGAAAGTATGGGAAAGGTTAATTTAATGCTAAATGGTAATAAAGAAAATAAAATTCAGGTGAGACAAGTTTTATACATACCTAAACTTGCAGCAAACCTCCTGTCAGTCAGTGCTATGGTGAAAAATGGCTGTAATATAAATTTTAGAGACAAAGGTTGTGATATCTATGATAAAAATGGCAAGCTCTTGTGTTCAGCCACACTAGTAAACAATTTATATTTATTAAACACCCACAGAGAAGTGTTCTCTAACCTGTCTTGTTCAGATAACATAAATGATTTTGTCCTGTGGCATAGACGCATGGGACACCTGAATTTTTCAGATGTTAACAAGCTGCCGGAGTGTGCTGAGGGAGTTCAGCCATTTTCAGAGAAATATGAAGGTCCTATTACTTGTACTACCTGTCTCTCGGGAAAACAGACCAAATTGCCCTTTAATAACATTGGTTCAAGATCTTCACAACCACTGCATCTGATCCACACTGATTTATGTGGACCAATGGAGCAAGAATCTTTAGGAGGTATGAAATATTTTATTACCTTTATAGATGATTACACAAAAAGAGTTCATGTCTATTTTTTGAAAAATAAATTGAATGTTGTAGAAGTTTTCAAAGATTACAAAAACAAAGTAGAGAATGAACATGAGAGAAAAATAAAAGTAATTCGTTCAGATAATGGAAAAGAATACTGTAACAGAGAATTTGAAAACTTCTTGAATAAACATGGAATTGAACATCAAACAAGTACTCCGTACTCACCCCAACAGAATGGTCTTGCTGAGAGGATGAACAGGACTCTGGTGGAAAGAGCAAAATGTATGTTGTTTGATGCTCAGCTTACAAAACAGTTCTGGGCAGAAGCCCTTGCAACAGCGGCATATATAATTAACAGATCACCTACAAAATCAATTAATGGTAAAACTCCTATGGAGATGTGGACTGGTAAGAAACCCAACTTGTCTAACTTAAAAGTATTCGGCTGTGAAGTAATGACACAAGTTCCAAAAGAAAAACGCCTCAAATGGGACTCCAAATCCAAAAAGTTATTGTTTGTTGGTTATTGTGAATCCACCAAAGGATACCGAATACTTGATCCAGATACCAATAAAATTATAAAAAGTAGAGATGTAGTATTTTTGGAAAATGTAGAAAAATATGATAATAATATATACTTACCTTGTACATCCAACAGCAGCAGTTCAGTGATACAACGACTCGAAGAAACCTGTAAAGAAGAATTAGAGGACAGCACAGACCGTTTTACTGGTGAGTCAAGCGAGGACTACCAGTCTGGCGAGAATGACGATACATCCTACATACCAGAGCAGTCGATTGATCTCGAGTCACCAATAAGAAACATAAATTTACGTCCACGGAGAGCTGTTCAGTATGCAGAAACAGATGACCATGACGTAAGTTACTTCTGCCCAATACTTAATTTAAATGATCCACAAACAACAGATGAAGCACTATCATCATCTCATGCTGACCAATGGAAAAAGGCTATGCAAGAAGAGTATGACTCTCTGATCAAAAACAAAACTTGGTCACTGGTTAATGCCCCACCTGGAAAAAGAGTCTTACCTTGTAAATGGGTCTATAAAACAAAAACAAATGAAAAAGGTGAGATTATCCGTTTTAAAGCTAGATTGGTGATCAAAGGGTATGCTCAGAGAAAAGGAAGTGACTATGATGAGACATATGCTCCTGTTGTCAGATATACATCTGTTCGATTCTTACTTTCGCTGGCTGCGAAGCATGATTTAGAAATGTTCCAGATGGATGCTATAAGTGCTTTTCTTCAGGGTGACATAGATACTCAGATATACATGTCACAACCAGAGTACTACAAAGAGAATGATCAAGTATGTATTTTACATAAATCAATTTATGGGCTCAAACAAGCTAGCAGGCAGTGGAATCTTAAATTAAATAGTATTTTATTGAAGATTGGCTTACAAAGATCACATGTGGATCCCTGTATTTATTTTTTAGTAAATGAGTCGACAATTGTATTCATTGCAGTGTGGGTGGATGATCTTTTGATATTCACAAATAATAAGGATAGAGCAACAGAGATAAAAAACAAATTAAAAGAAGAATGCAGTATGAAAGACTTAGGTGAAATCAAGAATTGTATTGGCATAAACATAAATAGAAACCGAGAGGCAGGTATGATTATGTTAGATCAAGAAAAGTACATTAACCTAGTATTGGACCGCTTTAATATGTCTGAATGCAAACCAGTTTGTACGCCGATAGAGGTGAATGCAAAATTTGAAAATAATCCTGTAGATGGAAACAAAAATATCCCATACAGGGAAGCAGTGGGATGTCTGATATATCTGGCACATGTTACGAGACCTGATATTACCTATGCAGTTAACAAGTTGAGTCAGTACTGTAATAATCCAGGAAATCAACACTGGCTTGGAATAAAAAGGGTTATGAGGTATCTTCAAGGAACCAAGAACCTAAAGTTATGCTATGTCAAAGATGACTCAAAGGAAATAACTGGATACTGTGATGCTGACTGGGCGAGTGACCCAGTGGATAGAAGATCGTGCACGGGTTATATTTTTCTGTTTCAGAATGCTTGTTTATCTTGGAATTCGTGTAAGCAGCAAACCGTGGCACTCTCTACGGCGGAGGCCGAATACATGGCGATGGCAGCAGCGACCCAGGAGGCACTGTGGCTGCGGCAACTGCAGGCCGAGCTCGGTCAAGGCGAAGGCAGCGCGCTACTCATCCACTGTGACAACCAAAGTGCAATAAGACTCGCATCAACGGACTGTTATAAACCAAAAACTAAACATATAGATATTCGTTTACATTTTATTCGAGAAAATATTGTAGTTTCTAAAGTTAAATTTAAATTTGTAAATGGTTGTAACATGGTAGCTGATAACTTAACTAAAGGTACTACTTATGAAAAACATTTATTCTGTATCAGTAAAATGGGTTTGCGTTCTGTGGGGAGTGTTGGCAAATAAGAACGCAACCATATTTATAAGTTGGCAATATTTTATACTCTGTGTCTATACTCGGTGTGTAATCTCTCATCTCTCTATGGCGTATAAGCTTGTTCCTTTTTACCTTGTGTTAACTAAACAATAAACGTTCGTTGCATTTTCCTAATACCTAATCGTTTACTTATTTCCACTTAATAATCAACAGATACCGATCACATACCTAAACAGGCGATGGATCGGAATTCTCTGGGTAAAAGGAAGCGTGGCCGTCCCCGACAAACCTGGCGTCACACCGTGGTGGCAGAAGCGGCGAGCATCGGGATAACGTGGAGCGAAGTGAAGCAGGAAGTTCAAGATCGATCGCGATGGAGGACCACTGAGGACGCCCTCTGCCCCATCTAGGGGACAGAGGATATTAAGTCAAGTCAAGTATATTGGGTTCATAATGGCGCTTTTTAAGTTCGTTTTTCGAAATTATGTACGTGTAGGAAGGATTATATTAGTGCGTAAGTATATATTTTCGATATAACAAAGGCCATGTTATTAACTGGATATTAGTGACTCAATACTGGGTTAATGCGGGTACCTCTTCTTTAACCAATTCGTTGCGATGTCCAATTTGTCAAACTTATAGTTGTGGCGCTGAACAAAAATAACGTGACACGGCTGCCGTGCCAAGCGCCATACGATTAGAACTATTAGAAGACATGCCTCCCGTGTTTTCAACCATGCGTAAAAGAAAAAAGTATTTTGACAATTTTTGTTTTACGCCTGTTAATAGTTTAGTTATGTATGTTTTTAGTTTACATTCGAAATCTAACGTGACGGTCAGGAACGTTGTGTGAAGTGATTACAACTATCAGTCGTATCATTAGGGTTGAATCTATGCGGACAGCGAGTAAAGGGCAACTCGCTGTCCGACCATGGACCATGCCCGGGTCGACGGCGCGTCGTGTTCCACGCGCGCCTCAAAGAGCGTCAGCAACATGACGAGGCCCCCTCTGCAGAGGGCCGAAGCCTGCCGGGGTCGTGGGACTCATCCCATTACCGTGGCCCCGCTACGTAAAGGGTTATTGAAGGAACACCGTGGAAAAGGGTTGAATCTAGCTATATTGACCCGCGCAGGTTGAAACAGCGTTCGTATTCGTTCGTTGAAGACATTTTTAAGTATGTTGTGTCATGTGTGTGTAGGATGTAATTTATTATTATTTGGTGGTTTATAATATCAACCCAACTTTCAAAAAGGTTGGTTACCCCTAATTAAAAAAAAAAAACATACACTATCTAGAAACGAAGGATACGAACTTAATTTACGTGAAAAACAAAGATAGTTTTGTTCCGAGTAGATCTCCCTAAAAGTTAATTTGAAGGAGTTACCATCGATTTCAGAATGACACGGCTCCCGTGCCCAACGCCACATGCAAAAAAGAATGATGGCACGGGAGACGTGCCATCCGCAACAAATCGGTTAAAATAGGTTCTACTTGAGATAATTTGCTACGATTTTGATGAATATAAGTAGGGGTGCTATTTACTTGTTTATCGTGCCAGTTTACTCGAAGTAAATGAGAAACTTCCGTAATCCATTGGTTTTATAGACAATTGATCGTCCTCAAACGTCTAGGCTTTAGTGGGGACGTAACACATGCTGCCACTACTGACCACTGTATATCATTTATTCTTCGGGGCATTGTAAAGCACCACACTCTTTTTTTAGGTTTAAAGCGGAATTAATTGCACTTAATTTGATTCATCCGTACGTGTTTTGGAAAAAAGAAAGGTTAAGAAGTGTGAAAGTAAATCACAGGAGTGATTATACAAGCGCGAGTACCTGACTTATTTGTTTCAATTCCTTGCAGTAGACGAGCATTGGTGATCCATAGGTTACAGGTACGACTCACGAGTTATACTTCGTAGGTTCGAATCATCAGTACTCTCCAATGAAAGAAAATATCGTGAGGAAAAGCAGCATATCATAGGACCGAAATCCGAATACATGCTATTCATCTCCCTTGTGACCTTTTCCTCATAATTAAGTAAGTAAGTAAATGGTTTATTTCTCGCCACAATACAATAGATTTACACATTTTATACATTGATAATATACAAACATATTGTGGGAGACTGGTGCCTAAGCTAGGCTCATGGCCTGGATTTCTGGACACCAGGCCTCCTCCTTAGTTATTTGAAATTTACAATTTGTGCACAGAATAATTTACAGTAGATTATGGTCGAAAATTATATAACACAGAAAAACAAGGGTGACTGAATGAATGTGTGTGTGTGTGTGTGTGTGTGTGTATGTGTGAATGTTTGAGCGAGAGTCAGAAGCCTACACTAGTACAGCAAATAGTTCTTCGGTATCGTCGTAAATTAACTCTTGTAGCCAGGTAGTTACTTTCATTTTACACTTTGTCTTTTTGATTTTCTAATTGAAGTCTAATTGAAGGTGATCTCCCTTCTGCATCACTTTCTCACGAATTATCTTTTTGCAGTAGTTTCTGTCTCTGGCGGTGTAGAAGGCTTTGTGAGCTGTAGAATCGAGAGCGATCGGGTGCCTTTAATACGGATAGCGATAGGGATTAAGTAAAGAGGGCTATGATCCAGCAGTGACTATAGGCCGATATTGTATGTATGTATTATGTTCAAATACGTATTTATTATGTGTTATTTTATTGCCAAATATTGTTTTAATGTTATGACATTCATTTGAAAAAACAAAAACAGTAAATTCATATCAAACACGTATTTTTATACAGTAATGTTATTCAAACAAAACGTCTAAACCAGGCCTGACTCCAGAAATACTCCTAAATACGTAAACTGCACTAAATTAATGCAAATTCTAGTTTGTTTTTAATTGCAAAAGCGCTTGTTTTCCAGACAGCATTATTTTTGTAAATAAAAATACGTGTTGAGAAAATTAAGGGCGTTCAACTCAAGCTTGCAGAAATCGTGTCTAGTAATTTTCTCTAACTATTATAATTAAGTTGGTAATTTTATAAGTAGAACCTATGTAATTGAATTACGTTTTAAGAAAGAAATGTTTATTTGCTTTAGATTTCTAAACAGCTTTACCGATTTTAATGACATTTGGGAACAAGATAGATAAAGATCCGGCTTCAAACATTGGTCACTATTAGATGACAGTTAGAAAAGTATGTCAAGACAATCACAAATATGATTTAATTATTGAGCGTTGAAATATTTGCATGTTTGAACCTAATCGTAAGTGCGATAAGAGCCAGTTTTCGAGGAAGTGTATTGAAAAATAAATTTCATTAAAATCGGTAAAGCGCTTTAGGTTTCTAAACACCTTTACCGATTTTAATGAAATTTGGGAACAAGATAGATAAAGATCCGGCTTCAAACATTGGTCACTATTAGATAACAGTTAGAAAAGTATGTCAAGACAATCACAAATATGATTTAATTATTGAGCGTTGAAATATTATGTTTAATTTACGCGGACGTATTCGCGGGCAACAGCTACTGCTATATAAATGGGAACACTAGTTTCTATGTAGGCATGAATAATAATAAAACATTTTAAGAAACATTAACAACATTAATCACTTTTCATACCTTACTGATCTATGAGTTCACAAAAATAGCCTAATGGTTGAGGTGTCCGACTGATCGAGAGGACGCGGGTTCGAACCCCACTCGGTTCGAACCGTCGTGAACCCACTGCAGACATAATAATGTGAATTCTACCCGCATTGATAGTATTCTTTTTTTAAAAAAGAAAGAAAGAATAAAACTGAATCAGGTACAAAATAAAATCAGGCGAAAAAAGTCTATCTTTAACAAACTGTGGCAAAAGATTCCGCGCTGATATTTCGGTCAACCTTATTGCGTGATGCGCAAGAATGAGAATGATGGATTAATCCTTAATTGCTGTGACATCACCAACTGTTCTCGAATTTCTTCAGTTGCTGTTAAAATAGAAAACGTATTATGCTTCCAAAACACTCTCCCCTTTTCAATTTTTAATGCAGTCTCACTGAAGAACGGCTCTTGAAAAATATGCGTATTTTGTGAGCTGAGGATGTTTTAGATAAGGCTTTAGTATATTATTATTTATTTATTTTTTATTTTATTTTTTTATTCAAATCCATTTAGTTTAGGCTAGCTTTTTAGGCTTTAGTTGAATTTTAAAATACCAATGTATCGTCGGTTTCGGATTAAAAATTTTTGTTCAGTGTAGTTGATATATTTCCAGCCCTTTAGCCATTTGCACACCAAAAATCATATCGTTTTGTCGTGAAAAGAGAATAAACAAGCAAACCCACTTTCACATTTATAATATGTATTACGATGTAGGTATTTAAGCGACGAAGAAATTTATTTCTTTAAATTAAATTATTTTCTTGTTTTGTCCCTTGTCACGGTTTGTAAGAAAGAAAAATACCGTGACATTCACTAAATATACTATACTAAATATACCCAATAATGCAGCTTTCTACCAAAAAATAATTTTTAGAATTGGATCATTAGTTCCAAAGATAGCTACGTAAAAACTAACAAACAAATGTTATCTTTTTATAATAATAGTATAGATGTACACATGTATTACTCGGGAGAAGACAGTTGCGATATGATAAAATGAAGTTCTTCCTAGACTTAATCCTTCTTGGGAAATATGTTTTATCAGACGATGTATTTTCAGAATAGAAAAAACATTACTTACTTCGTGTTTTAATGTATCTAAATCTAGCTCTAAGTGCGTTTCTTTAAATCATTGCGGGTTTGTTATAAACTCTTGCTTACCTTTTAAACAAGTTAACCCCTAAACTTATTTGCCCACTGTTCCCGTTTTTATTCGGTAACAAAAAGCTGCTTTCTATACCTGGTTGCATTCCATTCATAATAGAAACATACGTGTATTTTGGCACGAAACGCTCGTCCATTCAGTCAGGTTAAAACAACTGTAACAACAATAGTTTTCCCCAATAAAAACTAGAATATAACAAGGGTTTTAATATGGTTGTGGGTCGTGTAACTGTGTGTAAATGGAACAGAATTGCACTAGCATTCGCTAGGCCTTTTGAGTGTGTCCTTGTAGTTGTTAGGCCTTTTTGTATATGGCCAGGCCAAACTTGAATAATCCAAGTAATATGAGGTTAGTATTTCAGTAAGCTATGTTATTTTAGAAGTGCACATGTAAAATATGTATGATAATGTCCGTCCCTGTCACACAATCGGCTAGCTTCGTATAACTGTTACTTTTCTACATTAATAAAGGAAAGCTTCGTTTTTTTGTTTTTTCGTAATGGATTAACACAGAAACTGGTGGATCGATTTCTTCGAAATTCTTTCACCAGTAAGTTACATTATCAGCAAGTAAACAAGACTACATTTTAGTTTTTGCTTAACCTTATACATCTACCTATAATGCTGTTATTATTTAGCCACAAGCTCCTCACGTTATTACAAATTATACAGTAAAATGCTAATTAATCTGTTTTATTTTTATTTTATTTTTATAGTTTTAAACTTTAGCAGGAAATGACGTCAATTCATAAAAATTACAAATTACACGACAGCTGGTATTTGATCATAAAATCTAAGAGGAAAACGTAAAAAATGTATTAATGTATGTGTATAAACCGTTGTTCCGTTTGAATGTGGAAAAAAGACATACTAACAAACACTCCCTTGCATGTATAATATTAGTATGGATGTGCTTATAATAAACTAGTATTCTCGCGGGGCTTCGCTCCCGTGGATTCTATCACGGTAAAAACATAACTCTCCTTTTTTGCAGTCGGGTAAAAAGTAGCCTATAACCTTCCTCAAGCTTCAAGCTACTTCCATACCAAATTTCATCCAAATCCACCCAGTACTTTCGAAGATTAGCGCGTTCAAGCAAACAAACAAACAAACTAACAAACTTTTCCGCTTTTTATAAAGCGGAAAAGTGGAAGTGGAAGCGGGCTCCGTGGAAACGTGACGAGCCCCGTCGCGGGTAGCCGTCGCGGGAACCGGTTTATTTTTATAAATGATTGTCCTGTGTTAAGTTAAGGTGTACAGTAAAGTATATAATAATAATCACACTAATATTATAAGCCGAAAGTTTGTGTTTGTTACTTCTTCACACTCGAAAGGCTGAACGGATTTCAATGAAACTTGGTACACGGGTAGACCATGATTAATAAAGGAATAGCACATATGATTTTTTCCCGAGACTATGTTCCCTTGGGATAATTTTCTACTTTCATGCGGGCGAAGCCTTCTTCACCTATTAAAATTAAACATAAAACTATCAAAACGGCAATTATTAAACAAATATGTATTATTTCAAGGTCAATAAATATTTTTAATACTATCTATTATCGTTTCATTGAACACTAGCTTGTACCATCGGCTTCGCCCGCATGAAATTAATACTTTATTAACATATATGAAAATAATTTATAGCCTCTATATAGCACTCAAGAATAATGCAGCTACATATTAGGCAAAGAATTTTCAGAATCGGTCCAGTAGTTTCAGAGATTACCCCTACATACAAACTTACAAATTTTACCTCAAAAAAAATGTTAATATTAAATTAACATAGATTCTATTTTTTTGAAGACTCTCAACCTTTTCCATTACTGAGCATTTGTATGATGTCAATAAATTATTACATTGCTTACACGAATAAAATACGTAACATCGGTATTAAAATATCAATATTTTCTACATTTCTAGATAGAAAAGTAGAAAATATCGATATTATTGTTGTCTCAGTTAAGTGACAAAAGACATTACATGTGCATGCAAATATGACATCTATTTCAAAGTGCGTTACGAATAGAATAAATTGGTTACAGCGCCATCTAGCGTTGAGTAGCTGAACTCGTTGTAAATTGTTCGATTTGTTTTTTAAACGATAAACGCCTTTATTGATTATCTCATGTCAAATAATAACAACTTTCGGTCGTTGTAATGAGATTCAATTTTTGACAGCATTAAGAAGATGATTTGTTAAAGTTGCGTTTCAACTATGTAGCCAATTATATCACTGTTTTTTATGTGTGTAATGGACAATTTGATTTGCAAATGTGTGAGTTTGGCGACACTGGTTCTCGTTTTGAGAGAGTGTAGGGGCACTTCTACTTAATTTTCTGTTCTGCGGTGCGACCCGTATCACCTAGCGTTATTGACTGAACAAGCCCGTGCGTGTTACCGCTGGCGGGCACCGCGCGTGCCCCCGCGAATGGTACCGACGCACGGAAGCGGGCCCCGTTGCGTGGGTGTGGGGCGCGGCTCCCTGTGACGGACGCCCGCGCGGGTCCCCGCGACGGAGAACTTTTGTAAGAAACCGCGCGGGCACCCGCGTCACGCAGTTTCAGGCCTAAATATTCATAATTTCGCATACAGAAAGTGCGATGATCTAATATGCAACCCAAACCTATACTCGCCACGTATTCCGTAATACCTATTAATGAGATTTTCTTCTGTTTTTTAATTATCTTAGTGTTATTTTTTTATATTTCTATATTATTTTATTTCAAGAATTGGATTAAGGTTTCATGATCAAGAAATTTATCATCATCATAGAAGCGAACAGTAGGTAATTGTAATATTATTAATTTTCCTTCTAATAAAGTGAAGTTTTCCAAAGCCATCAATCATTTTCCTCTTCTCAAAAAGTCTCAATACTTACAAAACTCAAGGAAGATGAGTCTTTAGAGTATTTTAATTAAGAAGAGGTCCCTATTTACCTTATAAGCTTACTAGTAGTATGTAGTTTTCGTTTATCAAACTACATGTTGTGGAGGGAGTTTGATATTCCTAATTTAAGATTTTTTTAAGTCACAGTGTAAGCCTTCTTTGGATTGAAATTATGAGGCAAGTTTTATGCCGTTACTAGAGTATTGTTAAATACATTAAGAACTGGCTCATCATACAAAAATTGATACATGACAATGTTTTCGTGGCTGTTCCTTAATCAGGATAAGGACGCGATCTTTACATATCCACACATTTTACAGTCATTTATTTTTTGGTGCTATATTACATCAGTTAAAAAAATACAAATAGCATATTTTAAATATTTTTATACCTCAAGGCCGGCAATTGATTAATAATTTCTTCATGTATTCTAGGTCATCGCTAGAAAGCTAACAAAGGAGGAGGTTGAACGTATGAGAGAGAGACGACTCTCTTTCTCACGCCCCAGCCGCCGCGGAAGATGCCCCAGGCGTTGAGATCGCGAGCCGATTTCTGGTCACCGTAGGCGCCGGCTTACGAGCCGTAAGCAGGGGTAGCACCGTCCAGTAAGGACCAGTACGAGCTACGGCGCGTCGTGTTCCACGCGCCTCGGGACTTTGACGGGGTCGGACAGGGCCATTGTCTTCCGGGGTTGCGGGAATGTTTTAACGAGCTACCGTGGCCCCGGAACGTAGGGGCAGTTGAAGAAACAGGGTGGCTTTTTAGTCCGTAGAAATTTGACACTCTCACTCACCGTTCTACCCAGAGCGGAGTCATAAGAAGATTTTCACACTGAAAAAAGGCCATCGCAAGAGGGAGAGGCGACTCATAAACTTATTGGTTTTTTTAGTCGAGTTAAACATGATTCTCTGGCAGTTTGAATGCTTTTTTGGTATTGCTCGTCAAATCGTTAAGCTCCTTGTTCAAGTTGAGCTATACGTCATCTGACAAATGCTTGCAATGTATGGACAGGCCCACTCAGCATCTTTACTCAAAAGGTCGCCTCACACGGTAACCTACAAGGTTTCCATGTATTTTGACCAGTATAAATTGTATGGACTTTAAAAGAGACGGACTCCTGTGTTTGTTTCGGTGTTTCTTCTCGTGGTAGTCATTTAGGAAACACCGGCCTCATCTAGTTTAAATTTACGAAAAAAATGACGTGTAAAAGTGTTATTTAATATCCAATTTGAAAAATAAACATCATTTATCATTGTGTAGCAAATTTTATTTGAAACTCAGGCATCTAGATATTGTTTCCTTAAATAATACATAATATTATTGGAGATATAAACTCTCAGCATTATTAGATTGGGGCGTTTAAATACGACCAAGGGGAAGTTTGGTCGTTGCTGAAACTTCGGCTCCGTTTGATCTTCGTTCCAAGATGCAAACATCGATATTGCAAGTTCAAATTTCATGAACGTAAGTTACGCAATGTATAAGTGCTTAGTTATCGATACAAGGTATTTGCTTGCATACAAAATTATGTACTGCTAATTAAAATAGCTTAAGTTATGAATATAAACACATTTGTTTAATGTTTCTCTCATGCTAATTTAAACCTGTCATGGCCTCGCTTTATATATAATAATATTTCCTCCTGTAGGAAATATTACGAAAACGAGGCATTTAATCAGGAAACAAAGAATTAAGTGATAGCTTTATTTTTATATAACTATTATTGACTAACAAAATTCTTTATCGAACCCAATTGCAACGCCCAACGACTTTTTAACTGTGACCCATTGAATAACTCATCAAAAAACATCAAAATTGGTCCATCTTTTTAGGATGAATACAAAACATACACACGTATAGAAGAAGCATCAAAGACTCATCTGCAGTAGTGACGGGACCCCATAGGGCCATTGCCTGGCGGGGTAGCAGGTATTTTTTAAAGGGTGGGTTTTTAGAAGTCTGACACTCCCTTCCGCTTCATCTAGAGCAAGAGAAGTTTTCATTCCATGCTTTTCCCACCTGAAAAAAAAGTATAGAGGAAATATAGGTATACAAAGATAGGTATATAATAATTAAGATTATATCTTTAAACTAAAATAAAATTCAGAAGATAATATGAAGGTACCAAAGTTTTCTATCACGGACAACATTAATTTGAATGCTAGCCAATAGTATCTTGAAGTCATCTTTAGTAGCCAGGGTTGCAGGATTTTGTGTTTTGGATTCAGCGAGAGGACATGCCCGGGTGTCGACATTGCGTGAACCACCCGGAGGACACGGTGTAGCATAAGGTGGAGGTGTGCCTTGCTTGGGCGGAGTACCTCTGTGTTCTCGTGGAGGTGATCGACGGCGGTGACCTCTCGCGCCCGACACTGGTTCAGACTATGGTGCGGAGCGAGAGGGAATGGGATGTAGTCCGAACAGGAGGCCGAACGTGTGAGGAAGAGACAACTCTCTTCCTCACGCCCCAGCCAACGCGGAAGACGTCCCAGGACGGCGAGCTGGGGTAGCTCTTCATCCAGTAAGGACCAGGTCCGGTTCGGCGGCGCATCGTGTTCCACGCGCGCCTCAAAAAGCTGTCAGCACCAGTAACGGGGATTGCGGTAATGTTACTTAAGGGCGGAACTTAAGGGCAGCTGAAGGAACAGGGTAGGTTTTTAGTCAGTAGAAGTCTGACACTGGAAGGGCATTTTGCCCAGAGCGGGAGAAGTCATTCGATGAATTTTGAACTGAAAAAAAAACATCCTTAGAATTGCAATTTTACTAGATAGATACTATGCGAAACTCAGCCAAAGAATTCTGAGTTATACATAAATGAGAAGTTTTCCGTCTCCATTTTATTCGGCGCTTTATTCCGGCGGAACGACAGAGGCGAGGCGATGTAGGATGGCTATGTCGGATGTGGTAAAACATTGCGAGTCGAGGCTCTTGAATTATTTCAAGCCTTATGTCTCAGACCTTTTCATTCAGGCACTCCGTCGGAATAAAGAAAGAATTGAAAATCACAGAAACTGAGTGAAAAGAAAATGTTACGAGATTCAGGCAAGAATATGCTCATATTTTTATAGTTTGCACTAAAAATACATACCTATTATAATTTTTCAGTAAAGATGAATCTAACTTTTTAAATTTATAACCCTCTGTGGAGACTATTTAGTATTATATAAGAAAATATGAAAGTAAGTATGTTTACTTTAAACTATGTAATTATGAAATTTTTGTAGGGAAAATACTTAGGAGCAGATGGCAAGAAAAGTAGGTAACTGGTTACTGAGTACCATGCCTATTTGAACTATATTTTTAGACTGATCTACGTTTTACTGTCATAAAATATTTTAATTAGTGGTTTCGATTATTAATAAAATTGTAGCTTTCAATCAACATTATATCATGAAAGAAAAGAAATGCTTTTATTTTCGTCTGTTTATAACAACAAAGTTTATGAATTTTCAACGGCGTTCATTGAAAGCCTCTTTTGTTTGTAAAAGAAAGTTTAAGATGAATGCCAAATATTGAAGTTTTGATTCTGTGGCGTTAAACGTGATTGTTCTTTATTACTGTTAATAAGTACGATCGGAATTAAGTAAATCCGAATAGGAAAGTCGTCTAAATAGGAACTAGTGACAAGATCACTGTTAATCTCTTAGCAATCCGATTGTTTCTAATAAACTTTTCTATCTTGTTCGACACTAATTAGCTATAATTACGAGGAAGTTGTCGTAGGAACAAAGGTAAGATTAGTATAGATTTAAGTACTTACAAATATATTTTTTAAATTAAATTACAAAGAGCATATTGCTTGTGGCGTTGGCAAACGCCACAAGCAATATGTAGTTAGGATGCACCACAACAAATTGTTAATTTAAAGACAAAGACTTACTTATCAGGTAAAAGGTCTCCAGATCACAAAACTTACAAATCAAATCTAGTGTGTTGTGTCTAGATTAATATACAATCAAAGTTTTTCACAGAAATCGTTTAAAAAGAAAGTGTTGTCCATCGTTGCCAAAATGTACTCAGTCTATGGTGTTGCCACCACTGCATTTCTATTCACCCCTTTTTAAGTACGCACTGAAGTCTTCATTCTACATAAGACGTTGCGAAAAAAATTAAAGCGATAAATTTTAAGTATCTACGATCAGCGTCATAAGTTACGCGTTGCCTATGTCAAATTGTCAATCAGTCAGTCAGGACTTTGATTCGTAATATTATTAGATTATGATTATGTTTATTATTAGTGCAGATTCAGTTTCTGAATATTTCGAGTTAGACTGCTAAATGCCGATACCGGCAACACTGAGTAGCGACTAGGGTTACCATATTATGTAAATAGTGGGATGCCTGTTTATGGTACCTAAAATGCCTGAATTTTCAGAATAATGCCTGTCTAAAGCAAAACGCTGTAGGTAATAAGTAAAAGTCAACAGATAATAATGAAGAAGGATATTTTTTACTGATATTTGTCAGAGGACATTATTTATTTTTAATAGTTCTTTCTTTTCTAATACATAGACGTAAAAATCTTCACAAGATACAGTTTTGTCATTTTCCTGAGTAATCAATATTGCTATTACTTATTCAATTGTCAGCCGATTTCTTTCTTTAAAAATGCCTGTCTCAAACCAATGCCGGCCGCACGCCTGTCTAAACCTTAAAATGCCTGTCAAATGCGGCAAACGCCTATCATATGGTAACCCAGTAGCGACGCATCATAGATACAACTAGAGTCTACGCCATCACTGAAGTATTACAAAAGCGGGAACTATTATTCATTAGGTTATGCAAGTGCCACGTGATTAACACAACTAACTTACTTTGTTACAGTTATCATTTTTTTAACTTGTCTCTTTCGACAATGATGTCATGTTAAGGGTAATCGAGAAACTTGTTTGAGCGTTCAATCATTTGAACTAGTATTGCTGCAATCATGTCGTGATGATTAACTTAACTAAAATTTTGATTAACCTAAACAAGATATCGTCAATCAAGCTAAAAAGTCACTTGATTGGTTTGCATTTTTTTCAGTGTGCCTATAATTGGTTGTGCAGTTAGACACTAATACATGTATGTTCCTATCTGTTTTACATCTGTAACAATTGTTGGTGAACCTTACTTAAATAAATAAATAAAAATTTTGTTAGCCAGCGTAGGTACAAGAAATTTTATTAAAAACCTACATGTCGGGTTCGCACAATGTAATCAAAACTAATTTTAAGTCTGTTTTAATTTTCTATTTAGTTCTTAATCAGGTAGTTAAAGTTTGTTTGCTTTATTTTGAACTTCGTTATTTAATTATCTATTTTACGTTTAGACATACCTATGTCTAAATATCCAAAAACAACGGTTTATTTTGTAGGGGAGAGTAAGAAATGATACGAGGACAAGTACCTACCATTTTATCAATATTCCGTGACTGAACAAGTCTGTAAAAACCTGGAAACATCGTTGGATTTTCAAATACATATTAGCGCATATTATTATTATATTATATTATGTTTTATTTTACATTGACGGGGTACAAACGGGCGATTGCCTTACGGGGTTGCGGGAATGTTCTAACGAGACACCGCGGCCACGGAACGCAAGGGCAACTAAAGGAGCAGGGTGGGTTTTAGTCAGTTGAAGTCTGTCACTCCCTTCCGCTCCACCTACTGCGGGAGGAATCATTTGATTATTTTCCCACCCAGAAAAAAAAAGCATGCCAAATAATATCCTGCCATCATGAATAAAGTCGTGGTGAACCCGTTAATAACGGTCAGATTTATAACTAGTTGAATATTACACCTAAAAAGCTGGTGTCCGTCACTTCTTCCGTGCAAAAATTTCGCTCAATTTTCTGGGATAAAATGTTGATGTACTATTCCAGACTATAATTTATCTTTATGGCAAATTGTATTAAGATCCGTTCAGCAAATCACAATGGCCAGATACGGCCCAACTTGTACAAATTTTGAAAGGAAAATAAATAATCTTTTTTTTTTTCTAATAAGAATTATCCGTATAAATCCGATTTCTAACAAACATGGCGTAATCATAACAAATTAATAAGTAATTAAATATCATATCAATTCAAATCTCACTGTTAAGCGGAGTTTTGGGTTGCCATTAAAATATCAATTTGAATTTAAATAAATTTAATTTCGATTCGAATATTTAAAAACCTAATCGATTACGGATTCATTAATAATTATAAATTTGAGCAACTGTGTTTATATACACCTCCGACCAGAGATCATATATTGCATATAAATACATAAACATAGATGTTAAAAACAATATATTCTTTATGGCTTTGCCGTAGTTAGTTAAAAATTAAATTGATCAAGACCAATCACACCGGTCAACAATTTTTTTTTTGCGCATGTAATTACTATACTATTATATATTACTATATTCTGATTATATAAGCACATATATAAAAAAATGTGATTAGAAATCGAAAATATTTGCTTTTTAAAAAATTAGAGCGATTTGACCATTTTTGACTTTGCGCGCTATCGGTGTAGAAAGAGAGTTAAAAAGGCGTATAGCATTGTTTCTTGTGCCATACCGCTCGTTGTGTACGACAGAATACGACAGCATGAGTAAGTGTTTGAATATTACAGAGAAACAACGTGTTTCATATCTTTTTCACTGAATCGACCTGTACAAAATGGCTACGAGAAGTTGTAAACGAGACACTGACTCGTTTTGCTGTATTTGCGGCGAATTTATTAAAATGAGAGAGAAAACGTATGATTTAAGTATAAATTTAAAGATTTGCGAGGCATTAAAAATATGAATTGTGATATTTTCTGGAGTTACTTAGCAATAAAAATAAAAAACCTGGAACAGTTTTAAGGCTTCATAAGGGTTCATTGTTTTCTTGGAAGCTGAAAATTATGACACTGAGCTAATCACTGATATGAAAATGAATTTTTCCATCATTCTGATTTGGATAAATTTAAAGATAATATGAAAGCTTATTTGGAAGAGCAAGGAAAACACTTCCAATAAAATATAATAGTATTTGGGAATCGTTACTGTTGAGGAACGAAACGTAGTTGTCATATTTAAAAAAATAAAAAGAGTGACGTTCTCCTTTTCCAGGCTGCTGCAACTTTAAGGGGAAAAATAGTATACAGTATGTTAGTTTAAGCGAGGGATATATTCAAACCCACAATAGTGTATGCTTACACGATACTAATAAAAATACGAACAAAAAAAAAACACTGATAAATAGCAGACAGAATGAACGTAAAAGAAAGTTAAGAACCTTGGGGTTTGGGTTGACAAATATCTTTCTTGGAGTCCCCAATTACAAGAAGTCAGTCACAAATTATTTGCTTCTTCTGCTATTCCCTAAGACGGTTGCGTAACTTTCTGCCAACTGCAACTAAAATTGCGCTAGCACAGTTTCTTTTACTCCCCATCCTTGACTACGCTGATGTCAGTTATCTTGATCTCACTGAGGCACAATTTGATAAATTTGAGCGACTCCAAAATGTTTGCATTAGATTTATATTTGGCTTGCGCAAATATGATCACGTATCTGAATTTTGTACGAAACTCAAGTGGTTTCCAATACGTCTTCGCCGGAACTTACACATTTTGTCTCTGCTTTACAGTGTGCTGTTTAATCCTAAAAACCCCACTTATCTTAAAGAACGATTCAAGTTCTTTTATGACACATATGCAAAATCTCTGAGGTTGAGGATTTTCGCCCTCTGTGTCAAATCCATCCAAAGTTTGTCTGTATAAGATCGCTTTTAGTGATAAGACCTCCCATTGTATCACCCTTTTTAGTTGTTAAGTCCATATTTGTTTTACTGGTGTACAATATAGAATATATCTATCTGTCTATCTCAAACAGTTGATTAATCAAATTCTTTAAGGAGACAGCACGCTCATGTTTTATCATGATTTACCTTTTTTCCGGGTGGGAAAATCATCGAATGACTTCTCCCGCTTTGGGTTAAGCGGAAGAGAGTGCCAGACTTCTATTGACTAAAAACTTACCTTGTTCCTTCAGCTGCCCTTAAGTGCTGGGGCCGCGGTATCTTGTTAGAATATTCCCGCAACCCCGGCAGGCAATGGCCTTATGGGGCCTCGTCACTGGTGCTGTCAGCTCTTTGAGGCGCGCATGGAACACGACGCGCCGCCGAGCTGGTCCTGGTCCTTACCGGATGGTGAGCTACCCCTGTTCGCCGTCCGCAAGCCCGCGTCTACGGTGGCCGAAGATCGGCTCGCGATCCCCGATCATCCTCTTTCGGTAGCATGACTGTTTCGCAGAAGGAGGCGACTGCGTCCCATTACCTCTCGCTACAAAACATGGTCTGAACTAGTGCCGGGCGCCAGAGGTCGCCGCCGCCGATTACCTCAACAAGGACACGGAGAAGCTCTACCCAAGCGGGGCACACCGGCATCGTATGGTCCACCATGCCCTCAGGGTGGTCCACAGAATGACGACACCCGGGCGTGTCCTCCCGCTGAATCTGATATAGGTACCTCCTGAAACAGCCGTGTCCGGTAAGTACCTGCTTCAGGCAGAAGGTGAGGATGCCGTGGCGTCTCTCCAGCCACTCCTCAAAGAGGGGACTTATCGCCGCGATTGCGGCGTGCCCAGCCTTCGGTTGTGACACCCGCTCTTTCCATGCTGCCGTGAGATTGCGCTGGAGCTCTGTCTGCTGAGCCGCGATTTGCTGCGGTAGCGGAATTTCATCCCGGCTTAGCACATCCACGCGCCAGTTGTGCACGTGCGCGATGGCTACTGCCTCCAGATCCCACAGCAGCAATGCGGCAAGGAGGTTCGCCGCCTCAGATTCAGCACCCACACAGGGGTCCCATAGAGGGACATGGACCGCACGATCTCCGTATAGAGTCTCCGGCAGGAGGCGTTTGGCCCCCCTTAGATTGGGTAGGAGCCGCTTGACTGCAGCCCCCGCCCGGTCCAGTCTTGGAGCCAAGCGTCAGAAGTGCTCGACGTAGTTGCACCGGCTGTCGAGGACGAGTTTCAGGTACTTCATCGTCGTCTTGACGCCGATGCGAACCCCTCGCACCGTTATTTGAGAACCTGAAGGTGGTGCGTTCCGACGGCCATGAAAACTCATGGCCTCGGACTTGTGCAGGGCCACCTCGAGTCCCAGTTACCTAGAATTTTCACAACTATGTTGAAGTTTGGTTGCAGTCTAGCAAGATGCAGTTGAGTACATAGAACAACTTACTTCAACAACCCAGCAACTGGTTTACACAATAGGTACCCTATATATGTTTTTTTAGCTAACATGGTTACTAATAGTATCATTAGAACTTAAAACAGGATATTTACTATGTGCATTTATTGTTTCGAGTTTCCGATATTTCGGCACTGTTGCAAGCGCCATGATCACGGATCCGTGACTCTTTACATAAGAAAAGTATGTAGGTACTAAAAGCTTACCGGGACCAACGGCTAAACATGTTTTCAAGACATGGAGAAATGTAGATATGTTAGGGTGTTCACCCAGCTACGGACCAACTTAGGCAAGCATGACTTTACTTTGAAGTTGGTCTAATTTTCGCGGCGACACGAGGTAAGCTTATATTTATAATTATTTAATTTAAAATCAGCCAAATCATGCCTAATAAAGTGAAAAATAAGGTCAAGGATGATATACAACGTGTAATTTAAAGGGTATATACATACCAAGTTCACGGCTTCTTTGGATGATAACAAACGATATGGCAAGGGTTTTTTAATCCACTTACGATGATGATGATGAATCCACACTATATGTGTGGAGCTTATTAGAAATTGCAATACATTGATACCAGAGATCGAATTTTTTAAATTAAGAAGAACGAAGAGAATTGTCGTTTTATTGGCAAGTGACGTGGAAAGTGATGATCCTCATAGTGCTGTGACACGTTTGTTATTACTGGTATTCAAGAAACATATGAAACCAATCATTTGTGGTTGTGGAAACCGATAATTTCGTATCAATTCTTTGAGTCACTTATTTTGAGCTGAAACTTTGCATAGAGACTCCATACCAGATGTTGTCTTCAGTCCTTTTGGATAGATATGGGGTTTTCGTTACACGTTGTAGAATAGAATGCTAAAACCTATATTTTAAGGATGACCTCTAGATGCATTTGAACAGTTAACTCCTGCTTATAAAGCTGGTAGGTGCGTAGGTAGAAGAAAAACAGCTCTGGCCGAGAAGTCGCAATCCTAAGTCTTCAAGTCCATACTTCAGCTATGCACTCTGAGGATGAATTTGTAAAGTGTCTTGGTTTAATATATAGGAGAAAATCAAAGAAATTCTAATCTACTCGACAACATTTTTCAACCTAAACTTTGTAACTAAAGGACTACAATGACGGACGGTTTAAGTTGCAAGAAAAACGACGTCGATTTTCTACCGGGGACCTGAGCCGAATAATATTTACATAGAAACAGACCAAATTTATTTAAGTACATCCTTGTTTTCTAGGTCGGAAGAGAAAACTGTTAAACTACTATACTTTTGTATTTGGCAACAAACACAATATTGCTCCCGTAAGTGAGTAGGTGGACGACGACTGGTACTGGAGGACGGAATTAAATGTCGAATAAGATTGACGACCTCGGAAGTTTTTACACCTAGATGCGCGGGATCCGTGATAGATTAGAGGAGCTATCTCGAAAAGGAGTTGTGATTTAATTTGTACCACATGTTTCTACTGCAATGACGTCATATAGAATTTTTTTTACAGCTATTAATCGGATAGAACAAATAACTCGTGTAACTAACTATAAGCCTATTATTAAAAAAAAAATTACTTGAGTAGAAAAATAGTAAACAAATACAAGTGTGTTCTTTCAATTTTTATACAGCAATGATGAGCTCGTGGCAAAATAAACAGACACACGATTCGTTCTTTAAGGTTAATCAACGCTTATCGAGGTCGATCTGCGGATGTGTGACATCTTATATATATTGAGATATTATACAACGTGTAATTAAAAGGGTATATACATACCAAGTGCACGGCTTCTTTGGATGATAACAAACGATATGGCCAGGGTTTTATAATTCTATGTCTACATGTGTGGAACTTATTAGAAATTTCAATACATTGATACCAGATACTGAATTTTTCAAATTAAGAAGATTGAAGAGAATTATCGTGTTATAAGCAAGTGACGTGGAAAGTTATTGACCCTCGTAGTGCTGTGACACGTTTGTTATGATTGATATTCAAGAAACATATGAAACTGAAATTTCGTATCAATTCTCTGAGTCACTTATTTTGTGTTGAAACTGGGCAAAGAGACTCCATACCAGATGTTGTCTTCAGCCCTTTTGGATTGATAAGGGGTTTCCGTTACACGTTGTATACAACGTGTAATTTATAGGGTATATACATACCGAGTGCACGGCTTCTTTGGATGATAACAAACGATATGGCAAGGGTTTTCTAATCCTATGTCTACATGTGTGGAGCATATTAGAAATTTCAATACATTGATACCAGAGGCCGAATTTTTCAAATTAAGAAGAACAAAGAGAATTGTCGTTTTATTGGCAAGTGACGTGGAAAGTGATGACCCTCATAGTGCTGTGACACGTTTGTTATTACTGGTATTCAAGAAACATATGAAACCAATAATTTGGGGTCAATTCTGTGAATCACTTATTTTGAGCTGAAACTTTGCATAGAGACTCCATACCAGATGTTGTCTTCAGCCCTTTTGGATTGATATGGGGTTTCCGTTACACGTTGTAAATATAGATATTGAGTGTCCTCCGTGTTTTGGAAAGTACGTCAATAATATATCTTTGACAGTCGTTCCAAGTAGTTAGAAACCACGAAATCTGAAACTGGTCTTGCCAAGAGGTATCCATGTAAAACACTAGAACTAAGCTGTATCTGTTTATATACTTGATATTACTTGGTGAATATACTTTATACTATACCTGCTCGGAAAGTACCTTATTACTTTTTAAAAAGTTTGACAGAAAGGACGTCATTACTGTAGTACAAATGTGCGGGTCGCAAAAGTGTATGATAATTCATTACTAACGTGCTGGAGACACTGGCGAGGGAGGGAAAAGTGTATGAAAATCCATTACTAACGCGCTGTTTTTTTTTAATTTTTACCAATTCAGTAGCTAACTAAAAATACTTATAATGCCAAAAGACAAAAAGTTTTTATCACCAAGAGAAAATGATACTGGCCACATAGTATTGCTCAACATTGATTTAAAATTACTCCCAACATGCTGCTGAACAAATTCTCACATTAACTTTCAATATTCGAACATAATAAGAATAACAATTTGGCGCGAAAAATAAATGAGGTACCTACTGTCTATGGCCATAGGTCCTATCTTTTAACTCGGTTTCATTTATTAATGTACAAAAAGCTATTTTCCTCGTAGGTATAGTATAAAGCACTATGTATCACTCGGAAGAAAGTGCGATTCCCAACTCGTGTGTATTAAGGCCCTCAGCTGTGCTTCGGGCCTCAAACTACACCCTCGTTGGTAATCGGTCACTTTCTCCCCTCGATGAACAATGTACTATTATTGTACACCAAAATTTAAACACACCTATTATATTCTATTCTTATTGAGCTTCACTCACTTTGTATCGCTTGTAATGACTGTAACACTGTCTCCTAAAACACAAGCTCTAGCTTAGTTTGAGAATCAGCATCAGTAGTTTTGTATTAATACTGTTACGAGCTGGGGTTCGGGAAAGAAATAATTAACGCCAATTAAACCAAAATTAACACTTTAATTAATTAAACACAAAATAAAAATTTAACACAAATATTTGCACCACAACACTTGTCACTTAACACTTAAATCGCACTGAAATTCACTAGTAAAGCTTCGAATATATCGCCTCGGATCTTCTTATAAGACTGACGTCTACCACTGCGGCTGGGCTGAAGGGAGGACGCCATTCTCTCCCTCACGCGACCCGCCTCCTCCTTCGGAAGCATGACTGCTTCGCAGAAGGAGGCGACCGCTTCCCACTCCCTCTCGCCCCGTAGCATGGCCTCGACCAATGCCGGGCGCGAGAGTTCTCCGCCTATTGCCGCCGTGAGGACACGTCGGTGCCATGCCCAAGCGGGGCAGTCCTGCACCGTGTGCTCGACTGTGTCCTCAGAGCGACCCTCGCAGTAGTGACACCCAGGCATTTGTTCCTTTCCCATCAGACACAGGTACCTCCCGAAACTTCCGTGTCCGGTGAGGACCTACGTCATGCGGTAGGTCAGGACGCCGATCTAGCCACTCCTCAAAGAGGGGTCTTACCGCCGTAATTGCGGCGTGCCCGGCCTTCGGTTGCGACAGTCATTCCCTCCATACTGCCCTGAGATCACGCCGGAGCTCTTCCCGCCGCGCCTCGACTTCTCGAGGCAGCGGGGATACGCCCCGGCGCTGCGCCTCCACGCGCCATTCATAGACGCGCTGGAGGGCAGTCGCCTCCAGATCCCAGGGCAGCAATCCGGCAAGGAGGTTGGCCGATTCGCCGGCGATCGTGCGGTATCCCCGGATCATTCGGATAGCCATGACCCTCTGGCATGCGACCAATTTCAGTGGTCGCGTCTGGATGCTCAGGGCCTACACTGGGGACCCGTAGAGGGCCATGGACCGCACGACGCCGGCGTACAGCCTTCGGCAGGAGGCGTTTGGCCCGCTGAGATTAGGCAGGAGTCGCCTGGAGGCAGCTGCTGCCCGGTTCAGCTTTGGGGCCAAACTCAGGAAATGCTCCTTGAAGTTCCACCGGCTGTCGAGGACGAGTCCCAGGTACTTCATCGTCCTCCCGACGCCGATGCGAACCCCCTCCACCGTTATTTGGGGATTCGGACCGTGGCGCGTTCCGACCGCCATGAAAGCACATGGCCTCGGTTTTGTGCAGCGCCACGTCGAGTCCCAACTGCCGGATCCTTTGAACGACTGTCACAACCGCTTGCGTTGCCAGGTCGGCCGCCGCCTGGTGCGACTCTCCCTGCGCCAGGACGAGCGTGTCGTCAGCGTAACATATTACGCTGACGCCGTCAGGGAGGTCGCCGCGCAGCACCCAGTTGTATCCGATGTTCCACAGGGGCGGCCCCAAGACCGATCCCTGTGGGACACCGCACGACATCTCTCGCCGGTTCCACTCTCCCCGGTGACCGGGGTAGATGACGGCTCTGTCCGTCAAGTAGTCCTCGACTATGCGACGGAGGTAGGTCGGCACCCGGTGATACCGGAGTGCCTCCGTGATGCAACTCCAGGGCAGGGTGTTGAAGGCGTTGGTGATGTCCAAAGACACCGCCAAGACGACCCTGCCCCGGGATACCGCGTCCCCCGTCGCACTATGGAAAATATAGTATATATATAATAGTTTCTGATTAAAAATCAATAACTTTTTATTTCTGAATATTATGTTCTAAAATTTTGCACAAATATAGAATAGTGTATATGGCTTCAAATGGAATGTAATTTTTTATGACTGGATTTGATACCATACATTAAAAAATAAAACAAATTCAAAATTATCAAAAATGTCCAATATTTATTTTTTAACAATGAATACTATTATTTTAATGTTTACAAAAACCATATATCATATAGTACATCAAAATATAAATCAATTTAAATAATAAAATCATTTTTTTTTAAATGTTGTGGTTAAAAGCGAACACAGATTAATTATTAATTAATTGTAATGTTTACTAAATTTTATGTTATTTATACTTGATGAACTTTGGGATCTAAAATTAATTCGTTCACTTTCAAAAGATCTAAGGTGTCTTCATCAAGTTCCTTCACGTTTTTAGTATATGGTTTTCTAATGCTGGTTATGTAAGGATCTGAAGTATAAAGAAGAGTATGAAATACATCCTCGTTTGTAGCGGATCTTGAGCATTTTTTAGCATGATGTAGACGAATTTTTTTATAATCCTTATTACGAGATTCTTGTGCATCTTTCGAAAGTTGACCAATAGGAAGTATTGCAAAATGCTTTATGACACTTTCTCCATGAATCAAAATTTTGTGAACTGAAGATGGCATGTAGTACCAGTCATAATTGCTCACATAGATCCTGGCAGTCTCCAGAGCATAACTGCCAAATTTTTCAGCATTTATCATTACACCCGATGAAAGAGCTCGCAGATTTATGTGAAGTCGTTTAATCAAATTTATATCCACTCCTGTAATTTCAGCAGAGTAGCTTGCATTGTGAAAAAATCTTCTGGCAGTATTACCGTCATTAGAATTACCACTTACTTGTCTTGGTTTGTCGACGATTAATCCTAGCTCTTCACGGAAACGCCTTTGTACCAGGGTTTTCTTCTCTTGCTTTAGTCGTTTCTTTTCTTCGCTTGTGGCTGACCATGTTTGGAAAGACAGATTATAAGAAATATGTAAAATCATTTCCATACAACGAATCCAGGCGTGCAAAGTAGACAGTCCGTATTGATAAGAATCTTCATTTTCAGGCCTAGCAGTCACTTTAGTAAAATCGTTCATTTGGCGTGGAGTAGCTCCACATATTGTACATGTGGAACCCGAAGGCGTATCTGTTAATACCTGAGCTACTTTACCATCTATCATTGTAAGAAAGAGATCATGCTTCACTTGCACTCCCTCACCTTCTTTGTTAATTAATGATGGACCCAAAGAATTTATTTGACCTTTTATTTCATCCACAACAGCTTTAGTTTTCTCGGGAGTTTCTTTGCAAAATTCTATTAATATAGGCCGGCAAAAACGAACAGATGACGGTACCGGATTTTGCCAGACAACATCACCTGTTAGCTCGTTAATTAACTTAATAGGCACCAAAGAAGTGATAAATAAATTTGCATCAGAAATTAGTTCAGACTCTTCAGGCAGTTTCTGTTTGTACTGGCTTTGACCGGATGAGCCATCACAGCCCCATTTACTGTATAGAAGTAAGTTATTCAATCCATTCCTATACACTGAATCTATTTTCAATATTCTAGCTGCAGTGTGATCTAATAAATCTTGAAGTCTTAATATTTTTGCACTTGTGTCTGTAATTTCTATAGCTGAAGATGGTGGATAGCAAGTAGTTTTAACTTCCTGCACTTTGTAATATGGTGGAAACACAAAACATTTTCGTTCGTTCGTTAAATTTCTCAAGTACAAATACTGTGCTTTCGTTAAATCCAAGTCAATAAATACGCTCAATGCCTCTTCATCCGTTAACATTTTTGTCTGCCTTGCTTCTTCTATGAGAATCGAGAATAAGGTCTTATTTTCAGTTTCAGCAAACCTTAATGTTTCCACAAGTTTAGCTTCTGTTCCTTCTCCTATCGAACGTAACCCTTGAAGATATGCATTATAGACGTGTTCAAATCCATATTCATTAAGTAACATTGTATTTTTTCTTCTTATACTGGATTCTGACAAGTCTGGATAAGATACGCACGGTCTCCCACGTTTTCCAGAAGAAGTAGATGGTGTGGAGACGGTTGTAACGTCTTCAGTGTTCGGTAAAGTTACTGAACATTCTGATTCTAACCAATTACTGTTTTTCATTAAAAAACTATCCTTTTTCCGTGAAGCTTCTGCCCATCGTTTATTAAAAGCGGGAATAATATGTCTTTGAAAATCACTGAGGATGAAACATAAGTTGTCTTCAGATACATGATAATTTTCTTTTAAAACTGTTGATAATGCCTCTAATGATTTTCCTCCTTCGATATATGAAAGTATTATTTCACGTTTAGAACACTTGAAAGTAGACATTTTGAAGAGTCAACAAAACACGTAGTTAGTTATATTGTATTCGTAACAATTACACTTCTGTTAATTCACCACTAAACTGTTATTTACAATGAAATGAAACAACAGTTTATATACTATATGAAATATCAGGGTAGTGTGCATCTTGTTGATTAATATTTTCACACGCAAAATGAGTGCAAAAAAAGATAAAAGCTCTAATATCAATGATAAATTACAAAACTTATAGCAAACTATTGATGTAAACACCAACATTTCAAACCGCAATAGATAGC
Organism: Tholera decimalis; assembly: GCA_943138885.2. NCBI lineage: Eukaryota > Metazoa > Arthropoda > Insecta > Lepidoptera > Noctuidae > Tholera > Tholera decimalis. Next base: position 18,478,299 of record OW964563.2, on the reverse strand, counting down.
GAGCGGTTTTCCGTTTTCTGACTTTTATCACATTTTTACTAATTACTCCGAAAACCGCAAATTTCCGCAGCTTTTTTTTATTTGGTTATGTTTATGGATAGCTATGCTACAAATCAACATTAAATGTAAAGCAGGGGTAAACGTGGGCAACTGTCAAAAGTCTCGATGAACTTTAAAAAAACTTTTTTTTCACCATATATTATTTTGCTATTAGTTTAAGGTAAATGTTAACATAATATTAAATACATATTAGTTGTTTCATATTCTTCAAAAGATGAGGTTTCCAGAAATATATAATACATTATACCTTTTCCTGTAACGTATAACAATAAAATCAATTTGAAGGTGATGAAGTGAACGGGCTTAACATGGACGTCCGTCAAAACTATAAAGATTGTGGTGTTGTAAAAAAATCATTTCGTATAATATGTATAATTTTTTGATATTATAGTCTAGTTTGGTCCTTAAACTATTGATTAAAATAAATAAAGCATGGCAGTAGCGACATTGACAAAAACCATTTTTAATCAGCAGTTGTTCTACGATTTTCCACAGTGCGTCGTGAGGGCTCTCACGCGCATGATGGCATCCACCGTCGAGCGCCCCCTGCGGAAGCCAAACTGGCACTCCGCAAGATCCGGGCCCACCCGATTCAGGTGCCGGAAGAGGCGGTCTGCAATTACTCTTTCCAAGAGCTTGCCCGCCTCGTCGAGCAGCACGATGGGCCGGAATGCGGACGGAGAGTCCGCAGGGCGCCCGGCTTTCTGGATCAGGAACAGCTTTCCCGTCTTCCAGCGAAGCGGAAACTGGCCCCTCTCCAGGCATGCGCTAAAGATGAGCATGAAACATTGAATGACAGACGTATTACACTTTGTTACGACGAAACTGAACAGGATTTAAAAATAGAACGAGAAATGAAATTGCTACAACTTTGTAATATGAGAGTATACAGAAGACAAGATATGTATTTCAAGACCTGATTTACAGGTATTAGTTTTGAACAAAGATAACAATTTTTGTGCTTGTGAACTCAGTGAACTAATCTGAAAGTCAAACTAGAGGCAGCCAATACTGTTATCCTTTAATTCCAATACAGTCATCGAAGAATTACCTTCTAACCAATCGCCTGAACGAAGAATAACATTGATCGTGACAAATGTTTTCTTAATAGGAGACATGTGTCTCTTCATATTAGTGGTGCCCTAAACTAATATGAATAATGATGTTAAATAGCAGAGTTGAATATTTTTACAGCCCCGACTAAATGGAGGCTTGGCTCAAGTATGTTGCCCTAATTAAAATGAAGGGCGACACATCGCTGCCATCAAGTGACGTAGACATTTTTGATCCACATTTACGTAATGATGAATCTCTTATTGAAACTATAATATACAACGTATTCCTTTTTACAAATTCTAGTGTATTAATTAGAACACATTAATACATGTGAGAATCGAATAGCATATGAAATACTACTACTACTTACCTACTTTTCAATTCAACTTCTTTCCGTATAGATTCTGATCCCAGTGTAAGTTTGGATACGTCTCAAAAAAATATAAGGCTTGTTATCTAAGTTTGATGTTTAACTGCTTAACTATACGTATTGGAGCCTATTTTTTTGACATTCAAAATAATTATTTTTAGCATAGAATTTTACCTAATTAAAAAGATTTATTTATATAAATGTAGATAATGAATATGAAATAGACAACGAATTCATTATTAAGTCAAGTACTGCTTTACCCATACATTCTAATTATGAATACAGCCAGTACTCTACTACATACTCAAATTAATCTTGAATAAAATATCTTTGAACCAACTTTTTTTTGCTTTTCAAAACTAGATGCTAATGGATTTACATAGAATATTCCTAGCCCATAATACTCAACCATACAACTTTGCTGGTATGATTTCGAGTAGTGTGGCACGCCCAACGAGCACATTAGTGGAAATAGCAGCCTATTTTGTTACTTTCGGCTGTAAAATAGCGGTTTAAGGGTTCAAAAAGCAGTTCAAAGTTGCATATCTGCATCCATAAACGTCTATAGCTATAAAAGTTACTTAAAGTGCTATAAGCTGAATCAAATACTACCCTAGCCTTCACAGTAGTTCACGGTAGAACTCATTTACCACTTACACCTTTATATGAGAATTACGAAGGTCATTCTGCCACTCACAGCTGTACAGTGGTTTCCATTGTAACTTTTATAGGTTATAGTAACCACTATTATACTACTATAAGTTTCATTATCGAAATAATAGATGCTCTTATGCATACTATAGTTACAAAAAATTCATCAGTGTAACTAAAAACTACTACTGCCTTTAGTAGCAAGAGTCATTCCTTGCAGGCTCAATCCAAACATTTAATAAAAGTGGAGGTTATCGCAGGAAAGTACGCAAGGTTTATGAAAACCTGCTAAAATCGTCAAACATTGCTGAACATTCCAGTGAATCTGCTTATCATCTAATACTAAAGTATTTTAATTTTTAAGCTTTTAATTTTAAAGAAGATTAATCTCAACATTTCACAAATCACAAACTTAATAAAAAAAAGCCTATTCTTGGGTTATTATTGTATAAAGATATGAGTCTCAAAATTTGGATTTGGCGCAGTACCTACACAGGATCCATTAACCTCTTTAGCCAAATTACGGTTTTTTTTTGTGCAACGTTTTCATCATCATTAGGCAATATCTTTTCAATCGGAATATTGTCTTCGTTTGACAAATTTTCTTTATTCTGATCTAGCGATATTTCCCATCCTGAAGGGCAGATTGACAGCTCTTCCTTGTCTGCATTTATAGTTTTAACTATTTTAAAAGGCATTCTGTAATAAAACAATAATAGGTAGTTAATTAAAATGTTTAAACTTCATATTATAGTATAAGTAGATATAACTAAACCATAAAGTAACTGGATCTTATTTCTACCGACAACAAAATAATGTACACTATTATTGAGACGTTTGATGATTATCTATTTGAAAAATAACCTATATCATGTTTATGTAGAAATATCGGGTGTAAAGTCAAGTATCGTAATTAAAACACCGTAATCTTGGATTTGTTTTTAAAGTTGAGAAGCGTACAATGTCTATGTTAAGTGAACGTTTTTAAGGGTAGACCACGGATCTCCAAAATGGAAACCATTCGAATAAGTACGTAACTAGATCTCATAACCTCAAAAACAGGAAAATAGGAGCTTTTCACAAAAAGCCAGTGATTCTTGTTCCCCTAGTGCAACTCACAGCCACAGCTGTGAGTTGCACTAGGGGAACAAGAATCACTGGAAGCATTAGAAGGGTGAAAATTAAAGCTATGATTCTCAAAAGGGAGTTATTAGAGCTAAAACTGCAGGTTATGACTACATTACAATGACGCCATGATTTTTTAAGAAAACATAATTCACTTGCAAAATTGAGTTGATATACATTGGTTTTTCAGTTAAATGTGCATTAAATGTACCGGTAAACAATCGGCCACTTGCGAATAGTAAGTTATCGACACGTAAAAATACGGAAATGAAATTTATTCTGTATAACAAATAAAAAATATCACATATCTTTTGTTAATTTTTTAATAATCATAAAAGCGCGTTAAAATTACTCGAAAATTATCTTATATATCTACAGTAAACTGGACAGCGTTTTAAGTATCTTTATATATCTTGCTAATACAGAATACAAACTTTTACTTAAGTACTTTGTTTTATTTTCATGATGGCGACGAAAACACTTTACCAAAATATTACAAATAATGTCAATTGAAGATATACAATACAGAACTATAATCAATTCATTCGTTCAAAGTAGTTCAAAATCATTCAAAAGTAGCGCTACGAGAGCTTTAGTATAGCGTTAATAAATCGTTATAGCTATTAAGGAACCTTTATGCAACCGTTGTGCAGGTTAAATGGAACTTTAGGCTGCATAAAATGGCACCCAAATAGTGCTAAAGCGGCTACTTTAAGTCTGTAGTAGACGCTCTAGCGCTTACGTCTAATACCATAAGTAATAATCGGATACGCTCCAAAGCCCTAATGCAGCCCATTTGTGCTAGTTGGGCGGTAGCCATTGCTCTAAGAAGCTTGTAAAAAATAATTACAAATTCCAAGTAACCTATTATGTAGTCTTTATATTCTATTGTATAAAAATAATCACCTAAAGCAATACTTTTCAGATTATACTCCCGAGTGCCGTAAATAGGAGCATTTGTTGTTTTTGTTACCTTTCTATTGAACATAGAATTAATTTAATGTATATTAAATTAATGGTATAATTTTGTTAATGAAATTTATTATAATTTCTCACCAAGTTATACAATGAGCTTGCTGTGGTCAACTTAGGGTACATATTATGTTGAGATACATCTATTGTATTTATGTATGTGTGTATCCTGTGTTGGAGATCCTAAAAATACTGACTACCAAATCCGGAAACCCCATTGGAGAAAATTGAATGTCATCTTATTCGTCGATATTACGACAGTAGTTTACGTGAAAATCACAAAAAGTCAATTCCCTCGTATGTATATTTAAGGGGTGAATTTATAAACCTTTTGCGTGTCAGGTGTGCGTTGGTAAATATAAAGCTTTTGGCACCCCTGGTAGGTAATATTTGTTTGCTGTCATCTTTTGCGGATCACTACGATTTTTCTTATTATAGTGCGTAACGTAGGAAATGCATGTGCTATGAAGTTAGCCTAAGGTCTGACTTCTATTGTCGGGGTCCTATAGGTATATTGCCTTACCCGTAAGGCAATATGCCCCCCCCCCCCCCCCAAACCCCGGTTCCGAAAATGTTCTAACGAGATACCGCGGCCCCGAAACGCAAGGGCATCTGAAGGAGCAGGGTAGGTTTTTTTGTTTGTATGTATATATGTATGTATTTATGTATGTATTGACTTCAGCCATGTGAGTAGATACCTAAGCCCTTATTTTTAACGGAATTAGACATCCAATAAAACAATATTTAAGGTTATTTCTCTCTTTGTAGTGCAAGTCTTTTTTGTAAGTTTTGAAGTCGGTTCAATTTTTTGTAAAAAAAAGTTTTTTTAAGGTCTGACTTCTGTTTTAAATGATTGTAGACGTGTTGAATCTTACGCTAATCGCAAAATATAATAGGTTTTCATGCTGAAATATATGAAGATTTTTGTTCTACAATATCCTGGATTAGAAACTAAAACTCTTAAAAAAATTATTTTCATAACGTGCATAAACTTTTATTGACTCAAAATTATTTAGCTATTGAATCATCAAACAATCGTGTGTGAACGAAAATGTACCGCTTTGAGCCCACCGGTGGCCTTCCCCGGCTTGAGGAGCAAAGATTTCCAGTCATTCGATATATCACTGACTAATTAATATCATTCATACGTGTATAGCAAAACCGTTTGTTAATAACATCATAATAATAACATCCCTTATACAGTACAACAATATTGGTGGTGTGACTCTGATACCCCAGCAACTTGACCTTATTTCGCCCCATATGTGCCAAATTATGATGAAGATTTATTACTCACTAGCTGTGCCTATGATTTCGCTCGCTTGGGAGACGAAATTACTTATGCGGTCCTGTAAGAATTCCGGAATAAAACCTACCCTTTTTTGTTTCCTTATAACCTCATCTGTCTTCCACTAAAAGTTTAGGCAAGAAATTAGCCTAGACAAACTGAAAGACTGACAGACGGGCAGTAAGAAATGTAAAAACAATGCTATTGTGTTTTAGTTTGGTGAAAATAAGTATATCTAAGCATTTGAGAGAGACAGTTCTTTTGAAATCACAGACGGGCACTTTATCGTATGTACAGAAATATATATTACATTTATTTTTCTGATTCTAGTCTAAAAAATGTAGTGGTACCATATACATAAGTATACATAAATGTCTAGGGGCTTCTGACTTAATATAGGCGCATGGGTCGTATATCTACATCTAGGTATAAACTTAACTAATGCGTATCTCGATGGGTCTGTAAGTTGAGATAAAATATATTTATTGTATTTATACAAAGCATGCATGATGAATGACATAGAACAGGTTCTCTTTAATTAAAAATGTCTTTAGTGTTTTCTTTCATAAACTTTTATGCACACTGTCGTAAATAATGAGAACCATGCAAAAATCGGCTGAGTTTAATCCCTCATACCTATACAGGGTTAATTGTAAAACACCGAAAACCTCTCAGGACTATGTTACTAACATCATAATCAACAACTTTTGTTCTATGACTTTTAAAAATTCGTCATATTTTAGTTCACCAGATTTTCATACAAAAATAAAAATATTTAAATTGAACGCCCTAAATGTTACGGAGTCTATGCGAAACAAAAGAAAGTGATAGTATTCGTTTTCTTTTGCTTCGCATAGACTTTGTAACATTTAGGGCGTTTAATTTAAATATTTTATTTTTGTATGAAAATCTGGTGAACTAAAATATGACGAATTTTTAAAAGTCATAGAACAAAAGTTGTTGATTACGATGTTAGTAACATAGTCCTGAGAGGTTTTCGGTGTTTTACAATTAACCCTGTATATTTCTACTCGTAGGATATTCTTCTCTTGTTCGTGAAAATAAGTGACTTTTATTACTAAAAAACATCAGGCAGATTAACCAAAGATTATATGTATATATTACCATTCTATGCCTCATTAGAGCGTCAATAGCCTAATGGATAAGGTGTCGGACTTGTGATTGAGAGGTCGCAAGTTCGAACCTGACCCATTACAATATTGCCGTGAACCCACTCCAGACACAAGCATATTTAGCATAGTTGGAGTGGTTAATTCTACCATTACATAAAAAAAGTGCAGACGTTTGGTGAGGAGGCCAAAAGACTTAAAACTAGAAAACTGGTAACTGGTAAAACAATACCTACCCTGGTATTGTTTTACCAGTTACTGGGCTGTGGAGGTGTGGTCGACAGTCAGTCGGCTAGAAATCGACCCCGCAACCGTTGAGAAAACCCTAGTTACATAGAGAAATACTCATGACTTTTAAAGAACGCTTAGTACCGAGGACAAAAGCAGAAGGGAATAAATAATTCACGCACGGATCATAAGTACATAAGCAAACGTCTGTACCCATTAATTAAGACTGAGCTAAGTAATCTAACATTTCAGTTCAGCTTTCTAATCCTAACATAGCGTTACTAATGACCAAGTAAATACATCAGGGTGCTAAGTCTCTTCAAAGGAGTACTTCGTCACCAAATTAATTATTACTCAACGTACATAACATTGTTCGGCGGTTGAGTAAAGCATGATAATATTAGAACCTCGTGCCGTAGACTAAGGAAACCGTATTGACCACAAAAATCTGTATGCACTGTCCTTTGCCACATATGCTGCCTAAATTATTGCTATTTAAAATTCGAATTCATTAAATTTTCTCACTGAAATGTGTACTTTTTGTATATAAAATGAAGGTCTAAAGTAAAGCACATTTAGCTTAGTTGGAGGGGACAACAAGATCGGCTAGTAATGTGAATTCTACCCATATTGATAACTTCCTTAAAAAAAATATAACGAACGATATCCCTGGCTATCAGAACATTTTTTCGGACAACAGTGATCCATATTGCGTTAGTATTACAAACAGCTTTAATTTAGTGTTAACTAGTAATGTTAATATAAATAAATGTTACGATGATAAACAAGTTGACCTGTATAATATGTGTGTTACAAGTTTTATACATCTAAAACTTTATTTATTTATTTATTATTTATTATATACTTTATTGTACACCTTACAATACACTTAAGGATAAAAATAATAAAAGTAGCTAATAGTAGTAATAAAACTTTAGCCACTTAAAAAAGCGGAGAGAAGTTTCGCTTCTAATAATTCTTGGTATATGCTATTCTGTGAATACTACGATAATGCATTATAACGTCAATGAAGAGCTGACTTCAAAATGTGCCTTTGTGGTTATATACAGACTGTAAATCTATTAGAGAAATGTCTTCTTAGACCGTTTAATCTCGACCCTTGTCGCTATTAGGCCGATTTATACAATCTAGGGTTAGTAATACATTATTGGGTCAGTGATTCTCAAAGGTTTATGTTTTCAGGATACTGGATTGAGAAGGAATATTCATTTAAACTAAGTGTGGCTATTATTTATTTGTTTATTTCAGTACATCACGGCTGAATACATGTTAAGTCGAAGACATGTTACATAATAAGAAATGGCAGTCAAACACTCATAATTATCACAGTATTCCAGTCATATAGACGATCTTCTTACAATTATCCGCGAATTAAAGGGTGGTTAAATTTTAAGGGCCGATGTTGATTTTGAATAAAACACAAATTATTTAGGAAATTATTGTCATTTCTTTTTATTATGATAATATGGTATGTTTCAATTATGTATGGAACAAAATATCGGCAAAATGGCAGCCGCGACCTCGGCACTACACCTCCATTCGATGGTTAAAATTTTCGATGATGCTGAGGCATAATTGAATTTCTATGCCGTTAATGTGCAGAATTATCTCATCCTTTAGCTCTTGAATTGTTGCTGGCTTATCGACGTATACATTTTCTTTCAAATAACCCCAAAGAATGAAGTCCAACGGTGTCAAATCACATGATCTTGGTGGCCATTGAATTTGTCGCGCAAAAGAGCCATTGTTTCGTTAGCTGTGTGGCAAGTGGCACCGTCGTGTTGAAACCACATATCGTCCACATCCATATCTTCCAATTTGGGCCATAAAAAGTTCGTTATCATCTCACGATAGCGAACGCCATTCACAGTAACTGAAGTACAGTAAGTGCATTTTGATTTGAACGCCCATTTTCATAATAAGCCTGAATAACGCGTTGCTCGGTTGTGTATCTTTCCATGGTTCAAATTGAGTTAGTCTGAAATTGAGAAATGTCAAATGAAATGCAGAAAAAAACTTGACGTTTAGGTGTGGTTCACATTCAACATCGGCCCTTATTTAACCACCCGTTATTTATTATAAAGCCGTAATTTTTATGGGTAAGTAATGATTGTCAGAGTCAGTCCGTACATGGGTCACCATTTGGGTGGTGGGTTGAAAGCGAGTCAATCTGACACCAGATTTGCTGAGGACTATCGTGTTACCAAGTAACTAACTGTATTGTGGGTTAGAAGCGTTTTCACCTCTACCACCTCTACCTCTCGACAAGACTAAATAGCAGATGTGACTAGTTTGCTATAGGAGTAAATCTCGATATGACGGACTAGGCACATTCAGCTTTTCGATGTACCATAGGACGGTACGAACTACGCTCAGAATTTAGTTATTAGTAGGATACTAAGAACTTTTAACAAAAACATCTCTCACCTCGATATATGTAACTCCAAAAAAGTTATGTTTAGGAAGCTAGTTTTATCCTCTGTATATGTCGATTTAACTAATAGATCCTAACAGAAGTAAAATACTTATGAGATTAAGGATGGTAGGTATTCTACAGGCATTCACCATACACACCCACATACACACACGAACCTAACAAATGGTATTCAGTGTAGTTCTTCATGTCATTGGGGAGCTGAAACATAAATACTTACTTATATATTATTGTAGTAAGTACCTACTTCTTCAATAAATTCATAACATAACCTTTAAAATGGTTAGGATTATTAAGTACAATAATATTATGTAAACATTATGTAAACAATAATAGGTATTGCGTTTGCGATAACTTTTTACTTACATCGAAATGATCTTCACAAAAAAATAAATTTGATTTGGCTGATACATTTTTTGCATTAATTCGAGCAAGTTCCAACCACTTCTTGCGAAGATCTCTTTTTAAAGGGTCATGAATAAATAGTTTCGTGGGCGTTTTTATAGTAGTATTCCCATAACAAGGTACTGCACAGCACTGATATTAATTTTTCACGTTCATAATAGAGTAAAATATCATACAATACCCGAAGTACATTTATGTGCCAAGTGCCGGGAAAGTTGTTTTTTGAACGATGACGTCATACGTAGTCATGTGACCACATTGCCACGATTTAGGCCATAGTTTCTTAATAAATTAAAAATATACTTATATTTTAATTGAAAGGTTAAGTAATGAATAAAATATTATTTTACGAGTACACGTGAAGCGTTTCGAAGCATTTCAAACAATTTTTGCAAAGTTGTCAACTCGCGGATTGTACCTATTACGTTGCGATGTGATGAGTATTCTACGCAAAGTAGGTATTGTAACAAATAGCTATGTCAAAAATGCTTCAAAACGATTCAGACTACGATATTCGTATCGTTTTTTCATCGGTTTCACATCTAGTAGGTAGGGGAAGGACCCATCGTACGGTTTCTACATTTTATTTTTTATTATTTTTATTTTTTCATGAATCTATCACTTGACAGCTTAAATTTATAGTCTAACTATCTGAGATTCATATAAAAAAATGACAGATGATTTCATCTGATGTTTCAACCGTAATTATGATTTAAACAAAATCTGGAATTTGTACGAATCTGCCCCAACAACGGGGCACCTATATACAGTGTTAGGGGTACCTAAATACCTTCGTACGCTGTGGAGTAGTTCCGTACGTGCGATTAAAACAACACATATAAATCAATTTTTTTTATTAGCAATGAAATTAAACACAAAAATAAAGATTTAATTTCTTCTAAACAAAAATTATCTTCTTCACACTTTGCTGAATATTTCAAACTCAAAGATTTGGCATACTCATATGCTAACTTTCTTACTTGAATCGTCGTAAGCCCATAATGCATCTTACAACATTTGATAATATAATCATTTAGCAGTTTCTCTTCTTTCATAGAAAAGACTTGGAAACTTGTATATTTAGAGTCAAATGTACGGTTGCTTGACCCTTCAGCATCATTGCTATTCTTATATTTTTTTACACGGCTTTCTAATGTTGACAATTTCAAATTGTACTTGTCCGCAGCTTTTCTATATGACAATACTCCTTGCATAACATCCTGTATTGCTGACTGCATGGATTTTTCATCCACAGCTTGTCTACTTGTATTTTTTGGTTTATAAGTCCGCACCATGTTTCTGTGAAGAAATAATAAGAAATAGGTATTAAAATATATACACGTACATCGGCGATAGCAAAACACAGGACAAAGTTAAACCATAAATTAGCAATTAGCACACTAAATCATACCTACCTACGAGTAGGGGCACATTCGTACGCGTTCAAACGTGCCCCATCTAGTTCTGTCCGAAAGTACCCCACTAACTGAATAACAACAAAATATAACCTCTTTTAATATTAATAGGAAAACGTCATAAATTAAGTATTGAAAACGTATCTTAAGTATATTTTGCTACTTACTGATAGAATACTCTATACGAAAACTTATTTTATCTACGGTAACAATAGACAAAAACATTGATCAAAAAATTACTTACGGAGTGTGAAAACACGTTCCTGTCTGTCACTTCACTCTCACCGGTGCGAATGGCGCGATACTACTTTGACGTAAAGTTGGTACCTCGACTCACGCACACATACAAAAGCAAGACCGTACGTTGTTTCGTTCAAGTATTATTTTGACTGTATGAATGTGCCCCGCGTACGAAGGGTCCGCATCTTCCCCTAAATACTAAAGTTTTTATTAAATTATTGACTAAGCTAATGTTAAAATTTCGTTTTAATTTCAGTCTCCAAGATTCACGGGTTTCAGGTCTCTTTTCAAAACTTTATATAAGTGCTTTATTCAGTCCTTTATTATGGTACCTATACTTGATTCGGAATATGGTTGTGGTTTAGCCCGCAACCGACCGAAAAACCGTTATGGGTACCTACGGTCGGTGATTGGTTAAAATTGAATGTCAAAATATAACTTGATTAAAATAAACACCCATTATGTACCTACTACTTTTGTTTCAAATGAAATGGGTGACAGAAAGTGTTGCAGAAAAATAATATTAATAGCTTCTTTGGAATATCTATTTTAATAATATATATTTTGGGGTGTACAATGTACACTTGAAATACTTTTATTAAGTTTGATAATAAATGTTTTTAATGTTTTAAAGGCGGCCTTTGTTCTAATTTACTTGTAACTTTGGTTACAAATAACCTTAATTAATGTAAAAAAATCCTCTTACTAAGCAAGAGAAAAGTTTCCTTAAAAAGGGTATGAAAGCCAATAGAACATTAGTTTACGTAGTAACAAATTATTCGATTCATTAACTCCCTAAACGGACCTTGTAAAAGAAATGTGCTTACGTATTTTCAGGCTGAAGACGCAAATCGCCTAATAATTAGTTGCGTCGTTAGAAAAGTATAGACAACGAAAAGAGTTTTTGAATGAAGAGAAGATTTTGTTTTTAGGTATGTGGATTCGGGAGAAAAAGTAGTACAGGTATGTACAAAAAATTAATGTAGTAAGTAAATGTGAATATTATTTAACCGTAAGTACGCTGATGTTTCAATCGATAGTGATAGCCATCTCCATATATTCTCATCAAATAATGAAAGAAAAAGGTAAACATCCTGAGGAGGCCAACATGTCCTAGGACTAAAAATATGTAGCATCCACCAACCCGCACTGAGCCTGCGTGGTGGATTACGGCCCATTCCTTCTTATAGTCTGAAATATTAGTATTCTGGCTTATTCTCGTGACTTCGTACAATCCTGATCCCTTGGCAGTTCCGGGATAAAAAACCAATCTGAATCCGGGATAAAGACGGATATGAATGAAATTTCATATGTACTATCCACATATGAAATTTCATTCAGATCCGTTCAGTAGTTTTTGCGTGACAGAGTAACAAACATTCATCCATCCTCACAAACTTTCGCATTTATATATAAGAGAAGTTTATCTATTTAGACAATGATAATGAAAGAAAATTTAAAATAAATACCTATTTAGTGGCAACTTATTACTTACTATAATGTTATGAACACCTGTACATAATATTATAGGTATTTGAATTGATTGACTTTGTTGGGTACGTACTAAAATGCTCAACGATAGATAGTGCCTTTAAAGTTTAAGTACTTATAAAGTTTATTTGGATCAACTTAGGTATACAATTTACAAATAAAACTAAGATAGCTACAGAAGTAAGCACTGTGGCGCAGCTATCAACGCCCAACTCAAAAACATTTGATCTTCATTATTTATAATGACAAATAACTTATAAATAAGATATACAAAAATAATAAAATAAAGTAAAACAAAAAAAAAACTTAAAACATAAATGTAAATATGTACACTATGTGTGTGTCGGTGGAGTATTAGGAAGGGTTAGGAGTGTATGAGTATGAATAAGTGTGTGTATGTGTGTCAACCGCGTGATTAGCATGAAACAAGTTGCTCAGTTTCATCATAATACAAGGATTTAAGCCAGTTGGTTACTTTTGTGCTCATTATTTTCCAAGTCAGAGGGTAAATGTTAATAAAATTCTGGAATGTATATCATTATACATTCTAGAGCTGATATATTATTTGAAGTGGCGACTGACTAACGCTAACCTGCAGCGCTCAGTACTACAGATTCTTTGTGGCACGACGCTTCTTTGCGGGGTCTGAGGGTCGTAATGCAGAAGTTGGTGTTTCTTACTGGTCGTTTGTAGCACGAAAAACTGTCACACAGTGAGTATTTCAGAGAGTGAATATGTTTCAGAGGTCGGAAATCTAATCGGTTTCTTTGCGAGTACCTTCAAAACCTCTCTCTGGGCCCTCTCCAGCCACATCATGGTTGTCTTATGGGTGCCTCCCCACGTAGTTATGTAGTAACCAAGAACGGATTGAGCAAGCGGAAAATAAAACCATTTAAAGGCATGAAAAATCGAGTTATTCCGGTCTGATACCCTGATCTGATCCCCTGGGGAATCGGTTTTATTTTATAATTATTTTTTATTCTATTCCGTTAAATATTTTATTCCAGTTGGATACCCTAACAGAGTTTTTGGAGCGTTAGCAAAAATATACCTACAGGGTTATTAAACTACTGTTTGTACATCATTCTTATAGTAATGGAAATGTGTAGTATACGTGTAGTATTAAGAAACAAACAAGTGTTTTCCTCTTGGCCAAGTAATAAAAAAAAGTATTTTTTTTAAAGATTACTAACAATGTGGGTAGAATTCAAATTAATAGCAATCTTGTTAACCCCTCCAACTAAGCTAAATATGCTATGTGTCTGGAGTGATAAATATTCATCTTGGAGAAATATTCTTAAATAATAACTGGAATAGTTTTAGGTAGGTTTCTTAATTTTTTCTATTTAGTAATGCATATAATCAAAGCACAATTCGTGACATTTTTTTTTAATAATTTTAGTTAAAAATTTTGTTATTGAATTAAGATGGTCAAATATTAAAAGACCAAGTGGCTGATCACCAGTGATGATTTTCTATTTTTATCTTGACTGTATAAGTACAGCATTCAAAAAGAGAAAGAAGATCAGACCGGAGTGTCTAAGTTTGAGGGGGATCAGACTATAAAGTAAACAAAAAAATACAAGCAGGGGGTCAGATCAGGGGCATCCGAACGAAATAACTCGAAAAATCGGCAGCCGAGCGAAGTTTTTTTAATAAATAAATTAATCTTCTTTTTACCAAATCAAAAGATTGTCTAAAATAACTCGCAGATATTTTATGCTATTTTATCAGTCCGTTCTAGTTCTTTAGACTAGTCTTCTTTTGTAGGTACACATGAAACATTAATATAAATTCAGACAAAAATAGAAAAATAACCACTCATTTTACATAAGGATATTGACTGATTTTGAAAGACAACGTACGGTAAAAAATAAATGATAGAATATAATTGCTTATGACGTCACTTCCCAGTACAAACGACTTTTATTAAGCAATAAAGAATGACTTCAAGAGTGAGTGCCTCATTTATTTTCTACGGATTACATATATTTATTTAGTAGCAACTTCATCTTCATTTTTTTAGGCAATCTAAATGCCCTATTTTGTAATTCTAGTAAAACTGATACATTGAGAGAGACTACCTTATTCCGTAGCATTTTATTTGGAAATGTATTCAGGAATCTCATAAGCCTACATAAGGGAGCGTTATGAACGTCGTGTCGATGGGACCAGGGTGACATGTAAAAGGCGAAAGTTATTACACCCATTTTCTCGACTCTTCAGGTATGCACGTATGCACCAAAGTAAGTTAGAGCTCAAAAGGATTCCTTTCTTTATAAAGCAGGCAGATGATCCTATAAAGCAAACAGATGGTTTTTTAACCCTTTTATAATTACAGTTTAAACCCAGATAACACGACAAAGGAAGTGTTTTTCAAGCGAATTGAAACAACTCTCGGTTCGGTGGCTTCCTTCATACTTTATGTATAAATGTTCAAATCGTTGGCAGTCTTTGAAGATGAAAGTATTTAGGAAGATAGATCTACAAATTGTGAAGAAATCTAGCTTCTCTTTACATTTTATCGAGTTATGGGGAACATGTAACAATGCTGAAGGTATTATTTATTTTAGTGTTGATACCGTCACTGCGTGTTCATTTATTTGAATGTTTTTTTAATTAATGTAATTTATGATGCGTATATGCCATTTGATTTTTTCGGTATTGTGGGTGCGTTTAAATAACATTTATAATCACTAACACAAACACCCAATCCCAGAACAACTATCAGTAGGTCATACATACAATTTCTCAACGATTGCGCTAATCGTGTCATCATTATTCTTATTATTATAAATACATCCGCCTCCTGTCGATAAGATTTTAAAATAATGAATAATTGTCTTGCAGGTAACCCTTCAGGAAGATCAGTCACAAATTAAACCCAAGTCAAGTGTCAGTAGGCTATTTTAAACACCGACCACTCACGATAATTTGTCAATCCTAAAGAGAAATGTCCTGACTTGCACCGCAGATACAGAGAACCCAAGTCTCGCCTAGATCTAAATTAACGAAGAGATTTAGTGCTAAGGAAAAAGAAATTTGTAATTGAGCTTGTTTCAAAAGAAAGGAGCGGGTGAAGTCAGCGGAGCGGTATAACGAAGTGCCTATAATTAACATGACTGATGTACTTGGGACTTTTAGTGGCAATCGGATTTTTAATGAGGACTCCTTGCTCTTTCTTCTTAGGTTTTGGTTTGGTGCCTAAGTTATACATCTTTATTTCTGTCTTCCCACTTCTGGGACACAAGACTCTTCTCTGTGAGAGGGAATGGGCCCTAATTCACCAAGCGGACCCAGTGCGGGCTAGTAGCTGTCACATGTCTTGGAATGTTTGTTCCTGGGATATGCCGGTTTCCTCACGATGTTTTCCTTCACCCTTTTCGTATTGAGAACAGTGGTGATGATATAAATTACAAAAATCGAACGGGTCACTTTTCATGTAGGTTAGACATATTATGTGTGGGTACACCTATGTAAACTTTTTAATTAAATGCTTAGTATAAATACTGGTTATAAGATTATTCAGTAAAAAATCTAAATAAATTATCGGGGTTTAGATTCTGCTATTGAGTATTAAAAATAAGATTTGCTTAGGTTTTAGGTTACTTTTTGTGTTCGTTGTTAGACTGTACTTGGCGTTTTATATGGATGGGAAAGCAAAGGTTTTTTTTAAATCCAATTGTGTATTTTATCAATTTAAGTATGAACAATTATTATCTATTTACAATTTATACAAAGGTAGCTAGTTAAGAGACTCTTGCTAAACCTTTTGTGGGGGCGATAAAATAAAAACTTTTGAAAGTGGTTTTAACAGACTCATCGAATTTTATTTATTTTAAGAATTTGTCAAAATTCCTCTTAAAGTTGTAATCTGTTATAACAAGGATTGAGACGTATGTCAGAGACGTTACCGTAGCAGATAATCTTGTTGAGCTAACGTTAGTAGAGCAGTCTGTGGTCAAGTGATGTACTGCAATATTACAATAGAGCGCCAAAGAGTCATCGTCCAATCAAGGTTATTTGATTAGACGATTAGCTTTATCCATCATTGTTTCCTAGGAAATTACAGGTTTTCTAAATATAATTCTCTTGGCGCCACAGTGGAACTCAATTGTAAAGGAAGCAATATTTTAAGCATTTCGTGTTGCAAACAGAATTATGTCAAAGAAAACTTAAATCAAAATTAAATCATTTATACAAATTTTCTTTTTAACTAAGTCAAAACTTACTGGCTTGCTTAGCTTAAGGTACTTAAATACATGGTGCTGAACTAGGTACCTAATCCTGTGTTTTTGAGAGCTAACAGAATACATACTGGAGTAAATTGAGCCCTAATTTTGACACATCTAATTGTTCGAATTCGAAACCAAACAATCAATATTTTAAGATCAAAGTGGCTAGTTAGACAAAACGCCAATATCTTAAGGAAAAACTTACAAACATTATGGTTAATAGGCTCGAGTTTGACTACCACGTCACCTGATGGAAGAGATGATGTGATCTAAGATAAATCCTGTTATAAAATAAACATTGTAACCATTTTCCTAAATGATGATTTTCAGATTCATTATCCAAACTCTGTCTGTGTCTGTCTATAGAAAATTTGAGTTAAGAATTCACTAATCTAACATAATAATAGATACCACACAAAAGATACCTATAGGTAATTGTTTCATCTACAATGCACTCTACTGATTTGATATAGATATTTAAATCAGTAAAGTGCACGTATTCACCACTCTTTATTAGTTCCTCTCTAAACGGTAGAATCATGTGCATAATAAAACTTTAGAGAGTAGTTTGTTTTGTTTCAAATTCAACCTGTTGATCTTGCAGCCGGTTTATTGCAACAGCGGCGTACCAGACCATTCTAGTAGGATTCCATACAATATTAAAACGAAAACCAAACCTAGGATAGGTAAATAAAATTCTAAAACTTTGTAAGGTAAATTTCACACGTTTGTTTGAATTTTTGGAGCGCGAATGGGATTGTGTGGAAGCTGGACTAAATAGTCGTTTTTAGGGTTCCGTAGCCAAATGGAAAAAACGGAACCCTTATAGTTTCGACATGTCTGTCCGTCTGTCTGTCTGTCTGTCTGTCCGTCCGTCCGTATGTCACAGCCATTTTATTCCGAAACTATTAGGACTATACATGTAAAATTTGGCAGATAGATGTATTCTGTGAACCGCTTTCCGATTTTAAGAGAAAATTTAAAAAAACATTTAAAATAAAGGGGGCTCCCCATACATGGAACTGAAACTGAAAATATTTTTTTTTTCATGAAACCTATATGTGTGTGGTATCTATAGACAAGTCTTTAATAAAAATGACATTAAGGTTTCTAAAATGACTTTTTCATAAAGTTAATCGTTTAAAAGATATACGCTTCCAAAGTGGTAAAATGTGTCCCCCCTCTAACTTCTATAATAATGAAGTGAAAAATCTAAAGAAACCATATGTTGTAGATCTTAATGTAAACTTTCAACCAAAATTGGTTTGAACGAGATCGAGTCGGCAGTTTTTGAGATACAGTATATTTTCTAAGACCGCAAATATAACTATGTAATTCATACAAATACTATGAAAATCAAAGTTATTTGGCGTAGTTGTAAAAATTGTAAATAAGCTAGTTTTAAGAAATTTTTAAGGTTTTTTGTTTTTTTTTTTTCAATTAAATATATTAAGTAGATTATATTTATTATAGTTACCACGGAACCCTTCATGGGCGATTCCGACTCGCACTTGGCCAATTTTTTTATATATTGGGCTACCCGTAATCCATTGCATGCATACACGTAAGCCGACTTGTAGCGCTACGATTGCTGTTATTACTGTTATTTGTTAAAAATTTGCTTTTCATACTCTTTTGTCTTCGTAATTTTTATAAAAATGGTTTCAAAGATTTGTTTGACTTAATAGAGAGGGTAATTTAAAATTATAATAATAGGGTAATTTCCTGTGTTTCAAAATGATGTCTATATAATTTGTTCCGTTAGTTGGATGTTCATAACATAATTATATAAGTACATTATTTTTTATCTTTTCAAATCAATAAAAACTTAAAAAGATAAAGTATCAAAGTTTAGTAATGGGGGCTACTGGCGTCAGAGTACCTAACACAGCGTGACAACGTGATATTTCAGTCTTAATTTTTTAATTACGTGAAAAAAGAAGACATACGTGTCCAGTACTTTTGGTAATCTAAGTGACGGATTAAATAAAATATTTTAGGAAAATATATTAGTCGGATAATTTTCATTACGATGGTCCGAATATGCAAGAGATATTATAGTGTACAGGAGTACACACAGGTGAGCGGAAACCTGTGTTTCCGCTCACCTGTGTGTTCTTTGTGTATTCCTTTACACTCATAGCCCGGAGGGACGGCAATCCGGCTGACCGGCGGCGTTAGGTCAAGCGCAGACCAACGGTTTTATGTGCTCTCCGAGGCGATAAGGGTGCCCATTGGACTCGTACTCGTATTATAAATGTTTATCCTGTGCTTATTATGTTGTGTGGTAATAATATAAGCTAAAAAATCTTTCTATACCTACATATAAATAAAACTGAAGTGTCTGTCTGTGATATAAAAAACTGGTTTTCTCTTATAGTTATTGATACGATACTAAAAGACAAACAAACCTTTTATTTTTGGTAACAACAGAATAGTTGAATCAGTTTTAATGGGACTTTGGGAAAATTAGTTTTAGGATCAGTGTATCTGTAACGAATTCCTATAAATTATTTGTGTTAAGAAGTGTGTGTTTTTAAGTCTTATATTAGCACTATGCTTTGCGTAAAATATCTAGTTAACATAAATATCTGAGTATTTTTGTTTTATTAAGGCGACAAAGTCTGCAAATTGCTGCAAATAAACATTTGTTCTTTCGGCGTAATGCTTTGAAAATAATATCGGTTTGCCATTTATAACCTGTTTTATGTATGTTTATGTAAATACATAAATTTCAATCAGTTCAATTCTTAAGCAAACATTTATATGTTAGGTCGTAATAGACGTCTTGCTTGCGTCGCTTAATATGCTCGTCTCCGCCTCGACCTAATCATTTTCATCCTGTTTGTTGGTCCCAACAATCTCTTTTTGATTAGTGTAACTCCCTAAATCATAACTGTCCAGTCCAGGCTGTCTCTATCTGCCCTACCCCTGCTCTGCCCTCAGCCGAAGTCCGTACCCCATAGGGGGTGCCCATAGTGTATAAGTTTAATAAAAGCCCTGGATGGCAGCTTTAATTATTATAATTAAGGCAGCCACAGGCAAGTCCAGTTAAGCAGCCGACAATCTTATAAGTTGACCCACGAAAGGTCACTCACGAAAAAAAACTACGTAATTACAAGTGTCATAAAGCCTTAGGTGCAAAACCGGCCAAGTGCGAGTTGGACTCGCGCCCGTTGCGTTCCGTACCATTATCCATAAAAAAAATCACGTTTGTTGTATGGGAGCCCCCTTGAATATTTATTGTATTATGTTTTTATAGCGGCAAATGAAATATCATCATCTGTAAAAATATCAACTGTCTAGCTATCACGGTTCATGAGATACAGCCTGGTGACAGACAGACAGACAGTGGAGCCTTAGTAATAGGGTCCCGTTTTTACCCTTTGGGTACGGAACCCTTAAAAGGCGCGCGTCAAATAAACTGCATGTTTTTTTGTAATATAATGCCATTTTGGAAATTCATTTTAATCTAAGTACTGTATAGGTATTATGTTTGTTCTTATAGGTGACCCTGACCAATTTAATAGTACTGGAGTATTATTTATGTATTTTAAATATAAACATCGATTTATATTTATTTGTAATCGCATATGAGGCTTACTTGATTCTGTATCAGCCAGAAATTGTGACCGGAGAAGTAATGCAATATAATATGTTACGAGTAATGTAGTTATTTCGATACTTTTGAATGACTTGGTTTTGATCCTTTGTCCACCGATTAAAATGGAGTGTTGCTTTGACGTTAGCAAATCCATTCATTTAACGTAAAATTCTGAAGTCCAAAGCCTGTACAATAAAATAGAACATAAAAACCTATCCTGCAATGTGTACCACCATTTAGGAGCACAGACATTTTTTATTTATAACAAAACGTGTTACCTATGTTTTTATGTGTTTCTGTGGGGATTTATCCGGGGGAGAATGCAAATAGAGTCGCTGTTGGGAATTCCGGGCAAAAACAAGAATTACAGCGGATCTGGGCAATACGTTAGTGGCGTAAGTGGCACATTATGTTTATGGGAAAAAGGAAAGTTAGTGCTTCAGTTGTTTTACGTTTCACATTACGCCGAATTCATTGTAGTGGAATGAATCCTATTAACATATACATTTGTATTATGTTGAGAATGCTGTAAAAGAAGTTTTATTAAGAACTTTTAGTACAGCATTATTATGTTTTTAAAGTAGACTTCAACATTAAAATTAAATAACAGAATATTTTGTAGGTCTTAGTTTGAGAAACTGCTTTTAATGTAAATGGTATCTATATGATGCTATTTTGTCTTTTATTAAGATTTTGTACAAATATACACAAAGAGACTTGAATCTGTTTTAAATGAAATTTGTGATTTATTCAAAATAATCTTGTTTATTAAAGATCCCGTTAATAGTGTTACAAACGCTTTTATCTCGATTTTAAACGTAATATTGAAATGAAATGAAATATTTATTTTGTAAATTGGTCATAAATAACACTTTTAAACGTCATGTTTTTTTGCGTGTTAAGTTTAGCTAGATGAGGCCGGTATTTCCTAACTGACTACTCTGAGAAGAAACACCGAAACAAACTCAGAGGTCAAAGTCTCTTTCAAAGTCCAGACAATTTGTATTTTTATATGAGAAGCATGTAGGTTCATGTATGTGGTATTCTTTTGAGGAAATAACCACGCAAATTTGAGCGGACCTGTCCAGACATTGCAAGCATTTGTCAGTTATCGTGTAGCTACATATTATCATATTACGTTTAAAATCACTAGAACTGACCACCTTCAGTGGTTGGTTATTTACGTTTAAATACTTCTAAGAGGGCTACAACGCGGAAGGGTAGTCATCATCTGCTTGCCCTGCCAAGTTATCTTGGAATTTAACCGGATGCAGCTGAATAGGTCTGAATGTTTCTCATGGAGCGACTGCCTACCTGACCTCCACTACCCAGTATCTGGGTAAACACAAAACTGAAAGATTTTCTGTCTTCTGACTACCCGTAACGACATTTAAATGTAATAAGTATCTAATTCCTTTCTATATTCTTTATTTTTTAATTGAAATTTTATTTATTTGTTAGCTTAGTTCTTAATTTTATCATGCATGCTGTGGTCTCTTATAAGTGAAAGAGTACACCTATAAAATACACCGTGGATTTTAGTCAGTAAAAGTCTGACAGTCCCTCCCACCCTGCCCGGGGTGGGAGGACTCATTTGATAATTTTACCAAGCTAAAAAAAAAAAAAAAAAAAAAAATTCCTAAAATAAATAAATAAGTAACGACTGGCAAAGATAAAAAAAAATTAGAGCCGGGACCAGAGGCCGGAACCGAGAGCTTAATGTGCTTTCAGAGGCAAGGGGGTGTTATACCGCCAACTTACTAACTCCGGGTTACTACTGAGAAATTTCATATAAAACCCATTAGCACCTTGCTCAGCAGTCGCGTTTGCGACCATTGACCAACGAGGTAGAGTAGGCAGACCAGTAATTAAATTTAATGTAATAATGTAACTAGTTTTTCCACTCGGCTTTACTCGCATGTCCTTCCTAAGTCCTTCTACTCTATTCTAATCTCATCCCTATTCTAATAAAATAAGTAAAGTCACACATATTACATAGCGAATACCGATTGGCATGACCCTAAAAGAAAACAAAATAACACAGACTAGAAATCAAATCTACAATATCACACTGTGCAAACGGCACTCGGAATAATAAATCAATATTGACCCTAACAGAATACAAGAAAACGTGCGTGATTTACTAAGTGAGGGCGTAAATCATTATATTTCGATTTTTCCCCGATCGCACCGATTTAAGAACAAAACTGTACTTTGTAAAGAGGCCAGATAAGCCCTCTTTGTTCCCTCTTGTATAGCTTTATATTTGTATTTGTTCCGCCGTTCAATGATACTCTTTTCTGTTTGTGAAAAGTTTCAATAGAATGTTTTAGAGATTTGAATTCAACAATTTTGTTGATATCTCTTTGTATTCTTTTGAACAAAAAAATGTGGATGTTTTTTTTTATTGAATACTGTGAATTGAGCCGTTTAATATTGCAATAATAATTGTTTGTGGCAGTTCATTATATGTAAAAGTTGAAAAAAATTGCATTAAATAATTTGTAATACTATTTTCAAAGGCTGAAATAACTAAAATAGACCGGAGGTATGGAAATTACTGCGGATTATTTTTTACATAAATTGATTGAAAAAAGCGGAGGATATTTTTATATATAAAATAAATATAGTTAAATTGAGAATTTCCTTCTTTTTATGAAGTCGGTTAAAATTATATCAACAAACACATAACGATACTATTATAGTACTCTCTTTGTTTCCCTTAAATCCAACCAAAGTTTGTCTTTTGAAGATCGCTTTTAGCAATAAAGCCGTCACTGTGTCACCTATGTAATGTTTTTAATTGAACTTTTCTATAACTAATATAATATATAATAATAATAGTATTCTATTTCATCAGGTACCAGGAGCACAGAGATGCACAGGAACTGATAAACGACGTCACTTGTTACGTTTGTCACGAACTGCCAACGCAACCCACTCGTTCAAACTTGATACTCGAGATCTGCTCATGCATTATACACACTTGTGTAATGTGCGAGCAAATCGTTTGTTTTTCCTTTAAAGTTGAGGGACTAGGGCCCTCTGGTTCGTGTTTGTTTTATTAGTCCAGTTATAAGATAAGAATTTGAGCGACCTCGAATTAATATTGTAGAATAAAGGGAAAAAATATCTTTTAAGAACATCGCTTTTACAACTACTTCGACTCAGTTCTGTAGTAGAAGAGGTTACTTACCTAATCATCATGATTTCCAAACTCAACTTATTTTACATTTTACAATAATATTTTATCAAGTTCGCTTGTATAGAGTGCTGGTTATGGTATCGTAATATGAATATATTATATAAATAGGTTACCTGGCCATTGAAAAGTCAACCCTGACTGTATTACAAGTTTAGTCTTATTTCTAAACATCATCGCATAGAATAGAATTCACCAATTTCAATTCGTGCACTAGGTTCGAAATTGGTGAAACAAAAATCGCTGACCGTTTTTCTCCATGTTCTACTCACATTACTTTTTATAATGAGATGGAGGCAACTTCGAGGTCTAATAAAAGGCTTAGTTGACAACCCCTAATGCTCTTTTCTTACGTTAACAGCTTGTAGAGTATTACGCTAACGCTTTTATGATGTCATAAAATATTATACCTTGAACTTTTCGTAGTGTTCCTCTTCTTAGCTTTTTCTCTACTACTTTGGGGTCATTTCCTTGTCTTAACCGGAGGCAGCTGAGTACTAGTGTTTTGCATGGACCGACTACCTATCTGAACTCCACAGCCCAGTAGTTGGGTAATGCCGGCTCTGCACGTTGGCCAACATAGTAGCCAATGACTATTCGCCAACGTGTAGAGGGGGTGTTTGTGCACCCAACATGCACAAACAACCCGTCTACACGTTGGCCAATAGGCATTGGCCACATTCGCCACTGTGTTGGCCAACGTGAAGAGCCGGCTTTACACGATT
Source organism: Tholera decimalis (assembly GCA_943138885.2). Taxonomy (NCBI): domain Eukaryota; kingdom Metazoa; phylum Arthropoda; class Insecta; order Lepidoptera; family Noctuidae; genus Tholera; species Tholera decimalis. The sequence continues at coordinate 18,453,647 of OW964563.2, read as the reverse complement.
CCCCTTGGCAAGACCAGTGTCAGATTTTCTGGCCTCTGTCTACCCATAATGACTGTTAGAGATGTACATATGACAGCCTAGACCGTGTTTAATTGTACCGTGGGTTAACGATTTACAAGGCACGGAAGAATCTCGGTATGTTAAGATTTCACCCATCCACAGAACGACCTCCGACCGTTGTTTAACCTTAAAGATTGACCCTTGAAGCTGTTGTTATTTAGCCACGGGTTCTTTTATAGTAATGTTAATTTAAGGTGCAATGCCACTGCTACGTAAGGTGCGCACGGAGATAAAGTATTGGTTTCCCCCGAACAATGCATTCATCGTAGTGAGGTTGTAAGCTCTAAGAAGCAATGGCACTTCGTCTTTATTCAATCTTCTAGTAAAGTAAATAACCTATCTGCCTACCTACCAATATACGCTGTCGTGACGATTTCAATAGGCACAACGGTGAATAGCAGTCTTGAGAATAATTGGATTTTTGATAGAAATACGCAGCCTTAGAAAACGTTAGGCGTTTATAAGTGCCGTTTTGGGTCTACTTTTTGTGTTGTGTAATACATTTTCCAGCTGATAATAATCATATTTTCACATAATTCACTTATGATATTTTCGTATTGCTTGCCTATATTAAATCTGTTATTTGAAATATTAGATCGTGCGGCCTTCAGACTAGATATTCTTAAGATTCTCAAGAGGTTCTAGTCTGATGGCTATTATTTTTTTTTTCGTAAAAGAAGTCTCTTTTATATAAGAAAAGTGCGGAAAACTTGCAATGGTGCTATTCCCCAGTAATGCGGTCGGTACTTGGTACTAATGCACTATTACTAACACTTGACTTCATGAGGTAGAAACCGCTTAAAACACCTCTGGCTTCGTGACTTTCTTCCGAGATTTCGTAATTGTTTGAATTCTGAGAGAAATAACAATTATTTTTGCGTTATAAGTATTTTTCAACTGAATTCATTTCAAGGGTTTGGATTAAGTTTACTTTTATCCTGAGAATGTTGAAAGAAATTCCTATTGATTATTCCTTTAGCTGGCAGTGAATCTGCATAAAACTGAATTATGTCTGCTTGACATAATAAAAAAATATAATAAATATTGTCGAATTCACCTTGTTGTTAACTCTTTAGTTAAGAGCCTATTTATGCTTTTTAGACTTGTGGTCTCTAAGCCGAGAATGGAATAGGTTACTTCTAGGTAAGCCTGTTCCATCTTCGAGCATATTGTCGCTTACCTTCAGGTGAGATGGCAGTCAAACGCGAGAAGTACATCAATAAAATATAGATATATTAAGTACACCGGAGGCAAACAATGTTTAATTTATCTTTATTTTATTAGGTCACATTAAACTAATTACTCAGGACACATGTAAAAGTCAATGGCGGGCTAGTACCTATGGAAGTTTTGTACCGCTTTTAATTTTTGAGTTTTGTATTGTTTTTATATTTAGTCGATAGATAATATCGTCAATAAATAGAGTGCAAATTATCCGATTTTTAGAAGTTTGGGTTCAAAAATTATTTTACTTTGTTTTATGTATGAGAGGTTATATTTTGAGTTAGGTATGTGGTATGTAGGTATATTGTATGACAGTTGACTGTCAATGTGGTTATTTACAAACTAAAACGTTACCTACTTAGTCACTATTATTCCTTTTATTTTTATTCCTCATAATAGTTGATCCTGTCGACGTTACGTTACGAACAGCCAAGATGTTCACCGAGTTTTCTGCAACCATTTTCGTCTTTGCTTTGTACGTTGCAAGAAACTGTAACTGCTTCGCGCGACGATAGTTTCGTCTATCAAGTCGTCTTCAAACCAGTTGCAACGAGGACCGTTTTCTGCAATCGTTTTCGTCATTGCCAAAACGGTTGCGTTTCGTCCGCCAAACATTCGACAGCGACCCACCACTAATTGACAAGTGAAAGTGACAGATGATATTCTTGAAATATCAATAAAACATTGCCGTCGTCAAGCCATAGTCATGCTTGGATGTTGATGTCGATTATTTTTATCAATTATTTACGTACATTTACGTGATAATTCATGTAAAAATCACAAAATGTAATGAATATTTTATTCAGTACATTTTGTGGTCAAGTTAAATGGTTTAGTTTACGAATGGCAAGTTTTGAAAATATGCATTGCGTTTTGTTGTCAATAAATTAACGTTTAGTTATTTATTGTTATAATTTTTAAATCCTTTTATTTAAACGTTTTCAAACTTCTAAGAATATAATAAATAATACGTAAAAAGAACTACTTTAAGGTCCTTTATAAGTGCTCAAAGTCTTATAGCGAAATACCAACTAAAGTTGGCGGTACAAAATTTGCCGTTCTTCTTTGACTTCTTTACGTATGTCACTTGAAATTTTTGTGAGAAATTCTAAATAAAAAGTAAAGTTAATAATTATGTAGTTTCTACTACGAAATGGTATTAAAAAAGTAATAGCCATGGATACTATACCTCTGGTACATTAATAAATGAAAGGCATTCTCATCGATGGTCTGTTACGTAACTATTTATGCTAAATAATAGTCAACAAATAATATGATACGGTTACAATGTTTTAGTTACCATATGCATTGGAATAGGTATTCCCTTACGCGAGGAATTTAAATATAATTATTAATTAAAATTATATCAATGAGCGTAGTACACACCTTCAAAGCAACATAGCATAGTGTAACATATAGGTGGTTAAACTTAATTTAACAACCAAGCAACTATTTGTAAAATAAAATAAAAATTATAAAAAGAAAACAGTTGGTAGCTAAGACAAGAAGCGCCATGTTCATTTGTTGGTTATGTGTTTGTCGTCTCGGGTGTTTGTGTTAGGTATGGGTATTATATGTGTGAGTGTGACGAAGCAAACAATTTTGTTTACCGAGTAAGATATCTATTATATTCGTAATAATTATTATAAGCTCGTAAAGTGAAAGTCAAAAAAAGCAGTACGTGTTGTATTCCATCTTCCGACAAACAGATGGTTATTGTTATAGATACATACGAGTATTTTGTTATTATACGCAGAAAGGAGGAAAACTTCCTTTCACAGCTTCCCTTCAATAAATATTGCCATATACAATCGAATATCATAATTCATTGGCTGATTTTCGGTGTTGCCAACTGCAAAGTTTATGTTCGGTTATAAAGCAAGCGAGACTCGATCGGGCACGGAAACGAATATTTATTGCAGTCGTTATCGAGTTCCAAAATTAATTCAATATTTCCAATGACAGCGATATCATAGAGTCGAATATTTGTGGTGACGGTGTGAAGAAGTTTGTTAATGTATGTAACAATTTCAAATTTGTACCTAAGTGTGTGAAATACAAATTACTATAATTTCACTGGTGTTACGTGGATCAATGTATTAACGATATTTATAGGTATTGGGTATGTAGATTTCGAAAAGTCAATGTTGGATGTAGTTATGTTTCCATGAGGTAAATCAATACTATTTGAAGCAATCCTTACGTTTATTTGCGCCAAATGTAGAGATTTCGCGCGCAATCCTAAGAAATGTAAAAGTATTCGTTATTGCGTGCGTTATTTAAATCCCGAATGAAAAACACGAGTAGCATCGAAAAACCAAGTCAACATAACATAAATATCACGTAGCGTACTTCGTAGTTGCGTAGGAAAATTATTTCGCTTCGCTTGCGACGCATCCCAACGTTCTTAAAAACACATTGAAATTATTCATGACATATTTTGTACTTAATATTTCCCGGCTTCAGCACAAGCCATGTTGGCGGCACTTCAACCGTAGTTCTGTTGACGTTGTAGCTCCATAAAAGCAGTTATTAAACCTTTTAATGGAGGATGACGCGTGGGCAGCATTGGCCATAATCTACAGGCACCATAAAGTATGTAGTAGCACAGCAAAGATTTTCGAGTTTACTCTCCATTCAGATAACAATATCGATTTTATATTTCGACACCGAGAATCTGACAAAATTACATATTTGCTCTAACCTCATGACGTAGTGCTAAATCAACTGATTTATGGTATTTGGCTCTGGGCCAAGCGAATTGAGTGATTTCATCAAGATCTTGGGCCAGATTTCGTTGGATTACGAGCCAGTATAATTTAGACTTAGTCCTATACGCTGTTGTAGCAGCTGTGTTTAATGACTGCATTGTATTTCGTAGTTCCTTTGGATTATGGTTTAAATAACACGCTAAAATTACGTTCTCTTTTGTGCTGCATACAGCATACTTACTGCATGCAAGATTGATCTTCTAGTTTTTGGCGGAATTAACGCTAATTATTTCCGCAAAGTCACGCCTGATTACATTCTATATTTTCTCTTTTATTACTACCGTGATCTTCAAGCGGTCTATACCATGCTTTCGGTCTTATAAAATCTGTCCATTATTTCTAAAGGAATTGAGGAACGACAACAATGTTGTATTATTAGACAAAATTTTTGTCGTTCCCCAATGCAGAACCTCTTGAGTATATCAGATTGAATGTATTGGATAGTTTTATTTTGTTGCGTACTTGGACTTCATACAAGAACTAAGTTAAAGTTTCCTTGAAAGCTAAGTAAGATTTTCATTAAGTTGGCAGTGTGAGTACGAGCAATATATCGAAGTGTCTCGGATATTTTATGTGTTGACAACATAATACAAAATTTGAGTACTGCAAGTGGGCTGATTATCGTATTACCTACATACATCTTATTTTATTTTTATTTCTTTATTTGTTATTAAAACATGTTACATTAACATCTTAAAAATAAGCCAATGTCCCACAAAACCGTTTACAAGGTTTGTCTGTGAGTACAGATATTTAAAGAACTAGATATACATTTCTTATGACATACACATTATAGAAACATACACATATATATTTAAATAACTAAAACATAAAAGTAAAGGAGAGAATGACATCACATTAATTATATTTCACAAAAGGTATATAGGTAAGTACATAATTATGTATTCTCGCCAAACTGTAAAGACTGGCGAGTAAAAATAACTGTAGAAAATAAAAATAAAAAATACTTGAAAATATTGAAAAAACAAAATTAAAAAATTATAAATGACTAATATACCACTTCTTGAGTGCTTTTGCAAATCTACTCTTTTTATTCTGATTTAAGATATCTGCAGGCAATGTATTGAGTAGGTAAGGTACTCGCTTATCTATTGTTCTATCACCAAAGTAATTATTAACTCTAGGTACATTAAATTTACCTGCAGATACGGTCCTCGTTGCGTGGTTATGGGTAACTAGCGAGTGACGCTCCCAACTGCCATAACTGTATACCAGGATTTATGCTTTACTCTAACAGGAAGAATTTTACAAATTTTGAAGAGCTTATAATAATTGTCTTTACATGAGTTTTTTGTTTTATTGCTAACTAATAGCTTCAAAAATCTAATTTGCTGAGCTTCTAATAAATCTAAATAACTTTTAAATGTGAGTCCATAGCAGTCAAGAGCGTAACTTAGTATGGGGTCTACTAATTGTAGATAAAGGCACTTGAGAGTGCTGGTTGGCACCTTAAAACTAAGATGGTAGAACTTACCTAGTAATATCCTAAGTTTTTTACACAAATACTCTACATGATTTGCCCACGAAAAGTTCTCATCCACCTTCATACCGAGGTATGTTACACATTTGGCTAGTTCGATAGGTTTGCATTTACAGTTAATCTGGTTATTATGGATACATTCAAAGTTATGTGTATAAATTGGAAGAGGATCGTTGGGTAAAAGCGAGTAAGGAGAGCGTATTATTACGATTTTGGTTTTTTCTGCGTTTAAAACTATTCCGTTGTCATGGGACCATTCAACTACTCTATTTACGTCAAGCTGCACAAGTCGACAAGTTTCGGCGAGGTCGGTGCCGGCACGAAGCGCACACAGGTCGTCCGCAAACATGTACCTACGCTGAGCAGTGGCGGAGTACGCCGCACAAGCTGTTCACGTGCATCAGGTAGCATACAGGTCCACATGCCGAGCCCTGCGGCACTCCGCACCTCATTTCCCTCGCGTCGCTGTACGACTCGTCCACCTTTACACGGTAATGTCTTTCGGTGAGATATTCACGAAACCAATCTTTCAGCGGTTCTCCTACCCCACACTCCTCCATAGCATCTAACAAAGTATTTACATCCAACGTGTCGAATGCACGTTTATAGGCAAAATAACAGACTGCTTGTTACTAACAGTACCGTACCTCACGTAAGAAATACGAAAAAAATAAATTATTACAAGTGTGCTAGTTTGTCTGTCCATCTATCACTGTCAAATATCTCCAAACCAAGTAAAGTGATTCAGTTGCTAATTTACTTATCTTGTTTGGTATACCAACAATCATTTACACCAATTTTTATAACAAAACACATACCTTTAAGTTGATACGTGTACCCACAGAACAGATAAAAGAGGTTAGAAAGGAAATAGTTCCTGATTTGTATGACGCCGCTTGACTCTTTAGCTCCACTACAAGCAAGAGACCCATACCACGGTAATATTATGTATACAGTATTGTAACTTGGCCGTATCTTAGAAATAAATGCCTACAGCCGCGCGGTACGTAAACATGCAATAGGGTTGCCCGCCTCCAGCATTTTAATTACATTTGCCTACTTTGCGTTTCCATTTAGTTTTGTGATTGTAAATATACTTTTTTTTTATATAAACAAATAAAATAGTTTGTGAATTGAATAGAAAGTGTTCAATAAAAATGCGTGTTGTTTTTTTATTGGTATAAGTATTTAATTATTAAAAAAAACGCGTTTATATTTTTCTAGTATTATTCATACACACAGTACAATAAACAACTATTATTAATAATAAAATACCACGTCTTTACTTTGAATTATACAAACTAAGAAAACAAAACACACATGCTCCGAGGTTTTATGAACCGCCTATAACTACCTATTTCACTCGTGTCAATAACTTTCCTTTACTCTATTCACTTTATTTATTAATCCAGACATCTTTTTTTTTCGGGAGATAAAAGGAAATACTTATCATTAAAAAGAAACACATTATGTACATACCTACTAGTAAGTAAAATTATTTTAGTCTTAGGTACCTTTCAAAGTTTCCAGGTAATCTAAAAAAAGTTATCTCTGGATGCGTTATTGACGAATTCATGCATTCAAAAACAGCACAATATATCCTACTCGTCATATTAAATATGTACTTGAACTTATTTATAGCGAAAAATCGCGCGGTTATTGTTAAAAAACAACACACCGTCCGTTCGTCACTGCGGCACAGTCGCCGGTTGCGACTGTCATCATATCGAGCGCACTCCGAGATCGAGGCGCGTAGGTATAGCTCGCACTTCGTCCGTTTGTATGAAGTCGGAATACTGTATACATAATATTACCGTGGCCATACGTATACGCATTACGCACACACTTAGATCACGAGCTTGCTACTGATTGTCACACATACGGAAACACTGTGCGTGACGTGCACTCACATACGTGCAAAAGCAATTTATTTCTCATATATGTTACGGCGTCCATAAGGTCAATAATTGATATCGATTAAATTACTGTAATTCTTAAAAATTTTGTTACTTAAGTTTTGCAATTTTTCGCTATAATTTCGGAGGGGTACGAATAGTGTGGACCTTCTAAAAACTTATAATAAATAATAATGTAAAATTAAGAGAGAACATCCGTTACAGCCACGATATTCAAATTTTCTTTCGTGTTTTGGTAATTGCAGTTCTGTTTTACTTCATTATGTTGTGACATAATATAATTTAATTAATTTCATGTGACTAACTCTGATTTGTTTGCATTCATAATCAGCTGTAATTTAGAAGATAAACATTTGATATACTTAAATAGAAGTCATGTGATTGTGTTACACTATTGCTTGCAATTATATTTTTTTATAGCCAATTTGGTATGAGATCAAAATGAAAAATTCAAAATTTGTCAGTACTCTGTTTGACTGGCTATTTCATCTACGGGGAATGCAGCCTGTTTTAGCTTGTATTACGATTACTATGGTAGATTTTAGTAATGACTGTTAATATAACGAAAATGAAATTTTTCAGTAATTAGAAGAGTGTAAAAGTACCTAACCGTAACAAAAAAATCATTTTATCGATTTTAACCATAAATGACATGGACAAAAAAGTACATTCCATGTACACATACATAGTAAATAATATTGTATATTAAAAATAGAAAAATGATTTAATACGTAGTTTTTAACCTCTCTGATCTCGTCAGTGTTTATTTCAAAATAATTAGTAATCAAGATGAATTCAAAGTACCATTTGTCAACGTCCGCCATAATGGACCATAGAGTAAGATAAATATAATAATGGGTGTTCCACATCAAGCATACTACTTGCATATATCACATAGACGTGTGATATGGACGACAAAACGCTATTATTAAAAACATTTTATTAATACGAAACTGTCTTCGTTGGTATTTTTGGCATTTAATAAAATTATCTTTTCATAATGTTAATGCGTAAGATAGTTTTTTTTTTATATTTCACACAAAAAAAAATCGGATAACGGAACGCGTTACTTCTTTGACAATGTGTCATTGTCTATGTCAAATGTCAATGTTATGTTATTGCAGATTCTACATTGCGTCCTGTGTTTGTTTTTGCGATTATTTTCTAATATTTTTTACCCCTGCTTATTTCAACGTACTAATACCTTCTACCACCCGATTACCTTGCTATTAATACTGGACTCTGATTTACATTGCGTTGTGGATTTGTTTTGTGGATCAATATGAGGTGCATCAACTGCGGAATAGCCATGCAAAGGTTGCAGAGGCATCTCATATCCTCGCTTTCTGCACACAATCAAACAAGACTTTCGCGTTGGATAACCAATGCCCAAACCCACGTAAGAAGTTGGACTAGAAAAAACTTAACCTGATTTATTTTTATATAGTTCTAGTATGCGAAGTCTTACAGTGCATCTTATTTTCAGTTGCCTCTTGATACATTTATTTGTCATCCATGCTTATTATTATTAAACACCGAAGCTGGTGAACAAGAGAGACTACTGTGGCATAACATGGTTTGCTATGGTTGTGGCAAATCAGTGAGGAAAATAAGACACCATAATGTCAGTATGGCGTGTCCGTTGCTGGCTGTTCTATTATCACAAAATACTAATTATGTGGTAAGCATTTTGTTTTTCATTATTATAAATACCATGTTGTATTAATCTATAAAAAATGAGCTTTCATACTATGTATGTATGATTGTTATATGTGTGTTTTATGTATTTTTCATCTTTAACATAATATACTTGCCTAAAGTAGGCATGTGTAACATAGTACTGCTCATTTTACTATAACATAGTACTTGAAAACATAAAGAGATATTTAAATGATACCCTTGTTACTAAAAATTATATAAACATAAGAATTATCTAATGATTGAATTAATTTATTATTGTGTTTATTCTAGCTGTGGTTTATTTTCAGCCTTCAAGAAAAAACTATGTTTGCCATGTGTGTTGGATGCGAGCAAATAGACAGGCAGTGTATGACTCATCACGAGACATGCAAGAATTGGCTTTGGATAATGATGTAGCAGCCCCTAATGTTAGCCAAGTTGTTAGCCCACCAGAGCCAGCACCGTTGCCGCCTGTTCAAAGAGGGCCATGGGAAAGTAATACCATATCATTACCTAATTACAAGCGAGCTTCGATCACATCTGCTCACAGTATATTTCAACAATGCAGAAACAGAATGGTACATTTGGTCCCGCAATTCCTTAAAAGACTGCTATTGCAGGAACATAGTTTCTATGTTCCTCGCAGCTGTAGAGTGCGTGAAACACATTTGTACAGCGATCAATGGCATTTATTACCTCAAATGAATGAGACACATTCTACATTTAGTGCTATCCATATAGAAGACATAATTAATATTATGAAGTCAAAAGCTAATATTTTGAACTTTGAAAATGTCTCAGAAATTCTCTCACTTCCGTGAGAGAATTTCAGTAATCACAATTGTAAAATAATAATAAATAAATCTATGATTGTATTTTTTTAACCAGTCTGGTTATGTTTAAAGCAGTTATTTATGTAATTACTGAAGCCCTATATTTACACTTAATCCAGGTTAGTGTATTGGTGGGGTGCTGGACAGAAAACCTCCCCGTGTGCCCGAGAGCTGGAATTCCTTTGCGGACACGTCCGGGAGGAAGACTAGTTTTCCGGGCCGGTGCACCCTGGGATACGGGCAACAACTCCTTCTTAGGAATCATTTACCTAAGGGGTCTTGTTGTCCGTATGCTAATATTCTGTCTGGAGGGGCCCAGAGGCGGCCAAAGGAGAAGGTGGATCCCTTCTACGTGTGTCCCTCTGTGCAGCAGAGGGGCTCAGCGTTGGAGGTAGAGCGGGCTCGACGTGCACTAACCCTGCCGCCGGGCAGGCAGAAGCTCTGCTTCTGCCACCGCTAGTCTCGTAGCCCCGTTGATTGTCGCGGTCATGTCTCGTGACTTTTGACGGGAAACGAGGGTCTTGGCTTAATTGCCCGGACCGCGAGGAAGAAAACCTCTATAAAAAATTACCCCAAACCTCCAAGCAGCGGCGCATGGCGAGGGAGGTTGGTAGCTTGGCTCATGGGTAGCTACAGGGGTGGGTTAAGGGGGAGTCATTAGTGCGAACCACTTTTTTCTTGGTTGGTTGGTTGGAACATTTTTATACTCGTGGGAACAATTATGGATGCATTAACTAAAAACAAAAAACTTGACGAAGGGAGGAGAGATGTGGGGTCGGATTCGGACTCCGCATCTGAGGCGCTGAGTGTGGGGAGCCCTGAGGGCTCCGGGCGCGACAGGTTGATGGGAGGTGCGAAGATCAGTAAGTTCTTCCGCAAGCGCCCCCGTAGGGAGGAAGGCCAGGGGTCATCCTCGGGCGAAGACGTTGTCTCGGCTCGAAAGATCCCGACAAGCAAGCGGGGTAAGGGCCGAGACGACAACAGCAGAGGCAGGGGGCTCATCACCCAGAAGGCGGCTGAGCAAGCGGGGAGACTCACCGTGGCGGGGCGGCAACCGGAACTGGTCGTCTCCGGGTCTCCCTCGACCAGCGAGCTGGAAGAGGTCAATCCCGAGGTGGGAGCGCTCGGCAAGCTGGAGGAGGCCGTAACTACAGCACTGAGGAAGGTGGCCCTGAAGAAGCTGAAGTCTTCCAAAAAAAGGGCCATATCAGAAGCCAGGGCCTCCGTATTGGCGGTAGCAAAGGCCGCCGGCTTCGCTTCGAGCCCGCTGGCTTCGGACGAAGTAACTAAGTCGCGGGAAGAAGTTGCCCGAATGGCAGGTGCCATGGAGCTTCTCCAACAGGAGAACGAGAAGCTCCGTGCAGACCTGGTGGCACTCCGAGGAGCCCGCCCTGAGGAGGCGCCCGAAAAGGGGCAAGACCAGCTCAAATCGGTGGAGAATCAAGATCTCCACCTGATCCGGAAAGAGCTGGCTGCCTTCCAGTCACGGTTCTCCGTACTGGAAGGCATTGTTCTGCGCCCTCCGTTAGGAGTGAGCAAGCCGGCTCAATCATCAACCCGGAAGGACACATATGCAGCCGCTGCGGCTGCCGCGGTTGGGCCCGCCGGGCTGATGACGACGAATGCGCGTCCGGTAAAGGCACCTCCGGCAAAGGTGCCTCCAGCAAAGGCGCCTCCGGTGAAGACATCTCCGGCGAAGGAGCCCCCGACGAAGATGCCACAAGCGAAGACGGGCAAGCGCCAATCTGATGGAGCCAAGGCGGGGACACAGGCGGCAAGCCGGCCGCCCACGCCTCACCCTGCAAGTTCTCCTGCAACAAACGCCGAATGGCAGGTGGCTGGGGAGAAAAAGAAGGCGGGCAAGGCAGCCAGGGCGGCAAGGAAACGGCAGCGACGAAAAGAGCGTAATGCCGCGGCCAGGCTTCGCGCCCCAAAAACCGCGGCTGTGGTGATCACAATACAGCCGGACGCGGAGAAGAAGGGGGTGACTTACCGCGACGTCCTCGCCAAGGCGAAGAAGGCGGTGAACCTCGAGGAGCTTGGCGTCTCCGGCGGGCTTCGGGTTAAGGTCACAGCTACAGGGGCCCGGATGCTGGAGGTCCCCGGTGCGGCCAGCGGCTCAACCGCTGACGCTCTGGCAGAGAAGCTCAGGGCGTCCCTAAATGCGGAGGAGGTCAGAGTGTCCAGGCCTACCAAGTGTGTTACGATGCATATTAAGGGCCTGGACGACTCCACTACGGAGGAGGAGGTGGTGGCCGCAGTTATCAGAACCGGAGGGTGCCCTGCCGAACAAGTCAAGGTAGGCACCATACATCCGGAGACTACAGGGTTGCGAGCCATTACGGTGAGCTGTCCCGTCTCTGCGGCCAAGAAAATAGAGGGCCAAAGGCTCCTGGTGGGCTGGGTTTCCGCACAGGTGAAAATTTTGGAACCCAGGCCCCTGAGGTGCTTCCGATGCCTCGTTGGCAACCACGTGGGAGTTCACTGCACCTCGGAGGTGGACCGTAGCGATTTGTGCTTCCGATGTTGTCAGCCCGGTCACAAGGCCGGCTCGTGCAACGCCACACCGCACTGTGTCATATGTGCGGCAGCTGGCAAGCCAGCCGAACACCGGGTTGGGAGCAAGGCCTGTGCTCCCCCAGCCAAGGTCAGGGGCAAAGGTAAGCGCACCGCCACCGCCGTCTCCGCTGCAGCCGCCGCCCCCGTGGCCGCCGCTGCCACCGTTGCTGCCGCCGTCGCAGATAATGTGGCGGGCCCGTCCGAGGGCTCAGGGGAGGGGGCTGTAATGGACTGTCAATAACGGCCCCATTACGCCTCCTCCAAGCGAACATCAACCACTGCGCCGCTGCTCAAGATCTTTTGCTCCAGAGCGTGGCGCAGTGGTCGATCAATATCGCCGTGGTCGCCGAGCCGTACTTTGTCCCGCCCAGGGATGACTGGGTGGAGGACCTGAGCGGCTCGGTGGTCGTAATTTCGTCGGCCGCCGCCGGTACCCCGACTCTTGAGGATGTCAGGAGAGGCCGAGGTTGCGTGGCAGCCCGGTTCGGAGAGATTGCCGTAGCGGGCGTGTACTTCTCTCCGAACCGAACTCTCGCCGAATTTCACAACTCCCTCATGGAGTTGAGTGTCGTCGTTGCTGGGTTCCGTTCGCTTCCTGTGATTGTCCTCGGGGACTTCAATGCCAAGAATTTGGTTTGGGGTTCCCGGTATACGGACACACGGGGAAGGATGGTGGAGGACTGGGCTCTGGAGACAGGCCTAGTTGTCCTGAACCGGGGATCTGTCCCCACGTGCGTGCGGATGCAGGGTGAGTCCGTGGTGGATATTACGTTCGCCAGCTCTGCTCTGTCACCACGTGTCGTCGACTGGCACGTCTTGGAGGGGGTGGAGACGTACTCTGATCACCGATATATCCGGTTTGACGTCTCCGCCCAGACCCCGGATGCGCCGGTCAGACAGGCCCCGAGTGGCCCGCGCTGGGCGCTGAGGCAGCTGGACCGGGAGCTTCTCCTGGAAGCTTCGATCGTGCAGGCCTGGGTGGCATCACCGGACAGGCCTGCCGACATCAACAATGAGGCGGAATGGTTCCAGGAGGCCATGTCCGAAATATGTGACGTGGCAATGCCTCGGGTCCAGCCAGTACGTGCCCGGCGCCAAGTGTACTGGTGGTCGCAGGAGCTATCCGCACTTCGCAAAGCCTGTGTTGTGGCACGACGCCAGTACGCTAGACACCGCAGGCTACGCATTCGCCCTATAAATGCGGAGGCCAGAGAGGCGGAGCTATACGAGGAGTACAGAGCAGCGAAGACCGTCCTCAAAGTGGAAATCCGGCGGGCTAAAGATCTGGCCCGCAAGGAGATGCTGGAGACTCTCAATCGGGATCCGTGGGGACGCCCATACAAAATGGTGCGAGACAAACTTCGCCCCTGGGCTCCCCCGCTGACACAGAGTCTCCGGCCCCAGCTAGTTGAGGACGTGGTGAGCGCTCTGTTCCCCTCGCGAGGGGAGCATACTCCCCCGCCCATGGCTCCGCCACCTGCGGTGCCCGACGCGGGCCACAGCGACGACGACGACAATATTCCAGAGGTGACCGAGGTAGAACTGAGAGTGGCGGTACTCAGGCTGAATGCCAGAAATACCGCCCCGGGACCCGACGGCTTACCTGGCAAAGCCTGGGTCCTGGCCTCGGAGGCTCTCGGGCCTCGACTTATAGGGCTCTTTAACGCATATTTGGAGAGGGGCCAGTTTCCGCTTCGCTGGAAGACAGGAAAACTGGTCCTTATCAAGAAACCGGGGCGCCCTGCGGACACTCCGTCCGCATACCGGCCTATTGTGCTGCTCGACGAGGTGGGCAAAATCTTTGAAAGACTTATTGCAAACCGCCTCGCCGGGCACCTGGAGAGGGTAGGGCCGGATCTTGCGGATAGCCAATTTGGTTTCCGCAAGGGGCGCTCGACGGTGGATGCCATCATGCGTGTAAGAGCTCTCTCGACAGAGGCTGCGTTGTCCCGGGGTGGGGTCGTCTTGGCGGTGTCTCTCGACATCGCTAATGCCTTTAATACCCTGCCCTGGAGTTGCATAAGGGAAGCACTCCGGTATCACCGGATGCCGACCTACCTCTGTCGTGTGGTTGAGGCCTACCTGACGGACAGAGCCGTCATTTACCCTGGTCACCAGGGAGAGTGGAATCGGCGAGAGATGACGTGCGGTGTCCCACAGGGATCAGTTCTGGGACCACCCCTGTGGAACATCGGTTACGACTGGGTGTTGCGCGCCGACCTCCCTACAGGCGTCAGCGTAGTCTGCTACGCTGACGACACGCTGGTCTTGGCGCATGGGAGGTCGCACCAGGCGGCGGCCGAACTGGCGATGCGAGGGGTTGCGATAGTCGTAGAAAGGATCCGGCAACTGGGACTCGAGGTGGCTTTGCACAAGTCCGAGGCCATGTGTTTTCATGGCCGTCGGAACGCGCCACCTTCGGGTTCCCAAGTAACGGTGGGAGGGGTTCACATCGGCGTCGAGACGACGATGAAGTACCTGGGACTTGTCCTCGACAGCCGGTGGAACTTCGTCGAACATTTCCGACGTTTGGCTCCAAGACTGGACCGGGCGGGGGCTGCACTCAAGCGGCTCCTACCAAATCTAGGGGGGCCAAACGCCTCCTGCCGGAGGCTATACGCGGAGATTGTGCGGTCCATGGCCCTCTATGGGGCCCCTGTGTGGGCGCTGAATCTACAGCGGCGACCAGCTCGCCAGCTGGTCGCGTCTCAGAGGGTCATGGCTATCCGGATGATCCGGGGATACCGCACGATCTCTGGGGAGGCGGCGAACCTCCTTGCCGGATTGCTGCCGTGGGATCTGGAGGCGGTAGCCCTCGCGCGCGTGCACAATTGGCGCGCGGAGGTGCTAAGCCGGGGTGAAACTCCGCTACCGCGGCAAGTCGCGGCTCAGCGGATAGAACTCCGGCGCGATCTCACGGCAGTATGGAAAGAGCGGCTGTCGCAACCGAAGGCTGGGCACGCCGCAATCGCGGCGATAAGTCCCCTCTTTGAGGAGTGGCTGGAGAGAGGCCACGGCGTCCTCACCTTCCGCCTGACGCAGGTGCTGACCGGACATGGTTGTTTTGGTAGGTACCTGTTTCGGATTCAGCGGGAGGACACGCCCGGGTGTCGTCATTGTGAGGACCACCTGGAGGACACGGTGGAGCATACGGTCGAGGTATGCCCTGCTTGGGCGGAGCACCGCCGTGTCCTCGTAGAGGCGGTCGGCGGCGGCGACCTCTCGCGCCCTGCTCTGGTTCAGACCATGGTGCGGAGCGAGAGGGAATGGGATGCGGTCGCCTCCTTCTGCGAAGCAGTCATGCTAGCGAAGGAGGAGGCCGAACGCGCGAGGGAGAGGCAACTCTCTTCCTCGCGCCCCAGCCGTCGTGGTAGACGCCCCGGGCGTCGGGGATCGCGAGCCAATTTCCGGCCACCGTAGGCGCGGGCTTGCGGACGGCGAGCAGGGGTAGCTCACCGTCCGGCAAAGACCAGGCCCGGGTCGGCGGCGCGTCGTGTTCCACGTGCGCCTCAAGGAGCCGTCAGCATTGGTGACGGGGCCTCATAAAGCCATAGCCTGCCGGGGTCGCGGAAATATAGTAAAAAGATACCGCGGCTCCGGAACTTACGGGCAGCTGAAGGGACAGGGTGGGTTTTTAGTCAGTAGAAGTCTGACACTCCCTCCCGCTTAACCCAGAGCGGGAGAAGTTATTCGATGATTTTCCCACCCAGAAAAAAAAAAAAAAAAAAAAAAAAAAAAAAAAAAAAAAAGGTTAGTGTATTGGTGAAATAAAAATGCTCTGTTCTATCCAAGCTGGTTGATTGAACTCCCTAGGTCTCTTTATTAACACTATCGCTGCATTGCTCTAATGTATATTATCTTCGTAAGCATTTAAGATATAATAATTATAATATTTCAAAATATTATTATTTATTTTCTCTAATAAGTAAATAAATAATAATTTTTACTCCTTTGTTTCATTCTGTGTTTCCCTCGTTGGTCTAATGGTCACAAGCACTACTGCTGAGCATGAGGTCCTGAGTTCGATTCCCAGGTCGAGCAAAGTGATATTGGGTTTATTCATCAGGAATTTCTCAGTAGCAGCCCGGAGTCTAGATTTGTGCCTGGTTGATAGAAACAGACTCGCCCTCTATTAAATGGTACTCAAAATAACTGGTGAAATCTGGGTGTATTATAGGTACACATCTGCCCAACCCTTCGGGGAATACAGGCGCGATGTTATGTTAATGTTTGTTATTATTGTAACATTTTTTGAGACTTAGACTTGAGATTACCCAGTTTAATAAATGTTAGTCAATATTCAGTTTAAAATCCTTACTTTGTTTATTGGTTTAATACTAAAACTATATCAGTTATACGCAATAATTCACAACTGTTCACTATTTTAAAGCGCCTTTAAGTTTTTAATAGCGAAATTATAATCTAAACACCTTATTGCTAGCGATCTAATTAAAAGGTTTACTGTAACTGTATTTTGTCTAGTCTGGTGTAATGACAAGATTTCTGAGTTTTTTATTTATAGCAATTTAATGAGTCAATATTCACGAATATAAAACATCAAAAATCATTGGTGTACACTAAATTCGATAACTATGCCGACGTCCATAGTAAAATTGGCCATATCCTTTCAGTTTAAAAGCTGTATAGACCCAATAAACACGGCTTCATATAATAATATCCGCAAAAAATGATCTAAGTGATGTCATTTAATGATTAGATGCGCTATACAGAAAAACCAATAATTTTATAGTATATAAATTACACACTACTTACTGCGATATTTTTTGTAGAGAAGCTCATGTTTTTAAGTATATTTTGCCTTTCTTTTTTTATGTTATCATTTTTTTTCAAAATGTATAGAGCAATTTGCACTACATTTAGTAGGTATCCATTCATTTCTACCGGTTGCCTTAATCCGTAATTGTCTTATATCTGGATGTGTTGTAATCCTAGTAATAAAATGTATGTGTTCAGTATAAACTGATAACCTCAAACAAAATTGAAAACCCCATTCAGAAACTAAATTGATAATCACAATATTAACAATAATTGGTAGTAATAAACAAAGACATTTTAATTGTAATAATACTAGTAAATAATAGTTTGAATTCATTCGTAATAACGACAGTTTTTACAACTTGGTACAACACTATCGATACGCATGGAATTTCGCAGCATTCATGTATTGGCTCGGCAGACGCGATGCACGCAATGAATGCAATACATTGCGCGATAGCTCGCGTACTACAAGATGGTACCCATGTATTGCAAGCAATGTATAATTTTGCTTCTAATTGCGATTGTGTTGTTTTTGTCTACAAACTAAATAATACTTTTGGAATAATTACAAATATCACTCGTATTTTAAGGTTTTAGGACTTAACGGTAAAAAGAAATCCTTTCTCGATCTATACTACACACCTGGCGTCTTTTCCGAGAGGGTATGATAACGAAATACGTTATAATTATATTTATTCGCGGAGCTTCGTTCGTTGATACAATAAGAGCGCGACTGTTAGCCGGTAAACAGTGTTGCCAACACGACGAAAGCAAATGTTGCTAGACTTAATGTTCAATAGTCGCTAGATGATGCTAGATGTTATTTGGCGAAAACAAAATAGTTTGTGAAAGGTTTTTTTTTTTGTTTACTAGGTTTACTGTTATCAATTAAAAAAAAAAATTCGAACGGTCAAATTCGAACCAATATTTTGACTAAACGACCGGTAGATTATTAGTGTTCTGTGGTAAACGAGCTTACTTGATGAGATCGTCGTTACGGTAGATCCACAAAGGTAGCCCGCGATATTCAAATTTTCTTACGTGTTACAATATAATATACAGGTTAGTGTCAGTAGTTACCCTGCTTAGAAATTGTCTATAACTTGCTAAAACTTCACCTTGATGTTTAAATATTTTATGATTCGCACGAACTTCGTACTCATGGCACAGACAAGAGACCATGGATTAAAAACACAGAGTGTTCTCTGATTGGCACGAACTTTGTTTGTGGTCATGGCACAGACCATAAAGTAAACACAAACCTCGACAATAATCTAGGGCCGCGTCATAATCGCGCTTTTCACAAATCTTATTAAATTTTATGTAGCTATTTATTATTTATTCAATGTTTTATTCTAGATTCAGTTATATATTAGATGTAGATTTAAGAGATTTTGTTATTATATCATACTCTGTAAATTATATCTAAAATATACATGTAAAAAAAAAAACAAAAGATTTGCAAAATAATGTAGATATTATAAAAATGATAACCAAATTAGAAAAGTCACTAGAAATGTCGCTAAATTATTTTTGTCGCTAAATCGGAGTAAAAAGTCGTTTTTGATATCAAAATGTCACTTAATCTAGTGACAACACTGCCGGTGAAGCTAATTTCGGTTGAACTCGGAACAAGGCCTTTCTAAACTAATTTATCTGTCTCTTTTATCTGTTCTGTGCGTGTACCATATGAATTAGGTACACGTATCAACTTTTGTGACGCAAACGCGCAACTTAGTAGATCATTTTTGCAGAAAATGTTTTCAAACTATGCAATGTGTATAAAAAAACAAGCCCTTTCTGTTGGGCATATTTTATATTTGATTTTACTATTAAAGGTTTTGATTTTATGTAAAAGAGTAAATGAAAAATACAGGCTTATTAGTTTAATTTTATATTATATCCGAAATTAAATAGCAAGAAAAATGTGAGTGATTGGCTGCTGCGCTGCGTGTCGTAGTATCGATTCCCGTACCGGAACAAACTGTGTTTATAGTCTACGTTACGGGTTTGGGTGTTTGTAAAATCCTACTATGGGTCAATGTTTAACACAAATACGTTTTCTAGTTTCTTATTCTAGTTATTACATATAATAGACCCCGTTGAAAATTGACTAGATATTAAGGAGCCATAATTTGATACAATGTATATACAACGTGTAACGGAAACCCCATATTTATCCTAAAGGGCTGAAGACAACATCTGGTATGGAGTCTCTATGCACAGTTTCAGCACAAAATAACTGATTCAAAGAATTGATACCAAATTATTGGTTTCATATATTTCTTGAATACCAATCATAACAAACGTGTCACAGCACTACGAGGGTCAATAACTTTCCACGTCACTTGCCAATAACACGAGAATTCTTTTCGATCTTCTTAATTTGAAAAATTCGAGCTCTGGTATCAGTGTATTGGAATTTGTAATAAGTTCTACACACGTAGACTTAGGATTACAAAACGCTTGCCATATCGTTTGTTATCATCCAAATAACCCATGCACTTGGTATGTATATACCCTTTAAATTACACGTTGTATACTAAATTACTAATCTTAGAACTATTTTAATAATATGACATATTGTAGAAAAGATATTATAAAATTTCAGACCTAGGTAGGTACTTACCCATAATAGGAAACTGCTTAATATTTTCTAATCTGAATAGGTACAGGAGTAATAATCTGGGTATTCATTATTATGTGTTACTAATTTAAGTCAATAAATTAATGTACTGAAATAACGCAAATTTATTTTATAGTTGTTTTGTTTCTCATCATTAAAAAAAAATAGTAAATTTAAGTACTTTGTTTTTCAACTGTTAGCCCATTTTATTTTCATCAAACAAAGTAGAGATTAAAATAGCATTATAAAACTATTAGGCAGCTATGTCACTCATTTTTCGTATGCATCAAGTGCATACAGATATTTCATTTTGAACCTTTAAAAAGTTCGTCAATGTGTAAGATCCAGTTTGTGAAACGAACTTTATTGCAATATGAATGTGACAAATTGTCAGTCATGCGATAGCAGCTGTGATTGCATTAATTAGCTATCAGGTAATACAGACTCCGACAGGAAACACAATGAAAGTATTTCCAAAACGGTTCGTGTTTATGGGTGGGATGTCCACCATGTAAAGAGTTAGATAATAAATAATTTACGTGACCGGTGGTGAGGTAGCAAGAACGCCTCTAAACTTTTGTGAGTACTTATGCTTACACTAAGTTCGGATAATAATCTTAATTAGACTTAGAATATACAGTAACCTGACAGTACTACCAAATGCGTGCTGTTTTAAAAGGAGGATTGAAACTACCCGTTTCGTATTATTTTTATAAGTCCTGTGAAATTATTTATTATAATTTATATGTACCTATTTTTAGCTTTTTCTTCTTGTTTGTATGTTATATGGTGTGTATATAAATTTGTAAATAAATGAATAATATAAATGGGAGAATAAATTTAACTAAACCAGACTTGGATTAATCTCTGTCATGTGCATCTACATTTTCTTTATAAAGGTCAGTTTAAAATGTAGCCAGAATACACTGCTAATCTCGTGATATATTTAATAGAAAGAAAATAAATTGTTTATTCGATTCTCAAAGATACACACGTTGAAAGTAACAATAACATAGCATATTCGTTGGTATAAATATAACATATCATATTCAGACTCCCACTTTTGGGAAACATGCCTCTATACTTCGCGAGTTCAGTACTTGTCGGTGGATATCGCATTTCTTCAGATTTCTGGTCTGAGGATAAGCTGGTCAAAGTTTGGTAATATTTAACGCTAATCCAACAATTCAATCCTACATAAAATTTGTTGTCATGTAAACATACGACTATTGTAGGACGAACCTAAGAACTTAATCCAGAACTAGAAATTCTCACTACATACCTATACTAATTAAAAAAAAAAGTCCAATCTATCCAAAGATTTTCTATTAAAGGTCAGTTTAAGGGACGAGACGGCTACACAGTTTTATTTTTAAGCTTTTGTGATAGTTTGCAATAGTGTACAATAAAAAGAATTTTTGTACTACTGTTTTCTGCAAGACCGTCTCAAAAAAACAAAAAAAACTTTTTTGCAAAAAATAAAACCGACTTCCATATCAAAACACTACAAAGCCAAAAATAATTTTAATTTCGGTAGTCGGTGTTATTGGGTTTTTATTTTCTTTTATCCACACCACCTTCTGAAATTAAAATTATTTTTGGCTTTGTAGTGTTTTGATATGGAAGACGGTTTTATTTTTTGCAAAAAAGTTTTTATTTTCGCGCTTTTTAGTGGGTCAGTGAATTTTCCAAATCGGTTCGTAAATGACGGAGTTACGCGCGAACAAAAAACGCAATGCAGAGTAGACGAAAAGATCATCAACATAAATATTTTTTTTAGACTTTTGTTGATTTTTCAGAAACGGCTTGTCCGATTTCGATAAAATTTTCATGGGACTATTTGGAAAGTATACCCTTTTCAACAAAAAAATAATTTTTCAATTCGGTCGGCAGGCGACGGAGCTATACCTGAAAAAACATAAAAAAAAACAAACAAACATCCGAATTGAGAACCTCCTCCTTTTTTAGAAGTCGGTTAAAAATAACCAACCAATTATTCAGTTTGTGTCACTACAATGTTCCCCGGCGGGCAATATGTGAGCAAAATAGAACGGTTCACGTGAGAACCCGCCGGTCAATTAACGAAACACTGAAATGGTAAAAAAAATGTTCAATAGTTTCATTTTGTCCGCACAAAGAGTTCGGTTGTATGTCATGTAGGCGGTTTAAATTTATTTACGACTGTACGTATTTAATAACTGCTTATATCTCTAGAGAAATCCAACATTAAGTTTGTTTATATTGTGTATGTATGCTTATATGGATATTTAAATAAATGAAAGTGGACTTGTTTATTTATTCCAGGTCACCAAAGGCCCATCGATACACTAATACATATTTTATTTTATACGCTTCCGTTACTAACTGACTGACGACAATGCAGAGCCAAAACTACTGAGCGTAAGAAGCTGTGTATATTCCTTGAGGAGTGGAGGGGAGCGCTAAGAGAGGATTTTTGGAAAGTCCCCCCCCTAAGGGGGTAAAAAAGGAGGGCCGATTTTATACGAAACCTTTCATTTGTTCAAAAAATTCATTTAAAGTTCCTCAAGTGATGTCAATGAACACTAAGAAAAGATTTTTTGAAATCCCCCTCCCCTAAAAGGTGCACGAGTTTATATGAAGTTTTTTATTTTTTCAACAGATTAATTTGATGAATGAGCACTGTGAAAGGATTTTTGGAAACCCCCCAAAGGGTAAAAAGGGACCAGTTTATGTGAATCATTTTATTTCTTCAATGGATGCACTTGAAACTTTATACTTAGGTTCTTCAAGTGATATTACCTTCTGGGGTTGCAGGAATGTTCAAACGAGATATCACAGCCCCGGGACGTAAGGGTAATTGAAGGAACAATGTATGTTTAATGTACTCAGAAGAAGCCCGACACTCCGTTCCGTTCCACCCAGAGCGGGAGAAGTCATAGTTGATTTTCGCACCGAAAAAGAAAGGTTCCTCCAGTGATGTACAGACATCAAGCTACAACAATCTGTCAAATTTCTTTAATAGATTTTTAACTTTATTGTTAAAAAAATTAGGTTCAAGGTTGATTGGGAGAATTCGATAGTATAGTATTTTAATTTAAAAACCGCCTTCAAAATACCTACACCCAGGAACTAAAAAGTAAAAAATATGTCATCTAAGTAAGCAAATTCAAAGAATTGTTATTTTAATTTTTAGGTATTTCCTACTTATCTGATTTTATATATTTGAAAAGTATACCCAAAGATACAAACCCAAAAAAGATTTTTTCGTCAAAAAGTCATGATATTGCAATCTTCTCCTCCTCACAAATGATGGATGTTTTTTATTATTTCACGCAAAAATAGCTGTACGAATCTGAATAAAATTTTGTATGTCCCACGGGATCGAGATTTGCACGGGAAAACTCTCCCACACGACCGAAGTCACGGGCAACAGCTAGTATTTTATAATTACACAATAAAACTACTACTATTATCAATAAACTAATAAATATATCATAAACACTGTTTAACTCGAACAGTCACCGGCACAGTCAAGGCCGCGAACTCGTAGCCCAGTTAGATGGTTTGCATGCCAAACTTCACGACGCAAAGCACAGGTATTGGTGGATGACGCTTATTTAAGCGAAATTGACATAGGGAAGAGGTTCACGACCCTCAGCAAAGAGGAACAGGGCATGAGGAGGAGGGTTAAAGTAAGGAATAAAGTAGGTATGTATTTTAAACTATAAAATTGACTATGCTAGTGTATGTTACACTCTCAAGGCATTTGAAATAAACCTTTTGTATATTTTAGTAGCGATCCTATTTTTGTTTCATGTTTTTTACTGATATCATTCGCTTTAATAATCGTTTCTATTTCATAAGTAGCCTTTTATGTAATGCTTATTTAGATTAACATTTAATGAACCATATATTGGCAGGAGATATTCCCTTAGAACATCGCACTCATAAAGACATGAGAAATTCCCAGTGTGGAGCAACGTTTATAATACCTTGACAGTCGTGTAAAAAAGAAACAAAAGGTTGACGACTAGATTTGTCTACGATTTCGAGCATATCGAGCTGAGAAGTGGGCCAAGTTTTTGAAAGTCAAGTGGGAGTGCTTGCGATTTGATTCTGGAATTATGAACTAAATTGAAATATATTGTAACGTTATGCAAGAAACATAAGGTAAACAGAAATATATCTGAGTACTATTTGGACGTACATTCCTTGTTACTGCCGTGCAATACTGATACTAAGTTTATTTTATTCGATGTTATCCTAAACCCAAAACAACTACACTATAGAAAAAACAACAATATATAAAAATACTGTAATATTTATTTATATCCCATACTTGACATGATGTATGAATTATGAAGCCCTTGACGAACTTTAGATGTCACCATAAAACGTAATGTATCTTTTACTATCGCTGGTAAGTGAGAGAACGATAAATAAGGCGTAAATTCAAGCATCAGTGACGTAAAGGAAACCGGGTGAAAACATGTGAAGAATAAAGTTACTGATTTGGTAGTTATTTGAAGTCCCGTATTCCTCAAGATAACCTTTTGATGTCTGATTCAGACTGGAAATATTTTTTTTAGGAAATGAGACTGTAATACCTATATCAGAGAATTATTTGAGCTTATATAGGAACAAGTCTTTATATTTTGTATCTCTCACTGGTCGGTTCTTTATGACTGAAGATTGTGGTTATTTTGGGATTCACGACTGAATTGGACGAATTGTCTTCATCGACTCCTGTCTGATGCAAGTTTGGCAACATTGTAAAATTTCGATGAGCCTGGTTAAGTTGGTCTGGTGAGCGGCCGATGGTTCTTTTCCCCTTTGTGTTCCCAATGATAATCAAATTTTCCAGGCTGTTATCTCCACGCCTTGTTATAATATTCGATATTGTCCTCATTACTTTAATACGTTGTTAGGGAAAACAATAACAAAAATCTAGTCCTAATTGTTTTTCTTTTATTCGCATAGAAATTTATGTACGTAGAAAAATGATAGAAAATTCTAAGCGTGCATTAATCCCAAAGGAGTCTGTAGTCTCGTAGGTTGAAAAACTCTTTGGCAGAATTCATTCATACCAGGGATGTTGCGGATGCCGATTTTTTCACATCCGCGGATGTGAATGCGGATGCGGATTTCTGAAAGCTCGCATCCGCGGATGCGGATGCGGATGCGGATGTTTGAGCCCGTATAAAAAAAGTATATGAATGAAGAATTAAAATAACGATATAGTAATTATATTTTTTTTATTAATTAGAATTAGTATGTGAAGTTAAAGATAGGAGCATTATACTTAATAAAAAGAAATATTGCCGCTTTCTCTGATTCAAGCCGATTATGCAGAGGTTCGTAAATTAAACCCGCGCTACTAAATAATTGTTCGCTAGGAACACTGCCTGGTGGAGTGGATAAAAATCTTCGTGCTATCGGTGATAATATGTTAAATTCCTCTCGATGAACACTCCACCATTTAAGAGGATTCTCATCCACATTGACTCTTTTTTTAGTGCGATAAGAAAGTAATTCCTTTTTGAGTACAGCTTCAGTGCTACCATTTCCTGGTATTTCTTGGCTCTCATGTTCACTTGAGGAATCTAACATCATGGCAAGATCGTTTTTTAAGCATGGCTTTCTGAGGGAACCTGACGTCCCTGGTCCTAGTTGTCCCATATCCTTTTCCGTGGAATCTGTCATTCTCATTCTTTTAGCCCCTTCGTAATTAGCATTAAGAGAATCGGAAACGTCACTTTTGTAAACACTGTAATAGTAGTGTTTACAAAAGTTTAACAGTGGTCATTGTTTGAGCGCGCTCTCAAGGCACGCGTGTCGTATGTCTGTTTACATTATATTTAATTTATAGTATTTATAATAATATTCCTTTGTGCATTGTATGTACGGTTCTAAGTGCGCGTGTCTCAGACGTTGTTTATGATCGGCATCTTCTCAAAAGCGAAGGGTAGATAGGCTACATATCTATACGATAAGTATCCCACAGCGTAAACAAACACATAATGATTTATTTACAAGAAACAAATGATGCACCACAACAAACGCATCGGATCTTGTGGGGCCGGCGAACAGCACGTGCCATTCGCCGCTCAATTTCTTTCTGGTTGCAACTTGTCTTACATCCGCATCCGCATGAAAATCCGCATTGATTATTGCGGATGCGGATGCGGATGCAGATGTCCAAATCCATACGGAAGCTCCGCATTTGCGGATGCGGATGCGAATATTCGCAACATCCCTGATTCATACATAAAAAGTATCCGAATGTTATTGAACAGACGTGACTTCGTATTCGATGTTTAAATAACATTTGTTTTTTCCTTATTCAAAAAGTTTATGGCATCGTACTGTTTCTCGCACTGTAAGAAAAGTTTAAGTTTTTACGGTGAAAAGGATATTAGAAAATCATTTCCCTTTTGAACAGAATAAGGTATAATTTCGGATATTCATATGAAACATGATGGTATGAATTTCCGCAAAATGTTTATTTTATTATTTACAAAGGTACCTTCATGAGAAATTCCTACTCTTCAGTCGCTTTTTCTCTTGATAAAGTATTCTCAGCGATCTATCCGGACACATTGTTCGATATGAAAAGTTTATGGAGTGACTTGTTGTTCAGGGGCAAGTGAAAGGCAAGCGGTCATGCAGTCAGTCACATACGTTACGCGTTAGAGATACCTGATAAAAGTGGCAAGAGAAACGAACTTAGTCCAAAGTTCCCGATATGCCGAGATGCGGTAAGACCGCGAGAAGTGGAGGTGCAACGCGAGGGCCACAGACTCATTCAGTACTTGCAAATAAATGGGTTAGATTTTAGTTCCAAATTTATTTCACAGGCTTAATTCGACAAGATATATCTAATTTTAAGTTACATATTTTCTAATTACTATCTCAAACCTTTTGGAATTTTGTTCAATTAATTTTGAATTATGTTTACCTCTTTTTAATCACGCTGAAAGAAAACATGTGTCTAAAGAGTTTTTAATTGAAGCAAACGTGTTTTGAATGAAGCTTTGTGTATTTAATGATAATCAAAATTAATAACATAACACGAATGTGCGACATAATTGGTTTAGATTGTTAATATTTTTTTTATTAAATTAGGTGTAATTGAGCTGATTTCCAATAAACACTGGTCAGTTACAAGTTTACAAGAAATTTCGTATTTCGATTAAAGTTTACAGAAAGAAGTATGAAGTTAACGGATACCTAGAAAGTTTGTTAAGTAATTATAAATTTTCGATAACATTCGAATTACTCGGTTGATTTGTTAGCCGAAGTTTCGGTCGTTAAAGAAATTATTTCCGGTAAAGAATTACTGGGAAAATTAAACTTCAGAAATATTTAAAGAAATTTTTAAAAGAGAGATTATTTTGAAAGTAAGATTGTAATTGTGTGTTGGTTTAGTTTACAATGGCCGTATAGAAGCTAGCAACTCATTGGCAAAATTATTTTCATTTAATATGTGTTAAACGATGAATTATAATTATTTTAAATTTATAATTATTTTAGTTTTCGTAAATTATATCTAGATGAGGCCGATGTTTCCAAACTGACTAGGTATCCTGATCCAAGTTCATACAATCCGTACTTACTAGTGCAATCATATGAGAACCATGTTGGTTTAAGTCTGAGGTGAATCCATCGCATGAAAACACAATATATCTCACAAGTAATACATACATATATAAATTAGATTGTTTTTGCGATTGCCAAGCCAATCTATTTATTTAAAACGTTAAAGATTTTTAATATTAATATGGTCACTGTAAGATGTTGTTAGGCTGGATAATTACATAACAACTTAAGACAGAAGGTCCCTTAAGTAGGGACTGAATAATCGAATAACTGACTTGGTATTACATGGATCTCACAACTTTTTACGGTAGAAGAACTGAGTTGCGAGACTTGGTTTTTTGACAAGTATTGTTTTTCATGGGATCTCATTTCTTTTTGTAGATAGTCCTACTTTTTTCCTTTCCGGTACCTTCTACTTCTTGTATATCAACAACGAATTTTCTTAAAGCCTTCTCTCTGGCTTTTTTATTCCGTTGACCATTTTACAAGTTACCTTTGAACATATACTTTTAATAATATAAAGATTATTAGCAATGTGAGTAGAAGTCACATTACTAGCAATCTTGTTAACCCCTCCAACTAAGCTAAATATACTTGTGTCTGGAGTGGGTTCACGGTAATAGTGTAATGAGTAGGGTTCGAACCTGCGACCTCTCGATCACAAGTCCGACAGCTTAGCCTAGACCTAGATACCTATCTACACCTATTATATTATTATATTATACATAATTATATACATGTACACTGATTAATTAACTGTAAATGTAACTTTGTAATCCCACATAAATATATGGGATTACAAAGTTATTTATGCAGTTGATGTATCTAGAAAACTGGACCGAAATTGAAAAATATTTTAGTTTTTCCTTGATTCGTACATTAAACACTAATTGTATTCTAAATTTGAAGCTTCTATGTCTGCTAGAAGTGCCTTAGACTTTTGATGATCGGTCAGTCAGTGAGTGACAAAATTAAGGAAATTTGACTCGTTATAATTCTTAAACCACTGGTTCAAATTGAATGAAATTTGAAATATACCGTGTATATACAATGCCTACTTGGTTACTGAAAATTCAAGCTTCTAGTTTTATCCAAAACGAAGTTATACGGGGTCGAAAATGGCCTGAATTGCTTCGAGAAAAGTATGGTACGGCCGTGCCGCTTTTTGCTCGACTTGGCGGGGGCACTGCCGTGCCTCCAGATAAATTGACAGTGATGTAAATAAATTGTTTGATTGAAAGCGATTATTGTGAATAATGCGCCGCTTTCAAAGAACATCGATCATTTTGGAATTCACTCCCATTAACGTTGTATGAAATTTTAGGAAAACTAATAAATGCGTAAATTTTCATTATAGGTGCGAATGATAAAAACATTTTGAAAATTTTATAATTAATATTCGGAAATTTATGAAACGACTGCGTACCGCTAGATTTCATTTTCGATAATCCATAATACCTAATAATAAATTAAATGAGATTTGGCCCTTAATTAAACTGATTTCTAAGAATTACCTTAGCTGGCTTTAAAGCAGCAAACACACATTCAAGTAAATACAATTTGTAAAAGCTGACACAAATATGATATTCTTTGTAGGTAAAACCCTATTGTATTATACACACAATGTAGATCGTATGGTTTTTAGGTAGATACTATAATGACAGTTGGTGTTGATACTTTTTGGTCGGCTAGACTAGTTGATCGGGTTCCAAATGTCGAGATCCAAAGTACGTCTTTATTTCTTTGTCGAAGGTATTCGAAATTAAAAATCGCATGATAGAACTTAAGTAAAATTGAGCAGGACACTTAAGAAGGCGCGGTGATTGCAGGTGGAGCGCAGCTGTGACTGATTGGAGTCCAAAGACGGAAATAGGAGCGTTGGTCGTCCGCTAGCAAGGTGGGCAGATGACATTGTTGCCACCGCGGATATAACCTGGATGAGACTGGCACAGGAACGTAAAGCTTCGTACAAGCGAAGAGAGGCATAAGGCTCTGGGGTCTATACCTAGCAATGGGTAAAGCCAGGCTGGATGATGATGATGAGGCGTCATGATACGTAACGAATATATTCTTTTTTACTGAAAATAGGATCGCGTTTATGTATGTATGGTAAGCGATGATGTGGTCGAAGATGAAGCACGCTTACTTAGAAGTAGCCTATTCACCCTCAACCTAAAGATCCTCAGGTTATCGCTATCACACAGATTCCTGCAGGGAATTCTACTCCTTAGCCGAACGCACAATGAAAGTATTCCCAAAACGTTTTGTGCATATGGGTGAGACGTCCACCATGCAACGATGGCACATCGCCGTTTAACTAGTAATCCGATGATGATATGGGCTTAGTGGAATTAAACTGTACAGTTCCATCGCACACTCCCTGAAATGTAACCAGTAGAAAGCAGATCTATAAACTCGAAAGCGTGAAACTGACTATCACTTTCTCGTAATGACACTCATTATGATATGTACTGTATAGTAGATAAGCTATATTAGGTACATTTGTATATCTAATATATAAAATTCTCGTGTCACAATGTTACTTACCTTACTCCTCCGAAACGGCTTTACTGTTTTTTACCAAATTTTATATGCATATTCAGTAGGTCTGAGAATCGGCTACTATCTACTTTCTATCCCGGAATTCACACGCGATCGGGATTTACGCGGGAAATCCTCCCACGCGAACGAAGTTGCGGGCCGCAGCTAGTATACACAGCAGTCTATGTCTAAATAAATTGCGGGTTTTGTCTATATTTGCATCACGTTCGAAATCATTTTACTTAAATCCTTGCTTATTCTACAAAAGGTATATAGAAAATGGGTGCTCTCCTTATTTTCTTTAAACATGTGCGCGCCTACGTGAGTATTAGTACTTACGATCATAGGTTTTTAGTAAACTATCGTAAAAAGCAAAATTTCTAACCGGCACGTGCTTTTCTCGATACACGTGGCTCCTTAATTAAAGTATCAGAAATCAATATTCAATGTGGTAGGTACTCTAATAAACAATTTACTTACCTACACTTTATTACCGTGATTACACCATTATGTAATCACGGTAATAAAGTGGATTGAACACTAGCATTCGCGCGGGGTTTCCCTCCCGTGGACTTCGTCACGACAAAAACATAACCATCCTTTTTGTAGTCGCGTAAATAACCTATAACCTACCACAAGCTTTTTTTTTTTTTTTAAATGGTAAAATTATCAAATAAGCCGGGCAGGGTGGGAGGGACTGTCAGACTTTTACTGACTAAAATCCACGGTGTTCCTTCAATAACCCTTTACGTACCGGGGTCACGGTAATGGGATAAGTCCCACGACCCCGGCAGGCTACGGCCCTCTGCAGAGGGGGCCTCGTCATGTTGCTGACGCTCTTTGAGGCGCGCGTGGAACACAACGCGCCGTCGACCCGGGCATGGTCCATGGTCGGACAGCGAGTTGCCCTTTACTCGCTGTCTGCATGCCCGCGCCTACGGTGGCCGGAGATCGTCGGCCGACGTCCGACGCCGTGGGCGTCTACCACTGCGGCTGGGCTGGAGGGAGGACGCCATCCTATCCCTCACGCGGCCCGCCTCCTCCTTCGGAAGCATGACTGCTTTGCAGAAGGAGGCGACCGCTTCCCACTCCCTCTCGCCCCGCAGCATGGCCTCGACCAATGCTGGGCGCGAGAGGTCTCCGCCTATCGCCGCCGTGAGGACACGTCGGTGCTCTGCCCAGGCGGGGCAGTCTTGCACCGTGTGCTCTACGGTATCCTCAGGGCGACCCTCGCAGTGGTGACACCCAGGCGTTTCCTCCTTTCCCATCAGACACAGGTACATCCCGAAACTTCCGTGTCCGGTGAGGACCTGCGTCATGCGGTAGGTCAGGACGCCGTGACGCCGATCTAGCCACTCCTCAAAGAGGGGTCTTACCGCCGCAATTGCGGCGTGCCCGGTGGTTACCGGGCACGCCGCAATTGCGGCGGTAATTTGGTATAGAAGTAGTGTTAAGCTTGTGGTAGGTTTACCACAAGCTTAACACTACTTCTATACCAAATTTCATCCAAATCCACCCAGTACTTTCGAAGATTAGCGCGTTCAAACAAACAAACTTTTCCGATTTATAATATTAGTACAGATTATTTGTGGACTGTGGAAAGTCCCTATGCACATCTTAAAATACTACTGCCTTACTTTACTGCGTGATCAGACATCCTTGTCATAAATTGTGTAGGCCAAAATCATACAAGTTTTTTTATGCATATTTAGTAACGCCTTCTAGTAATTTTTTTTTAAGATAACTAGCAATGTAGGTAGAATTCACATTACTAGCAATCTTGTTAATCCCTCCAACCTAGCTAAATATGCTTGTGTTTGGAGTGGGTTCACGGCAATAGTGTAATGGGTGGGGTTCGAACTGGTGACCTCTCGCTCACAAATCCGATACCTTATCCATTAGGCTATTGACGCTTAAACGCGTACTGATAATAATTTGCATTTTTTTATATAGATTATAAATACACCCACACCCACAATATACATACCCATACATGTTACTAATATCGATTAATGTAATGTAATGTAATGTGTATTATATTACATAATTATGTTTACAGAAGAAAAAAATAAGAAGTAAGAATAAAAAAAAAAACGACGGGTTGCACTCCGGGAGTGCCGGCAGAAGTGAAAACTTGAATATTAACGTTGTGCATTTTTGATATTTTGGAATGGTTAGAGAATCATTTTGCACGAATTGCTTTAATTATCAGTATAAAAGTACTATAATTTATGTGGTAGAATACAATATTTATTTATTGCGCTATCGTACACAATCATGACAATTTATATTACATTAAAAAGTTTATCTCTCGAAACAGCAGGCGCAGGCATACATTTTCGCCGCGCCGTAGAAAGAGATGGGGATACTTCCTCTCCTACGCCGCGCCGGCTGTCTACTCTCCGTCCGTCTTACGAATTTTCGATCAGGTCACGTGTCCTGACGCGAGTTTAACATTTTTTACCCATTACAAAAAAAGTGCACAACGTCGCTAAAGAAGTTTTCACTTCAATAAGAAAAAAATATGTATGTACCTAATACTCTGTGAGGAATTGGGCGCTGATAGGAAATGGGGTATTTTTGAGGCAGAAACCTTTGCCGTCTCAATTACAGGTACCTTAATCTATATGACAAGTTGTCGTGCGAAGAGTAAAGGTTTTATGGTTCCACGTATCAATCTGTACTGATGATGAATTTAAAATTATTTTCCTCCCAGTTTCTGGGGCCACTCCGATGGATTTGGGCTCCAAATTCCGGGCATATAACGCGCGTTGAATTTCAATCGCCTATATTTGGATTTCCGGTACACGACACGTTCGCTTATTGGTTAAATCCAAATGGGTAAGTCTGAAACCTAATCAGGGATTGCAATACCGTATTTCAGCAAGGGCAAGTTTCACCGATGCCTTTAAATTCCAAAGTGAAATGCTGTTGTCAAGCTCAGATAGGTTCTTTTACTGCAGGTGTTCTAATCAATTTTACGAGTCTATTCTTATTTTTAGCGAGTCGATGGCAAATATATTTTAAATAAATATGTCCCAGTAATAAGCTACGCGAACTCCGCTTGCTGACGCAGACGAGTCTTAACCAATATGTATTAGGCAAGCATAAGATCGGTATGAAGAAGAATTCCATGCAATGTTAGTTCTGACATACATATATTTTTGGGACAATATTTAGTGATCATTCCGCCAATAACTGGTAGGTCTTCAATGCAGTATGCAGCGCAATCGGAGGAACAACTTTCACCCCTCTATAGAGCATCCTCATGAGATGTTGACTCGTCGACAGCTTCAGACGACACACGAAATCTTATAAATATTGTCCTATAAATATTTATTTGTCGTGGAAAGGCCTCATTCCATTCTGTATGTTTTGTGCGGACTGTTAGTTCAATTGATCAGTAGACATCTCTTGAAACCCATATTTTAGATTAGTTGACAATATTCGGGGGTGTGATAATAGGCATGGATATGTGCAGCTATTAAAAGATCTAAGTTCAGTTCATGAATTAAATAGTTACATGCAGAATCCTTGTTTTCGGGTAGGAAAATCATCAATTGACTTCTCCCGGTCTGGGTGGAGTGAAAGAGAATGTCAGACTTCTATTGACTAAAAATTCACGCTGTTCCTTCAGCTGCTTTTGCGTTCCGGGGCCGCGGTATCTCGTTAGAACATTTACACAACCCCGGCAGGATATATGCATAATTTTACTAAACTTTAAAAGTTCTACGACGAAAGTGTTTTATTTCAAATAAAAAAGTGAGTATTTCATCTCCTGAAATATAGCCCAAAAATTGAAGTCATCTTTTAGTTTATCCTGTATCGCTGGTGCGACCTAGATCAACCAGACCAGAACGAAATATTTGTAAACCAAACATTTGTTTCGGTAAACAATATAAACACTGGAACACACTGGACACTTCGGTTAGAGTGGAATTCCATACCTAGTTGTTTAAAGCTAAACAGATGATAACTAACTTTTTTTTCAGTCCAGGAATCGAATCCTTGTTACGCAGCGCAGCAGTCAAATAAATGCTCAATCACTACGAAAACCGTATCGTTAAAAAATCATTAATTCGGTCGTGTATTCGTTGACTTCTAAAGAGATAATTATGCTTTCAAAGTCACTGTGGATCTAACCTTAACCTAGAAACCAACCATATCTTCTCCTTATCATGGTAATAAGTACGATTCCGTCATAGTATATCCCTAATAATTATCTCATAGGCGTAGCGGGTTATATCTTGGTAGACATTAATTACGTCATCGTGGATATTACTCACTAGAAGCACGCGGGGCTTCCGTCGTCTCGTCGAATTTATCACGATAAAACATAATCCTCATTTTTGCAAACATGGAAAAAATTCCCTCTATCCTTCCTCAAGCTTCAAACTCCTTCCAAACCAAATTACATCCAAATCCACCCAGTACTTTCTAAGATTAGCGCGTTCAAACAAACAAACTTTTCCGCTTTATAATCATATCATATCATAATCATAATCATTTATTCATATCAAAGTGCACACGAAAAAACAATAATTTGTCTTACAGTCTAAACTTAAGTGCTAACATTATATTTGCCTGAACTAGGTTAAACCAGTGCCTCAGGCGAAAAAAAAGTGCTTACATGATATATATTTGACATTATAAATTAACAATCTAAAGATAGACTTATAATTAAAGAGCTACATCAATTATAATATTTATGCCTATACATGGCCTATACCTAATACATTATTTGGTGATTTTCGTTTACGTCTGAAATTTTATTTGCACACTGTAAGTAGGTCTTCCGTGTGGACATAAGACAGGCTATGCAGATAATTATAAACATTTTTTTTGCATTTAAAGTAGTTTAAGCTGTAAATACTTAGTTCACTATTAAGTTTATTATACAGAAATGGGCCTAAAAATCTGAAGAATCTATTCGTATATACATATTTTGAGGTGGAGTTTGAACTGCAAACTATATCATTACGTCTTTTGTTAGTAATGTTAGAATTGTAGGAAAGCTGAGAGTGTTGTTTTAGTATTACATGCATTATAAATAATTGCCTAACAGTTAAAACGTTGCAGGATTTATATAACTGATCTGTGGGAAAGAGGAAAGGACGGGAGTGGGCTACTTTTAAAATTGCTCTCTGGGCTCGTTCGATGGGAAGCATTGTAGTTTTTGGTGCTCCGCCCCACGAGGTGACACAATATGTGAGAATGGATTGGCATAGGGCT
The DNA here is from genome assembly GCA_943138885.2 of Tholera decimalis. NCBI lineage: Eukaryota > Metazoa > Arthropoda > Insecta > Lepidoptera > Noctuidae > Tholera > Tholera decimalis. The sequence goes on along the minus strand of OW964563.2, from coordinate 18,418,344 downwards.
AAATAAATTTGCGTCACTAGCTTAGGTTCTGCGATTGTGCGTAGTTTTTTAAAAACAAACATTAATTTCCGTACTCTAGACACCAAGCTGTCGATGTGTTGTCTGAAGGAAAGTGTGTCGTCGCTTATAACACCCAGATATTTAATATTACTAGTTTTAAGGATTTTAGGACAATGACATGAGTTAATTAAAGGATTTTTACAATGATGTGCGCGTAGATGAGTGTCAGTAATGTTATTTTGAATTTTACGCATAGAAAAGTGTATATACACTTCTGGACACATCTATTGGCCCACCTTAGAGTTTAGGTTTCGATGGCCCCTACCGAAATATGATTGCTAGATTGAACAAAAACTGTTGATGCAGTTTTAAACCTGATACATTTTACCATCTTTTTCGATCGTATAGTTTTAAATTTGAATTCAGAATACCATACGACATGGACCTACGCCTAACAAGTCGGATATGCGCCTTGTTAAAGGCAATTAATTTTTGAATAAAAAACATGTTTTATCAAATAAAGGTTTAATTTAATAACGCGTGTTGCCTCCATGGGCATCTACCACAGCTCTCATACGATTAGGCATAGAGTTTATCAACCGCTCTATGAAATTTTGAGGGATCATCTCCCATTCCTCTTCTATGGCAGTTTTCAACTCCTGCATCGTCTGGGCAACTGGCTGACGAGCCCTAACACGCCTTTTTAGCTCGTCCCACATGTGCTCAATGGGGTTCATGTCTGGGCTTCTGGCTGGCCAGTCCATAACTGTGATGTTCACATCCCGAAGATATTCCCTGACGATGCCGGCCGCATGGGCTCTTGCATTATCATGCATAAAAAGGCAATTTGGGCCCACATAGTCCGCGTATGGTATCACGTGAGGTTCTAAGCACTCACGAATGTATCTTTCAGCATTTAATGTTGGCAGCCGTGGTCCTGTAACAACCTCAAGTTGAGTTTTGCCGCTCGCGGATATACCGCCCCAGACAGTCCATGAGCCACCGCCATAAGCAACCCTCTCTTCAAAGCAGCATTGTGCGAAACGCTCTCCCTTACGCCGGTAGACCTTCTTCCTTCCATCATTGCCATGTAACATAATTTTAGACTCATCAGAAAAGAGTACACGGCTCCAATCTTGCTGTGTCCAATTTAAATGACTGCGTGCGAAATGAAGGCGCGCTGTTCGGTGGGCTCGCTTTAGTTTGGGCCCATTAGCTGGCTTGTGTGGTACCATATCGCGTTCTTTTAACCTTCTCCGAACAGTTCGAGCGCTCACAGATACTCCGTGGAAGTCGCGAAGTTGGTTTTGTATCTCAATGGAGGTAAGGTGACGATTTCTCAAGCTGGTCGTCACGATGAATCGATCCTGCCTTTCAGTTGTGACCCGAGATCGTGGCCTTCCTTGGCGACGAACAAAGCCGCCAGTCTATAGGTACCTCCAATAAACATTTCGGACCGCAGATCGACTTAAATTAAGTTGAGCACTCACGTTTCTTTGGCTGTGTCCGGCCTGAATAAGTGCCACAGCTTGGGCGGCGACTTCAGGTGAAGTATCCATAGATTATTGATAGAACCTCACCTTAATGTTAAGAATAAGTAATGTTTGTTGCAAAAGCAAAGATATCAATCACTTTTTCAAGAATTAAATCCAAGTAAACCAATAAAACCAAGTTTTCTTAGTATTCGATTGTTTGATATCAACAAACAGGCTCCAAATTGTCTTTTGTTTCTTTAAATTCTGTGTTCGAAATTCAAAAAAAGACTATTGAATGAAATTGTGAATGTGCCAGGTTCAAAACTGCATAAAAACTTTTTGCTCGACCTAATATAAAATTTTAGCTAGGACCAAACGAAACTGAAAATACAAGGTGGGCCAATAGATGTGTCCAGAAGTGTATTTTGTTTTATCAATATTTAGTGTTAGTAGATTGTTGTTTAGCCAGTTAGTGACAATATTAAAACCTTTTTGTGCGCTCTCGTAGAGTTCGTTAGTAGTTTTTGCAGTAAATATTAGCGCTGTGTCGTCGGCGTATGATATTATTTTGCCGTTTTGTATATCTAGGTTACATAGGTCATTTATGTAGATAAGGAAAAGGGTTGGGGCTAAGATGCTACCTTGAGGCACACCAAAACCATGGTTTTTCAGGTCATCACTCACAGTCGTATCGATTCGAACGCATTGATAACGATCCTTTAAGTAATCAGCTATTAGTTTTAGCTGTGTGCCTCGTATACCTACAGCCTCTAGTTTGTGTAAAAGCAAGGGAATGGATATTGTGTCAAAAGCTTTGGCTAGGTCAATAAAGATTGCTAAGCTTTGGTTCCCCTTGCCGAGTTGTTCTGCGGCATAATCAGTCAGGCTATGTACCGCATCTGCTGTGTATATGCATAATTTCGATATAAAGCCGAACGCCTATGCGGCGATAGTAAGCCGTGTTTTTCCAAGTAATTGATTAGTCTGCTGTTAATAATTTTTTCTAGTACTTTGGATATCGAAGGAAGTATCGATATCGGTCTATAATTATTTATTAGATCTTTGTTTCCTGATTTATAAATAGGGATTACTACAGCCTTTTTCAGAAATTGAGGAAAAACTCCATTAGAGAGGCATAGTCGGAATATATACGTTAAAGGGGGTACCAAAATGTGCTTGAAGCGTTTTAATATTTTATTGCTTACTAGCTTTTGCCCGCGACTTCGTCCGCCTGGAATAGTTACTTTGGGCTAACGTTAAATTTAACCCCGATTTTGAAGCATTCTTCATTGGCGCTTCGCTCCTATTGGCCTTAGCGTAATGATACAATATAGCTGTGCCCGCGACTCCGTCAGCGTAAGTTAATGTATTGGTAATATTGTTTAGATCACGTTCACATGAGGCTTAAGTACCTAGAGAACGCTTCGACCGCGAGACGCGTCGAGCGCGGCGACCGATTCTCAAAAATAATCCTTATAGCATGATTCAGTATTCACGCGCGATGGCTTATTATTATAAGCGTATTACATGTATAACTTTGGTGTTTCTATACCGATTTATATGATTCTTTTTACGGTTTCGTAGCCGAATGGCAAAAAACGGAATTATTATAGTTTGGACATGTCTGTCCGTCTGTCTGTCTGTCTGTCTGTCCGTCCGTCCATCTGTCACACCAATTTTATTCCGAAACTATTAGGACTATACATGTGAAACTTGATAGGTAGATGTATTCTGTGAACCGCTTTCCGATTTTGAGAAAAAAAAATAAAAAATATTTAAAATAAAGGGGGGCTCCCCATACATGGAACTAAACCTGAAAATATTTTTTTTCATGAAATCGATGCATGTGTGGTATCTATAGACAGTTATTTAAAAACGACATCGGGGTTTCTAAGACCACTTTTCCATAAAGTCAATCGTTTAAAAGATATAAGCTTCCAAAGTGGTAAAATGTGTGTGTGGCGGACACAACCTCTAACTTCTATAATAATGGAGTGAAAAATCTAAAAAAAATATATGTCTGTAGATCTTAATATAAACTTTCAACCAAAATTAGTTTGAACGAAATCAGTTCAGCAGTTTTTTAGATACAGCATATCTTCTAAAACCGCAAATATAACTTTGTAATTCATACAAACACTATGAAAAACAAATTTATTCGGCGCAGTTGTAAAAAATGTAAAAAAGCCAGTTTTAAGAAATTTGTAAGGTTTCTTTTTCAAAACAAATTTATTTGGCGCAGTTGTAAAAAATGTAAATAAGCTAGTTTTAAGAAATTTGTAAGGTTTTTTTTTTCGTCAAATAAATTTGCATATTATATTATAGTTACTACGGAACCCTTCATGGGCGAGTCTGACTCGCAGTTGGCCAATTTTTTTATGGAATAGTTAATAATGTTAACTTTTTCAATTAGGGGTGACTGAGAGTGTTATAAACGTAAGAGTAGACAAATATTATAATCAGAAAGCTTCGAACTGCTAAGCTATCGGGAGTTACACGTGTTATTGTGAGTCAACCATAAAAGTTAGACATATGCTGTCGTGGGATATTTTTTATACAATTTTAAGGAGAACATTTCCGTCATGAAATGATTTGTGTAGCTTTAACCATTAAGGTTGCACACGCGACGGAAGCTTAAAAAATGGAGTAACTTCTCCCGTTTTCCCAACATTTCCCTTCACTGCTCTGCTCCTATTGATTGTAGCGTGATGAAAAGTATACTATAACCCGCTCAGGAGTATGAAAAATAATTGTACCAAGTTTCGTTAAAATCCGTCGAGTAGTTTTTGTTTCTATAACGGTTATACAGACAGACAGACAGACAGACAGACAGACAGACAGACAGACAAAAATTTAACTGATTGCATTTTTGGCATGAGTATCGATCCTTAATCACCCCCTGATAGTTATTTTGGAAATATATTTCATGTACAGAATTGACCTCTCTACAGATTTATTATAAGTATAGATGTTATCCCAGCCGACTGCACTATCATCCTTCAGTCCTGAAATAATTCGCGCTATTTCGTGTGGGTCAGGGTCAAGCATAACAAAGGATTTTTTACTTCTTGTGTTTGCATTTCGAAAGTTTGATGATTGTATGCCTGTTGACTTTAGGATCTGTTCGGCAAGGGTTTTTCCTATATTTACAAAATAGTTATTTACATTGTTAGCCGACAGAAGCGGGGAAGAATCATTAAACAGTAAACTTGAGATTGGTTCACGCTGTTTTGATAAATAAGTGACGTTTTTTATGTGTTTCCATAGTGATTTGCTATTGTTACCCGCTTTCTGCAACTCATTTTTATCATAGTTAGTTTTAAGTCGTTTTAAGAGATTGTTGCAAAAATTTCGATACCTCTTATAAGTTACTTTGAGTATCAAATTATCTGGAAACCGCTTTGTTCTCTGATGAAGTTTGTCCCTGTGTCTAATACAACGGATGAGTCCAGGTGTAATCCAAGGTTTGATATTATGCATTTTTTTATTATTTGTCGTAATAGTCATATTGCGTAATATAGCTTGATGGACATTTTTTATTAAGTATGATAAAGACAAGTTTGCGTCAGCAGTATCATAAATTGGACTAAAGTCAATACTGTGTAAATCATTTTCAAGTTTGTTTATGTTTAATTTAGCCTTTGTCTGGGGACGATTTAGCTTAGGTGGCATTACATTTAGTGTTAGTAGGACAGCGTGATGATCGGTAATGGTTGAATTAGTTACAAGGGTTATGTATGGTAAACTAGATTTAATCATCATATGATCTAAACAGGATCCACTCTGATGTGTGGGCAGAGTATGAGCGGGTAGAAAACCAAGATAAGAGCAAAGGTTAAGGTAATTTTGTGTTCCTACGTCACAGTTATTAGAGCCTATGTTAATATTTAAATCACCGGTTAGTATAATGTTTTTGAAAGTTGTTAATGCTTCACAAGTCTGGTTTAGGGAATAAAGAAAGGGATCCAGATTTTTAAAGGAAGGGGATCTATAAATAGCTAATATTGCTGTAGTATTTCCTATTTTTATCACTAAACAGTTACAGTCTTGTAGGTCTAGTTCTTCGACAGTGACCTGTAATGATTCCTTGACATAGACTACGACACCGTCATTTTTATTGTAACTTATTTTACTACAGAAGGAGTGATATCCGGGAATAAGAGGGAGATTTCCTTTTCTGCTTGATAACCAGCCTTCGGTAAGCACTATTACATCACAAGCCAGGTTAAGTCTATGCAGAAAAGTATTGAAGCTATCTATATTCTTATATATACTACGAATATTTTGGGTTAGTATTGTTAATGAGTCTTGAAGAACAGAGAGATATTGTCTGCAGTCTTCAACATCGCATGCTTTGGACACAGTTGAAAAACTATTATCTATTTCCGTAATTAAATTGATATCCATACTATAATAACTAGTTAACAAAAGTACTAAAATAATAAACTATTAGGTGACGCTCTTAGGCGCCTTCATAATCGATCGAGTTTATGTACCTATATTCGGCAGCTTTCCTAGCCGGGCAATCGATATCTCCAGTTTTATGATTACCTGGTTTTTTGAAGCGCAGGCACGTTGCACATTTTGGAGAGTCATTTTTCTTAGTGCACTCCTTGACAGAATGGCCCTCTTCACCACAATGTCCGCAAACCGGGGTCGTAGTTTTGCATGATTTTGCCGCGTGACCGTACTGCTGACAATTGTAGCATCTAGTTACTAGTGTGAAGTCTCTTACCGGGCAGGATGTCCAGTTTATAAAAACTCGATCTTGGGTGATGAGAGCTTTACGTATGTCGGCTGATACTTCTAAGATTAAGTTATGATTTTCTGAATCTTTCCTGCCAGATTTGTGGCTCAGTTTTATTGAGGACAAAAATGTATCTCTAGACATTGTTGGGAATTTATCGACCACGTTCTGTTCAAAGATACAGTTGAAGACCTCACTTTCTGCCATTGCTGTAGGGACTCCTATTATTATTATGCGGGGCTTCCGTTTCTGCGGTTCATCGACGGTGAGCCCTGAGTTTGCACGCTGAACGGTTTGCTTTAATTTTTCGAGGTCATCCTTGGTCTCAGTGCTGATAATCACGCCTCCATTTCGAACTTTACGAACTCCCCGAACTTTCAACTTCATTTCCTCAGGGCACACGATTTTCTGAACCAGGTTTTTAGTCTCATCGCTGGTCTTTGAGTTATCGCTGGGGTAAATCGCCACAGTGCTGTGATGTATTGGACGAACAAAGCTGTTGGACCCTTTCTTCACCATATCTGCAAAGGAAGTGCTTTCAGTACTTGGCTTCGTACAGGACTCTTTTATTGATTTCTTGATGTCTGCAGCTATATTTTCGGCCAGGTCTTGTTTTTCGTTCAGAGCTTGAAGAGAACAATGTGTTTGCACGGCTTTTTGTTTTAAGGACTGATATTGAACGGCTAGTTGGGATACGTTATGTCCAATTTTTCGGCAGAGGTTACTCACTCTTAATTTCTGTTCTGAGTTTAGTTTGCCTTCGGTAGTAATAGAGCAGACCTCGCTTAGGCATTGGTCGATGGACCCCATCCAGTTCTGTATTTCGGACGTTGAAATTATCTCCATCTTCTCAACTTGGTCCCGGTTGGGGGTTTGGGCTAGTGTTGGTGGTGTCGGTGGCGGAGAGCGGCGCGTTAGCCCGCTCCGGTTGAAGGGGCTGTTATCCATATAGAAATGTGTCAACTCACTACTTGTCCATTCTTTGATGATCACTCAAATCAAACACTCTAACATTAATAATTATATTGTGTAATAGGTATAGTACACTAAGTCACTAAAGTAGGTCACGATTAAAAATTGTCAATTTATGTAAGTTATTTGCATTAACGAGCACGTCTGTATGCGTTAACGACTACTACGATGACTCTCATATAATGTTAGTATAAAGATGTCTAAAAACCAATCATGTCGTCTCCACCACCGTACTATAAGTACGGTTGCACGGCGATCCCATTTTCCAAAACAATATTCTCTTTGGCGCAGCGGGTAGCCAATTCGTGGTTGAGACTGAAAATACACGGTAAAGGCGTGAAATGACAACTGTTAATTAAAACTAAAGTTATTTGGTTTCGGAATATTGAGTTAAGAAGAGTTTTGAGGTTAAAAGGGATAAACTACACTGTTACTGTAAATATTTGTAGTCTACTCCTCACTATAATTTGTTTCTATTTTTATACAAACTTATTTGAATTCTTTTTAACTCTTATTATATATGTATTATATAACTAAGCTATCCTTGTTTTTGTATACAAAACATGTTTAAGAACAACAATGAAGTCAAGGGTCTGGGTTGCGGGAATATTACCGCAACCTTGGAACGAAAGGGAAACTGAAGATGCAGGGTGGGTTTTCACTATAGAATTCTGACACTTCCTTCCGCTCCACCCAAATCGAGAGAAGTCATTTGATGATATTCCTACCGAAAAAAATATATTAAAAGTTCAAAAAAAAAAAAAACTATTTTTGTTGTTTGTTTGATTAGTTTAATTGTTTTTTAAACAAATCGTACACATTTATACGCGGATTCATTCCAGTACTTTCATCAACGAACGAGAACGATTTGGGAAAAATAAAACCTCCTTTCGCCGCCACGACGACAATAAAACCATACATTTTATTCTCATGGTTATCAAAAAGCTTAATTTTTTTTTTTTTTTTTATATATTTATTTATTACAAATAGTACAGTTCTGATAGATCCATTAAACCTGGATTGGTTTGTCTTGGCACTCATTCGCATTAGTAACACTACTTACACTAATTCTTAATAACGAATTCTACACAATTACTCTAACATAACATAAGCTTAAGTATGATATAAATATATGTATAATTATACAATGTAAGTTAACAAGTTAACTAGCTACTACGACTAAGTCGTAAACATCTATTAGCATTTAGAACCAACTTGTAGGGTATGCAAGCAAATTTTTAAGTGACTGTGCGCTAACAGCGCTCTGTTGTGCCACTCATTAGAAACCAGTTCTAATGAGTATGTACAGGTTGCTTCATTTTATAACTTAAAGTAACTGATGTTTTAATTAAGATTATTTAAGCAGTCGAAATAATATTTTTTTAATTTAGCTTTATAATTTTTTCTATTTATTTGATTTTTTAAGTTAGGTGGGATTGCATTAATTAGCTTAGGAATTACATATTTTATAGTTCGCCTACCATAGTAATTAGTCATGCGCGGGATAATTAATTGATTATTAGAGATACTTCTTGTAGTTATTTTATGAGATATAGGTTTTTGTATGCTTTTATTATAAAATTGTTCTATTAAGAAGGCCATATTGAATCTACTCTGTACGGGTAAAATTTTACAGTATTTGAAAAGATGCATAATGTTTTCTTGGCTTGCATCCTTAACTTTTCTAGGTACTATTAGTTTTAAAAGTCTAACTTGAGTTTTAAAAATTCTTTCAATATACGAATTAAACGTTCGGCCGTAACTCGTGATTCCGTATGCTATTATTGATTCCACTAATGCATTGTACATGTTAAGAAAGATATTGAGCGGAACTTTTGGTTTTAAAATATAAAATTTGGCAAGTATAGCTCGCAACTTATGACACACTGAATCCACGTGATAGCTCCAATTAAAACGATTGTCTACAATTAAACCCAAGTAGGTATGGTGCGTTACTTGCTCAATTGCATCACATTGGCATATACCTAAAGGGGGAGAGTGTAGACAACTGTGACTATGTGCGATTACCTTAAAAGAGGTAATTGGTCTTAGATTACTAGAGTGAACATGGATGATTTTAGTTTTATTTGCATTAAGGACCAGTCCAGCATCGTGCGCCCATTTAGAAACTCTAGTGAAGTCGTCCTGTAGCCACCGAGCAGCTATATTTATGTCTCGATGGGCAGCTACTAGACATGTGTCATCTGCGTATTGATACACAGAACAGTGGTTGACCACATGTTCCATGTCGTTGACATATGTTAGGTAGTGTAATGGTCCAAGCACTGAACCTTGGGCCGTTCCTTCAGTGACTTCAATGGGATCACTTGTTTCATTACTGATTTTAACATTATATTTTCGATTTTTGAGGTAGTCCCTACACCACTCAAGTATTGGTCCTCGAACTCCCGTGTTATCTAGCTTTGTCAACAACGTGTCATGTCTAAGAGTGTCGAGCGCCTTGCTGAAATCAATAAATAGTAAGAGTACATGATTTCTATCATTAAGACATTCGTTGACCTCGTCCGTGAATTTTGACAACAATTGTGAGGTTGATTTCTTTGGTTGAAAACCATATTGCGTGCTGGACAACACCTCATTTTTTACATAAAAATCCCTTATTTGATTACCTATATATTTCTCTATTATTTTGTCAATAACAGGTAGAATAGTGATCGGTCTATAGTTAGCATAATCAGTAAAACTTCCTTTTTTATGGATTGGCCTCACTATACCTGTTTTAAGATCTTCTGGGTATTTCCCTTTTTGAATACTAGTATTTATAAGTTTCACAATGACACCTGTAATCTTATCGCATATCGATTGTATGTCCACACACCTAATATTATCTACTCCAGGAGCTTTATTAGTATTAAGATTTTTAATAAGTTTGTATACACTGCGTTCTGTAGCTTTCTTAAAAAACATTGATTTATTATTAGGAAATGTATATTCGGATTCATTCAGTAGACGCTGGTTACATCTAGGTAAAATCTTTGTAACACTGTTTCTGAATTCTGTGGCAAAGTTGTCAGCTATTGATTTTATTTTTATATTATTAATTTTGAACGATCTAAGTATAGTTTCATCTACCGAGGTTTTATTACGACCAGACAAATTATTTAATATTTGCCATAGTTTTTTAGGATTTGACTTTTATTTATCTGCTCAATATAATATTTATTACGACATTTTTCAATTAGTTTATGAGTCTTATTTCTTATTTTATTATATTCTAATCGTAGTATTTTATTAGTTGGATCGTTTTTCCATTTTATAAATAATTGATCTTTTCGTTTACACATGTTATCTATTTTAAAACTTATCCAGGGTAGTTTGCTTCTTTTACTATTTTCATTTATTTTTTTGGTATATTTTGATTCCTCGTAACATTTATTAAATTGTTTTTTTATGAGGTCGTAAATTGAGTTAGGACATTCTGAATGACCTATTATTTCACTCCAGTTTACATCACTAAGTAATGATTTAACTTTTACGTTATTAATATGTTGATTTAGTTTTGTAACACCCTGTATTGGCGTTGGGTCAAGTCCGACGCACGACAATATTATCATGCGGTGATCTGCCAGTACAGTTCCGAGTGCGGCCGTGTACAAATCTAATGAGCGCGTTCTTGTAAAAATGTGATCTATACAGCTACGTGTGGTGTTATTTCCGCTTTTTTCAATTCTCGTGTAGTCCGATATCGCGCTCGTTAGTCCACACTCGGACATGCTACTAACGTAGTATTCTCGTATGTTGTCGTATGTTTTTAGGTCTATGTTTACGTCTCCAAGTAAATAAGTATCGCATGATTTAAAGGATGATTTTGATAACACACTACTTAGTTCTTTTACGAATAGATGTTTACTTTCGCTGGGGGGCCTATAAATTGCACAAATATTTGCGTGATAGTTCTGAGGAGTGGTGATTTGACCTAATATACATTCACAGTGAGAAAGAGGATGATTTAAAGTTATAAATACGTAACCATCTCTGGTATAAATTATTATTCCACCGCCTTTTCTGCTTTTACGCAATTTACTGTGCATTTTATAGCCATTGATGTTATACATATGAACAGTGTTTTCATTTATATTAACTTCTATTAAGATAAGGACATCTATATTTATGTTAGACGAGCTAATTAATTGTGAAACAAAACAGAAGTTTTTAGCTATGGATCTAATATTTATGTGAACAATATTGAGACTAGTTTTAGGAGTAGAATGTATAATGTTACCGAACTCATTAATGTTTGCGCAATCGAACAATTCTTGATGATCCGTAAAAGAGACCGGGGTACCTTTTTAAACTATTACCGCTGAGAGTTCTGCCCTCCTGCCCTCGTTGTAGTCAATAGCCTGTCGATGTCCGTATCACTCCTCACGATTATAGGTTTATCTTTATCTTCTTTACGCAGCAGTACCTTTCCATCCTGGAACCATACATATTTATATGCTGGTCGTAGTTTCTGTTGGGCAAGCCACAGCAACGATTTATTAGCTTTCGTTATGGCGCGACGCAGGATCACTTTTGACTTAGCTAATTCTACAGGAACATCCGGTATGAGTTTTTCTAGCAGCACTTCTTCTTTTCTAGATGCCTGTACCCACGAGCGTGCTTGCTTCGGTTCTTTTAACTCCACTACGACGTTTCCGTCACGTTCATTTCGCCCCTCCATACGTTTAACACGAAGTATTTGGGATTTATCCACGTTGAGCTTCTCAGCCAGCTTAACCGACATCGAACCAAGGTCTTCATTTTGCGCTTTAGGGATTCCTATCACCTCTATCATATTATCAAGACGCTGTTGTTCTATGTTACGTACATATTGTTTCAGAGAGGTGATTTCGAGCTCAATATGTTTTTTTTCGTTACTGAGGTGGGTATATTTCTTCTCTAACTCCTGTATATGTTTATTTTGAGCTTCCACGGTTCTTGTGAGTTCGTCCACTTTTTTCCGCAGAGAGTTACTGATAGCTCAATCGGTTGTAATTCCTTTTTTAGGACTTTTTTCAACTCCGCTGTGATATCCCTCAAAAACTTCTCACTGTCAATGTTGAAATTACCCAGGTTTCTGCTGGAGGTAGCGACTTCCTCTTCTTCGTCCTCTTCGTCCGGAATAAAAAAGGATGATTTTCTATTTGGTGAGTTGTGATTGCATTCGTCACATATCCAATCCAGGCTCTCCGCATTTCGAAGAGCAGACAATTGTTTTGCAGTAAGACCTGAGCAGGCCTTACTTGCATGCACAGTCTTCGCACATGACCTGCATTCTAGTCCTGGCGACCTGCTCGTTATTCCTTTGTTACAAATATCACATTTAGTCATTTCGGCTAGTTTAGGGTAGTTAGCGCAGGACACAATGAACTGGTTAGTACGATAGCAAGTTAGCGAATGATAATGAATATGATAGCGAATGATGAATAACAGTATACTATGCAATAAAGCGTCGAAAATATCTCGTATCATCTCATCTCTTCTCATTGCTGATTATTCATTCAGATTGGTATAGACGTATAGTACGTGAGGCGAACCTATAGAGCATGGAATTACTGGTCGTGGCTGCGACTGAAGATAAATCAGTAGCCACTACCGAAGTTAAAGTGGTCCCGATGACACCCTTGGTTTTTGTTTGTACAGAGTTGGTCATCGTTGTCACCTCCATGGGCTTTATTATTATTTGTACACCTTGATACTAATTATGGGTAAAAAAACTGTCACTGATCTTGCCAAGGGTAGTGTTCAGTGGCGGTACCTTCATATAAGCCCAAAAGCCCGGCATGCCTTACTAAAAAATGCTCGATAGAGAATCAATGTCAAACCCGAACTATTTAAAAGTTCGCGCGCTTAATTCTTATCAAAATAACACAATGTATCTACTGAGTACACTACTACGCATCGCGATTGTTCGCGCGCAGAGTTTCGCATTTGTAGCATCTAATGATCTACATATTGCTATCTCGCTTACACGCACCGGCTTTTACCGGGCTTTCAAATACTATATCTGTCACTTTCGCACTTATAGCGATGTGCCGTATAACGAGTTAGGCCTTTTGCATAGAAAATATCGATCACTATGGCAGATTTAAGCAGGGCATTCGTATGAAGTTGCATGCGTATGCGTGACCTTGTCAGCTTGCCAACTCTGCAGTGTTGCCGTTTTAGCCACACGTTGAAAGATCTTGGAGATTTTTAACGTGTTTGGAAACTTTTTTAACATTTATCAACAATAAAAACTAGCGACTTTTAAAATAACGAAATTAAATACAGTCAAAACCGTTTACAACAACATCATTTAGAACAACATACCGGTTATATAGACCAAAATCATAGGTACAAAATACTTTGTACCTTGAAAACATCACCAGTTATTACGACTATCGGTTTTTACAACCAAATATGAGTGGTCCCTTGGATGTTGTTATAACAGATTTTGACTGTATTCAAGCAATATCTTAAAAATAAAAAAAAAATTAGCTAGATTTTTCATATACCTGGCGACTTTTTTTGCCTAAATGACAACACTTGAGTAGTTCCCGACATTTATAGAGTGCAACCAACTTCAGTTTCATTTGCTTGAGTGAGTGAGAAAAGGTTTTGTTTGTTTTCTAAGATTTTCTCAGTGATACAATTGTTTTGGTGATTTACCTACAACAATGGAGGTAATTGTACCTTGTGAGGATTTAAAATGCGTTCAAGTTTTGATTGGCGAAGATAAGGTAAAATCTTTAAACTTTGCTCAGAAAAAACAGTTAATTTCTTCATTAAAACCGACGCCTAATCTGTGTATTTCTCAGACTAGTAAATCGCATAAACGAAAATTTAATAGATCAGTCAATCATTTCATTCATGAGAATAACCTCGAAGATGCCTTTCCCGAGCTGTTAAAGTTAGCGTATCTTGTTGTAACTATTCCGGCTACAAGTTCTTCCGCGGAACGTGCTTTTTCGTCTCTTAAACGTATCCATACCTATCTGAGAAATACACAAGGTCAAGAGCGTCTTTCCGAATTATCAATGATAGCTATTGAAAAACAGTTGTTGGTAGAATTAAAACGATCACCAACATTTTACTCTGATGTAATTAAATCATTTCTTAAGAAAGATAGACGATTCCAATTAGAATATAAATAATTTATTTAAATTCCTTATTACATTCTATCTAGCTATTTTTTAACTTTCGTTTTGTAACTTTTTGTTTTGTTTTTTTTTTGTCTGTAACCTGGGTTCTGTTACGAAGGAAGCAACTACTTACCATAACTTTGTTCCCTCAAGCAATGAAGCAAACCAAACGGCTTTTTTCAAAGCCACCGCAGGTATGCAATTGCTGATATGTTTATTATATTCAATCTAGCACTAGCATGCCTTCAGTGTGCTTTGGTTACCTCATTCACCGCACGACAAGCAAGAGTGAAATTGAAGAAAGAAGAGGAAAGAAGAAGATGGATGAATTCACTTTTAATTTATTGTACCTAACCAGTAGTTTATGAGAAAATTGCGATGATACATACGTAGGTACCTACATACTCAGTCGAAAACTGAACTTTCTTTTTTTGAAATCGGTTAAAATTTTATTGGGCTTGCGTTATTTTGAAACCCTAGGCACGCCACTGGTAGTGTTACCCAGCTATTGGGATATATTGCTGATAAATTACCTTTATTTTGCAAATTGGTTATTAAATAACACTTTTACACGCCATTTTTTGTCGTAAATGTTAACTAGATGAGGCTGGTGTTTTCTTATTGACTACCCTGAGAAGAAACACCGAAATAAACTCAGGGGTCCGTCTCTTTTAAGGTGCATACGATCTATACTGGTTTAATTATATGGGAACCTTGTAGGTTTCAGTCTGAGGCGATCTTTTGATGAAAGATGTTTACAGATTTGAGTGGGCCTGTCCATACAGTGCAAGCATTTGTCAGATGTAAGACGTATAGCTCAACTTTAAACAAGGAGCTTAACGATTTGACGAACAATACCAAGGTGAAGACGTTTGGGTAGGCCGCAAAAAGCACTCAAATTGCCAGACAATCATGTTTAACTCGAAAAAAATAACCTACATATTTCACAAACGTTCATGAGGATTATGTAGATTAGTCTGAAATGGCCTTTTGAGAAAAGAAACACACAGATTTTAGTAGACCTGTCCTGACAGTACAAGCCTTTGTCAGTTAGTCTGTAAGCTCAACTTTGGACTACTAAGGAGCTCAAAGACCTGACGAACAATGCAAAAAATATTATACTTTACAAAGTAAGTATTCATGTGAAATAAAATAAAAATAAAATATTATACTTTAAAAAGTAAATGTAAAGAAATGTAAAAAGTAATGTAAAAAAAATGAAAAAAAAAAAAATGACAATATGTATAAAAATAAAATACAAAAAATTGTGATTGTAAACAACTGCATCTGGTTAGATTGTAAGCCGACCCAAACATAATTGGGAAAAGGCTCAGCAGATGATGTATTAAGTTGATTAAGTTTGAAATCGTATGTAGGTACTTAATTATCAACAAGAAAAGCTTGCGTTAGGTCATAGGGAATTCTTTAATGTATGAAACTGTCAATAAATTATTACCAGTGATCGGAATAGGCTGAGTATATTTACCTAAAGTTTAAAGAACAGAGACGGAAATCGGAGACTTCCTTAAGACAATATTTTTTTTACCGGTTTTGCTGGAACCTTAACTATGTAAATTTTTATATCAAATTATTACAATTAAAGTTTCTATTCACTAAACATTCTTCCATAGAACATTTTGCACATATTTTTTTATGTATAACTATATTAAAAATACAACGGTAACAATTTTGACGATTCTTTTAAACTTTTTGTTTCATAATAAAATAGCCATTACTCAATATTTATTCAATTTATTTTAAATTAATAGATTGACTACTTGTTGCTGGTGGCTCCGTCCGTGTGGATATCAGTCGTGGTGTAACTCTCAAAAGATAATTTCCCGATTATGCAACAATTTTTATTGATATTTTTTTTCTTATCTATAGTCTAACCGAATATTAGATCGATCGATCGAATTAAATAGGTTATTCAACACAAAAATAATTTTTCAATTCGAACTAGTAGTTTAAGAGATTAGCCTACTCAAGCAAATAAACAAACTCTTCCACTTTATAATATTAATATATAGACATGCATATGTTTGCTTATAATATGTTACACAACCATGGAATATAAATGAGTACATAACAATATCTACATGTGAAATCGATAACATTAATCATGAAAAAATGTATTATTTAAAATTTTCATTATTTTTTTTTTTAATTATTTATAATTTAATTTTGTATTGATTGTATTGGTATTTGATCAAGCAACAAATAAATCTTTAATTTATAACTTATTTGTTCCTCAAGGTTTGTATTCTTTTGTGTGTAAATATGTATGTATCTTTAAAATAAATATATAAAAAGGATTTCATAGTCATTTTTTTTTTATCTTTATTCATTTTAAAGAGGGTTTGATCAGACATGATCATGCCACCCTCATAGGCCTCACAATAACAGCATACTCTCTACACTTAATTCTAGTCTAAGTCTAATCTAGGTCTACTCTTAATTGCAAAATTTACTAATCTATAGACTCTCTTTGCGTTTTCTGACAGAGGCTGGGCAAGGACCATATTACACCTGCCTAATTCCCGCAGATCTAAACTGTAGGTGAGCATTAAGGTCATCCTTTCAGGCTCATTCCGGGCACACTCGGCCAACACGTGGTACACATCCTCAACTACACCACACTCGGTGCAGTTAGGAGTGTTGACTTTACCCATCATATGGGCAAATTTATTTAGTGGTATGTGTCCGGAACGAAGTCTTAGAGCAGTCACGATATCTAATCTACTCAGTCCAGAATCTGCAAACCAAGGTGCACGCGCGTACGCGTGAGACATGGCTGTATAGTCTTGTACCGAATGCCTTTGGATAGAGATCTCTCGTCAAAGTATTCTTTCCAAATCTTTGTACAGTGATCCCTAACTAAGTATAAACAATCCGTATATAAAGGCACGCAGGAAAATGGTATACCGTCAAAACTAGCTTCTCCGGCCAGACGATCAGCTTCTTCATTACCTATTATACCTACATGTATAGATACGTGTATGGATGTGTACCCACTGAATTTTTAATATTTTATTCATAGATCTTAGTTTACGGAGCGATTCCAGAATGTTATAGGCTATCGGGGTGCCTCGAAAATTTGAGGTGCAACGAGCCAGGTGGTGAATAGCACTCTTAGAATCTGTCAAAATCACATATTTACCAGCCATAAAGGAATCAATATATGCAATTGCCTCTGCTATGGCTAACAACTCCGTATACATTATGGAAATTTTAGTGTTAATCATCAGTTGAATAGAACTATTTGTTTGCAGATCATAAAGTGCCAAGCCGCTACTACCAGCTACATTTTTTGATCCATCCGTGTATATTTGATAAAAATCTGGATAGGTGTTGCTCAGAAATTCGTTACAAATCCGTTGCAATTCATGCGGTTTATAATGGTGTTTCGGTTTAAAAATAGCCTTAATATCTGGTTCTAACACTAACGACAGATCTATACCACTAACCCATGTGTCTAGCGAAAACATTTCTAACTTTGTTGTAGAATAAACTGACGTATTTTTAAAGTGTTCGTGAATTGAAATCAAAAGTGGTTTTTTCTTGCACCTCCAATAGGAATTACTACAATAATTACCTACTCAAATTATCTAAAATGTCAATGATTTTGCTATCTAATAACGATTTACATTTAAAATAAAACTTACCGGCAAGATAATACCTACGCGCACACAGAGGCTGAAGGTGAAGTTCGCATTCCATAACGTGTATCGCGGTACTTTTAATGAATCCTGCGATAATACGCATGCATTGGTTTTGTATTCTGTCTAGTTTCTGTAAGTGTGTTTTACAACTGATGTCATATAATGCGCTAGAGTAATCTAACCTACTCCGAATCATAGCTATGTAGACTCGTCTCAAAACAATTGGGTGTATTCCCCACCGCGCACCCGTCAACGCCTTAAACATATTGACTAATCGCAGACTTTTATCTCTCAATTCATTTATGTGCTTAGCCCAGCGTAATGATCTGTCCAGCCATAGTCCCAGATACCTCACGTCATCTACCACGTCTAACTTTAATCCGTCTATATATATATCAATAGATAGTCATTATTATATTTATGTTATATTGAAATGTTCAACCAACATAAAAAAATTAAAATATACATATTTTTAATATTGGTTATTTTATTAATCAAAACATTGATTACCATTTATTAAATCATTTATAATGTTAATGATAAAATAAGTTATTGAAAGTTACATAATTTAAGTTCCGGTAAATTTACCGGTAAAAAAATTGTCATAAAGAAGTCTTCGATTTTCATCTATGTTCTTTAAACTTTAGGTAAATATAGTCAGCCTATTCCAATCACTGATTATTACTATTACTACTTCGTGAAACGCCTACATTTTTTTTTGTTCATTGAAGTTGGAAGTGAATTTATACCTCATCTTTACTAACTCTTCTTTTTTTTTACTTAATCATGGGATATTTACCTTCTTACTCGATATAACAGTACTTTCTTCATGGGATATTTGTAATATTATAATGTTCCGTATTATGTACATTTTTGTTCGCTTCTACTCGAAAGTGTATTTATCTGTGCGGGAGTTTTCCCCTCATTGTTTGGAACCGACCATTTATGCAATTCAGTGGTATGAATCCGGAATGGTAAGAATTAATGCACGAACAGTTTCAATAGTACGTTAGTAATGTTAGTATTCAAAGCCTGAGAGCTATAAATCCTCTGTCAAAATGCTTCCTCGGTAACCGCCCATGGCGCACCTTTGGCTTGCACTGCGTTCGAAATGCGGTGATAATTCGTATTTGAAAGATAAGAGTTGATTTAAAGTATTTGTACCGATATTTGTGGGCTTTTTAGTAGAAATTTCTGTTAGAGAAAATTCCCATTGTTATTACATTTTAATCATCCTTTGCTTAGACTTTTTCCGACTGTGTTGGGGTCGGCTTCCAGTCTAACCGGATTTTAATGTTTTTATTACAAGGAAGGTTCGGGAGGTACCTGTGTCTGATGGGGAAGGAAGAAACGCCTGGGTGTCACAACTGCGAGGATCGCCCTGAGGACACAGTAGAGCATACGGTGCAAGACTGCCCCGCTTGGGCAGAGCACCGACGTGTCCTCACGGCGGCGATAGGCGGAGACCTCTCGCGCCCGGCACTGCTCGAGGCCATGCTGCGGGGCGAGTGGGAGTGGGAAGCGGTCGCCTCCTTCTGCGAAGCAGTCATGCTATCGAAGGAGGAGGTGGGCCGCGTGAGGGAGAGGATGGCGTCCTCCCTCCAGCCCAGCCGCAGTGGTAGACGCCCCCGGCGTCGGACGTCGGCCGACGATCTCCGGCCACCGTAGGCGCGGGCATGCGGACAGCGAGTAAAGGGCAACTCGCTTTCCGACCATGGACCATGCCCTGGTCGACCGCGCGTTGTGTTCCACGTGCGCCTCAAAGAGCGTCAGCAACATGACGAGGCCCCCCCTGTAGAGGGCCGAAGCCTGTCGGAGTCGTGGGACTTAACCCATTACCGTGACCCCGGAACGTAAAGGGAATCCCCCGGAATTGAAGGAACACCGTGGATTTTAGTCAGTACAAGTCTGACAGTCCCTCCGGCCCTGCCCGGGGTGGGAGGACTTATTTGATGATTTTAGCACGTAAAAAAAAAAGCCGACAGCATAAATTAATAACTAAAAATCATTGAAAAATCTAAGAAAAATATTTATTTTAAACGGCGCATAATTCAAAAAGTCGGTTGGTCATAATTTCAATATGAGTATACTTATATCTGAAAATTATTTAGGGAACAAAAAGGTTATTTAACACGAATTAATGTGAAATTATATGCTTAAAATACCTATCACTTTTGACGCTCTGATAAATATGCTATCCGATAATCCTACACGTA
This sequence comes from Tholera decimalis, assembly GCA_943138885.2. NCBI lineage: Eukaryota > Metazoa > Arthropoda > Insecta > Lepidoptera > Noctuidae > Tholera > Tholera decimalis. The sequence continues at coordinate 18,398,145 of OW964563.2, read as the reverse complement.
TAAAACAAATAATTAGGAATAATTCCTACTAACAACAACAATGAAGTTGTTCCAACAACTCGTAATAACCACACAGATAATCACTTCCAGTGTAAAAACAACACTAGGTGATATTTATCGTTCTATTGTGAACAAGAGCTGCCTAAGATTTCAAGCCAGTTATGGTCGATTTATCTCTGGATCTCTTGCGGATTAAAACAAAGAGTGGGGTGTGGGGGATGACTTAATCTTGTGAAATACGGTCCGTGGAAGGGGCTTATCTTAAGTGAAAATGCGTACAAAATATTAGCAACTGAGGTCCCCATTTTTTTGTTCCAGCGGTTAAATAGAAGTAATAAAATACGCTTGGGGTGCGTCGTTAAATTTTATGTTCGTGATTGCTTTTCCGGCGTTTGTAGTCACGTGGTGTTAAGTGTGGATGGTTTTCCAGAAACCTTCGTAACTCCTATGGCTAAATACTTTATTATGGGGTAGGTCAACCAGTGGGGCGTAGGGGTAGGGAGCTGCCCAAACAGACGTTGCACAAGCAACTCCGGAGTGATCTCCTCGCCTATCCGGCTCTTTTTTCCGTATGCTGATGGTGAATACCACGGTGGGTTTGTTGAAGTAAACATCCCACTCTCTTCGCTCATAAACTCAAAGACCGAGCGCCTTTTGAAGGTTTTCCTCCGATGGCAAAAATAAAGGTCAACAACCGGTAGTGAGTAACTAAGTGTTAAAAAATTAAAAGTTGAAATGCTTATGAATATGCCTAGCCTTTTCCTAAAGATAAAAAATGGGGTTGGTTTCTAGTGTAATCTGAAGAAACTAAGTACCAACTGGCCAGGTTTTTGTCAGATTTTCTGGTTTCTGACTACCCGTAACGACTGACTACTGGCCGAAGATGTACAAATTATAGTCAGAACCAACGGATTTTCAGGGCCTGGGGGAATCTCATTATGTTATGATAATCACCCATCTATAGATTGACCTCGGTAAACGTTATTTAACCTTGAAGATCGATCCATGCAGCTATATACAACGTGTAACGGAAACCCCATATCTATCCAAAAGGGCTGAAGACAACATCTGGTATGGAGTCTTTATGCACAGTTTCAGCACAAAATAACTGACTCAAAGAATTGATAACAAATTATTGGTTTCATATATTTCTTGAATACCAATCATAATCATAACAAACGTGTCACAGCACTACGAGGGTCAATAACTTTCCACGTCACTTGCCAATAACACGATAATTCTTTTCGTTCTTCTTAATTTAAAAAAATCGGTCTCTGGTATCAGTGTATTGGAATTTGTAATAAGTTCTACTTACGTAGACTTAGGATTACAAAACGCTTGCCATATCGTTTGTTATCATCCAAAGAAGCCATGCACTTGGTATGTATATACAAATTACATGTTGAATTTAAATTACACGTTGTATATAGCCAGGTCATGTCTTCCAATTTAGGATTGAAATGTTGCAGACAGAATATAAATAAAACGCACATAAATCTAGTCAATTTTAATTTAAAAGGTTAATGTAACCATTAGAGTTAATAGAGGTTTAACTAAACGTAGTTTTATATCAACTGTGCAAAATTACATGTAAGATAAGATAGTGGGAACCCCTGCTAAGCGAAGTGAGCGCGCTCGTATATTCACGCGAACTCATTTCCCCACACGAGGGCCTGATTAAGAAAATGCCTCTAAAAATGTCTAAGTAGAGGCAATATCTTTGAACCGTCACTCGCACCTGTTACTTAAATATTCAGTAATTGAATTTTCTTCCAGTTTATTCTAAATAAAGTCCTAGAATTGTACGAGTACGGGTGGTGAATAATTCTATCGCAATTTTATATCGGGGATGTCCGACGTTGATGAATGGAGTTCATTCGATGAAACTCCTACATTTATTAGGCTTAAAATTTAACGGTTTATGAGTGGGTATGGAACGAAGAAACGAGTTCCATAGTTATTCGTTATCCTTCTTATATTAGAAATGTGAATGAATGTATTTCAATCTTGCAAAAACGGCTTGAGAGATTTGGTCTAAACATGGCACACATAAATTGTTGTAATAGCACATTGTCAACAGTAAGGGCACACTTGCGTGTCCGACAACTTTATATCCTGAGGTCCCTACTTAACCTTGTTGCTGATTCTGGGAGGAAATTCACATACACCCGAAGAGGGAGGGTAGGAGCTGATAGTCTTCCAATCCCAAGGATAAAAACAATATTTGCCTCCCGATTTTCGCTGTTTCTACCTGTTCGAGTCTTTAATAAAGTTAACAAATCCACACTTAGAATCCCTGGAAATGCTTTCGAAGATAAGATTATATTAAAGGCATGGCTTCGTAACCTAACTTACGACGAAACAGAAAATTTTCTATGCCCTGTTAATTAATTTTAAAACCAAGAAACCGACTCATAAGATCTTCCCTGTCTATTTTCTATTTTTTAAATCACCCGTTCATTCGCAATAACACACACACACACACACATGCACGCACACACACACACTCACTTGCAAAAGCATTACACACTACTCACTAACACTGAATCACTCTTTCACTATCCACTTAATAATACCATTACGACATTGATGTACCGACACAATCTTATTCAATTCAAATTCACTAACTTCATTAACTATTACTATAATTTTTTTGTTGTTTACAATTATTCATTTTTTCTTTAATTTGTCTTGTTAAATTAACTTAATTTGTTAAATTTGTGCTACAAAATGGATAATTATCAATGTGAATTATTATGTCAATTATTGTTTTTTTTTTTAATATTTAATTAGATTTCTTTTTTAACTGGCTGTGCTGTATCACTCTGAACCGAGTAATGAGTAGGTTTCTGTCAACCTCCGCTTTAATATTGGGCCACCAAGATACAGGCTGTGCCTAGTTTGGGGCCCATTGCTAAGTGTTTTGTGTTCTGTTATTTTGTGCATAGTATTTACTGTCTGTATTGTCATAACTTGTGTGTGTAAATAAATAAATAAAAATAAATTTCAATTTTTTATTATTGATACTCATTTTTTATTCCGGGATCATATGCGAAATTCCTTACAATCGAAATCGCGAGCAGGAACTAATTATATGGTAATTTTAGAAAGAGGAAAATTGATTTGAAGGTTGCTGTAGAGAAGACTTAAAGGACTTGTTAATAATTATATTTACCTATATTGTAAGTCAGTTACAAATGACATATTCACATGATACTTTTTTGGTAGGTACGTGATACTTTTTTTAAAGTTTGCGTGTTTGCTAGCGGATAACCCTGGAAAGAAACACCAAAACAAGTTCCAATGTATCTTATCACGTTCGCTGACAGTGAGCACTTACCCTGACACCACATTACGACAGTAGAATTTTCCATACTAAATGACAAATCGACGTAGTACACGTGCACAAGCAAGTAATATGAAACTACCCACAAAATACTCGTGTTACGGCAGTAAGAAATATGAAATTGCTCATAATATGACAGTGGATACTGCTCTTCATAATACTTACATGAAAAATTATCGTGAGACGACGACGTACTCTTAAAAATAAGTGGCCCGTCCTTCGACGTACTGTCTATTTAATTTCCCGCATAACGACGTCAGTGAACGTGTTATAAATGCCGTACAATCTGTACTGGTCAGATAATGAATGAAAGCCATGTAAGTTTATTTCAGTGATCTTTTAAGGAATTATTATGCAGATTTTAGTGAAGCTGTCCATACAGTGCAAGCATTTGTCAGTTGTCATGTAGCTCAACTTATATCTTTAAGGAGCTCAGAAGACTGTCGAAGGAACTAGAATGCTATGAAACAAAGCCCAGTAGTAGGAAAGAAATCGTTGGTTTGAAAAAATTGGCCAAGTGCGAGTCAGACTCACCCATGAAGAGTTATCTCAGAAACTGCTGACCCGATCTCGTTCAAACAAGTTTTTGTTGAAAGTTTACATTAAGCTACAACATATATTTATTTTAAATTTTTAACTCCATTATTATAGAACTTAGGGGAGGGGGGGACATATTTTACTTTATGAAAAAGTGGTTTTAGAAACCTCAATGTCATTTTTAAATACCTATAGATATGCATCGGTTAAATGAAAAAAATATATTTTCAGTTTCAGTTCCATGTGTTGGCCCCCGGCCACCCTAAATTTTAAATATTTTTTATTTTTTTCTTAAAATCGGAAACCTACCAAGTTTCAAATGTATAGTCCTAATAGTTTCGGAATAAAATGGCTGTGACATACGGACGGACGGACAGACAGACAGATATGACGAAACTATAAGCGTTCCATTTTTTTGCCATTCGGCTACGGAACCCTAAAACAATATTTATTCCAATGTCTGTAATAAACGTCACTTACTGATTAGTCAGTAAATCTTATAATTAAGTCCGTAATGTATTTTATTTGCTTAATGGTGTTTTAACTTTTTTTTTGTTTTCGCAGTTAATCAATTAAATGATTTATTATTGAATTGATTTTTTTTAACTGTTATATGGGCCTGCGTGCCTGCAATAAATGAATTTTATTTATTTATCTAATAAACTTCATAGCTTGCAGTAGTGAGTAAGGTCCTTGTTTCTCTCTTCTAAAGTATGAAGTTCGTATAATACCGGTCTATTATGTCAGATTCCATTTCTGACGCCGAATATCAAACAATTAGGTTGATAGTCTGCGCACAATCCCTCTATTACCGGCACACATTAAGGCCTCAAGTAGCACCGAGGAGATTAGTAGGCACGACATGCACGTTATCTAATAACTGACACTAGGAACAGATAGCCTGATTGTAGGTTTGGTCTGGTACATAAATCGTGTTACAAATAGTTTAGTTGTGTAATGGAATAAGTAATTACAGAAGCAGCATTCGTGCTCCCGAATGTCTGAAGACTCACATAAGGTCTGGTTTACCCAACAGCTACGAAAGAAAGGTTATGATTTTCGTGAGTATGAATGTCTGTTGCCTGGGCACGTCTTGTTACCTGACAAATGAGGTATCATTAGATTCTACTTAAGTACCGAAATGTGACAGGTGATAAATAAACTTTTGAAAAAAGAAGTCGTCCGTCTTCGTTACATTTATTTTTGTCGATAGTCCTAGAGGAAACAAAAAGGCCATTCACATCTGTGATTCAACTACATAAACTTAATTGGACTGAAAAGTGAATTTGGAACTTTTTAGCAGCGGGCGGCTTTTTGATGGACAATAAACAAATGGATATCTCTAGAAAAAAACACCATCTCAATATTTACCGATTGACGAGATTTGATTTTATTTCAGGAAAATAAACGTTTTCACATTATAGTAATACACAAAAAATTATAGAGAGTGAGTAGGCCACGACACTTCCAGAGATTATAATATAAAAAAGACAAATAAGATATTAGATAATTAAAGAAATTTAGTCGGTGGTACTTAGGTCCTTGTAGTAAAATTCAAACAATCATCATACTGATTATTAGCTTCTGTACGTTCGTTTGCGAAATAAGATTATTTCAGCGAAAAAAAAGCAGTCTCCAACCCTTATTACTACTACTATCCACACTACAAATCTCAGCGATCTGTTGCTCAGATTTGATGTGAAAGAAGGACAAACAAACATACTTTCGCATTTATAATAGGTACTAGTATGGATTGTTTTGTGCTTTCACGGGTTGTTACACTATTTCTTTTAATTCGGATGGTCTTATATTATTGGTGATTGCTACAATGGTATAGCACGAGTGACGCTTATGTACGTTTCTGTTCTGTGGCTATACCCCTGGTTTAATGGTCTGAACGTGAAAGAAGGACAAACAAACATACTTTCGCATTTATAATAGGTACTAGTATGGATTTTCGCGGGTTGTTACACTACTTCTTATAATTCGGATGGTCTTATATTATTGGTGATTGCTACAATGCTATAGCATGAGTGGCGCTTCTGTACATTTCTGTTCTGTGGATATACCCCTGGTTTAATGGTCTGTCGAATCAGTTCACTAGTGTAGGCTACTGGGGTGACAGATGATAGTGTCGTGGGTTACACCAGAACTGTCTCGTGTGCATTCTACGGTTGGTTGAACTGTCTTGTCTTGCTGACCGAGTGACCATGTTGGGTTGTTTATGGAAGTGCAAAGCTTTGTAGATAGGCAGTTACTTTTGGCAAGGCCTGAGATACGGGACAAGACTTTGGATTATCGATGCGCGCTAGCTTCTACATTTAGTATATATAGTTGCAGTCAACTCAGGGAAGTTCACGCAACCTGTTATTGTTTACATTGGTATTTTAATGTGACGTTGTGGGTTAATTGTTATATTATGTACACTATCTACTTGGGGAATTGGAATGATAGGTGTATGTGTGTGTTACTAAAAAAAATGTATAACAATAGGATGCCACATCTTTGTTAACAGCAAGCAATATTCGTCTAATTAAACAATTATTTATCTAGATTAAAAACCTATACAGGTTATAAGTAAAAATTATTATACGTATTATGCTATGGGATTAATTATTTAAGTTTGATTCGTTATAAAATGCCTATGATCCATTGAAGCGAGTCTTGAAAATAATATTACTCTTTTGTGTTATATGGAGACAAATCCGCAATAAAGTTTACATATTCTAGACTACAGCATCATCACTAATGTTGTCGTTTTTTATTGCCTTAATTTTTCTTGGATATTTAGAATTTGGTATTCTTTAACAATCAGGTTAAAGTTTGAGATAAGTAAATACTTCCTCGTACATATATATATATGTACTAGGTATTACTATTTATGCCAATCATCTCTATACAGCTGTCTATCGTATGTTCGTACCACGTTTCAGTCGTCTATATCTTCATTACCGCTCCGATGAACCTGTCGGCGTATAAAATTATGCGGCAATTCGATCTATATTGTACTGCTACTAATTGAAATACTGACATAGTTGGTTATATATCTATACATTATGAGTCCTATGTCCATACATTGAAGGCCCAAAGTCTATAGCTGGCTTGGCCTCGACACTCAGGTAAACAGAGGATCACGTTATGACAACATTCTGTGTGTCTATCTGATTTACACATTATGTAAAATGGTTGTATACGGGGTAACTGGATTATATTATCAACTATGAGTATCGTGGAATTGATACAAACACGTTATCTTATTGTTGTTTAAAGCCGTAAGCTCCACGAAACAGCTTCACCGATTCATTGCCCATTTATATCACTCATTTTTCAACGAGTGATCATATTTTGTTCAAGTTTCTATAGCTTCTCATTAAAAATATTTTTTATATGGCGTAATAAAAAATATTGTTAAAATATTTTACGAACTATTTTAAAAAACCAAAACAAAGCATTAAAAAGAAAGAAACAACTTGCGTCCCACATTAAAGGACTTCCAAGGACTCTTACTAAAATCAATGCAATTTTTGTATCACCTAGGTATGCGGTTCTTATTAAAATTATACGAGTATAATTAAATAAAACGAAAAGTCAACCATGACAAGCATGTTAGAAGTTCGTCAACCTCTAATTAAGATTAATTACTAATTAAATCATAAGCTGGTTTCAGAATAGTTGAGCCAGCATATGTTAGTGTTTGTAGCGAAGTTATATACCATGTGTTTCCGTTTGGGTCTGGACAGCCCCACTAAATATCATGAAGCCTTAAACCTTGACCTGCGATTTTCAGTTCTAGAAACTAGTGAATACGATTCGAACTGTAACAATGATAACTTCGAGTTAGGACGTTTTTGTATTGAACAGTTTTCAGTAGCCGTACAATATTGCATTGATAAATCATGAGTTGAACGCAGTAGTGGTTAGATTGTCTGTAGCAATAGTCAAGAGTCCCTTTTGATTATTGAGTGTAAGGTAATGGTCGGATATACGAGTATCTGCTTTGCTTTTCCTTCGTATTTCAGATACTATCAGGTCCTGGTTCTATTGTTGGTTGGAAAACAATTTGGTTTAGCTTAATTGAATTTTCTGATAGAAAACATTTTTATGACGGTCGCTAATAAAGTAACTTGTTTCGAGAAAACTACCACACTATATCCTTTGGAAATTATTAGTATGAAGGAAGTGTTTAGAGTGATCTTTGTTTAGTTTTTGGAAATATAAAATGCATAAAATATCTACTCAGTATTTTATGTTACCTTAGAATAACAACGCATAGAAGGATAGTACGAGTGCAAAAAGTGAGGCAACTAAAACTTAGCCATTTTTGGCTAACTTTGCTCGACGAGCCGTCAGTATTCAAGGTCACATTCTGCCGAACAGAGCTCGCGAGTAAATAATTTAAAACGACCGTTTGTAGCGTAAAGGGATGTCATAGTCCTACAGGAAAACAAAAAACGTGTAATCAAATTACATTTCACAAGTAAATACTTACATTTTATACATTATATTTAAGTAAATCGACCATCAAACAAAAATTCTAATAACCTAACTTATCACAATTCAATGTTGCTATCCGTGAGGAAAAAATACCCATATTGATTTCTTTTGTGCTTATTTTTGTTTAAAAAAATATAGTTTTGGCGGCAATTATGTATGCGTCAAACTAAACTATATTTATTTACAGCTACTACCTACAGTGTTTTATAACTAAAAGTTACTGTTAGTTCGAAGAGTGGCATCATAAAGATGACAATTTTATTGATTAAGATTTTTTTCATTTAAGTAATGTTCTCAATAGGTAATATTTTTCTATTTCATAAATACAACACATACTTTTAATTGATATCAAACGAGATTTTTCAAGCAATTAATACATTTCTATAATATCATTATAACACATTACACATCAAACATTCTAAACGCAATAAACGATATCTCATTTCGTTTACCTTCCGTAAATATATGTCATATAAGTCATATTACATGAAAAAACATCATCTTATTTAGTTTCATAACATAAAATACTTGATTTGATCCAGCAACATAATAGTGCGTTTTCCCATTTTTGTGGTAATGGTACTGGTAATGGTATCACTGAAAGCTATATTTGTGTGCGTTTGAAGAACGTAGACACATTCGGCTCACGCACACAAAGAAAATAAAGTGGACACACGAAGTCACTCGTGTTTTGTTCTAGACGCCTCTTCTATGCGTTGTTATTCTAAGTATGTTACATAAGTATATATTTATTACAATATTTAAGAACGAGATTTGAGAGCGCCCACCGGCCACTTCGGAATCTAATTCGGATCTTAACTAGCCTACCTAATGGCCTTGACTTATGATTCTGGCTGATAGCTTAGTTGAAGGGGTTAACAAGATTGCTAGTAATGTGAATTCTACCCATATTGCTAATAATCTTTCTTGTCAAAGCCTAGGCTTGGGATCGAAAAACAATTAGCATTACTGTATTTTACTGCCACTTCTTTCAAAACGGTAGAGTAAAACATCGGGAGTAAATTATGGCAAGTTCAAAACAGAAAAGGAGACTTGTGACATCTTTCACGATCTAAGATATAATTGTAGGGTAGTTTGATAATTTTAGGTTATTATATCAGGAGTTTGTTTGAAGAGAATCTGTTCTGAGTTCTTTTGCTTGCTTGAATATTTCTCGCACTATATCATTATCATTTAAATCAGTTACAGCGCATCTAATTATATCCAAAATTAACCGACTAATTTACCATATAAACATAACATCACCAAGGCGTGTAATGTACGGTTCACACTTGGCGGAGCGCGTCATAGCGTTTATTTGATTGCAAAATGCGCTTCAGTCCGTGTCAATGCCCTCTGATCCGCTCCGTCAAATAGGGAGTTGTGTTCTTTAAACGACAAAATATTAGTGCAATAATTATAAATATAGAACCTCCTTTAGAAAAAGTAGAAAAAGAACCTGAATATACCTAATTACTCATCAAACACATTACCTTTTCTTTTGCTTAAAGAGTAACCTACAGAATTTTTGCGTTTCTTTTTAGTAAACTGATACTATAAACCAGTAAGATGGGAAAATTATGTTTTTGGCTATAACATAATTATTGAGTTTATATTTAACAGATTTTTTTATGTTATAAGCTTCTGGCAGAGGTTTCGAAAGTATCCTATATCTTTTTCCAGGACATAGTCTATCTGTACGGCATGTTTCATTTTAATCAAGCCAGCCATTAATGTGTTAAAACAAACATTGAGATAAGCGTAACTTTCACATTCAAATTGTATAATATTAGTTATTAAGAATGAGATTTATAAGTTATGACTCTGAGCAACTTACGTATAGATATTACCAAATCCTAACCTCAAGAAAATATATAAACTAGCTTTTGCCCACGACTTCGAAACGATAGAATTGCCCGCAAAAGCGATTATATTTCCTTAAATCGACCTCGTTGTAAAACTATTTCTAACTTTATAACTGACTAGCTTCCTGCCCGCGACTTCGTCCGCAAACCTTAATAAATTATACACCTAAACCTTCCTCTTGAATCACTCTATCTATTAAAAAAAAACCGCATCAAAATCTGTCACGAAGTTTTAAAGATCTAAGCATACATAGGGACAGACAGCGGGAAGCGACTTTGTTTTATACTATGTAGTGATGAAGTAAGAAAATTGTGGGTAGTGAAATATACACTTATACAGGCTACTTTTTATCCCGGAATTCCCAAATGATTGGAATTCACGCGAGTAGACCGCGTAGGTAGCTAATACTACAAATCCCCATATTGAGCACGTACTTCTGCAAATTCCCGGTTTCGGTCACGAAAAATACTACATTGGAGCGACATATATTCCACCAAATTCCTCTGAAGAAACTTATCGTGTTCATTTTGAAAATCTTTATACCACACTAGACGGGTTAGGCTCCAGTAAATTTTACTTACTTGGTGATTATAACCTACCCAATATTGAGTGGCTGCCTAGTGAAAATAACACATCTGAAGCACTATACTGTAGCGGCAGCTCACCTGTTTGTAGACATTTAGATAATTTTATGTCAGTACTCAATGCATTCTAATTTAATAACTTGAAAAATGCTAAAGGACGTATTCTAGATTTAATCATTAGTAATAATGATTGCCATGTATACCCACCACCCTCCATATTACTACCTATAGATAATCATCACCCCCCTTTTTGTTCCAGTTTTAGTTATAAATCTGTATTAATGTTTAAAAAAGCGAAAATTTCTAAATATAATTTTTATAAAGCTGACTACGAATTAATTAACCAGGACTTGAGTAAAATAGATTGGACCGGTGCTCTAAATGACTTGACAGCTGTTGATTCTGTAAATATTTTTTTATGATTTAATTTACAGAACTATAAAGGACCATACTCCTAAAGCAACCACGCGCTCATCAAAATTCCCCGTTTGGTTCTCCAAGTCTTTAATCCGTATCTTCAGGAACAAGAATAAAGCTTGGATAAAATGGGAGGTATATGGTAACATTTCGGACTATGAACAATTTTCTTTCTTACGTAAAAGATTTCAAGTAGAGTGTAAAATCTGTTACAATAAATATATTGACTCGGTTGAAGAAAATATTGGTAAAAATGTTAAATTCTTATGGAGTTATATCTCTGATCGAAAAGCAAATACTAGCATACCCTCAACAATGTCTTATAAAGTTCGTAGCTCAGGTAATTCTACTGATATTTGTAATCTATTCTCAGAGTTCTTTCATTCAGTTTACGAACATTCCACCTTTGATATAAATAATTGGTCACCTCCACAAGAATACAATGAAAATAGCATCCTTATCAACAGTGTTACTTTTAGTTATGAAAAAATTCTTAAGGCTTTAAAAACACTTGACACTACAAAAGGTCCAGGGCCCGATGGTATACCGCCGCTTTATCTTAAAAGAACTGCGGATTTTATATGCGCACCCCTACATATAATATTCAATAAATGTATTTCAGAGGGTTCATTTCCTGAAATATGGAAAAGTGCCAACATAACGCCCGTTCATAAATCAGGTTCAAAACAAATTATTGAGAACTATCGTCCCATCTCTATTTTGTCCGCCTTGTCAAAGTTATTTGAAAGACTGGTTCACGATGAGATCTATCCTATCATACACAACTCTATAATTCAGCAGCAGCATGGATTTGTTCAAAAAAGGTCCACAGTCACGAATTTTTCACGAAGTTTTCACTGATTTTTTGTTTAACAGCATGGACCATCAATTGCAAGTAGATGCTGTTTACACAGATTAGATTTCCAGAAGGCCTTTGACAAGGTGGATCACGAACTGCTTCTAACAAAAATGGCTTTCAATGGTATACGAGGCGATTTATTACGCTGGTTTGCATCATACGTCACTAATAGGACTCAGAAAGTAGTCATTAAGGGCTTTGAATCCACATCAATACATGTCACATCCGGGGTACCCCAAGGTTCAATTTTAGGGCCTCTCCTATTTGTTATTTTTATTAATGACCTGAATCAATGTTTCAGACATTCAACATTTCTACTCTATGCCGATGACCCAAAAATTTTTAGAAAAATTCAAGATAAAACTGATTGTTTTTTGTTCCAAGAAGATCTGGATAGATTCTCGGCATATTGTATTAAAAATAAGTTAAAGTTAAACATTCTAAAGTGCTCATCTATAACATTCACTAAAAACAAGAATATTGTAACTCACACTTACAATCTTAATAACACCTTATTGCATAGAGTCACTGTAATCAGGGACCTTGGGGTACTTCTGGATAGTAAACTTCACCTAGATCAACACATTGATAATATTATAAGCAATGCATTTCGCATGTATGGATTCGTAATGAGATGCATGACCAACTTTAAACGTACTCGCACGTACATTCATTTATATAAATCTTTGGTTAGATCGCAGTTAGAGTATGCTGTAGTGGTATGGAACCCCTTGTACAAAAAATATATAACTAATCTTGAAAACGTACAAAATAAATTTCTTAAAGCCACACATTATCGTTGCTTCCGAAAAAAAGCACCTTACGTTAATTTATTAAAATATTACAAACTGACTAGTTTAAAGAATAGACGCATTTATTTGGTTTCAAAATTTCTATATGATCTGTGTAATAACAAGTACGATTGCTCAGAATTGACAAAAAAATTGTGTTATATAGTTCCTAGAACTGTTTTGCGGCGTGGGGTGAGAGGATTCCCGCTATTTGCAGTGTCCTCTTGTCGCACCAATGCGGGAGTCCGCGCACCTCTACGACGTTTAGCAAGAAATTATAATACTCTTTTTTCAGACGTAGATTTATTTTCTTTATCAGCTATTAAAATTCGTACTGAGTTACTTAAACTGATTGAAATAGCAGAGGACTAACTTATTTTCAGAAATGTGTTAAGTATTATAAGAGTAAGACTAACTAATCTGTATTATTAATAAGTAACGTTGTACTTGTGATCCTATTTTTAATTCGAATATGTAACTTGTGGATAACGTTGTTAGTTACGCACTAATATACCTAGATTATAAGTCAATATTAACTATGTATAGTGTGTAATTGTTGGTTTTCCTCAATAAATAAAATAAAATAAAAGTAAAATATCGACACCTAATGAACAAAGTCACGGGGAACTGCTATTGTAACATAACAATAAACAACCGATCATCGTCACGATACATTTCACGTGACAAGTCCAACTTGAGACAGCGCTAAGACACAAACCGTGTCACAAACTTCTCCACCGCATCTTTCGACACAAGTTCGAACCCTCCATCAAAGTAGCGACGGGAATAAATCTCGGGGAAGGAAATGTAATTATCATATATTCACTATGATCTATGATGCAAATAAGGGTGACATCCCAGACCAAGCTCCCATTAATAATTATCAGGAGTTATTAGACCTAAGGGTCAGGTCACACCGACTTGCGCATTTGTAAAAATAGTCATCAAAATCACCTGCGTTCCTTCCACAACTGTGTCGAAATCTTTTTCTAGTCTAATCGGGTGCACCTGAGTAGTAGTATTTTATATGGAGCGATTTCCTATATGAACTCCACAACCCAGTAGCTGGTTAACATGATATCCCTTTTCCAGACCAGTGTCAGGTTTTCTAGCGTCTAACTTCCCTATTGACGGTTAAAGATGTAAAAATGACAGCTGGGACCAAAGGCTAAACGTGCATTCCGAGATACGGAAGAACTTCGATATTCGATTCGATAGCCATATTCCATATTCGAAATTCCGAAGCCAGCAAGCGTTACTACAACTTAAAAATCAATCGTGCGGTTGTTAATATTTAGTCACGATCACGAGCAAATAGATTGACAGTATAGAACTTATTTTAATACACGTTTCAGTAAAATAATTGAAACCAAAGTTACCACTTTCCGCACGCCTCTCGTAGTTTTTTACGCCTCGTAGCTGAGGTAACAAAATTGCTTCTTCAACAGGACTACGAATGGAATCCCTGCTTAACTACAACTTACAACACCTACACAGACGTAACTTTTCCTCTCTCACATTATACACTTTCACACTCTACACTCCAAAATTTTGTAAATGAGTTTTGCTTGTTTTGTTTCTTCTTTTTACCCGACTGCGCGACGCAAAAGAGGGTAATGTTTAGAGTATCATCTTGCATCTGTGTTTTAACCTCTTTTGGTAAACTCCATTGCCTCTTTAGATTCAGGTTCTCCTAGTATAAAAGGCAGGGTGTATTAATATGTATTACATAGATTGCTACTCTGTAAATCGTTAGAATTATTTAAACCAGGCGATTCGCGATTCGGTGTGACCTGAACCTATTAAATACTGTGCATAATAGATTTGAAGATAACGAACTTTGACCGATTGTTGATCTTCCATAATTATCTTTGGCTTATATGAGGCCTTACGAACTTATTGAGGGGTTACAGAATACCCCTGTACCCCAATACCCTCAGATGTTTACCGAGGTTAATGGACAAGTAAGATAAGATTAGGATAAACGCTAATGGAGGAAGGTAAAAATTAAGTAGGTAAATTTTCAGCCAGCAGCAGAGGTTCGATCAGTAAGTATGTGATTGTTTATCTTTAAGTTGAATTCTATAGCCAGTAATATTAATTAAGCTTTAGACAAAACAATTATATCAGTGAAAGAGACTTTTGAAATGCCAAAATACACTGCGTTTTAATTAGGCAGATTTTTTGTGTCAAAGTGATAGTTGTTAAACTCAAATTGCAGTGCCCACACGCCAATTGGGTTTTAATAGTTACAATATTTATACTTAATTTAATAAAGTGGAAAACTTTGATTGTTTGTTTAAACGCGTTAATCGAAAGATCGAAGAAATTTGGTTCAAAGAATAAATTAATATGAAAATTACAAAAAAAGAACTAAATGAAATAAAAATTTCAAAAACAAAATAAAATGAATGAAATAAAATTGTCATAACATTTTTTTCTATAATTAAATTATGCTATAATTGAATAGAGAAACATACACATTATTAACGTTAAATAGAGCATATTAAAATATTATTAAATTTCTAGTTACTTATAATAACAATTATGTAGATCTCCGCAATGTATGACATAGGGACAATCTACCCTGTCGGCAATCATCCTCAGGATTGTGTTAGTGCTGCCCCGCAGCCTGCGCACTAACGAAGCGGCTCGTTTTCTCATGATGGTGAGGAAGTTGTCCACTCGCACCTCCGTGAACATGCCTGAGCGCTGCAGTAGCGACGCAGCCTCATCACCGCCCTGAAGGCGTTATTGTACTGGACGCGGAGTGCGCTGTACGATGCCTGAGTATAGACCTGCCCACAGAATGCAAGTATAGAGGGAGCTACAGTACGCTCGAAAGAGCGTAACTTTCACCCTCTCGGAACAACGCGCAAATCTGCGAGCCAGCATATTCCATATTCGCTCGGTTCGACAGCGCCTTCCGCTCCCGTTCCATGTCAGCATCGTCTTTGAGGTCGGACGTCACTATGTGGCCAAGGTATTTGAAATGCCTTCCTCTTTCAAGTTTCGCCCCATTTAGAAATACATTCGGCACGCTAGTGTAACGCTTACTACCGGCCTCAAAGACCATGCACTGACATTTGATGCATTATATTTTAATCCCTGGCTTACAGAATAATTTTCACAGGTCTCGATAAGCCTGCGTAGAGCACACATTGACGGGCTCAGCAAGACCATATCGTCCATCCATTCCATATGTCATCCATTAATATGGCTGCCGACATGCTGCTTGCTGAGTGCGGCAAGAAAGTTGTTCATGTACAGATTGAAAAGCGAGAGAGCTCCGACATTGTTCCCGCCCACTGGACCGAGTTGACCTAGGGTCCATACCAATACCTAAAGATGTTAATTAGTTCCTTCGGTAGTTTTATGCTTTCCAGCTTCTCCCACAGGATATCGTAGGATACCAAGTCAAAAGCCTTAGAAAGATCTAGGAAGCAGGCATAAGCCGCGGTGTTACGTTCCGTATAGTGTATAACGACATGCTTAAGGCACAGTATTGCACTCTCAGTAGACAAATTGGGCCTAAGACCAAACTGATTGTCGTGCAGAAACAAGTACATCTGTGTGTTAAGCAAGCCGTCAAACACTGTGAAATCGGCCTGTAATTATTTTAGTCTGATCAATGCCCGGCTTTATTTTTAACTATAGGCACAAGAACCGTTTTCATGAACTCTGGAGGTAAGTAGGAGTGGCTTACGCATAAGGAATAGAACATTGCCAGAACTCGAGGTAAGTGAGGCCCAGCGGGTAGAAGATGTTCAATGCTGAGGCTGTCGTGGCCGGGAGATTTGCCCTTAGCTATGGTTCTCATAGTTTTTTAACGTGTCTGGCCGTAAAACTGGTCTCCACCAGCTCGCTTCGTCTCTCAACATTAATCATGCCCCTCGACTGATCTAACGGCAACTGCACTTTAAACTGGTTTACGAAGCTGTCAGCAATCCCTTTCAAATCACTCAAGCCACTGACACTCACCGGAGGTCCAGGCATTGCATTCAATTTCCTAGTACTTTGCCAAAAATCACGGAAGTGCTTGTTCGTGCTTGAGGGCGAAAGTATCCATTTTTATCTGGATTTGATGGTTTTGACACCATTTAAGATGAGACTTTAACACTTTCTTCGATAACATACTAAAAAGCTTTGCTCTATGAAAAATAAAAACATTATTCTTGCAGGAGATTTTAACATTGATGTGCTAAAGAAAAATAAAATAACGCTTGAATTTGAATACTTCGTCTTACATTATAATTTAAAATTAGCTCTTTTCAAACCGACAAGACTTAGTAGTAACACTTGCATAGATAATTTTGCATATAGTTACAGTAGGGATTGCAAGGCAGAAATCATAGATCTAGCTCTATCAGATCATACATCCCAAATACTTACAGTGCCCATAAACAGACCTTGTAAATTAAAGTTCTGGAAATGTAAAAAGAAAGAATACTCTAACGATAATTTAACTAAGTTTAAAAATATTCTGAGCTGTTTATCTTTCGTACAAGTTTTAAATGCTAAAGATGCAAATGAGTCTTTTGAAGCTTTCATGGAAGATTTTTTATTACTTTATAAATTATGCTTTCCAGATAAGATAATAACTAACAAATTAAATAAAAAACCAAGTGGATATCTCGAGGAATAAAGATATGTAGTCAGAAACAAAGACAGTTACTTTGGACATATCGTTTAAATCCTAACCCAACGAATAAGAATAACTTTAAAAAATACTCTACTCTCTATAAAAGAATTATAAAATTGACTCAGAAAGCCCAAAACAACTATTATATAAACATATCGCAGAATAAATATAAAGCTGCTTGGCAAGTTATTAATAAATCTAAAGCAGGTTTACCACAAGAACAAATTATGACTATAAACAGAGACAATTTGACTTTTACACGACCAATTGACATCGCTAATGAATTTAATAATTATTATATTGACACAATTGAAAATAATATAAATCCTGACATGACTGATGGTAATGCTATTGATAAGTCTTCGTCACAATCTTTATTTATGTCACCTGTCTCGAATAGTGACATTAAAAAAATTATTTTAATCTCAAAAATACAAATATTGTTGGTATATTTCCCAATAGCTTAAAGAAAGTTATTAATAAACCTTTATTTAAAAAAGGTGTCAAAACGGACATGAAAAACTAGAAGCTCATTGCAAAAATTTCCGTATTTTCCAAAATTTTTGAGAATGTTATTTACAACTCAATATACACGTATTTCGAAAAATTTAACTTATTTTGCCATTAACAGAAAGGTTTTCGCAAAAACACAAATATTAAAATGGCATTGTTTGATTTACTTAGTACCATTATGACATCAGTTGATAAAAGGAAACCTATTTGTACCTTATTTACTGATATGACGAAAGCTTTTGAATATGTTGACCATAAAATATTACTGCAAAAATTATATAGCTACGGTATAAGAGGAAATGTACTAAAATTGATTAAATCATATTTAACTGACAGACTTCAATGCACCGAAGTCTCTAGATTATGCCCAGAAACTAAATTAGAAACGATATATTTATCTAATCAAAGATGCATAAAATATGGCGTGCCACAAGGGAGCGTGTTGGGAGCATCCCTTTTTTTTGATATACGTTGATGATAAAATAATTCAGCATAAAATGGTTCTCTTTGCTGACGATAGTACAGCTATAATAGAATGTAATGACGTTCAGAATTATCAAAATGATATTATTATAAATGAATCTTTTAAAAAATAAAATAAACTGGCTTAATAATAATAATTTGAAAATTAACCTAAGTAAAAACAATATCATGCATTTCCATCAACGTTGTGAAAATAATAACATTACTATTACTTATAAAGACTTCACAATAGAAGAAGTTTGCTAAGTTAATGCTAAGTTTTTAGGAATAAATATAGATAATAAATTCACTTGGAACACAGTAAACCCCTCAAAATGTCAGGCCATCGTTATTGGTAGTTCACGTATGATGGGTAGAGTGGCGGCTATCTCTCTACCTCCTATTATTTTTAATGGTGTCGTCATTCCCATTAGCCCCAGCGTAAAAGATCTCGGTTTGCATCTTGACTCGACACTTGGCTGGCAAAGTCAAGTATCTAGTGTCAGCCAAAGGGCCAATGGCACTTTGCGTTCTTTGTATCGTCTGAGGAACTTTTTGCCTGTTAAGACAAAGACTATGCTTGTGCAGACTTTAATTTTCCCTTTGATTGACTATGGTGACGTGTGCTACTACGACCTGAATGCGGTCTTGCTGGATAAGCTTGACCGTATTCTTAATAACTGCATTCGGTTCATATTTAACTTAAGGAAATATGACCATGTCTCAAGTTTCAGGTCTGAGCTTAAATGGATGACCATTCGTCAGAGGAGAAGTTTGCGCGCTTTGACAACGCTTTTCTCACTACTCAACTCTCCCAGCCCACCTTCTTATCTATTACCTCACTTTCAATTTCTATGTTCTTCACACAATAAGAATCTACGTTCATCCAATAATCTTCTCTTACTCTGTCCTTCTCATACTTCTGACTTTGTTCATTCTTCTTTTCATATCCAGTCGATTCTCCTCTGGAATGCGCTTCCTCTCGAGATCAGGACGGCTGACAATCGCTACGCATTTAAAAGGAAATTGCGGATCCACTTTCTTCACCAATAAGCAGAATTTCCATATTTAATTTTCATTTGCTTCTTAAGTATATATGTATGTATATGTATTTATATAAGTATTTATTCATATATATTATTTATGTTGATTTCTATTTTATGATATTAGGTTTTTTTGTTTTATCACTATTATCTATTATAATTATTTTTCCAATATAATGTTCACGTACATATTGCACCTTCCACTCTATCTCTTCACCACTCATGGTTGACTGGTAGAGAATGCCTACGGCATTAAGTCCGCCTTTGTACCTATGTGCATAAAGTGTAAATAAATAAATAAATAAATACTGACATTATATGTAAACGATTAAGTAAATCTGCATATGTACTATTTCAACTATCAAAAAAGGTTAATATTGAGACATTATTAACAGCATACCATGGCCCTGTAGCTTCTGTTTTACGATACGGTATTATTTTCTGGAGGCAGTCAACTAATAGGGAGTGTGTATTTAGGATGCAGAAACGTTGTGGGAGGTCAATGTGTGGACTAAAAACGACAGAGCTGTATTCCACATTTTAAAAAGCTGAAAATATTGACATTGCACGGCAATGTATATAATGGAAACAGCATTGTTTGTGAAAAAAAAACCCGCATTTATTTGTTAGCTTACCTGCAGTAAGAAAAAATCCATTACGTGCCCAATACAATAACAAACTGTGTAATATTAAATGTAAAACATCCTTAATGCGTAAAAGTTTTTTCGGCAACGCTCCAAAAGTTTACAATAAAGTACCGGATGTGATTAAGGACATGCCATTAATGAAACTCAAAAAGGCACTTCATAAACTACTTATTGATAAATGTTATTACAAATTAGATGATTATTTAAATGATGTTTCAATATGAACAAAATAAAATTCCTAATATTTGTATGTGTTATTGACAAAACATAGCGGACTTGTTATTAATGTAAGACCTATTCTAGTATATACCTATGTGATTCTGTATGTTACGCACTGCTAGGGCGAGGCCATTGAGAAACACGACCCTTGCCGTGTCCCTCGACATCTCAAAGGCCTTTGACAGGGTCTGGCATGCTAGTCTGCTGTGTAAGCTTCCTAGATACGATGTCCCTGCTTGCTTATGCAACTGGATTTGTGACTTTTTGAGTGAACGGTCGATCCGAGTGGTCATCGATGGCTGCGCATCGGATCTTATGGCTATTAATGCCGGAGTTCCTCAGGAGTCTGTTCTCTCTGCGACTCTATTTTTGCTTCATACCAACAACCTGCTTCAGCTGGTAGCTATTGGGTACGCGGATGACAGCACAGTCTCAGAGAGATACTTGTCCAGTGCTAGAGCTGGTAGGGACGACATAGCCACTCTTAGAAAGGCCATGGTAGAGCGAACGGATTTGACCTTAAATCTCGTTTCCCAATGGAGCGATGACAATCTGGTCAAATTCAACGCTTTAAAAACACAGTCTTGTCTTTTCTCCGCTAAAAAGAACCAATTTGTATGGTCCCCTACTTTCAGAGTTGCATCTGTACCTATTCCCGACCGCTCTTGGGCATGGAATTGACGTCTGACCTCAACTTCGGTGCCACCATTGAGTCTAAAGCTCAGACTGCAGCCAAAAAGCTGGGCATCCTACATACAGAAAGTGAGGCGATACACTTGGACATCATTCAAACAGGATCTCATGATCCCCGCCGACGTGTCCACCGCAGACTTCCCGGTGTACTCGAAATCACTGCTGACTGAACTTAGGTATGATGTGTCATTAGGTAATAACTATGTTTCTTGCAAAGCAATGATATCGCACGAGCTACACAACTGTTTTACACTGTCGACTGAACGTTTAACATTCCTGTAGTTGTAAGCTACTAATCTACTTATTTGACATATATTCACTAAATTCAGTTTTTATCGGGATAAATTAACCCCGGGAGCGAAGTCCTGCGCGACTGCTATTAAGAAATAAAGCCATATTTAGTCTAAACATTACAGATCGGTCTAATAACTTGATACGTATTAATAAAAAATTAGTGAAGATTAGGTTAGATCTGAGAGTATTAAATTTTCCTGTACAACTCTTTAAATATATTTTATGGCCTTAGTTAGTTCTCATGGCAGAGTATCTTTTTGCTGTTTATAGTACTGTAACGGGAACGTGTGTGTACTCGGGATTTCAATATAAACGCGGTAGGTTTTTTACTTTGTATAATATTATGTACAATTTGAAATCTCTCCAAAATAGGTGGACCATCATCGACAATCTGCACTGGGAAATAGAAAGCGAAAATGGGAATGAAGATGTTTAGTACCAGGAGGAGTTTACCAGATACGAACGAATGTATAATGATTTGAAGAAAACGATCAGTTCAAAAATGTGGTCTGTATCCCATCGTGACAAATGCACACCACAGATGGATATTCCGACTTTCCAGGGTAACTACCACCAGTGGACCTCCTTTAAAGATTTGTTCACAGAAACCATCCATAAAAACCCATCCTTATCCAACGCACAGAAAATGCAGTTTTTAAAAAGTAAAGTGTCAGGTGAGGCTGAACGTCTGATACACCATCTTCAAATTAGTTCCGAAAATTATGAAGTATGCTGGGAAATACTTAACCATAGATATGGCAACAGCAGACTTATTTTTACATCTCACGTGAACATATTGCTGAACATTCCTAATATGCAGCAACCATCCATAAGTATGTTCAAAAGACTGCATGACATCACCAAAGAATGTCTCCATGCTATACAAAATATGGGAGTGGATATCACTACTTGGGATCCACTACTAGTACTTTTGTTGGGTCAGAAACTAGACAGTGAATCATTCGCTGAATATATTGAGTCAGTGAAGAACCCTAGGGAACTACCAATTCTACAAGAATTTCTGGATTTCCTGGAAAACAAGTTTACAGCCATGGAAGCATCTCGCCGTAAACAAGAATCAAACCATCAAAAGTTGACCACTCAACCACAGAACCATTCGAGTTACCAGGCAAACCAAAGGAGAAATTTCAATTCTAATTATAACCAGCAAACATCTAACAAAAACAGCCATAACATGAACCACCACGGGAAGTCACTCCACGTTTCGCGTTCAATGACCTGCCCATTGTGTAACAATGACCACGGGCTTTGGATGTGTCTCCAATTTTTGCAAATGTCGGATGAGCAAAAATTAAAAACTGTCAACAAACTGAAGTGTTGCGTAAATTGCCTATTCAACCATTATGATAAAATATGTTTTTCTAGCAAAACATGTCGCAAGTGCAACGTCAAGCCTAATTCATTATTGCATGAAGCAATCGCTACGAAAAGTAAACCAACCATATCAGCAAAATCTAACCATAAGGCTGTGCACACACCTAGCACGTCTTGCGTAACCAATAATGAACCAGTACCAACTTCAACTCATGTGTCCTGGGATGAGGTATCGGAAACACTTTTGGCTACGGCTATAGTCAAAGTGATGGGATCCGATGGTACATATCACACCATGAGAGCCTTGATTGACCAAGGTTCGCAAATTTCCTTGATAAACGAGAAAGCGGCGCAAGTTTTAAAATTACCAAGACAACATTGCAAAGGGACAATATTTAGAGTAGGAGAAAAAGAAAATAGCTGCAAGGGAGTGATGAACATACGAATAAAATCTATTCATAGCGAATTCGCCTTAGAAGGGAACGTCCTAATAATGAACAACCTAATAAAGCACCTACCAAACAAATCTTTTGTAAAACCATCGTGGCCTCATATTCAAAATATTAATTTAGCAGATCCCCAATTCAATATCAGTCGACCAGTGGATCTACTCCTTGGGGCAGACGTCTACTGTAAGATTGCATTAGGTGGCATTCTGAGAGGTGATAATGAAGATCAACCAATAGCCCAGCAAACGCAATTAGGATGGTTGCTTTGTGGGACAATGACACCCAAGTACCTATGTAACGTCGTCCTTCACAATATGGATGATTTACGTAGATTTTGGGAAAACGAAGACATCAACCAGCACATCGAAATGTCCACAGAAGATCATGAATACTTACAGTATTTTCTCTCAACCACGGAGAGACTCGAAGATGGGAGATACCAAGTACGCCTACCATTCAAACCAGAAGCCAAGGAACAACTGGGTTCCACGAAATCATTAGCCTTAGCCCAATTTCAGAATTTAGAAAAGAAGCTACAGAAAAATTTGGTTCTTAAAGATCAATATGCAAAATTTATTGATGAATATCACACGCTAAACCATATGAAACTATCAACCAGGAGCACGACACCCGAGTGCTATTTACCACACCACTGCGTCACTCGAGCTGAGTCCACCACCACGAAGCTGCGTGTAGTTTTCAACGCATCAGCTAGGTCATCATCAGGACTAAGCTTGAATGACGTCATGTACCGTGGTCCAAATTTACAGCAAGATTTGCAGGAATTGATTTTAAAATGGAGACAGTATCAGTTCGTTTTCACAGCTGATATCGAAAAAATGTACCGACAGATAATGGTACATCCTGAAGATCAGTCGTACCAGAAAGTATTATGGAGGGACTCACCATACCAACCTATCCAAGCATACCAACTTACAACCATAACTTACGGCACAAAGCCTGCACCATTTTTGGCAATTATGTGCTTAAAACAACTAGCTGCCGAGGAAAAACACAATTTTCCTGACGCAGCAAAAGCATTAGAGGAGTGTTTCTACATGGATGACTATTGTGGAGGGGCTTATTCAATGGAACAAGCAAAACAACTTAAATCAGACCTTATAAA
Organism: Tholera decimalis; assembly: GCA_943138885.2. Classification (NCBI taxonomy): domain Eukaryota; kingdom Metazoa; phylum Arthropoda; class Insecta; order Lepidoptera; family Noctuidae; genus Tholera; species Tholera decimalis. The sequence continues at coordinate 18,373,828 of OW964563.2, read as the reverse complement.
ACTACTCAGCAAGGGTGGGTTTAATCTACGAAAATGGGCCACTAATGAACCCAAACTACTCGCTGACTTAGAAAAAGATTTGTGGAACCATCCAGGCGCGTGCATAGGATTATGACAGGGCAGGCTACGATGCGTGGCTGTGGCTATGCTAAAAATCTATAAAAGAAGAAGTTTTTGTGTGTTTTTACTCCGCCGCATGCCCTGTCATAATCCTATGCACGCCCCTGGAACCATCTAACTATCTAACTCATCTAACCATCTCCAAATCTACGAGTTTAAACAGTCAGACTCAACGAAAACACTGGTACTTGGATGGAATCCGCAACAGGATAAATTTATTTTTGACTCAAAACTGGAGCCAGTACCAATATCAAAACCAACCAAAAGATCGCTTCTCTCCGACATATCGAAAATCTTCGGCTGGCTCACACCATTAACTATAACCATGAAGATGCTATTCCAAAGTGTCTGGTCATCAAGTCTTAATTGGGATGACGCGCTACCAGAAGATATCAAGATCAAGTGGCTAAACTTAAGAGGAGAAATAAAAGACATAAATACCATAGAAGTAAAACGATGGCTAGGAACAAAGAAAAACAATACCTTGCAATTACACGGATTCTGTGATGCGTCGAATAAGGCGTATGCCGCTGTTATATATTGCAAAGTCAGCAACCATAATAATTGTAACGAGGTAACCCTGGTCACAGCAAAAGCAAAATTAGCGCCCGTTAGTAAAGATATATCAATACCAAGGTTGGAGTTGATGGGTGCCCAACTATTATCACAGCTGATGCAAAAGGTTCAGACTTACTTAGATTCTTATAACCAGGAAATATATGGCTGGAGCAACAGTGTTAGGATGGATTCAAGGGGATCCCGCGAGATGGAAACCATTCGTCTCAAACCGCGTGAAAGCTATCACCAAAATAATACCAAAAGAAAAATGGAGTTATGTCAAAACCATGGAAAATCCAGCTGACTGTGCAAGTCGTGGATTGAAAATTAACCAGCTCAGAAAACATGATCTATGGTGGCAGGGACCATCATGGATTCAATCATTTCAAAACCATGATACACCTAAAACCACGTTTGAAACCAGCTTAGAGATAAGACAGTCGAATGCAGTAGTTGTGGAAAAACATCTAAAAGCAACCATGACCGTACCAAACATTATTCACCATCTATTAAACAAATTGAATTCCTTTGCAAAAATCGTGCGCGTCTTTGCATGGATACTACGATTACCTACTGCAAAGGCCGGCCGTCAACCTTATCTCACATTGCATGAACTCCGTCGCGCAAAACTGCTGATTATTAAAAGTGTGCAACACATGGAGTTTGCCGGTGACGTCAATTGCATGCTTAAGAATGGAATCGTACAATCGAAAAGTAAACTTTTACCATTACACCCTATCCTAGACCAAGATGGTATCCTACGGGTAGGGGGTAGATTAAGAAATGCACAGATAAGTTCAGAGATGAAACACCCGATCATATTACTACACAACCATCGAATCACCACGTTAATCATTAAATACGCTCATGAGCTAACCTACCACGGTGGAGCACGCCTTACCTTGTCAAACATTCGACAAAATTATTGGATAATCAGCGGATATTCCGCCACAAAGAAAGTCATACGACAGTGCGTTACATGCAAGAAGCAAGAGCCTATCCAACAATACCAACTCATGGGTGATCTACCAACATCCCGAGTGAATCCTGAAAGCGCCTTCTATGATTGTGGTGTCGACTACACAGGCTTTGTGGAAGTGAAAGCGAACAAAGGACGCGGGATAAAAACTACCAAAGGCTACATAGCGCTTTTCGTATGTATGGTGACGAAAGCGGTGCATCTAGAACTCGTCTCAGATTTAACGAGCTCAGCTTTCTTAGCTGCAATAACCAGAATGGCAGCACGACGCGGAGCTCCACGTCATATATATAGCGACAATAGAACCAATTTTGTTGGAGCCAACAGAAGGCTGCAAGAAGAATACGACCATCTTCAAAATATTTTCAATGAATCCTTCTTCAAAGAGATAACAGAATTACAAATCGAATGGCATTTCAACGCACCTTCTTGGCCTCATGCGGGAGGACTTTGGGAAAGAGCCGTGCGCAGTCTCAAACACCACCTCAAACGCGTGATTGGACAACAAAAATTTACGTTTGAAGAATACACGACATTGTTATCCAAACTAGAAGCTTGCCTGAATTCAAGACCACTCTGTGCGCTATCAGAAGACCCGGAGGATTTAAATTTCCTCACACCAGCCCATTTCCTTTCAGCAAAACCAGGTTTAACCGTAATTGAAACAGCAGAAGACGCCAGAACTAGGTGGCATTTAGTGTCGAAATTATTCGAAGATTTATGGAAGAGATGGAAAACAGAGTACCTAAATCAACTATCAACCAGAAACAAATGGACGAAATACCAGAAGAACGTCAACGTGGGTGATCTCGTAATGATACATGACGACAACTTACCAGCAGGGAAATGGCCAATGGGTCGAGTGATGGAAGTCCATCCAGGAAAAGATGAACTGGTCAGAGTAGTGACCTTAAAAACCAAAAACGGCTACACGAAGCGCCCTATTGTTAAACTATCCGTTTTACCAATAAACCAAACAGAGCCAACCATACCAGAAAAACAAAAAGGTGAACCACTATTACAGTATCAAAATACTAGAGCCGAAAAGGAACCACGTAATAGCCCGCAACCAAACACCATCACGTACAGGACCTATCCCAAGATAGTAAACATTGCAATGGCATTATTACTGTTCTTAATATTACCAACAACAGCTTCATACAATATTACGCAATTTAATATCAATAAAACTCTGTACTTTGACACTGTGGGGAAAGTGCAATTGATCCGGGATAAGTGGAAACTAGTCACATACTTTGATATGTCTCCATATTGGCAAGGATACAAAGCCATAAATGACTTTACAAGCTACCTCGAGAAAACATGCGAAATAATTATGGAATCAAGTCACTGTCATATGATACTCCTACAAATACGTCACGATTACAATGAACTGCAATACTACAACCAGCTGCTGCTTAGCCAGCATTACGGCGAGCGTATACGAACACGACGCGGCCTTATCAACGCGGTCGGCTCAATTGCAAACTCATTGTTCGGAGTATTAGACGAAAGTTTCGCGGAAAAATACAGACAGGACATTGAACTTGTGCACCGTAATCAAAAACACCAAGATCAGTTATGGAAGAACTTGACATCCATCGTCGAAGCAGAGCACAATGTACTACAAAGGACTGAAGACATAATAGCAAAGCAACACAAAACCATAAATAAACATTTAAATACTTTGGACAAGGTTAATAGCAAGCTGCAACAAGAAATCGATGTGATGAAAATACAACAGGACTTCACATTAGTCTCTATAGCTACCATAAACATGTTGGTGGCGATCAAGTAAAGTCGACGGCGTTTAGTGTACATTCGTTTATTCGTTACAAGTTATATTTAGTTTTACAAAAGGGTGCGCGACATAATGCGTACGCGCGATCCGCCGTAGAGAAAAAAGGGAAGAGAAGATGGCCGCCACAGGATCTTGTCATCGCGTCGCGTTCCATCTTTTTGTGGTGATGCTCGGTTCGCGAGCATTAGTGCGTTCCGGTTTCGTTGTAAACATCCTCCCCCCCCTTGGGGACATGTTCCCCAAGGAGCTCTTGGGAATTTAGTAGGGCTAGTCGAGAGACGGGCCTATGAATGACGCCATTCTCTGTCTTGACGTCGACTACCCTGCATACACCGTCAGTTCCTGGATACAGCTTCAAAATGCGGCCCATGAGCCACTTCATAGGTGGCAGCTGGTCATCCAATATTAAGACCAGGTCGTCGACACGAACTTCGTGCTGTGCTTGCTGCCATTTGACGCGTTGCTGCAGAGTGACTAGGTAGTCCTTTGTCCATCGAGACCAGAAGTGCTGTCTTAAGCGCTCAATCAGTTGGTATCTATTGATACCGATTCGTTCAGTAACGGGTGAAGGTAGCGAGGTCAATGGTCTACCCACAAGAAAGTGCCCAGGTGTAAGTGCGGACAGATCAGATGGATCAACAGACATTGAAGTAATCGGACGCGAGTTCATGATAGCCTCGATCTGTGCAAAGAGTGTATATAATTCCTCGAAAGTTAAACTTGAGTTACCCGCTATTCTTTTTAAGTGATATTTGGCCGTTTTGACTCCGGCTTCCCAGATACCGCCGAAATGCGGTGCATATGCGGGAGAGAATTTAAACGTTATACCTTCCTTGCTCGCGTAGTCGCTAACTAAACGTTCACTTTCCTTAAGCAGTCTGTTCAGTTCATTATTCGCACCTACAAAATTTTTACCGTTATCACAGTATATAGTGTGAGGTTTGCCTCGTCGTGAAACAAATCTACGCAAGCATAAAATAAAGGCATCGCTACTTAAGTCGCTTACGACTTCTAAGTGAACAGCCTTGGTGCTGAAACAAACAAATATGCATAAGTAGCACTTAGAGGTTTTGGCACCGCGGCCCTTTCTATTTAAGATTAAAAAGGGTCCTGCAAAGTCAGTGCCACAAGTCGCAAATGGTGGAGCAGGAGTTACACGAGGTTGCGGTAAGTTACCCATTATGGGGTTTAAAGGCTTAGCTCTAAATCTTTGACAACGAACACACTTTCTAACAGTAGTTACAGCTAATACCTTTCCACTTGTAGGCCAGAATTGCTCACGAATAGTATTTAAAAGTTGCTGAGGGCCACAGTGTAGAAGACGAAGATGTTCTTGCTCAAATAGAAGTTTCGAGAAAGTGTGTTTGGAGTCCAGTAGTATAGGATGTCTTTTCCCATAAGGACAGTGAGATGCATTATCGATTCGTCCACCGACACGCAACACACCGTGTTCATCCAAAAATGGATTCAAAGAGAGAACTCTTGATTTAGAATTTAATTTATGTAAAGTTTCAAGTGAGTGAATTTCTTTTGAAAAGCATTCCTTCTGTGACACCTTAGCTATTAGTACCAGTGAGTTATTCAATTCAGAACAGGTAAGTTCACCATTAAATTTAGTATGCATATTTTTTATGTTATTTATAAATCTTAGCACATAAGCAAATATCCTTTGCAGTTTATATAGTTTAGAGTATTTTTGAAATGGAACAATATTAGTGGGCATAGTTTGAACATTTAAACTTATTTTTATTTCAGGTAAAGTAGAAGAAGTAGATTTAAATTGGGGCCATTCATTTTCTGACTTGGCCAGAAATGAAGGGCCATGCCACCAAAGAGCATTATTATAGAGAAGACGTGGTTGAATGCCCCTGGACGCCATATCAGCAGGATTATGCTCAGATGGTACATGACGCCAAGTAGTTATATCAGTTAATTCCCGAATTTGTTCAATCCGGTTGCTTACATAAGTTTTGAGAGTTTTGGGTGGAGTGTGTAACCACCCTAAAACTATAGTTGAATCTGTCCAAAATACTGAGCGTGAAATCTTAATTCTTAAAGATTGAAGTACTTTAGAGTATAGTTTTGCACTAAGTAAAGCACCTAACAATTCCAGACGGGGAATCGTTTCAGTTTTCAAAGGAGAAACTTTAGTTTTAGCACATAACAAGTTACATTTAATCTCAACTAAACTATTCGTTGATTTTAGATAAATGCATGCACCATATGCATCTTGTGAGGCATCAGAAAAGCAATGTGCCTCTATATAAATAGGAGAACTACAGAAAATGTATCTAGGTATCTGAATCTGAGTGAAACATTGAGTTTCATTATAGAATTCTATCCATGAGTTTTCAATATCCTTTGGAATTTCATCATCCCAGTCGATTTTTAGTAACCAAAGTTTCTGTAGTAAGATTTTATGAAAAATAGTGCAAGCAGATAAGAGACCTAAAGGATCAAATATTCGACACGAGTTTGACAATATAGAGCGTTTCGTTATTTTAGGAATAGATTTAATTTCGACTGAATAGTGCAAAGTATCAGAGCTAGGTGTCCATCCCAATCCCAAGACAGAGGCTTGTTTACTGAAATCCTGAGATTGGTCAGTAGTAGGTATGTCATCAAAAATATCAGGTGAATTTGATCTAAATTTACGCAAAGGGAAACGGCCTTCAGCAAGTTTGTCGATTACTCCTAAAATGTTAGCTTTTAACTGCGATTTTGAGTCCGATCCAGTATTCAAATCGTCAACAAAAAAGTCATGTCTAATAGTATTGGCAACAGCTTCATTAGTACACTCCGCTGCGAGTTGAACAAGACACCTAGTACTCAGATACGGAGCTGAAGATGTTCCATAAGTGACAGTATTCAGCTGTAAGATTTTCAGTGGTTGACTTTCGTCTTCCCTCCAGAGTATCAGCTGTAAATGACGCTGTGATTCATTTACCATAACTTGTCTATACATTTTTTCAATATCACCTGTCACTACATAGGTATACTGACGAAACCTGAGTAAAATTGCCATTAAATCGTCCTGAACTACGGGTCCAACAAATTGGATATCATTTAGCGATTTGTTTGAGGAAGTTTTACAAGATTCATCAAATACTACCCTTAAGCGAGTGGTTTCACTACTTTCGCGAATCACTGCATGATGAGGAATATAGTATCCGAAGTTTGGACGTGTTACTTCAATTAAATGTCCTAATTGTTGATACTCATTAATAAATTTAGCATAGTCATTTTTCATTCTAGATTTATTCAGTTTCTTTTCCAAATTCAAGAAACGCCTTTCAGCAGTAAGATAAGAGTCTCCTAAAGCCTCATTAGGTACTTCACGCAAAGGAATTTTTACACAAAACCTTCCATCATTCAGACGGACAGTATTCTCGATAAAGTGGTTTTCACAATATGTTTCCTCATTGGAAAACTTAACAATTTTATTTGCCAGAGTAGGAATACTTTCAACTTCCCAGAATTTAGCCAGAGAGTCCCTAATCTCTTGAGAAAAGTTAGAACAAGTAGTAGTAGTAGTAGTAGGCCTCACACCGGTAGGGCCTGACACGAGCCAACCCAGTTTAGAATTTTGTAGTGTAGGTTTATTTTTCCCTAATTTAATTTGTCTAGTTTCCACAATTTCCCAGTAAACATCAGCACCTAGCAGTAAATCTATTTCAGAGGGTATATAGTAGGTAGGATCTGCTAGGTCTATAGATTTAGGAAGGTTTAAATCAGAAGAGTTAATCACGGAGCTAGGCAACATGCCAGTAATCTCAGGCACTACAAGACATGTTACATTTGTCTGGAATAAGTTAATCCGCGATTTAAGTTTTATCTTACACATTTTACTAGTATGAGTCACTTTATTATTTATGCCAGCAATTGATATGTCTGTATTAGAACAAGACAAATTCACTTTTCTCTGCATTCTTTCAGTTATAAATGAGGACTGGCTGCCATTATCTAAGAGTGCCTTAACAATGTATGTTTCAGAGGATTGATTGTCAATTATTTTCACTTGAGCAGTGCATAGCAGGATCTGCCCAGGCATTGCCGCAGAGAGTGACACAGGATTGAACATAGCAATTGTAGAAGTTGCCTGGGAAGAACTCGCCTCTTGAGGAAGTGATATTGCAGAAGTCTTATCAACAGATGAGTTTGTCTTGTCATTATTGGACTGTGATTTATGTAGCAGTAAATTGTGCTTTCTGTTGCAGAATTTGCAAGAGTGATGTTTGCAGTGAGCAGAGAAATGACCAGGACGCAGACAATTATAACAGAGCTTGTGCTTGGAAACTTCACTGTATCTAGCGTCTACAGACATATCCTTGAATTTTTTACATTTATATAGTAAATGATCTTGTGAACATACAACACAGTTTTTATCATAATTTGTGTTAGAAGAAACAAATGATTTAGTTTGTTTAATATCTTTAGAATAAGAATGTTTTTCAGATTTACTAGTATTAGTACTGTACTGCAAGGTTTCTAAAACATCAGCTCGATTTCTTAAAAAAGTATAGAAATCCTCAATCGTTGGAGCAGCAGCAATAGTATTCCTATGCTCCTCCCATTGGCGACCCGTGGCGCCATCTAGTTTTGACACCATTATGTATACAAGTAAAGTATCCCAGCGGGATTCAGGATCATTTAAAGTAGATAGGGCTCGAATATTTTTAGAATAGTAATCTATCATGGAACGCAGAGATTTGTAATTTTCTTTATTTATAGTGTCATAATTCAAAATAGCCTTTAAATGATTATTTGTAAGTATCCTCTTGTTATCAAAGCGTTCAGTAAGTAAATTCCAAGCTAATTTATAATTGGTAGCAGTGAAGTCTATTGACTTGATTATATCAGACGCTCCTGACTCTAATGAAGAACGGAGGTAATGGAACTTATTTATTTCTGGAATACTATCATTATTATTTATTAAAGAATCGAAAGTGTCTCGAAATTCCATCCACTTCAAATAGTTACCATCAAAGGAAGGCAGCTGAATGGTAGGCAATTTAATATTATAGTTACGGCAATCTTGTTTATTATTCTGACAGCTAGTTATAGAATTGCAGTTAGTATTTTTAGTAGGACCAAGATTTTCAATCAACAATTGAGCTTTAGCAATGTTAGAACAAAATTCACTTTCTATCATGTCATTTTCTTCCAACTGATCAGGATCTAAACTTTCAATTTTAGTTTTTAAATCATCAAACTGTAAGAACAATTCTTTAAATCTAGATAACTTTATCTCAGTTTCGACAAGTATTTGCTTAGGAATGCTGTCAGTTTCTATCAGTTTTATAGTATTTAAGTATTTTGAAAATAAAGTTATTCTAGCCTTTATCGTACCACGTTGCTGAATAAGAGCTTTCAATTCAGCCGACATAGTGAAAGCTTATAAGAACTGAACAGACCGTCAAGAAATAAGTTATTCCGGTATAAGATACCACGAGTAGAAGTTAACAAACAAAGCCAAACCGTGCAAGTCGCGCATTAGCTACGACAACAACTCTTCAGTCAGCGACACACACGAGCAAGCAGGTCACACAGCTCAAGAACCAGCAAGCAGTTGCTGTAGCAAGTAGATAGATGTATAGCAGCGCATTCCAGCGGGACCCAAGAAGCAGGTGCACACGGAGAATCTGGAAAATGCCAGGGTGTTCCCGTAAGCGAGGTGCAAGTAGAAAGAAGGTAGGAGGTATAAATGTCGTTAAATAGGTACCAACCTACTAAGAAATTATCATTAATCTGAGTCCATAGAATGCAAATTCAGTAAATAAGAAATTAGACAGTTAGGAAGGCATAATTGTCATTTAAATAAGTAGGTGCCTAACTATTAGTTTATCTGTATCATTAATCTGACTCCAAAGAACAAGCAAAACTTAGAAAGTAAGTTAGGAAGGTATGCATGTCATATTTTAGGTACCTCCCTATTATTCATCGTTAATCTGACTCCAAGTAATATAGGCAAAACATAAAAGTAGATACTGCAGGCTATATTTTCATTTTGCAGTTAGTAGAAATATGACTAAATTGGGCGTACTTCCCTGTGGCCAAACCAAATCACTCACTACATGAATCCGTTATTTTGAGCAGGTCATCTTTTCTTCTTTTTATTGTTCAGTCATGTACCAAACATCAGGCATCAGATTGCAGGCGTAGTGGAAGAATTGTTGGAGATTATAGTTGGCCGCCTCGCGGTTTCGTCGCCGCCATGCCACCAGTCTTGATCTTCAAATAAGTTAAGTACGTTTGATCACGTCGAGGTCTCCAAATGTTGGTGGCGATCAAGTAAAGTCGACGGCGTTTAGTGTACATTCGTTTATTCGTTACAAGTTATATTTAGTTTTACAAAAGGGTGCGCGACATAATGCGTACGCGCGATCCGCCGTAGAGAAAAAAGGGAAGAGAAGATGGCCGCCACAGGATCTTGTCATCGCGTCGCGTTCCATCTTTTTGTGGTGATGCTCGGTTCGCGAGCATTAGTGCGTTCCGGTTTCGTTGTAAACAGCTTCATACAATATTACGCAATTTAATATCAATAAAACTCTGTACTTTGACACTGTGGGGAAAGTGCAATTGATCCGGGATAAGTGGAAACTAGTCACATACTTTGATATGTCTCCATATTGGCAAGGATACAAAGCCATAAATGACTTTACAAGCTACCTCGAGAAAACATGCGAAATAATTATGGAATCAAGTCACTGTCATATGATACTCCTACAAATACGTCACGATTACAATGAACTGCAATACTACAACCAGCTGCTGCTTAGCCAGCATTACGGCGAGCGTATACGAACACGACGCGGCCTTATCAACGCGGTCGGCTCAATTGCAAACTCATTGTTCGGAGTATTAGACGAAAGTTTCGCGGAAAAATACAGACAGGACATTGAACTTGTGCACCGTAATCAAAAACACCAAGATCAGTTATGGAAGAACTTGACATCCATCGTCGAAGCAGAGCACAATGTACTACAAAGGACTGAAGACATAATAGCAAAGCAACACAAAACCATAAATAAACATTTAAATACTTTGGACAAGGTTAATAGCAAGCTGCAACAAGAAATCGATGTGATGAAAATACAACAGGACTTCACATTAGTCTCTATAGCTACCATAAACATGATGCAAAACTTGAAACAGATACAGGATACTTTAATCGATACAATATCAGAAATCTACCATGGTCAAATCAGTCTGCATCTATTGACACCAGAACAGCTCAGACGGGAGCTACAAATTATCTATGGCCAAATACCTCAAGATTTAGGCCTACCAATCGAAAACATAGAGACAGACCTTCAGCACATCTACAAGCTACTGAGAACAAAAGCTCGGGTAACTGAAAAATATATTATCTTCGAAATTACATTCCCGCTCATAGCAAGAGAAAGTTTTCAATTATATAGGATAATACCAATTCCGCAACAAACCATATACAGTATGACCAGCATAATACAAATATCGGAATACGTCGCAGTTAACCTAAAAAAGGATGCTTACTTTGTACCAACCATCCATGAACTCGACACATGTTTATATCACGGCGAATCCTTCATGTGTGAGCTCTTCAAACCCATCCTAAATTTGGAAAAAGACGAAAATTTTTGCGAAACAAGTCCAATAAATCAAAGGTGCAAAACAGAAAAAACAGCGTGCAAAAACAGATGGGTAGAATTGCACTCAACGTCACAATACCTATATTTTTGCTGTAACACGTATTCCATCAAAATCATATGCGACGATCAAGTTACTGTTCGTCAGCTGACTCGAGCAGGGATCATTATCATGACTCAGAAATGCTTTATTAAAAGTAAAGATTTCACACTGTATTATTTACAACCCAAATGTCTGACCCAAATGTCTGAATTGACCCAAATGTCCGTTGGTATTTTTTGTCAAATTGTTGAGCTCCTTAAGTTCTAAGTTGAGCTACACGATAACTGACAAATGCTTGCACTGTCTGGACAGGTCCGCTCAAATTTGCGTGGTTATTTCCTCAAAAGAATACCACAGACATGAACCTACATGCTTCTCATATAAAAATACAAATTGTCTGGACTTTAAAAGAGACTATGACCTCTGAGTTTGTTTCGGTGTTTCTTCTCAGAGTAGTCAGTTAGGAAATACCGGCCTCATCTAGCTAAACTTAACACGCAAAATAACATGACGTGTAAAAGTGTTATTTATAACCAATTTACAAAATAAATATTTCATTTCATTTCATTTCATTTCAACAACAATCCAACCAACTGAATTTTTCACCAAATATACTCGTACCAGAGCTCGACCAAATAAACCATATTGTGAACGTTGAAATACCAACGGAAACTGCATTACCAGAAGACATAAGTCTTAATAGATCTCTATCCATTCTTGGAGAACAGATCAAAACACTGAAATCCACCAAAGCAGGGGTCGATGACATATCATTCCATGACATTCACCAGTACACCATTGTATATCTACTGCTGGGAGTTGTCCTATGCGCGGCAGCAGTCTGGGTCTGGCAAAGAGTGAGATGCAGTTCGCCTTCTTCGGCCAGCCGGGCGGAGCCTCATCACAGACAGGAGTCTATGGCGACTACATCGGAGTCAACCAGAGTGCAGAGTGAAGTGCAACCGCAAAAGCAGAGCACTGCTGACCGTCAGCAAAGTGAGAGTGAATCGATAGGTTTAAGTACATATTTCGCCAGACGGTGGCCAAGTGCTATGCGTAGCACAGGTAAAAAGGAAAGGGCTACGTTGCCTAAAGTGAGAAAAGAGCGTACGCTTACAGTTGAAGACTCACTAGTGTAAGAATTTATGTTTTTAAGAACAACTGGAATTTATACTTTACCTTTATTTACCATTTTAAAATACTTTTACTTTGTTTACTATTTTATAAGAATTTTACCTTTATTTACCATTTTGAAATACTTTTACTTTTTTACCACTTTATAAGAATTTTACTATGTTTACCATTTTATAAGAATTGTGTACCATCTTATAATTACTTTATTTTGTTTACCATTTGACTTGTATTATTATTTCAACTAAGGTGATTTGATGATTACTTTATTCTTTTCTTACGAGTATCTCATCTTGTGCTCGGGAATATGTTCGGTACAATATTTGCAACCGAACAGCTCAGCACTTTTGCATTTCCATAAATGCATGTATCGCAGCTATTACCAGTTAGTACGTGTTCGACTACCAATCGCGTAACTCAAACCAAACTAGATCAAACCATCTTAGTGCTAATTTAGCTTAGGTTTACCATTTAATAATTATTACCAATATTCAATATATCCTTTAGACCATATCATTTCGTATTATTAAACCAGTCTAATATAACACCAAATCAACCAAATATCAACCAACTCAGAAGCTAATGCTAAACCAAACAAGCGTTAAATTCTACAGGTCTAATAACTTGATACGTATTAATAAAAAAATAGTGAAGATTAGGTTAGATCTGAGAGTATTAAATTTTCCTGTAAAACTCTTTAAATATATTTTATGGCCTTAGTTAGTTCTCATGGCAGAGTATCTTTTTGCTGTTTATAGTCCTGTAACGGGGACGTGTGTGTACTCGGGATTTCAATATAAACGCGGTAGGTTTTTATACTTTGTATAATATTATGTCTACATTTTTATGGAAGATTATTCTAATTACATTTTCATGTTATTTTAATACTGAGTCTGCTTAAAACATAGTGTATTACATACTCTTTGAGTCTGCTATCCGGGCGGCGTCCAAAGCCGTTCTCCTTCTTGTTAAAACAATTTCTTCGCATGTCCAACATTGCGATCTAAATTCAAACATTTCAAACTATGCCAGCCAGTGCGGTAGGCTGACCGTTCGCATAGCAGACCTCCAAATTCTCCTCCTCTTGGGGGTTAAAAAAAATTAAGGCAATTTTTTTTTCACATATACAAGATGGTTTCATTCATTCATTTCCAGGTCGGAAAATTCGATCATAATCTAGGGTGATCCAGACTAGACCCAGTTAGCGTCTAGCTTTTCGAAGTCAAGGGCTTGAAACTTGAAATACCTAAAACTGACCAGAAAACGATATTCCTAATCCAGATCACCTGAATATCGCTAACTACCATGACCACTAAACATTACCCTTTATCATTAAAATCTTACTTATTCAATCAATAAAAAATTAATAGTGGGTAAGTGGGTCATCCTTATAATTATCACAACAAGACACAAAGAAGACATTAATTAAACCTCATAAGAATACCAGAATCTCAAGTACAGGGCCAGAATTATCATTCTAACAGACACGTTAACCCGTCAGCGTTACGACTTGATGCCAAAAGTTTACCATTGTGGCAACCCGTATAATTCATAGAATCTAGAAAATATCTAATAATTGATTACAACCAGCAATAAGATAATTCCCAAAACTCCACTTAATTATTTAGATAGGCTTTCTACCAAGTAATTCCGAATGCTTCCGGGAATAGCCGATCTATTTCACATCAAAAATTGATTGTTGTGAGATATTTTTTTTAATATCTCTACAAATTAAAATAATCAAACAGCCTCAAAATACTCAATGCTTCTACTTCAATTCTCTTTATAATTAACTAGCTTTTGCCCGCGACTTCGTTCGCGTAGGAGGGTTTTCCCGCGTAAAATCCTGATCCCGCGGGAATTCCGGGATAAAAAGTAGCCTATGTGTTATTCCAGGATGTAAACTATCTACGTGCCAAATTTCATTCAAATCCGTTCAGTAGTTTTTGCGTGAAAGAGTAACAAACATCCATCCATCCTCACAAACTTTCACATTTATAATATTAGTAAGAGTAAGATAAGATTATTTACCATTATTCCATATGATTATTTATTATTCACTATAACAATCCTTTACCTATATTAAATCCTTTTACTTCCCAGGTACTATATCTCCTTAGCACCATCACTGTGATGTGTGAGACCCAATTCAGGACTCCATGACAAATAGCGTATTGCCTTAACATGTTACATCCAATGATAACACCAGTTGATCATACCAGCTAACCTACTTCTAACAAGCCTTTATTTCCTTCTTTTTTATTCTCTATTTTCCTGAAAATAAACCTACATCGCACTTTTTTTTTGCGTACTTTTCTAAACGCGAACTGAAAAAGCGCCTCCACCAATTGTAACGGGGACGTGTGTATACTCGGGATTTTCAATATAAACGCGGTAGGTTTTATACTTTGTATAATATTATGTTTACATTTTTATGGAAGATTATTCTAATAACATTTTCCCGTTATTTTAATACTGAGTCTGCTATCTGGGCGGCGCAGCGTCCGAAGCTGTTCTCCCTCTGCCGAGGTTTGCGGAAAAGTTCTACCGAGTTACCGCGGCCCCGGAAATTTAGGGCAGCCGAAGGAACAGGGTGGGTTTTTAGTCAGTAGAAATCTGACACACCCTTCCGCCTGACCCAGAGCGGAAGAAGTCATTTGATGATTTTCCCACCCAAAAAAAAAACCTACAGCGGTAATATAAAACCATAAAAATGTGTAGCTACATATTGTGGTTATTAAGGTCTTCCACCTTGGATGAACTACCAAACCTTAATATATCCCGTTATTTCCAACTGTAACAGCTGCTAAATTACTACATAATTATTATGTAATGATGTGTATACTTCGGAAAAGGTCAGTACGGCAAATGATAAAATCATGATTGTTGTTTTATCTGACTATATCCAATATTCTGCCCTAATGATGTTTATTTTTTGGGTAAAAGAAAATAACTTGCAATCATAACATAAAATAATAAAAAGGTACAATAATGGAATATTTAAAGTCATTACAAGATAGCTTTAGTGAGAACTGTATTTATTTTATTTATTTATTATATACTTTATTGGACACCTTACAATATTACACAAGATATAAAAAAAAAAATTAGTTTACAATCTGTATGACTTACCTCCAGGCTCACACCTATTCGACGAGGCCTGACAGGTTTATTATCTGCTGGGGTTGCATGTTTGAACGAGATGCTGCCGCCCTGGAATGCAAAGCACTTGAAGGAGCAGGGTGGGTTAATAGTCAGTAGAAGTCTGACACTCCCTTCCACTACACCCAGTGTGGGAAGAGTCATTCGATGATTTTACACCGAAAAAATAATCATTCAGGTACTCAAAATACAACATCAGAGTTCCAAGAAGATCAGGTAGCTTAATAATAATTAGAAAAATAGGGAAGCATGCTTTTTATGTTACTTAATCATTTGATAGGGGACTGGGTTTTTTACTATTTAAACACAAGCTTGTTTGGAAAAATTCAAACGTAATGGTGGCTCAGAACTTGAGATGTGTCGCTGCTCTGAAGTAAATTCAGGTGACAGGAGATACGTAGATGACCTACCCATTCAACTAGTCTGTAGAAAAAATTACAAGACCTAACAGATAATATAGTTTCAATATTTTAAATACCTAATCACAAATACCCATTTCAGCTTAACCATTACATATTGCTAAACATACGTACTTGTTGGTTAGTTTGGTAGCTATTTAGGTCGCCCTTTTACACCCTGTATTTAGTGCCTGTCTAGAGTGGTCGTAGAATACGCAAAATTTTCGACAAGTAAATCAAGTCAATGTTTACTATATAAAACCGATAAGATTTGGATAAGATAGGTACATATGCAAGTTCCTTTTCAGATTCGGTAATGTTATATCGTAGAAACTTTAATTGTAAACGCAATTGATTTTTATCACGAATCATCATACCTACTTCAAAATAATGTTTTGAAACGTAACTTTAATGTTTGTTTTTCACATTAATTAAAAAAAAACATAATAAATAGGAAGTAAACAAATTGTAAGTATAAGTCATAACTACCTTACTTCAAGAAATACAAGCTCTCTAAGTTTCAATTGAAGTTATTTATACCATACTGGCTGTAAACTATACAGACGACATTTCAAAATACAAGATAGAACAGGGATCGTCTAGGACAAAGTAATGAAACACATTTCGTGAATGAGTCGTGTAGATTTAGTTTTCAGCAACATAATTGCTGCTTAGTTTGCTAACTTAAATTGAGCTTATAACAAGGCTTAGAAATTTAGATTTCGTATTTAAAACGAGATCTGGATTATGCAAACTATTTAAGATGGCTGACCAGTAAAGTTAGTATGTAAACAAAACAGTTTGATTATTATACATAATAAATAGATTACCATTTTCGACAATGTATGCTCATATCTATATACTCCTAAACTTAACATTAAATGTACCAAAGTAGAAAGTACACATTAAACCACGCTATTATTCCCAGAAGGGTAAGGCAGAAGTGTACCCAATTAAATATTATTACCAAGTTTCGCCAGTTACTTTAAGGCCCATGTAATGACGCTTTAGTCGGTGTAGTGGCTAAATGCTTTACGTTCGATTTGTGTACGGAATACATATTTGTATTGACTACAGGTAATTGTACCGGGTCTAGCTGATGGAGTATGTGAGTTTCAATGTTCGTGCATGCACTAGGCAAGAGAAACGACTGTGGACTGGCAGCTACTAAAAAATAACTAAAAACTAAAATAAATCCAATGAAAAAACCAAAATCAATCATACTTTTGCTCAATCAAACTCGTTCCCATAGTTTCTTCATTTTAACCAAAAACATAAATAATTTTAATTGTTTGCCTTTTACGTTCAGAAGGTTCAACTTGATGGACAAACAAACACACATAATATATTTATATACGTACGTATATTCCAGACTCTGTAGCTGGGTAGAATTACAGGAACATATTTTTGGCTACTTATATTAAATTAGTATCCCTGAATGACGATATCTAGCTATCTGTCGGGGCTTACCCCGGTATACTGCCGATTAATTATTTAGTTGTTTTTTTTTAACCCAAAAAAAAAGATCTATTGGTAGAGAATGCCTTGCTGCATGAAGTTCGCCCATGTAACACAATTGTACATAAAGTTTAAATAATAAAATTAGCTCATTTTCTGACCATTCTATTAATCTTGATATTGGTATACAATAAAGAGTATTATATCTATCTATCTAATGAATAGTCAACATTTCTAAAATTAGAGCGGAGTTTAATATCAAATTTCAACTTCGATTGGACCATTTCAATGAAGGGAGCTAATTTACCTTAAACTTAGACTAGGTAACAAAGTCTTAAGAACTTACAAGGCTTCATATTAAAATTAGGTGTAGGTAATCCATTGTATTCGTGAAGAAGATTAAAATACAGTTCAAAGAAAAATTTGTATGGGTTTAGAATCCGTATTTTGTTAACAATGTTAGATTGAAGCGAAGTCTGTTGGGAAATCAATTTGTTCAAATTAGCTTTGGAAACAAATAAATGTACTGGAATGCGTCATGATGATGTAGGTATTGAGTTTTCATTTAAATACCTAAACTAGCGATACTGACAGAAAATCTTAAGCCTTAAATATAAAAAAGGAACTTATTTGCTATATCCGTGTTTTTGTTATTTATAAGCATGTTGCGTGTGCATAATTAAGTAAATATTTTTATATAAAAAACCTCTAAGAAATCGTTTTGTTAAAAAAATTGTTATTGGTAGTGAACAGCGATGCGCACGAATTCCTGGATGCCATATTTTAGTTTATTTTTAGATGTAGTAGTAGTATGTAGTTGTATGTAGTTTAGGGTTTTTATTTAAGTGTTTAAAGTGTTAAAAGTTTAATGTAAAACGATATAATAAATAATATCCTATGTTATTCACCAAGCAACGATAAGAATTTCATATCAACGCGTTACACGATTTTGGTATGTACATACTCATTTCATTAATAAACTCTCAAGCATAGATAAACAAATCTAAGTGTTACTTAACTTCACATGTTGCTATACGTAGAGACTTATAATTGGCTGTCAAATTTTTACATTGTTTCTATATTAATTTAAGAAGCTGTTGGTCTCCCATGTAAATAAATAAATAAAAATAATTTATAAGAAAATAGTATCCATCACGTCTAGTTGACGTGTGACCCACACGTGTGGCACACGTCAATCAAGATTTTAACAACCCCTTCCTTTTTTGAGTCTACCCCCAACTACCCTTACTTTTCACTAACACACACACACATAAACTTTACACTTAACAGTTGACGTTTTCGATAAAAAACATTTACAGGCACGACTTTTGAGTCGTAAGTCGTCAGTTGAATCAGGCTGGCATATTATTACTTGTGTAATTTTCATCACCACCACTACTCTTAAAACATGGTGACCATGGTAGGATGGACCAGCAGTAGGTTAAGGTACGTTATAGGCTGATAATCTTAGAACAACAACGTTCTAAGCTGATAATGTTATGTTTTATTGGAGAACTTTCAATACCTATATTTAAAACTAGTACTCACGCGGGGCTTCGCTCCCGTGGATTCTATCACGGTAAAACCATAACTCTCCTTTTTTGCAGTCGCCTAAAAAGTAGCCTATAACCTTCCTCAAGCTTCAAGCTACTTCCATACCAAATTGCATCCAAATCCACACATTACTTTCGAAGATTAGCGCGTTCAAGCAAACAAACAAACAAACAAACTTTTCCGCTTTATAATATTAGTATAGATATGAACGGGCACGCCGCAATTGCTGCGGTAAGACCCCTCTTTGAGGAGTGGCTAGATCGGCGTCACGGCGTCCTGACCTACCGCATGACGCAGGTCCTCACCGGACACGGAAGTTTCGGGAGGTACCTGTGTCTGATGGGAAAGGAGGAAACGCCTGGGTGTCACCACTGCGAGGGTCGCCCTGAGGACACCGTAGAGCACACGGTGCAAGACTGCCCCGCCTGGGCAGAGCACCGACGTGTCCTCACGGCGGCGATAGGCGGAGACCTCTCGCGCCCGGCATTGGTCGAGGCCATGCTGCGGGGCGAGAGGGAGTGGGAAGCGGTCGCCTCCTTCTGCGAAGCAGTCATGCTTCCTAAGGAGGAGGCGGGCCGCGTGAGGGAGAGGATGGCGTCCTCCCTCCAGCCCAGCCGCAGTGGTAGACGCCCACGACGTCGGACGTCGGCCGACGATCTCCGGCCACCGTAGGCGCGGGCATGCGGACAGCGAGTAAAGGGCAACTCGCTGTCCGACCATGGACCATGCCCGGGTCGACGGCGCGTCGTGTTCCACGCGCGCCTCAAAGAGCGTCAGCAACATGACGAGGCCCCCTCTGCAGAGGGCCGAAGCCCGCCGGGGTCGTGGGACTCATCCCGTTACCGTGGCCCCGGTACGTAAAGGGCTATTGAAGGAACACCGTGGATTTTAGTCAGTAAAAGTCTGACAGTCCCTCCCACCCTGCCCGGGGTGGGAGGACTTATTTGATAATTTTACCACGTTAAAAAAAAAAAAAAAGGTATAGATATGAAATTATAAATATGTATTTTAACTCTATGTATGTATATATTTGTTTATTATATCATTATAGTTTAATTTACTAACTGAGTATGTTCTATTTATCGTAATTAGTATTTATACATACTGTGTCTATCATCTCCTCTTCAACTCTCCTGTCGCAGGTCTGCTGGAAGAAATTTTTTAGGAAATAAGCAGCACCTTTGTGCTCTTTTGTCTGTATATATGTGTTTTTTCTTTTGTAAGTGTCATGTGTGTACATAAATAAATAAATAAAAATTCAACATGATTATTAAACTAATTGCGTTCACCTGCAAAGAGGCATAAAATTATTTTAGTAAAGTTTGTAGGCAGCATACAAAAATGTACAAATGTTTCTAATCAAGTGAGTAGGTAGCAAGCATTATTTACTTTATTTTGGATATATTTTAAAGAAAGATGAGAAAGACATGGATACGAACGTTTAACCGAGTTTCGTAATAAGCTGCTTTCATATCTAGGCTTTATGGAAATAAGACGTCAATACTGTTCAGTTTTAGAACGATAATAATCAAACCCACCATTAAGTATCCTCACGTTCATTCTGTGTCGGAACTTGATTATTTACCTCACGGTAAAAGAACTTTACCTTCCCGAAGAGATTTATCTTTATTTATCAGAAGAGATTTATTTTTAGAGATTTACCAAATGTTATAGAATATTGTAAGAAAAGCGCAATACCTGCGTGTCGCAGATTTGGTTCCCGTACCAAGCAAACGTTTCTATAGCCTACAACTAGTTGTTTCGGATTTGAGTGTTTCTTAAAATGCAATTATGATACAAGAGGACTAGAAAAAAAGCGGCCTTGTGTGGGGCAAAGATTTTTTTTGAAATCAGTAACGATTCTGAATGTTTGTACATTATTGGTTTTCTACAGAATTTATAGCGTGATATTAGACCCATATTAATTAATTAGGCAAACTGAATTACTACAGAGAATCTACATAATAAAAGCTGAAGTTACTTGCTCTTTACATAAAGGAAAAGTAATACATAAGTAGCTGTATTTTATTAAAATTTTGAAACATAAACTAACCCTCACTATTATGTGACGATGATAAATATGCTCCAAAAAGTCTTACAAATTAGGGAAACGCCTACTGAACCCACACAACCTATTTTAATTTTCTGCCATGATATTTTTTTGGATACGTTGGAATTTTCATGAAAATTTATTGCATGTAATGTCAAGCCTCTAGCAAGACAAGAAGCCAAAGTATTTTCAGTAATTAACCAACAAACGGTAACCTCTGTTATCTTAAAATGTTCAAGATATTTTCCGCCTCTAAGAGGCTTAAAATTCAGACAACCTTTTAAGCTTTTTCTTGATGCCGGATGCTTTCTTCTGGTTAAGATAAATTTTGTTTATTTTCTTTGGGCATAAATTGTATTTAGTGCACATTATTTGTTTTCAAAGGGGAAGCTTTTCTTGCATTTTCTTTTGAATTTTAAATATAAATAGCATTTTTTATTATACTCGGAAGAGCTTGAAAACATGTTTTACATAAACTAGATTTGCCCGCGACTTCGTTCCCGTGGGTTTCGATAATAACTGCTTTGTGGTAAAACATAATTTAATAATAAATACCTAAATAAATAAGAAAAATGTTTGATTATTTCATATCTATATGGGCTGAACGATACATTTGTGTTAAAGTATCTTGTAAATTTGAAATCACAGATATACAATTTAATGTTATTTATATTATAATTTATAGATTGAAATATGAGTTCGTTAATGACGTTATCTATCCGTGTATGTCTCTGTACAGTTTTTTTTCAGTATAAATAGTTTTACTCTGAACTCAGTGTTAAACGATGTAAATTTTATAAACAGAAATGAACAAAAATAAAAAATAATATATTATACACATTTAAAACCCTTTATTATTAAAAGATATATAGTCATTTGAAACCCTCACAAATAATGCCTTTTTGTCCGACGGCATAGGTTGCTAATTTTTTTTCTGGAGCCAATAAGCACTGGATTCACTTTTGGTACTGTACCTATGCCTTGATGACCCGATACTCAAAATTAATTTATTTACGTAATGAGTTCTTGTTTGGGTTTCGTAACATTGTATGTGCATCATATTTAATTTCAACTGAATCAGTCCCGTAGATCAGTTGAAAATTCATTAAAATGTGTATGAAATGATGGACCGCTCGTCCGTATCTGTTCCATTTTTTTCATATGGATATTCGAACCCTAGAAAAGAAACAAAGTAAGCTATACCTACAACAGAAGATTTTAAAATAATACCAGAAAAAACAACGGTTTCTTAGACAATGAGAAGACAAAAGCGGTACAATATTCATCACACCTAACAATTTATCACTGCCCTTATATTGATCACAAATGAGCGCCTAATTTCGGAATGATTCATCGCCTACGAATCGATTTACCTTTATCATTGTGCTACAAAGGACAATATTCTATGAAACCGATTAGATTTAAGTTTGTAAGGAAGGGGCGTTAAATTGCAGGCGGGGTAGGTTGTTGCCTTTGTAGAGCTTTGGCTTTCAATTGTTTTCAACGGTGCATTATGAAGCACAATTTAAATATGGAATAGCGTCATACTTAAAATTTTTATTTGGCTTATACATACAGTGACAAAATATCGCTCAAGTAGAAGTTGCCCGATGTAGGTTTGTGAACAGATGTGCAGTACATTAAATATTAGTACATAGTAGGTACATACATTGTACTTGGATGTTTGTGCGTGTGGTAAAGAAACCATTTGCTTTTCACAAACAATTCTACCAAGGGATTTTTTATTAACGACCCTCGGTTTTTGTAAAACTAAAACGGGATTAAATGAGCAAATGTGTTGATATATTTATTGTATTGTCTGTAAGTCTTCCGAACTTAAATAAAATATTTTGAAACTAGTTTTGTACTGTTCTGATTGACGCCATTAAATGCCGATTGTCGTTAAACGACAAACGAACGGTACGAGAAACGATCACAGAATTGTGCTTAGCGATATTCATTTTGCGTAATTTTTTTTTCTATCAACTTTCACACAACGCCATCTGGTCCCAAACTAAGCAGAGCTTGTGCTATGAGTACTAGATAACTGATAAACATTCATATATATTTGTAAATGCATACATTTTATGGATAAATTACACCCAGACAAAGAACAAATGATCGTGCTCATCACACAAACATTTGTCCTGGGTGGGAATCGAACCCACGACCTTGCGCATAGCAGACAGGGCCACTGACCACTACACCAACAGGCCTGTCCAATATGATTCATAAGTTTGACATTTATCAGATTATTAACTTTAAGTCGTTTAAGGAGAGTCTTAATAATATTTTGAGAGAAGAAAATCAGGAGACACCTAACACAGGTTTAGTTAGTATGGGTTCCTGTCTTCCATCTTCAAATTATTGCGTTTTTAGGGTTTCGTCATGTCTGTCTGTCTGTCCGTCCGTCCGTATGTCACAGCCATTTTAATCCTAAACTATTAAGACTATACATGTGAAACTTGGTAGGTATGCACTTGGCCAGTTTTTTTATTTTGGTGGAAATAAATAAATATTTTAAAAATAAATAAATAGGAGAAATGTTTGGATATTTCATATCTTTCTAGTTTCTGTGAGTTAAAATTACGCGTTTGCAAATAAAACAAAAAAAAATAATTGTTTATTTGCCACGATAATATTACCAACATCATATTGTCAATCACAAATTACTGTTGCAAGTTATTGCACAATAATGTTGTAATAAGCATGTGAATTGCATGCTTCAGGACGTAATATGGTTGAACAGTGTTCTATTTTTAACAAATTAATGTAATAACCCATCACCAAAAATATTCTCTGCATAAAATATTGTTAAATAGGTGTGTTTAAATATTGGTGTACAATAAAATATATCTATCTATCATGTATCTATCTATCATACGCTTTAAATGTCATTCAACTGTAATTATTAAAATTCTGTTACGTAGAAAAGGTTTGTACACAGTTATAAAACATGACTTTTGAAAGCGTGATTATTTATAACAAGCTTCAAACCGTGAATCGCTCGCTTGCAAAATTGTCTTGGTCGTCACACTAATTTCCCCCTTTGAAACACTTCTTAGTGACTGTTCTCCCAGTACTTTCTGAGTATCTATCGTTTCCTTTTGTTTTTAAATGATCAAATGTTTGATAGTTAGCAACAAAGGTAAAGCAGTGTTGTTTTTACAATTTTCCCCGTAATTTTTCCGTATTTTTCTCCATTAGGAGCATCCTCGTGCCTTAACGAAAATATAAAAATAATAATTAGGAGAATTGGTTGAGCCATTCTTGAGTGTTGCGCTTAGCAACGCATTTGGCTATTAATTTTTATTTATATAATATAATAATATAATATAATCCACGCGGGTCTTCGCTCCCGTGGACTTTATCACCATAAAAACATAACCTCCTTCTTTTGCAGTCGGGTAAAAAGTAGCCTATAACCTTCCTCAAGCTTCTAGCTACTTTTCATCCTAATCTAGTACTTTCAAAGATTAGCGCGTTCAAACAAAAAAAAAAAAACTTTTACGCATTTATAACATTAAGTAGTAGGTACAGATGAAACAATGACACAAATCCTACAGCAATGACCAATTATTAAATTGTTACTGACGGCTAACAGCGTCATTGACGTTAATCGTCATTGAACGGTTGTCAATAAACGTAGTGTATGAGATAATTGATCCATAATCATCAACATTAACTTAATTGAATGCAATTGTAGTTAAATTAATGAATTTAGTAAGCTTCCGGTTTTAAATAGATAACGCAAAATATCGTGCTTCTGAATTTTGCTCTTCCCGTTAGTCGTTTTATTCTTCACAGAGTGGTCTTGGTCGTCAAGTGGTAACTTTATGTTTTTTCTTACGTTATTGTTTTGTTTTCGGTGTCAGACTGACTAAAATCCCACTTTGTTTTATCAACTGCCCTTACGTTTTTGGGCCGTGATATCTCGTTGATTTGCATATGATTTTTTGCGGCACTTGCGTAATGTGTTGTCGTTGGCTGCTTAATCCTGATCTAATCGTCTCATTGGGGATTGCTTACGTGCTCTGGTGTCTTCAACTTCATATCCGTATACTATTTGGAGTATCATTTTTAGATTAAGTTGTAACAATAAGGCTGGTAGCACATGGTTTTCTCAAGGCACCGCCACTCTCCACCAGCACT
This sequence comes from Tholera decimalis, assembly GCA_943138885.2. NCBI lineage: Eukaryota > Metazoa > Arthropoda > Insecta > Lepidoptera > Noctuidae > Tholera > Tholera decimalis. The sequence goes on along the minus strand of OW964563.2, from coordinate 18,348,794 downwards.
CACTGGCTGGAAGTAATTTATACTCAATGATAGCAAACTCATCATAGCCCATTTAGATTTACCCTTACATTGTTTAACATGACATCCAGATACCGCTTCGGGTTGTGACAAGCCTAGCGCAAAATCGCAGTGGTGAGGTTGCATAACTTTTGAGAGATACGAGAAGATTAGGTATAAATGAATAAATACGTGTACGAATACAGGATAACGTCTACGTTTCACTTAGAATTTATTGATCTAATTGAAAGTTAAATACTGCCACGAACTCGAGTCTTAATACTACGTCTAAGTTTAGTATTGAGTGGTTCACGTGTTTCTAACATGACCAACCAGACTCCGTGTAAATCATATGTTGAAGATTTTCAGACATATTAATGGCAAATACCAGTCTAGAAATCATTAAGTTTTCTATATATTTACAGTGAACTTTACCTGAATGAACTACAAAATTACACACGTTATTACAGAAGTTCTTAAATACAGACATATGTATATTTAAGGACGATATAGATTATTTGATATACAGAAAATAAATAATTGGTATAGTTTATCTCATAAACAGAAAAGAAACAGAGAGAGAGACAGAGAAAAATAAACAAATACTTTTTTCAAATACCTCGAACGAAGAAAAAACTTTGAGAGCTTTTTTTAGTTTCTATGTGAAAAGAGTTTATGTGGCTGTGAATAAATATGTTAAAACATTCCTCCCATCAATCTGTTCAAGTCCCCGCTGCTGCGACTTATCCCTGTCTCCGCGTAAGGGACGGGCTGGGACCAATACATCAAGTGAGTCCCATGAGTTTTGATAAATGTCATCATGTCTTTGAATTTTCGTTTACCATACCACATAATCTTGTGATATTTCACACAAATGACAAATGTCATTTCATTGTAGAATTTTTTTAGATTTAAAAGATTACTACCAATGTGGGTAGAGTTCACATTACTAGCAATCCTGTTAACCCCTCCAACTAAGCAATAGTGTAATGAGTGGGGTTTGAACCCTTTCGATCACAAGTCCGATATCTTATCCATTAGGGTATTGACTGTCTTAGTAGATATACAACGTGTAACAGAAAGGGTATATACATAACAAGGGCACGGCTTCTTTGGATGATATCAAACGATACTGGAAGGGTTTCAACTCAAAATAAAACACTCTAAAAACTGATACCAAATTTGCGGTTTCGTAAGTTTCTTAAATTGAAATCATAACAATCGTGTCACCGCACTACGTAGGTCAATAACTTTCCACGTTACTTGCAAATATCACGATAAATCTCTTCCGTAATTATGTGCGCCTAATACTGTATCTGGTATCAATGTATTAAAAATTCCTTCCGAACTACGACTACTTCCGAACATGTAGAGATAGGATTAAAAAACCCTTCCAATATCGTTTGATATCACCCAAAGAAGCCGTGCTCTTGGTATGTATATACCCTTCCCGTTACACGTTGTATAGTTAGCTACGTACTACTAAGACTGTGTTTACCCAACGTACCATATGTGTACATCGGTATGTTCACCGATACAACACGTTTTCTTTGAAGAAAACTGTTCTCACTTAATGACTCCCTGTCTATAGCTATCAATAAAAAAGGATAGTGCTATAGAACCTGTATAGTTCTAACCTTCTCTTACAGTGAAAGAACGATGCCAATGGCATGGTAGAAAAATTCATCACAGGCATAATACCCGAGTCGATAGCGCGTTGAGTTCCTCGCACACCTCAAAGAGCAGTCAGAAGCAATGAAGGGACCAGAGGACCATTGCCTGCCGGGGTTGTGGAAATTTTCTAATGAGATACTGTGGCCTAGGATCGCAAGGGCAGCTGAAGCACAGATTACTAAATAGTGCTTAAGGAACAGGGTGGGCTTATTGCTTGTAGAATTTTGACTCCTTCCTTCCTCCTTCCTTCCAAAAACGGGAGAAGTCTTTAACAAAAACGTTGATTCGGTGTCCAAACATACCCGAAAAGATTAATGGCTTACTAGCTTATTGCATCAAAATGTTAATTAGTTACGCACTTTGCATGCTTCTGTGGTTTGCACGAAGCTGTGTGCCGTTACTTGACATGACGTCATAGTTAATCTGATTAAAGCTGTCACTAATTAGTTTACTTGTTCGAAGGCAGAACAAAGTAGGCACAATTAACTCCCTGCTGGTGTTGCGGGAATGTTCTGAGGAGATACCGCGGCCTCGGAACGCAAGGGTCATTGTAGGAAAAGGGTGGGGTTTTTAGTTAGAAGTTAGACAGTTCCGCTTCACCTAGAGCGGGAGAAAACATTTGATGATTTTCCAACAGGATAAAAAGGCAAAATTAACTCCTATTGTATGTACTTAGTTTTTAGTTCCACAGTGCAATTGTATTTAATTATTTTATATAAGGGCTGTTCATGCACAAAATTAGGGGAGACTTAATGCCTTATCCGATACCATTTTCAGTCAATCTTTTGATGATAGGTACAACAAAAAAAACCATTTCTTTTCTATGAAAATTATAATATATATATGTATAAAATTCACATAATAATGGTAATTGATGCTCCAAAATCACTATACTTTTTTTACACGTCTATTTTGTCATAACTTCATAATTAATATTATTGAGATCTGTAAATAGACCGTAAATAGTTACTACAAGAAAAGCCCTCCAGCTTTTGATGCAAATTGAAATAAAAAGCGTATTTACGTCAAGGCATCATCTGGACATACTCGTAAATTGTATATCGTAAATTGCCGCAGGCTGGCAAGTGACATTGATGAGAAAACCTCATGAATGGCAGTCGTCAAATACCCGCGAAAATATAGCCCTGTTCAGACACGTTCATAAAGTAGTTATAGAATGTGAGTGTTAAAGTGTGTACCTGGACGATCATAATTATCATCCGCGAGACATCCGCTTGTAAATTACAAGATTGTAGTCATTACATTAAACCAGAAAACAGTTAGGATATCGCAATCTTACCAAATTGTAAAAGCATTTTGGTAAGATTGTGATATCCTAACAGTTGCTGGCATTTCATTGTTTCCATGGAAAATAGGTAGCACTTTAGTATGGGGTGCGAGTTATGTTATACGCTTTGCGTCATTCCGTCCTCTCAGTTCATCATATTGTGCTGGCGCTGCCACCGCGGCTGTGAAAAACCTTAAGGGCGTAGGTAAATATAGTAAACTCTTTGGTAATTATATTTTCAAGGCGATCGATGTCGAAGCTTTAGGAAAATGTGGCTCTTGTGGTCTGAGACTTAAAAAAATAAGAAAGCAATGTGGGTAGAATTCACTTAGTAGCAATCTTGTTAATCCTTTCAACTATGCTTGTGTCTGGAGTGGATTCTCAGAAGTGTAATGATGGTGTGGGTAAGGAAAACTTTCAACGAAAATTTGTTTGAAAGTTAGAGTCAGCAGTTTTTGAGATGTAGCACATTTTATAAAACCGCAAATGTAACTTAATATTTCATATAAACACTATGAAATACGAAGTTATATTGCGTAGTTACTAAGGAACCCTTAATGGGCAAGTCTGACTCGCACTTGGCCAATTTTTTTAGTCTTCTGCTGGCAGATTCAAAATTTAAATTTTCTGCTCAATGCTTGTCGGCATTACTTATTCAATAACACAGTGTTGAAGTACATTGTATTGGACCGTGTCAATCAATATCAATTTGTATTATTTTTCCTCTAAATTCTAAAGCGTGTTCAAATCCAGTCAGAAATGTTTTTTGCCAGCTCACATACCTATGTAAAGTTCCTTTCAACATGCAAACTTAAGTTTATATCGCCATGGAATATAATAATATAATATATAATATAATATTCCACAACTTTCACACAACGCCATCTAGTCCCAAACTAAGCAGAGCTTGTGGTATGAGTACTAGACAACTGATAAACATACATATATATTTTTAAATACATACATGTTATAGATAAATTACACCCAGACAAAGAACAAATGATCGTGCTCATCACACAAACATTTGTCCTAGGTGGGAATCGAACCCACGACCTTGAGCATAGCAGTCGGGGCCACTGACCACTATACCAACAGGCCCGTCGTATAATAAAAATAACCAAAGAAGATCTATCGGGTAACCTAATTTGAACGATATCTTTTTCATAAATTAGGAATTATAATGGCTCGTTAATGAAATTCCATATTTAATAAAGAAATTCAGAGAAGACTGCGGTCATGTTGAGAATATTACAAAAAGGTTTTAGCTCGATAATTAATTCTTTGATAATGGTTTTAATTTTCTTGAAGATAAAATTAAATGTGTCAAGTCTTATCAAACGATTAATTATTAATTTATTATAATAAAATTACGAATAATTGGACCGATTTAAGCAAAAATGATCCAACCCGCAACCTCGACTATTTCGAGTTCTTGTGATCTGAAGGTACTCCAAATAAGGTATTATATTTTAACATATCAAAGACTCATAACTCTATGTTAATAATTGACGAAATTCTGTATGATCCAACCCACAGCTGTCTGGAAAAAACTTTAAAGGCAATTAATTATCTTGGAAAGATGTTTGTGTGGATTGGAACATTTTTGCTTAAATCGGTCCAATTTTGGTTCTATCGTCTGGGTCAAGATGGAAGGTGGTTTTGTGACATCACATGTTCTTAAAGCAGAGAAAATAAGGAATATTCAGTATCTGATTAGCTTTTTCCCAAGAATGTTGGGGAGGCTTCGAGTCTAATCGGATACAGCTGAGTACTAGTGCTTTACATAAAGCGTCTGCCTATCTGACCAGTCCAGGCAAGACCAGTGTCAGACTTTCTGGCTTCTGACTACCCGTAATGACTGTTCAACATGTACAAATGAGAGCAGGGACCGACGGCTTCACGTGCTTTCCATGTTACCTGTCACCCATTCACACACCGACTTTGGAAAGCGCTGTTATTCTATCACGGTAAAAACATAACTCTCCTTTTTTTTAGCCTATAACCTTCCTCAAGCTTCAAGCTACTTCCATACCAAATTGCATCCAAATCCACCCAGTACTTTCGAAGATTAGCGTGTTCAAGCAAACAAACAAACAAACAAACTTTTCCGCTTTATAATATTAGTATAGATTTAGCCACAAGCTCCATTGTTACCCTTCATTTCCCTTTCACTACCGGTTTACCAGATGCACGGCTGGGTACCACCCACACTTGGTTGATATACCGTCTTGTCGTGCCAAGCGTTTTTCCTCCACATTTATTGTGCGCACAGCCAAGCTGTGGAACTCTCTGCCGGCTTTTGTGTTCCCTGCCACTTATGAGCTTTCAGCCTTTAATGCAAGAGTAAATAGGCATCTTCTGGGCTCGCTCGTTCCATCGTAGACCTCATCTATCGCTTACCATCAGGAAAGTTGGAGGTCAAGCGTGGACCCATACATAAAAAAAAAAACTGTCTAATGAAATTGATAAGAGGGAGATAGAGTGATTATATCATTTATGGATCACTCAAAAGTCACCCTCAGTATCTCTCTAAAATATTTTCCGAAAAAGTTCTTGAGTTACTTCTCTTGGGCAATAGCTATAAGTACAGCGTATTTCAAAAGTACGTGGTCGTATTTTAATGATAATATGTAGTCTGTATCTGATATACAGAAAAACCAACGTGTAGGAGAAGTAGTAAGCGGAAAAATAAAAAAAAATAAATTAGACAGTCGCGGGACGCCCGGCAGATGTGAAACATCTGTATACAAGAATGTGTAATTAATATATATAGTAAGTAAATTGTAAGAAAAAAAATGGAGTTAAATCAAAATCGTAAATTTATTATCACACAGATGTACACCAACTTTTCGGGTTTTTTTTAGTTAATAAGATTGTATATTTCATAATAGTTTAAGATTTCTACTTTTATCTGTACTTGGTTTCAGTAAATTATTTATTTATTTATTACTAGCTGTGTCCCGCAGTTTCACTCGCGTATAATCCTACTCGAAAAACTCTGAATATCGATGTTACAATTTAAATATACCTATCATAAGATAGAGAATCGTAAAGTAAAGATAGTTGTTAATTATATTCATAAGAATAGATTCAGAGTATTTCAGTATAATATACAATACAATATTTTTGTCCTATTTTCTTGTGGCATGGGTATGCATTGGTTTTGCCTGCTTCCAGATCTAGATAAAGCAACGCATAATTGACCATGGGAAAAAAATGGCCAAATGCGAGTCAGACTCGCCCGTGATGGGTTCTGTAGTAGCTACGCCAAATAACTTTTGTTTTTCATAGCGTTTGTATGAATAACAGAGTTCAAACGATTCATATTTTCAAAAAACTTAGTCAAAGAACACTACCTGTCCACCATTCCGTAATTTTATATTGTTACGCCAGTCGCTTAGCTAAGTACGTCGAGAAACTTCAACCGACATCTAGAATGTTCGAGACACTAACGCCACCTGGCGGCAAGTAGCAGTACTGAGTATATCGAGAAATTTCGACCAACTTCTAATACGTTCGAGACACTAACGCCATCTGGCTGCTACTGAGTATCTCTTGAGATATGAGTATCTATATGTATGTCTAGATATGAGTAGCTTCAGTACTGAGGTACTGAAGCTACTTGTAGCTTTTGGAACATTCTTGGCAGTATAGGCAGTGAGTCGATTTTACAAGAATGTTCTAGAACTTCATAGACCGGGGTATATATAGATCGCAGAGGAACGGCAGTCTTATTACAAGATACGAGGCGATATAATCGAAACTCTACTAGTGAATTTCAGTGCGATTTAAGTGTTAAGTAAGCATTCTGGTGCGAATAATTATGTTAATTTTTATTTTGTGTTTATTAAATTAAAGTGTTAATTTTGGTCTAATTGGCGTAATTATTTCTATCCCAAACCCCAGCTCGTAACAATATATTATACCTACAAATTTTTACAGTATTAATATAAATATGTATTTTACCTCTATGTATGTTCATATTTGTTTATTTTATCTTTATAATTTATTTTATTAGTTAAGTATGTTTTAATTTACGTAATTAGTATTTATACACACTGTGTCCATCATCTCTTACGCAACTCTCCGTGTCCTCTGTGTCGCAGTTCTGCTGGAAGAAATTTCTTATGAAATAAGCAGCACTTTTGTGTGTATTTGTTTTTCTCTTATACCTAAGTGTCATGTGTGTACATAAATAAATATATTTGTTGTTTCTGAAAATGTGCTACCTATATCTTAAAAACACAGACTGTATCTAATTCAAACCTATTTTAATTATGAGTTTTCATTAAAATCTACAGCATATATATTTTTTTGATTTTAAACTTTATTATTTTAAAATTTAGAGAGAACACATATTACTACTTTGGAAATGTATATTTTCCAAATGATTAGCTTTGAAAAAAAATTATTTTAGGAATCATCGTCGACACTGTCATTTTTAAAGATCTATCTATATACACCAACACCCGCACGTACAGGTTTGATGTATAGGGAGCCTTCCCTTAATGTTTTCTTTTAATTATTGTTGTTTAAAAATCGAAGCGGTTTATTAGATTATATACCAAGTTTCAACTCTGTAGTCTTAATACATAGTTTCGGAATAAAATAACTGTGACATACGGAAGGACAGATGGACTGGCAGACATGACGTATCTATAAGGGTTCCGTTTTTTGCCATTCGGCTATGGAATCCTAACAACATGACTTTAAATCCATGCCGACGTATTTGAATGTCTGACCCTTTTTTAGGGTGGGATAATCATCAAATGACTTCTACTGACTAAAAGCCCACCCTGTTCCTTCATGTGCCCTTGCGTTCCGAGGCCACGGTATCTCGTTAGAACATTCCCACAACTACGGTGCTTTATTTATTGTGACTGCGAAAGATACCTTTGCAAGAAATTGTATCCTTTTAAAACTAAAAAGTAAATCTGTAGGTACCATAGGTATTCGAAGTATTAGTGCCGTTTCTCTAGTCACTGGACTGGTCCTGTGAAAACTATAGCAACTATGACATTGCTTTGAAGATATTTTAATAAAAGTATCGACTTAGTTAGACCCTATATATTACCTACGATAAAATAAAAAAAATTAGGTAACCCTCAATAACCTTGAAACATCTGAACAGATCTTGATAAATTGTAGCTAAGAACCATCTCTATCACGTCAGCTTTCTAAAAAAAAAACCACATCATAATCGGTCCTACGATGCCACAGACAACCACACAGATACGTCAAACTAAGGCTGGAAACAGTGCTCGACCGACGGTCAGCGCTGACCGTACATTTTGACGGTCAGCGCTGACCGTCGGTTGTGAAAATCGTCAGCGTAGCTGAGTGCGCATTCATAGGCTTGCATAGATATAGCTACGCCGACTGACGGTCAGCGCCGACCGTCGGTCAAGCACTGTTTCCAGCCTTATAACACCTCTTGTTTTGCGTCGGAGGGGTTAAAAAGGAATTGAATCACCTACACAAAATAACGAATCGTAAAAATATAGACTAAAACATATTTTTATAACTGTATAGATCAATGTAACTAAAATAAAACAAAATGAATAAACTAACTACTTATAAACTTTAAACTAAACGATACTTAACGTTCTCCTTTTAAAAGTCGGTTAAAACAAATTACATAAACAAAACAACACCCTATCAAAATTACTTATTCTAGTAAAATAAAAATATTCAAATGTATAGACAAATACACACATCTGACGTAAAAAGATCTGAAACAATTGTCACATAATTTGCCTTATTGTGGATTATATATAAAAGTTATATTTGTAGTACCGCGGACTTTCTTTTAGATCTACATAAACCCTTCATTTCTGTAGTACATGATCTTTACGTATATCTCAGTATTTCGCCAGCGCACGCGATTATAGCAATTTAGCGGTGTATATTCTTCCGACTAACTTCACTAATACCCTTATTTTAGGGAAACCGAGAGCAGTAGCGTAATACTGAATAGCTTATGGCCTTCCTCATAAAATTGTCTATCATAATCAGAAAGAATTTTTGAAATCCATTTAGTACTTTCGAAGATTAGCGAGTTCAAACAAAAAAATAAACTTTTCCGCTTTATAATATTAGTATAGATAGTATAGATGACGACACGGTAGGCGTTGTGGTTAAGCGACGTGCTACTTAGCTGCGTACCGCGGGTTTACGTCCTGCGCCAGAATAAATGTTTGTGCAGCCTACAGATAGTTGTTTTGAGTCTGCGTTTCTGTGCAAGTGAAGTTTAATGTCCACTATACCTAAATAAAATTACCGAATAAAACCTCTTATAATAAAGTTTCAAAAAAAAAACGAAAATAAAAATAGGGAGAATTGCATGAGAAGTAAACGCACTGCTTATGTACCTAAATACTATAAAAAAACTCAGTAAATAATTCTTAGATCATTACACAGCCAAATTGACCCCCCACATTTGCATCAGAAGTCCGAAAAGTACCTACCTTCACCTGTTATGAAACTCCCTATTGATTTAATGTCCCAACCAGGCCTTCTATGGTCGTCTCTGATTGACATTGGCTTAACTTTCCGCACATTTATATTCCCTTTTACCTTCCTCTGGGGCAAACTAAACTTTTATACCTTTTGAAATTTCTTTTAATATAACTTGGAGATTGACGAGGGCATCAATATCAATTTTTATACTTTTAGCGATGAAAACTTTTTTATGACATAGTTTGAGCGAACATTTTAGTCAATGCCAAAATTGCTAAGGCGTCCTACTAATATATTATAAATATGCGAGTCTGGATGTTCGTATACAGTATATTAACTGACAAAGGGCGTTCCCGTTAACCCGCAATAGTATAGGTAGCATCCATACATGCTAAAAAAAATATTACCATTCGAAAATTTATTATTTTAGGTTTTATTTTTTTAATATTAAAATATTTACTAAAAATGTAAAATTGATACGTAAAAGAAACACTCTGTACACGTGTACTTGAAGGACGGCAACGTCGCAATTTATTTATGAATGCGTACGCGTGTGTTGTATTTTTGTTTCAATCAACCAAAAATGGATTAAGGGATTTTGATGAAACTTGGTACACATATACTTTAAAACCTAAAATGGCTAATCAGATGATGATATAAAGTTAAAATAAACGAATATAAGATTACGGGATTGTAGAGAAGTAGGGTTCATTGACAAGCACACTCTGCGCTGTAAGCTCTCTTGGACGCCAAACCTGATTGTGACGTGTTGGCGGGCGAATGGAAGAGGATTTTGTATACATATATGGCTGGAGTTTTATGAGATGAGATTATGACTCTTGGGTATACATATGATTTCTTGCAGAAATTGCAGCTGAGTAATTTAATTTTACTTTGTTTTTAATTACAAATAGTACCTACAATTTCGGATAGAAAGTAAGTACCATTAAACCGGGATTGTCTTTTTGTGTTGGTACTCATTCGCATTAATACCACTGCTTACGCACTAATACTCAATAACTAGTCGAACTACAAAACGAACTGCGATGCTCCATAATTAAATGGTGGACATCGCACCCATACGCACAAAACGTATTGGGAATACTTTCATTGTGCGTACAGCTAAGGAGTAGAATTCCTTGCTGGAGTCTGTGTTTCCTGATAGCCACAACTTGGGGATCTTTAAGTCAAGAGTGAATAGATTACTTCGAGGCAAGCGTGATTCATCATCGACCACATCATCGCTTATCATCAGGTGAGATGGGGATGAAAAAAAAAAAACGAATCATAAATAATTTAACATCACACATCTATTAGGCTGTAGGTGCACAAACAGATTTTTATGTAACTGTTTGCTTTAGCTGGGTAACAAGATACCAAAATTGGTGTCGGATCTTTTTTCTTCTGACTAGTTAAGTTGAGTAACGACTGTCAAATATGTACAAATTGCAGCCTGGAACCTACTGGATACCTCGAAACGCACGGCTTAACGTGGTTATCGAGGATCTGAGGAATCTTTTTATGGTAAGATGATTACCCATCCACGGACAGACCTCTCAATTAAAGGTTGAAACATGCGACTGTAATTAATTAGGGTTTTCTGTAATAACGTCCACCAGGCGGCAGCACTGAGGCATCAAGTCCAGACACCTGTCAAATGCTTAAGTTTTTTGACATCTGTCAAATTGACGTCAATGTCATGTATACATCAAAGATTCCTTTCCAAAGAAGAAGACCTCTCGCCTCAGTAGCGCCAATTGTTGGTTTAAATTTTCCAGAAAACCCTCTTTAACCACTAACATCTCACATCATGCACAGATTATAATATAACGCTCATAAAATAGACGTTATGTATGTTACGTATGTATGAAGTTTGATGTATTTCAACTCTGCAAACGATCATGTATTACACTTTAATACCTCTGCGTCCCAGAGGTCCATTCAATTCCAAACGTTAGCTGTACAGTAAACTCGACCAAAGTGTAACGCTTTTCAATTCCACATAACTAAGTCTGAAATTAAACAGCTTAGTTTACGAGACTCATAGACGTTTAACTTTTTGTTACTGTTATACTTAATCCAGCAATTTGTGTACAAGAAATAGGCTGCAGTGGAAAACAACTTTAATGTACTAAGTGTCAAAGTACAGTCTGTGTAAGTCTAAAACTGTTAGGTTAGAGAACTAAAGCTAGCTCTAAATTATACTTGGTAATGATTTTCAACTGAAGCTCTGTATTTTTCTTTTAAAAAAGGATTGCATTGGATTTTCGTATATTAGATCATTCCGACCGACGACGGGATTGGGTACTTTTATTTATTTATATTGAGTTTTCTTGTTTTTAGGACTAGCGATTGTTTGGCTCCGTCTGAAAGGCCGAAAGGGACATTTATATACAATCAAAATCTTTGAAAATGTATTTTTGTTTCAGCAAAATAAAAACGTTTTTTTGTAACTGTAGTTAACGCAAAATATCAAACAATATTTTATTCATCACATTATTCATTATTCTTAGAAACTCTTCATATTCTGTCAACGTATATGTATGTACATATTGTCACTGATATTGACAAAATGGAAATGAATAGGAAATTATTTGTAAATGTCGTTTACACAAAAAACCAAACAAATATTGAATACACAAATATTATTTTGCTATTTCAGTATATCGTCAAAGATCATAAGTAATGGTAAATCAGAGTAAGATAAATCTTCAAACGATCCATATAATACCAGATGATAACTACATCGGGCTGGATTATCAACTTCGAAGGTAAACAAATACGTCAATATATCATACGTATTCCGCGACGATTGAATAAATATGAATATATGCGATATTTAGCTTATGAACACACACGAAAAACAACCTCAAGTCCCAATAGAATATTCCTATTTATTGAAACACAAAGTAGAAGCGACAGGAAGAAAAATAAATACGCGTGGTCGGGCGAAAGTTAATCAAATTCCCGAAAAAGTAGAAGATGGTTATGAGAAAAACCTTCGATTGGTACCCAGGGGAAGAATCTTATATTAAGTATTATTTATTAACGAATCTGTTGTATTACTTTCGTGAACACTCCCATTGTATACATACATATGTATAAGACTTAGAACAGACGCTCAATCTAACTTCATACATTTAAGTCTGCAGCAGGAACTATTTCGGAGTGCCAGAACTGCTGAATCAGATATATGACGAGGCGGAATGAATCCGTACGTATGGTCCAAACCTATTGTTACATTTCAGGAACTGCGAACGATATTAGTAAGATGGATTGAATCTACTAAGCTGTTAGCATTTATCATGTATTGGAAATGTTTTTTAAGCTGTGTCTGAGTAGAGTAGAGAAAAATATTTAGTATTAATTCCGTAAAAGAATAGTTCATACTAGCTTGAATTCAGTATGCATTACCGCTGTGCATCCCGCCTAAAAATATATGGAGTTATACTATTGAAAAAGGTCAAGTAATGCAACATGCAATTTAAGCCAATACTTGAAACATTCGCCGCTGCACGAGGCACCCTTAGGAGATGATGACATGTTAATCGCCAAGGCCCGAAATTTTTCTCGCGAACAACACGATTGAGTATAATTAATGTGGGTTTTATGTTACATTATCTCATCTTCTGAATATTTTTGCTGGAATTAACATGTAAACCTATTGTTCATAAAAGATTCATATGAAGAGCTTTCTCTATATACTAAGTCTTTGGGTACTACAATATTCCAATTTAGTATGTACATGGCGAGTGTAGGCACCGAACCTTACTTCAATTTAGATGAAGTCGTAAATTACGAAGTTGGTATTTAAAAGCAAAAATGCTTTTTATGTTCTCGCCACCTTATGTCCGTTAATATTTCTACGAAGACCGTATTTTTATTCCAATAGATGCCTTTCTCCAACATTAATGGAGGTACTTATACTTAAGAAGATTCTAGAAACATTACATTCCAATTTGAATGATAATATAATCATATTAAGTTGAAACAAGGAAGTTTTCTGTATATTTGGATACTTGTTTTTCTTTGTTTAGGTGTGATTTTATTATTTATTATTAGTTTTACCAACAATTGTTTTTACTTAAGATATGTTCTTACAGCACAAGAGTTAAAAAGGTAACAGTATATGATTAAAGAGTTCCATTCAAAGTGAAACGGATGGGAAGGCTTTAAGCAGTTGGATTGGAAAAGGGGGAGATTGAAACGGTGGTGTTACATCTATCTTTTTCTTACAATGTAGTGATGGAAAGGGACATAAATATTTTCCCGCCGCGGCAACGAATTAGCTCCGTGGTTGGATTGTTGTTAGTTCAATTTATAGCGAGGACGGGGTTGTTAATAACATTGTTTCCAAAGATTTGACGTCTAAACAGTCAACTGTTGAAATAGGACGCTATCAATTTGTTCACTGCCATTGTTTTACTGGTATTCAGGCTAATAAATTAGGTTCATTCATTTGGTTTAGTTAAGGACTATAAGGGAACAAAAGGCTATGCAGTACGTAGGTATTTGCCATTGCAATCGTTTAAAAAATATGTGTATGTTCAAACGGCTGTGGACTGCAGTCGTAGTCATGAATTAGGTTTTTTTTCTGGGTAGGAAAATAATTAAATGACTCCCCTCGCTGTGGGCTGAGCGGAAGGGAGTGTCAGACTTTTACTGGCTAAGAACCCACCATGCTCCTTCAAATGCTCTCGCGTTCCACGGCCGTGGTATCTCGTTAGAACATTCCCGTAACCCGGGCAAAGTATTGAATTAGATAGAATTTAAATTAGATTATATATTTTAATTTACGGTTAAAGATGTTTATTTCTCATAAGAATTACAATGGTATATTCACTTACATGAGAAACTTAAATCTAAACTAACAGTAAGGTTGCTAATGAGTGTAGTACAGAGTCTAAACTTAACTAATTCAACAATAAAAAGACTATTTGCAAGACAACCTTCATTAATATAAAGTAAGAAAAAAATTGGCCAAGTGCGAGTCAGACTCGCCCATGAAGGGTTCCATAGTAACTATAGTAATATAATATAATATGTATATTTATTTGACGAATAAAAAAAAACCTTAATAATTTCTTAAAACTAGCTTATTTACATTTTTACAACTACGCTAAATAACTTTGTTTTTCATAGTGTTTGTATGAATTACAAAGTTACATATGCGGTTTTAGAAAATATGCTGTATCTCAAAAACTGCTGAACCGATTTCATTCAAACCAATTTTGGTTGAAAGTTTACATTAAGATCTACAGACATATATTTTGTTTAGATTTTTCAGTCCATTATTATAGAAGTTAGAGGAGGGGGACACACATTTTACCACTTTGGAAGCTTATATCTTTTAAACGATTGACTTAATGAAAAAGTGGTTTTAGAAACCCTTATATCATTTTTAAAGACCTGTCTATAGATACCACACACGCATAGGTTTCATGAAAAAATATATTTTCAGTTCTAGTTCCATTTATGGGGGACCCCCTTTATTTTAAATATTTTTTAATTTTTTTTCTTAAAATCGGAAAGCGGTTAGAATAGCGGAAAGAATACATCTTCCTACTAAGTTTCACATGTATAGCCTTAATAGTTTCGGAATAAAATGGCTGTGACATACGGACGGACAAACAGACAGACAGACGGACAGATATATCGAAACTATAAGGGTTCCGTTTTTTGCCATTCGGCTACGGAACCCTAAAAATCATGAAACAATTGGTGGGTATTAGCTTATAAGTACACAGAATTAGACAAGAAGCGCCATGATCGTAATTACACTGAGCGTAGATATCTATATTTTGACTTATTGTTTTTGTTGTGTGATATGTTCTTTGAGTAGCTTTTTCAATAATTGTAATGATTTAAATTCTTTTATATGTGTGGGTAAATTATTGAATATTTTTGCCCCTTCGTGTGTTAACGAGGTAAAAAGGTAGGTGAATATCTTGGGCATTTCTGAGGCAGCGTTTATGTATGCTAAAGTTTTTGGTAAATTTTATTTGTGAATGAATAGTATTATTAAGAATTTTAAATATTAATATACAAGTATGATATTTGTAGTTTTGTGATAATTAAAATACCATAAGCCTTTATAATTGTTAAGATTTTGATACCGAATCTGTCGTGGTCGTGATATGCATCGGTGACTAACCTACTGCTACATTTGCATTAGTTTTGCCGGGTTTACGGAAATGTTCTATCGAGATACCGCGGAACGCAAGAGCCACTGAAGGTGGGTTTTTATTCAGTAGGAGTCTGACACTCCCTTCCGCTCCATCCAGAGCGAGAAGAGAATATAAATAAAAAAAATTAGATGACTTTACCCCTGAAAAAAGGTTTCGAAACCAACGGAACCTAAACTTTTGTCTGCTTTTTTATTATTATATTATTTTTATTTTTGTGTGGGTAAAATTTTCATTACTAACAATCTTGTTAACCCTTCGAAATAAGCTAAATATGCTTGTGTCTGGAGTTAGTTCACGGCAATAGTGTATTAGGTGGGGTTCGAACCCGCGAACTCTCGATCACAAGTCGGACCTTAGCCGTTGCGCTATTGACGCTTCAGATTTTCTGACAGTGTCTAGATGGTAGGCAGTTAAAACTTTCATATGGTGTGAATTTTTATTTCTACTTTACTCGCTTTTTTTTGAGATTTCAGGTTTTTTAATTAATAAATTTAATAAAGGTCGAAATCAAAATTAATGTCGAATAATTTGTCAGCGAGATTATGAAGCCGTAATCTAAATTTAATATTACTTTCATTATGAAAGATTGAATTGTCTTGGTACGCCAAGGGTGCGTACCGATGTAATTACTGAAATAAAATTATTACTTTGGGCTCAAAATTTACAATAGATTAATCTACAACAGCCCTTTTATGTTCCAAGCCACTCTCAAGATATTAAATTTTTGTTTTTAAGTTATAAAAATAATTATAACCTCTCGACTTTACTTGTTCTGAAGTTTTTCAACAATTTAGTGCTTATAAATGTAATATTAGACCACTTTAGTTAAGCAGTTTCACAATTTTAACCAAACTAATTATATTGTATTGCCATCGACTTTTGTTAAATTGTATATTAATGATAATTTTAATTTTTTTGAAATGAATTGACATTATTTTTGTTTTCAAGATTTTAGTATTTTTGGTTTAAATTCTTGTTGTATAATTCAATTTTCTTTGACATTATTATTACCATTATTTTCTATTATTTTTTATTGTTATCAGTCCCATATAATTAGAAGCAATTCAATTATTAGTTTTTACTGCATGTGTACCTAGTTGTTAAGCTTTAATGTTCGCACACCTTGTAAATTGTTTCTGAATAAATGAAAAAAAAAATTTTAATTAAATGGCCTGCAACTAGCAAGTCAATACAACCACTGGCCTACCACAGCTCGAATCAAATCAAATATTTTTCATACGATACGTTATTTAGTTTCGTATGTGCATACCTATTTCCATTCGCCGTCGATAAAGGTACGGTTATTTATGTACATACATACATATGTTTAAGTAATTTTCGCGTCGAAGCTACACAAGTGCAGTATTCCGGTAACAGAGGCAGCTGGACCATTGTACGGCCAACAGGAGTGCCGGAAAATTGGATACGTCGCGTGTCGTCGCGAAACATATTGCTAGGTCCAACGAATTCCCCAGCATTTTGCACTGGAATTACACGTAAAAGCTGGTATCATAGGACAATTTATACCTTATCTAATTGTAAAGTATGTAATAGTTGCATGTATATTTATTTATCGTTGAATGTTATTTGAGAGCTTTCATTTTGATATTTGTAACACGAATTAGTTATTGTATCATAGGTTATTATTTACTTAAAGTGATTTATGTCCTTTTCTTTTTTCACACATGATCTATACTAATCATCTGGCTTCCGTAGCCGAATGGCAAACGATGAAACCTTTATGGATTCGTCATGTCCGTCCGTATTCACAGCCACTTTATTCCGAAAATATTAAGACTACAGAGTTGAAATTTGGTAGGTAAATCTACCTACCAAATTTCAACTCTGTAGTCTTGTATAATTATTACTTAGTATTTTAGGTAGTATTCTGTGAACTGCTTTAGGATATTTATACATAATAGAAAAAAAAATAAAAATGAAGGTTTGAGTTCCCATACCCACTTAGAACTGAAACCAAAACAATATAATTTTCATCAAACCTATACGTTTACGGAGAGGTCTTCAAAAAGACATGGAGGTTCCTAAAACCTAATTGTTCGAAAAATAGAGACACCCCAAAGTGATAAAATGTGTCCCCCGCCCCTCTGACTAAGAGAGTAAAAAAATACTATAGATCTAATGAATACTTTTAAAGAAAATTGGCGTACACGTGGCCAAGTAGCAGGTATGCTAGAAGGGATTTCTATTAGAATAGCAACAACGTCATTCGATATTTTCGACTTAATGAGTTTTCGAACTGGCGTACCACTCTTAATTTTTTTCGAAATAGCTTGCGTCGCAATAACGTCATTCGAAACTTCATATCACTCCCGTAAAAACCGGGTGTGATACGTGATTTCGATAAGTGAAAACTTGACGAAAAATTTCAACGCAGGGTGGTCCAGAATCATGTACTGAATCCATGGTAAGCGGTTGTACGTCGATACAAACAATCAGTTTCTTATATAGGTATATTTTGCTGAATATCCATTAAGACATTGATAGCGGTATAGAACACGAAAAAACAGTAAAAAAACAAAATGATTTGAATTAACTAACCGTCCATTGTCATAATTTAAGCCTGAGTAGGTACTGGACAAACGCTCACCTCATATAAAATAAACAAAATAAAATAACACTCAATTTCAACTCATTCACCTGTGAACTCAATGATAAACGAGTCCATCATGAATTTGTTCCTTCATTTAAATAATTATATTGCGAGTGAAACGGCACGAAAGCACGATGCCTTGAAAAACCGGCCAAGTGCAAGTCGGACTCACGCATAAAGGGTTCCTACCATTATCTATAAAAAACGCCTAAAAAAATCACTTTTGTTGTATGGGAGCCCCCTTAAATATTTATTTTATAACTTGTTTAGTATTTGTTGTTATAACAGAAATACATTATCTGTGTAAAATTTCAACTGTCTAGCTATCATGGTTCGTGAGATACAGTCTGGTGACAGACAGTATAGTAATAATTCCTGTTTTTACTCTTTGGGTACGGAACCCTAAAAAATGTTCGCAGTACTTAACGCAGAGGCATCCGGAAATAAATGTTGAAACAATTTTGGGCCGTTTTTGTTGTTTCCACAACAAAAGGCCAACGTACCAACTGCCAACAGATGGTCGTTACCGAACATCCCTTTTTGCCTGATGTTACAAATGGTTAGCCTAATAAGACAAATTTCAGTATAATAGTTATTGAGGACGGTCTACATTAAAGAATTTAGTAAATACATTATAGTCGACTTGGTTTGCTTCAATTAGCTTTGAGCAATAAGAATGGGTACCGTAGCTATGAACGAAACCGATCTGCTTTTCTAAAGGCTGAGTTTGCTATAACAGGTTCCTTGAAAGAAGGTTAAATAAAAATATTGTCCTCAAATCATGGCAAGTCTGTCTTTTACAAAACTTATTCCTTACACATATAAGCCCCATTGAAACGGTTAACTAAACGTACAAAATGTATTGCTAAACTACTGTACCCAGCGGCGTAGCGTGGACTAAAGTAGACGTGGGTGAAGTCGTATCAGCAAGGCCCCATTTTTTCGTTCCAAAATTCTATTCAATAGATCTATCCTAACTGTTACGTATGTATCCGAATTATAATAAATATATTATCTATGTCACACTCCATTTCCTGTCGTCGACTTCCGCTCGTCATGGCTGCTGAATATACACGTATAAAGTCTGGTCGTCTTATTAATAATATAACCCCAAGCACCTCTTCAACCCTAAAACCTGCCCACGCAACATAATATGGTGTCAGAGTGCGTCAGAAGTCAGACGAGCCAGCCTATATAAGAAGTAAGTCAATAAATATAAAACGTCACCGCATGGTCCAATGTTATTCTTAAAATGGCCAAAGAAAACTCAAACACAAGTCGTCCCCTGCCGCCAAGTAACTTCAGTCTCGATGTCAACGCCTCAAACATGCCATTGGCTTGGCGTAACTATAAAACTACTCTAGGCATTTATATGATTGCCAATAGTTTGGAAAACGAATCCGACAAAAGAAAGGTAGCCATTTTGTTGCAAACAATAGGCCCGGATGCTCTTCAGATATTTTACTCATTCTATACGAAAATAGACGAGATCACGTACAAGGATCTACTCGCCAAATTTGAAGACTATTTTACGCCGCGTGTAAATATCTCCGTCGAAAGGCATAAGTTGTTCAACAGAAAACAAGGTCCAGATGAGGAAATTGAGACGTATGCAACTGATCTGAAAAATATAAGTATTCAATGCAATTTCGAAGGTCTCGCCGATGATATTATAAAGGACATATTCTCATGGAACCTAAATTCATCAAGCTCGTACATCAGAGAACGTATCCTGATCGAGAAACCATCATCATTCGATACCGCCTTCAGTCTCGCTAAAACGCTAAGAAATACTAGGTTAGAGGCTAAAGCATTATCAAGCCACGAAGTAAGTGTCATCGCCAGTCATCAATCGCATCACAGTCGTCAATTGCATCACAGTCGTCGATCACATCACAGTCGCCAAACAAACCAGAGTCAAAGAATTCACAGTCGTCAAAGAAGTCGTAGCCGTCAAGAAAGTCAAAGTCATCAGTCTCAAGGAAAAACAAGTCAATGTCGCCAATCAAGTAAGGCATCTTCCAGTCAAGCACCTCAATCCAAACAGTCCAAGATCTGCTTCAGATGTGGTCAAGTTCACCGAACAAAATGTCCAGCCATAGGAGTCATCTGTAACAATTGCCACAAGTCCAATCACTTTGCCAAGTGTTGCTGTAACAAACTAGTAAGATTCATAGAAGAAAAAACTACGGGTAATCCATTTGAAACTTATTTTTTGAATAGTCTTTTCACTAGTGAGATTTCTGTCAGTCAAAAAAACCCATATTGTACAACTTTGTCCATAAATAGTAAAAAATGTAGACTTTTTACTAGATACAGATGCAGACATTTTATCATTCAACTCTTACAAAAAACTCAATTTGCCATTAAATAACATACAGAAAAGTAGTCACAAACTCTCAACCTTTAGTGGTGAAGTATTACCTACTGTAGGTCAATGCACTTTATCTGTCACCTATAATAAGATAGCATACAATGTTAATTTCCACATTATTGATATACTTTGTAGAAATATTATTAGTCGCAACAGCTGTGAAATTTTAAAATTAGTGAAAAGAGTCTATAATGTCCAATTTCATGAGTCAGTCAATGAAACACAGCTTTTTGAATATAAAGATCCAAATTTTTTCAAAGAATTCCATTCATTCTTTTAGAACAATTGATAGAAGAACTAGCCATGTTAGATATAGTCAAAATCGAGGAACCTACTGAATGGGTAAGTTCAATTGTAATTGCATCAAAGAAAAATGGTAAACTACGCCTTTGTATTAATCCAAGAAAACTTAATAAAGCTATTATGCGTCCTCACGATCAATTTCCGACTATTGATGAAATTAAATCCAGTCTCTCCGGTTCACAGTATTTTACAACCCTAGATGCAAACAAAGGCTTTTATATGCTTAAATTAGATGAAGCTTGTTCAAAGCTATGTACATTCATCACACCACAAGGTAGATACAGAATCCTAAGACTTCCCTTTGGTATAAATGCAGCCCCAGAACAGTTTCATTCCATTATGGCAAAAAGATTCTCTGATATCTCAGGAGTCAAAATCATGATAGATGATTTTTTAATTATGGTCAAACAAAAGAAGAAAATGATTTTAGATTAAAACAAGTCTTAGAAAGAGCTAGGGAAATGGGAATAAAATTTAATAAAGAAAGGTCTAACATATTTAAAAGTGAAGTCAAGTACCTAGGACACATTTTTTCTAAAGATGTTGTGAGAGTAGATGAAAACAAAGTCAAAGCTATTTGCAGTATGCCACCTCCTACGAACGTCACAGAATTATAACGATTTTTGGGTATGGTCACATATCTAGGCTCATACATACAGAATTTGTCAAAAAAAAAACTTCTAATTTGAGAACACTTCTATCTAAAGATGTATGGTTTTGGCAAGATAAACATAATATAGAATTTAATGTATTAAAGGAATGTATAACTAAAGCCCCTGTATTGACATACTATGATCAAAATAAAACAAAAACACTGTCTGTCGATTCATCTAAAGATGCCATGGGTGCAGTGATTTGCCATGATAAACATCCCATTGCATATGCTTCAGCTTCATTAAACTCGTGTCAACAGTCATACTCACAGATTGAAAAAGAGCTGTTAGCTATCTTATTTGGTTGTACAAAGTTTCACCAGTATGTCTATGGTCGCCACACTTTAGTAGAAACTGATCACAAACCAATAGTGACACAATTAAATAAACCAATTTACAACATTCCACCCCGTCTTCAAAGAATAATGCTAAGATATCAACCATATGACTTGAATGTAACTTACAAACCCGGTAAATATCTTTATGTAGCTGATACTCTGTCTAGAGCAGCTTTACCAGAACAGTCATTATGTGATCTTGATTCTGACTTAGATTTGCATGTCAATTTAGTTATTAGATCACTATCAATTTGTCCAAATAAACTTAAATTCATTCAAGAACAGACTTCCCAAGACAAGGAATTGTCACTCTTAAGTAAATATTGCATATCAGGATGGCCTGAACATAAAAAAATTACTTCCAGATATAATTAGGCCATATTTTGCTTTAAAAACATACATACACATTATTCATGGCATTGTCTTCAAAAATAACAGTGTTATCATACCAGTAGCTATGAGGAATGACATATTAAAACAGATCCATGAAGGTCACCAAGGTATTCACAGTTGCCAAAGATTAGCAAGAAATCTAGTATACTGGCCCAATATGTACTCTGACATACAAAAATATGTGAATGGTTGTCATATCTGTCTCACTAACAGACGCAGTAACTCCAAAGAGCCACTACAGCCTCATGAAGTGAAACCAATCCCTTGGAATAAAGTTGGTGTTGATCTATTTGATCTCAATTCAGACAAGTATGTCATAGTCGTTGATTATTTTTCACAATACGTAGAACTTGTTAAGCTTGTAGGTGGTTCCACTAGTAAAATTGTCATTAGTTTAGTTAGACCTTAAGTCTATATTCTCCAGGCATGGAATTCCCATTATTCTAATTTCAGACAATGGTCCCCCATTCAACTCAAAAGAGTTAAGTAATTTTGCATTAGATTGGCAAATACAACACATAACATCAAGCCCTTATCTTCCACGGTCAAATGGTCTTGCAGAAAGAACCATAGGCACAGTTAAGCAAATATTAAAAAAATGTCTTACTGATAAATCAGACCCTCATTTAGCTATATTATAATATAGGAATACACCTAAAGAAAACATGTATTCACCTGCCCAATTACTAATGTCCAGGACAATTAGAACTAAACTTCCAGTCTTAGAAAAGACTCTGAAACCTAAAATACCTAACTATAGGTCACTAACAAATAAAAGTCAAATAAAAGATAACAAATCACAGATTTATTATAATCAAAATACAAAACCTTTGTCTTCACTAAACATTGGTGATAAAATTTATTTCAAGAAACAGTCAGATAGTATTTGGACACCAGGTAATGTGTCAGACATAGATCCACAGCCCAGATCCATATACTATTGTCTCACCGGAAGGTAGTTTTCGTCGTAATCGCCAACACATATTGGAACCAAAACTTTCTCCTACTTCCAGTAAAAGTCTAAATTATTAGCTCGTGGCTAAATAATAAAAGTCACACGGGTCAATCTTCAAGGTTAAGGAATGATTGCCAAGGTCGATCTGTAGATGGGTGACTATGTTAACATTTCGAGATTCCTCTATATGCCTCAGAAAGCACGTTAAATCGTTGGTCCCAGTCGTCATTTGTATGCCTTAGAAACATGTTAATGTCAGAACTAAGAAAATTAGCCACTAGTGTAACGTGTCGTGGTGGTAGTATCGTGTTACCCAGCTATTGGGTTGTGAACTTGTGGAGTTCAGATAGGCAGTCGTGCCATGTTAAATAGTAATACTCAGCTGCATCCAGTAAGACTCGGAGACAACACCAAATAGGTCGTAAAAGGCTAAGCAGATGATGACTTGTGTCATTGTCATCTCAGTCTAGGGGCATCTCATTTAAAGAGGCATCGTGACGCCTTAAAGTGCGAAGCCGTGGGCAAGGGCCTATTTCGCCTATACTTAGCTACGCCACTGACTGTACCTTCTAGAAAGCATTTAGTTTTAGCTGGGAACCTAACCGGCGGGTTGATCCTTGCCGTCAAAGTTTAAATAGTGTGTAATTAAGTACATAGTTAAGGTTGGTGTTGTTGCAAACACGCCTATAATTTGAATCATGTGGTAACGCTGAAGTTTTATGCTTGCTTCTTAGAGGGGTGTTAAATGTTTATGCTTAATTGGCACATGTATTCTGAACTTTGGTATTCGCATAAGCTTGGATAAAATCGACGTGGTCATGTTTCAAAGTGACGTACTATATTTATAAATACATACCTACATATGTAAATAAGATTAAAAGGTTTGTCCTTAGAATAACCGACCATCAAACAAAAATTCTAATAACCTAACTTATCACAATTCAATGTTGCTATCCGTGAGGAAAAAAATACCCATATTGATTTCTTTTGTGCTTATTTTTGTTTAAAAAAATATCGTTTTGGCGGCAATTATGTATGCGTCAAACTAAACTATATTTATTTACAGCTACTACCTACAGTGTTTTATAACTAAAAGTTACTGTTAGTTCGAAGAGTGGCATCATAAAGATGACAATTTTATTGATTAAGATTTTTTTCATTTAAGTAATGTTCTCAATAATATTTTTCTATTTCATAAATACAACACATACTTTTAATTGATATCAAACGAGATTTTTCAAGCAATTAATACATTTCTATAATATCATTATAACACATTACACATCGAACATTCTAAACGCAATAAACGATATCTCATTTCGTTTACCTTCCGTAAATATATGTCATATAAGTCATATTACATGAAAAAACATCATCTTATTTAGTTTCATAACATAAAATACTTGATTTGATCCAGCAACATAATAGTGCGTTTTCCCATTTTTGTGGTAATGGTACTGGTAATGGTATCACTGAAAGCTATATTTATGTGCGTTTGAAGAACGTAGACACATTCGGCTCACGCACTCAAAGAAAATAAAGTGGACACACGAAATCGCTCGTGTTTTGATCTAGACGCCTCTTCTATGCGTTGTTATTCTAAGGGTTTGTCTATGATTTAAAGTTAACTATGTGTTATCAGTTGCTTATATTTAGTTATTTATACGATACCGAAACATAAACAAACTTATACTTTTTAAGCTAACATGGTCACTGACAGTATCATTAGAACTTAAAACAGGAAACTTACCATGTGAAGCGATTGAGATTACCAAATACGACAATTTCAACCGAGACGATGGGTTTCAACTGTCGAGGGCCTGGAATCCAGTGGTTCAAATGTGTAAAAACCGAAAAAGTTCCTTAAAAAGTTGGCGAGACGACACGATGAGTTTTGTGTGTCGGGAACAGAATCGAGTTTTACTGATACATGTGACATTATAGCTGCGGTGTCGATCATAAACAACGAACGAGAAAGAGGGTAGACCGATTCGTCTGCTTATAAATGTCCTCTAGCAATTACCTCCTTCAGTTCATCCGTGATCATGGCGCTTGCAACAGCACCGAATATCGGAAACTCGAAACAAAATATACACATGGTAAATATCCCGTTTTATGTTCCAATGATTCTACAAACAAATTTTTTGTTGTTCTATTAATCTGTGTTTTCTATTTCTGGTTTTCTATTTGTCCGGGCTTATTTCTGGAATGGCTGGACCGATATTAGCGAGACTCTCAATGGAATATACAGACTTTTATGTAGCCTCTTCATGCCGAAATTTAGCGAGATTTATGCAGGTATGACCTTCCATGCAAACGAAATCGCGGGCACAGCTCATCTAGTCTAAATAATATATACGTAATTGTAAATTATTTTCGTATGGCTACATATTTTATACCATAAACGTAGTGAGAGTGTGAGTGATTTGATCAGAAATATTATTTTCGATTTTAGTGATGGACTTTTTCAAAAATAGTCTTTTGTTCACATTTGTGTACATCAGATAAAGCACGCTATTTTTTAATTTGACCACGCATTACTAAAAAACCCTCTGTATATAAAACTACTAAAACGTTGTCATGTTAGCTTTTTGACTTTAAATAAGATTCAGTTTTTATTTCTTCAGTCAGCTTTTTACTATAAAATAACACGAAAAAAACCATACGTAT
Organism: Tholera decimalis; assembly: GCA_943138885.2. Taxonomy (NCBI): domain Eukaryota; kingdom Metazoa; phylum Arthropoda; class Insecta; order Lepidoptera; family Noctuidae; genus Tholera; species Tholera decimalis. The sequence goes on along the minus strand of OW964563.2, from coordinate 18,322,891 downwards.
TTTTTGTCGGTAACCACACTAATAAATTGAGACACATACCCCAGTACAAAACTCGTGTACACCCAGTACAAAACAAACGAGGACAGTTATAAATTGTCGATTAAAAACCCGTTAACGATGTTGTAAAAAAATAAAAAAGCCAAACCAAACTAAGCTGTCCATTCTAAAAAATATTATTTATCTTACAACGACGGAACGAATAAGCCAGCCGATAAAACTCTGAATTCTGGTGTTGAAGCTACGCCGCACTAGTGGCAGTAACAAATTGACCCGTCGCTAGATCTATTAACGGATTCTGTTTTGCTCTGAGCCTTTGTGCACTGCGTCGAGGATTCTAGCAGCATAGTCTATGAGCCGTTGTAATCAAATTTATTGCAAATATAGAGGAAAATGGCTGTTGATCAATTTTATGGTGAAGAAGAAGTCCAGAGTAGATTATTGTGCTCCTTTTGGGCTTCTGTTTAAGGACTGCGCGTCTGTTTATTAGGTACGTAAAAAAAATATGATAAAAGTCATTGCCCCACACTAAGAAAAAACTTTTGTATTGCGAATGCATTTATTAACACCCAGACCCGGAATAACTATTTGCATTTGTTTTTTGTTTTGTTAAAATGATTAAATATAGAAATACTCTTCATTATACACCATAACAATAGAATTTGACTCTGAGACTAAGGGCAGATTATGAAATCTGAATGTATCAAAACATTTGCACCTGCCTAGTCTCGCGTTGTCCTAAAAACGAATAGCCACGCCGCGCCGTGGACCCAAGATATTGATGTAAGTAATAAAAGCCGGATGAACGGGACCGGAATGTGAAGTCATTTTTCAAGACATTTTTAGGGTTCCGTAACCAAATGGCAAAAAACGGAACCCTTATAGTTTCGACATGTCTGTCCGTCTGTCTGTCTGTCTGTCTGTCTGTCCGTCCGTCCGTATGTCTCAGCCATTTTATTCCGAAACTGTTAGAACTGTACATGTGAAACTTGGTAGGTAGATGTATTCTGTGAACCGCTTTCCGATTTTATGAAAGAAAAAAATTAAAATAAAGGCTCCACACATGGAACTGAAACTGAAAATACAGTTTTTCATGAAACCTATGCGTGTGTGGTATCTATAGACAGGTCTTCAAAAATGACATTGAGGTTTCTAAAACCACTTTTTCAAGACATTTTTAGGGTTCCGTAGCCAAATGGCAAAAAACGGAACCCTTATAGTTTCGATATGTCTGTCCGTCTGTCTGTCTGTCTGTCCGTCCGTCCGTATGTCGCAGCCATTTTATTCCGAAACTGTTAGAACTGTACATGTGAAACTTGGTAGGTAGATGTATTCTGTGAACCGCTTTCCGATTTTATGAAAGAAAAAAAAATAAAGGCGTAAAAATACATGGAACTGAAACTGAAAATATAGTTTTTCATGAAACCTATGCGTGTTTGGTATCTATAGACAGGTCTTCAAAAATGACATTGAGGTTTCTAAAACCGCTTTTTCATAAAGTTAATCGTTTAAAAGATATACGCTTCTAAAGTGGTAAAATGTGTGTTCGCCCCCTCTAACTTCTATAATTATAGAGTGAAAAATCTAAAAAAATACATGTCTATAGATCTTAATGTAATCTTTCAACAAAAATTGGTTTGAACAAGATTGGGTTTGCAGTTTTTGAGATACAGCATATTTTTTAAAACCACAAATATAACTTTGTAATTCATACAAACATTATGAAAAACAAAGTTATTTGGCGTAGTTATAAAAATTGTAAATAAACTAGTTTTAAGAAATTTTTAATTTTTTTTACAAATAAATATATTTAATTATATTTATTATAGTTACTACGAAACCCTTCATGGGCGAGTCTGACTCGCACTTATTTCGCCAAATATCCAACAATATGGCCGCGTGCTTGTAACACCAATAATTGAAAATTGATCCCTTGGGTATCTCTCAATCAAATTGAGCGTTTGTTTTTGTTTTATACTTAATATTGGACAGTGAGTTATCACGTTATTGAGACGTATGCTGGCAGATACTGACCTATTTCGGTTTATTGCTGCCACATCGACAGCTTTGCTAAAAACTGAACTGATATACGGACAAAAATACAGCTCTAATAATCGATTTTCAGAAAACCTAGTATTAATCGCCGTTTTACTATTCCAACTCGGTACCTGATCTGATTTCTTTATGACCTAAAATTTATATTCCGTTCAGTGGACGACAAGTCACGTCCGAATTAGATAGGGTTGGTACCTGTTTCAGACGTTAACTCTTCACGGGTTAGTGGCTCTTGAAGAATGCAGGGACACGTACTGACTAAACTTGCCAATAAAGGCAGCCATACGCGGAGTGTTATTCGGAAACGATATTACGTTACAACTGCTCTTTTTATGGTAATATTTGTGAGAATAATGTAAACAGAAAGTTTTAATTTCGAACAAAAGAGGTTTTCCGATGTCTTTGTAGTCCGGTTTCAAAGTGAAGATAGAATTCAATAAAATTAGATGGTGGCGTTTCGTCATTAATATTTATGACTTCTGGCATAAAATATTTCACCAAAATAGCACTACATAAAATGAAGCATCTTAAAGTTTTAAATGATTTTAAGTTAACGCAATATCATGTCTAATAAATATTGCATGATATAACACATTAAACGTCGTATTTCTATTATTCAGACGAGAAAACATTACGTATTTTGGATCCGATAATGATGTCTTAAAAACCTTCATATTTAATGTTAAAATAAAAATTACATCATCAAAGTTCTGACCATTTTAATATTTGGTTAATAATTTTGTGCATAATAATATGCAGAACTTACATAATGCAATGGCAAGAACTCGTTATACATAATTATATTGAAAATATTTAGTAGAAAAATAATCAAACGAGTATCTAAATTAAAAGAACTTTAAAAAAATAAAACGTGAGTATTATTGTTAGGTATTTATTTTTCAGGGAGCATATTTATTTTTAACTAGCTTGTGCCAGCGGCTTCGCCCGCGTGGGAAGTTTATCCCGTGTAAATCCCGATCCCGTGGGAATTTCGCAAAATCCTTTCTTAGCGGATGCCTACGTCATAACATCTACCTGCATGCCAAATTTCAGCCCGATACGTCCAGTGGTTTAGGCTGTGCGTTGATAGATCACTATGTCAGTCAGTCAGTCACCTTTGAGTTATATATATTTAGATTAATAAACACATTACAGTATTATTCATAATTTGAGCTGAGTACACATTGCACATTGAGTAATATTTTAAGGGATATGCCTATAGCTGGTAAAGAAACCATAGCAACAAAAAAAATACCTAAGTCTATTATTTAAAAAAAATATTTCTTGACATACGTAATAAATACTGGTTCCTTCTTATTTTTTGACATCCAATTCACCAGTTTTCATCCACCATCATATATCTGCAAATATGATACATATGATTACACTTTATTTAAACATATTGAAAAAATATTTACGAACTATTTAGTATAATTTTAACCATTGAGAGGTTTCTATTAATAAAGAAATTAAAATAGGGTATATTTAAAAACCCTTAAAAAAACACATAAGTTTAATAAGCTGATGTTTATTCACGCCAAAAATGGCGGCGATTTCCTGAAGGCGACTTTGATTCTTCTAAAAAGTGGAACTCATTTAAAAACATTAATAACGCAACGAGAAATAATTTGCAATCACACTTCAGTCATTTTGTCGAGGACTTCGTCGCTCGGGGCAAAGTAATTGTTTTTATCATCGACACAAAAATATGGAAAACGATTTTTTAAATTTACAGCGACGGATTTGTAAATTTTTATTTAATGCTTTTGAATAATTAGGTGGGATTGGGTGGAAAAACAATTTTCGTTTTGTTTAAGTCGTTACAAATTCAGGAATTTGTAGGAACAGCTTTTTATTGTTTTTTTTTTTGCTTCTAATGATAGACAGATAAAACATTTATTTGGAACAACAGGTGACACAAAATACAATTTACATAAAACACGTACAAAACAGAAAATAAAACGTACGGTTGGTAGGAACAAACATAATGGTAGAAAGTGCATACATTAAAAATCAAAATAAACTTTTTAACGAGACGAGTGCGCTGTGTGTCTCGAGTTTGCACCAAATGGCTGCCCAGCTAAGCATGTGCCAGGTAGTAAATATCTAGAGCTGATATTCTGCTACGATGACGCGATTATATTATGATATGTAATTGTGTACTGTTCTGTGTGTTTAATTGTTAATAGATGTGAGTGGAATTTAAAATAACTGTTAATAATACAAATAAAATATGTACATAATGGGCTGTGTGTGTGTTATATTTATTTATTTATAAATACGGAGTTAATACGTTGGCTGCTTGCACTTAATAACCCCAAAAAGTAGGCACGCCAAATGTAACTAACGACGACGTGATTTCATCTTAAGGATGGAGTGTTTATCGAGGAATGGCGTTATGTGGCTTCTTGGTGGCGCCAAAAAACCAAATCTAGTGCAGGCGTTTTGGACTCTCTGGATAAGTCGATCGGTTCTTGCCAAGAGACAAGGAGCGAAAACAGTATCTGTGTAGTTTAAATTTGAGAGCACAAGCGACTCAGCCAACTGGATCCGCAGCTCCTCTGATAAGTAAGGCCTTATTTTATACAGAACCTTAAGTCTGTAGAAACAGTTACGCACTGCTTCTGCCATGTGCCCCTCATATCTTAATTCAGCGTCCATCTTTAGGCCCTGGTTACGTGATTCACTAACACAACTAACTGGCTCACCCAACAGGTTAGCATTCAGTGTAGAGGGCAATGCAGTGATTTGGTACTTAGTTCCAATCAGCATATATTTCGTTTTAGTGGAGTTAAGTAACAAAACGTTTTCCTCAGCTCAACATGCCATCGTATCGAGATCATCGTTTAGGTCGTGTAATGCACTGTCGTAGTCACTAATATTATCTGTTATATCTCTTTACCACCCATAGTTATCTGGTAGAGAATGCCTAAGACATTAAATCCGCCTTTGTACGATTTGTGTTGTATAAAGTTTTAATAAATAAGCTAATTTGTTTGTTAGACAATCAAAACTTGTAATTGGCCATATTGTATTTTTTAACATTACTTTTATCTCCGTCTAGCTGTAAGTTTTCCAAACACAATAAAATTGAATAAATCACTTTTAAGATTGAATACTTCAATGTAAGTTATAAGGTGATGCTTAAAAAATAAGATATTATTACTTAACATTTTATTACGTCCGTCACGTGGTTGAATATTGAATCTGCTGTTGACTTGGATGTGTCAACAAATAAATGTGCATAAAGAATGTTCAACGGGCAAGTCACACATAACCTAACTATATAAACTATATAAAGACATCGCAGTAAAGAACCTTAGACTTGGCTTGGCTTTGCTTAGATATTTCATTACTTTTTATAGAGAAATAAGTAGCTCCATCGAGACTTGGCTAGTTTCTTACATGATGCTTTTGGTGGGATTACTATTACGAATAATAATTTATATCTTTTGATTATTGTCAGTTCGACGTTAATCTTTTTCTGTTTAACATTTATCTTTACTAATATATTTAAATGACTTTTTGTTTAATTTTACGGCTCATGTCAGTAATAGTACTGACAAACATCAAAATATAATAGGAATTTCCTGTTACAAAATAAGAACTATTCCTTTTCTTCCTTCTTTCTGTCTTAAATCAATTTTGATTTAGCGATCAAGTCACGACCTCCAAATCATAAAGTCTTTATGTTCTTTCTTACATTTCTTGCACGAAATAGTTCAACAGATTTTTAAAAATAATTTTTACAAGCAACTTGAAGCTATCTTTAAAATCTTTGCGCTTTAATATGCACTCAATGCTAAGTACATATTTGAGAGTGCTTGAGAGTCTGCATCAATTTTATATTTACAAAGCGTTCCTACTTCACTCGCATTGACAGGTTCTATGTTTATAACTTATGTTTTTTGGAAACATTCTCGTTATCTATACTAATATTATAAAGAGGAAACCTTTGTATTTTTGTATGTTTGTATTGAATAGGCTCAAAAACTACTGGACCGATTTCAAAATTTCTTTTACCATTACTTAGAGGGATTCTTCCGAATCCGTATAGACTATATTTTATCCCGGAAAATAGATAGAATTTTTCGTGGTAGTGAAAATTGTGGAGTAAGGCGTCGAAAAAACTGCCGTACGTTAACGTTTCTCGCGAACGCTGCCTATATTTAATATAAACTTTGCACCCGTGCGAAGCCGGGGCGGGTCGCTAGTGTATTCATAAAATAAAACCATTTTTGCTTGATATAATTATATAGGATATATTCCATGCCGCTTTCGGTTCGCTACGATAACTGATTTTACTTTGATATGACCAATATAGCTTAGTGCACAATACACACTCGTTGAAAGCATTTTCTATAATAATATGTATTATAAAGACGTAAAATCTGTCTGTAAAATTGTATGTCCCCTACATACAATTTATGTAATCTCCGGAACTAATGATTCTATTTTTTTTTTTTCATTGTTAGTAAGTTGCATTATTGGTGAGTGCGAAGTTGTGGATGAAGTGCTAGTCGTAAATATAATTGGAATCGTTGGACCACGGTTTATTCCTCTTGAGCTCTTACCTGGTGTTAGGATCAGTCTCCAGCTAGCTTTCAAACGTCTTCAAACCAGTCTACCATAAACTTTACCAAGCGAGTAGAGTGTAACTTATATTGTGTCACTTTATGTCTCTTAGTTAATTGCTTTTATAGTTATAGAATGAGCCGCCTCGTTTTCGTTAGCCATTCAGGCACCCTTACTAGTCACTACAGCTGCCAGGGTTGCGGAAATGTTTTAACAAGATATTGCAGCGATGCTGTATAAGATCAACTGAAGGAATTAGGTGGGTTTTTATTGGTAGAAGTCAGGCACTCCAAATCGCTCCACCCATAGCAGGAGGAGTCATTTGACGATTTTCTCCCCAAAAAACGTGACCAGAAATCGCAGCTAGCGACGCATTAATTAAGCTTTTATACCATAAAGCAATATATGTACATAAATATCCGTGTTTCTTATGAAGGGGTGTATGCACGGTGGACTCTTTAATGTTAAACATACGAAGGCACTTAAGGTGGAAACGATCATATGTACATACGTGCCCTTTGAACATGCACGACGTTTTAAAGTAGAAGACTACGGTATGACAATTGCCCTGTATACGTCGACTTTAGTCTGTAATTTTAAGTCGAGTGAGTGAAGTACTTTTTGTCAAACACTGCTGGCAAATTTCGAGGACAAATACCTTGGCAGTACAGTAATTGGTACTGTAATGTTCTGTCAAGGTATTAGCCAACCCTGCCGGGGTTGCGGGAATGTTCTAACTAAATACTGCGGCCCCGGAACGCAAGGAGAACTGAAGGAACAGGGTGGGTTTTTAGTCAGTAGAAGTCTGACACTCCTTTCCGCTCCAAACAGAGCGGGAGAAGTCATTCGATGATTTTCCCATCTGGAAAAAAAAGGTATGAGACGACGTGCATGAAAACAGCACCGTTTAAAAAATATGTTTCATGATCGTGACCTATTTAAATGAAAATATTAACTATTGCTCGGTTTGCTAGTTTCAAATAACATAAAAATTGTGTCTAATCAAAAGTATATTCAATGTTATAAAATGAAATGTTAAACTACCGTCCTCAAATCTAGGCACTTTGTTCGACGACACCACTTTCCGCATCGCTGCTTCACTACGCCTAGGAGCCCCTTGTTGTTCCCCTCATCGCTGTATTTATGGGGAAGCGGTCAACAGCCTCGGGCACCATGGACTCTTTTGCAGCCGTAGTGCGGGTCGTTTTGCACGACATGCCAATTTAAACGACATTATCCGACGAGCCCTTGTCTCCGTCGGTGCTCCAGCCGTATTGGAACCCAATGGACTGACGATGGCAAGAGACCGGACGGCATGTCATTGTTTCCTTGGAAGATGGGTAGGCCTTTAGTGTGGGACGCAACTTGTGTCGATACTGTCGTGCCATCCCATATTCCCAGTTCATCATGTTGTGCTGGCGCTCCCGCTGCGGCTGCGGAAAACCTCAAGCAGCGTAAATATAGTCATCTCGGTGATAGCTATATTTTCAAGCCTTTTGGGGTCGAAACTCTCGGACCATGGGGCCCGTGTGCTCACAGCCTTTTTAAGTAATATCGAAAAGGGTCGTTGACGCTTCCCGTGACTCAAGGGCTGGCTATTTCTTTGGTCAACGGCATGTATACTCTACTATAGGGCACGAAGTTAAGGCTTTTCTGAATTAACAATAGTGTATGCATTTACAATTATGGGTCATCGACTCGTATCCCAGATCTACTGACGCAGAATGGACTTAGATTTTTTCATTATTAATGAAAAACAAAAAAATACATCATTAATAACTAAGCAGCACATGCCTACATGATCTCAACAAGATAAAAACCTGTTGTATTTAAAAATTACTAGGTACATTTTCGTACAAATTTTAATAAAACTTTTACTTTAATTTTATGGAAACCAAAAATATTTTTTACGTTAATTACGTATTAATTGGGTTATAATGCCGATTTTGGTTTAAAAGCTTTAATATTTTTATTTTTTTTATTTACAATAGGTTCGCGTTTGACCACCATCTCACCTGATGGTAAGTGATGATGTGGTCGAAGATGGAGTACGCTTACCTAAAAGTAACCTATTCACTCTTGACTTAAAGGCCCCTAGGTTATAGCTATCGGGAAACACAGACTCCGGCAGGGAATTCCACTCCTTAGCCGAATCTGGGCTTGATATACAACGTGTAATGGAAACCCCATATCAATACAAAAAGGCTGAAGACAACATCTGGTATGGAGTCTCTATGCACAGTTTCAGCACAAAATAACTGACTCAAAGAATTGATACCAAATTATTGGTTTCATATATTCTTGAATACCAATCATAACAAACATGTCACAGCACTACGAGGGTCAATAACATTCCACGTCATTTGCCAATAACACGATAATTCTTCTCGATCTTCATAATTTAAAAAATTCGGTCTCTGGTATCAGTGTATTGTAATTTGAAATAAGTTCTACACACGTAGACTTAGGATTACAAAACCTTTGCCATATCGTTTGCTATCATCCAAAGAAGCCATGCACTTTGTATGTATATCCGTACCCCACCATTTACTCCTGTCGAAGTTATCTGCATACGGAATCACCGGTACACTTTATTATTGGATAAAATCTTATCTTGCAAAACATTTCTTCTTATTTGTGGTCAACGGTTTTCAATCTGATACTTACGAGGCCTTCTCTGGGGTCCCTCATGGTTCACATGTAGGGCCGGTTCTATTTAATATTTTCGTTAACGATATCCCACACTGTCTGAAATTTTCTGAATGTTACATGTATGCAGATGACCTTAAATTCTCTAGGATAATCGAGTCAGAAAACGATACTACATTGCTTCAGAGGGATGTAGATTCATTGGTTCAATGGTGTAACGAAAATGAAATGAGCTTAAATGTTAAAAAGTGTTACCATGTGAAATACACTCGAAAAAAGAAAGCAATAGCTAGTACATATCATGTGGGCCCAAACGATGTTCAAGGGGTGGATCAAATAAGAGACTTAGGAGTTGTTTTCGACAACACACTGACATTCGTGCCTCATGTTGAAAACGTCATTAAAAAGGCTTCTAAAATGCTGGGATTCGTTGTAAGGAATGTCACTGGTTTTAAGCGCAGTAGTACCAAGATCATGTTGTACAACTGTATTGTGCGTAGTATTTTGGAATACTGCAACACAATCTGGAGACCTCATTTTGCCACACATAACCTTAGACTAGAACGTATACAAAAGAGATTCCTTTGGCATCTAGCTTATGCCAGCGGTGTTGCCAAAAGCAAACCATCTTACGAAGCTCGATTATCACATTTTAAAATGGTATCATTGGAAAAACGTCGAAGAATCAGTGATTCTATTTTCCTTTATAAACTACTCAGATTCAAAATTGATTGTCCCCAACTATTGAGTAAGTTTCAGTTCCGAGCTCCTGCTAGACTCCCTCGTACTCCTATTACTCCATTTCGTCCTCCTCCACGCCGAACAGTCTTTGGTTCAAACTCCATTATCCCACGACTTTGCAAATTGTTGAACAGTTACAGTGACCTTGTTGACATTAATTTTGAGTCATATAGCAAGTTCCACAAAATAACAGCTAGTAATACTTAATTTTAATCCTTTTTTATATTTTACAGTATTTTATCAATCCAATTTATTATTATAACTCTCCGTTTTGTTTAACTCAATTTAATTTTTATGTTAGTTTTAAGATTATCATATTAGTAATGTTATTTAGATTTAATTTAGTTTTTTTTTGTAATTTGTTACAGACAGTGTCTGTGGCGCAACTACTTACTACATTAATGGGGCATGCGGTGCTAACCTTTAAGAATTGTTACACTAACCTAAGATAGTTGTAGAACATTTTATTTATTGATTCAAATGTATAAGTGTAAACAGTTGTTGGTTAGCCAAATAAAGAAAATAAAAAATAAAAATATATACCCCTTAAATTACACGTTGTAGATTGAACAGCTGTTCTGGTGTGAAGTACCGTCTCACCTTGGCTAGGATTCCCAACTTTTTTGATGCTAGTTGAGCCTTAGTCTCGATAAACGGACCATAATTAGTGGCATCCCAAGAAGCTCAATATGATCGGTTATCTGCACGGTTACACCACGGAAAGTAAGAGCCGGTTCGAATTGACTCCTTTTTGCGGAGAAGAGACACGCCTGGGTCTTAGCTGCACTAAACCTGACTAAGTTGGCATCGCTTCATTCGGAGACAGCCTTCAAGGACAAGTTCAAGCGCCCAACAATGTCCACAAGGATAGACTGGATCTGTGACCCACCAGCACGTGCGCTGTACACATATCTCTCAGCAACTGTGCTATCGTCTGCATACCCAAAAGTACCGGGCATTAGCAGATCGTTAATATGTAGCAAGAATAAAGTTACTGAGAGAACCGACCCCTGAGGGACCCCAGCATTAATTGCCAATTGGCCAGACGAACAGTCATCAATGACCACTCGAATGGACCGATCTCTCAGGAAGTCTTCAATCCAAACGCAAAGTTGAGTGGGTAAACCGAAGAAAGAAAGCTTAGCAATAAGGCTATCTTGCCAGACCCTGTCAAAGGCTTTATAGATGTCAAGGGAAACAGCAAGTGCTTCCCCGTGCTTCTAAATGACCTCACTCCAGATATGAATGACATACGCTAGAAGATCCCCAGTTGACCGGTTTCTGCGAAAGCCGTATTGTCGGTGACTGAGGATGTCGTTGGCTTCTAGGTATGCTAGGAGCTTACTATTAAGTACACGCTCCATATTCTTACAGAGTATGGACGTGACTGAAATAGGTCTGTCAGCACGACTGCCCTTTTTGGGTACAGGCTTGCTAGTTTTTATGCTTTCGGCACTTTTTCAGTCTCTAGCAAAAGGCGAAACAGGCATATCAAGATTGGAGACCGTACAGTCGCACAAGTTCTTAGAATAATTGCTGGTATCCCGTCGGGGCCACTAGCTTTGTTCACGTCAAGATTACGCAGCACTCTACGGACGTTCTTCTGATGGATGCGAATGTCCGACGTACACGTCTCGCATCCAATATGCATCATCAGGAGGGTGATCGCCACTACTATCCAGACGTGAATACTCCGCAAAGAGAGCGGCAAACACGTTTGCTTTTTCCTCAGCGGAGACCCATCAGGTTTGAGCAGTGGTGGTGGTGAGGGGTGGCAGAAGTTCGATTCGACCGACTTTGCCAGGGACCAAAACGCTTTGCTGCCAGCAGGGTATGAAGCAAGTTAACGTGGTCAAACCGAGCCCTCCATAAAACTTTCTTGCAGCACTTGGCAGCCCTGTTGAAAGCTCTCTTCTTCGGATCCACGTCATTTGATTTGCAGTTTCGAGCATCGACCCATGCTTGTACGCCGCGTGTTTAAGCGCTTCAGCGCGATCACATTCGGCCTCAAACCAATGGTACTCAAACAACTGGTATGAGAAGAGCCACTCCTGGTGATGGGTATTAAAGTCCCCCAGTAACACGAGCTGAGCTGAAGGGTACTGCTGTTGGGCCGCATCTGCCACCTCACTGATGTACTGTGTGAGCCTGGTTGTCTTCTGATCGCCGCTGTGCGAGCGGTAGACACAGGCATAAATAAATTTGTCCATGCCCGTGTCCACCAGAGCCCAAAGCGTAAAGAACCTGGAGTCCTCAAGGTTGCGGCAGATCTGATAGCAGATGTTGTTGCGGGCGTACATGCATACACCCGCACGAGGCTTAAAGTTGTGCTCCAAGGTAAACCCTGGATATGAAAGATACGACACGTCTGACAGACATCTGATCTGTATCTCCGAAAGAAACAGCAGAGCAGGTTTTTCAGTCTCGAAGTGGTGATCGACAGCGACGAGACTTGAGTGCAGACCTGATTTTACTGATTATCTTCCACCTTAAATATGTCATCATCATCATCCAAAGCCTGATTTCACCCACTGCTGGGTATAGGCCTACCTTCGCTTGTGCTAAGGTTCCAACCAGTCTCATCCAGCATATTATTCTGCCGTGTTGGGTATCAAACCAATACGGCATAATAACAAGTTTTTTTTTTGGTAATAACGATGTAGAGTTTAGAATTTATAAGGGACAGATTAACATGCATACATACTGCACTCCGATCAAAATCATTACCCACCTTTTTGCTTCGCCTTAGTTGGGCTAGTTTGGGAGCCGGGGGACCTAACTATAGCGCATTTTCAGTATGTTGTACATTATGAGTTATGTAATGTAATGATTCTGTAATGGAGTACAAAAAATGTCCCATTCTTTTAGGTCCTCTATATTCACACTGAGGCAATGAAAATCTCAGCTAGCTCTTCTGGTTTTACGCTCAGGGTATAAGTAAGGCTAACGAGATACCGCGGCCCCCAAACGCAATGGCAACTGAAGGAAATGAATTTGTTATTAGTCAGTAAAAGTCTGACACTCCCTTCCAGTCCACCCAAAGCGGGACGAGTCATTTGATAATTGTCCCTCCAAAAACAAGGGTGAAAGTAAGGTTGTTAACGTTCTATCAAACAGCGTGCACACATTCCACGCATCAAAAGTAAAAGGTTCTTCGTGCTTAATTTTTTATTATTTCAAACACAAAAATATAGATGTGGGCAGCGGTGGTTACAACATTGTGTTTGAAGTAAGCGCTTTTTTGGACACTCTTTCTAATTTCCTTCCTATCTGGGCATGAGACGAAGTGGAGTTGCTTTGTTACAAAGGTTTTAGCCAACTCACATGGTTACTCTAATGCAGAACAAGAAAGACCACTCTTACCTATCCATCATGTGCAGTTATCTGACAATCACTATTAGACTTTTCTACCTCTACCCATCCCACAATACGTTATTTTAGTTAAGCAGCGTATTTAAAGTGAAGTTAACGTACTCAGATGGATTCACTCATCCGTGCTCGCCGAGGTCCAGTGAAACAGAAACCCCTACGTCTGGGAGAGGGCTAGATGCATGTCTAGAACAGATGTTGTTCGAACGATAATTATTATATTATGTCTCCTATCTTACCCTTTATAAGGCATAGATAATAATACTACGCCTAGCTGCTTTTCCTGTGACGGTAATATTTGCAGACCGAAAACGTCAAGCCATACTCTATCAGGAACAGCCAAAGAATAAGTATATTTCCCAGGTTGTGACATGTGAATAAAAAACCTTTCTTTTCAAATCAATCTGGTGACTCAAAAATAATTTGGTATTCGCGTCAAGGCGCCGAAAGTAAATATACACAGAAAAGCTTGACAATTACGGCCATTATCTTTATCAATACTCCCACACATACACTTAGCGTCGATTCGAGACTTAACAGTGAAGCTTTTATCCTTCCAATGGCACTAAATATCATCTCCATGTGTCGTAATATTAAATTTTCTCGAATAAAAGCCTGTAGCAGTAAGACCCCGAAATATTATTATGCCCTTTAGGACCGCAAGGCGCCTTTGAAGAGCCCAGAAGTGATCTTTGATATTTCCTTAAGTATTTTCTAAAATTATACCTACAGGATATTGAAAATATTGATTTGGCGTTTTCTTTTTTATATCACGTTTTCGATGGGATTTGTTTGCGCAGTTTGTAAGCGTCATCGTGTTAGCTCTCAGTTTTTTTAATATATTTTTTTGGGAGAAATGACTTTTCGTTTTTTCCGCGTTCATTAATTTCTTTCTAATCCAAAGATTTGCGAGGCACGTCCTGACCGACTGGGTGCGTCACGCTGCGGCTTTCCCTTGTGAATAGATGATGTGAAAAGGACCGTTTTGTTTACTTGTGAGGTTTTTTAAGCCTATTGAAGCAGTTTTGTCTACTCCAAAAGGAATAAAAGAGATAATTTTTTATATTTAGCCAAGTTATCCGAAAATAAAGTAATGTAACATAATATCTCTCTCTCTCGAGCCTCAACTGTTAGGGTTCTTTAACGCATGTTTGGAGAGGGACTAGTTCCCGCTTCGTTGGAAGACGGGAAAACTGGTCCTAATCAAGAGACCGGGGCGCCCGGGGTGCCATATCGGCCTATTGTGCTGCTCGACGAAGTGGGCAAAATCTCTGAAACAGTTATTGCAAACCGCCTCGTTGGCCGGATCTTGCAGATAGCCAAATTGGTTTCCGCAAGGGGCGCTCCACGGTAGATGCAATCATGCGTGTGAGGGCTCTCTCGACAGACATCGCCAAGATGACCCCGCCCCGGGATTGTCCCGGGGCGGAGTCATCTCTCTTGACATGGCCAATGCCTTTAACACCCTGCCCTGGAGTTGCATACGGGAGGTATCACCGGATGCCAACCTACCTCTGTCGTGTGGTTGAGGCCTACCTGACGGACAGGGCCGTCATCTACTCTGGTCACCAAGGAGAGTGGAACCGACGAGAGATGTCATGCGGTGTCCCACAGGGATCGATTCTGGGGCCACCCTTGTGGAACATCAGTTACGACTGGGTGTTGCGCGCCAACCTTCCTACAGGCGTCAGCGTAGTCTGCTACAATGACAACACGCTGGTCTTGGCGCATAGAAGGTCGCACCAGGCGGCGGCCGAAGTGGCGATGCGAGGGGTTGCGACGGTCGTAGAAAGGATCTGACAACTTGGAGTCGAGGTGGCTCTGCACAAGTCCGAGGCCATGTGTTTTCATGGCCGTCGGAACGCGCCACCTTCGGGTTCCCAAATAACGGTGGGAGGGGTTCGCATCGGCGTCGAGACGACGTCGAAGTACCTGGGACTTGTCCTCGACAGCCAGTGGAACTTCGTCGAACACTTCTGACATTTGGCTCCAAGACTGGACCGGGCGGGGGCTGCACTCAAGCGGCTCTTACCCAATCTAGGGACGCCAAAAGCCTCCTGCCGAAGGCTATATGCAGGGATTGTGCGGTCCATGGCCCTCTATGGGGCCCCTCTGTGTTCGCTAAATCTGCTGCGGTGATCAGCTCACCAGCTGGTCGCGTCTCAGAGGGTCATGGCTATCCGGATGATCCGAGGATACAGCATGATCTCTGGGGAGACGATGAACCTCCTTGCCGGATTGCTACCGTGGGATCTGGAGGCGGTTGCCCCCGCGCACGTGCATGATTGGCGCGTGGATGTACTAAGCTGGGGTGAAACTCCGCTACCGCGGCAAGTCGCGGCTCAGCGGATAGAACTCCGGTGCGATCTCACGGCAGCATAGAAAGAGCGGCTGTCGCAACCGAAGGCTGGGCACGCCGCAAACGCAGCTATAAGTCCCCTTCCACCTGACGCAGGTGCTGACCGGACATGGCTGTTTCGGGAGATACTTGTTTTGGATACAGCGGGAGGACACGCCCGGATGTCGTCATTGTGAGGACCACCTGGAGGACACGATGGAGCATACGGTCGAGGTGTGCCCTGCTTGGGCGGAGCACCGTCGTGTCCTCGTATAGGTGGTCGGCGGCGGAGACCTCTCCCGCCCTGCTCTGGTTCAGACCATGGTGCAGAGTGAGAGGGAATGGGATGCAGTCGCCTCCTTCTGCGAAGCAGTCATGCTAGCAAAGGAGGAGGCCGAACGCACGAGGGAGAGGCAACCCTCTTCCTTCTCGCCCCAGCCGCCGTGGTAGACGCCCCGGGCGTCGTGGATTGCGAGCCGATTTCCGCCACCGCAGGCGCGGGCCTGCGGACGGCGAGCAGGGTCGCTCACCGTCCGGTAAAAACCAGGCTCGGGTCGGTGGCACGTCGTGTTCAAAGAGCTGTCAACGCCAGTGACGGGGCCTCATAGGGCCATTGCCTGCCGGGGTTTGCGGGAAGTTCTATCCAGATACCGCGGCCCCGGAACTTTAGGGAAGCCGAAGGAACAGGTGGGTTTTTAGTCAGTAGAAGTCTGACACAGCCTTCCGCTTAACCCAGAGCGGAAGAAGTCATTCGATGATTTTCACACCCAGAAAAAAAAAAGGTAGTTGTATCACCACGGAATACATTGTACTTTAGTATCACTTTCCAAATAAATGAACAAATAAATTGTTATTAGTTAGTAATACCTACTCAAAATAGCCGAAGTGACATTACTGATTATCCTTAATAGACGCTTAATGGATCAAGAGACATAGTTAATTAATATAACTTAATGCAAAATGGTTCAAGTAACACGGTTTTTTAATGTAGTTGATTGCAAAATGGGCCAAACGACATAGCTTATTTTTTTGGTTTATTGCAAAATAGGCCAAACGACAAAATCACAATCATGGCGAAAAAGCCAAATGCCTTAATCGACACACGTTATAAAAGTTTGAAAAATCAAAATAGCTTAAGTCATCGAGTCCTCAAATATGTCTAATTTTGTGTCGTATAGATCAATGAGCTTAGAAATGAGGCCTGTTTTACAGTGGGTGCTAAGCGCCAAAAAAGAAGTCAAAAAAAATTGAAACCTAACTCAAACGATGGAGAAAAATTTTCTGATTCCGAATATGTATATAACTCAATATCGCAAAAAATGTCGCTTAGATCAATTAGCCTTTCAACCGTCGATATGTATTATTTTCTTATATCTTGTTATTGATATCCGAGACTTGAAAAGATAATACGAAAATATTAATTTAATTTTTAAAGTATGTAATAAAATTAGATATTAAAGATTCCTAGAATGAAAATGAGACAATCAGGACCTATACACTAACTTAAATATAGCGAGATTATTCCTAGCCTTTTTTTTTGCCCAGTTCAACTCGCTGTCCGACCATGGACCATGCCCGGGTCGACGGCGCGTCGTGTTCCACGCGCGCCTCAAAGAGCGTCAGCAACATGACGAGGCCCCCTCTGCAGAGGGCCGAAGCCCGCCGGGGTCGTGGGACTCATCCCGTTACCGTGGCCCCGGTATTTAAAGGGTTATTGAAGGAACACCGTGGATTTTAGTCAGTAAAAGTCTGACAGTCCCTCCCACCCTGCCCGGAGTGGGAGGACTTATTTGATAATTTTACCACGTTAAAAAAAAAGCCTTTTGCCCAGTTACTTACTATACAAAAACCTACGTACAATCGTGCATAATATGTATTCTAACAAACCCAATCCAACCGATACATAGTTTCATGTAGCGAGTACATCGTAATAAGTAGTATAAGTTGGTAGTTTGTAGGTACGTATGTACGTACTTTATGAACTAGATCGGTTCTGGTTGGCTAGTGAGTTAGTGCACTTAACGAAACTCCTTTTACACTGTGCTTGTAAATAGTTTACAGTGTGCTTGTAAGAAGTTTATGATAAATAGTTGTACCTAAGTATAACACATTAAAATAAGGGAACATGTCGTGGTGAAGTTATATCGCACTTATCACTTTAATGCATTTTTAAAGAGACAAAGTTGCAATCGAACTAAATTTACTTTGAAATAAAATTACATTGATGAAATGAGTTCTTACTTTTTACACAAAAAATATCTGATATCTGGAGCACCACCTACTAGTTATAGGTCATGGGTTCAAACTCATACAGGCACATTATTACTTAGTGTAATTTTCAGCATCACCATTGCTCTTAAAGCAGTGAAGTAAACCGTCTTCAGGAAACCTGGAAACGAAGTTCTAAGACCGAAAAATTCGAATTCATGCGATCTGAAAACATCTACTAACCCGTACTGGGTTCTCTCATAAAAAGGAGTCCTGTGTCTCAAGTTTGGGAATACTATAGGCTGACTATGTTAAGTATCGATATAATTGGGCTGAATCTATAATAATATTATAAAGAGGTAAAATTAAGTGCTATAGGCTATAAATTATTTTTATATCATGCATATTAGCCGAGCTATTATTATCTTTGTCAAGCAAGTCGGGGACGGGATCCCGTGGAATATTCTCGACTTCTACGCGGACGAAGTCGCGGGCAGAAGCTAGTAATAAATATTTTTATTCACTACCAGCAAACAGGCAATTCCAAGAATTGATACGAAATGGTTTGCCCAAGGAAACTTCTTTCTGTGTGCGTTCTTAATAGGCAAACGACCAATTACATAGAACAAAGCGGGGTTGCTATGGAAAGCTAGAATGAAAAAAGGTACGGTAAAAAGAGTTTTTACTCTACACATCTCCATAGTTCCATGAAGGGTAAATGTGGGACATTTATTTTTATAGCCAGTAAGATTGTCAGCGCCCTACTTGCATTCGAGTCCGTGTAATTGGCTCCTGCCGTAGTGAGCAGTATTCACTGTAGATATTGTACATCTTTTCTTAAAGTTTTTATGTTACTTAAGTAAGAAAACTGGAAGACTTTGCGAGTTGATGCAGTGATTTTATTCATATAGGTAAGTAGTTGTTATTCTACACAAAACGATACTGTTTTGATACGTGCTTTCAGTCAAACAAATTAATATATTTTCAATTAATTGTTGAAAATTATTGATAATTCAAAAGACTTATTATAAAAATGCCCCACTTTTATACATTGCCCCACACTGGGAATTTCTCCTGTATCGTGAGTGCATGTTTACACTCACCCAGGCGCTAAATTAAATTATATTTGCGGAAAACAAATATTTGTAAACCAGAAAAACATTTACTTACTAAAAAACCTACCCAGTTCTTTCAGTTGCCCTTGCGTTCCGTGGCCGCGGTATCTAGATAGAATTCTGCATTTCCGGTTGGTGGTAATACCCCTACGAATGATAAATTAGTTATATAATAAATCACGCGAACCAGTAGAATGTATGGATAGCATAGATAAAAACAATTCAAAGCAGAGTTCCTAATTCAAACTGTGAAACGTTATGTCCTAATTTTTAAGCTTTTTAAGCCATATTTAAGAGCCTTGAAAAAAAAAGACAAAAGAATCCAGAACAATATAAAAAAATATATATTTTATTTTTATAGGAGCTGTTGACTCAATTTGGAAATACATCGACGTTCTTTCCGACGGTATCTTACGAATTTTTATGAGTTGATTTTTTATGGCTGTATTTGGCAGTGTTAAAAGTATTAATATACGAATGTCAAATTGGTTTCAATGGTGAATTGCAACTGGCTATTCGCACAATATTATAGAAACTTTTATCCTCAATGAAGGGAACACTGGCTTTAATAAATTGTAGAATACCTTCCATTTTGCAATTTGATTAAATTCTAGCGAAAAAGTATAAGTTTAATAAAACAAGAATTCTTTACTGGAGGCGATGACGCGTAAGAATTCAAGTGGACTTTCAATTATATAAAAATACAAGACATTTTTGCAAATGTACAAATTAGCTCCAGAAACTCCAGTCAAAACTACATTTGCTACTAAGCAATCAGCCCACATGTACAATGTTTTAAACAAAGAGCTTACCATCTATCAGTGGCATGCCTAGGGTTTCAAAATAACGCAAGCCCAATAAAATTTTAACCGATTTCAAAAAAAGAAAGTTCAGTTTTCGACTGAGTATGTAGGTACCTACGTATGTATCATCGCAATTTTCTCATAATCATAAACTACTGGTTAGGTACAATAATAAAAATAATAATAATAAAAGTCATTTATTTCTCCTCACATAATAAGACAAACATAACATATTAAGTCACATAAGATAAATGGGGGTACATAAATCATGCTTATACTTAAATATGTGAGAAATAAATAAATTAAAAGTGAATTCATCCATCTTCTTCTTTCCTCTTCTTTCTTCAATTTCACTCTTGCTTGTCGTGCGGTGAATGAGGTAACCAAAGCACACTGAAGGCATGCTAGTGCTAGATTGAATATAATAAACATATCAGCAATTGCATACCTCCGGTGGCTTTGAAAAAAGCCGTTTGGTTTGCTTTATTGCTTGAGGGAACAAAGTTATGGTAAGTAGTTGCTTCCTTCGTAACAGGCCCCAGGTTACAGACAAAAAAAAAAACAAAACAAAAAGTTACAAAACGAAAGTTAAAAAATAGCTAGATAGAATGTAATAAGGAATTTAAATAAATTATTTATATTCTAATTGGAATCGTCTATCTTTCTTAAGAAATGATTTAATTACATCAGAGTAAAATGTTGGTGATCGTTTTAATTCTACCAACAACTGTTTTTCAATAGCTATCATTGATAATTCGGAAAGACGCTCTTGACCTTGTGTATTTCTCAGATAGGTATGGATACGTTTAAGAGACGAAAAAGCACGTTCCGCGGAAGAACTTGTAGCCGGAATAATTACAACAAGATACGCTAACTTTAACAGCTCGGGAAAGGCATCTTCGAGGTTATTCTCATGAATGAAATCAATTAATTCGAAAACATTACGATCTTTCAGATCAGGACTAGAATACAAGCAAATCAATTGGCTTTTTAATGTTTGTTTGTCGAAATAGTTTGCATAAATGTCAAATAATGAATCTAATTCCTCTGTAGGAAAATGTGAGTGATAATTGTCAAATTTTTTGTTGTTGAGCAGTTGGAAAAACTTTAATTTATAAATTTCAGAATATCGGTCAGTAATTTCGGTATTAATGTTATCAATTACTTCTACAAAAAGTCGTCGTATTCCGTTTTTGCACAGCGTACGTTGCGTCTCAAACGAGGAGCCGAGTTATTTTGCAACGTGTTACAACTAGTTTTATACACCGATCTATTAAATTTTCGTTTATGCGATTTACTAGTCTGAGAAATACACAGATTAGGCGTCGGTTTTAATGAAGAAATTAACTGTTTTTTCTGAGCAAAGTTTAAAGATTTTACCTTATCTTCGCCAATCAAAACTTGAACGCATTTTAAATCCTCACAAGGTACAATTACCTCCATTGTTGTAGGTAAATCACCAAAACAATTGTATCACTGAGGAAATCTTAGAAAACAAACAAAAATAACAACAAAACCTTTTCCCACTCAAGCAAATGAAACTGAAGTTAGTTGCACTCTCGGATGTCGTGAACTACTCAGTGTTGTCATTTAGGCAAAAAAAGTCGCCAGGTATATGAAAAATCTAGCTAATTTTATTTTTATTTTTAAGATATTGCTTGAATACAGTCAAAATCTGTTATAACAACATCCAAGGGACCACTCATATTTGGTTGTAAAACCCGATAGTCGTAATAACCGGTGATGTTTTCAAGGTACAAAGTATTTTGTACCTATGATTTTGGTCTATATAACCGGTATGTTGTTCTAAATGATGTTGTTGTAAACGGTTTTGACTGTATTTAATTTCGTTATTTTAAAAGTCGCTAGTTTTTATTGTTGCTAAATGTTAAAAAAGTTTCCAAACTCGTTAAAAATCTCCAAGATCTTTCAACGTGTGGCTAAAACGGCAACACTGCAGAGTTGGCAAGCTGACAAGGTCACGCATACGCATGCAACTTCATACCAAAAGCACGGCTTAAATCTGCCATAGTGATCGATTTGTTCTATGCACAAGGCCTAACTCGTTATACGGCACATTGCTATAAGTGCGAAAGTGACAGATATAGTATTTGAAAGCCCGGTAAAAGCCGGTGCGTGTAAGCGAGATAGCAATATGTAGATCATTAGATGCTACAAATGCGAAACTCTGCGCGCGAACAATCGCGATGTGTAGTAGTGTAGCAGGCTGTAGATACATTGTGTTATTTTGATAAGAATTAAGCGCGCGAACTTTTAAATAGTTCGGGTTTGACATTGATTCTCTATCGAGCATTTTTTAGTAAGGCATGCCGGGCTTTTGGGCTTATATGAAGGTACCGCCACTGCCATCTATCCGCTGACATTCCGTGACTGTAAAAAGACACTTATGCGATGGTTAACTACTAAAAACTACGAGGAAACTGAGTCTACATTACACTATAAGATCACTACACACACACACACATACACACGCGTGCACAATTATTTTTGTTTTATATTCTGAGTTTTAATTAATTAGTTTTAATCAATTTTGTTATTATAATAAGTTTCCTTTTTTCTTTGGTTTATACGTATTTAGTTTAGTTTACATATATTTTTATTTCATTTTATTTTTCTTTTGTGGTTCTGTTTACTGTTTACTTTTCGAATCAAAATACTGTCAACGATAACTGGAAGAGTGGAACTACCTATCACAAGCCAATTATGGTTTAAAAGGTTTTTTCCTAACATGGATACTGTATAATTCATAGTTTGATGAAATAAAATTTTACTTTACTTTACATTTCTCTACTTCCTACTTACTTACCTTATAAAATAGTAGAATATAGACTTGCAGCCATTAAGTTATCCTACTAATACCTATTATAAATGCGAAAGTTTGTGAGGATGTATGTGTGCTCTTTCATGCAAAGACGGATCTCAATGAAATTTGGTAAGTAGCTTAGAATAATAACGCATAGAAACGGCGTCTAGAACAAAACACGAGTGATTTCGTGTGTCCAATTCATTTTTTTTGTGTGCGTGAGCCGAATGTGTCTACGTTCCTCAAACGCACACAAATATAGCTTTAAGTGATACCATTACCAGGCCATTACCCACAAAAATGGGAAAACGCACTATTATGTTGCTGGATCAAATCAAGTATTTTATATTATGAAACTGGATAAGATGATGTTATTTCATGTAATGTGCCTTATATGACATATGTATTTTTTATGGAAGGTAGGTAAACGAAATGGGATTTCGTTCATTGCGTTTAGAATGTTTGATGTTTGATGTGTTATAATAATATTATAGACATGTATTAATTGCTTGTAAGATCTCGTTTGACATAAATTAAAAGTATGTGTTATATTTATGAAATAGAAAAATATGATTGAACACATTACTTAAATGAAAAAAAAAAACTTAACAAAATTGTAATCTTAATTATGCCACTCTTCGAACTAACAGTAACTTTTAGTTTTAAAACACTGTAGGTAGCTGTAAATAAATATAGTTTAGTTTGACGCACACATAATCGCCACCAAACCTATATTTTTTAAAACATTAATAAGCACAAATGAAAGCAATATTGTTAACTATTTTTACTGGTACTGCTGATTAAGGATTTATAAACAAGACAAAAGTGAGGAATAACTTGTATATTCACAAATATAGACAATACAGACAATCTCAACTTTAATAACGCAAAACTAAGCACAACACAACCGTACACGTCGAGAGCTCAACCCAAAGAGAGCCGGTGATCGCGCCATGTCGACCGGTGTAACCGCTTCGTTTCCCGCCACAGCACCACTCGCGCTAGCTTCACTCGGTGTTGCCAACACGGCCCTCCTGCATCGTGCATGACCTCAGGCACACTCCAACCAACAGCACCTGCGTACACCGTCACACAAGCCAAAACTATGCATCTGAAAATAAAACAAGTATCAGAACACCGCCATCAGGAACATCATCTTGATCTCTTTTACTTCTTCCCTAAACTTGAAACATTAAAGAAAATTATTCTAGTCCCCTTTAGGCCCAGGAAACCCTGCGAGACGCATCATTTTTGATGTACTGATCTGCCCAACTCATAGAATTTTGTCTTTATACTTGGACAAAATCTGAAATCTAGTTCACTCCTTTAGTCCGAAGTAGTGCCTGGTCCAGTTTACTCCTTTAGTCTTAGGCAGTAACTGCTTCAGCACACCACTCCTACCCTGGATCGTGAACACTTCAAAGTTCTGGCAGACCAGCATATACCTATATTCTTTTGTATGAAACCATAACACGCATAAATTGAATAAACATAATAGGCTAGTTGTAAATAAATGATTATGAAACCTAGTTCACTCCTTTGGTACGAAGTAGTGCCTGGTCCAGTTTACTCCTTTAGTCTTAGGCAGTAACTGCTTCAGCACACCACTCCTACCCTAAATTATATTTTTATATTGAACCATAACACGCATAAATTTAATAAGCAGAATAGGACTAGTTGTAAATAAATGATTGTGAAACCTAGTTCACTCCTTTGGTTCGAAGTAGTGCCTGGTCCAGTTTACTCCTTTAGTCTTAGGCAGTAACTGCTTCAGCACACCACTCCTACCCTAAATCGTGAACGCTTCAAATATGAATAGGGCTAGTTGTAAATAAATGCCTGTATAATCTATTTAACTTGCCAACGCGTGATTTACTCAAAATACCGATTATTAAGGATTTTATTCTCCACCTCGGCCACTCCTTCATGTCATTTACTTGATCTCTCACTTCCTCTCATATTGTCATCTGACGTCCATAGTATGCACATCAATGTCTCCAAGCACAGGACAATAACTGTCACTATCTTTTACGCATTATCTAGTCTAAGAACTCTTCAAAACGAACGGCCCTTATTGGTTTGTCTTAACTACTATAGAAACTTGTTGTAATGTTACATAATAAATATACACTCATCACAACTATCCTGACTTGACTCAGCTCTTATACTTTACATTAATTTTAATATCGTGTTATTAAATCTTTCACATTAATAAACACCCCATGGCCTATTTAATAGTAACATTAGTTCCTTAACAGTTAACCAATATACTTATTCACACTATTCGAACGTGATACGTCTAACACTTTAAAAATGTTTTCAATGTTACTGAAATGTCAGTCCATCGCTTATTTGTCTGTACATTAAACAAGACACTACTGTTACGTTACGACCAATCAACACCTCACCAATCACATTAAGAATTAAGAACATAAATTTCGACATTAACGTAAGCCGAATCTATTTTTATTAAACTACCCTCTTTACACTGTTCCTTGAAAATTCTTTAAATATCATTCATAATAGCAGGTAGTACAGTTATCTCTAAATTGCGTTCCATAACAAAATATGATATCCGACAACTAGGTACCTATTTCTACAAAGGCAAGTAGTTAGGCCGGTATCATATTTTTCTACCTTCGACCGCTTCGATCTTTTTATTGTCACAAGACGCCTCCGGATTCTTGCACAAGACATATACTTTACACTGAATTTATTTATGATTACCACCTCAATAGTTCCTTTTCTTTTCCGAAATAACGAAACATTACAACTATTTGGTCCTTTTAGTATTTAATCCCGAATACTTGAGCTACTATGATTGGTTACATGCCCTGGTTTATAGACATAACTATGCAGAAAACCCGCTAAAACTCACGTGTTTTAAAAACTGACCTACAGATTTAAATAATACTTTTACGTCACCTTTCTTTTAAATTCAACTACCTACATGAGGCCAAATATATTTCTTTTTAACTTTAAAAGACTAAGAAATACTTTTTTTTTTCCATAAGCAAACCTGTCACATGTTATGGATACGTAATCCTAATCACACACTCGGTACGTCTCTTTAACTTTTAACTTTGACTTTATCCTTTAACTTTTAACTTTGACCTAAGTATTTAGTTTAACTTGATAACAAACAATACTATCAGACCGTTTAAATGTAGATGCATCAATTTCAATTAAATTCACAAGGTCACACGGCTCAAACTCAGGTATCATCAGGATATTTAGATTTGTACTTACAGTTTCTGTTAACCTTACGCTGTTACTACTCGACGCGTATCTAGCACGAATTATGTTTGCACTTAGTTTTGCTTTTCCTTTTAAGTACCCATAATGTGGTCTGGGGCAAGCAGTTTCTTATCCCACTTCTGATGTTAACTATTTTTACTGGTACTGCTGATTAAGGATTTATAAACAAGACAAAAGTGAGGAATAACTTGTATATTCACAAATATAGACAAAACAGACAATCTCAACTTTAATAACGCAAAACTAAGCACAACACAACCGTACACGTCGAGAGCTCAACCCAAAGAGAGCCGGTGATCGCGCCATGTCGACCGGTGTAACCGCTTCGTTTCCCGCCACAGCACCACTCGCGCTAGCTTCACTCGGTGTTGCCAACAATATGGGTATTTTTTTCCTCACTGATAGCAACATTGAATTGTGGTAAGATAGGTTATTAGAATTTTTGTTTGATGATCAATTTACGTAAAAATAATGCATAAAATGTAAGTATTTACTTGTGAAATGTAATGTGATTACACATCTTTTGTTTTCCTGAAGGACTATGACAATAGTTGACATCTTGGAATAACACATAAGCTACTTTTATCCCAGAATTCCCACAGCATCGTGATTTATGCGGGAAAAACCTCCCACGAAGTCGCGGATAAAAGCTATATTATCCACCAGATAAGAAAAAATTAAAAGTCGTTAACACCCGTCTACCAATGTATTCCAATATTTCAAAACGATATGAAATAATGTAAAGGAAGTGTCGCAACACGATCATAACAAACGTATCGCAGTAAGGGGCGTCCTTGACGCGTTCACTAGGAATGAGTTACAAACATTTTGGCCAAAACCATATTCAGTCGTATTTATTTTGGAAGGTACTTACTCAATAACACTCTTAAACAAAATTCAAAGGCAAATCATTTATTTCAAGTAATAATAATATGTAATAATAAAGAATACGGAAATAATACGTTTGTTGTGTCCAAAAGTTACATACAAACAATTTTGGGTTTGGAGTCTTCATTTAAGCAAAAAATGCCTGTATTATAAAACTCCGCTGCTTCACAACAGTAGGTACTTACTTAAAAAACAAAAAAACAGTACATGTAAAAGTAAGTACTTTTCCTTATAAAATATCTAAAGTTAAGATTCACCACATAATATTTACAACGTTAAATATAAAGTAATTATGTACTTAAGTCCGTCATTAGCCTATTATTTCATAGGTATACATTAAAAATAATTTAACCACGCTGCTTGAGGTTCAACGATTCTCTGTCGTCGCCTTTTTTGGGTTGTTGGTGGATCCATTCTCACTTCTTCACTCATTAACTATAACAAGAATAAAACAAAACAGTGTCAAACTAACAAAAATAAAACACTAAAACAATTAACAGTAACAAAATAACAACAATTCGTGAAAACTTTCCGAGTATGGAGTACGCTCAGTCAACCCTACACCCAAACCAGATTTGGAATGACACTCGAAACGAAGGACGCGTTAAGTACATAATAATTACAAAACGGCGGACAGGTAATCCGTCCCTGACTCGCTCTGACTTCACGCACAGCGCCGAGAATGAGCGCATAACCCAAAAAATCTAATTTTCTGGTAAGAACTTAAAGATTCGGTTATCTTAATTACTAGTATACTTCTATGAATATAAGTTGAAGCTAAATAAATAAATCCAATTATGGCATGTTCTTGTATTAAAATATAAGTTGAAAACATAAGTAATCTTGAAAAAAAAAACACACCACGAAAATTATTTTTTAAATACCTAAACAATAGCAATTTAAAAAAAAATATCACAATCATTATTCAAATTTACTTATTTCTTACTTATGCCGTTGGGATTAAGTGTTGGGTATTATGAAACTCGACCGATGCATTGTTAGCGACAGTTTTGAATGACGAGCGATCTCTAACGAAGTTTTGCGGACTTTTTGGTACAAGTCGGGTCAATAACTTTTGGTATTTTAGGGTTCCGTAGTCAACAAGGAACCCTTATAGTTTCGCCATGTCCGTCTGTCTGTCCGTCTGTCCGCGGATTAGCTCAAAAACTATAGGTACCAGAAAGTTGTACTTTGGCATGAGTATACACGTTAATGACGCCGAAAAAGCGGTAAAATAAAATTTTAAAAAAACAATTATTTAGGGTACCTCCCATACATGTAAAGTGGGATGATAATTTTTTTTTATCGTTCTTCCCATAGTGTGGGATATCGTTGGATAGGTCTTTCAAAAATATTAGGGGTTTGGTAAGACCGTTTTTTGATTAAGTAAACCATTCGTGATTTATCAAGCTTTAATGTACCAATTTTCGTTAGAGTTAAGTGTCCCCCCCCTCTATCAACTAAACGGTTATAGTTAGAAATTACAAGTTTACGAGTAATAGTCGACCAATTGTATTTGACTCGAAAATTTCGAACAACTCTATAGAAATGTCGATAGATGGCGCTGAGCGCCAGTTGTATCGTGCTAGCTTCTTGTGACGATTGAGCAGTGTAGCTCTGTGTCCGTATTTAAATTCAAAACACCGGCTATGACAAGTTTTATACAAATCTCTAAAAAAAATTGAAACTTTCCGTGCAAAATTGTCGGATAAGGTGAGGATTTGTATAGGAAGTCAAACTAGTTAGGTAGTCATCTTTAGTTAGAGCATGGTACGAAACGATCAGTCAGCGAATACGACACGCACTTGGCTTTTATAAAAACTACGGAACCCTACACTGCGCGTAGCCCGACACGCACTTGACCGGTTTTTTCTTATCTGGCGGCGATATTAGTAAGTTATTCCAGTTATGTTAATTTTTTGGGTATTGTAAGACCAATCCCCAAGCGTGTTAGTCTTTACATTAAAACTGATCTAAAAAGCCCTGAGTCGATTGCATTAAGGTTTTCCATCAAGGCTTCCTTTTCATTGATTTTTGAATATTTCTCTGTCTCTAAGTACACATTTCATGAATCCCGTGAGATCGCTACAAACGCGAATATATTGACTCCGAGTCTCAAAGGAGAAGTTTTTAAAAAGAAACAATAAGCAGCAAGCAAACTAACCGTAGTTTCTCAATAAAAATCCCACGCTCGATTCGCCGATCCCGCTCACAAAGGAGATATTTGTGGGGAAAAGTTTTAAGAATTGTTGTGCTCCAGATTTCAAGCTCTTTGTCCCAGTCACGAGCAAGTCCTCAGGGAACGTTCTCGAAACATGCTAACGGTCAATGTATGTACAAACGGCATTTTTTAAATATATTTTATAAGTCAAAGTAGGTACTTATTATTTTTGTAGGAATATAAAAATGTTATCGTTGTCAGGGGCTTAATGTGAGTCTGCAATGATTTACGAAAACTATATAATTATAATTATTACACCTACAAGTTTGATGCATGTGAAAGACACAAATCCTTTTTCCTTTTATATATTTCAGGCAATTTGGTCCCTTACAAATAAAATACATAACAAAGCGATAGTTTTAGAAAATGAAAAAGTAAGTATACCGGTGTCGTTGTTTCCTGATAGCTATAACCTAGTAACCTGGGAGTCTTTAAGTCGAGAGTGAATAGGTTACTTCTAGGCAAGCGTGCTTCATCTTCGACCACATCGTCACTTAATAACAGGTCAGATAGTGGTCAAACGAAAGCCTATCAATAATAAAAATAAACAAAAACTAAGCCCACTGGTATAGGTAAGTTAAAAAATACTGAACTATCAATATAAGAAATGTGAAAGTATCTCTATAGTTTTCTTAAAGAAATTACAAGTGGGTGAGGTGGGAAAAATTATCGATAATAATGTTTAATCTCGTTTGCACCTACATACATGAAATGACAATATTGAATTACAATATATAACGTAGTGAATTACATACTCTTTGTTACAATGGTGGAAGAAAATATTAAAACAATGTTCTACATTTCTAAAGAGAATGCCAAGTCTTCCTTCAAGACTCGGCCAGAACCGACAAAGATGAACTATATATCATAAAAAAGGAAAATAATTATATAATTAGACTGTGTAGTTAGTTTTGTATAAGAAGTACTCCAAACAAAGTTATAGTTCTTTGAAGTTGACCACTTAATACTTCTAATTTTAACGATAACGTGAAATAAACTATAAAATTATTGAATAATGACTATTGAATTCGTTTTCAACAGCCAAGGTAGTCGTTAGTAATACAGAAATCGGAGTCCAGTCAACAAAGAAATAAACAACACAAAACTCAAAAAACACATAAGACACCTCGTCGCTCGTCATAAAATGCGGGAAAGTAAAACTTTTGACAATTATTATCAGTGACAACTACAAGATTAAGTGTTACCAGCACTAAATAACTATTCTAAACTGTATCGATAATTTCATTGAATTACTTTAAATTATTATAAGATATTAAAAAATATAACTAAACATTATTAATTATTATAAGAATTACGAGTTATGACTTTAGTAACTAATAAATTCACTTACGTAACTTCATAATAATATTAATGTAATCGATTTGCAAGTGCAATTTCGTATCGATATTATTTTATTTTGGTAACATTTCTAATTGAAATTGTAGATAGAAAACGTGTTGATAAATTGAATAACTATTTAAAATGACTTTTAAACGGTGTACTTCTTCAGATTTTATTTATACTGTATAATTCTTACAGTTTTATATAATGATATATCATTAATTTAGAAAGTCTGTCGGACGCTACATGATTCGAGCCGAAACTTGGCATTCACCTTTGAACAATATAATTTTAACGTTTTAAGATTCCTTGTTAATTCTCTAATA
Organism: Tholera decimalis; assembly: GCA_943138885.2. Classification (NCBI taxonomy): domain Eukaryota; kingdom Metazoa; phylum Arthropoda; class Insecta; order Lepidoptera; family Noctuidae; genus Tholera; species Tholera decimalis. The sequence continues at coordinate 18,292,183 of OW964563.2, read as the reverse complement.
ATCTTACCTGCTGGTTTAAGGCACGTATAACTCAGGAGCTTATTTTAGTTAATTATGACTTTTTGTCATCAATCGAAATGTTCCTAGTCCTAGACCACGTTGGCTCTTTCCCCGACTCGGTGTTGCCATGTGGTGCGTTGCGGCTGGTATATAGGTACGCTTAGGTACATACATCTTCTATGGAAATAAAATATCTTCAGCGATAAGGATAAATAGGTGTTTTAAAATTTTGGTGTACAATAAAGTATATTCCATCTATCTACCTATGTATGTTTTCTCTAATGCTTATAGATGAGTGTTCAGTATTTATACTGTATGTATGTATGTCTTTCTGTTATTCGGGCTTTTCTCTGAGTAGTAGTGATTTGCCGGTTCTGGCGCACCAATCCCGTGGCTCACCGGTTCTGGCGCACCACCGCTTCTGGCGCTATCGCGGTCCAGGGCGTTTCAAACCTAAAAAAAAAAAAAAAAAAAAAAAAAAAAAGGTTTTGGGGTCCGCTGATCACGTTTCTGCAATCCGTTTTCGCGTAAGATGCATGGTTCCGGAGATACAGAAATCAATTAACAACAATCTGTTTCATTTCCGGTGACCCGAAACCCTCATTATCGACTTTCATTGTTCGCCTTTTCTTATCTATTGTCCGTGCGTCCGGCCGCTCACCCTCATTAGGATTGCATTGACGTATGCATGTATTACTCATTGTTACTGCTACTGCTATTGTATACTTTTATTGTTCATAAACCATTGCTTACTTTGCTATTCGGGGTCATCAAAACGGAATCAATAAAACACATGCGTCATTAACAAATTTTATTTTTATCTACAAAATATGAGCGGAACATCTCATCCACTAAAATATCGTTGTACAGTGTGTTCCCTGTAAATATGTTTGTAAAACTATGCATTGAACATCCCTGAAACTTATATAGCAAATACATTAAGCAATATTCACCACAAACTGAAGTCCAATCATTCTGAATCCTATCAATACTCCAGCCCCATCTTTTACAATTCCTTTTCAAAAACTCGAGATGATATCGCGCAGGTGTTCGCCCATAAGAATCAAAATATTGACCGATGCCATTCGTATCGATATGTACAGCTACCCAGTGTGAACCTGGCTTATCATCCGCATCCAAATTGCATATTATATACGTTGGTGCATGGGTATACATAGGGAGTCTATTAGCAGCATAAACATTATTTTCTAGACTGGGATGAATCTTTTTCAGATGTTTTTGTACTTCTAGTGTATCCATGATATAGCATATTATTACACTACCAATCTATTCAATGGTTGTCATAGGAATGTTCAATTATAGTGATTTGTAAATATTAAATCGCATTATTTTGTAGCACTCACAAAACAGGTTGATGCCAGCAATGTGAGATAAGTTTGTTGACTCATAGAGTTACTATCAGTTTCCGGAGGAACGTGAGATAATTTTGGTGATTCATAGAGTTACAATCAGTTTCGTCGTATTTAGGAATTTGTTTTAGATAAGAATGGTGCTATATAAGATCCTACCATTGCAGTCATGCAGTCAGTCTATGGTCGTTTGACCGCAGTGGATTGTATACGTCTACCAATACTACGTTTGTATTACTTCAACGCATCAATGGCCATGGAGGTAAGTGTTTATTCTATTGACAAACTTACTTGTATTCTTGTTGTTGTTTCCTAACGTGTGTGATTAAGTGTAAACAAATTGATATTAACATGATAACTGTCTTGTTGCAGAAATCATTCAACTTCGATGAAAATACCTATAAACAGTATTACTACTCACCGCTCTCCCCTCAACATGAAGAAGAGAACGATGACATCGTTATTAATAACACATGTGATGGTGGAAAAAGGAAATCACAACCGATTGATCATTTTTTTGAAGTGGCACCAAAAATAAAAAAGAAGAAACTGTTATCGTCAACCGTGGCACGAGCCGCTAGAGATGGTGTATCATACATTTCTAGTAATTCTGACGACGGAGACCAAGCGACGCATCTCATTAAAATTGAAATGTACGATATGAAGAAGCTATGTAAGATTCCAACTACTGATCATTGGAAACACGCTACCACGAGGATTAAATATTATGTAAAGAATAATAAGGATAGCATCTACGACAGCACAAACGGGCTCGTATACAACATTACAAAGACAATAGCAGAAAGTGAAAAAGTTAAAAAATACTTTTTTAACTATGACACCCATTAGTTGATTAGTGAATGTGATTCTGTTTACTTAAATTACTTCTGTGTACTCATTAGATTCTACCTGACTCGTCATTAATAACACATGCGATGGTGGAAAAAGGAAATCACAACCGATTGATAATTTTTTTTTTGAAGTGGCACCAAAAAATAAATAAGAAGAAACTGTTATCGTCAACCTTGGCACAAGCCGCTAGAGATGGTGTATCATACATTTCTACTAATTCTGACTACGGAGACCAAGCGTCGCATCTCATAAAAATTGAAATGTACGATATGAAGAAGCTATGTAAGATTCCAACTACTGATCATTGGAAACACGCTACCACGAGGATTAAATATTATGTAAAGAATAATAAGGATAGCATCTATGACAGCACAAACAGCCTCGTATACAATATTACAAAGACAATAGCAAAAAGTGAATAAGTTAAAAAATACTTTTTTAACAATGACACTCATTAATCGATTAGTGAATGTGATTCTGTTTACTTAAATTACTTCTGTGTATTCATTAGATCCAAGGAGGTGTCGTCTTGTGGTGCTGAGAGAAAAACAAGATTAGAAGGAAGAGATGAGTGTGGCATACGTGAACAGATCACTTCATTGAAAAGCAAAACTACAAAACTGATTGGAGAAGAAAAAGTGAAGAATATGCAGTACCCAAGAGCTGAATATCCATTTTTCAGTTCAAAATCTAGACGGTTGTTCAGTTTCGGAGACTGGCCACTCGTTATGAAACAGAAGCCTGAAGATCTTGCAGAAGCCGGTTTCTTTTATACTGGTCATGAAGACAGGACCAAGTGTTTCCATTGTGGTGGCGGTTTAAAAGATTGGGAAGATGATGATGATCCTTGGCAGCAGCATGTTCAGTGGTTTAGTCAGTGTGCTTATGTAAAGTTTAAACTCGATCAGTGTTCTGTATAAGATTGAATAGGGTGTTTATAATGAAATAAAAAAATAGTATATTGCATATAATTTGTTTTATTTAATTTTATAATGTTTCCTTTAGTTACATACACATAACCTTAACTACTATAGTCTACAGTAACATTTCTATTTTTATCTATTTCAATAATATTATCAAACTCAGCATAAACAATACAGTTAATTGTTTGTATTAGTGAGGATTCAAATCGTACTTCTAATCTTACACTACCATGCTTTATGAGATTCCAATGAGCTGATGAGTTAGCTGATAAATCAGGAGTTAAATCAAATGCTAAAAGACAGTAACCTTTAGCATACTGTTCACGAGAGATTGCATTTCCTTCATTTAGAAAGTGAATACCAGTCCCCGAGAATAGAGTATGATATGCTGATGTAAATATATTATTATTAAAAGATGGTTGCAAAGCTTTTGAAGGTATTTGTTGACCATCAATATATAAGCTGAAAGAGTTAATACCATAGTTTTCAAAGTTAAATGGATTTTTAGTAAGCGAACCATTAAATGCAGAATTGTTTACAAATCCAATAATACATCTTTTGGGTACCTGTCCTAAGAATATATTATCAAGAGTTTTTCCTTGAACACCTGATGGAATTGTTAAAACTTTAACTTCAGCACGAGTAATAGGATATTTAGCAGTGGTAGAAGCTAAAACTTTCTGATGTGCGAGTAATACACTTGGATTAATTCGTGCTCTTCGAACAATAAGAGTTGCGTCTGTAATGCAAACTTTAAACTTTACATCATTTGACCCAGCAATTAAATTAAAACTCTCTCTTGATCGAACTAATTTTACACTCATTTCAACGCCATTCATTAAAAATTTATCTTGATTGAAAATGTCACCATGAAGATGACCAATCATTTCTATTTCCCTACTTTCATTAACTAATTCCTGTCTTTTAACAAATCCTATGTTTTTACCATCTGTGGAATCCATTTTTCCTGCTGTATCCTCATACCAAAGGCTACAAGTAAGATGAGATTGTTTAGCAGCAGGAGCATAGTTTAAAAGAGTTTCCATGTATGCTCGATAGGCATAGGTATTATTAGGTGGTGATACAAGTTTTTGGTTTAAATAAACATCAAGTTGACTAAAAAGTGAATGCAGCCAATTATTTACAGGTGCTACTGCGGTAGCTGATATCAAGTTTGATGAATCTTGATTTAATACTTTTGCCTTTATCTGGAGTAATGTATGAGACAAATCTATGTAGTCATCGCCTGTTCCAGGAACTTGAAACTCGATAGGTCCATCATCAGCAAGAGACGAAATTGGTTTATAGTGAATCCACAATCCATTTTCAATGCTTGTTTGTGTAGACGGTAATGCAAATAAATCTAATTCTGACTTAACGCACTCACAAGAATGATTATGAAGGAAAGACATATTTAATTTGAAAATATATCTTCGATGTTTTTTGGTTTTAGACCAAGTTTTTTCGTAGCTTTCACTTTAGCAGTTAGTGGTGGAATGAACGATGCCAATCGTTTTCTTTTAGTTATATATCCAGATCCTGTCATGTTAAATCGATCAATTTTGTTATCAGCCTTTCGTTTTAAGTTCGTACTAACTTGTTTAAGACGATCTTTTATTGAGGCTTCCATAGGACGCGCTTGAACCATATCCGATAAAAGTCCTACTCCAGCGTTTAATGCCTCCTTACCAACCACTCGAACACCACTTGAAAGTAAAGGTAAAACTGATCTAAATAACCCTCCTAAGAAGCTCCCAATACCATGACCGCGTTGGTATGGTGAACCCTTATAAATTACACCAACTCCTGATCCAGCTTGATGTGAATAATAATTTTCATATGGACATTTATGATGATCATGAGGAGAATACATTATTATAATTTGTGGAAATGTAGTTTAATACACACGGTTCCAAACTGGAATGGTATTTTTTGTCCTGTGCTCGATCTTATATCTATTTCCAGCGTATCGAACTCTCTTCGCATTACAGGTAAGTAGTGAGGTGGAGAGAAAACGTGCATTTTATTCGCACCATAAATGTATTTTGAAGGATCTAATGAAATGACTCTTAATAGCGGAGTCATAACATCACCCACAATCTGAGGATCGATAATGTCACAATATAGAAATAGTTGAGATGGTAACCCTAAGTGTAAATTAGCAGGACACTTCCCAAAATTTCTGTCTAGAAGATTTGTATTTGGTTCATAACCCAGTTGTAAACTTAATTTGGGTGATAATGTTACGGATGTTATATTTTTATCCAAAACAGAAATAGACACAAATTTTGTTATTTCATCATAACGAAATTTCAAGTTCTCTCTGATACCATTTAACGCTCTTAAAATATGTTCAACGTTATCATAGTTGCTAGCCGGAATATGTTTTTTGTAGTACACTGTTGATGGTTTATCTTCATTAGGCATTAACATGGTTTTTGTAATGTACACAACATTTTCATGATCTTGAACAGTAAACATGGTGCATGGATATTGAAACTCGACAACTCCAACCGACCATTCACCTTCTAATTTCATAGCTTTTGGTAATTTTGTTGAAAAATTTGTGGTCTTGTTATCAGGAAAGTATTCCATTGAACTATTGCTGAGCAAAGTTAAATAAAAACTTTCTTTATTCATATTTCTTTTAAACTAGAAGCTAAAATCCAACTGTTAAATTTATCTGGATAACCTTTCCACTTCACTAATACTTCTTTTCTGTTACCCGAATAACGAGTACCAATTATTTTATCTATTTTATATTGTGAGGTGGGGTTGTAAGTGACCTTCTGTAATTCTCTTTCATAAAAAGTACCAACTATTGCTTCATCTTGTAAATCTGTTATTGTATAAACAACCCATGGAGATCTATCAATTATTGAAGATATAATAAATATTTCATCACTCCAATTTGATTCATATCCTTTTTGGAAAACATGTTTATATTTAGTTATTCGAACATAATCACCCACATTGAAATTTGGTTTTGGATTTTCTAAAGAAAGTTTGTTTGATCCTCTATTATAAAGATTAGTCCAAACTGTCATAATATTGGCGGAACTTACATCACATGGGCACATCTTAATACTAGAGTGAATGCTGTGATTATAAGAGTATATTAAATCCTGTAAAACATCTATGTATCTATAAGTATTGTTATGAGTGAAATAACGCCACATTTTCATTTTTAGAGTTCTTTGAAATCGTTCAACAATACTAGCCTTAATATCAGGATTGTTAGTGGTATAGTAATTTATCTTTTTGGATTTAAAGTATTTTTGTACATCTTTTGAAACAAATTCTGTACCTTTATCAGATTGTATGTGAGTAGGTGTGGAATTACTTTCAGTAAATATACTTTCAAAACATTCTTTAGTAGTTTCTGAGTTTTTCTTTTTCATTGGTCTTGCAAAAGCATATTTACTAAATACATCAATAACACAAAGTATATAGTTGAAACCATCATTATATTGAGAATAAGTTCGCATATCACTTAAATCAGCTTGCCACAGTTCATTAATATTTGATAGAATGTACCTATTACGTGGAAATTTTTTCCGACTGGGTTTATGTAATGTATATGTTTCTTGTGATTGTAACCATTCCTTTACTTGCATTTTATCCATTTTACCCTTCATGGCTTTTGATAGTTTATCAATACTACCAAAACCAGCGGGGTTAGATGGATCATAATAAATCCTGTTAATTTCTTCTAGTACGGGGTCCATTTTTCCCAATCGAGCTTTTTACGTATTTTAGTTATAGATCTTTTATCTCCACTGCTCGGTGTAGAAAACTCTTGAACTTCAATCTCAGAGGTTTTGTTCAGATCTTTTGCTTGAAGTTGGTTAATAAACTCACATCTCTTTGGATTTCCAATATAAGTAAGTGGTACTTTAATATCTTTTAATGCTTTAGCAAATCTATCCCACCCTATCGGATCACTTCTTTTTAAGGGTCTTAGTGAATCATTTATTAAATCAACAATATTACTTCCAGGAATTTTTTCATTATCAATTATGACTGTGCCTTCATTATCCCAATGTATTTTACTTTTACTTGTTCCAATTAAGTTTAATAATGACTCACCTTTTTTATTATATGTTTTTGGTATTAAACTGAGTATTTGAGTTGGTGTGTAAAGTGGATTTGTGTCATTTTCTTTACTTTTAATGGATCCTTTCTCATCCAACAAAGATTCAGCATCAACTGAACTTTTTAGATCTCTATCTTTATTTTTAAAACCAATTTTAGATTCATTTGAATCTTCATTAGATGTATCAGAATAAATTGGTAATCTGAGTGGTTGACGATCCTCTTCGGTAAAGTGAAGGTATCTTTGTAGTGTTTGTAAATATAACATCCACTTCTTGCGGTCTTCCGTCTTACTATTCATAATATTTTGCATTTCAATATCTAATCGAGACAAATTACTATTAACCTTATTTTCTTGTTTTAATTTTTCAATCAATCCAGGTTCAATAAGTATCATTTTCTTTGCATTTTCCATGTTAACTGGCTAGTCCACTTACTAATCCACTCAATATTGCACCTAATATTATTGGTAAGAAAGCCCCTCCTTTTTGTATGATTATATTTTTTCTTAGTTTATGTTTACACTTATGCACCAGTTTACGGAGTATATTTTTGTGTTTATTCAATTTTTGTTTATCTTGATCTTTAAGAGGTACCTTTCCTTGTAAAACGTTATGAATACATTCACAAATACAGTTTATTTCTTCTTCATCACATGTTTTAAGTAACGCTCTTTGATATTTTGGTTTAAGCGTATGCAAAGCGCTTAGCAAATGTTTATGCGTTGTGAGTCGACGATGCATCATTTAGAAATGATTTGAATTGTTTGATTCTTGGTGTATTTAAACTCTTTTGTGGGGACGTAGACTGTACAGTGTCCATTAAATGGGAAGACATTTGTCTTGATACGACAAAAATCATTGGTATTCTGTTTTAAATCAACCATTAAATATCCATGCGCTTCTAAAGTTGCATCCCTATAGGCATCTTCAATGAATTTTGGGTTGTCTGGTGACACTTGTCGTGCTAAATATCTTATTTGAGTTTTATCTCGAGGGTTTTTAAAATATATTATATAACTTGAGTTTAAAGAAATGTCTCTTTGACCTTTACCCTGATGAAATAAATTTTGTGTTAAATAAAATACACTCAGATTCCTGTGATGACTACCTTTTGTAAATATATCCACAATTCTTCCATCAGACTCTCTCATTAGATCATCAATAATAACAAGATGTGGGTTTTCACCATCAAACATATTAAGATTTGGAATTCCTTGATGATAGTTAACATTTGGTAAATTATATAAAGGTTGCATTTCATCAAAGCACCATGTGATCTGATTAAAATCACAATTACATATTTCTTTAACTGATTTTATGAAATTTGTTACAAAATTTGACTTCCCACATCCACTTGGTCCTGCCACAATAGCAGTAAACGGATGGATAAAGTGAAACATTTCACACGTCTAGAGTTCAAAGGGAGGAAATAAAAAATGAAAATTATGTTGTAAAAATTAAATATATATATATTGCTAAAATTATTACTTATCAGAACTTTACAATCTTCTCAAATGTATGTTCACCGTTTTATTATTACTTAGATATCATTATTTACAATCGAATAATTAAAACTAACACAATTAGTACATCAGAATTTTACAATCTCAAATTTAAACCTACAAATAAAAACCACAATTTTCTTACATTATTTACAATCAAACAATACATTTTAAATATGTAATAAACTATTATATAACATTATAGTAATATCATAATTTTACAATCAATATAAATTTCGTATAGGTACAGAAGTAAAAGTAAAAAGTATCAACACTTAACGTAATTTATAATGTCCCCAAGCCAATGTATCAATGTTGTTGTCCATAATACATCGTTTGCTATCATTATATGATAAAGATGCTTTATTTATTTTTTGTGTAAAAATAGTGTGTTTGATTGACTTAAACCGAAGCATACTACAATATTGCACATTTTTATTAAACAAACACGATTTGTAATTTTCCATATTCATTTTTTTGGTAACACTTTTGTTAACCCCTTTTGCCTTTGCTATAAATTTATCTTCTACTTCCAAGGCATACATTTTTGATCGCAACCCTACAAATTCCTTCAACACTTTACCATTATTCTCGTCTTTAAAAAAACCTAACTTCTTTTTATTTAATTTTGGATAATCATAAATATTATTTTCTGGATAGTCTGATGTATCAAAATAGTGAAGTAGGTCAGGTTTTATATCCTCATACAAATTATCTGTAAAAATTTGATATATCAAACTATCGGTATCGGTGTACAATAACTTAATTTTGTTATTAAACTTTTTAACCATGTAGTTATAATGAAATTCGTACATAAGGGTCTTAGATATATCTAAAATACAAAATCCTAAATAAATTGGCTTATCATAAATCAATTTTGTTTTTCGTAATTGTATTGCGACTAAATGTTCTGAAAATATTGATAAACTATGGAATTCTGGTTTTGCAATCAATTCCTGAGCACCTAAAACTTTACCACGATTATCCCAGTGAGTTAGTAGTTTAACGTTTACTCTTTTTTCAATATTTTCCATTGTCTTACCGAAGACAGAATTGTTCATTAATTTAAAAAAGTCTTTTTCAAAGTTTGATTTAGCTAACGTTCTCAAACTAGTATTTAAGTCTATGTATTTCTTTAGCCAAGAACTCTGTTTAAATTTTAAAATTCTATGTACTTTAATTAATTTAATTCCCATTTCAATGCATTGTTTTAAATTCCTGTAGTGAATGATGTATTTATTTTTATTATTTAAATTAGGAACTAATTTAGTTTCTTTAGTATTACCCACACATATGTTTTCAGGACATAATGGAAAGTCAGAATGCAAATTATGAAGTTCATCAGGATATTCCAAATCAACTTCTAAAACATAACCAAAATCAGACGTATCCAACACATTATAATCTGTATTACAATTTATCCATTCGAAACCACCAACAGGAAGGGATTGGGACATTGCCCAACCATATAAATTATTCGCATCAAAATATGTTAGATATGAATTAGGTTTTTCACCATCATAATCCTCCATGAATTTATTATTTGCTCTAGCAAAACGATTGCTACACTGAGATACACCCCCTCTAATACCAGCTTTAAAAAAAGCAATTTTGTCATAGTCCGTTAACAATTCTAATTCTATTTTCGTAAATTTTAACATTGCATCCCAACTTAAACCTGGAGCAGTATAGTAATGGGCAGGATCTAATCCATAAGTTTTAATACAAAGCTTTCTGAAGTTTTCGAATATATCGGTCAAAAGTAAAACATCAGTTTTTAAATACAAATCGGAATAATCAGACATACTACTACACTTAAAATGTTGCCAAATATCTTTTGCATGATTATAATCATCGTTTGAAATATTTGAATCTGTGAGTGAACTATAAAACTGGTGTTGATCAGGAAGTGACGGATGTTTCAAGCAATCACTATTACGCATAAATTCATAAGGATAAATACCTTTCCGTCTTAAACGTAAAAAATCTTCATTAATAGGATAGTTTCTTTTTAGTTCTTTAAACTGATCGTCATTAAGATTTTTAGCTAGCTGATCTAAACTACATGATAAAAATTTCAATGAATCTACGAATCTTAAACTTACAGGTTGATTATTTATTGTTAACTGTTTTGAAAATGATATGTATCCTTCTTTATTTTGTGGAATAACTTCAACTTTGCCATCATCGAGGTTTAATGCATGGACAATAAAATGAGCATCGTAGTGACCGAGGTTATGTAAAAATATTGGAACATAACGAGGGGTTCTGTACTTAGAACTACACACTTGATGCGCAACACCCCTAAAACTGCCAGTGTACCAATCAAAATCGTAAAAAGGATCTTCATTTAACTGAGTTTCACAAATATGACAAATGTTTGAATTTGAAATTTTAATTTTATCTTCATCTGATAATGGAACGGGACATTTTTGGAAACAATTTTTTTTAACTATTGTTTTCACATCTTCACAAAGGCGATTCATAAACACTTGTGCACAGTTTGGCCCACTATACGTCTCATATTTTGATAATCTGTCATCATATGAACATTTAATGTAATATCCGAAACTATACACTTCATGTTTTTGAATATTAATTGTACTAGGCTTGGATGGATCGTTACTACATGATTCTATTGGGTTCAAAAATGCTTCAAAGTCTGCATAAACCACAAAAGGCATTTCCAACTTTTTCACGAATTTATCAAATTTTATTTTATTATTTGATGTTGCTTTACCGAACCAATCCTTTTTGGAATCCTTACCGTTTGGTAATTCCGTACAAATGTGAGCGCAATCATATTGTTGATGGTTATTAAGTCTTTCCTCTGATGGGAAATGAAGTAAACATGAATCGCATATATAAACTGCGTGATGATTACTTGAGATTTGTGAGCTAACTAACCGCGATAACTTTTTAATATAACAGTAATGATTGTTAGTACCATTCGATAAATATAGTAGGTTGATATGATTAGGTGTACGACATTTTGTTAAATATAAAGGACCTACAACTGAATTACACTTTTTTTCTTTATTATACTCTAAACCAAAAACATTTATACTAATATTGTTTAATTTCTCTACTTTTGATATATCTACAATTTTAACCGGAAAAGAAATACCAGTAAATTTTAGTTTATTTTCATGAATTGCGTATGATGTTACGCGATCTACACTTTTACATACAGGATATAAACCGGAGAGTAATGCCCATTTGAAACACATATTATCATTATTTTTAACATTGATTACAGCTTTTTTTAATTTAATATCCTGAGGAAGATCGATATATGAACTACCACGTAAGGGGTTGAATTTGTTAACATTCATATCTATGTATTTAATTTGATTAAGACTCCAACCACTATCTTTTTTTTCAAATTGACAAATTTTACCAACAACAGTGTCTATTAATGATGAAAAAAATATATTTAAGTCATCACCCTGACAAATTATATAATTAAACGTTTGAAAATCAAATGTATTTTTAATATCTTTAGTTTGTTGTATGAAATCAGCATGCAATATGAAGTTTATTTTAAAAATTGTATGTTGTTGAATACATTCATTGATTAAAAATAAGATATCAATTTTTAATGAATTTAAAAACGATTCCGGTGTTTCAAAATATTGCCCCGATTGAATTGTTTTACTATTAATTCTATATGTTAAAATTCGGTTGCCAAAAGCGGTTTCAACAACTGTAACATTTGCTAGTGAATTATGTGATTTTAAAAGATTATTTTTGTGAACATTGCTTTTTAAATGGTTATTTAGATACCTTTTATTAATAAAAACATGACATGTGTCACATTCCACCTTATTGTTGTCCACGTTATTTGTTTCAGTCGATGATGTAGAAGCTCCTTCATCAAATTTTGCTTTCTTGGGAACCTTATTTTCGTCAGTAGTGATACCTCGTTTGATACCTCTTCCAACTTGTGGTTGACTGTAACAAAACAGCAAGAAAATTATTAGACAAATCTTAAAATAAAACAATACAACAATAATCTTTCTTATTGAGTTTGTACTTCTAATACTTACATCAACGCTGTTTCAACCATCGCACAGTGATTATACAACTCATCATCATACGATGAATCAAACAGTTCACACTTCTCCATTTCATCACAAACTTTAGGCAGCTCCTGATCGAATTCGTTGATGAATAGTTCCATATTCTCTTCCATGGGTGCGGAAAAGAAAGCACTGGTACACACTTCACTGAAGTTTTCCATCTTTATAGCAAAGAAGAAATTAGGTAGCACAGTAAGTAACAGTTAAGTGTTGGTAGACAAACCGATACCCAATTTCAAATAATGTTCATTACATAGAGTCTAGCAAAGGATTAGAAAGTCAGGTAGAATCTAATGAGTACACAGAAGTAATTTAAGTAAACAGAATCACATTCACTAATCAACTAATGGGTGTCATAGTTAAAAAAGTATTTTTTAACTTTTTCACTTTCTGCTATTGTCTTTGTAATGTTGTATACGAGCCCGTTTGTGCTGTCGTAGATGCTATCCTTATTATTCTTTACATAATATTTAATCCTCGTGGTAGCGTGTTTCCAATGATCAGTAGTTGGAATCTTACATAGCTTCTTCATATCGTACATTTCAATTTTAATGAGATGCGTCGCTTGGTCTCCGTCGTCAGAATTACTAGAAATGTATGATACACCATCTCTAGCGGCTCGTGCCACGGTTGACGATAACAGTTTCTTCTTTTTTATTTTTGGTGCCACTTCAAAAAAATGATCAATCGGTTGTGATTTCCTTTTTCCACCATCACATGTGTTATTAATAACGATGTCATCGTTCTCTTCTTCATGTTGAGGGGAGAGCGGTGAGTAGTAATACTGTTTATAGGTATTTTCATCGAAGTTGAATGATTTCTGCAACAAGACAGTTATCATGTTAATATCAATTTGTTTACACTTAATCACACACGTTAGGAAACAACAACAAGAATACAAGTAAGTTTGTCAATAGAATAAACACTTACCTCCATGGCCATTGATGCGTTGAAGTAACACAAACGTAGTATTGGTAGACGTATACAATCCACTGCGGTCAAACGACCATAGACTGACTGCATGACTGCAATGGTAGGATCTTATATAGCACCATTCTTATCTAAAACAAATTCCTAAATACAACGAAACTGATTGTAACTCTATGAATCACCAAAATTATCTCACGTTCCTCCGGAAACTGATAGTAACTCTATGAGTCAACAAACTTATCTCACATTGCTGGCATCAACCTGTTTTGTGAGTGCTACAAAATAATGCGATTTAATATTTACAAATCACTATAATTGAACATTCCTATGACAACCATTGAATAGATTGGTAGTGTAATAATATGCTATATCATGGATACACTAGAAGTACAAAAACATCTGAAAAAGATTCATCCCAGTCTAGAAAATAATGTTTATGCTGCTAATAGACTCCCTATGTATACCCATGCACCAACGTATATAATATGCAATTTGGATGCGGATGATAAGCCAGGTTCACACTGGGTAGCTGTACATATCGATACGAATGGCATCGGTCAATATTTTGATTCTTATGGGCGAACACCTGCGCGATATCATCTCGAGTTTTTGAAAAGGAATTGTAAAAGATGGGGCTGGAGTATTGATAGGATTCAGAATGATTGGACTTCAGTTTGTGGTGAATATTGCTTAATGTATTTGCTATATAAGTTTCAGGGATGTTCAATGCATAGTTTTACAAACATATTTACAGGGAACACACTGTACAACGATATTTTAGTGGATGAGATGTTCCGCTCATATTTTGTAGATAAAAATAAAATTTGTTAATGACGCATGTGTTTTATTGATTCCGTTTTGATGACCCCGAATAGCAAAGTAAGCAATGGTTTATGAACAATAAAAGTATACAATAGCAGTAGCAGTAACAATGAGTAATACATGCATACGTCAATGCAATCCTAATGAGGGTGAGCGGCCGGACGCACGGACAATAGATAAGAAAAGGCGAACAATGAAAGTCGATAATGAGGGTTTCGGGTCACCGGAAATGAAACAGATTGTTGTTAATTGATTTCTGTATGATGATTTGAATAGAAATTTACCGGCTTGAAGCTGTTTTCAGAACAGTAGGTTTAGGAATTAATATAGATTAACTAGTGTGCGGACACCCATGTTTCAGGGGGCCGTCTTTAAGACATCCATAAGGACATAATAACATGAATAAAAGTTAAAGGTAGTGTACTATGGAGACTACTCTGCCATGATACTAAAGAATCGCCCTGAGGGCCCACTATGTAGTTTCTCATAGTCACGCCGTAAAGTGAAATAATAAAAGAAATTAGGTGTGTAGTGTACATATGTGTGTGTGTGTGTGTGTTCAGCAGAAAGGTGGTAATGGAACTGAAGTTATGTTGGCTTATAGCCATGCAGTCAAGGTATTTAGTTATGTTAAAAGATAACTAATTATAGTTAATTTTAGAATAATAGTTTGTTAACTTTAGTCAGTAGGTTTTAATTAGGATTACCACACTTTAGGTGGGTGTGAAATATGATACTAGGATAGCTATAACCAGAGTTATAGTTAACTTAGGTAGTTAGGTACAAGTCGACCCTCCACGACCAGTATCTTAGGCGGTCGTGGGTGTGTGTTCCCTTGGCATCGTGTGACCCAGTATGGGGTCAAACACTAGTAGTTAGCTAGGCCTACGGGATGCTCTGTCAGAAACTTTTATAAAAATCTAGACTTGTTAGGTATTTAGCATCCTTTAGGTTATCTAGAATTTCAGAGATATAAGGTAAATTATAAGCATCCTTCTTAGTTACTGAATTTAGCTTGTGACTGTCTAAGCAGAACCACAATTTGCCATCCCATTTAGGTGAGAAGTACAGGTGAAGACCAAGGACTGTCACTTGAAAGTTGAGCGAAGGAATGTTGGTGTGAAACCAGTAACTTCACTAGTTGAGTTATTTAGTGCAAATTGAACAACTGGAATATGTAGATCCCAAGAGCGTTGGTCATTATTATTGTAGGTAGAAACAGCTGTTATGATTGTCTTATTTAGAAGACAATACTTAGAGAAACAGCATGTCAGTACAAAAAGATATGCGTTATGGCGTCTAGAGACAGGCAGAGGGCCAAAAATGTCAATACTGAGCATCTGGAATGGCCGAGAGCATTCTTTAGGTTTCCCCATGACCTCCAGTGGGGCATGGTTTACTTGTTTATGAGCTAGACAGATTTTACATGAAGTTACAGCTTTCACTACTTCACTGTGCATTCCTGGCCAGTAGTAACGAAGAGTTAGTCTTTTATAAGTTTTAAAAAAATGCCTAGATTCATTATAATTAGATTATATTATATTTATTAGATTGTATTATGTTTATCAGATTTAATATATTTATTAGATTTATTAGATTATATTTCTTATTAGATTTATTAGATTATATTTACTATTATATCTATTAGATTAGATTATATTTAGAATTGGGGTTCTTGTGGCACTTGCTTCAGCCTGCTGACCACTAGCAGAAAGATGTGATGTACTAGGGGTGAGTTTACTCAGGAGAGCATTGTTAATTTGTTTTCTAAAGTCAGTGAATGTGCCCTTTTCACCGCCTCTAATAATGACCTCATATTCCCATTCGGCCTTTCTTAGGTGGATATATTTGATTGGGTTAGCGCTCATTGTGATCTTTACAATTTATAACAAAACCCTAGTAGCTGACTAAGAAATTATATAAAAGTAACAAATTAAAAAAATACAGTAGAAAATATAGTAATTACCCACTACTTACCGCCACGATGTGCGAGTCAGGTAAATAGCGACCAGTGAAGAAAACCTTGTGAACCTTACCGAGTGGGCGCCACTGTGGCGTAGTGGTTTCGGTGGTAGTAAAAATAAAAACAAAGACCACAGGTTTACAGCATTTATTTGAGATAAGGGGGGTGGGTTCGGTTCACACAGGGTTCCCTCACTGGTCGAAGGTATAGAATGGTACTGCCCTGGGCTCAGGCCGCGACGCACGCGGACCGGCGGGCAGATCCCGTAGCAGGCAGCTCGCGCGCAGACGGGCGCAGAGGTTATGCGGGCAGGCCACACAATAGCGCTCAGACGGGCGCAGAGGTTATTCGGGCAGGCCACGCAGACAGTCACAGAGGCAGCGTGACACCCGTCGAGCGGCGGACGTAGAGGTGGTTGATAGTAGAAATCCAAGGCAGTAGAAACGAAAGAGAAGGAAGAAAAAAAAAACCCTGGAATCCAAAAAGGGTGCTTCCGTAAGCGTGGTGCAGGAATCGTGAGCGCCAGCGATGCGTGCGTCTCCCAGCCGTAAGCCCCACGGAACAGTACCCGGGAAAATAGATGGGAAACTCACCATCGCGGCGGTTCACAAAGGTTAAATAGAGATAAGCGTGCGCATACCGCGTGCAACTATATAAAAAGTAACCGCGTGCAAGGCGTTTAAGCTCGTAGCTGCTATGGCACAGCGGGAAAACAATGCTGCGGCTTGCGTACGCTTCACAAATTTAGAACACTAGTGGAAAGCAGATGACAATGAAATATCACAGTTATGTTCCAGCAGGAAGCCATCTTGACAACCGGGCAATTATATAAACTTACAAACGCTGCAGATTATGGCGAAATAAAAGGATTACAATTTGGCAAGATGGAGAGAAAATGGCAGACACAATGAGCACTTACCCTTGGCACAGTAGGGGTTTCTATATAAGTTACTTGCAACAGGAGGCGGCGAGAAAAGAAGCTTCGCGCACTAGAGATTAGAATTTATAGCCGGCCCAAGTGTTGTCACTTCAGTGAAACCATAGATATTAGAGATTAGTGTGGTAGTCGACTTCTAGTTTAATCGACTACAACGCTACAGTACCCCGCCTGTTAGCGAAGGATTTTCCCTAGGATAAATCCGCTAGAAGGCCTAAACCACTATTACTGACTACCTATACGTTCATACATCCCATTCATGTGCTTCCATACTATTAATCATTCATCCATCCATTCTAAGTCCATCCCTGACTTGGAAGTAGTCCTAAGTCAGTGACGTACAATTACATACGAGAGGTAAGCTAATTATAGAGTAGTTTAACTCGAGACAGTCAGTAGGAAAAACAGCAAGATAAAGCAAGTGTATCTCCATAGGGTTAGGTAACCTTGGTGGACTGTTGCAGGTTATAGGTAATGTTAGGTTTCAAAGCAAGAAGTAAGTTCATTGTTGGATTTTAAATTATCAAAGTTCTAACAACAATATAGTAATAAGTTAAGGTTCTATTTTATGTTTAGGTTTAGAATTAAATTATGTTAAAGTTAAAAGGTAAGAGTATTTAAAAAAAAATTAATTTTTTTTTTTTTTTTGAAAAGGTAAAAAAAATTTTTAAAGTTAAAAAAAATTTTTTTTTTTTGGTGATGGTCCATGTATATGTTGAAATTGGTTTAAGTTTCATTTCTGGAATACGCATCATATGTAGAAGTCCATTCGAGTGAGTTTCCGAACGTGAGTGTAATTTATAAAAATTAAATCAAGTCCATATTCATACTGTTGCGAGAATATCCGCACGTTATAGACGAAATTCTAAAAGACAAGTATCCAAGGTTGGCAACTACGTCTAGATGTCAAAGTCAGTACGTAAACGTCAAAAATATAATATGTCAATGATCTTAAATTAAATAGGTTATGTTATGAATCACGCGGAAATATTTTTTAAGAGAATTAATTAATTTAATTAGGGCAGGTTGAATCTAAGTAATATTCAGGATAGGTTTGTTCAATACTAAAAGGTGTTATGAAGTTAAAGTTAGTTTTCTAGTTTAGTGTTTAGGTAAAAGAAATTAGATAAGTTTGTTGACTAAATGTTGTTAGAATATTTCATGTAGATGCTATTATTAAACGATTGATGATGTGCCAGTTAGGTTCGGGTTTAGTGCTTAGATTAAGGTTAGATTTGTTACTAGGGTAGACTGGAACATAATTTAACCGTGGTGATAGAGATACCAGCAGTTATAAAGTTTTCTGAATAGTTTAAACATTATGTTTTAATCTGGTTTAGGGCCTAGATTTAATGTTAGAAATGTTACCAGGGTAGACTGGTACTTAGTTTAACCGTGGTGGCAGATGGGTACCAGCGGTTATAAAAGAAAACAATACAATGGACTATGCTATATATTGTTTTATGAATAGTTTTAAGGTTAGTAGTGAGAAAGTTTTACAGTTATAATTAGACTATAAAGTTATAGGCTACTATGCAAGTAGTTTAATGGGTAGGTACGGTATTTGAATAGAAATTTACCGGCTTGAAGCTGTTTTCAGAACAGTAGGTTTAGGAATTAATATAGATTAACTAGTGTGCGGACACCCATGTTTCAGGGGGCCGTCTTTAAGACATCCATAAGGACATAATAACATGAATAAAAGTTAAAGGTAGTGTACTATGGAGACTACTCTGCCATGATACTAAAGAATCGCCCTGAGGGCCCACTATGTAGTTTCTCATAGTCACGCCGTAAAGTGAAATAATAAAAGAAATTAGGTGTGTAGTGTACATATGTGTGTGTGTGTGTGTGTTCAGCAGAAAGGTGGTAATGGAACTGAAGTTATGTTGGCTTATAGCCATGCAGTCAAGGTATTTAGTTATGTTAAAAGATAACTAATTATAGTTAATTTTAGAATAATAGTTTGTTAACTTTAGTCAGTAGGTTTTAATTAGGATTACCACACTTTAGGTGGGTGTGAAATATGATACTAGGATAGCTATAACCAGAGTTATAGTTAACTTAGGTAGTTAGGTACAAGTCGACCCTCCACGACCAGTATCTTAGGCGGTCGTGGGTGTGTGTTCCCTTGGCATCGTGTGACCCAGTATGGGGTCAAACACTAGTAGTTAGCTAGGCCTACGGGATGCTCTGTCAGAAACTTTTATAAAAATCTAGACTTGTTAGGTATTTAGCATCCTTTAGGTTATCTAGAATTTCAGAGATATAAGGTAAATTATAAGCATCCTTCTTAGTTACTGAATTTAGCTTGTGACTGTCTAAGCAGAACCACAATTTGCCATCCCATTTAGGTGAGAAGTACAGGTGAAGACCAAGGACTGTCACTTGAAAGTTGAGCGAAGGAATGTTGGTGTGAAACCAGTAACTTCACTAGTTGAGTTATTTAGTGCAAATTGAACAACTGGAATATGTAGATCCCAAGAGCGTTGGTCATTATTATTGTAGGTAGAAACAGCTGTTATGATTGTCTTATTTAGAAGACAATACTTAGAGAAACAGCATGTCAGTACAAAAAGATATGCGTTATGGCGTCTAGAGACAGGCAGAGGGCCAAAAATGTCAATACTGAGCATCTGGAATGGCCGAGAGCATTCTTTAGGTTTCCCCATGACCTCCAGTGGGGCATGGTTTACTTGTTTATGAGCTAGACAGATTTTACATGAAGTTACAGCTTTCACTACTTCACTGTGCATTCCTGGCCAGTAGTAACGAAGAGTTAGTCTTTTATAAGTTTTAAAAAAATGCCTAGATTCATTATAATTAGATTATATTATATTTATTAGATTGTATTATGTTTATCAGATTTAATATATTTATTAGATTTATTAGATTATATTTCTTATTAGATTTATTAGATTATATTTACTATTATATCTATTAGATTAGATTATATTTAGAATTGGGGTTCTTGTGGCACTTGCTTCAGCCTGCTGACCACTAGCAGAAAGATGTGATGTACTAGGGGTGAGTTTACTCAGGAGAGCATTGTTAATTTGTTTTCTAAAGTCAGTGAATGTGCCCTTTTCACCGCCTCTAATAATGACCTCATATTCCCATTCGGCCTTTCTTAGGTGGATATATTTGATTGGGTTAGCGCTCATTGTGATCTTTACAATTTATAACAAAACCCTAGTAGCTGACTAAGAAATTATATAAAAGTAACAAATTAAAAAAATACAGTAGAAAATATAGTAATTACCCACTACTTACCGCCACGATGTGCGAGTCAGGTAAATAGCGACCAGTGAAGAAAACCTTGTGAACCTTACCGAGTGGGCGCCACTGTGGCGTAGTGGTTTCGGTGGTAGTAAAAATAAAAACAAAGACCACAGGTTTACAGCATTTATTTGAGATAAGGGGGGTGGGTTCGGTTCACACAGGGTTCCCTCACTGGTCGAAGGTATAGAATGGTACTGCCCTGGGCTCAGGCCGCGACGCACGCGGACCGGCGGGCAGATCCCGTAGCAGGCAGCTCGCGCGCAGACGGGCGCAGAGGTTATGCGGGCAGGCCACACAATAGCGCTCAGACGGGCGCAGAGGTTATTCGGGCAGGCCACGCAGACAGTCACAGAGGCAGCGTGACACCCGTCGAGCGGCGGACGTAGAGGTGGTTGATAGTAGAAATCCAAGGCAGTAGAAACGAAAGAGAAGGAAGAAAAAAAAACCCTGGAATCCAAAAAGGGTGCTTCCGTAAGCGTGGTGCAGGAATCGTGAGCGCCAGCGATGCGTGCGTCTCCCAGCCGTAAGCCCCACGGAACAGTACCCGGGAAAATAGATGGGAAACTCACCATCGCGGCGGTTCACAAAGGTTAAATAGAGATAAGCGTGCGCATACCGCGTGCAACTATATAAAAAGTAACCGCGTGCAAGGCGTTTAAGCTCGTAGCTGCTATGGCACAGCGGGAAAACAATGCTGCGGCTTGCGTACGCTTCACAAATTTAGAACACTAGTGGAAAGCAGATGACAATGAAATATCACAGTTATGTTCCAGCAGGAAGCCATCTTGACAACCGGGCAATTATATAAACTTACAAACGCTGCAGATTATGGCGAAATAAAAGGATTACAATTTGGCAAGATGGAGAGAAAATGGCAGACACAATGAGCACTTACCCTTGGCACAGTAGGGGTTTCTATATAAGTTACTTGCAACAGGAGGCGGCGAGAAAAGAAGCTTCGCGCACTAGAGATTAGAATTTATAGCCGGCCCAAGTGTTGTCACTTCAGTGAAACCATAGATATTAGAGATTAGTGTGGTAGTCGACTTCTAGTTTAATCGACTACAACGCTACAAACGATATTTTAGTGGATGAGATGTTCCGCTCATATTTTGTAGATAAAAATAAAATTTGTTAATGACGCATGTGTTTTATTGATTCCGTTTTGATGACCCCGAATAGCAAAGTAAGCAATGGTTTATGAACAATAAAAGTATACAATAGCAGTAGCAGTAACAATGAGTAATACATGCATACGTCAATGCAATCCTAATGAGGGTGAGCGGCCGGACGCACGGACAATAGATAAGAAAAGGCGAACAATGAAAGTCGATAATGAGGGTTTCGGGTCACCGGAAATGAAACAGATTGTTGTTAATTGATTTCTGTATCTCCGGAACCATGCATCTTACGCGAAAACGGATTGCAGAAACGTGATCAGCGGACCCCAAAACCTTTTTTTTTTTTTTTTTTTTTTTTTTTTTTTTAGGTTTGAAACGCCCTGGACCGCGATTGCGCCAGAAGCGGTGGTGCGCCAGAACCGGTGAGCCACGGGATTGGTGCGCCAGAACCGGCAAATCACTACTACTTCTCTGGAACGCCTGAACCAATTTTAATGAAGGTTACACCGAAAGATAAAGGGTCCTAAGAATCGAGATTTACGCGGAAAAAACCTCCCACGCGAACGAAATCACGGTCACAGCTAGGTATTCGATATAAACACAGAGGATAATAACAAAACATCAGTATCAACACCCGTCAAGTAGTCTCCAACAGCTGCTGATATTGTTATTGTGCACAGAACAGCTTAATGTTTCCTCCAAAGCTCCCAACATGACAATTACTGACTGGCCATTTACAGCAAAATTGCGGCAGCACACCTAACGAGCTCAAACAGACCAAACCGTGATAGTCACAGAGAAACATCTCACGAGTTAATATTTCGGCGTGCACAGCGGTTGAGCAGCAATTACACGAATTAATGCCAGTTCCATTTAATTGCCGTCACTTTTCCGGCAGTATTACGTAACTCCTGAACCCCGATAAATTGACCAACGTGCGTTTTTGCACCGCGAAGCTTGAACGGTTAATGTTCCTCATTTTTGTTTATTTTGCTCTTCATGTTTGGGTAATTATCAAGGGTGGATTGTGTTTACTTAAATATCATTGAGGAATATTTTTTTTTATGGTATAAATGATGTTTATTTCTATAAGCGTTGTATTTAAAACAACACATAAAACGTATAAATTGCCATCATAACCCGTCTCCACGTCGCAATTCTTTCTACCTCAGTAATATAAAAAATAATCACTGGCAAGCGAGCAAATGGTACTTAAGGGGCGCAACCAAGCAGAACCAACCTTCACAATGAAATTAGCAACAGTAATTACAATATAATCCGAGCTGTGGCAACTTAACAAAATTATTTAATTGTGGTCTCTTGGGATGCAGATGCCTTGACTGCGGTACCTAAGTTCATCACTGCATCCAATTACTGAGGTCCTTTGACTGGAAGCCAAACATCTTGGTACACGGACTTAGGCATTAAGTTTAGTCAAATAATTGCTCTTGAGATAATTATTGTGCCGACATTAGGAGCGTAAATTAGAAAGAACCACGTCAAAAATATTACGCAGTTAATGTCGTTCGATTGATTGGTGGATATTTTAATTTGTTTCTCTGTCTAAAGCAACGTTAGTCGCATAATTGTTTATGGCCTCAAACTTGACATGGAAAATCATGGATTAATACAAGTACAAAAGTATAGAGCAAGCACTAAAATGAAATGAATAGGAGGATGCAACGGTAATTTTGAAAAGCACTAGGTATCATAAGGAGTAATCAAAATATGTAGTGACAGAGATGGGTGCAAAAATATGGCCCAAAATACGCTGTATTTTGATTGGTGCCAGGGTCGATTCAAAATTTGATGTTATCAAGACATTATCTATGTTCATTTTTGATCTAAGATTTGAACTACACTACACTATTAACAAATATCAATGATATATGTACATAGGTGATATAAAATAATAATATAATAATAATAATATTCCACAACTTTCACACAACGCCATCTAGTCCCAAACTAAGCAGAGCTTGTGCTATGAGTACTAGACAACTAATAAACCTACATACATATATCTAAATACATACATATTATAGATAAATTACACCCAGACAAAGAACAAATGATCGTGCTCATCACACAAACATTTGTCCTGGGTGGGAATCGAACCCACGACCTTCCGCATAGTAGTCAGGGCCACTGACCACTAGACCAACAGGCCTGACATAATATATATATAAATAAGAATAGAGAACTATAAAAGATGTTCAGCCGACCTAAATTTAATGGGGTTAGCAAAATAATATTTTTTATTTATTCACGCTTCACGCACATATATGTACAAAGGCAGACTGAATGCTATTCTCTACCAGTTAAGCGAATTATTACAAGCAAAGAGTCGTCACGTCTTGATAGTAGTGGCGCTCACCCTCCTGATGCTCATATTGGATGCGAGACGTGTACGTCGGACATTCGCGTCCATCAGAAGGACGTCCGTAGAGTGCTGCGTAATCTTGACGTGAACAAAGCTAGTGGCCCCGACGGGATACCAGCAATTGTTCTAAGAACTTGTGCGCCTGAACTGTCTCCAATCTTGACATGCCTGTTTCGCCTTTTGCTAGAGATTGAAAAAGTGCCGAAAACATGAAAGCTAGCAAACGTACAGCCTGTACCCAAAAAGGGCAGTCGTGCTGACAGACCTATTTCAGTCACGTCCATACTCTGTAAGAATTTGGAGCGTGTACTTAATACTAAGCTCCTAGCATACCTAGAAGCCAACGACACCCTCAGTTACCGATAATACGGCTTTCGCAGAAACCGGTCAACTGGGGATCTTCTAGCGTATGCCATTCATATCAGGAGTGAGGTCATTGAGAAGTACGGGGAAGCACTTGCTGTTTCCCAGCACTTGCTGTTTCCCTTGACATCTATAAGGCCTTTGACAGGGTCTGGCACGATAGCCTTATTGCTAAGTTTCCTTTCTTCGGTTTACCCACTCAACTTTGCGTTTGGATTGAAGGCTTCCTGAGAGATCGGTCCATTCGAGTGGTCATTGATGGCTGTTCATCTGGCCAATTGGCAATTAATGCTGGGGTCCCTCAGGGA
This sequence comes from Tholera decimalis, assembly GCA_943138885.2. Classification (NCBI taxonomy): domain Eukaryota; kingdom Metazoa; phylum Arthropoda; class Insecta; order Lepidoptera; family Noctuidae; genus Tholera; species Tholera decimalis. Next base: position 18,267,248 of record OW964563.2, on the reverse strand, counting down.
TCGGTTCTCTCAGCAACTTAATTCTTGCTACACATTAACAATCTGCTAATGCCCGGTATCTTTTGGTATGCAGACGACAGCACAGCTGCTGAGAGATATGTGTCCAACACCCGTGCTGGTGGCTCACAGATCCAGTCTAGCCTTGAGGACATGATTGGGCGGTTGAACTTGACTTTGAAAGCTGTCTCTGAATGGGGCGATGCCAACTTAGTCAGGTTTAATGCTGCTAAGACCCAGGCGTGTCTCTTCTCCGCAAAAAGGAGCCAATTTGACAGGCCCATTGGTCTACTGGTCAGTGGCCCTGACTGCTATGCGCTAGGTCATGGGTTCAATTCCCACCCAGGACAAATGTTTGTGTGATGAGCACGATCATTTGTTCTTTGTCTGGGTGTGATTTATCTATAATATGCATGTATTTAGAAATATATATGTATGTTTATCAGTTGTCTAGTACTCATAGCACAAGCTCTGCTTAGTTTGGGACTAGATGGCGTTGTGTGAAAGATGTGGAATATTATATTATTACATTATATTATATTAATTTCAACCTGTTCCTTCTTTCCGTGGTGTAACCGTGCCGATAACTGATCGCATCGAGCGTCTTGGGGTTACGTTGACATCCAACCTTAATTTTGGTCCGTTTATCGAGGTTAAGAATCAATTGGCTGCCAAAAATTTGGGAATCCTAGCAAAGGTGAGACGGTACTTCTCACCGGAAAAGCTGCTCAACCTTTATCAAGCACAAGTTCGGTCGTGTACGGAGTACTGCTCTCATCTTTGGGACGGATGTGCCAAATACCAGCTAAATGCACTTGAGACTATCGAGAAACGGGCCAAAAGGCTCATTGGCAACGAAAAACTGAGCTTCAGAGCCTTGTACATCGGCGACGTGTTGTAGGCCTTTCAGTTTTCTATCGGTTACATTTTGGGGAGTGTGCGATGAAATTGCACAGTCTAATTCCACCAAGCCCTTTCCATCTTCGGACTACAAGATAAACGGCATTGCGCTATCGTTACATGGTGGACATCCCACCCATACGCATAAAACGTATTGGGAATAGTATCTTTGTGCGTACAGCTAAGGAATGGAATTCTCTGCCGGAGTCTGTGTTTCCTGATAGCTATAACCTGGGAGTTTTTAAGTCAAGAGTGAATAAGTTGCTTCTAGGCAAGCGTGTTTCATCTTCGACCTCATTATCACTTAAGATCAGGCGAGATGGTGGTAATAAACGCAAGCCTATCAACAATAAAAAAAACGTCCAAAAAATACAGACAAAATAATAATTCTTTTGACAAAAATTCAGAAAGAAACATTGATATATAATTCCGGAAAATGCTGTTCGCAATTTAAAGGAAAATTTAATACACCAATATTATTACGATAATGGCTGAAAGCAACATCTGTTAATAACGGACAATTAATAATTCCTTAATGGTACCCGATTTTACCGGCAATATTATATACTTTGGATACCGAGTCATGCAAACTGATATCTATGGCTTAATACATCCGTATTCTGGGTAAAATGTTTATCCTGGTTTAAAAGTTCCGTTCGGTTTGCCTTAACCGTAAGCTTTATAAGCTTATTTGAGGTAACATTTTTCTATTTTGGTATAAAAATACTGTTTGGAAGAAAAAAATAAAGATTTAAGAGGAATATAGTGTCTGTAGGTGAAATTTGGTTTTATAGTAAGCAAGCTAGTGTAGTCACTTCATCTTATTATGCTTTTAGCTTTATGATATCTTGTCAGTCATCTTGTAAATATAATTTTGTAAAAAAACTAGTTCGGTTGTTTCTACCTGAAGCAAAAACAACAAAATAAAGTCAGAAATTGATCTTTCAAAGTAGATACTATCGACATGTAATGGTCATATATGTGAGGAACCATGCAGGTTAAAGTATAAGGTTGTGAGGAAAAACTGATCACACAGACCTCAGACATCTGAGTGATCACGACCAGACAGACTCGACAGTGCAAACATCCGCCAGCCATCGTTTAGCTCAATCTAAAAATTGAATGAGCTCACTGACTCGACAAACAATACCGAAGCAAGGACCTTATAGGAATTTATCAATAAAGGAGGAACCTCCTGTTGAATCACGGGCTTCTTGTTGCATGGACTCCGGCGGCAAGTTTGATAGCTCTTTGTACGGTCTACCTACGTGCTCTTTACTCGATCTAAGTGTCTTATTACTTTTATGTTTAACTAGCTGTGCCCCGTGATTTCACCCATGTTAATCAACATCTCAACAAAACAAACTTAGTATGGACTAGCTTCTGCCTGCGGCTTCTTACATCTGAAATTTTTAGCTTAAATAGCTTCTATGTTCCTTTCCATGGCCTAATCTACCTCTGTACCAAATTTCATTAAAATCGTTTTAGTGGTTTAGACGTGAAAACATTAAAAACAGACAGACAGAGTTACATTTACATTTATAATATTAATCAGGGATTGGCTTTTAATTCATCCATTTTTATATGCATTTTTTATTAGATAAGTATTTTCGTAGTTAATCTACCTTCAACATCCAAACTACACAGATAAACTTCTTAACCGAAGTTTTGAATAAGCACACTTAATTTCACCGTAATTCAATTAAAGCCCTCATACTAGCATGCGACACTCAAGCCACACTCAACCCTCAATAGATCGTTCGCCAAATACCATGGTTAATCCATTCATTATTTAGTTTGACGTCTTAGTCCCAGCGATCCCAAGACAGTTTCCAGATGGAACTCCGGCATGGAATTACTCTCGGGTAATATTCATGGTATTTTTAAGAGTGAAGTTGTATTAAGTAGTGTATTTGATATACCTAGTCAATTATATGTTCTAGTGTGTAAAACGATAATAAAATGCAATTGTATTGACTATTGTGGTTTATTAGTTGCATTTAAATTCATCACTTGTTGGCATGGTCTCAATCACGTTGTATGTACCGGATAGACTAACTTATTACGTTATTTATTTTTCCGTGTCAAATCCATCCAAAGGTTGTCTGTAAAAGATCGCTTTTAACGATAAGACCGCCCATTATATCAACCTTTTTAGGGTTCCGTAGCCGAATGGCAAAAAACCGAAACCCTTATAGTTTCGTCATGTCTGTCCGTCTGTCTGTCTGTCTATCCGTCCGTCCGTATGTCACAGCCATTTTATTCCGAAACTATTAGGACTATACATGTGAAACTTGGTAGGTAGATATATGTATTCTGTGAACCGCTTTCCGATTTTAAGAAAAAACTCAAAAAAATATTTAAAATAAAGGGGGCTCCCCATACATGGAACTAAAACTGAAAATTTTATTTTCATGAAACCTATAAGCGTGTGGTATCTATAGACAAGTCTTTAAAAATGACACTGGGGTTTCTAAAACAACTTTTTCATCAAGTAAATCGTTTAAAAGATATACGCTTCCAAAGTGATAAAATGTGTGTCCCCCTCTAACTTCTATAAAAATGGAGTTAAAACTAAAAAATATAGGTACATATCTGTAGATCTTAATGTAAACTTTCAACTAAAATTAGTTTGAACGAGATCGGGTTAGCAGTTTTTGTGATATAGCATATTTTCTAAAACCGCAAATATAACTTTGTAATTCATACAAATACTATTAAAAACAAAGTTATTTGGCGTAGTTGTAAAAAATGTGAATAAGCTAGTTTTAGGAAATTTGTAAAGTTTTTTTTTGTCAAATAAATATACATATTATGTTATATTATTCTAGTTACTACGGAACCCTTCATGGGCGAGTCTGACTCGCACTTGGCCAATTTTTAATTGTTAAGTCCTATTTGTTTTACTGTTATGCAATAAAGAATATATCTATCTATCTAGATACAGTAATTTTCTGGTTGTTGGTTATCTTCTAGAACTACCAAACTTAATACCTATGTAGGGTTTCTGTATCTATATAGGGTTTCTGTATAAGGTAAAACATTGCTTAGTACTCAGCTGTATCTGTATCTGGATAGATTATAAGTTAGCGGGACAGTGCGGTAAATTAATTGATACTTCAAAGTATTTTTTTCTCATTTTTATTCCACATATTCCTCTCTTTCCATTTTTTTTGTGTAGTGTATTCTCGCAACAAATATGTCCAGAATATTAATTTTACGATTAGTCCAATAACAAATTAAACTGTACTCAGAAGAGAGGTTACGTGATCGTTTTTATAATACGCTGCGATGAAATGGAATTGAGGAAATGGTGTCACGTTCGATCGTCAAATCTATTGAGCTGTCCAATTTGATGCAATTTGCAGAATTGCCTGTCAAAAATGTGTTATAATTTAAAAGTAGACCAGTTGATTTTCTATCTAAGCCGTAAAATAATACGTATACATTTTTACACCCACTGGCAGATGCAAAAAACATTATAATAAGTTACTTGTTACTAAAAATAATAGCTGCTTTTAGTCAAATGCTGCGACTGAATTTCAGAGAATTGAATACAATTGTGGAATACATGTACCTTGATTTTCCCTGAATACAACCAGGATTCCAGTAAGAACTTCATTTTGTTAATAAATAAGTTCATAAAACGCGTTCTGAAATATGAAACTCACCCATGTAGCACTCCGTTTAAAATTGAAAAATCATATCGATATCCAACGCAAATGTATAACATCGGAATCGTTTTTAAATATCGTTTACTCTCGCATTCGAGGAGTACGCTCCCGGTTGCGCCTCACATGTTTGCCGGATACAGAATCGTGTAGCAAATTGAATTTTCTAATCTACAAACGGTAAAAGGTGACTGCTGCATATAAAATGATTGAACCTACTATTTATTGGGAAATAGAAATGCAATGGTCAGAGCTGGAATATGTACGATTGGCGCAATTTTGTAGAATTATTTAAAATAATGATGTTTTATTGTAACAAGTAACAGATAGAGCTCATTTAAATTACTTAATTATGAGTAATGTTAATTATTAAGATGCACATGTGTCCCATTTAATTGTCTACATTTGTTATGACTTCATATTTTAATGATAGAGATAATTGTCATATTATTATGTGTAGGTATGTGTCCCCGAAAATGTATAAAATCTAGGAAATGTATAAGTACATTTAATTGATATACAAAAACAATGGTACATTTCCTAGAATTTGTATAAAATTCCGATATCGCATTAGAAAATGTATAAAAGGAATGCTTTCTGTGGACAAAATAAATAAAACAGAAAATAAGATATTCGTATGGCTTCTAACTAATCAAGCTCCAAAAATTAATCATTCATTAATTTTTAAAGCCCATCTAGCACAAAAACTACTTATATTTTTTTACAAAGCTCAAACTTTCATTTGGCAAGTAATAAGTCTGTCATTTAAGTACCTAATAATACGCCACAATATAGAAGTCTGTCCATATCTGGGGGCACGGCAGTGCCCCCGCCAAGTCGAGCAAAAAAGCGGCACGGCCGTACCATACTTTTCTCGAAGCAATTCAGGCCATTTTCGACCCCCTATAACTTCATTGTGGATAAAACTATAAGCCTGAATTTTCAGTAACCGAGCAGGCATTGTATAAACACGGTATATTACAAATTTCATTTAATTTGAACCAGTAGTTTAAGAATTATAACGAGTCAAAGTTTCTTATTAATTTTGTCACTCACTGACTGACCGACCATCAAAAGTCTAAGGCACTTCTAGCAGACGTAGAAGCTTCAAATTTAGAATTCAATTAGTATTTATTGTATGAATCAAGGAAAAACTAAAATATTTATCAATTTTGTTTTTATTTTTTAATTATTTTTTTTTGACCACCATCTCACGTGATGGTAAATGATGATGTGGTCGAAGATGGAGCACGCTTACCTTGAAGTAACCTATCTGAAGGCTTCCCTCTTGACTTAAATACCCCAGGTTATACGATGAACTTATAATTAACATACGACAGCTCACTGATTCTGATTTTGTTGAAATGATAAATAGAATAAGATTAGATGTGACTACACAAAAAGACCGTGATTTACTCTCGACTAGATTAGTTATCTCACAGTTAGAGTTATCTCACAACTCCGATTCAAATGGCGCAAATAAAAAAAAATAAAACAGATTAGTTGAAACAATTGAACACCTCTCATAACTTCCTAATGATACCGTTTGCTTATTACCTACAAAAAACATGTGTCAACAGCTAAATACTGCAATGCTCATGAATGCATAAAAAAACATGAAGATGATGTTTCTATGACTGCGGGCCTGGAAGAGAATATAATTATAAAAATAGGAGCAAAAGTCATGCTAAGGCGAAATATTAACGTGAGTCTTGGTTTAGTTAATGGTTCTGTCGGTAGAGTGCAAAGAGTAAAGGTTGATCCGGAAAATCAAAAGTCATTAAGAAAATATGCATTACATATAGTAAAGAACATGTTTACGAGCTTGGTCCGGTTAAAACTAAATTTGAAATTATTAATAGAGCTTATGTTCATCGCGAACAATTTCCCATATGTATAGCCTATGCTATAACTATAGACTAAAGTCAGGGCCTAACTCTAAATAATGCGCTGATGGATATCGGTTCTGCAGTATTCACATCCGGTCAAGCTTACGTGGCACTTTCCAGAGTTACAAGTTAGGGCGGTTTACATCTAATTAATGTCAACTTTGGAAGTATTTAAAGCGCAGGAATCATCAATTTGTGAATACAATAGACTAATTTACCGTCCAGATTTGTCAAAAGTTTTAACATCAAAGCCTCCGAGAAAAATCCATAGAGACAAGGAGTGGGCTTTGAAAAAAACTGTAACTGAAGCTCAAGAAGTAGTACCGGAAAAGAAAAAAAGGAAGGCTACCTACAAAAATAAGAAAAGCTCATAAAACAGAGAGAGGGCTTTAAGAAAATTCGTTGTTGGTATATAAGAAGTAGAAGGTACCGGAAAGGAAAAAAGTAGGACTATTTACAAAAAGCAATGAGATCCCATAAAAAACAATACTTGTCAAAAAACCAAGTCTCGCAACTCAATTCTTCTACCGTAAAAAGTTGTGAGATCCATGTGTATTACATGGATCTCACAACTTTTTACGGTAGACCTTCTGTCTTAAGTTGTTACGTAATTATCTAACCTAACGACATCTTATAGTGACCATATCAATATTAAAAATCTTTACTTTTTAAATAAATAGATTGACTTGGCAATCGAAAAACAATCTAATTTATATATCTATGTATTACTTGTGAGATATATTGTGTTTTCATGTGATGTAAAGAAGGCCGGCCAAGTAACAGTCATATCGTAAAATAACTATTTAATATAAAATAACTATTTTAGGATATACTAGTAGTTAATCTTGTGTAAATGAATTAAATTTCCGATTGCTATTAAGGTAGTTGTTCCACCGCCGACGATGAACGAGAAATGAAGTGGCGTGCAGCGGGAAGCGAGCGTGTAGTTCCGATAGTTTTGTCGCTGGGCTGTAAGCGAGTGTGCGAGTGCGACGGGCGATTACGCGGTAGGAGGTCCGCGGGACGGCTAGTTGGTCTCTGGGTGTGAGTTCTGACTGCCAAGCGTACATCGCTGAGCGAGTTTTATCTTTGACAGCTTTTGTCGCTCACCGACAAAACTAGTGAAGCGAGTCGTGGCAAGCAGTGTGAACAGTCAGAAAGCAACTATTAATATATGCATCTTTTTCGTTTACACGGAATGTATATTTTATTGCGCCTTTCTCAAGAAAGGCGCAATAAAATATACATTTGAGTCGAGAAAATTGCCGATAGTTAGTCCTTTTCTCGCCGGCTGAAAACGAATAGATTTCCTAGGAAATCTAATAGGTATAATTTATTGCACACATTTCCTTACGATTTTAGGAATTATATACATTTCCTAGGAATTGTATACAATGACGGATTACATACATTTCGTTAACATATGCATACGATAATCGTCTCTGTCAACGATTCGGTATGGTACCTATCGACTTCACATAGTTTCATATTAACCTCGTCCTGCCCAAACAAATTAGGACCTGCCTGGTAATTCTGCCCACTGTTCTCTTCAAAGTACAAAATCTTTCAAGTGCTTCCTGCCCAGAATAATTAGAACAAAAAAAAAAGGTCATACATGAGACATACATTTTTTATATTTTTTTATGGCAGTAAATAGATCATAATGAAACATTTCACGCTAATTTTTAAAATCATACATTTTGTTCTTTTTACAGTACACTGGGCAGAATTACCAAAATCAGCTGTATTTTATTTGTCCTTCATAAAAGACACTGGGTACAATGGGGTAAATAAAACAAAAGTAATTTTTTATGTCATTTATTATGTATTCTTAATCAGTCTTGAATTTTCATCTCTTTATTTAGTAATTAATGTATCTACTTTTATTGCAGCCTCTCTGGACTTAAAAAATAATTAAAAAATTCAAATAAAAAATAAAATCAAAACAAAACCGCCTAATTTTAATAAACTTTAAAAAATCAAATCCTTTTATAAATTTAGTTAGGCATGGAAATCAGCAAAGCAATTTCTTTGCTTAGTTAAGCACAAGTTTATATGACATGAACTACATTTAAAGTGTGTTTTGTTGTAATGACAGGACCTGCACCTGGACTGTTTCTCTTCCAATATAGGCATATGTTTTGCCTGAGAAGTGCGGCGGCTCTTATTTGGAAGAGTAATAGTTGGTCTACCCCTTCTTCGTTGAATGTTCTGATTAGTCTGTAGGTCACTATCATCAGAGCTCTCTTGATTGTTTGTGCTTCGAAGGATTTCTTCTAACAAATCTTCTCCAAGTTGTAATTTAAATTCTCGAAGCCTCAGTATTTTCTTCACTGGTATACCTCTTTTTATCTCATCTTTTTTAAATAGAATCCAACTGTTACTGACAGCCAAATCAATCATATGAGACAAGAATCTCTGTGTCCATTTATTAGTTTTGTATCTATTAGGGCAAACTGCAAGTAAGCGATCGGCTAAATCAACGCCGCCCATATTTTTATTGTATTCGCGTACAACTTGTGGTCTTGTAATAGTTAGATATATTTTAGTTTTTTTGCACCAGCGTTGACAGAAATCCGAGTTCTCCTCGGCCTCAATAGTCGATAGAAAAATAACTGGCTTGTTGTCAAACCATTTAGTAACAGCCAATTTACCATCTGGCCTCACCAGCACATGAGTGCTGCCTCTGCCTTCAGACTTCATTATTTGATCATCTTTTAGCTGACACCCATGTGGGATACGGTTTTTCATCAAAGTACCAGTACAAAGTATCCCTCTGTCGTAAAGTTCATCTGCCAGTTTCTGAGAAGTAAAAAACCGATCGAAATATAGCACGTGACCCGGAACTAGCTGGTCCGCAAGTGCCAGTACAGCCTTTTCTGCTAGACCGAAGTTAGAGTTTTCGTATTGGGGGTAAGTTGTATTACCCTGATAAATGTCAAAGTCGCATACTACCCCATTCGGATTTGCCAGTACGAAAGCTTTCAAACCTGTAGGGTGTGGCTTTCCAGGACAGTACTGCCTTATTCCGCAGGTCCCAGTGAATGGAATGATCATTTCATCCACGCAAATACTTTGATTTTTGTTTTGTAGACGACAACCTTTCTGAACATGATCAATTAGCGGCCTCATTTTAAAGACTTTGTCTTTGGCTTTTTCTTCAGGTGTGATGTCATCATCAAAAACAAATTTCAACGAATTTCGTAATTGTTGAAATCGATTTCGCGACATATTATCAGCCACAATTGGAATCAACCATCTTTTCGACCAGTACATTCGAAGAATTGGATAGTTGATACTAGCCATTATTAAACACAAAGCAATATAAATTTTCAGTTCCGACAATATTAAATTTAAACTGTTACCTGTCAATTTAACAGCATTTTGATTTGTCTTCTCGACACATATTGTTAATATTCCGTCGTCGAAGTACTGACTAAAATAGTCAATCTTGGAAAAATGTTCTGAATTAATGGGCAGGTATGATGGTTCTGTTAGAAAATGTTGAATTGGGGAAAATTCTTGCTGAGACCAGTCCTCGTATGTAGTTGACAATATATTATTGTCTATTCTGCTGCCAGTGCTATTACGTGTACGCCCACGCGACCTTCCTCTTGACCGTCCACGAGAAACTCCCCGCGTACCTCACCTAGTCCTTCCGCGAGCTTGTATAAATGATGTACTTACATCAGGTCCATCACTTTCTTCCTCCGTAGAACTAATACTGGTTTCTGGTCGTACGAATTCCGGATCATCGTAATCATCATCGGAAGGTATGAAGTCCCCAATATCGGAATCTTCTAACAAATTGCCGATGGCTTCATCGTCCAATTCTGCGAAAAAATTACAACTTACCAAAAAGTTCTGCCCAATGTGATTTTTGCATCACATAATATTATTTATGTTTACTAAAAATACAATTATTAACGAAAATCAAAAATAGTTACAAAAGTCAAAGTATTGATTATTTAACTTTAATCCTGTTTATTTTTAATAAAGAAAAGCCACCGATTTAAATGATAGTAAGAGATTAAACATACCTCTTCTCCGACGTGACTCCATTTTTAACACGTGAATGGCTTCTGACGTTAATCTGTTGTCTATTAGTCGAATAGATTTAAGGTACACTTATTGGTTATAACCTAACCAATCACAGGAAACTTTAAAAACGACAGCTAAGTAGAAAATACAGATTCTAGGCGCGAAATTTGAATATGTGATTTTTGAAGGACAGTGGGCAGAATTTAGAATTTTACAATATTTTAGCTGGGCAGGAACCGTGAAGTATGTTTTGTGATTTTGAAATCACAATGGGCAGGACGAGGTTAATACAATTTAGTAACAAATTCATCAAAAAAATAAAATAAAAAAATAGCTGCAAATTACAAAAAAGGTGGCTGAAATTATTAATTTTGCACTTCAGGCTCGCAAACAAACATTTCCTCCGTAACCAAAAGATTGCGTACCTACTGTAAGCTTCAAATATCTCGTTTGCTGTATGACAATATTATTACTATTATTATGTCTTGCCGAGCCTTTTTCTAACTATAATGGCGGTTAGGTTCCAATTTACACGCATGCAGCTAAGTACCAGTTCTATTCTTGGAGTGCCTGCCTTTTTAATTTAAGGTAATAAAACAGAACTGGTCAACACGACACCCTTAAGCAAGACTGTACCTGTTTTTCTGACTTAAAACTAACCATAATGACTGTCAAAGACGTACAAGCGAATGGACCTGACTCAGCGTTTAATCAAACAAAGTTTTCATTCATTGACTTTATTAAACCACGACTTAATAGAGTGTCTAACAGAAATAATTACAAAGCAAACTTAATAATGAAAAACTTGGCGAAACTTGGCTTGGGCCAAGACGGTAACATTTCCTCGTCCATCAAAAGTTTTGCCACTGGTTGGCAAGTTCAGTCGTTAATCATGTGTGTATCCGGCAGCGACAGTGCCGTGCTTAACTTTACTCTCACGTGAAATTATGACGTCAGTAAAGTTTGGTAAGATTTCTTTTAAGAACAATACTAAGATAACTTAGCTTTGCATTTATATTTTATATCTGAAAAAATATTATTTGTCTTATTATTTAAAATAAAGAAGACCACAGTAATTTATTGCCAATACTTGAAAAAAGATCATTGAAACCACAAAAATTTAAAAATAAAACAACTAATTTTAGTTGGGCCAAAGGATCGGAATCAGCAAAAATATGAGCAGTGTGCGGCATGACCACCACGGATCAACGCTGATTTATAGGCCGCCAACTTTATTTTACTCTGTACCAATATACTAAACAAATCTTTATTGAAATATTACATTATTATTCACATACAAATCTTGTCAATTATAACATATGTTTATACTAGTACTCACGCGGGGCTTCGCTCCCGTGGATTCTATCACGGTAAAAACATAACTCTCCTTTTTTGCAGTCGCTTAAAAAATAGCCTTCCTCAAGCTTCAAGCTACTTCCGTACCAAATTGCATCCAAATCCACCCAGTACTTTCGAAGATTAGCGCGTTCAAGCAAACAAACAAACAAACAAACTTTTCCGCTTTATAATATTAGTATAGATTCGCGTCAATACAGGTGTCGGACTTATGATTGACAGGTCGCGGTTTCGAACCGTATCTATTACCCTATTGCCGTGTGAACCCACTCCAGACACAAGCATATTCAGCTTAATTGGAGGGGTTAGCAATCAATCAATCAATCAATAATTTATTTGCACGAATGTAGGTACAATAAAAATACAGATGGTAAATACAGTCAGAAGTGAGCCATGTACATTCTGCCTTGAGACAGGCACGCAAAATTTTATACAATTAGTTATAAACCAGATATAATACGAAAATGCCAACTTAGTAATAGTAATGAATACAATTATAATCTAAAAAAATATTGCTGCATGTCAAATTATAATGTCACAGTTAATTGACATTAAGTATTAAAATTTAAATCAAATTAATGTTTTACATCTATTTAAAATGTCAGACAAAAAGAGTACATTTATGTATGTCAAAATTAACTTAGTTACAATTATGTTAAATGTAAGTCAAAAATAATACAATTAAATACATTAAATTCAGCAAATGCAAGATTGCTAGTAATGTGAATTATAACCACATTGCTGGTTCTCTTTAAAAAGAACATACGTTCATATCCTACTTCATACTAATATTATAAATGCGAAAGTTTGTGAGGATGTATATACAGTATGTTAACTAACAGAGGGCGTTCCAGTTAACCCGCAATAGTATAAGCACATCAATTAGATCGCCGCACACGCGGCCCGTCATTCATAAATAAATTGCGACGTTGCCGTCCTTCAAGTACGCGTGTACAGTGTTTCTTTTACGTATCAATTTAACATTTTTAGTGAAAATTTTAATATTAAAAAGAAACATTTTGTTTTCGAACGCAAAAACTACTGAACGGATATCATTAAAATTTGGTAAGTAGATAGTTGACATCCTGAAATAATACATTGGCTACTTTTTATCCCGGAATTTCCACAGGATCGGGATTTACGAGGGAAAAACCTCCCACGCGAACGAAGTCGCGGGCAAAAGGTAGTATAATGAATAAACTAAAACTACCGGATACATTATCTTGCACAATTTTGCTATCGTCATGCAATTGCAGATATCTGGCAGAAAGAATGGCATGCTAAGCTTTCCTGTTACATAAAATTATAACGTTAATAAAGTTTGATAAGATTTCTCAGTTCTTTTGGTGAAATTGTTATGTACCCACTTAAATTTTGAGCTTGACATTATTACAAGTTTGTTGTTTAATAAAGGTAAGTTTTCTTGGTACCACTTGGGCGCAATAAAATAACTTTCTTTGGATTTATTTATGAAGTATTTTCAGCTAATGAACCAATGGTGTTTGTTTAATTATTCAAAGGAAAATATATTTATTTAAAAATTTCAACTGGTTATATCAAATAAAACATATAAATAGCTATGCAAATCTATACATACATTCATGTAAATAAAATTGAAGTGTCTGTCTGTAATTTCAAAAACGATATTTTAACAAGTGCTTACAGTTATTTACACGATACTAAAACACAAACTTTTTAAGTTTCGTCCATCGTCGGACCCTCTGTTTGTCTTTGCATTTGTCCGCGCTTATCTCTGGAACGGCTGAATCGATTTTAATGGAGCTATGATAGAGGAGAATAGGGAAATTCCTGTGGATTTGGAATCTATGTGTGATAAGCCTTGAATGAAGTCACGGGCAGACCTAGTTAATAATAATAAATAAAATAGCCATATTCATTTAAAGCATACCGAATTGTGGCCCGTTGATATTTAGAGGAAGCGCGTTCAAGACAAAAACCAACTGAATAAATAACAGTTTCAAAGGCACTCCAAAAATATCTTTCTAATAACCAGTATCCTCGTTAGGAAACTCTACTCATTAGTCGGTTGGTAGGTACCCAAAGCTCATAGGGACTGCATCTCCTTGAAAAGCTGCAGTCGGTACACGATGCTTATAACTTTAACGATTGTTACCGTTTCGAGTGACATCTAAAAGTTTGGCCTCAGTGTTCTGCAGAACTGCAGACGACACTTTTATATGCATAAATATATACATAAATAAACATATTCACATATAGGGTTTTAGGTCTATTGCAGACGATAAACGGCAATGTCTGCGAGGTGGCTATATTTAACCAATGCGGCCGTGGCACGACTTTCCTCAGACCTCACAGGAGGAGGTAGTAGATATTGATCCGCCTCGATGTCGTATTGCTCTCTTGTCATTGAGAGTTCTGAACCATCGTCTCAATGCTTGGGACCCTCCACCACATATGTGCCATTCCGTCCGCTTGTCAGCTAGCACTGGGAGATGCTAAAGCCCTGATGATCAATTTTAAAGGAAGCCATATCTCGCTTAGCACTCTCCTTGTAACGAAGCACAAGTCTTCCGATGCTTTTTTAGCATTTCTCCGAGCAAAACACGTTGTGGTGACCGGAAAGGTTCCATCATATCAACATACACACGTTGATATGACGCTTAAGATGAAAGGTTTGTGGTACAAGTAGGTTAACTAGTTACATTTCACTTACACATTCAAATAATTGATGTTCTGGTATAGTCATAAAATAAACGCAGAGAAATTTAATGACTCCTCCCTCCTACAACCACTTAACCCGTGGACTCGACATCGAAACAAAGTAACCTGTATTTTTTTTTCTGGGTCGGAAAATCATCGAATGACTTCTCTCGCTCTGGATAACGTGGAAAGGAGCGTCAGACTTCTACTGACTAAAAACCCACCCTGTTCCTTCAGCTGCCCTTAAGTTCCGGGGCCGCGGTATCTCATTAGAACATTACCGCAACCCCGGAACCAAAGTAACTTACGAAAGCGATATTGTAATGCAAAAGCCCAAGTTAATTAGTATTAGAGTCCGTCATACTTTTTGAGGCCATTTTTTTCTAGGTGGGAACATCATCGAATGACTTCTTCCGCTCTGGGCAAAACAGGAGGAAGTGTCAGACTTCTACTGACTAAAAATCCACCCTGTTCCTTCAGCTGCCCTTAAGTTCCGGGACCGCGGTATCTCATTATAACTTTACCGCAACCCCGGAACCAAAGTAACGTACAAGGGCAATATTGTAATGCAAAGGCCCAAGTTAATTAGTATTAGACTCCGTCATACTATTTGAAGCCTAGAAAGATTGAATATAGGTATCTTATATTCACGATTTGACTTTTCTCAACATTATATCAATAAAAACAAAACTCGAAACCAATATTCCCTAGTAACCTTATCCATCCACTTTTCTTTTTAATCTGGAATCTTCGGAAATCTAAAATGAAAACGTGCATGTCACACAGAAGAAAAAATATTAGAACTTTCTCCTTTTGTTAAAGTCGGTTAATGTAGTAAAAAAAAGTTAAAAAACCTTTTTTTAAACTTTTTAGTTAAAATATTAATTAACATGTTTATAGTTTTCCCGGTCGTGTCACAATGGCACCCCACCGGATTCAGAAAGTGAAAGAGCTAAGTCCATATTTTTAAACTTTCTCTTTGTATTATTTTTGCTAGTATTACACTAATCAATTGCGGCGGTAAGACCCCTCTTTGAGGAGTGGCTAGATCGGCGTCACGGCGTCCTGACCTACCGCATGACGCAGGTCCTCACCGGACACGGAAGTTTCGGGAGGTACCTGTGTCTGATGGGAAAGGAAGAAACGCCTGGGTGTCACCACTGCGAGGGTCGCCCTGAGGACACAGTCGAGCACACGGTGCAGGACTGCCCCGCTTGGGCAGAGCACCGACGTGTCCTCACGGCGGCA
The DNA here is from genome assembly GCA_943138885.2 of Tholera decimalis. Lineage (NCBI taxonomy): Eukaryota > Metazoa > Arthropoda > Insecta > Lepidoptera > Noctuidae > Tholera > Tholera decimalis. The sequence goes on along the minus strand of OW964563.2, from coordinate 18,251,467 downwards.
ATAGGCGGAGACCTCTCGCGCCCGGCCTTGGTCGAGGCCATGCTGCGGGGCGAGAGGGAGTGGGAAGCGGTCGCCTCCTTCTGCGAAGCAGTCATGCTTCCGAAGGAGGAGGCGGGCCGCGTGAGGGAGAGGATGGCGTCCTCCCTCCAGCCCAGCCGCAGTGGTAGACGCCCACGGCGTCGGACGTCGGGTCGACGGCGCGTCGTGTTCCACGCGCGCCTCAAAGAGCGTCAGCAACATGACGAGGCCCCCCCTGCAGAGGGCCGAAGCCTGCCGGGGTCGTGGGACTTATCCCATTACCGTGACCGCGGTACGTAAAGGGTTATTGTAGGAACACCGTGGATTTTAGTCAGTAAAAGTCTGACAGTCCCTCCCACCCTGCCCGGGGTGGGAGGACTTACTTGATAATTTTACCACGCTAAAAAAAAATAAAAAAAAGTATTACACTAATGATAAACACGATATAAATTTTTGATATAACTTTTTGAAATCCTTGTCTTAAGCCTTTTAACCTCTCAAGGACCGCCATTATTACGTCAACCATCCGTCAAGTACCGCGGGCGGGCTCTTATCGTAAGAAAGCGGGGCTCAACTAATACTGGTTTACTGGCACGTTTTTGTGCCGCTGGGGCTCTGGAGGTTAATTTGATACCCATATTGCAGTATACGAAAAATATTTTTTTTTCTTTCTGTATAATGGCTTCGCACAGTCGTTATGTTTGATTTTTTCAAATATCACCTATCTAAGAACACTTGGGCTGCTAAGACAAATCTATCGATATCTCAATTATGTGAATCCGTTCAGCGGTTCTGGAGATATGAGGTAATAAAGAATATTACAAACATACATACATACAAGATACGCGCGAAAACATAACCCTTCCTTTGCAGTCGGGTAAAAAATACGTTTAGTTTTATAATTATCGATATCGTATTCAGTCGTTAAAAGCAACAGCACAGATTTTTATGATAAAAATACAAAAGGAAAGAAAGGGATAAAAGAATTAGAATTTCTTGATGAAAGAAAGAGACTTTTCCAAAAGATATCAACGCGCGACTCAATTGTGTCCTTGATCACTCAAACCACCACTTTAAATAGACCTCTGCGGTGGCTTATAATCTGATTAAATGATAAATAATTTTCGTATTATTTCATTACTGATGAATAGTTCTGTCATCCATTTGGTATCTATATGTCTGGGAATGTTTTCCACACCACTTCAACGCGTATGAAATTATTATTATATGTTATAAATTGGATACAAAAATTTAAAATTTGTAAATGTTTAGCATGCACACAGGCCTAATACTTGGTCACAAATAAAATGGTTCGTGCACCGTAGCCAATATATAAGTCGAAAAAGACTCATAATTTTCGTGCGTCGGGGCACTAATACGCGGTCAAGTGGTTTTATAGTCTTTGGCCACAAAGGATTACGTGTGAGTCATCAACGATTTGTTTCTAGTATTTCGTTAATTGATAAGCTTTCGTTTCAGGAACAGTGCCTTTCAAACATTTTCCTATTAATAGCGTCCAATTTAAAATATTATCCACCTTCTTTTTAAGGATGGGATATCATCCAATGACTGCCTCCCGATCTGGGTGAAGCGGGAGGGTGTGTAAGACTTTTACTGACTAAAACCCATCCGTGTTACATCATATGCCCTTCATGTTCCTAGGCCGCGGTAACTCTTTCGAACAATTTCGCAACTCTGGCAGGCAACGGCCCCCTTATGGGACCCGACAATCTTGCTGACAGTCTCTGAGGCGCGCGTGGAACACGACGCGCCGTCTACACGGGCCTGGTTTCTGTTGGGTGGCGAGCTACCCGTTGCTCGCAGCCCGCAGGCCCACGCCTACGGTGGCTGGGAGTCACCCTATGACTCCCGACGCCCGGAGCGTCTCCTGCGGCGGCTGGGGCGTGAGGGCTATGAGGGCCTTGAGACCCGCCTCTCCCTCGTGCGTCCCGCTACCTGTTTCGCTTGCATAACTACTTCGCAGAAAGAGGTGACTGCTTCCCATGCCTCCTCGCTCCGGACCATGGATTGAACCAGGGCCAGGAGCGAGAGGTCGCCGCCTATCACCCATACGAGTACACAACGGAGCTCTGCCCAAGCGGGACAAATCTCCACTGTGTATTCCACCGTGACCTCAGGGTGATCCTCGCAGTGGTGACACCCGGGCGTTTCCATCCGCCGAATGTGACACAAGTGACTCCCGAAACAACCGTGTCCGGTGAGCACCTGCGACAGGTGGAAGGTAAGGACGCCATGCGCGTGCACAGGATTATGACAGGGTATGCGGCGGAGTAATCGATCACAAAAACTTTTTCTTTTATAGATTTTTAGCATAGCCACAGCCACGCATCGCCACCATGCTACGATGCGTGGCTGTGGCTATGCTAAAAATCTATTAAAGAAAAAGTTTTTGTGACCGATTACTCCGCCGCATACCCTGTCATAATCCTGTGCACGCCCCTTCAGGACGCCATGACGCCTCTTTAGCCACTCCTCAAATAGGGGACTTACCGCCGCTATTGTGGCGTGCTCAATATTGTCCACCTGGAATGTTTTTACAGGTTTTTTTTTTATGGTACAGCACGATTAAGCCGAACGTTAAGCCTAGCTTTTGCCTTTGCCAATACGTTATTGGATATACAGTTTGTATGTATACTATTTTGGATGTATCTATTGAGTGACGGGATAAATTATTAAAGCACGATGCCCATTCTTCTTTCATGTTTCAAACTTAGATAGCGTAATGTTTCCTCAGCGTTTTCGATAAAGATGATAAGTTTAATGTAGCATTGGCTACATGATCCGACTTTAAGAAATTAATCATTAGGTACTAGGCTAGCCTTGATATTCTACGAGTGTACATACATACAAGATGCAACAATACAGGAAGAGCTATATTAGTGCAATATCACAAATAGGTCACGTGCACTCGACACATGGCGTTTTTACAGACAACGCCATTTTGTTCATCACAAACAAAACAAAAACAGGTTTATACGGTATCGAGATCAAGTGGTTTAATTGAATACATTTATTTCAGACTACAAAATTGTCCATATAATGTTAGTAACAAAGGTCTTATAAACTATGTTAGTGTTCATGTCATTCTTATCTATTCTCATACTAATAAAAATAAATAAAATCCAATAAAAAAAATCCAATTAATATCATAAAATAAAAATAAAAAAATAACAATAATATAGGCAGATAAACAAAAATAAAATAAATAAAAACATTACGTCATCTCTTCACGTGAAGCTGAATAAGCCTTCCTAACACTGCAGACTCTGGCCTTTCTGATATCATTTTCAGAATTCCGTTGGCGCTCCCCCGGATCCTACACATCAGAGATGCTGCTTTTTTACGCATTATGGCATAAAAATCGTCAACTCTTGCGTCAGCAAACATGCCTGAAGCGCTACAGAAACGTGGGAGCCCCACCAGAATTCTGAAAGCATTGTTATATTGTACGCGAAGAGCGTTGTAGGCCCGTTGCGTGTAGCTGGTCCATAGAGCACTGGTGTAAAAGCTTTGGCAGTAGGCCCTGAACAGTGTCACTTTTACGTCTACTGTACACTTTGCAAATCTATGCACCAACATATTAGCACGAACCGACAACGCCCTTCGCTCCCGCTCGATATCTGTATCATCTTTAAGGGTCTCAGTTACTATGTGTCCTAGGTACTTAAATTTAGAGACACGTTTTAGAGCTATTCCGTTTAAACGGACTGGGGATACATGTTCCGGAGTTTTATTCTTACCTCTAATAACCATGAACTCACTTTTCTTCTCGTTGTACTTCAGACCATGAGCTTCCGCATATGACTCACAGATATCGAGCAGTTTTCTCAATCCACTGAGCGACGGACTCAGTAACACCATATCGTCAGCGTAACTGATGTTGTTAACGCAGACGTCATCTATATGACAACCAACGTGGGTATTACTGAGCCCCTCAATCAGCTGATTAACATATAAGTTAAATAGTCTTGGAGAGGATAGGCCTCCCTGTCTGACACCACATTCAAGTGCATACTCGTCCGAAAAAACATTCCCCCACTTTACAAATTTTTTCTGATGGTTACACCAAAAGGACAAGATGTTAATAAGTTCAGTAGGAGCTCCCACCTCCCCAAGTTTGGCCCAGAGCCTACTGTAATCGACCAGGTCGAAGGCCTTCGACAAGTCCAGGAAACAAGCATAGATAGGTGTTTTTCTATCAACATAGTAGTTGACTGTATGTTTCAGTGTCAAGATGGCACTTTCGGTCGACAGGTTCTCACGAAAGCCAAACTGCGCATCGTGAAGCCGAATATGCTTGCTGAGTTGTGCATCCAGTAGACTGTCAAAGACCCTTGCAATAACAGTTGCGAGAGATATCGGCCTGTAGTTGTTTACATCTGTGACGTTACCAGTTACATTTTTTGGTATCGGTACTACAATCGTTTCTGTCAACTTTGTTGGTAGGTAAGAGTGTCGCATACAAAAGGTAAACAGCATGGACAGGACCCTAAATAGATGCTTTCCTGCATACTGCAGATGCTCAATACTGAGCCCATCATTGCCTGGGGACTTGCCTCATACCATATTTTTGATAACCTTTTCCACATCTTTACTGGAAAAGCCTATCAAATTTTCTGACTCGTATATATTCACACAAGGCGCTGAAGCACCAGACGACAGCGGTGAGACAACTTTAAAGTGATCCTTAAACAGGTTGGCTATACCCTGAGCATCACTACATCCCCCAACACAAGCAGGCATGCTAACCTTACTTTTCATCTTTTTAGTGCTCTTCCAGAATGCTCGGAAGTTTTTAACTGATACATCTTCAGCTAAAATATCCATCTCAAGTTGTTTTTTGTGATTTTGACAAAACTTTAACCTCGACTTAAATACTTTGCGTGTTGTATACATGTCGTCATACAAAGGCCCATTATTTGGTTTGCCACATGACACATACCTACTGTACGCCTGCCTAGCCTCATTGTGAGCCCTCCTTACATGCTTGTTCCACCCTACCACACTCTTACTTTTCCTATGTTTCCTAACAGGTTTGCTTTGTACAGAAGCATAACACAGTATATCTATAACACCATTATATAATTGGTCAATAACAAGTCGGTGTTTTAAGTTATCACACATCTTGTCAGCACAGTCACCAAGGTCAGCAGGGAAATTAATGTCTTTTAATTTACTATTACAAATGTCAAAATATTTTACAGTTTCGTCCTTAGATCTTTCTCCCCAAATAATATAATTACAAATCCAATTGTCAACAGTACATTTCTTTCTAATTATGTCAAAGTCACATTCTATTATTAAAGGCAAGTGGTCCGACCAATACACTCCATAATCAACTTTTACACTTACTATCGTTTTCCAGGCGGATTCTGTAACTAAACAATGGTCTAGCCAACGTTTACATCTGTGAGCCTCACTAAAGAATCTATATGTATCAGACGACAAGCCTAACTTATCTATGTCCGCACATAACCAATTGTTATCCGAACAAAAATTCAGTAACTCGTCACAAAAAGCAGCAGATGGGTGTGCATTAAAGTCGCCAAGGATATACACAGATTCTATGTTATTATTTTGAACAATAGCACTAACCTCGCCCATGCAGTTCGAAAACATTGGCAGATTGTCTGGCTGGTCCGTTGGCATGTATACACAAATAATCAGTACCACCCGCTGGTTACCCGTACACGCTTTAATTCCCACGATTCGATCACTTTCACACTTAACAATTGATATCTTAGTAAATACACTTTTTCGCCACAAGATTGCCACACCACCAAACGGTCGACCCCGTCTCACACCAGCCGATAGGTCCATGGCCGATTTACCGACGAAGCTGAAGTCGTCATCGATGCTGTCAAGGAAAGGTAGGTCCTGTGGGACCAGCCATGTTTCCTGAAGAGCTATCACATCAGCTACCCTGCACAGTGATCTAACACACTCCACACTCCGTTTAACATTTTTACAATTAAAGCTCACGAGCCTCATATTATGATTGGGATGATCCATTAAAATGTTGTTTGTCAAGCCCGCTTCTCAAATTCACAAAACGACGGAATTTAATTCCGTCGGGCCACATATTATCATCCAGATACAACTGCAACTTGTGTTTCGAGACATACAGTTTAAAAGAATTATAACCCTTGTCGTGTTTCATTTTTATTTTGGTTAGGCTAACTTTCTCGTGTGTTTTTGAAATTATGTAATGTTTAAGTATAGTTTATAAAAATAATAAAAATCGCATTAAATTGAAATATCTTTTATTATTTCAATAATACATTGATATGACTATTGTAAATCAAGTATTTAATTTGGATGAAATTTATTGTACTCATAATTACTACAATAAATCTTCTACTGACAATATGTAGAGCTTTTATAATTTGATCAAGATTTATTTGTTGAAAAAGCAATAAAATGTTGAAATTATTTACGTATACGACACTGATCTGAAAGCCTGCGCAGAGCACCGACGTGTCCTCACGGCGGCGATAGGCGGAGACCTCTCGCGCCCGGCATTGGTCGAGGCCATGCCCTGCGGGGCGAGAGGGAGTGGGAAGCGGTCGCCTCCTTCTGCGAAGCAGTCATGCTTCCGAAGGAGGAGGCGGGCCGCGTGAGGGAGAGGATGGCGTCCTCCCTCCAGCCCAGCCGCAGTGGTAGACGCCCACGGCGTCGGACGTCGGCCGACGATCTCCGGCCACCGTAGGCGCGGGCATGCGGACAGCGAGTAAAGGGCAACTCGCTGTCCGACCATGGACCATGCCCGGGTCGACGGCGCGTTGTGTTCCACGCGCGCCTCAAAGAGCGTCAGCAATATGACGAGGCCCCCCCATAGAGGGCCGAAGCCTGCCGGGGTCGTGGGACTCATCCCGTTACCGTGACCCCGGTACGTAAAGGGTTATTGAAGGAACACCGTGGATTTTAGTCAGTAAAAGTCTGACAGTCCCTCCCACCCTGCCCGGAGTGGGAGGACTTATTTGATAATTTTAACACGATAAAAAAAAACAAAAAAAAAAAAAAAAAAAGGTCACATATATATAAATATTAGGTATGCATTGTGTTCAAGACCATACCAGACGTGATTAGTATTTGTAAAAATAGTAATTATGGTTACAATCAAAAATATTCATCGCTATATGGTAGACATCCCAAACAACATAACGTTTCGGGAATACTTTTCTTGTGCGTTCGGCTAAAGATTGGAATTCACTGCCGAAGTCTATATTTCCTGATAGCTCTAACCTAGGAGCCTTTACGTCAAGAATGAATAGGTTAATTCTAGGTATGCATGCTTCATTTTCGACCACATCAATGCTACCACCAGATAAGATAGTGGTCAAATGCAAGCCAATCATCAATGAAATAATGTTTAGACTGATGAATTACAAAAAAAAACACTATAAAATTAAGACGAAAAATATAAAAAATAAATAACTATCAAAACATTCTTTCGTTTCCTCGATCTTCCGTCTGTACCAAGTGGGACTATCATAAAATTTGCTAGGTCAAAATATTTGGCACGCACGATCTCTTTGGCTAGTTCGCACTTCACAGATTACTTCAACTGAAATCATTAATCATCTTCAGAACAATGACAAGCGAGCTGAAAGCCTGAGGTTACGAGATTACGGAGACATAAATTTAAGGATAAATAAAGATGAGATTATGAGAACCACCTGCGATTTTGTTAACACTTTGGCTAAGAGTGGCGATATAAGCTGGGATTTACATGATACAAGCTTTTACAAATCGCTCTCTTTTGAGGTGGTCGTATCTGAGGACTCTTTTTAAATTTCCACCTGTCACTACTGATTTAATCCATCTCCTTCACTGCGTGCACAGTGTGGTTGTGAAACTCAATACAAAGCCAAACTCTTGCTGATCTGAAAAAAAAAAGAGAAAATGACTTATTTTTCTATTACTTATTAGTTGTAAATAAATATGTTTGTATATTGATTTATATGATTACATTATTTAGTATGGTTTATTATGATATCTCTAATATTATTTTAAAATAATTTTGGGTTTATCTTATGTCGCACATGGTGTCTCTTTTATTCGACTTTCCTTTGCAGGTATGCGGGAAGAGATTTATTATGTTAGAATACGCTTAAATTATTTGTTAAATAAATAAAAATGATCATATAAACATTAGCGTATGGAATAAAACAGACAGCTCATGTGTTTTGAAGTGAAAGATGGACCTATGCAAGAAAACCTGAACTGCAGTACATAGTAATTAATCGAGATGTGAGAGTATGCTGGACGCAAGAAAAGAAGGAGGATCTATATTTTATAATGTCACCAATCACTGATCACTACGATTTAAAAATATCTATTTTCAAATTTGTGGCACAAACCGTTACTGAACAAAAGTCTGTGCTTAAAATTTTAATGAAAATCACAACTTTTCTTTTTATTCCAATCGACTGGTAACAAAGTTTTGAAACATTTCCCATAATTATAATTAATTACCCTTCAAGTTACCCGATATCGGTTTTGAGTTATCAATAAGTTTTCGTTGAGAAAATTAGTTGGATTCTGAAATGCCGCAGGTACTTCGTTATCTCAAGGTCGATAGCTCCAAACCTAAGGTTGCAAAGGTATCAAGTTAATATAGAAGGAGGCACTTATTAGAGATAGGTGATGTGAATGCTGAGGTATACTGAGTGCAGAAATAGGCAGACATGGAAGAAATAAAGTATTGACATTAATGTTGTAATGGAATGATTTTGTAAGCGAAAAAATCTTTTGTATTTCATTTTAATGACACAAACATTAAATCATGGTCGACAATGTGTCAAAAAAATTGGCTAAGTGCGAGTCATACTCGCCCATGAAGGGTTCCGTAGTAACTATAATAATATAATATAATATTATTATGTATATTTATTTGACGAATAAATAAACTTAAAAATTTCTTAAAACTAGCTTATTTACATTTTTACAACTACGCTAAATAACTTTGTTTTTCATAGTGTTTGTATGAATTACAAAGTTATATTTGCGGTTTTAGAAAATATGCTGTATCAAAACTGTGACCCGATTTCGTTCAAACCAATTTTGGTTGAAAGTTTACATTAAAATCTACAGACATATTTTTTTTTTAGATTTTTCACTCCATTATTATAGAAGTTAGAGGGGAGGGGGGGGGGGGGACGACGACACATTTTACCACTTTGGAAGCTTATATATTTTAAATGATTGACTTTATGAAAAAGTGGTTTTTGAAACCGTTATATCATTTTTAAAGACCTGTCTATAGATACCACACACGCATAGGTTTCATGAAAAAAAATATTTTCAGTTCTAGTTCCATGTATGGGGGACCTTAAAAAAATATGTACCAACTGAATGAATGATGAATATAATTTTTAAATTGAAAGATTGTTAATCATTATTATATTTAAAAAAAACTGCTCTACTTGCAATTATTGAATATTTATGAATTATTATGTCTGGGCTTGTACCAATGCCCTTAATACAAGTTATTTTATAACTTAGTAAGGGTGCTGGGTGCAACATCTACTTTCTTATGTTACATTTTAATACGATCTATTATTGTTTAATCTAATCTTATGTTAGCATTTGAATTTATTTTGGTTGAATAAATTTATTTATTATAGGTGTACGAAGTTCATACGAAAAACGTATCGTTAACATTTTTAGTATCCAATAATTGCTTATATTGGGATATTGTTTTTAACTGACTTCAAAAAAAGGAGGAGGTTCTCAGTTTGCCGGAATCTTTTTTCTAAGAATCGTAACGCCAGAGTTAGAGTATAATTACGATCACAAGTAAATTTTATTCAACTTAGTGGTCCTATTGCTGGGAAACAGTTTCCCCATAATTTTCCACATCGCGATATGCGATGGTACTTATTTATTCTATTTTATGATCTTAGGAAAACTTACAGCTAGGACACAGATATGTAGTTAAGTAAGACATTGGTCATATTATTATTATAAATTTTTTTTCGATAAATCATTCAACAACGTTAGCTTTTTCTAACCCATTGCTGTGACGACAATGGTTCTTATTGCAGAATATTACTGCTACTATGTTTTTTTTTACATTTCTATACAATTAGCCTTGTACAACGTAAGCTTACAACATGATAAATACCCTACTAAATTACGCTCACAGCTCCTAACACACAGACGCATTTGAAATCACAGAAACGCGGATAGCAGTAAATTTGCTTCTCCCTCCTGCAAAATCGGTGCACGCTAGTATTTCTGGTGTCACGATGCAAACTGTCTCGTTGTGCCCATAACTTTACGTTTGTACGCCAGAGACATTACGCCAAAATTCGGCGCACGTACTCATATCGTCAAGAGCGAGTAGGCCTAAGTACCTAACACTGGGATCGGGGTACCATTGTTTGATAAAGGACAATACGGTTGAAGTTGTAATATTTCGATTTAAGTATCTCGAGGTTTGAGTAATGCCTGCAATTATGCATTCGGAGTGTAAACAAAAGAAGGTCGCACCAACTTAATAATACATGACGTGAAAATGCCCGCTGTGGGTAGAGCGGAAAGGAGTTTCAGATTTCTACTGACTAAAAACCAACCCTACTACAACAGTTGCTCTTGAGGTCCGGAACCGCGCCGCGGTATCTTGTTAGTATATTCTCGAGGCGGAGCGCGCGCGCGAGGACGACACTCTTGCGCCGGCGCTCCGCAGGCGGAGGAGCGGTCGGAGAAGACGTTAGTATGACGAGCACCTCTGAATCCTCCCTGGTGGAGGCCAGCAGGCAACGGGTGCGGGGGCACCCCTGCCTGCATCGCACGCGCCTTCACCAACGCCGGACGGGAGTGGCCAGGTGTTCCCGGCCATTCCCATCGTCCCCCAGCCCGGGGGGCACGTAGGGCCCGCCATCTAGGCGGGCACGCGCCAGAGGGCCGTGGACGCAGAACGTCTCCCATAGCCCTCCCAACAAGGCGCCGGAGGGAACACCGCTGAGTTTTAGTGGGTATACTGTCGCCGTCATGCGACAGGGAGTCCCACACTCCCCGTCTCGCCCCCCCAGCGAGCGGAAGTGCGTAATTGTCATTTCTCAGCGAGAAAAAAAAAAAAATAAAAAAAAAGGTTATGGCCTTGACCACCATTTCATCTAATGGTTAGAGATGATGTGGTCGAAGATGAAGCAGTAATCTATTCACTCTTGACTTTAAGACCCCCAGATTCGTTATCATTCTGAATTTCGACAGTAAATTGTTTTGACATTGTCCCAATTTATGTATATAATTTATATATATAATAGTTCAACAACTCATTGTTAGGTTAGGTTAGAGAGGAAAAAGCTAAGCAAATGCTGATGGGCCTTTCTAACCTAACCTAACATCATCACCAATCTGATAGCTATCAGGAAATACAGACTCCTCTGTCCTATTTTATTAAATTGAATATAAATAAGATCTGGTTGACAATATTCCCGTGACCCTGGCTGGCTTTTACTGTGGTTAGAGGCTGAGTGTTGTCATATAACGTAATGGCAATGCCACCAGTCTCTCGTGCACATTATCAGCTCACAGCGTTAAGGACTTTTTGAAGATAAACTTTAGTTTAGTTTAAATATTTTATATTTAGATTATCCAAAAGGTTTCAATTCAAATTTTTATGTTAAATAAAACCATATAGGGGTAATTTAAATAAAAGCTTTGTGTGAGTTGTTCTGGTTATGAAAATTACAAGTCGCTTAATAATATTTTAGCTTTTAAGAGTCTTATAATCAATGGATCAATGGTATTTTCCTTTTTTTTACGTTTCAGGCGAAGGGACGAGACTTCAAAGGAGAACAGTGTATCTTCAAAATTAGTCATTCTGAAAGGGTTTTTCTTTTATACCCTTTTCCGCGAAACTTAAGTTTGTTAGAAAACTTAAGTAAGCTCCCACAACTTATTCGCAGAATTCACAAAAATAAACGTTTCACCAGTGATAGTATTTTTAAGTCTTTATAAAATAAAGTAGATACAAAGTAACCATTTATTATTTTCTACATCTGTTTTCTTTTCTTGCTTGCAACTTAAGTAACACGTTAATCATATTATTATATTACCAAACTTTGGCCTGTTTCTTTTTTTCCTGTCTCTTTCTTTTCTTTTTTTTAGATAAGTACGCATGAAGTCGCTCTAGAAGCAAAATATTTATTTAATTAAAATAAAACCTATAAACATCTACAATAACTTGCTTTATTTAAATAATTAATAACGTAAATTCATATGACAGGATCCAAAGTGTATATAAGTGGCAGTGATTCATACTCCTCATATTTTATTTAAATAATATTTAAATCTAAAAATATCTTGAGTGTAGGAAAGATAAAAAAAATCTGTTCAACATGAAGGATTGATCTTACTTAAAACCTCCAGTAAATACTTTAGAAATACCAGACAGTAATTGAGGTCGTCTTAACCATTAATCTTTTATGTCGCCCTAGTACCTAATCTAGATACGTGTACGTAAGTAACAAAAACTGCTCGAAAATATGTTTCTTTCTTAGAATAATAATTATTACTGGGTGTTGGAGTGTAAGGAAAAAAGGATAAAGTACACTTTCTTATAAGGTTCAGGAAAAGCGGGTTACAGGCCTTTGAATGATCACTGTCGCAGACACAAGAAAAGTAGAATTTATTTTTGCCCAATTTCCTGAGACGTGGAATATGAACTATAAATCATTTTATGCTAAGACTTTTTTTCACAAAAACCAACTATGATCTAAACAAAACTTTTTACCAAAAAATTAAACCGACTCCCAAAAAACACTGCAAAGTGAAAAATAACTTTAATTTCGGTAGTCGTTGTCTTTAGTTTTGTATTTTCGTTTTTGGCACCGACTTCCGAAATTAATGTTATTTTTCACTTTGCAGTGTTTTTTGGAAGTCGGTTTAATTTTTTGGTAAACTAGTTTTTATTTCACTCTTTTTAGTTGGTCTATTTTTAATTTACCTAGTTACAAGAGCCTAAATGTCAACTACTTATAACTTTTTACAAAATATTGCTTTTCCCAATGCTGGGCCGTTAATTGTTGAGGAGTTCTCCAGGTACTTCACCATCAGCTCTACATCACCATATGCATTGTGACGAACATAAAGTGCTTAACATCCATATTCAAGTAATCGAACCGCAATCCACGAAATACTTATTATTGAGTAGATTCGGCGGCCATCTGTGGTCTTCATCATCAGTTCCACTTCCTCAAATGGTACTTTTTGAGAGCAACTGCACAAGTTACTATAATAAATACCCAAAACGTCATAGGTGTGCCTATAATATTTGAAGAGTTCCCTCGATTTCTCCAGGATCCCATCATCCGATCCTGACGTTTATGAAAATGGGACCAATTTCGAAGTATACCCTTTCAATCAAAAAAAAATTTTCAAAATCGGTTCAGCCGTCTTCAAGTAATCGATGATTATACATTAAAAAATAAAAAAATATATACGCGTCGAATTGATAACCTCCTCTTTTTGTCGTCGGTTGATAAAAAGCAATTGCAATCACAAAGCATTTTCCCGTGAATTTATTAACGTTTACGTTCAAACTAAATAATAGCACAGCACTTGCTAGAGGCTAAATATTTTTGTAGTTTCGCAACTGGCATAAATTTCCAAAATGGACGCACAACACTACCTAAGTTTTGTACGTTTATCTCTTGAATTTTCACAAACACACTGCAACAAAATAAATGGCGTTCGTGTGATATTTCACCACTTATGTCTCGTTGCGAACTGCGTACGATTTATTTGATAACATTTTGCGTTTAAAACGGTCGTGTCTACATAGTTACGGTTCAGAATAATTTAAACATTGTGTTCGATTTCCTGTTCGTTTTTGTTTAGATCTGGTTTGAAGTTAAACCATGTTCATTGGTTTTTACGGTTCGTGCAAACGGACGCAAATTGAAAAAAAAAAGTGTTATCGAGTAAAAAAACATTTGTCAAATTTTTGCATCAGATTCATATGTAGTTTGCGCAAATATGATCATGTATCTGCTTTTCGAATTAAACTCAAGTGGCTGCTTATTGTAACTAACCCCCTTTTGCAACCCAGAAATTGAAGATTTGATTGGCCATAGATCGTCTCACCTACGTTATGTTTATAAAGTAACCTGGGTCTTTTAGAGGAAAGAGACTATTTACAGAAATGGGTAATTGACTTCGGTTAATTTAAATTAATTATTTCTGTGGTTGAATAGAGGTCTTGATCAGATAATTAAACATAATAAAAGTTAATTCTAAATACCTTAAGACTAATGAAGACAATTCATTTCTTCCTGAATTAAAGATTCAAATATATATATATTTGACAATAAGAAATAAAGGAATTAGGAAATCTGCCCCTACAAAATTTTGTAGGGGTTAGTAGGCTCCACACCAAACGCCTCAACTAAAATGAGTGCCAACCACTATGTGCACTCCCTTCAGATAGGATATTGGATTCAAAGCGGTTTTAAGTCCTATACAATAAGTAGGTACAACCATTCAGTCCAACATTAATCAATAATAAATTGAACACTTTAATTAGTATGTTACTTTTCATTCTTAGTAAAAGGTTAAACCTTAGTATATGATAGGACTAAGCCTATAATTATAGTGGTACTGAGACTCTTTTATAAATTATTGAGATGTACTCAAGCCATTCATTATATCACAATTATTTCACAACCTCTTTATCCAAGAATTTCATAAGTGGTCAACAGGTAATGTCACACCAGTCTAGTATCAGACAGAGCCAGAATTTACACGAAGGGGTCCCATAAGTGCTCCTACTCCTCATAGGGTATCAACGGAAACACCCATGATATTCCATCAGTGCCGGGTGCCTACATACATTGAAATGATGAGAATCATTCCCATAATATTCCTCTCATGGAATTCCAAGAATTAGGTTATTAAATTTAATTTTATCATAATTAAACTGTTACAATTATATTAATCATGCTGGAGTGAAATAGTATCACAGGAATATTTTCCTATAATGAGTTTAAAGTTAGAAGGAATGGGAAGGAAATGATTAGTTGGAAATGAAGGGATAAGGAAGAGGTAGGACCTAGCTAATTAACTTGCAATACTAATTTAGTCCCAGTTAACTATGTAAGATTGATGTGGTGAGTTGAATCAATAACACAATGTTTTGTTGGCCTACAAAACATTGCTTATCAATTACAGTTGTAGAGTGTGCATAAAGATCTCTGCTGCATGTGAAGTGTTCCTGCTTGCAGTAGAATATAATCACCAATGAGCAACTTCTTAGGAGGCTACGCTTAGAAGGGGTTTGTGAGGTCCCTTAAATTCATAACAACTCCTTGAATATGATACTCACTTATGAAAATACTACAGATTGTGTAAAGTCAACTGGTGCATAATTAGTATATTCATATTCTTGAAATAACTCTAATCTCACGACGAAGTTCCGCGGAACTAACTACACTTATTATCTAAACAACTCTACTATTCAGCTTAAGAAATGAACCAACACAACCTGGTTAAGTATGAATTACTTTCAATAACAAGTTATAACCAGTTTCTGTCTGTTTTCAAATCATAAGTGAACTGATTTGGCCCTACTATAGATTAACTACGCATATCTGCTTAGGTTTCTAATTCATAAGTGAATTGATTTTACGCATTTTATTCGCATTTCTTATTATTATATCGCACCCCCTACTATAGATTAACTACGCATATCTGCTTAAGTTTCTAATACTAGGTATATGAAGAAATAACTTCACTCGAAGAGCTGAAATTTCACACAACATTATAAATAACAGGGAAATTTGCAACAAGTATGGAGGTGTATTTACTTATGTTGTTAATACGACCTGAAAGGAATAATTCGTCCTAAATTATGTTTAAATTCACATAGCGCTATAAAATATCAAGAAAAACCGCAAAATCACAATAAGAAAACATAATTAATTAACATAAAGGAACTGTCAAAGCTTCCACCGACATTCCATAAACAATATTATAAACCATAAAGTGATTAAGGTTTACTCTAGTTATACAATAAGTGACTTTATAAATATCTCCTAATAATTGTGTAAAACATTAGTAATTCCAAAGTAGTCACCGATTATATTAACTAGGAAGGTCATGTTGGTTTCAAATACTTCTCTCTAATAATATGTCTATTGATAAAAGAATTTATCTTAGGTTTAAATAAAATTCAAAATATAAAATAATTGTTCAAGTAATTAAACCAAAATGGCGAATATAAGGAAATCATGCTACTAACTTTTGGTGTCTTCTTTGGACTGTGAGTTATCATGTAATTAAACTCCTGTAAATATCCCTAATTCCTATTTTTTCATTCTTACCTACTTTACAAAGGGTACCTTTATTAAATATTGTAGACCTATTCTTCTTTCTAAATTATATATTATTTAATTATATAATGCAACCATATAAAATAGCTAACCGGTGTACATGATAACCCACAGTGATGCAGTACTCTTTCTTGAACTCCTTTGTTGCTGTAAGAACTAAAATTAATCTTCCCCATGCCGTATAATAAAGTGTTATGAAGGATTAAATATTAAAATATTTTACTGAATCGCGAGGGAGGTGAAGTGGTTCTCATATGTCCATCACAAGTGGTACATGCTTCTAACTACTATTTATTAAATTAAATCTACTCGTAGAAGCTGAAAGAAAATTCCATATTAACTTATAACTACATGTACCTCCGGTACGCGATTATGACTAACCACAGTATTGATTGTCTTTTGTCGCACTTCCCTTTTTGCCATTACCTTAAGGAATACTAATCCCTAAAATTTCGGATATTTTTAATACACCTAAAGGTAATGATTTCATTTGGTAATAAAATATCTCGAACAAGATTTTACAATAATATTTTTAGAAACTAAGTATCTACATTCGCGTCTGTGCTCATTTTCCAAGGAACTATTAAATATAGTTAAAGAATAATATTATACTACTTAGTACATCAACACATAGAAAGCTTAACACCAGGTTATAGCCTCCTACTTGCAAAGGAAAAAACTTCATTCGAAAGGCTTTCGCCCTTGTTAGTACCCTTTCTTTTACTCATCAAAGAGTTCCAATGAATTTAAGTATTTAGTATGTAGCACAACCTAGCCACCCTAATTCCCCATATTAAAACAGCTGGAAAGGTGGTATTATTCAGGATAAATATTTGAAAACAATACACAAAAGATGTATTTACTAAATTATTGAGACTTATAAGTCTAGTATTGGCTGAAGTACTCCCTAGCCTTACAGTCTAAATTCGAGAGATATCTACAATTTATCTCAATACTATGACTCCAACCAATACCTCTGCAAATTCGTGAAACTGAATTATGTTATGGTGAATGTTCAATATATATATAAACCTATTACTTCCTTATTATTTTCTTCCTTAATTATGTTATGGTATTAATATTTTATGTTGAATTTCTATAGGCCAGAAACTCACCCCCAGCAGCTGTGAATCACACCAGATCCCATCTAGAAAGTCTCGAATTTAATCGACTAGTCAGGACCAATGGACTCACCTACCCCTTACCATAACCCAATTATATTTTGTTTAATAAATATTTTGTCTCTTATTTGTAGGTATGTGTAATGTAATATAAATCTTCTATACATTCATTCTACGTGTCAAGTATATTTGAGGCAGTGATGTGTAGATATTAACTTATAAATAATTGTGTACTTATTTATTTAATGCTGAACCTATCAATCCTCATGAGTAGTAGTGATTTGCCGGTTCTGGCGCACCAATCCCGTGGCTCACCGGTTCTGGCGCACCACCGCTTCTGGCGCAATCGCGGTCCAGGGCGTTTCAAACCTAAAAAAAAAGAAAAAAAAAAAAAAAAAAAAAAAAAGGTTTTGCGGTCCGCTGATCACGTTTCTGCAATCCGTTTTCGCGTAATATGCATGGTTCCGGAGATACAGAAATCAATTAACAACAATCTGTTTCATTTCCGGTGACCCGAACCTCATTATCGACTTTCATTGTTCGCCTTTTCTTATCTATTGTCCGTGCGGCCGGCCGCTCACCCTCATTAGGATTGCATTGACGTTTCTATGTATTACTCATTGTTACTGCTACTGCTATTGTATACTTTTATTGTTCATAGACCATTGCTTACTTTGCTATTCGGGATCATCAAAACGGAATCAATAAAACACATGCGTCATTAACAAATTTTATTTTTATCTACAAAATATGAGCGGAACATCTCATCCACTAAAATATCGTTGTACAGTGTGTTCCCTGTAAATATGTTTGTAAAACTATGCATTGAACATCCCTGAAACTTATATAGCAAATACATTAAGCAATATTCACCACAAACTGAAGTCCAATCATTCTGAATCCTATCAATACTCCAGCCCCATCTTTTACAATTCCTTTTCAAAAACTCGAGATGATATCGCGCAGGTGTTCGCCCATACGAATCAAAATATTGACCGATGCCATTCGTATCGATATGTACAGCTACCCAGTGTGAACCTGGCTTATCATCCGCATCCAAATTGCATATTATATACGTTGGTGCATGGGTATACATAGGGAGTCTATTAGCAGCATAAACATTATTTTCTAGACTGGGATGAATCTTTTTCAGATGTTTTTGTACTTCTAGTGTATCCATGATATAGCATATTATTACACTACCAATCTATTCAATGGTTGTCATAGGAATGTTCAATTATAGTGATTTGTAAATATTAAATCGCATTATTTTGTAGCACTCACAAAACAGGTTGATGCCAGAACGAACGAACGAACGATGGAACGTGAGATAATTTTGGTGATTCATAGAGTTACAATCAGTTTCGTTGTATTTAGGAATTTGTTTTAGATAAGAATGTTGCTATATAAGATCGTACCATTGCAGTCATGCAGTCAGTCTATGGTCGTTTGACCGCAGTGGATTGTATACGTCTACCAATACTACGTTTGTGTTACTTCAACGCATCAATGGCCATGGAGGTAAGTGTTTATTCTATTGACAAACTTACTTGTATTCTTGTTGTTGTTTCCTAACGTGTGTGATTAAGTGTAAACAAATTGATATTAACATGATAACTGTCTTGTTGCAGAAATCATTCAACTTCGATGAAAATACCTATAAACAGTATTACTACTCACCGCTCTCCCCTCAACATGAAGAAGAGAACGATGACATCGTTATTAATAACACATGCGATGGTGGAAAAAAGAAATCACAACCGATTGATCATTTTTTTGAAGTGGCACCAAAAATAAAAAAGAAGAAACTGTTATCGTCAACCGTGGCACGAGCCGCTAGAGATGGTGCATCATACATTTCTAGTAATTCTGACGACGGAGACCAAGCGACGCATCTCATAAAAATTGAAATGTACGATATGAAGAAGCTATGTAAGATTCCAACTACTGATCATTGGAAACACGCTACCACGAGGATTAAATATTATGTAAAGAATAATAAGGATAGCATCTACGACAGCACAAACGGGCTCGTATACAACATTACAAAGACAATAGCAGAAAGTGAAAAAGTTAAAAAATACTTTTTTAACAATGACACCCATTAGTTGATTAGTGAATGTGATTCTGTTTACTTAAATTACTTCTGTGTACTCATTAGATTCTACCTGACTCGTTATTAATAACACATGCGAGGTGGAAAAAGGAAATCACAACCGATTGATCATTTTTAAAAAATAAAAAAGAAGAAACTGTTATCGTCAACCTTGGCACAAGCCGCTAGAGATGGTGTATCATACATTTCTACTAATTCTGACTACGGAGACCAAGCGTCGCATCTCATAAAAATTGAAATGTACGATATGAAGAAGCTATGTAAGATTCCAACTACTGATCATTGGAAACACGCTACCACGAGGATTAAATATTATGTAAAGAATAATAAGGATAGCATCTATGACAGCACAAACAGCCTCGTATACAATATTACAAAGACAATAGCAAAAAGTGAATAAGTTAAAAAATACTTTTTTAACAATGACACTCATTAGTCGATTAGTGAATGTGATTCTGTTTACTTAAATTACTTCTGTGTATTCATTAGATCCAAGGAGGTGTCGTCTTGTGGTGCTGAGAGAAAAACAAGATTAGAAGGAAGAGATGAGTGTGGCATACCTGAACAGATCACTTCATTGAAAAGCAAAACTACAAAACTGATTGGAGAAGAAAAAGTGAAGAATATGCAGTACCCAAGAGCTGAATATCCATTTTTCAGTTCAAAATCTAGACGGTTGTTCAGTTTCGGAGACTGGCCACTCGTTATGAAACAGAAGCCTGAAGATCTTGCAGAAGCCGGTTTCTTTTATACTGGTCATGAAGACAGGACCAAGTGTTTCCATTGTGGTGGCGGTTTAAAAGATTGGGAAGATGATGATGATCCTTGGCAGCAGCATGTTCAGTGGTTTAGTCAGTGTGCTTATGTAAAGTTTAAACTCAATCAGTGTTCTGTATAAGATTGAATAGGGTGTTTATAAAGAAATAAAAAAATAGTATATTGCATATAATTTGTTTTATTTAATTTTATAATGTTTCCTTTAGTTACATACACATAACCTTAACTACTATAGTCTACAGTAACATTTCTATTTTTATCTATTTCAATAATATTATCAAACTCAGCATAAACAATACAGTTAATTGTTTGTATTAGTGAGGATTCAAATCGTACTTCTAATCTTACACTACCATGCTTTATGAGATTCCAATGAGCTGATGAGTTAGCTGATAAATCAGGAGTTAAATCAAATGCTAAAAGACAGTAACCTTTAGCATACTGTTCACGAGAGATTGCATTTCCTTCATTTAGAAAGTGAATACCAGTCCCCGAGAATAGAGTATGATATGCTGATGTAAATATATTATTATTAAAAGATGGTTGCAAAGCTTTTGAAGGTATTTGTTGACCATCAATATATAAGCTGAAAGAGTTAATACCATAGTTTTCAAAGTTAAATGGATTTTTAGTAAGCGAACCATTAAATGCAGAATTGTTTACAAATCCAATAATACATCTTTTGGGTACCTGTCCTAAGAATATATTATCAAGAGTTTTTCCTTGAACACCTGATGGAATTGTTAAAACTTTAACTTCAGCACGAGTAATAGGATATTTAGCAGTGGTAGAAGCTAAAACTTTCTGATGTGCGAGTAATACACTTGGATTAATTCGTGCTCTTCGAACAATAAGAGTTGCGTCTGTAATGCAAACTTTAAACTTTACATCATTTGTCCCAGCAATTAAATTAAAACTCTCTCTTGATCGAACTAATTTTACACTAATTTCAACGCCATTCATTAAAAATTTATCTTGATTGAAAATGTCACCATGAAGATGACCAATCATTTCTATTTCCCTACTTTCATTAACTAATTCCTGTCTTTTAACAAATCCTATGTTTTTACCATCTGTGGAATCCATTTTTCCTGCTGTATCCTCATACCAAAGGCTACAAGTAAGATGAGATTGTTTAGCAGCAGGAGCATAGTTTAAAAGAGTTTCCATGTATGCTCGATAGGCATAGGTATTATTAGGTGGTGATACAAGTTTTTGGTTTAAATAAACATCAAGTTGACTAAAAAGTGAATGCAGCCAATTATTTACAGGTGCTACTGCGGTAGCTGATATCAAGTTTGATGAATCATGATTTAATACTTTTGCCTTTATCTGGAGTAATGTATGAGACAAATCTATGTAGTCATCGCCTGTTCCAGGAACTTGAAACTCGATAGGTCCATCATCAGCAAGAGACGAAATTGGTTTATAGTGAATCCACAATCCATTTTCAATGCTTGTTTGTGTAGACGGTAATGCAAATAAATCTAATTCTGACTTAACGCACTCACAAGAATGATTATGAAGGAAAGACATATTTAATTTGAAAATATATCTTCGATGTTTTTTGGTTTTAGACCAAGTTTTTTCGTAGCTTTCACTTTAGCAGTTAGTGGTGGAATGAACGATGCCAATCGTTTTCTTTTAGTTATATATCCAGATCTTGTCATGTTAAATCGATCAATTTTGTTATCAGCCTTTCGTTTTAAGTTCGTACTAACTTGTTTAAGACGATCTTTTATTGAGGCTTCCATAGGACGCGCTTGAACCATATCCGATAAAAGTCCTACTCCAGCGTTTAATGCCTCCTTACCAACCACTCGAACACCACTTGAAAGTAAAGGTAAAACTGATCTAAATAACCCTCCTAAGAAGCTCCCAATACCATGACCGCGTTGGTATGGTGAACCCTTATAAATTACACCAACTCCTGATCCAGCTTGATGTGAATAATAATTTTCATATGGACATTTATGATGATCATGAGGAGAATACATTATTATAATTTGTGGAAATGTAGTTTAATACACACGGTTCCAAACTGGAATGGTATTTTTTGTCCTGTGCTCGATCTTATATCTATTTCCAGCGTATCGAACTCTCTTCGCATTACAGGTAAGTAGTGTGGTGGAGAGAAAACGTGCATTTTATTCGCACCATAAATGTATTTTGAAGGATCTAATGAAATGACTCTTAATAGCGGAGTCATAACATCACCCACAATCTGAGGATCGATAATGTCACAATATAGAAATAGTTGAGATGGTAACCCTAAGTGTAAATTAGCAGGACACTTCCCAAAATTTCTGTCTAGAAGATTTGTATTTGGTTCATAACCCAGTTGTAAACTTAATTTGGGTGATAATGTTACGGATGTTATATTTTTATCCAAAACAGAAATAGACACAAATTTTGTTATTTCATCATAACGAAATTTCAAGTTCTCTCTGATACCATTTAACGCTCTTAAAATATGTTCAACGTTATCATAGTTGGTAGCCGGAATATGTTTTTTGTAGTACACTGTTGATGGTTTATCTTCATTAGGCATTAACATGGTTTTTGTAATGTACACAACATTTTCATGATCTTGAACAGTAAACATGGTGCATGGATATTGAAACTCGACAACTCCAACCGACCATTCACCTTCTAATTTCATAGCTTTTGGTAATTTTGTTGAAAAATCTGTGGTCTTGTTATCAGGAAAGTATTCCATTGAACTATTGCTAAGCAAAGTTAAATAAAAACTTTCTTTATTCATATTTCTTTTAAACTAGAAGCTAAAATCCAACTGTTAAATTTATCTGGATAACCTTTCCACTTCACTAATACTTCTTTTCTGTTACCCGAATAACGAGTACCAATTATTTTATCTATTTTATATTGTGAGGTGGGGTTGTAAGTGACCTTCTGTAATTCTCTTTCATAAAAAGTACCAACTATTGCTTCATCTTGTAAATCTGTTATTGTATAAACAACCCATGGAGATCTATCAATTATTGAAGATATAATAAATATTTCATCACTCCAATTTGATTCATATCCTTTTTGGAAAACATGTTTATATTTAGTTATTCGAACATAATCACCCACATTGAAATTTGGTTTTGGATTTTCTAAAGAAAGTTTGTTTGATCCTCTATTATAAAGATTAGTCCAAACTGTCATAATATTGGCGGAACTTACATCACATGGGCACATCTTAATACTAGAGTGAATGCTGTGATTATAAGAGTATATTAAATCCTGTAAAACATCTATGTATCTATAAGTATTGTTATGAGTGAAATAACGCCACATTTTCATTTTTAGAGTTCTTTGAAATCGTTCAACAATACTAGCCTTAATATCAGGATTGTTAGTGGTATAGTAATTTATCTTTTTGGATTTAAAGTATTTTTGTACATCTTTTGAAACAAATTCTGTACCTTTATCAGATTGTATGTGAGTAGGTGTGGAATTACTTTCAGTAAATATACTATCAAAACATTCTTTAGTAGTTTCTGAGTTTTTCTTTTTCATTGGTCTTGCGAAAGCATATTTACTAAATACATCAATAACACAAAGTATATAGTTGAAACCATCATTATATTGAGAATAAGTTCGCATATCACTTAAATCAGCTTGCCACAGTTCATTAATATTTGATAGAATGTACCTATTACGTGGAAATTTTTTCCGACTTGGTTTATGTAATGTATATGTTTCTTGTGATTGTAACCATTCCTTTACTTGCTTTTTATCCATTTTACCCTTCATGGCTTTTGATAATTTATCAATACTACCAAAACCAGCGGGGTTAGATGGATCATAATAAATCCTGTTAATTTCTTCTAGTACGGGGTCCATTTTTCCCAATCGAGCTTTTTACGTATTTTAGTTATAGATCTTTTATCTCCACTGCTCGGTGTAGAAAACTCTTGAACTTCAATCTCAGAGGTTTTGTTCAGATCTTTTGCTTGAAGTCGGTTAATAAACTCACATCTCTTTGGATTTCCAATATAAGTAAGTGGTACTTTAATATCTTTTAATGCTTTAGCAAATCTATCCCACCCTATCGGATCACTTCTTTTTAAGGGTCTTAGTGAATCATTTATTAAATCAACAATATTACTTCCAGGAATTTTTTCATTATCAATTATGACTGTGCCTTCATTATCCCAATGTATTTTACTTTTACTTGTTCCAATTAAGTTTAATAATGACTCACCTTTTTTATTATAAGTTTTTGGTATTAAACTGAGTATTTGAGTTGGTGTGTAAAGTGGATTTGTGTCATTTTCTTTACTTTTAATGGATCCTTTCTCATCCAACAAAGATTCAGCATCAACTGAACTTTTTAGATCTCTATCTTTATTTTTAAAACCAATTTTAGATTCATTTGAATCTTCATTAGATGTATCAGAATAAATTGGTAATCTGAGTGGTTGACGATCCTCTTCGGTAAAGTGAAGGTATCTTTGTAGTGTTTGTAAATATAACATCCACTTCTTGCGGTCTTCCGTCTTACTATTCATAATATTTTGCATTTCAATATCTAATCGAGACAAATTACTATTAACCTTATTTTCTTGTTTTAATTTTTCAATCAATCCAGGTTCAATAAGTATCATTTTCTTTGCATTTTCCATGTTAACTGGCTAGTCCACTTACTAATCCACTCAATATTGCCCTAAGAAAGCCCCTCCTTTTTGTATGATTATATTTTTTCTTAGTTTATGTTTACACTTATGCACCAGTTTACGGAGTATATTTTTGTGTTTATTCAATTTTTGTTTATCTTGATCTTTAAGAGGTACCTTTCCTTGTAAAACGTTATGAATACATTCACAAATACAGTTTATTTCTTCTTCATCACATGTTTTAAGTAACGCTCTTTGATATTTTGGTTTAAGCGTATGCAAAGCGCTTAGCAAATGTTTATGCGTTGTGAGTCGACGATGCATCATTTAGAAATGATTTGAATTGTTTGATTCTTGGTGTATTTAAACTCTTTTGTGGGGACGTAGACTGTACAGTGTCCATTAAATGGGAAGACATTTGTCTTGATACGACAAAAATCATTGGTATTCTGTTTTAAATCAACCGTTAAATATCCATGCGCTTCTAAAGTTGCATCCCTATAGGCATCTTCAATGAATTTTGGGTTGTCTGGTGACACTTGTCGTGCTAAATATCTTATTTGAGTTTTATCTCGAGGGTTTTTAAAATATATTATATAACTTGAGTTTAAAGAAATGTCTCTTTGACCTTTACCCTGATGAAATAAATTTTGTGTTAAATAAAATACACTCAGATTCCTGTGATGACTACCTTTTGTAAATATATCCACAATTCTTCCATCAGACTCTCTCATTAGATCATCAATAATAACAAGATGTGGGTTTTCACCATCAAACATATTAAGATTTGGAATTCCTTGATGATAGTTAACATTTGGTAAATTATATAAAGGTTGCATTTCATCAAAGCACCATGTGATCTGATTAAAATCACAATTACATATTTCTTTAACTGATTTTATGAAATTTGTTACAAAATTTGACTTCCCACATCCACTTGGTCCTGCCACAATAGCAGTAAACGGATGGATAAAGTGAAACATTTCACACGTCTAGAGTTCAAAGGGATGAAATAAAAAATAAAAATTATGTTGTAAAAATTAAATATATATATTGCTAAAATTACAAAAAACATGTAACTGATGAAAAACAGACTGATCTGTATACTATTTCTAACACAATTATTACTTATCAGAACTTTACAATCTTCTCAAATGTATGTTCACCGTTTTATTATTACTTAGATATCATTATTTACAATCGAATAATTAAAACTAACACAATTAGTACATCAGAATTTTACAATCTCAAATTTAAACCTACAAATAAAAACCACAATTATCTTACATTATTTACAATCAAACAATAAATTTTAAATATGTAATAAACTATTATATAACATTATAGTAATATCATAATTTTACAATCAATATAAATTTTGTATAGGTACAGAAGTAAAAGTAAAAAGTATCAACACTTAACGTAATTTATAATGTCCCCAAGCCAATGTATCAATGTTGTTGTCCATAATACATCGTTTGCTATCATTATATGATAAAGATGCTTTATTTATTTTTTGTGTAAAAATAGTGTGTTTGATTGACTTAAACCGAAGCATACTACAATATTGTACATTTTATTAAACAAACACGATTTGTAATTTTCCATATTCATTTTTTTGGTAACACTTTTGTTAACCCCTTTTGCCTTTGCTATAAATTTATCTTCTACTTCCAAGGCATACATTTTTGATCGCAACCCTACAAATTCCTTCAACACTTTACCATTATTCTCGTCTTTAAAAAAACCTAACTTCTTTTTATTTATTTTTGGATAATCGTAAATATTATTTTCTGGATAGTCTGATGTATCAAAATAGTGAAGTATGTCAGGTTTTATATCCTCATACAAATTATCTGTAAAAATTTGATATATCAAACTATCGGTATCGGTGTACAATAACTTAATTTTGTTATTAAACTTTTTAACCATGTAGTTATAATGAAATTCGTACATAAGGGTCTTAGATATATCTAAAATACAAAATCCTAAATAAATTGGCTTATCATAAATCAATTTTGTTTTTCGTAATTGTATTGCGACTAAATGTTCTGAAAATATTGATAAACTATGGAATTCTGGTTTTGCAATCAATTCCTGAGCACCTAAAACTTTACCACGATTATCCCAGTGAGTTAGTAGTTTAACGTTTACTCTTTTTTCAATATTTTCCATTGTCTTACCGAAGACAGAATTGTTCATTAATTTAAAAAAGTCTTTTTCAAAGTTTGATTTAGCTAACGTTCTCAAACTAGTATTTAAGTCTATGTATTTCTTTAGCCAAGAACTCTGTTTAAATTTTAAAATTCTATGTACTTTAATTAATTTAATTCCCATTTCAATGCATTGTTTTAAATTCCTGTAGTGAATGATGTATTTATTTTTATTATTTAAATTAGGAACTAATTTAGTTTCTTTAGTATTACCCACACATATGTTTTCAGGACATAATGGAAAGTCAGAATGCAAATTATGAAGTTCATCAGGATATTCCAAATCAACTTCTAAAACATAACCAAAATCAGACGTATCCAACACATTATAATCTGTATTACAATTTATCCATTCGAAACCACCAACAGGAAGGGATTGGGACATTGCCCAACCATATAAATTATTCGCATCAAAATATGTTAGATATGAATTAGGTTTTTCACCATCATAATCCTCCATGAATTTATTATTTGCTCTAGCAAAACGATTGCTACACTGAGATACAACCCCTCTAATACCAGCTTTAAAAAAAGCAATTTTGTCATAGTCCGTTAACAATTCTAATTCTATTTTTGTAAATTTTAACATTGCATCCCAACTTAAACCTGGAGCTGTATAGTAATGGGCAGGATCTAATCCATAAGTTTTAATACATAGCTTTCTGAAGTTTTCGAATACATCGGTCAAAAGTAAAACATCAGTTTTTAAATACAAATCGGAATAATCAGACATACTACTACACTTAAAATGTTGCCAAATATCTTTTGCATGATTATAATCATCATTTGAAATATTTGAATCTGTGAGTGAACTATAAAACTGGTGTTGATCAGGAAGTGACGGATGTTTCAAGCAATCACTATTACGCATAAATTCATAAGGATAAATACCTTTCCGTCTTAAACGTAAAAAATCTTCATTATTAGGATAGTTTCTTTTTAGTTCTTTAAACTGATCGTCATTAAGATTTTTAGCTAGCTGATCTAAACTACATGATAAAAATTTCAATGAATCTACGAATCTTAAACTTACAGGTTGATTATTTATTGTTAACTGTTTTGAAAATGATATGTATCGTTCTTTATTTTGTGGAATAACTTCAACTTTGCCATCATCGAGGTTTAATGCATGGACAATAAAATGAGCATCGTAGTGACCGAGGTTATGTAAAAATATTGGAACATAACGAGGGGTTCTGTACTTAGAACTACACACTTGATGTGCAACACCCCTAAAACTGCCAGTGTACCAATCAAAATCGTAAAAAGGATCTTCATTTAACTGAGTTTCACAAATATGACAAATGTTTGAATTTGAAATTTTAATTTTATCTTCATCTGATAATGGAACGGGACATTTTTGGAAACAATTTTTTTTAACTATTGTTTTCACATCTTCACAAAGGCGATTCATAAACACTTGTGCACAGTTTGGCCCACTATACGTCTCATATTTTGATAATCTGTCATCATATGAACATTTAATGTAATATCCGAAACTATAGACTTCATGTTTTTGAATATTAATTGTACTAGGCTTGGATGGATCGTTACTACATGATTCTATCGGGTTCAAAAATGCTTCAAAGTCTGCATAAACCACAAAGGGCATTTCCAACTTTTTCACGAATTTATCAAATTTTATTTTATTATTTGATGTTGCTTTACCGAACCAATCCTTTTTGGAATCCTTACCGTTTGGTAATTCCGTACAAATGTGAGCGCAATCATATTGTTGATGGTTATTAAGTCTTTCCTCTGATGGGAAATGAAGTAAACATGAATCGCATATATAAACTGCGTGATGATTACTCGAGATTTGTGAGCTAACTAACCGCGATAACTTTTTAATATAACAGTAATGATTGTTAGTACCATTCGATAAATATAGTAGGTTGATATGATTAGGTGTACGACATTTTGTTAAATATAAAGGACCTACAACTGAATTACACTTTTTTTCTTTATTATACTCTAAACCAAAAACATTTATACTAATATTGTTTAATTTCTCTACTTTTGATATATCTACAATTTTAACCGGAAAAGAAATACCAGTAAATTTTAGTTTATTTTCATGAATTGCGTATGATGTTACGCGATCTACACTTTTACATACAGGATATAAACCGGAGAGTAATGCCCATTTGAAACACATATTATCATTATTTTTAACATTGATTACAGCTTTTTTTAATTTAATATCCTGAGGAAGATCGATATATGAACTACCATGTAAGGGGTTGAATTTGTTAACATTCATATCTATGTATTTAATTTGATTAAGACTCCAACCACTATCTTTTTTTTCAAATTGACAAATTTTACCAACAACAGTGTCTATTAATGATGAAAAAAAAATATTTAAGTCATCACCCTGACAAATTATGTAATTATACGTTTGAAAATCAAATGTATTTTTAATATCTTTAGTTTGTTGTATGAAATCAGCATGCAATATGAAGTTTATTTTAAAAATTGTATGTTGTTGAATACATTCATTGATTAAAAATAAGATATCAATTTTTAATGAATTTAAAAACGATTCCGGTGTTTCAAAATATTGCCCCGATTTAATTGTTTTACTATTAATTCTATATGTTAAAATTCGGTTGCCAAAAGCGGTTTCAACAACTGTAACATTTGCTAGTGAATTATGTGATTTTAAAAGATTATTTTTGTGAACATTGCTTTTTAAATGGTTATTTAGATACCTTTTATTAATAAAAACATGACATGTGTCACATTCCACCTTATTGTTGTCCACGTTATTTGTTTCAGTCGATGATGTAGAAGCTCCTTCATCAAATTTTGCTTTCTTGGGAACCTTATTTTCGTCAGTAGTGATACCTCGTTTGATACCTCTTCCAAGTTGTGGTTGACTGTAACAAAACAGCAAGAAAATTATTAGACAAATCTTAAAATAAAACAATACAACAATAATCTTTCTTATTGAGTTTGTACTTCTAATACTTACATCAACGCTATTTCAACCATCGCACAGTGATTATACAACTCATCATCATACGATGAATCAAACAGTTCACACTTCTCCATTTCATCACAAACTTTAGGCAGCTCCTGATCGAATTCGTTGATGAATAGTTCCATATTCTCTTCCATGGGTGCGGAAAAGAAAGCACTGGTACACACTTCACTGAAGTTTTCCATCTTTATAGCAAAGAAGAAATTAGGTAGCACAGTAAGTAACAGTCAAGTGTTGGTAGACCAACTGATACTCAATTTCAAATAATGTTCAAGATTTCAAATAATGTTCATTATATAGAGTCTAGCAAAGGATTAAAAAGTCAGGTAGAATCTAATGAGTACACAGAAGTAATTTAAGTAAACAGAATCACATTCACTAATCAACTAATGGGTGTCATTGTTAAAAAAGTATTTTTTAACTTTTTCACTTTCTGCTATTGTCTTTGTAATGTTGTATACGAGCCCGTTTGTGCTGTCGTAGATGCTATCCTTATTATTGTTTACATAATATTTAATCCTCGTGGTAGCGTGTTTCCAATGATCAGTAGTTGGAATCTTACATAGCTTCTTCATATCGTACATTTCAATTTTTATGAGATGCGTCGCTTGGTCTCCGTCGTCAGAATTACTAGAAATGTATGATACACCATCTCTAGCGGCTCGTGCCACGGTTGACGATAACAGTTTCTTCTTTTTTATTTTTGGTGCCACTTCAAAAAAATGATCAATCGGTTGTGATTTCCTTTTTCCACCATCGCATGTGTTATTAATAACGATGTCATCGTTCTCTTCTTCATGTTGAGGGGAGAGCGGTGAGTAGTAATACTGTTTATAGGTATTTTCATCGAAGTTGAATGATTTCTGCAACAAGACAGTTATCATGTTAATATCAATTTGTTTACACTTAATCACACACGTTAGGAAACAACAACAAGAATACAAGTAAGTTTGTCAATAGAATAAACACTTACCTCTATGGCCATTGATGCGTTGAAGTAACACAAACGTAGTATTGGTAGACGTATACAATCCACTGCGGTCAAACGACCATAGACTGACTGCATGACTGCAATGGTACGATCTTATATAGCAACATTCTTATCTAAAACAAATTCCTAAATACAACGAAACTGATTGTAACTCTATGAATCACCAAAATTATCTCACATTCCTCCGGAAACTGATAGTAACTCTATGAGTCAACAAACTTATCTCACATTGCTGGCATCAACCTGTTTTTTGAGTGCTACAAAATAATGCGATTTAATATTTACAAATCACTATAATTGAACATTCCTATGACAACCATTGAATAGATTGGTAGTGTAATAATATGCTATATCATGGATACACTAGAAGTACAAAAACATCTGAAAAAGATTCATCCCAGTCTAGAAAATAATGTTTATGCTGCTAATAGACTCCCTATGTATACCCATGCACCAACGTATATAATATGCAATTTGGATGCGGATGATAAGCCAGGTTCACACTGGGTAGCTGTACATATCGATACGAATGGCATCGGTCAATATTTTGATTCGTATGGGCGAACACCTGCGCGATATCATCTCGAGTTTTTGAAAACGAATTGTAAAAGATGGGGCTGGAGTATTGATAGGATTCAGAATGATTGGACTTCAGTTTGTGGTGAATATTGCTTAATGTATTTGCTATATAAGTTTCAGGGATGTTCAATGCATAGTTTTACAAACATATTTACAGGGAACACACTGTACAACGATATTTTAGTGGATGAGATGTTCCGCTCATATTTTGTAGATAAAAATAAAATTTGTTAATGACGCATGTGTTTTATTGATTCCGTTTTGATGATCCCGAATAGCAAAGTAAGCAATGGTCTATGAACAATAAAAGTATACAATAGCAGTAGCAGTAACAATGAGTAATACATAGAAACGTCAATGCAATCCTAATGAGGGTGAGCGGCCGGCCGCACGGACAATAGATAAGAAAAGGCGAACAATGAAAGTCGATAATGAGGTTCGGGTCACCGGAAATGAAACAGATTGTTGTTAATTGATTTCTGTATCTCCGGAACCATGCATCTTACGCGAAAACGGATTGCAGAAACGTGATCAGCGGACCGCAAAACCTTTTTTTTTTTTTTTTTTTCTTTTTTTTTAGGTTTGAAACGCCCTGGACCGCGATTGCGCCAGAAGCGGTGGTGCGCCAGAACCGGTGAGCCACGGGATTGGTGCGCCAGAACCGGCAAATCACTACTACTCATGAGGATTGATAGGTTCAGCATTACATTATATATATACATATACATATTGATAGGTTCAGCAGAACAATAAACAAACCGGTGAGCCACGGGATTGGTGCGCCAGAACCGGCAAATCACTACTACTCTCATGATTTATCGTATCCAGTCTGGAGTGATAAATCATTTAATATTGAGAAGCGTCCCTATGATTCTATCGATTGTATCGATAGAATAAACTATCACTGATGTTATCGTGTTTACTTGAATAATACCACATACTACACATGAAAAGACACACACCTTTAAGAACAGTAATATAACATCCTAAAATAATTTAGAGATAATTTGTTTACTAAACCTTTTTGCTTATTGAATGCAAAAGAATAATTTAATGAACAAATTATCTTACTACTCATAAATCAAACGGAATAGTATTCACATAAAATATTAGTATAGAACCCTCTATGGTGTATTAATTTATCAATCAATATTAAGAATAATTCTATTGTAATAAAATATATTATTTGGTTTCTTAACTTAATATGCTAAATTAAATAGCATAAGTACATCTGCAATGAAAGTAATCTAAATTGTATTGATAGGATTCATTTAACATTTTCATTTATTCTACCACTGTTTATTTAAATAGGATTATATATAACTTAGTAGAACAAAATTAAACTCCAACATAGCTTCCAGAAGAATTGTTTTGCAAATATAAATGACGAGTTATAGAGTTTATTTCACGTAATTAATAACACTTCGGATTAAATACACAATTCTAATCTCCATAATAAGATTCTCAAAGATAAAGAATATAAACTTACGAAGTTCTGATGACTCAAACCCACAATCACTGATATTAAATACTAGATCGACTCTCGCCGTCTACTCTCGACAAATTTCTTCTATTTTCTCTTCTCGAATCCCGTGAACATGGGTTTATATACTCTAATTTCCCACCCAATTATTGCCTCCTAAGAATTGTGTCCAATAGACCTAGCATGCGTCGTTCCATGCGCAGAAGTCCTTTTTTTAGGTGTCAGTGGCTGAAGCGGGGCGCGGGGAGCGGCGCAGTGCTGATGCGCAGCCCCCAGCGTGCGACCGGCGCATTAGCAACAAAGTACACTTTGTTTTTGTTACGAGTTTTTTTTTTTGTTTTCATTCGCGTGTAATCAAATTGAGCTACTCAAGATTATGTACATTATCCAACTTCGCTGGAATGCACATATTTTATCATTACTCTACAGTATTCTTTTCAATCCAACGACTCCCATTTATCTCAAAGAACGTTTTAAGTTCCTTCATGACACAGATGTCAGAGATTTGAGATCATCAGAGAATTTGAGACTTTTGATGCCTACACGTTCCACAAAATTTTACTACCATTCGTTTACGGTGCAGGATATTCGGTTGTGGAATGGATTGCCCGTGTCAGTAAGACAAGCTCAGTCACTCGCTGTTTTTAAAAGCTCAAAAAAATAGAACCGACTTCCATATCAAAACACTACAAAGCCAAAAATAACTTTAATTTCGAAAGTCGGTGTTATTTGTTTTGGATTTTCTTTTTTTTTTTCACACTGCCTTCCGAAATTAAAGTTATTTTTGGCTTTTCAAATCGGTTTAGCCGTCTCCGAGTTATGAGATAACATACATAAAAAAGAAAGTTTATGACGAATTGAGAACCTCCTTTTTTTGAAGTCGGTTAAAAAGAAAGTAACTCTTTTTGTTTTTTAATCAATAATTAGAATAATATTTTTAACCGACTCCAAAAAAAGGAGGTTCTCAATTCATCTTGAAAATGTTTTTTTTTTTTATGTATGTTACCTCATAACTCGGAGACGGCTGGACCGATTTGAAAAATTATTTTTGCGTTTTATGGGTATACTTTCTAGTTAGTCCCATTGTTACGAAATCAGGATCTGATGATGGGATCCTGGAGAAATCGAGAGAACTCTTCAAATATTATAGGCACACCTATAACGTTTTGGGTATTTCTTATAGTACCTTGAGCAGTTGCTTCCGAAAAGTTCCATTTAGGGAAGTTGAACTGATGATGAAGACCACAGATGGCCACTGAAACTCCTCAATAATAAGTATTTCGTGGATTGCGATTCGATTACTTGAGTACGGATGTTAAACACTTTAGGCTCGTCACAATACATATGGTGATGTAGAGCTGATGGTCAAGTACCAGGAGAACTCCTCAAAAATTAACGGCTATGCATCGGGAAAAGCAATATTTTGTAAAAGGTGAAAAGTTGTTGACATTATGGCTTTTGTAACTTGATAAATTACAAACCGACCCACTTAAAAGCGTGAAAAAATATTTTAGCAAAAAATAGAACCGGCTTCCATATCAAAACACTACAAAGGCAAAAATAACTTTAATTTCGGAAGGCGGTATGAAAAAAAAAAGAAAATCCAAAACCAATAACACCGACTTCCGAAATTAAAAGTTATTTTTGGCTTTGTAGTGTTTTGATATGGAAGTCGGTTCTATATTTTGCTAATTTTTTAACATTACGATATTCATGCATCAATATGCTGTATATATGTGCTAAAAGATATTCATCATATTTATAGAGGTCTTTGATCTGCACTCAAACAATTTGAATAGATACTTCATGTAGACTTTTATGAGAAGAGGACCGCTCGTCTTGAATTCCATATTCACAAAGAAAGAGTTAAGTGCACTATAGTCTACATAGCTGTTGTAATATTTTTTATCTTTTATGAGTAGACAATCTACGTAACTATGAAAAAGAGTAACCAGGGGGCTAGCCCAACACTCAAAGTAAGTCCATATTAGGCGAAAAGTGAGTGGCAAACGATTTTATACTGACGTATGTAGATAGGTGCCAAAGTCATTTGAAAGTTTGTTCACATGTCCCTGCAAATAACTTAAGTTAAATGGTAGAACTTTCGGATTTTATTTTATAAAACATCAGCTGGTCTTTTTGCATTTTCATGTTTCATGTTTATGCCAAAATTAATAAAGTCTTAAATATAAAAACCCTAAATACACATGCTCTCAAAACAAAGTTAACTGAGTGGCTTCTACAGAAGGACTACACTTACACGGAGTCTTTACTTACTTATCAAACCTAATGCTCAAGCAAACACGCACATGATTACACACACGCACACATTCACACACACATACACACTCTCATACATATACTCATTGTCAATAATTAGTTCTTAAAAACTATTCTCTCTTTAATATTTAATTTAGAATTAAATTTCAACTATTTTTAATTGGTTTCTGTTAATAGAATTATATTATTTATATCCGGTAACATAATTATGTAATTGGCTGACTGACACAGTCCACTTGAGCCAGGTCATTGCTGTATAAATATTGTATTATATGTATAATTTGCAACTACCTCTTAAGATACAGGATAACTCCTAGTTTAAGAGGTAGAATTAAAATGTTTTGTTGTAATATGATCCGTGTAAATAAACGTCTTATTTGTTGATCCCGGCTTTCGTTTGTACGGCTTTGGCTGTCATTACGGGTCAGAAGCCGTAAACTTTAACACCAGTCTTGTCTAGGGGTATCGTATCATGTTACCCAATTACTGGGCTGTGGAGGTCAGACAGGCAGTCGCTCCATGTGAAACAGTAGTTCTCAACATAGCTGAGAAGAGGCTTAGTAATTGTCCAACCCGTTTCACCGCCCGGAAAGGAAAATCCCTAGTAGCAACCAATTCTCTACTGTTACTAACAAAAGGAAAGTTTAATTTAATTCTCACTGTGTTCAGGTGTAGGTATTTTGGAGGATATAGGGCGGGTTACACGAACACCGAAGTCTCAGTATGTATGCCAAGTCATGGGAGCTTTACTTAAATCGAGTCTGTTGAGGCGAATAATTGTTGGAACATGTAGGTGGAAATTGATGATACATACGAGTACCTTAGAATGCAGTCGAGAATTGTGTTGAGTTCTTAAAGGTTCCTTGTTTTGAATCTCGAATAAGAGTGTTAGGTTTAATGTTATTTATTACTCATATCAAGTATTCGGTTCGCCTACATTGATCTGAAATAATTAATTATAAGTACCTACTAATAGCTTTTAATTTATTTGATCGAAAGTTATTA
The DNA here is from genome assembly GCA_943138885.2 of Tholera decimalis. Classification (NCBI taxonomy): domain Eukaryota; kingdom Metazoa; phylum Arthropoda; class Insecta; order Lepidoptera; family Noctuidae; genus Tholera; species Tholera decimalis. Next base: position 18,214,912 of record OW964563.2, on the reverse strand, counting down.
ATAGATTTATCATAAACATATTTCTTAAGAAATTTCTTAAATTTAGCAATCGATTGACTGTCCTTTATGGTATTACCCTGTGGTGGTATGGTGGTACCCTAATTTGTTCTGTTAATTTTTAATTTAATTTTCTTATTATTTCTTAGACAATTACAGAAAGTTTTATTTGTAAATTTTATTTCAGATCATATATGACCAGATAGTATTTTTGTTACTACTACTACAGTAAGTGAAATGTTTTAAAACGTATTAAAAAAGCATTATTTATCGATTTTTCGGTCTAGAATCACATACGGCACTGCATCATGTACAAGCTGCCTCTTTCTTCTATCTTATAGCCACAGTCGCGTGTGTCATTCAGAGGTTTCCTCAATTATTACGCCATCGTCGTTAATCCCGGGGTTGTGAGAATGTTCTTACAAGATATCGGGACCCCTAAACCCAACTGAAGAAACAGGGTCGGATTTTAATCAGTATAAGTCTAACACTCGCTTCTTCTCCAATCAGAGTGAGAGTGGAAGGAGTCATTTAATGATTTTCTCCACGATAAAACTATTCGTCGTTAACCGGCGCTTTTAGATAGTCATGTTTATTTAGAATAAACTTGCCCACAGTTGTTTTTTTTAACGTTACGCATTAGAATTTTGGCTCACTGCCTCCTTGATCGACTGGTCGCAAGCGCAACTGCTGCCAGTCTAGGGTTCAATTACCAGTTCGGGCTATAAGTGCTCTTGGGTTTTTCTGTAATGAAATTTTCAGTAGCAAGCCCGGAGTTTGGGCATGCACACAGCGAGTAAAGGGCAACTCGCTGTCCGACCATGGACCATGCCCGGGTCGACGGCGCGTAGTGTTCCACGCGCGCCTCAAAGAGCGTCAGCAATATGACGAGGCCCCCCTTGTAGAGAGCCGAAGCCTGCCGGGGTCGTGGGACTTATCCCATTACCGTGACCCCGGAACGTAAAGGGCTATTGAAGGAACACCGTGGATTTTAGTCAGTTCAAGTCTGACAGTCCCTCCGGCCCTGCCCGGGGTGGGAGAACTTATTTGATGATTTTACCACGTAAAAAAAAAGCCCGGAGTTTGGAAGTTGGCGGTGTAATACACTCGTGCCTCGAAAAGCACGTAAGTCTTTGGTCCCGGCTGTCATTTGGACACCTTTGACAGTCGTTACGGGTAGTCAGGGGTCAGTAATTTTGACACCGGTTTAGCCAAGGGGTATCATCGTGTTACCCAGCTACTGAGTTGTGGAGGTCAGATAGCTATACAGTATGTTAGTTTAAACGAGGGACATATTCAAACCTACAATAGTGTATGCTTACATGATACTAATAAAAATATGAACAAAAAAAAACTGATAAATAACAGACAGAACCATACCAAAACTCCTCGAGGGGACTGCCGCGGGGGCGGAGTTTACACCCGAGTTTCCTTTTTTGGCAGGATCGGGCCGTGTTTTGCCACGTGATTACTTTAGGTACTGTTTACAAGTTCATTCACCTCTTGCGGCTCAGTGTACATGATAAATGGGTTATATTGGACAATTACGTCAAAAATATAGGTTATAGGTTTTTTACATATTTGGGACGAGAATTGAATACTGAATACCCTCCCTCAATAAGTCCCTCGTTTAACCTAACACACTTTATGTAAAACACTAATACTCAGCTGAATCTGGTTAGACTAACACAGCTGGGAAAAGGCTAAGCAGATGATAAATAGAATTTTGGCTAAATCTTGGATGGATTTCTCTTGTCCTTCTTCGTTGTTGGCTTCATTGTTGAAGATCATGCCCACCTTTGTAAACCTTGGCTTAGCTGGCAATTGTCTCCATGCCACCCTGTTATCAGCTTGCCTGAGCACAGTCGTCACGTTCAGCTCCATGACCTCCTTTATAGATTCAGACCAGCGGATTGGTGATCGGCTTCGGTGTATCCTTCCAACCACCTTGCCAACAACAAAGTGATTAAATCTAATGCATTTACAAACATTTAAATTCATACATGTACAAACAGATCTAAAACCACTTTCTGTGTAGGTCATACACAAAAATAAGCTCCACACGGGAATTGAACCCATGATGAGTAGTACAGGATCCAATCCAACTGCGTCAATCGTATTGTTGTTTGCTTTGATAATGCTTCAAAATGTAAATTATGTTTTAACTGTTCAATTCATAATTTTGTATCCATCAATAAAATACTGTATCAAATCCTGGACCAAATGTCGGGAGTAGACACTGGTTCCTGTAATACAGGAATACTTAGCACTTCCTACCTAGCACAAGATTCACGCCGCAATTGCGGCGGTAAGACCCCTCTTTGAGGAGTGGCTAGATCGGCGTCACGGCGTCCTGACCTACCGCATGACGCAGGTCCTCACCGGACACGGAAGTTTCGGGAGGTACCTGTGTCTGATGGGAAAGGAGGAAACGCCTGGGTGTCACCACTGCGAGGGTCGCCCTGAGGACACCGTAGAGCACACGGTGCAAGACTGCCCCGCCTGGGCAGAGCACCGACGTGTCCTCACGGCGGCGATAGGCGGAGACCTCTCGCGCCCGGCCTTGGTCGAGGCCATGCTGCGGGGCGAGAGGGAGTGGGAAGCGGTCGCCTCCTTCTGCGAAGCAGTCATGCTTTCGAAGGAGGAGGCGGGCCGCGTGAGGGAGAGGATGGCGTCCTCCCTCCAGCCCAGCCGCAGTGGTAGACGCCCACGGCGTCGGACGTCGGCCGACGATCTCCGGCCACCGTAGGCGCGGGCATGCGGACAACGAGTAAAGGGCAACTCGCTGTCCGACCATGGACCATGCCCGGGTCGACGGCGCGTCGTGTTCCACGCGCGCCTCAAAGAGCGTCAGCAACATGACGAGGCCCCTCTGCAGAGGGCCGAAGCCCGCCGGGGTCGTGGGACTCATCCCGTTACCGTGGCCCCGGTATGTAAAGGGTTATTGAAGGAACACCGTGGATTTTAGTCAGTAAAAGTCTGACAGTCCCTCCCACCCTGCCCGGAGTGGGAGGACTTATTTGATAATTTTACCACGTTAAAAAAAAAAAAAAAAAAAAAAAAAAAAAAAGCACAAGATTCAGGGTCTCATTTATTTTTGTAAAGATGTTTTATGCCAATAAAGAATTATGTATGTTATTTTATATCTCCGCATTTACCTAGAATATCGTAAAAAACGTTAACACTTTTATAAAATAATAATAATAATATCATTGTTACTTTTGAATGCGTTAGTAGATTACACGAATAACCCGTACATTAAGGATATACTTAACATAAATTAATAGTTAAAAAAACCAAAAACACGCTTTTAAGACTAATGTAATAAGCAGAAATTAGAAATGTTTACTAGTAGGCAGTCCAAGGTTCCATCAGCCACCTTCCAATTCCATCGTCAGACCAGCTCGATGGTACCATAATATTATATTGTCGTCTAATCTACATATAACTGCTAAGTTTCATGATGATACAACAATTAGAAGTACGTTTAATTCAGATTCTTAGATTTTATTGCATATTTAGTTCATTACAGATCGACCTAATAATAAATCTATGGATTACGCGGTAATTCAAAAAGGTTAAGAAAACCGATAACGGATTTTCTTTAGGTTTGTTATAACCTTGAAACCTGATCGTGTTCAAAGTCCATTACGTGGCCTTTCTCACAAGTGCAAACACGACTATGATACGATATTCCATCATGGAATGCCAGTGCCTATCTTCCGACTTCATCATCAGACCTTGAAACCTATACGTGGTCAAAGTTCATTACAAGACTTTTCTAAGAAATCCAAAACAACTATCATACGATTTTCCATCATGAAGTTCCAGTTCATATCTTCCGGCTCCATCATCAGATCAGTTCGACAGTACCATATTATTTTATTGTCATCAGAACTACATACAGCTGCCAGTTTTCATTACGCTACGACCCTTGGAAGATGGTTAAATTAATTACCTTAGATTTCATTACATAGTTAGTTACATACAGGTCGACCTAATAAAAGCGTGTTAATAAAAGAGAAGCAAGGTACTTCAAAGAAATTCTTTAAAGCGGAATCAATATTGTTTTGATACCAATTAGCAATTCAGATTTAATTGTAGAAAAAGCGTATCAATTGCTGTGAAGGGAAAATCTCAACTAAAAGGTTTGAATGCTGCTATAAACTGACAAAAAGAGAATAACATTTAAAATAAGGTACAAAGCTGCAATCTTTTTTAAAACTACGTATTATTTGTCAACTATGTATATTTACCGACCCAGCAGATTTAGATCGATAGACAGGTTGAATATACTTTATTGTACACCAAACTTGAAACACGCCTAATTAACAATATTGCTACATTTAGATTCAGATTTATTTATTGTTTGTCATTGTCACTATCTAGTTATGCTTTTTCAAACTAAGGCAGTTGTCCCAACGCTGACGATGAGCGAGTAGTGAGTAGAGCTGGAAACTTGAAACGAGTGGTGAGCAGCGAGTAGCGAGCATGTATTTCCGATAGTTCTGTCGCTGGGCTATTAGCGAGTGTGCGAGTGCCACGGGCGTTTACCCGCGCCAATCGCTCGCGGCCATGCGCAATACGTGTAATTTCAAAGCCTCACTATATAGAAATGACTGCTAGTTGGTCTCTGGGCGTGAGTTCTGACCGCCAAGCGAACATCGCTGAGCGAGTACTTATCATCTTTAATAGCTCTTGTCGCTCAGCGACCAACTGGTGGAGCGAGTACTCGCCGGCAGTGTGAATAGTCAGCGATCGGCTATTAATATATGCATCTCTTTTGTTTACACAGAAAGTATATCTATTGTACGTTTCTTGAGCGAGAAATAAGCCGACAGTTAATCGTTTCCTCGCTGGCGTTGGGACAACTGCCTCAAACATGGGCACTTAAAACGTCAGAAGCTAGGGCACGGCTCGAAATTGGTAGTTTCCTATGGAGAAAAACCAGCGAGAAACTCCACGGTTACTCTTTTCAAAACATAATTGATTTTCACAATGTATTCATCGTAAATGTAACATAATTATTACAATCTGAAAACCACAATTCAATTTTGAAACCACACTCGCAAAATATATCTAAGAAAATTATAACTCTTACTTTTTAACATTCCTGTGTATTTTATTTAGGCACTCGTAGTTATGTGCTAAACTATTTCATTAGCTGACCTATTGGAGCTTTAATTCCGTAGTGAAATCCTACATAGTACACCAATACGACGCTACAAACTGTGACAACATGCAAATGGCAGAGGTGCCGACACTACGAATGCATTAGTGAGGTCAGCGACATTTGGAGACGGAATTGGCAGTGATAGTAATATTATGTTCATAGTTTAAGGGTTCTGTACTCGTATGTTTACCAATGGAACCCTATTATTCTTTGTGGTCCGTCGATTTGTCAGCGATCTGAATCTCATAAACTATAATAGGTAGACAATTGTATTCAGGTGGAAGTTTCTGTGTCTATTGCTATTGTAGCCATTATTAAAATAATGTATTTTTTTTTCTATAAAGAGAGAATATATTTCTTAACCCTTATGCCAGTCTAGGCATTTAGCCCGTTATGTTGTAACAATTGTTCTAAATACTATGTTTTTTAAAATGTTGATAGGCTTTCGTTTGAACATCGATTTTCCGACCACCGACTAATTTAGTAAGCGCTACTCTGGTCTAAGTTATTTCAATACGGGTAGACCCACAGAAATCATTTATTTTATCTATGGGTAGACCGCATGCGCAGACGGCGAGATGAGTCAACGCGTCATCAGCAGTGGCGTGCGTAGGCGAAGACCGAAATCAACTCGGTCCGACCCGACAACGATTTAAAGATCCCCAGGTTACAGCTATCATGAAACACAAACCGCCGAAACCTATTGATTAGAAGAAGCCAAAAATACTAAAGATTACTTTGATAGCTTTGGCTGTAACCTACAGTCAAAGCCGATTTATATTATCATATTTATTCGACTTTGATGTGTCCTGTGCAAAGTCGAGCTAAAATCCCTACTAATCTTGTAAGAACAAAGCATTGTTTGTTAAAAGCTCTTTAGCACATATAATGCTACATGTGCGAATTGTGTCATCAGTATTATTTTATCCCGAAAAAAAAATCTACGGCTTCTGTTTGAAAAATCTCTGGAATAAAGCAAGTAAAATGTAAAAAAGTGATCCCTCCATTTTCTGATCTAGAATTTCGTGGAGGCAAAGAAACGTAGATAAATGGTTTTATTATGGTGCCATAACAGAGTATAAGGCATCTGATAAGAAAAATAGCAGGCTATTTATACAGAGCCCTCCTTGCATGTAGAAATCTTAACAAACGTACCTAAAACAAAAAATCTTATCTCGAATATCAAGTCTGGAATATGAGAATTCTTTTCTTTTCTTGAAATGATCAATTCAATGTTATTGTTTAAAGAAAGATTAAAGATGGTTATTATTTCTCCAAGACTGACATTAAACTTACTGACTTAGACTGACTGAATTTAAAGAACTTATATATAAAAAAAAAATATAAAGCTCTGGAAAGTACTTAAAGAAATTTCGAATCTAAATAAAACTCCCAGTAACTCCAATCAACTCCTAACCATTAGAGACTCGCCGGAAGAATCATTAAATGAAATAAATAATTATTTTATTGATGTAGGTAAAAACTTAGCTGAAGATTGCCAAAAAAGGAAACCTTACAACAGCTCTGATTCAGCTTTTTTGTCAAATAATAACTCTTGTCAAGAACTGAACTCGTTTGTGATGGAAGAGACTAGTGTAGACGAGATTACTTGCCTTGTGATGGGATTGAAATCCGAATGTTCAGTGGGTAGGGTTAACATATCCAACAAATTATTGAAACAGCATGTCAATCATCTAGCACCGGCACTTGCGCACATTTTTAATTTATGTCTCGACACAGGCATTTTTCCATTGCAACTAAAAAGCTTGGAAGTCCGTCCAATTTTTAAAGGTGGTGATAAAAATGAAGTATCAAATTATCGTCCAATTTCAATTTTACCCGCCATGTCTAAATTATTAGAAAAGCTCATTAATAACAGACTTATAAGCTATATGGAAAAAAGAAATACCTGGCAAAAAATCAGTTTGGATTTAGAGTAGGTAAATCTACAGACGATGCAGTTAATACACTAACCAACTACATTAGTACTAATCTTGACATGGGGCAGAAATGTTTGTCTATATTCATAGATTTAAAAAAAGCATTTGATACTATTTCAATTCCCATCTTGATTACGAAGCTTTTCAAACTTGGTATTAGAGGAACGCAACTCCATCTCTTTGAAAGCTATCTTAGCGGACGGAATCAATGTGTCCGAATTGGTTGTCATGTGAGCACTGACTGCGTAGTCTCCTACGACATTCCTCAGGGCAGTATTTTAGGCCCTAGCCTCTTTCTCATTTATATTAATGATCTCACATCCATAAACATTCCAAAAGGAGATATAATATCGTATGCTGACGACACAGCTCTCCTTTTCTCTGCTGACACATGGGATGAGGTCTTTAATGCAGCGCAAACGGGATTTAACATCGTAAACAACTGGCTTCGACTCCACTTTTTAACACTCAACACTGATAAAGCCAAATATCTAACTTTTAGGATTCGCCAGTCAAAATTAATTAGGAGCAACTACTAAATAGTCCCGCATGTATGTTGCTTAGATATAAACTGTAGCTGTAAACCAATAGAACATGTAGACAACATAAAATATTTGGGGGTCATTATAGACAGTAACCTTAGCTTTAGAGAACATATAAAATTACTCAGTACCCGGGTCAGAAAACTCATGTTCGTTTTCAAAAAGCTGAGACACGTTGGGGATGCTGTATTATTGAAACAAATCTACTTTGCCTTGTGCCAATCTGTAATATCATACTGCATCACATCATGGGGAGGAGCTCCAAAAACAATAATCAAACCAATTGAGATTGCACAACGTGCTATTCTTAAGATCTGCACTTTTAAACCGCGTCTTTTTCCTACCACCCTGTTGTACCAATATTGCGAAGTACTTAGTGTACGACAGTTGTTTTTACAAGGTATTGTTTTAAAGCAACATACAGTTTTAGAATATGACCCTAATCTAAAATATAGGCGAAGGAACAGAACAGTGTGTACTCGCAATCACCACCCTCATACGTCCTTTATTCGTAAATATTTAGCCTTTTTAGGCCCTTATATATATAACAAAATCAATACTTCAATTAATATCTACTCTCTGAATAAGACCCAATGCAAAACTAGGGTAAAAAATTACTTACTAACACTAACCTATGATGAGACAGAAAAGCTTATGGAAGTTACTGAATAATCAGGAGCTTTTTCCTATAGTTAACTCGAAAGATTGATACTCTTTGGCACAATGTAAGAATACAAATACTCTCATACACACTACACATGCACATACACCCTCACACGTACACTGACTCACACACATACACTCACCCTTAAATCCATACTCATACACACACACGAAATAAACCTATAACTCACTTAGATTTTAAGTAAATTAATTCCTAATTCTAATTTTATAATTATTTGTATAAAGTATTACTTTTAAGTGTTTTTTTTTTTTTAAGTTTAAAGAAATACTGTACTTGCTGATTTGATAAAATTTTAATGTCATAGACTGAGAGGATTGGCGCTGTATGCCGAGATACAGGTGTTTACCTAGTTCGGCTGCAGATGATCCTATATTATTTTTACTGATACTTTTTTCTATGTGCTAGTTTTTAAGTAAAATTGTAATCCTTTTTGATGCAAATAAATAATTGAAGTGAATTGAATTGAATATATACCTGTTAGGATAGTAAGTGTAACGTCTGTGCAAAATGGTCCTCGACGAACATAATGAGCGAGAAAGTTGCGCCATATTATTGGTATGGTCACTATCGGCGTCATGACGTAGTGCGTAGACTTTAAAAATATACATTATCACTCTTGGGCCAATGCCTACCTAGGTACCCATAAGCCTTCCACTTTTGTCAGTGTGTTGCCTTCTCCTACTAATCTCCCGTAACTAAGATGAAAAACAAAATCTAATAAGATCCACTACTACCGGTTTGCAGCAATAAAAAAACCATGTTTACTTGTCTACAGACTAGTTAGTTAAAGTTAACTAATTTTTATTGTAACGAAATAATTGTACAGTAACAATGAATTTAAATGCTATTAAAAAATTGCTTCATAAATCATATTGTGACTTAAATTCAGACGAAACATTGGCTCATAAAACATAGACTCTTGGTCTTAGGAGGCAGCTGTTTATCTTCGAAGTTTGACTTATTAAGTACAATGTTAAAATGCAAGAAATTCAATAAGAGGAAACATTATAAAGTGAAATAAAGCACTGCGTCCATACAAGAGTACTCATACATATCTTGCTGCTTCCCATCGGTTACTTTCGACAAACTTAGCCAACAAAACATCTGCCCCATTTTCGTCCTACTTGAGACTTGCAATCTTCAAAACTGCTATCTGGTCCAGGAGTCGCAATATGAATTCCGCCAACATCTTCGCCCATATTTGTTTGACGCTGTGTGCTATTGCCATGGCCCACTCTTGGCGAGGAGCCAGCCGCCTAGTCCATGACCAAAGGCACATTACAGCACACCATTCGCTTCATACAAATCTGGAATTTAATTTTAGTGATAAATGGATTAAAAACCTGTCTCCTGGTGTGAAATAGTGAACGACGTGATTTGTTGAGGAGATTTCAAGATGGCGCGCCTGTGATGTTTGTTTAAAATGTTTCAGACAAGACTGACAGAATTTTTATGTGCAGTTTATGACTTATATGTCGTATATTTTTTAATTTAATTTATTGCTTGACATTAGTAGCCCTCCTTTCTGTATTATGTATTTGATTTGTATTAGTATATATTTATATATTATATTGTGGTATCTATTTCATATTATTATGTTTTATTAATATTATTTATTATTTTGTCCACTGACAGCCCTAAATCTATCTCCTTTAAGTTCTGTCCATCCAAAGGTTGTCTGTAAGAGTCCTGTGCGATAAAACCGCCCATTGTACACTAGTTTTATTATTTGTATCCTTAGGTGTACAATAAACAATAATAGTTAACGCTGTCATGAAATGATAATGCTAATTTAATTTGTATAGTTATTTGTTTCTATTTAATTACTTTTTTATACCTATCTGAATATTTATTTATTACTGTATGGATTTTATCAGAAATAAATGTTACTGCATTAAACTGCCATCAGTTTTTAACAAATAAGTGCATACACTAAAATTCAGTGAAGAGTCAGGATGGTTTCATAAAACATATATGCATATTATTAGGTATAGCACAGCACTACGGACTCATTAGCGTATCGATTTTGATGCGATGAATATTTTAAGGCCCCTACAACAGATGACGTTAAAACGCAGCATTTTTCGTTCAACTGCATAAAAAACAAAATTAAAAAACTATGTTTATTATTAATGTATAATTATAAACGGCTTCTAAATGAGGAGTGACGGAACAAAAGCTGTTATTGACCAGGATTTGTTTTCTTTTTTTTAAATATTTTTTTTTCCTTAATAACAATAGGTAATTTTACTATAAGATTGTCATAAACAAAAATTTATTTCTATAAATTACACTATGCTAGAAGGTTTTTATCATTTTCTGAAAACGAAAATACAAGATGGATTTAACGGTTTTTGATTAGTTACTCCTCAAATAAAAACACTCAACATCATCTCCTTAGTCTTTTCCCAACTATGTTAGATTCGGTCCCCGTATAACCAGGTGCAGCTGAGTACTAGTGACTTACATAGAACTACTGCCTATCCAACCTCCACAGCACCGTAGCTGGAGAACATGATACTCCTTGACAAAACTAGTGTCACATTTCTTGGCTTCTGACGGATTATTCCCAATAGTCTCCTCTAGCCCTGTCCTCCGGGGTGACAGCTGGGAATTGTCTTCCCAGTTGTCACCGGGGTGACAATTGGTGCCAACTGTTCCCCTTGAAAACTGACTAGAGGGGACAAATGGGAAGTCTGTTTCTCAGTTGTCACGGGGGGGGGGACATTTGCTACGTTTCCTTCCCAGAAAAAAAATTAATCGCATGCTTATTTGAAATCTTGCTCATTGATTTTGTGCCTTGCGCCGCATATGTCATGACACAAAATAGAACGACCGTCGATCTCATTTGTACTTGCTTATTTCAAGAGTGTTTAGAGAGAGATAGAGGAATGAGATCGATTCGAGTCGTTCGATTTTGTGTCATGCTACCTGCGGCGCAAGGCACAAAATCAATGAGCAAGTTTACAAACAAGCATGCTACTAAATTAGCTTGTGTAACTGTAACAACTGAGAAACAGACTTCCCATTTGTCCCCTCTAGTCAGTTTTCAAAGGGAACAGTTGGCACCAATTGTCACCCCGGTGACAACTGGGAAGACAATTCCCAGCTGTCACCCCGGAGGACAGGGCTAGAGGCGAGTATTGGGAATAATCCCTTCTGACTACCCGTAAAGACTATCAAAGATATACGTTTTTAAGCTAACATGGTCACTAACAGTATCATTAGAACTTAAAAACCTTTCTGCTCCGTCTCCTTTCCACCTCTTGGCAACAGTGCCAAAATATTGGAAAGTCGAAACAATAAATACACATGGTAAATATCCCGTTTTAAGTTCTAATGCGACTGTCAAAGATGTACAAATGCCCGGAGTAACAGCTTTTCATGTTTCCCGAGCCACGGAGGAAACTCGATGCGTCAAGATGGTCACCCATCTATAGACTGGCCTCGGCAAGCGTCGCTCCATGACATTTAACAATGAGCTCTAAATAAAAGCACTACAATGTATAAAATAACGATTACTAAGAAGGAAGATTGTTATATAGTTATAAGTTCTTTTTGGAAATAAACATATATTATATACCTATTAACTTTTTTTGACGTGACAACGTCTTATAATTCGATGAAGCTGGCTGCACGCACGAAAATACATGACTCATGCGGCGTTACCTCGCTCTGAGGCGTTCCATTGCTCTGAGGCGTTCGAAAGCAAATTCATACTTGTAAAAACTATGTACATTAAAGTATTTATGCGTACAAATAAATGTAACTTGATCAATTCAATAGTGATTTCCATTTACCTCCTTCTTTATATCCATACAAAATATCTATCAAACAAATAAAATTAAAATTTTCTTTTGAAAAATGCAACCATTCCATCAGTATTTTCTTATAACGTTGTCACGTTCAACTATCGTCAGTAAACCGACTTTACAGACAACCGATTTTTTAATTCTTGTTTTATTTAGGGGCATTTATCTCCATGGACATGCAAGCCCCAGCGTTCCCTAATCTTAATCTCCATATCTAAAAAACTTATTTCCTAAAAAGAGAGATAGTCATTGGTGCAAAATCATGTTTTCTACCATAAACTTTGCAGTGTCAGATGTTGGTTCGGCTAGAATACTTAAAAAGGCTCCTTGATCGTATTTGTTAATATGAAATTTTTGCACCAATAAGTCTCTCACTCTTTTATATTTTTTACATTCTGCAAGAATGTGCTGTACATCATCCAGCATGCCACACATGTCGCAATTAGGGGTATCACTTTTTTCATTAAGTATGCAAATTTTTTTGATGGATAATGTCCAGAACGTAATCTATCTATAGCTACAATGTAGGCTCTACTTAACTTACTATTATAAAACCACGGTATTCGAGGAGGCTGCCATTGTATTGTTTTAAACCATATAGGTACCTTTTTCTTTACTTCTTTCATCGAAATATTCCTTAAATGTTAAATAGCACTTATTTTTGAATTTTGTTATGACTTCTGTATAATGTGGTAAAATTGAAATCTCCAAGCCATCTTTTGATGCTAATTTAGCCAACATGTCAGCCTCCTCGTTTGTGTTTCTGGTTTCTTGGTCATAATATCCGAAATCCAATTTATTTCTTTTTTACTCTTCTAAATCTGTAGAAGATCTTCACCTAGATTAAAAGGGTACACTCCAAGAAAGTACTTTTTTATGGCTCTTTCATAAAAAACGGTTGGCGACTGGAAAGATAAAACACATTCAATCGAGTTAAAAACATCCCATCTATTCTTAAAACCGGGAAAAAAGATTACCATTGGGTACCAAAACTACAATCTAAGATTTTCTAATTTGTTATGTAGTTAGCTCACAGCTATGATCTACGTGTCACTTAAGGAAGAAAAAAGTACGTATTAATTATTGTCTGTGATCCAACTGGCATAATTATAATAAGAATATGAACTACAATTATTATTTACTAGCTGTGCCCGCGACTTCTTCCGCGCGGAATAGTGAGGTTCGGCAGCATTTTTAATTTTTTAGGCTAATTATTTTGAAAATAAAACTCATACATAATTTGAATGTTGTATTTATTAATATCTAATCAAAAGTCAAAAAAATAAGTTTCAAGCTTTTAGCTAAAAATGACGTAATTTCCACATAAACTTTCATCCCCTATTTCAACCCCTTACAGCCCTTTTTCGCATTAAAAAGCAGCTTATATCCTTTCTCAGGCTATAGACTATGTCCGTACCAAATGTCATTACAATCGGTTCAGTAGTTTAGGCGTGATTACGTAACACACGAACAGACAGAGTTACTTTCGCATTTATAATATTAGTAAGAATTCTTTTAAAAGAAAAAGTTGGCAATTCCTGTAGAATTCTCATTACTAGCAATATTGTTAACCCCTCCAACTAAGGTAATGTCATGCACATAATTATGCTTGTGTCTGGAATGGGTTCACGGCGATAGTGTAATGGGTGGGATTTGAACCCGCGACCTCTCGATCACATGTCGACACCTTAACCATTAGGCTATTGACGCTTTAGTAATATGATAGTTACATTTTCTTGTTAATTTTACCTTCTAACTTACTTTCTTCCTTCTCATTTAATTAGATTTTTTGCAGTCAGATATTAAAGCTTATTTTTTAACAGTCCAAAGAAATATATTCTGGGTACGTATTGATTGTATTTGCTATCCTCGATCAGTAACGATAATTAATCATTCATAATAACAAATGCAACCGTAAAACTAATTTGATTTGAGCGATTTCATAAATCAAAAGCGCTTAAAATTTTCATTCACGAGTGATTAAATATTTTGAGTGCGTATTCAAGCATAACTGTTGAGTAAAATTATTTTTGTTAAATGTTATTTTTATGCTATAATATTATATTGATTGTTATAAAACAAAGTGTACAAGAAAGTATATTTTCTGGTTGATCTATCAAAGTAGGTACTATAAAAAACTTTTTTGCAAAAAATAAAACCGACTTCCATATCAAAACACTACAAAGCCAAAAATAATTTTAATTTCGGAAGGCGGTGTGAAAAAAAAAGAAAATACAAAACCAATAACACCGACTACCGAAATTAAAATTATTTTTGGCTTTGTAGTGTTTTGATATGGAAGTCGGTTTTATTTTTTGCAAAAAAGTTTTTATTATTAACAATCTTCCGCTTGTCTACTATCTCACCTGATGGCAGATGAAACTTAAGCGCAAATACCTAGCTGTTTTCTTCAAGTATAAATTTTACCGGAGTCATGACAACTACACCATAAAAAGCCTACTCTTCAACCTATTCTACAGGTACAAGTTTGCAATGACGCAGAGTACGTACGGACATTAGTCAAGCGGCCCGTTTGTAGGAATGTGACCCGTGGGTCAACTGGTACCATTCTGGTTAATTTACTGGCATGTGGCACGGTAGCCCCTTGTCTCGGTGCTTTTTTGATACTGTGGCTTAACATAGTAACTATATGACTAATGGATTTACATAAATCATAGTAAATATTTAAGCAAATTGTCTTCTTACGATCCTTTAATACTATGTATTTGTTTTATTACGATTGATGAGATCTACGATGGAACGAGCGAACCTAGAAGATTCCTGTTCACTCTTGCTGTACAGGCTGACGGATTATATGTGGTAGGGAACACAGAAGCCGTCAGAAAGTTCGACACCTTGGCTGTATACGCAATAAATATGAAAGATAAGACGGACTTAGTATGATAAGACGGTATATCGACCAAGTGTGGATGGTTTATTTTCTAGTAGGTATGGCCGGGCCGGTCCTGTATGTGCTTTGTCGTACTTTGTCGCTCTATCAACGAATAGATTAATTGACAGATTAGATTCATTTTTATATAGATAGGTGTTTGTAGTATACCGGTTACCAAAATACGAGATTTTTTAAAATTTATCTACATGTTTTAATTAGGTTTTTTGAAAAGATAAAAACTTTTTTGCAAAAAATAAAACCGACTTCCATATCAAAACACTACAAAGCCAAAAATAATTTTAATTTCGGTAGTCGGTGTTATTGGTTTTGTATTTTCTTTTTTTTTTCACACCGCCTTCCGAAATTAAAATTATTTTTGGCTTTGTAGTGTTTTGATATGGAAGTCGGTTTTATTTTTTGCAAAAAAGTTTTTATTTTCGTGCTTTTTAGTGGGTCAGTGAATTTTCCAAATCGGTTCGTAAATGACGGAGTTATGCGCGAACAAAAAACGCAATGCAGCGTAAACGAAAAGATCATCAACGTAAACATTTCTTTTAGACTTTTGTTGATTTTTCAGAAACGGCCTGTACGATTTCGATAAAATTTTCATGGGACCATTTGGAAAGTATACCCTTTCTAACAAGATCAGAATTTTTCAAATCGGTTGGCAAACGACGGAGTTATGCGTGGACAAACATAAAAAAAAAAAAAAATAAAAAAAAAAAAAAAAATACAAACATCCGAATTGAGAACCTCCTCCTTTTTTAGAAGTCGGTTAAAAACGAGATTTATCGTGAGAAAATAATTCTTTGTCGAACATTTCATATTAGTTCGTATAAAATAAGTGGTGTGGGCGGTAAGAACAAATTCATGTGCATATAGACGTTTTCCTCCTACAAATATGGACGTTAGTATTTTAATATATATATACTAGCTTTTGCCCGCGACTTCGTCCGCGTAGAAGTCGATAATATTCTACGGGATCCCGTCCCCGACTTGCTTGATAAAGATTATAATAGTTCGGCTAATATGCATGATATAAAGATAATTTATAACCTATAGCACTCAAGGATAATGCAGCTACATGTAAGCGAAAGAATTTTCAAAATCGTATCGGTAGTTTCAGATATTACCCCATACATACAAACTTACAAATTTTACCTCTTTATAATATTAGTATAGATTAAAATACTGACGTCCTTTGAATTAAACTGACTATCCTAGATCGTGGGATGTCTTTTTCATGACATCTGTAGTTAAAAAAAAGCTCATACCAAAGCAACCCCACATCTGCCGTAAAATATATTTTTTTATTGATTATAAAATAAAATTTGGTCCCATCTTGCTTTAAGTAAGTATTTGGCAATGTGGATTTTATTAAAGAACCGTAGATTTTTTTTAAATCATCTTCTAGATATTATAGTCCGTATTACAGGTAATACAACCTGTAATACTTAATAATCTTATTTTTTTACCAGGCAGTGAGAGCAACGATGGACAGGGAGTGATGGAGGAATAACATTAAAACCAGGAAAAGCTAGTGACCGCGGTCCTCAATAATGAGAATGACTGATCGAAAAGAAAAATATTAAGAAACATAATTGTATAATATACATGGCATATTTAAGGCCTAATTTTTATTTTATTTTTAGCTAACACCTTTTACTGGCATAAAATTTTCAAACAATTTTTAAATAACAAAAAGTAATTAAGTTAATGGTTTATTAACTAAAAGGACTGTCAAACACAAGTCAAAAGTCCAAAATGTTTAAGATTGATCATGTGATATTATGCTCAAAATGTCTACATTAATTTGCTTTCTTTTCTTCATATTTTTATTCATTTACTTTCAAATTATATTTATGCAAAATTTAAAGTAATAGATGTGCCAGTTATATTTCTTTAGGCACGCCATAATAGCAGTGGTAAGTCCTCTTTGAGGGGTGGCTAACGAGGCGACATGGCGTCCTTACCTTCCAGGTGCTCACTGGACACGGTTATTTCGAAAGTTACTTGTGTTGGATTCGGCGGGAGGAAACGGAAAGCAGTCACCTCTTTCTGTGAAGCTGTTATGCAAGGCCCTCACAGCCCTTGCGCCCCAGGCGCCGCAGGAGACGCTCCGGACGTCGGGAGTCGCGGGGTGACTCCCAGCCACCGTAGGCGTGGGCCTGCAGGTTGCGAGCAATGGGTAGCTCGCCGCCCGACTGAAACCAGGCTCGTGTAGACGGCGCATCATGTTCCATGCGCGTCACAAAGAGTGCCAGCAAAATTGTCGAGACCCACAAGGGGGCCGCTGCCTGCCGGGGTTGCGGAATATTGTACAATTCAATTTTACAAGAGTTACCGCGGTCTTGGAACAGGAAGGGCAAATGATGGAACATGGATGGATTTTAGTCAGTAAAAGTCTGACACACCGTCCCGCTTCGCCCTGATTGGGAGGCGTAATCGAATGATTTCCCATCCTAAAAAAAAAGTTTTCTTTGACTTAAAATTTGTCAAATGTTTTGCTTCAAAGTATATACCATAATGTACTATTATACTTGTTAATACCTAGTATTTTTTAAATATCACAGGTATGAAATCAAAGCGATTCTAGTTATCTGTATGTAAACCTAAATTATTCAGTACTGCAGCAAAATGAAAAAAAAAAGACCAGGCCTAAGTCGGCGCGGCGCCGTATTCCGCGCGCACATCAAAGAGTAGTCAGCAGCATTGACAGCGCCTGATAGAGGGTGCGTCTCATATCATATAAAGTTATTTGGCATATTTTAATTTCAATAACGTTCACAAGATATAATAAACGTGAGTTATACTAACTTTTGATATAATTTCTTTAGATTTAACACTTATACAACGTGTAACGGAAACCCCATATCTATCCAAAGGGGCTGAAGACAACATCTGGTATGGAGTCTCTATGCACAGTTTCAGCTCAAAATAAGTGACTCAAAGAATTGATACCAAATTATCGGTTTCATAATGTTTCTTGAATACCAATCATAACAAACGTGTCACAGAACTACGAGAGTCGATAACTTTCCACGTCACTTGCCAATAACACGGTGATTCTCTTAATTTGAAAATTCTGCCTTTGGTATCAATGTATTAAAATTTCTATTATACTTCACACATGTAGACATAGGATTATAAAACCCATGCCATATCGTTTATTATCATCCAAAGAAACCGTGCACTTGGTATGTATATACCCTTTAAATTACACGTTGTATACATTAATCATTGTATTAATCATTAGGCCTATCGTTTAAAATATATATTATTGCGATTAATTTGATTGAGCGTGCTGCGGGAGTGGCGTGACAGAAACGAATCGTTGCAAAACCGACTCCACGTAGTCTTGTCTGCCCTGCCCCTACAGTGTTATTTAAAATCGCGTAGGCGCGGACGGGCGAGGCGGCCCACGAGCTGAAGAGCAGAGGTGGATTTTACACTCGCCGCCGCGGCTGGGGCTGGCTGGTGAAACCGGCCAGCAAGCCGAAGCCGCGGTGGTGAGCGTGAAACGCATCTGCGACGATAAGCTCGCATGGGACCGCCCGAGCCCTGCAGCGCCGGAGCCGTGACAGAAACCATGCCTGCTGCATGTTGCATGCTTGCTTGCATGCGGTATGCATGCATGCATGCCGCATGTATGGTGTATGCTTGTTTACATGCCTGCTACATGCATGGTGTATGCATATCATATTAGACTAAATAGGTTTTATATCTTTTGAGTGGTATATCAAACAATTTTATATTCAATATAAAATAAAAAACAGCAAGCTTATAAAAAATTGTTGTTTTAAAATTATATCAATCGTTTCTTATATTAACTGATCATTCCACAAGCTCTGCTTAGTTTGGGACTAGATGGCGTTGTGTGAAAAGTTGTGGAATATTATTATTATTATTATTAAATCCACCCAGTACTTTCGAAGATTAGCGCGTTCAAGCAAACAAACAAACAAACTTTTCCGCTTTATAATATTAGTATAGATTACTTACTTCCTGATAGGCCCATCGCCTGTTGGAATTATTCCAACGAAATATCGTGACCCTGGCTACTAAAGGATCAGAAAGGTTTTAGTCAGTAGAAGTTACACTCCCTACCGCTACACCCACAGTGGAAGGAGTTATTTAACGATATTCCCACACAGAAAAAAGTGTTAAATATTCCGGCTTTTTGTAGTGTTACTGTTAGGTATGTATTTAGATAAGTTGAGTGCATTAAAACTATTGAATATTTGTTTTGGTATAACACCTGCTTGTTGATCTAACAATTAGGACTATTCATTTTCCAATTTCGGGTAATTTCCTCTTGTTGCTCTTTATATTTCCTGATTTTCTCTGAGATGGTTTTGTATGTTCTAATATCATACAAAAACCATCTCAGAGAAAGTGTTAGGGACTGCGATAACTATTAGGTATGTGAGTTTTTTTCTTTGCTAACAAATACTATATCAAGTAACTTGTTGTATAAGGTGTGACCAGTAGGTAATTGTGGCTCGGTCATAATATATTTTGAATAAATAATTTTCTAAAGTAGCTCTAGTTGAGTATTTGTAATAATTATTTATTTATTTATTTAAACTTTATGTACAATAGTGGTACATGAGCGGACTTAATGCAACAGGGCATTCTCTACCAGTCAACCTTTGGGTTAAAAAGACCACAATGTGGTACGTGTACAAGTAAAAAAAAATGTCATTATCGAAAAAAATGTATATATAAATATATATATAATAAAATACATATATATGGTAAAATAATAGACTAATAAATACGGTGCTTTATAATAATCTTTCTAACTAAGAGAACTCACAATAATTATAATTATTGCGAAAACCAAACTAAGAATGACAGGCCTTTAAGTAGTGATTTCTCATTTTACGCTTAAAAGAGAATTTAGACTCGGCCTTCTTGATGTCAAGGGGTAGCATGTTCCAGAGTTTAATGGTAGAAATAGCATAGGAATTAGCCATAAACCCGGTTTGGTGAGAAGGAATGTGTAGAAGTAAGTTTTTGGATGCGCGAAGGTTAAGGCAATGAGAACTGCCTAGCACTTTAAAATTTTGTTTTAAGTAATCAGGAGCACAAGGATCGTTCAAAATAGTGAAGTATTTGAATTATGGTGTGTATTGGTCCTTTATGAGATACAGTTTAGTTGCGAATTTACTTGATAATATCTGTTGGTAACTAGACCCACAGATATAATTAATTAGACAAAAAAAAAAACTCAAAATGACTAAATGTAGTCATTTTGAGTACGTTACACGCTTCTGTTGTGTTGTATTATATAAGGTTTACTGTGGCACTTTCTACACATATAATTAACGAACTACTAAACTAGTAACTTCATACTTAGGAAGATTTCTATCGGGATATCTGGTTTTATAGCGAAACACAACCGTTTGTGAAGATAAATAATACCCATAACAGCAAAACAGTAATTAAAAAGTATCTCAACTTAATTTGCACGTTTCTAGTATACTTATTGCTGAATGACTATAATACTTATTGCTGAAGAACCAGAGTACCACTCAAACATTAAGATGTAAGAGTACTCTCCGTAATGAATACCAATTGTTGTTGTTTGAGCTATATTTCAGTATTTGTACCAGACATACCACAACCGCCCACGCATATGCGTACACATGTAATCATTCTACTCAATGATAAATCTCTAGGAGCGACAATAATGGCATCATATGTTACCTTCATACCCCGCGTGATAAGAAATGAGCTTATCTTCCAGAAACATCGCGGCTATATTCGAATTTGGGCTGCAATACAAATGAGACAACGCAGTGTCTCCCTACTTGTATAATATTACTGATTTTTTATCATATAACGTATGACTCACCTGGTAATAAGCATTTATATTTGAAATAAAGAACGGTCCTCATGATTTTAGGTATGTTTCGTTGTTTCAAATAAATATCGCGGTGTAAGAGTCAGATGAACGTATCTACATTTTGTCAATTTTACAGGAGAGCAAAAATACTGTGAAGTTCGCCACTTCAAACTTTACCAGCTCATTAATAGAGATAATATACAGTTGGTGAAATAAAAATATATATTGATATATTGTCCTATTATTAGAGCTATGAAAAATATATAAAAAAAATATAAATGCTTACAAAGACTGTATTATGTTTTTTTAATTCGGTTGACATACGTTAATGTGGCTCTTAATTTTTTTAGGTTTTGTTGTTATCTTACTGAAATACGTCGTTTGTGAAGCTAAGTTTAATTTAGTGTAAGTAATGGAATGAATAAATAAACATAAATGAGCAATCAATCAAAAATCTTTATTTACTTCTGAAAACACTCAATATTAATAAAAAAAAAATCAACATACATCCATCAGTAAACAATATTCTATGATTAAAAATATTGTTTTTGCAAATACGTTTTTATAGCCCTAACAGATAGCATGATATTTAATACTAATTTAACGGTACGTACTCATTATACGGTTTTCTGGTTCAATCAAAAGTGGTTCTTATGTTATTTCGTTTTGTTGGAATTTGTGTAATGTTGAATATAGCGTAACGTCGTTTTGGCGTTTCACAAAGGGCCGTCATTGTGAACCGTTTGGTGTAAAAAATACGATTTTTGATTTTTTGTAGATACGCACATCTGGTTCTTATACCACGATATACATTCCTATTTTTATATGAATTAGGACATCCTAGACGCAGCATAATTAGGTTCAATTTTATCGTAATACTAGCACTTCGCCCGCGACTTTGTCTGCGTGGATTTTGACAAAATTAGTGGCCCATAATTCTCACAAATAATGCATCGTACTACCTATGAAAACATTTTTAGAACAGGACTAATGATCCAATTATTACTGAAGATAATAAACAAATTCTACCGCTTTGTAATTTTAGTATTAGATTAAAAATTAATTTCCAATTGTGGTAGATATAAAAATTCCAAAAAATCAAGACTTTCTGATGAAAATTTGTAACCTGGCCAAAGAGAGAAACATCTCAAATACAAATGGACGAAAAGACTAATTCGATCACTTAAAAAAAAGCAATCAAAGAGTCCTCAGCTTAATCATCCAGAAAATTCTCCTCACGAATTCGATTCACTGCAACCATTTTAAAACTTAAGTCTGAACGACAAACCGTCAGTGCATAAAACACGAATTACAGCATTGCTACTGTATCACCCAATTATTCGATGGAACGGCTCGTCCGCATCTCAACTGGAAGATGCAAACTCCGCATTTTCAAGATCTATCCATTAGGAGTAAAGACCCAATTTCCTAGCAACAGTTAATCTCGGAGTAACGAGTCCATTAAGTAGACACGACGGCCATTACTGCATCGGGAAAGACGCTTACATAAAATATTATTACATGGTTCAAATGTGGCTGTTAAAAGATACAATGAGCAAAATAACCTCTCATATAGTTAAGTGAAAGTAAATACGATAGATTGTAAAAAGAAATTTGTGTGCCTTGCTTATAATCTTTTCGGCACGACATTAGAATACAGGTTATACTGACAAATTAATCGGCATTCTTAGGTTCAATATTCGAAGTTACGCAGCACCTGTCGAGGTTGATCTGTAGATGGATGACAATTAAATACATACAGAGACTCCTCCGTGAAAGCATGTTAAGGTGTTGTTCCCGTTTATCAATGAATAGAAAGAGATGCTTTTAATAACTTTTGGTATCTGAGAATAGATGAAGTACAATTTAATACTAATTTTATATACTTTGACATCAACATCAACCTTACCGGCTTAGCGGTGGAGCATACGGTGGAGGTTTGCCCTGCTTGGGCGAAGCACCGTCGTGTCCTCGTAGAGGCGGTCGGCGGTGGCGACCTCTCGCGCCCTGCTCTGGTTCAGACTATGGTGCGGAGCGAGAGGGAATGGGATGCGGTCGCCTCCTTCTGCGAAGCAGTCATGCTAGCGAAGGAGGAGGCTGAACGCGCATGGGAGAGGCAACTCTCTTCCTCGCGCCCCAGCTGCCGCGGGAGACGCCCCGGGCGTCGGGGATCACGAGCCGATTTCCGGCCACCGCTACGTGACGTGGCTACGGCGAGCAGGGGTCGCTCACCGTCCGGTAAGGACCAGGCCCGGGTCGGCGGCGCCTCAAAGAGCTGTCAACACCAGCGACGGGGCCTCATAGGGCCATTGCCTGCCGGTGTTTGCGGGAAAGTTCTACCGAGTTACCGCGGCCCCGGAAATTTAGGGCAGCCGAAGGTACAGGGTGGGTTTTTAGTCAGTAGAAATCTGACACACCCTTCCGCTTGACCCAGAGCGGAAGAAGTCATTCGATGATTTTCCCACCCCAAAAAAAAATGCCTCAGTATAACAGTTCCTAAACCCGACACGTGACATTTATTAAACGAAATATAATATTTACAAACATAAATGTTGTGTTTAACCCGAGCGCGCAACTCATAACTTGTCCTGTTTAATTGCGTACGAAATGAGATTCCCGTGCGTAATGAAAAACAAACGCAGACTCTACCCAGACTGTTGTCACACAGGCCACAGATTAAACAAACAGAATACGGGCTACATACTCGTACATTGAAGTTTGAATGCCGTTTTGCGAAATGGAAAGGAAACTTTCATTTTAGTTGACGGTAGTATCTAAAAGGGGTCACACTTTTAATCCGTGTTGACAATTTCTGAATTTAAATGATACCTGTTATTAGGACCTAAAATCTCGCTTCTTCGGTAATAAGTATGCGCGGACAATCATGTGGGCACTAAAACTTGGGATTGGTGCCCTGAGACAGCAACTCGGTTTCGTGTCAGATGACGAAAGAGATAGCGGGATGACCTGGATGGCTTTCTTAAGAATTGGAAGGAACCGCCGCAGAACTGAGAACGTTGGAAGAAATAGAGAGAAGCCTGGCCAGCAGTGGGACAATAGGTACCGATTAGATAGATTTATGATTCACAGTTGTTAGTTTGTAATTTGTGAGTAGTGTAATAAATATAAATTATATTAAATCTAGGTGTGATAGCAAAGCAGCAACTATGACCATATTTCCTTGTTTATCAGTCAACTTAAGTGGTTAGTAAAATTATATTAAGAAAAGCTATGCAGCGTACAGACACACGTCGCGTCGTGTTCCACGCGCGCCTCAAAGAGTTGTCAGCAATAGTGACGGGGCCCTGTAGCGCCATTTCCTGCCGGGGTTGCGGGAATGTTTTATCGAGATACTGTGACCCCGGAACTTAAGGGCAACTGAAGGAACAGGGTGAGTTTTAGTCAGTCGAAGTCAGACACTCCCTTCAGCTCCACCCAGAGCGGGAGAAGTCATTCGATCATTTTCCCACCCAGAAGGAAAAAACAGCGTACGTACTGTGCCACTTATAAATTGTTACGTAAGTAAATTAGATTGTTTATCTCTACAACGTGTAATTTAAAGGGTATATACATACCAAGGGCACGGCTTCTTTGGATGATAACAAACGATATGGCAAGGGTTTTGTAATCCTATGTCTACATGTGTGGAACTTATTAGAAATTTCAATACATTGATACCAGAGACCGAATTTTTCAAATTCAGAAGAACGAAAAGAATTATCATGTTATTGGCAAGTGACGTGAAAGTTATTGACCCTTGTAGTGCTGTGACACGTTTGTTATGATTGGTATTCAAGAAACATATGAAACCGATAATTTGGTATCAATTCTTTGAGTCACTTATTTTTAACTGAAACTGTGCATAGAGACTCCATACCAGATGTTGTCTTCAGTCTTTTTGGATAGATATGGGGTTTCCGTTACACGTTGTATAGTAGTTAAACTGCTTCGTTAGCCAGGTCATGAGGTTTCGGGTTCGATTCCTGGGTCAGGCAAAAAGTGTTATTATGTTTTTCTGTTAGAATTTTCTCTTTAGTAGCCTGGCGTTTGAAAGTTGGCGATGTGATACCCCGTGTCTCGAAAATTACGTTAAGCCATTAAGCGCTTCGATCCTGTCAGATGGCTGTACCATCGGACTATGAGAGTAAAAGGAACAGATACTGCACCTATCCCTGTGCACATACATGTGCATCTACATATACTATCGCCTGCGCAGATGGCTATAATCTCCGCCGTTGCCGAAATCGTTCCGCAGGGCTATTAAACTAGTTTTGATCAATGTTTAAGCTTCTACAACGTGTAACGGAAACCCCATATATATCCAAGAGGGCTGAAAACAACATCTGGTATGGAGTCTCTATGCTCGGTTTCAATACAAAATAACTGACTCAAAGAATTGATACCAAATTATTGGTTTCATATAGGTATTTCTTGAATACCAATCATAACAAACGTGTCACAGCACTACGAGGGTCAATAACTTTCCACGTCACTTGCCAATAACACGATAATTTTTTTCGTTCTTCTTAATTTGAAAAATTCGGTCTCTGGTATCAGTGTATTGGAATTTGTAATAAGTTCTTCACACGTAGACTTAGGATTACAAAATCCTTGCTATATCGTTTGTTATCATCCAAAGAAGCCATGCACTTGGTATGTATATACCACTGATTTGAAAACCATACTCTCTGGTATATACCCTTTAAATTACACGTCTTATATTTACGTCAATGTTACCGAAATAATCCCTTACCACTGTCATACAGGTTGGCCTAGTTCAGGGGTCATCAGACAAGATTGATATATTTTTTTAGAAGTGTTAGCATTAAGTGTATTACATAAATGTATGTATTACCTATTGTAATATTACATTTGTAAATTGCTGTTTCAGAAAAAGCACGCAATAATTCTTCTGAGTTTAGTTGTCTAATATTGCTATGGATGTTTATTGTGGCGCGGTTTATTTATGAACGTGTGCAAAGTTTTACCTCAAACAGCAATTTATATTTTGAACCATTCATGTTTTGCTCAATGGTGGCTCCAAAACATTTTGCATTAAAGTTATATTTCAAGCTTTCATACTGCACTGAATGTTTACTCGGTACGTGACTACGTTAAGGTATTTTTTTAGAAAAAAGAGAATCCATTATGTAGATAAAACTAAAAAAAATGAATATTTTTATTTTGAGTACTCTCAATAGAATCGTTACCAAAAACTGAAAGCTTTTATTCAAAATGTTGCAGAGATTTCTATCGAACGTGCTTTTATGGGTTTTGACCATAATCTCACCTGATGTTAAGTGATGATGTGGTCGAAGATGAAGCACGCTTGCCTAGAAGTAACCTATTCACTCTTGACTTAAAGACTCCCAGGTTATAAGCTATCAGGAAACACATACTCCGGCAGGGAATTCCACTCCTTAGCCGTACGCACAATGAAAGTATTTCCAAAACGTTTCCTGCGTATGGGTGGGATGTCCACCATGTAACGATGACGCATCGCCATTTGTTTTGTAGTCCGATGATGGAACGGGCTTGGTGGAATTAGACTGTGCAATTCCATCGTACACTCCCCGAAATGTAACCGATAGAAAACTGATAGGCTTGCAACACGTCGCCGATGTTCAAGTCTCTGGAGCTTAGTCTCGACCAGTTTCTCGTTGCCGATGAGCCTTTTGGCCCGTTTCTCGATAGACTCAAGTGCATCAAGCTGGTATTTGGCAGATCCATCCCAGAGATGAGAGCAGTAGGTACTCCATACACGACCGAACTTGCGCTTGATAGAGCTTAAGCAGCTGTTCCGGTGTGAAGTACCATCTCACCTTTTGTATGGGAATCTTAAATCCTAGGAATATTCTAGAACATGGTTGTTTGTCCGGGATAGAACTATCAATGATCCTTACCTACAGCGATTCTGATGTTCCAGTAAAGCGTACAAAATACATTTTTAAATCTATTTGATTTTTTTATTGAATAATATTTAATTCACTTTGGGTCGTTTAGTGGAAAGGGTTGCCTGCGACTTCACTCCTGTAGAAATTTTACACATTATCCCGGAGTAAAACCTAGTTTATGCACTATTTCAGACTATAAGCTTGCTTTGTGCCATCAATCCAAAAGTCCATTAATAATAATTTATTTATACTTCTGCATATGCAATATTACCTAGTAAAGATTCTATGTCTGTCAAGGCTGGAGAAACCTTGAATCGTCGAGTCTCTTACCCTTTATCCGGGTAAGAGAATCAACAGCTTAAGGTTTATCCACATACATATATCAGGATCAGACCTGAGACGGAAACGGATCATGCCACAAAGTGGTCTCTGTTACGGCCCGAACATAAACGGTTTGTGAAAGAGTTCATATTATAATAATAAATGTACAGACATACTTGTTTCTAAGCTTATCACGAATAAATTGTGGGCCGTCTCTGTCATCGGTTAACGGTTTTTAACTGTCCCAAGGATTTTTCCACAATCCAATTCCACATTCCGTTTTTATTAATAACTACAGATACTATCATGCACGGACATATCAAGCGAAGTAAGGCAGTAAAAGTATTAATATATGCACGGCATCTATTTATTGGCTCTCCGAGATATTGAGTGGAATGGATTTAGTATTTGTCAAAGATTTGCCTCTGAGAAATTTTTATTTAACAACCCTTGCGTATATGCGGAAGGTGGAAAAAATCATAGACTTAGGTATTTGTTTCCCCTACACTATACCAGTTAATTTTTTCATAATTTTCTAACAATTTTAGGCAGACTATTTGGTAAAATAAATAATTATGCAATTATTTACTTTTAAATAATTTCTATATTGTTAGATTAGATTGACGGTTCTGCATTTATAATTAGTATATATGTAACAAATTAAATAAATTTATGTATTCGGCTGAAATTATATTTTAATGTTGATTGCCTTTTTACGCAACGTTCATGTATGTATGTTTGTGTGCAACTTTATTCCACTATAACTTCTATACGGCTTATTAAGTTCAGGACTCTGAGTGGTGAAGCAAAGATATTTCAATATTGTGTGGCAGCCTCTTTTGAATAATGCGATCCTGTGATGTGAAATACAAAGAGGGTGAACTAGCCAAATAATAAACTACTCAAATGTAAATTTCTCCTCGCAGCCATTTTCATTTATTCCTTTCATTTATATGGGAAGTGACTTGATTTCTACTAGGTATATTTACCCAGAACTATGTTCATGCATCATTTTAAAGAGAAATCGATGAGTTTCTTGCCAAGTTGCCACGTATAAAACGGTATCATTAGAGCGGGATATTTATCATGTGTATTTATTTCAAACAAATAAAAAAGCAAGAAATACACAAATATTCCGTTTCAAGTTCTAATGAACCTTTGAGTAACCATGTTAGCTTAAAAACGTATAAAATATTTTACATTTTAAAAAAGATCTATTTTACGAGGTAGCCATAACATTCATTTACAACAGTTAGGTATATATATAGAAGGATATCAAACGGAGAGCTATATAACACAGTCAATTTTAAATGCAATTGGCAGATACATATCTACGTACTAGGTAGATAGATACGTGTTAGAACTTTTCTCATAAAAAAATGTTATTGGAACCAATCAAAACTTATGAATTATATTATTCAAGGTATAAACCTATTTGACATAGAGATTGGTAATTCCATTTCATTGAGTTTATTATCGAAATGCAATGAGTTTTCGCTCATTGGTTCTTGTTGTTTGCCATAACAGAACTTATTGGCCTTGATATTTCTATATATAGTATGTATGTCTGTGATAAAGAACGAATATAAGGCATAAATAAAAACTTTTTAACAAAAAATTAAACCGACTCCAAAAAAACACTGCAAAGTGAAAAATAACTTTAATTTCGGTAGTCGGTGTCTTTAGTTTTGTTTTTTCGTTTTTGGCACCGACTTCCGAAATTAAAGTTATTTTTCACTTTGCAGTGTTTTTTTGGAGTCGGTTTAATTTTTTGTTAAAAAGTTTTTATTTCACTCTTTTTAGTTGGGTGATTTTTAATTTACCTAGTTACAAGAGCCTAAATGTCAACTACTTATAACCTTTTACAAAATATTGCTTTTCCCAATGCTGGGCCGTTTATTGTTGAGGAGTTCTCCTGGTACTTCACCATCAGCTCTACATCACCATATGCATTGTGACGAGCATAAAGTGCTTAACATCCATATTCAAGTAATCGAATCGCAATCCACTCAATACTTATTATTGAGTAGTTTCGGCGGCCATCTGTGGTCTTCATCATCAGTTCCTCTTCCCCAAATGGTACTTTTTGAGAGCAACTGCACAAGTTACTATAAGAAATACCCAAAACGCCATAGGTGTGCCTATAATATTTGAAGAGTTCCCTCGATTTCTCCAGGATCCCATCATCAGATCCTCACTTTGGTGATAATGGTACCAATTTCGAAGTATACCCATTCGAACAAAAAAAGAATTTTCCAAATCGGTTCAGCCGTCTTCGAGTACTCGATGATCACACATAAAAAAAAAAAAAATATACACGTCGAATTGATAACCTCCTCTTTTTGTCGTCGGTTGATAAAGAGATATCGTTTGTTTAGTCGGACTAGTCAGAGAGGATATACACCGGGAAGAGTGGCAAAATAGGGAAAAGACGTTTGCCCGGCAATAAGCTGCTAAAGTTCACAAAAATATAATAATTTCAGTTCACCAATTTAAAAAATAGTTTGAGAAGTTTTAAACGATAATTGCATCAAAGACTTCCTAAAATACTAACAGACCTTAAATATGCCAGAAAGTACCAATCACGTTAATTTTCAATCTAGGGATGAAAATGCAAAATTAAATAAAGGCCCAATTTCCCGAGAACTCCCGTGCGACAGTTCATTTTACGGGCGATAAATAATTTGCGGGTTTTAAAATTTTCGATCGTTTTTCGCGCATAATATTCTCCGCTTGAATTAATGTTAATTACTGTTAATTAATATATACTGAAAGATGTTAATTAACAATGCATTTCATTCTTGTTTATGAAGTGTTAAAGAAAATGCAATATTACAATCCTACAAAACAACAACTGCATGGCCGAGTATGCAAAAATGATATAACATATGATTTTTATTGCAAAATTGATTTCTTTACCGTGTAAAATAGTCTGTTAAATATTCTCTCGAACAATTAAATGTTCTGTCGCAAGAAAGAAAAATGTTTCGCGACCCCATAAATATTCATCGCATAGTCCAATTCACACAAAACTATAAGAGCTATAAATCTGAAGGTGCGTAAATAAACAAGTGGTTTCGAAACGGGAGTATGGCTTGAACACATAAAACGTAAAACAAAGATTGGTCCGGTACATAATAAATAGTGACGCTCAGTCGGCCGGGTCGCAAGTACATTGGCTCGTTCCCAAACAACGTGATATGTGGCTGCGCCTTTCCCCGCTCAGATTCAAATTGATTTCGCTAAAGTTTTCATTTGAAGAGTTCTGAATAATATCTTAGGAAAAATTATGCTAATAATGCTTGGCTAGCCATGTGAGGTGGTGAGTTATGTGTCTAGGCTGTTGTTTTATTTAGATGAGGCCTTTGTTTAGTAGACATTTATTGGGTTACGTGACATCAGTAAGAGATGGCATAGTGGCTTTGCTGTGTGTTTCATAGCACTGGTATGTAGTGCATTCATTCAATAAAGTGATTTATATGGCTGTGTAACTTGCAGCTTTACTTATTTGGTTCTATGTTCTCATATCCCATATGAATGTAAAATTTTGTTGCGATGGGTAGCTGTTAAAAAACTATCTGCGTAACAAATTTCATTAATATTCGTGCAGTCGTTTTTGCGTGACATCAATCCATCCTTACAAACTTTTGCATTTATAATATTATTAAGAAGACTTGGCTTAACAACACATGATAAATGTCTTATATTATTGTAATACTTGTTTCCAGGAATAATCCCTTAATAATCCCTTAACATAATCCTTACGCAACGTCTCATGATTTCTTCTTCAACATTTAACACACTATAACAAACAATTAACACATTGGTACTGTTAGATATATATATATAGATACAGGATTATATTGCGATATTATATTGTGTAGAAGTAATTAGAATGGTTCATTAACGTACAAAGAGCGCCTATCGCTATCAAACGTAAAAGTTTGGCGAGTTTAGATTTAATTGATACTTCTGCATATAAATTAATCAACGAAATAAATAAATAACCTCTTAAGCCTAGGCAGACCTATGTTCTCCTACTTATTTCAATATATACAGCCTCTTTCTTAACCTAAAGTGTTGCTTATGTTTAGCTTACCTAAGAACGGAAAGTTATTTGCATGATCAGGAAATTAAAGCGAGTGTGTCGCCAAATAAGTTTTCAGCAAATGTCTTGTGAAAGTCTTTAGAGGGGAAGCGAGTGACAATAGGAGCCGAGTATACAGAATGTTATTCGCAAGTGAAGTTGTTTTTGTTTCAATAGGATTAAGAGCAGATTTGATACGAAATGTTTGTGTTTTCATTGACTAAGTTTTAGATTTGCTACAATGAAATCAAAATGTCATATAGTAACAGACGCCTGCGTATAGGGTTAACTATAGAGACACGTTCTCTATTGCAACTTGTGAACCCACTTTAGACACAATCATATTTAGCTTAGTTCGAGGGGTTTACAAGATTGCTAGTTGTTGGGAATATAGGGGTCACTTCAATGATAGGCGAGTCTACTCTTTAGAATTATAATATTCGAAATTATTACTTTACAAACTTATTATAAAATAAAATGGACGCGGTGCGTAAGTGCATGTACGCATGCGCTTGATTGTGACCCCGAGCAGACTGCTGGCGCACGGTGGGCTGAAAATCGGCTTTCATAGACTTAGGCATTTTATTTTGCAAGTGCGAGTTTTTTTGCCGGATATCACTTCTATTAGTTATAACAATATACAAAAATGACACTAGAATTGATTCTGCACAGAAACGAAGGAATTATAATTTTTTTACGAAAATTTTGTATGGAGCTAGTATGAAAAATCGAAATATCTCTAAAACGGCAGCGATAACCGTAATATCCTTATAGGGGGTTATAGTACTAATTATTTATGATTTTTTGACATACGTTACATAATGGTTGTAGATGCCTTTTTTTTAAAAAAAATCGTCAAAATATTTTTATTTATTTTTACATATTTAAACGTTCCTTTTAGTGTTTAAGTTGAAGAATTCAGAGCTTTAACAACTCTTATCATAAAATAGCATCACCCCTATAGACCTGAAGGACTAGACAGAGGTGTGTAGTGTCTTGTTGATCTTGTAAGATTTCCAACAATACCAAATAGTTGAATATCAGTGTCAAAGTGCCCATGCTGTGGCTTCTTTTTGAAAGATAGAGGAATGAAATTGTTAATTGATCATACCCTAAAAGTATGATTACAACATAACCGGACACATAATAATAATAATATCCTTATAGGGGATTATAGTACTAACATTATTTATTTTAACATATGAAACTGTTCAAAACGATCCATGAACTGTGTCAAAGTTAAGAACATCGTTAGGAAGCATGCTTTTTCCCCAAATATTAAGAATATGTGAAAAAAAAAAGACTGTATATAAACTTTTTATTGATAGGTAATTTAAATAAAACAGAAGTAACAAAAATAATATCTAATAAATTCAATTATACAAAATACATATTTGAAACTATAATTTATGAAATTATTAACTAAACATATTGGTACAATAAACTAACATAAATAACAAAAGAACATAAAGAAAAATAATTAAATTTTACAAATTTTCTTTACAACTTTCGTTGTCGGACTCCAATTCCGAGTCAGAATCCAGATCGGATATACCTACAAACTCGAACTCAGTTTCCGGAAACTGTATTAGGTCGAGAGTTTCAGCAAAAAAGGTTGTCTTCCTTTTGGCATCTAACTTCGGCCTTTGTGCACTTAGAAAAGGATCCGAAGAAACAACAAGCATATTTAGGATATCTTGATTAGAATCTTGCCTGCTTCTTTTCCGCGAATGATGTTCCCGGAACCTCCTAAAATCTTTGTTTCGAGACTCTGAAGCTTCTTCCGAGAGAGTCCCAATCGGGACAATATCATTTTTTTCGATTATGTCAGCTCCGTGTATTAATAGTTTATGTACGGTTGATGACATGTAGTACCAGTCGTATAATTCCACGTACTTTTCTGCTGTTTTGCGAGCAAAATCTTTAAATTTGATGACATCGATCTTCTCACCAGATGTTATTGCTTGCAAAATAACAGCAAATCTTTTTATCAGGTTTTGATCCAACCCAGTAATAGCTGCAGTTTTATTGGGAAACTCGAAAAACTTCCTTGCGGTATTCCCGTCATTGGTAGTTCCCGAGCCTTGTTTTACTATATCAATTAACAGATTGAGCTCCTCTTTAAATTTATTTAGAATGTTTTTTTTTTCTGTTTTGTAACATATCTTTATGCTCATTACTTCTTGCTGCCCACTGTTTGAAGTCAAGTCTGTACGCAATGTGTAACAGACATTCCATGCAATTTATACGGGCATGTAGGGATGATAGGCCAAATTCATATATGTCAGAACACACAGTTTTTGATGTTACAGCATCTAAGTGGTTCATTTCTGTTGGTTTTGCTAAGCACAGGTAGCATGATGCATTTGATCTAGCTTCAGAAAGGTACGTGCAGACTTTTGCGTCGATCATTGTCATCATTAGTTTATGAGTCACCCTGTTACTATTAATGCACTCTGTGGGGTTAAGGGCCTCAATTTCCTCATCCATTTTTCTTTTGTTATCAATGACAACTGCATGGCTTTCTTTTACAAAAGTGAACTGAACCGGACGACAATAAAAAGTTGAGCATGGTTTCGGGTTTGTCCATATAGTATTATCTCCATCTGTCAGTTTCAGTGGCACCAAGGAGGTCATGAAAATGCTTGAATCATCATGCTCGCCGTCCATTTTCTGCTTGTATCGGCTTTGATTGGAAGCACCATCAAATCCCCACTTCGATATCAGCTTTAACTGCTTATTTTCCACATTATCAGAAAGACTTTGAAGAATCCGCTTCACCGTGATGTCAAGTAAAGCTTGAAGTGTAATTCTAGCTGATGAATCCGTAACTGATACTGATTGATTAGGAGGGTAGCATGCAAGCTTAGTTTGTTGCAGTTTATAGTAGGATGGGTAAATATCCTTAGCACCTTCCCGAATGGCAGTCTCTCGCAACGTAATATATTGCCACTTTGAAAGCTTAAGTGAAAGAAGCAATCCAAGTGCTTTCTCTGGTGTAAATATTACTGTTTTCTTAATGCTTTCCTTGATTTTAACGGCAGCTTCTGGATTTTTGATCATATAATTGATTACAGATGCGATATCTTCATAACCTTCTTCTTTTAAACGTGCTGCAGCTGCATATGCCAATTCACAGGAATCCTCGCCTATGTGCTCACTAGATCTTCTCTTTTTCTGTTTGCTTCCCAGATCTTTGAATGGTTTTCGGGACCTTTTTGTCATTGTTCCAACAGTCGATGATGTCGAAGGTTCTGGAGAGACTGAGCGTGCTCTTGGTATCTCATCAACAGTTGGTTCTTGATTTATTAAAGTTTGCACGCAACTCGGCCAATCAATATTTGCTTGCAACCACTCTCCGTACGTATTTCTAAACTTATCAAAGAATCGTTTAGATTTCTGCCACCTGTTTAAAGCAGCTCGCGTGAATCTCCGGCAAAATTCTTTAAGAGTTACTTGATCTTCGGCAGAAAGGCAATCGCCTATGCGGGACACAATTGCACTAAACAATACTTCATGATTAAATGAAGGACACTCACTTTTTAGAAGAACAAACAAATCTAAGTTGGTGATTAAACTTTCCATTCTAAGATTTTGTAGTCGCAAAGCAAATAGTTTTAGTGTTAGCAGTTACACGGTTGTGAACAATCTAAATTATGGAACAAAATTATAGCCCTTTTATTGTATAAAGTCAATAATTAGTTAACTACCCTCATTAAAGTTATAAAAGATATGATAATAAAAATTTATAATCGTCAAAAACATTTCGTAGAACTCATAGTAGAACTAATCAACATTAGCAAATCACATTAGCTCACTAATTATAAAAAGGTGAATGCAGTTCTTAGTTGGTATTGTTGCGAGATATTTCAAATCATTTAATCACTTAATAGGCTCATTAGAATCAGAAGACTACAACCATCATTCTAATTACTTAATTACTTGTCATCAGACTCATTAGATGACTACACAATATGTTATTTTGTATTTTGAACGTATGCAAGGTTTTAAAATTCCTTTTGTGTCGATATTATTATGTGTCCGGTTATGTTGTAATCATACTTTTAGGGTATGATCAATTAACAATTTCATTCCCCTATCTTTCTAAAAGAAGCGACAGCATGGGCACTTTGACACTGATATTCAACTATTTGGTATTGTTGGAAATCTTACAAGATCAACAAGATACTACACACCTCTGTCTAGTCCTTCAGGTCTATAGGGGTGATGCTATTTTATGTTAAGAGTTGTTAAAGCTCTGAATTCTTCAACTTAAACACTAAAAGGAACGTTTAATATGTAAAAATAAATAAAAATATTTTGACGATTTTTAAAAAAAAAAGGCATCTACAACCATTATGTAACGTATGTCAAAAAATCATAAATAATTAGTACTAAAACCTCCTATAAGGATATTACGGTTATCGCTGCCGTTTCAGAGATATTTCGATTTTTCATACTAGCTCCATACAAAATTTTCGTAAAAAAATTATAATTCCTTCGTTTTTGTGCAGAATCAATTCTGGTGTCATTTTTGTATATTGTTATAACAAATAGAAGTGATATCCGGCACAAAAACTGGCACTTGCAAAATAAAATGCCTAAGTCTATGAAAGCCGTTTTTCAGCCCACCGTGTGGCGGTTGGCTCG
Source organism: Tholera decimalis (assembly GCA_943138885.2). NCBI lineage: Eukaryota > Metazoa > Arthropoda > Insecta > Lepidoptera > Noctuidae > Tholera > Tholera decimalis. The sequence goes on along the minus strand of OW964563.2, from coordinate 18,179,067 downwards.
CGGCGAAGCGACGCAGCCGGTCGGGCCCCCGTCCCCCGCGTCCCGCAGGCTCACGTCGTAGGTGCACAGTGGGTTCGCCGTAGTGACACGCACAGTGTGCGTTAACAGCCTCCCACACCTTGATAGCTCAGCTATCAATCTTCATTTGTTTTCATGCAGTCCTTGTCATCATCATCAGGTAAAATACAGAACTTATGGACTGCTCTCTTGATAGTTTCTCTTGATGTGTAAACATCAGCGACTCTGCTGACACCATCTCGTCCCGGGTATAGCGTTGTTATGCGGCCTAGACGCCAACATAATGGAGGTAGGTGATCTTCCTTCAGTATAATCAAATCACCTACTTTGGGTTCATGCTGTGGTCTCCTCCATTTAGTTCTTTGTTGCAGTTCGGCCAGGTATTCTCGACGCCACCTCTCCCAAAATTGCTGCCGCAGTTGCTCTATCCTCTCGTATCTGTTGGGTCTTGTTTTATTAATAGTTAGAGGCGGCACTGATGTGAGTGGCCGCCCGATGAGGAAGTGCCCAGGAGTAAGGGGTAGGATATCTGATGAGTCTGATGAGAGAGGAGATAAGGGTCGTGAATTTAGGATAGCCTCTATTTGTGTAAACAACGTCGAAAGTTCCTCAAACGTTAACGCAGCGTTGCCTGCTACTCTTTTTAGGTGGTGTTTCGATGACTTTACCCCAGCTTCCCAAATACCCCCAAAATGAGGTGAATATGCAGGGCTGAATTTAAATCTAATGCCTTCAGTGCTGCCATACTCTATCACAGCTTCGCGACTAGATTTGAGGACTCGACCCAATTCATTGTTTGCCCCTACAAATGTTTTGCCATTGTCTGAATAAATTTCATAAGGTTTACCTTTTCTTGCTACAAATCGTCGTAGGCACATTAGGAACGCTTTAGTAGTCAGATCACTTACAAGCTCCAAGTGGACAGCTTTAATAGTAAGGCAAACAAATAAACAAAGGTAACATTTAGTTACACGATTACCTCTGCCTTTCTTACTCGATATCATGAATGGACCAGCAAAATCTGTTCCACATGTATAAAAGGGAAAACTAGGATTTGTTCTAACATTTGGAAGGTTACCCATTATAGGCTGTACTGTTTTATCTCTAAAACGTATACACACAATACAGTTTCTTAATATGCTACGAGCCAAGTTCCTGCCACCTATTGGCCAATATTCCTCCCTAATGGATGATAAAAGCAATTGTGGACCGGCATGGAATAAACGTCTATGCTCGTATCTCATTAGTAATTTAGTAAAATTATGTTTTGAATCAAGTAGTATTGGGTGCCTTTTCTCAAAATTATAATTTGGATTTTGTATACGACCACCCACCCTGAGTATACCATCTGAATCTATGAACGGGTTCAGTGGCAGTATCTTAGATTTATGATGGAGCTCTTTGCTCCTTTTGATTATATCTATTTCACTATAAAATGATTGCGCTTGGCAAATTTTGATTAATGTTTTTAATGAATTACTAATCTCATCAGTGCTAAGACAACCTATTAATCTTTTATTAGTTTTATCCTTACTATACTTGCAAATAAAATTGTTAATAAATCTATGGACATAAGCAATAATTCTTTTGAGTTTATTAAAACTTGAATATCTAGAAAAGTCTAAGAAATTAGTATCTAATCTGATTTGTAGAACCTTTAGTTCTGGTAGTTCTATATTTGGAACACTTAGTTGTGGCCATTCGCTTGGTTCCCTTCTAAGGAACGAAGGTCCCTCCCACCACAAGGATGAGGACTGTAACTGCTGCGGAGTTACACCTCTTGAGGCCAAGTCAGCAGGATTACATTCTGTAGGCACATGTCGCCATGAATAGTCAGATGTAATTTCATTTATTTCGTTTACCCTGTTCCGAACAAACGGTTTTAGTTGTTTATATTGAATATTAAGCCAACCGAGTACTACTGATGAATCGGTCCAAATAGTTTTACTAGTAATGTTACAACGGAGTGACTGTAGGACCTTTGCACACAATCTGGCTCCGAGCAAAGCACCACACAATTCCAAACGTGGTATAGTAGTTGGTTTTAAGGGAGCTACACGGGCCTTGGCACATAGTAGCTTAACTGTGACTTTATTATTAACATCAGTTGTGCGCAAATATACACAGGCACTATATGCTTTTTGTGAAGCATCAACATAACAGTGTAGCTCTATTGATATAGGCAAATCACAAATAACATTTCTTTCTAATTGTATACTTGATAGGCATGATAGGTTTTTTATAAACGTCATCCAAGAAGTTTTTATATCGATAGGTACTGGATCATCCCAGTCTATCCTAGCAATCCATAAACGTTGTAAAATTATTTTTGCAGTAATAACGCAAGCACATAGAATACCTAAAGGATCAAAAATTTTGCAAGTCATTGAGATTATTGTTCTCTTAGTTATTTTTGAAGTAGATTCTATATTTATTGGGAATTGAAATGTGTCCATTTTAGGGGACCAATTGAGACCTAGAACACATGACTGCTTTGTGAGGTCTAATGTATCATTTAACGTAGGTTCGTCTGCAAATATTTGAGGACAATTTGTGCGTATTTTGCGTAACGGAAAATGTGCTGAACCTAATATTTGTGTCACAGTCTTATAAATATGCATCAGCTCTTCTTTAGTAGATGCTCCAGTGCTTAAATCATCATAATAAAAGTCATTTTTAATTATATTAGCAATATGCTGATCTGCACATTCCTCTGCTAGCTGAATAAGACATCTAGTGCTTAGAAACGGCGCTGATGCTGTACCATAGGTCACAGTGTTTAATTGCAGGACCTTGAGAGGCAGAGATACATCTTCCCTCCACAAAATTAACTGTAAATGACGTTGTGATTCCACAATAGAAATCTGTCTAAACATTTTCTCAATGTCACCCGTTAGTACGAATTTATGAGTGCGAAAACGTAACATAATATTAAATAAATCATTTTGTACAACTGGGCCTATCATCTGGATATCATTTAGTGATTTTCCAGAGGATGTTTTGACTGAAGCATCAAAAACTACCCTAAGTTTTGTTGTTTCACTTTTTTCCCTTAGTACTGCATGGTGAGGCAAGTAATTACCAAACTTTGGACGCTCTATTTCTTCCAAATGACCAAGATCTGAATACTCTTTAATAAAATCACAATACTGTTTTTTAATATTTGGATTCTTAACCAACTTGCTTTCTAAACAAAAAAAACGCCTTTTGGCAATATTATAAGAGTCACCTAGTGATTCTTCTGGTGAATCCTTGAGTGGCATTTTAACATTAAATCTACCACTTTGCAAACGACTCGTATTTTCTATAAAACTGTTCTCACAAGCTTGTTCTTCAAGGGTGTAAGATATTTTGTTTGAAGGCAATTCATCAATCTCCCAAAATCTTTGTAATGATTCTTGAATATCATTCTGCACAATGTTACAATATAATAAATTAATACTAGAGTAAGCATTTTTAGTATGATTTAACTTAGAGTGTCTATTCCCTATGGGGCCTGACACTAGCCAACCTAGTTTTGAATGTTGTAATACAGGTTGGTGCTTACCTAATCTTATTTGTTGGGTACCTACAATGTCCCAAAAAACGTCTGCCCCCAACAAGATATCTATGTCAGAGGGACAATGGAATCCAGGGTCGGCAAGATCCAAATCAGCAGGCAATCCTAGGCCTAAAACATTAACATTTAGTGTAGGTAATGAACTAGTAATTTGAGGCACTACTAAACACATAATTTGTAAATTAAATGAATTGTCAAAACGTGAGTATAATTTTAAACTACAACGCTCCTTAATGTCACATTGTACATTATTGATGCCAGAAATTCTTATTGGTTCTGTACATTGAGATGGTATTCCTATCTTTGCTTTAAGTTTTTCAGTAATAAAAGAAGATTGACTTCCAGTATCCAAGAGAGCTCGTGCATGGTATGTAGAATTATTTACAGGATTAACAATTTGAACAACTGCTGTACACAATAGGACCTGTTCCGCAGAGATAGCAGACAGTGTTACAGGTGATGTACTTAGAGGTAAGTCGTTATTCTTTGTATTTAAATTGGAAGAAACATTACTACATCCTGATGTTGTATCCTTATGCACTAAGCCAAACTACTAAACTCTTTAATTACATGAAGAAAGAGTGTAATTTTAATTCTACCCACATTTCTAGTTTTATTATAATAAGACCCCAAAAGACGTGAATTGGCCACTTTTTGGAAAGAATATTTCTCAGCAGGCACACAAAAATGGGATTTAAACGACTAAAAAAATCGCCCTTAGCAAAGAAACCTGCTATCTTAGTGATATACATTATTATGTACATTGCTTTTTCATCTCAACATAACTCGTTCTATTGAAAAATACTTAACGTAAGCATGCAACTTTTAAAGCCTCAAAATAATGTTCACGTTTCAAAGAAAGAGTAGGGGAATGCGTATGAAGCATCCACTTGAGCTTAAAACATTTTTATCGGTAACACTTGCCATACGACTCTTTGCTGGAGCGATATTAAACTTTGATCCTGAAAGCTAGGGTTGGTTTTAGCTTGGTTCTAATTATGTAGATCGATTGGACACAAGTGGGCCATGCGGGACATGTATTGCGGCACTCGATACAAACAGTTTAATGCAAAGTGCTGGAGATAAGTAGTAGTATAGCTTTACAGAAGTATTTAGACTTGCATAACGTCGTCGGTTCTCCATTGCTTTTTTTTCTCCATTCTTAAGTGTTTCTTGTTTTAATCACCAATAATATAGATATTTCATTGATAAATTAATAACGGCCTCACGGGACGATCATCATCAAGTTTCAGCAACAATTGTCAAGATCGGTACCTAGATGGGTCTTAATAAATCGAGATTTCGCCGTGTCTCGGAAATCACGTTAAGACGTTAGTCCCGGCTTTTCACTTCCACGTTTTTGACATTCGGTATGGGTAGTCGGACGCCAGTACCGTCAGTACGTCGAGAATACTGTACGAAGCTCCTGGGGTGTGGACGTCAGGTAGGCAATCGCTCCAAGTAAATCAGTAATACTCAGCTGCATCCGGTTAGGGATTGGTCAACGTAGTTGGAAAATACAACGTGTAACGGAAAGGGTATATACATACCAAGAGCACGGCTTCTTTGGGTGATATCAAACAATATTGGAAGAGTTTTTTAATCCTATCTCTACATGTTCGGAAGTAATGAGAGTTTTTAATACATTGATACCAGAAACCGCACTTTTCAAATTGAAATAAGCACATCACAGAAAAGATTTATCGTGATATTTGCAAGTAATGTGGAAAGTTATTGACTTACGTAGTGCGGTGACACGATTGTTATGATTTCAATTTAAGAAACTTACGAAACCGAAAATTTGGTATCAATTTTTAGAGTATTTTATTTTGAGTTGAAACCCTTCCAATATCGTTTGATATCATCCAAAGAAGCCGTGCCGTTGGTATGTATATACCCTTTCTGTTACACGTTGTATAGAAGTTAGAAGTTGGCAGATTTGCATGTTTTTGAGAAGTTCTAAGTAATGGCAGTCGGGACCAACCGCTTTACGTGCTTTCCGAGATATAGAGAAATCTCGATATGTTAAGATGATCACCCATCCACGTATCAAGGTCAGCAAGCATTTTGAAAATCGAACCTTGCAATTTTTGTAATTTAACAACCAGTTTCTTTAAAAAACGCAATAATGATATAAAAAAGTATTTTGCTGGTGGTTGCGCCAACATTCAAAATATGATTGACATCCGCTATTTCCTATATCCATCTCCTTCCCGCACATACCTCGCGAGTGAGTAAGAAGATTCGCCCGCCATTTGTCGAAAAAACTACTTCCGAATCGCTCCGCAACAAGTTGACAATGGCGTCGACGCGCTCCGCTTAAAAATATTAATAACTTTGGAATCACCGCATTTTCGCATGTAATAAGACTTATAATCCATAGTTTGTGCTTGTGTTTAACGTGTGAGGACAATAACTTGAAGCTCAACTGCCCTGAACCTGGAAAAGTGAACCGGTGCACCGGCGACGACGCGAGCACGTGGCTCCCGTAAAGGTTTGTGCTTTCCTTCCCTATTTATTTCGGGTTGTATTCCATTGTCCCACACCCACTGCAACTCGAAGTACCTAACGCCAAGCGTTTGTCAATCGTTTAGCTCCGCACCGCAAATACAGTCCACTAAATTAGCCTTTCGCGCCAACACATTTTCTTTGGTCCCTCTCACCGGATAGTTAGGTACTTATTTGAATTAGGTACATATTTGTTGTAGTTATCGCATTGGTATTTATTCCATAAGGAATAAACGCACCGCACCGCAGTCTTGTACCTAACCCAATTCGTTGTTTGTTCATCTATTACCTACGTACGTGCGTAATACCTACATACCTACGTAGCCATAGATCGCTCGTATTAGTTATTCATTCGGAAGTCTAAAATTATTTGTATATCAGAAACAGAGACACAACCTAGTGGGTAAATTAAGATTGTTTAAAAACTACCTACAGTTCTTTTATTTCACCCGCAGTTCGTTATAACTACCTACCCACTTTAGGTATTTAATATTGTCCGCGTCGCTGTTCTCCATCGCCTATTTGCTAAAATAACTTTATTTGCTTGTTTACCGCATTGATTGTTTGTAATAAATAATTATTATTCACGATGTCTCATAAGGACATCAAAGTTCAATTGAAACTTTTATATGCTAAAAGAGACATGATATTTTCTCGCGTGCAATCTATTTGTGATAATGCACTTAAAACACTTGATCTAGTTATTAGAGATTCGTTCTTATGTTCTATAGAAAACTTGGATAGTTTGCGCACGGAATTTGAATCCGTAATTCATAATATTAACGTTTTAGAGTTAGAATTAAATCCAGAATACGCTGTGAGTTATCAGGCTTTGGCGTCATTTGATGATTTATTCTGTCGCATCAAACGCGTCGCGAGGAGCTTGGAGAAGCCGTCTGTCCATCAGAGCCAGGCAAATCACACTCGCGATCGACCCAAATTACCGCCCATTCAGATACCTGAATTTAATGGTGATATTCGCAATTGGAATCTATTTATAGATAGTTTTGAAAACACTATAAATGGGAACGTCTCTTTGACAGATCATGAAAAGTTACACTATCTGGTTGAAAAGTTAACTGGTAAAGCTAAAACTGTTTGTGCCGGCATTACTTTTAGTGCCGAAAATTATTCATTGATTTTAAAAACTTTAAAGTCGAAATATGAAGACAAAAGATTAGTTGCTACCGCATATTTAGATCAGTTATTCGAGTTGAAAAATATTACAGTTTGTAATGAACATAATTTAGAAAAGTTTTTAGATATTTTTGCATCATCTGTTCGCGCAGTAAAGAACCTGAAGGTCGATGACCTCTGCGACTTTTTGTTTTTATATTTGGGTTTGAAGAAATTAGATAGTGAAACTGTTCGTTTATTTGAAATAGACCATCGCAGTAGTAAACTGCCAAAATTCAATGATTTGGAATGTTTTGTTCGCGATCATATTAAAATATTGCAACGCACTTCGTAAACCCATGAAGTTACGAAGAAGTCCGACCGTCGAACAGATGCGGCTTCGAAGTCACAAAAGTCGACACATACGTATGTGAATACAGCACCTGCTCCTGTACAATCGAGTTGTTCTTTGTGTAATAGTCAACATTCGCAATTGTACAAGTGTTCTGGTTTCTTAAAATTTACGCCCTATGAACGTTATAAGTTTGTTCGCGAAAAAAATTTGTGCTTTAACTGCCTTAGTGACAAGCATCGGGTTACGTCTTGTAATAGTAGTCAAAGTTGTCGTAAGTGTTCTTCGAAGCACCACACTTTACTTCACATGGAGAAAAGTTGTAATAATGCCGCATCCAATGTGAGCACAGTTAGTTTACCAAGCGGTGACACGTCGTCGCAGTCAGTCGGTGCGAACTCTGCGTCCGCTTCGCAGCCGCAGCCGCAATCAACGCGCGACGTTGCCCGCTCGCAGGCCGCCGTGACTGACGTCACGTTGTGTTCGATGGCCGCCGCAAGCAATACGTGCACTACCGTGGTGCTCGCGACCGCTCACGTTGTTGTTGATGATGCTTTTGGTAATCCGTGTCTTGTTCGAGCGTTGTTAGATTGCGCTTCGCAGAGTAATTTTTTAACTCAAAATTGTTGTCAACGCCTTGGTTTTAGTATTAATAACCGACCAGCCCGCTCAGTAGTTAAGGGGTTCGGTGGTTTAAAATCAACCATTCATGGTTCGATTAAAATTAAATTTGCATCGCGTTTTAATTCTAATATTTGTTTTGATATGGATTCGCTTGTCGTAGATAAAATTACGGAACAATTGCCTACTGTCCCGGTTGACACGTCTTTATTGACCAAATTTAAAGACCTACCGTTGGCAGATGAATCTTATGGTGTCCCTGGAGACGTCGATATGTTGATCGGCGCATCGATTCTCCCGCACCTTCAGTTATCTCGTAAGATTCAAGGTCATTCGTCGTTTCCCGCACCGCACGCCCTAGAAACAGTTCTAGGTTTTGTTATTGTTGGTTCCGCACCCGCACATTTAGATAATTACTCGACTGTGTCACATTGCTGCACTGTTGAGCCGCCGCTGGAGTCTACCATCCGCAGGTTCTGGGAAATTGAAGAGGTCAATGTCCCGCCTATCCTAAGCCCTGATGATAAGGTGGCTGAGGAGATTTATTGTGGCACGACTACCCGTGATAATGATGGTCGTTATATTGTCGCGCTTCCATTCAAGGGAGATATTTTTTCGCTCGGTGACTCCTACGCTTCCGCGGAAAAACGCTTTTCTTGTTTAGAACGTAAGATGCAAGCATCTCCGAAGTTGAAGCAAGCCTATGATGAGGTGGTTACCGAATACTTAGATAAAGGGTACATCTCACCTGCATCCACCGCCGAGACTGACGAGACTCTTGATCATCCATCTTACATCATCCCGCACCACGGAGTTGTTAGAGAAGACAAGCTTACTACTAAGCTCCGCGTGGTTTTGGACGGCAGTGCTAAGACTAGCACTTCCGTATCGCTCAATGATATTTTGTATTGTGGTCAAAACCTTCAAGGTAACTTATTTGACATTATTGTGAATTTCCGCTTGTTTGCTGTCGCGCTTTCCGCCGATATAAGGCAAATGTTTCTTTCTATTGGTATTCGCGAATGCGACCGCAAATTTCAACGTTTTTTGTATAGATTTTCGCCTCAAGAACCTTTGAGAGTTTACGAGTTTAACCGTGTTTGTTTTGGGCTTAAGTCGAGTCCTTTCCATGCGCTTCGCACTATCAAGCAATTAGCCACTGATGAGGGTGAAAGATTCCCGAAAGCGAAAGACACTATTGAGACTGGGCTATACATGGATGACTTTGTTTATAGTGTAGCCAGCGAGGCGGATGCCGTTGAGACCGCCGCTCAAGTAATAAGTCTTATGAAGGCCGGTCAGTTTGATCTTGTGAAGTGGACTAGTAATTCGCAGACCGCTCTAGATTCGATTCCACTATCGCATCAATTATCTTCGGTGAAGGAATTTGATGGTGATGATACGCACAAGGTTCTAGGTTTAAGTTGGTCACCCGCGTCTGACATGTTCAGTCTTAAAGTTAGTTCGACTCCGCAAATTTGTACTAAGCGCATTATCCTGTCGTGTGTAGCACGTATATGGGATGTTATGGGATTTGTAGCTCCCGTCGTTTTATATGCCAAGTTGCTTATAAAAGAACTTTGGCTTTCCAATAGTGATTGGGACGACCCCGCGCCCGAAAATATTGTTAAATTGTGGGCTCGCTTCCGGAAAGAACTTCCATTGCTCAATCAAATAAAAATTCCTCGCCATGTTGGTATATTGTCGAACAGTATAGTTACTGTTGTAGGCTTCGCCGACGCCAGTGCAAAGGCTTACGGGGGGGTAGTTTATTTTCACGTTTTGGATGCTGACAAGGTTTCGGTTAGTCTTATAAGCGCTAAATCCAAAGTCTCCCCTCGCAAGGTCGTTTCTCTGGCGCGCCTGGAGCTGTGCGCTATACTTTTGTTAGTGCAATTAATCAGCTCGATTGTCAATGCTTGTAGGCACCGCATTATTATTGATAGAATTATGGCTTTTTCTGACTCTACTGTAGCTTTGTGTTGGGCACATTCTTCGCCCCATCGCTGGGACACATTCGTCGCCAATAGGGTGGCCAAAATCCAGTCCGAATTACCACCACAAAATCTCTTTCACGTTGCTGGCACAGATAATCCCGCCGATTGTCTCTCCCGTGGGTTGCTCCCTTCGCAAATTTTAGATCATCCGCTGTGGTTCTGCGCTCCGTCTTGGATTCATAGCGTGCTCGAGGAATGGCCGGTTAAGCCCTTTAATCCAGCTGCCGTTTCAGAACCACCCGAGGAGAAGAAGCATTCGCTTGTAGTTTCGGTTCCACGTGAAGAGTCGATTATTTTATCGTTATCTAATCGCGTCTCGTCTTGGTCGAGACTTTTGCGTTGTGTGGTGTATGTATGTCGTTTTCTAAAACTGTTACCCACGCGCGGTGTTATAACCGCCGCTGATCTGGATAAAGCTGAGTCAGTCGTGCTACGTGAATTGCAGAGATTTTATTTCGCATCCGAAATTAGTAGTTTGGAGTCCAACAAACCTTGTAGCCGCGCCTTTCAACATTTGAAACCTTTTTTGCAGAATGGTCTTATTCGAGTAGGTGGTCGTTTGAGAAATTCCGATTTAGGATTTGAGCAAAAGCATCCAGTAGTTTTACCCCGCAAGGACCATATTTTAGATTTGATTGTAGATTATCATCATAGGTTGAATTGCCACGCAGGTCCAGACTTGTTGATGTCTATCCTTAGACAGAAGTATTGGATACTTTCCGCTCGCAATTTGATTCGTGCCAGAGTACACAAATGTGTGCCCTGTTTTAAGCTTCGCCCGCGTTTTATCGCGCCTGAAATGGCCGATCATCGCTCTTGTCGTGTTGTTCAATCCGCTAAACCTTTCGTTCACACCGGTACAGACTTCGCCGGCCCGTTTAGGGTAACTGTTGCCCGTGGTCGCGGAGTACGCTCCACAAAAGCTTACGTTTGTCTATTTATTTGTATGACAACTCGTGCAGTTCACATAGAATTGACCGGTGATTTAAGTACGCAAAGTTTTACGTCCGGTTATTCGCCTCTGTCCTCTGCCCAATCAGCAGCAGGCTTCAAATTAGTTTAGTAGTTATGGTAACGCTTTATATTATAGTTTAGGAATAAGGTTAGAAGTTAGATGTTACTCCAGAGTTTAGTTCTTTGATTAGTTTCGCTTATAGTTTTTGAAGGTAACCCTTCAAACCGGGGGGAATGGTTGCGCCAACATTCAAAATATGATTGACATCCGCTATTTCCTATATCCATCTCCTTCCCGCACATACCTCGCGAGTGAGTAAGAAGATTCGCCCGCCATTTGTCGAAAAAACTACTTCCGAATCGCTCCGCAACAAGTTGACAATGGCGTCGACGCGCTCCGCTTAAAAATATTAATAACTTTGGAATCACCGCATTTTCGCATGTAATAAGACTTATAATCCATAGTTTGTGCTTGTGTTTAACGTGTGAGGACAATAACTTGAAGCTCAACTGCCCTGAACCTGGAAAAGTGAACCGGTGCACCGGCGACGACGCGAGCACGTGGCTCCCGTAAAGGTTTGTGCTTTCCTTCCCTATTTATTTCGGGTTGTATTCCATTGTCCCACACCCACTGCAACTCGAAGTACCTAACGCCAAGCGTTTGTCAATCGTTTAGCTCCGCACCGCAAATACAGTCCACTAAATTAGCCTTTCGCGCCAACAGCTGGTATCAGAAGTAGGGTTTAAGCTACCTCGATTAGACGCCAGAGAAAGAAACTTCCTCACAATACGAGTCATATCGAGGAGTACTATCTGTGGTATCAGGCCCTTTATCCAAACGTGCTACGCCGGTTTCGACTAATGATTGTCGAAGTTTTTGTTAATCATGCCATTGGAAATAACGATAATCGGCACAATGAAAGCTGAGTTCACATTACACATGTCGCCAACCTAGTGTGATAAGCAGGTTTTTTGAGACTCTCGTCATGTGGGTTGGTAACATCGATTAACTATTATCATTGTTCGGCACACTAATCCATCTACCACCATTATATCTATCGTTTTGGCAACAGTAGTCGTGTCAGTGATGATAAATGACGTAACATGATATTTCCCCCCTTTGGGCTGAGAATTTGTGAAAAAAAACACAACCCTACAGGCAAACCAAAAAACTACACACACGCGTGCTATATATATATAATAATATTTTTTTTAAGGACATCAATTTATATATGAAGCTACAGAATATTGAATGACAATAACCTTTGTTTTCGTGAATGATCACGTCATTTGATTTCCCTCTTAATGTTTATTTTCACACTTTTATTCATATCTATGCCTATCTATCTATTTTGTCTGCAAAATTTCATGCGTTACGTTTGTGAGTTCTGACTTAAACTAGAAAATAAATCAACGAATGAAACGTCTACTGTCCAGGTACCCATGAAACTTTAAAAGGCACTTGAAAATCCTAGGAACGTTGAAGTCGCAAAGCATACGTCTTACTAGCCAAATGCTATCGACTGTAAAAGGAAATAAATCAGCGGTGACTCTAACTTTTCAAGTTTTACCCAGCCACTGAATAATTTAGTTTCAGCTGCAGGACCAATATGTTCATGTGTCAATTTGCCAATAGTGCTGTATTCTTCACCAATGAATCTAGAGTCTAGCTTTCTTTGTCTATGTGATAGTGCGAGAAAAGGACAGTGAATGTGGTGACGCGTTATTCTTTAGGCCAAAATTGGTACACTCAACAAACTTTCCTGCAGTTTTTGCAATAAATTTGAACAGTATGAGTATGTTACATAATGATCGAGTCTAGAGCTCAGAATGCAGCTTAAAAGCTGGGATTTCTTAACAAGGTGAGGCGGTACTTCACGCCTTGACAGCTTCTGAATCTGTACAAAGTACGGGTCCATTCCTGCGTGGAGTATTGCAGTCTCTTGTGAGATGGCTCTACAAAATACACTGGACTTGATTGAGCGCAGAGCTAAAAGGTTTATAGGCTACTGAGCGTTAGTGGACAAGCTTCACAGCCTGGCTCATTGGCGAAGCGTTGCTTGCCTGTCGGTTATCTACAGATTGTACTTCGGGGAGTGTGCGCAGGAGCCCTCCATCTCTTTTTCACTACTGGTCTATCAGACTCAGTGCTGGGTACCATCCACACTTGATTGATATACCGTCTTGTTGTACCAAGCGCTTCTCCTCCACATTTATTGTGTGTACAACCAAGTTGAGGAACTCTGTGCCGGTCTCTGTGTTCCCTGACACTAATGACTTTTCAGCCTTTAACAGACTGAACAGGCATCTTCTGGGCTCACTTGTTACATCGCAGACCTCATCTATCGCTTACCGTCAGTCAAGATCGAAGTCAACAGTGGGCCCATCTGGAATAAAAAAAATATAATTATATGGGCGACCATTTATAAAATGATATGGGCGACCATTTATAAAATGATATGGGCGATCATTTATAAAATGATATGGGCGATCATTTACTTAGGTACCGATCAGAGGGTTTAGACAAATTATTATTTTCAATATGCCAAAATAGTAGTAGTGGTTACATGGTGGACATCCCACCCATATATACCAAACCCGTTTTTCATCTTCGACAGAATTCATTATCGCTTATCATCAGGCGAGAAACGTAAGCCCCTGATAATATTAAAAAAATACACGCCTTTGAAATGAAAAAAAAAAAACATATACAGAGATATGTCACAACAACTATTAAATTTTTAATCACGACATAATGAATTAGTCTAAGCTTGCTTAGGATGCCTTTAGCAGAATAAGCACCATTTTCTAAAACCGTCAAACTGGCCAAAATTACACCTAATTTACATAAAACGATTGTTCTCACAGTCAGTTGCAAGCCAACTGTTTTTGAATGCGGACGCCTGCATGTTATCGTTGCGGTTTTTGTGTTTCCAATGGAACGAAAGAAACTTGTTATGTTGCCATGTAAAGTAATAAGACCCAATTCACACGTAATGATTGCTTGCTTCAAGTCGATGCATAAAGTACCAATTGAAGCTTTCGCTCGAATTCACTCGGTTACTCATACATTGGCAGTCGGGTACCTTAGAATTCTAGTACTTCTATGAAGCGGGAGTATTTAAGCAATTGAACGCCTCAATTAATGGATTAAACGCTACCCTGTATTTAATTTTGTAGTGCGGGAGGATTTATTTATTGCACAGTGTACACACAGAAACATATCTATACTAATATTATAAAGCGGAAAAGTTTATTTGTTTGTTTGTTTGCTTGAACGCGCTAATCTTCGAAAGTACTGGGTAGATTTATATGCAATTTGGTATGGAAGTAGCTTGAAGCTTGAGGAAGGTTACGGCTACTCTTTATGCGACTGCAAAAAAGGAGAGTTATGTTTACCGTGATAGAATCCACGGGAGCGAAGCCCCGCGTGAGTACTAGTCTATATATAGTCTATATATATAAACGGGCACGCCGCAATTGCGGCGGTAAGACCCCTCTTTGAGGAGTGGCTAGATCGGCGTGACGGCGTCCTGACCTACCGCATGACGCAGGTCCTCACCGGACACGGAAGTTTCGGGAGGTACCTGTGTCTGATGGGTAAGGAAGAGACGCCTGGGTGTCACCACTGCGAGGGTCGCCCTGAGGACACAGTCGAGCACACGGTGCAGGACTGCCCAGCTTGGGCAGAGCACCGACGTGTCCTCACGGCGACAATAGGTGGAGACCTCTCGCGCCCGGCCTTGGTCGAGGCCATGCTGCGGGGCGAGAGGGAGTGGGAAGCGGTCGCCTCCTTCTGCGAAGCAGTCATGCTTTCGAAGGAGGAGGCGGGCCGCGTGAGGGAGAGGATGGCGTCCTCCCTCCAGCCCAGCCGCAGTGGTAGACGCCCACGGCGTCGGACGTCGGCCGACGATCTCCGGCCACCGTAGGCGCGGGCATGCGGACAGCGAGTAAAGGGCAACTCGCTGTCCGACCATGGACCATGCCCGGGTCGACGGCGCATCGTGTTCCACGCGCGCCTCAAAGAGCGTCAGCAACATGACGAGGCCCCCTCTGCAGAGGGCCGAAGCCTGCCGGGGTCGTGGGTCTCATCCCGTTACCGTGGCCCCGGTATGTAAAGGGTTATTGAAGGAACACCGTGGATTTTAGTCAGTAAAAGTCTGACAGTCCCTCCCACCCTGCCCGGGGTGGGAGGACTTATTTGATCATTTTACCACGTTAAAAAAAAATGTCTATATATATAAAAGAAAGTCGTGTTAGTTACACTATTAATAACTCAAGAACTGCTGAACTGATTTAGCTGAAAATTGGTAGGGAGGTAGCTTAGAACCAGGAAACGGACATAGGATATTTTTTATCCCGGAAATCTCACGGGATCGGGATTTACGTGGGAAAAACCTCCCACGCGAACGAAGTCGCGGGCAAAAGCTAGTACTTTATAAACATAAATTATTGTTATCGATATAAACTTCTTAAACTACTACCACTACTCAGGTTAGCTTACGCTGCTTTTAGTTTCGTAACACGAAAGGCATTACAAATGTAATATTAGCATTTAAGATATCATTTCCTGTCTATATTCAGATGACACCTACATTAATTAAAGCTCGTAAAGTCCTTCCAAAGGTTGTCTGAAAGATATCGCTCTCGGCGATAAGACCGCCATTGTAACCAATTTTTTTACAATATTGTTATTTAATTACAATAGTGTGATTCATTTATTGGTGTACAATAAAGTATATTCTATCTATCTTAATACTAGCATAGCACAGAAATATTACTGCTACTAACACTTTAAGTTTACTTATATAAAAGAATATACTCGGTAAAGAATGATTATCGTATCATGATAGGTAATAAAACATTTTAAATTTCATACCCAGTAAGTTACGAGATTGTTTTTCTTAGAAACACAATTATATAATAAATCTACCCAAAACCATTCGTATTAAGTAGGTATTGAGTAGTATCAGCTATTGAAAGCTATTGCTTTGAAAGTATCCTAACTGATTAAGTTTATGCTGATTTTTCGACATTAAAAACATGCTCATAGAAATGCATTACTTAGGAAAAATTCATGCAGATTGAATTCATTCTGTGTTCCCTTCACTCTGTTGGGTTAGGGTAGCGAACAAAATCAGTCTCTACGATGTCAAAAACATAGATTTTTCACTACGTGATAATTTTGACTGACTTAATTCATTTTGACGAAAGTGTGAATTGTGTCTTTTCTACTTAAATATTTCTTATCATGACATCCCAATTCAAATAAATAATATGAAAAAAGGCTACATGAATATGCCAACGTAATTAGTATCACTTAAATTTACCTCCTAACTGTACAATAACAGCTAATTAATTTAGCCATAAATTTGTAGCTTCAATATAGCATAATATATCACTGGATAATTGCAAACACGTTTATAATGAAACGCGTACGATTGTAGTAGTCTTTCTAAATTTCTTGTAGGTAACTAGAATTGTTTAAGTAAGTTGCCTTGGCATGGGTTACTTATTTATAATTATATACCAAACTTTATTACTGATATTCCCCATTCTGTAATGTTGGCTCGTCTCTAATAGTTTAATTAAATGCAAATTATGCTGAGACTTATCTATGTAAATTTTACTCATTTGTAGTTTTTAATAAAAACCTTATAATGCCTTTAATTATCTCATGTTAAAAAGTATGTGTCAATTGTATATAATACTTGCATGTTAGTTACGGCGAGTTGCGAAACTGCGCAAATATTACTTAGTATTTATATTACTTATATCAAAATTATTTTCTACCATAATTAAGGGAAAATAATAACTGACTTGACATGACTTTCTCGATATAATAAACAATTGATTGGGATTTATTGTGCTTAAATTATTTAATATATCATCTAGCAAGATTTATCATAAACTTACTAGAACTTACTGTAAGTAAGCCTCTACTGGGCTGTACACTGTATACTGTGCTTACTTCCAACGGTTCCAAATATGCAAGGATTTTCTTCAAGCAACCCTTGCCAAGTTCGGTCTGTGGACGGGTAATCATCTTAACATATAAAGATCCGTGCTCAGAAAGCACGTTGAACTTAGATGCCGGCTGTCATTATTTTGTACATCTCTGACTGTCGTAACGGTCAGAAACCAGAATATCTGACACAAGTCTTGGCTATCGTGTTACTCAGCTACTGAGTTGTGGAGGTTTGATAGGTAATCACTTCATGTAGAATACTGTACTTGGCGAATAAGGAGATACAGCCTAAGTGATAAAACACTTAGGTTTGGTACCATGTTGTTTTCTCGCACATACGAAATTTAAATAGAAGGTACATAAGTACCTAAACTTCAGGTGGAACTATTGAAATATATAGCTATGTGTTTGAATACGCAAATCCCGAATCGCAACGTCAGTTAAAATGACTGTTCGATACGTTTGGATACGTTATCAAGGACTATAAATGTAGATTTTAGCGTTGCATCGATAAAACGTTTGGCTAGTTGGGTGGGTTCTAGATTGGATGCCCAAGTTTTAGAATTGTTTTATTTTATCATAAAAAAGTGGCATGTTCGCGCGTTTTCAGTTAGTTTGATATACATAAATTGGGCTCTCTAACTTACAGTGGAAAAACAAACTAAAATTTAAAAATTGTTTGTTGCTTAGAAACAAAACAACTATAAAATTAACGTCAAATCCAAATTGAAAATACTGATACTCATAATAATAAATTAATATGTAGATTAATGCACTTACATCTAGATTAGAAAATATTGTGTAGTTAATGTTATTATGAGTAAGTAGGTCTTAAATATTCTAATAACTTTTCCATAATCTGTCATATTATTATCCTTACATAATTGTATTACTATAAAGTTGAATCCTGCCGCGACTGGCTATGTATATGTTCACGATACATTCAAAAGCTACTGATAATATGTTTATGCGGTTTTCACCAATGGATGAAGCGATTCATAAGGAAGGATTCTGAACAGAAGTCGATGAAATTTGGAATACAGGCAGGATTTGAGTGGACTATGACTAGGCTAGGTCGGTTAGATAGGTTTAGTAAACAAAAGGTGCAGCCTCAAGAAAACAAGTTAGTATTTCTTAAATTAAATCAATGGTAAAAATGGTAATATGCAAAAATAAATATTTCGCATCCAATTTATAACATTTATTCTATCCAGGTAGACTGGTACTACGTTCTTTGGAATATTTTTATTCCTACAATGAAGGATATGCCGGTGACAGAAGTTGATATATATGTATCTAGCTGACCGGCAAACATTGTTTATAATGTTTTTTAGGGAAAAACGGCCTACGACCTTTACTTAGACCTACCAAATAGCGGATTTTGATGCGTCAATAGCCTTATAGTTAAGGTGGCGGACTTGTGATGAAAAGGACGCAGGTTCGAGCCCCACCCATTTACATTCATTCATTACACTATTGGGATGAACCTACTTCAGACAAAAATATCTAGCTTAGTTGGACGTGTTAACGAGACTGCTAGTAATGTGACTTCAAATATATACAAAAAATTGGCCAAGTGCAAGTCGGACTCGCCCATAAAGGGTTCCGTGGTAACTATAATAAATATAATATACTTAATATACTTAATTGAAAAAAAAAGAAACAAAAAACCTTACAAATTTCTTATAACTAGCTTATTTACAATTTTTACAACTACGCCAAATAACTTTGTTTTTCATAGTGTTTGTATAAAT
This sequence comes from Tholera decimalis, assembly GCA_943138885.2. Lineage (NCBI taxonomy): Eukaryota > Metazoa > Arthropoda > Insecta > Lepidoptera > Noctuidae > Tholera > Tholera decimalis. Next base: position 18,160,220 of record OW964563.2, on the reverse strand, counting down.
TACAAAGTTATATTTGCGGTTTTAGAAAATATACTGTATCTCAAAAACTGCCGACTCGATCTCGTTCAAACTAATTTTGGTTGAAAGTTTACATTAAGACGGACATATATTTTTTTAATATTTTCACTCTATTATTATAGAAGTTATAAGGGCGGGGACATACACACATTTTACCACTTTGGAAGCGTATATCTTTAAACGTTTAACTTTATGAATAAGTGGTTTTAAAAACCTCAATGTCATTTTTAAAAACCTGTCTACAAATACCACACACGCATAGCTTTCATAAAAATAATATTTTTAGTTTTAGTTCCATGTTTGGGTTTGTTTCCCTTTATTTTAAATATTTTTTAATTTTTTTCTTAAAATCGGAAAGCGGTTCACAGAATACATCTATCTACCAAGTTTTACATGTATAGTCCTAATAGTTTCGGAATAAAATGGCTGTGACATACGGACGGACGGACAGACAGACAGACGGACAGACATATCGAAACTATAAGGGTTCCGTTTTTTGCCATTCGGCTACGGAACCCTAAAAATATATATAAATCAGTCAAACCGTTTCGGAGGAGTTCAATAACAAACAATGTGACACGAGATATTTATATATTAGAGAAACCTGCAGAACAGCTCATTTAGAAGGAATTCTACTAAGAAATATACAAGCTTGAGTGTAACATCAAGCTTGATACATGCCACCCACACCCTACACATATAATTTAAGTGCCATTGTCATGTTGCATGCGGGCCATTATCATGTTTTTGTATTCGGCTATTTCGCAAATTGCTCTAATATTTGCTTTATTTAATACACCGACTTGCCATTTTCGAGATACTTTAGATAAAATCGTGAACTTCCCGTAGCGTTGACACTCACATTTTAAGGTTCTGGAGAACTGCAGATGTTTCGAGACTCGAACGGTTAAAGCGTAATTTTCGGCTTTATCATAATTTCCTTTGTTTGTGCTGTTTAACAGGTTCCTACTTGGCCTAATTTCCGCAGAGGCGCGTTACAGAATTTTCTCGTTATTAGGTTTTACATTGGCTTTAATAGGATCAACCAATGACGTATTATAATATAGACGCGTTATATTCCCACAAAACACCTCTCAAAAACGGCATGAAACACACACATAGAGAATGACTATCTAATAAGTGTAAAGAAAGGGACAGAAAATAAATGCCATCTTTAGGTACACCTGATGTTAGAGAGAGATGAATATACATATTTAGTTAACAACCTCCCTAACGTCACGTGACTGACTTCATTCATACGCTAGCCGCCATTAGCCATGTAGAAAAATTAAAATAAAAAATGTATTTCTGTTGATATTTACCTATGAAATGACACATTTTGACCTCTCACGGAAGCAGTATAATTAGTGCAACGTCTGAAAACACACAAAGGCATGATTTTTTCCTAATTTTATTTTAAAACACATTTTTTCTTAAGATGTGTATTGTAGCGATCGCGACACAGGTTCGTGCGTAACTAAACAGACACGAGGCACTTACCTTGATTTCAACTTGCCATTTTAGAGCGCGGACAACGTATCTATAGTTTATCATATATCTTTGGGATCAACTCATTTTCTGTTAGGAATTTTATTGAAGGAGCTCGAGGCTAAAAATATCAGCCGCACGGGTTGATCTTTTTTTTTTATTACTGATGGGCCCACTCTTGACCTCAATCTCGCCTGATGGTAAGCGATACATAAGGTCTAAGACGGGACGAGCGAGCCCAGAAGATGTCTATTTACTCGTGCTTTAAAGGCTGAAAGGTCATAAGTGGCAGGAAACACAAAAGCCGGCAGAGAATTCCACAGCTTGGCTGTGCGCACAATAAATGTGGAGGAGAAGCACTTGGTACGACAAGATGGTATATCAACCAAGTGTGGGTGGTACCCAGCCGTGCATCTGGTAGGCCGGTAGTGAAAGGGAGATGGAGGAATCAGGAATCTTTTTAATATATCGAGATATCTCCATACTTCGGAAAACACTTTAAGCTGTTGGCCCTTGCTGTCATTGTTGAACTCTGTCAGTTGTTAAGAAGCCAGATAATCTGATACCAGACTTAACAAGAGGTTGTTCCATGTAAAATACATGAGCATCTGGTTAGATTGGATGAGATCTCAAAATATTACCACTAACTGTTTCTTATCTTTGTCACAGGTTTTAATTGTTTTGTGCGGAACCTTACGTCATTTTCCAAAATAAAAGCCTTCTATAGGTACACTTACTGTCAATTTTTCCAACCGTTTTGGTGATAAGCCGAATTAAATAGGCAGAAAATATATTTTTTGGTCTAAGTGCCGAGTAAATATTCATATGCTTTTAGCGAAAAGCTGTTGGTATTATCAAAATCAATACTGTACGCTTGGCTATATAGATAAGTAATATAAGTAGATAAGTGGTTTGAATTGACTCAAGAACACCTTAGCTATTCCTTTTTATAAAGCCGTTAATATACTTACCACTGCTGGGCAAAGTTTTCAAATTAATATTATGTGTTCTTTAAGCTAGTCGTATCTTGGTAATTTAAGTTTTAGTTAATTTTGATTTCATTTTGCATACCAGTACTGGTTATTATAATACTTCTAATTTTGTTGTGTATTTCACCAATTATACCAACTTTTACTTACGTTGATGACCCACTTGATTGATCAGTAATTTTACTACATTTTTCGGTAACGGGCCGCATATGAAAGTCCAAACTAAATTAAGGTTTCTTCGTCTTAGTGTGTCGATGGCAAATGGCTAAATTGAGTCTCAACTGAACTGGGCAACAAGTTAAACTATTTTTTTTATTGTTTATTATTGATAATAGGTTTGCGTTTGTCCATCATCTCACCTAATGGTAAGTGATGATGTGGTCGAAAATGGAGCTCCTACCTAGAACTAATTTTAATACTGTTCAAATTATAAACACAGAACGGAAATCCGCAAATCAATTTCATCGATATTAAATTTTTACGCTATTGACCGTCAGCTTAAAAACTTTAAGAACTATTTAATTCAGAAGATCTTAGAAATTGATCTTCTTTATTCAAAATTCTTTTATTTACTTTTCAAAAGTAACTTCGTCACTCGTAAGTCATACTCGTCACTATTATGGTAAGCGACTGGAATAAGCTCACAGTGGCTGCTATGGTGTCTCTTTTTTTTTTTTTTGGGTTGGGAAAATCATCGAATGACTTCTTCCGCTCTGGGTCAAGCGGAAGGGTGTGTCAGATTTCTACTGACTAAAAACCCACCCTGTTCCTTCGGCTGCCCTAAATTTCCGGGGCCGCGGTAACTCGGCAGAACTTTCCCGCAAAACCCCGGCAGGCAATGGCCCTATGAGGCCCCGTCGCTGGTGTTGACAGCTCTTTGAGGCGCGCGTGGAACACGACGCGCCGCCGACACGGGCCTGGTCCTTACCGGACGGTGAGCGACCCCTGCTCGCCGTCCACAGACTCGCGCCTACGGTGGCCGGAAATCGGCTCGCGATCCCCGACGCCCGGGGCGTCTCCCGCGGCGGCTGGGGCGCGAGAAAGAGAGTTGCCTCTCCCTCGCGCGTTCGGCCTCCTCCTTCGCTAGCATGACTGCTTCGCAGAAGGAGGCGACCGCATCCCATTCCCTCTCGCTCCGCACCATAGTCTGAACCAGAGCAGGGCGCGAGAGGTCGCCGCCGCCGACCGCCTCTACGAGGACACGACGTTGCTCCGCCCAAGCAGGGCACACCTCCACCGTATGCTCCACCGTGTTCTCCAGGTGGTCCTCACAATGACGACACCCGGGCGTGTCCTCCCGCTGAATCCGAAACAGGTACGTCCCGAAACAGCCATGTCCGGTCAGCACCTGCGTCAGGCGGAAGGTGAGGACGCCGTGGCCTCTCTCCAGCCACTCCTCAAAGAGGGGACTTATCGCCGCGATTGCGGCGTGCCCAGCCTTCGGTTGCGACAGCCGCTTTTTCCATGCTGCCGTGAGATCGCGCCGGAGTTCTATCCGCTGAGCCGCGACTTGCCGCGGTAACGGAGTTTCACCCCGGCTTAGCACCTCTGCGCGCCAATTATGCACGCGCGCGAGGGCTACCGCCTCCAGATCCTAGAGTAAGAGAGAGATGGAGCTACATAAGTCAAATGGTACTATTCCTTTCCCACTACGAATAATTATGTGTGAAATGAAATGAAATATTTATTTTGTAAATTGGTTATAAATAATACTTTTACACGTCATGTTTTGTTGCGTGTTTAGTTTAGCTAGATGTGGCCGGTATTTCCTAACTGACTACTCTGAGACAATACACCGAAACAAACTCAAAGGTCAGTCTCTTTTAAAGTCCAGACAATTTGTATTTGTATATAAGAAGCATGTAGGTTCATGTCTGTGGTATTCTTTGAGGAACCTACATGCTTCTCATATACAAATACAAATTGTCTGGACTTTAAAAGAGACTGACCTCTGATATCTCTTACAATACATTTTCGTTGAATACTTTACAGTATTAGTAGTTATTCTAATAGTATTTTTAAATTAAATTCCAAGATCCAATGTATGCGGTGAAATTCTCGTAGATTCTATTCTTAGCTAACTCAACGTCGAAACATCGCTCCTTTTGTCTTTTTTCATTTCCAATGTTGTTTTATCTTTTTTACATAGTTTTTATATTTATTTATAACTTTGGTGTTGCAAATTAAATAAAAAAGACTGTTAATTAAACGAAATGTGGTGTTTTATTCAGGAACTTAATACAGTACACGTGATGCAGATTAGTTTAAAGTTAAATAATCAAATGTGTATAGATAATTACATTGCTTTACTTTAAACTTTCGGTATGTTTTGTTTCTTTTTGTTATTATTTTGGAACAGACACGGTTAAAATGAAAAAAAATTTGGGTATCACTCTTTAGGTAATTGGTATAGCGTCTTACTTTTTTATTTTATTTCATATGAATTACATACAGCAGTATAAATAGATTAAAAACTAAACTACTACTTATACTTTTTTTTTTTTTTTAGCGTGGTAAAATTATCAAATAAGTCCTCCCACCCCGGGCAGGGTGGGAGGGACTGTCAGACTTTTACTGACTAAAATCCACGGTGTTCCTTCAATAACCCTTTACGTACCGGGGTCATGGTAATGGGATAAGTCTCACGACCCCGGCAGGCTTTGGCCCTCTACGGGGGGGCCTCGTCATATTGCTGACGCTCTTTGAGGCGCGCGTGGAACACAACGCACCGTCGACACGGGCATGGTCCATGGTCGGACAGCGAGTTGCCCTTTACTCGCTGTCCGCATGCCCGCGCCTACGGTGGCTGGAGATCGTCGGCCGACGTTCGACGCCGTGGGCGTCTACCACTGCGGCTGGGCTGGAGGGAGGACGCCATCCTCTCCCTCACGCGGCCCGCCTCCTCCTTCGGAAGCATGACTGCTTCGCAGAAGGAGGCGACCGGTTCCCACTCCCTCTCGCCCCGCAGCATGGCCTCGACCTATGCCGGGCGCGAGAGGTCTCCACCTATCGCCACCGTGAGGACACGTCGGTGATCTGCCCAGGCGGGGCAGTCTTGCACCGTATGCTCTGCTGTGTCCTCAGGGCGACCCTCGCAGTGGTGACACCCAGGCGTTTGTTCCTTTCCCATCAGACACAGGTACCTCCTGAAACTTCCGTGTCCGGTGAGGACCTGCGTCATGTGGTAGGTCAGGATGCCGTGACGCCGATCTAGCCACTCCTCAAAGAGGGGTGTTACCGCCGCAATTGCGGCGTGCCCGGCCGTCGGTTGCCACAGTCGTTCCCTCCATACTGCTCTGAGATCGCGCCGGATCTCTTCCCGCCGCGCCTCGACTTCTCGAGGCAGCGGGGATACGCCCCGGCGCTGCGCCTCCACGCGCCATTCATAGACGCGCTGGAGGGCAGTCGCCTCCAGATCCCAGGGCAGCAATCCGGCACTTATACCAGATACCTAGTAGTAAATCTAAACAAGTTGTTGAAAATAAATTTTGTTTCTCGAAGTCAAATCTTATCCTATAGAGTTGTAACTTTACATGATGGTTTAGTTCCAATGACAATTATTTTTTATTTTTATGCTCATTAGCTCCAAAATTAGAAAGAAACTCCTCAACGATAATAGTATGTACAGACTCAAGACTTTTTCTTACTATAAATTTATTTCTCTCTACAGTATAAATCGCCATTCAGATTAACTTAGCAAATTACTCGGTGTCTTAGTGCAGTGAGATAGGCAGATACAATAGATAATTTATGCACACAATATTGTCTGTGCATATTCGTCTCGCAATTTCAAATCCAGCCCGTACTGTTCCATGCCTTGGAATGAAGGCTTATAGTAATTGCCCCGCTTGGAGTAAATACTACAGAGAAATTGCAGGCATACTCCATAACTCTGTTCACACTGAGCTTGTTATTAAGCAAATGAAATTGGAGCACGATATAGGCCCTTACCTCTAAAGTTTCATTAATTAATATTCAACAAACAACGTAAGCTATTTCTCTAATTTGCCTCACGTTTCATATAAACTTACTTGACCTGAACTGTAGCAATTAAGTAACATATTCAAGGAACGGGAAGTGGTGTATTCGTAGACGTTCAATTAGTGAAATTATGGTTACCAAGCTTGGCTTCAGAGAAATTGGTTTAAATTTTCTTAGAATGAAGGCAATTGAAGTTGATGTCACCGTAAGTTTTCATCTATTGGCGGCAAATTGAATTTGTGCGCTATCTTGACATCTAGAGCGATTTGCTTAGAATTAAGAACCATTTCCGAGATGGAATCTGTGTTTAGATTTGCATCCTTCGGTTAGATTTAAATAAATGATTAGTTTGTTGTTTGCTTGGGATGTTATCTTTCTAATTATCTACAGTTGGTACTTAAGCGACAAAGTTTACTTCGTTTTTTTTCAGAATAGCTGATTATACTCGTGTTTACCAAATTTTTAGGGATGTTTCCTTCAATACCCATTAAGTTTTACCTAAGTGTTAGATGTTGCGGTTTGACAGCTTTTGTGTAGGGAGAATATGTCAACAGTGTCGTATATAATCATTTAGTTAAAAATCATTGGCCTTATTATTAAACAAATAATGAAGAGGGCTGCTTTTGACTATTTAAATATTTTTTGGACCTGAGTTCGTAGCGAACTGTTATTTATCAAGTCCTTGATATATTGCATTTTCAGTCGTAGTCTTGAATATCGTGAAACGTATAATAATATCAATGGGTTAACGTACAGACTCTAGTGCTATTTGCGAGAACACCAACGCCACCCAGAATTAAAACTAGCTACAAATCATGCAACTAGCATTCAGATCAAAGCTCTTGCGCTTTTCATTTGAAAAATAACAACTGAAAAGTAATCGTTGATCTGATAGAGCATCACGCGAGTGTAGTAAGTTTAAGGGTGATATTTTGTACCCGATATATTATATGCTTATGTAATGATGTATTAAAAAAAATAAAAAATATAAAATAAAAAAATCTTTTTATTTCAGACATTGGGTCCATACATTTTCAAAATCATCAATTTTAAGTCATCACACACATGTCACATCGAATAAATAAATTATGAAGTAATTTAATTTAATTTATTAATTTAACTTAATCTATTAATTTAATTTAATCTATTAATTTAATTTAACTCGGCTGCAAAATTTGAAAAAAAAATCTAATTTAACTCGTGCTCATCCTCCCGCTCTGGGTGGAGAGAAAGGAATTGTTAGACTTTTACTGAATAAAAGTGCACAATATTAGTTCAATTGCCAACCTTTATACATTTTAATGTGACCACACAATTCTGTAACGCCCTATATTAACTCTCCTCTAATCTTTCTTTACTTTTTTTGGTTCCAGATGTTGGAAAGCGCGGGCAACCGTATACTTGGAAGGTAGCTCCTGAAAGTTTCTTAACGAATACCGACGTGCCCATCAGTCAACGGAAAAGTCTTTTGTTTTGATCTATTCCCATTTTCTTTTGTTTATTGGAGAAAACGTTTTGTCTGAACAAAAATCATCTAAAACATTTTTCTACTCAATTTCTGGGTAGTTATCTCACAAACCTTGGTCTAAATGACTTCTATTAACGTAATCGTAAGCGCTAACGCAAACAGTTCTTTTATTTTATAAAACTAGATTTACGACCCAAATCATGGGCGTGACGTCATACAGGTAGTTTTTGCCACGGTTATTCCGATTCCGTGGGAATTCCGAGATAGAAGTATTTTCTAGTGAAAATCCTATTAAAATCGATTTAATCGTTTCAGATATTAGCCCGAATAATCTCTTATAAAAATAATATCTATAACATACAAAAAAATTGTGAAAGTTTGTTATTGTTTCAGTATCGTGTGTGTACTTGAGATAAAAAATAATTTGAAATTACCTACAGACACTTAAATTTTCATAATACTGTATATCGTCCCCGTAGAGCGAAAATTAACTAAGTCCAAAAATGACCAAAATGAGTTATCACTATCATTAATATCTTCATATTTTTCTCTATATATCGGTCTAACCGGTATTTTTGTAGCTGCCTTCGTTTTTATTTTACGAAATGCGAATAGTAAATAAGCCTACTCTTTGGATGCAACATCGTAATAGGAGAAATAACTAACTTAATTAGTTATTTATACATTTACCAAAAATTTGCATAACTCGAAATTAAGTCGACTTGATTACTTTCCTATTAAATTATGAATGCATACATATACCTATAGGTAATTTAAAAATCACTACAATGATTTAGTGAATATTTAAAATCAATAGTTTGTTAAAACGCACGAAAGCGAAAATTAACTAACTCGACGTAGTGAATACTCACTCTTGATTTTTAAATGATTTGTACTGCACTGCAAAAGCGAAAAATCATCAACCCATTTTAAACATATTTTTTCTTTTAAAAGGGTAACATGAGATCTATAGTGAATAATAATTAAAGTCTTTTAATTATTATTTATACAACTTCGACATACATTGTTACAATTAAGGTACATTTCGCTCGCGAGGGCCTCGAGTTAGTGATTTTGTCGCTATTATTATGACGACTTACGAACGCGTCGCGTGGGGAGATTCATTCGCGAGGTCGACGTCGACTGATATACACGCGATCCGCTTATGTTAAAATTAACGTAATCATTACGTAAGTAGGTACTGCGTAAAAATGAGCCGTGCTGAGTTTATTCTTGATTTGTTGAATCATAACGAAAAAACTAATTTAGAGGTAAGTATGATAACTTTATTATTTTAATTTATTTGTATAGGTATATTGTATTTTAAACAGTTTTTTTTTTACTTTTGTTAATGTCCGTTATTTAGGAATATACATAAATAGTAAGAAATGTTATTTTATAGGAATCTCCTCAGTTGATGACTTCACAGGATGTATAGGGAAAGTAATTATATATTAAGACTAGTATTTGCGTGTTGCGCGAGGTGCAAGCATCTCGCGTGCTTGTGAAAAAAAAAAATTGGGGCAGGGTGATGGGGGGGTTTAGTATTTGCGTGTTGCGCGAGGTGCAAGCACCTCGCGTGCTTGTTAAAAAAAAAAAGGGGGGTGGTGATGGGGGGAGATGGGGGGGCTTAGTATTTGCGTGTTGCGCGAGGTGCAAGCACCTCGCGTGCTTGTGAAAAAAAAAAAAGTGGTGGGGCGGGGGTGGTGGGGGGGGTTTAATATTTGCGTGTTGCGCGAGGTGCAAGCACCTCGCGTGCTGGTGAAAGAAACTAAAGCATTGCCCCTCTAAATCAAGTATTTGCGTGTTGCGCGAGGTGCAAGCACCTCGCGTGCTTGTGAATAAAAAAAAAAAAAAAAAGGGGGGGGAGATGGGGGGGTTTAGTATTTGCGTGTTGCGCGAGGTGCAAGCACCTCGCGTGCTTGTGAAAAAAAAAAAAAAAAAAAAAAGGGGGGGGGGAAATGGGGGGGGGTTGCACAATTATTTCGACTAAGGCATTGCCCCTCTAAATGAATCTGAAAAAAAAAATGTTCCAAGTCTCTTAGATTCCGAGATCCGCCTAAAGGGGGAAGAAGGGGGGCGGGGGGGGTGGACTTTGAAAAATGGTTTTTACTTTACCGAGCCTCCTCTATACGAATCCGTAAAAAGAAAAAAATACGGGTCTCGTAGTTTCCGAGATACGATAGGGGGGGGGGGAGAAGGGGGGGGAAAAGGGGAGGTTTGGCACTTTTCCCGTAGGTTTGAGAGTTACTTGTTTACGAATCTGTCAAAATATACCCACCTCCCCATCCACCATCTGGGAGAACAATTATGTCAATGAGTGAGTCAGTCAGTCAGTCAGTCAGTCAGTGGTAATTTAGCTTTATATAGTATAATAATATAATACGTATTATTTGGGTGATGCTTACCTGTACATTTAACGCTTCGATTATTAACCTTGTTGTATGTGTGTTTTTTTTTTAAGGTAATTGTGGCACTTGGTACCTATTGTATTTATTAAGATACTTTGGGGTATTTGCTGGTGAAAAATAATTACGATTGACAGAGTTGATTTGCTTGGAACATCATATTACGTAATGATCCTATAATTAATTGTATTACTTTATGTATTACGTTTGAAAGCTAAAGCTTTTTAAGATAAGATAAGATAAGATAAGCTACTTTATTTTGCAAATATGGGTAGTACAATAACATGTGGTGTAAGGGTACAATGTGAGTTCAGCCATATTTTACCAGAAGGCATGCAAAGGTACAATAATTTAATTCACAAAAGTAATTCAACTGTAAATTACATAATGCAATTAAATAACAAAAAATTATAAATTAAATCAAATGCAAAATCGATTATTATAACTAAACAATAATTACCAGATAATATGTATATAAAAAAATTAAAAAAAAATTGAAATATCTAAATCATAGCATTAAATTAAATGTTAAAATATAAATGTCAAAAAGGTAAGTTGTATAATTAAAATTGAATAATAAATGATCACAGTTTAATCACAATTAATAAAAAGCGCCAAAATATTATTAAATAAAATGTTACAAAAATAAAATGTCAAAATATAATGTCAAAAGTTAAATGTCTAATGTTGAATGTCAAAAATTTAATGTCAAAATTAGGTAGTACAATTAAAATTGAATAATAAATCATCACAGTTAAATCACAATTAATAGGAAGTGCCAAAATATTAACAAATTTTATTTTCCATTAAGAAATCCGAAATGCTGTAATAAGTCTTGTCTGCTAAAAAGTTTCGCAATTTCTTTTTAAATAATGACATATTTAAATCTTTCCAAGCTTTGGGTAATTTATTAAATATTTTCGGTGCCATGCAGCAGACACTTTTGCGCATCAGTGTTGTCTTAGCCCTTTGGACACACAGTCCACTATTGTCGCGTCTATTTCGTGCAACCAAATCATTTACGCGTTCAAAATAATCTGGGTTTGATTTAACAAACACAGCTATCTCCAAAATATAAACACAAGGCAAAGTTAAGATTTTGTGCTTGTTGAAATATGGATAGCAACTATCCGTAGTTTTCAGTTTGAACATCGAGCGGAGACACCGTTTCTGGGCCTTGAATACTTTTTCTTTATCAGTGGAATTTCCCCAAAATATAACCCCGTATCGAAGATGGGATTCGACAATACCGTAGTAGGCAGTAAGAAGCGCATCCGTGGAAACTCTCGCTGATAATGAATGTAAAGCATATGCTGATTTGCTTAGTTTTTTACAAAGTTTGTCTATATGTGGTTTCCAGTTCAAACTTTTATCAATTTGCAAACCTAAGAATGTTGTGCTTTCAACTTCGTCAATAATATGATTATTAAAATTAACATTGAGATTTTTACTCGGCATACGTTGACTGAAATGCATAACTTTTGTTTTAGAAAGGTTAATTTTTAAGTTATTATCGTCTAACCATGTTATAAACGACGCTAGGGAATTATTTATTTCGGTTTCATATAAATCTACATTGTTACATGGTATAGTTATGGTACTATCGTCAGCAAACAGTGTCACGGGTTGATCTATGTATTTTGGGAGGTCATTAATATATAATATAAAAGTTAAAGGGCCCACCACGGTCCCTTGCGGTACCCCATAGCTAACTTCACGCTCTGATGATCGAAATATCTCTTCATGATTATTTTTATTAAATCTATGAATTTCAGTTATTTGTTTTCTGTTGCGCAAATATGATTCCATTAAATTTAAGACATTTCCTCTGATACCATATGCCTCAAGTTTATTCAAGAGAGTCTTATAATGTACATAATCAAAGGCCTGGGTCATGTCACAATATATGGCACATACTGGTTTACGTTCATCCATATTTCTAATGACACCACGTATAAAATCATATATGGCCATATTTATCGTTTTACCCTTTCTAAATCCTTTCTGTTCATCACACAATAAGTTATTCTTCTCTATGTATTTATATATCTCATTATATATGTACTTTTCAAATATTTTTGATATTATGGGAATAAGTGCAATGGGCCTATAACATTCCATGACGTCTCTATTTTTTTTCTTAAATAATGGCTTTACTATGGAAGTTTTTAAGGCATCGGGATAAATACCTGCACTTATGCTAAGATTCAGAATATGGCTTAGGTGGCTACATATGTCATGGGCTACTGCTTTAAGTATCTTTGTAGATATACCATCATAACCTACGCTACTTGTGTTCTTAAGCGAAATTATTATTTTTAGTATGTCATATGGTATACTTGGTGCAATGAACATCGAATTAGACTGACTGCTTATTCTATGCGGTTTCGGTTTACTATTTACTTTCAGTTTTGGCTGAATTTTGTCAATAAAAAAGTTATTAAATGCATTTGCTATTTCCTTTGGATTTGATATTGTAGTACTGTCATTAATCTTTATACTATTTATGCATTGTTTGGGAATATTATGTTTAGTTTGATTTATGATTTGCCAAGTAGTTTTTGACTTGTTCTTAGATTGTTGAATCCTGTGATTATTTTGCGCCTTTTGTGTAAGATTTATAATCTTTTTATATAAACTGGAGTATTTACAAAACTTTGATTTATTGACTTGGTTAGGGTTTAATCTAAGTTCCCATAAAAGAGCCCTCTTCTTCATACTACATAATTTTACTCCGCGTGATAGCCACTTCGGCTTTTTAAACATATTTAGTTTGATTACGATAGTCGGAAAACATAAGTCATTAAATAATTTAAAAATGTATGCTATATTAGGGTCATTTGTATCATATATTTCTGAAAACGATAGTTTATTTAAACATTCCTTGAACTTAGCAATATTTTCTATATCGTAGTCCCTTCTGGTTATGTACCAGTATTTACCAGTGCATAGTTTTTGGACTGGGCATTGAAGCAACTGTGCCGTGTGATCAGACAACGCAAAATCGAATACTTCGGTTTTACACGAATTATTGAAATTGTGCGCAAAGTTGTCTATGCATGTCATACTAGCTATACGAGTTGGTTGTTTTAATGCTAATTTCAAATTAAAACTCAGTAGCAAACATTCAAAAGAAAACGATTGGTTATTTGATTTAAGCATGTCAATATTAAAATCACCAGCGATTACAATTTTCTTTTGGCGTGAGTTTGAAATTTCCAGTAAAATGGCTTCAAGTTTATTCAGACAATCATTAAAATTGCTTACATTTGGCACTCTATAAACACAGACTATTATTATTTTGTAACAGACAAGTTCGATAGCGCAACATTCGAAAACGCCTGGACACGACATCTTAGCAATTTTAGGTAGTGCCTTCCATTGATACCCCTTTTTGACTAGGATACATGCTCCGCCTCTTTTTGCTTCCTTTCTCCCGAAATATGCAGCTAAACAATAGTTTGGTACATTCAATTGATCTTCATAACCTTCCATTACAAAATGTTCGGTAATACATATAACATCTACGTATAAACTTTTTTCAGACAGTTCATCTAAACAAACAGTTAGAGTGTCTGTTTTTCTTAACAATCCTGCAATGTTTTGGTGTAGAATATTGATATACTTATTGGAGAAAAAACATATCACTTGTGTCAGTTTTGGAACAAGCAAGTGCCTACCTAGTATTCAATATGCTTAACATTCTCGTTATTATTTCAGGAAACAGAACTGCTCGACGAGAAGAAATTGGATCGGTTCCAAAACAATAATTTATTGATAGATAGTTGTGTTGAATACCGCTACTAAATCCACCATATTCTGCTCCAATGTTAGATGACACCACTAATTATGTTATTTCCATTGAGAATTTGCTACAACGAAGAAAATATTTCATGTGAAATACATCAAAACAGCATTGAAGCCCAAAAGTCTCGTGAAAGTCCACACTCGGAGATGAGCGGTATTGAAGAGGTAAGTTCTTCTCCTCGTCAAGTATTCTCAGATTCAAGTATTTCATGGTTCCCAGACAGTGAAGAGGATAGACGTCGCAAAAATAAAAGACGAGTGTATGTTGCAAAATCTTCTAGTGACAGCGATAGTGAAGCAAGTACATCATATAGTAAGGGGCTATTTAAGGAAATGTTCTCAAAATATTCACATCAACAATGGAAATATTCAATCAACGAATCAACAACATTCAGTACCTCAAAAAACAACTTCTCCATCTTTGAACTCAAATTCAACTGGTAATGTCACTGCAGACAGTCAAGATTCTACTGAACAGCCATTTCCAAACGCTGTCACTTCAACCAATACTGTCGAACCTACGCGTAGGAAAAAAAGCGATCCTATCAAGTGGAAGAAAAACATCCCTGCTGCTGCAGCCGCTGAGAACCTCAAGTGGTGGAAATATTATAACCTAACTTGACCTAACCTTATTGGAGTTTATATTTTCGAGCCGTTTGGGTGGAGATCTTGGGATCGTGGGGTACAGAAGGCAATAAAATTAAATGGTTGAAAATTAAGTGTCTACGTTTTGAGAGAAAATACCCTGGTAAGTTTTAATATCAGCACATTGAGGAACCATCGTGCTAATATCTAGAATTCAACATATTAGAATGCCCAACTAAAACTTCATTTACTACTAGAAAGAGGAAAAACCATGATGCAAATGGAAGAGGTACAGAAGAACAAATCCAAGAGTTGAAAAATTATAAAATTCCACTAGGTTATCCCTCACCTCTGCCCATTTCAGAGGCAAAAAATAAGGATCTTATGAGTTTATGTGCAAAAGGGATAATCCCACAAGAGCTGCAGCAAAAAAGCTGAGAATCCTACACAAGGTGAGGCGGTACTTCACGCCTGGTCAGCTTCTGAATCTATATAAAGCAAAGGTCCGTTCCTCCGTGGAGTATTGCAGCCACTTGTGAGTTGGCTCTGCAAAATACCAACTTACTGCACTGGACTCAATCGAGCACAGGGCTAAAAGGCTTATAGGCGACGAGGTGCTATCGGGCAAGCTTCATAGTCTGGCTCATCGGCGAACCGTTGCTTGCCTGTCGGTTTTCTATAGATTGTACTCCGGGGAGTGTGCGCAGGAGCTCCATGACCTGATTCTTCCATCTCTATTTCACTACCGGTCTACCAGACGCACGGCTAGGTACCATCCACACTTGGTTGATATACCGTCTTGTCGAACCAAGCGCTTCTCCTCCACATTTATTGTGCGCACAGCCATGTTGTGGAATTCTCTGCCGGCTTCTGTGTTCCCTGACACTTATGACCTTACAGCCTTTAAAGCAAGAGTAAATAGGCATATTCTGGGCTCGCTCGTCACATCGTAGACCTCATCTATCGCTTACCATCAGGCGAGATCGAGGTCAAGAGCGGGCTCATCCGTAATAAAAAAAAAAGAAAAAAAGAGAGCTCCACTTGTGGTATCAATCTTTACCAATAAACAAAGATGTAATTGATCGAATATTGGAGCCACACGTAGCCAGCTAGAGGCGGGAGAAGAAGAATTAGTGGACTAAATTCTAATTTCCTTCTTTTAATATTTTTTATATTTTTTCTGTTTGTGCGCATGAGATTGTTGCACTTTTTTGTTTTTGTTAAAAACTGATAGTGTTCTGTTGACTTTTTCGCATTATTTCCTTTAATAAACACTAAGTAAATTTATTACAATAGTTTGATTACATTATTCATGTCATATTTAAAACAAAACTTGCCACACAAGCTTGTTGTCGGGGTTGTCTCGCTCCTCCCCTTGAAAGTTAGTTGACAATATTAAGACAGTAGATTTAATTTAACTTAGAACTAATCTTAAGAACAAAAAGAGTACTTAAAAGTTATAAAGTATTGAAATTGCAGCTCTGTCTAGTGTGTTATTACTTATTATGGGTGTGTCTATAGAAGTGTGGAAGTTTAAGTGTGTATGGATGTGATGGTGTGTGCGTGTGTATTTGAATTAAAGCGTTCGCAGAAGTGCCGTTATAATCAAAGTTAAAAACGAGGTAAACATTTTAGCTAGTATCAGGTAAGTCTGGCTAAAATTTGCTCCGTTTTTTCATAGGTTAATGTTTTTAACCATGCGGTTATAAGGTTTTTGCATTGGTGCGACACTTTGTTGTGAAAACTTAGTTTTTCATTAATTTTATTGTAAATGTAAGCTGATTGGCATACATACTGACGCCTTGCGAAAACCGTTTGTACACGTTGGGAGTGAACCACAATGTCTTTTCGCCTCTTAGCCTGAATTTCCTGGTTAAATGGTATGTGTTTGTGTAGATATAGAACGATGTTTAAAAAGTATAGTTTCCTGACGGATAATATGTCACTAATTCTATATAAATCAATTGTGGGAAATCTGTATGGCTTAAAATAAATAACTTTTAAAAGTGACCTTTGGGCTCTTTCCAACTGTAAAAGTTTAGTCTTTGTGGCCCCTCCCCAAGCTGGTAGGCAGTAAGTGATTACTGACTGCGCAAGCGCTATATAAATATTGATGAGTGTCTTTTGAGGCATCACATAGCGCAGATTTTTAAAAATCCATATAAATTTACGAACGCGCGACATAATAACCTCGATGTGTGAGTGCCACGCTAGACAACCGTCGACTATAATTCCTAGATATCTAGTAGACGGTACTTGTTCGATAGGTTTGCAGTTACAATTTACCTCTACGCTGTTAGCACATGTATGGATGCGGATATTGAAATTAGTGCAGGCTTTAGACCTTGCACTTGGAGAGAAACAGATGTAATTTGTTTTGGCAGTATTGAGGGTTAGCAAATTCTCCTTGAGCCACCTATCTATAACAACCAATCCTTGTTCGGCCTTAATACGCACTCCTTCCCAGGTATCGCCAAAGTAGACAATGGCCGTATCGTCCGCATATGAGAAGATTTTCCCGCCACCGTTTCGTAGGTTACAGAGTTCGTTAATATATACTAGAAACAGTGGCGGGCCGAGCACAGAGCCCTGCGGAACACCGAAAACAACGTTTTCCTCACTACTGTACAATTTGCCCACCTTTACTTGTTGTTTCCTTCCCCGGAGATAACTGTCAAAAAGCAAAAGAGCCCTGCCTCTAATCCCTATAGCCTCAAGTCTGCAAAAGGATGGGGACAGATACGGTGTCAAAAGCTTTTTTCAGGTCTAGAAACACAGTGATGCATTTAAATCCTTTATCTACCTTCTCTGTGATTTCTGACGTTAGCGCTATAACTGCGTCCTGTGTGGACTTGCCCTGTCTAAAACCATACTGTGAGTCAGAAATAATGTTATATCTATTCAGGTAATTTGTAAGCCTTTTATTTAATATTTTTTCCATTATTTTGGAAATTGATGTTAAAACGGAAATTGGTCGGTAATTATTGACATCGTTCTTGTCCCCACCCTTGTGCACAGGCGTGATAACAGATCGTTTCAGCGCATTACAAAAAATGCCTGTTTCGAAACACATGTTAATCAAATTGCAGATGAGAGGGACCACAAAGTCCCGAGATAACTTTAGGAAACTAACGGATATGCCATCCCACCCTGAAGCACTTGCCGAGTCAAGTCCCATAAGGGTACTATCCACTTCAGCCGGCATGTTTTTCCTAAACCATTTTTTTTAAACCTTTAGGTCTTTCTGTAGTCTTGAAACCAGTTCAGTCTTCGAGAGCTGGGTATCAAGCAAAGACTATCAAGTATAATACATAATTGGATTTTAACTTAGGGGTGCAAATTTATAGAAAGCCTTGTAGTACATGGTTAACTCGAAGACATCAAACTGCACGGCAGATCACCAATGAGGTGGAACGGATCAAATATAGAAGACCTTCAACGAACCATGAATGTATTTGGAGAGCGAGAGTTCGTGAAGAGTGGCGTCGTCGTATTGTGAATAAGACCACTAATGTCGACGTGACGAAAGAATATTATCTTTTCGATTGTCATTTTAAATCTCCAAAATTGCAAAACCGGTTTCCATGTTATGTGGACAGATAAATAGAGCACAATTGGGTAAATTAACTTCGTCTGTCTCCATTCAAAAAAAAATATTTTTCTTTTCTGATAGCTTAAAATATCTGCGTGGGGCGTGACACAATTCCACAATTTTCAAACAATTTCGCGATCACAACTTATTTATAAAAACATTTCTTGACAAATTGAATCAGTTTATCATTATTGAAATTATTTATTTTTATTTATTATTTATTATTAATAATCAATTATTACACAATTCGTTTTACAGTTAAAAGTAAATGTTTGGTATTTATATATAAAAAGGGTCTTTCAGGATCAATGTCTTGACTTTAATAAATTATTGCGACAAGGGATGTATCTCAAAAGTCGGAAATATTCATTTACAAGCTTTCGTGAAGGTTATTAAGATCATTATTTATGCAAAGATAAGGACAAGGTTGAAGGACATGAATTATTATCGAGTGCATAAAACAAACTTGTTGAAATTATTTTCAAATCAAATCAAATCAAAATGTTTATTTGCAAGAAATACATTGTTTATAAGGAAAGATCTTATATCCTAAGAGTCACTGTATTCTGCCTGCAAGCAAGCGTGAAAATTATTTATATTTATGTCATTAGATTATTATTACTACATGCAATTAAATTATTATTATCATATACAATTTTCATAAATTCGATTAATATCATTATTACATACAATTTTATCGTCAACATTGTTTTACTAATTAAATTATTCACTTTTATTTCCAAATTCCATAAATTTCCTAATACTATAAAAACAGTTTTTTGTAGCCACTCTGTCAATTTTGTTTTAAATACATTACCCTGTAACAATTTAAATTCGTTTGGGAGGTTATTATAAATCAGAATACACATATTATACACATTTTTCTTAGAAATATCTTTATGACCGGGTGGTTGATACAATAGGTTATGGAATTTAGCCCTTTTCTGCCTCGGCAGAACCTCACTACGTTGCTTAAAGTAATGCATGTGTTTCTTTGTAAAAATACAGATATCTTTTATATACATACAGGGCAGTGGGAGAATTTTATATTTTTGAAATATAGGTTTACAACTGTCTAAGAACCACGCCTTGTTAATAACTCGGATGCAACGTTTTTGTAGTTTGAAAACTCTGTCGTGTTCAGCTGTGTTCACTGAACAATAAAACTTTTAATGAAATTAATTCTCATAAGAATTTTAAATAATATTCTGCATACGTGTTCAATCTTGGAATTTGTGGCCATTATCTCCGAAAGTTTTTAACACTTTATGGAAGTGAAGAAGATGAATTCGAAAAGCATCAGTTACCGCGCGAATTGAAAAGCATCCCAGATTTAAAGCCAATTTAACTTGGTTGCCTATTTGCAGTTTTCAATGGTATGTTCTCGTTTCATTGGAGACAGCAGGAGAGGAATTTTCAAGTCCTGATCCGATTTTTATCGTGGCTTCAAGAGTGATCTACAGCTGATGAGTTGGCAATCATAATAAAGAGTGTATTTTTTTCAAAATTCTCGTCAGTTATTTAATGACGTTATGATTGCCAGCGTTCAGCTTTCTGGCGTTTCTTCTGTTAGCTTGTTCAAATTCATGTTTTAATTTCAAATAAATATTGCGCATTTTCTAGATATATTTGCTTCATTCATTAAAAACTAAGTTGTGAATTCGACTAAAACTTATCGATTATTACGGAGGTTTGGATTTAATTATAAAAATTGTATTATTTTAATACCCAAGCATAATATCCACTGGGGGTGTCAACTGTCAAAGAACAAATTATTATTAATTTAACAAACTTATAAATGTATTTATTATGGCAACTGAATATGTTATTTTTACTTTGGCAACACTCAGAAATGACGGTGAAGGCAATTTCGTTATTTCCATAGATACCATAGATGTCTATTTTTCTTATTATCTATGTTATTTCTGGGTGGGGTAAAAGTCATTTTTTTTAAATTGTAAAAATTAGGATAAGATAGCGATAAGCAAGCCGGTTGAATGTCAGTATTTCGTGTGCGTAATAAAGTTATTTTATACAAAGAACATTGTTTGGACTTGAAAAAAATAGCAGCATTTAACAATTCAGAAGCAGAGATAACCCCAGGGAATTATGGTGTAGCTATTGCTACCACCCTGGTGTGATCATACGTCCACAGTAAGGTATGTAAATAGTTAATTAATTATTCTAAATGATTTGTGTTCGTGTGATTTTTATTGAAAGCGTGACAGTAGTTCTATCCATAGTGATATTACAATACTGCAGGTAGAACATATCAATAATGAATAAATCTTAATGAGACGTTATCTAGAATATCATATGGTAAGGTGTAATCTAGTAATCCTTACTGGCTGCGACCGTATTTTGCGGTGGGTAATCATAATAATGGATTACATGAATTAATCTTAGTAAAAAAAAAATGATCTCTGGCTGTGAATTGTGGTTGCGATTACGTGATTACTTTTTATACCTACGTTTAACTTCAAACTATTTCGTTTTTTGTGTTTTACATGCAAACAATATTCTAGCTACTACAATATAGTATGATTATTTTCTATTAACAAATTTAAAATGAAATCGTTTATTTTCTATTACTTATTTGTTTAGATTGACATTTTTAAATTCGTTATATTTTTTTAATAGAATGTCCGATTTGAATAATTCAAAAATAAATAAATATACGTACACATCTAGGTCTTGTTCATATAAATAAATCGATAATAAAAATATAAAAAAATAAATAAAGATGGTTTTTCATACCGGTCCAGGTTTACAAATAATTTTGTGGGTATATAGAATTACATCAATTTGCTATTGATTAATTAACGAATACTTGTAAATATTAACTTTTGAATATATATACTGTAACGATACCTTCTACTTCTCCAATAAAAGAGGGTAAAATAGATGTACCATTAAATTTAATGTAGTATTAATAAACAGTATTTTATAAAAACCTGCCTACCTATCTACCTATCCTAGAAACCGGCCTACCTACCTATCTGACACACTCTCAGGAGAGAAGAGGAGGAGGTTTAGAGAATAGAACTTGCGGGACGGCTTGGCAGGCCACTCCAGGATCGCCTTCTCCTCCACGATGTCTTCGTCGTACAGCAGCTCGAGCAAGGCGGTCTGGCAATAGGCTCCCAACAAGGCGTCTGGGCAGCAGGCTCTCAGCAAGGCGTCAGGGCAGCAGGCTCCCAGCAAGGCGTCAGGGCAGCAGGATCGCAGCAAGGCGTCAGGGCAGCAGGCTCTCAGCAAGGCGTCAGGGCAGTAGGCTCCCAGTAAGGCGTCAGGGCAGCAGGCTCCCAACAAGGCGTCAAGGCAGCAGGCTCCCAACAAGGAGTCAGGGCAGCGGGTACTGCACTTCCTCTTCCATCACTCTTCGTCAAAACTCGTCGAGAACTAAACTCTTCAAAAACTGGTCAAAGACTGAACTCCCGGAGATGGCCCCCAGCGCCTTTTATACCCAGCTCAGCGTTCAAAATCCATTCCATTCTCATTCTGTACCAGAATTCAAATTGTAGAGTCCAAAATAGTCCATCTTGCCAGTTATTTGATCAGCCAGTTATATGCGAGCATAATTTATTAAACCTCTTCGATAAAATCTGAGAGTGTGTTTTAGAAATTTATAATTTAAAATGCCGTTAATCAGTAGACAACCACAATATAATATACAATATTAAGCTAGTCCTATCGATAAAAGTGAATAACAATTATATAATAAAAGTATGAACAACCTTTTTAGTCTATTAGCCATTCAGTGACTACAAAGAAGAAGAAATTACAGTTTGTCAGCCTTGACGTAAAAAATGTCATGACAAGAAAATATTTGTTTTGATGGATGAATTATGGATTATGATTACAAAGAAAACGTAAGTTATTTGGTATTTGTAATAACAAATACTATATTTCCCCATCGACCCCGAGAAAATTTTTGGTCTAGAACAAAAATTTTGTAAGGTTAAAGTTTATCCACATTCATATAACTTACATGCCTCATTCAATCACACCAACATCTCACGAAGTTAGGTCAGGTAGGATTCACATTCAATGATCACTACTCGACCTGATTAGTACATGACAGTAGGCTTGTTTTCGGAGTCTGTCAGTCCGCTCGCGTCGAAAACCCATCAAATAAAAAAACAAGATTTAGCAAAGGCTTACTTTTACGAAGTTGCTAGCCGCTTCGATCAACTTTAGAGTCGATAACATAAAAAACAAGGTTTAGCAAAGGCTTATTTTTACGAAGTTGCTAGCCGCTTCGATCAACTTTAGAGTCGATAACATAAAAAACAAGGTTTAGCAAAGGCTTATTTTTACGAAGTTGCTAGCCGCTTCGATCAACTTTAGAGTCGATAAATAGTAATAAACTAACTTGGAGAGTTAGAAAGGGAGAAGGTTTGGTAATATGTACCTAAACGCACTTCTAAGTGATATCTGATTAGTTCAGATAGAAGAGAAAAAATAAAAATTAAGAGAAGCCTCTTAAAGTTTAAGAACAAAGTTAAAGAAAGAAATAAAATAAACTATTGAGTTTCAATAAGCCGAAAAGAACTCGATAGTTAAAAGAAGAGAAGAAGATAGAGATGAGTCATGAATATAGTACGAAAGATGAATATATTTACATAATTATATACTTAAATCGTTGTTTAGTTTTTGACGATGAGTGGAGTATAATTCTATCCATGACTGAAAATTAATATTATAGATAGCAAAAGAAGGTAAAGAGGGAGAGGGCAGGTAAATGAGAGGGTTAAAGAGTGCTAAAAAAAAAACTCAAGAGGATAAATTAAATATAAGAAAGAGGTTGAGTAAGAGTAAGATCACAAAAAAATAAAAAAAAGTGTTATAAGAGGTTAAAGAGGGAATAAACTAGTGGTAAAAGAGGTGATAAACTAGTGTTCGTGTGAAGAGGAAGTCTAGTATAGTGTTAGTGTAAAGAGTGAGTCTCCTATCCTAGAACTTAATATTAAAAAAGAGTCTAAGCCAAAAAGTGAGTCCAAAGAAAAAAAGTTACTAGTAATAGTTTTTTTTGGAATTTTGAAAAAAAAATTAAACCGACTAGCTATGATTTTACGTTGGGCGCCAAACTGTAACGATACCTTCTACTTCTCCAATAAAAGAGGGTAAAATAGATGTACCATTAAATTTAATGTAGTATTAATAAACAGTATTTTATAAAAACCTGCCTACCTATCTACCTATCCTAGAAACCGGCCTACCTACCTATCTGACACACTCTCAGGAGAGAAGAGGAGGAGGTTTAGAGTATAGAACTTGCGGGACGGCTTGGCAGGCCACTCCAGGATCGCCTTCTCCTCCACGATGTCTTCGTCGTACAGCAGCTCGAGCAAGGCGGTCTGGCAATAGGCTTCGAACAAGGCGTCTGGGCAGCAGGCTCTCAGCAAGGCGTCAGGGCAGCAGGCTCCCAGCAAGGCGTCAGGGCAGCAGGATCGCAGCAAGGCGTCAGGGCAGCAGGCTCTCAGCAAGGCGTCAGGGCAGTAGGCTCCCAGTAAGGCGTCAGGGCAGCAGGCTCCCAACAAGGCGTCAAGGCAGCAGGCTCCCAACAAGGAGTCAGGGCAGCGGGTACTGCACTTCCTCTTCCATCACTCTTCGTCAAAACTCGTCGAGAACTAAACTCTTCAAAAACTGGTCAAAGACTGAACTCCCGGAGATGGCCCCCAGCGCCTTTTATACCCAGCTCAGCGTTCAAAATCCATTCCATTCTCATTCTGTACCAGAATTCAAATTGTAGAGTCCAAAATAGTCCATCTTGCCAGTTATTTGATCAGCCAGTTATATGCGAGCATAATTTATTAAACCTCTTCGATAAAATCTGAGAGTGTGTTTTAGAAATTTATAATTTAAAATGCCGTTAATCAGTAGACAACCACAATATAATATACAATATTAAGCTAGTCCTATCGATAAAAGTGAATAATAATTATATAATAAAAGTATGAACAACCTTTTTAGTCTATTAGCCATTCAGTGACTACAAAGAAGAAGAAATTACAGTTTGTCAGCCTTGACGTAAAAAATGTCATGACAAGAAAATATTTGTTTTGATGGATGAATTATGGATTATGATTACAAAGAAAACGTAAGTTATTTGGTATTTGTAATAACAAATACTATAATACTTACAAAACAAGATATTCTTAGATCTAAAGTGATCAGATTAACGATTACTTTATGTAACTAAATTGCTGGGGTTGGATTACATGTAATCATAGCTACTTGTAGTGAACTACTTTTAGTCGTAATTATTTTAGATTACAAAATAGTGGTTGGCTATGCCCTATACTGGTATTCACTGAAAGGTATCGGTGAACCCTGGTTTTGTGTTGTGTGATGTCCCCTCCAAAGGATAGTGAAATCAACTTTATTCCACTTATAGGTATAGAACAAACATGATTACATGGACGCGTATGATAGATATTTTTCTGCCCTCCCCTCAGACATAATTAATTTAATAAAACATAGGAGGCAAATAATAATTTCAATTATCATATTATTACCTGATTTTAACTTGATAACATGTTTACATTCAATGAAATAGGTACTCGTTGTTTTAATTGCTTTTTTCAGACCGTTGGACAGTGTAAATTGTACATTGTACAATTGGGTAAAGATGTCCAGCGACCGGTCAGAGAAGTCCACCGGGAGTCATCACAGCATTGTGCTGGGAGGGCCCTCGAGACGCAGCCGATATCGGACACGTGTTGAAGACTTGAAGCAAAGTCGTCGCTCGCCAACTGCGCCCAGGCGAAGCCGTCGCTCACCAGCATCGCCCCACACCGATGGTCGTAGCTCCGAGCGGCGCAGATCCAGAAGATCACCTCCAAGGGTTGAGTCGCACTCAAGAAGTCGAAGCAGGTCAGTCGTAATATCTCCATTGCAACGTCGCACATCGCGTACGCCATCAACAGAACTACTTGGAGTGCTATGTGCACGTAGTCATGTTAACCCATACACTGCTATGTGCGTGAGTGTAGAGACAGAACTACCTGAAGTGCTATGTGCACGTAGTCATGTTAACCCATACACTGCTATGTGCGTGAGTGTAAAGACAGAACTACCTGAAGTGCTATGTGCACGTAGTCATGTTAATCCATACACTGCTATGTGCGTGAGTGTAGAGACAGAACTACCTGAAGTGCTATGTGCACGTAGTCATGTTAATCCATACACTGCTATGTGCGTGAGTGTAGAGATAGAACTACCTGAAGTGCTATGTGCACGTAGTCATGTTAATCCATACACTGCTATGTGCGTGAGTGTAGAGACAGAACTACCTGAAGTGCTATGTGCACGTAGTCATGTTAATCCATACACTGCTATGTGCGTGAGTGTAGAGACAGAACTACCTGAAGTGCTATGTGCACGTAGTCATGTTAATCCATACACTGCTATGTGCGTGAGTGTAGAGACAGAACTACCTGAAGTGCTATGTGCACGTAGTCATGTTAATCCATACACTGCTATGTGCGTGAGTGTAGAGACAGAACTACCTGAAGTGCTATGTGCACGTAGTCATGTTAATCCATACACTGCTATGTGCGTGAGTGTAGAAATGGAACTACTTGAAGTGCTATGTGCACGTAGTCATGTTAGTATATACACTGCTATGTGCGTAAGTGTAGGGAGAACTATTTTGAAGAGCTATGTGCACATAACGTTATAAGCCGCTATGTGCGAACACAATTTTTGGAGTGCTCAGTGCACAATAGCTGTAATAGCAACATGTAGAAAAATACATATTATCTATGAAATACGATGTGTATTAAATGTTTCTGTAATTCTTATGCTACCTTTTTGCTAAATTGTATCGTTCGCGGGGACGCGACACTTATCAGGATGGACGAATTGTTAGCTTGTTCAAATTCATGTTTTAATTTCAAATAAATATTGCGCATTTTCTAGATATATTTGCTTCATTCATTAAAAACTAAGTTGTGAATTCGACTAAAACTTATCGATTATTACGGAGGTTTGGATTTAATTATAAAAATTGTATTATTTTAATACCCAAGCATAATATCCACTGGGGGTGTCAACTGTCAAAGAACAAATTATTATTAATTTAACAAACTTATAAATGTATTTATTATGGCAACTGAATATGTTATTTTTACTTTGGCAACACTCAGAAATGACGGTGAAGGCAATTTCGTTATTTCCATAGATACCATAGATGTCTATTTTTCTTATTATCTATGTTATTTCTGGGTGGGGTAAAAGTCATTTTTTTTAAATTGTAAAAATTAGGATAAGATAGCGATAAGCAAGCCGGTTGAATGTCAGTATTTCGTGTGCGTAATAAAGTTATTTTATACAAAGAACATTGTTTGGACTTGAAAAAAATAGCAGCATTTAACACTTCAAATGGAGTGAATTTTCTAATCGCAACTTTTTTAAATCAAAATGAAAGATCATCCTTCGAACCTATTCTTTCACACGGTACATTCGAACTTCAACAACATTATAACATTTACTATATAAGAGAGAGCTATTTGCTATTTCGATAATATTGAGAACTAACGAATTAAAGTGTATTTAAATTATCTAGGCTGATAACATTAGACACAAGTTGTGTTTTCCTAAATAATTAGATTACAAAGCAGTTTTAATAAATTGAGCTTATTAATTTGATTATACTTTAGAGTTTTACGACTTGTTTACTTAGGATATGCGTTAACAGCAAAATTTATTTTTTATACCGACTTCAAAAATGAGAAGGTTAAATGTATGTCCACAAATTTCTGCACCAATTGTGGCCCGATCTTTTGATTTTTACAACCAAACGAGAAACCGTCACCCTTTCATAATTTTCTGGTATGGTATGGAATGGTTTTTCATATCGCTTGTATGAAATCTCTTGAATTATTATTGGATTCTTTAATTATTACTTCCTTCAATTATTCCTTTTTTGTTACACGTACACTTATTATATTGGGAAACAACAAGCAAAAATGCATGCATGCATGTACGATTTGTTTTCTGGTTAAAGACATTTATTTTACTCAAAAAGTTTAATTTCACTTAAAATCAGAATCATATTTAAAAACTAAGGTATGTTTATCATATCGCTTCGATATTCGTTCCTAGACTTCAGGAAAATAGGTAGAATATTGTAAGTTTTAATTAACCAATAAAGTTTGTGAGTAGAAGAATAGTCACGGCGGCGTTTAATCAAAACTACCTTGCTTGGAGAAAAAAAGAGTGATCACGATGTCGTTATGCACTTAATCACCCAGTAGTACAACTTATGTTTGAGAAAATCATCGAATGACACTTGAAGCGACATTATTACTGCAAAAGTCATTATATTAATGTCGCTTCAAGTGATTTCTGTTCTAATGGAAATTTCTGTTAATCGTTTTACATGAAAAAAATATTAGAGTTTCTTACTATTTAAGTTATTGAGATTGATTCAGATATTTGCACAATAACAATCCTGTATATCTTTAAAATTTACAGTTCAAATCATATTTCAAAATAAAAACCCAAAATATACAAAAAACTAAAACTTTATGAACATTAAATAACCCCACGCGCATTATACCTACATATACAACTTGTAATTTAAAGAGTATATATGTCGCAGTAAGATAGATAAAGCCGTGATATGGTTATATCCCTAGGGATATAATTATATACCGTAACATAGATAAACGGAAGCGATTCATTACTATCTTACTGGGAATATAATTATAAAACCATTCAAGTTTAGTGTTATAATTATATTACTAGATTAAGTTTAATGAAATAATTGTAGGAGTGTAGTGCGGGGGTGCGGCGGAGGTTAACACCCCGACTCAGAGTACCCCGACTCGGATAGGTTAGGTTAGCCTTCGTGGTTATTTTTTTTAAACCACCCAGAAATAGGAGCCCCGCAAAGCGGGGGCTCCGTCGATTTTGCGTAAACACCATAAAATCACTGCCAACTTTAATACGTATTATTGCTAAAAAGTATTGTAACTAAATGCAGGTTGCAAAAAGTTGATTTTGTAATAAAAATAAAAAACAAAATATATTGTTTTATTTGATTTTGTGGTAGATTTATAATTATTTAACTAGATTAGTTTAGTCAGATAAACATATTACTAGATTGCGACCGTAAGATAGTAATGAATCGCTTTCGTATAACTATGTTACGGTATATATATAATTATATCCCTAGGGATATAACCATATTACGGCTTTATCTATCATACTGCGACATTTACATACCAAGGGCATAGCTTCTTTGGATGATAACAAACGATATGGCAAGATTTTTGTAATCCTATGTCAACACGTGTGGAACTTATTAGAAATTTCAATACGTTGATACCAGAGACCGAATTTTTCAAATTAAGAAGAACGAACAGAATTATCATGTTATTGGCAAGTGACGTGAAAGTTATTGACCCTTGTAGTGCTGTGACACGTTTGTTATGATTGGTATTCAAGAAACATATGAAACCGATAATTTGGTATCAATTCTTTGAGTCACTTATTTTTAGCTGAAACAGTGCATAGAGACTCCATACCAGATGTTGTCTTCAGCCCTTTTGGATAGATATGGGGTTTCCGTTACACGTTGTATATAAAAAGATACAATACCAGCCCAACACAACATTTTCTGGACTAAAACATGTCAATTATACAGTCACAATAGTCCTAGAAAATACTGTATTTTACTTCCCCAAGTACAAGTCACTCAAGGTAAAAGAACTGTTTCTTATGATCCTAGTGCAACTTAATAACAGATTACCAAAAGGCATAAGGAATGCGAGTACATTCAATGCTTATTAATAAACCCAATGCAATAAACCCAGAGCGGGAGAAGTCATTCAATGATTTTTCAAATTGCAAATTGGGTGAAAACTCGGAAAATCCGAATTATACCAATTTATACAAAGTTTTCAATACAACGTCTTAAAACAGAAATTGTCCCGTATGATAGTTACCACATTTCAGTACATTTGTTCTAATTCAAGTTGTGTTGTTGGGCATCCGCCAAGCAATAAGTACTTTTGACAAGCTCCCAACTAATTTTATCGATGCTTCTCCAATTTATCTTTGGTAGAAATCAGACTGCGGGCTTGTAATTACTTTGACGTTTTTTTTATACATTGAAGTTTAACATGCATTGAAGTTATTAAAAGTATGATCGATTTTTGATCTCTGGGGAATCACTTGTATAAATGCTTAAGAATTAGACTTTATAAAAAATATTTTCGTAATATAGGTATACCTCACTGCAATGAACAGTCAGTAGCGACTGAAACACGGTACTTCTAAAACCAGGAACAAAACCTTTATGTTTGTGATTTACGATTCCAAAGTATGCCCAAGTATTTAAATCCCAAAAAGTGATAACAAATAGTCAAAGTTTGGCGTTGTACTCGACAAATTCTCCAAGTTTTCAACTATAAAACACGAACAGTGCTAGGTAATTTTAGATTTTGTTCATCCATTTCAAAAGCGTTTTGTTCTAAGCAAGGGCTAAAAGTTGTATGAAATACTGTTTTGCTTCATAAATATGATCTAACTTTGAAACGATGCAACTGACCACACAAATAACTTTAAATGTGAACACGGAATATTTATATTTAGCTAACTTGATAAATGCGTAAGTTAACATAAATGTAGGTATGGGTGTTTGTTATTCAATTACCCCAAAGTCATTGAATGAATTTAGATGAAATTTGGTGAAAAATATAACATCACAAACGCTGTTTTTCTCACAAAAATGTGAAAAAAAATCTTAGTTGCAATTATAGCTTTAGGAAGTTCAAGTTCCTAGTTCAAATAGTTCACGATATAAGTTTTTAAGTTAACATGGTCACTAACAGTATCATTAGAACTTTAAACGGGATATTTACCATGTGTATTTATTGTTTTGAGTTTCCGATATTTCGGCACTGTTGCAAGCGCCATGATCACGGATAAGCTGAAGTAATTGCGGGTGGAAGTTTATGAGCAGACAAATCGGTCTACCCTCTTTCTCGTTCGTTTTCTATTAGCGACACCGCTAATAGAGAAAAAATATCCCGTTTTAAGTTCTAATGATATTAAATAGTTCAATTAT
Organism: Tholera decimalis; assembly: GCA_943138885.2. Classification (NCBI taxonomy): domain Eukaryota; kingdom Metazoa; phylum Arthropoda; class Insecta; order Lepidoptera; family Noctuidae; genus Tholera; species Tholera decimalis. The sequence continues at coordinate 18,129,802 of OW964563.2, read as the reverse complement.
CTACGATATTAATTTTTATAAAATATGCTTCAAAAATTGTTATCTAATCATGCAAGTGTGGATTGGGCACTAGCAGCGTTAGGCAAAGTATGACATACATAGGTACACTACACGACCTTTACGCATATTAACAGTTCGTATTACTGAATAAGGGTTAGGCAAACAGCAGATTTTTCTGCTACTTGCCTAATCCTAGGCTGTTAGCTTAGAAATGTTATTACATGTAATAATATTTTTAAGCTTTTTAAACCTTCTGTGTATAAGCGAGACAACATTAAACAAAAATAATAATTACTAAAAACCGTCGAGCCTAGGGCGTCCAATCCCGCAGCCTGAATTCAATCTCGGTATTTGCGGGACTACGAATTTTAAATCCCGCGGGATCTCGGTATTTGCGGGATCCCGCATATTGAAAATATTCACATTTATATAAGGCAAATAAAACAATGAAGTAATCAACTAACTCCACGTTTATTTACGTATTACTATGAAAGCAATCAAATTACACCGTTTATTTATCACAAAAAAAGCAATGAATTAATCTACTATAACCACATTTATTCCAGTTTTACTACTAGATGAACAAATACTGAATAAGAAACTTTATTGATATTTTAGGCCACATACTTAGGCTACTACTGACTGAAATTCAGCTATATTAGGCTACATAAGCTGTGAAAAACGGGTCTTCATCGGCCCCCGCGTTGTTTGCAACACTGCCGGCCACCAGTCATTGAACTCACCGAGCGATCGCGCTCGCGAGAGGTCGTATGCATGCTTTTTTTTTCCGTCCCGCAAATCCCGCGGATCCTGCGCCCGTAATCCCGCTACACGTGGGATTGGAAAATGACGCAGATCCCGCAATACCGAGATCTCGGTATTCCGGGATTGGACGCCCTAGTCGAGCCATTATTGACTTTTAGTGTGACTAACAAACAGCTATTTATTTCTATGTACATATACATATAAATACTAGCCGACCCTGTGAACTACATACCACCATTATTATTTTATAATTTCTATATTTTCTCATCGTTTAGACTTTTCCTGGACTTCAACAAATATCTTAAAACCTTACTACCTAACTGAACCAAATCGGTCAAGCTATTCTTGAGTTTTAGCGAGACTAACGAACATCTATTGATGCTTATCTATACTAATATTATAAAGCGGAAAAGTTTGTTTGTTTGTTTGTTTGCTTGAACGCGATAATCTTCAAAAGTACTGAGTGTATTTGGATGCAATTTAGTATGGAAGTAGCTTAAAGCTTGCGAAAGGTTATAGGCTACTTTTTACCCGACTGCGATGTGATAAATGACGAGTAATTCTGATAGTGATACTCCAGTGACTCCTACAAAAGCTAAAATGACCAGTCTTACAAAAGTATAAGCTTTCACTGAAAGGGTTTTTTCAGTAATGAATCTGAAACGGCGAGAAGAGAGAAATAGAGCGTCAATAAATTTAATTAGAAAAGAATTGTTTATTTATTTTTAAATATTGATTGTCAAACAAGCTTTGAAACATTTAAAAATAGTAAAAAAATGTTACTTAGCTTGTGCTAAACGCACACAAAAATACGTTTTTAGGCAATCTATACTGATATTATAAAGCGGAAAAGTTTGTTTGTTTGTTTGCTTGAACGCCCTAATCTTCGAAAGTACTGGGTGTACAGTATATTATATACTAGTACTCACGCGGGGCTTCGCTCCCGTGGATTCTATCACGGTAAAAACATAACTCTCCTTTTTTGCAGTCGGGTAAAAAGTAGCCTATAACCTTCCTCAAGCTTCAAGCTACTTCCATACCAAATTTCATCCAAATCCACCCAGTACTTTCGAAGATTAGCGCGTTCAAGCAAACAAACAAACAAACAAACAAACAAACAAACAAACAAACTTTTCCGCTTTATAATATTAGTATAGATAGAGAGAGAAGATAAAGATATTATGGTACGAAACTTAAAAAAAAGCTTAAATTACTCAAGTAGACCTGGTCTCATATTACTGTTTGATTTTTAAACAGGGTTAGGTAAATTCAGCTAAACACTGTCGATAGAAACAAAATTTAACATATAAAAGTCGTTCAATACATTATAAACGTACCATAGTTACCAGTTAAGTACACAATTTTGTCCCGCAAACGTTTCAGCGGATTGTTTAGGAGTTGGCAAGAGCACAGGTCCCCAGTCAATAAGGTAATGTAGTCCCAAGTCAATAAGACCTACGTGAATTTAGTAGATTGAGAATTTGTTGGTAAGCTTTTTTGTTCTATTTGGGTCTTGTTTAGAAAATCATTGGGTCGAAGAGGAATAAAGTTTTTGTGTACCTATCGTTCAACTAACAAAATATAATAAAGAATTTACTGACATATATTTTGACATTTCTCTTATACTGAAACTAAAGCCAAAAATTGGCCAAGTGCGAGTCAGACTCGCCCATGAAGGGTTCCGTAGTCACTATAATAATATAATATAATATGTATATTTATTTGACGAATAAAAAAAAACCTTAAGAATTTCTTAAAACTAGCTTATTTATATTTTTACTACTACGCTAAATAACTTTGTTTTTCATAGTGTTTACAGAATACATCTACCTACTAAGTTTTACACGTATAGTCTTAATAGTTTCGGAATAAAATGGCTGTGACATACGGACAGACAGACAGACAGACAGACCGACAGACAGACATATCGAAACTATAAGGGTTCCGTATTTTGCCATTCGGCTATCGAACCCTAAAAAGTAGATATATCATGTACTTAACTTACTTTTTTTCACTTTATTTACAAACTGAATATGACATGTTTCAGTGAAAGAAAATGTTATAGGTAAGTATTTCTGACGCGTAACGCATGTCTTAAGAATTATTTTGTTTAGAAAAAAAAAGAAACTGTTTCTAGGGTGGGTCACTCTTATATGAAAAAAATAAAAAGTTGACAAATCAACTTCTAATAGTAATATTATATTGTAGTGTACCATTACAAATAGCTTTTGTAAAAAAAAGTTAAGGGAACATATATCTTCAGCCCGCGCATGCGCTTCAAACATTTACGTTTTATTAAAAAATCACGTCTTACTAAATATCATAATTCTTTATTGGATATCGCTTAAATACTATTGTAATAAAACAAAAATTTAGTTAAGGACACAGATTAACGTCAAAAATAAAAATATAAACACAAAAAGTTATCAAAAAAAATATTTATTTTTGTGCATAAAATCCTGTTTGCTATCAAATTTCGGTATAAGTTTTCTGGACGCAAGTTTTGCATGAATTATACCGTCCCTTGATTTTTTATCAAATGCCGACATCGCAGCTTCTGTAACTATTTTAACAGATCATTCAACCGCTTGAGTATGGCAAGGGAGCCTCATAAACAACAATTAACTTTCGTCACCTTTTTTCCCTATTATCTGAATAAGATCTTCATTCGTGTGATTTCTTAGAATATGTGGATCAAAGTTGACTTCTTGCCAGTTTATTAGATCAATGAAACATTTAGCATCAAATTTGAGTTTAGACACTTCAAAAGTACGTGGTAGATTTCCAGTTACAGGTAAACTACGAGCCTTTAGAATTCTTCTAGCTGCTAGTTCTCTTATATGCTTTTCTTCATCTGTTAAGATCGCCAACAATAAATTTTCAGGGTGAGCAAAATATGCGTTCCGTTGATTTACAGGATCTATGACTGCTTTTAACGCACTTGGTAAGTATCGCGAACTTTCAATTAATTTCCAAAGATGCCGTCATCCGTCTTTACATGATGGGTGAGTCTTTATTTGGAACCAAACGGTATATGCCCATACTTTCACAATGTATTGGGCCAAATTAATTAAATTACTTGATGGTGTTAGTGTAGAAAAGTAAAGACGCAAAATCCTGTTAGCTTTAGTCAACCAACGGGCATGTGACATTTATTCAGGCGATTTATTTGCCAAGTCATCTGAACATTTTCCAGTAATTGCTGCTGAGGTAATTTCATACAAATATTTTTGGTCTGTACTTAAGTCATCAGGTTTTAGCTTTGGTAATTGACCTGGTATTGGCTCAAATTCAACTACAGCTCGCGTTTCACACTTATCCAGCAACTTACCAATAGGACCTGTTCAGTACCAAGCCAGCCAATGGTAACTGGTATGCCGAACAGTCCACGGTACGTGGAGGCTTACCGTTGCTTGCAAACAAACTATAGGCACTCCGGCCTTACTAATAAATAGTTCTAACCACTTACCTTCTGAGCTGAGACGCCAAGCGAGGATCTGTTCTGATCACGTCCATGTGTGTGTGTGTGTGAGTATATTTGAAACGTGTAATGGGGCAAGTGTTGATGGACGGTGATCACAAAGGACGCAAGCTTCAATGTGGTCCAGGCCGGTATGCCGCCCAAACTTCGCACCAGATTGGAGCAGCTATTTATCATCAATTAACAATTGCTTGCAACAAAGTTCACGTTTCAGTCAGTCTCACTTCAATACGGGGTTAATGTTCAAAATATCCCAGTGTTTTAGTCAATTCGGGATTCCAGATTTCAATTAATCACTAATCACGATTAATCTGTCTTTAACTGCGCAGATTCAACTCGATTTTCAACTAAAACCAATAATTCGATCTCAACAAGCAAGGCAGTTAGTTTTTACAAAAGAACGGATATGTCAAAGTGAAAAAAAGTCAAAGACAATAGAATAATGTTGCCAACCAAAAAGGTGCGTTCTGTTTCACGTTGGACGAAACATCTACCCCCCCCCCCCCCCCCCGGACGGGCCTACCCGTCCGCTAATCAATTGGAAGCCTTGACAAAGTTGCGACCGCTCTCTTTATGATGGATCCGTCCACCAAAACCTCAGCAAAACGAGGGACCCCGTCGGTGCCAGCCACCAAATTGGGAATGCGCCCCCTGCGCCAATACAAAGGCTTAAGGTTGGCATCCTTAATCAGGACGAGGTCTCCGATCTTGGGCGGATGAGTTTTATCCGTCCACTTGACGCGTTGCTGGAGGATGTGCAAATACTCTAAGCTCCAACGCTTCCAAAAGTTCTGAGCGAGCTGTTGCACCAACTGAAACCGCGAGAGCCGATTTTGGCTCACATCAACAAAAGGGTACTCCGGCAAGGCGACAAGTGGCTGTCCAATCAAGAAATGGCCCGGTATTAGAGCCTCCAAGGCATTCCGGTCCGAAGAGAGCGGGCACAATGGGCGCGAATTCAACACAGCTTCAATGCGGCAAAATACCGTAGCTAGTTCCTCAAAGGTGAGAACGGTGTCTCCCAACAATCTCCGCCAGTGTCCCTTTGCCGCTTTCACCGCGGCCTCAAAAATACACCCCCAATGGGGGCAGGCTGGCGGGTCAAACAACCAAGTGACCCCTCGGCGGGCCAAACTATTACCAATGTCAACCTGGCTCTCATTAAGGAAGGCGTATACCTCCTTCAAATAGTCACTTGTACCCTTGTAGTTCGTACCGCAATCAGACCTAATCAAAGAAGGTAAGCCACGGCGAGACACAAATCTTTCCAAAGTCGCTACAAAGGCCTCTGTCGAGAGGGAGGTTACCAGCTCCAAGTGTACTGCCTTGGTTGACAGGCAGACAAAAACACACAAATAAGCCTTAACAATCTTACTATTTCGAAGTGTGGACGTCTTCACCGAAAAGGGACCAGCAAAGTCCGTTCCGACGCCAGCAAAGGGCCTCGCCTCATTGACACGATCAGCGGGCAAATCTCCCATTAGGGGCTGCATAGTGGAGGCCTTAGTCCGATAACACGGCATACAACGGAAGACAATGCTACGAATAGTACGACGAGCCGACAAAATCCAAAATTCTCGCTGCAGAATGGCCAACAGCGCATTGCAACCGGCATGCGAGTTTTTACCGTGACGATCAGTCACCAACAATTGTACCAAGTGGCCCTCCTTGGGCAACAAAAGGGGGTGACGGACCCCATAAGGAAGGTTAGAGTGCCTCAACCGTCCTCCAACACGCAAAAGACCCGTCTTATCCAAGAAGGGATTCAGCTTACTAATGGCTCCCGACAACTTAACCCTACCAGACTTCAAGACCTCGATCTCCTTCTCAAAGTGTGCAGCCTGCACAGAGCGGACCCAAAGGAGGAGTGACTCCTGTCGCTCTTGAGGAGAGAGAACAGGTGACAGGCGCTTGTCCCCTGGAGTCCTAGAATTATGGCCAAAACGCTTGATCCACGAGGTAACGTTCAACAATTTGTCGAGGGAGCTGTATCGATTCAACAAAAAATCAGGATCAAACGGAGGATCCTTCGTCCCAACAGCGAACACCTTAAATCCGGGCAAAGGATCTGACATCAAGACTGGCGTTCGAGGCCAATCGTCCTCGGGGCGAGTCAGCCAGTCCGGTCCCCACCAGAGGGGGTGAGCAATCAAGTGGGGGGCCATGCACCCGCGTGAGGCTACGTCGCCTGGGTTCAGGTCACCAGGCACGTGCCTCCAAATCAAAGGCGTTTCAGAACCTTGAATCTGAGACACTCGGTTCGCAACAAAGACCTCCAAAGAGTGGACGGACGTCTTCAACCAACACAGAACAATTTGACTGTCCGTCCAGGCGTAAGTAGCCCGAATGTCAACAGTTCCACCCAAAGTGTGCGCGACGTGGTTTAGGAGACGCACAAGAAGCACCGCCCCTGACAACTCCAACTTAGGGATAGTCAATGCCGTCCGGAGGGGGGCCACCTTGCTCTTGGCCATGACCAGTGACAACTTCACCTGGCCCGTGGCGCTGACGGTGCGCAGATAAACAACGGCGGCATAACCGTGAGAGGACGCGTCACAAAACCCATGAAGGGTGGCAGCATAAACCCCAGAGGGGAGGATGGCGCGTGGCAGCGCGACCTCATTGACCGCAGGGAGCGCGGATACAAATTGGAGCCAGTCTTCCAACAGGGTTTCCCGAAGTGGCTCGTCCCAACCAAGTTCCGCGGTCCAAAGGCGCTGAAGGAAGCATTTCGCCCAAAACAATACCGGGCAGATCCAACCATTATGGTCAAAGGTCCTCGCTACAGTAGACAACACCAGTCGTTTAGTCCAAGTAGGAGGTGATTTCAAGTCGACATCGTACGTAAAGGTGTCTTGAACTGGTCGGTACTGAACGCCGAGAACGGCCATCATGGCAGGGTTGTCAACGTTTTCAAACAAGTGAGGATCCTGCTTATGATCCTCCAACACACCTTCCAATAGCGCTGGCGAGTTGGACACCCATTTACGCAACTCATAGCCAGCGGAAGCCAGAATCTGGACCAACTCGTCACGCAACAGGATAGCTTCCTCAACCGTAGGAGCTCCAGTGCAGACATCATCGACGTACAGGTCCGTTTTCAAAATGATGGACGCACGAGGGAACCTCAAACGCTCCCGGTCCGCAAGCTCCCAAAGCGAACGAATAGCAACAAAAGGGCTTGATCGAAGGCCGTACGTATTCGTGTTGAGCTCGTACACATACATGGGATCCTGGGGATGTTCCCGCCACAGGATCAACTGATAACGTCTGTCATCCCGGTGAATAACCGTTTGCCGGAACATCATTTTGATGTCGGCCACAAAGACTACTTGATGACGACGAAAAGACGTGATGACGTCACAAAGATCCCTCAACAATTTGGGGCCGGGATGCAGGCAATCATTCAAGGAGACGCCGGAAGAAGTCCGCGCAGACCCATCAAACACTGTGCGCAGTTTACCAGTGGATGGCTTGAGGACCGCGTGATGTGGCTAGAAGAAATGCTCTACTGAGCGCCAATCCAAATCTGACACTGACATGTGTCCCAAGTCTGCATACTCACGCATAAAATCTACATATTTTTGCCGCAGCACCGGGTCTCTGGCCATGCGGCGCTCCATTGCCAACAATCTCTTCTCAGCCGCAGGTCTGGATTGGCCGAGAGGTGTTCGCACCGCAACAAAAGGCAGCCGGGTCACAAGCCGACCGGAGCAGAGTCGACCGGTGTTGTTCTAATAGAACAACTCGCACTCTTCGTGTTCCGGATTCAAGCGGGCCACCTGAGGGGGCTCTTCAACCTCCCAAAATCTCTGAACGGCGTCAGAGAGGGCTGAGCCGGACACCAACGCTAAACCAGATTCAGGTGGAGGAGGCACTTCCAATACTGGGCCCATAACCGCAAAGCCGAAGATGGTTGAGACCGCCACCAAGCCCTCCCGAGGGACCATGGGGCCTCCGGCTGCAAGACCGTCGTATTTTCCAACAATATTCTCCCTAGAATATCAGAACCCATCAACAAATGCACCGTACAAGGGGAATCAAACCGGGTGTCAGCCAAATCCAGACCTGACGTCAACCGTAGAACATCCAAAGGCAACTGACAATCGGGATGGCTACCCAATATAGTCGGCAGAACGAGGGCAGGAGCACGAAGTTTAGGGTACGGACAACTCAAAGGGGTGATTTCAAACCAGGTCCTTCCCTCAACAGTGGTGACAGCCGTTTCGCCAATACCCCGAATCTGGCCTGAAAAGTCATTCACCTCCAGGCCAACCTGTCCCGCTAACCAAGACGATAAAAGGCAACCCTGGGCTCCCGTGTCCAAAATGGCACGGACCACAATCGAGTCACCCAAGGGTCCCCAGACCCTGACCGAGGCCGTTGGCAACAAAACAGTTATGATCGGGGGGGATCCTTTAGCGGGGCAGGCGTCAATTTCCTAGCGACGCCTGGGCGGCGACCGATCGCCGCATCCAGGCTGTCCTCTTCCACGACGAGGGTAACATTGGAATGGTTCGTCCGCGCGGTGTCCCAAGCCGCTCGCCATCGCTGGAAGGGCATATCCTACCGGATGCCTGAATGGCGGAGGGCGCGACTCCAACCGGGGACGTTTCGCCAACGGAGGGGAGAGGTAGCGGTGCTGGTCCGGCCACTGCTGCCTAGCAGCCAACGCGCGTTCTCCCTGACAAGGGGAGACCAAATGGCGCTCGCGGGGCTCCCGTTCAACTTGCGCGGAGGGTGGAGTGTGGCGTGCAGAATTGCGGGCCTCAGCCCGGTGCTCGTCTCCGGAATACCCCCCCCTGCGCGAACCCTCCTCAGAAGATGGTCTGCTGGAGCGGTTCGCGTTGGCGCACAAAATCTCCAGGTGGGACCCCTTGCAAATTCTACACGGACGGGGGTCGGGGCAGTCCCGATGGAAGTGGGCCCCCAAACACGAGAAGCACAAACGGCGTGCGTTGGCAATACGGCGGCGGGCACTTACGTGCAAGTTCAAAAAGGCTGAGCAACGTGCCATGACATGCCCCGTGGCCTTGCAAAAGTCGCAATCGTGAGAACTCCGGGCGCCAGCGAAACGGGGGGCGGGGCGAACATCAACAGGCCCCCTAGCCCTAATCCATCCCTGGTCTCTTGGCCGAGAAGGTAATGGGCGTGACCCCGTGGCGCCACGAGTGTTGTCCAAAACCCGACACTCGTCATCCAAGAATTTGAGGAGGTCGTCAAAGGGGGGAAGATGGGTGGCACTGTCCTCACCATACTTCTGTTCAAAGCGGGACCTCAACTCCGCAGGGAGCAACCGCAGCACTATGTGCACCAACAGGTAGGACCAATGTTCCACCAGTAACTGCAAGCGTCGCAAGGCGTGGGTCGCTGAGACCAACGGGTTCAGCAGGTCAGTGCGCAACGCCGACATGCTGGCAATGGCCGGTAGCCCCAAAATCTGGTCGATGTGCACATCAGCCAGGCAGCGCTTATTCTGATACCGTCTGGAGAGAAGCTCCAGAGCGGTAGGGTAGGAGGAGTCCGTGGCACGGCAAGTGCTGCACCAAGGCTCTGGCTTCGCCCTCCAGAACGGACAACAAGTAGGCCAACTTCTGGGCAGGTCCGTGGTCCGAGCGGGCGTCCACAAGACTCTCGAACAGATTAATGAAGCCCAGGCAGTGGTCCAAGCGACCGTCAAAATGTGGCAGCTCCAGGGTGGGCAGCCTACCCAATAGCCCAGGGCCTTTAACCACAGAGGTCTGCGGCTTGGCCACCTCAGGGACCCGGCTCTTCAAAATTTCCCGGGCTCGCTGACTGATGACATCCCCCAGGTGGACAATCTGGTCATAGTCAGCCAAAACCTTATCGCGGGCTGCCTGGTCCATTACCCCCAACTCCACGTCCACGATGAACTCGTTGAACCGTGTGAGCGCAGCATCCACTGACTTGAGCCTCTCATTCAAGTGCTCGTACCGAGCAAGGGTGACCCCCTCCAATTCCAAACGCTCAACCGTTGCTGCTGCCGACGTGAACCATCTCAATTGTGAGGTCAGTCCGGCAGCAGACTCCCTGACTGCCTTTAATGAGGCCATTGCAACAAACAAATATCAATACCAACCGGTTAAAATTAACTAAGCAAACAAACAATGACTTGTTAGCCAACCAAACAATTTCACCAAAATAAATACTTAAATTCAACTTATTTCAGGTCTAAATCCGACCCTGTACTTATTCCAAGTATGAATCTAGCTTGATAAGGATGGCTAGTTACAAAATAAATAACAATTGAATGTATAATACACAATAAACACAACAATTGAATGTACAATACCGTGCCGGATAACCTCCAATAACACACTAAACAATAAATCAATACACACAATTCAAGTCTTGTTATATTAACAAATGTGTGATTATTATTTAGATAAACTTTTAACTTCAGATTAGTGACATTCAATTATTAATCATAACAAATAACAAATTATGAACCAAATACAACCTAATAATTCCTAATTTCACAAATAAATCCTACTTGTCAATACAACAGGGACTACAGTACAAATTACAAATACAACATGAGCCCGGGTGACACAGCAATATATTCAAACTAAACTAAAGTTATAAGTTATGTTAAGTAAATTAAACTAAAGTTATTTTCAACAATGTTCAAAACTTACAATTTACTTAGTGGATTTTATATTATAAAAGCCACGCTCTGCTTACCAGTTTGTTCAGTACCAAGCCAGCCAACGGTAACTGGTATGCCGAACAGTCCACGGTACGTGGAGCCTTACCGTTGCTTGCAAACAAACTATAGGCACTCCGGCCTTACTAATAAATAGTTCTAACCACTTACCTTCTGAGCTGAGACGCCAAGCGAGGATCTGTTCTGATCACGTCCGTGTGTGTGTGTGTGAGTATATTTGAAACGTGTAATGGGGCAAGTGTTGATGGACGGCGATCACAAAGGACGCAAGCTTCAATGTGGTCCAGGCCGGTATGCAGCCCAAACTTCGCACCAGATTGGAGCAGCTATTTATCACCAATTAACAATTGCTTGCAACAAAGTTCACGTTTCAGTCAGTCTCACTTCAATACGGGGTTAGTGTTCAAAATATCCCAGTGTTTTAGTCAATTCGGGATTCCAGATTTCAATTAATCACTAATCACGATTAATCTGTCTTTAACTGCGCAGATTCAACTCGATTTTCAACTAAAACCAATAATTCGATCTCAACAAGCAAGGCAGTTAGTTTTTACAAAAGAACGGATATGTCAAAGTGAAAAAAAGTCAAAGACAATAGAATAATGTTGCCAACCAAAAAGGTGCGTTCTGTTTCACGTTGGACGAAACAGGACCATTGTATGAAGATCGACCAGAAGTTTTACCATCTATGTAATCAAACAAATGCCTCAAAGGCAGTTCATTTAAATGAAGCATGCAAATTATCCATTGCAAAGGTCTCTGAAGTCTTTTTTCAAATAGCCTTATGACACCACTAAATTTACCTGTATTGCAAAAAGTAGAGCGTTTATTGATATCTCAATTAGTTTGTTAGTAATTAGGTTTTAGCTGTTCCTTGTGCTGGTGTCACATACCCTAAATAAATGGAATCCAGTTCCTTAATGACAGATACGTGTTCTTCTATAATTACTTGCCTGTACCTTTTCGTACCCTTTGTCTATCTGTATCTTCAGGGTTTTATCCTTCCGCCCATCAAAATATAAAGCAAGTAAATTCAGAAGTGCTTGATTTTGCATAAGAACGTCACGTGTTTTCCTTCTCTCTTTTCGGAGTTTTGATTTATCAATTACGACATCTGATGAAATCTCGTGTAAAACTGCAGAAGCAATCGCAGCACCAGCTCTGTCAGACACTCCATAACGGTCACAAATATTTGAGACAACACCGGTAAACTTTTGATGCTTTTCTTATTTTCCATAGTTCCTGATGTAGAAGGTATGGGTTTTCTATATTTTTTGTAGCTTTTCCGGAGATGAAATACTTGTATCAGAATCACTACTTGTTAATGAGAGTGATTCTTGCTCTGACGTTTTGAATGGGTCGTTATCACTCTTCTGAGAGATTTTTGATGAATTATACATTCGAGCTAACTTTTTCTGTAAAGTTTTTGTCCGATTGCGATCGATGCCACCGATTCTCATTTTTCTCTCACCCCTTTGATCAGTTAAAAAGTCATGCTCTCCTTTAGGAACTTTGACTTCTCTGGGACAATTGCACTGACGTATTTATTATCTTGCATTTGCAAGAACAAATATCGAATAAAGATTCACTTTGCTGCAAGAACTCAGTTTTTTTCTCATGTGACAACCTTTTCAATGATTTAATAATATTTTTTCATTTCAAATGATAGTCTTTCAGAAGCTGGATGACTCTAGTGTGCGAGACTACAGGAATTGATGCTTTCTGCCATACTTCTTCAACTTTTTGGGTTACTATTTCGGCAATTTCAGAAAACGCGGGCTCTTTATTACTGCCATTTGGAATTTTGAATTGTATTCTGTTCCACTCGTAACCCATCATGACATCCTAGTATGTTGGTAACAGATTATCCTTCATATCTTGTATAGTTCCAAATATAGGGTACTTGTACGACTGTCTATTATTAGACATACTGGTTAAATTTAATTCCAAGTTCTAAAACAAAAATGACAGTTTTATGGAATGTCACAAGAATTTAGTCACCTTTTTACAAGAACTTTCTGAATGTACTTGCCTCAAAACTGATTTTTCGGAATAAACAACACTATTTAAATATCACAATCGACATGTATTTTAGTGAATTCCATGTAGAACACTAATCTACATCCAACCACAAACGTGTAACTTGAGATGTAAAAGTACCCACTTGAACATTTTTTTTTCAAAACTTCATCGGCTTTGCGCGGGCTCTTCCACTTAAAATAATTCAATAATATTTTAGAGGATCGATAACGATACCCTATTTCAACATATTTTTGCTATTAGAACTCGATTAAACAAAAAAAAAATTTTGACCCACCCCACGTGTTTCATGCCAAAATAAAAAAAATTGTTAACATATTGTTTTTCTTGGAAATTTACTTGTTTTAGCGTGAAGAGACTTGTAACTTATATCTGCGGATGTTCAATGATTTTTCATCTCGGTAAAATTATGCTGTCAATATTAATAGAATATTTTTAAACAAGTTGGTACCTCTTTAGTGCTGATTCCTTTTTAAATGAATTCCCCATAATAAAGCTTAATACACACTATGTCTAACTGCAACTCATACAAGTACATTCATATATTCATTGACTGATTAACTACTTGATTACTGGAAACAGATTTTTTTTAATTATGAAAAATCATCCAATGACTGCCTCACGATGTGGGCGAAGTGTGAGGGTGTGTCAGACTCTTAATGACTAAAACCCATCTGTGTTCCGTCATTTGCCCTTCGTGTTTCGAGGCCGCGGTAACTCTTTCGAACATTTCCGCAACTCCGGCAGGCAACGGCCCCCTAGTGGGCCCCGACAATTTTGCTGACACTCTTGGAGGCGCGCGTGGAACAGCCTTGACTGTTGACAGGTCTACCCAAATCTGTGTGGCCTTTCCACCGTTTCTTATTTTAATCTACATGGGCCTCATATTAAGTATCTATTGTGAATGTGCGGACTATGTAGGTAGTTATAACCGGTGTAGGTTTCATGGTTGCCTGCGTTTGATGTTCTCCTTAATTCGGCCTACTCAACCGTTACATCTGCTCCTTAAAGTTTACCTACACGATAGCTTACTTACAAATGTTTTTACTGGTCGTATTTTTAGACTCAAGGAACAATGACCACGCTCCATACATGCGATGACCTGTCAATCAAAAATTTTATCAGATGATGTATAGTGATGTGAATCATACCAAATTATAGAATGAGTCTTAAATATGCAACTGTAAAAACGTGGTTTAATTTGACAATCAGGTAAAAATGTTACAATGAAAACAATATTTGAGGTTATGTACCTACTTAACTATCAAACGAACATTAGTACAAACTATCAGATTTACAACTATCCCATAATACCTAAGTATCTTCATGAATTAAGTACTTTTATTATTGGTTGAAGAAGTGGTTATTATTGGTTGTTATTACTCGTTGAAAAACAATAGGAAAAAGTTGGGAAATTAAATAAAATTAAAACAGCACATTTATTCATTTCATTATTTTATTCTTCACACTGACAGCACGAAAAAAAGTTTCGTTTCACAATTATAACTTCACTTAACAACTTCACGACCGCGGAAATATTGACAACCTTAGAATATGCTTACTAAGTAACCTTATAACGAATTTAAATTAAATTAATTGTAAAACGATGCACGAAATACAAAATCAATAAATGGTAACAGTGCTAACACTGCGTCTAAATGTCAAACTCACCATAAAACGGAACGGTACTTCAATGCATTTGAAATGGCTGCGTTCTATTAAAAACAACGCTTTATTTAGTGGTCGTTTTAAAATTATTATTTCTTTTTTTTTCACATTACTAATTCTGATTTAAGTTTGTATTACGTAAATTGCAAAAAATTAGTTATTTAATACGCTAAATAACATCACTATACATACAATCTTGTGTCAAAATGTTTGACAGGTCAATTCTGGACATGATTCTTTGTGTGGAAATTTATTAAAAATCGAATACTTCTACATAATATTATTCTTTCATCGCATATTTCCCAAATGAATAAAATCACAGTGTAATTAGCTAGAATAGGCCTTATTTAGTTACAGATTATCAAAAAATATAGACGTGATAAATTATTATTTTCTACGTATTTACGAAATAAATATAATATCAAAGCCAATGCCTACTTATGTTTCGACAATACCTAATAGCTATGGTGTTGGCCTTGTGATCAAGAGGGTGTGAGTTCGTTCCCCACCAACCAACCAACTATTGCTGTGAACCCACTCCAGCTTACTTAGCTTATTTGGCGGGGTTCACAAGATTGCTGGTAATGTGAATTCTACCCATATTCTCAAATCCCTTTTTTAAAATATATCAGGGCGCTTTTCTAAATGATTGTAAAAAAGAAATAAATACTTAAATATTTTTGTAAAAGCAATTTCTTAGACAGGCCCTGCTAATCTGACAGAGTGAAATCGAGCATTCGTTTGTTATTTGAGTTTTTTTTTCTTTGGATGCCAGTTTTCAAATTAGCTTGGCTGTTTTTTTTTTTCAAAGCAATTTCATCTACTGCATTAAGACACAACTGACACCGTTATCCGTCTTGATTTGACGGAGCAAGCTTTTGTCATTCAATTTGCACTCTAAACTTCATTTTGTCGGGGTTTCGTACGATTCGTTGCTTATAATGCCTGAATTCTTTTGAAACTCACACAGTTTTGTGAATTTGAACTCAAAGACTCATGGTTTAAGATCTACTTATAAGTGTGCATGGGGCTGTCGTTCAATTTGTTATTTCTTCGTAAAATAGCAACTATATTCAGGCAATGCCCTTCTCGAGATGTCTCCCAACGTTATTTTGTTGTTTAAAAATGTTTGCACAAAGAACTTAATTTGATTCAATCAGGGGTCGATGTTAATAGTTCTTTTTTTATAAAAAGATGAGCATTTCACTGGTATCGCAAAAGTAATTATGTACTTTTCATAGCTAAATTCTGTTTTTATTACGCAAAATTTTTCTGGTGTAGCGTTCGTATTCGCATCGCAATCGCAAATTGTCAAAAAATCACCTTATTTCCCTATATTTTTGGAGTTATTAACTGGAGTTACCAGGTGATATCTGTTTGCGGCAAGTTACGTGCGATACTCACCAAGTTTTCCATTATAAAGCGTAATATACCATATAGAACCCTCCTTCAAATGCATACAGCTCTTGCTGAGTCCATAATCTCCTATGGAATCACCAGTTATGGACGCACATTTAAAACTTACCTAGATAAAATACATAATTTGCAAACACGTTTGCTAAAACTTTTAGTATCGGACTATGTAAAAAATAAATACCAAGACAATTAAACAATGCAAAGTTTTACCTGTTCTAGCGCGCGCTGAGTATTGTTCCTCATAGAACATTTTGATAACAGTGAGAGAAAAAAGATTCAAATTAGTGTTGCCCAAAATCAGTCTTGGTCTTGTTCTTGCATGTTTGCAAGACCAAGATCAAAACCACCTAATTTTAGCAAGACCAAGACCGAGATTTACCCTGCAAGATTTAAGCAAGAACAAGACTAAGCCTGCGAGACTCTTGCGTCTTGCAGTTAGTTCAGACTGTCGTTTTCCTTGTGTTATTTTTATTAAAATGAGAAAACTTATATTGCAAAAACACAGGGGAAGGGCGGGCAATGCGGAGGAAACAATGAAACTTAGGCAGCTCTTAAAATAACTATTTATGTGTTCTCCGAGTTAGGATCGTTGTCCAGACCCGGATTATTCGATGAGAACGTTAAAGCGCTGGCTCTGACGGAGGTGCTGCTTAAAGTTACTACTACCAACAGTGATACAGGTCCGGCAACCTCGCACAAGATTATCATACGCACACACAATATTCGATCCATGGTTTTTTTAAAATAAGAAATCAGCGGAAAATATTAAGTTGTTGTAGTTAAGTTAACTTAATAGTTTTCTACTTAATTTAAAATTTTAAAGTGATTTCTAATACCTTATATTCCTCACGTGCCTCTGCCTAGGGACAGGATTTAAAGCGTGGGTATCAATGCATCAAAATGTTAAAATGTAATCATAAAACTATCTCGTAGTTTTTTTCGTTAATATAAATACTTAAGTAATTAATGAAATAATGATGTTTAATTTGCAAATAGGTTATAAATAACACTTTTACACGTCTTTTTTTTCGTAAATGTAAACTAGAACGGTAATTGATTTTCTCAATAATTAAACTTAATTCAGATACTGATACTTTTATCTCGTCTGCATTAAATAAGTCAGTATTGTTGTTTGGCAGTTTTCATTGGATTTTATTACGAAGTGTTTTTATTTTTTGTCGTGTCGTATTATCGTAATTATTTAATACTTGTGTGTATTATTTGTACGATATCGACTTATGCGCATTACGAACAATAACATAAACACACATTGTACAAAATATCGATTAAAAGAAAAAGAGGTCAACCCTAGTTTTGACCATTGCGGCACTTTGATAGTGCGCGGCTTTGTTTTCAGCAACATTTTGATGTTGCCGACGAAAGTAGGGTCGAATACTATAACCTGTCAAAGAAAGTTTGCATCTATTCAGAAGTACAAGGTCAAGATCCTAGTACACGCGCAGAAATATTGTTAATACTCATGTGTCAATGTTGTCTACAATACAAATCAAATGAGTAACGTCACATCACGCATTTTGTGTTTTAAAATCACACACATCCAAAAATTGAGATTAGCATTGTGGGTTTATCGACTTCTATCGTGCTCTAGTAGTTATTAAGTACCTACATAAATAAAGAAGGTAGCGTACTTAGGCAAATTTTATTTCATTAATGTAGATTAATTCCATCTAAAGAAGAATCAAGAACATAATACACAGAATATTATTTATATATTATCTACATTTTATTGCTACGTAGGCACACTATACCTATCTGATAACGCATCTGTTTTATTAATCTTCCAAAGAATCATTATTTTTATCAAATAATGCCGTCTTTTATCGGTATTTCGGCGTGTGCTTATAAATAGGAGTATTTATTTCAATTTTAGTAATTCCAAATTGAGCTTCGCTTCGAGTTTAGTGTAATAATTGTTTTTTACTCTAATCCTTGTTGTACTTGGAATGATAAGTTTACAGTTTGACATGAGTGACGAATATTCAAATACAGTCAAGTTAATGTCATTAATTTGTTTTTATATGTTTTAACCATGTTTTAGCACATGTAAGCTTATTAAATGTAAACTTTCATTAAGAAACCAACTAACTTTCGTGGGACACGGTAGGTAGCTCAGTAGGTTAGAGCAACGGCACGGATCGCCAAGGTCGTGGGTTCAGACCATGAGGTCTGAACACACAGAGGTGATGTGTCAGTTGATATTTCGAATTTCTTATTAAATTTATTGTTTTGGTTGGCCTTTACTATGCTTATGTCAATTCAAGCTCAAAATATACCTCCTCTTTTACATTGTTCTAAGATCTAAACTACTGTTTAATAAATAGCAATAGGATAATCGTTAATTGCAAGAATCTTGCGAGACTCTTGCGCAAGACCAAGACCAAGACTAGGAGCGCAATACCAAGACCAAGTGTATTGACGCAAGACCAAGACCAAGACTGGCTAAGTCTTGTCTTGGTCTTGCATTTGGGCAACACTTATTCAAATCCCAGTTAAATACGACGTTAATACACGACAAGCCAAATTAAAATCACTTCAAGTGCCACGCAAAAATAACTTTTATGGCAGACGTACCACTTCTTTCACAATACCCATTTTACTAAACCAAATACCTGTAGACATTAGAGACTCAAAGAATAGTAAAAACATAAAGCAGAAGCTGAAAGAACATTAAATCAACTCAATTATAACATAGCTATTAATGGCGCGTTGATCAAATCTCAGTTCATAGCGTGCTAAAACAGACCCCAGAGGTCTAATTGTGTGCTTTGTTTAAGTATATTTATAAGGAACTTGTAATCTATAAAATAAAATAAATAAAAAATAACATAAAGGGCAAATGGCGGAACATGGATGGGTTTTAGTCAGCTCCCGCTTCTCCCAGATCGAAATGTGGTCATTAGATGATTTCCCATACTAAAAGTAAAGTAGATTTATTTATAGGTACAGACGCGCTGGCTAGTTTCGGGTAGCTTTATATGCTGACATAAAGCTACCTGAAACTGTCAAATTTTCCCAATCAACCTTGAACCTAATTTCTTTAACAATAAAGTTGAAAATCTATTAAAGAAATTTGACAGATTGTTGTAGCTTGATGTGCTGGCGTCTGTACATATAATTATACATGAAATCAATGACATTATTTACTTAGACTTCTTCCCATCTAAGTTGTTGTCGGCTTCCAGTCTAACCGCATGCAGATGTGTTTAACAAGGAGTGACTGCCTATCTGACATCCACAAACTGTTAGCGGGGTAACACGATACCCCCTGGCAAGTCCAGTGTCAGATTTTCTGGCTTCTGACTACCCGTAACAACTGTCGAAGATGTACAAATGACAGCCGGAACCACCGGCTTTACATGTTTCCCGAACGCACGGAGGACTTTTGATATCTTTATATGGTCACCCGTCTACAAACTGAACTCGGCAAGCATCGTTCAACTTCAATCAGAGCCGGATTAACTCAGTAAGAGGCCCTAAGGCAATGGCATTCTCGGGGCCCCTTGTCTTACTTTGACTGACCAAATCGTGTGTGAACTGAGGAAACGCACATTAAGGGCTGTGATTTTTAATATATTTGTTTACCCATTCCCAGATTTATTCTAAAATTGTTTTAATTCTACTACTAAATTTAACGATTTGTATTTTGTGAAATAAAAGTGTGGTCCCTAAGTTCACACGCACATCAAATTCTCGTTCGAAGAAACATGTTTTCTTGGTGCGTGCATTGGGCCTGGGCCCCTAGTTGATGCGGGGCCCCTAGGCAGTTGCCTACTCCGCCTAATGGTTAATCCGGCCCAGACTTCAATGATCGACCCGTGGGCTGTTATTATTTAACTACGAGCTCTTTAAGTGCTTATTATAGTTTCCTCAAGTGCACGATAATAAACATTAACAAAGTATCAGAAGTGAGGAAAATGTCAGCCATTTTAAGTGTAAATTACTTTTATTTCTAGTGGAAAAGACTTACTACTCCATTGAAGACTTTAAATGACAAGTTTTAATGAATTTTATGACCGACAACATTATTATTATTATTTCCTGACATCTCATGTAAATACCTAATTGTAATAATGACATAGCTGACATTTGATTATAAGATATTTTTGTTAATATTATCTTGATGTAATATAATTTTATTTCATATAATGTAATTTAATTTAATATAATATGACATGTTTTGATTTAATTTATTATGATGAAATTTAATATAAATTAATGTAACCTTAATATTTTTGTATGATTTTACGGCAGAACATAGATAGTTACTAATGTCATATTGTTTACCACCTATTTTACTTATGTTCACAAAAGTAATAATTGATTGATCGAAACTTTTTAAAATTGTTGCCTGTCTGTCTGTATTTCTGTTTGTCCGGGCGGAAACGACTGAATATTTTTTTCCATACAGTGAGAGAAAGTCTTTGACAATCCATAAGACATAAAGGCAGGCGACAGATACTTCCACAATCATACCGCGCAGGAAAAGGCCAAGGAACATTGGGACTTGAATTTGAAACCTTAAAAGCTGGAAAATTGTCTTTCTGATAAAATTAACTGAAAATAACAAGACAGTTATTCTCAAAGAGGCTTAAGTCGTCGTCAACTTTTAAGTCTAAGTAAATACTTTCCTTGTTAGGCTGTTAGACCTTCTTAGTAAAAGTTAGCTAATTTCATTCAATGAAAGTTTTCTTCACTTTGTTCCTGTTAAATCTAGAATTAAATATGAATGACTGCCGGGTAGTAACGAGATATTGTTTACAATTCGCTTTGTTGAAGGCAAAATATTTGAAACCCTGCCAATTCATATCGACACGTATTATCCAGAAACTAATTTACTGGTAATAAGCTTCATTAATCTAATGTATACAACTTGCATAGGTACTGCATCCTTCACTTAGGTAATTATATACCTAGGTAGGTTAATTTACTTACATATATAATTATGTCATAGTGGTGGCCATTTCTATACGCTGGCGATATGGTGCACCCTTCGATCGGAGCGTTACGAAGGCTTCTGAGAATTTGTGAGTAGGACTCAGAAATTCTCAGGAGCCTTCGCAGTGACACATGGGCTCAAATACAACTAAAAAAGTGTGAAATAATGATTTTTAAACCGGACAACAAGCGATACACATTCGTCCTGAATTTCACCTTATGTGGCATAGCTCAAAAGTAGTCGAGTAATTCAAATATTTGGGCCATTGGGTCACTGAGGACCTTAAGGACAGTACGGACATTGAATGGAAACGCAGAGAGTTGTCTATCCGATGCAACATGTTGGCCCGCAGATTTTCACGGTGTACGAGGACTGTCAAAGTTACGCTTTTTAAAGCATACTGTCAGTCCTTTTACACCTGCAGTCTGTGGGTTAACTGTACATAGTGTTGTAAAAATACCGTATAATACCAAAAGGCTATGTATTAAACAGGTATTTTATTATAACTTACGGTATTATTGGTATTTTATGTATTTTATATTTTGATTCACTTTTTAAGATCTTGCAATATTACGAAGAGTTTTAGTTTAATAAATTAAATATATTTTAAATTTAGATTGTATTCTATATTTTAGAATGACTAATTCTAATTTAATGATTACTTAGTAATTAAACTTTACAGATATTCGTCGCCGTCGACACTGCCGCTGCGTTAGCGCCGTGTTAATGTCGTCGCATTGACGTGATTTTCTAATTGGCTTCTTCTTTTTCCTTTAATATTTTCATTTTTTCTGTGCTTTTCCACCGTAATCAGTACTTAGGTATTTTAATGATTACTCAGATAATTTACATAAAAAATATAGAAACAATCGATTTATACATAAAATACCGTAGCAAATGGTATAATACCGTATTATACGGTATTTTTCGTTTAATACATTTCAATACAAATGGTATAATACAGCACTTACATCTCTAACTGTACACAGCGGAAATACAGCGATCTGCGCATTCAATAAAATAACGCGTTCCGGGTGCTGATGGGGCTGCCTCGCCACTGCAGCGCTTCCGCGATGTTCACCGCAGCTGGCACAGACGGCTTTGCGGCCATTATGAACAAGCGGTGCGCATCTATCATGCGCCGCACGCGCGGCAGTCCTAACACCATCCTGCGAGCGCTGGTGGACCGGTGGGACTGGCTCGTTGGCTACGGCTTTACGCAGTCATTTAATGCCTTGCTGCATTAAGTCCGCCCATGTAACACAATATTGTACATAAAGTTTAAATAAATAAATAAATAATCATTTGTCACCATCATCGGAGATTCCACCCGGATATTTAGTTACATGTCTGATTAATTAGTTAGTAAAATTTAAAATTTAGTCGATAATGTATTTTATTTAATTAATGATGTTTTAACTTTTTTTATACTGTTAATCAACTATAAGTTAAATTAAAGGATTAATTATTATTATTTTTACTTATACATGGGCATGCCTGCAATAAATGATTTTTATTTTTATTTATTTTTTATTTCTGGAGCAAACAACATCTTTGTTAGATGCATACTTTGTAATAGTTTTAAGATAGGTTGTGAAAAATTAAATATTTTTCCTACAGGCCCTGAAAGTACTCTTCCTGACTGATTTCGGCTACGCCAGCCAATCTCAGCTGAGATTAGCCATTTGTGCAGGAGACATTACAGTGGACAAGTATATGACGTGCAAGATTGGACGGCACGCCGACACGACTGGAGTGAGATCGGGCAAAGGACCAACGACTTATTCACGGAGTTATTCTACCGCCAAATTCTAAACTCAGAGCTACATCTGACAAATTTCTAATTGAAAAATCTAATAACACTTTATACCTAACCCCGGAATCGAACCTTTGTTCAGCAGTTGCGCTTGCAACCACTAGACCTACGAGACAATTAAAAAAGTAATAAGTAAATGCTAATGTGTAAGTTTTTATTTTATTAAAAATGAAAGTTTTTTGTGAAGCACTGATTTACAGTACCTATTAATAATACAAAAGCTCTACTATTGAGCTAGTTTGTGCAATAAAATCATGAGCGTAGACAGTTATAAAGGAAATTAAATTGGTTACCTACCAAGTTTATTTCCTTTATAACTGTGTTGTCCACACCTCCTCTCCTTCTATAACTAAATAATTATAATTACACTTTGCATAACGTTACACCTTGTATAACTACACAATTATAATGTACACTTTTTTACTCAAACAAGTGTTTTGCTCACAAATTTTTTGCGGAAGAGATTTTAGAATAATTTGATCTTTATTTTTATAATTTGTACAGTTTTTATTTCCTGTATATTACATGTATAATGTTACTTTTAAATACAATCATGTAAATTAACATAACTATATACGTTTTATTCATACTGCATTCACACTGCAAGTTGCTAAACGACCACATACGCATAACAGCTAGGTAAGTTCTAACACCAAAGACATTACCAGAATTGCTCAATGATTGGAACGTAGATGAACAGACAGACTGCCAATACGTGAGACATGTCGAAATGCGGTAGGTAGATTGAGTTCCGTCATAGAATTGTACCAGGGAGAATTGCTTTGCAGTAGCTCACGGTATAATGTAAGCCACAGATAAGTACATCGAAAGAAGGAACTGAATTCAGTTTAATATGAGTTTATAAGCTCGGATTTACCTCTCTCAAAAATGAGGTCGACGATGAAGTACGTTTTTCTGAAAGTTACCTATTCACTGTTTATACAACGTATAACGGAAACCCCATATCTATCCAAAAGGACTGAAGACAACATCTGGTATGGAGTCTCTATGCAAAGTTTCAGCTCAAAATAAGTGACTCACAGAATTGACCCCAAATTATTGGTTTCATATGTTTCTTGAATACCAGTAATAACAAACGTGTCACAGCACTATGAGGGTCATCACTTTCCACGTCACTTGCCAATAAAACGATAATTCTCTTCGTTCTTCTTAATTTAAAAAATTCGGTCTCTGTTATCAATGTATTGAAATTTCTAATATGCTCCACACACATGTACACATAGGATTAGAAAACCATTGCCATATCGTTTATTATCATCCAAAGAAGCCGTGCACTTGGTATGTATATACCCTTTAAATTACAAGTTGAATAAGAACCTCTTTTTTTTAAGCGGGAAATCCATCATTCAAAACTGGCTTCCTCACATCCTGAGCACAAGGGAGTTTGAGTCTTTTACTGACTAAATACACACCCTGTTCCTTAAATAAGTCAGTAGTCCAGTAGAGCCGGAGTACGCTAGAACAAACCCGCAACCCCGGTATGTACTTGAAGATCCTGGCACCGATAGTCACAGTACAGGCTCTGCTAGTATGGCTATTTCATATAAAAGTAATTTAGACTGTGTATAATTTTAGTGTTAAGTTTTTGTTACAACAAACATTATATTTTTATCACTCCAAGTTTTTCAAGAATCACATACCTACATGGGATTACTCTCATTGTGCGTGCAGCTAATAAAATTCCCACAGGAATGAGGGAATTCCAATTATTAGCTGAACGCGCAATGAGAGTAATCCCAAGATGCTTTGTATAGACGCTACACATTAGCCTACCCCAATCTGTCAAATTTTCCTAGTCGAACATGAACCTTCCATTTTTGTGATAAAGTTGAAAATCTGTTACAAAATTTGACAGATTGGGGTAGGTTGATACGCTGGGGTCTGTACGTATGGTATGTCAACGATGTCTGACACCAATATACAGTATGTTAACTAACAGAGGGCGTTCCCGTTAACCCGCAATAGTATAAGCACATCAATTAGATCGCCGCACACGCGGCCCATCATTCATAAATAAATTGCGACGTTGCCGTCCTTCAAGTACGCGTGTACAGAGTGTTTCTTTTACGTATCAATTTAACATTTTTGTGAATATTTTAATATAAAAAAAACATTTTGTTTTCGAATGGTAATATTTTTTAGCATGTATGGATGCTATACTATTACGGGTTAACGGGAGCGCCCTCTGTTAGTTAACATACTGTATACACTTATTTCAAACGAGTGTCTATTGAGGTTTTCGTTCGTGCCGATTTTGTTTCTTAGCATGTTTTTTCGAATTGACGAATTCTTTCACTAATATGTGGGTCAAAATTTAATTTTTAGATTATTACGTTTGATAATCTACCATACATTACAAAAAAAACATGAAACAAACGAGAAAAAGTAATTGCAAGAATGTGTAACAGACCAAATAGTGTTCACAGACAATTACACTGGCACTCAGCTGCACGAGAAAGATAGCCTTATCAGCCGCATTTTGAGCCACGCATCAAAACAACGAAGAAATAAATCCCGAATTTCAAAGTACTAAAACTGTATGTCCCTTTATCTACGTACTCAGACCCAACTATCTGTACTAATTCATGCTGGTTGAACTCTGAAAGCGTTCATTTTATATTCAATACCCGACGTAATCTATGAATTGTGCAAAGTGAACACAGACAATGCTCTTTGCCAGACAGACTTAATTCATTAACCCATTATTATAATATGAGCTTATGTCATGTTGGAAGGCTTTTAGAGCTTATAAATGTAGTTACTGCCAGAAAAAAAATGCAAACTTTTTAAGGAACACAACTCTATAATAAATTACCAGATTTCTTATACAGGATACGAAATCTACACTCTTTCAATGCATTCAAAACTCAACTTAGCCAGCAAATTGTGGATCACTTCTAGAGAAATTAATGCATTGGGTTGATTATTAACGTGTTATCACAGTATAAAGATCGTACAGTAGGTTGACGCCTTTGATCTTGTGGAAAATGCCGACAACGTCTAGACAGTATCGCAACGGCCAGGGTTGTCACAAGTAAACAATAATTATGAAATATTTTTTTATTGCAGATCGACATCGTTTGCAATATTATTACTTAATAAAATAATGAAAACAATTTTAACCCGCTCTTTACTACGCGCAGTAAAGTTTATGTGTGTGTTTAAGTGCGTTATTTAGGAGTAGAGAGTGAACATAAAAATGCAGATGAGGCGTATACAAAGAGATTTAAAATTTGAACTGATGCACGTGATAATTAGGTACTGTGACACTTACTGTACTGTAATTTTGTTTAAGTGAAGGTTTTTTAAATAAATAAATTATAAAAAAATAATGTCCGCCATTTTGGATTTGAAAAAGGATGTCATTTTCGTAACAAGCACCCCAATTAACCTCAAAATTGACACCCATATCAAATTATTAAAAAAAATGACGTCGGCCATCTTGGATTTAAAAAAGGATGGCATTTTCGTAACAAGCACCCCAATTAACCTCAAAATTGACACCCATATTAAATTATTACAAAAAATGACGTCCGCCATCTTGGATTTCAAAAAGGATGGTATTTCGTAACAAGCACCCCAATTAACCTCAAAATTGACACCCACATGAAATTATTCAGAAAAATGACGTCCGCCATATTGCATTTCAAAAAGGATGTTATTTTCGTAAAAAGCACCCCAATTAACCTCAAAATTGACACCCATAACAAATTATTAAAAAAAATTACGTCCGTCATCTTGGATTTCAAAAAGGATGGTATTTTCGTAACAAGCACCCCGATTAACCTCAAAATTGACACTCATATCAAATTATTACAAAAAATGACGTCCGCCATCTTGGATTTCAAAAACTCTCAATTAAAACCAATATTTTATATAAAAAAAAAATACGTACACCATCTCGAAATTCACCATTATTAAATAATAAAAAAGTTCACCATCTTCAATTTGAAATTACTATTTTTCGTTATCAGTATTCGAATAAAGCTTGAAAGTATCGTTATCATTTTGAATAAAAATAGAACACCTAATAATATTAAGTAGGTATAATAGTACATTATGGTACAAGTGTGTAATGTTGGTGATTACCGCTGAGGCGCCATTGAGACCCGAGCCGTCAGGTGAGGGTCTTAAGAGAGCCGAGGACGGTAATCATCAATACACACGTGTATCATACGACGTTTTTCAACACACTTGCGAGGAAAAAACAAATATGTATTGCATAAATCGTTTAATTATTAAAACAATTGGTGAATGTACAATTTTCAAAACGATATTGGATTGTTTTTAACCGACTTCTAAAAAAGGAGGAGGTTCTCAATTCGGATGTTTGTATTTTTTTTTTTTTTTTTTGTTTTATGTTTGTCCACGCATAACTCCGTCGTTTGCCAACCGATTTGAAAAATTCTGATCTTGTTAGAAAGGGTATACTTCCCAAATGGTCCCATGAAAATTTTATCGAAATCGTACAGGCCGTTTCTGAAAAATCAACAAAAGTCTAAAAGAAATGTTTACGTTGATGATCTTTTCGTTTACGCTGCATTGCGTTTTTTGTTCGCGCATAACTCCGTCATTTACGAACCGATTTGGAAAATTCACTGACCCACTAAAAAGCACGAAAATAAAAACTTTTTTGCAAAAAATAAAACCGACTTCCATATCAAAACACTACAAAGCCAAAAATAATTTTAATTTCGGAAGGCGGTGTGAAAAAAAAAAAGAAAATACAAAACCAATAACACCGACTACCGAAATTAAAATTATTTTTGGCTTTGTAGTGTTTTGATATGGAAGTTGGTTTTATTTTTTGCAAAAAAGTTTTTATTGATGGCAATTTCACAGTTTGTGTTACATTGGTACTTGCCACTTCTTTAGTACCTTCATTTACTTCTTGTGTAAATGTCGGCGACAAAGGTAAATCATACAAATTACTGGAAGGAGAGGGCACCAAATAACTCACGCTAGTAGATGTACATGGTTGTGGTTCGGGGCAAAACTTTTTTGCCTTTGGCTCCAAATTAATGGCTTGCGTTATTTTGTCATTGATTTTTGCTTTGTTATGAATTGAGTCTTTTATGTACGATTCAGCGATTGCGTCAGAACGCCATCCACCATGTCGCTTCAAAGTTAGTATATCAGCCCCCGAATCAGCCAACATTGTAGCCGACGTTCTTCTAAAACTGTGTCCAGTGTAAAAATCGGCCTCAGGCAAACCTAAATACTTCGCTATTTCTCTTGGCATATTACCAAATTTGTTAATACCGATTGTTTGTGCAGTACATTTTCCTTTCTGAAAGTTTTGGAAAAAGCGGTCATTCTTTGTTTTTGTTGAACGGAGATCTTGGTATTTTTTCACTATTTCACGAAACGTTCCTTGGATTGTAAAAGATCGTGGAATCTTGGTTTTAGTCTGGGTAATTTTGACAAGAAGCATATCTCCGTGGATTTCTACATCTTTTGTTGTAATATTGTACAGCTCTTGTCGTCTACAAGCACCAGTAACACCGAATATTAAGGCAACCTGCAAAGAAATCAATTAATTAGTTCTAAGAAATTATGCTAAAGTTACACACTTGTATATTGTAGATTCGTTTCGATTAAAAATATGAAACGTACCTTTGTTGCTAGATACTGACTATCCGGAGCCTCATTCAAAAACTTTTCAACGTCGGCTGGTGACAAAACTTTAGATTTCCGACCAATATATCCATCCGAGCGTCTCTTCAAAAATGCCATCAGTTTACAGTACGTTTTGATATCAACACCATGTTTGAGCTTAACCATGCTTCTTAACATGGAATAGATGCACCACAGGGAGCTAGGTTTGTATGTATTGGCGAGTTCAGAGAAATACGCCAAAAACACATTTTCAGAAAATGACTGGGTTTTTTTGTTGCTCTTCCATTGCAGGAAACTATCGTAAGCAGCTAAATACTTTTCTCTAGATTTTGCAGGTATTAGGCTTTCGTTTGCATTTTGTGCTGCATTTAGTATTTCTGGCGGGGTTAAATCAATCAATTGTTCATCTTCTGTACTAAAACCTGAAATTTTTATAATTATTTACCACACAGCAACAAATGCGATACAAACAAAATATGAAAATTAGGGGAAAATTGGGAAATGGCGCGCAATTTTTTTTTTTTGCACGCGCCAAATGTAAGTTGATTGATTACAGCCATACAGCCTACTTCAAAATGATAATTTTTGTGATAAAATGCAAATATTTTATAAGAAATTATTGTGAATTATAAATAATTTGATAATAATAAATGTTTTTTCGTCTTAATTAGGGACACATTTATTTATTTCAAAAATGTAAATAGATTTTCGGTGGCATAAAACCTCTTTGTTGTTACAAAAAAAAAAAAAAAAACTGTATTACCCGGTTAAATTGAAAATGCTCTGTTTACTCGCATATAATTTGCAGTTAGGTACTAACTTAACTTTGTAGGGATCATTCTATTATGCACTAGTGTGTAATATTATTATGCACGTGTATGTTATAGTTCGGTTTATGGCCCTAAGAACGATATAATAAGGCTCACTTTACGAGCAAGTGTGTTGAAAAAATATAAAATGTTCAAACCCTCACGGCCCTGTGCTATTACCTATTAGATTTTTTTTTTTACCGTCCGCTGTTCGGCTATTATGTTAGCGTTATCAACGCGGCACGACATTACAAATAAAACGATAGCAATAGTAGATTAGTAGCCAAGGGCTGTAAGGCATCAATTGCAGCCCGAGATATTTAGGCGCACGAGCGCAGCGAGGGCGCCTATAGTTCGAGGGTGCAATTGATGCGTACACCCGAGCTAACTACTCTGCTTTACATCTCGATTGTGAGGTAAGTAGAAAAAAACCGGCATTACAAGAATAAAACATTTTATTAGTTAAAATTTATAGTGAAATGAGAACAATTTTCAAATTTTAGGGACAGGTGATTTTTGGGTATGTTAATAGTTTGGGATTGTGATATTTGTTGGTGTAGCGTGGTAGTCGATTAAACTAGAATCGATTACCACACTAATCCCAAATATCTATGGTTTCACTGAGTGACAACACTTATGCGGTGACCGGTTATAAATTCTAACCCCCGGTCTACTGAGTTCTTTTTCACACCTTTTTCTGCTACAAGTAACTAATATGGAAACCCCTCTGTGCCCAAGGGTAAGTGCTCAAACGTATCTGCTATTTTTCTCCATCTTGCCAACCGCAATCCTCTTGTTTCGCCATAATCTGCAGCGTTTGTAAATTTATATAATTGCCTGGTTGTCAAGATGGCTTCCGGCTAGAATATGACTGTGCTATTCCATTGTCATCTGTTTTCCACTAGTAATTCTAAATTTGTGAAGCGTTCGCATGTCGCAGCATACCTTTCCTGCTGTGTCATAGCAGCTACGAGCTTAAACGCCTTGCCACGCGGTTACCTTCTATATCGTTGCACGCGGCATGCGCACGCTTATCTGTAACCTTTGTGAACCGCCGCGATGGTGAGTTTCCTTTCGTTTCCCTGAAGCTGTTCCTTGGGCTTACGGCTGGGGACGCACGCATCGCTGGCGCTCACGATTCCTGGCACCACGCTTACGGAAGCACCCTTCGTGTTGATTCCAGGGTTTTTTTCTTTTCTTCTTCTACACTCTCATCTCTAATATCAACTACCTCAACGTCTGCCGCGCGACGGGTGTCACCGCTGCCTCTGCGTATAACCGCTGGAGAGGCGCCCTGTCGCGTGGCCTCCCTGCATAACCTCTGCGTCTGACACGTGGTCGCTGCCTGCTACGGGGTCGGCCCGCCGGTCTGCGTGCGTCGCGGCCTAAGCCCAGGGCAGTACCTTCCACATACCAACAACCAGTGGAGGAACCCTTAGTGAACGAACCCACCCCCCTACCAAATAAATGCTGTAAACTCCTGTGGTCTTCTTTTATTCTACCACCTAAACCACTACGCCACATTGGTCATGGATAAAATTTGACGGGATGAAGCTTTCTTCAGCAGAAGTTGATGGTTGCGGATCATCTCTTGAGACAGATGTTTCATTTTTTGAAAGCTGAATAGTTTTCGTTATTTGGTTGGTAATTTTACTTTTATTTTGTTTGGAATCTTCAATGTAACCTTCAGCCACCTTGCTGGATTTCCACCCACCATGCCTTTTTATAGTGGTTAAGTTAGCATCATCTCATCAGCATCGGCTAAATGTGTAGCCGATGTTCTCCGTAAGCAATAACCTGTGTACAATTCCGGGTTTGCTAACTTTAAATAACTTGCGATTTGCTTCGGCATACTTCTGATGGTATTTTTTCCAATAACTTGTTTGTAGCATTTACCTTGGTGGTACTTCAAAAAAAAATTGGTTGGTATTTACATTTTTAGGACGAAGATTTCTGTATTTTTGTACGAATTCAGAGAATTCTTGAGGACCTACAAATGTTCGGTCAATTTTAGTTTTTGTGTTCGGTAGTTTAATTTCTAACAATTGACCTTGTTGTTCTATGTTCTCTATTGTTATATTTGTCAATTCAATACCTCGGCATGCGCCAGTTATACCGAAGATAAGAACCACCTAAAACAAGCGAAATATAAAAATAAGAAGGTATGTTTTTTAGGTTTGTAAGAATTTAAAAGATAAATGATGAAGTATTGCCATTATGTGATTTGTTATTTTACGTACCTTAACAGCTAAATATTTGTCATCAGGGGCTTCATTTATGAATGTTTTCACGTCTTGCGCTGTAAAAACCTTTGACTTTTTGCTTTTGTTCCCAGCTGATTGTCTTTTTAGAAATGATAATAATTGTGAATAAAAAGTTCTTGATATTGATGTCGTGTTTAGTACTCATAGTTGCTTTTAACATTGAATAAATGCACCACAAACTAGATGACTGCAGCTTTTTTGATAGCTCACTAAAGTATGTTAAGAATAAAGTCTCAGATAAAGACTTTACTCGTTTTTCTTTTCGCCACTTCATTAAGTCGTCGTAAGTTTTCAAATATCTCTCTTTAGAACTTTCAGACAAAATATTGTTAATTGCTGCTTCAGCTTCCATTTTCATTGAATCGGGAGTGCAGCTTATATCTTTATCACTTGCAGAACTCATGTTTTTTCCTAATTAGCACGTAATTATAAAAAAAATCCCAAAATCAAACAATATTTAAAGTAAAATTTTTCTATTCCCGCCTTTTTTCATCTTTGTTTTTTAATTTTTTTTAAAGAACGAAATTGAGTTTCGCCGTTCGATATTTAAAATTGATGACTATTATACTCATACAAAGAAAAGGCTGAATAGCGAAGCGACCTCTTTTGTCAGTGGGCTGAATGCATGATGTCTATTGCCAGTATGATGGTTAGATGTACGCAAACTTTTTGAAAGAGTGAAGAGATTTTTTTTAAATTACTTACCGCCCTAGGGCTTTTCTAGCTACATTATTACCCTAGAGCGCTAATTGGTTACCTACAAGCCCCATTTAGTAATAAGGACCTACTTACCGAATATGAGAAATGTAAAACATTATTAATTACTAGTACTCACGCGGGGCTTCGCTCCCGTGGATTCTATCACGGTAAAAACATAACTCTCCTTTTTTGCAGTCACGTAAAAAGTAGCCTATAACCTTTCTCAAGCTTCAAGCTACTTCCATACCAAATTGCATCCAAATCCACCCAGTACTTTCGAAGATTAGCGCGTTCAAGCAAACAAACAAACAAACTTTTCCGCTTTATAGTATTAGTATTGATTTACCTTTCTTCTGTGCGTGGAAGCTGATGAAACCAGATATCTTTATTTATACGAGATGAAGACTTGCAATCTCTCACAGCACACGTCGTATACACCATTTTAAATAAAGAATTAAAAAACAAACACGTGCTAGCCCTGAATGATTTGTCCCAAGCAGGCATGTTATGGAAATGAAATTTCGGATACGGATTGGATACGGATATAGGAATGATTATTATACCGGATATGGATAAGGATACGGATATGAAATTATTTCGGATTATCCGTTAGTTTCGGATAATTTCGGTTACGAATATTAGATTCTTAAGGAATTTGAAAGTAAAATACAAATAGATACATCATACCATAACGCGCTATCTCATCTCATGTAATGATGTATTACATTTTATAACGCGAGAATTTCATTACAATAACCTTCGTGTGGCGCTTCATTACGCGTCATGTTTGGAGTCATGGTGTAATGCAACATTCCCCGGTACTAAATGTAATGTCATATAACATTACTTTCTAACGCACTGTTTTGCGCATTGTAGCGTAAATAAAATTAAGTGCACAGTAAAACACAAACCGCTACTTAACACGTTTAATTTTGATTAAAAGGAAAAAGATAGAAAACAAGTACTTAATTAAAAAATATAAAAAAGTTAAATATTAGTTATTATTGGGAACCTTTCAGTGATGGCGTGGGTTAACTTAGCGGAAAGAAAAGAATATTATCGAAGGTATTATGCAAAATATTTTTAACTTACCTAACGAAAAATCGATTGCAATCGGTTATAGCTAGGCGAATACGCAATATTAGTAATTTTTTGTTACAAAAAAAACACTAAGAACATCCAACGCGTCTTGATAGGCCTTAGGTTAGAAAGAGTTTTTGACGTGAGATTTTTTAGATTAGAAATATACAAATTAGGTGTATAAAATAGAACTCCTGCTGCGAAAACTCGGTAATTCCTGGACGGCTGAACACGACTGTGGGAAGTAACGTAGAAATCACGGAGCCACTGCGCTGCGGAGTCCGCATCTACCTCGTACTCGCTTCAGGCCTTTGAGATGGACGTCTCAGGCACAGGATGTGCTCGGATATCGGGCGAGAGCGCCCCGACCTCCGTCGTCGATAACCGACGTCGCTTGCCCGTAGGGTGGAGCCAAAAATTGGCTTGTAACGGGATCTAAACAAAAAAGAAACTTCAGACCACCGATGCAAGCTGAATCTTTGATTAATTATGAAACTAGTGCGAAATGGATCGAAAAGAAAAAAGGCGACAATACATACCAAATTAACCAGAAAATCACCCACAGACTATCCTTTTGCTAGGACACTTTATATTTTTTATTGGCTTAACACCAACAGAAAAAAACTTTCACTTCATAATTTCGATATGAATCAAAAAATAAGGTCGACCATCACATATCGGGTCCCAAAAATGTAATGACGCCGTCAAAAGGCAAAACATCCGAGGATATTTTTCACGATTCCTTGTTCAAATGTGAATAACAGCTATGAAGAAAAAATTTTATTGAAAAGTTTGGATTAGAATTGGAGGAAGTTTTAACCGTAGCGGTTTTACGCTACAGTACCCCATTTCCAGTAAAAAAAAAAAATGAGAGTAGCAACCCTAAAGGTGAGTGGCAACCCTAAAGGAAAGGTGAGTGACAACCCTAAAAGAAAGGTGGTTGACAACCCTAAAAAAAAGGTGGTTGACAACCCTAAGAGAAAGGTGGTTGACAACCCTAAAAGAAAGGTGGTCGACAACCCTAAAAGAAAGGTGGTTGACAACCCTAAAAGAAAGGTGAGAGATCAACCCAAGTGAATGTATCAACCCAGTGAGAGGGTGACAACGCTATAACAGATTGACATCACAACAACAGATTGAAAACACAACAACAGATTGAAAACACAATAACAGATTGAAAACACAATAACAGATTGACAACACAAAAGGGATAGCATCAACCAAGAGTGAAAACCATAATATACAAATTAAATAAACTAGCCTAACTAACTTTAAACTAAATACATCAAATCAACGACATCGAAGTGCAGCTGATACTGAATAAAATTGAAAACCGGCCTCCAGTTTAGACGTTAACAGTGCGAGCTTCAGATGCGTCTCCTAAACCTACATTAGAATAGAAAAACAAACGATAGATCTAGAGTAATATTCTTAAATATATATAGGAACAAAGAACAATAATCAACACGAAACAAATAAGAGTTGAGGTTAAGAAATAACTTAAAAATACGACGAAAACTGAAAGGAAGTCAAACAAAAACTCGAAGTCGAACACAAAAGCTCGAAGTCAGATAATAACTCGAAGTGAGACACGACACAAAGTCCAACACGACTCAAAGTCAAACATGACTCAAAGTCAAACACGACTCAAAGTGAAACACGACTCAAAGTCTAACACGACTCAAAGTCAAGAGCTTAAGTTATAGAGGGATAAGTTAGAAGGTTAAGTTAAAGAGAGAGGGTTAAGTTAAAGAGGGTGGACCTTAAATCAAAATCAAAAATACGACGCTTAATGAGAGGAAATGGTTATGAATAAATATTAACTCCAGGGAGGAATGAGGGTCGAAATAATAAAAGAGGTGTCGTTAATTGAAAACTAATGGCCTAACATAAGTAATGCTGATTAAGTTAAGAATATGGAACAAATTAATTCATTTAAGTATGTCTTTTATATGATATTGTCCAATATGATGAGAATCACAGTCTTGTAGGACATATGTAGTCATGGAGATGACTCTGATCACACGACATTTAATGAAACGAGGAGCAAGCTTTCCTGTAAAGTATTCAGCAGCTGACGATTTTGAAAAATTACGCCTCCATACAATGTCGCCGGCATTGAGTGTAATAGCCGTGTGGTTCGTATTGTAATTTCGTGAATTACGGAGAAAAGCAGAAGAAAGATTGTCCGCTACTTTTGCGTAAATCTCGGCGAGCGAAGTCAGATTACTCGCGTGTTGTTCCCGACTTTCAGCTAAATTAGTGCTTAGAGTCTGGAAATTCGCACGCGATGAATCCATACAGACTTCTCTACCGAATATGAGAAAGTTTGGCGTAAACCCTGTGGCTAAATTAATACATGAATTGAGGTAAAGTTTGACCTTGGGTAACAATTTAGCCCAATTCCTTTGGTTCTCGCCAACCAATATGCTCAAACAAGTAACGACACTTTGGTTATAACGTTCTACCGTGTTTGCTTGTGGAGTGTAATAAGGGGTATATGTAGGGGATTCAATGCGAAACGATCTAAGAAAGTTTAAAAACTGATTACTACGAAAAACGGTAGCATTATCACAGAGAATAGACCGTGGAACTCCGAAGTTAAAAAATATTTCAGATTCCAAAGCTTTTATAACTGAATTGGCGTCAATCCTTTTAAGGGGCACTAACCAAACATTTAGAAAAAACATCGACCATAGATAAAATGTATTTGAACCCATAATAAGCGATTGGAAGCGGTCCAATAACGTCGATAGAAATCATTTGTAAAGGTAAAGAAACTTCCTTTGGATAACACATATGACCACGTGGTTGGGAATTCGCGATCTTATAAGCTTTACAAACCTCACATTGCCTTAAAGTCTCAGAAACATCTCGAAACATATTTGGCCAGTAAAAGTTATCCTTGAGCTTAAAATAAGTCTTTGAAACTCCAGGATGCATAGAGAGAGGGACTTCGCAGGAAATCGTTAGATATCGTGCCGTAATATCGATACGGGAAGAAGACAACAAAATGAACGTCAAAGGAATCCGCTGGGCTAAGAATCCAACAAAAACAGATACTAGCAAATAGCAGAAAAGCAAACAGTCGGGCTAAAAAATAAAAAAGGTAGACACTAGCACACGACCATTCAAAAAGCTTACCTTTGGTCACGATGCCTAACAATCCACACATCAAACACACTCTACGGGAAACTAACTACCGCTACCTACTGGGATAAAATAAAACTCGGAATAGATACGTACATTTTGGGAGAAAATAAAAGAATTGGAAATTGGGTATAGTTACAAAGTTAATCTTTAAAATTGAATTTCACAAACATCACACAATTTAGCAAAGAACATAAATTCAGTTAGCAATTCTGTAGTCCAGTCGTATGAATCGGGAAAACATTCAAGACAGGTAATCCTTTTAACTTCCATACGGGTATCTGACCAATTCTAAAACCTGAAACTCACAACAAGAAAGATGAAAATTAAAGATTGCTCTCAAGAGCAACCACACACGAGATAACAAAAAAAAGGTATTTTAGTAATAATTAATATGCAAACTTACTTTAATTCGGGCGCCATATTGTAGCGTAAATAAAATTAAGTGCACAGTAAAACACAAACCGCTACTTAACACGTTTAATTTTGATTAAAAGGAAAAAGATAGAAAACAAGTACTTAATTAAAAAATATAAAAAAGTTAAATATTAGTTATTATTGGGAACCTTTCAGTGATGGCGTGGGTTAACTTAGCGGAAAGAAAAGAATATTATCGAAGGTATTATGCAAAATATTTTTAACTTACCTAACGAAAAATCGATTGCAATCGGTTATAGCTAGGCGAATACGCAATATTAGTAATTTTTTGTTACAAAAAAAACACTAAGAACATCCAACGCGTCTTGATAGGCCTTAGGTTAGAAAGAGTTTTTGACGTGAGATTTTTTAGATTAGAAATATACAAATTAGGTGTATAAAATAGAACTCCTGCTGCGAAAACTCGGTAATTCCTGGACGGCTGAACACGACTGTGGGAAGTAACGTAGAAATCACGGAGCCACTGCGCTGCGGAGTCCGCATCTACCTCGTACTCGCTTCAGGCCTTTGAGATGGACGTCTCAGGCACAGGATGTGCTCGGATATCGGGCGAGAGCGCCCCGACCTCCGTCGTCGATAACCGACGTCGCTTGCCCGTAGGGTGGAGCCAAAAATTGGCTTGTAACGGGATCTAAACAAAAAAGAAACTTCAGACCACCGATGCAAGCTGAATCTTTGATTAATTATGAAACTAGTGCGAAATGGATCGAAAAGAAAAAAGGCGACAATACATACCAAATTAACCAGAAAATCACCCACAGACTATCCTTTTGCTAGGACACTTTATATTTTTTATTGGCTTAACACCAACAGAAAAAAACTTTCACTTCATAATTTCGATATGAATCAAAAAATAAGGTCGACCATCACATATCGGGTCCCAAAAATGTAATGACGCCGTCAAAAGGCAAAACATCCGAGGATATTTTTCACGATTCCTTGTTCAAATGTGAATAACAGCTATGAAGAAAAAATTTTATTGAAAAGTTTGGATTAGAATTGGAGGAAGTTTTAACCGTAGCGGTTTTACGCTACAGCATGTCTACTTGTGTGTTTCGCCGCCGCCCGGCCAATCAAAACAACTTGTCATAACGTGTGTCAATTAGGCTCCGCCCCTATCCGATATTATCCGAAACTTTTATTTCGGAATCGGTTACGGTTACGGATAATTTTTTATATCGGATATCCGAAAGTTTCGGTTACGGTTACGGAGCTCCCTAACATCCCTAGTCCCAAGCTACGAACATAGTTTTGTTCGCAGCTTGGGCTCGGCACCAATTTTTTTACGATGCTTTAATGTATATGGTTAATAAGTGTGGTTTTTTTTTTAATTTTGAGCATCGATATGTCTTTCTGTTTGTGAAAACATCGTTCATTGACTTGGCTGAGCATACTACAGTTCAGAAACTAAATGTAATGAAGGGTATGTTGACTTGGGACAAAAGTACAACAGTTTGTATCGCAAAGTACACAACTGGATCGTACGAGGACCTTTTTCGGGATTTAGATAGAAACTTTTCCATGTATATATAAACAGAGTCCATTAAAAACTTTCTCCAGTACTTTCTGTCACCGTACCTTCTGTATCGGTTATAAGAATCTAATTTACCTTCTGTGGTATTCTCTTTGATGGTAAAACTTATCTAATCGAATTAATGTGTACATCTGCGGGAATAGTAAAAGTTTTGCGAATTCTGGATGTTCAGGAATTAAATAAGATAACCTTGTCAGGTTTTCCTCAGGGGTTGTAAGAAATTGCAGCATGGAAGTCAGGTGCTGATTAATTCATGGCACTGAAGGAAAATCCAGTTCAGCCAAGTTACTATGCAAAGTTCATTTAGTTTAAGTACTCAAAGTTTCTGTTGCGGCGTTTCATTATGCACACATTAGATGAAACTTCAAATACGGTTTTCGGCGGTACGTGCGTCGTTCACAGCCGTTGTTTGTACGGGGACGACAAAATTGGCATGACATAAATTTTGTTGAGCTGGCTGAGATATATCTTGATTTAATTATTGTCGCGTAACCGCAAAGAGATTCTGTACTAATTTGATTAATAACACGGCTGTGACAGTCGTGAGCTAGGGAGTTATCAGATGTAAATAGAATATTAAGTACTTTCTGTGGTACTGAGGTAATTATATGCTGAATTCCGCTAAAACTCTAGAAATGGTGGTGGGTGGTCGCTTTGGGGGTTCGTCTAAGTGAAACGCGTTAAAAAAATGCTGATTTTTTTACTGGTTTCAATAAATGACTTATTGTACTCAGTGTGACGTTATAGATTCCTAATGATAATCTCACAGTAAAAAAAGTAATTTAAAAAATCTAAAAACCCGACTGCTCAACTGAAATGCAAGAAACAAGCACATTTTTATTTTAAAAAGTGACAAGCAGGCGAGACCCAATTGAACTTTTTTTTTTAATGGGATGGGTCTGCCTGCTTGTCACTTTTTAAAATAAAAATGTGCTTGTTTCTTGCATTTCAGTAGAGCAGTCGGGTATTTTAGATTTTTAAATAACTTTTTTTTTTCAACTTTTTAATTAAAATATTAATTAACATTTTTATAGTTTTTCCGGCCGTGTCACAATGGCACCCTACCGGATTCAGAAAGTGAAAGAGCTAAGTCCATATTTTTAAACTTTCTCTTTGTATTATTTTTGCTTGTATTACACTAATTATAAACATTATATACTTTTTTGAAATCCTTGTGGGCTTACCCTTTAATTTGATACCCATATCGCAGTACTCGAATATTTTTTTAAATTACGTATAACGGCTTCACACAGCCGCCATGTTTGATTTTTTCAAATGTCACCTATCTAAGAACACTTGGGCTGCTAAGACGAATCTAACTATACCTGAATTATTTGAATTCGTTCAGCGGTTCTGGAGATATGAGGTAATAAAGTATATTACAAACATACATAGAAGATACGCGCGAAAAACATAACCCTTCCTTTGCAGTCGGGTAAAAAGAATAAATATCTGTTTATATTATCTAATTAAACAGCTACGTGAGCCAATACAAGTGTCGCGAGAGCTAATTCAATAAAAGTTACATACCTCGATAAACCATTCACGGAAACCTCACCAGGTGAGTACTTACTTATAGTAATTGTACTGACGACGTAGAAGAACAGGATGGGTTTTTAGTCAGCAGAAATGAAATGCTATATTTATTTTGTAACTGAAAACTTTTACACGTCATGTTTTTTTGCGTGTTATGTTTAGCTAGGTGAGGTAGAAATCTGACACTCCTTTCAGCTCCATCCAGAATGAGAAGAGTCATTGGATGATTTTGCCACCGAAAAAAAAGGTGCAAATATCTATAAAAACTTCCATCTCGAGAAAGAAAATGTAAATCATCTGTTGTGTCTCTGTGCTTCAGCTTATCCATGTTATTTATGTTATTATGTTTCGCACAATGCAGGAACAATCAAAGCCTCGTCTTTTTGGTGATGTTCGGCATTCCGATGGGGCCTAAGTACTAGTACCTTTTTAGTGTCTTATGTCATCCCGTTCCCGTAGTCTTTAACCCGCCTCAACTCGGGTTTAAAACTTTTGAATTCTAGTTAAGTCGAATATACCTAGAGTACTTTCAGGGTTAATTTAATAAAGGCACAAACATCGTACTTGGAGTTATGAAGAATGTGACGTGATCTGAATAACATCCGCACCGTCTTATGTGACTAAATTACTTAATTGCGCTCGTCGAGACTTTGAAATCTTTAATTAACGAATGAA
The DNA here is from genome assembly GCA_943138885.2 of Tholera decimalis. NCBI lineage: Eukaryota > Metazoa > Arthropoda > Insecta > Lepidoptera > Noctuidae > Tholera > Tholera decimalis. The sequence continues at coordinate 18,089,146 of OW964563.2, read as the reverse complement.
ATACGAACACAGAATATCAGATTACTCGAGCTCTTGAGTTTCGCGGTTCGTTGAGATCCCCCTGAGTCTTGTTAGTTGCAAAGATTGGAGATACTTGACAGGTGCCCGGAAGTTTCTTCTCATTGGTTAACATGGATCGTATTTATTATAACAAGCTTCTATTTAGCTTGAAATGTTGATATGGTTGTTAGTTTAGGTTAAATTTTGTGTGAAATGAGGTGGTTTCGGTCAGTAAGTATAAGCCAGACACTTTCGCCCGCACCAGGGTGGAGAGTATTGCCGGGGTTGCGGAAATGTTCTAACGAGATACCGCGGCCCCGGAATATAATGGCTGTCAAAGGAACAGGGTGGGTTTTAAATTAGTAGAAGTCTCACACGAGAGTGACTCCACCATTAGATTTTCCCACGAAAACACAGGCGCAGCACAGCCATGGAGATTTTCATCTAAAATAAAAAATTAACCTTAATTAGAACCATTTACTCTTATCAATTTTACAATTATGTAAAATTTATATTTTATATTTCAGTTACACCCTTAGAAACTGAAACAATTAGAAATGTACCTTACATAATTGATATTTTATATTCCAGCTTGTAATGGACTCTGGAATAACAATTTAATTTAGTTGAGACTATAACAAAATATTTTATACTTATGCTTTCAATTATATCCGTTTTAAGTCGACGTAGACTTGGGGGCCGCGCCAAGGGTTGGATATATGTAGAATATCTCTTTTGGGGCCAAAACCATTGTAAACTCTAGAAAAAAAGTAACATTCTATTAATCGGTAGCACTTGTAGGATAATGAAACCTGAGAGGACAAAATTTAGGCTTCTCATCAATAGCTATACCTGTAGAATGTATGTTTGTTATTCAATCACGCCTAAATGGTTAAACGAAACTGCGTAAAATTTACGTCTTGAATAGCACATATCGTCGCCTTAGAGTGAAAACCTCGGGAGTACATTTTTGTCCAATTTTTTTTATTGCGTTTTCAGAAAGCTATCCTAGCAACGCACATCCTGATCTCACTAATATGTTCATTCGATACTCGAAACGCTATCTATGAAAGTAAGTGAGAACCTCGTAAACACTCGAATCGCGTCGTCAGTTTAGCGTAATTAGGCCATGGATTATGCATTTCTGAACTGTTCGATATTATGTATAATATTTTTCATATTATACATAATATCGAACAGTTCTGGATATAAAAACGGGTTAAATTTACATATGAATTAATAAAAAAGAAACCGTACAAAAACTTTATAGCACGCAGATTTTTCTTCCTCCTGAAAAGTTACTCCTTTTTCACTTACGAGGTTTTCATTCTACGGCGTCGAATTATACTTTTTCTCGGGAAAAATCCACAACAGCTTGTATTTTCGTTACTCTACCTACACAGTTATCTGAACCATCCCATGGGGTTGGTTACCGAAGAACCCGATCCAGCTAACTCACAATATTTACATGGACAGACTGCCAATCTGACCTTGTCGAGGTCACCCAGTAGCTTGATACCATGATACCACAAGGTATGTAGGCAAGCCTAGTGTCAGATTTACTAGCCAAATAAGTAAATCTTACCTCTGCGTAATTATTAATCGACTTCAAAAAAAGGAGGTTTACAATTCGTCTTGAACTTTTTTTTTTTTTTATGTATGTTACCTCATAACTCGGAGATGGCTGGACCGATTTGGAAAATTCTTTTTTTGTTTGAAAGGGTATACTTTCTAGTTGGTCCCATTGTCACGTTTGTGTCACGTTTGGATCTGATGATGGGATCATGGAGAAATCGAGGGAACTCTTCAAATATTATATGCACACCTATAGCGTTTTGGGTATTTCTTATAGTACCTTGTGAAGTTGCTCTTGAAAAGCACCATTTGAGGAAGTGGAACTGATGATGAAGACCCCAGATGGCCACCGAAACTACTCAATAATAAGTATTTCGTTGATTGCGATTAGATTACTTGAATATGGATGTTAAGCACTTTATGCTCGTCACAGTGCATATGGTGAAGTAGAGCTGATGGTGATGTACAGGAGAACTCCTCAAAAATTTACGGCTCTGCACCAGGAAAAGCAATATTTTGTAAAAGGTGATAAGTAGTTGAAATTTTGGCTTTTGTAACTAGATAAATTACAAACCGACCCACTAAAAAGCGTGAAAAATGACTTTTTAGCAAAAAATAGAACCGACTTAAATATAAAAACACTACAAAGGCAAAAATAACTTTAATTTCGGAAGGCGGTGTCTTTAGTTTTGTATATATTTTCGTTTTTGACACCGCCTTCCTAAATTAAAGTTATTTTTGCCTTTGTAGTGTTTTTATATGGAAGTCGGTTCTATTTTTTGCTAAAAAGTTTTTTATTATTAAACATATTGTTACGCCAGTCGCTTAGTGAAGTACGTCGAGAAACTTCGACAGAAGTCTAGAATGTTCGAGACACTAACGCCATCTAGCGGCGAGTAGCAGTACTGTGTATCTCAAGTAGCTTCTGGAGTATTCTTTGCAGTATAAACAGTGAGTCGTTTTTACAAGAATGTTCTAAAACTCCTAGACCGGGGTATAAATAGATCGCAAAGGGACGCAGAGAGTCAGTCTTACTACGAGGCGAATAAGCGATATAATCGAAGCTTTACAAGTGAATTTCATTGCGATTTAAGTGTTAAGTGACAAGTGTTGTGGTGCGAATAATTGTGTTAATTTTTTTTGTGTTTAATTAAATAGTGTTAATTTTGGTTTAATTGGCGTTAATTATTTCCATCCCGATATATGTTCCCCATATAAGTTTTTAAGCTGACAGTATCATTAGAACTTAAAACAAACTCGAAACAAAAGATACACATGTAAACATCCCGTTTTAAGTTCTAATGATATATCACCCCCGTATAACGCAAAGTTCTTCCCCATACTATCTTTGTGCTAGACTTCTTCGGCCAATCCCCCAGGAACAACCCCAAAACGTCACGTAGAACTTTTTTAAACCTGAGTAATTTATGGGACTTTTTACAAGCATCTGTGTGACGAAGGTTTTAAAATTGTTTTATTAAATATACCTCTGCCCACCATACTTAGAGAAGGTTTCGCTTTGCATCATCTGCTTAATCCTTTCCTATGTTAAAGTAGGCGAACTGTTAAACCTTTTTTTTACCGGGTGGGAAAATCATTGAAAGTCTTCTCCCGCTCTATGTGGAGCGGAAAGGAGTGTCAGACTTCTATTGATTAAAAATCCACCTTGTTCCTTCAGCTGCCCCTAAGTTCCAGGGCCGCGATGTCTCGATAGAATTTTTTAAATTGTTTTATTAAATTCCCTCAACCCCGGCAGGCAATGGCCGTATGTAGCCCCGTCACTATTGCTGACAACTCTATGACGCGCGTTGTTGTAGAAAGATTCGAAGGACCGTATGGCAGAGGTAATTATACCCTCTCGAACCATAGAATCTGTTCGGTAATTGGTTAGCGATGAATGTGCCAATAGTGGCGCGTGCGGCGATCATTTCTTCTCTGATTCGTGGGAATAGGAAGCTAGGAATGGATATTAGAAGGAATGAACATGATTGGTCAACTCAAAACCACGGTAAAAATATGAAACTGTATTCTAATATGTGATACGTTCGGATATATGTTAGTAGAAAGTTACAAACTAAATAACTTGCGCAAGCATGCGTGCAACACGTCGCGCCGCCGACTCGGGCCTGGTCCTTACCGGACGGTGAGCTACCCCTGCTCGCCGTCCACAAGCCTGCGCCTACGGTGGAACCTGTTAAACATGTAGTTGCGTATTTTGCATGATTTAGTTACTGGTTCGCGAAGTTCAGATTCATAATAGAGTAACACAACACCCATTGGCAAGACTGACGTCAATTATTCCGGTTTAATCTGGCTGTCGACTATCCGTAACGACTGCCAAAAACTTATTAATGACATCTGGGATTTATAGCTTAAAATGTCATTATTTACGTTAAAACTGGACAATACTATGCTAATATGTACGTCCTTTGTACCTACCAGTATAAACAGGACGTATTTATAGATTTATTTGCTTATAACGTATTTTGGGAATCGACTTCCTCATACCCATAAGGAAGTGAATTCCCAAATATGTTTGATGCATACAAACAATTCCATTGATGACATCAAAATGCCGTCTCATATTTATATCAAATCAATATTCGTGACGTAAAATTGTTGATCTTGTTTATATCTGTATGAAAAACGAGGAATAAAAAGTAAAATACCCAGCATTTATTTTCAGCAGTAATTTAATAATTTAGTTTACATATTTTTTACATAAAGAATAAATTAAATGTAGGTAAACCGCTAAAAACTCGATTCGATGCCAATTCAGTTAAAAAAGCGTATTTCAGTCGAAGTTTGGAGTTTAACTCACACTGTCGACTTCAGTCTTGTTCGTTTTTTCCTAATAACCTGCAAAAAAATATTATTTAAGAACAGGAATAGTGGATTGAAAAAATAACTGGATCACAAATAACATAACTAAATACTGTTAACCGCATAAAACTTTAAATAAATTCAAATAAATCGTTTCATTGGATAAATGAGCACAGAAACACAATATTTACGGCCAAATTTAAAACAAAGGTTTCACTCGCTATATCCCAAAACGGCGATTCGTTTATGTAATTAAGCCACAATTAATACCGGAACTGTGAAAGGAGGATTATTATGTTTACAAATGGCTCTATAGACAACTCGCTCGTTAAGCGATTTATTGTCGAGGTGGACCACTCTCGGCCAGTCTGGAACTGTCTGAGCCGAAGACATAGAGAACTGGACTGAGCATTGCCGTCACATTATTACTTCTGCTGTTGAAAGAGATAAAGTAAAAGTATAGCCCCTCCTGATACACCAAAGCTAGTATTATTATACTGTGTTGTTCTAACCCGGCAACGAATATGTTCAGGCCTTTGTCATGGATCCGCAACACAATAATGGAAATCGGTCTGTATTGCATTATACTTTTTTTTTCATATTAAAAAAAAACCGTTTTTGACTCTACTGCCCAAAGGGGCACTGTTAGTGTGTGACGTACGACGAACAAATAGACAAAATCTGGCCAACTCTCTTTCCTGACCGTATTCACTGGACAGCTAAACAGGGTACTCTTAGTCCAGTTCTCTACGCTTATGCTCTGAGCCACTCAATAAAGCTTTTACTTCCCTACTTATTCAAATTACGTGTTTTTTCAGACATTAAGTTTCACGCCGGAGAGTTTAATGGCTCCAATAAGATTACGTCGTTTGGGAGACTATGACTCCTTAAGTTAGTATGAACGTTTTATGTGACGCTGGACTTTAAAGAGGATTAAATTGTTTTAGAAACGACAGCGAGGATTAAGTTTTGATTTCAGGTTCATGGAATATAAAATACTAAAAGTCGCACGGAGCTTTGCTCCCGCGGACTTAATCACGATAAAAACATAACCTTCCTCTTTTGCAGTCGGTTAAAGTAGCCTTCCTCAAGTTTCAAGCTACTTCAATACCAAATTTCATCTAAATCCATTTAGTATTTTCGTAGATTAGCTCATTCAAACAAACAAACAAACTTTTGTGTTTAATAATAGTATATGATATGCAGAAATTTAGGTAGTTATGTATGTATAAATGATGTTAAAAGTTAATTCAATCTACGCTTCCATAGATTAAATTACACACATTACGCACTTTAATATCTTTCAAGTTTCTTCTTAAGTACTATAGATATCCTTTGTCATCGGATTTTTTCGATAAATCAGGGTATGTTGGATATCAAATCTAAGGGTGATGTTCTCGGGCACGCCGCAATTGCGGCGGTAAGACCCCTCTTTGAGGAGTGGCTAGATCGGCGTCACGGCGTCCTGACCTACCGCATGACACAGGTCCTCACCGGACACGGAAGTTTCGGGAGGTACCTGTGTCTGATGGGGAAGGAAGAAACGCCTGGGTGTCACCACTGCGAGGATCGCCCTGAGGACACAGTAGAGCATACGGTGTAAGACTGCCCCGCTTGGGCAGAGCACCGACGTGTCCTCAGGGCAGCGATAGGCGCAGACCTCTCGCGCCCGGCACTGGTCGAGGCCAAGCTGCGGGGCGAGACGGGAATGGGAAGCGGTCGCCTCCTTCTGCGAAGCAGTCATGCTATCGAAGGAGGAGGCGGGCCGCGTGAGGGAGAGGATGGCGTCCTCCCTCCAGCCTAGCCGCAGTGGTAGACGCCCACGGCGTCGGACGTCGGCCGACGATCTCCGGCCACCGTAGGCCCGGGCATGCGGACAGCGACTAAAGGGCAACTCGCTGTCCGACCATGGACCATGCCCGGGTCGACGGCACGTTGTGTTCCACGCGCGCCTCAAAGAGCGTCAGCAATATGACGAGGCCCCCCCTGTAGAGGGCCGAAGCCTGCCGGGGTCGTGGGACTTATCCCATTACCTTGACCCCGGAACGTAAAGGGCTATTGAAGGAACACCGTGGATTTTAGTCAGTACAAGTCTGACAGTTCCTCCGGCACCACCTGGGTGGAGCACGGGTACTATATGGGTCCCGTGCTCCACCTGATGATTAGTACAGTCAAGTCATTAAGAGAAATACACAATTTAAAATATAATCAAAAGAATTTATTTTAACGCTTTTTTCAAAAAATGCCCCAAAAAATTTCATAATTAATTGCATTTGCGAATTTAAAATAAGTTGGTCTTTTTCAATTTTCTTTGCGGCATTTAGTTGTTGATGACATCTAAAGAATCAGTATTTTGTGATATCACTGTAAGCAATCTACTTAGGGTTAAACACCATTCATCTACGTGTTTACTTTTTTTTTTTTGATTGAATAATTTCTCGGATCTTCGCATTTTTTAAATTTATACTCTCTGACAAAATATATTGCCATACTTCTGCAATGCGATCATGGGGCAATAGAGACAAGCTGCAACATAGACCTACAATGCGTGTGTAAGTTTTATTTTTAATGCCAATATTTTTGGATCTAAATTGAGATTTTTACGGTTGCGGTTCTACGGCCTTTTTATACATTTTAGTTAAAGACTCATTTGAAGCAGTAGTTTCTTCTTTAGCCTTCTCTATAGCTACCAATACTTCGGTTTTATCATATACAGCCACTGTTACCTCCATTTTTGTACCGTGATCCATTTTCTTCACTACTTTGCCGTCCTTAAATAAAATATATTAAAGTTGTCAAACTGTTGGATAGTGTAGACCATATTGTAATTTGCAATAACCGTTTTTATTTATACCGCTCTTGCCACTAAAGAGTATTGTTATTTCGGTACTTTAAATCAAACAAACTACTGCCACTGAAAAGTTGCCCTACCTAGTCCGGAGTAACAATCAACCTACCGTTACTTAGAGGTATTTTGCAACCCCCATATTTTTTAAACTGAAACAAGCTAGGATTATGTCAAGAGTGAATAAGTTATTTCTAGGCAAGCGTGCTTTATCTTCGACCACATCATCGCTTACCATCAAGTGAGATAGTGGTCTAATGCGAGCGTATTAATAATTAAAAAAAATCAACGCATTGTTATTCTACATAAAGAAGTAGAAAGTTAAAAAAATACATTTAAGTTTCTCTAACGTTTTATATGTACGTACCTACTGAAAAGAATCATAAGATAGATGACGCATATATTTCGATTAGGTGCAAAAGTGGTGGAAAATTTAAATAGAACCCGATGCAATGTTATCCTCCAAAGCCAATCTTTAAATGATAACATTTTGATTATTATAAGACAGTGTTACCTTTAAAGTGACCAAACCAAGACATTTCACACCTTTCTTCTTTTTGGACTCACTGCACACCCAAAACTGGTTACCTGTTTTATATGTCTTTTGCTTATAGTACTGAAGACCGCTAAATATAAGTATAATTCCTACTTTTCTTTAAATAGGTTACTTTTTGGTAAGCGTGCATGGTGCATGGTAGATGATGATGTGGTCGAAGATGGACTTCGACCACATCATCACCTACCATCAGGTGAGATAGTGGTCAAACGCGAACCTATTTTCAATAAAAAAAAACTGTTGATAGCTAGTGTTCTCAAAATCATGTTCCAACTTCAACTTCTCACCAACGACAAAACGAAAGAAAGACTGAAGCAGACGCGTTGAATTCATTTTTAGGGTTCCGTAGTCAACAAGGAACCCTTATAGTTTCGCCATGTCCGTCTGTCTGTCCGTCTGTCCGCGGTTTAGCTCAAAAACTATTGGTACTAGAAAGTTGTACTTTAGCATGAGTATACACGTTAATGATGCCGAAAAAGAGGTAAAATAAAATTTTGAAAAAGAACAGTTATTTAGGGTACCTCCCATACATGTAAAGTGGGATGATAATTTTTTTTTTCGTTCTTCCCATAGAGTGGGATATCGTTGGATAGGTCTTTCAAAAATATTAGGGGTTTGGTACGACCGTTTTTTGATTAAGTAAACCGTTCGTGACTTATCAAGCTTTAAAGTACCAATTTTCGTTAGAGTCAAGTGTCCGCCCTCTCTATCAACTAAACGGTTAAGCTTTGGTTTCCTAGGAAAGCGGTGCCGTCATATAGCGGCCGTAATATTACGGACGCAAAAAGGCGGCCGTCTTTACGGTGACGACATGTGGAAAGTTCCACGGCCGTTTTAACACAGTCTGCTTCATCGGTATCAATGAAATGTTCACGAAACCATCTGTCACCGACAAGACGGTCGTCATGCAAATGGCGGCACCGCTTTTTGACGTTACGGTGTCAGTTACCGCTCTCTAGGAAACCGCGCCATTTTGTTTACATCGACAACGTTCTAGTGACGTCATTCACCGCTGTATTACGGCCGCTATATGACGGCACCGCTATCCTAGGAAAACAAAGCTTTATAGTTAGAAATTCAAATGTCACGGCTTTAGTACCTATATATAACGAAATTTAAAGGAAAACTATCACACATAAGTGGGCTTTACAAGTTTACGAGTAATAGTCGACCAATTGTATTTGACTCGAAAATTTCGAACAACTCTATAGAAATGTCGATAGATGGCGCTAAGCGCCAGTTGTATCGTGCTAGCTTCTTGTGACGATTGAGTAGTGTAGCTCTGTGTCCGTATTTAAATTCAAAACACCGGCTATGACAAGTTTTATACAAATCTCTAAAAAAAATTGAAACTTTCCGTGCAAAATTGTCGGATCAGGTGAGGATTTGTATAGGAAGTCAAATTAGTTAGGTAGTCATGTTTGGCTTTAGTTAGAGCATGGTACGAAACGATCAGTCAGCGAGTACGACACGCACTTAGCTGTTATAAAAACTACGGAACCCTACACTGCGACCACTAAATTTTCTATTCATACTCTTTTCTGTGCATTATAAAAGCTATAAGGTAATTTAATCATATAAATTGAATATAAGAAACTAATAATATTATTGTACAATAAACATATAGGTAAACTTACTCCTATTTAATCATTGTTTAGATATTTTGAAACAGATAGGGAAAACAATTTATTGCATCACTGTACAACAACGTCATTAGGTGGAGCACCCCAACTAGCACAAATGGGCTGCATAAGGGCTTTGGAGCGTATCCGATTATTACTTATGGTAATAGACGTAAGCGCTAGAGCGTCTACTACAGACTTAAAGCAGCCGCTTTAGCGCTATTTGGGCGCCATTTTATGCAACCTAAAGTTCCATTTAACCTGCACAACGGTTGCATAAAGGTTTCTTAATAGCTATAACGATTTATTAACGCTATACTAAAGCTCTCATAGCGCTACTTTTGAATGATTTTGAACTACTTTGAACGAATGAATTGATTATAGTTCTTTATTGTATGTCTTCAGTTGACATTACTTGTAATATTTTGGTAAAGTGTTTTCGTCGCCATCATGAAAATAAAACAAAAAGAAGTAAAAGTTTGTATTCTGTATTAGAAAGATATATAAAGAAACTTAAAACGCTGTCCAGTTTACTGTAGATATATAAGATAATTTTCGAGTAATTTTAACGCGCTTTTATGATATTTCAAAAATTAACAAAAGATATGTGATATTTTTTATTTGTTATACAGAATAAATTTTATTTCCGTATTTTTACGTGTCGATAACTTACTATTTGCAAGTGGCCGATTGTTTACCGGTACATTTAATGCACATTTAACTGAAAAACCAATGTATATCAACTCAATTTTGCAAGTGAATTATAAGTTTTCTTAAAAAATCATGGCGTCATTGTAATGTAGTCATAAACCTGCAGTTTTAGCTCTAATAACTCCCTTTTGAGAATCATAGCGCTAATTTTCACCCTTCTAACGCTTCCAGTGATTTTTGTTCCTCTAGTGCAACTCACAGCCACAAAAAGCTCCTATTTTCTTGTTTTTGAGGTTATAAGATGTAGTTACGTACTTATTCGTTTAGTATCCATTTTTATTGTGTAGTGTTTAGTGTTTTTAAATGTTTTATGATAGTTACAAAAGCGGCTGTAAAATGGCGAATGGATTGAGCCTGCAAGGAATGACTATTGCTACTAAAGGCCTTAGTTACAATGATGATTTTTTTGTAACTATAGTATGCATAAGAGTTTCTATTATTTCTATAATGAAACTTATAGTAGTATAATAGTGGTTACTATAACTATAACCTATAAAAGTTACAATGGAAACCACTGTACAGCTGTGAGTGGCAGAATGACCTTCGTAACTCTCATATAAAGGTGTAAGTGGTAAATGAGTTCTACCGTGGACTACTGTGAAGGCTAGGGTAGTATTTGATTTAGCTTATAGCACCTTAAGTAACTTTTATAGCTATAGACGTTTACGGATGCAGATATGCAACTTTGAACTGCTTTTTGAACCCTTAAAGCGCTATTTTACAGCCGAAAGTAACAAAATAGGCTGCAATTTCCACTAATGTGCTCGTTGGGACGGGACCCATATAGTACCCGTGCTCCACCCAGGTGGAGATTCTAGGTGGAGCACGGGTCCTGCCCCTCTGTATCTGATATACTTACAGTAAAGAAAGAATTTCTAACAAAAAAGCTATACTTTTCCTTTCAGGCAGTAAGTGATGTAGTTATCAAAACTGTTATAAATCTGAAATTAGTGTCTGAAACCGCGCCCACTATGTTTAAACGCGACGAACAATGATGTCACCAACAAACGTAGTATCCATTACGGTAACTATTTTAGCCGTTCTTACATACAAAGTCTGGGACAAGATATGCACGTATCAGGGAGTCAATACCTACTTAACTTTAATTGCATTTTAGCTCTTTAAGTCACAGTTGCAACAGATGCCTAGCTAATTCTACAATCTGTATAGTTTTGTGATGTGAAATAATTATGTGAGTTCTTATATGGTAAGCAATCACATAGTTCATAGATTCTGAAAACGTATTTTGTAGTCTGTTATTCTCGGATATTCTAAAAAATAACAAATGCTTATTTTAAACACTGGTTAGAAGGTTTATTAAATTATTATTCAAACTTGATATCGATAATTTGAATTCATAATCCGCTAAATAGCATTTAAATATAGAAAATGGTTAGATTTTTTTATAAGCGTGCTTATTTATAAGCGTTTAATCCTCTGTCTGCAATATTATAAAATTTCTTAGTCATAAAAGAGCCCTTACTAAATATTTTATATTAAAATTAACGTATATAAGTACACTACTTTATACTTCACAGAATTCTAAAAGTATATTTTTGTCTCAAATAAAATATATCAAACATGCCAATGATGGTTCAATTTTTCTCAGTTTCTCAGTAACGCTTAATATACTGTTAGGAACCCACAAATTTAAAAATTTATTGCTTCATTTTGTGGCACCAGCTAGTTCCATATGACGCTAGTATAATGAGATTGTGTCTCGCATTTTCTACGTTCTGTCTGAGATAGTAATTAAAACTTTAACTATGCGGGGACGAGACGGACGGTTGCGTACCTAAGTACTGATTCTATTACATGTCTTACAGAGTGTACATGTATGTTCATTTTACTTGTCTCGTTACAGATACCAAGTCTTAAGATGGTAATATAGTCTTCATTAGTTCGGGAAAGTTGGACCTAGATAATTTGGTAAAACTAGCTAAAGTGTGCTAAAAAGGCTCAGGATCAAAAAGTCCTACGTAAGTATAATTTTCTTAAATTAAAACACGTACTGGTATTCACTACTTGGTGGACCACAAATTAAAAAAAAAATCTTCTTTTGGGTTCCGTATGGATAGCCAGCAGGACCCTATAAGTTCTTTTGTCCGTACGTCATGCTAGTGTGTATTTCCATTGCTACTGTTACAGCAAATCCATACTTATATTATTCGAAATTAGGACGGTTCAATAATTTAATAAACAGAATAACGACATCGTTCTATATTTTGTATCAAACTGATTTAAAAATGCACTCCCACTTGCTTTTATAGCTTAAACATTTTACAGTTGCGCGCCAACAAAACTAACTAATAGCGACAAACTTCCGTTTAGAATAAACAATATTTTAGAACAGGAAATCAGTTACCATTCCAAAAATACTTTTGACAGATGACGCGCCAAGCAACTGACAAGTTAGCAACTGAATTCCGTTTAGAATAATAATATTTTTAGAACCGGAAGTCAGTTATCAGTGCTATTAGATATAATGTTTACAAAGACATATCTGTTCCCATGAAACGGTAATACTATATGGCGTCATAATTAACGTTAATATTCGGCTTTCCTGACATTAAGTTTGTCCCCAAACTTATAAATGATCTTTATTCAAATTAGTTATTACATAACACTTTTACACGTCATTTTCATTCATAAAGTCAAACGAGATGAGGCCGGTGTTTCTTAACGGACTACCCTGAGAAATCTCTTTTAAAGTTCATACAGTCTATGCCGGTTAATTATATAACTATCTATCAATAAAATATCAGAAACTGTAACAGTTTAAGTGAACTTGAAACTCGATCAACTTTTGTCCATCACTCATTGCACACCACACACACACACACATATTTACTGGAACAGCTCTCTCACCGCCACTGACCGTATTCCAATAGGAATTAATACAATCATTCATACTCTAACTCATAATTATACCACACATTGCACTACCAGCTTCACAGGACAAGCTCTCTCACTTGCCAGCCACTATACGACTCTAAATAGAAACTCATACAATCATTCATACTCCAAATTCATAATTACATCACTTACTGCACCGCCAGCTTCATTTGACAAGCTCTCTCACTTGCCAGCCTCTGTACGACTTCCAATAAGCAGCTTATAAAATCACTCATACTTTAATCCTAATTACAATACTCGATGCACCACCAGCATGACAGGACAACCTCTCTCACTTGCCAGCCATTGTACGTCTTCTAGTTGCATCTCATACAATTATCATACTCTAATTCATAATTACGTTACTTATTGCACCGCAAGCTTCACTGGACAAGCTCTCTCACTTACCAGCCACTGTACGACTTCCAATAAGCAACTCATACAGTCATTCAAACTCTGCATATTGCACGCATTGCACCGCAAGCTTCACTGGCCAAGCATGCTCACTTGCCAGCCACTGTACGACTTCCAATACATGACTTGTGCTGTAAGTGGGCGATGCACCGTGGGACTTTACCAGCCATTGACTACTCATCAAGAGCTTCATCAACTTTCGAGCCGACCACCCCACGACTTCCGTCTCATCATCATCTCATCTCATCTTATCATCATCTCATATAAACTACTAGTTTGCTAATTGTTGACCAATCAGATTGCCCACACACCAGCTCTACATGGCATGTAAGGTATAGATCGACAGTTACTTGTTTTAAATATAGCTTTACTCCAACATACTGAAGTTGATTCTAATCCAGTTCCTTCAGATAGGAAGCGAAAAGTTATGGTTTGTGCTAACTCTCAGACTGAACCTGCTTTCGCTAACGATTTTACCCTTTATTTTTAAGATCTTATTTGTGTAATCTCAATCAATCTAGAAATGTTAAAATAACTTAGGCGGTTATGTAATTTCTTGTTTTTTTTTTTGTAATTCAAAATAGCTATGTAAAGTAATGGTCTGAAACATAAACCTAGATCAGGCGAGTAGCTATATAAGAGTAAGAATTAAACTCTTGTTATCTCGATAGGAATTAAGATATATCATCATTAGTACATACATATTTAATAAGTCTATCCAGTCACTTTGCTTGTCCTCGTATATACAACGTGTAACGGAAACCCCATATCTATCCAAAAGGACTGAAGACAACATCTGGTATGGAGTCTCTATGCAAAGTTTCAGCTCAAAATAAGTGACTCACAGAATTGACCCCAAATTATTGGTTTCATATGTTTCTTAAATACCAGTAATAACAAACGTGTCACAGCACTACGAGGGTCAATAACTTTCCACGTCACTTGCCAATAACACGATAATTCTACTCGTTCTTCTTAATTTGAAAAATTCGGTCTCTGGTATCAGTGTATTGGAATTTGTAATAAGTTCTATACACGTAGACTTAGGATTACAAAACCCTTGCCATATCGTTTGTTGTCATCCAAAGAAGCCATGCACTTGATATGTATATACCCTTTAAATTACACGTTGTATATATATATTAAAACAGAGCTAGCAATATGATCAATCTATTTCTGGACTATATCTATATTTCTGTAAACATGCTATTTGGATACAATTTTTTTTTTAGCCGCCTGTATGCAAGATTACGACTAAACAGCCCGCAATGGATTTTTCCCAATCTGTAATACATACAGAGTTGATACAACAGAGGGGTATTAAATTACACTACGTATACTATACGTGTTAAGTGTTAATTTGATACAGTTAAAAAATAAAAAGAGCCAAAACAATTTTTTTTAAAACAAACTAAATAGCTTACAAATCAGAGTAAAATGCCCCTTGTAAAACAAACCCTTTGTAAATAAATGTGACTGACCTTAAATACCTAGGTAACAAAGTGGCAACGTAGCGCGGCGTGTGTTATCTCTTGTCTTGGTCAGATTTATTTATCGCTTTAAGGTGCATCTCATCAAAATCATTTGCGACTAAACTACTTCTCCTATTTAATTGATTTTTGGTACAAAGCTTGAAAATGGTACCTAGTATACGCAGTTTAAAGGAAAGCCCCTCGGTCGTATCAAATTTATATAATTATGATTCTTTATTATTGGTTTATAGAAATTTACACTCCAATTGAATATTTCATAATTCTGTATCGTCTCCCTTAATTTTTATTATACGTTTATCACTTTTCGTGTGACTGAGAAAAGTAAATATTACTTCTTGAACTTATTACATGGGTCCCAGGTTCTCAAAGGGCCATTTGTTTGCCTGCAGGAATTTCCACCGTATGCACAACACAACCAAGATCCTTCTTTTTCTGGAAAAATCATCATCTTTAGAAACCAAATATCTTTAGAAATTTAGATATACGTATTTAACTAACTAACTTTGATTATATTGAACTACAATTTTTTTTGTCATCGACTTTTCTAATTACCCATTTCATTTCCTCTTAATAACGTTAGTACCTAGGTACTAGTATTAGTAATATATTTCAGTATCCAAAGTAGGTACTTTGGATACTTAAATATATTAATTAAGCATATTATCGGTTGAAGTGTTCAACCGATTCTATGTCAATTCTATAATATGCTTAATTAATGAGCACAAAACGAAACGTTATTTTGATCATATATTTTATGTGTCTTTTTACTTAATGCCATATACCCATGTAGGTACATGGGTCATACCATAATGTTAACCATATTCCTGTAATGACAGCCACCATAAGCAGTTCGTAGTAGAATGTCTCGTTTACAAAAGGTCGACGCGTTATAGATTGTAAACAAACAAAAAAAAAAACTTGAAGTAATTTAACTACTGCTAACTTATTAAAATCATACGGGTGATTTTATCTTTAGTAGTTATTCAACTGAAGTAGCCTTAAAGGGGCGTTTTATCTTTAAGCGATTGAAAAGCTCGTCAAGTCGAATGTCACTTTTGATCAAACTTATTCTCTGTCAATAAAAGTGGGAAGTAGCTGTAAACAGTCGGTCATACATTGTTTTATAATTGTCAATGGGATCATAATCCTACTTTAGACCCAAAACCACTTAGCACTACCCTTATAATCTATTTTAAAGGCCCTAACTACAAGCCAGCATCTGAGGTTCATTAAAACTAAGTATAACTCAGCCGTTTTCCTTTACCTTATATATTCCTTTTTTAATCCAATATCGATAATTGAACAGCCTACCTACCAAAAATATCGCGGGATCTTTAAGTAACTAAATCTGTATATTGCTACTCTTTGAACTTTTCCTATAACAAAGCGTAATAATTATTATCACAAGGTAACGCGCGATTTAAATTATGTTTCTGTTCTGATCAGGAAAATTCAATAGCTTGAAGCCTAACCTACTACTAACTGTGGCTAGGCAGATCAGACCAGCCACAGATATGAGCACATTCAGTAACTTTAGTATACAAGATATCTATTCTTTGATTTTTCCAAGGGATATAATTTTGGAATTACATTTTTAACACACCTTCAAAGCAAAAAGTTTAGAATAAACAATATTTTTAGAACCGGAAGTCAGTTATCAGTGCTATTAGATGTAATATTTACAAATACATATCTGTTCCCACTAAAGGATAATACTATAATATGGCGACATAATTATTATTATAAAGCTAACAATATACACTTAAATATTATAAAGAAGAAAGTTTTTACTAGACCTATCGTATAACTACTTTAATTTCACGGGAAAATACCTTTGTATGAGCGAGTTTAAGAGCGAGCAAAGCCGCCAGTAGAAGCTAGTAGTATTATTAATGTGAACGTCTGTCTGTTTTCTTTCTTCACAAAATTTATCTTAGTTGGAGATAGTTTGAAAACCCGAGGTAAAACATAAGCTTTCATTTCAAATTCAAGCGGGTGTGGATAGAAATGGGATGGTACGGAACCCTTATCCGACTTACACTTGGTAGGTTTTGAATTTATATTTCTTATATTATAGTCTTTCATTTCAAACCCTTCTGTTACTTAAGCACGTACATTTGAACGTTTCAGTGTTTCGGACCGTAAAACGTTCTAATATTGAAGATAGCTAGTCGTTAGCTACTAATGACAACCTTGTATTTATTTAATGTTAGGTTTAAAATAGGTCTAGAATAGTAACTATTATTGTTTATTTTGTACTAAGTTCTTACTGTCTGGCAATACAGGTTCTTAAAGTTATTAGGAATTAAAATTTGTGTTTCAAATAATAAAACAAACAGCGAAAACAACGGAACAACTTAATATTAAAATAATTCCTTAAAAAAAAAAAACTTTAAATTTTGTTCATCAAGCATGTCTAGGGAGACTAGACAAAGTTTTTTTTTTAATATACATTGGAGTAAGACACTGCTTAAATTAAATTGCCTTAGGTACCTACTTAAACCATTTAAAACAATCAAAAAGTCGCAGATTGTTAAAACTAACAATTCCATTTGAATATCGTCAGTAGTACGTATATTAGATAAGCACGCATGTGCATTGTGCATGTTTCAGGAGTACTTTTCTTTTCCTATTAACACGATGTTGAAAAATAAAAAACCAAACTCAACATTAGCTAGTAAGCACATGTCATGTATGTAGCACGGCATAAGTCATCAAATGGTTTTAGTAACGCTAACCTGTGCTTCATTACTCAATAGCTGATGTTGGAGTTAAAAAGCCAAGCCAAACTTTAGTTAGAAAGGTAAAAAAAAAAAAAATATACGCGTCGAATTGATAACCTCCTCTTTTTGTCGTCGGTTGAAAAATGGTAGACCCATGTCCAGCAGTAGGACCCAGGCACCAAAAAGCACGCAGGTTTTCATAGTAGCAAGCATATTATTAGCGATAAATAACTTTGGTTTTCATAGTGTTTGTTAAAAGACAAAGTTATATTTGCGATTTTTGAAAATGTAGGTACTATATCTCAAAAAGAGTTGACTGTATTTCGTTGTAATTATTTTACGTTGAAAGTTTTTTTGAGATCTACAGTACAATTATTTTTACCTTAATGTTTTTTATTTCTTTTTTATCAACATTGTGAAGTGGTTCAGAATACCAAGTTTTAACTGTGTAGTTCTTATAATTTCGCAATAAAATGGTTGTGACATACGAATGGACAACCAGACGGCTACGGAACCCTAAGAAACCATTGCCAAAAACAATGATTGAGAAAAACTTAAATTCCAAAACCTAGTATAAATTTCCAGTCAAATCACTTTTCAACCAGACTGATACAAGTAATTTCATCAAACTGTGATTTATGCAAGATTTTTTTTACGTATTATTGAGAAGTTATTGTTTTAACTTTTCAATAATACGTAAATAAAGTCTAAAAATAGTTATTGCTTTAATTACTAAATATAATTATGTACAGACATAAAATAACTAGTTCCCGGGCTAACTTACTTGTACAAATATTTACCATTTAGTTTACAATTCACAAGTATAACTTATTTACTACGTTCATAAGAACGCAATGTTATTTTATAGAGTAAAACTTTGCACTAACTTTAAACACTTAAATAGAGATGGAAAATTAATTTCAAAAGGCAGAATGGGGAAAACCCAGGCCTTAAATTACAAAGGTATGAATAATTAATTTCACATATTTCAAAGACATTTTTTTGTCGTATCGTACATTGATATCGCTTACGATATCTATATTATGTTCTTGAATATGATAAATTATTTGATTTACTTGTCCTAGGGATGATTGAGTAAGTAAGTACAGTGACTTTTTTTTATTACGGATGAGCCAGCTCTTGACCTCGATTTCGCCTCACGGTAAGCGATAGATGAGATGTGACGAGCGAGCCCAGAAGATGCCTATTTACTCTTGCTTTAAAGGCTGAAAGGTCATAAGTGGCAGGGAATACAAATGTGTGAGTACACTCACACATCTGTGTTACTACTACAGTGTCTGGTGATTTTGTTTAAGTAAATTCGTGATGAAACTAAAAAAATATCACAATGAAACCAACTGCTGAACTTTTCAGTTATTTTATGATGTTGAGTAATTGAGTTTTTAGAAAAAAGTTAAACACAATAAAGCTCATTTTTTACTGTAAATCAGACTAATCATAGGAATAGGAAATGTAAGACACACACGCAAGGGAACGTCATTAATTTGCGGTAAATATTTCTGAGAACTATTATTTTATTCCAGTAACTTTCAATATAGTTCAGTGCTTTATCAGGCTATGGTTTGATGCATTTTCGTTTTCGTTTCTGATTTTTAATAATACTTACTAAATTAAAGAAAAAAAAAATAGCAGAGTGAGAAAATCTATAAATGCACAAAAATACATAAATCCTTGAAGCTTCAATAAGGTTCTGTGAGTAAAAATCAACATCATTCATCTTGTTGCCTTTTCCATGTCTATGAAACTCAATAAACCAACCCGGGGTCAGATAATAGATATTGGTAGGCCAAGAATACATGACACACAATTTTCCTCAATCCTATATTTTAAGGTTAAAATAAATATGCAATTTTTTGGTTATAGATGTATAGAATATAGTATATAATTATATTATATATGCTTTCTGTGTGCTTATAGTAGTACCTTAGATGCAAAGAAAAAGGTATTTGACTTATTAATAGGTTGTACTAAATATGAAAGAGACAGGGAAACACTGATGCGTGAATTTAAACTGAATATGATGGATGTTGGGAATTTTCAAGTAATAATCTTGAATAATTTGATAACAATCAAATTATTCAAGATTTCATGCGTCAGTTAGATCTTGTTCCTTATATTTTGATAAGTTTAAGTTTATATTTTTGTGTAGCTGTATTTTCAACCGACTACAAAAAAAGAAGGAGGTTATCAATTCGACGAGTATATATATGGTTGCGCTGATATACGATTCTTTTCGTTTATATTTTTAATTATTGGCAACACGCATAATCGCTAATTGGTTAGACATTCCCCTTCCGCATATTATCCTTTCTCCCTTGCACTAGACCTTCGTCTATTCGAGAGTGAGGGAGAGAGACTATACCGCTCTAGAAAAATCGATCGCGTCTGGATCTTCCGATGGACGATCGGACCTTCAATGGCTGTCGAGTCGCGTTAGAGCACACACGCATCGAATCGCATTTGAACGGTCGCGTCGTTTTGTGCGACCAATTCGTAGCAGAAGAACGGTTATACTGTGGTGGTGAACTGTGATCAGAGTGCTGGCAGTCCTGAATATCCTGGATTATCAAGGTTAGTGCTGCCTTTCCTATACGACGCTGGACTCTTGTCTTTTGTTCCAACCAGCGCCGGTTCCCGTCAATTGTGTAACCGAAAACTTCTAAGTCGCATACGTTGCATTATCGCCCATCCATTTAATGGTCCTTCGAGCCGGATAATAATCAGCACAGCCATTCCCTAGAATTCGCTAGGTATATCGTAGTTTCGTATTCGTATTTCGTAGTCAACCCCGCATAGATACTTATTTGCCAACGCGTGGCAAGTAAGTACATCGTAATTCATTACGTCGTTTTCGTGTCTTCCTAGCTAATAATCGATTAGTAAGGAATTTCGCAATCCCGCTTAGTAGTTAATTATCGTTACTTGTAAAGTAAATACCAATCGGTCGAGTCAAGGTTACTCGAGACCGCGTCGCGCACCCGGCCGTTATTTCGCAAAACGGTGGGTAGTTACTAAATATCTTATAATAATTAGTTTGATATTCATAGCTCATAAATATGGCACCGACCGATATTACTCTTAAAAGATTGATAGCAAAGAGAGATCGTATCTTTGCTCGCATGCAGAGTATTGCAGATAAAATAAAACACATTCATTCGGATGAAAGCGTTGAGGAATCATTTTTGTGCGACATCTCGTTAGTACAATCACTACGTGTGGATTTTGAAAGTGCTTTGGATGAAATTGTTATTCATGAGCTAAAATTAAACCCTGAATATGTTGTAGATTATCAATCGCTTTCTGCGTTCGAAGACCTTTTAGGGCGCATTTTACGGGCTGAGAAGAACCTGACGGCTCACTCTCATAGTGAGGTCCAAAGGTCACCTCGATTGCCGCCAATTGAAATACCCGAATTCAACGGAGATATTAAGAATTGGCCATTATTCGTCACTAGTTATCGTAATGTCGTGCATAATAATGTTTCTCTAACAGACTGTGAGAAATTATATTATTTATTAGGTAAATTAACACATAAAGCTCGTACAATTTTCGCTGGTATTAACCCGTCTGCGGATAATTACCCACTCATTTTCGATTTGCTTTGTAAAAAATATGAAGATAGTCGACAATCGGCAACTTCATACTTAACTCAAATATTTGAATTTAAATCTATTACATCAGGTACCCCTAGTAGTTTAGAATTATTTATTGATAAGTTCGCTTCGTCGGTAGTTGCTTTAAAACATACAAAAGTCAGTGACCTGGCTGATTTTATATTATTGCATGTCGCGCTTAAAAAACTGGACCCAGACACCGTTCGTACGTTCGAATCCAATTATCAATTAAAGTCGAATGGATCCGAAATCCCATTGTTTTCCGATTTAGTTAATTTCGTTAGTGATCATATAAAGGTTTTAGAACGAACTTCGATACCTGTTGCTCGAGTCAATACTAATAAAAGGCCTTTAGATCGTAAATCAAGTAACGCATATGTGTCCAGTTCTCAACCAGTCGCTTGTAGTTTGTGTAAGGAAAACCATGACTACATTTATAAGTGTACGGTTTTTAAGAGTTATAACCCCGATCAACGTTTTAAATTCGTTAAGTCAAACAACTTGTGTATAAATTGCTTAAGTAGTGGTCATCGCGTGTCTGCGTGTGAGTCGACGTCTACATGTAAAAAATGTAGGTACAAACATCATACATTGCTATGTTTTGGAAATAGGCCTGCGTCAAATATGTCGCCGTCACGCTCAGTCGAAGAGCCGAGCGCGGGTTCGATTCCCGCGAACTCGGATGTAGCATTATGCTCAAGTGCAGTCGGCCCTTATAAAGGCTCTAGAACTGTGTTGTTGGGTACCGCACGTATCGTTATTCTAGATTCTCGTGGTCACGAACATTGCGTTCGTGCATTGTTGGACAGCGCGTCTCAGAGTAGCTTTATTACTCGCGATTGCTGTCAACGTTTAGGATTAAACATAAATAATAGACCTACTTGTTCCACTGTTAGGGGTATAGGAGGTTCGAGTAAACCCATTCAAGGTTCCGTACAATTTAAAATTCATTCTCGTTTCGATCATAATATAACTTATGATATTGAGTCGTTGGTAATAGATAGGATTACCGAACGTCTGCCAACCGCGACAGTCGACACTTCGCGACTGTCTAACTTCGAAGACTTACCGTTGGCAGACGATACATATTATTCATCAGGCCCGATTCACGTATTGATCGGCGCTTCGATTTTTCCGCACCTGCTTTTGTCGAACAGAGTTCAAGGATCGACTTCGAATTTATCGCCGCTCGCATTAGAAACGGTCCTTGGCTATGTGATCGTAGGTGACGCACCAGCATGTCCTACTGACGGTAATTCGACCGTATCGCATTGCTGTATCGCGGACACATTAGACTCTGCTGTCCGGAAATTCTGGGAATTAGAGGAAGTGAGTGTTCCCCCGGTATTCAGCCCGGACGACCAATTGTGTGAGGAATTTTACACCCGCACTACCACTCGGGATAGTGAGGGACGTTACGTAGTAGCTTTGCCTTTCAAGGCTGATGTCGAATCCCTTGGCAATTCGCGCCAAGCAAGTGAACGGCGGTTTTACTGCTTGGAAAGGAAGATGCAAGCTTCTCCACAATTAAGGGTCGCGTATGACAGTGTCATCCGGGAATATTTAGAAAAGGGCTACATTTCATCTACGAATCCTGATTCGGCGGGAAGTTCGTATTTTATTCCGCATCATGGTGTGATCCGAGATGATAAGGTCACAACCAAACTTCGTGTCGTTCTCGATGGTAGTTGTAAAACTACTACCCGCATCTCGCTTAATGATCTCTTGTATGGTGGACAGAACCTACAAGGGAACTTGTTCAATATTATTATTGGTTTTCGTTTGTTTTCGATAGCGCTTTCCGCAGACATTCGTCAGATGTTTCTCAGCATTGGAGTCCGAGAATCTGATCGGCGTTTCCAACGCATTTTGTATCGCTTTTCCCCGCAAGAACCTTTACAGGTTTATGAATTTAATCGTGTCGTTTTTGGGCTTAAGTCTAGCCCCTTTCATGCACTTCGAACTATTAAGCAGTTGGCTGAGGATGAGGGTGACTCCTACCCTCAGGCCAAAGATATTGTCGCTGCGGGGTTGTATATGGACGACTACGTCCATTCCGTTCGCACGGAAGACGAGGGCATTTCCACCGCTTCGGAAATGATAGGTCTCATGAAGGCTGGTCAATTTGAGCTAGTTAAGTGGACCAGTAATTCCCAAGTCGTATTAGATTCGATCCCACCCTCGCACCGCCTGCCAGTTGTCAAGGAATTCGATGAGTCCGACCAACATAAAGTACTGGGCTTGTGTTGGTCACCTACGTCGGACAACTTCGGCATGAAAATTAATACTCCCGCTCAGATTTGTACTAAGCGTACAATATTGTCGTGTGTCGCTAAAGTATGGGACGTCATGGGATTTGTCGCACCTGTTGTCCTGTACGCTAAACTTCTAATCAAGCAGCTTTGGCTGTCTGATTGTGACTGGGATGATACTCCACCTGAAGATATAGTCAGGCTGTGGATTCGCTTCAAAGAAGAGCTTCCCTTGCTCTGTAATATAAGGATCCCACGTCACGTTGGTATCGTCGGCGATAGTGTGGTTACTATATTGGCTTTCGCGGACGCCAGTGAGAAAGCATACGGGGGGGTTATTTACTTCCACGTTCAAAATAGTGATGGCAATATCGTTAGGTTGTTGACCGCTAAGTCGAAGGTCTCCCCTAAAAAGGTCGTTTCTCTTGCTCGTCTGGAGCTGTGCGCTATTCTTGTGCTAGCTCAACTCATAAAAAATGTCGTAGTCGCTTGTCAAAACCGCATTATATTTCGCAACATATTCGCATTTTCGGATTCAACAGTCGCTCTCTGTTGGGTACATTCGTCGCCCCATCGGTGGAACACCTTCGTGGCCAACAGAGTCTCGAAAATACAGGACGACTTATCGCCACAAAACCTGTATCACGTGTCCGGTACGGACAATCCCGCAGATTGTCTGTCACGTGGGCTCACACCTTCCCAAATCATTGATCATCCGCTTTGGTTCAGTGGTCCTCCGTGGGCCAGCTTAGACGTTTCGAAGTGGCCTGTCGTCCCCTTCAATCCCTCTTCGGTATGCGAAGTGCCCGAAGAGAAGAAACATTCGTTGCTCTCCGCTACACCAACCGAAAGATCTACTATTCTTTCTTTGGTCGATCGTATCTCGTCTTGGAGTAAATTACTTCGAGTAGTAATTTACATTTGTCGTTTCGCTAAACTGTTGCCTATTGGTTACCGCATGGCGGCAGCGGATTACAACTTCGCTGAATTGCTCATACTTCGCGAGCTTCAACGCTTTTATTTCTCCACTGAGTTGGTTAAACTCAGGAAAGGCAAACATTGTAGTCCTGCTTTTCGACACTTAAAACCGTTTCTCGAAGACGGACTCATTAGAGTCGGAGGCCGTTTAAGAAACTCGGATTTAAGTTATGATGGGAAACATCCCATTCTGCTTCCAAGCAAGGACCTCGTTTTGAATTTGTTAGTCGATTATCATCATAAATTGAACTGTCACGCAGGTCCCGACCTGCTAATGTCGCTCTTGCGTCAGAAGTATTGGATCCTTTCTGCACGCAATTTAATTAGGAATAGGATCCATAAGTGCCTTCCCTGCTTTCGGCTGCGCCCTAAGCAGAGCTTTCCTGAGATGGCCGATCATCGCTCTTGTCGTATCGTTCAAAACGCTAAGCCATTCGTCCACACGGGCACGGACTACGCCGGTCCGTTTAAGGTTACGATGTCTCGCGGTCGAGGTGTTCGCTCCACCAAGGCCTACGTGTGTCTGTTCGTCTGCATGACTACACGCGCGGTGCACATAGAGCTCGCTGGGGATCTTAGCACAGCTAGTTTTATGGGCGCCTTTAAACGGTTCCTGTCAAGGCGTGGCCCGGTTAGTAGAGTTTATTCCGATAACGGGACTAATTACATAGGCGCTAAACGGAAACTCTCGGAACTTCACGCATTTCTTTGTTCGAAGTACCATAATTCGGAATATGGTCATACATTAGCTATAAATCGAATAGATTGGTCACTCAATGTCCCGACGGCTAGTCACTTTGGCGGCAATTGGGAAGCTAATATTAAAAGTTTAAAGTCACACCTATATCGGGTCATAGGCGATACTATTCTGTCGTTTGAAGAATTAAGTACCGTTCTTATTCAAATAGAATCGGTAATGAACACTAGACCTCTTTGTAGGACACTCTCTAGTGATCCTTCAGAGCCGCTCGCATTGACTCCAGCGCACTTTTTGAATCTCACGCCTCTGAAATACTTGCCTGCCGAGGAAATAGACGAGAGAACTCTTACTGCTAGACACGAGCTACTAGATAAGTTAGTACAGTCGTTTTGGAAGCGCTGGAGAACTGGATATCTCCATACTTTGCAATCTCGCCGCAAATGGAACACGCCGGTCGATCCGGTCTCTGTCGGCACGGTCGTGATTCTTATATCCGACAACTCGCCCCCACTACACTGGCCTTTGGGTGTCGTGGAGGAAATTTTCCCTGACTCAACCGGAGTCACTCGTATCGTTCGGGTTAAGACAACCACCGGATCCTACTTGCGTCCCGTGGTGCGTCTTTGCCCATTGCCTAACCAGTAGTTTATTTAATTCGTCTTTAAGGTTAGGTTAATATTAGTTATTAGGTATTTAGTTTCGTAGTTATAGGATAGTAATTATCGAATAGATTCGTTTTCTTGTGGTTTGCCTCACTCTTGAAGGCATCCCTTCAAGCCCGGGGGAATGGTTGCGCTGATATACGATTCTTTTCGTTTATATTTTTAATTATTGGCAACACGCATAATCGCTAATTGGTTAGACATTCCCCTTCCGCATATTATCCTTTCTCCCTTGCACTAGACCTTCGTCTATTCGAGAGTGAGGGAGAGAGACTATACCGCTCTAGAAAAATCGATCGCGTCTGGATCTTCCGATGGACGATCGGACCTTCAATGGCTGTCGAGTCGCGTTAGAGCACACACGCATCGAATCGCATTTGAACGGTCGCGTCGTTTTGTGCGACCAATTCGTAGCAGAAGAACGGTTATACTGTGGTGGTGAACTGTGATCAGAGTGCTGGCAGTCCTGAATATCCTGGATTATCAAGGTTAGTGCTGCCTTTCCTATACGACGCTGGACTCTTGTCTTTTGTTCCAACCAGCGCCGGTTCCCGTCAATTGTGTAACCGAAAACTTCTAAGTCGCATACGTTGCATTATCGCCCATCCATATATATATATTTTTAATGTATGATCACCGATTACTCGAAGATGGCTGAACCGATTTGGAAAACTCTTTTTTTGTTTGATAGGGTATACTTCGAAATTGGTACTATTAGTCACCAAGTCAGGATCTGATGATGGGATCCTGGAGAAATCGAAGGAACTCTTCAAATATTATAGGTACACCTATGGCGTTTTGGGTATTTCTTATAGTAACTTGTGCAGTAGGGTGTCCCGAAAAAATTTTTTTTCGCTTTTCGCTACTCAAGCCCCCTCAAAAGTTGCATTATTAGTTTTAGATTACCTTAAAAATAATAAAAAAACATAAAAAAATATCTTGAGGGTTCTACCGGCGTTTTTATTTTATTTTTTTATCACTTAAATAACCCTCCAGTCAATGTCGTCTATTCTTCTAGGAATTGGTTCGGAACAAACTCGCAAAATTCATGTTTTGACTTGTTTTTCTTAAATTCTCTACTTCTACTGTGAGGCAGTTCGTCTCATTTCTATTGCGGCTTTATTGCTGTAAGGTGTCGCTCTGCACTTCCTTGTGATAAAATACGTGTTTTTGTTATATATAATATAATATAACTTGTGCTATTTTGGGATCATATAAAGAACTTGACGATCGGCAGTTACCAGTGATAAGTGACGTTATCAAATTCATTTTGTTTACTAAAAATGAACTAAAACTACAGAAGAATGGGAAAGATCCTTCTAACACAGAAGTTTTTTCAATCGTTTCTGGAAAACTTGATACGATTTGGACGAAAGCTTCGATTCCTATCGTTTCCAACGTACGAGTTACCCAATTGCTGAAATCATATTTTGACAAATACCTGTCATTGATAAGATATCCCAAAAATAAAAGAAATGATAGTTACGAAAGCAAAGTGAAGTGCTTTTTGGAATCGTCGAACAAGCTCTTCGATATTGCTGCTTGTAAGTGCACTTCGTTTGACATTTGTTCCTGCATAAAACCTAAGAAAGTTCCTATTTCTGAAAGAGACTTTTTACTGGATCAAAGAAGTGATAGAAAAATGGCAATAAGCGGTATAGACACAAAAGAAACAGCAAGACTTTTAAAGAAACATCAGAGACAAGAAAGTTTGAATCGGAAAGAGTCAGAGCATGCATGTTTTCCCAGTGCATCACTAAAAACCAATCCTGTTCCGGTGCGCGAGTTGCCGCCTCGACCGCAGTCGCCTGTAACAGAGCTTTCTGCGAATAGTGACGTGCCTGTAAATGAGACTCCATCTACTTCGTTGAA
The DNA here is from genome assembly GCA_943138885.2 of Tholera decimalis. NCBI lineage: Eukaryota > Metazoa > Arthropoda > Insecta > Lepidoptera > Noctuidae > Tholera > Tholera decimalis. The sequence continues at coordinate 18,061,390 of OW964563.2, read as the reverse complement.
TCGGAACACTCTGGCGCTGCCAACAGTAGCTAAGGTATGTGATCGGTATGGACTATCAATGCGATCTGCGGCTGCGGTCGCTTCGGCGGTCTTAGCTAACGTAGGATTGGTATCTTCCGAAGATCTAAGTCTTGTTATTGATAAGAATAAAATTCATAGAGCTGTTTCAAAAGCACGGACCAAGGCCAGCAAAGACATTGATACAATTGTAATAAAAAGTATCTTTGATGGACGAAAGGACAAAACACTCATAAACGAGAAAATAGGCGATTGGTACCACCGCAGAGAAGTCTTGCAAGAACACATTTCAGTTCTCACAGAGCCGGGATCTATTTATTTGGGACATATGACGCCAAGTCGTGGCACTGCCAAAGGGATCCTCTTTTCTATCATATCTTTGTTAGAAAATCAAGGGTTGAACTTGGAAGAGGTGATCTGTGTGGGGTGCGATGGTACTGTTACGAATACAGGTTGGAAGGGAGGTGTCATTCAATACCTGGAAAACTATTTAAAGAGACCGTTGCAATGGTGTGTTTGTATGCTTCACGCGAATGAATTACCGCTTCGTCATTTGTTCATGTCTCTGGATGGTAGCACATCTGGGCCAAAAGAATATTCAGGACCTATTGGAAAACAGCTAGCTGCTTGTGAAAGTAAACCTCTAGCGTCTTTTTGTGCAGTATCTGGCAATTTGCTAGTATTACCTGATAATATTGTGAAGGAACTAAGCACGGACCAAAAGTATCTGTACGAAATGTGTCATGCTGTGATGGCTGGTTCCTGTTCCCTTGAGCTAGCGAACCGCCAACCTGGAAAAATGGCGCATTCGAGATGGCTCACTACTGCCAATCGCATACTCAGACTTTACGTAAGTACTGTTTCGCCGTCAAATAATTTGCAGCTGCTTGTGAACTACGTGCTCAAAGTTTACGCTCCTGTTTGGTTCCTAATCAAGCAAAACTCATCATTTAAAGATGGAGCCAAGCATATTTTTCAAATGGTTATATAATCTCAATTTTTGCCTGATAGTCGAAGATCTATTGTAAATTCGGTGATCGAAAGAAACGCTTTTTTGCGCTCCCAGAAAACTTGCTTATTGCCATGTTATTCGACGACAGAGAGCATATTCGAGAGTTCTGTGCGCGAGACTACACCGATATAATATTTTGGCAAGAGTGTGAAATATCAGCTCCACCAATTTTGCGACACGTCTCCAACGATGAACTTAGAATTAAGGCTAAAGAACACATCCTCGACATTATTGACTTTCCCTGCCACACACAGTCAGTGGAAAGATGTGTAAAACTAGTGACGGAGGCTTCTCAAAGCGTCACGGACGCTACAGCTCGGGATGGTTTTATTAGGAACAGATTAAAATCTCGCTCAGAAATGCCTAATTTTGGTCACAAAAACCAGTTCCGTTTTTAAAGTTGCCATTGATTACTTTGTCTTTCAACTATTTTAAACCTTGCTTTAACTCATTGTTGTACCCTTAAATTTAATAAAAACCATTTAAATATTATTTTTGTATGATTTATAGTTTATATTAGGAACCCCTAAAAATAGCAAATTTGAAAAAAATCAAGGACTAGTGGAGGCCTCAAGATGCCGGATATCTAATTAAATTTTATAATAATCGTAATATATGTGTCAAAACGCAACTTTTGATACCTCTTGCGTAGCCGTAGCTCATTTTTTTCCCCTTACTTGAACGGGACACCCTATTGTGCAGTTGCTCTCAAAAAGTACCATTTGGGGAAGTGGAACTGATGATGAAGACCACAGATGGCCGCCAAAACTACTCAATAATAAGTATTTCGTGGATTGCGATTCGATTACTTGAATATGGATGTTAAGCACTTTATGCTCGTGACAATGCATATGGTGATGTAGAGCTGATGGTGAAGTACCAGGAGAACTCCTCAAAAATTAACGGCCCAGCATTGGGAAAAGCAATATTTTGTAAAATGTTATAAGTAGTTGACGTTTAGGCTCTTGTAACTAGGTAAATTAAAAATCAACCAACTAAAAAGAGTGAAATAAAAACTTTTTACCAAAAAATTAAACCGACTCCCAAAAAACACAGCAAAGTGAAAAATTACTTTAATTTCGGAAGTCGATGCCAAAAACGAAAGTACAAAACTAAAGACACCGACTACCGATATTAAAGTTATTTTTCACTTTGCAGTGTTTTTTGGGAGTCGGTTTAATTTTTTGGTAAAAAGTTTTTTACTTATAACTCAACGGGGCTGATATGTTCATAGAATAACAGTCTCTAAAATAAAAGATTTAATAAAGTAACCTTAGATACTTAAGAAATTAGCTTTTATATTTTTATAAAAATAAATATAATTTATTATTTACATTCACTACTGATTTTATACCTCACCTATCTCATATTTTCTATCATTTTTTAATCTATATCCAACAATCTTAAAACAAAAGAATGACACCTCAAGTTCTTTATTAAAGTAAGTACTCAATCGCTCAAAAGGGCCTTTGTACCGAAAAAATTAACATTTCAATTCAATTCAATTCAATCTTTATTGCAATTACATGTATTAACAAGATATTAATATATAGGTCATATGGATCCTGTGGGACACAGCAATTTAATATATTATAAAGATTAGAGTGGCTTTATACAACTAGAAAATCGAATAAAAATAATCACAATAATTAATGTTGCAAAGCTCTAAATGGAATAATGCAACAATTAAATTAAAATATTTTAAATAAATGTCAAATCAAATTATGAAATTTAAATAAATGTTAAATTAAAATGGCAATGTCAGTAATTATTCATTTCATTTAATTGTTTTCAATAATTATTATTGTTTGCAGTAATCCGATAAAATTTCACTACAATGAAAACGATCATCGGGTTATTAAAAATAAATATTTTGTGCATATTGGGTAATGGTTGTTATAATAATTTCAACAGCTGTTAATAATATTGAGTGGCACATGCAATAGCTAAGATTGGGTTTTTATAATGGAATTTAAGTAATACAGTGCACTGGGGTTGCACAGAATGAGAACCGTGTCCCAAAGTTATGTTTAAAAAATATTTATTTTATTTACATTTATTTATTACCCGACTTCAAAAAAAGGAGGAGGTTCTCAGTTCGTCATGAAATATTTTTTACCTACCAAGTGTATAATTAAATTTGGAGGTGAGGGATGGTACAGTATTTAACCCCTCATTGGTCCTGTGGGATGTTTGCACCCCTATGAATTTTTCTAGATCTATAATTTTTTTAAAACTAGTATTTAACGCGCTGTTCTTCTAGGTAGATTCATAAACGTACCTTAAACGTTCACAATTCAGTCACAAGCGGGACTCTGTTGTGAGCGGTTGTGCTTGGAGACCGTGTTTAAGATGTTTATTACCCCAGGTGACTTAAACGGCATCAGTACCAAAAATTCATTTATCGGCTAGTGTGCATGAACCATATATGATTGTCGTCTGCCAAAATTAGAACCAAGGAAATTACTATAAATAAAAGTTATTGCTTTTTTATTAAAAATTCAAGATCAAGAACAAGATCAATTTAAAAGTGGATTATTACGCCAGAGGAAATGTTCCTATTATCAACATGTAGCATGTAGCATGTCATTCGTATTTTATTATTTTTTTAAAACTCATGGTGCTAAATACTCCACGCGACCTCTTATGTAACTATTTAGGCGCGCCCAATTAGAAGTTATTTTGTTAAACTTAACATTGCATTGCGCCAATCTCTAGGGTACGTTACCAGCCAGCAGTTTTGATGCTTTGTTTTAGTTTGTAGTTCAGTTTACTTGATATACTTTGTTTATGAAATAACTTTCCATGAATAACTAACTAATAACTTTGAATGAAACTTAGTACTAAGTTATCAATTCATTTGCAAAAGTTATGTTTGAAGAACGTTCAAATAAGCAATCAGCTGATACTTATTTATGTAAGTTATTGTATTCATTCAATTTCCAAATCTGTTGACTTTTATAGTTAAATTTGGTGAAGGTACAAAGTCAGGCCTCTCCTGAGACTGTTATCAGTGATGCGAAATGGTTGAAGAGCATCTTGAGGCTCGGATTCTAGACGCACTTATGTGGTACACTTGACTTGAGCCCCTAAAACAGCGCATTTTATTTTATTCAAAGACAAAATAGATATTTTTGAGATGATGTTTTATTAAGATCTTCTAGAGGTTTAGGAACTCAAGAATAGATTATAAATATTATTATTAAGTTGACTAAAATACAAAAAAAAAAAATATAAGAATTTATCGGCAATAGGTAATAGATGCGCCTGATTTTGTAATTAACTTTAAAAGTAAGAGTATTTTTCTTTTGATAGATACTCGTACATATCATAACGGTGTTTGGGAGTATAAAATAAGGTGCATATTATTGTATTTAGAATGAATCAGCTGAGCATAATTATTTTAAGATTCAGTTGCAAGATTTGACTTACATGTATAACTTTAGCAATTTAAATAAAAATTTGAAAATAATAGGTAGTTTTGTAGAAATAAACCTTTACCTTATCATGGCAAAGATAAGTACCTACCTGGTCTCTGGTTATAGGTTATAGGTACTTGAACCTTTAGGCACAGTGCCATTAATTATTTAGTCAATATGATTGTCATAATGACAGTTAAAATAGATTGCCATAATATGTCATTTGGACAGCGATTGTCAATTCCATGCATTTTTGACGTTTCACTCACACTCACATATTCTGGCAGCGGTAGACTGCATCCACTGACTGAATATGTCTGAAGTATCTCTTTTACCAATATCTACATAGCTTTGCTTCGAGTCTTGAGGCTTTTGTTGAACTGTTGCTGCGCGTATTGTGGGATCGATTCATTCGGAACAATTTTTGTATGGCCTAAAGATAGTTATCCCGCGTCTAGAAGTTTGTGAATGTGAGTTAAATGTTTGTAAACGCACTTAAAATACATAAAAAAAGAGTTTTTGTGACGAGCAAGGTGAAATAAAAGAAATTTTGAGTATGATGCTTTGAACATGATGGAACAAAGACCATAATAATCATCATTGGAGTATGAAACTCCTGTAAACCTTCATTGATGTGGGAGGATTCAAGCAGACGGGTACCATTCTGGGTTCCCTGCCATTTATGACCTTTAAGCCTTTAAAGCAAGAGTAAATAGGCATCTTCTGGGTTCGCTCGTTCCATTGTAGACCTCATCTATCGCTTACCATCAGGTGAGATTGAGATCAAGTGTGGGCTCATCCAGATTAAAAAAAAAACACCTGGTGGGAAAATGAGCGATTATTGTGGGGCTCAAATGCGTATGCCATTTTTTTTTTATCGCGATCTAGGATTTGTGTGACGTAAAGTCTATTTATCGTAGGTTTCGTAGGGGTTGTAAAGCCTCTACATCTTTCTTACGGAGATTGGAGATCAAATGTAGACGGACTTGTGCATTTTGACCTACTGGTCGGGCAAATTTTGTAATTGAAAACCAAATAGTTCACGGTACAGAACGTAGTCTCGATGTCACAAGATCCCAATGTCGTCCATATTTTATGAGACTGAGTGACTGACTCTCGTACAAGATCTATCAAGATTGCAAAATTGAGCAGGGAAGCATAATCTGTGTGTATCATATCGCGATTGCATATAAAATGAAACCCTAACTCTCAAATTGAAACCTACTTTTGTTGATTTCAACTGAATAGCATTTAATTATATTTAAAAGAAAAATCATTGTTTGAGAACTTGAGTCTTTCAGTTTCATTTAAATTGTACTGCAATGTTCCTTTTACTTTTTAACATAATATTATTAATCAAATACATAATACTAATTCTTAAAACTAATAATTATTAATATTGTTTCTGAAATCATATCTTTGAATCTTAAGAAAAGTGTCTGCAATGAAATATACCCTGATTGTTGATATATATAGAATAGAGGTATTGCAACTATTATCTCACTAGCCTAACCTAACTACGTAATGAAGGGTTGTAGGGATTCCTCCTACGGCCTTGGGGTCTATAAATTGGCTCGAAAATACGCACTTATTGTTTTATTGTCTCATAAATCCCCCTAAGATACAGGCTTTGCCTAGTTTAGGGGTCAGGGTTGCAACTAGTGTGTGTAATAGTAATTTATTTTTATTTCCATCTAATTAAAATTTGTAAACAAGTCAATGTACATAGGTAAACATGTATTTTTTTTGTGGTAAATAAATTATTAAGTAACATTAAAATTATTAAATATTATAGGTTAAGTAAGCGTTTTGTTTACGCGCCTGCTAAAATGTGAATACGCGTACCTTTGTGAGTAGTTGAATGAAATTCATTGTAGGCGCACCGCTTCTACACGTTCTTCGCGTTCAGTTGTAAGGAGAAAGCCCAGCCAAGGATGTGCACGAAGTTCCAGTAGGCGTGTAACTCCCATCTGCTAGCCCAGTCACCGCATAGAGCGTCTGTGCCGAATCGATCGTAGACCTCATCTTACACTTACCATAAGGTGTGATCGGTGTCAAAAGCGGGCTCATTCGCATTAAAAAAATAAATAAAAATAAAACAAAAAGCTAGCCTGCGCTGCCATATTCGAGGTGCGAAAGAAGAAAGTAAGAAAAATCCGTTTATTGGCATTAAAACGTCTTAAAACTAAGTTAAATAAAATCTATACTATAATATTATAAAGCGGAATAGTTTGTTTGTTTGTTTGTTTGCTTGAACGCGCTAATCTTCGAAATTACTGGGTGGATTTGGATGCAATTTGGTATGGAAGTAGCTTGAAGCTTGAGGAAGGTTATAGGCTACATTTTACGCGACTGCAAAAAAGGAGAGTTATGTTTTTACCGTGATAGAATCCACGGGAGCGAAGCCCCGCGTGAGTAATAGTTCTATACTAATATTATAAAGCGGAAAGTTTGTTTGTTTGTTTATTTGTTTGTTTGCTTGAACGCGCTAATCTTCGGAAGTATTGGGTGGATTTGGATGTAATTTGGTATGGAAGTAGCTTGAAGCTTGAGGAAGGTTATAGGCTACATTTTACGCGACTGCAAAAAAGGAGAGTTATGTTTTTACCGTGATAGAATCCACGGGAGCGAAGCCCCGCGTGAGTACTAGTAAATAAATAAAGCTAGTAATTCCAAAAGGGCTTCAGCTCAGCCTAATGGCACATAGTAACGCAAGATAAGAAGTAACGTTAGGTAGGCTGTTGTCCGATACGGACGACATGTATCTTCTTACTAATATCATAAATTCGAAATTTTATAAGGATAGTGTATATGTAGATGTATGGCTGTTTGTTACTCTTTCAAGCAAAAAACTTGACATCCGTTTCGTTTCTTAAAAAAAAATCATAAAAAGACTCCTCTAGCTCTATATGATGTTGTTTTTTAACAAAACAAGGGGTATCCACTGGCCAATGGTTGTTGGCGCGAAAGGCTAATTTAGTGGACTGTATTTGCGGTGCAGAGCTAAACGATTGACAAACGCTTGGCGTTAGGTAATTCGAGTTGCAGTGGGTGTGGGACAATGGAATACAACCCGAAATAAATAGGGAAGGAAAGCACAAACCTTTACGGGAGCCACGTGCTCGCGTCGTCGCCGGTTCACCGGTTCACTTTTCCAGGTTCAGGGCAGTTGGGCTTCAAGTTATTGTCCTCACACGTTAAACACAAGCACAAACTATGGATTATAAGTCTTATTACATGCGAAAATGCGGTGATTCCAAAGTTATTAATATTTTTAAGCGGAGCGCGTCGACGCCATTGTCAACTTCTTGCGGAGCGATTCGGAAGTAGTTTTTTCGACAAATGGCGGGCGAATCTTCTTACTCACTCGCGAGGTATGTGCGGGAAGGAGATGGATATAGGAAATAGCGGATGTCAATCATATTTTGAATGTTGGCGCAACCATTCCCCCCGGTTTGAAGGGTTACCTTCAAAAACTATAAGCGAAACTAATCAAAGAACTAAACTCTGGAGTAACATCTAACTTCTAACCTTATTCCTAAACTATAATATAAAGCGTTACCATAACTACTAAACTAATTTGAAGCCTGCTGCTGATTGGGCAGAGGACAGAGGCGAATAACCGGACGTAAAACTTTGCGTACTTAAATCACCGGTCAATTCTATGTGAACTGCACGAGTTTTCATACAAATAAATAGACAAACGTAAGCTTTTGTGGAGCGTACTCCGCGACCACGGGCAACAGTTACCCTAAACGGGCCGGCGAAGTCTGTACCGGTGTGAACGAAAGGTTTAGCGGATTGAACAACACGACAAGAGCGATGATCGGCCATTTCAGGCGCGATAAAACGCGGGCGAAGCTTAAAACAGGGCACACATTTGTGTACTCTAGCACGAATCAAATTGCGAGCGGAAAGTATCCAATACTTCTGTCTAAGGATAGACATCAACAAGTCTGGACCTGCGTGGCAATTCAACCTATGATGATAATCTACAATCAAATCTAAAATATGGTCCTTGCGGGGTAAAACTACTGGATGCTTTTGCTCAAATCCTAAATCGGAATTTCTCAAACGACCACCTACTCGAATAAGACCATTCTGCAAAAAAGGTTTCAAATGTTGAAAGGCGCGGCTACAAGGTTTGTTGGACTCCAAACTACTAATTTCGGATGCGAAATAAAATCTCTGCAATTCACGTAGCACGACTGACTCAGCTTTATCCAGATCAGCGGCGGTTATAACACCGCGCGTGGGTAACAGTTTTAGAAAACGACATACATACACCACACAACGCAAAAGTCTCGACCAAGACGAGACGCGATTAGATAACGATAAAATAATCGACTCTTCACGTGGAACCGAAACTACAAGCGAATGCTTCTTCTCCTCGGGTGGTTCTGAAACGGCAGCTGGATTAAAGGGCTTAACCGGCCATTCCTCGAGCACGCTATGAATCCAAGACGGAGCGCAGAACCACAGCGGATGATCTAAAATTTGCGAAGGGAGCAACCCACGGGAGAGACAATCGGCGGGATTATCTGTGCCAGCAACGTGAAAGAGATTTTGTGGTGGTAATTCGGACTGGATTTTGGCCACCCTATTGGCGACGAATGTGTCCCAGCGATGGGGCGAAGAATGTGCCCAACACAAAGCTACAGTAGAGTCAGAAAAAGCCATAATTCTATCAATAATAATGCGGTGCCTACAAGCATTGACAATCGAGCTGATTAATTGCACTAACAAAAGTATAGCGCACAGCTCCAGGCGCGCCAGAGAAACGACCTTGCGAGGGGAGACTTTGGATTTAGCGCTTATAAGACTAACCGAAACCTTGTCAGCATCCAAAACGTGAAAATAAACTACCCCCCCGTAAGCCTTTGCACTGGCGTCGGCGAAGCCTACAACAGTAACTATACTGTTCGACAATATACCAACATGGCGAGGAATTTTTATTTGATTGAGCAATGGAAGTTCTTTCCGGAAGCGAACCCACAATTTAACAATATTTTCGGGCGCGGGGTCGTCCTAATCACTATTGGAAAGCCAAAGTTCTTTTATAAGCAACTTGGCATATAAAACGACGGGAGCTACAAATCCCATAACATCCCATATACGTGCTACACAAGACAGGATAATGAGCTTAGTACAAATTTGCGGAGTCGAACTAACATTAAGACTGAACATGTCAGACGCGGGTGACCAACTTAAACCTAGAACCTTGTGCGTATCATCACCATCAAATTCCTTCACCGAAGATAATTGATGCGATAGTGGAATCGAATCTAGAGCGGTCTGCGAATTACTAGTCCACTTCACAAGATCAAACTGACCGGCCATCATAAGACTTATTACTTGAGCGGCGGTCTCAACGGCATCCGCCTCGCTGGCTACACTATAAACAAAGTCATCCATGTATAGCCCAGTCTCAATAGTGTCTTTCGCTTTCGGGAATCTTTCACCCTCATCAGTGGCTAATTGCTTGATAGTGCGAAGCGCATGGAAAGGACTCGACTTAAGCCCAAAACAAACACGGTTAAACTCGTAAACTCTCAAAGGTTCTTGAGGCGAAAATCTATACAAAAAACGTTGAAATTTGCGGTCGCATTCGCGAATACCAATAGAAAGAAACATTTGCCTTATATCGGCGGAAAGCGCGACAGCAAACAAGCGGAAATTCACAATAATGTCAAATAAGTTACCTTGAAGGTTTTGACCACAATACAAAATATCATTGAGCGATACGGAAGTGCTAGTCTTAGCACTGCCGTGCAAAACCACGCGGAGCTTAGTAGTAAGCTTGTCTTCTCTAACAACTCCGTGGTGTGGGATGATGTAAGATGGATGATCAAGAGTCTCGTCAGTCTCGGCGGTGGATGCAGGTGAGATGTACCCTTTATCTAAGTATTCGGTAACCACCTCATCATAGGCTTGCTTCAACTTCGGAGACGCTTGCATCTTACGTTCTAAACAAGAAAAGCGTTTTTCCGCGGAAGCGTAGGAGTCACCGAGCGAAAAAATATCTCCCTTGAATGGAAGCCCGACAATATAACGACCATCATTATCACGGGTAGTCGTGCCACAATAAATCTCCTCAGCCACCTTATCATCAGGGCTTAGGATAGGCGGGACATTGACCTCTTCAATTTCCCAGAACCTGCGGATGGTAGACTCCAGCGGCGGCTCAACAGTGCAGCAATGTGACACAGTCGAGTAATTATCTAAATGTGCGGGTGCGGAACCAACAATAACAAAACCTAGAACTGTTTCTAGGGCGTGCGGTGCGGGAAACGACGAATGACCTTGAATCTTACGAGATAACTGAAGGTGCGGGAGAATCGATGCGCCGATCAACATATCGACGTCTCCAGGGACACCATAAGATTCATCTGCCAACGGTAGGTCTTTAAATTTGGTCAATAAAGACGTGTCAACCGGGACAGTAGGCAATTGTTCCGTAATTTTATCTACGACAAGCGAATCCATATCAAAACAAATATTAGAATTAAAACGCGATGCAAATTTAATTTTAATCGAACCATGAATGGTTGATTTTAAACCACCGAACCCCTTAACTACTGAGCGGGCTGGTCGGTTATTAATACTAAAACCAAGGCGTTGACAACAATTTTGAGTTAAAAAATTACTCTGCGAAGCGCAATCTAACAACGCTCGAACAAGACACGGATTACCAAAAGCATCATCAACAACAACGTGAGCGGTCGCGAGCACCACGGTAGTGCACGTATTGCTTGCGGCGGACATCGAACACAACGTGACGTCAGTCACGGCGGCCTGCGAGCGGGCAACGTCGCGCGTTGTTTACGGCTGCGGCTGCGAAGCGGACGCAGAGTTCGCACCGACTGACTGCGACGACGTGTCACCGCTTGGTAAACTAACTGTGCTCACATTGGATGCGGCATTATTACAACTTTTCTCCATGTGAAGTAAAGTGTGGTGCTTCGAAGAACACTTACGACAACTTTGACTACTATTACAAGACGTAACCCGATGCTTGTCACTAAGGCAGTTAAAGCACAAATTTTTTTCGCGAACAAACTTATAACGTTCATAGGGCGTAAATTTTAAGAAACCAGAACACTTGTACAATTGCGAATGTTGACTATTACACAAAGAACAACTCGATTGTACAGGAGCAGGTGCTGTATTCACATACGTATGTGTCGACTTTTGTGACTTCGAAGCCGCATCTGTTCGACGGTCGGACTTCTTCGTAACTTCATGGGTTGACGAAGTGCGTTGCAATATTTTAATATGATCGCGAACAAAACATTCCAAATCATTGAATTTTGGCAGTTTACTACTGCGATGGTCTATTTCAAATAAACGAACAGTTTCACCATCTAATTTCTTTAAACCCAAATATAAAAACAAAAAGTCGCAGAGGTCATCGACCTTCAGGTTCTTTACTGCGCGAACAGATGATGCAAAAGTATCTAAAAACTTCTCTAAATTATGTTCATTACAAACTGTAATATTTTTCAACTCGAATAGCTGATCTAAATATGCGGTAGCAACTAATCTTTTGTCTTCATATTTCGACTTTAAAGTTTTTAAAATTAATGAATAATTTTCGGCACTAAAAGTAATGCCGGCACAAACAGTTTTAGCTTTACCAGTTAACTTTTCAACCAGATAGTGTAACTTTTCATGATCTGTCAAAGAGACGTTCCCATTTATAGTGTTTTCAAAACTATCTATAAATAGATTCCAATTGCGAATATCACCATTAAATTCAGGTATCTGAATGGGCGGTAATTTGGGTCGATCGCGAGTGTGATTTGCCTGGCTCTGATGGACAGACGGCTTCTCCAAGCTCCTCGCGACGCGTTTGATGCGACAGAATAAATCATCAAATGACGCCAAAGCCTGATAACTCACAGCGTATTCTGGATTTAATTCTAACTCTAAAACGTTAATATTATGAATTACGGATTCAAATTCCGTGCGCAAACTATCCAAGTTTTCTATAGAACATAAGAACGAATCTCTAATAGCTAGATCAAGTGTTTTAAGTGCATTATCACAAATAGATTGCACGCGAGAAAATATCATGTCTCTTTTAGCATATAAAAGTTTCAATTGAACTTTGATGTCCTTATGAGACATCGTGAATAATAATTATTTATTATAAACAATCAATGCGGTAAACAAGCAAATAAAGTTATTTTAACAAATAAGCGATGGAGAACAGCGACGCGGACAATATTAAATACCTAAAGTGGGTAGGTAGTTATAACGAACTGCGGGTGAAATAAAAGAACTGTAGGTAGTTTTTAAACAATCTTAATTTACCCACTAGGTTGTGTCTCTGTTTCTGATATACAAATAATTTTAGACTTCCGAATGAATAACTAATACGAGCGATCTATGGCTACGTAGGTATGTAGGTATTACGCACGTACGTAGGTAATAGATGAACAAACAACGAATTGGGTTAGGTATAAGACTGCGGTGCGGTGCGTTTATTCCTTATGGAATAAATATCAATGCGATAACTACAACAAATATGTACCTAATACAAATAAGTACCTAACTATCCGGTGAGAGGGACCAAAGAAAAAATGTTGGCGCGAAAGGCTAATTTAGTGGACTGTATTTGCGGTGCAGAGCTAAACGATTGACAAACGCTTGGCGTTAGGTAATTCGAGTTGCAGTGGGTGTGGGACAATGGAATACAACCCGAAATAAATAGGGAAGGAAAGCACAAACCTTTACGGGAGCCACGTGCTCGCGTCGTCGCCGGTTCACCGGTTCACTTTTCCAGGTTCAGGGCAGTTGGGCTTCAAGTTATTGTCCTCACACGTTAAACACAAGCACAAACTATGGATTATAAGTCTTATTACATGCGAAAATGCGGTGATTCCAAAGTTATTAATATTTTTAAGCGGAGCGCGTCGACGCCATTGTCAACTTCTTGCGGAGCGATTCGGAAGTAGTTTTTTCGACAAATGGCGGGCGAATCTTCTTACTCACTCGCGAGGTATGTGCGGGAAGGAGATGGATATAGGAAATAGCGGATGTCAATCATATTTTGAATGTTGGCGCAACCAATGGTCATTGACGGACTGTTGTAGGTGATCAAATTGAGCGGAGGGGCTTGATATCGCGGTCGTATTATGCCGTTACAATATTTTATGAAAAGAAAGGAAGTTTATTTGATATTACCAAATAAATTGAGATAAGGACAAGAAAACGGGATAACAAATAACCATAATCATCCAAAAACAGGATCAAAAGGAAAACATTTCAAAAATGTAATTTTCCTCGTTGGATATAAAAATAGTATCTGAATATTGAGAAAAAATAATATGACTATAAGATGTAAGGCGAATATAATAGAGAGGTGAGCAGTTTATCCTCTTACTAAGTATAATCTCTTTTCCGCTCCATATAATACCGGTACAAAGTTACCTTTTAGCTAAAAATATAAGTACTATTACATAGCGGATGGTAAAGTAATAGCTATCAATTCACTCTCTTTTATCAAACGCGAGCCGATTATAAATAAATAAATAAAAATACTATTTATTTTTAGATAAATGAAATGGTACATATTTCATAAAATTGTTTTTATTGTGAGTCTGGTAAAGATTATGTCATTGCAAGATGCTATCCAATATCGATCAATAAGACTGGAAAAAAGGGTCTATTTAAGAAGACATTTAATCGGGTTACTACTTTCACACGACCTACAAATCATGGTCTTTTTTTTTTCAAAGTTACTTCATTGTATCACCAAAGTAGGACTAGTCCTACTAAATAAAGTAGTAGTAGTGTCCTAGGACACTACTACTACTTTATTTTCATTGAATGTAGGTATAGAAATGGGATGTTACAATTGTGAAGAATCCTTGTAGGGGAAAACAATTGAAGAAGAATTAAAGTTCTTTCCTCAAAAGAGCACCACATACACCAACTTGGTACTCATATGATTTGATCAGTACGATTTTTATGGACTTTGAAAGAGACTGTGATCTGTGAATGACGTGTATTAGTGTTATTTATAAACAATTTGCAATATATATATAATTTAATTTCAACCACGATTTCAGTAACAATTGTCCATATTTAGGTAGCTACGGAAAATGCAAATCCCTTCTTCTTCTTCTTCTTCTTCTTCTCGGTTTGGTTTCCGCACTTAGTCTCTGCACGAGACCATTGTGCGTGAGCCGTGTCGGCCGTCACTCCATCCAGCCAACCTCCTTCCAGAAGCAGATCAGGTCTCTCGGTCTGTTCAGGATGTCTGTAAGGGAATTCAAAGACCCGAGGATTTGCTTTCGTATGTCAGTGATTTCCGTGCACTCTAGGAGCACGTGTGCCACCGTTTCCTCCGTCCCCATGCAGGCCCTGCATAAGGGACTGTCCGTTACACCTATTGTGTGGTAGTGTTTGTTCAGTGAGCAATGCCCGGTGATGGTCCCCGCCACCATTCGCAGGCTTTTCCTGTCCATGTGTAGGAGGCGCCTGCTTAGTTTTTTGTTTAGGTTTGGCATCGCCTCCTTGGACTGCCTGCAGCCTGGTGCTGAGGACCAACATTTCTGGGCCTGAACGTGTGTGTGTTCTTTTAACCATGTGCGCAGCTGGGTGGGGGGGAGCGGCACGATGGGCTCTGGTCCGAAAACCGTCGTGTTGGACCCCCTCCTGGCCAGTTCATCCGCCGCATCATTGCCGAGTGATCCGCTGTGCCCCTTTATCCATTGTAGTGTCACAGTGTTGCGGTTCTCGACCGCCGAGCGTTGCAGCGCGTTGTGACATTCTAGTATGAGTTTAGATGTGATATAGTTTTTCCCTAGGGATTGTAGTACTGAGGCACTGTCGGAAAGTATACGGATGTGGCTATCCGTAACTCTCCTGGCTTCCAAGGCATGGATCGCTTGGATAATACCCACACATTCCGCCTGGTATACGGTGTTGAGCTTGCCTAGCGGTCTGGATATCTTTATGTTGAGATCGTTGGAGAAGACTCCAACTCCAGTTCCAGTGTCTGTCTTTGAGCCGTCAGTGTAGATTCTAAGCTCCTTGGGTCCTGAGTTGTCCTCTGGCTCCGGCATGAGCTGTATTTGGTAATTTTTTTGGAAGTGGTGTGTCTTTGTAATCTTATCATAGGGTGCAGTCATCAGAGGTTGTCGTTTGACTGAGTCCTCCATGATGGGTGTGTGCTTGATCCTGGAGTCCCTCAAGAGTGCTCCGGATATGGCGAGTCTGAAGGCTGCCAGGGCAGCCTCTTCTCGTACTATGAGATGCAATGGTGGTAGTCCCAGCATGGCCTGTAGAGCGGCAGTGGGTGCAGTTCTCATGCTGCTGGTGATCGCCACACATGCGAGTCGTTGCAGCTTCTCGAGGTCTTTTTGTGCTGTACCTAAGTCTGTTCTGGGCCACCAGACAAGGGAGCCGTACGTGATGATTGGTCTTATAACTGTTGTGTATAGCCAGTGGGTTGTTCTGGGGCTGATGCCCCAGTTCCTGTTCAGCATACGTTTGCACTGCCACATGCAGATGCTAGCTTTCTTGGTGGTGTGTTCAATGTGTTTTGCCCAATTCAGTTGCTTATCCAAGAAGATGCCCAAATATTTGGTGTCAGCTGAGAGGCTTAAGGTGGTGCCAAAGAAACTTGGCAGCTCCAGCTCCGCTAGCTTCCTCTTTTTGGTATAGAGTATTAGTTCGGTTTTTGTGGGGTTCACTGAGAGTTGATGCTCTCGGCACCAGTCCTCTACTATCCTTAGGGCCTGGCGCATGAGGTTGCATATGGTGTTCTCATGGCTTCCATTTATTATTATGGTTATGTCATCAGCATAGCCAACGGTAAAGTATCCTTTATTATTTAGTCTCCTGATGAGGCTGTCTGCGACCAGGTTCCATAGCAGTGGCGAGAGGACACCCCCTTGGGGGCAGCCTTTCGCCACAATGGCCCTCGTTGTGCTATTTATTGTGACTTGTACTGCTCTTTGCTTGAGCATGTTGGTGATCCAGCCACTCAGGGTTTGGTCTACACCGTGCCTGCTGAGTGCTGTATTCATACTCTGGAACGTAGTCTTGTCAAAAGCACCTTCGATATCTATGAAGACAGCTATCGAAGAGCATTTGTGGTGTATTGCGCATTCAATTTTTGATATTACGCTGTGTAGGGCAGATTCTGTTGACTTCCCCGTTGAGTAGGCGTGCTGTTGTCCGTGGAGTGGATTCTTCTAGAGAGGTCCGTCCCGAATGTGTCTGTCGCAAAGCCTCTCTAGGGTTTTCAGTAAGAAGGATGTGAGACTTATCGGCCTGTATGCTTTGGGCTGTGTGTAGTCAGTTTTGCCTGGTTTAGGTATGAAGATGACCTTCACCTCACGCCATGCTAGTGGAACGTATCTGAGTGCTATGCAGGCTTGGTATATTTCCGCCAGCCAGGGTGTCAGAATATACTCACCCCATTGCAGAAGGGCTGGAAAAATGCCATCTAGTCCTGCAGATTTGTATGGCTGGAACGTTTTAATGGCCCATGCTATGCGGTCCTCAGTGATTATATCGCGGGCTCTAGACCAGTCTGTTATACTTGGGGTCTGTCTGGGTTCGCTTTCCCACGTGATGTCCTCGGAGATGCGGCAGTCCGGGAAGTGCGTCTCCAGAAGGACCTTACTGGTTTCTTGGTCTGTCTGTGTGTAGGAGTTGTCAGATTTCTTGAGTGCGCCGAGAGTACGGTCCTGATCAGTTGATAGGATTTTCTTTACTCGTGCGGCTTCACTGTTTGATTCTATGGATGCGCAGAAGTTCTGCCAAGCAGTTCTCTTGGCTATTCTGACTTGTTTTTTGAATTGGTATTGGGTTTCTTTGTATTGCTCCCAGTCTTCCAGGAGTCTAGTGTTCTTTGCTCTGTTGAATTGTTTCCGTAGTGTGTTCCTGAGCCTACCAAGTTCAGCATTCCACCAAGAGTTTCCCTTACTCCTGGTGTTAGGTGTTCTTGGTTTGCAGCTCACGTGGTATGCCTCCGTTATGCTGTTTGTTACTTTTGTCACAATTTCCTCAAGTTGTGTGGGATCAGTCAAAGGTGTCGGGTGTGATTGTCGTCTAGCCAACAAGGAGGCTAGGTGGTGTTTGTATTCTGTAACATTTGTGCGGCGCGGGTTGCGCCTTGGTATGGGTTTTACTATGTTGGTTGATAAGGTAAAGCAGATTCTCCTATGATCAGAACAGGAGGGTTCGTCAGATACGTGCCAATTAGAAATAAGGTTAGTCGCGTTTTCGGTAGCTAAAGTTAGGTCTATGATTGTTTGACCTCTGGCTGTGACCCAAGTGGGCTCTGAGCCTCGGTTAACAATGTTTAGGTTAGTGGAGAATAGATATGTGGATAGAGTCTCACCTCTGGCGTTGGATACTTCACTTCCCCAAAGCGGGTGATGAGCATTTGAGTCGGTGCAGATGATCAGGTCCAGATTCGCGTCCTCGCAGTGACGCACCAGATCAATCATCTCTATTGGTGGGCAGTTTTCGTTGTCGCCTGGCATGTATACCGAGGCTAGTACTAGATCTGGAACATTGATGTCGATCCGGAGCCTGATCGCAGTCAGGTCTCTGGAACAGAATTGATTTAGTGGGGTGATAGGTATGTCTTTTGGTGTGTATATGCAGGTGCGTGGCTTCTCTGAGTTAAATGTGTTTAGAGTGACTTTACCTCCGGTGTTTCCAAGGCCACATATTTTGTTATTTCTAATCCACGGCTCTTGTATGAGTGCGATTGTCCGTGGATTCATCTCCAGCGCTCTGCGAAGGCTAGCCGTGGCGGTCTGGCTATGCTGGAGGTTGGCCTGGATGATCTGGGTGTTTGGTGTGGGTGGTGCTGACGTTGAAGCGGAGTTAGGAGGCGTCGGATCCATCGGATACTATATCTCCCTCCTCCGTTTCTCGCCAGGTGTCGCTAGGTGAGGATGCGAGCAGCTGCGTTGTCCATCCCGGTGACGGGGGTGGCGCTGAGTCTGACTCAGCGTCGGCCATCGCAGCTTTCGCCATTTCCTCCTCCAGTATGGTCACTTCAATGTCTGTCTGTGTCGGTTCAGTGGTCACAGTCTTGTCGGAGGGTAGTTTCTTGGGGTAGAAGCGAACGTATATGGACCCAAGTAGGTACGATACACGTCGTTCCCGCCCCAAGACCTTTTCGGCTTCATCGGTCGGGATCCCCAGGGTCAGGTACGTCCCATGGTTATCCCCACCGACAGAAGTCGCCCTGTACAGTGACCACCTACCAATGTCGTACCAAGTGTTCTGACGGATCAGAACGCTCTGGAGCCGCGCTATGTCCCCATTATATCGGGGTACAAATAGCGCCGCTCGGACACGGGTAGGTATGTCAGTCTGTCGCATAACTGTTAGTGTCTGGTCAGTATTTGAAAGTCTTATCAGTGGAACATTCTGAGTCAGCCATGTCAGGGAGTGGTCGTCTTCACACCACATCTGCACAGTGCCGTCCGCTACCCGAGGGTATCCGCGGAAGGCCGGGAGTGGTTTGGACGGATCGCTGTCCATGACGAGCTCTTCGAGTTTCTTCTTTATGTCATATGCCTCCTCCGGAGTCAGGTCCCTGGAGGGGGGAGGGAAGCAGATTGCTACGGCGAGTCGCGCAGGAATATCCTTTGTGGCCCGCGCGTAGGTCCTCTGCTCCCCTTGAGCAGGCTGGACTCTCACGCGCTTCGGGTTACCCTGAAGTGCGCTCGGCGAAGCCGTGTCGTCCGGGCGGTCCCTCTTTGCCGCTCCCGAGCCGCTTGGCCCAGGTTGTGGTTCAGAGGCCCGGACGACCGACCTCACGTTGATGAGGGTTCCAGACCGTTTCCCCCTGCCTTTCGCCTTCTTCCTTCGGGGTAAGTCAGTGTCAATGTCAGGGTCTCGGGTTCGGCTTTCGGTCCCGGCGGATTCTGACGCTTCCGGACACCTTACGCGCTGAGTTTCCCCTTCGCGGATTCGGTTTTGGTCACGTGTTTCCGCGTCCGGCCGCTTTACGCGCTGGGAGGGCCCTTCGCGGATTCGCAGCTGGTCGCGTACTTGCTCTTCAGCGGCCGTCGGCGCAATGCGCTGGCTAGTGCCTTCGCAGATTGAGCGCCTCCGGTCACTGAACCCACCGGAGCTGGCCGCCTTACCTTTGACAGTGTCGTCGTCTGGGTTGTTTTTGTAACTGTTCCTAACGATGCTCTGTTGCCAGGCGCTCGCGGACAGCACAGTCTGTGTCGGTTTACCTGGCGCTTGGATAGCAGCCGTGGTGTGGAAAAAAGGCGCGTGGGTCGCAGCCGGTGTTGTGATTATAGGCGCTGTAGTAGCAGCCGTGGTTGTGGGTATGGCTACGATAGCAGCAGGGTTGTCGTGGGGCGCTGTAGTAGCAGCCAAAATAGTTGATGTTGCTGCAGGAGCAGCACCAGTAGGCAGTGAATTGCCCCCTCCCAGAATACGATGGGGGCTGACCGACATGTCGGTGTGGGAGTCCCCGGCTTGGCCGGAACCCACCTGGGTAGTTTTCTTTGTTCTCTGCTTCATGGTTGATGGATTGGGCTTTTTTTGGGAAAGCGAGGTTGCCCCTCCTCTGGATGGATGGAGGAAAGAAGGGAAAGGAAGGAAAGGGATGGGAGAGGGAAGGAAAGGTGTGAGGGGATGTTTTCGACTGCACAGGGTCACATGCATCCGCCACCGTCCTGCAGGCGCGAGCTCACCGCATTACCGGCTAGTCCACTTGAACCAGCCAATATATGCAGCAAACCCGCACCAGCGAGAGACAGTAGCAGAACCATGCAGACCCGCGCAGCCGAGGAACAGGGAACATAGGAACAGGGTATTAGGTTATCCCTAGGCCTGGGATCTGGCGTAAGGGAAACTTCTCTTGTCCGGAGTCTCGTCTACAGAGACACTCCGGCAGGGGGACTACCCCCCAGGTAACCAGGTGGCGGTCCCCCAGCCGAAGCTGGGCTATCCGCAACCCGCCCACCCGCTCGGTTGCATGAGAAGAACTGCACAGCAGTCCATGCCGTCCCACCGCAAGGGTACGCATACCTTCGCGTTGGGACAGCTCAGACGCCCCGAGATGCAAATCCCTTTAAATCATGGAATGATAAAGTGGTTACAAATGACGTCAAAGCTACTCATACTGAAAGCCAATTAATTACTAATGGTATTTGAATCTATAATAACCATGAGACATCAAGTTTTTGGGTCGAATTTAATGATTATCGCATTGCGGCATTATCAATACTATATTACTTAGGTTTACTTTTATAAGTACTAATCTAAAATTTATTTGTATGTTTGTTTGAATTTCTGGAACGAATCATCCAATTCTGAAAATGTTTTCATTGGTTGTAAGGTATTGGCGAGTGCTTATCGGTGATAAATTATTTCGAAATTCACGCAAACGACGTCGCGGGCGAATCGCTAATTGTTTCATAAAATCACGGCGGTTCACTTTATGGCCACAAAAATGAAGACTTGGATTTTACGTAAAAATATACAAACAAGTCAAGGGTAATATTATCAAAGGTTGGCCAGGCCCGCAGCCTCGGGGACTAAGTGAGAATGTGACCTTAGACATCCTGATAAATTACTCTTGAAAGCCCTGACGGATAAAACTATAAATGGCCCAATTTCTTTCAATAAAAGAACTGAACAAACTTTTTTTTTATAGTGCGAATAGCGTTCATATTGTTGTATACAAGTAACTTTACATCCTTTCTGCTTAGCTTCAGATGAATCTTATGCATTTACTACCCCTACTACATCTATTTTACCGTTGTGAAAGAGTGGAAACGGAACGTATATTTTTTATTTATAAAAAAATTATAACGTCTAAAAAGCGGCAATATCCTAATGGCTAAGATCGAGAGGTTGCGAATTCGAACCCGGGTGGGGTTCGAATCCGCATTTACACTATTGCTGTGAACCTATTCCAGACGCAAGCATATTAGCTAAGTTGGAGGGGTTAACATTGGATTGCTAGCAATGTGAATTCTACTCACATGTGCTATTTATCTCTTTACAAAAATTTTCATAGATATACAGATATAAACAGGAGTGAAGTCAACGTCGAATGGGGGACCGCAATACCTACCAATTTAACCCCTATGTATGTTTAGCAATATTCAAAGGTGCAGCGATTTCATCAAATTGATATTAAATTAAAAATTAAATTAAATTAAATATCGTTTATTTCAGGCATAGGCACCCATAAAATTACAATCAAAATAACAAAGTTTTTCTTAACTAAAATTCTAAAAATAAATAAAAATATATACGTTATATTATAGAAATAAACAAAATAACACAATAAAACAAAATCATATTATTAATTTTTCAGACCGAGAGAGGCAAAACAAATTCACCACCATTCATTTGGTTGGATTTGTTTTGTCTCCCTCTGCACAAGTACAGCTGTGTTATTCTGTAAGACATCATTTTAAACTTCGAATCTGAATCCGCTGTGAGTTTATTGATTGGCATTCTAAAAACTCGGTTGTCAATTCGAATTTACACTAGCGCTACTCTTGCGAGCGTGTCAGCGAGTTGAACTAAAGATTTTGACAGATAAAGTATGAGATGACGTGAGAAGTGGCATTCGGTAAGGTAATTCCTCCGTCACTTCGACGCTGTTTACAGAATGCAAAATCAGGGTCACTTTGAACCATAAGCGAAGTGACAGTGAATAGCTAAGTGAGGTGCGAGTTGTTGTTCGAATTTTACAGAATCGACGTACAGTACGAAACACAGCCTTTATAAGATTATTATTACATACTCCCACTCGTGAAAAAAACGATGTTCTGAACTTCTTAATTAGCGCAAAGAAGTCGGTAACCCTGCTTTCAGCGAACATGTCAGTCGCACTACACCGCCAGGGCAAGTTGAGCATGGCCCGGAAAGCATTATTATATTGTACACGAAGAGTGTTGTAAGCACTCTTGGTGTATTTGTACCACAGTTGGCTAGTGTAGAACGACTGGCAGTAATATAAAAAACAGATATTTGATGAATGATAGTTGGTGATTCTTTAAAAATATTGAATTGAAAACAAATCTTATCTGTTAAGTCTACGCTAGCGATTTTTTTCTAAAGTCAAAGTAGGTCAAAAGTACTCAAAAACACTAGTTTCTACCCGCAACTTTGTTCGCTTGCGATACTTTTTGCGCGTAAATCCTGATCCCATAGGAATTCCGAAGTAAAAAGTAAGCTATGTGTTATTCCAGGATGTCAACTATCTACTTACCAAATTTCATTCAGATCCGTTCAGAAGTTTTTGCGTGAAAGAAACAAACATTCATATATCTATTCTCGCAAACTTTCGAATTTATAATATTAATAAGGTTTTTAAAAAGTTCCCGTTGATTGGCTGGCGTTTGTTTCGATGCGATTTGAATGGATTTGATGACGTTGTTTTTTTGATACGAGACATTTCTTTTGTTACCCTACACATATCTAAAATCCTGTAGGTATTTCTGTACATTCTAATATTTGCAATTTCTAATGGAGATATAATGATTTTCTCACATGAGAGTTCGTCAGCTCTGTTGTGTAACGTTCGTCAGTTATGCTGAAAGAGCTTCATAAGCGGTTACAAATTACAGTAAATTACTCTTGGATTGCCGACTTGTAAACGATATCCAAACTTTTTGACCCAAATACGTTAGTTGTAAGTAGGTTAATTACAAAACCCTTGCCATATCGTTTGTTATCATCCAAAGAAGCCATGCACTTGTACATACCCTTTAAATTACACGTTATATAGAGCGACAGTCTGACTGACATTGGCTAGACCATTGTCAGATTTTCTGGCTTCTGACTACCCGTAACGACTGTCAAAGATGTCCAACTGACAGTCGGGACCAACGGCTTAACGTGCTTTCCTAAGCACGGGGGTATTACACCGCCAACTTCACAACTCCGGGCTACTACTGAGAAATTCCTTACAGAAAAACCCATATAGCACTTTATGCAGCTTTTTTAGGAGTCTAATTCCGCCAAGCCCGTTCCATTATCAGACTACAAGACAAACGGCGAAGCGCCTTCGTTACATGGTGGACATCCCACCCATACGCACAAAACGTTTTGGGAATAACTTCATTGTGCGTACGGCTAAGGAGTGGAATTCCCTTCCGGAGTCTGTGTTTCCCGATAGCTATAACCTAGGAGTCTTTAAGTCAAGAATGAATAGGTTACTTTTAGGTAAGCGTGTTCCATCTTCGACCACATCATCACGTACCATCAGGTGAGATGGTGGTCAAACGCGAACCTATTTTTAATTAAAAAAAGAAAAAAAAATGCCCGCCCTGGGAATCGAACCCGAAACTCTCGTGCTCAGCACTCGAACAACGAGGTAGGCTCTTACTCTAATAATATAATAACGGCGTACCACAGGGCAGCATTTTAGGGCCGCCAATGTTTTTGCTTTACATAAATGATTTCCCAGAAGTTATAAATCATAAATGTGTACTCTTTGCCGACGATACCACAATTATAATTAAGGGAACAAGATAAGAATTCGTACGAACAAGAAATAAACACTGCTCTTCAAACAACCATAGAGTGGCTAGATGCTAATAATTTAAAAGTTAATATTAGTAAAACAAAATTTATGCTTTTTCATACCTGTCATTCAAAACCACTGGCCCTAAATATATCGTATAATGGGGTCGCCCTGACAGAAACTGACTCTGTTAAGTTTCTTGGAATAAATTTAGATAAATATTGCTCATGGAAAAATCATATAAATGACATTTGCATTAAATTAAATAATTTTATATACCCTTTGAGACGTATTAGCTACGAGGTATCAAGAAATGCCGGATTAACGACCTTCCATGGTTACATAACCTCCACTATAAGGTACGGTATTATCCTGTGGGGTCGTTGTGTGGAGATTGATCAAGTATTTGTAATGCAAAAAAAGTGTCTAAGAGCTATATTTGGGTTGAAGCAAATAGAGTCATGTCGTCCATTCTTTAGGAAATATAAAATACTAACTCTACCATCTATTTATGTATTACAATCCTGTATATTTGTTTTCAAACACAAGAGACTTTTCCAGCAAGCGCCTAGCTACTATGCCCCACGATCTATGTAAGATAAGTTACTTCAACCGAGGACGAATCTCACACTGACTGGCAAAAACAGCTATATAATGTGCATAAAATTGTATAACAAAATACCAAATTGCATAAAAACACTACCATTTTCTAGATTTAAAAATAACTTGAGGTGGTTTTTAATTGAAAAATGCTTTTATAGTGTACATGAATTTTTAGATTATAAATTATAAGTTTTTATAAATTGCACGGTCATTTTTAATTCTTATTGTATGGCAAATCGTCCCTTTATTGACATAATTGTTTTTAATACTCAGGATTATTATTGACTAATATTTTGACATTTATATAATTGAATACTGTAATTTTAATCGGATTATTTATTTAATGACTGTGTGGGTAAGATCAAGAATTATTCTTTTATATTATTATGTAAATGATCTAGCTTTTTTTTATTGTTTTATTGTGTGACAAATCTCTACCATTATTGACGTGATTATTATTGAAACTTAGGATTAACTGATTACTTTTCATTATTATATTGACATTTATTTCATTCAATGATACGTTTCTAATTAGATTATTTCTTTATGTATTTTTATATTTGCACGCCGAAATTAAAGGCAGAATAAGAGAACAATATTGTACGCTGTACCAACCTTCTGTACCTTATTTAAGCAAATCAATGAATTTGAATTTAATGTTATCTTTTAATAATAAGATATTGATATATTAAGACGACGTGTCGAAACGTAATAATAATTGAACGGTAATATTATACACAGACTAGCTTCTGCCCGCGACTTCACTCGCGTGGGATGGTTTTCCCGCGTAAATCCCGATCCCGCGGGAATTCCGGGATAAAAACTGGCCTATGTGTTATTCTAAGATGTCTAACTATCTACTTACCTTTGATTTAATTCAGTTCCGTTCATTAATTATTGCGTGAAAGCGCAACAAACATAAATACATCCTCACATTTTCGCATTTATAATATTAGTAAAATAAAATAAAATAAAAATTAGTTGGATATAAGTAAATTTTGTCAAACGTTTTCCTATTCTTATACAAGGTGTCCAAAAAGAGTATCGGGTATTTGCTTTTTCAATAAAACAAAAACTGCTAGTAATCAAGTTTTTTTTTTATTGTTCATTATTAGAATACAGAATGGAAAATTATTTCGAAAAGATAATGTTATCCAGATGGTGACCGTTACGCTGCTGACACTCTTCTAATCTGGAGCCAAGATTGGTGATAACAGGCTGACACATAGCCCTCGATAGTGTTGCCATTTCTGACCTGATGTTTTGTTTCAATTGCGTTAGGTTCGTCGGATTATTCTCATAAACCTTACTTTTAAGGTATCCCCATACGAAATAGTCAAGTGGGCTAAAGTCGGGGCTTCTGGGAGGTCAGTTGATGTTACCTCTACGTGAAATTACCTTATTAAGGAATAATTCATTGACAACTTCAATTGATTGATTTGATGTATGGCAAGTGGCCCCATCTTGTTGGAATCACGTTCTTGAGTTGAAACCTTGAAACTCCTGCAACTTTGGGCCCAAAAAGTTTCGCAGCATATTGCAATAACAGTCACTATTCACATTAAGCGCTCGGCTTCATCTATCTTCATGAAAATCAGGACCAATTATGGCTTTACCAGTCATAGCGGCCCACACAACGACCTTTGGGCTGTGCAGGGGTCGTTCTGCGGTTCTTCTGCCCAGTATCGACAATTCTGCTTATTAAAATGACCATTCAGGTGAAAGTTGGCTTCGTCACTGAACAGTATGCTTTCAAAATTGTTGAATCGCCACAGCATTTTGTTCGCAAAATTCAATCGATTTTCGTAGTCCGTATCCTTCAATTCTTGCAAATGCAAATCTTTCTTTAAAATTGAATGCAAAGACGATTTTTAATGTTCAATGCTTGACTTCGCATTCGGACGGATAAAGACGGATTTTGACGAACTGACGCCTTCAATTCTTAGATTGTTTCTTGGTTGCGGACTGAAGGAGGGCGACCAGAGTTTTGAATTTTTACCGTCGCACCACAGGTAAATACAGATTTATGAACATTCTGATCCATTTTCTAATGCTATTGTTACTTGGTGCATTGCGTGTACAATACACCGCACGATACAAACGTCGAGCAGTCACAATTGAATCACCGTTACGATAATACGCTCGTACGCAAAATGCGCGATGCGTCCCCGCGTACTGCTCCATTGCAACAAAAATTGCACAAAATGGCGGATTAGACAATCCCCTCCCCACGCCTCCCCGCCGCTTCGAGTCAACTTTAGCGCACATCCTGAAATTAGTTTGTTCAGAGTCGTTTACTGAATCGATTTTTATCGTTTTAAATTTTTTTAAATATCGGTTTTTATATCCCAAAGCAATTAAATCTACGTAAATTACAAATTACACTTTCGCTGTAAAGTAAAAACAAACTAACTATGGACAGTAAATTAAATTAGTAACTTTTAAATGCAGATTTATATAAATTCCGTCATTCAGTACACATTACGGAAAAATGAAACTCATTAATAGAAGTTAGTCTTAAAAAATACTGTATAACTAAAAATTCACAGTATGTATTATGATACTAACATAATTTTCTAATTGGGGTGTTTGAGGGTGTGCGTTAATTACGATACATGTTGTATAATTGTTACATGATATTAGCTTATGCCTGAATAGGGGCTCGTGGCTAAATAATAAAAGCCGAATGGGTCGATCTTGGCGGTCAAGCAACGCTTGCCGAGGTGGGTCGTTGGATGGGTGACCATCTTAACATATAGAGATTCTTCCGTGCCTCGAAAAGCACGTTAAGCCGTTGGTCTTGGCTGACATTTGTACATCTTTGACAGTCGTAAAGGTTAGTCAGAAGTTAAAAAAATCTGACACTATTCTAGCTAATGGATATCGTGTTTATGCTACTGGGTTATAGAGGTTAGATAGGCAGTTGTTCCATGCAAACCTAGCCCCATATGATTAGACTGAAAGCCGACCCTAAAGCCTGCAATACATGTTGGCCGAGCGTTGTCGAGTGAAGGCCTATACTAACATGTAGACGGTATATTTGCCTTGTCTTGCTATCGCTCGGTGTCACTTGCCTAATTGGTCGAGTGGAGGCCAGCACTAACGTGTATAGAGCTCATTTGGTGCAACTCGTCTTCGCTCGCCGTTGCTCGTGATCACTTGCCTCACTTCGGATCGGTGTCGGTTTTTGGTCACAAATCAAAGGCGCTCGCCTGCGCTCGGCCAACGTGTGGGCAGCTCTACAGACCCTCTTCTACATTGGTCGTCTGCATTGGCGTTCGACGAACTTGTCGAACGTGTGGACATTATTTCTTGCCTTTTACTTATTTGCCAGCGCTCGCGTTGGCCTATGCTCGGCTGTATTGCAGGCTTAACATAGTTGAGAAAAGGTTTAGCTGATGATGCTGTTATATGTAATCACTTTTTGTTCATGTTGTGGGGAATCTGTAATATAATCTGTAAACCTATAACAGTCACCAGCTCCACTCATACGTAATCATAATGACATAATTAGCCTATTACCTACGTTCCCATTACTAGGACACAGGCCTCCTTTCTATGTGAGGGACTGGGTTGTAATCCATCTCGTTTGGGTTAGTAAATGCTTATAAGGTTGTCTGCAATTTAAATAACACCTAAGTTAATTGAGTTTATATTTAGTTATGAATTTAAGTATCTCTTTTTGACGAGGAGGAGTATCACAGTTTTGGCCCGTGACATCATTTACGTAATTTTTATACAGGGTGGCGATTAGGTTGTCACATTAAATTGTACAGCAGGTATTACAAGTTGTTATCAGTCTGTTAAAATAACAAAATAAATAATTTTATTAAAAATAATAAAAAAATAAAAAAAATATTGGCGCCGGCGCAGCACGCGCCGAGTGATTGGTCAGCTGATTACGTTTATGGAATACATGATGTTGTGAAATATTAAAATGGAAAAAGTATTATTACTTATATTATTTTAATTGTATAATATGATAAAATACCTAAAATAGAGTACATGGATTCAATTAATGTGATAATCTAATCGCCACGCTGTATAAATCTATGCTAATAAAAAAAATACAGACTATTCAATTCATTTCATCACACAGACAACATTCCAAACTTCGAATTGATATAAGTAATTCTTTACCGATTCCAATTTCATCAGTTTTAAAGAAAACCGGTTTTATGTATTCGTAGAATCCCTTAAGCGTGAAGCTTACAATAATCTGTTTTCTAAGTTTGAAAACACACTTCAGTTTGGTAGCGTTCCACAAATCTTTTTATACAAGTTTGTACTGTAGAATTTCTTCTTTCCTTGCAGTAACTAATTTTTTTACTTTGTTTACATTTAGTTTCTAAAGCTTTTCGAAATTTCGAACTAGATATACTTTCCCTGAGTGAATGCTGAAGTATTTTATTGCAAAGACTTTTATATTAACAGTGTTTCATCTGTTCTTTTATCGCAGCTGTTTTATATGGTATTTTTTCACGTAATATAAGTTTATTACGGTAATGTTGTAATATATTTAACAGTTATTTTCAACTTTTGGCATACAGAAATTTATTTATCAATGTAAGTATTTAATGTTTTTACTGCTCATTGTTTTATGTGTCGTTCACCTACACCATGTATCTTGAAAGGTCTGGCTCTTGTGATACAGATTTTCCTAGTACAAGAGCCAAGACAACACTGATGTTTGTACCTGTGTGAAATAAATTATCCTTATTCTTTTGACGTGACAACGTCTTATAATTCGATGAAGCTGGTTGCACGCACGAAAATACATGACTCATGCGGCGTTACCTGAGGCGTTCTATTCTTAAATGGAACGCCTCAGAGCGAGGTCAGCAGGCTTGAAGTGCAAGCGAGAGTGCGAAACGAGCGACAAAGAGGCACAATCGGCCTCCGCGTTCGGCAGCGTTCGACATCTGTCTCTCTTCTACTTGAGTGAGCGATGCGTCCGCGTGGACAGCTGCTATACAATAATACATTTACATGTTTTCGTCAAGTATGCAGTGCAGTGAAAAGTGAATGTGGTGTCAATTGTTTATAGCAACGATAATTGCGGCGATAAAGGTAATGATTCAATATACCTTAGCAACGCCATTCGCGCAGCCAATAATCGCTGCTTTAAAATCAAAAGCACAAAAAAAAAACGTGAGTACAGACAGCGTATCGCAGCATCTAGAACTCCTGCTCAGGCGGCTGCTGCGAGAAAACCAAAAAACGAAAGACAACGCAACAATAGATTACGCCAAGCTGCTAACTTGGCTATTGCCAGTGGTTCTCTTGAAGCGACAACTACATCTTCATCTCGTTCAGGAGCAGAGTCGAACAATGTTACAACAAAATATCTATCAAACAAATAAAATTAAAATTTTCTTTTGAAAAAATGCAACCATTCCATCAGTATTTTCTTATGAGGTTGTCACGTTCAACTATCGTCAGTAAACCGACTTTACAGACAACCGATTTTTTTAGATAAATAGAGTCCATTACCTACACAAGGCACGTACCCATGAATCAGTCCTACGTAGTTTCCTGGATTGTACGTAGGGATCCAAGGTTGTTCCATGGATGGGTGACCAGTTTAACATATCGAGATTCGTCCGTGCCTCAGAAAACAAGTTAAGTTGTTGGTCCCGGCTGTTATACAAGGTGTAAAGCTTTGTTTTCCCAGGAAAGCGGTGCCGTCATATAGCCGCCGTAAAATTACGGACGCAAAAAGACGGCCGTCTTTACGGTGACTACATGTGGAAAGTTCCACGGCCGTTTTATCACACTGTCTGCTTCATCGCTATCTAGTGTATAACATTCTCTTTGGAAACGTTCACGAAACCATCTGACACCGACAAGACGGCCGTCATGCAAATGGCGGCACCGCTTTTTGACGTTACGGTGTCAGTTACCACTCTCTAGGAAACCGCGCCATTTTGTTAACATAGACAACGTTCTAGTGACGTCATTCACCGCTGTATTACGGCCGCTATTTGACGGCACCGCTATCCTAGGAAACTAAAGCTTAACAGATTAAGCGCAATACCTCAGACACCCCAATTAGAATATTAATTGGGGTGTCTGAGGTACTTTATATAATAAAGTATATAATAAATAAATAAATTGAAACCAAAACTAGATATTTTTTATAAAATAATTATCCTTACTAAACGCAAAACGTATGTGCGTCATACAATATCCTTACGCAGACGCATACACACATGCACTGCTAGCGCACACAAGCGCATTTCCTTGAATTAAGGATTGTATTAATATGTCATGATACTGTGTTTCCACTTCAAGTAAAATGAAAGATTTTTCCGTCAAAATTTAACACCTATTTTTTACGGCGGAAACCGATTTAGAAGCTGATTATGAACCAACTACTTTCAGGAATTGCGTTTGTTTTGTGAAGCCAGTAAATCTGACACCGGTCTTACCAAGGGGTATCATGTTACCCAGTTACTGAGTTGTGGAGGTCAGATAGGCAGTTGCTCCATTTAAAACACTAATACTAAGCTGCATCCGATGAAACTGGAAGCTGACCCACTACACGACTACAGACGCCAGCACATGAAGCTACCCGAAACTGTCAAATTTTCCCAATCAACCTTGAACCTAATTTCTTTACCAATAAAGTTGAGAATCTATTAAAGAAATTTGACAGATTGTTGTAGCTTGATGTGCTGGCGTCTGCACCTAGGGAAGCACTATTAACTAGTAACTTTATTACATCGACATCTGTGTTTCCTGAGACTGTCCTCAGGATGGCAATAAGTATTTGACAATCTTGATTTATACCTACTATAAATTTATGTTATACTTTTGGCATTTATACTTACGCTTGTGTGGAGTATATCCCTTTTACCCATTAATGTACCCATTTTGATTTATTTTGGGTATGGTAGGATATAACGAGCTGAGCGTCAGGAGGGAACTCGCACTCATCTCGTACATATTCAAAATATTTAGAAGGAAGGTGCATAATGCGGACGTATTAGGACAAATTAGTTTGTGTGTTTCAGAAAAGTACGTGAGGCGACTTCGGCAGCCACGTCTGCTGGTGAAACCGTGCGGGCGTACCAATCTGTTGGGGGAGGCGCCACTGACGCGTGCGCTCCGCACTCTCAATCTCATTGCAACCGATTTGGACTTATTCTGTTGTTCACTGGGTGAATTCACTAGGAGTGCTTTATTTGTAATTTGTTACAAAAAAATTAAATAGTTGTAATACTAGAATAGGTAAACTATCGCATTAGGTTACCCTGTAATGGTAGATGTAAAGTGGATAATAAATAAACAGATGTTTATATACATTAAAGTGGATCATTGTTATAAACGCACAAAGCAAAATATTCCTTTACTAAATTCTGCCCGTGACTTCGTTCGCGTGGGAGGGTTTTCCCGCGTCAATCCCGATCCCGTGGGATTTTCGGGATAAAGAATAGCCTATGTGTTTTTCTAGGATGTCAACTATCTATTTACCAATTTTCATTCAGATCCATGTAGTAGTTTTTGTATGAAAGAGTAACAAACATCCATCCATCTTCAAAAACTTTCGCATTTATAATATGAGTAAGATAAGATTTAACTCTACCTGTCCCTAGGGACTGCATTTGTGTGAAAATTTTGATAAATGTATCCTACGGTATTGTACATAACCTAGAAAAGAAACTAGCCTATCTGATTTGTTAAAGTATAATCTATTTTTGAGCCATAAATTCATTCAAAAACGTTCAGCCAATTTCACCTGTCTAGACGTTGACCCGGCCGAGTAGCACTACTACATCTGTATATATAAACGTAAACTTCACATTTTAAAACAAATAAACGGATAAACAAATAAATTAATTTATAACATTGGTATAGACATAAAATTGTATAATATAGCTAGATAAAAGAAACGTCTTTCTACGAAATCTGAACAAAACACGATATATTATGGTTATGTCGGCAGCATAACAGCTCAGTATAATTTCAGCTGGCAACACTTAACTACTCACACTTAAGCTGGGCATTCACGGTCACGCCATTCGGCGTAGCTCCAAACAACTTAATTTAAATGGATGGACGCCAAACATTGTTCCCATCCATGGTCACTGTAGTTTTCTTTCATTTACGTATTTGACCGTGTCGAATAACGTTGCCATGAGCTCTGATTTGGAAGAAAAACTCTTACGTTGTGCAGCTGCTGTTTGTTATCACGTAATTATTTACTCGAAAACCGAAAAAAAAACATGGTGCAAAGAATGGCTAAAAAAAGAGATAACTTCACACATGTCAACTTATTAAATGAACTGTCATTGGAGCCAAGTGATTGGAGAAATTACCTAAGAATGGACGAACCTACGTATTTCAAATTACTGGAACTCGTTACTCCTCATATAATTAAACAAGACACCAATATGAGACAAGCAATAAGTCCTCATGAGAGGCTGTGTGCCACTCTTCGTTTTTTGGCATCTGGAATGAGCTACGAGGAACTAAAGCTTCCAACGGTAACATCTCCACAACGTTTGGGGGTCATAATATCAGAGACATGTTAACACGTACAGCTCTTTCGACGTCTCAGTACGGAATGAAAACAAAATGGACGTAGGTTTGCGCATTCACGGGAGCGCGGCGCCTAGACACGTCGTGGTGTTTCTACACTCACGAGCCATCGGCGCGATGTTGCGGCGTGACGCCACGACGCGGTGCGATGGATTTTGGCGGGACTGGAAATCCAGAGTTTTACGTCAAGTCAACGGATTTTAACATTCACGATCAAAATTTGACTGTATATCACGCCATTTGACGCGATGGCGTGACCGTGAATACCCAGCTTTATACTCCCAATTGAAACTGATTTGTTTCAAGAAGGTTAGTGTTCAAAAATGGTATAAATAAAAACATTAAAGGATGTCAATTTTTCATTAAAAGGAATGTTAAAGTGTATAAACATGTTTATAAATGCTCCAACATACATACCTAGGTATTGCGGAAGTCATAAAATCTACGATGCGGTGGTTCATATTAACAAGATACCTACTCGAGGACAGATAGGCCTACACATAGGAAACAGAGAAACAGATGACCAATATTATCAAACGGTACACAAAAGCTAACTTTGACACGAAGACAGTCCAGAAAATCACTGGCTCGATGATTCATGATACTGATAGATTGACCGTCGAAGATAATTCGATTTATACGTGAGATATAGATTTGTCATCAGTCAATAATATTTTTCTATAGCTTCCTATTTAAGTAAATGCGAGAAAAGTATTATTTTTTTTTTCTATTTCGATCGTTTATGTGACTATCTACTATCTATCTATCTATCTATCTATCTATTTATAATGTTGAATGGTTAGCAAATGTCTGATGCTTAACAAATGCCTATTAATGTTAGCGATTGGAACAAGGAGGAAGTTAGCTAGAAAATATTGGGGAGGATTTTAAATAGCAATAGGACATGAAACTACAAAATATAAATGTTGCTCGTCTTCAATAAGAAGATATTATGAACATCTCGTTCAAAATGTAAAATTAGTACGATAGCAGTGTCTAACAACTGTTTTGTTAGGTGTTTTGTCCTCTCGAATCAATCAATAGTTATTAGTATTACATCTCTAATAATATTCTGTAAGAGATCTTACGATAAAAAATAAAGTGAATTGAAAATGAGTTGAGATATCAATCCGACCAATCAAGACTCAATGACAATTCATTTCATTGCAACTTCACCCAAATCTTCACGGTGAGAGGCTTACAGAATAGACTGGCTGGTCAGGTATTGACATTAATCTAGAGGATTTTTATTGTCATGGAAACTGATTGGATTAAACCCGAGGAAGTTTCCTTCAAAAGGAACCGGAATAAAGACCGATTGAATAACATAGAGATAGAAAATACAAATTGTAGTTCTTTTTGTATTTCGATTTTTGGAATCATATATTCCATCAAATAAATTGTTAACTTTCTACTTAGAGAAATCTTCTGATTTCCTGTACATTTATATTTTTGGTTTTTCTGAATAGAGATAAAATAATTTTAATTTTTGTTTAATAATATTTTGTTACAAGTACAAGTAACATGATCCTAGAAAAAAAAAAACATTTGTAGAGATAAAAGAAAGAAAAAAGTTGGTGACCAATACTGGATCCTGAACCTAATAAGGTTTATATAAGCCAGTTTTTGAGTAAGTTTATAGAAAGTTTTTATTAGTTTCATACTTTAAAAAAACTTTGCACCAAAAAATTAAACCGACTCCCAAGAAACACTGCAATGTTTGGGAGTCAGTTTAATTTTTTGGTAAAATGTTTTTATTTCACTCTTTTTAGTTGGTCGATTTTTAATTTACATAGTTACAAAAGCCTAAATGTCAACTGCTTATAACCATTTACAAAATATTGCTTTTTCCAATGTTTATTTATTTATTTATTTATTTCGGGAAAACAAACAGTTACACAAAGCACTTAGTCTCTAGTATAATTAAGTAAACAATAACATATGTGTAACCCACTGCGCAAGGAACTTGTTAGTAGGTAGAAGATCCTTGCCCACTGCGTTATCCACAGATTAAATTTTACGACGTAATAAGGTTACAACACTCACAAAACAAAAATAATAATTATAAAAATAAATAAAAATAAAACACAATATTAATCAAAAAACAGAAAAAAAATAGCGTCAAAATAACATTGAAATAATATGATAGAAAAACAAACGGTATCAAATCATTGAAATTAAAAATAATTAAAATTAAACAAATCATAATAAATAATCAATAACGAAGGATAATTATTACAATTAAATGTGTCACAAATTTGATGCATCAACTAAGAATTCAAATAAGGAGATCTTAAACTTATTTGCAGACACAGCAAACAAGTCTAAGCTCCCAAAGACGATATTAAAATTGTTTGCCATACGACGAAGAGGTGCCCGAACCCCAGCGTTAGTGCGACAGGAAGTCACAGCAAAAATTGGACGTGCTCGCACCTCCCGTCTAGTGATGGTCCTTGGTACAACATAACTAAGCCTATTAATAAGGTCTATGCAATCATATCTATTATTACACAAGTCATAAAGAAACATGGTTTCAAGATACAGGCGTCTAGATTTTAAGCTCAACAACTCAATATTCCTGTGGGCTAAATTCGAGGATATCAAATGGAGGCGGCACCGATATTTTATGGATTTGAGGAATTTACGTTGTATCCCTTCCAATGTGTCAATGTATTTTTGGTAAAGAGGATTCCAAATGAGTACAGCGTATTCAAGTTGAGACCGAATTAACGATTTGTATAAATGTATGTAAGTATCAATACGCTTAAAGTTGTTGGTAGCCCTCATCACAAAACCATACATACGATATGCGTTACTAACTATTTTCCTTATATGCTGATCAAGATGAAGTTTAGTGTCCAATAGTATTCCAAGGTCCCTTACTGATGTAACTTTTTGTAATGTATTGTTATCCAATGTGTAATACTTACTTATTATATTTCTATTCTTCGTAAATGTAATAGATACACATTTAGATGTACTCAGCTGGATTTTATTTTCTACACAGTAATGAGAAAATCGATTAAGATCATTTTGTAGGAGTAAAGCATCAGTGTCGTTACGAATTTGTCTGTAAATTTTAAGATCATCTGCGTATAGCAAATACTTAGAATGCGTGAAGCAAGTCCCGATGTCATTAATGAAAATAATAAAAAGCAGAGGGCCTAGAATAGAGCCCTGTGGCACACCAGAAGTGACGCCAATTGAATTGGACCGATAACCTCTTATAACAACTCTTTGGGACCTATTCGAAACATAGGATGCAAACCAGCGAAGTAGATCCCCACGAATGCCATTATATGCCAGCTTTCTAAGAAGCAGTTCATGATCCACCTTGTCAAAAGCCTTACGAAAGTCTGTGTACACTGCGTCCACTTGTACCTGACGATCCATATTATTGAACAAGTATTCTGTAAAAGTTAATAAATTTGTAACAGTAGATCTTTTTTTAACAAATCCGTGTTGTTGTGTCAGAATAATGCTATGAATGGTAGGGTATATTGCCTTGTGTACAAGCCTCTCGAAAACCTTGGACAAGGTAGACAAGATAGAGATAGGGCGATAGTTTTCAACATCGTGTTTAGAGCCTGTTTTATGTACTGGGGTTATATTTGCTTGTTTCCAAACTTCAGGAAATGTGCCTTCACAAATACATTTATTATAAATAATGTGAAGTGGAATATACAAACTATCAGCTGATTTTCTAATAAAGAAAGGTGGCAACCCGTCAGGGCCTGGACCTTTTGTAACATTCAATGATTTCAATTCTTGTAATACTTGATCAGGGCAAAATGTGATACTGTTAATAATAACACAATGTTGGGCCGTTAATTGTTGAGGAGTTCTCCTGGTTCACCATCAGCTTCACTTCACCATATGCATTGTGACGAGCATATTGTGCTTAATAACCACATTTAAGTAATCGAAGCGGAACACATGAAATACTTATT
This sequence comes from Tholera decimalis, assembly GCA_943138885.2. NCBI lineage: Eukaryota > Metazoa > Arthropoda > Insecta > Lepidoptera > Noctuidae > Tholera > Tholera decimalis. The sequence continues at coordinate 18,024,355 of OW964563.2, read as the reverse complement.
ATTCCTACTTATGTATTGAGTAGTTCCAGTGGCCATCTGTGGTCTTCATCATCAGGTCCACTTCACAAATGGTGCTTTTCGAATGCAGTAGTTGCATTTACAGTAGACACAAGTTACTATTAAAAATACTCAAATCACTATAGGTGTGCATGTAATATTTGAAGAGTTCCCTCGATTTCTTCAGGATCCCATCATCAGATCCTGACTTGGTGACAATGGGACCAATTTTGAAGTATACCCTTTCAAACAAAAAAGAATTTTCTAAATCGGTTTAGCCGTCTTCGAATAATCGGTGATAAACATACAAAAAAAATACGCATCGACTTGATAACCTCCTCCTTTTTTTGTCGTCGGTTGAAAATAGGCGCGAATAATAATATTACCTATTGTAATAAATAACAACTATATTACACATAAGCCGTAACAAATAACGTTGAATTTATTTTTCCTACAGAATTGGAAATATTTTCGTATAAAAATCCAAACAAACCCTTCGGGAAGGGTTAGTTTCTGTTCGTAGCAGCAAATACTTACTACGCAACACACAAAAGGAAACCACTTGAGTGTTTCTCAGAATTGGGATGGCAGAATACTTGACCTTTCCTCTTTTTGAATAATAATAAGTCAAAATATATTTCGGCTAAGGAAACCTTATAGCGATTAAAACTTATAGGTTCTTGTTGGGCTCATTTCAATTGAGGGTCTGATGTATACATTAATGATAATACCAACTAGATTTCACTATATAGCTTCATACCCGACTACTTTGGACTACTTTGTAATCCGAATAACCTATAAGCGGGTGAAAGTAGACATTATTAAATAAACATCAAAAATAACTCAGCTGTACATTGAAAATGTATGAAACATTTGATTATTGTTTTTATACTTCAGAGCAAAAGTTGTTTTTAATCATGAGTACATTCATAAGTGGAAATAAATATTTTAAAAGTAACCCTCTGTTGTTAAGGCAAATAGTTTATACATTAATAAATTAACCTAAAATAATTTAAACCTAATAAACATTTATGCATGCTCCCGTTTGACCGCCATCTCTGTTTTGTGTGTATAGGTGGGGTCCACCATGTAGGTAACTTATTAAAGATTGATTTCTATTTATTAACTTGAAATCTAGCCCAGTATCATTCCATCAGTGATAAAAATAAACACAAATTCAAAATAGGGGTCTTCTTTTATTATCTTTAACGAAGACATAACACACCATTGTGAAAAAAACTAGGAATCATCTAAAGTTCATGTGTGAAACTGTCAAACAATTTAGTTATCTGTGGTGCAATGTTGTCGTTAGGTAAAATGGCGTCACCTTCGAGTTGGAGACTGCAATTTTTGTTATTTAAAATATTAAAACTTTATATTATATAACTCAATCCTTTATTGGCGGAATAAAAAAGGTTATCTCTTTTTTAGTTTTCGTCTATATTTTAATTTCATTGCAGTAAATATGATTTTCACTATATCATTAAATCTTTCCATTAATTCAGCGGGATAAACACGTGACATTTAGACATATTTGACAATCATTATTTGGCGACTGAATGTACCGTTGCCGAGTGCCTCAGACCAATGAAAACCAACCAATGACCAATCGTTTCTCGCCTAATTTTCTACTTATTGATATGGTTTCTCTTGTGTGCGTTACACAAGAAAAATTAATACAAAGTCAAATAATGCTCGGGCACGCCGCAATTGGGGCGGTAAGACCCCTCTTTGAGGAGTGGCTAGATCGGCGTCACGGCGTCCTGACCTACCGCATGACGCAGGTCCTCACCGGACACGGAAGTTTCGGGAGGTACCTGTGTCTGATGGGGAAGGAAGAAACGCCTGGGTGTCACCACTGCGAGGACCGCCCTGAGGACACAGTAGAGCATACGGTGGGGGCAGTCTTGCTGCCCCGCTTGGGCAGAGCACCGACGTGTCCTCACGGCGGCGATAGGCGGAGACCTCTCGCACTCGGCACTGGTCGAAGGCATGCTGCGGGTCGAGATGGAGTGGGAAGCGGTCGCCTCTTTCTGCGAAGCAGTCATGCTATCGAAGGAGGAGGCGGACCGCGTGAGGGAGAGGATGGCGTCCTCCCTCAAGCCCAGCTGCAGTGGTAGACGCCCACGGCGTCGGACGTCGGCCGACGATCTCCGGCCACCGTAGGCGGGGGCATGCGGATAGCGAGTAAAGGGCAACTCGCTGTCCGACCATGGACCATGCCCGGGTCGACGGCGCGTTATGTTCCACGCGCGCCTCAAAGAGCGTCAGCAATATGACGAGGCCCCCCTGTAGAGGGCCGAAGCCTGCCGGGGTCGTGGGACTTATCCCATTACCGTGACCCCGGAACGTAAAGGGCTATTGAAGGAACACCGTGGATTTCAGTCAGTACAAGTCTGACAGTCCCTCCGGCCCTGCCCGGGGTGGGAGGACTTATTTGATGATTTTACCACGTAAAAAAAAAAGTCAAATTATGCTGACTTTTTGGTTGACCACACAAAACTAGCAAAGGTGTCTATACAGTACAATAATTTATTCGTTCAAATTTGGTACATACAACCTAAAAATATAATACACTATAATAATTAAAAGGTGTCATAGATAAGTATCTATTAAACATTTTGTCAGACCCAAAGCACACGGCTAGATTAATTATTATATCAAACAAAACTGTACTGAATCAGTATTCGGGTCCAAACACGGAACCCAATTTAAGACGCTGAATTGAATTTCCAATGGGTACACTAACTGTTTCAGTGGGGCAAATTAATACTATATTTAGCTTCGTACGAATTCAGACTGTTGAACAAAATTATAAGGTAGCTGAATTGGCTGTATCAACAGTTATTCATATTGTTATTGTTATAAATACTAAACTTTGTGTGGGTGTTTGTTTGTTCCTCAATCACTTTTAAAGGGCTCAAGCTATTTAGATTATTTTGGACGAACTTATAGTGTGTATTTAGTTTAATAGTTGTTCTTCGGATAGAAAAATTAGTTTTACTAGGAACTGTTTGAAGCTACAGGTATCACTCGTAATCACATTAAAATCGAGGCATTCTTACGCACGTGGTTTTTTAGTAAGCTGATTCCATATCTGCTTGTTTAAGTCGCTTATTTTAATGCAGATGAGTCAGTTTCAGATCAAGCTCCGCTGCTTATTGTTGGTTTTTAGCTCAAAAATATCCACTCGGTTTTTACTGAAAACTGAAGGGAAACCAAGCCGCAGGAAGAAAGTAAGTGAAGTATAAATAAGTAAATAAGCAGTTAGGCGTTATTAAACGTAACACTTCTTGTGTGATAATATTATAGAGTGTACATAATGTATTCGTATGATAGAAATAAATAATAATTTACGGTTGCGCCTCAATATTATAAATATGAACAGGATAAAAATTATAAGAATGGGCGTACTTGTCACACAGGACAATCGCTTACAATCTTCGGATGGACATAATTAAAGGAAAGAGATTTGGGGCTGTCGGTGTATAAGCGTCATAAATTCTTGTCTTGAATATTTGGAAAAGCAGGTGCCTCCTTAGTTGTAGTCTATGCATTTTAAAGACAGTCTGGAAGTATTTAGTGCTGCATATTCCGATGTATTATTTAGTTTTGCACTTTGGTGTATTTAGTATCTGTTTTAACCAAGTTTTAGCTTATGATTACACAAAGTTGCCTTTACCAAATTGCCTTACAAGAAAGTAAAGTAAAGGCTTTGTTTGAGGGACTCTATACATATACTTTTATTTGTGGGTGGGAATATCATCGAATGATTTCTCCCGCTCTCGGTGTAGCGGAAGAGAGACTTCTATCGACTAAAAACTTACCCTGTTCCTTCACCTGCCCTTAAATTCCGGGGCCACGGTATCTCGTTAGAACATCTCCGCAACCCCGGCAGACAGTGGCCTCGTGAGGCCAAGTGTTACCTGGGGCGCGCGTGGAACACGATGCACCGCCGACCGCGATAGCGATATATGTCGTAGTCATCTGGTTGAATTTGCTATTTGATTGAATGACTAGCGCGTTCATTGAATGAAGACATTTAACTGAATGACTAGGCCGAACGTTGATTGAACAAGCGTCACTCAACGACCAACTAGTTAGCGGGTTGAAACATAGCCCTTTAACCAAACATTACAAAGTCGCCTATATCCCATTCAACGACTTCACTGAATGACGTTCAGTCAAGATGTTGAACGTTACATTCAACGACTTGACGAGTTGTCCTTTAGTCATTCAATTAAATGTCGTCAATCAATGAACACGCTAGTCATTCAATCAAATAGCAGAATCAACCAGATGACTGCGACATATATTCAACGACTTCACTAAATGACGTTCAGTCAAGACGGTGAACCTTACATTCAACGACTTGACGAGTTGTCCTTTAGTCATTCAATTAAATGTCATCATTCATGAACGCGCTAGTCATTCAATCAAAGATCAGATTGAACCAGATGACTGCAACATATACAGAGTTGATACGACAGAGGGGCATTAAATTACAATACGTATACTATACGTGTTTAGTGTTAATTTGATACAGTTAAAAAATAAAAAGAGCCAAAAAAAGATTTTTTTTTTCAAACAAACTAAATAGCTTACAAATCAGAGTAAAACGCAACCACCTTTTGTAAATAAATGTGACTGACCTTAAATACCTAGGTAACAAAGTGGCAACGTAGCGCGGCGTGTGTTATCTCTTGTCTTGGTCAGATTTATCGCTTTAAGGTGCATCTCATCAAAATCATTTGCGACTAAACTACTTCTCCTATTTAATTGATTTTTGGTACAAAGCTTGAAAATGGTACAGTTTAAAGGAAAGCCCCTCGGTCGTATCAACTCTGTATACTAAGTCATACAGTAACGTTGTTTATATTTTTACAAACTGTCTTGCATGGATCATTGCTTGCTAGCATCAATTGTACGGTAAGACCCCACTTTGAGGAATGGCTAGATCGGCGTCACGGCGTCCTGACCTACCGCATGACGCAGGTCCTCACCGGTCACGGAAGTTTCGGGAGGTACCTGTGTCTGATGGAGAAGGAAGAAACGCCTGGGTGTCACCACTGCGAGGGTCGCCCTGAGGACACAGTAGAGCATACGGTGCAAGACTGCCCCGCTTGGGCAGAGCACCGACGTGTCCTCACGGCGGCGATAGGCGGTGACCTCTCGCACCCGGCGTTGGTCGAGGCCATGCTGCGGGGCGAGACGGAGTGGGAAGTGGTCGCCTCCTTCTGCGAAGCAGTCATGCTATCGGAAGGAGGAGGCGGGCCGCGTGAGGGAGAGGATAGCGTCCTCCCTCCAGCCCAGCCGCAGTGGTAGACGCCCACGGCGTCGGACGTCGGCCGACGATCTCCGGCCACCGTAGGCGCGGGCATGCGGACAGCGAGTAAAGGGCAACTCGCTGTCCGACCATGAACCATGCCCGGGTCGACGGCGCGTTGTGTTCCACGCGCGCCTCAAAGAGCGTCAGCAAGATGACGAGGCCCCCCTGTAGAGGGCCGAAGCCTGCCGGGGTCGTGGGACTTATCCCATTACCGTGACCCCGGTACGTAAAGGGCTATTGAAGGAATACCGTGGATTTTAGTCAGTACAAGTCTGACAGTCCCTCCGGCCCTGCCCGGGATGGGAGGACTCATCTGATGATTTTACCACGTTAAAAAAAAATCAAAGGTACATAAATTATCTGCTTAAATAACACAAACATTATTTAAAAAAATTAAGACTCTCACAATCAAGTATTTTTAGTTTTTAGTTTCTTAACTGCATGAGTTTTGAAGAAGAAGAAGAGAAGAAGTTTTGATTGTTGTTGTCTATAGTTGAACAGCTGAAAATGTCAAACTGTGTTAATATTTCTTTTCAGTAAGGTTTGGTAATTCATCATGAATCGTTTAACACCAGAACAACGCTTCCAAATTGTGGAAATTTACTTTGAAAAAGTAATCTGTTTGTGAAGTTCACAGAATTTTTTATCGAAGAATTATGTTTAGTAATGCAGCTTACCTAATTCTGGTTAAATGGCTTCGTCAATGAGCAAAATTGCCGTATAAGGAGTGGAGACAATCCTCAACGTTAACGAATCACCATTACATTAATTAAAATTGACAGTTTGGTGCGGTTTACACGCTGGCGGCGCGGCATCATCGGTCCCTAATTCAGGAAGGAGCTGCCGGCCGTTCTGGTGAATGGCGAACGCTATCGAGCCATGCTGACTGACTTTTTTTCCGAAAATTAATCAGCTAAACACTGATGACACTTGGTTCCAAAAAGACTGCGCAACTTGCCATACAGCGCACTTTACCGTCAATTTATTGCGAATCAATTTGGTGACAACCTTATTTCCTGGAGTGGTCCTGTTAACTACCCCCTTGTTCGTGCGACTTAACGCTTCTCGATTACTTATTATGGGGATATATTAAGTCATTGATCTATGTCAACAAACCAGCTATTCCTGAAGCATTGGAGGTCAATATTTAAGCCACTATTGACAGATTTATTGGAAAAAGTAGTGATAAATTGAACTGATCAAATGGACCATGTAACTCGTAGCCGCGGCGGACATTGCCGGAAATTAAATTTAAAACATAAATTCCATGAAATTATCTACCTGATTATAATACTAAAAAAGTAATTCCTATAATATATTGTTCGTGTATTATTGTTTAAAGTTCTCAAGCTCTTAAAAAACACACTTTATATTACAAGTAAAGTGGAATAAACCTACAATGGGTCAAACTATTCAAAATGTAATTCATTTATTTATTTATTTATTTATGTACACACATGACACTTATAAAGGAAAAAAAAAAAAAAATACAGACAAAAGAGCACAAAGGTGCTGCTTATTTCCTAAGAAATTTCTTCCAGCAGACCTGCGACAGGATAGTTGAAGAGGAGATGATAGACACAGTGTGTATAAATACTAATTACGATATAAAACATACTTAGCTATAAAATTAAACTAAAATGATATATTTAATAAATATATACATACATAGAATTAAAATACATGCTATAAAAATATATACCTATAATAAATATATAAAATTACGGGATGTTAGATAGGTAATGATCTTTGACCTGCTTTTTGAAAATAGTAATGGATTTAGCTTCACGGATTTTAGTGGGAAGTGAGTTCCACAGTCGTACTGCATGAAAGGAGAAGGAGTGAGAATAGAAACAGGTTTTTTGGGATGGGAAATTGAGATGGAGTTTAAGGTGGGATCTACAAATGGCATCAGTAGGACGAGTGAATGAAAAACGATCGCGCAGGTAGCTAGGATATGCAGGATTGAATAGGATGTTGTACAGAAGGAATAATATTCGAGTGTTCCTGCGAAGACGGATAGGGAGCCACTTGAGATCCTTGCGAAACTGAGAGACATGATCGTATTTCCTCAGACCAAAAACAAAGCGAATACACAAGTTTTGCAAGCGCTCAAGCTTACATAAGAGCTCCTCAGTGGCATCCAAATAGCAGGCATCAGCATAATCAATAATCGGCTGAATTAAAGTTTGAGCTAAAGAGATTTATTTTTTATTTTTAGATTTTATTGTTCATAAAAATATACATAGATGTTTTTCGCGGATAGCAAACACAGATCTTATAAAGAACTCTCAAATTCTATTATATAAAAGGGCAATGTACCTCACAATGCTTAGCGCGTCAATGTTAATTACTTTACCAGTCTTTTATTTTAAGTAAATTATAATAAAGATATGACAATGAATCAGTTTCCTTGATACAGTCAAGTAGATGTCCTTGTTGCGTGAAGATAATTTAAAATTATTCGTTTGTTCTCATGGCCGTTGGAGAAATCTTTACATTAAAAACCGGCCAAGTGCCTGTCGGGCCACGCGCGGTGTAGAGTTTCTTTACTACAACGCCAAGTGCAAGTCGAATTAGCTGACCGTAAGTTTAGTATCATGCCCTATCAAAAACAAACTACTATGTTTTACACAAATAAGAACATGCTCTAAATATTTTTCAATAGATTTAGTCCGAATGCGAATTGGTAGGGAGAGCGGAAAATTAGCACTATAAAGCTTAATATTTCGCAAACGAATTACTGAATCGAAAATTGGTCTTCCCACACTCCCATAATTTTTACGACTTATACAACGATAACCCGCTCTATAAGGTAGACGATATAAATAAAAATCATTCCCTCTTTACGTGTATCGTAACAATAATTTATTTTCATGATTTTATTTTAGTATTTTGTCAGCGTGATTTAATATTATTTATATTATAATTTATTTAATATGTATACTTATGACAATTTTCAAATAAAAGTAAATAAAAGGTTTTGTCATAACTTCTCACAGTGTTTTTGACGAAATAGAGACTATTATACGATGGTTTTTTATAGTGAATTTGATTAATTGAAAGATGTTATGGCAATAGGTAGTTTCACCCTATTTAAAAGATCTGAAACAAAGATAACGTCAAAAATAATGGATTTTTGGTGTTACTAGAAACATGTATAGTATCTAACTCGTTATGATTTGAACGATCATTGTTATGTTTCCTGAATCAGTAGTCAAATAAATGTCTCTTGAGCGTTGATATTTTAAACGAGTTTATTTAGCTGGCAATTCAAGCTAAATAAACAAGAGAAGCTCGTGGCTAACAATAACCGCCGTACGAATAGATCTTCAGGGTTAAAGAAGGAAAGGAAAAGGCCTCTTCCTCGCCGACGCGCAGGTGGTGGTGTTGTCGGCGGCGAGAAGTATTCGTCACTCGAGCTCGACGCAACTGCAGCGGCCGGAGTCTCTTCACTCACGGCTGGAGCAGGTCCCGGCAGCAAGTAGCAGTAGTAGTAAGTTTAAGCAGTATTGTTATTTAAGTGTTTTTCAATTTTTGATGTACAATGAAGTAAATTCTATCTATCTATTTACCTATCTAGTAATCCGTGCCTTGGAAAGAATGTTAAGCCATTGGTCTCCGCTGTCATTTGTACATCTTTGACAGTCGTCACGGGGAGTCAGAAGCCAGAAAGTCTGACACTGGTCTTGCCAAGGGGTATCGAGTTACCCCGCTAACAGTTTGTGGATGTCAGGTAGGCAGTCACTCCTTGTTAAACACATCTGCATGCGGTTAGACTGGAAGCCGATAACAACTTAGTTGGGAAGAAGTCTAAACAAATAATGTCATAGATTTTATGCTTAATTATTATGTACCTATATAATACTTAATACTAATAATATTATAAAGAGGAAACCTTTGTATTTTTGAATGTTTGTATTGAATAGGCTCAAAAACTACTGGACCGATTTCAAAATTTCTTTTACCATTACTTAGAGGGATTCTTCCGAATCCGTATAGGCTATATTTTATCCCGGAAAATAGATAGGATTTTTCGTGGTAGTGAAAATTGTGGAGTAAGGCGTCGAAAAAACTGCCGTACGTTAACGATTCTCGCGAATGTTGCCTATATTTAATATAAACATTGCACCCGTGGGAAGCCGGGGCGGGTCGCTAGTGTACCTATATAAATAAATCTCACAATCGTTACGGGTACTCAGAAGCCAGGAAATCTGATATTGGTCTAACCACGGGGTATCGTGTTACCCTACTGGGTTGTGGAGGTCAGATACTCAGCTACACCCGGTTAGACTGGATGCCGACCCCATCATAGCTGGAAAAAAGGCTAAGCGGATGGTGATGAGTTCTAATTTCCGTAATTATTATTATTTTTGGTATAAACTGTACTATCGTCTTTTATCGAAGTTTCCTGTCGCAGGTCTACTGAAAGAAATTTATATGAAATAAGCAGCACCTTTGTGCACATCTATCTGTATTTGCTCTTTTCTCTAATTAAGAGTCATTTGTGTACATAAATAAATAAATGAATAAAATTGTTGGGCGATGCATCCAAAGCATGTGAGCGGTTTTATTTTTAACCGACTTCAAAACAAGGAGGTTCTCAATTCGTCTTGAACTTCTTTTTTTTTATGTATGTTTCCTCATAACTTGGAGACGGCTGGACCGATTTGAAAAATTCTTTTTGCGGTTGAATGGGTCTAGTTGGTCCCATTGTTACGAAATCAGGATCTGATGATGGGATACTGGAGAAATCGAGGGAACTCTTCAAATATTATAGGCACACCTATAGCGTTTTGAGTATTTCTTATAGTACCTTGAGCAGTTGCTTCCGAAAAGTACCATTTGGGGAAGTTGAACTGATGATGAAGACCACAGATGGCCACTGAAACTCCTCAATAATAAGTATTTCGTGGATTGCGATTCGATTACTTGAGTACGGATGTTAAACACTTTATGCTCGTCACAATACATATGGTGATGTAGAGCTGATGGTCAAGTACCAGGAGAACTCTTCAAAAATTAACGGCTATGCATCGGGAAAAGCAATATTTTGTAAAAGGTGATAAGTTGTTGCCATTATGGCTTTTGTAACTGGATAAATTACAAACCGACCCACTAAAAAGCGTGAAATTTTTTTTTTTTGCAAAAAATAGAACCGACTTCCATATCAAAACACTACAAACTTTGTAGTGTTTTGATATGCAAGTCGGTTCAATTTTTTGCAAAAAAAATTTTAATCAAGAATTATCGAGATTGGTGTGTAGAGTGGTGCAATGACTGGTACTTATTATCCTAATATCCTACTTTAATATCATAAATGCGAAAGTTTATGAGGATGTATGTATGTTTGTTGCTCTTTCACGCAAAAACTACTGAAGGGATCTCAATGAAATTTGGTAAGTAGATAATTGACATCCTTGAATAACACATAGGCTACTTTTTTATTCCGGAATTCCCACGAGATCGAGATTTACGTGGCAAAAATCTCCCACGTAAACGAAGTCGAGGGCAAAAGCTAGTCTTTTATATTTTGGTACATTTACTGCAACATTATTACGTTTCTTACGATAAACCCAGTTGACATTGAAAGAAAAGATGTTTATTTATCTCTTTAGAAAACGACTCTTGTATCGGTGAATTGCAGATAGCAACATAGTAATCTTTTCTCTTTTACTAATGGACATACATCATTATTTCGATCGTTGAAAACCTAAGTAAGACCAAAAAAGCACCGGACTCTTTTAAACAACCAAGAGCAGTTTTAAGTACTCCTTGGAGATTTGAAATCAAGGTTTTTAAGTGGTTGTGAAAAGATCTGAAGTGAATAACTTATGCATAAGGAATGCTCAGCCAATATTAACTTGAGTGATGTTACTAGAACAAGTTAAATAAAAGCTTCTAAAAATTAATTTACGAAAGTTATTGTGCAATCTATTTAATCTTGTTAGTAAATCATTAATTAGTTTTGTTAAATTAGTCGTCTTGCCAACAAAAGTGCAATTAGTAAGTTCTCTGTTACAAACTGATTTATTAGTTAAGGACCCAATAAATAATGGTGTTACACCTGCCCCTTGACACTATCAATCCTTACGATAGACCTTTGGATGGCAGTACCTATTATCCTGTCCACGTTTCCACATTGTTGTCCACATTTATAGGTATTTTTATTTTTATGTGCCCGAGCGTTTCACAAATTTTTGATCTACTAAAGATGCTTCGTTGAGAGACAAAATACTGGAAATAACGAGACTAACATACTCGTGGAGTATAATTTTAGTAATTTTCAACAGTAAACAGTTACATGTTGTAGTATTACCATTTTTGTAAAATAAACCCATATTCAGAAGGCAAGTTGCCGGGTCGTGTTCAATTCAGCCTATCCCTAGCTGAACTCCTCGACCGAACGCTCTAGGCCGAGAACCGTGCCTACAGAAGGTGCCCTTAGCGTGCATTTTTTAATAAGTTTTGGTTAGAAGCTTTAATTATTATATTTAGGCTTGCTACAGGCAAGTCCGGATAAGCAGCCGACTACCTCCTAGGTAGAAAATCAAATCGCCGGGCCAGACGGAAGTAACACTCCTATCATCCAAGTCAGCACATTCTTCGCTAGTCATCTTCCACTATGTTTCCTCCAGGTAACTATATAGTAGTCTCGCCTGTCAGAGGTAGACCGCTGAGGTGACGTAAAGAAACGGTACGCCTACAATAAATAACATGCAACTACACGCATAATTGCACTTGTTCACTTTTATTCAAACGCGCAACGATAACCGCTTATGGTATACGACACAACAAGACAATAGCCCATATAGGATCTTCGGTAGGGGTCCGAAAGGTAGAGAGTGAGTGCCCCATGACCCCTCATCGTGGCGTATAATATTACGGGGTCTTAGCGACTACCAAACAATATCCGTTATCTCATCTTCTGCATGTGCATATAATTATTAGGTATTAGGGCGATGCTGCATACTGCATTCAAGCATGAAAAGCTAGTTTTTGGGAAAATTACACAAAAACGTTTTCCGAAAAATTTGTGTATCATTTGTCATAGAATTCCACAAACTCAACCCTGATTCGATTTTGTAGTAATGTTGTTTTAAAATAAGCTTAATTAAAAGGGATTATTCTACACGTTGCATTGCCTTGGGAACTACGTAATTTTATTATTAATAAAAAAAAAAAATCTAGTACCTTGTATTACTGGTTCATTTGCCGTAAACTTGAAGTGAACTGTCATTCCATGGTCATGGACAAATTGATTGTTTATTTCATGTACACCACCCCTTGGTTTTCCAAGTGAAAAGTTAACGCAATAGCTCACCGTCCGGTGAAGATCAGGCCCAGGTAATTGACGGTGCGTCGGGTTCCCCACGCGCCTCAAAGAGCAGCCAGCAGCATTAACGTGCCCCGACACAGCCATTGCCTGCTGGGGTTGCGGGAGTATTATAACGAGATACCGCGGCCCCGGAACGTAATGGCAGTGAAGGAACAGGGTGGGTTTTAAGTCAGTAGAAGTCTGACACTCCCTTCACCCACCCGCAGCGGTAGAACTCATTAGATGACTTCCCACCGAAAAAAGAGTCTGGACAAAGTGACATTTTCCCAGCTTTTTTAACTTTCAAGTGGAATTCTCTGCCGGACTCTGTTTCCTGATAGCTGTAACCTGGAAGTCTTTAAGTCAAGAGAGAATCGTTTACTTCTAGGTAAGCGTGCTTCATCTTCGACCACATCATCGCTTAACGTCAAGTGAGATGGTGGTCAAATGGAAGCCTATCAACATGAAAAAATAAAATAAAAAACTTTTATTATGATTAGTCTGAGGTCCGTTTATTCGCAGCATACCTCACTCATTTTATTCTATATATTGTGGTCAAGGCACTACCAATATATTAACGGTTTGGCACTTAGCTAATGCCAGAATTTGGTTTTCCCACCCATAGAAAAACGTTGATTGCCAATCACATTAGGAGGCATAATTATAGCCGAAGAGTAGGTTTGATACGGGGTTAATGGACTCACGCTTTATACAGAATAAAACATACTAATAATAAGAACTATCTTCTTGTATTGAATGTCTATATTTAGCAAGTATATTTAGCTTTTATATTTTTTGAAGGTCGAGGTCGAAGACTTACTAGTTTACTTCCTATAATAATTAAAAAGACAAGTCAAATAAAAACAAAAACTAGATCCTCACATTACTTTGAAAAGATAACAAGTTTCAACCTTGTCTTCACTTCAGATTAAGTTCAAATTCACGCAGCAGCATAATGATAATTAATTCGTAAAGAATTATTGCTTTTTTATGCAGCATAAATGAATGCAATAATGACAAGAATTGAAATACCATTACTAAGCTCCCAAATGCTACTGGACGTTAAGTTAGGCTTTTGGGAAGCGTCACGTCTAGTAAATGACTGCAATAGTCTAGTATTGGTTTGTATCCCTTTTTGTGACGCACACAATTTTAATTTAATTTAAACTTACACACAATTATTTCAACCAAAGTACTAGTCATAATTACAATCACAGTTAACAATGGCTTACGTTTGTTCTTTTGCAACAACAAGAACAAATGATTAATCTAGACGCATGGCAGTGGATCAGCCAAGTTTGCAAAATACGAGGCCAATATATTAACCGCCTCAAAGAGCAGTTAGTAGCATTGACGGGGCCTGATTGGGCCATTACCTGCTGAGGTTGCGGGAATGTTCTAACGAGATGCTTTGGCTCCGGACCACAAGGGCAACTGAACTAACAGAGTGGGTTTTTTATGACACTCGCTTCCACTCCACACAGAGGGGGACAAAATATAATTTGATAATTTTCCCACCAGAATAAAAAGTTGTATGGTCGCTTTTTGTATTGATGATATATTATTTGCTTTTCTATGGTTATAAATTTTCTAAGTTATCTATGACAATCTGCTATGATTTGTTCGACGAAGCGGTTGTCATTCCTATTTCATTTAACATAAACTGTGTAACACTATATAACGGTAAGTAATTTTACAGAATATTTTTCAAAACAGCTGAAAACGATTGTCTATGTTATCTATAGTTTGTATGTTATATAGTTCTAGATGGATTAGGATGAAATTTGGTATGAAGTAGATTGAGGAAGGTTATAGGCTACTTTTTACGACCGCAAAAGAAAGAGGTTTATGTTTTTATCTTGATAATGTTCACGGGAGCGAAACCCCACGTGACACGTGATAAGGATATATAACTTTGAGATGACGTGATATACAAATTTAACTTCTTTTATCATCGAAGCTATTTGAAAGAACTTGGCTTCCTTTCACATTAATGTTTTGGTCGAGATTAAATTCACAGCTATAAAACTTATCATTTGGAACTCCAATGAGGCCGTAATCAAAATTGCGACCATTTATACCAATCACATTACCGTTCAAAATTTTCATTTAACCCTATTCCGAATAGCTGACATGCAAAGCCGGCTTCACACGTCGCCTCCGTTCCGTTCTCGTGTCGTTTTAATATCGGAGTTTCAATGGCTTCAGCATTATTTTTTATGTCGATGTGTCGCTAAACTCACGGATGTTACTAGTAACATCCGTGAGTTTAGCGACACATCGGGCTGGAGAAGGCTTATATTGTCAAAAGGTGTTTCGTTGGTTTGAAGAAATAACTGTTTTATGTAGTTGTACTAGGTTTTGGCAGTAGGAAATGAGTTTTCTGCCTCTGGCGTAAGACGTGTATCTAAGAATGAAGTGTTTAGCTCCAACGTTTATTGGATGAATGATATAAATACCTATATAAGTTTTTAACTGACGCTCACTAGCGAGATATTACCTAACCATGTTTATCGTTATTTTCAGAAACTAAAAAAAAATTGTTAAATATCTCGTTTTAAGTTGTAATAGTAATGCAATGTTGTTATCGCAATTGGTTTTTAGGTTAGACAGATTCTTCTTAAACAATTTTCACTATATTTCATGGAGTAGTTGGATCAAATGCACCAAATTGCAATAAATTACTTGAAACGATTGAAACGTATTATTTTTAACAGTCAAAATTTTTTAACTTTGTCTTGTATTGTAGATATTTTTACCGACGGATATCAAAAGCAGAATATCACCCGTACTGCGACCTTTGGATACAACATTATAATTATTATAATAATAGCTGTGTTCCGCGGTTTCACGAGCGTTAATTTTAGGAAAAGCCAAACTTCATTGAAATCTGTTAAGTGGTTTAGATTTTTCATACAACTTTCATACCCTCTATCAACCCTTTTGGGAGAAGTCATTAGGGTTAATTTTTGAAAAAAGCCTACCTATGTTTGATTCGGGGTCTTGAACTATGGTGGTTTATCCGTGTAATCGTGACAAACAGACTTTCGCATTTATAATATTAGTATGGATTTGGATTGTAATATAGGGAGTACCTATAACAACGTAGATATGAAAAAACTACCTCTATTATTACGATTTCACAGCACTGAAATCTTGACCTTGGAGGAACGATGTACATTATACACACAAAAACTCAATAAAATTGCGCACTAACTCAAATTCGTAGTTCAGTAATCATAATTAAAATGATTAGGTATATCTAAAGTCATTTTAATGTCACATCATAATTACCTATATTACGAACTACGTATTTTTATTACAACTGTCATGATAGCACAGCAATACATAATCTTTTATTTTCCATTCTACTGACCTTCCATACTGTGTCCGTATAATACTAGTTGTTTTATTTATAGAAGTACATAATTGCGTTAATCAATTATTTATAAGCCATTAAGCCATTCATTCATTCATAAGTAATTTCTGAAGAAGTGGTTTCCAAAACCCTTTTTTATGATTTTGGTAGCATATAAAAAAGGTAAAGAATTCGAATCATTCATAATTATATCAATTGAATTGATGCATAGTTCAAAATGTATTATATAATATTTGTAATAAAAATATTACTATTCAAATAAAGTCACTGTTTGTTCTCACTCAATATTTCGCTCTATAACAATGATACTAATGTTTAACTTCGGATTACAGTAAATATTTAATGCTTGCGTTCCATTTACGCATGAATATTAGAACGCTTTCAATGAAAATATTCTGCTTGTGGCAAAATAATGGATAATAAGCTCATTGAATATGTAAAGTATTATCCGCACACGATCGCTAGAGTTAGAGCAACACTCAGTAACACTTTTACACGCAATATTTTCCATACATTTAGACTAGATGAGGCCGGATCAAATTGTAACTTTAGCGTTGTGGATTTATATTGTGTCTGTGAGTAAATTGAAGTTTCATTTGAACACTATAAAGGGACAAAAACTCGACTTCTATTAATTTTTTAGCATTACCTAAATTCTAGATAATACATAGTGTACAAAACTAGCAGCGCTTCTCCATTCCAGTAGGTACCTACTCCAATACGTTTTTATTAAATAAAAAACATTCATTCTAGTTTCTTGTCTCTCCCGACTGCTCTCTTTTGTTTATATTTGCTCGCTAGAGGACTTGCAAGTCGAGTTAAACCAGCAACCTCATTTATTTTATTCGTCCCCTTGACTCGATGCGAGTGGGAAGGTTCAATGACCGCCACATTTGCTGGGAAAATGATGTACCTACGTACACTTCTATAGCAACAGAACTTTCCATAGATCCATAAAAAGCATATAGATGCCGAATCTGTCCGTTTTATTGTTTATCTTTTTTTTTTATTTATTTGAAAAACATTTATATAGATTACACAAAAACATACAATACAAAATAACATACATTATAAAAAATAATTCGCTGAGCATGTCCACACCGAAAGCGTGGACATGTTCAGCTCTCTATATTAATTACAATAATTAAATATTATGTTTGGCAGTCAAAAGTAGCTGATTCGCGTGGATGTGCATTTAGTTCATACCTATAACCCTAGCTGCTTTCTGCATTTGACCCACACCAAATCCAAAAAGCAGAAGAAATAACTCTTTTTCTTTTAGAACAGTAATTTGTTTTTCTAAGTCCTGGCCCGTCTATGTTATTTAATAACCCCACTACTGTCGCTTGCACTCTGTGCTGCCTTAAGATGAGCTCCATGCAGGCCTTTCCTAAGCGCAATAAAACCTTGACGTTTCTCCAGACAATTTCAGTTCTATACATTTTTAATATATGGTTCAGTGAACACGTCAAACGTCACACGTTTCGTAACGTAAACGCCGCATAAATTCCTCTTAACCATGACTTCTTGTCATAAAGAACTGAAAAGGTCTAGAGGACGTTCGGTCAAAGACTTTCTAGTTCTGCTGTTAGTTATTTAATAAACCTGGAGCTTTTTATAAAATAATAAAAACTTATTTTGATTGCTTGTGTCAGTGTGAATAGGCGAAGTGAGACGAAATATCAAAGGTTGAATAGAAGTAGCCGAAATCTTGTGTGTAAATGTAGAGGATTTCTTATTAAAGATTTTCTCATTTTCCAAAACATGTTAATAATACCATTCTTGAAACAATTGAAGACTTGAGAAATGAAAATTTTATGACGATATTTGTTGTTTATTTTCGTGTCAAAATTATCTGCTTTGCATTCTGCCATGTATGTATACATAATTAGATGCATCTGAGGCCTTTAAGCTATACAACATTTAACCGATACCTACGTCTCAATGGGTATAACGTAAGTATACCCTTTGGTAAGATTGGTTTTCAGGCTTTTCAGCTTCTACTAGTAATGACTGTGAAAAGACAACTGGTGATAGCTGGAAATAGTTTCTTAATTTATAATCCTACTAATATTATAAATATGCAAGTGACGTTTGTGACGATGTATGGATGGATTTTTGTTACTCTTTCACGCAAAAACCACTGAACAGATATGAATGATATTTGGTAAATATATAGTTAATATCATTAGATAACATATATGTTACTTTTATCCCGAAATTCCCACGGAATCGTGATTTATGCGGGAGAACTCCCGAACGGAACCGCGGGCAAAAGCTAGGACTTTACTAAATATGGAGGGTTTGTAGTTTGTAATAAATAACATATCCACGTGCCGATCTCAGTAAACGTTCTATAACCTTAAGGATCGACGTATACGGTTGTTATAACTTTACCACGAACCCTTCTTACTCACATTATATTACACGCTCTCCCAAGCATGAACGATGTAAGTTCACATAAGGAACTATCCAACCACATACGCGTTAATTATCCCAAATAATCAATCAATACAGTCTTTAATTAACCTGCTTTTCTTACGCCCATCTACCGAGCTATTCAAAGAACTGGAAGATTAGTTGAACTATCTCTGTAGCAATGACGTCACGGCTCAAAAGAGAAACTATATTCAAAGTCAAGAACAGTTAGAAGTTAAGGACTGTTATACAAAGATAAACAAAATTAAAAAGAAAATCAAGTTTCAAACTTTGGAACAATTGCTTACTAAATAAATATAAAGTCACCTACCTAAACTCAAATAACGTTTAAAGTTTACATTTTATTTATTTGCAAATAGGTAAAAATAACACTTTTAGATGTCAGTATTTCTAGTCAGTTTAAACGAAATGAGGCCGGTATGTTCTAGCTGTCTATCGTGTGAAGAAACACCTAATTATATTTAAAGATCAAAGTTTCTTTTAAATAGTCCATAAAATTTGTAGTGTTCAAATCATATGAGAAAAGGTTTCTCATTAAAACACTGTCCATCCAGACAGTGATGTGTCAGTTATCTTGTAGCTCTATTAGAATGTTGCACAACGATTTGAGCAATATCTTACTAGCAAATGTTAAAAATATGAATTAAAATTTTCAAAATCAAATATTTTAATGCAGACTTTTCGGTCCAAAACATGAATTTATATCCACTGTCTCCATATCGGACTATGGATGTATTTAGCAATTACCCTCAAGTACCTAGTTGTTATATTTTTTATTAATGTAGGTAGGTATATTAGGTTATTTTATAGTATAACTATTTTGTGAACAGATCTCAAATTAACAATAACTTAATTCAAATAAGAAGATTTTTTTAAACTCTCTTTTCAACCGACGACAAAAAGAGGAGGTTATCAATTCGACGCGTATATATATATATATATTTTTTACGATACGATTACTCGAAGACGGCTGAACCGATTTGGAAAATTCTTTTTTTGATTGAAAGGGCATACTTTGAAATTGGTCCCATTTTCATAAACGTCAGGATCTGATGACGGGATCCTGGAGAAATCGAGGAAACTCTTCAAATATTATAGGCACACCTATGACGTTTTGGGAATTTATTATAGTAACTTGTGCAGTTGCTCTCAAAAAGTACCATTTGAGGAAGTGGAACTGATGATGAAGACCACAGATGGCCGCCGAAACTACTCAATAATAAGTATTGAGTGGATTGCGATTCGATTACTTGAATATGAATGTTAAGCACTTTATGCTCGTCACAATGCATATGGTAATGTAGAGCTGATGGTGAAGTACCAGGAGAACTCCTCAACAATTAACGGCCCAGCATTGGCAAAAGCAATATTTTGTAAAAGGTTATAAGTAGTAGACATTTAGGCTCTTGTAACTAGGTAAATTAAAAATAGACCAACTAAAAAGAGTGAAATAAAAACATTTTACCAAAAAATTAAACCGACTCCCAAAAAACACTGCAAAGTGAAAAATAACTTTAATTTCGGAAGTCGGTGCCAAAAACGAAAATACAAAACTAAAGACACCGACTACCGAAATTAAAGTTATTTTTCACTTTGCAGTGTTTTTTTGGGAGTCGGTTTAATTTTTCGGTAAAAAGATTTTTTAAAGATAAGTGTAGCAGTGAGGGTAGAATTCATATTACTATAGTCCTCGTCACGTAAGTTGGCAACGTTTTGGCGCAGTGGGGGTAAGTTTGCGCATCGTGCACTTAGTAGACGAAAAAAAGTGATCACTTTTACTGCTTGCCATTATTCTATGGTTATTGCCATCATTTATTTTTAATCATGTCTGTTCAGAAGAATGTTAAAGGAAGAAGAGGAAATCATTCGTTAATTCGGTATTATAAATAAAATGGATATAATACATAAATACATTTCAAAGTGAAAGAAATGTATTAAAAAAAAAACTTAAAAAATGTATTTAAAAAAAAACATAAAAAAAATGTTCTCGTCATTATAATTAGTTAATAAAACTGCAACCCCATTTATTCTTCTTTTTTCCCGGTGTCCTAAAGACTAACAAATTCGAAATTTCAACCTTCCTTAACTATAGTGTCTAACTGTTTTTTCTGACGTTTTAACAGTCTGCGTAAAACGGTATTTGGTCTTGGCATTGTAATCAACGTAACAAAAACTAAATCTAAAACAACAACTCGTAACAAAAACAAAGGGTACAACTTTCGTATACGCAAGTGTATTCGGGAGCAAATTAAACGAGAACTACTGACGCACCAATCGCGCACTCGGAGCGGCGCTACGTTATACCCCGCGTCCCGCTGACAACCGTTGACACCTAAAAATCTATTTCTGCGCATTGAACGACTCTTGCCAAGTTATTTGACGACAACTATAGCAATTTTGTTAACCCTAAGCTAAATATGTTTGTGGCTGGAGTAGGTTCACGGCAATAGTGTAATGGGTGAAGTTCGAACACGCGACCTTTCGATCCCAAGTCCGACAATTTAGCCATTAGGCTACTGATGTTATCAATTTCAATTAAAAAACCCATTTAAATCATCAAAAGAGCCGATTCCCAAGCCTACTAATCATGCCCAAAACACTTCAGTAGTCGTAATTGATTGCCATATTTTATTACTGACATTCTGTCTTAATCTTACCATCGTAATAAATGTTACACTCGCTATGTCAAGGATATATTCAACTATTTCCATTACATGTCACTGAGATGAACCCAGCTGGATTCATTTTAGTTCGTCATCCGGAGTAATAAAGTTCTTCAGAACGAAGGTTGTGAAACGCAGACAATGAGGCGACATGTCAAAACACTCACGATTTGCCCATAAAAAAAAAATACCGAATTTGGTAGGTACTTTCTACATAGTTTAATTTTGTTGTGTTGCTTGTTCGTACGCAAACATATTGACAGTATAGTGCAATAAAATACGATAGGTGAATAATTTCACATTCGATCTTCTTTTTTGGTGCTAACACGAAAGTAAGGAAGATCGAATGTGAATGACGTTACTAAGACATCCTAATAAACCAACTGCGAAACGATAATGCAAACCTGCAGCAAAATGTCAATGAACTTACATGACGACTATGTACCGTAGAACAAAACATACGTGATTGCAATGTGGAAATTAATGGTCTGCCCGAAGATAAGTCGGAAAACTTAGTAAACACCACCATTGTAACCATTTTTTTTTGCATTATTGTAAATCAAGTGCTTGTTTAAATTATTGGTGTACAATAAAGAGTATTCTATCTATCTATCTAAACACGCTACAAAAAATTGCTAAGGTAATTGCTATCTGTGACATTGGAGATCGTGACATTATTCAAATCACAAGAGTAGCCAAACTGAACAAAGAGAATAACCGTCCACGCACCGTCATTGCTAAGCTTCGCAGCCCTAGTCAGCAAGACAACCTTCTAGCCGCTGTAGGAAACTTCAACAAAAATTTGCCAATTGCGAGTGAGACTCGCCCATGAATGGTTCCGTAGTAACTATAATTATATAATATAATATGTATATTTATTTAACGAAAAAAAACTTTAATAATGTCTTAAAACTAGGTTATTTACATTTTTTACAACTATGCCAAATAACATTATTTTTCATAGTTTTTTTTTTTAAATTACTGATGGGCACACTCTTGACCTCGATCTCGCCTGATGGTAAGCAATAGATAAGGTCTGAGATGGGACGAATGAGCCGAGAAGATGCCTATTCACTCGTGCTTTGGCTGAAAGGTCATAAGTGGCAGGAAATACAGAAACCGGCAGAGAATTCCACAGCTTGGCTGTGCGCACAATAAATGTGGAGGAGAAGCGCTTAGTACGACAAGACGGTATATCAACCAAGTGTGGGTGGTACCCAGCCGTGCGTCTGGTAGACCGGTAGTGAAAGGGAGATGGAGGAATCAGATCATGGAGCTCCTGCGCACATTCCCCGAAGTACAATCTGTAGAAAACCGACAGGTTCGCCGATGAGCCAGGCTATGAAGCTTGTCCACCAGCACCTCGTCGCCTATAAGCCTTTTAGCTCTGCGCTCGATCGAGTCCAATGCAGAAAGTTGGTAATTTGCAGTCATCCCACAAGTGGCTGCAATACTCCACGCAAGAAGGGACCTGTGCTTTATACAGATTTAGAAGCCGTCTAGGCGTGAAGTACCGCCTCACCTTGTGTAGGATTCCCAGCTTTTTTGCTGCAGTCTGAGCTCTGAACTCGATGGTTGAGCCGAAGTTGAGGTCTGACGTAAACTCCATGCCCAAAAACTCCAGGCGATTGGTAACTGGCACAGATATACTTCGGAAAGTAGGGGTTAATCCAAAAGGGCTCCTTTTAGCGCTGAAAAGACAAGCCTGTGTTTTCAGAGCGTTGAATTTGACCAGATTGTCGTCACCCCATTGGGCAACGAGATTTAAGGTCAAATTCATGCGCACTCCTTTCTGAGAGTGGCAGTTTCGCCCCTGTCTGCTCTAGAACTGGATAAGTATCTTACAAAGCTATATTTGCGGTTTTATCTTTTAGCTTTTTCACTCCATTATTATAGAAGTTAGTGGGGGGACGGGACGGGGGACACATTTTACCACTTTGGAAGCGTATATCTTTTAAACGATTGACTTTATTAAAAAGTAGTTTTAGAAACCCCTATGTCATTTTTAAAGACCTGTCTATAAATACCACAAACGCATAGGTTCCATGAAAAAAAAAACAGTTTTAGTTCCATGTATGGGGAGCCCCCTTTATTTTAAATATTTTTATTTTTTTTTCTTAAAATCGGAAAGCGGTTCACAGAATACATCTACCTACCAAGTTTCACATGTATAATAAGTCCTAATAGTTTCGGAATAAAATGGCTGTAATATACGGATGGACGGACAGACAGACAGACAGACAGACGGAGAGACATGACAAAACTAAAAGGGTTCCGTTTTTTGCCATTCGGCTACGGAACCCTAAAAAGCAATCCATGGACAAGATGAACTCGCAACACCTAGGTATAGCTGGTAACCGCGTGCCTATCTTTGTAAGCGAACATTTGTGTCCTAGTGGCAAAAAAAAGCACGCAGCAACCCGAAAACTTTTTTTTAGTTTTATATGGGTACGCAACGGGCGAATTCTTGTTCGAAAAGATAATTATTCGAAGCTTATCTATATTCATAATCATGATAGCTTGAAGTTACTCTGTATTTATTTATTTTTTTATATACTTTTACTATGCACTATTTATCGTCCAATAAGATAGGTAGGTACATGTGAAATGAGGTATAGATAGTTTTTACACAATCACGCTAAAATGGCTGAACGAATATCGATATGGCACGAAGATAGATTATAGTCAGAAATACTACATAAGCAACAAATTTATCTACAGCTAGAATAACATAAATATTTTTTCTGGGTGGGAAAATCATCAAATAGTTCCTCCCGCTGTGGGTGGAGCAGAAGCGAGTGTCAGACTTCTACTAACTATACCTGCACTGTTCCTTCAGTTGCTCTTGGGTTCCGGCACCGCGGTATCTCGTTAGTAAATTTCCGCAACCCCGACAGGCAACGGCCCTGGCTCCGTCAATGCTGCTGATTGCTCTTTGAGACGCGCGTACAACACGGCGCGCCGCTGACTGGGCCTGGTCCTTACCAGGTGGTGAGTTACCCCTATTCGCCGTCCGCAGGTCCGCGTATACAGTGGTCGGAGATCGGCTTGCGATCCCTGACACACGAGGCGTCTCCTGCGGCGGCTGGGGCGTGAGAAAGAGCGTTGTCTCACCCTCACGCGTTCAGCCTCCTCCTTCGCTAGCTGTATGACTGCTTTGCAGAAGGAGGCGACTGCGATCCCATTCCCACTGGCCCTGCACCAAGGCCTGAACCAGGGCCGGACGCGAGAGATCGCCGCAACTTATCGCTTCCACGAGGATACGATGGCGGTGCTCTGCCCAAGCGGGGCACACCTCCACTGTATGCTCCACCGTGTGTCTTTCTGGCACCTTGGAATAGACAGAAATGGGGCTTTTATTCGTGTAGAAATACTAATTTTAATCATATATAATATTTATAGATTCGTTAGATTACAATTCAAGTATCTGTCTACAATTTTTAAAACAAGAAGTTTGTAGTATATTAAAATATCCTGCGTCATAAACCAACACATTTTCTACCCGACGTCGAAGTTTTAAATAAGTCCATCCAGTCATTACTCATTAGGAAGTGAAGCAACTATCGGACACATAGAAGGCAAAGTTGACTCTTTCAGACAGAGTTTAAAGTTAATATCGGTTTTGGTATGCCAGAAAAGGAAAGTGAACTGATGACTTGGCTATGATCTACGGGAGTACAGTGAGCACAGGTCTGGAGATGTGGCAACTGCCGTGTCGGTGCCGGGGTAGCATATTCTCGCAATCATTGCAGGGACATAATCTTGAATTTTATCGTGAGTATGTACTTTGGCAGGCATGATTATAATAATTATTCACAACTTTATATAACAAGCAAACAGGGTAATAAAACAAGTTACCCAAAGGTAAATTTAGAACCAGGCAAAAATCCACCTAAACAGATTATTCACCTTTTATAATTTATTATTTTTTGTGTAAAAAGGTACCGTGCTATGATAAATTATCGCACACCTAATTTAATTGAATAGAAAATTCACCTAAAAGGCAGTATAAAAAGGGCGGTCAAAATGCCAGGCTTGCTTGAATAAAAGGTGTCTGCTCATCCCATGCATTGTTGACTGAAATGAGTCCTCACAAATAAAGTAATGATTTAAAAAATAACTGAATTTTGGAATTAACTATATCCTAGTTGTCGATACTGAAAGTACTATGATAATAATACATTATTGTCAAAGAGTCATGTTTTCTGATATCTATAACCTGGCGCTCTTAAAATTAGGAGTGAATAGGTTACTTCTAGGCAAGCGTGCTTCATCATCGACCACGTCATCGCTTACCATCAGGTGAGACGGTGGTCAAACACGAGCCTACTTATGTTAAATCATAATATAATATCTTAAAGAACCTCTTACCATAAAAGGATCAACATTTTAAATTTGCGTCAGCAAAAGTAATGCAGGTTTTTTCTAAAACGACTTTAAAATAAACTGCGTCCGTTATTCCAAAGCTTTCAGGCGTGTGAATCCATATCAACAAAGCGTCTTTTAAATTAATCTTAAGTGGTCTTTTTACAGAATTTTAATATCTACAAAATGCACGATTCAAGTGACTGACACTAAAAAGTAGGTAAACAACGCGAGTGCTACCCAGCACTCGTGTTGTTTACTTTTTTTATATCTTTATACATAATAACTTCGCTTAAAATGTGTACAAGCTATTTCAATTGGCTCCACAGAAAATTTTATACGGAAGCTTGCTACGTCATAATATTGAGTGTCAATGTGTCATGTTATAAATAGAATATTCTTGGTAAAATTTTACTTGAACATTTATACAAGAAAATATTGAAAGTTAGCTTTTTACTATCGCCTACATTATAAACCAAATAAGAAATCGATGTAATAATTAAGTGGTGGTACTATTTCCAATCTAGAGCAATATTTATCGTAAAAACGATTCCAAATCTGTGTAGCATATTCCAACTGGGATCGAATTAAAGTTTTATATAGTACCAAGAAAGTAGAGGGCCGCGCAAAGTTACCTGATGATCTCATGATGAATCCATACATCCGAAACGCTTTGTTTACTATATCTTCAACGTGTATGTCGAAGTGTAAGCAAGTGTCCAGGGTAATACCCAAGTCACGGACAGAAGAAACAAAACCTAGAGGTACTCCATTAATTGAGTAGTTAAAATTAATTTTATTTTTGTTTTTGGTGAATGAGATGGTTTGACATTTTGGAAGGCTCAGAAAAAGTTTGTTTTTACTGCAGTATGCATAAAGTCTATCTAGGTCATCTTGTAGGAGTAAGCATTCTTGCATATTTTTGCATGATCTATAGATTTTTATATCATCCGCGTACATTAAAAAATTAGAGTTTATAAAGCAATTTTTGATATCATTAATAAATATAATAAAAAGCAGAGGGTCTAAAATGGATCCTTGAGGAACACCAGATTTAACAACTTTCAAGTCAGACTCATAACCGTTAATGACTAGTTTTTGGGTCCTATTATAAATATATGAAATAAAC
The DNA here is from genome assembly GCA_943138885.2 of Tholera decimalis. NCBI lineage: Eukaryota > Metazoa > Arthropoda > Insecta > Lepidoptera > Noctuidae > Tholera > Tholera decimalis. Next base: position 17,997,736 of record OW964563.2, on the reverse strand, counting down.
CATCTTAGCAAATTACCACGAATACCATTGAATGCTAATTTTTCTAAAAGCAGCGTATGATCCACTTTGTCAAAGGCCTTTTGAAAGTCAGTGTATACGGCGTCTACTTGTACACGTTGATCCATATTTTCAAAAAGATAGTTAGTGAATGCTAACAGATTTGTTGTGGTTGACCGTCGCTTGACAAAACCGTGTTGTTCAGGTAGAATAAGCTGATGAATTTGGGGATATAGTGCATCGTGCACAAGACTCTCAAAGACATTTGACAAAGTAGAGAGGATTGAGATCGGGCGGTAATTTTCCTCATCATTCTTGTCCCCTTTTTTATACACAGGAGTTATGTTTGCACGTTTCCAAATTCCCGGAAAAACGCCCTCACTCAAGCATTTGTTAAAAATGATATACAGAGGAGTACATATATTATCATATGTGTATTATCGTAGGGAAAAATAAAAAGACACTCACGAAAGTGGAGTTGTTAAAACACTAGTCGATAACGCAATCACAATAAGCCAGGGAAGCCACGTGTGCAGAACGCAGTCAACCGCAAACTTCAGTAACCTGAGTAATTCCAGTCCGTCTATTAACTACCAGGAACTCGAGAGTGTTGTTAATAATTCCACTTTATGAGATTCCTACACGGAATTTCAACTGCAGAGGTTAACTTAACTCAATTAAGACTACAGGGGCCACGTTGAAGAGAATTTAACTGCTTCTGAAGCTCCCGGTATAAAAGTGCGGGGAAATAAAGGGATACATAGTCGGAGTCCGAGAGACTCCTTCGCCCGCCCCAGGGTGTAGGATACCCATGAGGATTACGGCGGATATTTCTTCAAAATAAATCGTATGATGAAACTGAAAGAATTAGAAATATATATACCTCAACAATATTTTTGTAACTTTTTATAAACTTAATACATGTTGTTCAGTCCCAAGCCAGCGCAACGATACTGGTGTGTCCGAACAGTCCACGGTACGTGGAGCTCTAAACGTTGCTTAACCAATGGCCTTAGGCCAGTCAATATAATATTACTTTACACAATTTAACACTAACCACTTACCTGAGCTGTAGACGCCAAGCTTCGACCTTCCTGAGGCCACATCCAAAGTGTGTGTATAAGCATGAAATGAGTAAGTGAAAAGTGTAATGATGGTCAAGTGTTCATGGACGTTCACAAGGCGCCGGTCTCCAGATGGCGCGGTCCAGATAGCATCACAGCACAATCACTTTTAGCAATCTCGCGTGTCAGACAGGCTGACGACAATACGGCGTTATGTTCCAAAATATCCCAGGTTTTTCATCAAATGGGGATTACAAATTCCAATCGATCACTAATCGGGACCAAATTATCTTTTAACCGCGTAGATTCCACAGGATTTTTAATTTCAATCAATGAATCGATCTCAACAAACACGGCGGTTAGTTTTACAAGGGACGGAAACGTCAAAGTGAAAAAAGTTATAGACAAGAGAATAATGTTGCCAACCAAAGGGTGCGTTCGGTTTCACGTTGGACAGAACACATGTTATGCTACAACTTAGCTAGAAAAGCAGGAATTATTTCACCAGATTGTGAATCACATTATGTCCTATATATATGTTTATTCAATCTGCTTTCTGCCTACTATGTTAAGGTAGGGCTTAGGTTTAGGGGTAGAATTAAAAGTCCGTCAAGTGTCCCTCCGGTAAAACTAAACGGTTTACCTCTAAAGAGGATTGCTCAATATAGATATTTAGGTCATGTTGTTACGGAGGACCCTAAAGATGATCTCGATATGGAGAGAGAGCGCAGGGCGATGGCCGTGAGGAGGAACATGTAGGCTAGCAGGTTTGCTGGTTGTTCTGTGCCAGTTAAAATCACCCTTTTTAAAGCATTTTCACAAATGTTTTACACCAGCAGCCTGTGGGCTAACCATACCCAACTACTACAAAAAACTGCCAACACTCTGCGAATTTAGTATAATAATGTTTTATGGGCGCTGTTGCTTCCTCCTTATTGTAGTGTGACTGGGATGTTACGTACCAACGATTACTTCGCGATCATACGCAAAGTACGAATATCACATCTATAATTTTTGTGAGGAGTGAGTAAAAGTGTTATTTATTAGGTAATAAATAGCTGTTTCCCGCGGCTTCGTTCGCGCGGGACGATTTCCTACAGTAACGCTGATTCCGTGGAAATACTAGGATATAAAGTAGCCTATATTTTATTCCAGTATGTCAGCTATCTATACAACGTGTAACGGAAACCCCATACCTATCCAAAAGGAATGAAGACAACACCTGGTATGGAGTCTCTATGCAAAGTTTCAGCTCAAAATAAGTGACTCACAGAATTGACCCCAAATTACTGGTTTCATATGTTTCTTGAATACCAGTAATAACAAACGTGTCACAGCACTATGAGGGTCATCATTTTCCACGTCACTTGCCAATAAAATGACAAATCTCTTCATTCTTCTTAATTTAAGTGAGGAGAAATAAAGAGATTAATAATAATACGCAAAGTGAGAGGAAGCAATAATAGCGTTCTGAAGGTTTTTGCAGATAGGCTACAAGGGCCTACAAAGGACAGGTTTATCAAGCTACAGGTTGGACATGGGGCTTGATAAACCTTTCGGTGATTGTGAGTGGTTTGTTACGTTCTTTATAATTGTCTGTGTGTGCCTAATTATTCTTCCTAACATATTTTTAAGTAATTTATTATACTAAATCTATGAGCCTTAGAAGCCTGACAATAAAATATATATTTCTTTTTTATTACGAATGAGCCCGCTCTTGACCTCGATCACACCTGATGGTAAGTGTAAGATGAGGTCTACGATCGAACGAACGAGCCCAGAAAATGTCTATTCACTCTTGCTTTAAAGGCTGACGGGTCATATGTGGCAGGGAACACAAATAAGATGCAGCTGAGTGACGGTATCTTATACAGAACAAATGCCAATCTTACCTCCAGATAGGGTTACCATATGTAAATAGAGGGATGCCTGTCTATGGTACCTAAAATGCCTGAATTTTCAGAAAAATGCCTGTCTAAAGCAAAACGCTGTAGGTAATAAGTAAAAGCCAACAGATAATAATGAAGAAGGATATTTATTACTGATATTTGTCAGAGGACAGTATTTTTTTTTTATACTTTTTTGTTTTTCTAACTAATACATAAACGTAAAAATCTTCACAAGATACAGTTTTATAATTTTCCTGAGTAATCAATATTGCTTTTACTGATTCAATTGTCAGCCGATTTATTTCTTTACTCCACTGGGCGTTGACGAGGGAAAACGTACGTTCTACGTTCACATTGTGTGCCAAAATAGAGAACACAAACTGGCAGATTTTTATGAATTTTGTAATGTTTTTGTCACCATTAACTTCCTTACTTATACTTTTGAGAAAATTGCACCACTTTGTAGTAAAGCTTTCAGAAAAAAAAATGTTATCTGCCGCTCACCGCCGCGGGCGCGAAATTAAAAAATGCCTGTCTCAGACCAATGCCGGCCGCACGCCTGTCTAAACCTTAAAATGCCTGTCAAATGCGGCAAACGCCTGTCATATGGTAACCCTACCTCCAGAGAGCAGTTACTTGCTAACACAGTGAGTAGGTACTCCTTGGCAAGACTGGAGCAAGATTTTCTAGTTTCTGACTACATTATGTATAACATACAAGTGACAGCCGGGAACAACGATTTGACGTGCAAGGCACAGAATAATATAATTATGTTAAGATGCTCATCAATCCACAGATCTACCTTGACAACCGTTATTTTACCTTGATGATGATCCATCGTGGCTGTTATTGTTCGATGTAAACTTCTCTTATTCTTATCATCACTACTATAAAACAAAGTCGCTTCCCTGTCTGTCTGTCCCTATGTATGCTTAAATCTTAAAAACTCCGCAACGGATTTTGATGCGGGTTTTTACCTGAGGAAGGTTTTAGTGAATAATAAGTTAAGGTTTTGTGTAGATTGAATGAAATACGACGATATTAGTTCAACATGTCGGAAAGAATTAAGCCTATCGGGAGCTTTAATCGAAAACGCTGCCAAAACCTTTTGAGTTATAAAAATCTATACTAATATTATAAAGCGGAAAAGTTTGTTTGTTTGTTTGCTTGAACGCGCTAATCTTCGAAAGTACTGGGTGGATTTGGATGCAATTTGGTATGGAAGTAGCTTGAAGCCTGAGGAAGGGTATAGGCTACTTTTTACGCGACTACAAAAAAGGAGAGTTATGTTTTTACCGTGATAGAATCCACGGGAGCGAAGCCCCGCGTGAGTACTATACAATATATGGCGAGATTGTTGTTATTTTATAGATCTACAAAAAAGTCCGGGTTGGCATATGTCTATCTCCCAAGAATAACCCACAATAACCATTTTTTTCTTTTACAAATTACATTAAAATGATGGGTTATTTACGAATATTTTTTTAACAGTACAGTATTATTCCTTATCCAATTAAATACGTCAGATATTTTGATGATTTAATGTAGATCAAAATTGCTGTATACACTATACCAATAAAATGAATATCTTATGAGTTATCGCCGATATATGAGTGTGGCAAATTACCGCACGAGAAATTGATTAAGCAAAATCATATATAAGCAAATATAAACTTTATTACCCGAGCGAAGCCGGGCCGGGTCACTAGTATTTATATAAATGTTTGCCAAACTTCAAAGTTTACCTTATAAAGTTAGGCCTAAAATTACTACATTATTTTGGTTTATTCACAGATTTGAAAGCAGCGGCTGTATCTAACAAACTATCTCTTAGCGAACGCCATTACCCTTACTCTGGTATAAACACTGATCAAATTGGTTTTGATTAAAAAAACATGTAATAGTAGGCACAGTACGTAAAACACGGTGATGAAATATGGTTTTGATTAAATAACAAAGACAAATCTCTAACCATTACTGTCCACAAAACGTGTCTCAGCAAAGTCTAGCATATTGTAACCTATTCATATACTGACTTGTTACGCACAAGGATCTAACTATTTGGTGTGAATTGCATTTGCACTCTGACGCCACATTTAGACTGTTAATCAGCCTTAATGTACAGACTAAACTTGTACAGAAGATTGGCGCAATATAAAGAGCAAAAATGTACGCACACATAGACAGGGGCAAGCGGATTTGGAAGCTGGCATTCATTTAGGATAGTCTGATGTCCTTTTTTAATCATAATTATTTATTTATTGACTTACCTGCATACCTATTTTATTTTTCTTTTTTTTGCTTTTAAAAAGAGAACTATCAATATAGGTTGAATTGAAATTTCTAGCAATCTTATTAACCCCTTCAACTAAGCTAAATATGCTGGTTCAGGGCAATAGTGTGATGGGTTGGGTTTGAACCCGCGACCTATCGATCTCAAGTACGACACCTTAGCCATTAGGCTATTGACGCTATATTATTTAAGAAAAACATTAAAAGTCAATAATTAAACAAACAGTAAACAACAGAAGTAGTTGTAAGCTCCAAACTAGGTACAGTCACAGTATTACGATATTTCCTACAGTAGTGCGACGAATGTACTTGCGCAGAGCAACGGAGGGGACCTCGCGGAGTGTCGGGCGGCGCGGGCCGCGTACCGCAAACACGCTTAGTTTGCGGTACCGAGCGCGAAGGGCAAACGCGGGCGTGTTTTTTGTGTAATAATTTTATTATACTTACATATTCTATAATGGTGCGCACAAACTGTTCTGTGTATGGATGTAAATCGACATCGAAATCCCAGAAGGACTTAAAGTTTCATAGATTTCCCCGCGACGAGAGGTAGGTTTTTTCATTTGTGTAGATAGACTTATGGAATATTCCAGACAGACAAAACGGACTTGTGCACACAATTTTGGTCACTTCACTTTATATTTTTATGTCTGATAATTATAATTGTATAGGTATGTGTTTGTTATTGAATTTATAGGTACCTACTTACTTTCCAGGCGCGAGTTATGGATAGAAGCTTGTCAAAGACCGAACTTGATAAGTAAAACTGTTGAACAATTATATAATATGTACGTATGTGGTTTACATTTTGAAAGATGGATGTATATGAAAACAAAATTAAAAAGCACTGCTATTCCCGTATCAAACTTACCGTCTGCTTCACTACATCCTTTGAGTACACAAACTGAGACTACAAAAATAGAGATTATAAAATATTTGACAAACAGAGGTGTTCAACAACAGATCGACATTGCTTCCGTAGGCGTATCAATTGTGGCATCCACTAGTGCCCAAGCATCGCAGACTACAAAAAAATTGACAGATCATACTCCAAGAAAAAGAAAACTTCGAAAACAAGTTACAAGTTGTGTCACAAAGTTGAAGTTGATGGAAGAAGCTAAGTCGATGGACGTCACCTTTGAACAGTTCTTACAAGGATGTGACAAGTTCTTATCACCTAATCTAAGTAAACTTACGTAACCGTGCATACAATACTATGCATGATACCTTTGGTGGACTACAGGTAATTTCGTTGAATACTGTACTAAACTGCAAGCCTGTTTTAGACAAAATTTCCACTCGTTTGTTGGAAACAATATTTTAGATAGATTATTTGAAATACTAAGTACTAGTAAGTAGAATCTGAATCACAGCCATGTTCATGTTTTCTTCATTCTTTTCTTGTCAGATTGTTCATCCGAATGCGAATACATTACGTAGTTAAATTTTATAATAGACAATTAAGAACATCCAAAAATAAAGTGTCACGTATTTAGCAGTGCAACATATGTAAATATATATTTTATGAATAAATAATTACATTAGATTTAATAATCACAATTATTTTGAATGTACATATGAATAAATGATTACATCATAATAGTAATAATCACAATTGTTTTATTTCCCATTTGATGACAACCCTAGCATATTTGCATGTGACAGCGTAAGTACCTACACTGGCGGCGGCATCGCGCGACATCAAAGGCGTTGCGCTACTGTAGGAAATATCGTAATACTGTGGTACAGTCTTTGTGGCCCATGGTCTTGAATTTTGTTCATTTAAACACATCATTTCAGTCACATTAAAAAAGAAATATACTTTGTTTATCGCATCTATGTTTGCGTGCTAGCTCATAGAACTGCCAAACTTATGTGGTTTTGGTTAGGACACGTTGTTCGCAGTACGAACGGCCATTAAGCTAAAGAATTTGCCCTAAATAAGTTGTTTTGAAGCCCTTAATATAAATATGGTTGGTGAATGAAAATAAACAGTCTACGCAATCAAAACAAATTTTTCTAAATATAAACATGACATTCATTGTTCATGAAATTCGATAATAAATTTTAGAATACTTAAATTTAAACTTTGTACATCTACTAAACCTAACCACAGATTACTAATAAGTTACTAACGTAACAGATCCATCACTTCCCTGCAAAACGACAAATACCTACGCTATAATTAACTAAACTTTCTAGCTGTCAAGCGACACGACGAAATATGAGCTTAACTGCTTTGACTCAACGGAGCGTTTCAAGTGCACAGCGGGCGATGACGTCGGACGGTATGAAAATACCTTAGGATTGACACAATGAAGTAAAATACAAAAATGTTTTATAAATGATTTAATATTATAAAATGGTCAATTTGCTTTTTACCTTCTGTAAACGTTGCATTCGTAAATTTGATACCGGCAATTCTGAATCTAATAAAAAGTTTGATCAAATAATCATGTGGGAAGCATGGACTCAAAGACTTAAATGATATTGATATTATTATTATTGAATATTATTGACACCCGTATACCGCACAATAATGTCGTGAATTCGACATCGTTAAAATGCTTGTTAAGGTTCTACGCGCGCAACTACACAGGCGGGCGTGCGGCGCCCCTCTACCACTTGTGCGTTCGAACACATGGCTAGCCAGTAGGTACTTATCGCGCGACCTTGAGCGAGTGACGGAGGCCTGACCTAACTACGTACAGACGCCAGCACATCAAGCTACAACAATCTATTAAATTACTTTAATAGATTCAACTTTATTGTTAAAGAAATTAGGTTCAATGTTGATTGGGAAAATTTGACAGTTTCGGGTAGCTTCATGTGCTGCCGTCTGTACATAAACAAAACTATACAAACCTTTTTTTTGTTTTTTTATTAATTATAGGCTCACGTTTGACCACCATCTCACGCGATGATGTCGTCAAAGACAAAGCACTCTTACGTAGAAGTAACATATTGACTTTTGACTCAAAGACCCTTAGTTTATAAAACAGATATCCTCATAAAGGAATCAACGACCATGTGTAGGCTGCAGAAGTTGTCAGAAGTTGCGAAGATGCCCAGCAGCGAGCGTCTCTCGGGTGAAATAACGCCGAGTCCGTGATTTTGCTCCGTACGCGAACCAAAACGCGACTGTCTATACTTAGATACACTTTCGTAATCCCTACGCAAGCAAAACAAGGCTTATTTAAATAGAATAGAATAGACAAAACATTTCTGCACCATTTTCACCCGGTCTCTGAAAGCCTGTCCAATTTAATCAGTTGCCTAATTGCGCGTCAAGTGATTTGCTTCGATTTTGATTCGATTGGCTGTTATTATTACCATCAACCAATTGCAAAGACTCGATTGGGCTTACGTAGCGGAGGCATTAAATGGAACCACGGAATAAACAAATACTGGAATATGTAGTTGTTCACGTATGTACATATAGGAATGACATTTTGGGACAGTTATATAATTATTATGTTTTATGGTGTCACAAGCTTCTTCCCGCAACTTCGTTCGTGTGGGAGAGTTCTTCCGCGTAAATCCTTATCCCATGGGAATTCCGGGATAAAAGGTTTAACTGTGAAGTTCCAGGATTTCAACGATCTACATACCAAATTTCGTTCAATTCGTTTTGTAGTTTTTGCTTTAAAGAGGTATAAAGAGCCAATCATCCTCACAAACTTTCGCATTTACAATACTAGCCTTTGCCCGCGGCTTCGCCAGCGTTAATTTACACTTTGTCAATAATTCTTGATGCCAATCTGTACACCTTTTTGGGTGGGAAAAAAAGCATAAAATATAAAAAAGAAACCATTACCAGGGTCCATCCATCCCCAAAAACAGACAGACAGTATTTAAAATGTATCTTTTTAAAACCAAAAACGTAGTTTAGGTACAATACATTTTTGTAAACTACGTTTCTGGTTTTCCAGTCCTTGGCTAAAACGTGTAGAATTTGTAGGCTTGCTACTCGTGAGCACGCCACATACAGTTGTCCATGGGAAAAGCAAAGCAGGGTTTTTCTAAATGTACACCTGCGAGTTTCAGTGTCTGTCCTTGAGCTTTGTTTATGTTCATTGCGAATACTGCTTTTAACGGAAATTGGAGTCTTTTAAACTGGAATGGCAAATCGGTCGGGATTATTGGAATGCAACGAATAAACACGTTTTATAAGCACTTGTTGTTCCTGTCATAATTATTGCTTGCACAACATTGCGTCCAAGGTGTGTAATTTGTAGTCGCGTGCCATTACAGAGCCTTGGTGCGTCCAGATTATACATTAACAGAACTGGGACACCAAGTTTAAGCCGCAACTAATGTGATGGGGTACCCTGACAATTCCAGAGAGTTGATAAACTATACAGGGTACGACGTCACTTTAAAATTTAAACGACACGGTTGGAGTAACGGTTGACTGCTGTATGACGTGGGTTTGACCCCAGCCCTAAACAAAGATTTGTATGGCCTACATGAAGTTTAGTAGTTTAAAAAAATGTTTCAAGTGGTTCTTGAATACGCGATTTGAATGAATTGGGAGGGGGGAGGGAAACAAAGTTCCAACACCCCTTTTACATCCTTAAGGGACGATTTTCGGGATAAAAACTATCCTGTCTTCTCCAGGGTCTAAAACTCTCTCCATTACAAATTTCATCTAAATCGATTCGAGTGTATTATGTGTGTGGGGAGGGCGGGGACATTATTGATTCCCTAAAACTATCTCATGTCTGTCCCAGGGTCTTAAACTATTCCCATACTAAATTTAAAAATCATATTTAATTAATTTAATTTAGCTTTTGCCAGCGGCTGATTCCGCGCGCTGTTCGAAAACTATCCCACGGGAAGCTTATATCCGGAATACAACTATCCTATGTCCTTCCCAGGGTACTAAACTATTCTCATACCAAACTTCATCTAAATCGTTCAGTAATTAAGGCGTGAAAAGGTAACAGACAGACAGAGTTACTTTCACATTTATAATATTAGTAAGTAAGTAATAAGTAAAGTAAGTAATAGTAAGTATAGTATAGTATGGATATAGATATGGAAGTATGGATATGGATATTAGTATAGTATGTTATTGATTCCCTATACGAAATTCCAACACCCTTTTTACATCCTATAAGAATGATTTCCGGGATAAAAACTATTCTATGTCATCCCCAGGGTCCTAAACTGACCCCATACCAATTTTAAAAATCAAATTTAATTAATTCAATTTAGCTTTTGCGTCCGCGTGCAAATCGAAAACTATCCCACGGGAACCTTATCTATACTAATATTATAAAGCGGAAAAGTTTGTTTGTTTGTTTGCTTGAACGCGCTAATCTTCGAAAGTACTGGGTGGATTTGGATGAAATTTGGTATGGAAATAGCTTGAAGCTTGAGGAAGGTTATAGGCTACTTTTTACGCGACTGCAAAAAAGGAGAGTTATGTTTTTACCGTGATAGAATCCACGGGAGCGAAGCCCCGCGTGAGTACTAGTAATGGAATAAAATCCTTTGTCCTTCCCAGGGTCCTAAACTATTCCCATGCCAAATTTAATTTAAATCGGTTCAGCGTTTTAGGCGTGAAAAGGTAACAGGCAGACAGACAGACAGACAGAGTTACTTTCGCATTTATAATATTAGTATAGTAAGTATAGTATGGATATGGATTAAGTAAGAAGATTTATTAATAAACCTACATCGCCTTATGGTACCTAATTTTATTGTTGTTATAAGAGACTTCATAAACTACTTCTCATGAATGCCGCGCGCCGCCTATGAGGGCTGATATGAAACCAAGAAATAATACTTGGGGGAGTACAAAATAATACATACACACAGTATATATTTAATATTACAAATGACATACATATTGTTAAAAATATTAATTTTTCACTTTCATCAGTCACTTTTGTTTGGTAAGAATTAACAAGAAGGGGCCATGAAAAAAATACAGTGACATAAAGATATGATACAAAATTCGTAATGTATGTATAATTGAAATTGTATTTGTAATGTAATTGTGCTCTTTGGTATATTGCATAAAACTTAGGTACTTGATTTCCGTCACAGCCAAAATTCAAGAATTTCATAATTAACTTACTATGATATTCACAAGCCACTAATTAACAACCAAGCAATATTATCATGGCGTCTAAACATAAAAGCTTGATAGCAATATTAAGCTACATAATTTAATACACTACACTGCATTATCAGGCATCATTCAACACGCTTATCAATTCATGCTCGTTAATTCATTACATTACTTGTAAACATTAAATATGCGAATTCCATGAAATGGATTCCAAAACGTTGATTTATAGTACCCCATTTGGGCGCAAAAGTCAACAAAAATGTCACTGCCCATCAAGTGACCACAGCGACATAAATATATTTATTCAATTTTAAGAATTACGATAGAAAAAGTAAATGATGAAAACTGCCCGAAAAATAGTATAAGCATAAATTAACTGTTTTCGTAATATAATTATTTCGTAAATAAATATTAATATTATGGCACATGATCAGCTAAAATAAGAACAGCCCCACGCATTGATCTTCAAGTTCGGTCAAAAAATGGGTGATCAACTTAACATAGTGAGATCCATAGATAAAATAAATAAGTAGATTTGGTCAACAGACGAAATTATATCGGAACCGTGTGTCTCCAGTTAGGCGCTGGGCGGGGCAACAACTACACATGCAGTTTAATAAAATCAATAGATACGCACTCGCGCACACACCCGCATTTCTTAAATCAGAACGTACTATACAATCAATAATAAACCTTATTCCGTCAAACACAGCGTGTATTTACCATGCACCGTAGAATTTACCCACACAAAAACATCGGTCGCTATCGTTGTGCTGTGCAAAAGCAATTTATTTTACATATACGCTAGTGATTGACTAAATCGGAAAGTTATCGATTCTTCCATTTATTATGGGCACCTGAAAATGAACCAAATAAAAAATGGCATGTCCAGAAAATATTACAATAACAATAAACATATTATTAAGAACATAACATTACATAATTATTATTAAGTACTACCTACTAAGTATTAAGGGCTACCCTGGCGCTTTCGACTTAAATCTTAATATTTAATTATCATAGTGATAGGTCAAATAGAAGTCGATGTTAACTTACATTACGCTCTTGATCGGAACATACCAGCCGTATAGGTTGTATAGAATCCTGAAAAGTTGAATGACTGATTTTATGAATACCCTAAATCATGAGAATAGCTTTCAGTAATAAAATAAAATTTAACACACTTCTGCAAATATCAGTTGTACTCTTAATTTTGGAATTGTCCATTCAAAAAGCCTGCGATTTTCTTTAGAAACTAGAATATTTCTGCGTTGAAGTGAACCGAGCATATGGTGCTATTTTTTGTAGGGTACCAGTTAGGTGGCATGCCTGTGGCATCAATCCATTCCTTTTTTATGTTACCATCTTTTGGGACGCTGAAAAGTACGAAAAGCACTTATTTATCATTTTGTTTTTGTTATAAGAAAAATCCTAGTTAGTAGAGAAATTGTTAAATATATGAAAACAAACACACATCCATGCATAACAAATAAATAGCATGAATATATTGACTTATTTTAAGCTCAATTCACAAATATATTATCTGAACCATGCCGATTATTATAACGCATTCGACGCTTCAATGGAAGCAAAATACAAAAACCATAAAAAATAAAGAAACAGCATGAGGATAAGGCATAACATACGATAATTCTAAACCGAAAAACACCACCGATTATTAACCTAAAATTAAAGTAACTTACTTTACGAATATTGGTTACGCATTTCTCTACTACTCTGTAAAAAAATCAAAATAAGTAAAAAAACATTATTTACATCGATCTTCCAACCGAGCTAAAACGGTTGACAGATTGAAAAATAAACTATTGTAGCGACGGCGACGTCGGAACTCCTTACGCATGCTGCGGGCGTAAAATAAATTGTTTATTTTTTTTTACTTTTTTGTACACTTGACTTTTCAACGTATTTTTATTTCTGTCATCTCATGTAAAATAAAAGTTAAACATATTTTCTTAGAGGTTTCCGTATGTTATAAAAAACTTTTTACCAAAAAATTAAACAGACACCCAAAAAACACTGCAAAGTGAAAAATTACTTTAATTTCGGTAGTTGGTGTCTTTAGTTTTGTGTTTTCGTTTTTGGCAACGACTTCCGAAATTAAAGTTATTTTTCACTTTGCAGTATTTTTTGGGAGTCGGTTTAATTTTTTGGTAAAAAGTTTTTATTTCACTCTTTTTAGTTGGTCGATTTTTAATTTACCTAGTTACAAGAGCCTAAATGTCAACTACTTATATTCATTTACAAAATATTGCTTTTCCCAATGTTGGGCTGTTATTTGTTGAGGAGTTCTCCTGGTGGCTCACCATCAGCTTCACTTCACCATATGCATTGTGACGAGCATATTGTGCTTAATAACCACATTCAAGTAATCGAAGCGGAACACATGAACTACTTATTATTCCTACTTATATATTGAGTAGTTCCAGTGGCCATCGGTGGTCTTCATCATCAGGTCTACTTCAAAATGGTGCTTTTCGAATGCAACTACACAAGTTACTATAAAAAATACTCAAATCACTATAGGTGTGCCTATAATATTTGAAGAGTTCCCTCGATTTCTCCAGGATCCCATCATCAGATCCTGACTTGGTGACAATGGGACCAATTTCAAAGTATACCCTTTCAAACAAAAAAAGCATTTTTCAAATCGGTTCAGCCGTCTCCGAGTAATCGGTGATCATACATAAAAAAATAATAATAATATACGCGTCGAATTGATAACCTCCTCTTTTTTATGTCATCGGTTGAAAAACCCCTAAACTATAATAGCAATATTTCATTCGTCAATCGACATTGCTGTCGATAGCCTACGTTAGTGGATCTGCACAAGCACATCACTAATTCGTCGCAAGAAGTGGCGGCCTCACTACGCGATGAATCCGCGTAATACAGTTTCGTATGTTATGTTTACATTGCTTGTCCAGTTACTTAGTGACGAACTCAGGTAGTGGTTAAGGAGCAATGTATTTATAGCAAAAGGAGTACAGTCGCTCTGATATTTGAAAACAAAAATAACATAGTAAAACCAAGAAATATTTTACGATTTATTGTTTTTCATGATTTTAAAGACAAATATTGCAAAATACTTGTACTTACATATGGTAAGTGATTCCATGATTCACATAGATTTGATTTTGGCTTCGGTTTTTACAAGATACCACAGAACAACTCGGCATTCATATATGTTATCACGATCGCCGTCGAAAGCGCACTAGTTCGCGGAGACGGCCACTTGCCTGTGACATGAGCCCTGTGGCCATGTCGCGCGGACACCGATACGCCCCCTTACCACTTCTCTGTATTTTTGATTTCTGTGGTGAGATCACTCCGAGCCTGAAAGCTGTTGGACCCTCGGCTATCATTTGTACATGATTAACCGGCATCACGAGTAGTCATAATAACTGTTTTAGCAAAGGGTACCGTGTCATCCAACTAATAGCTTGTGGAGCTCAAATATGCAGTCGCTATATCCGGTAAGACTGGAAGCTGACCAGAACATAGTTGGGAACTCAGATGATGATGACTTTTAAATTAATATGCACATCATCGATAATTTTTTAGTTCGTCTGTTAGTTTAACCCAACGTGCAAGGGGATACGTGGGACCTAATTTTACTTTAATCACAAACCCCTCGGGGTCGCCCTGGGTGAAAGTTTGAGAATCTCTGTTCTCGAATCATTGAATGGACTAGTAAGACGGAATCTCTAAATGGCTCATGTAATTAGACTATGTACAAATGATGCCAGAACTAAAATACTTCGCGTAATGAAGCGAAACTGCTGTAAATGTACGCCATTGAAGCGAAGTTTATAGGGGTAATAAAAAGCCTTCTTATATTGTATTTGGTTATTTTGGTTGAACAAATATAATTGAGTGGATGTTTTTGCGATATTTGTAAATACAGCAGCTAAAGTTATTAATCAGTTATGTTTATTTTATTTTATCATAGTAATTGACTGAACTAACATTTAATAGAGGTCGGTTTGATCTCAGAAAATAACCCTTAATTTGAATACGGAATAGTTTAAACCTTAGTTGGTAAGTTAATGAGTAGCAAAAATAGAATAGAGATCTGAGAGCTCGGCAGTGCCCACGCCAAGTCTGACAAAAAATACCATTCTTTATCTTGGCTTTCTGTATTTTTGTTTTGCTTGAAGGCACAAGTTCAAAATTTCTTCTCTTTTTTTGGTACATATAAGAAATAATAATTAATAATTCCTAGTAGGTATTTAGGATATAAATAATACATTATCTTTTAACCATTTTATTTTAAGGATGGGAAATCATCCAATGACTGCCTCCCGATCTGGGCGAAGCGGGAGGGTGTGTCTTTTACTAACTAAAACCTATCCGTGTTCCATCATTTTCCCTTCGTGTTCCGAGGCCGCGGTAACTCTCTCACTCGAACAATTCCGCAACTCCGGCAGGCAACGGCCCTCTTGTGGACCCCGACAATTTTGCTAACACTCATTGAGGCGCGCGTGGAACTTAACGCGCCGTCTACACGGGCCTGTTTTTAGTCTGGTGGTGAGCTATCCATTGCTCGCAGCATGCAGGCCCACACCTACGGTGGCTGAGAGTTACCCTGCGACTCCCGACGCCCGGAGCGTCTCCTGCGGCGGCTGGGGCGCAATGGCTGTGAGGGTTTTGAGACCCGCCTCTCCCTCGCACGTCCCGCCACCTCCTTCGCTTGCATAACTGCTTCGCAGAAAGAGGTGACTGCTTCCCATGACTCCTCGCTCAGGACCATGCATTGAACCAGGGCCGGGAGCGGGAGGTCGGTGCCTATAGCCCCTACGGGGACAAGATCTTTTAACCGTTAAGATTTGTTTTTTCCATAAAAGTTAAGCACAATATCTTTTGTGCTTGATGTGTTCGATAAACCTAATAAGCGAGAAATTGTTTATCAAAATCAAGTAAAATCGTAGCTGAGGTAAATAAATAGTACAGAAAAGAAAACTTTACACACAAAAACAAATCAAATCCACATAAATGTAAAACGCGTGCCAAGTCTCGCATGCAGTAAATAAGGATCAACGTAAAAAGTTATTAGATCTTATGTACGCATAGGAAACATAAAATAATAATAAACTTACAAACTGTATAAGCTCCACTTTATGATTAGCTGCAAAGGGATCTGTCCCTTGTTAAAATATTCAAAAGTCTCCTAAGTCCAATTATAGCTTCGTGTAGTCATATACCCGTGGCTCGAAGTTATATAAAACTAAATTGCGTCGGAAAACGAAAATAGTTGTTAGTTGGTTAGCTGGAAATAGCCCTTTGGTGTGACGACAGAATATTTTGCGAGCTTCATCCAATGCATTCCATTTAGTTCAGGAACAGGTTTTGCGGCAGTTTCCGGAACTGTTTTTGAATCCAAGGAGTTCGGAGCAAAGAATTTATTTTCTGGCCATTTGTTAGTGTGTCGTTTACATCTATATCTATACTTATAATAAATCTGTAGAGAGGTCAATTCTGTACATGAAATATATATACAAAATAACTATCAGGGGGTGATTAGGGATCGATACTGATGCCAAAAATGCAATCAGTAAAATTTTTGTCTGTCTGTCTGTCTGTCTGTCTGTCTGTATAACCGTTATAGAAACAAAAACTACTCGACGGATTTTAACGAAACTTGGTACAATTATTTTTCATACTCCTGAGCTGGTTATAGTATACTTTTCATCACGCTACAATCAATAATAATAATAATAAATAATAATAAATCTTTATTTCCAGTTTACAATTTACATGTGGTTAGTCATTACTCACTAATAACAAAACATTTCATCTCATAAATTGTAGCTTTACACTGAGTTATAGACCACTGACACCCAAAGGCTCCTCCAGACGCGAAAATAGGTTTAAACGCGAGTTTTATAATGCGTTAAAGTATATGATTCACTGCAGTTAACACAATCAGAAAAATATATGATATTCTTCAGGATATAATCTAGTTAAGTAGTGTGTTGAAAACATAATACAACAAATTTTAATTCATAGAAAAAAATCACAAAGATACCTCTAAAAAAATCTTTTAACGAATAAAAACCATATTAAAATACATACGATCATTCTGATTTTTTGACAAATTATTCAACAAGAAACATACTAACGAAATAGTGTTTTATTTTTTTAATCCAATCAATACATTTTCTGTAAATCGCGTATTATTATTTCGCAATATAATACGTACGCATGTGTGCGTAAACGCCTGTGTAGCGACAGTGCCGGCCAACGCCTGTTGCTGTATGGACGTGTCGCTTTTCTCGCCGATTTATTTCGACTCGGAATTGTTTGTAGTTATTGTAAAGTTTCGTCTGTAAATTCATTATTTTATTTATAAATTCATTTTTTATATCAATTTTCTATAAATAATCTTCTTTCTTGTAAATATAAAATACTTTAGGTTAAAATAGCGTAACTTGATTTCAATTTTATTTTATAAATATGGGAAATAAAGTGAAGCCAGTTAAAAGGACTAAAAAACGTTCATATAAATCAAACGCCGTACATATGAACGATGTTAAAAGGTAAGAATATTTTAGATTACTAAATTATTTCTAAAATAATAAGACACATTATTGGAACCGTCTCAGTATTGAGCACTTTATTTTACTCGAATACGGTCAGTTATTTCATTACAATTCCTAAGTTCTATTAGCGTGTATAGTAGTGAATCGGATTGGCAACCGCCAGTGTCCTGGATCAAACCTAGGGTCTTATTTTGTCTTTTTGTCACTTCTATTTTATTGAAAGTACTTTTATATTATATTTAGATATTTTTGTAAATATTTTGTTGAATAAAAAAAGAAACGTTTTCATTTTTTTATAGGAGAAAGAAAGTCGAAAATGTCAACGCCGAAGTTATTTTCAATGAGTAAGTATCGACACATTATCTAGGCTATAATAAAGAATAAAACAAAGTAAGAAACATTTTGTTTCAAGACCGCGGTTTATTGATATGGGCAGTAATGTGCATGACAAAATATCTGATTGATCTGAAAATTCAGATGTTGCTTATTGTCATACATAACTAAGTAAGAGAATAGGTAGAGATAATACCTAACTATGAATGTTAGTTGCCTAATCTTTTATTTGTAGCTCAACAATTTTACGAAATGAATACAAAAAATTGGCCAAGTGCGAGTCAGACTCGCCCATGAAGGGTTCCGTAGTAACTATAATAATATAATATAATATGTATATTTATTTGACAAATAAAAAAAACTTAAAAATTTCTTAAAACTAGCTTATTTACATTTTTACAACTACGCTAAATAACTTTGTTTTTTATAGTGTTTGTATGAATTACAAAGTTATATTTGCGGTTTTAGAAAATATGCTGTATCTCAAAAACTGCTGAACCGATTTCGTTCAAACCAATTTTGGTTGAAAGTTTACATTAAGATCTACAGACATATTTTTTTTTGTTTTTCAATCCATTATTATAGAAGTTAGAGGGCGGGACACACATTTTACCACTTTGGAAGCTTATATCTTTTAAACGATTGACTTTATGAAAAAGCGGTCTTAGAAACCCTCATATCATTTTTAAAGACCTGTCCATAGATACCACACACACATAGCTTTCATGAAAAAAAAAAATATTTTCATTTCTAGTTCCATGTATGGGGGACCTTATTTTAAATATTTATTTTGTTTTTTTTTTTCTTAAAATCGGAAAGCGGTTTACAGAATACATCCTACTAAGTTTCACATGTATAGTCTTAATAGTTTCGGAATAAAATGGCTGTGACATACGGACGGACGGACAGACAGACAGACAGACGGACAGACATATCGAAACTATAAGGGTTCCGTTTTTTGCCATTCAGCTACGGAACCCTAAAAATGAAATCTAAAATGTACCAACTTCTGAACCACAGAACTAGAAAATTTAGAATTGACATTTTCACGCAGTTTTAAAATTGACATGGTCAAATTGGTGGCAGGGATATCGACGCACAAACGCTTACCAGGGATTCGGTACATGATTCTGGACCCCCTGCGTTGGAATTTTTCGTCGTTTTTTTTTTAATTTTTCAGGATTTTTCAGTATTTTTTTACTGAAAACTGTATAAAATCATTGTTAATTAAAATATAAAATTCACTTGTTTCACTTGAAACAGCAATGTAAATAAAATTCGAAAGAGCTATCTGATCAGCTGTTTTGCTAGGGTTAATTTGCGAGATCAACATAACTAATCAGGTAGCCTTTTCGAGTTTTGTTTACATTACTGTTTGAAATAAGTGAATTTACTGTTTTGTTATTGCGTCGGATTTTTCGTAATTTTATGAAATTAAGAAAAAGCCGACGAAAACTATCAACGCAGGGGGGTCCAGAATCATGTACTGAATCCATGGTAAGCGGTTGCGCGTAGATGTCCCTGCCACCCTGTATTTGTTTGTCTGTCTGTTTCTGTCTGTCCGTCCGTCCGTCCGTCCGTCTTCCGATAAACCGCTTTCCGACTTTGAGAAAAAAAATAACTTAAAATAATTAAAATACATGGAACCTCCCCATACATGGAAGGCTCCCCATATATGGAACTAAAAACTGAAAATATTTCTTTACATGAAACCTATGCGTGTGTGATATCTATAGACAGGTCTTTAAAAAATGAGATTGAAGTTTCTAAAACCACTTTTTCATAAAGTAAATCGTTTCCAAAGTGGTAAAATGTGTCTCTCCCTCCCCCCCTCTAACTTCTATAATAATGGAGTGAAAAATCTAAAAAAATATATGTCTGTAGATATACACTTTCAACCAAAATCGGTTTGAACGAGATCGGGTTCGCAGTTTTTGTATTACAGCATATTTTCTAAAACCGCAAATACAACTTTGTGATTCATACAAACACTATGAAAAACAAAGTTATTTGGCGTAGTTGTAAAAGTGTAAATAAGCTAGTTTTAAGAAATTTGTAAGGTCTTTTTTTGTCAAATTAATATACATGTTATATTATATTATTATTGTTACTACGGAACCCTTCATGGGTGAGTCTGACTTGCACTTGGCCAATTTTTTTCAGTTGTTTCACAATTGAAACTCGAAACAAATAACAAACATGGTAAATAATGTCCCGCTTTAATTTGTAATGAATTTCATTACCACAAACTTTTTGTATTTTTAGATTGGAAACTGTGGCATCACAGAATGATCACGGTCGTGAAGTTATTGATAAAAGTACATATTCATCTGAGCAAGTACTAGAAGAAACAAATAGGTAATATTCAAAACTTCAACCGCACGTTACAGTAACATAATTTTGCGAGTTGTGTAGAATTAGTTTTATAAATAAAAATGGTATAATTCAATTTTAGGTGGCTAGTGCTACTGAAGAAAGTCATTGTGATGTCCAACCTGAAAACCAAGAAACTGATGGGTTAAATTATAGTGCAGAAGTAAGTTATTCCGTGAAAACATACTTATTTAAAATTATTTTAAGGTAAAATAATGCTTTATGGTATAAAAAAAAATTTATTCATTTATTTTTACAGACGGAAAACTATACTCCTAAAAAGAACATACAAATTGGACGCAGGATTATTAATGTTTCCTATTTTTTTTAAAGTTGTGTGAGATCTCAAATCACGGACCATTAGACTGCGGGCTATCTTCTCTTGAGTTAGTTGGTGAAAAGCTTCACGGCTTATCTTCCAAATTTACTTTTTTATGTAAAATGTGTAAACAACAATTTGTTATCATTAACGACAATGATAATTGTTTATCAATAAATACATGTGCTGTAGCTGGTGCAATTTCTATTGGTTGTGGTCATTCTCAGCTACAAGAATTTTCATCAGCCATGAATTTGCCAATGATTTCCCAAAAAACATACCAAAAGAACCACAAATTACTGTCGGAAAACTGGCAGCAACTGGCACAACAGTCCATGGATCAAGCAGCTGAGGAAGAGAAAATTATGGCTATAGCAGAAGGCAGGGTCACAAAGAATGGTACGCCTATCATAGATGTGATAGCAGATGGTGTGTACGGTCAAAGGTCGTACAAAAAAAAATATTCAGCTTTATCCGGCGCTGCTGCAATCATAGGTAGAAAAACAGGCAAACTTTTATATTTGGGAGTCCGAAATAAATATTGCTACCATTGTGATCGTGCCGAATAGAAAAAAACAACAGTGCCTGAACATTTATGTTCGAAAAACTATTCCGGTCCGTCCACAGGAATGGAGAGCGAAATTATAGTGGAAGGTTTTAAGCAATCATTAGCTACCCACGGTTTGATTTACGGACGACTAATATCTGATGGTGACTCAAGTACTTATTCCAAAATTTTGCAGGCAAGACCTTACCTTGATATTACCGTCGAAAAAGTAGAATGCAGAAATCATTTACTGAGGAATTTTTGTAACAAAATGATGGCATTGCAAACTGAAACCAAATATTTAAAAAGTCACAGAAAATTATTGACCATATCGCGAGTTTTGAGCATGAGATCCTGCATAACCAAAGCAATTCAAAAAAATAAAAATGATCCCTGCCCAGAAGAGTAAAAATTATTTGAGGACATTTTACAAGCACATCATCACGCTTTTGGAAACCACCTTGAATGCAAAACACATTTCTGCAAAAAAAAACGGGAGATTTGGAGCAAAATGATGTTCCAAGTGACTTTCAGCTAAGTTCTCTGTGGCAGAGAATTAGTATAATGATACAAAGTATTGCTGGCCATGCTCGAAGTTTACTTCATGACGTGGACAGTAACGTTGTAGAACGCTCTCATAGCATCATAGCAAAACATGTAGGAGGAAAAAGAGTTAATTTTTCCCTCAAAAACTCATATCAGATGCGATGCATTGCGTCAGCAGTGTCGTTCAATGAAGAAAATGCACTTTCGAAGCTTTATAAAAAAATTACCAATAAGAGCCCAAGAGGCAAACTGAAACTGTGGGAAGAAAGAAAGAAGAAACAAAAACTCCTTAGTAAAAGATATATAAAAAGAAAAAGAAGGCTTGTTTTCAGTAAAAAACAAGACGATAAGGATTATAGTCAGTCCTGTGAAAAGCCCGATATGCCGGGAGAAATACTGGATAAACTGAAAAACGAGTTTATGAAAAAAATTAAAAAGTCTGATTTGGGACGAGCAACAATTGAAAGAAAAACTGTTTTACAAAGTGATAGTGGAGAATGGCTAGAGATGAGAAGATCGTTATTGACTGCATCCAATTTCGGCAGAGTTATAAAAAGGCGCATTAATACACCATGTGCTAATTTAGTCAAAGATATTCTTTATCGGAACAAAATTGACCACCTGTTGACCATCTATTGACCATCTATTAGACATGGCCAATTGAATGAAAAAATCGCACTTGCACAATTGGCTGTACAAGAGCGCAAAACGATTAGACCCTGTGGTTTATTTATAGACCAAGAACTATGTTTCTTGGGTGCAACGCCTGATGGATTAATTGGAGAAAATACTGTTGTTGAAGTAAAGTGTCCTTTGACAGACCACAAAATGGGCCTAGCAGCAGCAATTGAAAATAAAAAAGTAAACTTCTGGCAAAAAACAAAAACTAGTGAA
The DNA here is from genome assembly GCA_943138885.2 of Tholera decimalis. NCBI lineage: Eukaryota > Metazoa > Arthropoda > Insecta > Lepidoptera > Noctuidae > Tholera > Tholera decimalis. The sequence goes on along the minus strand of OW964563.2, from coordinate 17,974,840 downwards.
CTAGCCATCAACAAAAAACATGCTTGGTATTACCAAGTTCAAGGACAGCTACACGTAACCCAAAAAAAATATTGTTTGTTTGCCGTATGGGAGAATGAAAAAGAAAAGCTGAAGCCGGAAATCATTCAAAGAGATGATACAATTTGGGAAAGAGAAATGAAAGAAAAATTGAAAAAGTTCTATTTAGACTGTATTTTACCTGAGATACTTGATCCCCGAATTTCAAGAAATATGAAAATTCGTGAACCATACGTAAAAAATAGAGATGAAAATACAGATAGAGATAAAAGTGACAAAAAAGACAAAAGCGAAATGGAATGAAAGCAAACTGTTCCGGTGCAGCAGTTTGTTTTTGCTCTGCACGAGCACATACAAGGCAGTATTTGTTTTGGATGCCTAAAAACAAAACTTGTTGTAGTAGAAAACTAAATTTTGAAGATTTGTGACTTGAGTAATTTTTTTCCAAAATTTGTGTATTAACATTGCGCTCCGTATGCGTAAATACGTCAAAAAATCACAAAATAAAATTATAATAATTAGCTTGTTTAATTTTTATGTATCCTTCCTGTTCGTTCACCTGTCCATCTATCCACCCAGTCCGTATCCCACCCTTTCATTCGTCTCTCCTCGCATCCGTAGGTATGTTCACTTCACACGCTGTATTCTTATAAACCGTATATTGCGAAAATAAAAATGCCGAAAATAAACTGCTATTTTATACAAAAAGTTTATTCACTTGGAAAAAAATAATTGAAACAGCTGTTTTATTGCGATTTCAGAGCTGGTGCCATAGTAAAACTTGTTCATAATTATGAGTACAATAACCTCCTTTGGTATTACTTAAACTCTTTTGTAACACCCTGTATATTATTTTTCTTCAGAATCCACCATCAAACTTTTTGGATGTTTTTTTTTTTCATTATATTATTCTTGATTCTGAAATAAAATATCTATAGGAATAAAAATTATTGTTTTTAACCGACTTCAAAAAAAAAATGGAGGAGGTTCTCAATTCGTCTTGAACTTTTTTTTTATGTATGTTACCTCATAACTCGGAGACGGCTGGACCGGTTTGAAAAATTCTTTTTGCGTTTGAAAGGGTATACGTTCTAGTTGGTCCCATTGTTACGAAATCATGATTTGATGTTGGGATCCTGGAGAAATCGAGGGAACTCTTCAAATATTATAGGCACACCTATAGCGTTTTGGGTATTTCTTATAGTACCTTGAGCAGTTGCTTTTGAAAATTACCATTTGGGGAAGTTGAACTGATGATGAAGACCACAGATGGCCACTGAAACTACTCAATAATAAGTATTTCGTGGATTGCGATTCGATTACTTGAGTACGGATGTTAAGCACTTTATGCTCATCACAATGCATATGGTGATGTAGAGCTGATGGTGATGTACCAGGAGAACTCCTCAAAAATTAAGAGCTCTGCACCAGGAAAAGCAATATTTTGTAAAAGGTGATAAGTAGTTGACATTTTGGCTTTTGTAACTAGATAAATTACAAACAGTCCCATTAAAAAGCGTGAAAAAAAATTTTTAGCAAAAAAATAGAACCGACTTCCATATAAAAACACTATAAAGACAAAAATAACTTTAATTTCGGAAGGCGGTGTCAAAAATATAAAAGAAACTACAAAACAAATGACACCGACTACCGAAATTAAAGTTATTTTTGCCTTTGTAGTGTTTTATATGGAAGTCTGTTCTATTTTTTTGCTAAAAAATTTTTTGATAATCTAATGAATTAAATAAAAAATAAGAGAACAAAACTATGCACATATTTTAAAATAATAACAACACGAAAATATGTAAATATCTATAAATACATAATATTTAATAAATAAGACAACAAAAAGCTATACCGCGAATGAGATTCGATCTTGGTGATCGCCGCGGAAACGCGGCGCGAAACCCGAACGGCGACACACTGGACCGCTCGAGCTCTGTAAACCAGCCGCGAAATTACGATGTTAAATGTAATGAAAAACACGCATCGACGAAATTCGCGCGGTGCACCCCGCAGTAGGCGGGACTACTCGTGTCCCACTTCATCTGCTTCACCCCCTCAAATGAGGGGGTGCGCGGGGCATTCTCTGTGATGTGTCTGTGAGTGCGGCCGTTTGAGCAAGGTCAACGGGATTATATTGCGTCTTATGGGTGTCAGGGCTCTCAAAATTGGCATTATTAACACTAATTAAATGTTCGGAGTTAAGTTGTGTACACAATTTAGGCAATATAAACAGTAATAAAGATAACACAAGCAAAAATTTAAAATAATAATGCAAATTACAGAAAATAATAATATTAATAAAACTTTCTGTGCAGTGTTATGTATGTGTGTGTTGGGATGAGTAAGTATGATCGTGTGTGAATGTGGGTGAATGTGTGTGATATGTGTGTACATGCTGGTGGGTGTTGAATTGTTTATGTAACTGATAAAGTATTGGTTGTAACTTGTACGTCCTACGGATACAGTATTTGTTCTACCTCCTCATAGTTAAGACTAATAATCCATTTACTGACCTCCCTTTTACATTTAAATTTACTAAGCTGGTAGATGTTACATTGCTTATTAACTGTGTTGTAAATACGACTGCCAAGAATCCTAAAATGTCGTTTTGCAAGTTTTGTTTTATGTCTCTCTATAGGACATACATTTGTTGTCCTACGCTTTGTCAGAAGATTGAGGTCCAGCTTTAAAGAAGAATGTTTGCGCAACGTACAATTTAGCACAAACAGCTGTCGCACGGTCATGACCTGGCATTCTTTGTACAATTTTATGGTACTGAACCGAAAATGTTTAAAGGTCATAACCTTGAGGACAGCTCTCTGTGCCCTCTCCAGTTGCATCATACTTGTCTTCACAGCACCGCCCCAGACCGTGATGCCAAAAGATAGCACAGACTGGCAAAGAGATAAATAAACCATACGCAAGGTTTCAACATCAGCACTATAGCGCAGATTTTTAAATACGGTTATCAACTTTCTAACCTTTGCGGTGAGTGAACTTATTTGGGCTTTCCATGACAAAAGATTATCTATTAAAATTCCAAGATATCTCACGATAGTTGTTCTTGTCAGGGTAAAGCAGGAACACGATATTGGGCTAGGACTACAATTGTGAGCTTTGACTAAAAATGTATCGTCAGGTTGAGAAGACGATTTAAGTGAAAATGTGGTATATTTGGTTTTCTCCACATTTAGAGTCAAGCTATTCGCTGTTAACCAAGACATCACAATGCCAAGAACTGACTCTGCTCTCTCTCGGGCTTCGTCCCAATTTTGAGCTCGTACAAGTAGAGCCGTATCATCCGCATACGTATAAATGGAACAATTCGGAAGTGCTAGATCACATAAGCTGTTCACATAAACCAAGAACATTGTAGGTCCCAAAATGGAGCCTTGAGGCACCCCAGTGGTTACAATAGGATAAGAAATAGGAGCAGAGCAGTGAAGGGAAAGGTTGGGAAAACGGGAGAAGTTACTCCATTTTTTAAGATTCCGTCGCGAGTGCAACCTTAATGGTTAAAGCTACACAAAAATCATTTATGACGGAAATGTTCTCCTTAAAATTATATAAAAAATATCCCATGACAGCATATATCTATCTTTTATGGTTGACTCACAATAACACGTGTAACTCCCGATAGCTTAGCAGTTCGAAGCTTTCTGATTATTATTCTGCTCCGAAATTTAAAACCACCACAACTTTGCAATGAAACTCGGCTAAAAGTAACCCAGTTGCAACAAAATATAATCGAGGCTCAAATTTTAACAGGTTGCGGTGCAGGAGAAACCGTCTTTATTCCCAGAATTCCCATAATACCAAATAATTTTCCATTCCAATTTAAAAGAACGCAATTCCCAGTATCGGTGTGTTATGCAATGACAATTAATAAGGCTCAAGGGCAGACTTTTCGTGTTGCTGGAGTAGATCTCGGTGTCAGTTGTTTCTCGCATGGTCAGTTGTACGTCGCTCATTCCCGGGTTAGCAGTTCTAGAAATCTTTATGTTCACGTGCCGGACGGGACTTTCAACATAGTTTACCCGGAAGCTTTGCGCTGAAGTATTTTCGTTCTATAGGTACTTAAGCCTCATGTGAACGTGATCTAAACAATATTACCAATACATTAACTTAATAACACACAAGGAGTTACACGCTGACGGAGTCGCGGGCACAGCTATTAACAATAATATTGTGCGGTTCGGTATTGCGATATTTTTCAACAGTATTATAGATTGACATATTATATTTCCCTACTAAATTACGAAAGTTAATCTGTCTGTTACATTAAAATCACTGAACCGTGAGGAAGGACATAGGCTACTTTTTTTTACGAAAAACGACGGAAACGTGGATGAAGTCGCGGGCAACAGCTATCTATACTTATAATATAAGGCTGAAGAGTTTGTTTGTTTGTTTGAACGCGATAATCTCAGGAACTACTGGTTCGAATTGAAAAATATTTTTTTAATTAAATAGTCAATTTATAGAGAAAGACTATAGGCTATATATCATTACGCTAAAGCCAATAGGAGCGGAGCGCCAATGAAGAATGCTTCAAAATCGGGGTTAAATTTAACGTTAGCCCAAAGTAACTATTCCACGCGGACGAAGTCGCGGGCAAAAGCTAGTTATTAGAATAAAATAAAATAAATAAAGCCAACCTAAATGCTTTTTAAGAAATTGTTTCAATGACCAAAAATATATAACACTAGTACTCTCGCGGGGCTTCGCTCCCGTGGATTCTATCACGGTAAAAACATAACTCTCCTTTTTTGCAGTCGGGTAAAAAGTAGCCTATAACCTTCCTCAAGCTTCAAGCTACTTCCATACCAAATTTCATCCAAATCCACCCAGTACTTTCGAAGATTAGCGCGTTCAAGCAAACAAACAAACAAACTAACAAACTTTTCCGCTTTATAATATTAGTATAGATAAGAGACATGTCCTTTCAAAATCATAGAAATATAAATTTTACAAGAACTCCAGCAGTTTGCTGATTATTTAAATAAGCAATTAAGACTCCAATCCAATGTCTGTTAATAATGTCTTTATACAACGTGTAATTTAAAGGGTATATACATACAAGTGCATGGCTTTTTTGGTTGATAACAAACGATATGGCAAGGGTTTTGTAATCCTAAGTCTACGTGTGTAGAACTTATCACAAATTCCAATATACTGATACCAGAGACCAAATTTTTCAAATTAAGAAGAACGAAATTAATTATTGTGTTATTGGCAAGTGACGTGGAAAGTTATTGACCCTCGTAGTGCTGTGACACGTTTGTTATGTTTGGTATTCAAGAAATATATGTAACCAATAATTTGGTACCAATTCTTTGAGTCAGTTATTTTGTGCTGAAACTGTGCATAGAGACTCCATACCAGATGTTGTCTTCAGCCCTTTTGGATAGATATGGGGTTTCCGTTACACGTTGTATAAACATTTAATTATTACCCTATTATGTTCATAATAACCTTATTATTATTAATGATACCTATCATGGGGAAACACAGAATTAGATTTAAATACATACATCATTAATGTGTGTATTCCCAAAATTATTTAGCAATTTAGTGATGTTAAGAAATTGAATATTTTAGAGCAATTAAGTTGTAATTAAGAACATAATTATCTATTTCAACGATGTTTGGAATGAATTATAAAATTGCTGTCAATTTCCTTTCATTTTGGTAGGTAAATTATTTATGTTGACCTGTTTAAGTCTATTAAATTAACCACGTACCTACTCAACATACTAATTTGAAACATTTTTTAGATTAAAAAAAAAAATGATTTATATTAAAAAAAACAACCGAAATGAGAACCTCCTCATTTTTGCAGTCTGTTAAAAAATCATCATCACACACGACCTAACTTCGCCCAATCTCTTTTCCTATTTCATGTTTTTTTTTTTATTAATATTAAGATCGCGTTTGACCACCATCTCACCTGATGGTAAGTGATGATGTGGTCGAAGATAGAGTACGTTTGCCTAGAAGTAACCTATTCACTTTTGATTTAAAGACCCCCAGGTTATAGCGATCAGGAAACACAGACTCCGGCAGGGAATTCCACTCCTTAGCCGTACGCACAATGAAAGTATTCCCAAAACTTTATGTACGTATGGGTGGGATGTCCACCATGTAACGATGGCGCATCGCCGTTTGTCTTGTAGTCCGATGATGAAACGGGCTTGGCGGAATTAGATTGTGTAATTCCATCGCACACTCCCCGAAATGTAACCGATAGAAAACCGTTAGACTTGCAACTCGTCGTCAATGTTCAAGGCTCTGGAGCTTTGACTCGACCAGTGCATCGTTGCCAATGAGTCTCTTGGCCCGTTTCTTGATAGACTCAAGCGCGTCCAGTTGGTATTTGGGCGATCCATCCCAAAGATGAGAGCAGTACTCCATACACGACCGAACCTGGGCTTAATATAAATTGAGCAACTGTTCCGGTGTGAAGTACCGTCTTACTTTTGCTAGGATTCCCAACATTTTTGTTGCTAGTTGAGCCTTAGCCTCAATGAACTGACCAAAATTGAGGGTGGAGGTCAGTGTTACACGTCTCTGAGCTGTCTTTAATTAGAAATGTTAGTTCAAACATCTTTTTCTTCCCCATAATAATAAAATAATAGTCTCTTTCAAATAACAAACATACGATTCAGGAAACATATTATAAAAGTCTTGCTTGGACTCATATTTTATTCAAATAATCAGCAAAATGGCTCATAAATTATTTAAAGATCTAGCCAGACGCGTAGTTGACACTTCGCGTGACCCAAGGACTTGACAGAGATTAAGCATTGCCATATAACGTGGCAATGCCGCCTGTCTTTTGGGCACATTACCAGTGGACAGCGATGCGCACGAATTTCTGGACGCCACATTTTAGTTTATTTTTAGATATATATATGTACTTTAGGGTTTTTATTTAAGTTTTTAAAGTGTTAATAATGAACAATAGAGTGAAAGAATTTTCAAAAAAAAATTTATAATAAAATAAAAACAGGAAAAAATAATCAGCTATCGAGGATTTATCATAACATTTTATATATACATAAAATAATGAATATGTAAGAGTATAATTTTCTTATTGCTGGGAAGTGACCTGTCTTCCCAGTGAGTGGTAAGACAGGCCTCATCTTACCACTCACCTATAATCTAACATTAGAGTCCACGGATTGGTGTCAGTCATGTCTTTGGATTTTTGATAACATGAAATGCCCTTTTTCTTATGACCTCTCTAGCTGTGATGATCAAATAAATCGCACAGACAGAAGAGCCCTTTTGGTTTCGCACTCCGATTGCCCGAGCCTGATTGCTACCAAAGCTGCCCTCATCACATTTGTTTTATTTTTATTTTATTTGTTAGGGAAAACAAACAGTTACACATTATTCATAACAAAAAATTACGGACATATAGGGTTATTTATACAAATGTGCAACCAACAACGTTCTCCACAGATGTACAAGAAAAAGACAGTATTTTTATTAAAGCTAGGATAATAGGATAATAGGTGTATGTTCAAAATTACTATAGGTGTATACAATTACAAAGCTAAAATTACTCAGGCAAATTTCTAATTTTATATAAAAGCAAATTTCTAAATCTTCTAACTGGTAGTGAAAATAGATCCAAGTCAGAGAAAAACTTATTGTAATTGCTAGCAAGGAGACGAAGAGGTGCCCGCAGGCCCGCATTCGTACGACTAGAAGTAACGGCGAATACGGGCCGTGAGCGCACCTCTTGTCCTTGAATTGTCCTAGGGACTACATAGCACAGCCTATTGCTAATTTCTACACAGTCATACGCATTGTTACATAAATCGTACAGGAACATTATCTCCAAGAAAATACGTCTTGACTTCAAAGAGGTTGTACTTGTTAAGTTGTTCAACATGAGAGAGGTGTATTGTATTCGTCTTTGGCAACAACGGTAATGCATAGTTTTTAGAAATTTACGTTGAATTCGTTCTATACAGTCAGTGAACTTGTTATAGAAGGGACTCCACACCGGCACTGCATACTCGAGCTGAGACCGGATTAAAGACCTATAAAGATGTAAATAAGTGTGAGGATGTATGAATTCCATGGCTGATCTCACCACAAAGCCATACATACGATAAGCACGACTAATTATTTTATCAACATGCGCATCCAAGTGCAGTTTGTCATCGAGTAATACTCCCAGATCACGAACAGAGTTAGCTCTTATTAGTGTTTCGTTTTGTAGTTTATACGAATGTTTGACAATTTTTTTATTTTTAGTGAAGCTGACACTACAACATTTGGGAATACTAAGGTGTAGTTTATTCTGCATGCAATATTCTGCTAGGCAATCGAGATCTTGTTGAATTAGGTGACAGTCGAGTGTTGTTTTAATAGGCCTAAAAATTTTTAGATCGTCAGCATAAAGTAAAAACTTAGAATTATGAAAACAAAGGTTAATATCGTTAATAAAAATAATAAATAAAAGAGGCCCGAGAATTGAGCCTTGTGGTATTCCTGACGTTGCTATTATGGTCGTGGAATGAGACCCATTAACTACAACTCTTTGCGTTCTGTTGGAGACATAGGATGTGAACCAACGCAACAAATTCCCACGGATACCGTTGAATGCAATTTTTTTTAAGAGCAGTTCATGATCGACCTTGTCAAAGGCTTTTTTTTAAATCAGTATAAATAATGTCCACCTGCACACGTGAGTCCATACTGTTAAATAAGTTGTCAGTGAAAGCTATCAAGTTGGTGGTTGTAGATCTTTTCTTTACAAATCCATGCTGTTGCTGAAGTATTCTGTCGTGTATCATTGGGTACAACTGGTCATGCACAAGCCGCTCGAAAAGCTTTGAAAAGGCCGATAGTATGGAAATGGGCCGATAATTTTCAACATCTTGTTTTGAGCCACTTTTGTGGATGGGAGTGATGTTTGCCTGCTTCCATACGTCCGGAAAAATACCCTGGCTTATGGTTAAAGGTATACATAGAGCATCAGCAGTCTTATTTAAGAAAAACGGAGGGATACTGTCCGGACCGGGTCCCTTAGTTATATCTAAAGATTTGAGGGCAAAATTTGCACCGTCATTTCCGTTGGTCACAATACTAGATTCAGTCACACAGTGTCTTTTTTGGGAATTTCAAAATTTAACTCAGAAAATATTTACCAAACAATTATGACTTAAAGACACATTATCTACGATTCTTTACGTAAATCTGTAAGGGAAGACTGTCTGAAATTATATGCACTACTAGATTCAGTCGTAAACCTCAGAAAACAGGTGCACAATATCTACAATTCTTAACGAAAATGTGTAAGGCAAGAATATCCGAAATGATTATGGAATTTCCAAGTAAAGATGAGCAAACGATCTAATTTACTTGAACGTGAATCGCTTCTGATAAAATCTGCGGGAGTAGTTCTTGCACTTTAGACTGGAGCGAGGAAATGGTCACGAACTGGAATGCAGGGCTTTTTGCACTTAAATAAATGCAATGAGTGTTTTACTTGCGAGTTTGTAGCTAGAAAACTTTTACATGTATTTTGTTGTGAGTTTGCATTTTTTTAAAGAAAATATTGATTCATGATAGAGATTTGGTTGTGCCCTGAGCAGTTATGCTCAGCCCAATAGTTTGTAGTAAATAATGAAACTAAGAAAACTGTTTTTTTACTTAAAATGTAGCACGTTAAGTTAATAAACACTTTTGAATGAGTATGTGAAAGACATTATAGTTATTACTTATTTTTGATAAGTAATATCGTGAATACCTCGGAAAATGATCTGTAAAAGTGGTAGAGTTATTCTTAACGTACATACTTACTTACTAACGTATGTACTTACGTAAGTGCTCAAAAGAGGGTCTAATTAGACCATCCCAGTTTTCAAAGAAATGTTCAGTTGTCAATTCGTTGAGATCAATCTCTCAAAATATTTGCAATTACGCGGTAACAATAATATGTAGTACACTCACATAATGCGCAGAGTACTGTTATAATGTTATTGGGTAATTACTGATTTATATTACGAATGCCACTCGCATACCAAATTTAATTCATAAACTGTATAACGTTTATTATATTACATATATTTGATGCTTTTTACTGTTTTGTCTACTTGTGTAGTAAACTAATTAAAAAAAATAGTATTTTTTCGGGTTGAGAAAGAAAGTCTTAAAAAGCAGTGTTGGGTTTTTAATAGCTGGGTTTACTACCCTGCTATTAAAAACCCAATCGTTAGAAAAATAAATAAATCTAATACATGAATATTTTAAAGTTATGTCAATAAAATAAATAATACAGGAATAACCCAATAATCGATGAAGGTTTTGCAGTCTATAAAAACATTCCACACGTAAACATCGAACGGAAATTTCTTGAGACCCAGATTCGTATAGCCAGTCATATCTTCTTAAAACTATCTTCTAACCGCGGTTTTACTCGTACGATAATTCTTTAAAAGATATAATAGCATTTGCTAATCTCCACACTTAAATATCTCCACATCAAATTGTTGTGTTGCTCTCTGCTTGCTTGCGCACGAAGGTGAAACAAACTAACACACTTTCGTTTCTATAATATTAGTATGGAGGTTGGCCTTAATAGCTCTCTGGGTTTTTTGGTCTCATGTGGATGGACGAGTACCTCTCGTGGGACCGTGCGTCAATCGACTTTTTTACATGTTTTTATCAACTTATTTTTATTGATGTACTGAGTTACGTTACTCTTATTGAAACTTCTATTTGTATAGTTTTTATCTTATGATTGAATCAACTGTGTAAACTTTTATCTTATTTTAGAAATTTTATTTACTGTTTGGATTTCTCTTCTATCCGAATTTAGTGTTTTGATTTTATCATAATTTGGTTTCTTGTTGTTTTTTCTTTCTCTCAGATTTTCGTTTCAGATTTATACTTGAATCTCAGTAAATAAAAAACTATTTATATCAACGTCATCTTCGATATTGGCTTGTGATTTCCATATGCATATACCTACGTGTTTTCTGCGATTAAAATGTGTATTAAATTACATTATAAATTATTTAATATATATTTCCAATGATATTAGTTTTTTATTCCTTTCAATTTGATATGAATAGCTCCAACTGATTGAAAACATCAAACGCAATTTTGAAATTTACATAGTGAAATCTATAATAGTAGTTATAATAAATACAAAGCATAAAATAAAAGTACAATTTTCCGGTTAAAGAAATATAAAAAAACTCAACTTTCATCATCTTTTAAACTTAGCTGCATATCATAAAGTTTATTATTCCTTGCAGGAATGCAGCAAACTGGGTTGAAATAAAGGAACATTCTTAGTAACATCATAAGATTATCTAAAGCGATAGCAGCCCCTATGAACACTAACGAAGATGCACATTATACCCGACTTTGCGATAAAACAGATGTTTGCGAAGATCTTAATAACCCCTCGCAGAATTAAGGCTAAAATAAACGAGTTGAAATTAATTTAGTTTTCATCTAAATTACAACGAACGATTACCTGTGATTTTCGGTTTTATTTAATAAAGTTGCGATTAAATTACCTATTGATTTGGCTAGGCAGTCGAAAAACGTGGAGATATTTATAGATTTAATTATTTATTAAAAATCTTCTAGGCAAGCGTGCTCCATCTTCGACCACATCATCACTTACCATCAGGTGAGATGGTAATCAAACGCGAGCCTATTATCAATAAAAAAAAATGTATGCAAAACAAAATGTACAAAGGCGGACTTCGGTGCAAGTGAATTTAACCAAATGAATTAAACCAATAATTGATGTAACCTACACTTGAATTTTATTTTAATGTGTACAAGACAAGGAATAAAACATCAAGTCATAAAACTACACTTACTCGTAATGCCAAAAAAAATCCTTTGCAATCATACCTCCACAACAAAAACATGTTTCTCTATAACATATATATATCGCTCAGCAGTGCCTAGTTTTATTGTACATTTTTTATGCCCTATCAACAGCGTTAATGCCAACAGGTTTTACGTGTAAAAGAGCAGCACTTTAATTTCCTTTGTGTCATTAAGTATTTAAGGGCAGCTTATCTAGCAGGGAACGAATAGTGTTGTCTGCTATCTCATTTTCCCGGGACGAGGACAGAGCTTGTGTAGTTAATTCCGCAGATAATGGGCTCACGGATGGGAATCCAGGATTTTTTTCCTGTAGATTCGTTGGCTGTTTTAGAATGCCGATTGATTTCAGCGATAACCTAAAAATATAACTGGGGTAGGGAATTGTTCGAAAGAGTTATCGCAGCAAAGGGCAAATGACAGAACACGAATGGCTTAAGTCAGTAAAAAGTAACAAATAAATTTATTATTATTATTATTATAAAAATCTGACATACACTGCAACGCCGCCCAGGTCAGGAGGCAGTCATTGATTGATTTCCCATCCTTAAAATATACCAGGAAATGTCTGCAACATATTACAGATATGTTTTTGTAGGTTAGAAAAGTAGGGTTTAGGTATGCTTGCAAACAGGTATTTGTTATTGCTCTGTGTACACCTTCACTATAAAGAGCAGTTGATTGCATTTACCCATGTAGGAATTGAAAAAGAAACTGACGTGTCTATTTATTTTTTAAGCGTAAATTTGCACGCATATATTTATAATACCTTACCTTTGAAAACATAATTCATTTTAATTTGAATCTAGTGTCACTAACATTAGTCCTGACTTAGCATTTAGCGTTGGCTTTAATGGCGATTTGATTCGAAAGAAAAATTTTTATTATATAAATAAAAATTTATCTTCATGAACATAAAGTTTGTTATACCATAAAGTGATTTTTAATTCTAAATCTGAACTCAAACATATTTTGTTGACTTATAAAAACTGTGTGCGCAAGTAAAAATATTGTAAAAGGCGGATTGAATACGCTTTAGGCTACTTCTTCTAGTAGACTTTAGCGTAGTGCAGAGACAGATAGCTAAAACTTAATGCCCTAATTTAAACAAATCTATAATCTTATTATAACATAAAAGAATTGAGTATGTCTGTACACTGCAAGATGGATAAAGTATAAGTAATATTATTAAAAAAGAGAAATAGAACAAAAATCAGCTTTTCAGTATATCAGATATCTTGTTAGTACGTTATAGCACATCTCCGAAACCACTGAACAGATTTTCATGTGATTTTCACAGATAGACAGTATAATGCCAGGTGCTAGATTATCTATTCCCATTAAAATCGGTTATCTGAAAAAGTAATGGCTCAGTTAACGATAACTTTTTGAGCCTGCACTCTGATTCAAATAATAGGGGTTCCAGTGAAAACTACTACGCACGTACCTAAATGATTTTTACGGTCTGCAAAACAACCGTTAACACTTTACGCAGATAAAGTCGCAGGCATGGCTAGATTCATAAATGAATAGCACTTCGCCCGCATCTTAGTCCACGTGGATTTCGAAATAATATTTAGCTCTAACAAATAATGCATTTTACTACCAATGAAAAAATTGTACACAACATACATAGTATTTATTCACCATTTTTCGGTGATAAAATCATCGAATGACTCCTCCCGTTCTAGGTAGAGTGGAAGGGAGCGTGATGATTCTACTTAACAAAAACTCACCCTGTTCCTTAAGTTGCCGACATAAACAAATCCGCGGGAGCAATAGCAAAAAAAATGGCTAAGTGCGAGTCAGACTCGCCCATGAAGGGTTCCGTAGTAACTATAATAATATAATATAAGTAATAGGTATGTATATTAATTACATAAAAAAAACCTTACAAATTTCTTAAAACTAGCTTATTTAATTTTTTTACAACTACGCCATTTAACTTTGTATTAGTTATATCTCAAAAACTGCTGATCCGATCTCGTTCAAACCAATTTTGGTTGAAAGTTTACATTAAGATCTACAGACATATATTTTTTTATATTTTTCACTCCATTATTATAGAAGTTTGGGGAGGTTGGACACACATTTTACCACTTTGGAAGCGTATATCTTTAAACGTTTAACTTTATGAATAAGTGGTTTTAAAAACCTCAATGTCATTTTTAAAAACCTGTCTATAAATACCACACACGCATAGCTTTCATAAAAATAATATTTTTAGTTTTAGTTCCATGTTTGGGTTTGTTTCCCTTTATTTTAAATATTTTTTTATTTTTTCTTAAAATCGGAAAGCGGTTCACAGAATACATCTACCTAGCAAGTTTCACATATATAGTCCTAATAGTTTCGGAATAAAATGGCTGTGACATACGGACGGACGGACGGACGGACAGACAGACAGACAGACAGACATGACGAAACTATAAGGGTTCCGTTTTTTGCCATTCGGCTACGGAACCCTAAAAAGTATGTGATTGATGCTTTTTTGAACAGATATCAAGCATTGTTTTAAGATATTTTACAAAAATGTTCTTTTTTCTAACGTTTCAATGATCACGTGTTTGTACTTCATTTCTTAAACGTTTTGGACACAACGTTCTCATAATGTTTAATAGGGCCATATTAAGATTGTTTTTGTTCCGTTATTCGGTTGAACATTAAGAAGCTATAAAGTTAACGTTAACGGCTATTAAGATGAGCACAATAAAGATTTTCTTTCAATTACAGTGTTTAGCTCGAATTCCATTATCTGTTTTATACATTTATTTTGTAAATGATGTACCTTTTTTTTGTCAGGTGAGAAAATCATCGAATGACTTCTCCCGTTTTGGGTTAAGCGGTAGGCTGTGTCAGACTTCTACTGACTAAAAACCCACCCTGTTCCTTCAGCTGCCCTTAAGTTTCGGGGCCGCGGTATCTCGTTAAAACATTCCCGCAACCCCGGCAGGCAATGGCCCTATGGGGTCCCGTCACCGGCACTGGCAGCTCCTTGAGGCGCGCGCGGAACACGACGTGCCACCAACCCGGGCCTGGTTCTTACCGGACGGTGAGCTACCCCTGCTCGCCATCTGCAAGCCCACGTCTACGGTGGCCGGAGATCGGCTCGCGATCCCCGACGCCCGGGGCGTCACCCGCGGCGGCTGGGGCGTGAAGAAGAGTGTTGCCTCTCTGTCGCGAGTTCGGCCTCCTCCTTCGCTAGCACTACTGCCTCGCAGAAGGAGGCGATCGAATCCCATTCCCTCTCGCTCCGCACCATGGTCTGAACCAGGGACGGGCGCGAGAGGTCACCGCCACCGATCACCTCAATGGGGACATGGCGATTTTCTGCCCAAGCGGGACAACCTCTACCGTATGCTCCACCGTGTACTCCGGGTGGTCCACACAATGACGACACCCGGGCGTATGTATGTATGTATGTCGGGCAGGTATCCGCAACTCCACGACCAAGCGCGTATTTTGCGTAAGGGTAGGGATCTTCTTATTCTATCCATGCCAATTCCTCCAGGAAGGCGAGCAACGCCCTCGTTTTGCTTACCATTTCTCGGAGGGTACCTGGTTTGCCGAAGTATTTAGTCCTGTAGTCCGCGACTGCAGGGCAGTTCAGTAGCAGGTGTGCTGCTGTTTCGTC
This sequence comes from Tholera decimalis, assembly GCA_943138885.2. Lineage (NCBI taxonomy): Eukaryota > Metazoa > Arthropoda > Insecta > Lepidoptera > Noctuidae > Tholera > Tholera decimalis. The sequence continues at coordinate 17,959,311 of OW964563.2, read as the reverse complement.
CTCCTCCATGCAGGCTCTGCAGAGTGGGCTGTCTGTGACTCCTATTACATAGAGGTGTTTATTAAAGGATCCATGACCGGTAAGGGCGGCTGTCATCAGCCGCAATTGTGGTTTAGACAGTCGTAGGACTTGTTTTGACAAGCGGCCATCAAGGGTCGGGAGAGCCTCTTTAGCCTGCCTGCACTCACCATGGTTCTCCCATAGTTTGTGTTGTAGGTCTCTGGTACATTTCCTTACCAGGTGACGCAGATAACCGAAGGGGAGTGGTGTAATGGGTTCAGGTCCCATAATCGCCATACTCGAAGCCCTTCTAGCGAGTTCGTCCGCTGCATCGTTGCCTCGGGAGTCGCTGTGTCCTTTGATCCATTGAATGGTTATATTGTTGTGTCTACCAACCTGGTTGAGGAGATTGTGACGCTCCAAGATCAGCCCGGAGTTAACTGTGTGGCTGCTCAGTGCTTGCAGGACTGCCATGCTGTCCGAAAGTATGCGTATTGAGTGGTCCACAACTTCCCTGTTTATAATAGCTGAGGCTGCCAGTGAGATCCCCAGGCACTCGGCCTGAAACACAATGTTGTAGACCCCCAATGGTCTGGCTATACGAATGTTGAGATCCTCCGAAAAGACTCCTGCACCCGTACCAGTACCTGTTTTGGAACCATTGGTGAAGACCCGTACCTCAGAGGGGCACAGCCCCTCGCAGCGGTGATCCTCGTACAGTTGGATTCTGTATTTTTTGTCAAAGACAATTTGTTTGGGCACCCGGTCATTAACTGCCTTCGTTATGGGGAGCTCGTTGTTGAGTTCCTCAAGCAGAGCGGTGTGCCTTGTTTCTATCTTACCCCAAAGGTCCAGTGTTTTGAGACGTACTGCTGCCATCGTCACTTCCTGTTGTATGAACAGATGGAGCGGCGGGAGCCCCAGCATAGCCTCTACAGCTGCTGTCGGGGTAGTTCTCATGCAGCCCGTTATCGCCATGCAGGCCAGCCTTTGCATGCGTTGTAGTTTGTTAATGGCTGTGACAAGCTTGGTGCGGGGCCACCACACCACGGCCCCGTAGGTAATTATGGGCCGAATTACAGCGTTGTACAACCACATAGTGTTTTTTGGGGATAGGCCCCACTTCTTACCTATCATTTTCTTGCATTGCCAGAAGGTGATGCAAGCCCTGTTTAATTTATAGTCAAGATGGTTACTCCAGTTTAGTTTACAGTCCATTATGACCCCCAAGTATTTTACCTCGCTAGACAACTGGAGTTCTGTATTGAACAGCTTAGGTAGGCGATGAGGGCCTAGTGTTCGTTTATGAGTGAACAAGATTAATTCGGTTTTAGTGGGGTTTACCGACAAATCATACTCCCTGCACCATCGCTCCACGATGCGTAATGCTTGCTGGGTGAGGTTACAGATAGTTCCTGTTACCTTCCCAGGCACGAGGATCGCGAGGTCGTCTGCATAGCCTATTGTGTAATAACGGTGAGCGTTGAGTTTCGTGATGAGGTGACGACACCCGGGCGTGTCCTCTCGCTAAATCTGAAACAGGCACCTCCCGAAACAGTCGTGTCCGGTAAGCACCTGCGTCAGGCGGAAGTTGAGGACGCCGTGGCGTCTCTCTAGCCACTCCTCAAAGAGGGGACTTATCGTTGCGATTGCGGCGTACCCAGCCTTCGGTTGCGACAGCCGGTCTTTCCATGCTACCGTGAGATCGCGCCGGACATGCCCGCTGAGCCGCGATTTGTCGCGGGCCAGTTGTGCACGCGCGCGAGGACTATCGCCTCCAGATCCTACGGCAGCAATCTGGCAAGGAGGTTCGCCGCCTCTCCAGAAATCGTGCGGTATCCTCGGATCATCCGGATAAATAATGTACCTTAAGCTTCCTCTTTAAATTAATTATTAACTGTTATGAAACACCATTCTACGAGGAAAATATGGTATGTAGAAACGTCAGTTTGATAAGGGCGTTTTTACATTTCAGTTGGTTTAATAGCAGCCGTCACTTGGAATACAGGGTTTTGATACATTTTTCATGAAGTTTTTTACTTTCATCCTCTGGCGCAATGGGAATAGAGGCAGTTAGCAGGAGTTCAAATACCTACTAGCTTTATCGTAGCTGTAACATACTACTATATAATTTCATACGCTTGACGTTCACGATTCCGTCGTAAATAATTTTGATAGGGTTGGCAATTATTAATTAATTGAAACCGCAGTGAATTTGCAATTTAATTAATTTTACTGAGTATTACCTTAGAGCCCTCAAACGGCATACCAATAACCTGTTTAATTATTTTCATGAGAGATACTGAAACGAACTTTAAATATGAAATGAATACTTGTGTGGCTTATGGCTGGCAAATGTTGGGGTTCTGTTACTTTAATGTGATTATTGAAATTTTTAATAAAAATCCGGTTGGAGTATGGCTGACACTTCTTAGTCATAATATAAAAATGTATATCACTTTAACGATCTAGTGCTACAAAGCTTACAAACATATTAATAATCCTTAATTCTCCCTCTTTTATAGATGTCCTTTTATAATGCTTGTTGGCACTCCAGCCACTTATTTGGAATTCCATACAGTAATAGGTAATCGAGTTTCGTTAAATTGGAACGAGATATGCACCTTCTGGTGACAGTAATGGAAAACTTATATACAACATGTAACAGATTAAGCGCAATACCTCAGACACTTCAATTAAAATATTTAATTAAGTCTAAAACAACATCATACAATATCGTGCGTCATACAATATCCTTACGCAGTTACACTCATGCAATGTTAGCGGCTGACGTGACACGCACATAATTTCCTTGAATTAAGGATTGTATTAATTTTTCATGATACTGTGTTTCCATTTTAAGTTAATAGGATTTTTCCATCAAAATTTAACATCTATTTTTTATGATTTCCATCATAAAAAATAGATGTTAAATTTTAAAAATTAAATTCAGAAGCCGATTCTGAACCAAGTACTTTCAGGAATTGCGTTTATTCTGTTACACGTTGTGAACAAATTGTCACGAGTCCTTAAGTTCTGCCTGTCACGTTGGTCCAATGGTAGCAAGCACGACTGCTGAGCACAAGGTCTCGGATTCGATACCTGGGCTACTTTACCTAACTAGTTTCACCTTGGCCAAACTAGTTTCAGATTTTCGGGCTTCTGAATATCGATGATAACTGTCAAAGATGTTCAGATGACAGCTGGGACCAACCACTTTACGTACTTTACGAGGCACAGAGGTATCCCACCGTCAACTTTCAAACTCCGGGCTACTGCTGAAAAATTGTTATAGGAAAACCCAAAAGCACGCTCCGTAGTTTCGTAAAACCCAAGCTCAGTAGTTTCGTATGCTACCGCCAGACCAACGAGGCAGTTACATATTACGCATATGTAAGTAATAGTAAAATATTAGAACACCGTATATCAGTCTGTAAATTGAAAAAAAAAAAGTAATACATAGAAAAAAGTTCACCGCTTTGTTTTGATTGCTTATGAATAATAATTTACAAATAATACAGCGATTTTTTGGTTTAATTCAGTTTTTATTTGTTTGTTTGTCTGCAAGCGCACATTTATTGAACAGAATTTAATGTCATTTGTACTTGACAACTGAGTTTTTACCAGGTTTATCAAGGAGTATCAAAGGTCAGATAGGCAGATGTTTTTTGTAAAACGTTACCAGTTGGCTGCACCCATATTAGAAGGAAATTGCATTATCACCCTGTCTACCGTCTGTGCGGACGGCGAGCATGGAGCTCACCGTCCGGTATAGACCAGTTCCGTCCGAATCGGCGCCGGCGGCGGCGCAACGTGTTCCGCGCGCGCCTCAAAGAAGATAGTTCTAACGAGATACCACGGCCTCGAAACGCAAGAGCACCTGAAGGAGCAGGGTGGGTTTTTAGTCAGTTACTAGAAGTCTGACACTCCTTTACCCTCTACCCACAGCGGGAGGAGTAATTTGATGTTTTATTCGAGCATTAAAAAAACCCCATCTAGCCGTTTCCAAACTGCGAATTATTATGTTTGGTAAATGCTACGGGTGAAGCCATTGGAAGAAGGCAGTCGCTTATAAAACAGAACAAGGAAATTCCACTATGAGATTTATTTTAATTCATTTACGCAAAGTGGTTGCAAAATATTCCACTGGCATCATTCACACCGATGCGTAACAGTGAATGGGGAGATGTTTGATATTTAACGATGTGAAAGGATACTTAGTTGAAAGATATTTCTTGAATCGGACAATTCATCATCTGCCTAGTATTTTTTAACTACATAAGGGTGTCAATCACAAAAAAGAGGAAGATGGTAGACCGATTAGTCTGTTCATAAACATCCGCAATAACTACTCCGTGATTATTTCGCTTGCAACAGTGCTAAAATATCGGAAAATTGGAACAATAAATACACATGGTAAATAGCCAGTTTATATTCTAATCATACTGTTGGTGACCATGTCAGTATAAAAACGTATATACAACGTGTAATTTAAAGGGTATATACATAACAAGTGCACGGCTTCTTTGGATGATATTAAACGATATGGCAAGGGTTTTCTAATACTATGTGTACATGTGTGTAGAATATTAGAAATATCAATACATTGATACCAGAGACCGAATTTTTCAAATTAAGAAGAACGAAGAGAATTATCGTTTTATTAGCAAGTGACGTGGAAAGTGATGACCCTCATAGTGCAGTGACACGTTTGTTATTACTGGTATTCAAGAAACATATGAAACCAATAATTTGGGGTCAATTCTGTGAGTCACTTATTTTGAGCTGAAACTTTGCATATAGACTCCATACTAGATGTTGTCTTCAGTCCTTTTGGAAAGATATGGGGTTTCCGTTACACGTTGTATATATACATGGGGTTCGCTTTTAGTCTAACTTAATGCGACTGAGTATCAGATATAGCACGTGCCTACATGATGTATATACATATGAACAAACTTACATTAAATGATGTAGCAATAAGCAATTTAATACAAAACCACAGGAAAATTATGTAGATGGGACTTTCAATTATGTCCATATTATTCAAGGTTTTGATATAACAAAAGAACTCCGTGTGATAATCCCTAGGACTTTAAAAATTGTTTCTATCGCGTCGAATTTCCATATTTTATTTACAGAGGTGCAATATAAGAGCTCTTGACATAAAAAGAGAGCGTGAAATACAGGTCATGGTAGTTAAATAAAATAAGACATCCTCCAGAAACCAATTAATTGACGTAGCTGTACCTACAAGTCAGTAATACAATATAATATTGATGCTAATATAGCATAATAATGACAAAGAATAAAAACAATCTGACAATAAGTTGACAAGAGCAAAAATCATATTCAGGCATGTTTTAAGTAACATTGCATGTAGTTGGCTCCTGTTCAGGCTGCGTATTGTTATAAATTGCTTACGAGATGTAACGACATCTTGATCTTGATTTATAAATACAATTTTGATTTAAGACAAACCCAGCAAGGCTGTTTAGCAATCTAGCTAAGTCATCAGTGAATCCAAAATTGTTGCGGTAGACCATGTTTATTTACAAATTATCGAATATTATGTGTTATCAATACTGTGTATCTATATTAATAAAAACGAATCGTCAAAATATATGTACGCGCATAACATTGGAACGCCTCCATCATTCTGCTCCGACGCTCGCCCGCGACAGTCGTGCCGCTCCGCGCTCTCGATCGTTCCGTGCCTGAGTCATCGCTCCGTTCGTCACGCCCGCCGTGACGTCACTCGTAGTCGCCGACTACGACGCCTGGTCCGGATCCGCCTTTTTCGAGGCGGTGAAGGATATCGTGCTTCTCTAACAGAGATTGTCAAAAACAATTTGGTTTGGCCCCTTCAGGGTAAAACCACAGTTTCGTGGTCCTTGGTTGGAAACCTCACGGTGTCAACAATACCAAGGGGGTGCTGACCCGACGCACCCGCTGATCCCCTTCAGGGTGAAGCAGTCAATTGGAGTCGAGTGCTAGGTTTTGGCCTTGGGGGATCTCCTAGTCAAACCTAGTTACTGAGTTCTCTTCACAGCATACACACCTAGTGTCGGTTGGGTGTATCTACCCCTTCGCACTAGACCCAATAGGGCCCGGTACGCACATTGAGATTGGCGACCGGATTACAAGCTTAGGGCTCACCATTAGGCACACACCTCCCTGCTATCCCCGCAGGGAGCGAACTCACCTCCGGGTCATTCCCGCCCGGAGGGTTAGGCAAATAGGGCCCCTCAGGCCACATCAGACGGCAACACAGCTACCGAGTTTGTCTGGGTTTCTCTTCTCGGTAGTGAAGTGTTAGGAGAAACTCCGGGGCAGGGCTCTTTGGGGACCGTCTGCTCGGGGAGCTCACGTTTGACGTGTCTCCTCGAGGCGCTTATGTTAGGGTTAGGAGATTAGGATGCCCACCTTTGTCGCCTCCAATATGGAGGACAAGATGGAGGATCTCATGTCCAAAGTCGAATCCCTATCGGCTCGGTTAAATAGAACAACCGATATATTAGGAAAGATCCTATTTGAAAACCCCGCCCTACAAAGGAAATATGGGGAGGAGATTGACTCCTTACCCCCCGCGGTGTTTCCCGCCCCACAGCCAGATTTAGGTCCCACCCCCGCGCCCAACGCAGATAGGTCCCCCTCCCCCCCAGACGTCGAAATGGACTCTGAGGAGGAGGAACAAGAAAAAGAGGGCTCGGAAGGCGAGCGCTCGGAGCGCGCAGAGAGCATACACTCTGAGCGCTCGGAGCGAGCGGAGTCCGAGCACTCCTCCTCCGATCAAACCTCTTCCTCCGACGAGTTTATCCTCGTCGAGGGAAAGAGGAAGAAGAGGTCGCAGGCCTCGTCCTCCACCCAGGCCCCTAAGGCCAAGAAACCCTCCCCTCCCGAGCCAGCACGCTTAGTGCAGAGCCAGCCCTCCACTTCCTCGGCCACTAGGCCCAGCCCTACTCAAACCCCAGTCGTCAGCGCCTCAGTGCGCAAGACCATCCCTCCCCCACCCATCTTCATACATGATAAGGGGGCTTGGACAAACGTGTCCAAAGCGTGTGGCGAGCAACGCATCGCCTACACGAATGCCCGCGCCGTTCAGAACGGCATAAAAGTAGGGTTAGCAACAGCTAACGACCACCGCGCGCTTTCGAAGCTACTCAAGGCTCGAAATATCCCCCACCACACTTATACGCTCCATGAGAGCAAGCCCGTTCGGGTGGTCCTCTGCCGGATCCCCAGTGAGATCCCCACCACCGAGATCGTCTGCGACCTAGAGTCACAGAACATCCCGGTGATTGAGGTGCACCGTATGCACGGCAGAGGTGGCAGGGCGTCTAACAACGTCCTCGTCATTTGCCACCCCGTCTCCGAAGGTCCCCACCCCATCTTTGCGCTGAAGACTGTATGCAGTCTTTCAGGAATTTTAATTGAGAAGCCACACAAAAGTGGCACGGTAGGCCAATGCCACCGTTGCCAGTTATACGGCCACGCGCAACGGAATTGCTTCGGCAAACCCCGGTGCGTAAAGTGCCTGGGCGATCACGGCACCGCGGAGTGCAGTCGCCCAAAAGATAGGTCCCAGTGCCCAGACCCGCCCAGCTGCGTGCTGTGCGGGCAATCCGGCCACCCCGCCAACTACCGAGGCTGTCCGAAAGCCCCGAAAACCTCCGCCCCTAAACTGGCAACGCGCGCTAGCGCACGCCAGGGACGAGAGTGTCCTACACTCTCGTCTGAGCTCCCCCAAACCCTCAGTCCCCAGCGTCCAACTCCTTGGACGGCGGCGAATCACGCCCAAAACTTCCCGGCACTAAGGCCGAAAGTCCCTGGGCTGATGGATCAACCCATCATGCCCTCCGCTCCGGTTGTTGTGGCTTCTCAGCCCCCACCTCCTCCCCAGTCACTCCCTCGCTCGGATGAGCCGGAACTCGATGCGTTCCTCATCCTTGGGAAAACATTCAGTTTCTTCCAGTCCCCCCGCGCCATCCAAATGGCAAAGGAGGTCGTGGCCTGCAAAAGCATTGAATCCCTGATTCAGGTATACTATAAGTATTCTGATGTAAAAAGCCATTTTGACAACCTCTTTAAACAGCCATAATGTATAACACGGCTAGTAAAAGATTAAAGCCCCGATCCCTAAAGCTAGGTTACTTCAATGCCAATGGCATCACTAATCAACGGGACGAGATCGCGACTTTCCTTCGCGATCATAGTCTCGACATCCTTCTGGTCCAAGAGACCTTCCTCAAACCCCACCTTAGGGATCCCAAGGTAGCCAACTACCGGCTAGTTAGGAACGATAGGACTAGATGCCACAGAGGTGGCACTCTAATATATTATAGGAACTCCCTGCACTGCATCCCTATGGATCCGCCGCCCCTTGCCCACTTAGAGGTATCCGTTTGCCGGCTAGGCATGACGGGCCATCCCTCTATCACAATAGTATCCGCGTATCTCCCACCGCACAGCGACGTAGATTCAAATTCTTCGATAAACGCCTCACTACGAGGCGACCTTACAGCCCTTCTTGACATGAGTGACTCCGTCCTTATAGCGGGGGATCTCAATGCCAAACATCCCGCATGGTGTAGTCGTATTACCAACCCCCGTGGGAAGGTACTATACGACCTTTGCACACCTCTCCACATAGATATCATAGGTCCTATGCGGCCTACTCATTATCCGTTCGAGCCATCCCACTTGCCCGACGTACTCGACATTGCCCTCCTGAAGAATGTGAACTTACGTTTGCACTCTTTAGAGACGGTAGACGAACTTGACTCTGACCATAGACCGGTGATCTTGGAGTTAACTCCGAGATCGGGTCCCTATGACCCTAACCGCCCCCCTCCCACACAGGTGATCACTGACTGGAGGAAAGTAGGCGAATTGCTGAAATCCAACACGTCTCCTCACCTGGACAAGATCCCCGACCACATCCAGTCCGCCGCCGACACGACGGCTGCGATCGACTCACTCACGGAGCACGTACAATCTGTCTTGAACGACTGTTCAAAGGGGATTCCGGTGTCAGAGCACTGGCGCCGGAAACTCCCGGATGATGTGCGGGCCCTGCTGACTGAGAAGAACGCAGCAGTCCGTGCCTACAGATCTTTCCCCTGCCAGAATAACAAAACTTTCATGCGGTACTTACAGCGCAAAGTAAGTAACAGCATCAGAGAGTGGCGTGAAGCCGGCTGGGACAAGACCCTGAGTGAACTGGAACCCACCCACCATGCCTTCTGGCAACTTCAGCGGAATATGCGCGCCACTGAGGTTGCCTCAATGCCTCCCCTTATCCGCCCGGACAAAAGCATTGCCTTCGACGACGAAGACAAAGCCGAATGCCTAGCCGACAGCCTGGAGGCACAGTGCTCTCCCAGCTCCCAACCAGTCGACCCAGCCCACCTTGCCCACGTGGATGCTGAGGTCGAACGTAGATCTGCCCTACCCCCTGTCGAGGACCCTGATGCTCCCCTCCCCCCCGTCACGGAGGACGAGGTGGAGGAGATCATCAAGAAACTCAAACCTAGGAAAGCTCCCGGGACTGACAGACTGACCACTAGGGCACTTAAACTCCTCCCACGTACGATAATAGTCCTACTGACTGCCATCTTCAATGGCGCCTTGTCCAACAACTTGTTTCCACAAGCTTGGAAAGAGGCTATAGTGATAGGTATCCCAAAACCCAAAAAGCCCAAGAACCTCCCGACTAGCTATAGACCCATTAGTCTGCTCAGCGCCCTCGGCAAGGTCTACGAGCGGATTATTCTTAATCGGCTCAAGGACTTTGTCGAGGCCAAGAGCCTAATCCCTAACGAACAGTTTGGCTTTAGAGCCCATCATTCCAGTGTCCACCAAGCCCACCGCATCGTAGAGCACATTAGCGGCCGCTTTCAACGCGGTCTGGTGACGGGGGCCCTATTCTTTGATATAGCGAAGGCTTTCGACAAAGTCTGGCACAATGGCTTAATTTACAAGCTTTACCAACTAGGTGTGCCGGACCGTCTCGTGCTCATCATTCGAGACTTCCTGTCGAACCGCTCCTTCAGATATCGTATCGAAGGAGCGCTTTCCACTCCCCGCCCTATCAGAGCCGGCGTCCCTCAGGGCGCCGTGCTCTCCCCCCCACTCTTCACGCTATTCACTAGCGACATCCCCAAAAAGCCCCCAGTAGAGTTATCCCTGTTTGCCGACGACACGGCCATCTACTACTCGGGACATAATCCCGTTAGCATCGCTCATACCCTCCAGACCTCAGCCAACGCACTAGGCGATTGGTTTAGGAAATGGAGGATTGAGGTAAATCCCGACAAAAGTCAAGCAGTCCTGTTTCGCAGGGCTCGCCAGCATAAAAAGTTCACCCCCCCACGCCCGATCACTATGTTCGGCAAGCCAATCCCTTGGGAGAAGCGAGCCAAATACTTAGGTGTGATCCTCGACCAGTTCCTGAATTTCAGTGAGCACATAAAGTCGGTTCGCTCGCGAGCCGCTTTCGCTCTCGGTAGGCTCCACGCCCTGCTGAATAAACACAGCAAGCTCTCCCTTAAATGTAAAATCCGAATATACACGACATGCATACGTCCTATCATGACGTATGCCTGTCCGGTGTTTGCTCATGCCAGTCCCAACCAGATCCATAGGATGCAAGTCGTTCAGAACCGTTTTCTCCGAAAGGCCACGGGCGCGCCCTGGTTCTGTAGGAACGAGGATCTCCACGTAGACCTCAAACTCCCGACCATAAAGCAAGTGTTGAAACGCATGTCAGTGCGTTACTTCACCTCTGCTGAGACCCACACTAACCCCCTGATCGTATCGGCCGCCCGATACAGACCCTCCAAGATTTCTCGGGTTCGTCGCCCGCGTAACATCCTAGACGAGCCTGACGACCCCACCACCATCCGACAAGAGAGCAGTAGGGAAACCAGCACTCTTAGAAGACACAGATACAGAACGCGTTCCTTATTCCGGCCTCGCCGACGAGGCCCATCGCGACGTCCGCGTACTGGTAATGAAAATCCTCCCCGACCTTTGCCAAACGAGCCAGCCCGCGATGCTGAGCCAGTAGCAATAAATACTCCCGTAAATAATATGACCCAGCCTGTCCCTTTGCTGCCCTCCCGAAATGACCCCGCTATGCCGAGGCCCGTACTCCACAGGGAGTGCCCTTAGCGTGCGGTCATTAGTTTTTAAGTATATTTTAGTTTGTAAGCCCTGGCTGGGGGCCTTTAATTTATTAGAGGTCACCACAGGAAAGTCCGGTTAAGTAGACTCACAGCCTTAGTGTGCTGATCTACAAGTGGCCCTACCTAAAAAAAAAAAAAAAAAAAAAAAAAAAAAAATGGAACGCCTCCCTGCACCAAATTGGACAATTATTTTTTTGTTGTATACGTTATTTTCGTAAAAAAATGCTATCTCGCGATATGTAGATAATATTATTTTTTAACATTAATTGGTCGTATTTTCATCACTTAGCGTGGGACATTTGTGCGTAAAACTCATAATCTAAAAAAACTTTTTTATCATAACAAAGATCAACGCTAAAATCAAAATATACATATTCTTTGAAGAAGTCCAACAAAGTTTACGAAAGTATTACAAAGCTTCCATTAAAAGCTCAATAAACGCTATCAACATATTATTAATATTTCATGTCCAAGTTAGATGAAATATTTTATGCTCAATTTTTAATACCTTATGAATAAATATCCCACTTCATTCTTATTGTCCGACGCGAAGTTTACGTTAAAACATTCATGAATATTAAAAGGAGTTGCTATATGTCATATTAAAAAGTTTTGATATGAATTTAGGGCAGTAATGTTGAAAGAAAGAAAAGAAAAGATAGAAAAAATGTTTATTCGGCACATGCCATACAGCACACAACAGTATACAAGAGGAAAGCAACAAAATATAAAAAATAAAACAATTTAAGTACAATAGATACTGGATTTTTTTAATATACTGTCGGTGTGAATGAGGTGTAACGGACCGGTTGTACACCGGTTTTTGAATAGTGGCGACCAGGAGAATGGCAGTCTACAGGTTGATAGTTTGTTTAGCAAAGCCTTTGTCGGCGCACGCGACGCTTAATCGAAACCGAACCGTCTAAACGCTCGAATTTCATAGTATCTTTTTTTTTGTTTTGTGAATAGTATTTTATGTGAATTGCCTTTTTTAAAGTAAGTTCTTCTTGTTATTTAATTATTACTGCAATAACATTTTTTTATCCTTTTTTTAGTAAACAAACCATTCAAAACCTTATTGTTTTGCAAATGTTTCATGGAAACATCTATTCTTCATTTAAACAAAAGCATTGAACAAATAAAATAGTTTAATATTTGTAATTTTGTAATATTTATTTTATTTCACAACAGGTCTTTATACAGTAACTAGCGACCCGCCCCGGCTTCGCACGGGTGCAATGTTTATATTAAATATAGGTAGCGTTCGCGAGAATCGTTAACGTACGGCAGTTTTTTCGACGCCTTACTCCACAATTTTCACTACCACGAATAATCCTATCTATTTTCCGGGATAAAATATAGCCTATACGGATTCGGAAGAATCCCTCTAAGTAATGGTAAAAGAAATTTTGAAATCGGTCCAGTAGTTTTTGAGCCTATTCAATACAAACATACAAAAATACAAAGGTTTCCTCTTTATAATATTATTATAGTAAGATGAATAAACTTCAAATCAGAAGTTTTACTAGAAATTAACAATAGTTGTTGACGCCAACAGTCGAACTGTTAGTTGTTTCAAGGAAAAACTGAAGTACACAATAATAATTATTAAGTAATTAAATTACTATTTCCACTAGGTCCCCACTTCAACCATTCTTATGGTAAAATGTGAAGCTAGAACAATAGACTGATTTTGTATTCTTAAGAGCGACTGATCACAGTTCTAAGGACGCATATAGCATTTTTGATGTGGTTGTCTCATCATAAATGAATGTATTCCAGTGGGATTTTTTATATACATATCTACATTTGTAAGGCAAAAATTTAATCTGATTTAGTTCACGCTAAAATATTCAAGGCATTAAAATGTCAGCAAATGGGAAACAAAATATTGAAAATAAATTAAAACGTTTCATGTTTCAAATATCAAATTAAAATAGAATCATTTCATAATAATACTAACTTCTGCCCTGGATTGAGTTCGAGTGCGAGGCTTTTACCGTGTAAATCCCGATCCCGAGGGAATTTTGGGATAAAAAGTAGCCTTTGTTAACACAAAAGCTGTTTTTAAAAGGTTTTTGTTAACACAAAGGCTACTGCAGTTGGCATCCTATAAGTTATTCCTAGATAGTCAACTATCTACTTACCAAATTTCATTTAGATCCATACAGTAGTTTTTGCATGAAAGAGTAACAAACATCCATAAGTCGATACATCCATCCTATCAAACTTTCGCATTTATAATATTAGAAAGAAGAATTAAGTGATCTTTTCAGAAGTTTCAGAATTACGTTTGTAGCTTCTTAAACTCACAATGTACTTACAGCGACAGGAATGGCACTGAAGTAACACCACAATATAATAGCAATGCAGTTTTAATTTGTTTGGGATTTTGATATTATTATACATAGTAAATATGTGTTTAGGTCACCTACCTACTTTTTTATAAAACTCTATGTGTAACAATAAGCTAATTATTTTCATTTCTCGTAGTTTGGATAGTTTGAATGATGATGATGTTGAATATTTGAATATGAATGTGTGAAATAACATAGGTTTCAGTCTAATTCATTTCACTTTAAGGGCTTCACCTTCTTCACCAGTTTTTTCAATTCATTTAAAAATATTGTATTTCTGGCCACAGTATCATCACAGTGCCTCATTATTTTAACAGTTACTGATAGTGTCTACTTAATCCTAAATTATTAATTTAAATCGTTAGCTAACAATATATTTGGCACCAAATGGTGAACATTCTCGTTAAGGTGTTACCACAATACTAATTACTAATCGCTGCACAAATAGGTGGCATGTCTGTCCGCTTCGCTTGACGTTTGTGTTTTAATTAAAATAGCAACACCATGTCTGAACGTTCCATGCGTTAGTTTGATCTTTGTGATTGCTTGCTGCATCACGTGTTCTTAATTTGAAAAATTGGCAAGCTGTTTATTTGTTTAAAAATAACTTTCGAAAGAACGAACTTCTCAATTTGAATTATGTTTTTTCTTAGAGTCCCTTCAACTAAGCTTAATATGTTTGTGTCTGGCCACAGCAATAGTGTAATGGATGTGGTACGAACTGGCAAACTCTCGATCACAAGTCTGATACCTGAGCCATTAACCTAAGGCCAATTAAACAGGATGTTTTTATTTAAGTTTAAGGGGGTTAATTATACCTAAAGTTATACAAGGTGTCACAGATTAAGCGCAATACCTCAGACACCCCAATTAAAATATTAAATTATAAGTCTACGACAACATCTGTAACTAAATAAACCAAACCCAGATTCTTTTTATAAAATAGTTATCCTTACTAAACGCAAACGTATGTGCGTCATACAATATCCTTACGCAGAAACATACACTCATGCAATATTAGCGGCCGACACGCACACGAGAGCATTTCCTTGAATTAAGGATTATATTAATTTATTAATACTTTGTTTCCATTTTAAGTTAAACGAAAGATTTTTTCGTCAAAATGTAACACCTATTTTTTTATGACGGAAATCGATTCAGAAGCCGATTCTGCATCAACTGCTTCCAGGAATTGCGTTCATTCTGTTACACGTTGTATACCCGGTCTTCCACAAGTGTTGGAGTTGACATTTTCTAGTCTTACCGAAGCAATCGAGTGACATGACTGACCCGTTAACTGGGAAACACAATAACCCTTGCCCTTGACAAGTAACAACGGTAAAAGACGTACGACAACCAGGACCAACGGTTCGACGCTTTCCAAGGCACGGAGGAATCTGGATATGCTAAGATTCTCATGCATCAGCGGACCAAGTTTGACTATTTATTATGCAGGATTATTGGAAATATGTCCCGTTATGTCACGTTCAGTGCCACCGACTCGCCCGGAGAGTCCACGTAAATTTTATTCCAGCGCCGTAGACTCGCCCGGCGAGTTCAATAAACACTTTTTGATTGCGTTAAACACATAACGTACACTGTCACGGCCACAAAAATAACAAAATATTGTTTTTACCCTAACGCAATGCCACTGAACTCGCGTGGCGAGTCGATTCAATTCGTGTTGCAGCGCCGGCGACTCGCCTAGCGAGTCCAACGTAAAATGTAGGCGGCATCCGAGAAAACATCGTGAAAATCGTAGTGGTAATGAAAGTGTTAAGGGCGTGTAGATGAGGTCATTAATTAACAAATCAACCCTACGTTTCTAGGCCTAAAGTATATCATTATAGAGAAATATTTTTTTTAATATTAAAAAAAAATATGACATTATCTCTTTTAAAAATTTATAAAAAAAAACGAAAACACGTTTTAGCATTCTTATTTATTAAATAGCTAAAGAATTAAGTTGCGCATAATAAAAAAAAAACATAAAACAATTAAAAACCTCCGTACTTTTGAAAAAAGAGATCCAATATTTATTTTATTTTTATGATTTCTGCAACGTCTTATGAAATAAATATTTTTTTTCATCTAAAAATCACTAATCTATTTTGACGGCGGTACATTTTATTTGTTAGTTAATGACCTCATCTACACGCCCTTAACAGGATCGGGACTTATTTCCATTAACCCTGTATATTATTTTAGCCATAAGCTCTTCTGGAGCCACTTTATGACTAGGAAAGAGGAAGAAGAGGAAGAAGAGGTCGCGGGTTCGAACCCCACCCATTACATTATTACCGTGAACCCACTCCAGACACAAACATATTTAGCTTAGTTGGAGGGGCTAACAAGACTGTTAGTAATATGAAATCCAACCAAATTACTAGCTATCCTAAAAAAAGTCACTTTATGGCTGAACAACAAACAACTGAATTAAGTAATTTCATTTAATTTCTTAAGCTTAAAAGCTTCAATTGTGTATTTGATTTAGTTTGTATTTGGAGATCAAACGTTCATTTAAAAGTTTAATAATGTTGAATAGACTTCTGTTCTTGATGTGAGGTTAATGAACGGTGACCCCGATCGGTGCCTAATACATTATGTGGTATTAAGGCTAAAATATCCATTAATTAAAACCAGTCTCTTTAAAACCGAGCTTAAGCTTTTTATACGATCTCATTGCATAAATTATAAATACAATTTTCTTCAACTCATGATTTCAAATTAGCCGGGTTTTTAAAATGAGTGAAATTTTGGTTCAATTGTGGAAGGTGTACAGCATTATTTTGGTTACTTTCTTCGTGAAATTGTTCGAACTCCTAGTTCTAAGTTGAGCCATGCGATAACTGACAAAATAATGCTTGCGCTCTTTGGACGGGGTGACTCTAATCTGTGTGTTTTTTTCCTCAAAAGAACACTACGAACATAAATCTACTTGATTTTGATATTATTTATTAGTAGTACCTATGGATTGGATGAACTTCAAAAGAAAGGTTGACCTCTGAGTTTATCTTGGTGTTTTTCTCAAGGTAATTTCTTTCAGCTAGGAAACACTAGCTTGATCTAGTTTAAATGTACGGAAAAAATTTGACTAAAAGTGCAATTTGCAAAACACTTTAAAACTATATAAAACTAAAATACTTAAAATACAAACTAGAATAAAGAATCAAAAAATTCATCCTCAACGCTGTCGGCTGTCACCGTACCTAAGATACTGGCGGCATTGCCTCGTTGTATGGCAATGCTTAGCCTTTGGTCAAAGAAATTGCCAGCGCTTGGGTCACGTCACGGGAAGCGTCATATTTGAAAAATAAATAATTATCATTATTTCATTTTACAACATAATTTGGAAAAAAATTGACGTGAACATAGAAAGATAAAGAGTTCTTATAAAAAACATATTTTTGAGAACATCAAGCAATGGCTTCTAACTATAACAAGTTTAGTCGTATCTGTGTCCCGTTATCACGTCGGCACAGTCTTGGCCGATGCCTATTGAATAGATGATCTCGTAATTTCCCTGCTGAACTAAATTGCGCACTAAAATCATATTTTTTCGACCATTAAGTTATCATAACAACTTGCGAGAGCCGGAGCTCCGTTATGACGTAACACAACGGTTGCAATTATTACACAGTCGACAGTAGCAGTCGTAACAAACTTGTTGTTCAACAAAACATCGGGTCAAGTTCATTATTATTACGCACTGAACCAAACGCAAGGAGTTCCTAAAATATTTTTGTTGTTTCACAAAATATTGTTGAGAAAAAGTTCGTTGTTTATCGGTTATTTTTATGTTGAAATAAAGAGCAAACTAGTTTTCTGAACTTGTTTTGTAGATTATCTTAATATTTTTAGTTGGGAATCTTAGCTGATATTTCAAGCTTTATATTGTTTCATAAAATCAATCTTCTATGCGTTCCGAAACCATCGATCAGATTATGACGAAACTTTGCTAGGTAGTGTTCTCGGAATGCGCAAGGGACATAACTTTTATTTTTTTGTTTTTCTGTCCCACTAAATTCTTTAATTACGTGGAATTGCACCACATGCCGGCCGCGGCTAGGAATATTTTATGATATACAAGCTGCTGCCCGCGCCATCGCTCGCTTGAAAGGGCTTTCTCGTAAATCCCGATCCCGTGGCAATTCCAGGATAAAAAGTAGCCTATGTGTTATTCCAGGATGCCAACTATTCATTTACCAAATTTCATTGAGATACGTTCTATAGGTTTTGTGTTAAAGAGTAACAAACAACCATACATCTATCCTCACAAATCTTGCTCATTAATAATATTAGTAAGAAGCAAGAAAGATGGGGGTTCTGTCATTTGCTTTTAAAGATTCACTTTTTAAAATATTGTCCAGCCAGGATTTAAATATGTGCCTTGAAACAACTATTTTTTTTAATGCCAGTTGGGAAAACCATCGAATGACTTCTCCCGCTCTAGGTTAAGCGAAAGGGTGTGTCAGACTTCTACTGACTAAAAACCCACCCTGTTCCTTCAGCTGCCCTTAAGTTCCGGGGCCGTGGTATCTCGTTAGAACATTCCCGCAACCCCAGCAGCAATGACCCTATGGAGCCCCGTCACCGGTGCTGACAGCTTCTTGAGGCGCGCCGTCGTGCCTTGAAACAAGTGGTGTCCATTTTTCTTAGTAAATTATCTGAAACTGGCGAAAAATTATAAATTCCAATCTATTTCAAATTTCATTACAGTTACGTAAATACCACATCTCACTGTTTGAATGTAGTAGGTAAAGTAAAAAATACCATTATATTCGTAGCAAAGCACTCCAAAGCAAAGCACGGTAATTAGTACAGCCAATTCAATCACTACGGATAATACGGATCTTTACGTATCGAAACTAGAAATGAGCGCGCATTTTTTATTCCAGCTTGTATTTTTAGAAAAGGATTTTAATAGAACATAAAAATATAGTGAGCCAATTTATGTTCTTTTAACGTTGTTAGTAAAGTGTATTTCTTTTTGTACTGGCAATTAATTTTCTTTAAACTGGTTTCACACTCTGTTTTCTCTTTGGGGAATAGGGAAGGTAACACTGTAACAGTTTTAGTTAGATGGTTGGGGTAGTGCTTAAGCGATTGGCTGCTGTGCTGAATGTCACGAGTTCAGTACCCGTACCTGGTCATAATTATGGTTTTATAGCCCACAGCCCAGTTTTATAGACAGTTATTGTGGGGTTGAGCAGGTTAATTTACATGTTTTTCAAGGCAACTACGATACAGAAGAGTACTTTTGTGAACCAATTTTAGTATTCCTTTTCAGCCATCACGTTATTTATTCTAGAGTTCCAATTCACAATAATTTCTAAATTAGTGTCATAGCAATCACTGAAGACCTATGAAAGATGGATGGACTTATGAATTTATTTACATTCCAAAAGATCTAAAAATATATTGTTTATAAAATGGGATTTCCATTAAATATAAATTAGTTATTTGACCTATTTTATTAAAAGTTAGGATTGAATTAGTTGTTTTTCAACGAAAAAACTATCAAGAATATCCACAGACTTTGTTGGTTTCAAAACGTGCCAAGAATAAATAAAAAATGTGCTCTTCAATCAGATTTTAAGCTAATCTAGCATCTAATTAGGTTTCTATCTTGGAATTACTGTAAGATAGCCATGTAATATCTAAAGTTATTATAATGACCTAGAGATTGACACCCAGGTATGTTATAATTAGTATAATACAGTACTTAATTAATACGTCAGTCTAGCGTCTACTGTATTATTATAAGCATTATTACCAAGATAATATTAAGGATCCCTCATAGGGAGGGGAACCATGACAATATCAAAATACTACAACTACCCATAATATCTATTTTAGCAATATTTATAATCACTACTGTTGAGAGTTATAAATGAGAAACTACTGAACGTGTTATTAATTAATATATTTGTATAAGGTGAAACGGCACAGCACAATAATGGAGACGCAATCACGAGTTATAAAATCGACATAAGGCTGACCCCACATTAGGCGTGCGCGATCCTCGGGCGTGTGAGTAGAGCGAGAGACAAGCGCGAACCGCGCCGCGAGCGCGTTGCAAGAGCGTCGCGTATTGCTGCCCTGCGGCGTGTGTGGAGAGTGCACACGGCGCGCACGCGGGGTGCACGCTGCACTCGAGTCGTGTTCTTACCCCTTCGCCCGCTATCAAAAAGCAGCAAAGCTAACAGTAGTGTTTCCTCGTCAGAGTCCACTAGCACTTCGCCCGCCACTTAGTCCGCGTAGATTTCAAATTAATTTATAGCGTATAGCACTCACCAATAACGCATATGCTTATTGGATCATTCGTTCCAAATATTACGCCCTACATACAAATTTACAAATAAATACCTCTATTTAATATTTATTCAACACTGTTTTGGTTCGTCGGCTGCAAGTACCAATAAGCTACTCCCAGTCAGTGCCGTAAACAGCCTTTCATGCGTTGGTTGCAACTTCCTCTAATTACGCTCTTAATCTCACCCGGCCTTGATCGTGAGAACCTATTAGGTATGTGTGGTGTAGTTATGATAGTTTTTCCAAAGGTCAATAATTATAGATATACTGTTTTGTGAGGACGGGGGGGGGGGGGGGGGTGTACGTAATAAACCTGGTAAAAATTACTATAATATTATATTGTGACCACGATTATATTGACGAATTACAAGAGTTATATACCGAATCGCGTGCTTCTGCGTGCGTCTGCCAGTAAAAATGGTCATACAGGATAAGATTATATTGAAAAATTAACACGACTTTCAAACAAATACATCAAAACAACCCGTACAACTGCACCGGCCTGCGATTTATAGCAGCTCTAAATTCCCTGTATTAAAATGTTAAAGAACAAATTATAAATAACTTAATAATAGTTTTTCAGTGTAAACCAAATAAAATCGTCTGAAAATATTATATTTCAACATCAATTAGTAATTAGAGCGAGTTTTCATTCATCCATACAGATCCCAATGAAAATTAAAAAGCTTTATGCTCGATTTTTACGTGAACGTGAGAACGTAATTGTGAATGTGGGGACTAAATATTTCATTTATGTAGGTTGTTATATCCGGGATGGATTTCATGATTCTTTAATAGTTAGTGTACTTAATGTTGGCTGTATAAATGTTCTTACTTTGGTATTGTTCGAAGCTAATGAAAGTTCTAATTTGAACTATACGAAAACTTAATTTTGACTTTGTGAGGTTTTTTCCTCAACAGTTTACCACAGACATAATACATGATTTTACGATGATTTCGGTATTCTTAGGGTAGTCTGCTACCATTGCTGAATATTCTAACGTATCTCGTTCCGTTCCGTCCCATAACGTAAGGTCAGTTGAAAGAACAGGCTGGGTTTTTAGTCACTAGAAGTCACACTCTTCCACTCGACTCAGAGCAGGTGGAGTCATTAGATTATTTCCCTCTGAAAAAAAAAAACGGTAGTCTGTTAGGAAACACCGGACTCATCTAGTTCATCTCGCAGGTCGAACTCGGAAAGAAAAAAACCCTTAAAAAATAAATTAATTAATGCTTCCAGCTAGGGCTTATTACAAAAAAACTTACAAACTAGGCGACTACACGCTAAGGGCACCCGCTGTGGGGCATGGACCTCGGCTTAGGGCGTCACAGGGGGAGGGCAGCTATGGACAGGCTGGATGATATCGTTATTATTATTAATAGGGGAATTTAAAGCTACTGGCTCAGCGTCGCGGGCTGGCTCTGGCAAGGGTCGGGGCGGACAATTACGGGGACGTCGTCGCGGCGAGCCTCAGCGGCGAGGATGGAAGGACGGTCGGTTTTTCTTTTTGTGTACTGTGCTGGTTTCCCTACGTCTCTCTTGGAGCAGGGTGATTGCGTCATCGGGAGTGACTAGGGTATGCCTTGGTCGGCTAATCTTAGAGATGCGCGAGGGTTCCTATCGGGTGGCCGATGGGATAAGCACTCTATCACAGGACTGATAAATGTTTCTAATTAAAACTGTTCTATGTCTATAGGATTCCAAATACTGACAAAAGCCTTATAATTGTTTAGATGTGAGGTATAGTAAGTTTTTCTACCAAAGTGTTTATTTTATTAGACCCTTTCATAAGGTCTAGATGGTAATTGTAAAGATTTAAACAACCTAGTCCTATTGCAAGTTGCATTTTGGATAGGAAAAACCTTTAATTACGTGCACATCATTAAAGTTTCATCAACATAGTGTTTTGAAACCTTTACGTCATTATAAAGCATAAATGTTTTGATGTAATTGAGAATGGGTATTTCGGAGAGCTCCACTGATTTATTTATCGTATTGATTTCCTCATTATTTTTGGCATATCCGATAAGTACAACATTGATACAAAACATCCGATGCAACTTGATACGTTTACTTAAATATACAATATGAGCACATAATAACCAAAAATACGTACTTAAATGGAAAACTACCAACTGCCCACGGTTTTGCTTGCGTACAAAGTTCCTTTTTTTTCCACGAAAAAGTAACATACTAGATACCTTCTCCAAGGTCTAATATAGGACTGCCATAATCAAATTTCACTAAAATCAGGTAGGTAATTAGACAGACAGAGTACTTTCAGATTTATCTACAAACATTATAAAGAGGAATGATCTGTATTTTTGAATGCTTGTAACACATAAACTCAAAAACTACTGGACCGATTTCAAAACATTTTGCACCATTAGAATGCTAATGAGTAACATAGAATACTGTTTTTGATGACACACTTTTCACCTAGCGGATCCGTGGGCAGAAGTTAGTAATATTATACAACGTGTAACGGAAACCCCATATCTATCCAAAAGGACTGAAGACAACATCTGTCATCAGTCATCATCAGCATCAGTCTATATGCAAAGTTTCAGCTCAAAATAAGTGACTCACAGAATTGACCCCAAATTATTGGTTTCATATGTTTCTTCAATACCAGTAACAACAAACGTGTCACAGCACTATGAGGGTCATCACTTTCCACGTCACTTGCCAATAAAACGATAATTCTCTTCGTTCTTTTTAATTTGAAAAATTCGGTTTCTGGTATCAATGTATTGAAATTTGTAATAAGTTCCACACATGTAGACATAGGATTACAAAACCCTTGCTATATCGTTTGTTATCATCCAAAGAAGCCGTGGACTTGGTATGTATATAATACCCTTTAAATTACACGTTGTATAGAAGGGAAGTATAGTAGGCACATTGTCAGTACACCGTTGTACTGACAATATGCCTGCTATACTTCCGGTACTTATAACGGTATGGTTAATTCATATGCCTTTAGTAAATTTCCCTATGTACATTTATATATGGCTTATAGGCCCATTCACAAGCTTTATGTACATTTATTAATCTTATTCCAAATTTAGACAATGAAATGCGTGTTTTTATCTTAGGTAAGTAAAGTTTTTGTAATGTATTTGTTGAGCACGTTGGA